>CM061551.1:98391712-100926712 GCA_030864225.1 Capsicum baccatum var. pendulum
AAACAACATACCTTGGTAATTATTTTGAAAAATCTTATAGGCATGATCTATAGCCTCTTTGTCCATGGTAGAAAATCTATATAACAAAAAATAACACAAGTTATTATAAATAATAATAAAATAATCTAAACTCAAACTTTAAATAATATACAAATTTTGTATATGTCTATCAATGTAAGCAGGGGCTTTGAGCTGTAGGTGACAAAAGAGTTTTAAAATGAGATGTAGGTGATACAAGTCTTAATTATTGAGTGGAGGTGACAAGTACTTTATTATGGATTAAGAAAGTTTGGTAAGTTTAAGATTAGCCCAGAAGTTTTTAAATTTACACTTTGATCTAAATATTTACCTAATATAACGAGAAACAGAGGAAAAAAAAGGCATCTTTCTCTCTCTTCTCATCCATCATTGTTTTCTCGCTCTTAGAAATTTTTGTTGTTCATTATTGCTGCTGCTTCATTATCATCTTCTTCTACTTCATTATCATCTTCATCTTTTTCTGGTTGACCATTGTCATTGTTGTTGTTACTGATACTGTTGCTATTTGATCAATTTCTTAGGTCAATTTTTTATTCATACATCACTTTCCACCTTGGAATTACTTCATAGAAGACTTTGGTAAGTCAAATTATGGTTTTTAGTTGTATTTGTCATTTAGGTAACTGCTATTGTGTTGTTTTTTCAACAATAGATAGCACGCGAACATGAATGAAACATAAGAGCCATTTTTTTAAACAGATTTGTTTCAAAGGAAGACTCATATGTTGGATTAATGTTTATGGTTTTATAGTGTCGTAACATGAATCGAACAGATGGGTCATCTGTTGCAACATATAACCAATCTGTTGCAATAGATTAATTATCTGGTGCAACATGATAAAAATTTATTACAACAGATTAGTAACCTATTGCAACAGAACATGAACTCGACTTTAACAAACGTGTTGTCTATTGCAACAAGGTAAATTTCTGTTGCAACAGATTATTAACCTGTTGCAACAGAACTTGAACTCGATTCCAACACATGGTAAATATCTATTGTAACATATTAGTAACCTATTGCGACAGAACCTGACCTCGATTCCAACAGATTATCGTCTGTTGCAACAAGTAAGTCATCTATTGCTATAAGTTAATTATCTGTTGCAATATATCACTCATCTATTGGAATCAGCTTCAAAGGTGTCTCAGTACAGTAACATCAATCCCAATAGGTGTTTCATCTATTGTAACAGATATATAGTCTGTTGTAACATATGATTCATCTGTTAGAACAGATGACTCGTCTTTTGAAATTAGCTTCAGAAGCATAACATAAATCCCAACAGGTAAGTAATTTATTACAACTGATTACACATCTATTGGAATTCATTTACGGCACTATGAAATCACTATTAACTTTTTTTTAACAAATGACTTTATTGAGGTACCACTAATGGAGGGATCAATAACAATAGGGGTGGATTGTCATGGTCAATAGATCGAGAAGAGCAATTGATATGTATGGCATTGGAACGAGGGTGAAATGTTAAACACGATAGCTATGACAATCCAAAGTGATGTTTGGTATGATGCTTTTGTGAACTTAATCATCAGTTATTGTGGACTGAATGGTCAATTGAAAGAACTCATCATCAACTACATGCACAACTCCTTTGAAAATCAAAGGGTACTGCCTTTTAAGATAACTAATCAGGTTCGGTTACGTACTTATCTTAGTGATTCATCCAGGTCGGTGTTAAGGGTGTACGTAGTTGAAAAGACGAGAAAGAATCAGAACCAGAACATTGAAGAAGAAGAACAACAAGATATCTTTGATGATAGGTTTGATGATCTAGACATGAATATTCTAGATGATGATCAAACACCTAAGCCCGTTGATGCAACCAATACGATAGGTAGTTCTTCTCAATCGACACAGTTTGGAAATCTTCAAGACGACGGGACCGGATTTTTTATTGGAATGTCATTCAAGGACAAGAATGAACTATCTACCACTTTGTTTATTTTATGCTTGAAAAGAGATTTCAGAATAAAGACGGTGATTAATTCGAGCAGTGTCTTTTACTTCAAATGTGCTAATCCGAACTGCAAGTGGTGGTCGAGAGCGGTGAAGTATGCAAGTTCTGACAGATTCGTCATTCATAAACATGAAAAGCATCATTCATGTGGTTCATAGCATATATCGGGCAAAAATCCTCATGCCACGGCAAAGGTCCTCAGTGAATATTGTAGGAGTAGTTTCCCAGATGGCAAAGGACCTTCAATAAGGGTTATGGCCAATCAACTCCTTACGGAATTGGGTGTCCTGGTCAGTTATTGGAAGATATATACGTCCATGGGGATTTCCAAGGACTTGGTTAGGGGGACACACGAGCATGGGTATGCAGTCCTGGAGGCCTACCATTACATGATTGAGTCCACAAATCCTGGAAGTAAGACGGTATTGCATGTTGATGAAAATAGAAGCTTCAAGTACTTTTTTTGTATTATATGGTGCTTGAATTCAAGATTTTCGACATTTGAAAAAAGGAATAGCCGCCGCCGATACCTTTTTGAGGAGCAGATATAATGGAGTTCTGCTAGCGGCGGTGGCACAGAATGCGGAGAATCACATCTTTCCTGTTGCTTTTTGTATGGTGGACAAGGAATATGATGCCTCTTATGGATTTTTTTGAACAACTGCGAAGCTGCGTTGAAGATATCGAAAAGTTGTGTTTTGTTTCGGATAGGCATCCAAGTATTTCAAAGATGGGTTCAATTTTTTTCACTTCAGCTTTCTTTGATTATTGCATCAGTCATCTTGGAGAGAACATTCGGACCAACTATCACAACGAAAGGGTTGTAACCTTTTTTTATAGAACATATAGTAGAGATGAGTTTTTAAACCATTTCAATCAAATAACAGATGTGAATCCCAAGTTAGCAGAACTTCTCGTACGCATCAATTTTGAGGGATGGAGCCAGGCATTCTATCCGTCAGATAGGTACATTCTTATGAATTTAATGTCTTGTTTGAGTTACAAGTTTAGTGTGATGTCGTACTAAGTGATTCTTTTGTATAGGTACAATATTATGACATCAAACATAGCTGAATCAGTAAATTCATTGTTTGGCGATGAAAGAGAATTATCCATCAAGGCTATGTTTGAAGTAATAAACAAAAAGTACAGCCAATTTTTTAATGAAAGGCGTGTGCAGTTCAAGGGACCAAAAAGAACTCGATTTGTTCTTGAAATCAAAAAAATAATATCAACGAACATCAGTTTGGGGAATAGGATATTATCTCATAAAATAGCAGATTACAAATTTAGTATCATCAGTCATGGTGATGTTTCCATGGTCAATCTTTAAACAAGATCTTATACGTGCAGAGTTTTTAACTTGGACAAAATACCCTGTCCACATGCCATGGAAGCGTTTCGAGCTCACTACGGTCCAAAATATGAACCTAAAGTTTATGAGCACTCCTCTCAATATTATTCGGTAGAAGAATATGAAATGGCATATAGTGGGCATATTACTCTGATGCCTCTCGAAGAATCTTTGGTTGTTCCTACAGAGATTTTGAGGAGATTAATACCTCCTCCATATATTGACCCAAGCACTATCAAATCAGGAAGAAATCTATATAAGAGGAGGCGTGGAGTCAGAGAATCATTTTCATCAAGAAGAAACAAGTGCTCCGTATGTAAGCGCACTGGTCACAAAAGAACTGCATGCCCGGATCATAATCCACCATGATCGTTGTAATTGCAGAAACTTGTGTTGTTGTTTGTTGTGGACTTTTATATATTTAACTCATTGTTGTGAATGTAATGTTATCATTTATTATATATGAAATTTATTTTTTAATAACTTGTGCATTAATAAAAAGAGACAAAACATAAACTAAATAATACAATAGGCCACAATTATTCTCAACAGATTAACCATCTGTGGCAACAGATGGACATAATTAGCTGGAAGAACACAACATTGTTCCATAAACTGAAATATTTTCCTCCAACAGATGACAAATCTATCGCAACAGATAGATAATCTGTTGACAGAAACCCAATAGATAACCAATCTGTTCCAACACATGGTTCATCTATTGAAAGAACTCAAAAGACAAAATTGTTATTGCTACTGGATTCAAAATTTCTCTTTACCTCCAACCGTCGACATGTTAACATTAATATGTATGTTTAGAAGAAATAAACAAAATGAAAATAGAATAAGAATTAAAAAGCCAAAGTCGACTAAAAATAATTTTTTCATTAAACAAAAAATAAAATACATTAGGTAAGATCCGATATAGAAAAATTAAAATACATACGCTAAAAGAAAAAACACATTCTAATTATTATTATTATCATCATCATTAGCATTAATGACAGTCGGCCAATCAACTCGCAGCAGCAGGATCCTCATCAGCCTCTGCATCTCTCTGAACATCATCACTCTCACAGCGACCAACTCCTTCTGCAGGTCATTAACCTGCCTCTAAAGTTCCCGCACTATATCACGCAAAATAACAATGTTCTAAAAAGGATCAGCCATAGTTAGAACATGCATGAATTGATAAATGTAAAGAAAAAATATCTAAATATAATACAATGTATACTACCAACTAGTAGATTTACACAAAAAAAAAAACTTACCTCAATGAGAAAGGAATATGCTCTACGAAGAGAAGTAGTGAAGATGTCACACAAAAAGAAATAATGCAATAAATAAATAAAGTTTAGTAGAATGAAGATTAAGGAAGGACCTATTTATAGAGGATTGAATATGGATGTATCAGGCCAAAAGGTATGACTGTTAAGCTCTATTGTATTAATTACATTCAACCTGGTGGCATTTTATTTTCTGTGAAAAGTTACAACTTTTTATTTTACATTAATACTTCTCACCTTTTCAAAATAGCTTTAAGACTTAATAACAACCGTTATTATTGAGTTGTTGTAACAGATCATCCATCTGTTGCAACAGATGGTTTCTATGTGAAATAGATGAGACATCTATTGCAACATATATATTATCGGTTGCTATAGATGGACCATCTTTTGGCGATGTTTTGATTTCTTCTAACTGTTGATTCATCAGTTGCAATAGATGGAGAATTTGATTCATCAGCTGTTTTAAATGTGTTAGATAAAAAGTCACGACTACCTCTTTTTTAATAGCCATCATATGCGTGCAGATGAATAAATACTATCTGGTTTATTGCATCAGATTTACCATCTGTTGCAATATCTGTTACAGCATATAGATTATCTGTTGTGATAGATGGATCATATGTTAGATAAGATATTTTGATTTCTTCTAAAAGCTAATTCATTAGTTGCATCAGACGGAGAATTTGGTTCATCAGCTATTTTGAATGAGTTAGATAAAAAGTCATGACTCATCACCTCTTTTTAATAGTCATCACATGTGTGCAGATGAATAAACAATGTCTGGTCTATCGTAATAGATTTACCATTTGTTGCAACATATGGATTATATGTTGAGATAGATGGACCATATGTTGGAGAAGATGTTTTAATTTCTTCCAATAACTGATTCATCAATTGCAACAGATGGAGATTTCGATTCATCAGCTAGTTTGAATATGTTAAGATAAAAATTCACGACTCTTCACACCTCCTTTTTAATAGTCATCACATGTGTGTAGATGAATAAACAACACTGTCTGGCATATCTTGATGGGGTATGAGGAATAAGGTGTGTACAATGAATCCACTTTTATGCGTGAAAGTTATGTATTATTAATCAGGCTACTGTGACAGACACATATAAAGTGCAATATTTTTGTGAATGTAGTTTTTTACTAATTAGACACTGATCCATCAAACAAGATCCTGCATTGTATATTTTAATTTGATAGGTGTGAACTGATCAGGCTGTAGGATTCCAAGACGGTGGTGTCGATACCCATTACAATTTAATGACAATCTATGCTCATATTTTTATGTCAAGTTTGGGGAATAGTTCAAGTTTTTGGCAGCAATATAAATATCCAATAGTTATTGGACTGGTTTTAATGGCACAATGGACTTCTTAAAAGGCCTTTGAAGTCTCGCACTGCAGCAAACAATGATGGAACCAGTAGAAATTCTCCTGGTCCAGATTTATATGGATGGATTGTTGGAGAAGGATTTTATATAGAAGAAGGTGCTTAGGAGAATACCTGTGTGGGAAGAAGAGGTGTAGAAGGCCATATATCATCTTAGACTTTATTTAAAAGAAAACACAGGGAAGCAAGTAAGGAACTTCTAGCGAATCTGGCCAATGAAATTGACATGAGAAAGGAAAAAACTGGATGAGCTTCAAATGTGGAAGTGTATCAAAATATAAAAATCCATCAGCCGTTGAAGAAAAAAATGGTCAACAGGACTGGAGCTGGACATTTTGCTTGAGAATACAACTAGTGATCGTGGCCTCAATGAAGACTCTCACAGAGTGGAGGACCAAATCTCAAAGAAAGAAGCTCCGTGAGCATAGGAAATTGGTATGATTTTCGGTCAGAATAGAAACCTGAACCAAAAACTCCTGAATTAAAAATAAGGGAAGCCAAGTCATCAATTTCTAAAGTCTAACTTGCATGCCATGCCTTCTGTTTGTGGCTATGATCAGGTCATTTGTAATAGAAACAAAAAGGTCTAAAGTTGGGCAGAAAACTCATGCCTTGTTGTTTCCACTGCCTTTGACCTGACCAGAGCCATAAATAGGAAGCATGGGATGCAAGTGTAACTTGAGAAATTGCTACTTTGGCTTGATCCCATATTTTTAATTCAGGAGTTGTTGGTTTAGGTTTTAATTCTGACCGATAATCTTACCACCTTCCATGCTTGCGAAGTTTCTTCCTTAGAGTTATGGTCCTACATTTTGTGGGCCTTCATTAAGTCCACGCTCGTTAGTTGCAGTCTCTAGCAAAGTGACCAGCTCCAGTCCTCTTGACCATTCTTTTTTTCTTCAACGACTGATGGATTTTCATTTTTTGATATACTTTCACATTCGCAGATTATCCAGTTTTTTCATTTTTCATGTCAATTTTATCAGCCAATTTCGCTACACTTTTCTTCCTACCTTGTGTTTTCTCTTAAACAAGGTTTGAGATGATATATGACCTTTTCAACCTCCCTCTTCTCGTACAGGTATTCTCCCTAGCACCTACTACTGTATAATGTTCTCCTCCAGCAACCCATCCATATAAATTTAGATAGGGGAATTTCTATTGGTTCCATCATTATTTTCTGCAGTACGAGGCTTCGGAGGCCTTTCAAGAAGTCCATTGATCCATTAAAATTGGTCCAATCACTATTGGATATTTACACTGCCGCCAAAAATTTGAACTATTCCCCAAACTTGACATAAAAACATGAGCATAAACGATCATTAAATTGTAACAGGGTATCGACACCACCTACTTAGTCCCTCAGCCTTACCAGTTCGAACCTAACAATCTTAACTATAAAATGCCATATCTTGTTTGAAGCATTAACGCCTAATAGGTAAAGAACAAACATTCAAAAAATCATTGTACTGGATGTGTGTTTTCATGATAGGTTGATCCGTAATACATACCTCCTACATATGAAGTGGTTCCATCTGCAAACAGCCTATTTCTCTGAACCCATCTTTACTTTACCCTTTAATGTTGGTCGGACAAAAGTGGATCTAGTTTCACTTCTTTTTATCTGCAAATAAGAGAAATATATTTGATGTCAAACAAGAGAAAAACAAAAAGAACATTATAAAAAGGGTAACACAAAATTGAGTGAATCAACAGATGACCTATCTGATGCAATAGATTACCCATCTGTTCAACCGATGAGGCATCTATTCCAACAGATAGATGACATATTACAACAGATGGTTCATCTATTGGAATAAATCAAACTAGCCTTGCTAATGGTTTGATTTTTTCAAATAGATGTTCTATCTGTACAAAAGGGTAACACAAAATTGAGTAAATCAACAGATAACCAATTTGATGCAATAGATTACCCATCTGTTCAACCGATAAGGCATTGTTGCAACAGATGAATGACATGTTGCAACAGATGGTTCATCTGTTAGAATAAATCAAACCAGCCTTTCTAATGGTTTGATTTGTTCAAACAGTTGCTCCGTCTGTTTCAATAGCTGATTCATCAAACTTTACT
Organism: Capsicum baccatum var. pendulum; assembly: GCA_030864225.1. Lineage (NCBI taxonomy): Eukaryota > Viridiplantae > Streptophyta > Magnoliopsida > Solanales > Solanaceae > Capsicum > Capsicum baccatum. The sequence continues at coordinate 98,399,869 of CM061551.1, forward strand.
GACAACAAGGCTTTTTAAGTTCTCCCAACAGATGACTTTTTTGCATATTTTAATAAAACAACAGTTCATTCATTCAAGACTTAAAATTCACCTTTCCTTCAATTTTCTCAATAAATAGGAAAATGATAATGGGTAAATCATTAATAGCAACAGATGTACATATCTAATTTAAATGACATACAAAGAAAAAGACGAGATGGGAAGAGTAATAGTGAACCATACCTGCAATGTGAAAAAGGCAAAGGGATCAGAACATCCAGTTCACTCGTGAAAAGATATTAATCGATTGAGATCCGAAAGGATCCTCATCCAAAAGAAGAGAGAAAAGAGAGAAAAAATAAAAGAAAGAGAATTGAGAATAAAGGAGAGTGATAGATGAGTTGAGTCTTACTTTATGGATGAACAAGAGAGTATTCTTCTAGATATGGGTTTTAAATAATCATTAATAACTTTTAAGGGGCACGAGGAGACGGTGACATAGAAAAGACCAGATAATACTACTCACTCAGGAGATTTTTGAGTTATCCAAGTAATATTTTTTACCACCTTACTATTTTAATTTTTTTTATCTCAAACAGGAAATACCTAAATTGCTTTAAAAAGGGTCTTAAAACAACTAAGTGCAATAGATAACAATTTCTATTTGAAATTTTCCAAAGCTCGATCCTCTGTCGCAACCGATGCAACACATATTTGATAATTTATAACAGGTGTGTAATATGTTACAACAGATGACATAATCTATTTGATTAAATCCAACATAAGAGACATCTGTTGCAATAGATTGAACATTTATTTTTATACAATTTCAATTGATTTTATATGTTAGACTAATACCTTAATTGATTAATCTAGGACCAGGGGTGAGTTCTCATAGGGTTAACTACAACTTCAATTGAGTCTTTTGGCAATTGCATGATGAGACGGTATTGCATTTCTATTGACCAGAGTCATCGATCGATCATTCTGAGCTAAACCGATTCTTACTACCTCATATATTCAACTAATACCTTAATTGATTAATATAGGACCAGAGATGAGTTCTCATAGGGTCAACTATAACAGATAGTAGTGCCTATATGATAATTTACAGTAGATCGGTAATCTGTTGCGTCATATGACAATTCATTTGATTATTTACAACAGATGGGTAATCCATCGCAATAGATGATTTAATTTATTTGATTATTTCCAATAGATGCTTAATCTATTATAACAAATGACTTAATCTATTTGATAATTTACAACAGAAGGTTAATCTGTTGCAACAGGTTTAATATTTATTTATATAATTTTAATTGAGTTCATATGTTAGACTAATACCTTAATTTCTTAAACTAGGACTAGGGCTGAGTTCTCATAGGGTCAACTACAACTTCAATTGAGTCTGTTGGCAATTGCATGATGAAACGGTATTGCGTTCCTCCTAACCAGAGTCGTCGATCAATCAATCTGAGCTGAATCGATTCTTACTATCTCATATTTTTAACTAATACCTTAAATGATTAATATAGGACAAGGGGTGAGTTCTCATAGGGTCTACTACAACATCAATTGAGTCTTTCAGAAATTGCATTATGAGATGGTAATGTGTTTCTCCCAACCAGAGTCATTGATCGATCACTCTGAGCTGAACCAATTTTTACTACCTCATATGTTAGACTAATACCTTAATTGATTAATATAGGACCAGGGGTGAGTTCCCATACGGTCAACTACAATAGATGGTAGCACCTATTTGATAATTTACAACAGATGGGTAATCTGTTGTGACATATGACTTAATCTATTTGATAATAGACAAAATATGGGTAATTTGTCACAACAGATGACTTAATCTATTTTATAATTTACAATAGATGCATAATTAGTTGTAACAAATGACTTAATTTATTGGATAATTCACAACAGATGGTTAATCTATTGCAACAGGTTAAGCATTTGTTTTTATACAATTTTAATTAATTTCATATATTAGGCTAATACCTTAATTGATTAATCTAAGACTAGGGTGACTTCTCATAGGGTCAACTACAACTTCAATTGAGTCTTTTAGCAATTACATGATGACACGGTATTGCATTCCTCCCGACCAGAGTCGTCAATCGATCACTCTGATCTGAACCAATTCTTATTACCTCATATGTTAGACTAATACCTTAATTGATTAATCTAGTACCAAGGGTGAGTTCTCATAGGGTCAACTACAACTTCAATTGAGACTTTTGGTAAATGCATAATGAGACAATATTTCGTTCCTCCTGACCAAATTTGTCGATCGATCATTCTGAGCTAAACCAATTCGTACTACCTTATATATTCAACTAATACCTTAATTGATTAATCTAGGACCAAGGGTGAGTTCTCATAGGGTCAACTATAACAGATGGCAGTACCTATTTGATAATTTACAGCAGATGGGTAATATGTTGCGACATAAGACAATCCATTTGATAATTTACAATAGATGTATATTCTGTCACAATATATGACTTAATTTGTTTGATTATTTACAATAGATGCTTAATATATTGCAACAAATAACTTAATCTATTTGATAATTTATAACAGATGGTTAATCTGTTGCAACAGGTTGAATATTTATTTCTATAAAATTTCAATTGAGTTTATATGATATACTAATACCTTGATTTATTAATCTAGGACCAAGGGTGAGTTTTGATAGGGTCAACTATAACTTTAATTGAGTCTTTTGGCAATTGCATGATAAGACGGTATTGCGTTCCTCCAGACCAGAGTCGTCAATCGATCACTCTGAGCTGAACTAATTCTTATTACCCCATATGTTCAAATAATCCTTAATTGATTAATCTAGGACCAGGGATGAGTTATTATAAGGTCAACTACAACTTTAATTGAGTCTTTCAAAAATTACATGATGAGGCGGTATTGCGTTTCTCCCGAACAGAGTCGTCGATCGATCACTCTGAGCTGAACCTATTCTTACTGCCTCATATGTTAGACTAATATCTTAATTGATTAATCTAGGACTAAGGGTGAGTTCTCATAGGGTCAACTATAACAGATGACAGCGCCTATTTGATAATTTACAACAGATGGGTAATCTGTTGCGATATATGACTTAATCCATTTAATAATTTACAACAGAAGGGGAAATTTGTTGCAGTAGATGACTTAATCTAGTTGATAATTTACAACAGATGCATAATCTATTGCAACAAATGACTTAATCAATTTGATAATTTATAACAGATAGTTAATCTGTTGCAACAGGTTGAACATCTATTTTTATACAATTTTAATTAATTTCATATGTTTGACTAATACCTTAATTGATTAACCTAGGACTAGAGGTGAGTTCTCATAGGGTTAACTACAACTTCAATTGAGTCTTTTGATAATTGCATGATGAGACGGTATTGTGTTCCTTCCGACCAGAGTCGTCGATTGATCACACTGAGCTGAACCGATTCTTACTTCCTTATATGTTCAACTAATACCTTAATTAATTAATCTAGGACTAGGGGTGAGTTCTTATAGGGTTAACTACAATAGATGGTAGCGCCTATTTGATAATTCACAACAGATGGGTAATCTATTGTGCTATATGACAATCCATTTGATAATTTACAACAGATGGGTAATCTGTCATAATAGATTACTTAATTTTTTTGATTATTTACAACAGATGCATAATCTGTTACAACAAATGACTTAATCTGATTGATAATTTACAACAGACGTGTAATCTGATGCAACAGGTTGAACATTTATTTTTATACAATTTCAATTGAGTTCATATGTTAGAGTCTAATACCTATATTGATTAATCTTGGACCAAGGGTAAGTTCATAGGGTCAACTACAACTTTAATTGAGTCTTTCGGCAGTTGCATGATGAGAGGGTTAAAAATTATACATATCTTTTATACCTTTAAAAATAATTAAGATCATTCGGACCAAATTAACATTTTCAAAACTTGTCATTCTTTTATAAAATACAAATCAACCCATACAAATCATCCATTTGCGAGAAAAACATTTCATCATTTCAAATCTTGAGTTCTCGCTCTTTTCTCTTTCTCACTCAATTATACAGTACAGACAACAACTACTCAACAAATTGCTCTACCCGTCACAACAGATCAATTTTTTTTTCATCTTCGACCACATAGGTATTATTTTTTACTTCATTCTTGCTTATATCAGCCATTTCTCTATCTTTATAGGCAACTGAGTTTGGGAAGAGTTCTATATTTGTTAGTTTTTTTCAAAATAACAAGGGGTTTTAAGTTAATGATGAAAAAGAAAACTTTTAGTTGTATTATCTTTGATAATGGGTTTATAATTTTGAGTTTTAATGGTAAAATTGTAGGAAGATATCGAGAAAACCCTAGTTTCTATCGCAGTATTCCATTGACTATCGTGGTATTATTGGATGGTGTTTATGGTGGTGGTGGTCATCGTCGTCATCATTGTCGTCATGGTGTCACTGGTGGTGGTTGTTGGTGGCATTGGTTAGTGGTGTTTGTAGTGGCATTAGTTAGTGGTATTTGTGGTGGTTGTCGGTAGTGTCAGTATTCTTGGTGTTTGTGGCATTGGTTGATGGTGTTTGTGGTGGTAATGGTTGTTGGTGTGTCGGTATTGGTGGTATTTTAATGTATTTTTTAAAATTTATGTAAGTGTAATGTAATTTTTGTTTTTCTATTATGTGTTGGTAAAACAACTCTTCCAAAAGAAAAGAAAGTGAAAGTGGATCAACGTCTTACCACCCAAAAAAAGGCTATGGTACAGAAGGATTCAGAGGAGCGTCCTGAATAATTCAATCAGGGAAAAGTGAAGCTAAGAAGAAATATAAAAAAATATTGAGAGATCTGGATAAGGGTCTATAGATGGTGATGAAGAACGTAAAAGTGAGAAAGAGGAGGAATTAGAGAGTGAGAAAGAGAAAGAGGCTGATCATCAACATGATGATAATGGATCACCAATGAGGCTTGAATTAATATCAACATCCCAGCATAATCCTGTCAAAACTTTTAGTATTGACAAGTTTCAAGTTGCGATGCCGATAAATGACCCAAAAGCAAAAGAAGAACTAACTGGTGAACTTGTCCTTAAATGTTAGATGGGGAGAAATTTTATTTATTTTAGGAAAATTATAAAGAACGAAAACATAGATTGACATTTTAAGAAGAGCTGCTTTGGATGCTTTCTTGAGCTGCCTGAGGACCTCCCCCCTTACCATTTCCATATGAGCATGGTATATGGTCTTCTCAAGCGCAAGATCAAGTACGTGAGAGATGATAAAGATTTGAAGGAGGAGGGGAAAAAGATGGATAAAATCTAGATCAACTACTGTGGCATGCCGGTTTGTTTTGGCTTACAAGATTTTGCCATAGTGATGGTCTTCAGATGCCATCATCCAGAAGAACCACCTATAGCCAAGGGAACACCCCGCAAAAGATCCAAGGCCAGAAAATGCAAGAAAAAAATAAATGGGTTGTTTGACATTGCTCGACGTGGCTACAAAACATCGGATTTCTTGACAAATCTCATGGATAAAATCATATCAAAGAAGTACAGGGAGCAATTGTGTTTAGTTTGGTTTTCCCATTTGGTTATATTTGCAAGAGACATCAACAAAGTCATAGAAGATGATTTGTAGGCGCGTGCTGAGGATTTTGATAAATTCAACAATTATCCCTAGGGATATGACAACTTTTACTTGACTGTCCAATATTTACTGACAAAGCTATCCTCAGGGAATACCACATTATACGGCTTTCCTTGGGCTTTCATGGTAAAATTAATCACTATTTTTACTCATCCATTAATTTATGTTGAATATAGTTATTATGACTTTTTTTGCTTTCTTTCATTTTACATTTTTTAGGCTTGGGAATTTGAAGTCATTCCTCCCCTCCGAAAGTAGGTAATACATTACTCGAATGAGGTTTCTTATCCAAGGATGTTTAGGTGGTTGGCTGCAAAGAACAACAGCAAAATTAAGGAGGTTGATCTCATTAATCCTTTGGATGATGCAGTACGTCTTCTTCAAGTAAAATAATTTTACTCAATGAAAGATATTGAACAGATGTTATATCTAGTGCAACAGATGTTATATTTGATGCACTAGATGGGACATCTGTTATGACAGATTACTCGTCTTGTGCTAATCTGTGCAACAGATGGATAATCTGTTGCGACAGATGATTGGTATTTTGCATCAGATTACCCATCTATTGCTTTGGTTCTCTGAATCCGACTCTACACAGATTAACCATCTACTGCAAATTATGCAACAAATGTATAATCTAATTAACATATTGTTAATCTATTGCAACATACAGATTATTATTGCATAATATGTAACCCAACAGATTATCTGTCTTGTGCAACTGGTGAAACAGATTGGTAATCTGTTGCGACAGATGATTGATATTTTGCATCAGATTATCCCTATGTTGCTCTGGTTCTCTAAACCCGACTCAAATAGATTTTAACCATCTACTGCAAACTATGTAACAACGAGTAATCTGATGCAACATACTGTTAATTTATTGCAAACTATAACTCAACTATGATGATACAAAAGATCAAACTTACAACAAAGAATCAAGAGAACAACAAGAACAACATCACTAGAGAATCAAAGGCCCCACTCGGCTTCTCTAGGTTTTCAAGGCAACAACGACAATATTCAACAAGATAGATAAATAACACAAGAGTGCAATAACTATAGTGAATCAAAAGAGCCCCACACGGCTTTACTATATCAAGATACAAACAACAATATTAAAAATTAATGGATAGTAACTTGACACAAAATATCCTAGAATCTAAGAACCCTAACATGAAGATTAGGACACTAAGACTAAAAGATATTTACACCAAACTCTTACTTGAATCAAGAGGAACTCATGAACCTCAAGACCCCCAAGTTTCTAGCCAAAGAACAACAAAAGTGTTACAACACTTTGTGGTCTAGTTTTGGGTTCACTCTTCAGAATAAGAGAGAGAAGTTCTCAAAATATTACAAGAATTGTGTTTCTTCAATAATAGTAATGAACTAAGTCCAATAAATAGCCCTATTATTGTCTATTTATAGTACTCTACAAAATAAAAGGAAAATGACCATTCTAGCCTTGGTCTTAGGTGGCTTTGGAGTGTAATTAAAAAAAAGAGTTACTACACTTTTTTGGGAGTGTTATAAAATTACACTTCAAAGCCCCTCTTCACACTTCAAAAGATGGAATACCTTAGATGAATTAATTACACACTCACATATGGCCATTTGCATGAACATGGCTTAGAGTTTTTGTAACTCCCTAGCTTGGCTACGTGTGAATGGTATTGAACTAGTTGCAATTGTATCATCCTCTCCATCCTGAAGGGAATTTGTCCTCAAATTCGGTGGATGTTCATCCTCAACCATGGCACTAGGAGAGAGGTCACATATGTTGAAGGTATTGTGCACTGATATTCTGGAGGAAGGTCAATTTTGTAGGCATTATCATTGATTATTTCAAGTACTTCAAAGGGACCATCACCCCTCGGCATCAACTTGGTTTTCCTTTGTGAAGGAAACCGGTATTTTCTAAGGTGCACCCAAACCCAATCACCCAGTTCAAGAATAAGCTTTCTTCTCCCCTTGTTTACTTTCTTAGCAATCTCTTAATTTTTCTTCTCAAGCTTTTGCCTCACTTTCTCATTCAATTTCTTTATGGATTCGGACTTCTTGCGTCCATCTAATCTAATCATAAGATCACTTGGAAAAGGATTTCAATCCAAAGGGGTAAATGGGTTGATGTCATATACACACTCAAAGGAAGTCGTTTCCGTACTTGAGTGTATAACCCGATTGTAAGCAAATTCCACCAAAGGTAGGTGGTTCTCCCATGAAGTCATTTTGACTTTAACCATTGATCATAACATAGAACCTAAAGTCCTATTTAAAACCTCGAATTGGCCATCGATTTATGGGTGGAAAGATGTAGAGAATAGAAATCTAGTGCCAAGCCTACCCCACATTGACTTCCAAAAGTGACTAAGGAACTTAGAGTCCCTATCACTTATAATGGTCCTTGGAACACAATGCAATTTGACAATATTTTCAACAAATAAAGAAGCCACACTTGACGCATCTTCACTTTTTGAACAAGGAATGAAGTATGCCATCTTAGAAAATCGATCAACTACAACAAAAATGCTATCCCTACCTCGTCTAGTCCTCGGCAATCATAACACAAAATGCATAGATATATCAAGCCAAGGATGTAAAAGATTAGGAAGCGAGGTATATAACCTATGAGGGAGGAGCTGAGACTTGGCTCCCTTACAATCTACACATTGGCCGCAAATCCTAGCCACATCCTTGTGCATCCTAGGCCAATAGAATTGGTCCTCCAATATCTCGAGGGTCTTGTCAATCCCAAAATGACCCATTAGACCGCCATCATGTTCTTCCCTCACAAACAACTCTCTCCAAGATCTAGAAGGTACACACAATCATCTACCTTTAAACAAGTAACCATCAAACTTGGCATAGGGATTTAAACCCCTATCCGAAACCCACTTGTACCTACCCAATTATTCACATTCCCTAAAGATATAAGCAAGTGAGGATCCTCGGGATAGAATACCTTTAGTCTCTCAAAACCCATTAACTTTGAAGACAAAGTGGACACAAGTACATGTTTTCTAGACAAGGCATCGACAACCACATTGTCCTTACCTTTCTTGTATTGAATAACATAAGGGAAGGTTTCTAAAAACTCAATCCATTTGGCGTGCCATTTGTTATGCTTTTCTTGTGCCCATAAGTTTTTCAAGGATTCATGGTCCGTCGGAATCACAAATTTCTTGGGCCACAAGTAGTGTTTCCAATTGCCTAATGCTCTAATCAAGGCATACAACTCTAAATCATACGTGGAGTAGTTTAGAGTAGCACCCTTGAGTTTTTCACTAAAATAAGCAATGGGTTTTAAGTCTTGCATCAAAATAGCCCCTATGCCTACTTTACTAGCATCGGATTCAACTTCGAACGTCTTATCAAAGTTGGGCAATTGTAACAAAGGCACGGAAATAAGCACAACTTTCAAATCTTCAAAAGTCTTAGCTTGCTCTTCACCCCACTGAATGACCTCGGTCAAAGGGGCGGCTATGGTGCTAAATCCTTTGACAAACCTTCTATAAAAACTAGCCAACCCGTGAAAGCTTCTTACTTTACCAACGGTTTGTGGGATTGGCCAATTTTTGATAGCGTCTATCTTGGATTTATCCACTTTGGCCCCTCTTGAACTAACAACAAAACCCAAGAAAGCAACTTCATTAACACCAAAGGAATACTTTTCAAGATTGGCATACAACTTCTCTTTTCTAAGCACATCAAAGATGCTTTGTAAATGCAATACATGCTCATCTCTGGACTTGCTATATACTAAGACATCATCAAAATAAACAACAACAAACTTTCCAAGAAAAGGCTTCATCACTTGATTCATTAGCCGTATGAAAGTACTTGGAGCATTGGTTAGGCCGAATGGCATAACTATTTATTCATAGAGACTATATTTGATTTTGAAGGCAGTTTTTCATTCATCATCGGGTTGCATACGAATTTGGTGATAACCACTCCGAAGATATATCTTAGAAAATATACAAGAACCATTCAACTCATCAAGCATGTCATCTAATCTAGGAATAGGGTGACTATATTTTACCGTAATCTTGTTGATGGCTCAACAGTCCACACATATATGCCAAGTTCCATCCTTCTTTAGCACTAATAATACCGGAACCGCACATGGACTCATGCTCTCTTTGATGCACCCTTTATTGAGAAGTTCTTCAACTTTTCTTTGTAGTTCTTTGGTGTCCATAGGGTTACTTCTATAAGCCGGTTTGTTTGGCAATTGTGAGCTCGGTACAAAGTCAATTTTATTCTCAATACCCCAAAGTGGGGGCAACCCTTGCGGAAGTTCTTTGGGAAAATCATCTTCATAATCCTACAACACAAGAGAAATCAAAGGAGAAATAGAAGAATTAATGGGGTTAGTGTTAAAAGAATGTGCCAAAAGAAGCATAGGTGTGTCCTCATCATGATCCACTAAAAGCTCCTTCTTTCTAACCAACATCACCATATTTTCTTTTCCATTTGATGTTGAGGCAGCCCCAGATACCTTCACTCCCCCACCTAAGGGTTCCCCCTCTTTTTCTTTATTTTTGGATTTCTTCCCCTTTTCTTTCAATTCTCTCATCCTTTGATGCAACTCGTTTACTTGTGAGGGCAAAAGTGGATGAAGTGTGACCTTTCGGCCATCTCTATAAAGTGTATATCGATTAGACATCCCATCATATTTGGTAGACATATCATAGTGCCAAGGTCTACCTAACAAAAAGTGACACGCTTGCATTGGTATTACATCACAAAGTACTTTGTCATGGTAGTTTCCTACCTTAAACCGTATTACACATTCCCTCATGACTTTCAATTCACCATATTCATTCAACCATTTCAACTTATAAGGGCTAGTATGAAGTGTAGTAGACAATTTCAAAAAGTTTACCATAGCAACACTAACAACACTTGCACAACTACCACTATCTATCACCAAAGTGCACACACTACCCTTCACAAGGCACTTAGTATGGAATAGATTTTCCTCTCTTTCAACATCCACTTCTTCACGAACGAAATACAATCTACCTTACCTTAGGATTACATTGAGTCGGTTAGGGCATTCATTGTCTTTATGCCCCCAACCTTTGCAGTTACCTTTAGGATAAGGATACTTTTGAACTTCTTGCCTCGAAGGAATTTTGGGGACTATTTTAGGCTCGAGCAACCTAGTAATAGAGGTTTGGTCATTATTTTTGGGCTAACTCGAAGAGGATTGAACCATATCCTTTTCCCTTGGCGAACCCGAGGTCGATTGTCCCTTTGCTTTGAACGACGACCTCTCTTTAAGTTCCCTTTCCATCTCAAGAGCCACTTGGAAAATACCTTCAACGGTATCAAAATTATGAAGTGTCAAATGAGTGGAGATATCTTTGTTCAACCCACACTTGAACCAAATGATGTCATGACTAATTTGTTCTCCACGATGATAAGCTTCAACATGAGTTGTTGAAACTCATCATAATATGCCATCACACTTCGATTCCCTTATCGCAAATTATACAACCTAGCAAGCAACTTTTGGGAAGATATTGTTGCCTCATTATATACCTCAACCGAAACCATTGTGGTGGTTGTCTATCAATCAACTCATTACCAAACCGTTTGACGTATTCCCACCATATGTTAGCATAAACTTCAAAGTGAGCATGGCGTAACAACTCTTCTTCTCTTCCGAGATATCATTCACTTGAAATACTTTATCGCACGCCGATTCCCAAAAAATATAAACCTTGGGGTAACTTTCACCCTTAAATATAGGTAGGCTCAATTTGATGGTATTAATACCTACGTCTATCTCTTGGTGTCGGTTTATCCTTTCTTCATACCCTCGGTATCTTCTTGGATCTACATGTACCCCTCCCATCTCCTCTTTCCTCATGTAAGCCTCATCAAAGGCTCCATACCCTTCATAATCTGCTTTACCATGTTCCTAAAAATGAACGGAATTGTATTTTGTAGAGGTGGTGGTATTTGGTTTAGTGGAGCTCGAAAGGGAGGGTTTGGATTTAGTAGAGGTATTGGACACCCAAGTTCTTCTTGCAAAACATGAGGAGTTTGGGAATGGGTTGGTCTATTGGAGTCTCGGGTTACGGGGTTATGGGTCATTTGGCTTGCGGCATTTAGTTGAGCTAGTGAAGGATTTGGCAATTGTGGCCATGTTTCGAGAGTAACGGTGGCGGAGGAATTTCTATCATGTCCACTTGAGGAAACATGTCGAGGGGTAGAAGGGTGAGAGTTTCTTTGACCCTCCACTTGTTATAACCTCCCACTAATAGTCGTTATTTCTCCCCTTATGGCTCTCACTTCCGTACTCAACCTTTCAAGAGTTTGGGTCATAGCCTCAAGAGTGACCCTCATATTCTCCATTTCATTAAAATCCACGGGTTGAGACATAGTTCCCTCCATTGTCAAGGTATCACCTACACAAGTAAAAAATAAGTTAGTTTAAAACCTCTCCTCAGTCACACTCTCTGGATTCACTCCCACTCAAGCTCCATAAGTGTTGTAGATTGGCTAGTAACCCATGAATCCTTAAGGTATGAGTATGCTATTGTTCAGAATGGATTCTTGTTTGAAACTCAAAGAATTCTCATCGGACTAGAACCAAGATTTACAATGTATTCAAATGATAAAACCACACAAACAAACGTTGACACGAACATAAAGCTTCAAAGGACTAATTGACAAGCTAGTAGGAATGTACTAGTTTGTTAATTAGTTCTCAAGTCAATTAGATGAAACTAGGAATCAATAATTAGAAACTATAACATCCAAATTTGAGCTTAATTATCATGTGAAAAGTAACTAGGGTGATGTGGTAGCATGTCATTGGCCACGGGTCCACATACGTTGTTCATCAACTTGAAACCTTGGTCCCTTTATATCATGTGTAATGGATGAATTGTTATTGGGAGGGAAACATAAAGTTTTGTAACTTTTTTTTTCAACTTTTTCAAACTCAAAAGGAGATGTTTGACCTTACTAGTTCCACAAGACAAGGTTGTTTTAGGGGAATAGTGGTTGTCAAGTCTAGAAAGGTGATGTTGGCAAGTCTTCTCACAAACAACTTTTTAAATTTTATCTTGCAACCTTTTTGGATCTATTGCTCTTTTAAGGCATAGCATGAAGAGAAACTTTTAAGATGAACACAACATCAACACCTTCAAGAACAAAACAATATACACCACAATGGCACTCCAATATCCAACACAAGTCAAACTCAAGGCCACTTCAAATTTTCACAACAACAAGTCTCTTCTTATTAAGCTCAACTTTAGATTTAGAAACTTTTTTTGTGTTGGTGAGGAAGAGACCGACACAAGAAACAAACTAAACAAGTAAAATCTTTTGTAGATCTACAACTAATTTTCGACCAAAATGTTCAAGAACACACTTTTTGGTAAGAGCTTCCCAAGATTAGTTTTGTAAGAACAAAACCAAGCCTTGATCTTTGATACCAAATGATACAAAAGATCAACCTTACAACAACGAATCAAGAGAACAACAAGAATAACATCACTAGAGAATCAAAGGCCCCACTCAACTTCTCTAGGTTTTCAAGGCAACAACGATAATATTCAACAAGATAGATAAATAACACAAGATTTCAATAACTATAGTGAATCGAAAGAGGCCCACACAGCTTCACTATATCAAGATACGAACAACAAGATTACAAAATAATGGATAGTAACTTGACAAAAAATATCCTAGAATCTAAAAACCCTAACATAAATATTAGGACCCTAAGACTAAAAGATATTTACACTAAATTCTTACTTAAATCAAGAGGAACTCATGAACCTCAAGACCCCCAAGTTTCTAGCCAAATAACAACAAAAGTGTTACTACACTTTGTGGTCTATGGTCTAGTATTGGGTTCACTCTCAAGAACAAGAGAGAGAAGTTCTCAAAATATTACAAGACTTGTGTTTCTTCAATAATAGGAATGAACTAAGTCCAAGAAATAGCCCTATTATTGTCTATTTATAGTACTCCACAAAATGAAATAAAAATAACCATTCTAGCCTTGGTCTTGAGTGGCTTTGGAGTGTAATTAAAAAAGTGTTACTACACTTTTTTTGGACAGTAATAAACTTACACTTCAAAGCCCCTCTTCACACTTCAAAACATGGAATCCCTTACATAAATTAATTACACACTCACACACGGCCATTTGCATGAACATGGCTTGGAGTTTTTGTAACTCCCGAGCTTGGCTACGTGTGAATGGTCTTGAATTAGTTGCACTTGTATCATATGAAAATTATTATATTATATTATTTAAATGTATATGTCTTTTTTATAGGTTGTGCATCCATGGATCATGCCTGCTGAAAGGGAGTCGGTGGTGACTTCTTATTTTACTCTAGGTCATTTTGATACTATAGCACACCCAATGGTAGAGTTAATAAAGAAGAAATTAGATGGAGCAACATCCATAAGAAGAGAAGTTAGGCAAGGTCAGCCTAATATTGAGGCTCTTCATGACCAACCTACCAAGGCATATCCGGGTGCATCTTCTAGTGGAGTTGTTGGTGTTGGTGGTAGGCACGTTGATGCTACTACCACTCAGGATGATGAGCATGTTGATGCTCAATAAAAAATAAATATGTTTTAAAACATCCCTTTTCACCCTTACACAGGTCCCTCTTCACCCTCGTGTTGTCGTTGCGAATGCAAAGAGTGCAAGGACAACCAGGATAAACTCTTTGAAAAAGTAAAGGCTATCTCTAAAGCTGTTGAGAAATTCAAATCCAAGAGGGTTGTCATACCATCCAAGAAGGTGAGGGAGCCATACACTCCTCAGCGACGGTTAGAAGAAAGAAAAGAGCAATTAGCGACGTACTCTTTGATCAAAAACAAAAAAAATTGCAACTCCTCTCTCTCCAAAAGTAGTTGAAGTTCAGGGGTCATTCAAGAAGGTGGACATATATGTAGAACTTGGAACAAAAGAGAAGAGGGATCTGCGATATGCCAAGAATGCTAAGCCAGGTACACGAGATTACCCCAGGCCTCCCCTTTTCCCCCAAGACTTCCAGATTATGACAGATATGTGCATGCGGTACGAGGACAAGGCAAATGTACTTTTCCTAACCTGGCCTTATAATCTACCCCATAAAAAAGAAGCTATGCAACAGATGTGAAATTTGTTACAACAACTGGGTATTTTGGTACAACTGGTAGTGGTTCTGTTGTAACTTATTATCCATCCGTTGTATCTTTACAATTACTAACCTATTTAAAAATTGACTTCTTATATCACAGCATGTTGACAAAATTCTCTGCCTCATGAAGAAAAGGCAATTAACGTACCTGGAAGCTTATGAAGCTGCCGATAGGATAATGGACCTCAAATTTTGCAAGAAGCTCAAGGATAAGTACGATCAACTTAATAATGTTGCGTTAGACTGTGGCACGAGATTTGATTTATTAGTTTCTACATTGGACTAGGATGAAGAATAAATGATAAAATATGTTAGAGGGGAGAGGCTAAATCTACACAGCAAGAGCTAGACCGAGGCAAAGACGATTCTTGTAGTTATTAGCGTGGACGGCATACATTATCGGGCTATTAAGATACTACTCGAGGAGGTAAGGATCAAATTTTATGACTGCAACGTATCTGCCATCGACGAGGTCCATCTTTTTTTTCACGTGTAGCCACTAATGGAGTTGTTCCCCATCTTGTTGAGGGAGAGTAAACTGATGAATTATTTGCCAAAAGAATTATTGATGAAGAAATCATGGGATTTTAAAGGTCGAAACAAGGGCATGAACCTTCCAAAAAATAATACCGATTATGCATGTGGCTCGCACAATCTTGCACACATTGAATGTTCATTGACCGGCACAAAAATGGCTGAGCCAACGACCTTTCTCTGCGACAACGTTGTGGCAAACCTGCAAGAGGTCTGGGCGTATGGGGTACTAACTGGACGCTTGGATCCTATGTATATAAAGAGCCTATGAAATAATAATTTCTTATTTCAAGTCACACTTCACTTTACTTTAAATTACATGTACATGTAGTGACAATAATTTTTTCTGATGAAAGTTGAGTTTTTTATAATGCAATAGATTGTCAATATGTTGTAAAATATATTCTATCTGTTCTGGCAGATAGTTTATCTGTTGCAATAGGTTGGTCATCTGTTGCATTATGCTGATGTTATTTCTATCTAATCTGTTGCAACAGTGGGAAGACATGTTTGATAATTTCCAACAGATGACCTAAATTTTACAACATATGCGTAAATTTGTTTGATATTTTCTAATAACTACTCTAGAATATCCATTTGCTCGACAACACCAAACCAGTAGCAAATACACCACCATAAAAATTTCAGCAATTAGGCTTGAATATCGATGTGACTAACAACACCAAACCAGTAGCAATAACGGTAATAATGTAGTATCTTCTTGCTCGATTTTGTTTCTCTTCAGAAGCCTTGACTTTGTTCAACAAACCCCAGATTACACGATTTGCTTGTGAAGGGTTTCGTTCTTCATACCAATCAAAGTAATCGCATCCACCCAATTTTTATAAAAATAAGAAAACAATTACAAAATAATTACAAGTCAATAATTAATCAACTAATTAAATAAAAAATATATACCTTTGAAATTTTACAAGTAAAAAAACTACGCCTTGGATTTTGTTGAGTCCAAGAAGTCTTCAATATATCTTCATGACCACACTTACAATATCAAAAATCTTTATTCCAAAAAAAAGTGGAAGATGCGCTCGACATTGTCAAGCTCGGTTGGAAAAAAAATGAAGAAAAGAAAGACCAAATGCAAATAAATTGAAGAATTTGAATAGGTAAAAAAGAAGATGATGATTATAAAGAAGATTTGGAAAATTAAAATTAAATTTTAGGAAGAAGATGAATATATAAGACAATGGGGAAAAATAACCATTGGGGGCCAAATCAGACGCCAAGTCAGCAAAAATGGGGGTTCAACAAACCTTGGCTGCGTAAATTATACGCAAGCAGCCAACAGGTCAAAAAGCTCCAAACTGACACATTTGATGCCTATTTTATTTTACGTGTTTATAATGAACACTGTCTACTTGATGCCTATTTTATTTTAGATGTTTTGAACTGAACACTGTCGACGGATTTCGCCTTTTTTATTTTAATTCACTTTTACTTTTTTACATGTAGTGGCAATTATTTATGTCCAATTAAAGTTGAATTTTTATAATGTAACAGATTCTCCATCCGTTGTAATAGATATTCTACCTGTTCTAACATATAGTTTATCTATTGCAATAGGTTGGTCATCTATTGTATTATGTCGATGTTTCTATCTAAGTCTATCTATTGTAACAGTGGAAAGACCTGTTTGATAAATTCTAATAAATTAACTACCGTTGCAATATATGTCTAAATCTATTTGATATTTTTCAACAGATGTGTCATCTGTTGTAATAGATAGATTATCCGTTGCAATATTTGAATCTAGTATTCCATTTCAATTAATAAGTTCAAATCTAAGGAAAAAAATAAAATTCATAGATAAAATAAAATAAATTGAAGCCTTCAGAAATTAGCTGAAGTAAATCAATGAATAAATGAAATGTAAAAAAATTGTTATGGGTACAAATCTCAACAAATACACCAACAATTTAAGTATTGATGCCAAGGATTCCTAAGGAGGGGTCGGGTTATTACTTTTACAGACTCAAGCTATAAAGATCTACTCAATATGAACAAGTTTTTCTTCATTAGATGCTATGAAATTCAACCTTGGTCGTCGTGGATCTTTATTGTCGTTTACATACGGTTTCTGCATTTTTTGTTCTCCGTATTTCCATAAAAAGAGTAGCATATTGTCAATGTTATTCACCAGTAGCTTCTACATCCACCTGGAAAGCTAGAATTGGTCAATACTAATCACGAAGATACAACAAAGTGGAAAAGAATAACTCATTTGTTCTAGCAAATCAAACAGGTCATTCTCCTATTGTAAATTATCCCAAACAAATTATATTTCTGTTACGACAATGAATCAATTGTCGGGACAAATTTCTACATGAGGAAGAATTGTATGATAATTTCCAATGAATGAACCATCTGTTGCAACATATGACTCATCTGTTGCAGCAGATAGGTCATCTGTTGGTACAAATAAAAGAGGTGCAAAGAGATATTTGATTTGCTAAAACAGATGAGACATATGTCGCAACAAATACTTTATCTGGTGCAACAATTTAGTCAACTGTTGCAATATATATCTATATATATGTTTGATAATTTTCATCAGATGTGTCATCTGTTGAAACAGATATGTGTATGTTTGTTAGTTGGAGCAGACATATATATTCACCTTCTTCAGCTCGTGCTACTCTCCTTTGGACATTGTACATTGTTCAGTACAACACATAGACAAAGGGGTTGCAATTTCACTTTTTAGGATGCTTGATAATGCATTGGAAATCAATTTCCTTCTTCTCTTAGCCTTAATCTCTAATAGAGTGGATGAATATAAAATCTTCTTTAATAAAATGATACCTCTCTTAGATATCAATTCCTTTACAGAAGCAGTTAATGCATTAATAGCATTAATCACTACATCATGTTTAGCCCTGCAGTCTTGACATTTGCATGCAGAACATTCGGTAGGAGAGGTAAAATCTGTATAACTAGTATGATCATACTCATAATGGTTTGTTTTAAATACTATAAGAAAAGTATCATTAGCACCAACAGCAGCACCATTACCACCACCAACAGCTCCATCACTACTAAGACCATCAACAACAACAAGCCCACTCTCCAAAGTTGTTTTTTTTGTAATGGTTGTTGCTCCAAAAAATTCTATTTTTATTCTATCAATGACCTTAGGGTTTGATAAAGTTTGCACAGATCGTAAAGTAAGAAAAAATGTCATCTTCAACTCTCGATTAGTTGGAACTAGTGACGGATGCATAATCTAACACAAATTATTACATATATTAGTATGATGATTAGATCATTCAATAAAATTATTAATTAAAATAAAAACTAAATTATAATTATACTTACTGCATCCTTTGGGGGGTTAAAGAGATCAAGAAATTTTGCATTTTTATTGATTTTGGCCGACAACCATCTCAAGATTCTTTAACAAGAAACTTCTTCCTGGTAGTTTGCTTATTGTCTCAAATAAGGAATAACTTCAAACGCCCAAGCCTATAAAATAACGTCAATAAATCAAAACCATTATTGAGTAAAAAAATAAATTATATCATAATAAAACAAAGAAATATTTTCCATGAAAAGCCATATAAGTTGACTGTCTTTGGTGCTAACGAAGTCAACTAATATTTGAAAGTCATTTTGAAGCTTTCATAACCCCAAGGATAGTTGTTAAACTCCTTAAGATCCTCGGAGAGATTTATTAAACCGACGATTATGGTGTTATTAACGTCTCTCGCCCAAAGAATATTATGTTCAAACCAAAGCAAGAACAATGACTGTTTGTGCTTCTTTGAAAGTCCTTTGCCTTTCAATGCTTCTACCAAATTTTTGTTTTTGAAGTTTGGACCAACAACGGACACCAGGTCATCACGATCTCACGACTTGCCTTTGCCTTTTTTGGGTGTGCGGGGTGCTTTTTTTGATTAGAATAGGTATAACTTGAGAAGGAAGATAACATTTTAGTCTAGTAAATATGGCAAACTCCTTCCAACCAAAACAAACAGGCATGCCACAGTAATTTACCCACATCTCATCCATCTTATCTTTGTTTTCATACCTAAAACTACGCCTGAGAAGTTCATATACCATTTTTATTTGGAAATGAGCATTGTTGTCCTCCGACAAATCAAGATATTTTCCAAAGCAGCTGTCCCTGAAATAAGCATCCAATTTTTATTCTCGAAGTATTTTTCTGAAGGCGTCGAAAGATTTTTCCATGACTGACTTAACCACGAAATCACCCATTAAATCTGTGGCACCATTGCACTGCATTCTCACAGAATAACGATCAATGTTGAAGGTTTTGACCAACTCTTCGGTGGAAGGGCTATTAGCATTTGGATCATCTCTTTTGAAACATTCCTCCTATCCATGCTCATCGTATTCTGCTCCTGATTGAGATAACACTTGTAAAGCAAGCTCATAGAGTGGTGGATGTAGCCTAGCTGCTTTACTTGTTCCTTTACTTGGACTTGATTCGGTTTTTATTCTTTCGGGAGCCATATTATCTAAAATTAACATGAACATAAAAAATATATTATAGTTGATTAATGCATCGTTAAAAAAATGATAACAGTAAATCAAACAAGCAAACAGTAAAATAACAGTTCTAACAGATCACTGATCTATTGCACCTAGTAGTATATCTGTTACAGTATATAACCAATCTGTTGCAGCGGATGAGTAATCTATTACAATAATAAAAAATGTATCACTAATCTTTTAAGATAGATGAATGGTCTGTGCAATAGATCACACATTGTTGCAATATATGAGGGATTTGTTGGAACAGTTAAATAACCTGTTGCAACGGATGAGTAATCTATTGCAATAACACAAAATATATTATTCATCTGTTGAAAGAATAAATGTTCTGCAGCAGATCACACATCTATTGCAACATCATCTGTTGCAATATATGAGTGATTTTTTAGAATAGTTAAATAACTTGTAGCAATGGCTGAGTAATTTATTGTGACAATACAAAATATATCACTCATCTGTTGAGAAGGATGAATGGTCTATAATATATTACAACATATGAGTGATTTGTTGGAATAGTTAACTAACCTGCAGCAACGACTGAGTAATCTGTTGCGACAATACAAAATATATCACTCATCTGTTGAGAAAGATGAATGGTCTGTGCAACAGGCCGCACATCTATTACAATACATGAATGATCTATTAGAACAGTTATCAATGGTTAATATTGTTTAGATTTCTTCCAACAGAAGGGTCGTCTATCGCGGCATATGAATGATCAGTTGGAAAAATTAAGTCTTGGTCATATCCTATTGGAAGAGTTGATACGATTTTATCCAATAGGAGGTTTATCTGTTGCATCAGATCTTTAATTCGATGGTTCCTCCATTGCATTAGATGGTTAATTTGTTGCATCAGATTTTTTATCCGATGGTTTCTCTATTGCATCCGATAGTAAATTTGCTGCATCAGATGGTTAATATGTTTTAACATATGGTTAATCTATTGCATCAGATAATTAAACTATTGTATCATATGATAAATCTGTTGCATCAGATTTTTTATTCGATGATTCCTCTATTGCATCAGATGATTAATTTGTTGCATTAAAATTTTAATCTGATGGTTCCTCTGTTGCATTAAATGATTGATCTGTTGTATTATATGAAAAATCTGTTGCATCAGATGGTTAATATGTTACACCAAATGAATAATCTGTTGGAGAAAACTATAGTAGCATAATTTTGTTCAACAGAAAATAGCAATATCACCATTTTTATCAAGAACAAGAATGGAACAAATAAACCTAAATCGTTGTTTTGTTTGTATAAATACAAACAACGAAAATCAAACTTCAAGAAAATGCAAAAAATAATAAAAAATCATAATTCACTTTGAAAAGAGAAGAGAAGAGAAGAAATACCAGAAATTAGGGTTTTATTCAGACCGCATTTCAAATTAAAATAATAAATATTAAAATTGTTAACCAATACTATAAGAGAAGTTGGCTCAAGTTCCTCGTTTTCTTCAAAACTAAAAAGGCCATAAATTTTTACCTGTAAAAGAAGAAAAGGAACGATGAAGAATTCGAAGTTGTTATGGCCGGAGAGAAAGGCTGTCACGTCGATTAAAGGTTGAAGTTGAAAAGGAACTCGAAGCCCAACTTTTTGTCATCGGAGGTTGAAGTCACCGAGGATTGAAAGGAGAAATTTGCAGAGCTGTTGGTTGGGAGAGAGTTAAGAGAAGCTGTCGAGAGAGAGACTAGTTGTTTTGGATTAAAGGGGGGTGTGGGTTGGGTTGATTTGTATTTTTGAAAAGATTAGAAAGTTTTAAAAATATTAATCAAGTCCACAATTAACTTAATCAAGTTTCCTAATGATCTTTGACCCTTTAAGTTGATCAATATCACCAATCCTTCATTCAAAACTTAAAAGACACCTTTCCTTCAATTTTCTCATGTAAGCATATCGCCAACCACAAATGTGGTATAAGCAATAAACGAATTTGATTGAATAATTAAAGAATAAGTTCAAAAGAATTTAAAGAATGAAATGAGAAGTTTGATTGAAAATTTAGTTTATATAGAAAGAGTTAATTTAAATTCAACTTTATCTAGTATAGAGTTTGTTTTCAATTCGAAAGCTAAAAGAATCCTAATTTCCATTTGAAATTCAAAAATTTAAGACTAATTCAAAAAAATAATTTTCAACAAACTTATCTTTATGTAAAGACTACTACTTTAAATAATTTATATCTCTAAAAATAATATTTATCCTTTTATAGTTTCAATTTAAAAATATAAAAAATGTTATAAAAACTTTCAAACTAAGTATTTTTTAGCAAACTTTATCTTAATCTTTAAACTAATTAAAAGAAATTTTATATTTTTGTATATGCAATTTAAAACTATAAAAAAAATGTAGAATACTCCCAAAAGAAGTCATACCTCAAAATATGTAGAATTGGTTTATTTTAAAATTTTAATCTTTATATTTAAATTTAAATAAATAGTATAATAATTTTAAATAAATTTATAGTTTGTTACTTCTAATTACTTTACTTTTAAATATGTAATTCTCACGTATATACTAATAAATTATTACTACAATACATTATTATTTATTGATTGATTGTTATAATTATGAAATAGTTATAGTTTATTTAAGACAATTCAATTATGGTTATGAAATAGTTAGATTTTGACATAGTTAGAGTTTATGTACTGATATTATGACTTCATTTATTTATTTATTTATTTATTTTATTATTATTATTATTATTATTATTATTATTAAATGAAATAGTTAGAATTTATTTGGTACTTTTCAATTATGCATTCCTAAATTTAAGATAATAAATTTTTTTAATGCTTCTACAATCTTAATATTCTCAAATACAAATATTTAATATCCTTTAATTAAATTTTTTTATTACAATATTATCAAGTTTGTCCTTAAAACTTCTACGTTATTTTTTCAAATTAAAAGCAATACAACTTGTGTATTACTACTACTACTACTATTTATTGCTTATTATTATTATAATTATTATTATTATTATTATAATTATTATTATTATTATTATTATTATTATTATTATTATTATTATTATATATCTTCAATTATGCGTTTCTAGTTACTAAGATAATATATTTCAAATTCAAATACTTAATCTTTCAATTACAATATTTTTAACTTTGTCTTAAAATATTTTTTAATTTTTTCCTAAAAAATGCCACGTGGTTATTTTAATATGTTGTCACTTAGCATCTTGTCTTATTTTAGTTTTGCTTTTATATACATACATACATACATACATATAGAGAGAGAGAGAGAGGGGGAGAGATTCATAACATCTCTTTCTCTTTTTTGTTTTTTTCTTTTCTGTTTTGTTTTTTTCTTTTTAATTTCTTATTTTTTTCTCTCTTTTATCTCTAGCCTTTATTTCTCTTTTTTTTTCTTTTTTTTCTCACTCTTTCTTATCTCTAGCCTTGACTTCTCTTTTTTTTTTTTTCATCTTTTTCTTTTTTCTTTTTTTCTTTTAAGTTTCCTTTTTTCTTTTTTTTCCTTCCTCATTTTTTCCTGTTTTAGTTGTATTTTATATTTATATTTTTTGTATTTTTGAACAACATGGATCATAACCGAACATTATATTTGTATTCACCATCATTTGTTCCTTTGCTTTTTCCCTTTCTCTTTTTTTTTTACTTTTTTTCTATTTTTGTTTCCTTTTTTATTTTTGGATTCTTTCTTTTCATTTTTATCCTTTGCTATCTCTAATTTTTATTCCTTTTTTTTTTCTTTTTCCTTTTCCTTTTTTTTTGTATTTTTTATTTTTCGTGTTTCTCGCATTTTCTCTTTTTTATTTTTATTTTTATTTTTATTTTTATTTTTATTTTTATTTTTTTTGTTTCTTTATTTTCATTTTATTCTTCTTTATCTCTTTTCTCACTAGCTTTTATTTCTCTTTCTTTTTTTTTTCTTTTTCTTTTTTTTTATAATTTTTTCTTTCTCATTTTTTTTGTTCTATTTTATATCTTTTGTATTTTTGAAAAATACAGCTACTTGAGCACAAGTCATAGATGATAACTAAAATACTATAAATATTTACCGTATTTGTATTCGAACCATCATTTATATTTTTGTATTAGTTGGTATAACTATATTTGTATTTTCATTTTATAGTTCGTGCTTGTAGTTGTATTTGTATTTCATAGTTCACATTTGTATTTGTATTTTATAATTCGCACTATCATTTATATTTTATACAATTCGCACTTGTATTTTAAGGAACTATCTTGTATTTATACTTTATAATTGACTGCATATTGTATTTGTACTTAGTGATTTTATTTTGTTGGTATTTGTATTTGTATTTTATTTTCGTCGATGCACTTATTTCTTAAAGAACTATTTTGCGTTTGTTTTTGTAAGTTGACCACATATTATATTTATATTTAAAATTTCATTTGCTTTATTTTTTTTATTTGTTTGTATTTGACTCTGTAGTTGACAACATCATTTGTATTTTTAAATAATTAAAAAAATATTATTTTCTTTCTACTAGCACTTGTATTTGTCACACCCTTTTATTAACCAAAAAATTTTGACTTTAAGTTCGAAAGAGTTTTTATTATTAAGTGACAAAAGATAAAGTTTTTTTTGAAAAGGACTTTTAACAATCGAAACTCAGAGTCGCCACTTGGCATAAATCTGGTGTGCCAGGTCACCTTTGGAAATCCTTTTTTAAAATAATTTTTGACTCATTCAAAACTGGTCCACAAATAGAAATTCCGATTAAAGAATTCTATTGACCGAGGGAAAGGTATTAGGCACCCCTCCGTCTCGCGGTTTGACCACAGTCACTTCGTGGAGTATATCGGCTGGTACGACACTATGAAATGTATAAACCAACAAGACACATAAGCAAGAAAACAAACAACCAAAATAATAAAAAATCACAAGATAGTGTCCTATCCAATTTATTACAAATCAAAATAAAAATGTTGTATACCTAAACTATTCTAATTGTCCTAACTATGCTTTACCCGATGCTTCGGGTCTTGATCACGAACCACCTTTGCGTACATGATACTTTGGAGCATTTCCCAGTGAATAAGTATAATATGACCTCGGGGCATTTCCCAATGAATGAATACATTTGATGAAATGCGGTAAAAGTAGAGAAATCACTCAACACAGACATTCACACATTCGATCATATAGAATCCTACGAGTTGCCTACCCTAAAACATAAGATTTGCCTATCCACTTTCGACCTAAAACATGATACTATCGAGTTCTCCAAAACTAACATTCAATATAAATCCAACAATAATTGATGAATCAAAGCATAACAATATTCACTTTTATTGATTTTCAAGTCCCACCTCCCAATTTCATTCTCAAATTAACTATTTCATCGACTATCAATTCAATTTTTTACATTCAAATCCAACATCAACCAACACACAACAAAGATTCAAACATGATAAACATGCAAGTCATTCACACCCACAACAACGATAAAATTCAAGATAAAAATATAGAACAAGAGGAGAAATGGACCTTAAATTCAAGCTTTCAAGTGTAATTTCTCCTTCCAACTAGACCCTGATCGAATTCTCAGTCCGGACCTCAATGTAATAAACCCAACATCAGTATCGATTTAGCCTTCGCTGTTTCTTTTTGCTAACCCAAACAGAATTCACGAAACGAAGAGATCTGCATGCAATTTTCGGCGAAATCTCGTCAGAATAAACTCAAACGATCAATTTTTGGGTTTTTTTACCATCGATTTTTTTTGTTTCCAATGGTGACTCGATTAAAAAGAATGAGTAAGGGGGCTGGTGGCATTTTTCAGTGGATTTCAGGAGTTGGTTCACTGTTTTTCACTTCAGCAGCAAGCTCGGCGATGGCAAAAATCGAAGAAAAATAGATTGGTTTTGCACGACTTTTGTATTTTTCAGTGAGCACTCACCAAAAAAAGTCAGTTTCCATCTGCTTTCTCTCCCTCTCTCGCCTTTTCTTTCCTTTCTCGCTCGAAATCTCACTCAAACTCTCTTTGTTCTCTCATCTGTCCCAATTTCTCTCTTCCTTCAACTCTATTTTGAATGTGTGTGAATAAAGGTGAGTGTGTGTATATTGGTGTGAGTGTGTTGTTGACTATAATGGAGCAATTTCTTCCTTGCTCTTATTGTTTCTCCTCCCTTTTCTATCCGATTATGGGTGTGTCCCCCATCTGAGAGTGTGTGAGTTGTATGTATATCGTGTTCCTCTCATGTGTATTGTTAGTCTATTAGGTGAGGATGAAAAATGTGAAAGGGGTAGGGGTGAGGGGTACGTGGGTAAGGGTGGGGTAGGGGTAGGTTGTTACTTTGTGTTATGGATTTGTCGAGAGTTGGTTATTTTTGTTCTTTTGTGAAAAAATTATCACCCAGAGTAGAGTGTATGGTAAGGTGGGGTAAAAATGGATAAAATTGACTTTTCGAAGGTGAGGTAAAAATAGATAAAATTGACTTTTTGGAGGGACAAAATTACGTGTCTACACTATTTATATTCATTGATACAAATTAAATAATACAAATACCAATAATAAATTATATATAAATATAAATATTAAATGATACAAATACAAATATTACATTTGTATCAAATGATACATATTTATGCAACTTGAACCATAAGCATGCGAATGATACTTGTTTATAAAAAAAAAACAAATGATAAATTTTAAATACAAATACTAACGATACATTTGAATTGAATGACACATTGCATCGTTATATATTTTAGACTCAAGAAAATATAATTAATTCATATACTTATTGATATATCAATACAAATAATAAATTATACATATTCACGACTAAACTATTCAACTATAAGTAATAAATTTATTTAAAATATATCATATAATACAAATAAATATAAAAATAAATAAAATATAAACCACAACAACAATAAAAAAACTGAGGAAAAAATAAAAAAACTAACCAAAAAAGGAAAAGAATAAAAAAGAAAAAAGAAAATGATGAAAAAAAACAATAAGAATAGAAAGAAAAAAAATAAAATATTAAAACGAGAAAAAATTAAAAGGAAAAAAACGAAAAGGAAAAAAGGAAACAATGGAAAAGAAAAAAATGAAAAAAAATGGAAAAGAAATAAAAAAAAAGAGGAAACGTAAAGAAAAAAAGGAAAAAGCAAAAAAGAAAGAAAATTAAGGAAGAAAATAAATAAGAGAAACTATGTATTGTATTTAATTAGCGGCTATGAATTGTAATTAATTAAAGCTTTGGAAAAATAGGTAATTAGAAACTTATGTTCGTTAAGCCATGTCCATTTATTTTGGGAAAAAAATCTAAATATACAATATTAGATTGTTTAATGCATGTTATATCCAATCTTTTTTGTTTGCAAGTTATAACAACTTAAAAAAAAACATTAAAAAAATTATTTTACTAAATAATCAAATAAAGACCAATCAAATAAGAAAATAACAGATTTCATATAACAAAAATGAACTAATCTTTCCTTAAAAATAGATGACAGTCAATAAGAGATCCCAATCTATCCCCAAAATCTCTCTTTAATCATTCTTTTCCTCCTTTTAAACTAGATGTGTTTTTGTTTCATCTTCTTCAACAACTTTCATTTTTTTTCTACAAATATATATAGTTTTTCAATCAAAACCTTCCAAAAAAATTTATTGTTTTAGGTGAGATTTTAGGCCACAGAAGTTTCAATATTTTATGGAAAATTCAAATTTGTGAATTTGCAAATTTTAAGACGTGCCATATAATATGAATTGTGATAATTTGCATTCACTTCTAATACATCGCGGAGGGAGATGGGAAATCATAGGTATGTTATCTTGTTTAGCAATTTGACATTTTGCATTCAATCTTTTTTTAAATATATAATATTTGATTATTGTCTGAAAAAATATTCAGGAAAAAAATATAATTATTTTTTATATTTGTTTTCAATTATGTCATGTTAACATGCTGAATTTTTGAATATATATGATAGAAATTTACAAAAAATAGTTCTTTCATCATTATTAGTGTATGATTATTGATTGTTAAGTGTGTTAATTCCTTCATATTACATTACTAATCGTTGGCTATCTCAGAAAATGACAGTAAGTCGTTTAACCCATTACATTACAGATTGTTGTTAGATTAAAAATTATGTCAAAATACACTATAAATATTTCCTCATATTAGTTTGTTTGGCATATTTTCTGATTATGATGAAAATTTTTTGGTCTATGTTTTAAGTATTAATCTTGATTATGAATGTAGGTAAGAGCATCTAATAAATTCTTGCATACCGTAATTGATGGTGCTAAAAGATTCATCATTTGTTTTTGAAGTAGAAAATATAGTTGTGGAGGATTTCAATTAGATGAAATAGCATGTTCTCATGCTATGACTGCTACGTATAGAAATCAATATGACGAGAACTATTGCGCATCGTACTATAGCAATAAAAAATTTTGATATGCTTATGCCATACCAGTTGAACTTCCTCCTTGTAAAAGTACATGAAAAATGTCACATGAAGTATTGGATGAAATTGTATTGCCATCAAATTCAAAAAGGTCTATCGGAAGGCCATGTCTTGAAAGATGAAAAGCACCAAACAAAGACAAGTGTAAAAGACATGTAGTAGTTGCCATCAAGAGGGACACAATAAGACAACATGCCACAAACATGCACCTCCAGCTTAAGTTGGAATCTATATTTTCTATTTTATTCTAGTGTTAAAATGTTTCTTGTTTTTTAATGATTTTTGTTCCTGGATATTATTTTTTAAAATATCAATTATATATCATTTCTGGAAAGTTGCTTCTAATATTTTCACAATTTATATTGAATAATGTCAATTCGTAAATAAACTTTCAAGTCGTACATGTTGATGAAATTTTTTGTTACTTTATGATGATGATGTTTTGTGTTGGTGTTATTATGCATTTTAATTTTAAAATTAAATTGCATGATAATTCATGGACATAAAGTGAAGAAAGTGATGTCATTATATTTTGATAACTCTTGTATCTTCTAACACTTTATTTGTTCATTATACCACAGTATTTTGTGTCTTTAATCTTACGAGTTAGTTGTAAGAATGTGGCCATAAGTTTTCCATAACTTCTACCATTGTTAGTTGTAAGAATGTGGCCATAAGTTTTCCATAACTTCTACCATTATTCCACATCTTTATGTATTGTAACTCATATAACATATGAAACCGCTAAAACATTCATCTTCCTTACTTAATATCCACTATTCCCTTATTTACTAGATGTAAGAATACTATACCTATATAAATGGTGTTTTCTTTCTTGTGTCGAAGTACATGAAAGGAGATGAGTTATAGTATATTTTGGAATAAGAAAAAGATAATAAGAGTAAATATAGTAGTGCAAGAGAGGGTTGACACAAAGAAAATTTCTAAGTCTCTAATTATATTCACTATAAAAAAAAGAGTAACTATATGAGTGGAAGAGAGAGTTGAGACAAAGAAAATATTTTAAGTCTACAACTATATTCACTATACAAAAAGAGTTTTAATATGTTGAAAGAATGTGTTCTTATGGTGGAGCTTTGAACTCTTCAACTAATCCGGAGTTACTTGAGTTATACATTGTTGATGGACTGTTGTATCATTGAGGGGACAAGTCCAGAGATATATTGCTGGATCGGAGTAGATTATGCCGCAGTAGGCTTGAATCTCCTAAAGAGAGTGAGATATCCGCTTCTCAGCCAAGAAGAAAATTATTTTATTTTCTTCACTCTTTTTATAATTACAACTGTAATTTAATTATTGTGGTATGTTACACCAATATTTTGTAATCGAAGTGTTTTGACATTAAAGTGTAGCTTTGTGTTATGTACAAAAAGACTGAAATATATTCCGCATATTAATTGAAAATGTATATGTTAGAATACATGCCCTACTGTATTAGTGACTTTAACGTAAGAGTTTCCTATAGATGGAATGGGTTGCCTAACGTGTTGAAGTGAAAGTAATAAAGACAGTATGTAAAGAACAAAATAGTTTTTTACGTGGAAATGATTACAACTCTGTAACCCCAACTTCACTAAACAACAATAAGACTCAACAACAACAGATTACAACTCTCTAACCTAGAAATTATAAACTCTAATTCATAACTACACACACACCACCCAAGGTATGTGTTCCCAAAGTCTTTGAGTTTTCCCCAACTTGGAAACTAGCTCCTAATTCAGTTTATAACACACTGAAACTAATATTACACCAATAGTTCAGCACAATGAAAAACTCCTAACAATCAACACTAAAACTCTTAGCCAGATTCTATACTTGGACCAAGTTCTTCAAATGTGTTTCTCCAGTGATTAAGTAGCACTTCGTGAAGTCAATCTGTCGATTGCCCTTTTCTGCTTTGTAAGTATGTGTGTAACTATATGAGTCACTCCTTCGATATATAACCAACTCTCCAAAGAGTCCTTCAATTTGTACGTTTTCTAGCTTGCATAGACTTCTTCAATTTTCAGAATCTTTCTCCTTTTATATATAGGACTCTTCAGGATATACTCAAGTGAAACTCCTTCTTCACGTAGGACTCCTTTTTCAACTCAGTTTGCTTTCCCTTATCGTCAAGTGCTTGAATCAAATTCAACTTTTTCTATTTCCTACGTAATCAGTAAGTTGAATTTTTCAGCTACGCCGATTTAACTGATTTTGATTCTTAATAATTTATACTGTGGACTTGCACTCTTGAACTTGTTGGATTAGTGGAACACGTATATCAACTTGTTTTCTTCATATTTTCATTCATTAAAACTTCAAGATTCCAAAAAATTCCCTTATTTTGATGATGACAAACCACCATCTTTGTGCCACTCCATATTTACCTGAGACACTTAAGTAGGAAACAACCACTAGAATGACACTGGTTTAGTTTGTGAGTTATAAGCAATGCATAACCATTTCTTCCCCCCTTTTCCATTATTGAAAAAGCTAAACACAAGCGTATTTGAGCAATTTTAGTGAGTTAATCTATTCATAGCCACTAGGGTAATCAGTAAGTCAAGCAGTACTTAAATAACAATATTAATGAAGAACTAATGGAGTAAATCAAGAAAACAGTTCAACAAGCTAGAGGTTTCATTACTATAAGCACTCATTACTATAAGCTCCCAGATATAATAAGCACAAGCTAAATTATAACCAAAAAAAAAGAAACACTACGCAATAAAAATAGGAACCTAGCGATCTAAGGAGGAACAACACGAGATGAAAGAAAAGAAGTACACATCTGGTTCAAACTTGAGCAACTCTATATCCTCTTTCCTGGGTAAGTTCATTTTTAAGTTCTTCAATCCTTGCCCTAAGATTGACAGTTTATTGAGCATGGGTAACTTGTACATCCTTCAATTTTTTAATTTTCTCTTTGAAAGCAATGTAGGCCTGTTGAAGAGGAGTGTTTGCCTATTTTATGGATGTAGAAAGAGAGGAGTAGCAAACTCTGCCAAGAACATCATTAGTATTCTGATATTCCTACACAGAAATAGTAACATCAAACTCCTCAAAGATGTTACCCAGCCAAAACCCGTACGCCAAAGAGCGACTATTTTCATCTTGATGGAGTATTCAGTTTATATGTTTTAGAATGAGAGCAGGAAGGTCAATTTTGACCGCAGAATCCAACAGCTTCATTAGCGTTAAATCTAAATAGTTAGCTTCAGTTCTCCTTTCTTGACACTGTAGAATTATTTTGTGTACCACGTCAAAATAAATTTGATGTAGGGGAGACATTTCCCTTTTTTCAACTCTAGGATGATGAGTCAGAGTAGGTACAACTGAGAATTTCCTAGTAATCTCTAGGGATAAAGGTAAGTTTCGAAGAGGAGGCTATGTGAATTTCACATAGTGTGACCATCCTTCAAAAGGCACATCCAGAATACGTGCCACATCTACACCATCCAACTTGATTAGTACCCCAAGAACAGTGGAAGTAAACTCAATCCCATAAACCTTCCATTGATATAAAATTCAGTCACCTATTTTCTTAGATAACTTACGTTGAATAGTACCTTGAAGAAGAAGATTAGACCAACCTTGAGTTGCTATCTTGGTAAGAAGGATTTCTATTTCAAGACCCCTATAACCAATAAGAACTCTCTCACGCACTATCTTTTGATTTTTTTGAAACTTAAGTATATGCTCAAATGAAGGTGGGATAGAGGTAGTCGCATCTTTAAAGGGAGAAGGAGAGTGAGGACTAGATGGAACAGGTTGAGTGACTTATTTCTTGGAAGAGCGGGAGGAGGATTTTGGTGTTTCATAGGGTTTTGGATCAGACTTTGAAGATTTTCTCACTAAAGGAGTGGAGGAGGGTTGAGATCTAGTGGACCGATAAGAAGAGGGATTTGGGATGATACTTTTCACTTTGTTCCCAAGACGAACTTGACTCTGAAGTAAGTCATCATCCGAAGGAGGGGTGTTTTAGAAGAGGAACCAGATTGCATCGGGTGTTTCTTTTTACTTGTTTTTAAAGCCTTTTCATGGACAACATCCTCTTTCATTTTGCGATTGCGAGTGTAATGAGACCTTTTTAGAACAGGTAAGCTTATGGGTTCCTCAAGAATCTCATCATCAGGTACAGGTATGGGTGCACTAAAAATATTCTTAATTCGAGATCGAGATCTGGTTGGAACTTTGAGAGCAGAAGAATGAGATTCAAGAAGAGATATTTGGATAGGGATGACGTCTAGAGGGGTTTCATCAGAGGCATGGTAAAAAAAATACGCATGGTGTTGAAAGATATCTGTGCAGTAAAATTAATCATCCTGAGAATGAGAATCGAAAAAATTAGGGTTATAGGAGAAGAGTAAAGAACAATTTCTATGGAAGAAGATGAAGAAGAATTGAGAGGTAGAGTGAGTAGGAGATGAGGAAGTCATTGATCAGAAAAGTGGATTTGGACAAGTTTCACAATTCTTTATAAGGAGAGTGAATGTGAGAAGAGGGATTAAAAAATATGATGAAGATGAAGAGTTTTACTAGGCATGGGATAATGTATGACAGATGGGAACTGATTGATAGGCGATGGTAGTCTTTTGAAGGGAAACTGGGGTTTTCAAATTTTGACGGTTTTGAGAAGATGGAGTGGGTAAGTAATAAAAGGAATAGATCTGCGCAAGTGTTTCTTTTCAATCTGAGTTGTATATTTAAACAAGTGAACACATACCTTAGGTAACTGGTAGAATGGACCTTTTGTGTACTTTATTTGAATTCCAAAATTTACCCAGTTGATCTGCAATAAGAACAATTATTAAGAACTGGACTTAAGACACACAACTAAATGTGCAAGACTGAATAAATTAACGATTTTGGCTCTAAATATCTATGTTAAGCACTTTTTCTAACTAAGAATTGAGAGTGGTTTATATAATTTTAATCATCCCCAAGTCTATCCCACTCCTTTCAAAATATTCTCTACTTAGTGTCTATGGTGCTTTTTTAGTCAGCTAAGCAATTCGCATAGTCAACATCTTTATAGGCCACAAGAGTGAAATCGCTTTCCTCTGGATACCATAGTCCTAAGTCATAGATTCCCTTGAGATATCTCAAGATTCTTTTGACAGCTTTAAGGTGAGATTCTTTAGGGTTAGCTTGAAATCTTGCACATAATCCCACACTTTATGCAGTTTTTTCTCCACAGATAACACAAATGCTTGACACTTGTAGTTTTTTAGCACCCATGCTTGTGAACTTCCAACAAAATTATTAGTATCTTATGTTGGTGTGATTGATGAATAAATTTTTGTAAATTTGTTGTTCCCTTATTAATATGCCCTCAACCTGCACAATAGTTGGAAAAGGTGGTACAACATGCTCCTCTTACCTTCTCTATTTCTTACTTTCATTGCTCCACAAAGATTTAATAGACTAGGTCCAAGCACTTGGTCATGCTTATGTGATTCTTTGTTTTGAAAGAGGATGTCCCTTGCTTCCTCCTTACACAAGCACTACAAATCTGGCCATCTTTCAAAGGATTTTGTTTTTGTTTTCCCAATCTTTTCAACTCTAGTAATGGTGCATTTTTGCCATCTCCAAACAATCTATTCCCCCTTTAAATGTGGTGAGTGAAAGAAACTTTATTTGTTTTCGGTCTTATGCTTTGAGCAAGCTCTATCCATGTACTAATTTTTCTTGCCTTCTTTCACTCTCACCTATAAAACAAATTAGGGGTTAACTTTAAAAACCCAAACAAGCTTGGGTCTTTTCATATAAGTAAAAGGATGAATCAAATTTATCCTAGCCCATCGAGGCAACAGGTTGTGTGGACTATTTCTCTAACCAATTTTCTTTTTATCTTATTTGTCTGTACTACCAAGAAGTCAGATTTCTTTGCCAAATTAGTGCTCGTGTCTCTTCTTTTAGCAACAACTGGACATTCAGTAGTTGGATGTCCATGATTACCACATATATAACATAAATCCTTAGTAACATTAGAGCTCTTCAAAAAACCCAATCCAGCCCTTTCACTGTGGGTTTTTTCTCTGAGTTGATGAACAATTATAAAGAAATTTATACATCTACTTGCCCTTTCAAGATCAAGTTTTAGTTTAGAGACTTCTTGGCTTAATCTGTTCACCTTTTCTTTTTCATCACATTCTTGTTTGGACTTGGTTAATTCAAGGTCAATATTTTCTTGTTTATCACTTTGACCTTTTTTCCTTTTTCAGAAAAAAGTCAGATTCAAGATTTCAAATTTTAGACTCAGAATTGAAGAATCAAGTTGACTGACTTGTTCTGTGAGAGTAATGTTTTCTTTTTCAACAATGTTTTTGCAAGTTTCCATACCAATTAGGTCAAACTTGAGACTTGCAAAACTATTGAATAACCCATCCCTATCGAAAGTTACTTCTTGGAAGTCATCAATTAAAATACTCATCAGAGAAACAAGTTTTTCTTTAGAGAATAAAGGCAATTGGTTTTTAAGTTCAGGAATACTTACCTCAGAAGTACCATATTCATCTTCCATGTATGAATCTCCAATGGCCATGAGAGCAGTTTCATTAATCTCTTCCTCATCTGATTCTTTTGAGTCAGACCCCAGGTAGCCACCATAGCATATTCTTCTTTCTTTTTTTTTATTGGACTTTTCATTCAACTCCTTCTCAGATCTTTCTTTTCTCTATTCAATTTCCCAAACAGGATAATCTCAAATTTGATAATCAGTCTTACCATACTTATAACATCCAGTAGGATTATCGTTAGACCGCTTTTTGTTGCTTGTTCCATGTTTCTTTTTGAAAAATCTGTTGAAGTTATTAGTTATAAAGGCCACTTGTTCTTCAGTCAGTTCAGCTTCTTCATCACTTTTAGAAGCCTTTAAAGCCAAGGATTTTTTTGAGGCTGCCATTTCCCTTTTTGCTTCATCAATCTGCATCTCATAAGTCTTAAGATTTCCAACAAGTTTATCCAAATTCATCCTAGCTAGATCCTTTTTCTCCCTAATCACAGTAACCTTGACATCCCATTTAGACTTAGGCAAGACCTTCAACACTTTCTCAACTTGTTCCTCAGTAGTGATGGCTTTTCCCAAAAAAGTCAATTAATTAGTTAACGTAGTGAGTCTTGACATCATCTGATGAAGAGATTCATTATCCTTTATCTTAAAAGCCTCATATTCAGTAAAGCGGAGAGCAATTTTGAATTTTCTCACTTGAGTCATGCCCTCATGAGCATTAACCAAGGCATCCCCAATTTTCTTGGACGTAGTGTAAGTAGACACTGTTTTGTACTCAGCTGGACCTAGTCCACACACTAAGATGCTCTTAGACTTTGCATTTTTTCTTAGTGCAACCAAGTCATCAGTAGTAAATTCACTTCTCACTTTCTTGACTTGTTCTCTCTCAACTTGCTTTATTGGAATAGTTGGACCATCAATAATTCTGTCCCACAACTCGTAGTTTTCTCCTTGAATGAGCATTTTCATCCTAGTTTTCCACCAAATGAAGTGAGATCCATCAAAGAGTGGAGGTCTAGTAGTGGATTGACCTTCACTGTGACCATTAGGTGGTACAGAATTCATTATAATGATCTTTGTCGTAGGTGATAATCCTTTTTACGACAAACCTGCTCTGATACCACTTGTTAGAATATGTGTCCTACTGTATTATTGACTTTAACATAACAGTTGCCTATGGATGGAATGGTTTTCCTAACGTGTTTCAGTGAAAGTAGTAAAGATAGTAAGTAAAGAACACAATAGTTTTTACGTGGAAACAACTTGTCTCAAAAGGTATAAAAAATCACGACATGTACCTCTACAAGATTTAACCCCAACTTCACTAAATAACAATGAGCCTCAACAACAACTGATTACAACTTTGTAACCTAAGAATTATAAACTCTAATTCCTAACTACATGCACACCACCCAAGGTATGTGTACCCAAAGTCTTTAAGTTTTCCTCAACTCAAGGACTAGCTCCTAGTTCAATTTATAACACACTGAAACTAATATTACACCAATAGTTCATCATAATGAATAACTCCTAACAATCAACGCTAAGACTCTTAGCCAGATTCTGTACTAGTACCAGGTTCTTCAAATGTGTTTCTCCAGTGATTGAGTAGCACTTCGTGAAGTCAATCTATCGATTACCCTTTTATGCTTTGAAAGTGCGTGAGTAACTATGTGAGTTACTCCACCGATAAATAACCAAATCTCCAAAGAGTCCTTCAATTTGTACATTTTCTATCTTGCATAGACTTCTTCAATTTTCAGAATCTTTCTCCTTTTACACATAGGACTCTTCGGGATATGCTCAGAAGCGAAACTCCTCCTTCACATAGGACTCATTTTTCAACTCAACTTGCTTTCCCCTATCATCAAGTGTTTGAATCAAATTCAACTTGTTCTATTTCTCACGTAATCAGTAAGTTGAATTTTCTAGCTACACAGATTTAACTGATTCTAATTCTTAATCATTTAAACCGTGGACTTGCACTCTTGAACTTGTCGGATAATGGAACACGTATATCAACTTGTTTCCTTCATAGTGTCATTCATCAAAACTTCAAGATTCCAACAGTATAAAAACAGAAAGAATTTATTGATTGAAAATTATCTCCCATTTCATGTTTAACTCTCTTTCATTTGGATGATTGACTAATGCTATAATATGCAGTTTAACATAGAGTGCTCCCTAAAATAGTTTAACATTCTAATATAAGTCAGTAGCTCTATTTTATTAACTAACAGATTAAGATGTTAAATGATCTAACTAATGTATAAAAATTGACAACTAATGACATATATGACATATTTTAAAGGAGACACATTATTATCAGTTTAATAAGAGCATTACAGTATCTTATGTATGCAAAATGTATGGTAAACAATATATATATATATATATATATATATATATGTTAATTGAATATCGAAAACATAAAACCTTCATTTAATAAAAAAATATATTACAAACTTATTAATGTGCCAAGAGAATATATTAAAGTAAACATCAACTTAAGAAGATGTTTTCAATATAAAATACCCAATGATACAAACATTAATGATAGAGACTGATATAAATAAAATAATATTCACAAAATATTCAAATCATGATATGAAATTTAATGATAAAACATAATTTATTAAGTTTAACGACACTTTTTCTGAACAAAAAAAGTTGAATCTACTATATTTAAAGAAATCAGAACTTGACACAAACATCTATGACATTCTTGTTTTGTGACTGATACGATTATGTATTTAAAATTTTCAAATAACTTTTTTGGATCTTTTCAGACCACCATGTTTGCTAGTGACATTTTTAGTTACCTCACTTTCACTGATTACTCCATCATTCTACTTTCTTCTTGCATAATTTCATAATAGTAGACCATATCTGAGATGGTGGTTGAAAGCATCAAAATTCTACTGAAAATATCAAATACACCAAAGCTAACAAATTCAGCAAAGACACATACAAACATGTAACAATCTTTGAAAAAAATTAACAAAATTATTTATGAAAGAAACATGTATATTAAAATAAGAAAATTATAAAGATATAATTATAACATACTTAGATTGTGGATCCTGATGGGGTGCATCCTTCACAAGTACATACTCTAATGGGTCAATCATGGACTTATCAATAGATGCAGATTCACACCATCACTTAGTATCCTCTTGTCTACTATAAAAGTTGGTGGAAAGCAAAAGCATAGGTATCATGATAGCAAGAGATATCTTTGTATGAACAACGCCTCCCATTAATGAATCATAAACATACAGATACTTATGTTTGACACGAAAAACAATCAGAATCCAATGAAATGTATCACTAACATTCATAGGAATGTAATATTATCAATAGAATCTCAAGGTACATTGGCAAACATTTTGTAACCTCTAATGTACTGGCTAACATGATATTCATTAATTATACATCTCATGTCCTTATTCAAACTCAACTACTACTACTCAACTGACCGAAGCTATTTAATAAAAAATCTATAATGGTGTATGTAATGGACTTCATCACACTATACTTTGACTTTTTTTCAAAATAATACATTATCACATTAATATGCTGGTTTAAAAGAAATGAAATTAGAAACAGTATATTTAAACTAATACACAGTCTTACATAGACATAACAAAATTTAGAAAGGAATTCAAAACATTACACTAAACATGCACTAAGTGAGAACAATGTATGTCTATCAAAGCCTATCTTAATAGTATATTTTCAATAAAAAAAGAACCTAACGAGGTACTATGCCCATCAACAAAAAGGGTAAGCTATCTTAACAACTTCAATTTACATAAATAAGTATATCTACTTCATAAACAACAGAAATGAGAAACAGAAAGAAAAGCATTGTGTCAAAAAAAATTAAAGTTGAATTTGAGAAAATTAAAAATAAGGGATTATGAAATCTAATTGACATGCATGTTACTGTAAAAAAAATATATATGTAAAATATCAATATTATATCATTATAATACGCCAAAAAGTCAACCAAAAATCACATCATACTGATCGTATAAATTTTTTCTGAATTTTTTTCGTCATCCTTCTTATCAACAACTTTATCAATTGTTACATAGGTTCATGATTTTTAAGTTTTGCTTTTTTTTTTGTTTTGTGAGTCGAAATTTCTTCTTCGAAATCAGATATTTGTTCAATGACAACCTTTTTTCTCTTATA
Organism: Capsicum baccatum var. pendulum; assembly: GCA_030864225.1. NCBI lineage: Eukaryota > Viridiplantae > Streptophyta > Magnoliopsida > Solanales > Solanaceae > Capsicum > Capsicum baccatum. The sequence goes on from CM061551.1 coordinate 98,438,940, forward strand.
ACTCCTCTGCCTTGTGGAATAATAAATTTTTTAGACACCACCTCTCTTTGCATGTTCTTATGCGTGCTTCAAATGTGAAGTATTTTTTGAGAAATCAATTTTGTGCTGAAAAATCTCACTTTAATTGTTCAAAATCGAATCACTTTGAAGTAACTTTTCTTGTTCTTCAATAATGAAGATGGGGTAAAATATCCCAAATCAAAGAACGATCTAGAAAGTACAATTGGGTTGTTTTCTTCTAATAATTTAGGGCTCTTCCTAGTTGAAGTAAAGTCAAATCTACACTTTACAGACATGATTCAAATAAAAAAAATCAAAAAACAACACTAAATTTAGTCGATTTTATAATCCAAAGCAACATAAGATGAAGAGAAAACAACGTTCATACGCAAAAGTTAAAAAGTTCTATTAAAAAAAAAATAGAAAAAAATAATTTAAGGAAAAAAGAGTATATTAATGGTGAAGAAAATCTTTTATTAATAAAGTAAATATGGAGAATCGTATAAACATTAGATAATTAAAAAAAAAAAATTACTGAAAAGTTAAAAAATGTGTATTAATGTAGAAAATACTTTTATCAAATTTTACTCCTTAATTTAAGAAGGAATTTTGTAACTTAACTGATAAAATTTAAAAAAAAAGTATAATTAAAAATAACTATTAAAACCAACAATTATTTCACCATAATTATGAAAAGAACTAATAAAGAGAGATAAATATAAAGACTAAAAATTAAGATATAATTTGACTATTAATTATGAAAAAAAAAAATTATTAAAAAATAATATAAATTATAACTATTTATTTAAATTATTAATTATAAAAAATTTTATTGCTATAACTTGTAATAAATAATCTAATAAATATATTGAAGGTGATTTGTCATAAATAATCTAATAAATATATAGAAGATGATTTGTCTCACAATGGGTGGAAAAGTTGGGAGACCCTAATAGGAAATATAGAAAAAGCCCAAAGAGACTAGCAATGACTTGGATCACTGTGCTTTACTAAGCTACTGCTGCCCATTTTTGCTAAGCAGCAGAGTCATGGTAAACAAATTTCGCAGAAAAATTGGTGAAGCCTCTTCCATTTCTAACATTACTCAACCCAAGTTCGGGAAAATCATTTTTTCCTCACATGAATTATGCCGTCTCGTAAGTAATTTCTTCCCGTTCTGCTTCTTTAATTTCTCTTTTCAATTTTGGATTTACTGACGAAATGGAACAATTAGGATATATTTTTCAAAATAATAGTTACATATGGGTCTTATTCATGGACAATTTCTCAAAATCCCATCTAGTGTTAAGCATAGTAGTCAATGAAGTAGATTGAGAACTGTGACGTCTTAGGTTCAAATTCCCGGAGGGACAAAAAGTCCTGGTTGATTTATTTCTATTTGTTCTAGTCTTGGTGGACATCGTTACTTGCTACATGTTGTTGATGACAGTTGACAGTCATTGTATGAAATTAGTTGAGATGTGTCAATTTGGTTTGGAAACCACGGTTATTTAAAAAAAAAACACACAAATTCATTCCCTCGACCAAAAACATTCCTTTCACGTCCAAGGCTAAACATTTGAAGGCTTGGGGCGTGAACATATAACATGGATTCAACATTTGATAAACCAAATATAAGGATGTATTTTACCCGGTACCTGTCTTGAGATGGAATTAGTTGAGGTGTGCGTTAGTTGGATACAACGATGGATGTTACTTTGACACCAGGTAAAAAATGATTCTTTGGTCTTATTCAATAGCAGAAGCTAGCTATTAGGTAAGAAATGTGCAAGAACTACAGCTCATTCTCTCAATCAATGTGGGACAATTTAACATCGGTCGAAAAAAAAGTACCGAGTGTGCAGGCATCTACTGTCAATTATGTAGGTTCGCCTCTGTCTTCATTTCACTATGTATGAAACTGAATTCAGATTTCCTTTGAACACAGAGGATTCCAGAAGGATTTTCCAGCAGATATTGCAAGAACATGCTAAACCCTGTGTTTCTTGAGGTTCCCAGTGGAGAAGTATGGGAGGTTGACGTGGAACATTCTGAAGGCCATATTTGGCTAGCCCAAGGATGGAAGGATTTCAGTGATTATTATTCAATAAGCCGCGGACACTTTTTGATTTTCGGATACAATGCGCGTTCACATTTTAATGTCACTATATTTGATTTGAGTGCAGCAGAAGTTGATTATCCAACAGCAGAGATTGAGTCAGATGATTCAATAGATATTTCGGATGTGGTTGAGCATTCTTCTGAAAATCTGAGCCGTGGCCCCTTGATAGAAGAGGGAGAAAGAAAAAGACAAGAAGGGGAAGCAGAGGATGATGACCTTCAAACTAATGTAATCGAGGAAGAAGAGTCTCAAGGGAATGTAGTTTCACCAGGTAAGAAAGCATCTTTTTATCTGGTTTATTATCTATGGACAGAATGAGATTAGTCATCTTATTACATTATAAAATACGTTGTTTTGGTTATGTGTTTCAAGAAATAAACGAAGGCTACAAGGAGCACGAGCAACAAACCAAAATCGTCACCAGTGAGAGTGAGAGCGAGGCAGAGAGGGACCAAGAGATTGCTGAAAACTATCAAAGAGCAAAAGCTTTTAAATCTAAGAATCCATTCATTATATCTTTTATGCATACATCATATGTGTTGAGACCACATAGTCTGGTAAGCTGTCAAATGCCTGACACCCTGATCCTTTCTTATTCATTCCATACATATGCACAACCTTAAACTCAATTCATGATTTACCTCTTTTGGCAGTACATACCATTGAAATTTGCTATGAAGTACTTAATGCAGAACAGTGGCAATTTAGTGTTACGCGTTCCAGGGAGGGGATCTTGGTCTGTCAAATGCATTATACTGAGGAAAGATGCTAAAGTTACTTGTGGTTGGAAAGCGTTTGTTCTGGACAATAAGTTAAAATATGGTGATGTTTGTGTCCTTGAAGTGATTAATGACACTAAGCTTTCTTTGATAGAGGTCACCATATTTCCAGGGGTTTCTGATGGTACAAACTGAGTCTATCAATGTGAGGCTTTGGTTCCATGTTCTCAATGCATATATACATCCTATCAAAGAGCAAAAGCTTTTATATCTGAAAATCAATTCTTCAACACATAAATACATTCTATTCGCTTTTTGCAAGTTGCTACATTTTGCAAAGGGGAGTATTCCTCCCAAAATAGATTAGAGCAATTTTGCCTAAAGCATGTAAACGTTAGTGTCTTATTTTGTAATATTAGCTTCTTGTATAGAGTTTTCTTTTCATGAACTTCTTGTGTAGAGTTATGTTCAACTTTGGCATGTGTTATGAGGAGGTAAGACAATGTGTCTTCCCTACTTCATGTACTCTTTGGATATTAATGTTCGAAGTAAGGTCAAAGCCTAACCCCCGGCACCATGATTCTGTGTGAAATAAAAGAACCTTTCTGATGGTTGACCTTGATGATTCCAATATTTTGGATTCCACATGAACATTAAGAAATGTCAATTTGATTCTGAATTTCATTGGCGAAGACCAGAAAACACATTTTGGATATAATATGGAGATACCTGGTTGTACATAGAGTTACGTGTTTGTGAAATCTCTTTACATCCCAACTCATGAGAAGAAAAAGGAGCCAAGCAGGAGCATAAATCTGTTGGAGTGCCAGTGATGTTCCTTGACCACTGCATGCATAGCAGACATGACTTTTTGTTGGTCTGCTGCTCCACAGCACCAAAGATCAAATTTTTAGAAGCTAATGAAGGAAATAGCAACAGATGGTGTCAGGGCCAGCTTGCTCACACCTTCACTAATTTCACGGAGTACCTACTACCTCCCGTCGGCAGAAGTATCAGGTAACCTTGTCCACCAATTCGTCGACAGAAGTATCAGATAACTTTTTCCATCAATTCTTGGACAGTTTCATATGCAGTTAATTTGTCTGGGTAGAAAATCTCCTGATTTGAGATTTTGGGCTACTTTCTTTGTAACTCGAGGTTTCTATAAATGGATGTTCTCATCTACAGCGCGAGTGCACAACATGGAAACATCTAACCAACTGTTTCGTTATGTGAGGTGATTCCAAACGAATTGTCTTGATTTCTTTTGTCCATATACTTTTCCATCCATTCTTTTGAGGAGCTTCTGTAAGCAGATGTATCGAGCAGGCACCTAAATTAGTTAAAAGTTGATGAAATTGGTTACAGAATCTAGTTTGATTATCTTAAATAAAACAATCGACAGGATTGCTTTAACCAACAAGTATGTTTATGTCACTGCTCCCAAGGGTGTGGCCTAGTGGTCAATGAAGTGGATTGAACACGATGAGGTCTCACGTTCAAATCCCAGCAGTGACAAAACATTAGGTGATTTCTTCCCTCCTATTCTAGCCTTGGTGGATTAAGTCACTTCATACCTGTTGTTGGCCTGGACACCATCATCATAAACAAACATTTACAAATGTATTCTTGGAACACCAAACGCTGAGTTCCAGTTGGAAGGAGCTTGTGCCGGAGAATAACCTATGAGTAGGTGATGTATGTGTGAATAATTTGGGAAAACATCTTATGCTTTCTTGCTTCCGGCTCCCTTCTCTTTCCATTCCAGCTACATATTTCCCCCCTCCTCCATGATCGAACATCAATTGCAAAGACTCTAGAGACTGCTCATTGGGACAGATGTAGATGAACAACACCTGTCTCTGCTTCAGTCGTACAGATCCTTTTCCACTGCTTTTTGCTCATCTTCTTCTGGTCACTACCTTTTTGGACTGCTTGTAGACCTTTGCAGGGGAACAATGGATGTTGTAACTAGGTTCTTATTGGATGTTTTGATACGAGCCAAATGGCCATCTTAGCTTTCGATGACACCATTGGAGGCCAACACGTAAAGACTCAAGCTTGGGGGCTACCTAACCGAGAGAACAAGTGTTGAAGTGTGAAGAAGAGCTTCATTACACTCAAAGGCCGCCCCTCATTAAGGGCCTTTTTGTCATTGCTTTGGAGCATAAGAGGCGCCTATGGAGTGTAGGACTTCATTAAGGGTCTTTTGGTCATTTTATTATGTAATAGTTTAGCCAAAGATTTTAAATAGCTCTTATTAGGTTCATTTTCAGCAACTTAGATGATTTTTGAGAGAATACTTTGAGTGTATTTTGCAAGTGTGGATTCACTTGTGGCAAACATGGAATCGTTTGTGTTGGTTACTCGTTTAGAAACGTGGGTTGCTTGGGGATTCCGGTTCTCTTGAGGTTCACGTAAGAACTTGGTGTTGTTTATATGAATCTTAGGGGTTTTAGGGTTTGATACACCCGTAGGTTCTTATTGTTTGTATAATCTTATGTCAAGTTATCTATCTTTTCATTATTGTTTGTTGTTAACTTGTTCTCGGCTTGTATTTGAATCCGTAGCTTAGTATTCATCTCGTTGTCGTGTGTTTGTGGCTGATCTTGTGTCATGTTTGGTTGGATATATGAATTAAAAATTAGTATGATTAAAATGTGTTTACTAAACGAAGTAAAAGTTTGTATGCTATGGGGAGGTAATTTTACATTATCACTGTTTTAATAAATGCATTACTAATTTATGCGTGTGATAAGAAGACGCGTACGTAGCTTGAGCACCTAGTATGTAGAACGTAAACTTAAAACAATAAGAATGAAATAAATGAAAGACAATAAAGGATTTACCTTCAAGAAATAAGATTAAATTTGGATTTCTCTTTCCCAGTTTAGTGAATAATTCCTTAATAAAAAATAGAGTTTAAAAAATGACGCGTTTTATGATTTGATATCAATTTATTACTGTTGAAACAATATGATATCAATTTATTACTGTTGAAACAAGAGAAAATTAAGTGGGAGATGACAAAAAAGTCTTTAAATTAAAAATGGTGATAACTTTGATCAGATAAGATCAAATCTTTATTTAAATTGTGATTAAGTTAATTGGAATGTAAAGTGTAATTTTTAAATTTTTTTTAATTTTTTAAAAAGTTTCCCAATTTTAAATTTCAAATTTTAGAGTTTCGCCCTTTTTATTATCTTTCAATCTTTCTTTTTCTTTGTCTTTCTCCCCATCTTCTTCTTCTTCTTTTTTTCCTCTCTCTACATTTTCCTCTTCTTCCATATTCTCTTCTTTTTTTTTCTTTCCCTTTTCATTTCGTTCTTCCTTTTTTAATTTTCATGGACTATTTTTAAAAAAAAAAAATTGAAAAGTTTGAAAAAAAAAAAATTTTGATTTCTTTTAAATATGAATGAAGAAATAATTTAGCAAATTTAGCAACTACGGTAATTGCTGCAACAACTACTATTAGTTGTTGTGTTACAGCAATTATCGAAGTTACTTGCTGCAGCAACTTCGACTGATACTTAATTAATTTATGAAAAAGATCTGATTGAAGGAGCCCACAAAAAAAGTGATATTTATGATAAAAATGAAGGTGGTGGTGCTGGTGGTGACGCTGAAGAGGAGGTGGTGGTGCTGGTGGTGACGCTGAAGAGGAGGTGGCGGTGGCGGACGACAACAAAAAGGGTGTGAAGGAGGAGTGACGGTGATGGTGTAGGGATCTTTGTGTAAATATGAGGTTGAAATCTTTGTGTAAATAATAAAACTTGAGAATTTTAAAATTAGTGTCATTAACACTAATCTTAAAATTTTCATCTCTACTCAATATTTAAGACTTGTGTTACTTTTTTTTAGTTTTGAAACTTTTTTATCACTCTTAATTAATTTACCCCGCTCTATTCCCATTTAGTTGTCAAGATAAGCTATGCACAACCCTTAAGAAAAAAAATAATAAGTGTACTTTGACTAATATATTCTTAGTTAATTTTCTAATTTTTATTTATTTACGTGTCTTAATTTTAGAATACTCACTGCTAAAGGCAAAGTTGGAAAAGTATAATTAATTCTCGACTTTTAATTGACAAAGTATGCTGGATCAACTATTTTTCATATACATGTTAACATTTGCCTGGTGTAGAAAGGTTTTCCCACATAACTCTTGTACTCATCAACAATAATATTTTTTGTCAATACGGGTTCAATATGTTATTTTTTTATTTCAATTTGTAGTATAGATGAAATTTGAAAAATCAATAATATTTTTATATATTTTTAAATATTTTACGTTATTAGTTATTATTTTGTAGTAATTTTATATAATTTTCAAATAATATATGCTATTTTTTTGGTCTCAATTTTTGTAACACTAATGAAGTATTTGATAAAGTCAATCAAATTTATTATATATAGTTTTAGATATTTTAGATTGTTAATTATATTATGATTTATACGGCTTTTTACGTAATTTTCAAGTAATATTCCTCTATTCCAATTAATATGACAACAATAGAATTTGAAAAGGCAACATATTTTTTATACATCTTTAAAATATTTTAGATTGATAATTATTTGTGATTTATATTATTTTTCATGAATTTTCAAATAATGTATCTCAATTAGTGTTGCATTATTGTGATTTATATTACTTTTCACAAAATTTTTAAATAATATATCTCAATTTATATTGCACTGATAAAATTTTGATTCAACCAAAATTTTTTATGTGTCTCCCAATAATTTAAATTAATAATTATTATAATTTATAATATTTTTACATAATTTTCAAATATATAATAAGTTAAAACTAAAAATAAAATAATTACATTAAAGTTTAAACAAACAATTATATTTTTAATATATTTTTAGATTTTTTAAGCTTTTAGCTATTGTAATTTAAAATACTTTTTTGGCATTGTAATTTAATATTTTAAGTTTTTAGCTATTATAATTTATAATAATCTCCTTGTTTAAACTTTTGTGGCATTGATAGTCAATTATATTTTAAAAATAGTTTAAGTTTTTAATTATTGTGATTTATAATACTTTTTCTTCTATTCTAATTTAAGCGACACTGATATAATTTCGAAAGTCAATCAAATATATTCATTGAAGTAGCGAAACAGATATGTATTAAATGACTCATAATAATTAGTTAGAAGCGATATAACAAAATTACTATAAAAATACTTGTGAAAAAAATTTAAGTGGATCTCATATAAGATGTCAAATTAATTTAAAATATCAATATTTTATTTATTATTTTACGTTTATTTTATCCTTTTTATTAAATATTGTTAATTTTTTAATATTCAAATGACTTATAATAATTAATTAGAGGTTATATAGTAAAATTACGATTGAAACAGCTGAAGCGAACATGCCGTAGATGTGTATTTTATTTTTTTATTAAATAATATTAATATTTTAATATATTAATTAAGAATGATATAATAAAATTACGGAGCAAGCACTGTAGCTACTTTATTTATTTAAGATATATAGTTACGAAAATTAGGAAAATTTAAAAAGGGAGACAGAACAATTGCCACAATCTGGAGTGAAAATATAACATATTAATTACTTGAAGGCACATTTTGTTGGGTTCAATATGTATGAAAATATAACATATTAATTACTTGCTGAAGGCATATTTTGTTATGTTCAATACGTATGAAAAGTGTGAATGGAAAATGGAGAGAAAAAAGTAGAGAGAAAGAGAGACACTAAAATGAAAAGTGTACTCTTTTAAGGGAAAATTTACTAATTCTTTCATATTGGTGGGAGAAGGGAATTTTGAATTATTTATAATAAGAAATACTTACTCCACATGGATAGTGAGGCAAGAAAAAGGTGGTGCCTCGCGTCGTTGTCGTCGCTCGCTCGACTTCGGAGATCTGGCAAATGATCGATCGATGAGATCTATCTTTTTGGACAAATTTTATTTGACTGAAATCTAATACCAAAGGGAAAAACGCAATAAATTTTTCTGTGTTTTGATCCTCCATTTATATGCATGCATGCAGTGGCGAAAACACTGTTTCAAAATGCAGTGCAGAAGCAAATTGATGCTTCGGAAGCGATGCAACCCTTCAGCGAAATGAAACACTGATTCATGAAATGGTATGCCTGAAGACGCATTCTTTGGACGAACAGACATGTTTTTTCAGAAAGGTTACACCTTTTAAGTGAACCATTGCCACCTTTCAAAAGAGGCACCTGATGGCTATAAAAACCTACTTCATCCACAGGTTTTGAAACGAAATTTTTTCTGAATTTACAAACTCTTCTTGTCTTTAAAAATATTTCGTGTGATCAATCAAATTGTTGAGTGAGTTCGAAGAGATTCTAATTGTTTGAGGTACCGCTACAGTTGGTTTGTTTGGCCATTTTATCCTGGGATGAAGATTCCATAAACTCGGGTACAGTGAGGGGAATTATTTCTTAAGGACACTCCGTGAAGTCGGGGGACTTGGCCTTAAAATTCTGTTTCATCTCATTTCTGAAAGTAAACATACTTTTTGGATAGATTATTTATAATCTTGTGTTGAAGGTGTTAAGGAACTTTATAAGTATTCTAGTCTTAGACTTGAACTTGTGTTGAAATTATTGTTACATGTATATACAGATTCTTGTACCCGAAAACGTTTTAAATAACACATTTGCTGTTGTGGAAATGCTCCAAGGAGAAAGTTTGTTATCTGCATATTATATGATCTGTGCTTGAAATCAAATGGCAAGTAGAAAATATTGTTGGTATTGCTCGTGCTGCTGCGAATGCTACACTGCTCATGTGAATAGTTAAGGTTATGCTATACTTGAATGGGAAGTAGCGAGGAAGCTACTCCTGGCAGTTATCGCTCAAGGCATTTTGGATCAACAAAGGAAACAAAAGAATCATCAAACTTGTATTATACTGGTGCTTTTACTGTGTCATATGATAGTCAAAGATCCTAATGTGGTTTCTTCGATACACAAATTTCCCACAGCGTAGTCTTTTAGCAATATGTAGAGATAATAATGTGCCAAACTACTTGTCAATCAAAATCATGTAGCAAAGGCTCATGTGATTTCTGAGAGAACATTTGCTAAATCTACAATAATATGTTGCTGTAATAATATGTCACGGACACAACCATTTATTGTGAAATGTCTATGTTTGACTCGAACTCTGAGACCAAATGAACTGAAATGAAAGCAACATGGTTTTTGAGAGTTGAAGTACAATAACTAAAAAACAAGACACAGATTGAAGCAAGATGAATCACTTGTCCATCCAAATAACACAGCGTAGGCTCTTTCCTTGAAGTAGTAAATCAAACGCCTTATTGATATCCTCAAATTTCACTTCATGCGTGACAAACTTGTCCAGTTGCAATTCCTGAGAAGCCACATAAATGTGGAACTAAGGGTTAACTTCTTGTATGGTCACTGAAATATATCCGCTATAATTGCAAAGTCACAAGACTATATTTGCCCACATTAAAGTAGCTGAACTTTATCCGCTACAAAATTGTAAAGCAGATTGATTAAGTACCTTGTCAAGATAACGTTTGACCACGATAGGAACATCGGATTTGGGTTTGAGACCCACAAAGAGTGCTCCCGTGAGAGTTTTCCGACTCATCAGAACCTTTAAAGAGCTAAAATTCAGCTCTCCCCCTGGCTTATTATCAACTCTTAAAACAATTGTTTTACCCCAACCCTGCATATTACTGCCAAAGGTATTATGTATTGAGTATGTTTTGGAGAAACCAAAGGGTGGTGAAAGAAAGTGAAAACAATAGACAACTTAGCAATTAAAATAAATATAGAGTAGTTAAAAGGAAATTTGTTTTGTTTAAAAGGAAATATAGAGAGTACAAGGATTCACATTTGGCGACAGTCTTGAGGAAGACAGGAAGAATAAGTGGTTGGATTTCCGAGGAAGACTAGACAAGGTAAATGTGGTCTTACTTGCTATAATCAGATATCATTCAAGTTTATACCTCTTACTTGCTATAATCAGATATCATTTAAGTTTATATGTGATTTCTCCATTAAGCATGTCATTTCTATTCAAGATTATGAGATGTGAATCACCTGGTTCTAAATGGAAAATAATTACCAATTTGCCATAATTACCCGTAGCGTTCTTCAGAGGAGCTACTTTAGGTGGTTATAACCATTTTTGGTACCATGACTGAGATGTAAAGATACAATCCGTATGTTCGAATAGAGACTCCTTTTAACTTTCCTCTATAACTCCATTCCAAAATTTATTTATTTATTTAATATTTTTTTTGTTTTGCATTGTAAACAGTCCACAGCTTTTGAGCTGGAAACAACCTTGGACATTGATCATCAATGATGCACTTGCAAATTCTTTTGTTGCACCTGCAACCGATGATATCAAGGAGGACAAACAGCGTAGTTCATGCAAAACGGTCTTTGAATTTTTTTGATAATATGCTAATATGAAATTTCAAAGGGAAACAAGTTGATGGCTGTTTAATATCGTGCTTTTAGGTTAATACATAAGGTTATGATAGTAATTTATGTTTGTAAAGTTTGTACCAGGATTCATGTTCCTTTTTATTGGCAAAGAGTAGCAACTACCCCCCTCATCCTCCCTCCCTGCCCCCAAAAAAGAAAGAACAAAGATGGTGCACCTTAAAAGAAAGAGAGATGGAGAAAGAACCTCAGAATTAAAATTAAATGATTTAGTGTTAAATGTTCCTTTTGACCACTTAAGAATTAAATGTTTTAGTTATAACTTTTGCCGAAGTGTCCCTTCTGTCGGTATTTCCGCTGAAGTGATGTTACTTTGATTTCTTTTGGAAAGTAACCCGAAGTTTGTGGTTCTTTTACTTTCCCTCTTTTGCACAAACACCTCCTTTAATTGACAATAGGCATGTTAAATTTTGCTCATTTGTGAAACATATCATATCTTGAGCCGGGGGTCTATCGGAAACAGCCTTGCTACTTCTCCGGAGGTAGTGGTATAGACTGCGTACATCTTATCCCTGTGTGGAAATACACTAGATTTGTTGTTGTTGTTTGTATTGTTGATTAATACAGGGTTATGTGGAGAAGCCTTTCAGCAGCAGGCATATGATTTCTGCATAAATGTTGCCAGACCAACACATTCAAAGCAATAGTCAGCACCTCCGTTAGTCATCTCAATTATCACCTGCTCAAGTAAAAGGGAAAAAAATATGAGAGTTTTGGCATGGGATAAGAATCATTGTCATATTTAAGTTATATACAAACTTTTACACCATCGGGTCACCTTTACCTGTAGTAACAGGTACTCAGTCCTGTTTTCAAGATAATGATTCTCATATTTTAAAGAGGCTTACCTGTAGATATACTTTGGATGACCGGAGAGTGTAAACAACCCCTTACACTGATAATGTATATACTTAACAGAATGAAAGGATTACAAGTGAAGACTTATATTGTTCACTTATTCTGAAATTATAAGCATAATCTTTTAGAGTTTTTCAGTTCTCCTCACCTGTAGAAGTTAGCAAGAAGGTAAACCAAAGACTTGTTAAACATAAGACTACTAACTCATACCAATCCAACCAATAAAAGACTCAACTGACTAACAGGTTTATCCCCACAGCTTTTAAAATTGAAAATTTCAGTAATTCCAAATTGCTTCCCCGAGTAAAAATGAAAAGAAAGAAGAATATTACTAGTTCAACTTAATCCTTGAAGAAAAGTATTATTTGATGTTTTGATTTCTCAAGATTCTACAGAGTGGCTTACCTATTTCAAGCTTGTCAGAGTTTATATCAACACCAATAATTTTGGCAGCACCACATAGCCTTGCTCCCTCTGCAACCTAAAAAAATCTCCAGAAGCTTACATGATGCCAACATATATAAGCAAGAAAAAGAATGTGGGAGGAGAAAGAAGCTTACTGCAAATCCAATTGATCCGAAACCGAAGATTACTAATGTAGAACCTGGTTCTACATCTGCCGTTTCCCGGCAGCACCTACTCCCGAAGTTCAATTTTAGATCATATCAGAAATCAACCTGTTGTAAACTCTTTTTTCCGCATGTATTCTTATATTACCACAGGCTATCCGCTAAAAGAGGCAATCGAGTTATCATAATTCTTCGAGTTGATTTCTTAAGTGGTCACTCAACTATTGCAAATAGGTGAACAAAGTCGCTTATCTTTTGCTATCTCAGTCAAAAGTTCATTTTTACTATCAGAAAAGTCACTTATCTTTTGGTCATTCGCTCTAAAGATCACTCAAGCCGGAAAGAAAGATGAGTAGACAGGAGTGATTTTCATCACCTGTTGATACTCCACAACTAAAGAGACATGCCCTGTTAGGTGGGACTTCAGGATTAATCTTTGTGATATTAGCAACATCAACGACAGTGTACTCAGAAAAACTTAGAAATGCAGTGTGCATTGGTCGGTTCGGTTTGGTTTTATGTATTATCGATTTGGTTTATCGGTTATCGATTTTTAAATATGTTATACTAATAACATATTTTTTTATTGGTTTTCGATTTATCAGTTTTTAGTCCTTGATGGTTTGGTGTTTGGTCTAACCGATAAGAAAATATGCACAAAATATAAATTGTAGCAACTAACAAGAAAAGAAACGAAATCTTAGTTGCAGCAAAAATCCTACATGATGTGTTTTATTTTACAAAAATCTACAAGCTTGAATAGGTTTTCGGAAAATTGAATAAGTTTATAGAAATGAAAGAGAAATATAGAGTAGGTTATATATATATATAAAGAGAGAAAATATAATTTGAAATATTGTTATTGAGTTATCGGTTTATCCAATAAACTAATAAGGAAAAACTGAACCGAACCAATAATTCAATAATTTTTTTTTATAAAACCTTCGTTAACCCAATAACAATAAACCAATAACATTTTTATCATTAGTTCAATTTTTGCACATCCCCACTTGAAATATAGCAGATATGGTGTAAAGTTTCTCCATCAGTAGTGAATCTGCTCGTGTCATCTCTATGCAACAACGGAGAGATTCGAAATGGGAATTTGGAACAAAGGTTGCTTTTCTTTGATTAACAATCTACACAGTCCATACAGTCCGTCAAAAATATCGGCACAACTGAATCTCCTTCTTTTAACTAATCAACATCTTTTCCAACACTCTCCACAACCCTTAAATACAGTATAATCAGAATGTCATATCTATTTGCTCGTGCACGTGCATATATCAATGCTTTAAGGGTACTTTTGATACCTGCCAAAAGTCATTCCTTGTTTCTTAAATTATGTGTGTTCAGTCAAATATAAGTCATAAAAAATATGAGGGAAGGAGTAAAATTTACCCAAAAGCTTCATGGCCCAAGATTCTTGAAAAGCAGCCAGGAAATTCCTACGAAGAACAAAAAAGAGAAAGTTAGCAAACAAGCAATTCAATAGGGAAAGACGGACAAAAATTGCATACTTCCATCTTCCAGAAGGTAACGTCACTGTAATAGAGACAAGTGCAAATCACGGGGCGGCTCAAGCATACAGCATATTGGTGGCCTAAGACGAAAATCAAATGAAGGCTTAAATTTTTAAGAAAAAATAATTTTTTTTACTAACTCTATTTTCAAAATTATATAACCGATTTCCTCTAATTATTTTTTTTAACTAATAATATAATTAATGCATTTAATCTTTCTTGAGACATAATACTCTAGATATATGAACTTTTAATAATTCTTTCTTTTATATAAAATAATTTAAATTTTCTGTAAATAATATTTATTTAAATATATATATATATATATTATAATAAAAAATAGGGCCCTCAAATTTGGGGGCCTAAGACGGCGTCTATTTTTTTTATAAGGTAGAGCCGGCACTGGTGCAAATGATCTTGAGTCGAACTCCATGTGCCTTAGGAGGAGCAACAATCACTTCCTTTATAACCAGTGCTTCTCCTGCTTTTCTTGCCACTGCAGCTGGTCATAACTAACGTGTTGAGCCGTAATATAATTAAGTAATTAAAAGTATAGTAATTTATTAAACTTTCCGATGCAATGGTACACAATTAAATATGGAAAGCAACATTTTTTTATCAACAAAAATCCTCCTATACATTTCAGGTTTTTTTTATCAATCAACAAATCCTTTATATCCACCACAACTATGGATTTCAAGTATTCATTTTTTCTTTTTGCTTTCATTGCATATGGTCTACTACTCTTACTTGTCACCCGACCATTAACTTCTTAAAAAGAAGGATTCCAACAATAAAATTGCTTCCACAATTACTAAAGTCAAATTCTATATCTCACATCTATTTAAACTGCGGAAATATGAAAATCACTTTCGTTGAATTGAAAAAAGTTTGAAACTCACTATGCTTTGCAAAAATTTACATAGACACAGTTGTTTCAAGATTGATTAAAGATTAAAAAATAAAAATATAACAGTACAAAAATTAATTAGATTTTGGTGAAGAGTACAATATACCTCTGCAATCAATAGGCTTACCAGCAGTCCTGCTAAACTCGTTGTTAGGATTTGTCCAAAATTTCCTAACTTACTTGAATTCTATCATTATTGTGTTTTACTTTGAAAAAAATTTCTTAGTGGAAAACGTTTGCTAGTAGGAAAATGTCTTTTTCCTATTAGATTTCTATTAGGTTTATTCTTTGTTAATAGGAAAAAATCTCTTTTCTATTAGATTTTCATTGGGTTTATTCTTTGTTAGAGGAAGGATTTTGTAAATCTAATAAATATAAGATTAGTCTACTCAAGTCAAAATATAATTGTTAGGATTTTTCCCCTGATTTTCTTACCAAAATTAAGTTTTACTTTTTCTTGAAAAGAAAATAAAAGTAACCATAATTACTTTTACTTTTCTTGAAATAAAAATAAAATTTTTTCATATTTGACTAATCTCTTTCTTGGAGGAAAGATTTTGAATATCTATAAATAGATGACCCCCCCCCGGCATTCTCATACAATAACACAATAGCATTCACAATGTAGTCGTTTAACAGTCTTGTTTAGGGAAGACTTCTCTCATAGTTTTCATGCATTTCAATAATATTTTTTTTCATATATAGAGGTCAATTGGCCAAAGCATATCAATAACATGTCTTTTTAGTATATTTTTATTTGTCATCTGAATTATCACCGTCTTGATTTGCAAACTATAGACTTCCGCATGACGTCCTCTCAATTTCGAACCCAACAAGTGGTATCAGAGTCTACGATCCAAAGATCCACTGATTTTGTGAAATGAGATTAAACAGGTTCAAAGCGGTTTCAAAATCAAACTGCAATCAGTTTGGCAATAATGATGATTTTGTCTAACTACATGTGGAGAAAATTGTCAATCATCTTTCAATAATCTTGCTATCACATATTTGAAAATAAAACTATTTTTAACCCTGCAAAATGATTCCAATATTCTTAACCCGAAAAGGGATGATATATTTTAACCCAAAAAAGCTTAATTTTTAAAGGATGTCAAACAACAGTGATATATGAAAAATATGTGAAGAACGAAGATTATGCACATGAAGAAGAAGGATCAAGAATATTTTGCAAAAAATCAAGCAAAAAAGGGGAGATTTGTTAGGGGTTTTACCCTGATTTTCTTACCAAAATTAAGTTTTATTTTCTCGAAAGAAAAATAAAACTTTTTCATATTTGACTAACCTCTTTCTTGGAGGAAAGGTTTTGGACATTTATAAATAAATGACCTCCCTTCTCATATAATAACCCAATAACATCCACAATGTAGTCGTTTAAGAGTCTTGTTTAGGGGAGACTTCTCCCATAGTTTTCATGCTTTTCAATAATATTTTTTTTCATATATAGAGGCCAATTGGCCAAACCATATCAATAATATGTCTTTTTAATATATTTTTATTTGTCATCTGAATTATCACCGTCTTGATTTGCAAACTATAGGCTTCCGCATGACGCCCTCTCGATTTTGAACCCAACAATAATAGCATCCACAATGTAATATTTAAAGAGATTTGTTTAGGAGGAGATTTTCTCTCAATTAGTTTTTATATTTTCTTATTTAGTCTTTTAATATGTAGGTCAATTAGCCGAACTATCAAAAATATGTTTTTAGTATATTTTTTCTTTGTCATCTGATTTATCTTTTCCATAGTTTGCAAACTTTAAGTTTTCGTATAACGCCCTCTCAATTTTGAACCCAACAAATAGTATCAAAGCTTATGGTTCAATAGTTTGATAGTTCGGATTGAAGATATCAAAGTTGTAACCAATTTGATGATAATGAGGATAATTGTCTAGCTGCATGTGGAGAAGGAGTTTAAAGTATATTTTCAACATTTCTGCTGTTGCATCTTTAAAAATAAAAATAAAATATTTTTTTGAAATCATTTTTAGCCCATAATATTTAAAATTTATGTTTAACCCTGACAAACAACAGTGATGAAGATTACATGAAGAAAAAAACAGGATAATCAATTTTATCAAAAAATTCAGGCCAAAGGAAGAATTATTAGGATTTGTCCTGAATTTCCTACCTTACTTGGATTCTACTATAATTTTGTTTTACTTCTGAAAGAATTTCTTACTGGAAAACATTTCCTAGTAAAGAGCGACCTAGTAAACATTTCCTACCTTACAACGTGTGATTTGACCGTGACAATTATGATTCAAGTCAAGTTCTTTTTCTTTTTTTAGAAGTTACTATAAATGTAAAGAGCGAAAATTCAAGTATTAAAGTTATTAATTTTTCTTAATCCCTTCTCGAGAACTCTCACCTTTTTTACTCCCTTGACTACTCACACTTTCAACCTTGAGATTTAAAGTAAGGGGTGTTTACCGTAACTAGAGTTGCCTTTTTTCGCAGTGAAGCACTTCAATAGGCAATTAGGCAGCCTCATGCCTTCACACAACCTGCCATATCTGCTGCTTTTTATTTTGTAATTCCAAACTAACAATCATTTTTCATGAATATGGCCTATTTTTAATTTTTAGAAAATTTCAGATAAAAAACTAGAAGAAAAATGTAACTCCTCCAAATATTTGTTAGGGTTTTTGCCTGATTTTATTACCAAAATTAAGTTTTATTTTTTTTTGGAAGGAAAATAAAAGTAACCATAATTACTTTTACTTTTCCTGAAAGAAAAATATAAAACTTTTTCATATTTGACTAATCTCTTTCTTAGAGGAAAGGTTACGTACATCTATAAATAGAAGACTATTTCTCATACCACAACACAATAGCATCCACAATATAGTCTTTAAAGAGTCTTTGTTTAGGGGGAGATTTCTCCCAATAGGTTTTAAACTTTTTGATCTAATTTTCAATATGTAGACTTCTTGGCCAATCATATCAAATAATATGTGTTTTTATTATAATTTTCTTTGTCGCCTGATTTATCATCTCATTGTGTGCAAACTTTAAGCTTCCGCATGACGCCACTCGATTTCGAACCCAACAAGTGGTATCAAAGCCAATGGTTCAAAGGTCTAATGGTATAGTGAGACGAGATTAAATAGGTCCAAAGCAGTTTCAAATCAAGATGCAACCAGTTTGGTGATAATGACGATTTTGTCTAACAACATGTGGAGACAACTGTCAATTATATTTCAATAAATCTGTTGTCATATATTTGAAAATAAAGCTCACTTTTAACCCTGTAAAAGGGCTCCAATATTTTTAATCCGAAAAGTTCTGATATATTTTAACCCAAAGAGGCTTAATTTTTAAAGCATGTCAAACAACAGTGATATATGAAGAATATGTGAAGAACGAAAATTATGCACAAGAGGAGGATCAAGAATATTTTGCAGAAAATCAAGCCAAAAAGGAGAGATTTGTTAGGTTTTTGCCCTATTTTCTTACCAAAATTAAGTTAACCATAATTACTTTTACTTTTCCCGAAAGAATTCCATATTTGGCTAACCTCTTTCTTAGAAGAAAGATTTCCCCTTCTCATACCACAACACAATAATATCCACAATATAATCTTTAAAGAGTCTTTGTTTAGGAGGAGATTTCTCCCAATAAGTTTTAAGCTTTTTGATTTAGTTTTCAATATGTAGGCTTCTTGGACAATCATATCAAATAATATGTGTTTTATTACAAGTTTCAAGCTTTTTGATTTAGTTTTCAATATGTAGGCTTTTTGGACAATCATATCAAATAATATGTGTTTTTATTACAATTTTCTTTGTCATCTGATTTATCATTTCATGATTTGCAAACTTTAAGCTTCCGCATGACGCCATCTCGATTCCGAACCCAACAATATTAACATTTATCCCTTTTCTTAGACCATCTGTAACTATATATTATAGTTACTAATTAAATTAACACCATAAAATTAAAACGCTAAATACATAAATAGGAGAAAACTTAATAATTAAAATGCCATCATTCACACTAATAGTTGCACGAATTTACTTTTATTGTTATCCATGTGAATCTTTGGTGCTCTTTTGTTAGTTATGATTTATATGAAAAATAATTAATAAAAAGAAAAGAGATTGATATTTTGTTTATGAAATCATAAGATCAATCATATACTTTTCTTTTTAATTTTGGTACTCCTAATATTTCAAACTCGTATGAATTATGATGCACCAAATTCTATCTGATTGTCAGCAAAGTTATTCTTTTTTTTTCCTCCATCTATTACAGCGATCTGTTTCATGTTATAATGAACTCGAACAAACAACAAATTTATCGTAAAGTAATGTACTACTCCTACTACATAAAATAACTTTCTATTGGGGTGAAAATTAGATGATTCTTCAATTTCTAACATTTTAAATCATATTCTTTAGTTGGATTATAATAGTCAACCCATTTTAAGTGGGTCGGGTTTAGAATTAGGTCGGATTAGGTAAATTGTGTCCTACATAAATTCAAGTATTTAAAAATAATTCTTCCTAAAAAATTTACAATTGACACGTTATTAAATAAGTTCAACTAATTGTTTCCGCCTAAATAACCATGGAAGCAGGAAATTTAGTGGCTCAGTTGGTTAAATATTTAAACTTTCAGCTTGTCAATGAGGATTCGATTTGCCACGTTGTAATCCCTCCCGCATTTCCCCTTCCCTTATCCCCAATTTTTTCTTTAAAAAATATGGACGTTAATTAGGCAAATTCGAATAACTTTTGAAAGACGAAACAAATTTGAGTAAATTCAATGTTTTAAAGCTATAAGTTGAATCACGTTTCACTCTATGAACTCGATACGAACAAGTTGCATCCGCCCCTAATTAGTATGTCATTTACTCGTGTACCGATTTTGTGGTTATAGTGATCATTCAAACATTCCAACTCTTATATATTTTTTATAAAATGAATCAGATAGCAATCAGAATTTATTCAATAAAACACCTAAAATCAGTCCCCCAGGAAGACAACCTTGTGCAAATATAACAAGCCAATAATTTAAGGTGAGGAAGAACAAAATATTGAAATTTATTGGACCATTTGCATTGACAGGGGCCTTGGTAAGACTATACAAATAATTTCCTCTGTCATGAAATTTTTGCTGATTGTCCTTTTTGGGATGACTGTTCTATAAATAATTTTAGTTCTATTTCTCGAACTTTTGGAACACGGTCCAAAGATCTTCTTTGATGAAAGTAAAAATTTTGTGAGAAAACACTATGGGGTAAACTCAGTACTAGGCTCCCAGCACACGTGGGAAGATCAAAATAGGCAATTCAGGCGTGTGACGGCCCAACGGACGCTGCTACTACGAAGGCCTTTTCACTCTCGAAGAGCTCGCAACAAAGGCATTCTCTCGCAAAGAATAAAGGCAATGGGCACTCATCCCTATAAGTGACATGGCATAGAAGACAAACAATAGGGGACAAGTGTATTGGCTCTCCAGAAGCGCAATGAGTATATGCAGAATAGAGCCCCAAACCAATATGATCGAGCCTACTAACGTAGCGGACACCTAGCGAGCTCGAATAGGTCTTGGTCCTTTAGGACACTATTTTCCAATTGCAATTGGCCAGGGTTTAAGATTGTAAACTATAAATAGATGCCTTACTCACATGTAAAAGGTCTTCCCCTCACTTATTCTCTCAATCAATACAATAGCTCTCATTGAGTCGAAGATGTCACTTTTTTCTAGATTTGCTTTGTCTTTTGGTTGAATAGATCTTTTGTAATGCTTTTCTTATTGTCGTTAATGTAATAGTTTCTTTGTCGTTGTTGTATTATATATGTGTTGTGCTTTCATGTCAGAGTTTGATATAGTGGTATCATTATGTTTTGTAAGGTCCTCTCCTTCGCTGGTATTTGTTATGATCTTTCAAATAGCTACTATTAGTTTCTTTATCACTCTGAATATTATAGTTCACTGCTATCTGTATCAGTCCTTGATATCGTGACATGTCTTGACTTATTCTTATGTAGTTCTGTGTTTTCTTGACTGTTGTTTGTTTTTATTTTTTTTGAGTTTCTATTGTTAAGTTATCAGAACTTTTGTTCTTCAAGTTTCTCTTTTTTTTTGCTTTGATCTTTTGATCTCTTTGTTCTCTTCTGGTGTTCTTGCAGCTTTATCTTCGATCATCATGACTATTGTGTTACATCATGATAGAGTTAAGATCATACTCTCGTAGTACAGTAAAGATGCAATGATTTATCCTGATTCGGAACACTAATGTGGTGCCTACTTCCAGTCCCCTTGGGTTTCAAGAGTTCTCTTCAAATCTTTCAAAATAGAGACGGTATACAGATGTGAAAAACAAGTTCTGAAGCTTATTTTGATATTCAGATCTTGTGACACAGCCTCAACTGGTATAACTAAGTTGACTTGATCTTTCTTTTGTAATTATTGTAAACAAAAGAGTACAAAGCTTTATCAAGACCAAGATTGAGACACACTAAGATTTTTCGTGAAGTTGCGTGAGTCTTTGAGCCTTCAATCTTCTCTTTTTATATCTTTAGGTTGATACTTCTTCAAAAGGAAACCCAAAGGATTTCTTCTCAATCAAGGATCTAGTTTGGCTTCTTGATTGAGGGTAATACGTCCATATCAGATATGTCCTTATATCCTAGGTTGCTTGCCTTTCATCACTACCATTCATTCATGTACATATCAGATATGTCCATGAAGAGTGTGTGATTTCCTTTCTATGTTGCTCTGCGATCATCCTTGATTTTGGGATCTGAAGGGATCTTTGAGAGATGCAATCTTCCTTGTATTTTGAGATCTGAAGAGATCCTTTATTGATGCCATATCCACGTATCTCCATGATGATCTTTCTTGCCTTGATTATCCTTCTTGGTGTATCCTGCATATTAGCAATATATTTGTTTGTCATTATTAAAATATACAACTTTGATATGGAAAATTAACAATCTCCCTCTTTTTGATAATGACAAATGTTAAACATCAGTTGACTTCCCTGTTAATGTAGTTGACTAGCTCCTCCTGTTTTGCTGACTTCGTGCCTTTAGTAGTCAACTTACTCCCCCTTAGTTGTGCCTCATCTGATGTGATTCTTTCTCTCCCCTTTGACATAATAAAAGAGATCGAAACACAAAAACATCACACACAAAACCATGCAAAGTTCCAAAACATAACAACAAAAATAGAAAAGTAGCGGGACAAGTTAAGAAATATCATCATACAACCCTAAGACACCGAAAGGGACAGACCCCTTTTGAATAGAAGTCTATAAATTTAATGCTTGGCTAGAAAGTAGGTTAAGGTATTGTGTATGTTGGTGCCAAACCAATTATATGATTTTTCAACATTTTTGGTAAAGCTGGAATAAGAGGTCTAGATAGAGATTGCGAGATTATTGCTGGAGGAGGAGGTCTTGGTTTTGATGGTGTCCACCTTTGCAAATAGTTTGTTGAGCAGCTTCATACCTAATTGTTCGATACCATCAAGAGAGATTCGTTGTAATACCCCACAAGCTCCTATATAAGTTTTCAACTATTCGTATATGATTAAAGACCCCAAAGAGATTATGTCAAGCCATAATTAAGTATCATGACTATTATCCTTGTTTATGAAGTATTTTCAATACGATTATGGTCATAGAAAGCACTTAGAGCAAAGTTGAGTTGGAAGCATTTGTATCGACTAAGTATTAGTATCATATCCTACAAGTGTCAATTTTAAATGAGTGTAAATCCTAAAATATAACTATCCATGTGTCCTACTATATACCAAATAAAATATCTTCGAGTCTTCTTTCCAACGCATTTGATTTTACTTTAATCCGATAACGGAGTAGAAAGTTATGCTCATTTAACTTTGGAGTGTTTGTTTGTCAATAAGGTGATAACTTAAGTGATAAGTTGTCAACTAAGTGACGAGCTATCAACTTAGTCGCCAGCCTTAACCAGAAAAGACCCTTGACAAGCTATCAACTAAGTCATCAACCTTAACCAAAAAGTGTCCAAGCCCAGCTAGAGGTTGACGACTAAGTTAATAAGCCATCAACTAATTGTCAAGCTATTAACTAAGTCATCAATTGAAATTTTCTGCAATTTTTTTAGGTTTCCTTAGGGGTAATTTGGTCTTTTTTCGCATAAAACTCCTCTCCCATGACTTAAATACTCCAATAGATGTTTTTTTCCCATTCAAAGTCAATTTTAAAAGTTTATTGTTATCTCTACTCTAAAAAATATAGGAAGTAGGATTTCTCTCAAAAGTTCAACCCCAAAGCTCCAATTCTAGCTTCCCTCAAGATATTCATCAATTTTAGGTATGTGAGGTTTGAGCAAGGATAACCTTTCATCCTTGTTCCCTAAAGCTTTGATTTTTGCAATTTAAATTTATGAGATTTGCAGTTAGGATTCATACCCAATTTTCATGTTTTTGAGATTATGGCTTTATCATATGATTTAAAGTTTAGTTGCACAAGAATTTACCTTTTCTCATGTTATTACTGACATGATTGCTATTATGAGATGAATTTCATTATTTTGACATGAAGCTTGATGAATTGATAAAATATTTCAATTTGAGCATTGAGTTTGATATTTTGATATGAAGTATCTATGAGATAAATAATGATTTCAAGTTCAAGCATAAGTTATTGAGTTTAAAAGAAGTTTAAGCTTATGAGCTCAAGTTATAACTATTACATCATGATTAAAGTTCAGTTTGATCTTATGATCTATAAGACATGAAATCAACAAGTTTTCTCATGAATATGATTTAAAAAGAGAAGCATAGTTGGTTTTCAGTTTTTAAACCCATATACTATTTTCAGGTAGATTTCAAAAGTATGAGTATATAAGTATATGTTTTAGGAGTAGTATTTAGCACCAAGAGGGAAATGTGGGTTTAGCACATCCTATTCTCCAGAAATTACGTGCCACCGTGTAGCCTTATGTTTAAGGCCTCGCCAGAGAGTATCCCCTCTGTTACCCAATATGGCTAAGTATAGTGGTCACTTTAAGTTAAGGTTATGTTCCGATGGCAAGGGTAGAACAACTATCCTCAACATGGGTAAGACGTTGGACTCCATATAGCTCACATAGTTTGTAACACCCTAAGTCTGTACCCCGGATGCTACACGGTGTTTGTAATCCTGAAGGACCACAAGCTAACCCATGACTGGTATCTGTTGCAATAACTGAATAATAATACTGTAATTATGTGAAAATTAGGCAAAAACTTGCCATAAAGTTCAAGCTAAAAGTAAATACTAAATACTAAAAACTGAATATTGATATATCTATCTGAAATACTCTAGTCTGATAAGCCTCTACTGTCTGAATAAGGGATTGGTGGGACAAGACCCTAACTAACCCCGACTATTGAAAACTGATGAACTGAGATACTGAAGTAATAATCATGTCCTCAAACTATGAGGACTCACCACTAGGATGCTGCTGATGGATCGGGCTGCTAAGTATGATCGGGAGCACGTGCGTCTAAACCTATGATATAAGACATGATAGCACAAAAGAAAGGTATGTGTTAGTACTTTGAATGTACTGGTGTGCTAAGTGAGGTAGGCTGATATGCATAGGTTCATATGCATGAACAATAACTGACTGAATAACATAAGCATAACTAAATGAGAGTACATGTATGATTATGTAAACTGTAACTGAGGTCATGATAATACTGGATACTGAGTTCTGAATTACTGACTTACTAATATCTGAGTTTACTGATACTGTGTTACTATTAACTGAGTGACTGTGTCTGATAGTCCTGATTTTGTGAAACTATTCTGAGTTTCGTACTGAACTGAGTGACTGTGTCTGACAGTCCTGATTTCTGTAGAACTAAACTGAGTTCTATTCTGAAGACTGAAACTAAGATTGTGGGAGGTAATCATCTAACCGATATGCCCCTCTCTGAATGGATTGAGGTCCAACCTATAACCCTAGTTAGAAGGGTATCAGTACTGTGCTATGGGTAAAGACAAGCTGCGTCACCCTCATCTGGTAGGTGCTCTGAATGAGAACGGTGGTACCCTCAACTGGCAGGTTGATGTCTCAACCTACACTGACTACATAGTTCTGGAATGCAAGGACTGCTTCTAAGGATCACACCCTATTCAGGCAGGTGAGTCCCCATCCTTGGTTCACTCGGTGCTGAATCCTACTCCCAACTGAATAAACAATGGACTAATTTCTAAACTGTTCTAGGATAGACTGAACTGTGACTGATCATGTTAACTGATTGGACTGAACTGAGTTCACTGGATTCTGAACTAATTACTAACTGAGTTCTGAACTGATTACTGAACCACTGATCGTGATATGACTGATACTATTCTGTAACTGACACTGGCTCTAGATATACAGCTAAATTACCGGGTATTAAATACCCCCAGGACTCGATAGCATGTAAAGTAAATCACCCCATGACTTTAGTAGTATAATGGTACTAGCTTGCTAATAATACATTCACTTAGACATTTTTGTCAAACACTTGTTATACATGAGCTTGTGCATGATTGAATTCACACAATAACATGTTATGCTTGGACTAGTCTAATCACATAAGAATTTTGACAAACACTTGAGGAGCATGGGTATTTCACATATCAATAAACATGTAGTAATATCATGGATTCTATATTCAACTTGCAATTCAAGAGTTTGACATGTAGTTCACAAAATTCAATTAACTAGTTTGCATGAAACTTGGGACAAATCATGGAATTAGATCACCATTAACATCATAATCATTAATACATTCAAGATCCAACATGAAATCTATGAAACCAACTAACTTGTATTTAAAATGAGCTTCTTGAACTCCAAGGGTGGAAGAAAACCCTTGGATGAACACTTCACATAACTTGGTATTCAAATTTGCGAAGAATGATGGAGTGTTCTTGAAGGCTGAATCTTGAATTGGAGCTTCTTGAGAAATTTTGAGAAAGATGAATAGATTTTGCCTCTAAATGGGCTTAATCTTGTGTTTTGGGGTCTGACATATGGTGGGAAAAGACCCAATTATCCCTGAGGACGCAACTTTTTAATGACTAAAAACTGATTTAGCAACGCGCAGACCGACGCGCCGCGTCGTTGGCATCGACACGATGGCCAACGCGCCGCGTCGGTTCACTGAAATTTGTATTGGGAGCTAGAGAAAAATATTAATCGACGCGATGGGCAATGTGGCGCGTCAAGATCGCGTCGATCAATTGGTTTGAGCTTTCAAAGGTGTTTCAAATGAGGTTCGAAAAATCTAAAACTTGTTCGGGAACACCCACTGACATTCCTGATCATGATTCAACCTAAAAATCATTACTTTAAGGTCATGAGGGTCGTTAAATAGGGTCACCAACCTATGAAGGCTAAAATAACACTAAGTTTGAATACTTAACTAAAATTTTCTAAGTATGGGACCCCTTAACAAGCTTTAAAGGACTGAGTTAAGCTTAGGATTTCGCAGGGTGTTACATTTATGTTGGTTATAAGAATTTCCCACAAATAAAACATAAGTAAAGATTTTAGAAACAAAGTGTAATGACTCACTAAGCTTATCAAATTATGCTTTATTATTCATGATTTATGATATTGCAGCTTTCAATTTTATTCATGATCAAGATGAGTCCTTTATACGTAGCATGTATGATTTGAAAGTATGTTCAGCTTTAGTTTTACTTATTGCATTCACCCTCACATACTCAGTACATTCCAAAGTACTGACTACATAGATGTGTCTTTGGCTACATTGCTTTATGATGTAGGTGCCAGTAGTAGCCTGCAACATGATAAATAAGACAGAATACAACTTTCAGCCTGCAGGTGATGAATTCTCTTGATTTGAGGACTCGAGTTAACTCTAGTATCAATATTAGATTTTATTTAGTCGTATTGATTAGGGATGGCTAAGGGTTATGTCCGGCTGCCTATAGTCAGCATTAGTAGAGGCTTTATAGACAGTCAATCAGAGTTGATGTATTCAGTTTTGATTTACTTTTGTATATTCCAGTGTTGTAAATGTTTCAAACAATTTTGTAATGAATAAGTTCTATCAATGATATCTCCTTCGCTTATTAACTTTTTTTAAGTTTTATGGATTTTATTCAGTTGCTTATGAGTTATGCCAATATCATGGTTTAGCTTAGGATCACTTGTGGTTCTAAGCACCGTGTAATATCCAAGGAGTAGTCTTGGGGCGTTACATTCACACCTTGCCCATGTCAGTGCTCGTTTCCTTACTCAGCTGTAGTAACTTAACAGTCGACTCCTGTAGACTCACTAGCCTTTCCCCAATACCTTTGAGTCGATCTTTAAGCTCCTCAATTTCTACCAAAAACACAGGGTTAGACATGGATTTTCGTACCTTGGAAGTATCAAACTGTGTTTGGTGGTTTTCTTCTTACACCATTAATTATCAACCAGGACATATCCCATGCTCGCAAATATTTTGGAGTCATAGGTGGTCGAAACTTCTACCATGGGGTAAGTAGAGAGATCAATTCCATAGTTAAGGAGGATTCTAGTAATAAGTAGTCCATAGGGAAAGGTGGCTGAGGCGCGAGAATCGGCAACACTTTCTGACATGTATTTGCAAATCTAGGCAACCTAATTAATTTTGTACCTTTTAACCAAATAGTACAACACAAATATATCTTAGCAAGTTATGTTGCTGAGAGAACCTTTCTGAGGGATTGAAGTGGTAGAAATGATGTGAGCCAAAATTTTGTACTAAAAATTGAGGGATAGAGGACCAAAGTTGGAAACATTCACTTCGGGGTCTGAAATAACTTTCTTGGCTTTTTTGAAACTGACTTCAAAATTATCAAGCCAAGAGTCATTCATAAAAGTAATGACTCCAGAAAACTTAGTGTCAAAAACATTTTCCAACAAGAAATCATTGAGAATGATTCTTATTCCCAGTACTAGGGTATCCAATTCGCCAATGTCTTGGGACAGACAAAGATTTGCATAGAACATGCGAATAGGATCTTCAAAAACTCCAAACCACATAGACGAAAAACCATAGGCAGATCTTGGTCTTTAAAGAAAACACTTACATTGCAATGGGACTACTTCAACTGAGAAAGATTAATGATTCTCTCGGGCACAATGGAGTGGTTTCTGAAGGTGATGAACTTTTCTCTTTGAGTGCAAGTCCAGAATTTGTGAATGTCCTCTGGAAGTAGAGTGGCCAAAGGAAAGAGACGGCTTTTCATAGAGAGGAGTTGGGGCTAGTGGCGGATTATTTTTTATGGATAGTTGACTAAATGAAAGGGGATGAGGCTTTGTCAGGAAACTCAGAGATTAGAACTAGGTCGAGGTTGTTGGAGAGATAGTCTGCAGAGATTTTAGAGAGATTTTCCATTGAGAAGGTTCTAGTTATAGATGGAACTGATAAAGAGATAGAGGGGTATAAAAAAAGAGAAAAAACTAATGGGATGGGAGATGAAACGGTTGTAGTGACCTGAGGTAACGATAGAGGTGAAAAGGCGGTATTGGGAAGTTAAAAAGGTAAAAAGATGGTAATGATGAGGGAAGAGGAAAAAAAGGTGTGAAAGGAGTTAGATAAGAAAGGAAAGGATGGGACTCGGAGGGTTAAAAGATATGGGCAAAAGATTGTATAAAAGATTTTTACACCTAACTAAACGGGTTTAAACATTTAAAGGCCATTAATGCAGAATGCACCTAATTTTTTCCTTAAAAAATAAAATCTTTCTTCAAGCAAGGGTTTTGTAAAAATATCAGCAAGCTGATTTTCTGAATCAACAAATTGTAATGAAAAATCTCCACTTTCTACATGATCACCAAGGAAATGATGCTTAATGTCTATATGCTTGGTCCTAGAATGATGCATCTTGTATTTTGACAGACTAATAGCACTAGTATTATCACACATGATAGGCACAGGCTTAAATGATTAATTAAAATCAAGTAGTTAATGCATGATCCATAAGATTTGAGTACCACAAATTCCAATATCTATGTATTTTGATTTGGTAGTTGATAGAGCAACTGAAGTTTGTTTCTTATTGTGACATGAAATTAGGATAGAGAGAAGTATCGATTACCCCCCTGAACTTGTCACGTTTTATTCATGGTACACCTGAACTTTGACTTGTCCTAAGTATCCCCCTCCCCCCGAACTTGTTGTTTTGCAACGTTGCGTGACCCTTTTTTGTTGATGTGGCAAAATGTTTGTAGTCACACTCCATCACGCACGTGATGGAGTGATTGTTGACCAAATCAGCTTTTATAATGATTAAAAAATGAAAAAAAAATATTTTCTTTTAATTTTTTCAATAAATTCAATTATCCCTCTTCCTATTTATTATCTCTCTTCCTTCTTTACTTTCAATCTAAAAAAATTCATTCGTTTATTAATTTTGTAAAACTCTAGTTTATTAATTAGTTTATGAAATAAAAATTTCATCCGTTTATTAATTTTGTAAAAATTTTATTTATTAATCTAAAAAAAAATTCATCCGATTATTAATTCAATGTAAAACTCCAGTTTCCATTTTTATGAAACTCCTTCAATTTTGTAATCTTAATTATATATATCATATGAGTTATTGTAACCAAAAAATGTACTAAATATCGAAGAAAATATTTTAAAAAATAATA
The DNA here is from genome assembly GCA_030864225.1 of Capsicum baccatum var. pendulum. NCBI lineage: Eukaryota > Viridiplantae > Streptophyta > Magnoliopsida > Solanales > Solanaceae > Capsicum > Capsicum baccatum. The sequence goes on from CM061551.1 coordinate 98,468,784, forward strand.
ACAAAATAAATACTAAAGAATCTACGACACATACTTATAATAAAGAGAATGTAGTTATATTTATTATCAATTTTTAGTCCCTAACTATTTGATTTTCGATTTAACCGATAAGAAAATACGCATAAAATAGAAAATGTAGTAACTAACATGAAAAAAAATCAAATCTTAGTTGCAACCAAAATCCTACTTATAATCTTATTGGGTTATCAGTTTAATCGAATCAATAATCCACTAATTTTTTTTACAAAATCATTAAGAAATCATTAACCCAATAATGATAAATCAATAACATTTTTATCGATTAAATTTTTGTAAACTCCTAACTTAAATTGTGATTTCTTACTCCATTAATTATAATAAAAAATGTATTTGTGAATGTGAGTCTCCTCAAAATCCTAATTAAAATACTAATCGAAAACTACTATGAAACAATAACCGAAAAAAATAATTTCATATTTTTAACATACTAAAAAATATAAATTTTTAGATAATAGCTTACTTGATCGACGAAAATTCAACCTTTCACTATTTTGGAGTAGAGGAAAATTGAAAAATATAATTTTTTTTAGAGAGAAATCGAATAATTAAGGGTAGAAGTGGGTTATTTTTTTAATATAAGATAAATATAAGGAAAGTGGATGGTATTTATCTACATGGACAGCCACATCAACACTTTTTTCTACATGTATGCGTGTGGTTTACACGCACTGGTCCATCAGCAAAAAAGGGCTATGCGACGTTGCAAAACAAGTTCGGGGGAGGGAGGGTACTAAGGACAAGTCAAAATTCAGACGTACCATGAATAAAATGTGACATGCTCAGGGGGTAAAGATATTTCTCTTAATTAGGGCATCACCAAGAATGTGACATGTTCCACCGGTGCTCTATCTATCACTTTTGTCACTTGCAAAATCAACATCTGAATAGCTAACTAGATGAAAAGTTGAGGAGCGAGAATACCAAAGTCCGATGCCTTGTATCCCAATAAGATAGCGAATAATTCTTTTTACGGTAGTTAAGTAGGACTCTTTGAGAGCCGACTGGAACCTTGCACATTTACACACACTGAACATAATATCTGGTCGACTCGCGGTAGGGATCTAATTATTCCTCTATATGTCTTTTCATCAACATCTTTTCCAGGTGTATCCAAGTCTAAACTTGTTGAAGGACTTATTGGAGTCTCGAAAGCCTTTTTTTTTCATTTCGTAATTCTTGATGAGCTCTCTAGTGTACTTAGCTTCACTGATGAAGGTACCTTTGATAGTTTGTTTGATCTGTAACCCTAAGAAGAACTTGAGTCCTCCCATGAGGTTCATTTCAAATTCTTCTTTCATTAGATTTGGATAATTCTCACACAAAGAAACGTTAGAACTTCCAAAGATAATATCATCATCATAGATTTGTGCCATAAGTAAGTTAGAATCCATATTTTGATTGAAACGAGTAGTATCAATTTTTCCTCTTTGAAAGTTGTTATTTAACAGAAAAGTACTTAATCTCTCACACCAAGCTTTTGGAGCTTACTTGAGACAATAAAGTGCTTTTGAAAGTTTGAAAACATGATTTGGATAAGAGGGATTTTCAAAACTAGGAGGTTGTTTAACATAAACCTCTTTATGAATGTAACTATTTAGGAAGACACTTTTTACATCCATTTGGTATAGTTTAAAGCGTTTGAAAACATCAAAGGTTAATAAAATTCGAATAGATTCTAACCTTGCTACGGGAGCAAAGGTTTCATCATAGTCTATACCTTCATGTTGGGAGTAGACTTGAGCTACTAATCTGGTTTTATTTCAAATAACCTTACCTATCTCGCTTAGTTTATTTCTGTAGACCCATTTGGTTCTAACAACTGAATAGTTCTTGGGCCTTTCAATGAGCCTCTATACTTGATTTTGTTTGATATGTTTTAATTCTGCCTTCATAGAATCATCCTAAAACTTATCTGGGAGTGCCTCATCAACCTTTTTGGGCTCAATTTGAGATACAAGGTCAACAGGTGCTTACTTTCTTAATGAAGATCTTGTATGCATCTTATCATCTGGATTTCTAATGATGAACTCATTTGGAAAACTTCCATTATGTATTCATTCTCTGGTAATGTTGGTTTTGGTTGATTCTTCAGCGGGAGCTAACTCTGGATTGACTGTAGTCGACTCGCCAATTGTTGGTTCACGAGTTATGTCTGCTTTGACTCCTAGATGTGAATCATTTACCTGTTCTTCATCAGAACTCAAACTCATGAGAGAGTTATTAGTTTCATCAAATACAATATGTATAGATTCTTCAACATATAGAGTTGGTTTATTATAGGCTCTATAAACACGACTAGTTGGAGAATACACAAGAAAAATACCTGTCACTTCGTGGGTCAAACTTTCCTAAGTTATTCTTACTGTTGTTGTGGATGAAGCACTTACATCCAAAAGGATAAAAGTAACGAATATTAGGTTTTGTCCCTTTTCACTGCTCATATGGAGTTTTATTTAAGATTGGTTTGACAAGACATCTGTTGAGAATGTAACATGATGTGCTTACTTCTTCTGCCTAAAAATGATATGGTGAGTTGTGTTCCAGAAGCATGGTTCTTGAAGAGATCGATTCTTTCATTTTACCATAATATTTTCTTGAGGAGATCAGAGAGATGAGAAGTTTTGAGAGTAGCTGTTTTGAGCACAGTATTCCTCAAAAGCTTTGTTTTCAAATTCTTCTCCATGATCACTATGAACATAGGTTATAAAATGTCCTATCTGTCTTTGTACTCTTCTACAAAAGATCTTCAAATTTGGTAAATATTTCATGCTTATGATCAAGAAACATTGCCCAAGTAAAACGAGAATAATTATCAACGATAACAAATACATATATTTTTTCATCAATACTGACGGTCTTGGTGGGGCCAAACAGATCCATGTGGATTGTTTAAAGAGGTTTGGTGGTAGTGACAATATCTTTGACTTTAAATAATATCTGAGTCTATTTACCAAGCTGACAGGCATGATAGATGTGATCCTTTTCAAACTTTAGCTTTGGCAGACTTTTAATCAGTTCAAGTCTGGAGTTTTTTATGGCATACATGCTGGCATGCCTAAGCTTTCTGTTCCACAACCAATTATCATTGGTTTGCATAGTGAGACAAGTAAGATTAAAAAAATTGGGATCATTAAGAATGTAAATATTGTCAATATGTTCACCGATAAGAGAAATGTTTCTCTTTTCATCTTTGATGGAACAACTCTCAGCTTTGAAGGAGATTCCGAATACTGCATCACATAGTTGACTGTTACTTAGTAGGTTATGTTTGAGTCCATCCACGAGATATACTTCAATGAGTTTGCAAGAAGAATTGAGCTTCACTGAGCCGACTCTAATGATGTAACCTTTGGCATTATCACCAAATCTAACTGATCCTTCTTTTATTTTCTTTAGAGAGCAAAAATTTTCTTTCTTCCTGGTCATGTGTCTGGAACATCCACTGTTGATGACCCACATTCCTTTCCTTTAGCTTTTGCAGAGATGTTCCTGCAAAATAAGAAGATAAATTTTGTTTAGGTACACACGTGGTCTTGGGTCCTTGAGGGTTGATGTACTTCCTTTAGGTCTCCAAATCCACACACCTTTAGACTCTCGTCTACAATTGTGTGATTTGTGCCCCTTCTTTCCACAAGTGCAACATACTGGTCTTTGAAAAGAAAAGATGGTTTTGGCTGACTCTAACGAACTTGGTTAGGAATTTGAGTCTGTTTTAAAAGAATTTGATCTTATGGTACTTTGGCTTGGTATTTTTTTTAATGTTGTTTAACTGTATTTTTACATTAAGTTCTTCTTGAAGTATGTTAGTTTTGATTTGACATGCTTTAAGTTTAACTTGCCAATTCCTTCATTTCTTTTCAAGCTTTCATTTTAATCGAGCTTTCCAGGTTTTCTTTCTTGAGCAAGTTTATTGTATTCATCAATAACTTTTTGAAGATCGTCAGTAATCATATCAAGATTTGTTTCAAGAATGTTGCAATTATGATAGTTGTAGGGTCTATGTTTCAAGAATGTTACAATTATGACAGTTGTAGGGTCTTACCTCACTTGATTCACCTTTTTCCATCAAACACATGTTGACAATTTCTGTTTCTTCTTCAGTTTCATTTTCATCATTCCATGCCCCAAAGTTTGGATTTCTTCTGGATGATCTTCTTCTCAATTCTGGATAATTTTGTTTTATGTGACTGGGCTTTCCACAGTAATACACCGATCATCATTCCTTATGAATTCATTGTTTTTTATTCCTTGGGGTCTCTGTTGCCTTTGTTTTAATATCTGCCTTACTCCGCGATTTATGAGAGTCATTTCTTTACCGTTGACCTCTTCCAGGGATTCTTCTTCTCCAGGTGTTACAACATAGAAAGCCACTGGTTTCTTTCTTTCTTCCTTGTTGTACCTGTTGATATAATTTCGTTCATAGGCATGAGGTTGCCTCTTAATTCGTTGTAGGTCATATTATGGAGATCTTCGTCTTCCAGAATAACAACTTTGGTTTCCCATGCTTTTGGGATACTTCTGACAAGCTTTTGGACTTGCAGGCTATGTGGATAGATCATCCTCAATGATTTCAGTTCACAGACAATTTTACTGAATCTAGCGAACATTGATTCCACGCTTTCATTTTCTTTCACTTAAAGAGCTCGATTTTAATTACTAGAGCACTGATTTTTGCCTTTTTGACTTTGGTGATTCCTTCGTAGGTTACTTCTAATTTGTCTCACATTTATTTTGCGATTTCATAGGTTGATATCTTGTCGTATTCTTCTCCGCTAACTACACAAAGGAGAAAACTTATAGCTCTCGCGTTAGTTTGAATTACCTCTTGCTGCTCACTTGGTGACTTTGAAATTTTCAAAATCCTCCTTGTCAGTACTGCTTGACTCTTTATCCTTCTATTTTTCTTTGAGTAGTGGAATGGGCGTTGGTCCCTTCTTAATGACTACCCATGCTTGAAAGTCATTTGATTAAGTGAAGATTTTGAATCTATTCTTGTAGTAGTAGTAGTGTTGTCCATTAAGGTATGGTGGTCTTGAAGAAAAGTGACCTTCTTGAAGAAGAGTTCCTGGAATCGGATAGTTTGCCATTGGATATTTGCTCACATGTGGTTAAACAATGTTGTTAGTGTTGACCAGGGGTGTACATAGGTTGGGTTGGTTCTGTTTTTATTAAAACAAATCCAAACCAATCATGTCGGTTTATTAAAATTATAAATCAAATCAAACTAACATAAAATTGATTTTTTTTTGTTTAGGTTTTAGTCGGCTTTTTTGGGTTTTTTTTAGCTTTTTTTAATAATATTTAGTTTTTACAATTATATTGTGATTGAAGACTAGGTTAAATATGTTTCCACTTATGTGCTAATGAAAAACCATAAATATGAAAAAATGAGGAGCGAAAAATTTTCTTGAAACAAAAAAGTGAGATGAAGAGTGAAAAGTTTAGGTTTTAAGTTTATATTGGGTTTTGGATCATTTAATTAGAAATTAATGGACAAATATGACAACTTAAAGGCCCAAATCTAAATATATATCTATATCTACTTTCAAATTATTGAAAATTACTAAAACTAGTTGAAAAAGTATTTAAAAAGTAGATTATAAGTAATATTTTATGTATAAAAAAGTTCAAATATTATATCTATACTATATTAAAAGTGTGAATGGCCTAAAAAATGACGTTCGAATTTTTTTCCCTTCATTAGAAGCCTTTGCAATAGATAAAAACGTCTTTTTACTATTTTCCTCAATTTATTATTTAATTATATTAAAGACTCCTAAAACATATGAAAAGAATTTAATAACTCCTAAAATATATAGAAAGAATCCTGATAAACTAAAAATTTCTAGTACTTCATAATTTAAAATTATAAAGAAGAATAAGTAAAGTATCATGAATAAAATTGTAGGACAAGTCAAAGTTTAAATATGAAGAAATCGTTGTGCACGTAAAAAAAAAAGGTGGAAAAATTTATATTTAATTATATGATTTATAAAAGGAAAACTTTATAAATAGAATAAATTTAATTTATTGTTCCTACGCATGAGTTTTAGGATTTAATAACATATATTTGTTGATTTTGATTATTTAATCTAGGTAATATTTAGTACTTTTTAAAATAGAATTTTGCCTTATATAAAAAATATTCTTTATAATTCTATTTAAGTAATATTTTGGATCAAAATTTATACGAAACAAATTCTTATATTGTACTTTTACTTTTTATTTTAGTTTTGATTCACGTATTTTCTTACTATCATTATCATCATCCCTTTTGTCTTTATTTATTTCTTTTAAATCATACCTTTAAAGATTATATATGAACAATAATAATCAAAAATTGACATTGATTCTCTTTTTTGATAATTTCTTGTGTTTCTCTTTTAGTTGAAAGTTTCTGATTGAAAAATTGGATAAGTATGTTACTGCCGAATGAAGTTGTCAAAAATCATAGGTTTATTGCTCTTTTTTTCTTTTACTTTCTTTGCGTTACCGTGACATAAAAAGGGCTCCAATCCCATTTTTCTTTTAAAAAAAAAACATATCAAGGTCACGAATTAGGATAGGAGATTAAATTTTTTTTTATTTATGAGTCATGTTTTTTGTAATATTGTAACTTTTATGTACAATTCAACCACTATAGAAATCCATATTATTTGTAAGTGAGACATATTAATTGTTATTTATGTTAAAGAAAATCGTAATACTAATTTATGAGAATAACATAAAAAAGGCGGCTATGGAATTTCAAAGAACAAAATAAAATTAAAGCAAAAAAGTTGTTTGTAGTATAGTCATTTTCACCAATATCACATTATGCATAGTACCCTCCTCTATCGAAGGTTGGATTTGATTGAGTTGGTTTTAGTTTATATGTGAATGTTTTGGTTTCTTGTAATCACATGTGGATATTTGATCTTCATAATCTAAATTTAAAGATTTGAATGATATGGAGCCACATACAAATGTAGATGTAGGAATTCGACTAAATATAATTCAAATATCTACTTAAAAAATCTGACTATATAGATTTGAGATATGAACACAAAAATTCGACTGATATTTATGTAAGGAGGAGGATCCAAATGCTTATATACAAAAGGCCATTATTCAACATTCTTCATCACAAATTTGTAAGGTATTATTCTCTTAATTATTTTTGCCTTCGACAATATTGCATTTTTTTCTCTAGGAATATTTCTTTTATCATCTTTTGTGCATGTAATTGATAAAGTTTTTATTTTACTGTTGTGTTCAATTTTAGTTTTTTTTTTGCATAAAATTTGTAAGAAAGCAATGTTATTATAATTAGATATCTTTGTAAAAAATTATAATTCACTCTATTTGAGTATATTATTATTTAACTTTTTATAATAAAGTTATATATAAATATCTATATAAGCTTTCGCAATAGACAAAATCATCTAATTTTAAATAATCAAAGGTTACACGTGCGAGACACGTGCGGTTAAACTAATATATATATATTATGTCGGTTTGATTCAGGTTCGGTTTGACTATTTTTGGTCAACACCAAACCAAACCAAGAGTGGTCGGATTTTTTTTTCTAACGCCAAACCAATCAAACCAAATCATAAGTCGTTTTTTTTCCTCGGTTTGGTTTGGTTTGTCGGTTCGGTTTGACTTGACGGTTTGGTCTGTACACCCCTAGTGTTGACACCTAATTTTTACCATCCACGACTAAGTTTAATTCTGAGTTTCTTCAATTTTAAATAAAATTAAAATATTTATTTAATTAGTTAAATTCTTTTCAAAATATTTGTTTGGGTAAAATTTGTCATTAAATAACGAATTATGTATTTTTGTATTCACTTATACAAAAACGTATAATTCTATTACTTAAATAGCTATTTTACTAAAAATGAGATTTTAATCAAGGGATATCTCGAAAATTAATATGAATGGGCAAAGTTTTGATTTAAATATAAATTTGTTCTTAAACATAATGTATTTGGAAAAAATATTTGCTTGATTTTATTTGACCAAGAAGCTTGGGATTAAACTAGTTGTTAATTTATTTCAATTTTGATTAAATTTAGTCGATTTATTAAATTTGACCTTAATTAAAATTAAATTGGCCACAATTATAATGCAATTGACCAGTTAACTTTTTAATAGGTTAAGATTTAAACACAATTGACAAAAACCCTAACAAATAGGCTATTTAATAAATAGCCTAAACATAATGTACTCAGCCCCTTTCTCTTTTTTTTTGGGCCAGGACCCAATTGCCCAGCCCATTCCAGGGTCGACCCAGACCCCTCAGCCGACCTAGATCTGACCCAATTCCCTCAATCCCCCTTTAACAAATAACAGCAGATCAACAACAACTTGAATCCAGCTTCAACAACCGACAACTTCAACTCCAATATCAAAATAAAAAAAAAAATTAACGCGAAACAACAACAACCAATGCATCAATAACAGTAATTTCAACACAACAACAGTAAATCAAGTCAACAAAGACAACTATTAATCTGGATTTTCTCAAAATCGTTCGATCTGGTATGAACACGAACGATCATGATTAATTCATTTTTGAATTTCAAATTTTTCATCCTCCATTTCTTATTTGTTTCCCCCCTTAAAATCAGTCCAAAACCTCCTATAAGTACCCATTGAAGAACAAAAGGGAGGGAGGAGGATTTTGAGGAAAAATTTGAGGATTCGAGAGGTGCGTGCTTTAATCCTACACAACCAAAAATCCTAAAAGAAATAGACTCAAAAACTCGATTCCGACGAAAAAAATTAAACTCTGAAGGATCGGGATTCAAACTCCGGTGATGAAAGTCCATCGCTAAGATTCGTTTGTCCTAGTTTGCTGTCCTAAAAAAGGTGAATACTTCATCCTCTTTTACAAACTTAACTTTATGGCGAATGTCGTGTTGGTATGCAACAACAACAACAATAACAAATCCAGTGTATTTCCACCTGGTGGGGTCTGGGGGGGTAAGATGTACGCAGTCCATACCTCTACCTCTAAAGAAGTAGAAAGGCTGTTTCCGATAGACCCCCGGCTGAAGACACAAAACACTAGATACCACACAAATACAAATATAAAGTGAAGCACCGAACAAGGTTACAAGAGTACATGAGTACATAACATAACATCCATAAAATAGATACGACAGCCATACGTAGAAGAAAAGAAAACAAAGGAAGCACCCATATTCGTACCCCGAGCAAGTAATTCCCTACACTAGCGACCCGAACTGGCCCTAGTCCTCTGCCCTAATTCGCGTTCTCCAGACCTTCCTATCTAGGGTCATGTCCTCGATAAGCTGTAACTGCTCCATGTCCCGCCTAATCACCTCACCCCAGTACTTCTTCGGCCTACCCCTACCCCGCCAAAAACCATCCAACGCTAGCCTCTCACACCTACGGACTGGAGCATCCATGCCCCTCCTCTTCACGTGTCCGAACCAGCTCAATCGGACTTCCCGCATCTTGCACTCAACTGGAGTCACACCAACCTTCTCCCTGATAATCTCATTCCGAACTCTATCCCCCCTAGTCAGCCCGCACATCCGCATCTCTGCCACCTTCATTTTTTGGATGTGGGAATTCTTAACTGGCCAACATTCCGCTCCATACAACATGGCCGGACGGACTACCACCCTGTAGAATTTGCCTTTAAGCTTGGGCGGCACCTTCTTATCACATAACACCCTCGACGCGAGCTTCTACTTCATCCAACCCGCCCCAATACGGTGCGAGACATCCTCGTCAATCTCCCCGTTCCCCTAGATCACGGACCCGAGATACTTGAAACTATCCCTCTTACATACCACCTGTGAATCCAGCTTCACTACCACCTCATACCGTTCCCCTGGAATGCGATTTTTTTTATTTTTTATTTTTTGAAATTGGTCTTGTTTGAATTCAATACGGCCATCTATGTTAGTCTAAAATTCTTCAATTTTTGGTAATATTTGTTGAGGAAGATTAAAAATAAGAAAAATTCACAAAACGATTTGAAGGATCGTTGCACAGGCAAACTCTATGATTTGTTTGATTAAATCATTCTTGTTCTCTAAAATTTTCTGAGTAGGATCTCACTTAATCCTTTCTAGTGGATAAGGAAAATTAATTTTTGGAAGCAAAATACTGTGTCAACAATATTCCTTGTTAATGACTTGTACTTATCACGCCACATAGTACCAAAATGGTACTCTTCAATAGTGTTGTCAACAGAGGTGTAATCATACTTAACAAGTAGATTAATGTCCAAATTAAAATTGACTGCAGCAAGAAGATTATTTCTTATAGCATTACAAAATTTGGGGAAGACATGAATTTCACCGGCAGTGAATGAGTACTCCATTTGATGGAAACAAATCAAAGGCTAAATTTATGTTGGTAATGAAAATTAAGTTTGCCATTGGAGTACTCTACTCGTGTATTTTTTTTTTTCATCCGTGTCCGATGTCCGCATTGGAGCCCCGATTAATTCGAATCACGCATTGCAGGCCCATTAAGATGATAGCTCTCCTAACAGAGTTTTCTTAATACTAGGGTCGAACCAAATCCTACCCCAAAAGAATAATATTAAAGAAGTTTCCATATTCAAAATGTATGTATTTCATATTCATTAGATATTTTCTAACCAGATGTCTAAGAGTGCCTTAAAATTCTAAATAAGAACATCAACTGTTGTTTTGAGGTAATAAATTAAATGCAAAGAAATATTCATTGGTGGTTCCATATTCATACTTTTATCATTTTTAAAATATCTTTCATATTAGACAAAATAAAAAATTTAATTATTTTCTAATATTTGCTATTTATCTACTAAAATTTTGGCTTTTTGGGGGAATAAAAATTTTGGTTATCTGAATAAGGTAGGAAATTTAAAATTTAGAACTTTAAAATAACTTATAGTTTTACCATATATATAATTAATCCTACTAAGCAATCTCATTATATTCTGATTTTAGTATATTCATAGAAATAATAATTATTTCACAAAACACATTCGGTACATATTAAGAATTATATTCAACTAATTTAAGTAATTACTTATTAAATTTTTCATGTAACTATAATTGAATCATTGGATGGACATAATAGTCCGTCAAACATTACTAAAAGCATTTATAATGAATTATGGAACATTTTGGTCTGATGTGTAAATAGCTAATGCATAACAAAATAATTTTCAACTCGATTATATTATTCATAAAATTTATATGATTTTTTAAAAGTAATGTTCATTATATAATGTACGAACAAAAAAATAATCTAAGTTTTTGATGAAGTCCTAAATTTTGGATTTTAAAGTCGCTTAGATTTTATCTCGTGTAAATTATTTTTCGTTTGAGCTTTTGTGTTAATTAAAATAAAAATTATTAAATATGTTTTAATAATCGCGCTAGATTGTAGGTGTGAGACACATCTATATCTATATCTATAATCTATAATTATTTATAATTTATACTTATATTAAAAGTGTGAAGACCCTTAGAAAAGTGATTTGAACGATTTATCCTTCATTAAAAACTCCATAATTGACAAAACTGTCATTTACTATTAAATTATATATAAAAAGTTTAAATCACTTCTCTAAGAGTCTTCACACTTTTAATATATCATAGATTATAAATATAAATAGATATAGATTATAAATATAAATATAGATAGAGATATATAGTCATTTGGTTATAATACATTCAATTATATGCTCGTGTAAAGAACTTTTCTCTAAATTTAAGAGTTAAAGCTAATTCTTATTAATACATGAAAACAGAAGCATTATATTTTTACCCGTACTTTGCACACGATATATCTTTATATGATTTGGTCATCCGAATGTAGGTTATGATTATGATGCTTAATTATTTTAAATTGAATAATTAAAATCTTAAATTACAATGACATGTTTAAGAAGACTGCTTGAATTTGATAAAGTCCAATTCCAAATTACATTCTATTAAGGGTGTGTTCGGTAAGAAGGAAAACATATTTTGAAAAATGTTTTTTGATTTTCGTGTTTGATTGACTCAAATATGTTTGGAACGTATTTTTCAGATATACTTATTTTTCACAAATTTAAAGAAAACGAGAGTATAGAAATTAGGAATTGGATCTCAAATCGAGGTCGAAAGTTAAGTCCTGAGTTGGGATCTTTGGTAGAGTGTCGAATTTGGTGATCAAGCTCAACTCTAGAGTGGGGTTCATGTCGAGGTTGGGTCCCGGGTTTGTTTTGGGGTAAGGAGTTAGATATTAGGGTTTGGAATTAGTCATGATTCAGGATACAGATCAAGTACCATACCGGATCACGAAAAATCAAGATCTCAGGTCATGTATCGAGTCGGGGTCAGAAGCGAGTTTTAGAGTTTAGAGTTGAGTCAGGAGTCGAGCACGAGTTGGGGTGCATATTCGGATCTCATTTCGGGTTAAGAATCAAGATCCCACTTCAAATGTCGAGTTAGAATCGAGTTTTATGATTTGGAGTTGGGTCAAAAGTTGAGTCACGAGTTAGGGTACAAATGAGGTCCAACGTCGATTCATCAAGAATCAGGATCTCAAGACATGAGTTGAGTCAGTGTTGGAATTTAGATTTTAGGGTTTGAAGTTGGATCAAGAGTAGAGTCATGAGTTGGGGTACAAAATCGGGTACCATGTCGAGTCAAAAATTAAGATCCCAGGTCATGTGTAGAGTTAGGATCGGAAGTCGGGGCACGAGTTGAAGTAGAAATCTAATGTCAGGGTTGAGAGTACATTTTTGTACCTCATAAAATAAATCCATATAGTTTTTAAAGATTATTAATATTTTTTATGATGATTGAAGTTGATAAGAGATAACGTACAATGCACATTCATAGAGACTAGTCTATAATCTATATCTATATCTATATATATTAAAAGTGTGAAGATCCTTAGAAAAATGATTTGAACTTTATGTCCTTCGTTAAAAGACTTTCCTTTAGACAAAACTGTCTTTTCACTATCTTCTTTAATTTATTTTTTAATTATTTTTATTATATTAACTAGACTCCTAAAATATATGAGTCTCTTAAAATATATGGAAGGAGAATCAATTGATATTTTTCTTTGTACTGATTAATTAGAGAAATACTCCTAAAATAGGATAGAAAAATACTCCTAAAATAAGACTCTATTAAGAAAATACTTTTATAAATATTGAGATGCACGTTAAACTAGACAAAAAATGGTTTACTTATTGTAAAAATATAATTGATGCTCATCTGACTTGATTCGGTTACATGTCTAGATTGATGGATGCTTAATTTTCTAACCTTCAACTTCTTCACTATTTTTTTCAACATAATAGATTCAACGTGTGTGCATATATATATATCTTCTTTGTTTTCATTCAAGTCATTTTTTAGTGTCAAAATTTTCGTTCAAACGAGAATTATTTTTATCAAAACTGATGCTTTGTGATCATTATTGTATTATTTTGTTGTACTTTACAGGTCGTAGATGATAAGTGGTAGATGAATGTCGATCGAATTTGAAAATTTTTTGTAGGTAAAGGTTAGGTTTAATTGTATTATTTTTATATCTCTGTTTTGAAAATTCTTTTTGTGTAAAAGTAAAGTTTAGTTGTATTATTTTGATATCTCTATTGTCGTATTATTTTGTTATAGTTTACATGTGGTAGATGAGTGTCAGACAGCTTTGAGGAAATTTTTATGTAAATGTTAGATTTAATTATATTATTTTGATGTCTCTATCGTCGTATTGTTTTGTTGCCGTATAAAGGTTAGATTTAATTATATTGTTTTGATGTCTCTATCATCGTATTGTTTTGTTACAGTTTACAGGTGGTATGTTAAGTTGATTGAGAGTAAAGATGAATAGGAGAAGCGGGTGAATAGGGAAGTTTACAAAGTAGCAAGGAAGGAGGCTAAGTTAGCCGTTATGGATGCTAAGTCGGCAGCATTCGAGAGCTTGTATGCGGGGTTAGAGAAGAAAGGTGGGGAAAAGAGGTTGTATAGGCTTGCTAAGGCTAGGGAGCGGAAGGGTTGTGATCCCAATCAAGTAAAATGCATTAAAGGGGAGGATGGTAGTGTTTTGGTGGAGGATGTTCACATTAAGAAGAGATGGCAGGAGTACTTTCATAGACTTTTGAACGAGGAGGGAGACAGGGGCATTGAGTTAGGGAAGTTGGAGCACTCGGAGGAGAGCCGTGATTTCAGTCACTGTAGGCGTTTTAAGATTGAGGAGGTCAGAGAGGCGATTTATAGGATGTGGAGGGGTAGGACGACGGGGCCTGACGTGATTTCGGTAGATTTTTGGAAGTATGTTGGTATGACAGGTTTAAGGTGGTTGACTGATCTATTTAATGGCATTTTCAAGACTGCAAGAATGCCTGAGGCTTGGAGATGGAGTTCGATGATTCCGTTGTATAAAAACAAGGGTGACATTCAGAGTTGCAACAACTATAGGGGTATTAAGCTGTTGAGTCACACTTAGGGCTGCATATCGGTCGGTTCGGTTCGGTTTTAAAAATTATTAATTTTACTTGTTCATTATCGGTTTGTATATATGCTAAACCATTAAGGAACCGTTAAAATATTGGTTAATCGGTTATCGGTTTATTGATTTTTCATTGTTATTGGTTTGGTTATCGGGTGAACCGTTAACAATAATGTTTACTTCCTACGACCCTACTGCTTTAATTAAAATCACAGTACGAATATATAGTTAAATCATCTTTAACTGCAAAATGATGTTATTCCGTAGATACACACCAGAGGAGAACAAGTAAAACAAAGATAACTAAATCAACCTAACAATCTGGACCTGTTCAAACTAAAAGTTACAATATCACCAGGTTCAAGGTCATTCAAGAAAATTTTGTTTTTTCCCTTTCTGGGAGTAATAAGAACTTATAAGAATTGTGCCGGAGATGGCTTCTCCTATGCAAAGTTATAGGGGCCTATAACGATATTTTTCATTAAGCAGAATCAGAGAGGCAAGATTGGAAGATGCATAAAGAGACACATTAATTTGCTATGTTATGAAGGATGTTGATTAGCATAAGAAAAGGTAACTGAACAGAAATAAGTTAATTTCTGATTCTCAAACAGTGAAGAAGATTTGACATTTAAAATGATTTCTTGATAACAGTGATTGAGGCATTGAGCAGTAAGAATGAGATAGTGTGAATCGTCATTACCTATTGAGCGCAACAAATCATCTTTGGTGTGAGCTTGAATACCTCTTCTTGGTGTGAATACTAAGATGAGAGTGAGAGACGACTAACGAGGAGGCACAAAGAGAGTAAGAGGCAACTAGCGTTTGGAAAGAGTGTTTGTGAACTGTGAATAAAGGATAAACCCTAAGTGGCTAATTCACTTATTTCACTTTAGAAATGGGTATTAGGCTATTGGCCATTGGGAATTAATTGGGGCCTTTAGGCCAGACAGTAATGGTAATAAAATAAATGGGTTGAGCAGTGAGCACTAGAGTGTAATAGTGTATTATTTATTTTGGGTTATCGGGCCACCCGATAAAAATATTAAATAAACCGAGGCCCAAACTAATAAACCAATTATAAAAATCTTTGAACCAAAACCCGAATGACAGGTAAAAAAACTAAATCGTTAACTCGATAAACATATTATCGGTTTGGGTTAACGGTTTGAACCAAAATCTGTATACCCCTAGTCACACTATAAAGATTTGGGAGAGAGTGGTTAAGCGGAGATTGAGGAGGGTCGTGTCCATTTTGGAAAATCAGTTTGGATTTATGCCTGATCACTCGACGACAGAGGCAATCCACCTGGTGAGGCGATTGGTAGAGAAGTATAGAGAAAGAAAGAGGGATTTACACATGGTGTTCATCGACCTGAAAAAGGCGTATGATAAAGTCCCAAGGGAAGTTATTTGGAGATATTTGGAGGTGAGAGGTGTCCCGATAGCATATATCAGAGCTATTAAGGACATGTACGATGGAGGAAAGACCCGGGTGAGGACGGTGGAAGGAGACTCAGAGCATTTTTCGATCGAGACAGGGTTGTATCAGGGATCGACTCTTAGTTCGTTCCTTTTTGCGTTGGTGTTAAACGTATTGACGTAGAGTACTCAGGGCGAGGTGCCTTGGTGTATGTTATTTGCGGATGACATAGTGATGACTGATGAGACGCAGGAGGGAGGTGTAAATGACAAATTGGAGGTTTGGAGACAAACTCTTGAGTCTAAGGGGTTTAGGTTGAGTAGGTCCAAGACAGAGTATTTGGAATGCAAGTTTAGTGACTTGAGGTAGGAGGATGAAGTGGTGGTGAGGTCGGACTCCCAGGATGTTTGTAAGAGGGATAGTTTTAAGTATCTTGGGTCTATGATTCACGAGAATAGTGAGATTAATAAGGATGTCTGTAAATGTATTAGAGCAGGTTGGATGAAGTGGAGACTCATATCGGGAGTGTTGTGTGATAAAAAGGTGCCTCTTAAGCTTAAAGGAAAATTCTATAGAGTGGCAGTCCATCCGGCCATGTTGTATGGAACGGAGTATTGACTAGTCAAGTACTCCCACATCCAAAAATTGAAGGTGGCAGAATTGAGAATATTGTGTTGGATATGTGGGCTTACTAGATGGGACAAAGTTAGGAATGATATTATCCGGGAGAAAGTGGGAGTAGCTTCGGTGGAGGACAATATGTGGGAAGAAAGGATGAGATAGTTTAGGCATGTGATGAGGAGGGTCGCGGATGCCCCAGTTTATAGGTGTGAGAGGCTAACTTTGGATGGCTTTAGAAGGAGTAGAGGTAGGCCAAAGAAATATCGGAGGGAGGTGATTAGACATGACATGGAGTAGCTTCAGCTTACTAAGGACATGACCTTAGATAGAAAGGTGTGGACCTCGCGGATAAGGGTAGAAGGCTAGTGTGAGTGTGTGGGTTGTAGCAAGAAGTCGGAAGAGATCTTGTATAGCTGGGTTAGTAATCCTAGGACTGTGTACATATATATCTTTGGTATGTGAGTGTATGTTACTACTAGGTGGGTGTCCTATTTCTTATTTCTTAGTTCCTATTTTCTCTTTTTGTGTTGCCCTTATTTCTCGTATTTCGTATTTCTCTGATTTCTATTTTATTATTTCTTATTCCTTATTTCTGTTATGTCACCCATCCCCTTATTTACTATTCTTTATCTTGAGCCGGGAGTCTATCAGAAATAGTCTCTCTACTTCTTCGAAGTTAGCGATATGGACTGTGTATATCTTACCCTCTCCAGACCCCACTTTGTGGGAATACACTGGGTTTGTTGTTGTTGACAGAACAATCCAAATGGATAAAGAAATGTATAATTGGAATAGCATCTATACAAAAATATCATGCGAACACTCCATTATATATTTGTACCTCATCTGTTCACCTTCATAATTTCAGAAAATGTCTAATAATTTTGATCTCCATAAAAAACTTCCCTTCATTTAGAAGAAAATGGAGGTATGATAAAACTCCAGAGATATACTTGATAATACAAAGAGAAAAAAGATAAGATAGAAGATTGATCAATGTAAAGATTTATGTAGAGTTAACCTAGCAAATTGTTCCATAGAGAAATGGGCATTTGATCTTATTAATTATCTTTGTGTATGATTTTAAGATTAGTCGCTCGAACTCTTTAAAAATATTGATCTATGTGTATGGGTCTTTGTGTATGATTTTAAGATTGGTCGCTCTAACTCTTTAAAAATATTGATAGATGTGTGTGGGATCCTCTAAAAGTAATAGTTCATATTTCTTTAAGGATTCGACATAGATACGACAATGGTTTAGAAGTTTGAAGAGTCTGAGCAACATATATAGATCTCAGGTGTCCTGAATAGTTCTAAAATTCAAAAGTGTAATGACCTCTCTAGTCGCTTTGTGAAATTTATTTGTCTTTCCTATTTTATTTCTTTCCATAGTTTGTATACGTCAATTATGACTTAGGAGATAGGAATACCAATTCTTGATTGGAAGTGATTTAAGTCATTACTTAGGTTCTTGAGTTTTTATATAGTTAAGCTTGATTATGGTCAATCTCCAATCAAGATGACTCCGGATTAGTCTTTTAGTGATTCTAATAGCTTCAAAATGTATTTTTTAATCAATTTACATAGTTAATTTATTGTTATGAAACTCCAAACAAATGTTGAGAATTTATTTAAAAGTTTTGGGAATTTTGGATAATTAATTTAATTAGTTAATGGGTCAAACTCACAGTTTACTTATGTGGTTAATACAAGAATAAACTTCAGTGAAAAGGGATTTGGAATTAATAATAACAATAACACTAGATATATGGAGCAAGGGGGGGGGGGGGAGGGCATTACACTGCAGTGGTATTCTCTCTTCTTTTATCTCTTCACATCATCGGATTCGTGGAGATCCCTACTCCGTACAATTTCAGGTTCGTCTATAAATTTTGTAGGTTTATTTTATTCTTACTATTACAGTGATATACCTATAATGGTGAGGGTGAAGAAAGATCAACAGTGTCAACTAATTACGAGGAATTTTGTAACTCGTGGTTTTAGATTGGGTCACTACAATGTGAATTATTCACTTTTTTAATTACGGATAGAAATTAATGGGGTGTATAATGGTGCAGATGATTGGCAATAATGGTGTAGGTAAAGAGAATGAGTGTTATTTTGTCTTTATTAATTTTCCACACAAGAAATATTTCAACTCCATTAATAATAATAATTTAATAATAATTTTCATGGAAAGACAACAGAGAATGAAATCAAAGAAAAACTACATGCATGGTACATAATTTGTAACAATATTCCATATTTAGGTTCAGGTTGTCATATTTTGCACATGATTACCCACCGATATTTTGACAATCTTAGGTTTTAGGCCTAAAATTCTTAGAGTAAGAAATTATAAAATGGGTGCCAATTAGTACTCTTATGAGGATTATATATTTGGATATATTTGAACCATTCGAAAGTTTTACAAAAGGCCAAGGCCCTTGCAAAGTAGCTTGCATCAAGGCTCTTCGATTGAGGTATATTATGATTTAATTGGAGTGTAGACTCGATTTAATTGTGAGTATGATCCTAAATTAGATGCTTGTTAATTGATATTTGGACATACTTGAATTTGATGATATTTGAACTATTGACACTTTATGAATAACTATTTAAAATTGAACTTGATCGAATTGCCTTATGATTTTAAGTGCACTTGTAAAGTTTGTATGTTGTATTATATCCTGAGAGATAGTGTGAAGTTGGTTAACGATATATAATATGGTTATGGAGGATAGAGTACCACACCGATATGAATATGGATATTGATATTACTTATATATGGAGGATCGAATACCAAGTCGGTATGGTGTATGGACATAGATTATCCCCTGAAGGTCATGACTATTTGGGCAAAAATAAGTCCCATAGCATGTGTGTACAGATTTGTGTTGATTTTGAGAGGTTGTATGGTGTAATAAGCTAATAACGAGCTAATGGCATTCTATTTATGAGGTTTATAAGGACATAGTTGTTACTTATGGTATTATTGTTGATTTTGTGGATGTTTAGAGTATGGTTGATACTCTTGATGGTTATATGGCTTATCCGTAAGCATTTTTTGGCCTATCATTAATGCATTTGTTGATTCATTGAATGCTTGCTATGTGTTGATGTCTGTCTACTTATTATTTGATTTATGTCGTATACATGCTATTAAATTATGATTTATGTCGTATACATCTATTAAATTAAGTTGGCTTATGATATCTACCAGTACATAGTGGTTTGTACTGATACTGCATTATGATCGTCTTTTGTTAAGTGCAGAAAGTTCATCAGAGGCTCAGACATGACCTTATCTCTAGCGTTTAATAGCATATCTCGATCCAAAGATGAGCACTCCATCCCCAGGACGACATGGATCATTATATTAGTTCTTGTCCATCTTTCGTACAATGAGACATCTTTATTTTCTTTATTCTGGATATCTCTTTTAGACATAGTTTTTATTTTATAAGTTCTTGTACAATGACTTTCAGATCTTGGGGATTTTTATAAGTAACTTTTATGATTTCGACATTAGTAATGATTAGACTTGGATCATTTATTCTTAAGTTGATTCATTCACTCGTCTTGCTACATCGGAACTGTTCAGCAGACACGTTATAATAATCTGGTCTTAGTTTTTACTAAATGATTGGGTAATATTAGATGTTTCTCCCATAGAAAGATTAGTGTGGGTTCCACTCATGGATATTTGGATCGTGACAAAGTTTGTATCAGAGCCCTAAGTTTATCAATCTCGTCATACAAGAACATGTCTAGTAGAATCTTGCAAAACGGTACGAAGACATTTGTACATTTTTTTAAGAGGCTACAAAATACTTGAAAAATTCAAATTCTTCTTTCTTACGTGCAATTACTTGGTTTTAATTGGTATTTGGTGATTTTAATTAGTATCTGACTTATTTCATTCTTATTCTCACAGATGGTCAGAATACGAGCAAATAGAGCAAGAGTTGCTATACCCAAACTGCCTATTGAGGCTATGATTTAGGTTAGAGGACATGCAATGGAAATATGGGGTATAGGAATGAGATACTCACCCACTAGGGACAGATCTCGGGCCATGAGACCAGCTAGGGAGAGGTCAATATCTTCTCCTCCATATGAGAAATGCCTGAGATAGTAGAGGATAGGGCGTTAGTAAAGCAGAATGAGGGGATACTAGTTCATAATGCGAAGGGATGCCGGTTCATGATACAATCGTACCAGTTCAGGAAGGTGCAACTCTAATTCAAATATCTTCTGATGATTTAGTAGATTTTGAGATTTTGAGTGGGTTGGCAAAAACCAAGACTATGGTCGTAGAACTTACAGTTCAAAATCCAAAGATGCAGCGTGCTACTGTTGTAGCTTCTTAAATGGAAGATATATCAGGGTTGGGTATTTTTTGAAATAGGTTATGGGCCCATCAATGACTGAAGATTAGCACGATTTATTTGCAAGTTTATAAAGATGAAACCTCTTATTTTTCATGGCACTGAGTTTGAGGATGTCTATGAGTTTATTATTGATTGTCATGAAAGACTTCAAAAGATGGTGTAGTTGAGAGGTATATGTAGAATCGGTCACTTTTCAGTTTCGGAGAGATGCCAAGATGTGGTGAAGAGCTTATGTAGAATGTTGGGCTGCGGGTTTACCTCCATTGACTTGGACTCATTTTTTTTAGAGAAGTATATGCCTCATACATTGAGAGACAAGAAAAGGAATAAGTTCACTAATCTTGTGCAAGGGAGTATGTTATTTTTCACCTATGAGGAAAATTTTTATTCATTATCTCGATATTCATTTCAGCTACTAAAAACTAAGGAGTGCATCTATCTCTTTGTGAAGGGTTTGAATATAGGTCTCCAGATTTTTGCTCTTCAAATGACATCTCAGGTATTAGGAGATGCTTGATTTTGTTAAGAGGGTGGATGGGGAAGGCAAGAGGGTTATGCCAAGACAACAAGAAAGAAGTCCCACAAATGGGGTAATTTTAGTGGTTCTTATTCTAGGGGTCAAAGTTCATAGGGATAACCAGTGTGCCCCATTCAGTTAGCGATACAGGTGTTTGGTAGGGGTTCGTTAATGGATAAACAACCATCCTTAGACTTTGGAGTTACCTCACTCTATCTTTATCAACTCAGCGACCCACCTTGGATTGTATATGTTATGAGTGCAATAGAGTTTGTCACATCAGGAGGTACTGTCCTAATTAAAGGTAATATATTTAGTCGGCCAGTAGTAGGCTTCTCGAGCTCTAGTTCTAACAGGTAGAGAAGGTGGTGGCAATGGTAGATGTTGTCCACAAGGTAAGTGTGGTGGTGATCGGGCAGGTAGGGGTGGTAATCAACCCCATCGAGGTAGTTCTCACCTTGGAAGGGATGACACTCATACTGGTGGTAAGGCTCATATCTATTCTCTTCCAGGCATTCCTAAAGTAGAGACATCAGACACTGTTATTACAGGTACTATTTTTGTCTGTGACCGGATGGCCACTGTATTGTTTGATCCTGGTTCTACTTTCTCATATATATCTGCTGATATTTTTGTGGGGTTGGATGAAGTGTGTGATCTACTTGACTTTCCTATTTACTTGTCTACCTCTATTGGTGATTCTGTCGTTCTTGATAGGGTTTATGATTCTTGTTATGTTATGTTTATGGGGTATCAAACTTAGGCATATTTCATGATTCTAGACATGGTAGATTTTGACATAATTTTGGAGATGAGTTGTTTGTCTTCATATTATGCAATATTAGGTTGTCATGCTAAAATAGTGACTGTAGCTATGTCGGAAATGGATGGACTTGAGTGGGTGGGTGATTATTGTCCTGCTCCAATGAAACTTATTTCCTTTATGCATGTAAAGAGATTAATTGGAAAGGGTAGTTCAACCTTCCTAGCGCATCTTCAAGACACTACTGTAGAGGTCCTATTTATTGAGTTAATTCTAGTGGTTTGTGAGTTTCAAGAAGTGTTTCCTGTAGATTGGCCTGGCATACCACCAGACCGTGACATTGATTTTTGTATAGATCTAGAGCTAGGTACTCATCCTATTTCTATTCCGCCCTATAGGATGGCTCCAGCTGAGTTAAGAAAGCTAAAGTCTTAGTTGCAGGATGTGTTAGGTAAAGGATTTATCCATCTGAGTGCCTCTCCATAAGGTGCTCCTGTCCTGTTTGTGAAGAAAAAGAATGGTAGTCTTCATATGTGTATAGACTACAGGTATTTGTACAAGGTTACAATATGTAAAAAGTATCATTTACCCTATATCGATGATTTATTTTACCAGTTACAGGTTGCAACCATATTTCAAGATTGATTTGAGATTCGGGTATCATCAACTTAAGATTTGGGTTGACGATATTCCTAAAACAGTATTTCAAACCAAGTATAGGCAATATGAGTTTTTTGTGATGTCTTTGGTCTGATTAATGCCCCAACTACTTTTATGAGTTTGATGAAGAGGATATTCAAACCCTACTTAGCTTATTTCGTGGTTGTCTTTATTGATGATATTCTGGTTTATTCTAAGAGTAAAGAGGAACATGAGATTCACTTAAGTATTATTTTGGGTTTGTTAAAATAGAAAAAGCTTTACATGAAGTTTTCTAAGTGTGAATTCTTATTGTCTTCTATATTCTTTTTGGACATATGGTTTTGAAGAAAAGGGTAGTGGTAGACCCATAGAATATTGAAGTGGTTAAGAATTGGTCTAGGCCTACTTCAGTGATGAAGGTTCATAGCTTTGTGGGGTTACCAAGTTATTATCATAGGTTCGTGAAAGGGTTTGCTTCTATTGCTACTCATAGATACGGCTGACTCAGAAGGATGTACCTTTTTATTTGGTCTGATAAGTGTGAGGAGAGCTTTCAAAACCTCAAGATATTATTGACTACTACTCTTATTCTTGTCTTACCTGTAGAGGTAAGGATTTTATGATTTATTGTGATGCCTTATGTTATGGTTTAGGTGTTTTTTTATGCAGAAAAGGAATGTGATTGCTTATGCTTCGGGACAATTGAATCCTAATGAGAGGAATTATCCTACTCATGATTTGGAGTTGGTTGTTATAGCTTTTACTCTTAAGATATAGAGGCATCATTTTTACGGGGATCGTTGTGAAGTGTTCACTAATCACTGTAGTTTACAACATGTTTCACACAAAGATATTTGAATTTGAGTCAACTTATATGGATAGAGTTTCTTAAGGCTTATGATATCATCATTCTATACCATCCGAGAAATGTTAATATGGTAATTGATACATTGAGTAGAAAGTCAGCAAGGATGGGTAGCTTGGCTTACTTAAATGCCACCAGACATCCATTGGCCAAAGAGATTCAGAGTCTAGATAAAAAGGTTTTATGACTTAAGGTGATTCAGAGAGGGGGATTTCTAGCCTATATAAAGGCAAGGTCCATATTTATTGATCAAATCAAGGCTAAATAATTTGAGGATGATAAGTTTAGCAAGATTCGTTAAAAGTTGTACAGGGTGAGGCCAAGGAGGCCATTATTGATATCGAAGGTGTGTTGCAGATAAAGGGGCGAGTTTGTGTGCCCCATATTGATGATTTGATTCTACTATTCTAGCTGAGGCTCATTGTTTGAAGTATTCTATACATCATGGAGCGACTAAAATATACCGTGATTGACATAGCATTACCGGTAGGGTCGAATGAAGCATGATATAGTTGATTTTTTTGTTAAATGCCAGAGTTTCCAATATATAAAGTATGAGCATCAGAAGTCTGGTGATACTCTTTACAGGGTGCCAAATTACTGAATTGAAATGGGAGAGGGCTACGGATTTCGTTGTTGTTTTTCCTAAGACATTTAATAAGCATGATGCTATATGGCTTATTTTTTAGGGTTGACTAAGTCTGTATATTTTATTCCAATTTAGGTAACTTATAATGCAACAAAGTTGGTCAAGATTTATCTTAAAGAGATTGTGTGGTTGCATGGGGTCCCGATTTCTATTATCTCAAATAGGGGTACTCAATTTACCTCTATCTTTTGGGAGACATTTTAAAAGAAGTTGGGTACTAGTTTGGACCTTAGTACAACTTTTCACCCTTAGCCCAATGGGCAGTCCGAGCAAATGGTTCAGGTGTTGGAGGATATTCTTCGTGCGTGTGTGATGGATTTTGGAGGTCATTGGGATTAGTTCTTACCTTTAGCTAAGTTTGCATATAATAATAGTCATCATTCGAGTATTGATATGGCGCCGTTTGAGGCTTTGTATGAGAAGAGGTGTAGAACTCCTATTAGGTGGTTTGATTTCTTTGAGGTGAGGCCGTGGGTAATGATCTGTTAAGAGACTCATTTGAGAGGTTTAGGTTCATTTAAGAGAATCTTATATGGCTCAAAGAAGGCAAAGGGAGTATGCCAAATGAAAGGTGTAAGAAATACACTTCATGGAGGGTGAGCAGGTTTTTCTCAAGGTTTCACCTATGAAGGGTGTCATGCATTTTGGAAGGAGATGTAAGCTTAGTCCCAGATGTATTAGGACATTTAAGATTCTTTAGCTCGTGAGGCCGATGGCCTATAGATTGGCATTGCCTCCAAATTTGTCGGGAGTTTATCCCGTATTTTATGTATCTATGTTGAAGAAGTTTCATGGTGATGGTAACTAGATAATTCATTGGGATTCTATCTTGTTAGATAAGGACCTCTCTTACGAAAAAAAACCTGTTGCTTTTCTTAATAGAGACGTTTGTAGGCTTAGGACTAAGAAGATTGTGTCTGTGAAGGTCCAGTGAAAGAATTATCCTATTAAGGAGGCTACAAAGGAGACCGGAGCGGACATGCGTGACAAGTATCCATATTTTTTAACTAATTCAGGTAACTCCTTGTTTTCCTTCTTGTTTCTTGTTGCCCATTCAGGAATAAACGGTTGTTTAATTGATATCCGATGTAACGACCTCTCTAGTCATTTTTGTGAATTTTACTTGTCTTTTCTATTTTAGCTCTCCACTTAGTTTATATACGTGAATTATGAATTACGTGATGAAATGTATCAATTCTTGAGGTGTTCGAAAGCAATTTAAGTCATTACTTAAGTTCTAGAATTTTAATAATGTTAAGCTTGCTCATGGCCAATCTTCGGTCAAGATGACCCCGGATTAGTGTTTTAGTGATTCCGGTAGATTGGAATGTACTTTTTAGTCAATTTACATAGTTAATTGATTTTTATGGACTTCCAAAAAATTATGAGGATTTATTTAAAAGTTTCAAGTGTTTTAGATAATTAATTTAATCGGTAATTTAATGGGCCAAACTCACAGTTTATTTACTTATGTGGGTAATACAAGAATAAAATTCAGCGGAAAAGGGTTTGGAAATAATAATAACAATAGCATCATATATGTGGGGCAAGAGGGGGCCATGACAGTGCAGTAGTATTCTCTCTTCTTTTTTTTCTTCACATCATAGGCTTCGTAAAGATCGACTGCTCAGTACAGTTTCAGGTTTGTCTATAAATTTCATAGATTTATTTTTTCTTAGTGTTACGGTGATATACCAATAATGGTGAGGGTGAACAAATATCGTTGGTGCCGATTAATTATGAGGAAGTTTGTAACTCGTGGTTTTAGATTGGTTTCACTGTAATGTAAATTATTCACTGGTGGGTTTAATTATGGGTAGGAATTAATGGGGTATATAATGGTGCCAATGATGGTCAATAATGGTGTAGGTAAAGAGAATGAGTATTATTTTGTCTTTATTAATATTTCACTCAAGAATTATTTCAACTCTATTAATAATAATAATGTACTAATATTTGCATGAAAAAACAACAACAAATGAAATCAAAGAGAAACTGAACACACGGTACATAATATGATTCATTGTTGTATGTTTAGCTCCGGGTTGCCATATTTTGCATATGATTATCCATCACTATTTTGACAACCCTAGGTTTTAGGCCTAAAATTCTTAGAGTAGGAATTTATAAAATAGGTGTCATTAAATTAATACTCTTATGAGTTATGTATTTTGATAGATCTAAACCATTCGAAAGCTTTATGGAAGGGAAAGACCCTTGCAAAATAGCTTGCATTCACGTCCTTCGATTGAGGTAGGTTACGATTTAATTATAGTTTAGACTCGATAATTGTGTGTATGCTCCTAAATTGGATGCTTGTTGATTGGGCTTTGGACATACTTGAATTTGATGATATTTGAATTGTTGATACTTGTATGAATAAATTTAAATTCGAACTTCATCAAATTCCCATATGATTTTAAGTGAACTTGTAAATTTAGTAAAATATATATAATATGGTTATGGAGGATCGGGTACCACGCCGGTATGAATATGGATATTGATATTACTTATTTATGAAGAATTGGGTACTATGCCGATATGGTACATAGACTTAGATTGTTTCCTGTAAGTCATGATTAGTTGGAAAAAATAAGTCTTTAGCATGTGTGTATAGAGTAGTGTTGATTTTGAGAGATTGTATAGTGTAATAATCTGATAACAAGCTAATGATGTTCTAATTAGGAGGTTTAGAAGGACATAGTTGTTACTTATGATATTATTATTGATTATGTGGGTGTTTATAATATGATTGATATTTTTGGTGGTTACATGTCTTGTTTATAAGCATTATTTGGCCCATTATTGATGTATTTACTGATTCACTGAATACTTGCTATGTGCTGATGCATGTCTACTTGTTATTCGATTTATGTTGTACATATGCTATTAAATTGAGTTGGCCAATTATACCTACCAGTATATAGTGGTTTGTACTGATACTACCATGTACTCTTGTTTTGTTGAGTGCAGAAAGTGTTTCAAACGCTCAAACACAACCTCATTTCTAGCGTTTGATAGCAGATCTCGATCTATCTGCAGGCTGACATGGATCATCATATTAGTTCTTTTCCATCTTTTGGGAAATGAGACATTCCTTATTTTCTTTATTTTGGATATCTTTTTTGGACATGATTTTTATTTTAGAAGCTATTGTACGATGACTTTTGGGTCTTGAAAATTTTAATAAGTAGTTTGTATGATTTTAGTATTAGTAATGATTAGACTTGGATCATTTATTGTTGGTTGATTTTTATGATAATCCTGACTTATTGTTGACTAAATGATTAGGTAATGGTTTGAGTTAGATGGTTCTCTCACGGATTAGTGTGGGTGCCACTTATGGCCATTTGAGTCATGACATAAAGTTATGTTATTCTAAATTCTAATTGATGATCTCTTGTAGGATATTTAATTATATATTAAAATGAGCATTTGTGGTCAGTTATGTCCATGTGGAACTGCAAAATGTTGTTCTTCATTAGAGCTTTTATGAAATTATTCTTTTCTCTTAAATGTCATCCTAAGTTTTCATAAAGGATTGGTTTAATACTTTTCTTAATATTCTTAGAATATTTCTTGGTATACAAATTAAAGTGGTATAAAGTATAAAACAATAAGTGATGCGCAAGAGTGTTATATTTCTCCAAGTTATGAATCTTTAATTTTAATCATGCATCCTCCTATTATAGAAGAATCTTGTTTCAACATGTTTGTTTCATTATCTGAGGATATTTTTGTCATTTTGCTATTTATTATATGTCAAAAATTCGTTTCTCCAGCGTTCTTCACCTCTCTTCTCTATCTTTCTTCTTCCTTCCTTCCTTTCGCATGTTTCTTCTTCTTTCTAAATAATAGTAGTGAAGCACAACATAAAGTTAAACATGAAATTTTCTTTAACTACTATAGTAACTATATAACCTTTCTATAAAAAAGCAAAAGATACATTAATTTATAAGAGAGAAATCATCACTTCTATTTCAAATCCTTTAGGGGCGGATCAGTTAGACTGAAGCTAATTTCTGAGTTCTATAAAACCCAATAGGTTTGGCATAGACCTTGTATTTATTCTTGAAAAATCCCATGAATTTTATTTTGTAGAATGCAGAATCTATAAACTTAAAGTTCGAGCTCAGCCTCTAACTCCATTAGTAATAACTTGTAATGACACATAGGGAAACTTAAATTTTTAAGCAGCCAAGTCTCAATACAGTTAAAATAGAAACTGTGGCTACAAGACGTGTTATATGTTTTTGAATCAAGTAAATACTTGTCTGTACATATGGAACATATGTCAGAAGTAAATGTATCATCATGGCTTGACATTTTACTTTCTTTAAAAATTGAATTTTTGATCTTACAATAGTTAGTGACCTAATCTCCTCCTTTGCTTACTCAATTAAAGACTCTTTTAATTCCCTTTTATAGTTCTTAAGACTCTTTTAATTCCCTTTTATAGTTCTTAAGACTCTTTTAATTCCCTTTTATAGTTCTTAAGACTCTTTTAATTCCTTTTTGTACTTCTTATCGGAAGACTGCTCCACTAATGTATGCCTTTTATAATGTCGTCTATCCATTAAAATTTTTTCTATAAAGATAAACTTTGTTGCCCCACTCTCTTGGTCTTGTCAAAAACTAATTTTCAGATTAATTCTACTCGATACTCTTTCTCTTCTAAAATAATTCTTGCTTCTGTAAGTTCAAATACTTTAGGAGATACCGACACTTTCTTAACAAATTTCAGGTTCACAATAACTGCGTCCAAATCTTTGCATAGATCAGAGGATGTGTAAAAACTTCCTGATGAGTTGTCACGACCCAAACCAAGGCCTGGCCGTGATGGGCATCTCAAGTCCGACATAGCCCGGAGATTACCCCTTTTGCGCCTAACCAAACAACACAACATCCCTGTCATCGGATGAATTTTGAACATATAACAAGATAAACTTAATGTAACGCCCCGAATCTGTACCCCGGATGCTACACGGTGCTCATAATCTCGAAGGACCACAAGCTAACCCATAACTGGTACCTGATGCAATAATTGTGTAATAAATACTGTAATAATTATGGAAATAGGCAGAAAATTATGCCATAAGGTTCAAATCTGTATATAAATCTGGATGCGGTATCAAAATACCAATACTGAATATAAGTACTAAAAAAATAAACAACTATCTGAAAATACTCTAGTCTGAAGAAGCCTCTAGACTGTCTAAACTGTGGAGTTAATGGGACAAGTCCCCAACTAACTCCGAATACTAAAAATAATACTGAAATACTAAAAACAACTATGTCCTCGAACTATAAGGACTCACCACTATGCTGACTGCTAAAAATCTAAACAGTTAAGGGTGGTCTGGAGCTCGTGCGTCTGAACCTATGATATAAGACATCATAGCGCAAAAGAAAAGCATGTGTTAGTACTTTGAATATACTGGTATGCTCAGTGAGGTAGGCTGAAGTGCATGGGTTCACATGCATGAACAATAATATCTGAATAACATGAGTATAACTGAATGAGAGTACATGCATGAATATGAAAACTGTACTGAGATCATAATAACACTATATACTGGAATACTGGTAACTGAATAACTGTATATAGCAGTCTTGATTTTGTGGAACTATACTAGTCCCGTACTGAGCTGGGTGACTGTGCCTGGTAGTCCTGAATCTGTGGAACTGAACTGAGTTTTATATTGAGACTAAATCTAAAACTGAGACTGTGGGAAGTAATCATCTAACCGACATGCCCCTTCTCTAACTGATGTGGGGTCCAAACCCCAATTGGAAGGGTGTCAATACTCTGCCATAGGTAAGGACAAGTGTTAAGTCACCCTCATCTAGCAGGTACTCTAAATGAGAACAGTGGTACCATCAAGTGGTAGGTAGATCACCTCATCAACCCTCAACTGGTAGGTAGATCACCTCATCAACCCTCAACTAGCAGATTGATGTCTCCACCTACGCTGGCTATGCAGTTCTGGAGTGCAAGGACTGTTTCTAAGGAATTCACCCTCTACTGGTAGGTGAGTCCCCATCCTTGGGTTCACTCGATGCTGAATTCTACTCCCAACTTAATAGATACTGGACTGAATTCTAAACTGTACTAGGCTAGACTGAACTATTACTAATCGTACTGTATAACTGAACTGAGTTCATTGATTTTCGTGGACTGACGAAATACTACTATATTCCATTAACTGACTGAATTCTATTGATTGAGACATGACTGATTCTACTCTGTGACTAACCATGGCTCTAGACAAACAGCTAAATTGTCGAGTATTAAATACCCCCAGGACTCGATAGCATAAACTTAAAAGACATGACAAAATCTTGAGACATGGTAATTGTTATTTAGTCATCAGTCATTCATTGGGCATTCAAGCTAACACTTGTATGACATTAACTTGCATACATGCTAACATGATATAATTTCACTATTCAACTCACATGGACAATTCATCAAACACTTGTGGGGCATAATATATGCACATAATACTAACACAACATGTAGGCATCATAATTCAATTCCAATTTCACAATTCCAAGAGTTTCAACATGGATTCACATGATAAGGCACACATATCAATTAACTCTACATGAATCTTGCAATAAATCGTGAATACATTTTAATCCAAATCATGTAAATCATGAAATCACTCTACATGAACTTTAAAAGAGTTTCTTTGACTCCAAGGATGGAAGGAACCCTTGGATGTACACTTTACATACCTTAGTTGATGAATTTCTGAAAGTTAATGGAGAGTTCTTGATTTGAGATTTGAATACCTAGGGTACTGTTCTTAAGCAAATTAGAGAATGAATGAGTATAGTTACTCTCCAAATGGCTTAATTTTGTGTTTTGGGGGCTGAAGAACGTGGAAAAAGACCCAAATACCCCCAAGAACGCATTTTTTAATGACTGAAAAACTGTGTTACCCGATGCACCGCATTATTGGTATCGACGTGATAGCCAACACGCCGCGTTGAGTCCGTGTCGAGTCCACGTTGATTCACTAGAATTTGCACTAAAGCTGGGGAAAACTATCTTATAGATGAGACACGTCGAGATTGTATTGACCCACTCTTTTAGGCACTCAAACATGATCTAAACGAGGTTAGAAAAATCCAAAACTTGTTCAAAAACACCTATGGACATTCCTGATCATGAATTAACTCAAATATCGATATTTAATAGACGTAAAGGTCACAAAATAAGATTCCCAACCTTTGAAGGATAAAATAACACAAAGTCTGAATACTTAGCTAAAATATTTTAAGTTTGGGACCCCTTGTCAAGCCTAAATGACTGATTTAAGCTAAGAATTTTATGGGATCTTACATTATCTCCCCCTTGGGAACATTCATCCTCGAATGAGCCTACCGAAACTAAGAATATTGGGAGGTTGGACTTAGACATTGGGCACGCATAACTGAAGCATGGTTTCATGACTGAGATCACTGATACACTGAATTATCTTACTGAGCATGCATATGTGATGCATGAATACATGACTGAACTGACGTATGAACATATGACTGACCATGCAATGATAACTGATACCAGGTTTATAACCGAAATCTAAACATGAAATTGAATATTCTTAGGGAAAACTATTACCTTGAGCTGAATCTGAGTTTGCGAAGAAGAGGTGAGGATACTTGGTCCGCATATATGCTTCTGTTTCCCAAGTAGCACCCTCAACGGAATGATTCCACCAAATAACTTTGTCTAGAGGGACTTCTTTGTTCCTCAGTCGCCGAATCTGATAATGAAGGATTTCGACAGAAATCTCTTTGTAAGAGCGGTTGTTCTGAATATCTATATCCTCTATGGGGATTATGGTTGATGGGTCACCTATGCATTTCCTTAGCAAGGATACATGAAACACTGAATGGACTAAAGATAGATCTGAAGGCAACTCAAGCTCGTAAGTACCTTCCCTAAACGACTGTGAATTCGGTAAGGACCGACATATCAGGGACTGAGTTTCCTCTTCTTGATAAACCGCTTCACTGCTTTCATAGGAGAGATCTTCAAGTACATATAGTCACCAATATTGAACTTGAGATCTTTTCTGCGCACATCTGCATATGATTTCTATCAGCTCTGAGCTATATTAAGCCTTTTCCTGATCAGCTAGACTTTCTCTAAGATACTAAACACCAAGTCAGGCCCTACCACTGCGGCCTCACCCACTTCAAACCAACTAATAAGAGATCTATACCTCCTCTCATAAAGCTCTTTAAATGGAGCCATTTGAATACTGGAATAATAGCTGTTGTTGTATGCGAATTCAATCAAAGACAAGAGGTCATCCCAACTACCTTTAAAATCTATCGCACATGCTTGCAACATATCCTATAAAGTCTGAATGGTCCTTTCTTCTTGATCATCTGTCTAAGGGTGAAAATTTGTACTGAGGTGGATTCGGGTACCAAGACCCTTTTGGAATGCTTTCCAGAAATGAGAGGTGAATTGGTTACCTCTATCTGAGATGATCGACAATGGAAAACTGTGCAATCTGGCCAACTCCTTGATATAGAGTTTGGTGTAATCCTCGGCTGAATAAGAGGTATGGACTCGTAGAAGATGAGCTAATTTTGTTATCCTGCCAAAAATGACCCAAACTGAATTATGCTGACGAGGAGTACGTGGAAAACCCGTCACAAAGTCCATGTTCACTTCTTCTTATTTCCAGGTAGGAATGTTGAACTCCTGCATAGACCCACTAGGCTTTTGATGCTCAATCTTAACCTGGTGGCATGTTGAGCACTTAGCCACGAACTTTGCAATGCATCTCTTTATCCCACTCCACCAATAGATCTCCCACAAATCACGGTACATCTTAGTTTCCCCTTGATGAATAGAGTAACGCGCACCATACGCTTCTGTAAGAATTTTCTATCTCAAATCATCTATGCTTGGCACACATAGCCGACCCTGACAACACAAAACTTCATCTCCACCTTTGGAGAAAACCTCTACTTTCTGATCTGTGACTGATTCTTTCATCTTGACCAGACTGGGATCTGTATCCTATTTTGTCTTCACTTCAGAAACTAGGGATGATTCTAAACTACTCTGCACCCATACACTACCTTCTACTGAGTTGACTAAGCGGACACCTAGTCGGGCTAGCTGATGAACTTCTTGAGCTAACTTCTTCTTACTGTCCTCGACATGAGTATTACTACCCATGGACATTCTATTGAGAGCGTCGGCCACTATATTGGCATTGCTCGGATGATACAGGACACTTATGTCATAGTCTTTTAATAACTCTAACTACCTTCTCTAACAGAGATTTAGGTCTTTTGAGAAAATACATACTGCAGGCTCTTATGGTCAGTGAACACATTGGCGTGCACACCATACAAATAGTGCCTCCAAATCTTTAAGGCAAATACTACTCTGCTAACTCAAGATCATGAGTAAGATAATTCTTTTCATGGTATTTAAGCTGCCTAGAGGCATAGGCTATAACTTTACCTCTCTGTATTAGAACACACCCCAAGCCAACTCTGGAGGCATCATAATACATAACAAAGCCATCTGAACTATTTGGTAAAGTCAAAACTGGAGTTATAGTAAATCGAGTCTTCAACTCCTGAAAACTCTTCTCACAGGAATCTGACCACTGGAATTTGACTTTCTTCTGAGTCAATCTAGACATAGGGGATGTAATAGATGAAAATCCCTCAACAAACCTTTGGTAATAGCCGTTAAATCCCAAGAAACTCCTGATATCTTAATGAGAGATGGGTTTGGGCTAGTTTCTTACTACCTTAATCTTTTAAGGATCAACTCCAATGCTATCACCAGAAATGATATGGCCGAGGAAAGCTACTGACCTTAGCCAAAATTTGTACTTACTGAATTTGGCAAATAATTCATGAATTTTTAGAGTCTGGAATACTATTGTGAGATGGTCTGCATGATCATGTTGACTACAGGAGTAGACAAAAATGTCGTCTATGAAGACTATGACAAACATGTCCAAGTACTGGTTGAACACACGATTCATCAAGTCTATAAAGGCTGCTAGAGCATTGGTAAGACCAAAGGACATGACTAAGAATTCGAAGTGACCATACCAAGTTCTGAAAGCTATTTTTGGGATGTCACACTCCTTGACTCTGAGCTGATGATAGGCTGATCTAAGGTCTATCTTAGATAAATAACTAGCACCCTGAATTTGGACAAACAAGTCATCGATTCTGGGGAGTGGATACTTGTTCTTGATCATGACTTTATTTAACTAACGATAGTCAATACACATTCTGAGGGAACCATCTTTCTTATGAACGAATAAAATTATAGTGCCCCAACGGGGACACACTAGGTCTGATGAATACCTTATCTAGGAGATCCTTTAACTGCTCTTTTAATTCTCTAAGTTTTGTTGGAGCCATTCTATAGGCAGAATAGATATGGGTTGAGTATCTTGAAGAAGATTGATTCCAAAATCAATTTCCCTTTCAGGAGAAACTCCGAAAAGATCATCGGGAAATACATCTACGAATTCACATGCTACTGACACTTACTCAAGAGTAGGGGTTTCTGAACTAGAGTCCTAGACTTGAACGAGATGGTAGATACATCCCTTAGATATCATTTTTCTAGCCCAAAGGTAAGAAACAAGATGAACCCTAAGTACTGAAGTACTACCCTCCACTCTAGGATGGGTTTATTTGGAAACTAAAACT
The DNA here is from genome assembly GCA_030864225.1 of Capsicum baccatum var. pendulum. NCBI lineage: Eukaryota > Viridiplantae > Streptophyta > Magnoliopsida > Solanales > Solanaceae > Capsicum > Capsicum baccatum. The sequence continues at coordinate 98,503,882 of CM061551.1, forward strand.
GGGACAATTTTGTTTCTGTAGTCGACTGAGGCATAGCAGGAATGAAGCCAATCCATGCCGAGAATGACATCAAAATTAGTTATCTCTAATTCGAGTAAGTCTGTTAAAGTGATTTTCTGAGATATCATAATCGGGCAGTTCCTATATACCCACTTGGCTATGATGGATTTACTCACTGAGGTAGAGACTGAGAAAGGTTCTGCTAGAATTTTAGGACTGACTCTGAAATCAACTGCTATATATAGAGTAACAAAGGACAAAGAAGCTCCTGGATCTAGCAAAGCATAAACATGCAAATGGAAAACTTGTAACATAGCAATAGCCACATTAGGGGAACTCTCCTGATCTTATCGGAACTGAAGAGCTTAGAGTCTGTTTGGGCGTTGCCCACTGGTAGCACTGGAAGCGGCACCCTACTAATTTGGGCGACCGAATTGAGCTAGGGGATGGTTATTCTAACCTTAAGAACCTGACTGGTGACAATTTCTGAATCTGTTTCCTGGCTTACCACACCCAAAATATATATCGCTACCCGCTCTATAGATACCTTGGTGATTTCTGCTACACTTCCTACAAAGGGGATTGGTTCGAGCACTGCTAACACTGCCCTGGGGTTTAGGGCCTGGTGCCCTATCCCTATTGCCGTCTCTAAATTTCAGCATAGGATCACTGGATGAGGAAAAAGTTGGGACTAAAGATTTCAGGCAGAACTGGGAATGATTCCCACCCTCTGACTTAGGCTAAGCGAAGTTGAAATTACCTATTTTTGCTCTCTTTCTCTCCCTCTCATTCTCTTTATTCTTAGACTCTTCTATCTGCTAAGCATGGACCATGAGCCAGGATATGTCCATCTCCTTAATAAACATTGCAGTCCTATACTCCTTCACCATGATGCTAGACGCCCTTGACATAAATTTACTCATTCGAGATTTGCTTTCTGCCACCACATGAGGAGCATATCTATCTAATTTATTTAAACTTGAGAGAATACTCTTTCACTATCTTATTTCCCTACTTTAGATTGATCAATTCCAAAACCTTTACTTCTCTCAACTCCAGTGGGAAGAACCTATCCAGAAAAGCAGTGGCAAATTTCTCCCACTCTTTAGGCCCTGCATCTATGGCCCTTTCTGCCTTTCACTATTTAAATCATAAGTGAGCCACATCCTGCAACTGATATGCGGCCAACTCAGTATTTTCAGAAGTAGTTACCCCCATAATATAAGTAAACTTCTACACCTGATCAAGAAATTCCTGAGGGTTCTCATCTGACTTAGACCCGATAAACGATGGAGGGTTCATTTGGGTGAAGTCCCAAATCATAGCAGTAGCAGTATTGGACACTGGGTTGGCCGAAACGGCAGTTGGGCGTTCATTTTGGACTACCACAGAATGAGCTAGGGTGGTAAAGGCTACTCTGAACTCAGCGTTGGAGATATGTTCGTCCAGTGGATCTGGCTGGACGGACTGGGGTTCTGGATGATCTCCCATTCCTCTTTCCTTAGTCCCCTTTAGAGGTATATTTTTGTAAACGGGAGAGAAAATATTAGACTGAGAGTTTAACTGGAGATCATGCTCACTCACACGACATGAATACTGAAAGAAGGAAAAAATTTCCAAAAATATGTCGTAGCCTCCTGTCCATAAGTGTGGCACGCAACATACCCATGTACAAGACTCTACTAGATACGACTTTCAAACTACTTAGGACATTGTTGAACCTTAGGCTCTGATACCAAGTTTGTAACGCCTCGAGTCTGTACCCCGGACGCTACACAGTGCTCATAATCCTAAAGGATCATAAACTAACCCATGACTGGTGCCTGCTGTAATAGATACTATAATAATTGCAGAAATAGGCAGAAAAATATGCCATAATGTTCAAATCTGTAAATAAATCTAGATGCAATATCAAAATACCAATGCTGAATATAAGTACTAAGAAACTAAACAACTGTCTGAAAATACTCTAGTCTGAAGAAGCCTCTAGACTGTCTGAACTGTGGAGTTGATGGGATAAGTCCCCACTAACTTCGACTACTAAAAATAATACTGAAATACTGAAAACAACCATGTCCTCAAACTACAAGGACTCATCACTACGCTGATTTCTGAAAATCTAAACTGCTAAGGGAGCTCTGGAGCCCGTGCATTTGAATGTATGATATAAGACATCATAGCACAAAAAAAGGCATGCGTCAGTTCTTTAAATGTACTGGTATGCTCAGTGAGGTAGGCTGAAGTGCATGGGTTCACATGCATGAATGATGATATCTGAATATCATGAGTATGACTGAGTGAGAGTACATGCATGAATATGAAAATTGTACTGAGATTATAATAACACCGAATACTGGTTTACTAGTAACTGAATGATTGTATGTGGCAGTCTTGATTCTGTGGAACTATACTGAGTCCCGTACTGAGCTAAGAGACTATGTCTGGCAGTCCTGAATCTGCAAAACTAAACTGAGTTCCATACTCAGACTGAATCTGAAATTGAGACTGTAGGAAGTAATCATCTAACTAATATGCCCCTTCTCTAACTAACTTGGGGTCCAACCTGTAACCCCAGTTGGAAGGGTGTCAATACCGTGCCATGGGTAAGGAAGTAATGAGTTACCCTCATCTGGCAAGTACTCTAAACGAGAACGGTGGTACCCTTAACTGGCAGGTAGATCACTTCATCAACCCTCAATTGGCAGGTTGATGTCTCTACCTATGCTGGTTACACAGTTATGGAATGCATGAACTGCTTCTAAGGAGTTCACCCTCTACTAGCAGGTGAGTCCCCATCCTTGGATTCACTCGGTGCTGAATCCTACTCCCAACTGAATAGACACTGTACTGAATTCTAAATTGTACTAGGTTAGACTGAACTGTTACTGATCGTACTGTATAATTGAACTAAACTAAGTTCACTGAGTTCTGTGGACTGACGGAATACTACTATATTCCATTAACTGACTGAATTCTACTGATCGAGACATGACTGGATCTACCCTGTGACTAACCATGGCACTACACAAGTACCTGAAGTGTTGGGTATTAAATACCCCAGGAATCGATAGCATAAACTTAAAAGACATGACAAAATCTTGAGATATGGTAATTACTATTTACTCATCATTAAATCATTGGGCATTCAACCTAACACTTGTATGACATGAACTTGCATACAAGCTAACATGATATAATTTCACTATTCAACTCACATAGATAATTCATCAAACACTTGTAGGGCATAATATATGCACATAATACAAACACAACATGTAGGCATCATAATTCAATTCCAATTTCATAATTCCAAGAGTTCCAACATGGATTCATATGATAAGGCACACATATCAATTAACTCTAAATGAATCTTGCAATAAATCGTGAATACACTTTAATCCAAATCATGTAAATCATGAAATCACTCTACATGAACTTTAAAAGAGTTTCTTTGACTCCAAGGGTGGAAGGAACCCTTGGATGAACACTTCACATACCTTAGTTAATGAATTTCTAAAAGTTAATGGTGAGTTCTTGAGTTTTTGAATTATGATTTGAACACCTAGGATTCTGTTCTTGAGTAAATTAGAGAATGAATGAGTATAGTTGCTCTCCAAATAGCTTAATTTTGTGTTTTGGAGGCTGAAGGACGTGGGAAAAGACCCAAATACCCCCAAGGATGCGTTCTTTTAATGACTGAAAAACTGTGTTACCCAATGCGTCGCATCATTGGTATCGATGCGATGGCAAATGCTCCGTGTCGAGTCCGTATTGATTCACTAGAATTTGCACTGAAGCTGGGAAAAAACTATCTTATCAACACGATGGTCGATGCGATGCATCGACCCACAATTTTGGGCACTCAAACATGATCTAAACGAGGTCCAAAAAATCCAAAACTTGTTCGAAAACACCTATGGACATTCCTGATCATGAATTAACTCAAATATCAATATTCAATGGACGTAAACGTCACAAAATAAGATTGCCAACCTTCGGAGGCTAAAATAACACTAAGTCTGACTACTTAGCTAAAATATTCTAAGTTTGGGATCCCTTGTCAAGCCTAAAGGACTGATTTAAGCTAAGAATTTTGTGGGGTCTTACACTTAAAGAAGAAAAGATACTTCTATGATCCAGAACCAATAACCGACCAACATCAACCAAGTCCACAGTAATCTAACAAAATCTTCTAAATAAAGAACTAAAACCCATTTCGGTCGGGATATGCCCCCTACTCTGACAGATGGCAATGATAATGTTGATGATAATGAAAAATATCAACTAAAATTTAAAAATAAAAGCAGGTGAAAGGCCTAAGCCTTTAGGAGAATGGAAGCTCACCATTTCACCACAGCGAACCGACTGTCTAGAAGCATAATAAACCACCTTGCCATGCTACATTAACACACAGCCTAATCCCACTTGGGATGCATCACAATAGACAACAAAACCATCAAAGCCCTCAGGCGGAGTCAAAACCAATGCTGAAGTCAACTTATTATTTAGCTTCTCTAAACTACTATCACAAGCATCAGACCATAAGAACTTTACCTTCTCCTGAGTCAACTTAATCAATGGGGCAGGGATAGAAGAGAAACTTTCCATAAGACTTATATCATAGCCGACTAAACCCAAGAAACTCTGAATATCAGTTGGAGTCGAGGGCATAAGCCATTTATTAACCACCGCAATCTTCTGTGGATTCACTATGATCCCTTCACTAGAAATAACACGACCCACGTAAGTCACAACATTCAACCAGAACTCACACTTAGAGAACTTTGCCTACAAACGTGATCCTTTAGGGTCTACAAGACAAGGCGGAGGTGATCGGCATAATCCGTCTCACCCTTGAAATACACCAAAATATCATTAATAAAGGCAATAACAAACAAGTCCAAAAACTGACAGATACCTCGATTCATAAGATTCATAAATGTTGTTGGAGATTTGTCAATCCAAAAACATCACCAAAAACTCAAAATAACCGTACCGGGTTTCGAAAGCAGTCTTTGGGATATCCATCTCCCAAATCTTCAAATAATGGTACCCAGACCAAAAATCAATCTTAGAAAAGAACTTAGCACCCTGAAGTTGATTAAAAGATCATTAATTCTCGAAAGTGGATACATATTCTTCACGGTCACCTTATTCAATTGGTGGTAATCAATACATATCTAAAGGGAACCATCCTTCTAACCCACGAAGATCATATGATCACCCTATGAAGACACACTAGGGTGGATAAAACTCTTATCTAGAAGATCTTTCAACTGCTCCTTGAGGTTTTTCAACTCAGCCGGAGCCATCCTTTATAAAGAGATAGAGATAGGACAAGTGTCTGAAAGAAGATTAATCCCAAAATTAATTTCCCTATCGAGAGAAATATCAGGAAAGTCACTAGGAAATACCTCAGGAAATTCACAGACCTTAGGGAAATCTGCAAAGAATGACCTTCAGATCTAGAATCCTTAACATGTACTAAGTGGTAAAGACACCCTTTAGAAACTAAATTTGGGTTCTAAGATATGAAATAAACCTTTTCTTAGGCACTAGGGAACTGCCTTCCCATTCAATAATCGGATCATTTGGGAAATAGAAATGGACCTTTTGGGTCCGACAATAAAGAAATACATAGCACGAATGCAACCAATCCATCCCTAAAATCACATCAAAGTCTAACATGTCCAACTATATTAGATCCAAAAAGGTCTTCCTACCATGGACCAACATCACACAACCCCTATTGTCACAACTGAGACTACCCCCTAGTTGTAACATGATACTTAGAACCACAAATGATCCCAAGCTAACCCATAAAGTAGCATGATACATGAGCAACTGATTCACAGTCTATCCCAAAAATGTGGGGTATTACAAGACCCTTCTAGCCATAATAGAGTTAGGTACCAGGGTGGACACCAAAAAAGGGTTCGAAATACACTCAGGTTCAAAATAACAATGAATAACGACATAAGGGGTCACATAAGAGAGGGAAAACCTAGAATCAAGCAGACAATATACATCATAAGAGAAGAGTTTGAGCATACCAGAATCAACATCGGGGGATGTTTCAGAATCCTAAAGAATGGAAAGAGTGTATAGAAGGTTTCATCCAGTGCTGAATCAGAAGCAAAAATAACACCCTTAGGTACCGTAGAAGATGAAGTAGTAAGGAATTTTATTTGCCCCAGATGCAACCTTAGAAATACTCCATCTACATATGACCAACATGACCATATTTAAAGCGTGTGTTTCTCTCTTTTTCATAAACACCATGATTCCCCTTACCATAAAATCTACAAAGAGGATTGGACGGAGCTGACTAAGCCCCACTAGCTTGTGACTCAGCTCCTAGTGCTCTAAACTTACTATCATACTGAGAACGACGATCACCTAAAGACTTCAAAGAATGTGCACTAGTATAGAGTAGGAATTAGAATTGCCCCACTTCTTTTTAGGCCATTTTCCACCATCTCTACCACTTTGCTATGACTTTCATCCTGATTCGAATAGCGAAACATCTTACTCTTTATTTTACTCATCTTCGCATACTTTTTATTTTCTTCTTATACTTGTTGTATATACACCATAAGCCTAGAGACAAGGCAGTCTTACTCTCCAAGATCAACTCATGGGATAACCCAGAAGCAAACTTTCTCATTTTATCCCTCATGCTAGACACCAACTCAAGAGCATAATGCGACTGCTGATGAGATTACAAAGATACTCCTTTATGGACATCCTTCCTTGATTTAGATTCATGAATTCCTCACTCTAGCCCTTATGTTAGATAACAACTCAAGAGCATAACACGATAACTGATGAGACTTTAAGGCATACTCTTTTACGGACAACCTTCCTTACTTCAGATTCATAAATTTCTTTGTCTTTGCCTCTCTCAAATCCTAAGGAAAGAAGTGGTCAAGAAAAGCGGTCGAGAAGTCATCCCACAAACCAGACTCAGAATTATCACCCTTAGACTAGTCCCACTTTTCATACCATTGGTATGCTATATCCTTCAACTGATAAGCAGCGAACTCTACACCCTTCTCATTAGTAGCATTCATCACACGAAAGATCTTTTTTATATTATCAATAAAATTTTAAGGATATTTCTCACCTTTATAACCAGTGAAAGTAGGAGGACTCAACCTTATAAATTGGATAATTCTAGTGGCCTCGAAGGATGGAGCAATAAAAGTAACCCACTCAGTGTGGGAGGCCACCAACTAGGTAAGTAAATGAATTGACTGGCAGAATTCAGCATTAGACACATCAGCTTAAGGTGACTGAGGAGGGATAGGGTATCTGGTGGAGCTCCATCAGGGAAATCAGAAGCAGCAACCCTAGACCGGGTTAAAACTGCTGGAGTAGGACGAGCTCTGTCTATATTTTCCTCAGATGGGACATAAGTGTTACATGAGCATCAGATCTTCTGTGAGACATGATCTAGAAAACAAACATACGTGAATTAGGGAAGATTCAAGACCTTGGAATCTATAGCTAGAAATTAAAAAAAATAAGAAAGGGAAACATTCCTAAATATCTCGTAGTCTCTCCCTTATAAGTGTGGTGTACTACACACTCATGAAACAGACTCTACTTGACACGGCTTTGTGGATACCCAATGACACAAAACTTAGGCACTCTAATGCCATCTTTGTAATGACCCAAACCATGGCTTGGCCGTGATAGGCATCTCAAGTCCTACATGGACTGAAGACCACCCCTTTTGCACCTAACCAAAAAACACGACATCTCTATTGTAGGATGAATTTCAAACATATAAAAAGATAAATTTAAAGAATAAAATATACTACTATGATCCATAACCAACAACTGGCCAAAATAACTGATCAACATCACCCAATTCCACAGTAATCCAACAAAGACTTCTAAACAAAGAACCAAAACCCTACTTAGTCGTACATGCCCCAAACTTTGACATATAAAAATAATAATATTGATGATAATGAAAAATATTAACTCAAATCTAAAAATAGAATCTGGGAAAATACCTAAGACTTCCGGAGAATGAAAGCTTACCACTTCACCACAGCAAATCAATGAACTAGGCCAACAAACCAAACTCTGTGCAAAAAAAGTAACAATAGCTCTGGTGCCTACATTACAAGGGGATACAGCGTTCGGAGATAGTTAGTGGGGTACAGGGATAGGATAACATAATGCCATGATCAGTAGTTTTAAATTATTCAAATTTAATGCACATAATCAAATGTATCTACATATATATATATATATATATATATATATATATATATATATATATATCATATGCTGGGATAGGGAACAAGGCCTAACATGCACTTAAAATTTTTTTTCCTGGATTGCGTAGCTCAATTGTTATAACATGCAAAGGCACCCCCGGGCATTATAGGCCTAGCTCTTACCCTGCTGGTAAGGCCCAGAGTGCGTAGCTGCACAAACCATAGGGTATACATATGCACTATAGGGAACTCAAACCTCACCGTATATCAAGGTAACACATTTACCAAATGATGTAATATAATGTGGGTAACTCAAATCTCCTAATCATATGATAATAATATTAAGGGGGACTCAAACCTTTCGATCATATATACCCCTACGTCGGCAATTGTAGTTTCCAGTGTGAATCCCTCGGGGCCTTAACTTTCACGACTCAGCTACACCACCCTCATTAAAGCCCAATTAAAATATTTATCATACATTCTCATTCATTGAATTATATTTCACATTAAGCCTTACATTGTTGGTATCGTCATACAAACTATACTTGCAAGATAATGACAGCCATGCCAAAATAAATGCATCACCCGAGAAAACTCACAACCCCCTTGGTTTAATTATGCAATAGCTTGTGAAAACACAAAAACCACAAGGTTCAATTCAAAATCCTTACCCTCATTAGTGTTTCGTATTATGCAAAACTTCAAGAATAGTTCAACATGCATACCTTTTATTTTCAAAACAAATTTCACAATATGGGGTTGAGATCTAACCACTTCAAAAGTCACAGGTTTGAAGAAAATCATAATTACCTAGTTCATTAACCATACCCATGCACCCACAAGTTCAAAACCATAATTAAAGCATGAATAATCACATGTAAATTATGGGAAACATTGTTCAATCAATAAGAATTCAGACCCCTCAACCCTTGTTTCAAAACCAACATCAATAACTCATGAACAATACTTTAATACATATGATTTTAATAAATTAACAATGAGGGAAGAGTAATATGCCTTAAATATCAAGTTTTACAAAAAAAAATTCAACCCTTGAGCCCTTGGAAGACCTACTTCTCAGAAATCCTAAGTATGGCTGCTTGAGAGAATTTGAGAGGGCTTGGAATTGTGTAAGTACATGACGAATGAAAAATAACCTCCGTTATGTGCTTTATGAACGTGGGTTTTTAATTGGATGAGAAGGAAAATGTCCAAAGTGCCCTAAAATTAAAAGCTGAAATTTAGTCGTCAATGACTCCGGGTCACCATAAGACTCGTATAGACTTGTTATGACTCGTCACTCTGAGATATATCCAAGACAGTTCCTAGGACACCCACACACTGGTGATCTTACGAATCAACTGGTACCCCTCATAATAGGATCCTATGACTCATAGGGTCCAATCGTAGTCAACACAGAAATCAATTGAGTAAATACTAGACACCTTATGATTTACACCCAATGACTTGTAATAAGTCCTTATAAATCTTAGTGAGTCACTCATACTCAGAGAAAAACTGTAAGACTCCACAAAATTCTCTCATAGTCTGAGCCTTAGAGCGTGTTTAGTAAAGCGTCCTAAAAGATCGAGAAGTGTCTTTCTAAGTGAGAAATATTTTGAACCATGTATAATTTCCATAATATCAAATTATTTTCATGTAGATCATTTAATAGGCTTTCCATTAATACTAATTTCATCAAAATCCAATATCGAACGAGGAAGTTATCGTTATTTTTTACTGAAATCAGTTAGAACCACCCAGGTGCGACGGCCAGGTTGACGGACCATCGAGCTTGCGATGGACCATCTCCCACCCCGTCGCAACCAAGGTAGTGAATCTCTTTCTTGGCCCAAGTATGACGTCCAGGATGATGGACCGTCAGGTTTGCGATGGACCATCGCTGGGACTGTCACCGCTAAGGTAGTGCGTCCATATCCTGGCTAATGTATGATAAACCGTTGGGTTTACGATTGACCATCGAATTTGTGATGGACCATAACTAAGACTATCACATCAAGACAGTGTATTATTTTGCTGATCGATGCACTTCAGACCCACCATAATCAGGAAAGGTTCCCTGATATAGATTTGAATATTTTATGAGTCCTTCATCTTTATGATATACATTGTTAACTACTTTGCTCTCATTTTGAGCTTATATGTCAGCATGAGTCATGCATTAGTTTTAAATCTCAGTCGATCAATCTGAAGGTAATTCGAGATCATAAGCTACCTTGCCTAAACGACTGAGAATCCTGAAGGGACTGACATAGCGGGGACTGAGTTTCCCTTTCTTGCTGAACCTCTTCACTCCCTTTATGGGAGAGATCTTGAGATAAACATAGTCATCAACCTTGAATTTGAGATCCTTTCTACAAACATCAGCATAAGACTTCTATCGGCTCTGAGCAGCCTGAAGTCTCTCTCTGATCAACTGAACTTTCTCTAAGGCGTCGAAAACCAAGTCAGGACCTGTGACTGAGGCCTCACTAACTTCAAACTAACAAATTAGAGATCTACACCTAAATCCAAAGAGAGATTCGAATGAAGCCATTTTAATACTGGAATGATAGCTATTGTTATATGCAAACTCAATCAAAGGTAAGTGGTTATCCCAACTTCCCTTGAAATCAATTGCATACGCTCTTAGCATATCTTCAAGAGTCTGAATGGTCCTTTTTGATTGACCATCTGTCTGATGATGAAAGGTTGTACTGAGATGGACTTGGGTACCAAGATTCTTTTAGAATACTTTCCAAAAGTGAGAGGTGAACTGGGTACCTCTGTCTGAAATAATAGATAACAAAACACTGTCTAATCTGACTAACTTCCTGATATAGAGTTTGGTGTAATCCTCGACTGAATAAGAGGTATGAACTGCAAGAAAATGAGATGACTTGGTCATCATTTCTATAATAACCCAAACTAAATCGTGCTAATGATGATTTCGATGCAAATCCATCACAAAGACCATGTTCACTTCTTTCCACTTCCAAGTAGGAAGGTGAACTCCTACATGAGTCTACTAGGCTTCTGATGCTCTATCTTAACTTGCTGACATATAGAGCACTTAGCCACAAACTCTGCAATATCTCTCTTCATCCCACTCCCTCAATAGATTTCCCGCAGGTCGCGGTACATCTTAGTGGCCCCTGGATGAATAAAGTATCATGCACTATACACTTCTGCAAGAATCCACTGCTTTAAGTCATCTATACCTGGAACGTACAAATGACCCTGACAACGAATAAACCCATCTCCCCCATAGGAGAAAACCTCTACTCTCTAATTCTGAACTGACGTTTTTAGGTTGACAAGGCTAGGATCCCTGTCTTGCTTTTCTTGCACCTCGGAAACTAGAGATGACTTTGAACTACTCTGAACACATACACCACCCTCTAAAGAATCGACTAAGCTAACACCTAGTCTGGTGAGCTGATGGATTTCCTGAGCTATCTTCTTCTTGTTGTCCCCGACGTGAGAAATAATACCCATGGAGAGTCTATTAAGAGCATCAACCAAAACGTTGGCCTTGCCCGAATGGTAAAGGACACTCATATGATAATCTTTCAAAAGCTCTTACCACCTTCTCTGACAAAGATTGAGATCTTTCTGAGAAAATACATACTGGAGACTCTTATGATTCGTGAATACATCTACATGAACTCCGTATAGATAAATCCTCCAAATCTTTAAGGCAAATACTATGGCTGCTAACTCAAGATCATGAGTAGGATAATTCTTCTCATGGGGCTTTAACTGTCTAGAGGCGTAGGCTATGACCTTATTATGCTTCATGAGGACACAACCTAAATCCACTCTGGATGCATCACAATATACCACGAACCCATATGAACCATCTGGAAGAGCTAGAACTAGAGCTGAGGTGAGTCGAGTCTTCAACTCTTGAAAACTCTTCTCACAAGGATCTAACCACTAAAACTTGACCTTATTCTGAGTCAATCTGGACATGGGGGATACAATATAAGAAAAGCCCTCGACAAACCATCTGTAATAACCATCCAATCCTAAGAAACTCCTGATATCTGATGGAGAGACGGAGCAAGGCCAGGTTCTTACCTCTTTGGTCTTCTGAAAATCTACTCTAATGTCATCACCAGAAACAATATGGCAAGGGAATGCTACTAATCTTAGCCAAAACTCGCACTTACTGAATTTGGCGAACAGCTGGTGATCTCTGAGAGTCAAAAGAACAATCTTAAGATGGTCGGAATGATCACGCTCTGTGCAGAAATAGACCAGGATATCATCCATAAAAATATGATGAACATGTTCAAGTACTGCTTGAATTCACGGTTCATCAAGTCCATGAAAGCGGCTGGGGCATTGGTAAGACCAAAGGACATAACTAGAAACTCAAATTTACCATACCGAGTACGGAAAGCTATTTTTGAGATGTCACATTCTCTAACTCTGAGCTGATGGTAGCCTGATCTGAGGTCTATTTTGGAGAAATAACTAAAACCCTGAAGTTGGTCAAATAAGTCATATATTCTGGGAAGAAGATACTTATTCTTGATCGTAACTTTTTTGAGCTGACGGTAATCAATACACATCCTCAGAGAAATGTCTTTTTTGTGCACGAATAATACTGGTTCACCCCATGGGGATACACTGGGCCTAATGAATCTCTTATCTAAGAGATCCTTCAACTGATCTTTCAGTTTCTTGAGTTCTGCTGGTGTCATTCTATATGGCGGAATAGAAATAGGCTGAGTGTCTGGAATAAGGTCAATACCGAAGTCTATTTCCCTTTTGGGAGAAATGCCAGGAAGATCTTTGGGAAACACATCTGAATACTCATTTACAACTGGAACTGATTCAAGACTAGGAGATTCAGAACTGGAATCTTTAATACACACGAGATGATACACACACCCCTTAGAAATCATTTTCTTTGCCCAACGGTAGGAAACAAGTTGATCCCTAAAAAATGAAGTACTACCCTTCCACTCTAGGATGGATCATTCGGGAACTGAAACTAAACTACCTCAGTTCTACAATCGATTGTGGCATAGGAGGAATAAAGCCAATCCATACCGAGAATGATATCAAAATCAGTCATCTCTAACTCGACTAAATCTACTGATGTGGCTTTCTAAAATATCATAATCGAACAGTTCCTATATACCCGTCAAGCTATTATAGCTTTACCCACTGGGGTAGAGGCTGAAAAGGGCTCTGCTAAAATTTTAGAACTGATTTTAAAATCGTCTGCTATATAAGGAGTAACAAAAGACAAGGATGCACCTGGATCTAGCAAAGCATAAACATGAACATGGAAAATCTATAATGTACTAGTAACGACATCAGGAGAATTTTCCTGATCCTATCGGGTCTGAAGAGCATAGATTCTGTTTGGGCATTGTCCACTAGTAGCACTGAAAGCGACACACTACTGATTTGGGCGACCGGACTGGGATGTGGAGCGATTCTGCTGACCCTGTAGACTTGACTATGGACACTCACTAATCCTGTGGCCTGGCTTGCCATAATCAAAACAACATCTCTACCAGCTCTACAGGTACCCTTGTGGTTCTTACCACAAGTCTGACATAGGAGATTAGTTTAGGCACTGCTGACACTGTCTTGAGACTAAGAGCCTGGTGCTCGATCTCTATTGCCTTTTATGAATTTTAGCATTGGGGCACTAGCGGAGGAAGGAGCTGGAATTGATGGCTTAGGACAAAACTGCGAACGGTTTCCTTCTTCTAATTTTGGTTGAGCAAAACTGAAACTACCTGACCTTGCTCTCCTGTTCTGCCTCTCCCTAGTCCTAATCTTCTACTCCTTTATTTGTTGAGCATGAGTCATGATCCTGTCTAAAGTCATATGACTATTCAACATCGCAGACCTACACTCATTTATAATACTATCATTCACCCCTGATATGAACTTGCTCATCTTAGCCCTGTTGTCTGTAACCACATGAGGGTCATATCTGGATAGCTGAGTAAATATGAGAGAATACTCCTTAACCATCATATTTCCCTACCTGAGGTTAATGAACTCTAGAACTTTTGCCTCTCTCATCTCTTGGGGAAAGAATCTGTCTAAGAAAGTCGTGACAAATTCCTCCCACTCTATAGGACCTACACCCTCTAACCTCTCGGACTTCCACTGTTTGTACCAGTGTGAGCAACATCCTGTAACTGGTAAGTGGCTAACTCAGCACTTTGACAAGAAGTAACTCCCATGATGTCTATGACCTTCTGGACTTGGTAATGAATTCCTGAGGGTCTTCATCAGACTTAGACCCAAAGAAAGATGGAAGGTTCATTTAGGTGAAGTCCTGAATCCTAGCTGCGGCTGAGTTGCCACTGGATTGGCTGGAATAACTGGTGGTCATTCATTTTGGGTAGCCACAAACTGAGCAAATGTGGTGAATGTGGTCATAAACTCTGCATGGTAAACATGTTCGCCCAAAGGATCTCTGGGCTGAGGAGCAGGCTGGTTTCTTCTCTTTGGAGGCATATTCTGAAATAAGAGAAGAACGAATTAGACTGAGAGTTTAACTTGAGATTATGCTTACTAGTATTGTATGATTATCGAAAGAAGGGAAACTGTTCCAAAAACATCTTATAGCCTCTTTCACATAAATGTGGCACGCAACACACCCATGCACAAGACTCTACTTGATGCAGATTTCAGACTTCCTACGACTCTATTAAACCTTAGGATCTGATACCAAGTTTGTAATGCCCCAGTTTTCTAAACTAGATCACTACACGGTGCTCATAATCCCGAGGCACCACAAGCTAATCCATAACTGATATTTATACCTGTATACTGCAATATATGACGTAATAATATGGAAAACATGAATAATAGGCCATAAGGTTCAACTACATAAAATATCTGACAAATCATAACATCCATATAGGGTAACAAATACCCAAAACAACTGAAATCTGAATCAAGTCTAACAAAAATCTAGAAGCCTCTAGATACTGTCTGAATAAGGAGTTGAAGGAACATGTCTCCAACTAACTCCATCAAGCAAAAATAAACTTAAATAATAAATAAAATAAATAATATGTCCTCGAATGGATGAGGACTCACTGCAACTCTTTCTGCAACTGTTGATCTAGAGCTCGTATCTGTGACCTATGGTGTAACATGAAAGAAAGAACCATAGCGCCAATGCGTCAGTACAACTGGGAGTACTGATTATACGAGTGAGTTAGGCTAAATGCAAAAGGGTTTACATACATGAACGATGCTTACTGACTGGCTGATATGAACGTAAGAGTACAAACATGCATACGTAGTAACTGAGATCGTGATTATATGATATCTAGATCTGGACACTAATGCATGATCTACTGATATCTAGCATGACAAATACTGAAATTCTGATAACATAGATGACTGTGTCTGACAGATCTGAATCTAATGGAACTATCTATGTTCCGTTCTGTAATTGAATTAATTGTATCTGACCGTCCTGATATACTAAAATCTGTAGAACTATCTGAGTTCTTTTACTGAGACTAGGACTAAAACTGGGGGAGGTAGTTGTTTGACCGACATGCCCTAATAACGCATATAGCTAAGTTGGGGTCCAATCTCTGCTCCGATTGGAAGGGTGTCAATACCGCCCCACTGGTAAGGACAGCAGTAAGGCAGGTACTCAAAATGAGAATGGTGGGAATCCTAAGCTGATGGAGTGATCCACCTCATCAACCCTAATCTGACAAGTTAAGATGTCTCAACCTACGCTAGCTACGTAGTTCCGGAACACAAAGATGATTACTAAGAATCACACCCTAAACTGGCAGGTGAGTTCCCATCCTTAGGTTCACTCGGTGCTAACTCCTACTCCCATCTGAAGAGACTGAATGTGATTTAACTGACCGTACATGGACTGAGTAACTGACTTTTGTTGACTGACGGATTAGTGCTACTATTTGAGAATTAACTGAGGTTATGAGATTTCTGAGGTTTCCTAAGTCACATGTCCAACTGAGTTCTATAGATCATGGCTTGACTGAGATTATCGTGATAACATGACATGGCTATAGTCACACAACTATATTTTTCGGGTACAAGTACCCCCAGAACTCAATGGAAGGAAACTGACACATATGACTGACTTGATCGTAAGAGTAGAGTCCACAATTTGCCATATCATGAGTTGGGGATTTCACACTAAGCATAGTTCTCAACATCTTATACATGGAAGGGAAATTCATACAACATTTATATACTTTCATAGCTTCAATATCATGGTCAATCCATATCACAACAACAACGCATATCACTCACATAGAATTCATGGAAAATCGTAAAGCATAAAGCATGAACTTGTCATTTAAGCACTATTAAATCATGGGACATGAATTCTATCATCCTAGGCATATTATCAAACACTTTTCATGCATTCTTTTAGCTTAAGTGTGTTCATGAATTTCACCATATTAAGCCACATAAGGATCATGGGTTTCAACTAACAAACACATATACTTCATGAAAACACCTTTAGATATCATCTTGAAACTTAAACAACAATTATCAACATGTACATTCTCATAACACAACAAGACAATCACAAAATAATATTTAAAACATGGTTCTTGAGCTCTATGAATGAAATGGATCCATAGATGAACACTACACATACCTGACTCAAGGTTCTTGATGTTTTTGAACTTAAAGGATTTGAAATCCTTTGATTTTTGAAGAAGATTGGGTCTTGTTCTTGGAGATTAAATTTAGAGAGAAACCCTATTTTTGTTTGTGAAATAATAATGAGCAAAATGGCTGAATTCGGACTCATCTGGGTATATATAGGCGAGTGGTAAGTGACTAAAATACCCCTATTAAAATGGACTGGAAGTAAACTGAACGTGGCGTGTGACAACCCGATAGACGGTCCGTCAGGAACTTTACAGTCTGTTATTTTGATCGTCATACGTGGACCAGAAATGGGGTTCACTGGATAAGAGTTGACGACCTGAATGACGGTCCATCAAAAATCTGATGGTACGTCAACTCGTCCGTCAATCCATATCCAGAACGTGGCCCTACTGCCTTGGCTGTGATGGTCAAAGTGGCAATCCGTCACTTGTTTGGCAGTCCGTCAACTTGGACGTCGCACTTGGACGATTCGGTCAGTTCTGAGTAAAACATCTATAACTTCCTCGTCTGGTATAGGATTTGGACAAAATTAGTATTGTTAGAAACATAACTCAATTTCCCACGTGATAGAAAGTAAAAATCTCATAAATACCACAGGTACAAAAATAGATTTGTATTTTAAAGCAAGTACTAGCATCTTTGAGATGATTTCTAGCTAGGAATAAGCGCGGGTATTACAAAAAACTATCAAGTCCTAAGAGGTTAAACTCAGTTTTCTGGAACTTATAATTATTAAAATAAGACTCAAATACAATCATAACTTTTAAGCATAGTCATTCACTGTGAAGAAATCTAGCAAACTCTTTCAATATTACATACAATCGATCTATTTTTCAAAATATATTAGTATCAACACTACTTTCAACTAAAAGCATATCAAATACTAAAAATTACTATGAAGAAGCAACATGGACTAATTAATCGTGAACATAAAAAAGTTTAACCTTAAGGAGGAGATGAAGTGAGATCAGTTTTGGTGGAGACTAGAAGGAGAATGGAAGGAGGCAATGGCTCGGCGACAGCGGCGTTGGTCGTTGTGTCGGTCGAAAAGGAGAGAGAGCGGAGGAAGGCAGTTGCTTCACCGGTCGGTGGTGTGCGTGATGCAGTAACCGGATCATGGCGCTAGGGAAAGGAGCATAGAGTGGTGGTGGCAATTGCCCACTTCTCCAGCTGGGGCGTAGTTTTGTTTTAGAGAGAAGGGAGAGAAGAGAAAGAGAGAAACGGTTGTTGTTGAACGGATTAGGGTTAGGGATGGATTAAAAAGGAAAGAGATAAGGTTGATCTCCGTCGTTGGATCAAATTTGATCAACGACTGAGATTAAAAGGGTTTTAAAAAAAGGCTAAATTGAGTTTTAATTTTGAGAAAAAATTGGCATCAATTTGTCTAAAATTGACATTAATTATGTATAAGAAATGACTAAAAATTGAATACATAGAGAAATCAAATAAAGTAGGTTGTTATTTAAAAATAGTAATAAGAAGAAGAATTAATGTTACGTAAAATTACTATATAAAATAGCAGCCTAAGAGGGGTATCGTGAGGTCAAAATTGGGTGATCAACATAGCTAACCCAGGTTTGTCCCACAAATTGAGTCTGTGGAGGGTACAATGTACACCGACCTTACCGCTAAGGTAGATAGGTTGTTTCCAATAGACCCTCGGTTCAAGAAAAATAGTCTGAAGCAGTCCAATTCAAGAAAAAAATAGTGAAAGTTGATTTAATATTGATCGTTGATCAAATATGATGAACGGTTGAGATTAAAATTGAGAAGATGAGTCAAATTGGAATTAGAAATTGGGTTAAAAAAATTGAATTGAAGATTTTGATTAGGTTAATACAATGTATTAATCGATGAATTGTCGGTTAATTAGCTTCATTATTACAACTTCAATAGTGTATTATTACCTCGATCATATGATGTTAACGTATTATTCAAAATATTTGGATATATAGATTAAGTTAGTTAGTTTTTAACTACTATGTACATCACTATACAATATATATATATATATATATATATATATATATCAACTCTGTAATATGTACTATATACATCACATACATGAGTATATTATATTACCTCATAATACAACGTATTTTATATATACTTTGATGAATTATCGTTTAATTTAGCTTACATTATTCTATTATAATTTCAACAGTATATTATTACCTTGATCAATAGATCGTATGATATCAATGCATTCCATATAGTTGATTGACTATCAACTTCGAAATATGTACTATATACATCACATACACAGGTATATTACCTCGTAATACAACGTATTTCATATATACTCTGGTGAATTATCATCTAATTTAGCTTATATTATTATATTATAACTTCAACAATATAAGTATATTTATCTTATGTTATTATACCTTCACTACATAATATATATATATATATATATATGTATATATCGACCCTTGAATACGTACTATATACATCACATCCACAAGTATGTTACCTCATAAGAGAACACATTCATTATATTCTGATGAATTATTAGTTATATATGTACGTTACATTATTATAACTGCAATAGTAGCATATAATATCATTACCCTCAACTGTATGATTAGACATATTCATTATAGAAAGATTATGTTTAACGTCATTTAACGTATATACAAAGGAAAATATTTATTTTATATATTGAAACATAAGTAAAAGATAAAAATTATGATTAACGTAATTTATTTATTTTATTTGATATATTTCTTAGTATAATTTGTTTACAAAATCTAAGTTTAATTGATTTTTATTATTGTTATATTGGTTATCGAATACATGTGATCAGTATAATTTCAAAAAATTATATATTTGATTTTGCATATAATTATTTTTTAATAAAAACCGACCACAAGTGGTCTCTTTTTTAAAATATTTTATTTTTTTAATACAAAAGCGACCACAAGTGGTCGGTTTTTTTAAATTATTTTATTTTTTAATTCCAAAACTGACCACTTGTGGTCACTTTTATAAAATATTTTAAATTTAATTTTTAATATAAAACTGACCACAAGTGGTCGCTTTTTTAAAATTATTTTATTTTTTATTTTTTTAATTCAAAAACCGACCACTTGTGGTCACTTTTATAAAATATTTTAAATTTAATTTTTTAAATAAAACCGACCACAAGTGGTTGGTTTTTTAAAATTATGTTCTTTTTTTTTTTTTTAATTCCAAAACCGACCACTTGTGGTCGGTTTTTTAAAATTATTTTCTTTTTTTATTTTTTTAATTCCAAAACCAACCACTTGTGGTCACTTTTATAAAATATTTTAAATTTAATTTTTAAAATAAAACTGACCACAAGTGGTCGCTTTTTAAAAATATATTTTAATAATATCTTTTAAATAAAACCGATCACAAGTGGTTGGTTTTTTAAAATTATTTTTTTATTTTTTTTGTTCCAAAATTGACCACAAGTGATCACTTTTTTTATTTTTTATTTTTGTAAGATATAATAATTAATATAAAAATTATTGAAATGATTATTTTGGAATTTTAAAATATAAAAGCGACCACATTTGGTCGGTTTTTTTGTGATTGGAAAAACTATATTTTTAGTAGTGAATTAGGGTTTGGTGGCGTTTAGGGTTAGGCGTCCTCTTTTTAGAGTAGTATAATTCGTTTACACTGTGAAGTTGTAACAAGAAACCACTTGATACAAAAATATAGGACAAATAGTTAGTATTGTGCTCTCACATTCCCAAGCAGCATGGCATCATAATTTAAGTAAATCTAATGCAGGTTTATTTTATAAACTTTAATTTCAAAAGCATAAATACAGTGAGAACTTATAGTGCTGTGAAGAAAAATATAAGAACTTATAGAGAAGCAAAATCACCAAGATAAAAGGAAGAGACGAGAAAGATTGTACTGAGTACAATTTCACTTATGTAAGTTCTATTTGTCCAAGTGTGTAGAATTTTAACCCATACAAAGGTCAGCATGCATCTCCCATGACAGTGGAGAAGGGAAAGAAAACAAAAACAAGACAGCCAATTGGACAAGCTTGAACCAAAAGATGCTTGACCTTGACTTGGGATGTGCTTCAGAGTTGAATATTTTAGCTATCAATTGAAGCAATTCAACATCCACATAGAGGTAAAAAAGATTCTCTCGAAAGGAACTTTGACCTTAGGAAAAAGGGAAGTCTCGTATTCTTTAGTATTGGAGACTTACGGAGAACATTGGTTAAATTCACCACCAAACCATCAAAACACATAAAGCAGCATATCCCACCTTGCATCTATACAAATGACTAAAGAAAAGGAGTAGTACTGTGAACAAAGCTCTCACTACATGCACGATTCGAGTAAGAGTCGAACTACTTAGTCTACGTAACTTTCTAGTAGTTCAACTTGAGTTGGTTCAAAAGGAATAGTTTTTCAAGTGTGAAACTATATAGAGAGAGATAGACAGACGGACAGACTAGGGCTGGCAACAGACGGGAACCGGAATTCCTTACCGTTTTTACTGCCGGAACCGGTGTTGCCGGAACCGGCCTTACCGGAATCGGTGTTGCCGGAACCGGCCTTACCGGAATCGGTTTTACCGGAATTTTTTCGTTGTTCAGACAGGTCCGCTTGCTATCGGTATGGACCGGAGCGACACCAGAGCGATACCGGAATTATCGAAAGAGATGGCATAGTGTACAGTAATACAATTTTTGTTTTACAATTTTAATTTAAACTAGTTCAGCCGCACGTGCTTCGCACGTGTAACTTTTGATTATTTAAAATTAGACGATTTTATCTATCACGAAAGTTTTTAATAAAGTGCAAAAAATTCAAAACATATACATTTTATTGTAAGCATATATATTTCACCACCAGAAATATATTATATTTTACCACCAGAAGTTGCAAGTGGTTTATGGATTTAATATATTGTAGATGTAGATTTATAGACTTTTTAAATTTCTTAAAATCAAATTTAGTTGATTTAGAATTCTTTTACTAATGAAAAAGTGTTAGTTGTCATTAATTCTCATAACTTCTAATAAGGAAAGGTTATTAGGAAAAAAAATAGTGAAAAACTGAAGGGCAAAAAGTTCAAACAACATGTCTAAAGTCCTTCACATTTTTAATACACGTGTCTCGCACGTGTAACATTTGATTATTTCAAATTAAATAATTATATTAATTGCAAAAATTTTAATAAAGTATAAAAATTAAATATTTTTCAAAGATTCTTCACACTTTAATATAATAATGTAAACAAAACATATTTTGTTCATGGGGATTGGCTTTTAACAATTTCTTGATTTGTCTGTTACCTTAAATAATGTATATAAACGATGTTTTGACTACCAAGTTCATCACGTACAACATATTAGGGTACACAACAATGACTAAAACCATATGTGCATTGAGTATAATTTAGTAAAAAATAACATAAATATCATAAATAGTTTGAGTTAAAATAAAATAAGAATTTCAAGTTCCATAAAATAATGAAGATTAGTTGTATTTAACTAATGTTCTGTTTGACCAAGCTAAGCTTCCAAAATCTACTTATGTTCAATTTTGAAGTGTATATAAAAGTTAAAGCTAAGAACTTTTGTTGATATTCGTTACTCATCCGTCACTAAATAAAACTAACGATGTATTTTACTATTTATATTTAACTTTCTATCGATAATCATATTTATTAGTAGTGAAATACTTACTATTGAAAAAAAATATCATTTGTTAGAATTAGTTTTAAAAGAGACAATTCAGTTCTATTGATTTCTTTGAAGGTTGTCAATTTGATATTATACTTTTTCGATCAAAAAAGGAAAAAGTTTATTTATTTTTTTAAAAGGCATAAGTTGGTTGATGAATTTCATATATAAAAACACATTATGTCTACTCAAAACAGTACTCAAATTCTTAATACTTTCACATGTCGTAAAAGTAACTGATCATATATCTATAATAAAGAAGAAAATTAAATAAGTGATAAAATTTAGTTACTTAAATATGAATCTTTAAAAATTTCAAAGAAAAAATTTTTTTATAGACATAAACCTAAGCTTTTGATAACAGATCAAAAGAATGGGGCAAAAACCTCTTTAATTCTAGTAGTGAATGGTCTCTTTTCAAACAAATCAAGCACAATCAACGGTTTCAATAAGTAGCTCATGGAGAGACTAATCCTCAATCATGCACTAAATATCTTTCTCCCATTATAATTCATGGTTCGTACTTCATCTTTGTGCCTACATAAAATACCACAATAGGATTATGAATAAAATAATTACCTAAACTCTAAGCCAATATCCACAAAGAAAAAAAAATTAGCACATGATATGAGCAATCATGGAATGGTGAAGGTTAAAATAAGGTAAAATTTTTATTTAAAGAAAAAAAAAACTCTGTGGTTCGGTCTTTTTCGGAACATTGCATAGCAAGAGTTTTAACTTATTAAGTTGCCCGTGCTATAATCTATCTTCATGCAAATCACACTATATATAAAAATCTGTTATACATACAAGATACAACATCATACCACGCAAAAATAATTTGCTTCAACGATGACCAATAACTCCATACACAACCATTACTATACCTCACTCCCAAATAAATTAAATAGGAGTTTTAATACAACAACAATAACAACAAACCCAGTGTATTCCCACCTGGTGGGGTCTGGGGGGGTTAAGATGTACGCAGTCCATACCTCTAGCTCTAAAGAAGTAGAAAGGCTGTTTCCGATAGACCACCGGCTCAAGACACAAGATACCACACAAATACAAAGTAAAACACCGAACAAGGTTACAAGATTACATAACATAAATACGGCAGCCATAAGTAAAAGAAAACAGAGGAAAGCACCCAGATTCGTACTAAAACAAGGAACACAGAATCATAACCAGGATACTACCCCCAGCAAGTAATTCCCTACACTAGCGACCCAAACTGGCCCTAGTCTTCTGCCCTAATTCGCGTTCTCCAGACCTTCCTATCTAGGGCCATGTCCTCGGTGAGCTGTAACTGCTCCATGTCCCGCCTAATCACCTCACCCCAGTACTTCTTCGTCCTACCCCTACCCCGCCTAAAACCATCCAACGCTAGCCTCTCACACCTACGAACCGGGGCATCCATGCCCCTCCTCTTCACGTGTCCAAACCAGCTCAATCGGACTTCCCGCATCTTGCACTCCACTGGAGTCACACCAACCTTCTCCCTGATAGTCTCGTTCCGAACTCTATCCCCTCTAGTCAGCCCACACATCCAGCGCAACATCCGCATCTCTGCCACCTTCATTTTTTTGGATGTGGGAATTCTTAACTGGCCAACACTCCGCTCCATACAACATGGACGGACAGACTACCACCTTGTAGAATTTGCCTTTAAGCTTGGGCGGCACCTTCTTATCACACAACACCCCCGACGCGAGCTTCCACTTCATCCATCCCGCCCCAATACGATGCGAGACATCCTCGTCAATGTCACTGTTACCCTGGATCACGGACCCGAGATACTTGAAACTATCCCTCTTACATACCACCTATGATTCCAGCTTCACTACCACCTCATCCTCCAGCCTCACGTCACTAAACTTGCATTCCAAATACTCTGTCTTGCTTCTGCTCAACCTGAACCCTTTAGAGTCAAGAGTTTGTCTCCACACCTCTAATTTATCATTCACACCCTCTCGAGTCTCATCAATCAGAACTATATCGTCTGCAAAAAGCATACACCACGGCGCCTCCCCTTGAATACGCCGCGTCAACACATCCATCACCAAAGCAAACAAAAAGGGACTAAGAGTAGATCCCTGATGCAATCCTGTCAAGACGGTGAAATGCTCTGAGTCTCCTCCCGCCGTTCTCACCTGAGTTTTCGCTCTCTCATACATGTCCTTAATTGCTCTGATATATGCCTGCGGGACTCCACTCACCTCCAAGCACCTCCAAAGCACCTCCCTGGGGACTTTGTCGTATGCCTTCTCCAGGTCGATAAACACCATGTGCAGGTCCTTCTTCCTTTCCCTATATTGTTCCACCATCCTCCATACCAGGTGAATTGCCTCCGTCGTCGAGCGTCCAGGCATAAACACAAACTGGTTTTCTGAAATAGACAATATCTGTCTCAGCCTCACCTCGACCACTCTCTCCCAAATCTTTATAAAGTGACTCAATAACTTAATCCCCCTATAGTTATTGCAACTCTGGATGTCCCTCTTATTCTTATAGAGAGGGATCATAGTACTCCACCTCCAAGCGTCGGGCATATTTGCTGTCTTGAAGATTCAGTTGAACAATCCAGTCAACCACCTTACACCAGCCTCTCCAACGAACTTTCAAAACTCCATCGGTATCTCATCCGACCCCGTCGCCCTACCCCTTCACATCCTGCGAACAGCCTCTCTAACCTCTTCTACCCTAAAACGTCTACAATAACTAAAATCCTGACACTCCTCTGAGTGCTCCAGTTCCCCTAACTCAATAGCTCTATCCCCTTCGTCATTCAAGAGCCTATGAAAGTACGACTGTCATCTATCCTTAATGTGGCCGTCCTCCACCAACACTCTACCGTCCTCCCCCTTAATGCACCTCACCTGGTTGAGGTCACGCCTCTTCCTCTCCCTAGCCTTAGCGAGTCTAAACAACTTTTTCTCCCCTCCTTTCCCCTGTAACCCTACATACAAGCTCTCAAAAGCGGCCATCTTAGCTGCCATGACAGCTGACTTAGCCTCCTTCCTAGCTAGCTTGTACTCCTTCCTGTTTACCCATTTCTCTTCTTTGTCCTTACTCTCAACCAACTTAGCATACGCCCCTTTCTTGGTCCCCACTTTCTTCTCCACCTCTTCATTCCACCACCAATCCTCCCGATGGTGCCCGGCTCGGCCCCTAGAAACACCCAACACCTCCGTTGCATTCTCCCTGATGCACCTCGCCGCCCTATCCCACATACTATCCACGTCCCCCCTACACTTCCACACCCCCATTCCCGCCAACTTCTCCCCTATCTCCCACACCTTCACTGGCGTCAAGCCGCCCCACTTAATTCTAGGTCTACCCTCCTTACTTCTCCTCTTTCTATTCTTCCTTATACCCAAATCCATAACCAAGAGCCTATGCTGGGTCGAAAGATTCTCACTCGGGATAACCTTACAGTCCTTACACAACACCCTATCCCCTTTCTGAAGCAACAAAAAGTCAATCTGGGTCCTGGCTATCGCGCTTCGAAAGGTGATCAGGTGATCGTCCTTCTTCGGGAAGCCCGAGTTCACCACCACCAGCCCAAAGGATCTCGCAAACTCCAATAGAGTAGTCCCCTCTTCATTTCTGTCCCCAAAACCAAAACCACCATGCACATCACCAAAGCCTTCCGGTAACGCCCCGATATGCCCATTGAAATCTCCTGCTACAACAATCTTCTCCGAGCTAGGCACGCCTCTCACCACCTCCTCCAAAGCCTCCCAAAACCGCATCTTATCCCCCCCTCCGAGCCCACTTGGGGCGCATAAGCACTACACATGTTCAGGGTAAACCCCCGGAGGACCAACTTAATAGTCATCAACCTATCGTTGATCCTCTTCACCTCTACGACCTGACCTCTAAGCTCTTCATCTACTAAGATGCCAACTCCATTCCTACGCCTCTCGCTCCCAGAGTACCACAGCTTGTAACCATCCACATCCCTAGCCTTAGACCCTACCCACTTGGTCTCTTGGACACACGCAATAAGCAACTAATAATAATAGCAGACTTTTTTAACTCTTTCATACTTCTATACAACTCAAAAACTTCACCTAATAATCTCCCAAGCCTTACTTGGTCAAAATAAGACCATTATTCATTGCTTTGGACTCTTCCCATGAAAAGATGAGTCACCCAAAGAGCAAAGAAAAGATTTCAAGCCCGATATAAAATTAATGGTATCAATTAAGCAATTATAAGTCTTATAACATGAGAAAATTACATAGATCCTAGCGAATTGATTAAGCTACTTGAGTCCTATAAGACTAATAAATATACAAAAATTGATTAAGCCACTTGAGTCTTATAAGACCAATAAATAAACGAAATTGATTAGATCAAGGATAGTAACTACACCTTCCGAACACTAATTATGCCTTCCTTTGTTACAACTTTTCTTTTACTTCATTTTTTTTCAACTTGTACACAAAAATATTTCATTGATAGTAAATTTCAACTTGTACAACAACTTGCTCATACATATGTATAAAATCCTCATTTATCAATTCTCAAATTTTAAATCGTCATTTAATCTTTATCATTAATTCGTCTGCAGCTTCTTTTCTCTCAATGATGAATATGTGCCAAGTACCTATGGGTTAATAGCCGTTGAAGCTCACTATCTAGCTTTCGTTCATGTATGTATGTTCAAGGTACTAATAAAAGTAGTAAATCCAGCCTCATATTATTATGTTTCCATCTTTATACTTGTCTTAATTGATTCAAATATTAGATTTTCGGCTAAATCAGTCCAAAGATATTTTTTAGTGTCATATAATATTGTTCAATATGAGCCAATTGCATATAATATTTTCAAAAAATATCACACTATTAAGAATATATTTACACTTATATAGAACTTTTATTTTTCGCTATCAATCTGAAAATTATTTCAAATGCAATACTATTTGATTAAAAGGTTAATACAATTCTTTCAAGTTTTATAACCTTTGATTTTTTCTTGGTTATTTAATTTTCAACTGAAAGAGAAAACACAAAATATTATTAAAGGGGAGAATTCATTGTCTTGTTTACTATGTATATACCTGACCATAGTAATATGTGAAGAGGAGTAGAATAAGATAAACAACTTAAGGCTACTTCTGAATGTAAAGTAGCAGAACCGGTAATAGTAATATGCATCCCCGGTAAGCAACACGACATGTTCACTACATAGCTTCTTTCTCCATATGTGTCAAGGATTCATGTGACAATACTTTGTCGAATCTCATAGCACAATTCGGACGATCTCGTTTATAGAAGGAAAGCATAGTCACATCTCTTCTCAAATAAGACTTTAATGCCCATCTAGACAAAGAACTTCATGGTCCACATTCTTAGTGTGAACAATTATCGATAAGGAGAAAAGAAAAAGAATACATATTAATAATTTTTAACTATAAAACTATATAAATGAGATAGAAATACACTTGCACCTACGTACATAGAATTGAAAGAACATTAAATGACAAAATTTGAGACTTCGGACTTGATCTACTTTACAAAAGCACAATTAATATATTGAATATGTAAAGATGCGCAAGAGAATCTTTTAGTTCCACCCTTAACGAACAATGCATGATCCGAAATAATCGGGACTTCAACGCGAGCACCAAATATTGAATGAAAAAACTAAAAAATGAAAAAAGAAAGATTATGCCTTGCTCGAAACTCACATTGAAAATAATAGACATACAAAATATGCAATAGATTTTGTCTAAAGCGAAGACTTTTAATGAAGGGCAAAAAGTTCAAACGTGATGTATAAGGTCCTTCACACTTTTAAGATAATAGAGATAGAGATTATCTATATCTTAACTTAATGGCATTAATATATAGGTTTTATATATATAATAACTTATATAATTTATATAATTTATTAATATATCTTAAAAAGTTTAAAATTTTAACATAAAAAATATAAGTTTAAGTTAATATAATATTTTTAATAAGTTTAAGAAGTTAAAAAACTTGCTAACAAACAAAATTATTACAACAAACAAAAGACAAAATTTAAAACAAAATTAAGCGAATAGCCGTTATATTTATTCACATTTCGTACATTGTACATTTATTACAAAGATATTAAATGAAAATCTAATCTACGCAGCCACCTTATAGGAAGGGTTCTGTTTGAATTAGATCTCTATTGTAGAATCTTATTAATATCTAAATTGTCTATAATTTTTTTGGCGTAACTTTTATATTTCTTCGGCGGATAAATCTTCCGGAATTGGTCTATTTCATTGTTCCTCTATTGCTTCCATTCCATCATCACTATTTTCCTCAAAAAATTCACCTATTTCGTCTTCAATATAGGGCAGTAATTTGGGGAGCCCAAAATTTCTTCGTTCGGCAGTGATCCAATCTCTAAATAATATCGAAATCTCCAAACTATCCCTTGCTAACGAATACTGATGATCTCCTATTATAAATCTTCCTGCGCTGAAAGCTTGCTCCGAAGTAACTGAAGAAGCTTGAGTTGATAGCAAATCTCGAACCATCCTTGAAAGTTTTGGAAATTGCCTGATACGGGTCTTCCACCACGATAAAAGTTGTTGTTTTTCAGTTTCATCTCTAATATTTTTCCGATCCTACGAAAGATACGAATTAAAATCATTACTCCTACAACATTGAAGACCAAGTTCTTCGCCTATCTCGTCATCTAAATCATCATATCTACGTCTAGAAGTTGGAGGTTCGATTGGCCCAATATTTTATTCCATAACTTGATACAAGCTATATAAACTCCTAGCTGTAGATACTATGCTAGCACAACAAGTTTCAACTGATGGCTTTTTATGACGTCCAATTTCTAAATTGTTGTATAACTTTCTAACCAACATCATTGTATCATGTTCTTTATAAAATAGGTTTAATAAATTAGTTGTTAAAAGAATTTGTGGAATAGAAAAATAATATTTTTAAAATTTTTCAATCATAGCTTCAATCGCCTCTTTGCTAGGACATATTTTTTTATATTCAGCAAGTACTTTAGAAATAGCAGTAATAGTTACTAAAACAGAAGAAATCGTTGGAGTATATTGAGCAGATACTGTGTTCGTAGCTTGATAAAAAGTTTTTACAAATTTACAAAGTTCTTCTACTTCAGTCCAGTTATCTTCATCTAGCATTAAATTAACATCCTCATTATAAGAATTACAAACTAATTGTATAGGTTTACGACATATAACAACAACTTCAAACATTTGAAACAAAGAATTCCATCTAGTAGGAATTTCATTTGGAACTTTTCTATATGGAAGGTCACATTGTTTACATTTACGTTTAAAATCATACATTACACCCTTTCTTTTATTTTTAAACATATAACTACAAGCAATTCGCACTTTAAGACAATCATTTTCAAACAAATGAATACCATCATGTACAATTAAATTTAAAATATGTGCAGAACATCTAACATGAAAATGATCTTCATTCATTAAACATAATCTAATTTTTAACTCGTCAATAGCTTTCAAATTATTTGAAGCATTATCTAATGTGCATGTCATAGGTTTACCAATAAATCTAAAATATTTCATGTTCTCCGCTATTGTACTAGCTATATACATACCGATTTTAGAATTAACATATTTATAAGCAATAATTATTTTTGCATGTTTCAATTGTGATCAATTCAATGAGCCGTGAGAGTAAAATAATCATTACCGACAACACTAGTACCCATAGTAGAAGTAACAGATATTCTACCATCAAATTTATCAAATAAGCAACGAAGAAAATGACAATGTTCAGCTTGAAATTTAAAAATATCATTTTTAATTGTATTTCGTGAAAAACCTTTAAAAGAGAGATTATATACTCGTTGAATATAATGAATAAAATCGGGATGCGAAGGAAAACTAAAAGACAAACCCATAACAGCAACCATTTTTGCTAGTTCTTCTCTATCTACATCTTCACTAGATGTCGATGATGAACTTGCTTCAACCGGGTTAAACATGTCTAAACGCGTTTGAACCATATTACCTCCTACAGATTCATGTACAAATGTTGTACCATCTTTTTTTGCCTTAGCCTCATTTTTTAGACGAATAAATTCTTTATTATATCTCATCAAATGCGTAGTTAGCAATCCTGTCCCGCCATTTTTTTTTCGGTCAAATGTTTAAAAATATTCTTGTATTTATTGTAAGTAGCAATACCTTTTACCCTATCATGCTCCATAAATTTCCAAACTAAAGACCTTTTAGTACGTTCAGTACCTTTGGCCCTAGTAACTTCCGGTAAAGGGGGAAGTTCTTCACCGTATTTCGGTAATTCCGTAATCGGACTAGTAGGGATAGGGGTATCACCTAACTCTTGTTCTTCCATATCATCTTTCTCTAGTAAGTCTTCCTCAAAATTATTATAACGCCTACTTAGGGTCTCATTATCTAATTCCATACCGATACCAACATCGAAACCATTAGATTGTGATAAAGAAGTTTCATTAAATGTAGGCGGTAATGAACTAGTACTAGCCTTACTTTTTTTATTTCTACGAAAAAACTTACCGAAGCTTAGTTTTTTTACCACTACTATTTTTTTCGAAATCCATAATTTAAATTAAAATACTAACACAAGCAATACAAATATTATAAATTACAAAATTAATGTAAGTAAACAAATGTAGATACTAAAAAATAAAAATATAGATATTAATGAAAATAAAAAGAGCTTAAAGTTGGAACGATTATAGCGAACGTCTGCGTAAAAGCAAACGTATACCAAATGTCGGAATTAAAAGATGATAATTGAGGGTTATAATATCTTCAAAAAATCTTCAACTCCAACTAATATAATAATTGAATCTTCAACTCCAACTAATATAACAATTATAAATATTTAGAGAGAATGTGATATTAAGAGAGAGTGTGAGAATTGATAATATTTGTGTGAAAAAAGAATTGAAAAGAAGGATAGTTATAATAAAAGTTTTAAGGAGTGGTGTGGGGTAATTGAGAGGGGGTGGGGTAATTGGTAAGGGGGGGGGGGGGGGGGGGGGGGGGGGCAACGGCTAGAAATCAACGAACAAAAGAGCCGTTGCTAACCAAATCCTAATTTAAAAAAAAACAGAAATTAACGCGCTCGCCGGACCGGAATCCAGTCAACCGGTACTGGAACCGAAAATACCGGATTTTTTCGACGTTCCGCACCGGTAACGTTATCCGGACCATTGGGTACCGGTATACCGGACCCAACCGAAACCATTGCTTACCGGAACCGGAAACCTAGCGGAACCGGAGTTGGCGGATCGGAACGAAATTTTTCAATTCCGTTGCCAGCCTTAGGACAAACAGACAGACAGACAGACAAATAACAATATTGTCGGTGAAAAATTACAAAAATAATGTAACAAAAAGAATTACTTATATCCAGGTTTGAGGTATTTTTTACATTGAAGGGGAGTCACAATAGGAGATAAGGTATTTGAATTCTCAAAATTTCCTAAAATAGGTCTTTCAAATTGCAAATAGAAAGACAATTCTATAGACTAAAATCATCATTGTATGTCAACTGTAGACCAAAACATGATCAAATGTAGCTTATAGTCCAATGAATTCATTATTCATGAGAAGAAACAATTATGTTTGATTACCCAAATATGAAATGGTAAGTATCGCCAACTAATCCAATCTTTGTCTCAGTAAAATGAGGAAGGAAGATATATTTAGATCAGATGCTTTAATATTTACAAGAGTTGATTCTATTTTAGTACCTTACTGTAGAATGCACTAATCCACGAAAGCTATATCCAGGTTCCTGTGTACATTTAAGCATGAGCGAAAAAAAATTCCAAGAAGCATATGCAGTTAGCACGTCAAATTTCTACTGAAAAGTAAGAAAAAAATTACATAATTAGAGAAGGTAGCAAATAATGTATTTCATTGAATGAATTTTACAAATAACAATCGGGCATAACACTTTGTGTGGATGGTGGTTTTCATGGTTTCATAATGTATGGTATGGTATGATATGGTATTGTATAGTATAGTACAATATAATGTTTGGAAGGATTGTATTGTTCACTGTTGTTTAATAACAGTTTTATTATTTGGTTTGATGCTATAGTACTGTACCGTAACTGGTAAGTTTATTAAAATGCTCTTAATTATTGTAAATGTTAAATTTATTAGTAATTGTTTAATAAAATAATTTTCTTCCTGCTAATTTGTCATAAATTATGTCATGTAAATATATTAAGTTGTTAAATTCATATAAATTCTAACAAAAACAATACAAGAGTAAATCAAAATAAATGTAATCGACTTCATTATTTACAACAACAACAACATACCCAGTGTATTCCCACCTAGTGGGGTCTGGGGAGGGTAGAGTGTACGCAGACCATACCACTACCTCAGGAGAAGTAGAGAGGTTGTTTCCGATAGACCCCCGGCTTAGGACCGATACCCATATACCAACCCAAATATAAGTGTATATAACTAGTATGGTACACAAGACAAACTAACAGAATACCAAACACAAAAGATAAATACATATATAAACTAGTACAGTAAGCAAAATAAACTAACACCGCTAGCCACGAACAAAAAACTCCAGCCCCCGAGGAGAGCACCCCTACTATTACCAACGCCCTCCCACCCCTAACCCTTTACCCTAATGCACTTCCTCCACACCTTTCTATCAAGGGTCATGTCCTCCGTTAGCTGTAACTGCTCCATATCATGCCTAATCACCTCCCTCCAATATTTCTTTGGTCTACCTCTACCCCGCCTAAAACCATCCATAGCCAGTGTCTCACACCTCTGCACAGGAGCATCGAAGATCCTCCTCATCACGTGCCCGAACCAACATAACCTTACTTCTCGCATCTTGTCCTCCACTGAGGCAACTCTCACATCCTCTCGAATAATCTCATTCCTTACCCTATCTTTCTTGGTATGCCCACACATCCATCGCAACATTCTCATCTCCGCCACCTTCAACTTATGGATGTGGGAGTTCTTAACTGGCTAACACTCCGCTCCATACACCAAAGCTGGCCGGACTACCACTCTATAGAACTTACCTTTAAGCTTCAGAGGCACCTTCTTATCACATAGAACTCCCGAAGCGAGCCTCCATTTCAACCATCCTGCCCTAATACGATGCGTGACATCCTCGTCAATCTCACCATTGCCCTGAATCATAGATCACAGATACTTGAAACTCTCCCTCTTCTGAATGGCCTGAGAATTCAGCTTCACAACCACTCCAACCTCCTGCGACACATCACTGAACTTACACTCCAAGTACTCTGTCTTGGTTCTACTTAACCGAAATCCTTTAGACTCAAGCGTCTGCCTCCACATTTCCAACTTATCATTAAATCTACCCCAAGTTTCGTCAATCAGAACCACATCATCTGCGAACAACATACACCAAGGCACCTTCCTTTGAATATGTCGCATCAAAATATCTATCACCAAGGCAAATAAAAATGGGCTAAGAGTCGATCTCTGATGCAACCCTATCACGACTGGAAAGTGCTCTAAATCTTCACCTATCGTCCTTATCCGAGTCTTCGCCACATCATATATATCCTGAATCGCCCTAGTGTATGCCATGGGCACCCCTCTAGCCTCCAAGCACCTCCACAGAATCTCCCTGGAAACTCTGTCATATGTCTTCTCAAGATCAATAAACACCATGTGCAAGTTCTTCTTCCTCTTCCGAAACTGCTCCACTAATCTCCTTACAAGGTGATGGCCTCAGTGGTCGAGCGACCTGGCATGAAACCGAACTAATTCTTAGAAATCGTCACGATCCTTCTCATCCTCACCTCTACCACCCTTTCCCACACCTTCATAGTATGACTCAACAACCTAATACCTCTATAGTTATTGCAACTCTGGATGTCTCCCTTGTTCTTATACACTGAAATCATCGTACTCCATATCCACGCTTCAGGCATCTTTCATGTCCTAAAAATATTGTTAAACAACCTTGTCAACTACTCCAAACCTGCCTCGCTAGTGCTTTTCCAAAAATCCATTGAAATCTCATCTGGCCCCGTCGCCCTACCCCGCCTCATCCTGCGAATAGCTCTCTTGACCTCCTCAACCTTGATACGCCTACAATACCCATAATCTCGACACTCTTCAGAATTCTCCAAGTCCCCCAACGTGAAACCTTTGTCCCCCTCGTCAT
Organism: Capsicum baccatum var. pendulum; assembly: GCA_030864225.1. Taxonomy (NCBI): domain Eukaryota; kingdom Viridiplantae; phylum Streptophyta; class Magnoliopsida; order Solanales; family Solanaceae; genus Capsicum; species Capsicum baccatum. The sequence goes on from CM061551.1 coordinate 98,538,658, forward strand.
TCAAAAGTTTGTGGAGGTAAGACTGTCACCTCTCCCTAATGAGAGCATCCTTTACCAACACTGTACCATCCTCTCCTTTGATGCACTTCACCTGGTCAAGGTTACGAGCCCTCCGTTCCCTGGCCTTATCCAGCCTATACAACTTCTTATCTCCATCTTTCTCTTCTAAAGTCGCATACAGGCGCTCAAAAGCTGCAGTCTTAGCTGCAGTAACCACTAACTTAGCCTCTCTCCTAGCTACCTTATACTTCTTCTTATTCGTATATCTTTCCTCCTCATCCTTGCTCGCAACCAACTTAGCATAAGCCACATTCTTATATTCCACCTTTTGCTTAACCTCTTCATTCCACCACCAGTCTCCCCGATGTTTGCCAGATTGACCTTTTAAGACACCCAGCACCTCTCTAGTGGTCTTCCTAATACAACTAACAGTCGTCTCCCACATACTATCCGCACCACCTCTACTCTCCCAAGCCCTCCTACTCTTCAACTTCTTCTCTATTTTCAAAGCACTAGCCAAAGTCAAGCTACCTCACTTAATCCTGGGCCGAGCCTCCACGCTACTCTTCTTTTTGTCCTTATTGATAACCAAATCCATCACCAACGACCACCAATGACAAGTAGAAAGTTTGAATGTGTATTTTGTGTATGCTACAGGTGTGTTCGATCTGGAATACCAAAAAAAAAATTCTAGGAAAACAAATTGCTTCTTACTTATTTTCTTGTGTTTTGCAAATAGAAAAATATTTTCAAAAAGCATTTGTATATATTTACCACAAAAGAATTAGAATGAATAAGATAAGGGCATGAGGTAAGAAAAAAATTATTAATTTTTTTTTAAAAAAATATTTGAGGGTGTAGGTTGTGGAGTGGGGGGCGGGGTAGGGATAGGGATGGTGTAAGGAAAACATTTTGAATTTTTTAAAGAAAATAAATTTTAAAAATTATATTTCTTTTTGTATGTGGGGGCGGGGGGCTAGGGATGTGCATCAGTCGGTTCGGTTAATCGATTTTTGAATTTTAAATATTTTAAACCAATAAGATATTTTTTATCGGTTTATCGGTGTTTAGTCCTTAACGGTTCTTTTTCGATTTAATCGATAAGAAAATACTCATAAAATTAAAAAAGTAGTAACTAATATGAAAAGAAATAGAATCTTAATTGCAACCAAAATCCTGCATGGTGGGTTTTAATTTACAAAAATCTTCAAATTTAAACTAAATGTTAGTCAAGAGGAATTAAGAGTTTGTATAATTGAAAGAATATGTTTGTTAATTTGTAGAAGTAAAAGAGAGATTAAGATATATATATATATATATATATATATATATATATATATATATATATATCTGTGTGTGTGTGTGTGTGTGTGTGTGTGTGTGTGTGTGAAATATTAATTTAGTATTTTCTTATTGGGTTATCGGTTTACCCAATAATCCAATAAGAAAAATCGAAATCGAACCAATAACTCAATAATTTTTTTATAAAATAAGTAAAAATTCTTAACCCAAAATATTTTTATTGATTCGATTTATTGGTTGGTTCAATTTTTGCACATCCCTAGAGGGGACAGTCCGATAGGGGATAGGGGGTGGGGTAAGCTTTAAAAAAATATTAGTGCTGGAAGGGAGGTTGGTAGGTGATGGGGTAGGGATAGGAGTAGGGGTAAGTGAGGGTGGGTAATAAAACGTTCTCAATTTTTTTCAGTAGGGGTCGGGTCGGGTAGGAGGTGGGATAAGAAAAAAATTAAAAATAGGTTACAGGGTAAAATAGGATTATAAAATATTAAGTAATGACATAATTGAAAAAAATAAGTAAATCATGAGATATCACTAAATCGGTGGTGACAATGTGATGGTTTTCATGGTTACTAAATCATGAAATTAAGCCATAACATACTATATATTTTAAGAAGCAATTAAAATAAAAATGATTTTGTTTGTACCCATACTATATCATACCATGAAAAATCACCATCGAAACAGTGTATAAAAGTATATTTCATTGAAGAAATTTTACAAACACCTAGTTGGATGTGTCAAAACACTTAGCCGCTAGCAGAAAACACCCTATTCTAACATGCTATAAGGATTAAAAGGAAGACATAAGAAATAAGTAGAAAAATTAGGGAATATTGAAACTTTTGAAGAAATGCATGATTAATTAGGAAGATCAAATGAAGAGGGGAAACTAATATATATATACACTGAGAATTAGCTCAAATGAAGAGACATAACAAGATCAATAAAAATTACAGTTACAAAATTCAGCGAATGGAGAAGGATGATACCCAAATTGGATAACAGAGCAAAAAGAATAAGCTCCATAAAAATGTGGCAGGGCATGGATAAAAGATACGCACTTGTAGAAGTAAGAAATTTACAACTCTCTAAGCAGGTAAAAGTTAGTGGCATTACCAAAATATCCCTTAAGTAAGTTGCCCCTAAGCTCATCAACAATCGCTCTTCTGCTTTTAGAGTAAAAAATCATACTTTCTCCTTCTCATTTATGTGTTGTTATTTTCTTTTTTATTCGTCTATAAAAGAATGTCATCTTTTCTTATTTGACAATTATTTAATAGCATCATCTTCATTTTATCCTTATTGAATATCGGGAAAAGACTCAAATATGCTATCGAACTTTGTGAAAAGGCCCATCTATGCTATCCGTTTAAAGTTTGGCTTATTAATGTCATTGTCGTTGGAAAAAAAGCTCATTCATGCTATTTTTAACAGCCGAGTTTGGTAATTTTTTGGCAAAATCATTTTATACACGTGATCAACAATGATCCGTCCACATTATTAATGAAATGAGCCAAAACAATTTAAGGGAAAATGTCCAAATATGCCATTGAACTATCAGAAATGACTCATTTATGCCATCAGTTAAAAGTTTGGCTCATTCTTAACATCGCCGTTATAAAATCAGCTCATCCATACGATTACTTTTTAACTATAGATTTTCTATAATAGCTTTGTCATGTGATCTTTTATTAGAAGTATACGTCATTAATTAAAATAAAGCAATATTAATTTCAAAATATGTTAAACCCATTAAAAAGAACCGATCCATTTAACATAATTCGACCCACATCGATTAAAGTATTTTTTCTACGACAATAATTATTTTTTTGATCAAAAAAATAGTGATTAGCGTATATCCTTTGACTGTTTATAGTTGATTCTAAATCATTATAAATGTTATGCTTAACAGAAGTCTGAAAAGTTCTATCCTACATTAATTTTTTTTTAATCCTACGGTAATTGATTAGTTATAATTTCAGTGACTCTTATATTCCAAAGTTACAAAAAAAAAAGCCAATGAAAGATTAGGACAAGCAAGAAAAAAAAGGCGTACCAACGAACTTCTCCATTCTCTCATCACGAATTAGGGGAACATACATTGTTGAAAAAATCATTTGGAAATAACGGCTTAAAAGAAATCCGTTATCCCAATTATTCCGTCATTTAAATGAAATAACTTATTTCATCACTATGGAATAAATGGTAGGACAAACAATCCTCGTACTAACTAATTTCAGATATATTGAAGTTAATATAGGTTTATTTTAATTAATAGCGTGGACCTCTAATAAATGGCCATGCGACAAAAATGTTTTTAAAAATCCACCATTAAAAAGTAATCGCATGAATGAGCTGATTTTATAATGGTGATGGCACGAATAAACCAAAAATTTAACTGATGGCATAAATGAGTCATTTCTGGTAATTAAATGACATATTTGACCCTTTTCTCTTATTTTACGTAATGACATGAACCTCTAATAAAAGGTCATGTGACAAAACTATTTTTGAAAATCCACTGTTAAAAAGTAATGGCTTGGATGAGCTGATTTTGCAATGACGATGGCACGAATGAGCCAAATTTTTAATTGATAACATAAATGAGTCACTTGTGATAGTTCAATAACATATTTAAGTGTTTTTTTTTAATATCACTTAATAATAAAATATAATCAAAAAGTAAACATGAAAGTGACTTTAAGAGAAACAATTTTATAAAATCGTTATTTATTTCTTAAATTTCGTGTCAGGTCAAATAGGACACATAAAATAAAATAGGACAAAAGGCGTAAATTTAAAGAACTAAATTTTTCAAGTAATACTCGAGGAGTATTTTAAATATATCCTCTTAGGGGCCGTTTGATTTGCGGGACTAAAGTCAATAATCTCGGGATAAAATAATAATCTTGGGATAAAAATATAACTAACTCGTTTGGTTGTAAATAGTTGGGATAACTTATCTCGGGACTAATAATTAGTCTCGGAAAAAATTATCCACCCAAATGGTAGGATAACAATTCCAAAACTATTTTTCTTTGGTATTAAATTATATAATGACTAAAATACCCTCAAAATCTATGATTTCATTTCACACATCTATATATATATATATACATACTAGTATTTTAATTATGAATTTTAATAAAAGTTAAATACTTAATAATTTTGACATAAATTTTATATTTACATTAAAAACTTATTAGTAATATATAATAATTTATCAAAAAATTAATTCTAAAATTTAAAAAAGGATACAACTGCCTTCCAAATTCTTAGATTATCACTTATATACATTACTTTACTTTTTTTTTAATATAAAATATAAGGTATTTGTATAACAAGATAGGTTAGATTTTAATGCGAATGAATATGAAACTTATCATATAAAGTTCAAATTTTTAGATGAGATGAAAAATAAATTATAAAATTTTGTGTATAATACTTTGTTGTTTCTACACAAGTTTTTTTATCATTTTTATTTTACTTTTCTACCAATTTACTCAAATAATTTTATCTAAAAATTCAAAAAAATAAATCTAACTACTACATGATTCATCGTTATATATGTTTTGGAGAAAGTAAAAAATTCAAACTTACAAATAAAGAGAAAAATCATATGAATCAAATAAATAATTTTTTTATGTTGAGTAATGGAGAATCTAGCTAGCTATTATTTTAAAACCTTTTTCAAAACTATAGCTAATAACATTTTCAAATGTATATATATATATATATATATATATATATATATACATATATATATGTATGTATGTATGTATATATATAACTTTACTTTACTACTGCATATAAGAGAGAATGTGAGATTTTAGTAGTCCTTGCATTAATTTTTTTTTTTTTAATCATTTTATCCCTAATTTAAATTTTAATTTCTGTACAATTTTCATTCATTTTGATAAATTTGAACAATTATATGAGCTTATTAAATGCTATGATAGTGATGAGTAATGAAAAAATGATAGTGACACTATAAAAACTATTTATACAATCAAGTTAAAAATTGATGCAAAGATTTTTTGTTTTTCTATTTTGTAGAAATGTTTATTAACCGTACTTTAGATTTTCATTTTTCCTAACAAATTTATCATGAACATAAATTTTTATTTTTCCTAACAAATTTATCATGGACAAGTTATTAAAGTATGTTGACATTCCCTTTCTAACTTAATATATGCTTAATTATTAAATAATTTTTTTATATATTTAGCTAAAAAAAATTGATTTTTTTTAAAAAAAATATAATTTGACTCTCCAAATATTAATGATACTAAATAATGAAAAAATGAGAGTAATTCTTTTTCACATTTTTTTATGATGAATTTTTTTTGACAAAAATGAGATTATCAATATTTTATGGAATTTAGAACAAAATAAATAATTTAAAATGAAATATTAGAGCTTCATAAACATTTAAGAAATATCAGCATAAATTTCTTAACATATATTTTTAGGAAAAAAAAACTAATAAAGTTAAAAAAAAATTAGTAACTTTTTAATTTCTTTTGTATGATTTAATATGAAGGAAAATAATTAAGCTAAATATTGTGAAGGGTATTTTAGTAAACAAGCAATATATTTTTACAAAAAAGGCAAAATGACCTTCTAGAGTACTCTCGTACTATGTCGGTTTTGTAAGTTGGATACTTCTACTTACATGTTTGTCATCTGAACCCGTAAACCCATTAAAATAATATTTTAAACCCTTTTTTGGTGAGTGTAACACACTCTCCCCACGTCTGCCTCATCTGCCACGTCATCTGCTACGTCATTTAAAAAAAATAAAAAAAGTATAAAAAGTATTACATTAAATTCCAAGTCATTTTTAAAATGCTAAATAACAAATTAAATATTAAAATTAATTTAATTAAATAATAAAAATTTATAATTGTAGAAAAATTTAAATAATCATGTTTTTATTTTTGCTCACAAATTAAACATCAAATTCATTCCAAATAATTAAAATTCTTCTCCAACTAATTTAAATTTTTAACTATAAATTCATATATACAAACATAATAAATTTTTTATTTTTAAATTTGAATTTCTTTAAAAAATTCACAAAAAAAATTAATTTTTTTCAATCAAAATTCACTAATTTTTTTCAATATTCACTATCACTCACTTTCAATTCAAATTTTAATTTTAATTCAAAAAAAAAATAATTTCAAATTTAAATCTTTATTCAAAAAAATGAAAAGAATTAAATTGAGAAAAACTTAAAATAAAAAATAAAAAGTGAAGGTGGGGGGAGGGGGGGACTGGAAGAGTGTTGGGGTGGGGGGGTGGGGTGAGGACGAGCTGGGGTGGGGGTGGGGAAGGGCTGGACGGGTGTTGGAGTGGGGTTGGGGGTTGGGTGGGGTGTGGGGTAGGGTGGGCTGGGGCTGGGTGGGGTGTGGGGGTGGGGACGGGATGGGGTGGGGAAGGAAAAAAAATATATATTTTTTTTAAATTTTTAAAAATATTTTTAAATTAAAACTTGAAGCAAAAAAAAAGGATTCTTTTTATTTTTTAAAAATTTTAATATTTTTTAAATTATTTTAATGTAAAATTGGTCAAAAATTGACCTTCCTCGCACCCAGGCGAGTGGGTACACTCTCTTTGTCCTAGCCACTATCTCAATGCCACATAGACAAGGTCAACGGTCAAATGGTGTAAAATATTATTTTTTAATGAGTTCAAGGGTTCAAATGACAAACATGTAAGTAGAAGTGTCCAACTTACAAAATCGGCATAGTACAGGGATTCAGAAGGTCATTTTGGCTACAAACAATGCACTATATATTATTTTTAATATCACAAATTAAACAACCACTAAAAAATAATATCAAAATAACTTATCACAGAATAACTATTCTCAATATAACTTATCCCAATATAACTAATACCGGTATAACTTGTTTGTTAAGGGACTAGTTTTGTCATTTTCTCGCGAAAGTGCAAATGACCTTTTTTTTTCGTCCATTAGGTTCCGGCGCAAAATTTCCCTCTAGCTTTGGGAAAAATAAGCATGTTTAGCAAGGGAATATCTGAACCCTGATATTTCCCGGCTAAAAAGTGGATTGTCACCGCCGTATATATTCTTTCTTCAACTTCTAACTTAGTCTTCCACAGAAAAAATCGAAAGGAGTTTTATTGATAATTCTAGCAAAATTTCATGCAATCCAATTTGTGCTGCGCCCGTTCTTGTTTCTCATGGAATCCAGAAAAAACCAAAATCGTCCTACACAACTTTGAACTACAACAAGGCCTACTAAATAATCCATCTCCCAAGCCCAAAATAGACAAGCTCAAAACCTCAATTAATTTTCTGAAGACCTCATTAAGCTTTGGAGAAGATAAGTTGAACAAGCAACAAGAAGAAGAAACTACTGTGCCTTTTTATCTTCCAGTTTCGGTTCGCAATTCAAATAGTCATTTTAGGTATATTTGGGATGGCAAAGACTTAAAGTTAGTCTCTGTTGATGGCAATGCCTTATCTATATCCGATTTAGACTCTAATTTTGAAGATACTCTTCAAAAGTTGGTCAGAATTTGTAGTTCGGCAATAAGAAATTTCTTTCTTCCGAGAGAAGTTAGTCGTAATTATCTTGAATACGTCAAGTGGAAGTTTGTTCATCGCGTTTCCAGTTCTGCTCTCCAAGTTCTCGCCACCCAGGTACGCCTTCTTTTTTTTTTCTTTGTTGTTTCAGCTATTAACTAGTTATTTTTGGTATTCAATTTTCATATTCTGTATATTGAGCTTATAAATTGTTGTATATGGTGAAAAGTTACAATTTTGTATCCAATCTGTATTTCAGCTATCAAACTTGTAAATTATTCGTAGATAGTTTTAAAGTTGGAATTTTGATGTTGAATCTTCATATTTCAATTTCTACAACATACTCAATGTAGTACCACAAAGTAGGGATCTGGGGATGGTAGAGTAGTGTACACAGACCTTACCCACCCTACCTCAAAGATAGGTTGAGAGACCGTTTCCGATAGATCTTTGACTTAAGGAAAAACAATATAAAGCTGTACTGAACAAGAAGTAACCGAAGTACAAGAAATAATAGATGATAAAAACAGTAACAATAACAATAACAATAAATAGTAACAAAATAGAACTACAACAAAACAAAAACACCGAATAGTAACAAAAATCGAAGGAAAAGAAACTACATGGGAAATACTACAACCACTAATATAAACGGATAACAAGACAACTCATTGCTTACTACTGACCTTCTACTCTAATCCATGTCCTCCACACCCTCCTATCTATCTACTATTGGACTTCCTACAATGTCAGATTTCGACTACTTGTAAATTGTTGGTGAATGGTAATAAATTTTGATTTTGATTTTGATTTTGGTTTTGCACATTCATATATCAGCTATTGAACTTGTAAACTTGTTTATTAATATATAGTAAAAAGTTCAAATTTCAGACTTTTAGTGTTGAGTTTGGATTCTTCCGTCGGAGCTCATGATATTTGTCTAGTGACACTGGTATAATTAGTCATTATGATCTCTATGTGGGTAATTAGTCTTTTAGTAGTTCACCTGTGGAATTAGTCATTGTGATATTTATGAAGGTACCACTAGTTCATTTGACATTTGTGTATCTGCACAATGTGAGTTAGCATCTAAGGTGCAGATCACTTAAATACCTTCATTGACAATGGCTTGTGTAATCTGTTTTATGTACAGGCTATGTTGCGGGCAATAGGAATTGGGCACTCTCGTTCACTTCCATTAGCCGCCGCACTAAATTGGGTCCTGAAGGATGGACTTGGACGGTTGTGCAGGTGCATCTACACTGCTAGCCTAGCATCGTCTTTTGATACCAATCTTAAGGTATAGTTTTCTAACATAAAACAACAGGGGATAATTTGTGCTAACACCTCTTTTAAAGCTTGTTTTACTGATTTTTGATGATAGAAAATCATTTTTATCTTTTGAAAAATGATTTTATATATCTTTTCTAAGAATGTTGACTGGTGTGATGGAAAAATTGTCAGTTTTTTAAACAAGATTACCTCAAGAGACTGTAAAAGGTTCATCTGCTTGTTTCTTACCTTGTTTTATGGCGTTGGCTGCAGAGAGTAAGATTCTGTACATCTGTTCTCTTCAGTTTGAGCATTGGAGTTGAATTGCTGACTCCTGTATTCCCACAATACTTTTTGATGCTTGCGTCAATTGCCAACATTGCCAAGCAAATAAGCCTTGCGTGTTATCTAGCAACTAGTGTAAGTCTCAACTACAAAACATATGATATTATATTTATATGCATGTGTAGCTATTTTGGGATCTGATCTCAAATTCTCCAGCTTTAGCTCTTTGTTATGTACTTGTTAGATGTGAGCTAGTTATTTTGACCATAAGCTGTACCTTTAACCTTATCTTGCCATTAAGCTGTTTAGTTTCAAACAATTCCACTGCAATTTGAGTATTCAACTTATGAATTGATTTCTTCAAAAAAATTAATGTAAAGGGCTATTATGATCTGAAGTGCCTTTGGCATTTTCCAAAATAGCAGGCCAATAAATATTTATATTGCACTTAGGAGGCTTTGAATCTACTATGAGGTCCCAGGTCATCTTTGGCATTATAAAGCTGATGCTGCATAATTTTGTCACTTGGTTGATTGCTTTCTGAAAGTGGAATTAGTTGAAGTTGAGTACTCTAGTTATCTAATTGTTTCTGTGAATGACCAATTCACTTTCATAAGTCTAGAGATCTTAGAGAAACAATGTCTTTTGGATTAACCGTTTTTAGCATATGTATAACAGCTGGAAGATAATTGATGCAATTATAGACCTTGAATTTCTCCTCTTAACATGCAAGTGAAATATGAAATTATCTGGGAGTAACTGCTCTTTTTTTGCCAGTTAATGTGGAAAATGGATATGTGCAGTAATTGTAGTTGAGCAAATAGCCAAGTCGCATGTTGAATTTTTAGCAATATGAATAAGCACAAGTGTCTCTGGATTTATCAGTAACATTAACAAATTTGAGATAGATTTTTTTCTGTTCGAGAATTTACTGTTGACATGTTAACAGACTGCTGTTCATAGAAGCTTTGCAATTGCTGATAACCTTGGCGAGGTTTCTGCGAAAGGACAGGTTCTCTATAATAGTTCATCATGTCATGCTGGATCTGTGGTTTTATAATTAATTGTTCTTTCTAATTTCATTTTTCCAATCTGACTGTTGGTTTATGTTTCAGATTCAAACAGTTTGCTTTGATAATCTTGGTCTTACACTTGCCGCAACCCTGAACATACTGTCTGTTAATAGCCCAAGGTTTGTTATTTTTCCAACTTATATTTCTGAAGTATCACTGTCAGCTTATATCTATATTTTGAAGTTATTTACAGATTCTTTGCATTTGCCTTCATAAACCTATCCATTTGGTCTATCTTGTTGTGCTTGTAGTGGAACAGTTTATAAACATGGCTCCTATTATTTCCATTTTAATCTGTGATATGAGAAGTGAACAAGGCAAAAACCTCTCTACCTCCACGAGGTAGAGTAAGGCCTACATACACACTACCCTCCCCAGACCCCACTTGTGGGATTTCATTGGGTATGTTGTTGTTGTTGATATGAGAAGTGAACATGTGATATATATCTGCTACAATATATAATAAGGTCCTAAAAGCAAGAATTGGTTGACACATTTTGGTGCTGCTTCTGCTAATCCCTCTAATGTTGATTCCTGACTTCTGAATGATATAAAAGATTGCAAGCAGGTCTACCATTTGTGATGTACCCAATCTTCGCAGTGCTTGACCTTTTTGGTATTTATCAAGGACTACAGCATGTGCATCTGCAGACATTAACTAAGGTTGGCCCTCGTTCTCTATGCTAAAAGCATTAGTAATCAAGTTGAATTATACTTCCTTTTTGGATACTTAACTAAGGTTATATATGCTTTAAGCAGAAGATATATAACCATGACCTACTTAACAGTCTTTATTGAATGAATGATAATCATCTTAATGTGTTGATTAGGGTGTCACTCCTTTTTACATTATTCCAGGATAGGCTTGACATCATTATAAGCACATGGATTCAACAAGGATTTGTCCCATCACCTGAAGAGGTGAGTAAAAAGGAGGGTATTGGCTTATTTTGGAGCCGAGGTAATTTCTAACTTGCAGTTTACCGTAACAAGGCTTTATTGATTCGGTTAGTGCTACTTCATTATTAGAAAAACATTCTTAATCAGCTTTAATCAGGCAGGGAGCCGTGGTCTATCAGAATTGGTTGCTTAAATCCTAGATGTTGCACAGCAAAGCTATCTGTGATGACGATGCAATCTTTGAATAGTGAAGACTTCTATTTCTTGAGTCCGGAGAGTTTGACTGGTGAATTGAAAAGGAACCAGGAGGTATGTATAGCCAAAAAGTATTAAGAGAGCTGTAATCAGAGACAGACAAGCTGTTACTCTTCTGAATGTGTTTCTTAAGCAGTTCTTCTTTCTTTGCAATTACAGTATGGTGTCCTACTTTCTCTGCGGGAAGGGGCAGGCACTATAGATGTGATCAGGGGCATATTGCATGTAAGATATTCTATCCATCTCGTACTCTCATAGTAGTAATTTGGAACTAATGATTTTACTTTGCAAATGAACTAAGGGATGCTGGTAAACCAATAGTTTTACTTCGAATAACATATCTAGCAACACTTGTTTTTTGCTGAGCTCTTTATGATGGTTTGTATTCGGTCAATGTTGATGTTCTTTACTATAAGCAATTCTGGTGCTTGACAGGCAAGCTATGTCCGCAAGGGTATAGAAGCTTGTGGTAGTTCGAATGCAGTTCTCAAGCAATGGTTTAACCTGGTTGAAGATGGCAAGAGATTAACGGAACAAAACTTGAGCCTCTTTTATGAGCATATGTTGTCTTTGGGGTGGGCATGCAAGAATATTCTGTTGAGCACACAGGAGCAAGCTCGCTATAGTTTTATAGCTGGCTGAGCATACAGATATCTTCTTCTGTCTATGATTGGTTTGCACAGGGGAAGTGAATAAAGGGTCAAAGAAAGCTAAGACAAGGAGATTTTGTACTTCTGTCCATGTGTTTTGTTTGTATATAGCCAAAACTTTTGGCATCTCTCAAATGAAAAGAGATGCCTTTTACAAGCCAGTGAGTACTGGCCGGGTAAAACAGAGCAAGTGTTGTACAAAATTTTGAGTGGCTATCTGCCTTTCTCCATGTTGTAGATTAATTGACTCAGGTTAAAACTGTTATCCACAGAACAGTGTTTCCTCATTAATTTTTTTCTCAAGGATTTTGTAATCAACTCATCTAAAAACTTGATGAGTACATTTTTATTTATGAATATACATGCTCCATATGAGCTAGCCAGATTCTTTGGTGGAAATCTTTTCCTGGCGACTACTCTAACGCAAGACTGGGATTGAAACCTCTACTTAATTTGATACTCCATTGAATTAGAAGTGATCACACAATTTCTGGCAGAAACATAGCATCAAACCGTGTACCAATTTGCTCAGCTCTGGGCCATGTCACTGAAGTTGGAACTTGGAACGATACTGCAGAGGAAAGTCATTTTAAATCGCACTAATCTATAGCAGAGAATATCTTTTAGTGAATATGTTTAATTATAGGTAGTCATTACTCAACAAGCAAAAATAACAGATATAAAAGAATATCATGATCTTTTGAAGCAGTTCATAATCTTGTGTAACCACTTAACGATTCATCACTTGATTGAGGTGAGAGCTGCTGTTTGACAGTACAGCAGCTGTTACACACAAGTATTGATTAAATTGCAATATACCATCGAAAAATGTTGTATTGGTTAAACCCTTTTTTTGGTTTTACCCATCCGGTGTCCAAAACTGGCACACCCATTTAACGCCTTTACCATGGCATATTTCTCATTGAAGCAAGCAATACAACATTAGCATCTGCTTGAGCTAAAATAAAAAATCATCAGCCATCATTTACGTAGCAGGCCAGATGTAGACAGAAGTCGCAATGCTTGACTGGAATTGTTCAGAACAGCTGATGATCTTGACACCTGCATCTTGCGTTTCTTTAAGAAGTTCAGTGAGTTCTCTAAGCATGGAGGAGGTGGTAGATCCTTCAAAATAACTGGTCCAGACCTGTCCAAGCCAACAAAAATACTGAGTAAATATGAGAGATCAAAATCATATTAGTTAAACCAGAAGAGAGCATGATGCTCACCCAGAGCTCTTGGATTTTTTCTTTTTAGAGGTAGGCTTCTTCTCATGTTCTTCCTCCGAGTCTGACGAGAAAACTTTCCTGCACACGATTGAGTAACCTTTTTCAAGAACTGAGAAGTATGAGAAAAAGACAGGAGCTAAGAATACACCAAGAAATGCAACGTCGAACTTACTTCTCACGAGCTGCAAGGATTTTCACAATCTCATCAGGTAGCATTCCTCTATTGTCCATTGAATCCTGGGCATTATCAGATTCTTTTGTGTCTTCAATGCTTTCATCATTTTGTGTAGGTCGTGGAGTTAAATTTTGAGCCCATTTTCTACGACGTTCCTTCCCTTCTCGAATAACTCTACAGCAGAGCAGTCATTTAATGAAAAATGAAGCAAACACCGGCAAAAACTATCAAATTAAACAGTGGAATTTCCCATGAATATCCTCCATAAGATGAAAAATTACAGGAAGATTTTACTAGTTTCAGGACTTAAATAATGCGTCAGCTGTCTAATGTTATATTATAACAGGCTCAAATGACCATAAGCAAATCTAAGATGCACACTACAGATATGCAAGGCAAAAAGAACTTTTCATACTTCCTCGAACCTAATACTGAATTACATTTATCCTCCAAAACCATCAGAACAGACCAGTTTAGAAAGACAAAAACATTCTAGACTGGAAACCAGTCAAGTGATACAACACTTGTTTACTTCTCAATTTACGAAAAGCTTATACTTTCTCCTTTTCGCCCAACACTATGCTTTTGTACAGAAAAAGCAACTTTCTATAGTTCAAGCCTAAAGAGGTATGGAGCAAATAGATTTCTTTAATAACTTGTCAAGTATTTAAAAATTATCTTTTCCTCTTCATTTGTTGACAATCAAACTAATTTTTTTTTCTTTTACCCCTCCCCAAGAGCTCCAACATTTTTGCTCCCTTGGTGACTCGAACTCACAACCTCAAGGTTGGAATTGGAGGGTGCTCGCCATCCCCAAAACCCCCTCTAGTCGACAATCAAACTAAATTCAGCTCTTGTCATCAGATAAATTACGCAGCCAGGCTAGAATCCAATCTGAAAATTTGAAGTTATATCAACATGTTACCGATCTCATTAACATTGGTAGGAAAAAATAAAGTCTCATATTGAATTCCAAAATTGGCAGAAAATAGTGGACTGCCAGAACTTCTTCCATGAGCAAAAACGCAGTACTGATCTCTCTCAAGATACAAACCTTAAAACTTAAACTACGAAGGATCCATGATTTTAAGTCAGAGGGTTCGGAACAGGATTAAAATTTACCATGTATTTTATGGTGCACATGAACACATGATTTACCAGCAAAATTAGATATTTAAGTCAAAGGGTTCGGAACAGAGTCAAAATTACATATTTACTATGTATTTTATGGTGCACGTGAACACATGATCTACCAGCAAAATTAGATATTTAAGTCAGAGGGTTTGGAACAGGGTCAAAATTTACTATGTATTTTATGGTGCACGTGAACACATGATCTAACAGCAAAATTAGATATTTTATCTACACATTTTCTACAATTGATCTAATATTACCTGCTGGCACCGACTTAATGGTGCACTAGGTTGAAAGTTAAAGTTATTTAACTATAGGAAAAGGATCGAATCCTACTTAATGCATTTTCTTTTCTCCTTCCTTTATAGTGTACCAATGTTCAAGAAATCTTAGATTCGCCGCAATGCCCCACTACATATCTACACCTGCTTAATTTACAGCAGGATACTTAACAAAGTTCAGCTATTTATCACACTCGGAAGACTAATAAATTAACTAGTAAACTGGCATTACAGAGAAACCTAAACCGAGCTGAATTTTTAACTCCTAATTAACTTCCCTTAAAAAAAAAATCTTAGCAAAAATAAAAATGAACGAAGAGAGCCTACCTAGCCTTATTGTCTCTTTCAACTTTTCTAATCTCCTCATGCTTTTGAATTCCCTGCAATCAAAACCAACTAGCTCAACTATCGGAAAAGACAGTACTTTGAATTAGAGATTTTTTAGATTTAAACAAACCTGTACTGAAGTAAGTTCTTCGGGAGCATCGGAATCACTATCTTCTCCTCTTCCCGACATGTCTATTCACCAAAGTTATCGGCACTTCTGCACAGGGTTTTAGAGTTAGGGTTTTGGAGCACAAGCGAAAGGGACTCGAAACTACTTGTCAAATTATGTTTTGCCTTACCCTAATGTTTGTCTAAATGTTTAACACATCCCACAAGCCTAGCAGCTCTTTTTTCAGCAAAAATTAAATGAAGGAAAAAGGGTCAAATTTATCCTTTTACACTAGAAAATTAGCTAAATATAATCTCTATCATATTTGACGATTAAATTTATCCTTGCTTTTATAATTTACGGTCAAATTTCTCCTTTTCTTAGAAAATTGACTAAATATGTCATTCGTTATATTTTGATATCATTTACCCTCGAGATTATATTTTTGCAGTCAAATTTACTCTCGTTTTTAAAAAACTTTTCACATGTACTTTTCTTTTAACAGAAAAATCCAAATCAAAGCTAAATGATTCATTTTTTAAAAATAAAATACACCTTAATTTACACCTCTCCTCCCGTTTTATCCCAGATTCCACCTACGAAAAATACACAAACAAATACACATCTTCCTTAGTTCTCCTGGTCAAATTTTCTCAATGAACAAATATATTTCTCTTTCAACGTACAGTGCTAGTAGGTTGTTTGCAAATGAACAAAAAGTAAAATGGAATAGGATAGCATAAAAGTATGAAATAGAGAAAATGTCTATTACAAACTCTGTTCCTATTCTAAGTATGTTCAACTTTTAAAATTTGATATGTAATTCTACGTGCATCTAGATTCTAGAATTAATGGATAAATTTTCTGAGCAAATAACATGATGAGAAAATTATGTAGATCCAAATTGTATATAAAGACATAAAAATGAAGAGACGTCACATTTGACACATAAGAAGACCTCTTAATTCAATCATCCAGAGAAATATTAATAGGCCTAATATGTTGGATTTGACCGTTAAGATCCATTTTTCATGAGTCGTAACTGATATAAATCCATGAACTGAGAAAGCAGTATATTTGTTTGAGTTTGTACTGATGTAGATTCATTTTTATGAGCTATGCAGTGATAAATATTCAGTGGCTTAATCTCGTTAGAAAAAATTGACCAACAAAAATGAGGGAGGTTATGTGTTTGTGTCTTTTTTGTGCGGTGTTTGATGTTAGCGCCGTGCCATTTTGAGCTACAAGTGGAATCTAAGGATTCCGATTTAAAGTGTTGATATTAAGAGTACCTTATGTATGCTTACCAAATTTGGGGTCATTTGGAGTCCGCTTGGATAGGGGCTTGACTTGGCCAAGGTTCAGTGGCATTGTCATAATTTGCTGATTGGTTCCGAAGGCCATAACTCGTTCCATGAGTATGGGAATGGGATGAAACTTCATGGAGGTGTGAAGGAAGTCAAGAGAAAGAAGTAGGAAAAAACAATACCCAATTTGGAGGTCGGATGGATAGTCTAAGCCCAGTATGATTCTCGGGCAGAATGATGTCTAGTGCCAGACATTGAGATTATTTATTTTAAGCATATATAAGGGGGGTATACATGGTGACAACCTACAGCCTCCTCTGGGTGTGTCGACAGATGGCCACCCCAAGTGTGCTGACTTGAGGGACAACCTCAAGGGTCTGTCTTGGCATGTCAAAGGAATGCGCAAGGTACTCATAGGGCTCGGGAACCCTATGGGAAACACAGGGTCGGGTGGACTAGCGTTGGGAGCCCTGACAAGGCTAGAGGTTGGCTATATGAACCGACAAGCCCCGTGGGCTGTCTAAGTGATTGAAGGATGCCTCCAAGTCGATAGAGCAATCGAGATACTTTCTCCAAGAGACTCGTGAGCTGACTTGTGAGCTTGGCCAAGGTTCAGCCAAGCGAGCAAGGGTCTGTGGGCCTAGAAACACAGTTATAGGGAGACACTGTGCTATAAAAGTTGGATTCAAGTTGCGTGGGCTATGTTTGGCTATGCCATAAGACATGAGAGGGCATACAAAAAAAATACGTTTATGACTAAGGCCAAGGATTGAGGTTTGCCCTACTCGAGCGAAGCAAAGGCCAAGTACACATGCACAAAGCGATGTCAAACTTGAGGATAGGACTGTGCATGCGATGGCGATGCTCAGGCCCAGGTGAGGGACGAGTATGTCCGTAGCCATCCCCAAGAGCGCAGATGAGATCCAAGGATTGAAGGTGAGCCACAAGAGTTGTTTATACGTCGGCCATGACTGGCGACATGTTGATAGAGCTGCACCAAAGGGATAAAACCTCTAAGGCGAGCTTCCCACAGGCACATGATCGTGCTAAAGACCTGGGAAATGAGGAAGGATGGCCCATAGTTGGGGAAACCATGGGCGCCGCACGGGCAAAATTGTGTGCCGCCGACATAGTGAAGAATGAGTCTGTGACAAATGGTATCAAAGCAAGACCACTTGCATAGCAAGTGGTATCAAAACGTAAAATTGAGAGCAGATTGTGGTTGTCATTGCAGCGATCACGTCAAAGCATAGATTAATACTCGTCGTGTTCATGAAGATCGTTTGAGACGATGCTACCTTGTCAAGAAAATTGGTTGTATGTTGAGATGCTTAAGTTAGCTATGTCAACCAAGGCCCATCATTTCAGAATTATGCCATGTCACAGCCGTTGATTCCACCTTCGTCTGTGTGGGTTGATTCATTTTCAAAGAATTCGAGAGTGATTAAAATATCTTCAAGGGATGACTTCAAATCAGTGGGTACCGTATACAGAGGGATTCTATGGAGGCACGTTGGGCCAACAGGTGTGGTTATCATGCGATGTTGTTTGAGTGGAACACAAAGTTGGACAATCGGATACCTGGTGCTCAAATATCCTTGATTGTGGGGAACCGTCAGTTCGTCAGAAACTCTGTTAGCGGTATGTTGAAAACTATGGTTAGAAGAGAGCATGGACTTAACGAGGACGTCAAGCAAGGTTGGTGGAGTGCACCAGAAGCTTGTCAGTCAAATAGTTTTTTCATGCCAAGCGACGAGCCAAGGTAGTCAGCCATGAAAGAGTCTAGGCTGAGGTTGAGAAGGGGACATGCTGATAAGTCGGGTGGTTAAGAGGATTCGCCATGTTTGCCAGGTCGTGCAACCATGTTCCAAGAGAGTTGAAGTCGTAGACTATAAACACTGGGCTTGATCATGCTTAGACTTTGCCATGGATGCGATTAAGGCATCAAGTTTGAGTGTCCACTAAGAAGGTTGGACTTGAGCTTTGCCGGAAGACGTGGGAAGGGGTCCATCTAAGGAAGTTAGACTCAAGGTCAGAACGAAACCTAGCCATCCAATGGGCTGTGAGGAGTGGCAGGAGAGTCCCTACAGAAGAGAGCCATGCAGGATGAGTGGGTAGTGAAGCCTATAGCATGGGCAAGTAGAGCTTGCAGTTGAGAGAGTGCTATGCAAGGCAAGAACCAGGCTAGCACCAAGCGGACCGTCAGACCGCGACAACGTAAAGAAGGACCTGAGTGTAGGCTTCTTTGCCGGAAGATGGGCGTTAAAGTCAGGTGGAGGTAAATCCATCAGGTGTGTGAGTGGCACTTCAAAAACCAAACCATTTCATGAAGATGTGTTGTGCCAAAGTACTATGGGTAAGGAAAATTGCCAAAGTGCGATTAACTAAAGCGCTGAAAATGGATTGGGTTCCAAGTTCGAGGATGTGTTCTTTCCAAGAATAGAAGAGTAGGTCGGAGGTCGCAGATGGGTGAACCAAGGGAGTTCTCGGTGCCTAATTCACAGAGTAATGCACAGATGCCGACACTTTGAGATAGGAAGTACTTGCCAAAGGTACGTCCCAATGGATTGTGAGGTGCCTATGGGCACGGAGCACATGAGATGCCAGAAGGTTCCATGGTGAAATGTGAGTTTCTAAAGGTCGTTGTGAATGATGTTGGGACAAAGTTGGTAAATTAGGCTACAGTTAATGACATCGCTCGAAGAAATGAGAAAAGGACCATGAGGGCATGGTTGGCAAAGATGCCACATTGAGGGATGCCTACCTAACTATGATGAGCTAAAAAGGTGAAAGTCCGGGAGGGAATAAAGTTATCTGCCAGAGGCAAAGGATCGAAGGGCTTGACATGCCAGAAATGGATGGGCTAGTAGGATCGCCGGGGTGGAAACAGATTCCCAGACAAGATGAAGGTCGTGAGGAGCATGGTGCGGATATGACTTAAGGTCACCACAAAGTTAGTCGCCAGAGGGTGCAGGCATGGAGACACCATCTGAGCTGAATGCGGAGTGCATACTTGGATAAAACTTGGGGGAGAAGGGCAAGGGGCCTGACTCCATTTTTAGAAGGAGCTCACAAGAGTTCCTACACACAAAGATTAGGGGGCCGCGATGTAAATCCCCAAGGGTGCAAACTTTGGGTTGTCGCCGGTGTCGCATGTCATTGAGGAAAATGACTACTTCAGGTGTGTGAGGGTGTGATGCCCCAAAGTTTTGGGGCCTGTCACCCGGCAAGACTGTGCGTGCCAACTAGGCCACACCCTTGTCAGCTATGCAGGCGGCATGTGCTGAAGGAATGTGCTGAAGTTGAGGATGAGGCAAAGGGGCATAAAATGAGGCAACAAGTATCTAGATATGTTGAATGACATGTCCTAAGAGTGCCAAGGTGATTTGAAGAGGGATTGGTGTAAGCCCAAAGGGGTGGAGCTATGGTGAGGATCGTGTGCGATGTTCAATGTTAGCGCCGTGCCATTTTGAGCTACAAGTAGAATGTAAGGATTTTGATTTAAAGTGTTGATATTAAGGGGGTATGCTTACCAAATTTGGGGTCATTTGGAGTCCGTTTGGATAGGGGCTTGACTTGGCCAAGGTCCAGTGGCATTGTCATAATTTGTTGATTGGTTTGAAGTCCATAACTCGTTCCATAAGTATGGGAATGGGATGAAACTTCATAGAGGTGTGAAGAAAGTCAAGAGAAAGGAGTAGGAACAAACGACACCCAATTTGTAGGTCGGATGGATAGTCTAAGCCCCAGTATGATTCTCGGGCAGAATGATGTCTAGTGCCAGACATTAAGATTATTTATTTTAAGCACATATAAGGGGGGCATACATGGTGACAGCCTACCAGCCTCCCCCGGGTGTGTCGACAGATGGCCACCCCAAGTGTGCTGCCTTGAGGGACAACCTCAAGGGCCTGCTTTGGCATGTCAAAGGAATGCGCAAGGTACTCATAGGGCTTGAGAACCCTATGGGCAACGCAGGGTCGGGTGGACTAGCGTTGGGCACCCCGACATGGCTAAAGGTTGGCTATATGAACTGACAATCCCCACGGGCTATCTAAGTGATTGAAGGATGACTCCAAGATGATAAAGCAATCCAGATACTCTCCCCAAGAGACTCGTGAGCTGACTTGTGAGCTTGGCTAAGGTTCAGCCAAGCGAGCAAGAGTCTGTTGGCCTAGACGCGCAGTTGTGGGGCGACGTTATGCTATGGAAGTTGGATAAAAGTTGTGCGGGCTGTGTTTGGCTATGCCATAAGATATGAGAGGGCATATAAAAGAAATACTCTTGTGACTAAGGCCAAGGATTGAGGGTTGCCCTACTCGGGCGAAGCAAAGGCCAAGTGTACATGCACGAGGCGATGTCAAGCTTAAGGATAAGACTGTGTATGCGATGGTGATGCTCAGGACCAGGCAAGGGACGAGTATATCCGTAGCCATCCCCAGGAGCGCATATGGATGAGATCCAAGGATTGATGGTGTGCCACAAAAATTGCTTATACGTCGTCCATGACTGGCAATATGTTGATAGAGAGGCACCAAAGGGAGAAAACCTCTAAGGCGACTTCCCACAGGCATAGGATCGTGCTAAAGACCTGGGAAATGAGAAAGGCTGGCCCATAGTTGGGGAAACCATGGGTGCCACACAGGCAAAATTGTGTGTCGCTGACACAGTGAAGAATGAGCCCGTGACACTAGTCTAATACATAAGAGAGAGATAAGTAATACTCTGAACGCCAGGAGATCACTTTAAGTCTCTGAACCAGGGCTACTCCGCATGATGTACACATCAACGACGATAACCCGTACTATGATCTGCAAGCTACAGAAGTGTAGTATGAGTACCAAACGAATGGTACTCAGTAGGTTACTGCTAACTGAGCTTCAAAGATAAAGCAGATATATACAATATATAAGCAGAAAAGAAACTACACCCAAGAGTCCAGAAATCACATGACAGGTCAATGAGACAATGGGGAACAACTATCCTATTCATGTCCAAGAGTGTAACATAATAAAACTAAGGAAGTACCAGGGTGAACTATTCTATTCTAGCTACATTCAATATACGTCAATCCTATACAGTATATCCTAGGTCAATATACGAATAAAGAGTGAAATAAAAATATATGTAGTAGTATACAAGTCGAAGAAATAACCATACAACATGAACAATGAAGAAAGGGATATACGGTAGTATCATAGCTTTATATAACTAGATATATATAGGTATATATACATATAAACATGAGGTCATCTCAAAGCATAACCTATATCATCATATTCTCATTTAAGACCTCATTATAACACTTATCAGGATTTAAATACTATCATACTAAGGGTTTTCAATCTACATGGCTAGACATGAAATAATTGTGCATAATAATGTAATCATAAGATAGGAAATGCCGAAGACATACCTCAAATTTCGATACCGGATTAAAGACCAATCTGTCATAAACTAGCCATAATAATGATCATAACAATCATAACAACATTATCAATAATGGCGTGAATAACCGGCTATTTCGGAAAACCAAATACCTAGTCGAGCCTATGTGTACCCCCGCCGCCCTAGGCTCGAAAGGTTCAATCAACATACAATAACACAAGGCATATTCTTCACCCATATCGATGCAACTGTCCCATACCGGCTGATAGACATAGGTGCATACTGGTGATAGGCAATGTGCATACAAGAATGAATGCAAAGTACACAATCAATATCACAACTCATCGTAATTGTCCTCACCAGGACTATCATTATCGTAATTAACCCCTGGCCTTGCCGGGTATCAACACATTATCAATAGTATCCTCCGGCCTTGCCGGGTATCAATATATCATCAATATATACTCCGTCCTTGCCGGGTATCAATATATTATCAATATAACCTCCTTCCTTGACGGGTATCAATATCATAACAATAGTATCCTCCGGCCTTGTCGGGTATCAACATCATCACAATTACCATAACCAAATAAGATACACTAAAATACTCATAAACATAGACACATCACCATAGAATATCCTTCTAGTCAATACTTCTAGACTACTCGTTATTAGTTAATCAACACTTATTATAATAGAATCACTAGTTCACTAGTAATCACATAACCTTTAGTTATTAGCCTAAACATTATCCTTACTCACGGAATAACAACTAACCACTATTTATTAAATAGCCAATATCTAACATCTAGTCAAGGTTCATCACTAGATCAAAAATGCCATTTATCCACCATTCATTATTACCAACTAATCATACTATATTCGTTAATCATTAATAGTCAACAATTTACCATTTATCATCTAACCATTCTTTATTAAGTAACATCCTTCATTAACTAATCATCGTTTACCAACTAATCCTCGTTTATCAACTATTCAACATCATTATTATCCATGTATCAATCATCGCTAATTACCATATCTCAACTAAGCAAGGTTCATTAACTAGTAGATTAGATTTCTAGCCATCAAGTACTATAGCCACCTAAAAGACATCTAGCTACCACTTAGCTTAATACTTAATTAGGAAGAATAGTCATAAGATCGTATTTCAACTAGAATCACATCAATTACCAATATAATAATCATGAATGTACCAAATCTATGCATGCCTTCACCAGTATTTAATTAGTGGAATAATAAGCATTATATCGCATCTTCCTTCATCCCATATCGGAGAGATATGTATACAAATATATACATATTCATATTCATATTCATAAACTGTAATCACATCATTTATAATGACAAACACTTCTCGGATATTTAATCAATGTCATAACGCGACCCTTGGCCTATTAATTTATTCGGAATAATCTCAACATTATAATCACAGCCTTAGGCCCATATTATATTCGAAACTCATATCAATAATCATATTTGTAATCCATAGCATATCTCTAATCATCTCACATATATGAGGCATCCCACATATAGGAAGCATAATATCAATAAGTATGTAAGCATCTCTCACGCAAGAGGCATCTCACATTTAGGAAATATAATATAGATAGACATGTAATCGTCTATAGGATATCTTATATCAATAGGTCATGCATCATGACTACGAGGAATATCACTTCTCCAGGCCAATTTATATATCCAAGAGAAACATTGTCTCTATAGGTCCAACAATCATGACTAAAGGAAATATCAACTCTGTAGGCCAATCATCAAGTCTAAGAGGAAATAACATCTCTATAGGAAAATCATCAAGTCTAAGAGAAAATAACATCTCTATAGGCCACATAACGTATCTAGAAGGAATATCATCTCTAAATGCCTAATATCACTTCCACAAGGAGTATCATAATCATAACTCAAAAGTCACAATCCGGGAACGTCAATACAAGTTACCAAGTTATGAAGTAACCTCATTCTAAGGTTTACTAGCCTCATATATATCTAACATCCGTAACTAAGTCCACAAGACTTAACACAAGCTTAGGCCTAAGTGGACCGAACGATCCCACTTCTAATCCACAATTTTCATAATCAGGCATACTATGTCCTAAACTAGGATAAGGTATATAGTTCATCTTCTAGATGTCAATTAAGCCATATTCAAGCCTAAGATAGCAACTTCGACTAGAAACGAGGGTACTCAAGTCAACTTTACCCAATTTACGATTTCAAGACTACCACACTAGCCCAATAAGGTTAAATATCCAAATCATGCTTCAACTACTAAAACTATACTCCAAACATAGATTTATATCATATTCATGTTATAACTGATCTAAACTAAAGATGGAAGGCAATAGGATACAAAAAGGGTTATATGCATGCCATCTTACGAGTCTAAAACCCTCATCTAATCCCCAAAACATCAACAATCAAGGCCAAGTTATCCTACTCATAATCAAGCCTAACATCCATATTCACATGCAACATATATCACTCATCATCTATGAAAAAAAAACTATACAGAAGCCTACCTCAAAGCCAAATCGCAAAACCTCACTTCATGCACCACATGCTCGTATTCACTTTATAATCCTTAAAATGACATCACACTATCAAAACCATAATCTACTCATCAATACGAGTCTAATGATACCCATATTACACTATTGTGCTTCGGGTCCAAAAACAACACCAAAACCCCCAAGTAAATCCCGCATACGGAAAATGAGTTTTCGAGACCAACTCAATGTTCACACATGAATAAGGAATCACAACCCTTAAAGAATGGGTGAAAACTTAGCATACCTTGGGCAAGAAATCAAGCCCTAAGCTAAATTGGGGTTTTGGGTCAAACTAAGAAATTCAAGCATGAATTCAAGGAATTCTTACCTTAATCTTGAAGATAATTAAGCTCCCAAGTCACCCTCTATGATCAATTTTGAGTTATTACACTCATTTTGGGATTTCTAGGTCTAAATGGTGAAGGGGAAATGCCCCAAATGCATCTTGGGACCTTTATATAGACCCTATAGGTAAAGAGATGCCACTATCGCGGTCATACGGGCCACGATCGCGCTCCTAAGATCTCACACTCTTGGCCGCGATTGCGGTTGCACCAGATGACATCAAACAAAAATAAGTTTTTGACCCTCGAAACTCATCTGGAATCCAAATAGCATGATACAATAGTGAATTTTGAGTGTAACCAACATTTAAAATCCATTAGGATCATCAAAACTTTCATAGAAGATCATTTAAGCAAAAAGTGGGGCCTACACCTATAGTTTCATCAAGTTCGGGAGCCTTGGGACCTGAACTAAGGGATTCCCTAGCCTAAATTCAATGTTCCAAATGCGATGGCAAAGTTGGATTTTCCATATAAGGTCGTTTCAGTCAAATATGAGTCGTACAACCATTCTTTCCAATTTTTAACTTTTCAACCAATAGGTCGAAATGAGCTTGGGTTCATTGGGACTCGAACAAAAGGTCTACCTAGACTAAAATTGATATTTTGGATCTATTGGCGAAGTCGAAATTTACATCCGAGATTATTTCACTGAAGTTCACTCGGTGGCCATTTGAAACCAGCGAAGACTTCAAAACAGGGAATTGGCTCTAAAACCAAATGAACTGCCCGGTAACCGAACCGTCATTCCCAACAAGTCATAAATGACTTGAGGCAGCTATGAACAAGTTCAAACAGTGAAGATAAGCATAAATATGGAAAATGACCTAAAGGGTCATTACACTAACCTATCGATCAAATTCCAACTACACACTTATACTTCACGGGGGTCCTGTGACACCCCCCCCCCCCCCAAACTTTTTATTTTCTTTATTATTTGACCCTTAAACACTAACTTGTCACAGAAGGTGAAAACACCTCCTCTGGGTGCGTAAATCTAATATCCAACACTCCATTTTTTTTAAATATACACGTGACAGTCCAAATCAGTCCATATTAAGGCTCCTATGTGTTTTTTGTTTTCCAATTAAATATTTCTAATTTCTCAACCATTTTCTCCTAGAATATCTTTCTTCTTCTTGCCTTTTCCTTTATTTTTCAAAGATTGAAGCTTGGATTTAGTTGTCAAGCCTTTTAACTGTAATTTTCACTCTAAAATTTGAAGATTTTAAGTTTGTAATCTTCTTCAATTTCAAACTTAGGACTCAAAGTGGAGTCCATGTGAGGCTATGCAACAATCTCCAAACTTTACACTTGCAGGAGTGTTAACACCACCACCGATGCCCAATTTCCCCAACTTTATTTTTTACCTCAACGAATGGTGTCAATGATTCCCATGCTCACCAATTTGATAAGATGAAATTGAATCTTTTAGGTCGAAATCTTTGGCCTCAAATAATGATCTCTGTTTATAGAATCTAAATGTATGTTGAAATTGACATCTATTCGCCCAATCAAACATTTCATATCTGAGGATTTCTTCTCTGTAGATGAAAATCAAATTTTGTAACTAATTTTTTCAAGAAGCTAAAAAATTAGTGAAAATATACATTAGAGGCTCATCAAAATGCCTCTAATATTTCGATAATATCAGGTGAAAATATATATCAAAAAATAAATCAACAATGATCATTAAAGTTTTCATGCATCTGAAAGTAAGTTAAAGAAAAAATTGTTCTTCCCAAAAGGAAGGGTGAAGAAGAGAGGTGAAGAAGTGAGGTCCACTTTAAGAAGGAAAATTAAAAGAGAAAAAAATGGGTGAGGCGTGTGTAATTAAACAAGTGCATATATCTGGTTTAGGTGGACATGTCAGCATTTAAAGGGCTAAATAATATAGGATATAAAAGGTTTAGGGGAGTCATAGGACTCCCGTAAAGTTGGAGTGTGTAGTTGAAATTTTGAGTATAGATTGGGGGGATTTTAGAACATTTTATCCTTTTTTTTTTAAATAGGGCATTTGACGTTGATTTGAGTTTTTCTATTAAAGAAAGAGTCCATGTGAAAATTTTTTTAATAACAAGAGTAAATTTAACTCCAAAGTGTAACATCGATGTAAAATTGACACTGAAGTATGACGACAAGGATAAATATGACCCCAAAGTATGACAAACGACATAATCAGCTAAAGGTGTCAAACGGGCCGGGCTGACCCGGCCCGACCCGGCCCGAACCGGCCCGAAACACCAAACCGGACCGGTTTGACCCGGCCCGGAAAGCCCTAGGGCTTTAGGGTACCGGGTACCGGTCCGTTTTTTTTTTAAAATTGGGCCCGGTTAACCCGGCCCGGACCAACCCGGTCCAGGCCCGCCGGTTAACCGGCCCGGCCCGGCCCGGTAACCCAAAAAATTAAAAAAATAAATAAATTATTTTCAATGTCTTGGGCCAAACTAGCCGTTGGCCCAACGGTAATATTACCGTTTTTGGGTCCAAACGGCTAGTTTGGGCCCATTTGATTAAAAAAAAAATATATATATAAAATATTTTTTAATCCTCAAAATAAATCTATAAATACCCTACAACTTCAAATCATTTCTCACACAATTTTTCACTCTCTCAAATCTCATTCTCTCTCAAATCTCAATTCTCAATTCTCAAATATTCAATATATTTAATTTCTTAAAGTGTTCACTTTAATTTTTTAATTTTTCGTTTACAAAGTAAGAGCGGAAGTTTCTAAAGTCGCAATCTTCGGATACTTCCAAAATTTGGTATTGTCGTTCCATCTCTTACGTTTAATTTTTATTTATTGTATTAATTATTTAATATTTAATTTTATTATATTTGTGTATTTTGAATATTTTTAGTTTAATTTAATTTATATTATGGATAAATTAAAAAACCTCGCTGCTAAAGGTGTTAAAATTTTTTGTCCCGGAAGCGGTAGTGGTAGTAAAAAGCGAATTATTAGCGGTAAAGGTAGTTCAAGTAATAGATATACCCGTGTGACTTCGCCTCCGGTACCGCTTGGTACACCTTTTGAGGAAGAAATAGGTGTAGGTGCTCACGATATGGATTATGTAGAATTTTAAGAAAATTACGGTATAGAAGAAGAAAATGAAGTAGATGCAGTTAATGTAGACGAAGATGATGAAAATATTGCTGAAACACCCGCAGTAGGAGATGCTAACGTTAGATCTGAATCAGTTAATCTCCCTTCCCGTCCTCCCAGTGCCCCAAAACCCCGTAAAAGAACTAGTATTGCATGACAATTTTTTGAACGTATATCAGATATTGAGGTGTAGTGCAATATTTGTCAACAAATATATAAGCATAGAAGTGGCGGTAAGCAAGGGGGTACGGGTACGTTAATGAGACATATAGCTGAAGATCACAAAAGAGAGTTAAATATTGCAAAAGGTGGTGGGGATGTTGGTGGGTCAACGCAAACTAGAATGGACCCAACAACCGGTCAAGTAGCGAAAAAGTATAATAAATTGAGGGACCGGGAAGAAATAGCTAAAATGGTAGCTGTGGGTTGTTTGCCTTTTACTTTTCCTTCTTCTGATGCTTTTATCCGTTATATACAAGCAATTTATAATCCTATGTTTAATGGTATTCCTAGAACTACTTGTCGGTCTGATATTTTTAAACTCCATTCACAATATTGTTTTTATTTATCAACATTCTTAAAAAATATTCAATGTAGATTGTCCCTAACTTCTGATCTTGGTCGTGCTGTTAATAAAAATGATTATTTAACCGTTACTTGTCATTGGATGGATAGTAATTTCATAATGCAAAAACGTATTCTTGCTTTTTTATATGATGAAGATCGCAAACATACTGGACAATTTATTGCTGATTCTATTATTAAAATTGCCGGATATTATGGTATAGAAAATAAAATTTTATGTATTGCTTTTGATAATGCTTCTAACAACAAGAATGCTATAACAAAAATAAAATCTACGTTATCTCCACCCTTTCCTGAAATTTTCCATATTAAGTGTGCATGTCATATCTATAATTTAATTGTAAAAGATGGTCTTGACTTTTTTGAGGTTTATATTGAAAAAATTCGTCTTGCCGTAGGTTTCATTCAAGGAAATAATCGTAGAGCGAGAATTAAAGAATTTAAAGTTAAATGTCAAGAAAATGGACTTACACCGATTTTAATGCCTGAGAAATTGATATTAGATGGAATTCTACGTATGAATTTTTAAAAACTTGTTATAAATATAGAATTCCTATTACACTAACTTTTAATCAACACTGTGGTTCTTTTGCTGATTCTGCTGATTGCATGTTACATAATTCTGATTGGGTTATAATTAATGATCTTGTTAAGTTTTTAGAAAAATTTTATGTAGCTACGGTTGAATTTTTCGGTGCATACTATCCTACTGTTTGTAATATTTTGGCATATATAGCCGATATTTCTGGTTTGCTCCAACAATATAAAAATAAAGAAGGTTATAAAGAAGCTGTTGGCGCTATGTTTACGAAATTTAAAAAATATTTCTTCCCGATTCCCCCTATTTACTTGGTTGGTGCTATGTTAAATCCGTGCATGAAATTTAATCATATGTGTCACTTTAGTACTCTTATTTATGCTAACTTAGAAATAAATACTAACCGTGAGTCTGAACAAGAGCAGCCTGATTTGTGGACGGCTACGGCTGATGCAAAAGATTATATAGAAAAATTATATAATCACTATGCTGATTTATTTGATTCAGCCGTACCTACAAATATCAGTCCAACTGTCGCTCCTCATCCTCCCGAGGAGCCATCATCTTCTAAAAGGCCGGCACATAGTGGTTTTCCTGATTCGTTTTATGATTTAACTTGTTGGAACAGTGTGGATGAGAGAGCTTACACATCAACTTATCGGGAAGAGCTGAAATATTATCTGCGGACGCCACCAGAGGATCGAAGACGACGGATCAACTCGCTGGATTGGTGGAGGAATAATGAATCACAATATCCTGTACTTTCAAGATTAGCCAGAGATATCTTGAATGTTCCAATGTCAACCGTTGCATCAGAGAGCGCCTTCAGTCAGGGACGATAGCAGCTTGGAGACAACCGACACTCATTGGGAAGCAACACAATGAATGTTTTAGTTTGCCTTAGAGATTGGATTAGAGCAGAAAGAAGAAACCAAGGAATGGAACCAGAGCCAAGCGACGACCTCAAACTTGAAGAAATTATGACTTCACGGGAGAACTCAACAGAATCAAGTCCAATGCATGGGTTTGCCCCCGTTGACTTCGACTATCCTATGCAAATTCCAATTAATATTAACATGAATGAGTTGGAAAAAATGATGCATAATTTATAGATTTTTCATTCATGTAAATTATAAATTTTGGATCATTTTGCAATCAATAAAATTCCACAAATTCATTCACTCCTTAGTCGTTGTTTTTTTATTTTTTTTTATTTATCAATTTAAAGTTTTAATATCTTCTATACAACTGTATATTTAATGTATACATGTGTATATGTTTATATATCTTATATAGAAGTGTATATTTAATGTATACACGTGTATATATCTTCTATAGAAGTGTATATTTAATGTATACACGTGTATATATCTTCTATAGAAGTGTATATTTAATGTATACATGTGTATATGTTTATATATCTTATATAGAAGTGTATATTTAATGTATACACGTGTATATATCTTCTATAGAAGTGTATATTTAATGTATACATGTGTATATATCTTCTATAGAAGTGTATATTTAATGTATAGATTGTGTATATAGCGTATATATAGTGTATATTTGACCGGTTTTTATCCGGGTTTGACCGGGTTTTAGCGGGTTTGACCGGATTGGGTTAAGTGGGCCGGTTCCGGATGGGTTTTATTTTTTTTACTGTGCGGCCCGGCCCGGCCCGGTTAAGGCCAAAACCGGCCGGTAACCCGGTTAGAGAGAGGGGGCCGGTTCCGGGTTGACCCGACCCGGCCCGTTAGACAGTCTTATAATCAGCCAATTTTTCAAAGTTGAGGATAAATCTGATTTTTCCCCCCTTAAATGTACCTCCCACACAAATTGTGTGATTATTTCTAATGCGATCTTCCACCAACACAATTATTGAGTAAAATTTGTGAACCAAAGCTTAAGCAGATCAAAAAACAAAAACATTTTTAGCATATTTCTTCTAAGATTTGAATCGCAAAACACAAAGTGATGAAAAGTTCTTAAATAGCATGTAATCACAATTAATGGTAAATTTGAAATTTAGAACAAACTCAACATGCTAATTTTCGAGCCAAATGAGTCCCATATAACAAAAATAAGGTGAAAAAGAAAAACAAAAAGTACGTTGATGTGTAAAAATAGTCTAATTATCTGAACCTTAACGCTGACTCATAACAATTTGATCGCTCAAACACGTGTTTGAACCAAAAAATAGATCGAACATTTTCATGACTAGCAACATAAGTAAAAAGTTTGGATTTGCGCAAGAGGAACTGACCCAAGCAAGGGGTGTCAATCACGTAAAATAATAGATCAAAGGTCCCTTGTCAAGGATTAGAGAATAATAATTTTGAAATAAAATGTATAATAATTGTATACTGCCATTTGAGTAGAGGGTTAATTTATCTCGATATTATAAATATGAAATTAGTTGTCCCATACAAATGTTTGGAAGAAATATAATCTCAACATGACCAATCTAGTGTTCGATTGGCCATATAAAAGTTATAATTGTCACCTTTCCAAGTTCATAGTCTGCAAGCGTTAAACGTGTGAAGATAACTTTACAAATTACATCAATCATAAGTACTTTATATGTCAAAAGTACATAATAACTTAACCAGAAATGTTTAAACCACGCCCAACATAAAACCATTTTATTCATCGTTCTAATAGTAAAAACACACAGATCACTTGGCAGCCAAAGTTCATCAAACGGCTCGTAGTACCAGAGCCCAGATTGGGTAGACCAACAGAAGGATTATACCAACTGTGTTAGATATACCATTGCTTTGTGTCAAGGAATTTCTGAATCCACCAGAGGCTCTGATGTGCTCTTGGAGGAGATAACAGCCAATCAAAAGACATATCACAGTGCCAACCCAACTGTCTCTGAAAGTGTGGGCAAAGAGGTTGGGTGCAACTACTAGGAGTAGGATTAGTGAACCAGGCATCTCCAACCAGTCTGAATTTTACGGACAACATTGTAAAGAAGGATTAGCATATATCTATGACTTGAGCAGATACGTTGGTAGCATAATTTGAAGTAGATATTTATACATACACAATTTTAAGATTAAGAATTAGTGGGTTCCGAATGAGTGTGACCTTCAGCCTTGTGACCATATGAGGTCCTGGATTCAAGTTGTGGAAACAACCACTTGCATAAATGCACGGTAAGACTGCGTACAATAGACCTCGTGGTCCAGCCTTTCTCCGGACCTACCCCACGCATAGTGGGATTTCATGCACTGAGCTGCCCCCCTTTATATAAACATATTTTTTACCAAAAGCAATAGGTTCAGTTAAATTCATAGAACTTGCTCTAGTTTTGCCTCCATGCGTGTTTTGATGTGTGCACTATAGAAAGAGAAGTGTACAAACCAGCAAGTGGGCACATCAACTAATCCATCGGGTACTTGCTTTTCCCACCAGCAGAGGTAATGGATAACTCCAGCCTACCAAGACTCATGCAAAATGGAAAGAACCTAATACTAAGCTTTAGTCTGCTAGATTTGAACCCTGTTCTCCTGGGATATTTTGCCCTTCCCTGACCACCAAACCACACCCTAGAGTATTATTAAAGTAGATATTGACCCGCTAGATTCACAAAGGAACTTGAAGTAGTCTTGCTAGTCTTTCCACCATCTATGTTTATGCCCGAGGGTGTAAATAGACTTGTTGAAGCTAATGCTCAAAATATTTTGGGAGAAACTACATTTGAGTTTATCACTAAGAGGTCAAGAGTGTGAAGATAACAACAACAACAACAAACCCAGTGTGTTCCTACAAAGTGGGGTCTGGGGAGGGTAAGATGTACACAGTCATACCGCTACCTCCGAAGAAGTAGAGAGGCTGTTTCCGATAGACCCCCGGCTCAAGAAAGTGTGAAGATATTATCACTATATACAAATCGTGTTTTATGCTTCAGTCTACACATAAAAATCTACCCAAGGAAAGCAAAATATCAACAAAGAAAATCCTCGTGACTGTTCCTAGACGGCTATGCTACAAATTCGCTAAAACCTTCAATAATATCTCTAAAATTACTAGTGAAGCACTCATCTGTGTTTACCATTCTCCAATGGTAAACATGCACATATTTGCAGAAAGGAGAGTGCTGGTAGTATGAATAAACCAGTTTATGATCACTGGTTTTGGTGGCTGGGCTAGTATCTCATCTGTGTGAAGCTCGGAGTTTCAAAAAGCATACTAATAAATTAAAATTAAGAGACATATATCTTCCATGATCCATCAAATGTTATGCTAATAAATTTGGTGTGCATATTACTTGCCGGAAAGCATTTCCAATTGTTTTTGGAATATTAAGAAAGAGTTGGCGGAAAAGGTTTGGATTACAAGCAAAAGAACTTAATTGCAGAAAGCCAAAAATGATAACCAATAGGTTACTTTCATCATATAAATCAAAAGCTAATGTTCGTACCTGGAAAATGTCGTGGGAAGAAAAGCCTGAGTACGACTGCAACGAAAGCAATCCATTTCCCAACCTCTCCTCTGGAGATCAAAAACGATAATTGATGAATGAAGGAAAGAACCTCTTTGAATCAGGTAGCAATCTAGAGATAAGAGAATATCCTTGAAGACAAAGAAGCAAGGAGATATTAAAGAGCACCAAACAAGGAAAGTTTACCTGAAGAAGTGGAATAACACTGAAGGGAAACTGAAGAAAATATATGGGACTAGAAGTCCAGTCAGCATATTTGTTTTCCAGTTTGTCCGGTCCAGTATCAGCAAATAACTGCAGATGATATTTGCTCAACTGGTTATTACAAAATCCACCAAGAAAAGGTGTAAACTCTAGGTTCTTTACAAACCTATTTGACTATGAAATAAAATAAAGCATTTAAAGAACTTGCAACCAGCAAACTGACCACATTCCACAAAGATGAATCACATTTCACCAGCTAACTTTACACCATCAAAATATACTTATTCAATTGATTGAATCACTTCATCTAAAAGCTTAACACATATAATAACTTTTTTTTTTAATTCAAGAATACAAGTGAAGCATATAAAACAAAGCAAGAACATTATACATCAAGCATAGAGAGGTGGCTTCTTACAACAGGTAGAAAGCAGAGAGAGTAAAGGTTGAGTAACGAAATGGTTGAGAAGAGAAAGAGCAAGAAGTAATGCTTAGAAAATCATACAAATCTTAATGGCTCATGTTATCAAACAGAAGTTAATTAAGTAGAATTTTTAATTTGGTGCACCTGCACATTTATGCCATAGAAGCTATACTTCGTTGCTAGACAAACATTAGTGTCATGTCATGTTCTCTAATGGGACTACACAATATCGAGTATGAGAGAGAGCTTGCTCTTTCACAAGGACATACTGGGTTACTTAACTTTGTTTTGGGTATGGTCCAGGCAAGCATATTACCATAGTTGAGCTTTGCAAAGTAACAAAGTTTTACACTAACTTACCTGATGTCTTCCTTTAGGCATACTAAAAATTAATTGGAATGACGTTGCAATATCTATTGTCTGCAGAACATTTTCGACACATAAAAGTTGAAGAACCAGAAAAAAGAGCGACTTCCAAGATTCCCTACACCATTAAGTCGATAGACATCCCCATGTCCATGTAAAGGTGAATTCAAGATTTAGAGTTTGTGATTTGGAGTTCCACTGCACCAACTGAGATGTCAAGAGAAAGCCTTAAACTTCTCTATGGCATTGCAAAGGGAGATCGAAGATGAAGATTTTCTGATGCAGTGTGTTTATGTTTAGGATGAAAACTTTGTCAAGAAATGCAGATCAACACTTGGGATGTCTTTTCCCATTTTAAATAGATAACAAGAAAATTTAGCCTGGACTTACGCATTTATTTTTGAAGTAGACAACTTCTCTGGGATTTAAATGAATAGACACAACATGAGGAAAAATAGATAGGAGAAAGAAGAAGAAAGACAACCTTATCTTAGGAAAATCTATGGGGCAATGAATTGGTGCTAACTACTAATCTCTTCATAATATGTTAAAAGCAAAGTAAATTAGCTCAGGGTTGGTAATGTAAAAGCAAAAGCATTGAATATGAGAGGTTATAGATACGATATCAAGCTTTATACCAAATTAGAGCAGCTAAACAGGATGACCCCCAAAATCAGGAAAAAGAAAAACGATAACTAAAATGGTAGTTCACATTCAAGCTGCACCAAGTTCGAATAAGATCATTGAGTTGAAATATGGACACTAATAAGCCATACAAACTTTCATCCAGCCAGAGAAAAGTAAAAATATTTAAACATATAGGATAAATCCTATAATGCACATATTGCTTTTGCCTGTGAGAGAGTTCTAATTTGTAACTATGCGCCTAATCCACTCATCACATGTTGTGCTCTTCTCATTGTCTTACAAAGCTTAACAGACTAAGGCTTAATACATAGCCAGTCCCTTAAACTTGCCAGCAAATTTCATTTAGACACTCGAACTACTTGTGTTCCAATTGAAAACCTGAACACATGATAAATTATTCCAATTAGACACATCTGATTCACATTTTGAAAAAAAATCCTCATGGTCTCAAGAGCCTATTAGCTAGTTAAGTTAACCACATAAAATATCCTCTCTCCTTAATTTTACGCATCAACCTTGGTTAGAAAACGTCTGGGTTTACGACTTACTAAGATGAATGCATATAATTAAAGGAGATCGTATATTTTATGTGGTCAACTTAACTACTCAATAGACTCTTGCTAATACGCACAAAACTTTTTCCAAAATAACCATATTTAATTGGAATACTTTAAAATGTGATTAGGTGCTCAATTGGAACAGGTCATAGTTACTGATGTATTAAGCATAAATTAAACATTATTCGAAGAGAAAACAAATTAGTAAAAGTAACTTCTGGTATTCTTCAGAAAGTGATAAAGACAATATGATTTTCCCCTCGTTATCACTTATCGAATTGAAAACCTCAAAATCAAAAGGAAAAAATATCAAGCTAGCTATTCACGTCAAAAGTCCACTGGAAAAGGAAAAAAAAAAAAGAATCTAATGTCGCAAAGCACAGTTTCCTCAATGTAATAGACATAAGAAGACTAAAAAAATTTCTTTACAATAAGTTTCTAACTTTTCGTTAATCAGAAATTATAAACAGATGACATTACTATTTATCATTACAAGCAAAGAATAAAAGAAAGAAAGAAAAAAAGGAGTTTGGACATTACATGGCAGCAAATGAGGCAAACCATTTGAGTAAAGAAGTACCAAATCCAAGACCACCAAGTTTAGTGGCATGATCAAGTAGCTTCTTAGCAGCTAATTTGAGCTCATTAAGATCTTGATTAATCAATCTGTTAGTATCTTCATCAGTCTTCATAGCCAAATAATCCATCCTCCCCATTTTTTCTTACACCTCTTACTCGTACTAGATCTGAAATATTATCGACAAATTAGTAAGGATAAAGGGGAAATACAGAATTAATGTGTACAATCCAGCCTGTCGAGTGACTATTATTAGTATTTATTTTTCAAGTATAGGTATAGTTGAGATCAGATGGAGATGGCTGTTTAAACTGTAATATTGGACACGTGCGGCCTTACAAGGGAACTTAAATTTCGCCACTTTGACCGAAGTTAATGTACCTTGCCACCTTGGTACCACGTTTCTTACAAAATTGGGTTTTACGCTGCGTCGAACAATACTTATTTATATTACTAAAAATAAATATTCACTAATATTTATGTAGTTTAGAAACTTAATTTATTATATTTATTTTATTTTTAATATTAAATATTTTTAATGTAGAGGTAAAGAGAGTTAGTGATAGACTGATATCTGTTAAGTTGGTCATGGGAGGGTCTACGACGAAAATTATTAGTGTCTACGTCCCGCAAGTAGGTTTGGACGAAGAGGAGAAGAAGAAATTCTGGGAGGTTGTAGATGAGGTGGTGAGGAGCATCTCGAGCACTGAGAAGCTTTTCGTGGGAGGGGATTTTAATGGCCATATTGGGTCTTTGTCGAGGGGGTATGATGATGTGCATGGCGGTTTCGGTTTGGTGAGCGGAATGAAGGAGGAGCTTCTCTGTTGAATTTTTCTAGGGCTTTTCGGTTGTGGATAGCGAATTCGAGCTTTCCGAAGAAGGAGGATCACCTTATTACGTTTCGTAGTTCTGTGGCCAAGACTTAGATAGACTTTTTGCTTCTTAGAAAAGAGGATAGAGCGCTATGTAAAGACTGTAAAGTCATACCTAGCGAGAATCTCTCGACTCAACATAGGTTGTTGGTGATGGACTTGGTTATCAATAAAGGCAAAAAGAAGAGAAGTGGCGAGGCATGGCCCAGGATTAAGTGGGGTAACTTGACTTTGGCTAGTGCTTTGGAGATGGAAGAGAAGTTGAAGAGTATGGGGGCTTGGGAGAGTAGAGGGGGTATGGATAATATGTGGGAGACAACTACCAGTTGCATTAGGGAGACCGCTAGAGAGGTGTTGGGTGTCTTGAGAGGTCAATCTGGCAAACATCGAGGAGACTGGTGGTGAAACGAAGAGGTCAAGAGAAAGGTGGAGTCTAAGAAGGTGGCTTATGCTAAGTTGGTTGGGAGTAAGTATGATGAGGAAAGACAACAGAATAAGGAGGAGTATAAGGTAGCTAGAAGAGAGGCTAAGTTAGCGGTTACGACGGTTAAGACAACAGCTTTTGAGAGTTTGTATGCAGCTTTAGAGGAGAAAGACGGAGATAAGAAGTTGTATAGGATGGTCAAGGCCAGGGAGCGGAGGGCTCGTGACCTTGACCAAGTGAAGTGCATCAAAGAAGATGATGGTATAATATTGGTTGAGGATGCCCTCATTAGAGAGAGGTGACAGTCCTATTTTCATAAACTTTTGAACGACGAGGGGGAAAAAGGTTCTGTGTTGGGAGACTTAGAGATATCTGAGGAGGGTTATAATTATAGTTGATATCTGAGGAGGGTCACAATTATAGTTCTTGTAGGCGTATCGAGGTTGAGGAGGTCAAGGGAGCTATTCGCAGGATGTGGCGGGGTAGGGCGACGAGGCCAGACGAGATTTCAGTCGATTTTTGGAAGAGCACTAGCGGGGCAGGTCTGGAGTGGTTGACAAGGTTGTTTAACATTATTTTTAGAGCTGCTAAGATGCCTGAAACGTGGAGGTGGAGCACGATGATTTCAGTGTATATGAACAAGGGAGACATTCAGAGTTGTAACAACTATAGAGATATTAAGTTGTTGAGTCATACTATGAAGGTTTGGGAAAGGGTGGTAAATTTGAGGATGATGAGGATCGTGATGATCTCTGAGAATCAGTTCGGTTTCATGCCTGGTCGCTCTACCACTGAGGCCATTCACCTTGTGAGGAGATTAGTGGAGCAGTTTTGAGAGAGGAAGAAAGACTTGCCATGGAGTTTATTTGCAGATGATGTGGTTCTGATCGACGAGACTCGAGGTGGAGTTAATGATAAGTTGGAGATTTGGAGACAGACGCTTGAATCTAAAGGTTTTCGGTTAAATAGAACCAAGGCGGAGTACTTGGAGTGTAAGTTCAGTGATATGTCGCAAGAAGATGGAGTAGTTAGGAAGCTAAACTCTCAGGCCATCCAGAAGAGAGAGAGTTTCAAGTATCTGGGGTCCATAATGCAGGGTAATAGTGAGATTGATGAGGATGTCACGCATCGTATTGGGGCAGGGTGGTTGAAGTAGAGGCTCGTTTCGGGAATCCTTTGTGATAAGAAGGTGCCCCCGAAACTTAAAGGTAAGTTCTACGGAGTGGTAGTCCGACGGCTATGTTGTATGGAGTGGAGTGTTGGCCAGTTAAGAACTCCCACATCCAAAAGGTGAAAGTGGCAGAGATGTGAATGTTGCGATGGATGTGTGGACATACCAGGAAAGATAGGGTGAGGAATGAGATTATTTGGGAGAAGGTGGGAGTTGCCTCGGTGGAGGATAAGTTGCGAGAAGTGAGGCTACGTTGGTTCGGGCCTGTGATGATGAGGAGCCCTGATGCTCCAGTGCGGAGGTCTGAGACTCTGGCTATAGATGGTTTTAGGCGGGCTAGAGGTAGAATAAAGAAATATTGGAGGGAGGTGATTAGGCATGATATAAAGCAATTACAGCTTACAGAGGACATGACCCTTGATAGAAAGATGCGGAGGACGCGGATTAAGGTAGAGGGTTAAGGGGTGGGAGCGCGGCGGTAGTAATAGGGGAGTGCTCTTTTAGGTTTGGAGTTTCTGGTTCGTAGTGTTCTGGCTGTAGTTTTTGGGGCTAGTGGTGTTGGCTTTTTTTGCATCCCATACTAGTTTATTATGCACTTATCTTTTGTGTTTGTTTGTTAGTTTGTTTTGTGTACCATACTAGTTTATATGCGCTTACTTTTTGTATTGGTTATACTGTCATTGGTCCTAAGCCCGGTCTATCGGAAACAGCCTCTCTACTTCTCCTGAGGTAGTGGTATGGTCTGCGTACACTCTACACTTCCAAGACCCCACTAGGT
Organism: Capsicum baccatum var. pendulum; assembly: GCA_030864225.1. Taxonomy (NCBI): domain Eukaryota; kingdom Viridiplantae; phylum Streptophyta; class Magnoliopsida; order Solanales; family Solanaceae; genus Capsicum; species Capsicum baccatum. The sequence goes on from CM061551.1 coordinate 98,578,539, forward strand.
GGGAATGTTATTTTCCACAATACGGGTACGTAGAATCTGTATAATAGAATAACAACTTCAACTCGAGTTCAAGTATGAACAAGAACACAACGAAGTTGAACAAATACCCTCAACACAAGATCAAAATGATCTTTACAAGAGGTGTATTTTATATTTCAAAAATATAGATGAAACAGAAATTGTTAAGGCCAAGTCGTCCGAATTCATGGACTTTCCTTAAGGAATAATTCCCCTCACTGTACCCGAGGTTATGGAATCTTCCTCCCAGGATAAAATGGCCTTCAATCCGATTATAGCGGTATCTCAAATAAGCGGATTCTTCGAACACACTCACGGTTTGAATGATCACACTTAGAGTATTTTTAAGAAAAAGAAGAAGAAGCTTGTAATTCTGAAAAAAAATTCTGTGTTTCTTTTTCTTTTTTTACCTGTGGATGAAAACCAGGTTATTTATAGCGACAAGATGCCCCTTTGAAAGGTGGCATTGGTTCAATTTAGAGGTGTGTATCTTTTCCTGAAAATACATGTCTGTTTACTTAAACCATTGTAGTAATTTTCTGAAATAGTACACCATTTCGTGAAACATTGCATCAATTCGAAATAGTGTTATAGCAGTTTATGAAGCTGTGCACTGTTCACGCGAAATAATCACTGTTCACGCGTTCCTGCATGTTTTAACATTCCCATTCACACCCTTTCATTAATATGAACCCAACAATCCCTCACATGAATGGGGAATGACTATTTTTTTTTTTGTAAAACTTTTATGGACAAGTATGTGATCATCAAGCAAAGACTGATTGCATCTGGATAAGTAGGTTTCCCTTTGGAACTTTCCGTAGTGAACATGCATCGGATGCACTCGATCAATCGGTAGATTTGATATCTTTGAACCGTTGAGCTTTAATATACACCTAGACAACACATGTCACACAACTAACCTTTTACCGTTTATGGTTCTTACGGTTTTGTTCTTTTCAGCCATGAACACGTCCCAGTTTTCATGAGAGCTTAGAGAATAGGCCTTTACTAACATTCTCGTTGAAGCGGCTTCCACTTCGCCTACATATTGGTGATTTCTAAACGTTCAATCCTGTAGATTAAACTATTTGGTCAAATCTGCCAAATTTAGATAATCATTAAAAGACTTTTCACCTTAAGTCTTATCCTTGTTTACTATACATTATCTACATCATGAGAATAGGTTAGGTAATTGACAATGTTGAACCTGTCAGACACAACTTCGTTTGATCTCCTTGAACCTAGCTCTTGGGATCTCCAGTCTGCTAGGTAGAGTTACTGCCATGCTAACTTGTCCTAGGCCTTAAACCCATTCCCTTGGATGTCCTTTCTACTCCTTCTCTAGATAGGCCTTTTGTAAGTGGATCCAACACATTATTCTTCGACTTTACATAGTCTACAGTGATAATTCCACTAGAGAGAAGTTCTCTAACGGTATTATGTCTTCTTCTTATATGACGAGATTTACCGTTATACATCATGCTCCCTGCCCTACCTATTGCTGTTTGGCTATCACAGTGTATACATACTGGTGCCACTGGCTTGGGCCAATACGGAATATCTTCCAAGAAATTTCAGAGCCATTCTGCTTCTTCACCGGCGTTATCTAATGCGATAATTCACATTCCATTGTAGATCGAGCGATACAAGTCTGTTTGGATGATTTCCAAGAAACTACTCCTCCACCGATAGTAAATACATATCCACTTGTGGATTTTACTTCGTTCGATCCGGTGATCCAATTTGCATCACTATATCCTTCAAGTACCACAGGATATTTATTATAATGCAAAGCATAATTTTGAGTGTATTTAAGATACCCCAAAACTCTTTTCATTGCCATCCAGTGAGTTTTGTTGGGATTACTCATGTACCGACTCAATTTACTGTTAGCGCATGCTATGTCTGGTCATGTACAATTCATTATATACATTCAACATCTCAATACTCTTGCGTACTCCAATTGCGAGTCACTTTCACCTTCATTCTTTTGAAGTGCAAAGCTCGCATCTAATGGAGTCTTGGCAATACCGAATTCCATATACTTGAACTTGTCAAGTACTTTTTCGATATAATGAGACTGTGACAATGCAAACCCTTGTGGAGTTCGATGGGTTCTTATACCTAAGATCACGTCTGCAACTCCAAGGTCTTTCATATCAAACTTCCTCTCGAGTATTCGTTTGGTTGCATTGATGTCACAAATGTCTCTGCTAATGATCAACATATCATCCCCATATAAGCAAACAATGACTTGGTGATTTGGTGTGTCTTTAATATATACACATTTATCACATTCATTTATCTTGAATCCGTTTGCCAACATGGTTTGGTCAAACTTTGCATGCCATTGCTTAGGTGTTTGTTTTAGTCCATAAAGTGACTTAACAAGTTTACACACCTTATTTTATTTTCCTAGAACCACAAAATCCTCAGGTTGTTTCATGTAAATTTCTTCCTCCAAATATCCATTTACGAATGCGGTTTTTACATCATTTGATGAATTTGAAGATCATATACCACCGCCAAGGCAATTAACATTCGAATCGAGGTTATTCTTGTTACTGGCGAGTATGTATCAAAGTAATCAAGGCCTTCCTTTTGTTTGAAGCCTTTTACTACAAGTCTTGCCTTGTATTTGTCAATAGTACCATCCGCCTTCATTTTCCTTTTGAAGATTCATTTAGAACCTAAAGGTTTATTTTCGGGAGGAAGGTCAACCAATTCCCATGTATGGTTGCTTAAGATTGAATCTATCTCACTATTGACTGCCTCTTTCCAAAAGGATGAGTCTGACGAAGACATCACTTCTTTAAATGTTTGAGGCTCATTTTCTTAGAGAAATGTTACAAAATCCGATCCAAACGAAGTTGACGTTCTTTGATGTGTACTATGTCTTAGATTTTCTTCATTATGTACATTCTCACTTGGTTCATCTCGAGGTCGTTTAGATCCTCCACTAGACTGTTCATGTCTAATTTTATACGGGTAAATATTTTCAAAGAATTCAGCATTATCTGATTCAATTACCGTATTTTTATTTATATCCGGATGTTCGGATTTATGAACCGAAAATCGACATGCTTTACTACTTTTAGCATATTCTATGAACACGCAGTCCACCGTTTTAGGCCCTATCTTAACCCTTTTAGGTATAGGAACTTGTACCTTTGCTAGACACCCCCACATTTTGAAATATTTCAAGTTAGGTTTCCTTCCTTTCTATTTTTCGTAAGGAATTGATTGTGTCTTACTATGAGGAACTCTGTTGAGTATACGATTGGCCGTAAGAATAGCCTCCCCCCATAAGTTTTGCGGTAAACCAGAACTTATAAGTAAGGCCTTCATTATTTCCTTCAAAGTTCGATTTTTTCTTTCCGCAATTCCATTAGATTGAGGTGAATATGGAGCCGTAGTTTGATGGATTATTCCATTCTGTACACATATTTGCGCAAAGTGAGATTCATATTCTCCGCCCCTATCACTTCTTATCATTTTGATCTTTTTGTCTAACTGATTTTCAACTTCAGTTTTATATTGCCTAAACGCATCTATTGCTTATCCTTACTATTTAGCAAGTAGACATAACAATATCTAGTGCAATCGTCAATAAAAGTAATGAAATACTTTTTCTTACCACGAGATGGTGTTGACTTCATATCACAAATGTCAGTGTGTATTAAGTCTAAGGGATTGAAATTCCTTTCAACGGACTTATAAGGATGCTTTGCATACTTCGATTCCACACACGTTTGACACTTTGATTTATTGCACTCAAAGTTTGACAAAACTTCTAAGTTAATCAGTTTTCGTAACGTTTTGTAATTAACATGGCCTAAACATTCATGCCATAAATCATAAGACTCAAGCAAATAAGACGAATTCGAACTTTTATTCATTTCAACAGTCATTACATTCATCTTATAAAGGCCCTCCGTGAGATAACCTTTTTCTACATACATTTCTCCTTTACTAACTACAATTTTCGCAGAAACAGTTACACATTTGAATCTGTTCTTATCTAGGAGTGAAAAAGAAATTAAGTTCCTACGTAGCTCCGGAACATATAACACATTATTCAGTGTCAAGACCTTGCCGGAAGTCATCTTTAGGCAAATTTTTCCTGTTCCCTCCACCTTAGCAGTAGCGGAGTTGGCCATGTAAAGCATTGCTTCTGCTTGAGCCAGAGAAAATGACGAGAACAACTCTTTGTTTGTGCAAACATGGCGTGTGGCACCAGAATCCATCCACCATTCGCGTGGATTCCCCACCAAGTTGCATTCCGTGAACATAGCACACAAATCATCATATTCTTTGTTGGACTCAATCATGTTCGCTTGGTCCTTTTTCTTGCCTTTCTTCTGGGCTCGACAATCTGTGGACTTGTAGTCAATTTTGCCACAATTGAAGCATTTTCCCTTGAACTTTTTCTTGGGTTGATTGCTTTCATGTTCAACTTTCTTTTTTTTCTTCGAGTTGTTTTGGCCATCTTCTATAATATGGGCTCCATTCATTGTAGAATTTCCCTTTAACCTTCTTTCGACAACTTTATTGTCCTCTTCAATACGAAGTCAGACGATAAGATCTTCAACGGTCATCTCCTTGCGTTTATGCTTTAAGTAGTTTTTGAAGTCTTTCCACAAAGGTGGTAGCTTCTCAACTATCGCTGCTACTTGGAAAGCATCATTCACAATTAAACCTACAAAACAGTTTATGTGAGTATTAAGAACATTTTTAATTTGTTCAACTAAGGTATTTTTTAAAAATATACCTTCTGCTAGGAGATCATGTATGATGACTTGCAACTCCTGTACTTGAGAGACAACAGATTTGCTGTCAATCATTTTGAAGTCCAGGAATCATGCAACAAGGAATTTCTTAATTCCAGCATCTTCCGTTTTATATTTCCGTTCAAGTGCCCCCCACAGTTCTTTTGATGTCTTGGTTCCACTATAGACATTATATAGGTCGTCTTGGAGACCACTCAGAATATAGTTCCTGCAAAGGAAATTCGAATGTTTCCAAGCTTCTACGATAACGAAGCGGTCCTTGTCCGAGGTTCCCTCGGGCACCTCGGAAGCATCTTCGCTAGTGAACCGTTGTAGACATAAAGTGGTGAGGTAAAAGTATATCTTTTGTTGCCACCGCTTGAAGTCGATGCCAAAAAAATTTTCGGGCTTCTCCGCCGGTGCCATCGTTGGCGGAGCATTTGTGCGACTTTGATGTGGCAATATTATTTGCCCCCATAGACGCTGTCGCATCCATCATTTGACTTTCAGTTGTCATTTTTCCTGTTACCACAAGACAGAAAACTTAGTATTTCTCAGAATACTATTTATAAAGTTAAGTAACTTGAAACTCTTCTTCTTGTTTCTAATTAACGATGAAGTTTTTATTACTTCGAATCATCAACCGAGTAAACCTTAACTTGTGATGAAGATTTTATATCTTCTAATCACTAGTTAAATTCAAGCGGAGTAGAAAGCCTAAGCTTTAATCTCCAAAAACAAGCAATACAGATTTTGTAAAAAAATTATTCCTTATGATTATTATTTTTCACAATACGGGTACACAAAATCTGTGTAATAAAATAACAATTTCAACTCGAGTTCAAGTATGAACAAGAACACAACGAAGTTGAACAAATACCCTCAACACAAGATCAAAATGATCTTTACAAGAGGTGTATTTTATATTTCAGAAATATAGATGAAACAGAAATTGTTAAGGCCAAGTCGTCCGAATTCACGGACTTTCCTTAAGGAATAATTCCCCCACTGTACCCGAGGTTATGGAATCTTCCTCCCAGGATAAAATGACCTTTAATCCTACTATAGCGGTACCTCAAATAAGCGGATTCTTCGAACACACTCATGGTTTGAATGATCACACTTAAGAGTATTTTTAAGAAGAAGAAGAAGCTTGTAAATCTGAAATTTTTTTCTGTGTTTCTTTTTCTTTTTTTACCTGTGGATGAAAACCAGGTTATTTATAGCCACAAGATGCCCCTTTGAAAAGTGGCATTGGTTCAATTTAGAGGTGTGTATCTTTTCCTGAATATACATGTCTGTTTACTTAAACCATTGTAGTAATTTTCTGAAACAGTACACCATTTCGTGAAACATTGCATCAGATCGAAACAGTGTTGCAGCAGTTCGTGAAGCAGTGCACTGTTCACGCGAAACAGTCACCGTTCACGCATTCTTGCATGTTTTAACATTTCCATTCACACCCTTTCATTACTATGAACCCAACAGAGAATACACTGGGTATGTTATTATTGTTGTTGTATTTTTTAAAAATATTAAATTTATTATATTCATAAAATTATTTAAATTATTTATTATTTTTAAAAAATATGTGACAAATCAATAATTGATAAATATTTTTGAATCGGAGGAGTATTTTATGCACCGCATTTCACTCACTTCATGTATGTCACCTTCCATCACTGACGAGAAATTTAAGTTCCACCATACACGTAATGAATTGTTACACCATCACCGTGTTTTATTTATACCACTAGTCAATATATCCGTATTTCGTGCGGTGTTAAATTAATTAATTTCAAGAAATAGTAATTTAAAGGGAAAAAAAGGATATTGTGAATAGAACAATGACGATGTATACTTAATCATTTTATAATAAATAGTTGTTGTTTTTTTTTTTTGTAAAAGAGATATATGTTACCAATAAAGAAAAATTATATATGATAAAGCTTGTGATTCCGTCCATAACAAAATTGTGTTGTTGATATCGTCAGAGAATTATTAAGTTTTTTTCCTTTTTGAAAATTGTAAATAATTTTATCAAATAAAGTTTTTGTTACTTTTTAGTAATAAAATAAATTAAATTAAATTTTATTAATCTTAATAAGTCTTTACACGTGTGTGATGTAATTAATATATAATCGAGGATATGAATAATAAAACTTAGAAAATAAATAATAATTTTTATCTCAAAATATTTAAAATACAGACATTGCGTGATGTAATTGTCACAATATTTTTATGTATAGGAACTACTAATCTCTTTGAAAATAATACATATAACCTTATTTTTTTTACACAGTGACCATTCTTTTATGGTTAATACTCAATTGGTCTACTGGGCAATCCCAAACCTAAAAGGACATGTGTAACATAAGAGACGAGACTGATAATAAGATCATGAGGAAACATATAAATATTTAATGAGTAAATAAAATAGAACTTAAAAGAAGGTAGAGGAGAAAAGTATTGTCAATAAAAAGTTTGAGCAAAGAAAGTAAGAAAAAATTGACAACGTTTTAATTCTATTTTAGAATTTAAAGAGTAACTAATGAGTAATAAAAGGGTAAGATTAAAAAAGCAACCTTTGAGCAAATTTTTTAAACGGTACGAATCTTCTCTTTCATGTTTAATACTTTGGTTAAAACCTTTTTTAAAAATTTAAAAGAGAGAGAATACGTATCATATAAAAATGAAAAAATGATTGCTTTTACTTCACGTTATTTCAATTACAGCTTTCTTGGTATCCGATTAAGTACTTTTAATTAAATAATATGTGCTATTTTGATACCTGACTAACAGATATTATCAAATTAAATAAAATTATAACTACTTATAAATTAACTTTCAATTAGTAATTTATTGTCCAAACAACTAATGTGCAAATGCAAAATTGTCTGTTCTATGTCTAAAGTTTTTTGTTAATAATTATCATTCTGTTTAATTAGATGAAATCCTTTAATCAAAAATTAAAATTCTCTATATCAAAATAACATAATAACTCAGAGACTTAAAACACCATCTCCCTTATAAAAATTAAAGAAAATATTCCTCAAAAAATGAGAAAATAGACACACACATATAAAATTAATTTGTTCAAGAGATTTCCTTAATCTAATCATAAATTAAAAGAATAATTAAAGGCAAAATCAAAGGAAGCAAAATAAGGAATATACTTGACAATAATTAAAAGATTCTCAAATTAAGTGAATGCACAAGCATAAAGTTTTGAACATAAATTAACGTGAATGGTACAATTCATATAGGGGGATTTTGTAGATTATTTCTTTCCTTATTTTTTTTCTCTAATTCCTCATTCCTCGTTCCTTTTTCTTTTCTCTTTGTTTATATCATTTTCATCCCTTCTTTCTAATCAAAATCACTCATCACCTCCATTATAATTTTTACAAATTGCCATTTATTATTACTGTTACTTCATCTTTTATTAATATCCTGTCAATTTCTCCATCCATTTACTGCATAAAATCAATAAAACTTTCATTCTATTCCAAAAATTGTACAAAATTTTCATAACTCTTCTTTTATAAATACTTCTATAAATATAATTAGTCTATAAATTCATCACACACACATTATAATGTTATAGTGTTCGAAAAGAGGAGGAAGAGGAAGAACAAAAAAATAGCAATAAATGTGAAATACACACTCTTTTTCTACACTATCAAACTTATCTCTAACTTTCTTGTCAACCCTTTTATTTCATCCTCGTATAATGTTACCATCTTCAAAAAGAAGAGGAGAGGAAAAGAGAATAGAAAAACAAAGAAAAAGTTTAATACAATCTTAACATACTCTTTGCTATCCTACAAAATTCATATAGAGTTTTCTTGCCAAACCTTTTTATTTCATCCTCATACTCATCATTTAAGTTGACACAGCAAAATTTAAAGGCAGATTTTCAAAAACAGACGGTGAATTCTCTAAACAATTGAGATTCTTTTCTTATATTGCTAATTCTTTGAAGGTGGGATCCACTTAAAAAAGATGAGATATCGATGAAAATTTTATATGTTTAACGCATTAACAAAGCTGATTTTGCAGAAGAGGATGCATGGTCGAGACTCCAATACTACTGGACTAATATTTATAGGCTTGATGTTTGTTATAATTTATTTATGTCATTAATGGGAATTAATAGTGTTTAATATTACAATAAATCGTGGGTATAGTGATAGTTCCAGGAGAGAGTTGAAAGAATATGAAAGTAATACAGTAATTGATTAATAGTGGAATAATAATGGATGTGTATTTTATTTATTTATTTATTTATTTATTTATTTTTGCAGTGTTTGGATATCAATTAATGGAGAAAAATGTTAAAAAAGGGAGAGAAAAGATAAATGACAATGCTAGTCATAGAGGTATGTCACATCAGCAACCTTATGTTTCTCTTTTATTATTATATATTGATTAGATGTCGTGGATTCGTGCTTTTTTTATCTCAATTTATGTGATATAATTTACATAATTAATTATATTTTTAATATGCTTTAAATATTTTAAACTGTTAACTGTCGTAATTTATAATATGTAATTTTTAAATAATACATGTTACTCTCCTTATTTAAATTTTTCTGGCATTGATAGTCAATTATTTTTTTGAAATAATTTAAGATTTTAATTATTGAGATTTATAATACTTCTTTTCTACTCCAATTTAAGTGGCGTTGATATAATTTCGAGAGTCAACCGAATATTTTATATCCTTAATAAAATTTAAGTTGTTAATTATTGTTATTTATAGTATTTTTTTTTTACGTATTTTTAAAATATATAACAAATTATTTTTTTTTAGATATTTTAAGCTATTAACTATAGTAATTTATAATATTTTTTATGAAATTTTTAAATAATACATGTTAGTGTCCTTTTTCAAACTTTTGTGGCATTGATACAACAACAACAACAATAATAACAAACCCAGTGTATTCCCACACAGTGGGGTCTGGGGAGGGTAAGATGTACGTAGTCCATACCACTACCTCCGGAGAAGTAGCAAGGCTGTTTTCGATAGACCCCCGACTCAAGACAAAGAATAATAAACAAATTCATAATAAAAGCATGAAACAAAATGACACAACAGAGATAAGACACCCACACAGTAATACCCTACACTAACGTACCAAAGGCACCCACCACATGCAGTAGGTTTCTATCCTAATTCGCGTCCTCCACACCTTCTTATCTAGGGTCATGTCCTCGGTAAGCTGTAACTGCTCCATGTTACGTCTAATCACTTATTTCCAATACTTCTTCGGCCTACCCCTACCTCACCTGAAACCATTCAAAGCTAGCCTCTCACACCTACGAACTAGGGTATCCGTGCCCCTCCTCATCACATGCCCAAGCCATCTCAGTCGAACTTTAGGCATCTTGTCCTCCATCGAAGCCACTCCAACCTTCTCACGGACAGTCTCATTCTTAACCCTATTACCCCTAGTAAGCCCACACATCCAACGCAACATCTGCATTTCCGCTATCTTTAATTTTTGAATATGAGGGTTCTTGACTGACCAACACTCCGCTCCGTACAACATGGCCGATCGGACTGCCACTCTATATAACTTGCCTTTCTGTTTGGGCTGCACCTTCTTATCACACAACACTCCCGAGGCGAGCCTTCATTTCATCCATCCTGCCCCAATACGATGGGAGATATCCTCATCAATCTCACCCTTCCCCTGAATCATCGACCCGAGATGCTTAAAACTATCCCTCCTACAAATAACCTGGGACTCCAACCTCACTACCCCATCGTCCTCCTGCCTCAAGTCATTAAACTTGCATTCCATATACTCAGTCTTACTCCTACTTAACCTGAACCCTTTAGACTCAAGGGTTTGTCTTCAAACTTCTAACTTATCATTCACACCTCCCCGCGTCTCATCAATCAAAACTACATTATCTGCAAAAAAGCATACACCAAGGCACCCCACCTTAAATACGCCGCATCAACACATCCATCACCACCGTAAACAAAAATGGGCTAAGAGTCAATCCCTGATGCAACCCCGTTAAAATTGAGAAATGCTCTGAATCTTCTCCCTCCGTCCTCACCTGAGTCTTTTCTCCCTAATACATGTCCTTAATCGATCTGATGTACACCACCGGGATCCCACTGACCTCCAAAGCACCTCCCTAGGGACTTTGTCGTATGCCTTCTCCAAGTCGATAAACACCATGTCCAGGTCCTTCTTTCTTTTCCTATACTGCTCCACCAATCTTCGCACCAGATGAATTGCCTCCGTCGTCGAGCGCCCGGACATGAATCCAAATTTATTCTCTGAAATAGACACTATCCTCTTCAACCTCCGCTCGACCACTCTGTCCCAAATCTTCATCGTGTGACTCAACAACTTAATACTCCTCTAGTTGGAACAACTCTGGATGTCACCCTTGTTCTTATATAAAGGAATCATGATACTGATATAATTTCGAGAATCAATCAAACATTTATATCTTTTAAATTTTTTAAGTTTGTTAATTACTATGATCTATAGTATTTTTTAATGTATTTTTTGAAATATATAATGGATTATTTTTTTTAAACATTTTTTAAGCTGTTAAATATTGTAATTTATAATACTTTTTATGTAATTATCAAATAATATATGTTACTCTTTATGTCCAAACTTTTATGGCATTGATAGTCAATTATATTTTGAAAATAATTGAAGTTTTTAATTACTGTGATATATAATACTCTTTCTTTTATTTCAATTTAAGACACACTGATATAATTTTGAGAGTTAATCAAATATTTTATATCTTTTAATTTTTTGATGTTATTAATTGTTATGATTTACAGGAGTTTTTTCGTTATTTCGTAAATATATAACAAATTAAAAAAATAAGACAAACAAATTAAAATGGATGAAAAAAATGAAGGCAAGGAAAAGAACCAATGAAGTTTTGCCAAAGCAGGCAGATTGACTTTAAAGTTTTAAAGTTGTTAATTATTGTGATTTATAGTTTTTTTATGTAATTTTTAAAATATATAAAAAATTATTTTTTAGATATCTTAATATTGTAATTTATAATATTTTTAATGTAATTTTCAGATAACATATGTTACTCTCCTTGTTCAAAATTTTGTGGCATTGATAGTCAATTATATTTTTTAAATAATTTAATTTTTTAAATTATTGTGATTTATAATACTCTTTCTTCTATTCCAATTTATGTGGCACATGCTTAGATGAACACAATAATTAATTAGGAGTGATATAGTTAAATCACAATTGAAGCAGTGAAGCAGACATGTCTTAAATGACTTATAATAACTAACTAGGGGGTTTGGGACACAAGTGACAAAAGAGTTTTAAAATGAGGTGTAAGTGACACAAATCTTAATTATTAGTTGGAGGTGACAATTACTTTATTATGGATTAAGAAAGTTGGGGAAGTTTGAAAATAATCCACAAGTTTTTAAATTTATACTTTGATCCCAATGTATACCTAAAATAACGGGAAACGGAGGGGAAAAATGCATCTTTTTCTCTCTTCTCATCCATTGTTGTTTTCTCTCTCTTAGTGATTTTTGTTGTTAATTGTTTCTGTTTCTACTACTTTATTCATTATCTTCTACTTCATCATCACATCTTCTACTTCATTATCATCTTCATCTTCTTCTTGTCGACCATTTGTTGTTGTTGTTATTGGTACAACGCTACTGCTGTGATCTGACCAATTTCTTAGGTCAAATTTTGTTTACTACATCACTTTCCACTTTGGCATTACTTCATAGGTGACTTTGGTAAGTAACATTATGATTTTTATTCGTATTTGTCATTTGGGTACACTTCTATTTTTCCAACAATGGATAGAACCCCGATTATGAATTCAGTATAAGTGCCCACAATTTAAACAGATCAATCATCTGGTGCATCAGATGAGTAATCTGTTGCATCAGAAGATTTATCTGTTGCATCAGACTGTTTATCTGTTGCATCATCGTATTATCTGTTGCATCAAACGTATTATCTGTTGTATTAGGATGTTTATCTGTTGCACCAGATTAATTATCTATTGCATCAGAATGTTTATCTGTTGCACCAGACTAATTATCTGTTGCAACGAATGATTGATCTGCTTGAAACACAAATCAACCCTTGCCACAAACCCAACAAATAACCAATATGTTTTCAACACTTGCTATTGCTACTGGATTCAAAATTATTTCTTACATCCAATTACCCATCCCAAATTTCCTAATTTGATTTCTCATTTTACTTGTTTTTTTCATTAATCAAGAAAAGATTAAAAAAAATTCATGTTTTACCGTTTGCATTAATAAATTTTTCTTCAAATTAAAATGGAAACATTATTTAATAGGGGGACTATATGCCGACCGACGTTAAAAGGTTTCTTCTCTTATGAAATTTTGATTGAATAGCAAACAATGGTTATTTCAAACACGTCTAATTTCCCACCAACTGATCAGTGGGTTATGATAAACTAGACATGTTATTAATTATTTTTCTTAATCAATGTGGCATCTCAATTTGAGACGAAGGGAGTACGAAATAAAAAGTCAGAGCCAAGCAAAACAACAAACTAGTCATCTGTTGAAACAGACTATTTATCTGTTGCATCAACTTCTTATCTGTTGCAACATGAGTAATGTGTTTTGAGCAACATATTAACCCCTGCCACAAACCTAACTGATAAAAATTGCTATTGCTACTGGATTCTAAATTATTCCTTTTTACGTCGAATCGTTGACATGTTTGTTGAGAAGATAATAGACAGAATGAAAATTAAATATGGATTAAAACGTCAAAGATCAAACATAATTTATTTATTAAACAAAAATAAATAAAAATACATAAAATAGACTAAAAGAAAAATAATAGTCTAATTATTATTATTATTATCAACATCATCATTGCCAATCGGTCAATCTTCAACCGGAAGTAGCAAGGCCCTCCTCAGCCTGCGTATCTCGCGGAGCATTCTCGATCTAACTCCTCCCAGTTCCCATTGCAGATCACGAACTTGATTCCGAAGTTCATTCACGGCGTCTTACAGAAAAGCAATGTCCCACACAGGGTCAGCCATAATCTTATCTTCTAGAGTGTAATATGAAAAACGAGATGCAATAAATAAATAGAGTGTATTTGAATGAACGATTGAGTAAGGAGAGACCTATTTATAGAGGATTGAATTTGAATGAGAGGCAAAAAGGCGCGACTATTCACCTCCATACATTAATTACATTTTTTTATTAAATTAAGAAAATAAATATTGTGATATAAGTCATGACTTTTTAGATTATTATTATTAATTAGTTCTTTCGAAGAACCATTTTTATTAAGTTGTGGCGACAGATTCTATATTTGTTGCATCAGATAACACATCTGTGACAACTAATATATTATCTGTTGCAACAAATATAAAATATGTTGCATCAAATAACATTTCTGTTGCAACATATAATCTAACTGTTCACCTCCATTTATTAATTATATTTTTTATTAATGTGAAAAGAAATGAATTAATTAAATTAAGAAATATTGTGATAAGTCATGACTTTTTAGATTATTATTATTATTAATTAGTTCTTTCCAAGAACCACTTTTATTGAGTTGTGACTCGATATAGGTTGCATCAGATAAATCATCTGTGACAACAGATATATCATATGTTGCAACCATAGTGAACCTGTTGCATCAGATAATTTAATTGTTGCATATATAATCTACTTTTTTTTTAAAAAAATAACTATCATCATATCGTTAATCCAAATTTGCTTACTTTTTTATTTTATAAATAAAAAAATACCTTTTCAAATTCCTTAATAAAATAATAATCATTTTATTATATAATAAATAATTTAAAAAATAAATTCAAAAATAAAAATGGTAAAAAGTCACGATCAGTTATTAAAATTGTGGTTATAAATTATGTTTATCATTTATATCCTTATTATTTATTTACGAAATATTTTTCATATTGAATAATCGGAACGGAAAGTCATGTCTTTTTCTTTTCACCCTCTCAATAACAATAATCCTTTTTATTAATAACCTGCAGGTGCAACATATGATCGATCTGTCGTAGCAGATTAACCTCTAACTGTTGACACAAATTGCTGCTCAATCCTTACCACCAACCATCGACATGTTGAGAACAAGGAATAAACAGAATGATTATTATTAAATATTAAATAAGAATTAAAAATTCAAAGTCGACAACAAAATGAAATGAATATTCATAGATTTTTTAATCCCTTGGGTAGTTTTGATATACAAAAGGAGGAAAATATAAATCGCTAAAATAAAAACATTACCTAATTATTATTGCTATTACTACTATTATTATTATTGTCAATCAGACATTTTTCATCCGGCAGCCTTGCTCCAAAGTCATCCAAATCTCTCTGGAGTTCATCAAACTGCCTTTGAAGTTCACGCAAGGACTCAATATGAATATTCTTGTATGAATCTGGATCATCCATATTTGTAAGGAGAGACCTATTTATAAATTATTGTATCTCGAAAAGAAAAGAAAATTGCTTTAAAATAAATCTAACAGATGGGTAATCTGTTGCAAAATATATTCTCTCTGTTAGATAAATTACAACATACTGGCAATCTTTTGCAACAGATGTATATATCTGTTTGATTTCTGCAACAGGTTGATCAACTGTCATAACAGATGTCTTCAATTGTTTGACAATATAAATAGATGTGTCATATGTTGCAACAAGCTAGTCATCTGTTTATTCAATTTAAGCCATAGATGGGCTAGGAAGAATAAGGTGCGTGCAGATGAATCCACTATCATATGTGTGGAAGTTAAGTATGTATTACTAATAAGGTTACCAGGACAACACACACAAATTACAATGTTTTTGTGAATACAATTTTTAACCAATTAGGCATTGATCATTCAAACAAGATCCTGCATTGTACCGTTAAGTTTGATGGGTTCAAAATTGATAAGGCTGAGGACCTCATGAAGATGGTGCAGATACCCTGTTACGAATTACTGATGGGTGGTGCTCGTGTTTATGCGTGTCAAGTTTTGATAAGGGATCAATATTTTTCGTCACTATAGAGAATCAATAGCGATTGGACTTAACTTTAAGTGTGCATTGGACCCTTAGAGGGCCGTCGAAGCCTCGCACTGCATCAAACAATATGGAAAATCAATATAGTTACTGCCCTGACCAAAATTTATATGGTTGGGTTGCTCGCTCGGGGTGATGATTATATGCCAGAAGGTGCGTTAGGAGAATGCTTTCGAGGAAAAATGGGTGGTTGATGGAAGACTATATCATCTGAGAGCTAATTGAAGAAGAGACATAGGGTAGAAAGTAACTTCTAACGAATCTGGCCGATGGAATTATCTTAACAGATGCGAAATCTGAATCAAGTGCAAATATGAAAGTGTATCCGGTAATGTAATTTCATCTGTTGTGTCTCTTAAAGAAAAATAATGCATTTGAACACTTTGCTAGGGAGCTGCGTGGTCGGGATTATCACCTAGGTAAAAAATAGGAGAAGACCAACAAAGAAGCTTCACGGGCATCGAGGGTAGAAATGATGTTCAGCAAGTCTAGAAAACTTACGCCAACAACAAATACAGTTAAAATAAGGAAACTAAGCGAAGGAAACAATTTTTGAATTTTAAATTTCATCCCATGCCTTCTTGTTTATGTTTTCAATCAGGTCCACTGCCGTTGACCTGATCGGAACCACAAACGAGATTGAAAGGAAAATAGAGTATAATTACTTCCTTAACAATATGGATTAATTGATTGTGTTTTCTTTCCTTAGCATGCTTTCAACATTCCTTGGAGAAGATCAAATATTTGCTGTAGTATGTGAATCCCGATAATTTTCAAGCTTGCCTCCAGCTTGTTGATTCTGTATTCAAGCTGGTCGTTGCCGTCTTCGAAGTTGGTAAGGAGTTCCTCGTCTCTTGTGATCTCGATCAGGAACACTACCTTTAAAGTTGTGGCATTCTAGAAGCCCTTCAGAACACTTTCTTCAGAAGCCTTAAAGGATACATGGAGGGTCACTGTGTTTGTTTTAGGTCAAAATATGTTGATGCACGTTGAATATGTGGTCCCAACAGTTGAACAACACACTTTTATCGAGCGTTGCTCCATGCATATTGCTCAACCAATCGCTATTGAATCTCTTGGAGGAACTAGCACTAGTGGACTGGATAGATAATCCTTGATCCGATCAAAAGCTTGCTGGCATTCCTCTGTCCATTTATTTACCACATATTTCTTTAACATCTTGAGGATTGGTTCATAAATATGTCTGGGCTATGAATCTGCTGATGTAATTCAATCTTCCTAAGAAACTCATGACTTTCTTTTTCGTCTTTGGAGGAGGTAGTTCCTGCATCGCCTTAATTTTTGAGGGGTAAAGCTCAATTCCCCTTATGATAACTATGAAACCCAATAGCTTCCTGGTCGGTACCCTAAAAGCACACTTTGCAGGATTCAACTTCAAATTATACTTCTGCAATCGATCAAAGAACTTTTCCAAATGAGCTAAGTGTTCCAAGATTTTGCGAGATTTGATGATCACATCGTCCATATACTCTTTAATCTCTTTATGGATTATATCATGAAATATGGTTGTCATGACTCTCATATATGTAGCACCAACATTCTTAAGAACGAAGGGCATCACCCTATAGTGATAAATACCCAGGGTGTGATAAAGGTCATTTTATCTGCATCTTTTTGATCCATTAGTATTTGATGATACCTCGCAAAGCAATTCACGAATGACCATATTTCATGCCTTTCACAATTGTCAATAAGAACGTGGATGTTGGGTAATGGAAAGTTATCATTAGGACTGGCTTTGTTCAAGTCTCTATAATCGACATAAATCCTGACTTTTTTGTCCTTCTTTGGCACTGGAACAATATTAGATAGCCATGTTGGGTATTTCGTGACTTCAACCTCATTATCTTAAATTTGTTTAGGGTCCTGTTCCTTGATTTTTAGACTCAGATCTAGTTTAAATTTTTGCAACTTTTGCTTCACAGGATTGAACCTCAGATTAATTAGCATCTCGTATGATATAATATTTGTCTCAATCCTGGAATGTCTTCATAGGACTGAGCAAATACATCAATGTATTATTTAAGCAACCCAACGAGTTCCCTTTTCTATGCTTCTGTAAGATGAACACTGATTCTAGTTTCTTTGACTTCTACATCATCACTTAGTTAACTACCTCGATTTCTTCTAGGTTGGGTTTTTCTCGATCCTCAAAATATTTTAGTTCTTCCGTTAATTGGTCTGGGGCTATTGTTTCTTCATTATAGTCCTTTCATTCATCATCATTTGCTTCGATTTGGTTATTTAGATCTTGACATAACATGGCATTGGTAAGTTTTAAATTATTATTATTGAAATCATAAACAACATAAGTTAGATTATAGTGATCGGATAATGCAAAAAAAATTAAGTAAAATATCTCTGCAATAATAGAGACTTTAATTAAGATTAAAATATTGCAGACACTGGCTATGATTTGCACTAGTGTGGGTCTAAGCCTTTTGGAAAACAGAAAAAGCAAAAATGAGGTAAATAAGACTTAAAAAGTGGGTCTTGAGCCCCATGCAAACTACCACCAATTTTGAAAAATTTAAATTTCATCCTTTCATATACCACATCAATTGAGGAGCCATGATTGGAGTGGAAGTCCAGTTTGATAGCTTCTCTCTTAGTTCATCTTTCTTGATCTCAATCTTCTTAGAGGAATCTTCTATGATAGCATCATATTCTTTGAACAAGTTCGCTATTCCATCCTCGAGACTCTCGCTTGTAGGCTTTACAGATACAGAAATTGACTGGTAGTGCAGAGGTATCCTCTTTGCCAATTTTGGGCCTTCCTCCCCTGTCTTTCTTTCACTTTTTTTACTTGGCACATACCCTAACCCAAATTTGAACAACTTATTTGGGATCACGACAGGCTCATTGATTCCATCCAAATCTTTCCTAAGCCATATTTAGGCTAAAAAAATGCTTTTCAGCATAATAGTGGCCAATATCTTATAGATCGCGGGCATTGGCTTGTAAGGAGTTGGGTCTTTCTCAACTGCATTCACGATTTCCACCGTATAAAAGTCATTTACTTTTGGGACTTCTTCAATCACAAAAACATAATCATTAGGTGACTCAGATGTCTTCCTTCACCATGGATGACCACTTTATTAATTTCCCGCATGAATTTTACCAATTGGCATATTGTTGAAGAAACGACCCTCACTGCATGAATCCAAGGCCTTCCCAAGAAAAGATTGTAACTTGTGGAGATGTCCATTATTTGAAACTCAACTAGGAATTTTGCAGATGCAACTTGGCTTCCTCGATAGTGCTCCTCTGACCCCCGTTAAAAGCTCTTAAATTTACTGTATTCTGATGAATTTTCCTTATACTGTAGTTCAACTGAGTCAGAACGGATAATGGTAAGATATTCATACCTGATCCATCATCAATTAATACCCTGTTAATGATTTTATCTTGGCATTTGACAGTGATATGTAATTCCTTGTTATGCATTATTCCTTCGAAAGGTAACTCATCTCCACCAAAGCTAATGCGATGGGATCCTACCACTCTACTGATCATGGCCACCATGTTTTTGGTACTTATGCCTACGGGAACGTAGTCTTATTCAAGGACTTTTAGCAGAGCTTGTCTATGATTTTGGAAACTCATAAGCAATGCCCAAATAGAAATCTGAGCAGGGGTCTTCTCTAAATATTTCACAATAGAGTAATCTTTCGGCTACATTCTTTTTCAAAATTCTTTGGCTTCCCCTTCAATGATTGGCCTCTCTGAGTAATCTTCTTGTATGCATTATTAGCCAGCTCCTCTAGAGTGTAGCATCTCCCTGATCTTCTCATTCTTTATACGGCGGCGGATTTCAACATAAATTCATCTCTTGCGAGTATTAAGGCAAAGGCTTGATGAGGTGCAATGAATACAACTAACTGGGCTTTTCGGTAACTCTTAAGGCAACCACTGCCTTTTCTATATCTTTTACTTGTCTCACCGCTCATTCATTATCTATTTCTATCATACTGATGGTTTTTCCCTGATGGTTTGGGAGTAGGTTGGTAGTAATATTTGGCGGAGCTGTTTGAATTGAAATCACCTTCTGATCAATAAAATCTTGAATCTTATGCTTCAAATTAATACAATCCTCAATTGTGTGTCTAACACCTCCTAAATAATATGCATAATATTGATTGGCATGAAAAAAAATTAAGAGTTAGTATTGGCGGGTTTTGGTGGGATGGGTTGGATGAGATTTGCTGCCTTTAGCCTTTCGAACAGTTGAGTTCTAGTTTCAGCCAAAGTAGTGAAACTCCCAGTAACTTTCTTTTAATTATTTGGACGAGAAAGATTATGGTCATATTGAGAAGTAAGAGAAAAGACTTGATGGTAATTCTGGTTATCTGAGGTTTTTCGATAGGCTTGGAAATTTGGGAGTGAAGCTTGGTAAGGGATAATTTGGCAATAGAACTAAGTAATTCGGTTGATTGGTAGAGAAATTTGGTTATGTAACTTGGGGACTGGATTGTGTATAGAACACAGGTTGAGGATTTTGTGGAGCTGAGAGGTATATAGACGGTGATGGTATTTTAATTTCCCAGAATTAGACCCGAAAGATTTCTTAGACTTTGGGTTTGGGCTATAGGATACGAAAGACACATCTTCTCTCTTTTTTCGTTGGAAATCCTACAGATCTAAGTTGTGCATAGGTCTTGTTGATTTTTTCTGTCCTGAGTCCTTTCTCAACTGTTTCATCGATCTTAAGTAAATTAGTGAAGGTAGCATAAACTGCCGATATCATTTTATCATAAAAATCTCCCTCCTGAGCTTAAGTAAACACAACGATTATTTCTTCTTCTGTCATAGGAGGTTGTACCTTTGCTGCCTCTTTCCGCCAATGATAGGCATATTCACGAAAGAATTCATTAGATTTTTGCTTGATGCGGTTAAAAAATATCGATCAGGAACCATCTTTACATTATAAGTAAATATATTAACAAAATCCCTGGCTAAAATACTCCATTCAGGCCATTTCTTTAGTTCTTGTGAAGCAAACCATTCTGATGCTTCTCCATTCAGGCTTCGGCTGAAAAGCCTCATCAGCGATGCGTTATTTCTACTAGCGCCTACCATTTGGTCACAATATCCTATCAAGTGGGCAATAGGGTTTCCAGTGCCATTGAATATTTCAAACATAAGAACTTTAAATCCTTCGGGCAAGTTCAAATCAAGGTAAATGCAAAGGTCATCATAACCGAACCCCGTTGCATTAGGCAAACTATGTGTTTTCTTCATCCTGGCAATCTCTACTTTTATCACAGTAGCTCCCTAGCATATTTATCCTCAGGCACCTTAAACTCCTTTTACATCTCCTCATAGTAGTTAATTTCTAGATTCTGGGAGGAATGTATGGTAAGATGTAGGTATTACGGTGGCATGGATGACGGCGGGAGGCATATTTTGGGTTATCTAAGGATTTTGAGTGGCCTGAGCAAAGTTTTGGTATGTGGGTACTGGATTTTGGAGAGTGTTGGCATTGGGACTGAAAGTGGGGCAAGTATTTTGGGAAGTAAAGATATTTTGGTAATTTGGAGTGAAGCATTGAGGGTGGTAAACATTTGGATTGTTTTCTCAGTTGGTATTGTAAGTAGAAGGGGTATGGGTTTGGCATGACAGATAGATGGGATTAGCAGGAGTTCTAGGCATAGATGTGGAGGGTATGTCATTTGGTTGGTTTCTATTGTTAGGAGAGCTAAGAGGAGGGAATCAGAGTGGAAGCGCATGGTAATCCAAGACTGGCGTATTAGCGGTAATAGCCAGATTAACCATATCTTTTGCTCGTTGTACTTTTTCTTGAAGCTCCTCCATTCTCCTAGTTAATTCAGCGATCATCTCACCTTGTACCGTTATCATACCATCCCTAACAGTTATTTAGGTGAAAGCGTTATCATCACTACTACCATTTATTCTTTTCTCTTCAGCTAGGCGATGGTCAAGGGAGGAATTTTTATTTGCCTTAGATCTAATGAAATATTAATGTTCAGCCAGTTTGGTCATCACAGATCAATTTCTACATACTTGATGCCTGATAAAATAACTCCAAAGAAGAATATGTTAGATTCTATTAGTGGTAAATAATGTAAGATATCCAACATAAAGTAAACACTTAAGTTGCTTTCATCTAAGGTAAATTGATCCACGGGTAGGTATTGACTCGAAAGAAATTAACGGATAGGACCTTGTCCATTAATTTTTAGATTAATGGGACTTGATAGGATTTTTTCAAGTCTTCTGCTTTTGGAATCATATGACTTTCTTTAACGAATTGAGACATAAAGATTTTGAAGGATAGAGGCCGACCCAAAAGGCTGCCTACGTACTCACAAAAGAGAAATCAGGTCGTACATAGTTCAAATGGGCAAAGATAAAACTTTATTTTATTGAGAACTCGTTAGGGTTCATTACGTCATAGAAACATGAAATAAAAACGATAACAGAAAGGACCAGACTTAAATGGCTAAGTCTTATTTAGAGGCGATCATTCCCAATTCATTTTGCTTCTTCCATATCTTGATCTTCTACAGGTGGTATGGCGGAAGTTCCAGCTCGACCCTTCCTGTTAAACCTGTCAACTAGGCCGGGCTGGCCTATTTCAGCCCATTTTGAGGGCCTGACTCGGTGGGCCTCTGAGTTATTGGACCGTCTCAATTAACAGGCCCGGTGAACCAACCCAATAACAAAATTAGACCAGGCCCACCGGTTACCCAGACTGGACCGGCCCGGTTATATTAAAAATATTTTTTAAAAAATTGGACGTGTCTATTTGTGAAAAATTGGACCATTAAGGCCCAATGACATTATAGCCGTTTGGACCTTCCATTGGCCAATTGCCACTTTTTGGCATTTTTATTAATGTTTTTTAATTCAAAAATTTTCTTATAAATACCCTACAATTTTAAATTATTTTTTCACACAAACGAGTTCGCTTATTCTCTCAAATCTCAATCTCTCTCAAATATTCTAATTATCTCCTAAAGTGCTTAATTTTATTTTTTAATTTTGTGATTACAAATATCAAGTGGAAGTTTTCTAAAGTCGCAACTTTTGGATACTTTCAAATTTTGGTATTGTCGTTCCATCTCTTACTTTTAATTTTTAATTAGTGTATTAATCGTTAAACATTTATTTTTATTATTTTATTGTATTTTGAATATTTTTTAGTTTAATTTATAATATGAATAAATTAAGAAACCTAGGTAAAAGTGTCAAATTTTTTTACTCGGAAGTGGTAGTAGATGTAAAAAATGAATTGAAGGTGGTTTCCGTAGAGGTAGTTCAAGTACAAGATATACCTGTCTGCCTCCGGTTCTAGTTAGTCAACCTTTTGAGAAAGAAATATGTGTAGGTGCTCACGATATAAATTATTTAGAAGCTCAGAAAAATTATGGTATAGAAGAAGAGAATGAAGTAGACGCGGTTGATTTAGATGTAGATGATGAAAATATTGGTAAGACACCTGACGTCGAAAATGCTAATGTTAGATCCATATCGATTAATCTTCCTCCCCGTCCTCCCCGTCGTGTTCCTGAAAGATCTTGAAGAAAAACTAGTACTACGTGAGAATTTTTTTCAAAAATAGAAGGAGAAACTAAGGTGCAATGCAATGTTTGAGAAATTATATATGAGCATAAAACCAGTGGCAATAAATGGGGTACAGGTTAGTTGATGAGATATTTTAGAAATAGATACGCAAGAGAGTTAAGTATTGGATAAGGTGGCGAGGCTGTTGTTGGGCCAAAACAAATAACATTAAACCAAACAACCAGTCAATTAGTTAAGAATTATAATAAAATAAAGGAACGAGAAGAAATAGCCAAAATGATAGTTGTGGGTTGTTGCCTTTCACTTTTGCTTCTTCGGATGCTTTATTCGTTATATTCAAGCAATTTATAATTCTATGTTTACAAGTATTCGTAGAAGTACTTGTCGGGCTGATATTTTAGACTCCATGCACAATATATTTATTATTTATCTGCGTTATTAAAAAATATTTCATATAGAAAATCTCTAACTTCTGATCTTGGTCGTATTGTTAACAAAAATGATTATTTAATAATTACTTGTCATTGGAAATATAGTAATTTTGTTATGCAAAAACGTATTCTGACATTTTTGTCTGATGAAAATCGTAGACACACTGGAAGATTTATTTCTAAATCTATTTCTAAAGTTGTAAAATATTATGGTATTGAAAGAAAATTTTTATGTATAGCTTTTGATAATGCATCTAAAAACAAGGCTGTTGTTGAGTTGTTGAAAGTTGAACCTTTTCCGCCGTTACCCGAAATATTTCATGTTAAGTGTGCTTGTCATATATATAATTTAATCGTAAGAGATGGTCTTGAATTTTTTGAGATTTATATTGAAAAGGTCCGGCTTGAAGTTGGCTTTATTCAAAAAAAATAATTGAAAAGCTAGAGTGAGAGAATTTAAAACCAAATAAGAACAAAATGGACATAGACCGATATTTATACCTGAAGAATGTGATACTAGATGAAATGCTACTTATACTTATTTAAAAACTTGTCTTGCTTATAAATTCCTATTACAATAATTTTTAATCAATATTCTGATTCTTTTCCTGAATGTATGCTACATGATTCTGATTGGGCTGCAATTGATGATCTTGTTAAATTTTTAGAAATTTTTTATATAGCTACGGTTAAATTCTCTGGTGCTTATTATCCTATTATTTGTAATATTTTAGCTTATTTAGCAGACATTTCTTGTTTGCTTAACAAATATTAGAATAAAGAAGGTTACAAAGAAGCTATTACTGCTATGTTTGCTAAATGTAAAAAATATTTTTATCCGCTTCCCCCAATTTATTGATTGATGCTATAAAAAATCCATGTATGAAATATAATACTATGGCCGAATTTAGTTCTATTATTTATAATGCTTTAGAGATATAGCTTGAAGAAGAACCTTCTTTGTTTACGGCTATGAGTGATGCAAACAGTTTCATGAAAGCATTATATAATCATTTTGCCAATTTACTTAATTAGGCCGTACCGGCAAATATCACTCCAACTGTCACTCTTCAAGATCCCGAGGAGCCATCATCTTCTAAAAGGCAGGCACATAGTAGTTATCCTGATTACTTTTTTGATTTAAATGTTTGGGACAGGGTGCAACCTTCATCACACAGAACAACTTCTCGAGAAGAGCTTAAGTATTTTCTTCGACAACTGGTAGAGGATCGTAGAGCAAGGATCTGGGCTTTGTATTGGTGGAAGAATAATGAAAGACAATATCTGGTGCTTTCAAAATTATCTAGAGATATATTGAATGTTCCAATGTAACCTGTTGCATCAGAGAGCGCTTTTAGTTAGGGACGACAACAACTTGGAGACAACCAACACTTATTGGGAAGCAGTGCTATGAATGTTTTAGTTTGCCTTAGAGGTTGGATTAGAGCGGAACGAAGAAATCAAGGAATGGAGGAGGAGCCTAAAGACCAACAGAATCTTGAAGAAATTATGACTTCAAGAGAGAACTCAGCACAGTCCAATGCATGGTTTAACCTTTGCCCCCATTGATTTTGACTTTCCTATGTCAGTTCTCGTTAATATTAACATGCATGAGTTGAAAAAAATAATGCAAAATTTATAGATTTTTCATTTATGTAAATTATAAGTTTTGGATCATTTTGCAATCAATAAAATACAACATTCATTCACTCCTTACTTTTTTTTATTTAAATTGAATGTCTAGTTTGAATTAAATACTTTTAATATACTACCATCAAACTTTACACTAAGTAATAAACATAACAAACATATATACATATAATGAAAAATAAAAATAATGTTAGCAAATATTACTTAGACAACTAGTATTGACATATAAAAATACTATAAGTTTATCTTTCAAGTGTTGTATGTAAAATTGTAATTTTTTGAATATATGTTCAATACTTCAAGTATTATTATATTAAGTAGTATACATTGTAATCTTGTATGTATATATGTGTGTATATTTTCTAAGGTACCATAACATGTAATGTATATTTCTTTCAACTTTCAAGTGGTATTTTAAGTATATATATTCTACATATATGTGTATATGGTTTCTATAGACTCTAAAGTAGTATATATTTAACGTATGCATGTGCATAGTATATATATAGTGTATATATGTTGTATATATATTATTTCAAGTAGTATTTTAAGTAGTATATATATATATATATATTATTGTACGTATATATGTGTATATATTTTCTATAGACTCTAAACTAGTATATATTTAATGTATACATGTGTATATGTTTTCTAAAGTAGTATATATATAGTGTATATAGGTTGTATGTATATTGTTTCAAGTAATATTTTAAGTAGTATATATATTATATTGTACGTATATATGTGTATATATTTTCTATAGACTCTAAACTTAGTATACGTTTAATGTATACATGTATATATATTTTTCAAAAGTAGTATATATATAGTGTATATATGTTGTATGTATATTATTTCAAGTAGTATATATATATTATATTGTACGTATATATGCATATATATTTTCTATAGACTCTAAACTAGTATATATTTAATGTATACATGTGTATATGTTTTATAAAGTAGTATATATATAGTGTATATATGTTGTATGTATATTGTTTCAAGTAGTATTTTAAGTAGTATATATATTATATTGTACATATATATGAATATATGTTTTCTATAGATTCTAAACTAGTATAAATTTAATGTATACATGTGTATATATTTTTTAAAGTAGTATATATATATATATATATATATAGTATATATGGTGCATGTATATTGTTTCATGTAGTATTTTAAGTAGTATATTTATATTATATTGTACGTATATATGTGTATATATTTTCTATTGACTAAAATAGTATATATTTAATGTATACATGTGTATATGTTTCTAAAGCAGTATAATATGTAATGTATATATGTTATACGTTTATTGTTTAACATATTTAAAATGTATACAGGTGTGTATATATAGTATATATTGGAAAAAAAATGTAAATTCAAATTTATGTTTTATTTTTCTAATGTTTTGACCAGTTTGGACTGGTCAAAACCAATTTTACGCTAAGTGGGCTGGTCCCGATCTGTTTTGGGAGAATTCACTATTGGTCCCAGAACAACCCATCCCATTAAGACCTGGCCCGATATCGGACCAGCCCAATAACCACTAACAATAACTAGGCTGGTGCCGGTTTGAACCAGCCCGACCCTGTTGCCAGGCTTGCTTCCTGTATCCACTAGGTTCTCCAAATCCATCTTAAAAACATGGTTAGTCTCTAAGTTGTGTCCTCCGATCCCTCCATGATAGTGGCAATCCTCTCTGAATTTCTTCCAAGCCTTAGACATCGTATTAGGCTTCCTTTCCACTTGTTCTAGAATTTTGGCTTGGATGAGCTTTGAGTAGATTCCATGGTAGGTATTTTCAAACCTTGTGAAGTAATTTTTGAAAATCTGTAGGTCATTGGCGATGGGCATGCCTGGATTAACCCAATCAAAATAGAGAATCATTTGTGATCCCTACAAATTATTTATTTGACCATATTGGATCATGTTGCAAATCCCAACCTTCAGAGCAAGACATTCATCAGTGGTATGACCACATTGATTTGGATGATAATGACATCTCTTATGAGCATCTTTGGGAAAGCAGTCAAATCCTTCCGTTTGATCCTGGTGGAGGACTCTCATGGCTCTTAAGATTTGATAGACTGTTGAGCATGTCACGATCTAGGGGCACCGAGAGTAGTCTCTGAATTGATCTCTGAGGTTGATTTTTTCACTTCTCGACCTGATCCTAGTTAGTCCGAAAACATCCCCTTTAATCTTGGCCCAACAGTCCTCTCTTAATTTTGAAGGTGGAGCTTGCTCAAACTTCTTCTTTTCTTGAGTGATCAACTGCTTGACTTTAGCAATTTCCTTATCGGCCTGATTGACCCTCCTAATAAGTCTTTTGATCTCTTATTTTTGCATTTCCCTCACTTAGGCTAACTCCGCTATCCGTCTTTTCAGTTGTGTGGTCCTTGAATTCATGAAATTTTCCTGAAAGAATTGGAATACGTTTAAAAGTTAACGAAAATGATTGGGGACTTCCTGAGAGACTTAGAGACCTGGAATATTTTGGGCGGACATTGAATAGTAGGCGTATATTTCGGCCTAGAGGGTTTCTAAGACTTTGTTGAAGAGTAGATCAATTTACCTTTGATTCAAGTAACACACATAAGCACATAAAACAGTTATACCACATAAAATAGTTATATCACACAACAATAGAATAATAAACGTGTCTTAATTGGGTGACCCTTTTGAGACAAGGGTTTAAAGCCAATCCACTATCCCCCACAATCTCAATAGATATATAAAAAAGGCATAAAAGCCTACAAAGTTGCAAAAAGGGGATACAATCTTTAGGGGGGGGGGGGGGGCGAATAACATGAGAAAAGAACAAGGTCCTATACAGGGGATACAAATAGAAAACACTAGTTTCTAGATGATCCTTCGTCGGTCTTTGCCCTCTTAGCTTTATGCACCTAAAGCCATATGTAATACCGGTTGATGATCAGGTGACTCCCGTATAACTGTGCTTTATTCTCGTAGGTCATCCTCCTTATGCTATTAATTTGGGAAACCATGCAATCATTCAAATCAAGCAAACACTGTCTAACACCATCAACCTCTTGCCTGACTCACTTTAAATCATCTTTCAACTAGTCTATTATTGAGGTATCCTCCATATGTATTTGCTGATGTGCAATCTCACTTTGTTGGAATTCATCCTGAAGCCGGTGGAGCCGAATATGATGTTCCAATTCTATATAAATAGCTTATGTGGGAACATTCAGACCCGGAACCAATGTTCCGACAAGATTCTTCTTTAACCATTCTTTATACGTATCACTAACCTCAGGTTCATACTCGATATGAAAAGAGATTTCCTCAGTATTTCTTCTTCTCCACCATTTTACCATATAGTCTTTGAGCGGGGTTTCTTCTTCTTCATACGCAGTGATGAATCTAACTATAAGCGCGGTTTGTGGTATTTCCTGCTTAATTTTGAATTGCCTAAGGACTCTGTCAGGATTAAAAGGACGAGTTCCTATGAAAGCGGGAAGCACTGGAAAAGACCGTTTATCCCCTTGAGTAATGTATTTTCCTGGGAAAAGATATCTGATGGACCACTGTATATTGTCATTTTTCAATTTTTCAAAAACCTTGAACCAAAGTTTTGGAGATGCTTTCCTCTTAAACCTATTCAGAGATAACTAAATATCATGCAGAGATAAAATATCCACCCATGTTCGAGGATCTGAATGCTCTACTCAAGGATTTTTAAGTAAGTGTTTCATCATCCACCATTTCAAATAAGGTTGCAACCTTGAAAGAAATGATGCTTGGCTTAATACTGATAACGCTCAAACTACAGCTCTCGTAAGAGTGTAAGCGGTCGTTGTCAAATATAGAACCCAACTGGGTTGGGTGTCGAATCCCACAGGGAATACTCGGTCACTAAGTATGCAACGATTAGTAGACTTTTGGAGAAAGTTCTGTGAAAAGGGGGGATTGGAGTGTGACGTTAAGTGATAAAATTAAAATAGCAAAGTAAAAACGGAATGCTTGGTAGGTTTTAATCAATGAGAATTGTAAGTTAGGGTTATGTCCACCTTATGAGTTTTACGTATCTATTAACTATGAGTTATGCGGAATTCAGACATGCATGTGCTTATAGAGATTCGTATTCTATGGTAAATCCTAGCGTCTTTCGACCATCACAGATTATTTTATTTTAACTCTTTCGAGCTTAAAATGTATCTAATGGTACGAATTCTCCAAGAGGTTAATCCAGTTACGGCACTAACTTTTAAACAGGGGTTGGTAGCCCTATTTCCTTGTCATTCTCTCTTTTCCAGACATGTAACTTTTCTTTCGAACAAGTTAATGCTATACTGGCGTATTCTATATGTTTGCAACCACAAGAATTAAATTAAGATGAAGAGAGTAATGATATAAGCAGCATACGTGTCAAGAATTCACAAACTCATAGCAATAGATAGTATCTCATAAGGCTTCCATAACCCTAACAGAGAAGTTTAGCTACTCATGAGTGCAACGAAAAACACAATAGACATTATCATCATACCAAAATAATCACAAACTCATGAAAAGTCTGTCTTGGCGTCACTTGTGACGTGATTTCTGTTGCTAGTAGCGTTTCTCTTGTTGTGAAAAATTAAAAGTCGAATGGATGAAAGAAAATTGTAAGGAATGAGGAAGAATGGGGCGGAATTCCCTGCTGAAAAGTTCAGCAAAATAGGGTTTTTATAACACCCATATCCTATTCCTACTAAGCTACTGCATACTTGTCCTAATCCTACTATGTTGCTGCATCCTTGTCCTACTCCTACTAAGTTACTGATGGTCCCCAAGTCTTTGGAAATACTGTTTTTTCCCAGGAAAAGTTTTTCATGCATCACTTTCAGTCCATAGGCTTCCTAAAGCTGCCTTCCTTCTCATGTGAAACTTCCTTTGGCGTCAACCAGCCTATAAAATTCTGAAATCTTCATCACTTATACCTGAAAACTTGCTAATCATGTTGGTTAGCTCACTTACAGGAAAAAGGACTAAAAGTGCAGGAATTATATATTTTGTCCTTAAAACTTAGCTAAAATATGGGTAAATTATAGTACTTTAGGCGTGTAAATACGCCTATCATCAACACCCCACACTTAAAGCTTTGTTCGTCCTCGAACAAAATATCATGTCCATATAAACATCTACTTAGGGTTTCACAGTAACAACACAAAATATTCATCAAGACAAGCATGACAATTATTAACAAAGAGTAGTTTTCTGATCACTACTAGAAACAATTCAACCTCCAACCTAGACTCGTGATGATGGTTAATTCGTATTCAAAAGTTAAGGCACAAGGAATCATACACGACTACCAAAAACTCATCAACTATGTGTGTCTCACAATAGATATTACCCATAATCACTCACAAGTTTTGCATTTTTCGAAACATGGGTACAATATTCTCCTTGCTCTCACTCTCACAAAGAATTCATATGTTGCAACTGATGACCATAGGCTTGCCCTTAGTGTAATGTTCTACTAATATCAGAATGCTAAGCTTAGGATCAAATAGGTCTTTTTACAGGTTGTACTGTAGGCTAAGGGACGGGTAGGACTATTTTGGCCAGAAATAGTGACTATGTTCCTAAGTGCTTTGATACATCACATTATGCTATTAACACTCTCTTTAAAACAACCTTTCTACCTTTCTTTCATCTACCACCCCTTTTCACCTATTTTGTTATTCAATAAACACAAAGATCTTTTTATCTTTTTATTTTTCTATTTCTTTTTTTTTCATATTATAACACACCTCTATGGTAGCCACTCTTTTTCATAACAAATTCAAGTACCAATACACTCTAAGGCGTCATTCTCAGCCAATTTCCTCTTATTTTGTCTCATGAATTTACAATTTGAAGCACTTAGGAATTTGGATCAAATTATGGTCTTGAAAAAAAATGGATTAGGCTTACATATGAGGCTGTCAAAGAAAATGGCTTATAGGCTCAAAAGGGGTTGACTAGGATACTGTCCATGGGTAGGTAAAACGAAGGTACACAATCACAAGTTGCCAAAGAAATGCCTAAATCATCTCCTAAATTCACAGTCTTTATTTTGCTTTACACACACACCAGGCAAGTTCTAGCATCAGCCACAAACACAGAATATACTATCACCTCACACACACAAGGCACATGGTCGACTTTATTGGGAGTAGTATAGTCTCTTGACCCAACAGATGAATGAATTAAACCACACAAATATCACACCGTGAGTCATATTTAGAGCCTAAATGTCTCAATAGTAATGATTGTATCACAGACTCTTGTCACAATACCATGTTGCCTATCAGAACAATTTTATGCAAAGTTTTTAACAATATTTTTTTTTTTAAATTTGACTACTAAAAAAATAAAACAAATAAACATAAATAAGCAAATGCAGATAAAGAAGTATAGCATACAAATACCAGCACCCCACACTTAGACGGGACACACTGTCCTCAGTGAAAAATAAATAAGAAGAACCTGTATTAGTCGGACTCCTCCTCTATGTCTGGGGTCATACCCCCTGCATCGGAATCATCATCGGAGTCGTCGTCATCCGAATTCTCCTCCACGTTGGAGTCTGGCATTCGGCGATCATCATCGGTTGGCACATCGTCATCGAGAGGTTCCTCAAAGTACACACCTACTCCACACATAGCCCTTGCATGCTCGTTCATTGGGTAGTCATAATCCAACTGTTGGAGCTCTGCAGCAGTTGGAACACGACCTCCGCTCATCATGGTAATCCGAGTCATGCCATAAAGATGGCAAAAGAAACTTTCATCCCGAGCATGTCGTTCTGCAGTGGTAAGGTTGACGCCATGCATAATTTCAGCATCTTTAACCTTTGTGAGGTCAACCTTCTTTGGGTTGTGTGGAAGCTTATGATCAGCCGGCTCCTCTTCGATGTCCTCCTTCCTTAATATTGTAGTCAACAGATTGCCAAAGTTGAAATGAGACCTCTTGTGTAGCCTGGCCTTATGCATAGAAGATTGAATGATCACCCCAATGTTGATGGGGACGTTCATCATCAATGCGTACACCAAACACACTCTGTCTCGTGTAATCTTCGTGTACTGTGTCCTTGGAATCAGTCAAGAGTTTACTATTCGCAACCATATTCGAGCTTCCCTGTTCAAGGAAGCATAAGGGAAGGTGTTGTGCCGACCGGTGTCCTTGTGTCTGCTCCATCGTGCCATTGATCTTGTTCCGCACAGTGTGTGTCTGATTACCCTGTACGGAGGTCTGTTATACAGCTCTTTGAGTGGTGATGGATCAACAGATGGCAAACCCAGAAAAGAGTTGAAGAACTCCGCATTTAGTTGTAAGACTTGGCCCCGAATCTTTACTTCACTCCCTGTAGTTTTCGGTGACCAGTTGGCATAGAATTCTCGTGTTAGATCGATATTGCATTCTCCCATATCTCGGAAGATGAAATCAAGATGTAACGCCATTATCTTGGCCAACATGCGGGGTTCTTTCTTTGCTAGACTTTCCTTGTGTATCAACTCCACATGAACATATTTTTTCTCTTTATTGTTCCTATACCACTCCTTTCCTTCCTCTTCTAGGACCCATTTGATTCCGAACATGCGGCGAGGTATTTGCAGCGAGGAGGATTCACCTTGCTCTTTTCGTCCCTTTTTCTGGCCTTTTTGTGAGGTGGTCGCTTTATCCTTTCCTTATCGTGCTTTTGGTGCCATTGTACCTGAGATTAAAATGACAGTCATGTTAGCTTCATCTTGGTAAATACAATCGACAAACAAACAGTAGTGGCCCCACCCCACACTTAATTTGTTGGCACAAACTAATTAAGTGAATGTTATCGATTACTCAGATTTCATCGATGTACGTTTAGGCCTTATGTTCCAACCAATATAATCAGTGCAGTCATACTTTTCTTGTCATCTTAACTATCCTTTTCCGATTCTAGTTCATGTAATCTTGACAGTGCTTTCATGTTTTGGACTAATGCATCACTTTGAATAAAACTACTACATAGATATTGTATTAATTTATGGTTTGAAATAATTACAACATCTCATGTTTGTAGTTAACCATGATTTTCATATCAATGAACAAGTCATTCAAGCAAGCTTTCAAGTTACAAGATTATGCAATTGTCTGAACCATGTCGATTTCGCAAGGAGTATGATAGTGTATCGAAATTAACTCCAAGTTGGAACCAAGTCTAGAACACCAATACATATTCTTTCACTTTCTTAGTTGTATCACAACAAATCAACCATATTCAAATCACCAACACTACTTCAAGATTTAACAACTTATTATAGGCGTAGTATTGTAATACTTACGGAATATAAGAGAAGAGAGCCGAAGTACTTACTTGGTTGATGGCCTCGGAAGATGTTCTTGCAAAGTAAAAGAGCAAAGGGAAAATTTTTGAGAGATTTTGGAGAGGTAGGCGGCGCCTAGGTTGAAGTTGCAATGCAATTTTGTTTTAAGACTAAGGTTCTATTTATAGGACAAGCTTGGGTCGGGTTTTGACCCATTTGGAATCGGGTTAGGAGACCAAAAGTGAGCATAGGCGGCGCCTAATGCTTTGCCTATGCTTGGCATAGGCGGCGCCTTTTGCAAAGCCTAGTTGAGCATAGTGGGCGCCTATGCTATGGCATTGTTGGGCATAGGCGACTCCTATGCCATGGTATTCTAGATTCAGAGACAAAAGGCTTTTGCATAGGCGGCGCCTATGCTATGACATTGTTAGGCATAGGCGGCACCTATGCTATAGCATTATAGAATCCGAGAGCTTAGTCCATAGCATAGGCCTTGCCTTGTTCGTGGCCTAGATTTACATAGGCCTTGCCTTGTTCGTTGCCTATATTTTCATAGGCAATGCCTAACCCATAGCCTTTTGCTTCTTCATTCCTAACTTACCACCTTCAACAAATAATACTTCCAAATCAAAGTTTGAAACCACTCTCCTCCTTTACATCTCTTGCACCTATACTTACTCAAAAACATCAAAAACGATTAGAACAATGGGTTGCCTCCCATCAAGCGCCTTAGTTTTGGGTGTGGCTCGACTCTTCTTTTTGGATTTTTATTAAAAACAACTCTTATGAAGAAGAATGAAAAACGATGGGTTGCCTCCCATCTAGCGCTTGAGTTATTGTCGCGGCACGACATAGTTACCTCGAGTACTTAGACTTCGTCGAGATAAATGGTGGCCATGCATGTTATCGAGTCAAGAGGACCGATGTATGGTTTCACTCGTTGGCCATTCACCTTAAAGACAACACCATTATTGTCTTCTAACTCAACTACTCCCGACGAGTAGACTTGGCTAATTTTGTACGGGCCAGACCATTTGGACCTTAACTTACCTGGGAATAGCTTCAGTCTGGAATTGAAAAGAAGTACCATATCATCCTTTTGAAAGTTTCGTTGAATAATCCGCTAATCATGATACTTTTTCATCCGTTCCTTGTAGAGGTATGATCTTTCATACGCATATTGACGGAATTCATCCATCTCGTTCAGCTGCTCCAATCTCAGATTCATAGTATCATCCCACTTCAAATTCAGTCGCTTCAACGCCCACAATGCTTTATGCTCGAGCTCAATGGGCAAGTGACAGGCCTTCCCATAAACTAGTTGGTACGGGGACATGCCAATTGGCATTTTGAATGCAGTCCTATAAGCCCATAGTGCATCGTCCAACTTTCGAGACCAATATGTCCTATTAGCGTTTACAGTCTTCGCAAGGATCAACTTGATTTCTCGATTAGAAACCTCTACCTGTCCACTAGTTTGTGGGTGATAAGGCGTGGCTACCTTATGTTGCTTGACCCCATATTTCACCAACACGGATTTGAACAGCTTGTTGCAAAAGTGTGATCCTCCATCGCTTATGATGGTGCGTGGTACCCCAAAACGAGAGAAGATATTTCTCTTCAAGAATGCTACAACGCGCTTTCCTTCATTATCGGCCAGCGGTACTTCTTCAACCCATTTGGATACATAGTCAACAGCAACTAGGATATATTTCATCCCAAACGAATTTATGAATGGGCCCATGAAATCAATACCCTACACATCAAACAGCTCTACTTCAAGAATTTTTGACATGGGCATCTCATGGTGCTTCGAAATCGTGCCTTGTCTCTGACATTGGTCACATCTTTTCACAAATTCGTAGGCATCTCTAAATATCGAAGGCCAATAATAGCTGCTTTGCAATACCTTCCTTGCTGTCCGACCACCTGCATGGTGTCCCCCAACTTGAGAAGCATGACTTGCTTCCAAGATACTTGGTACCTCCACATGAGATATGCATCGTCTGATCACACCATCCGCGCATCGTCTAAACAAATATGGCTCATCCCAGAAGTAGTGTCTCACATCATGCATGAACTTCCTCTTTTGATGAAATGATAGATTCGCAGGCATCACATTACTTACCACAAAGTTTGCAAAATCTGCATACCATGGTAACTCTTCCATCATCGTGGCTAAGATCTCTTTATCAGGGAATGCATCATCAATCTCAAAATCAGGCTGCACTATATGCTCGTTCTCGAGTCTAGATAGATGATCAGCCACTTGGTTTTCAAAACCTCTTCTATCTTTTACCTCAAAATCAAATTCTTGCAGTAATAATACCCATCGAATTAGCCTTGGTTTCGCATCTTTCTTTGCCATCAAATATCTCAGGGCTGCATGGTCTGTATGAACTACCACTTTGGTTCCCAACAAATAAGCACAGAACTTTTCAAAAGCATACACAACCGCTAGAAGCTCTTGTTCCGTGACAGTATAGTTCTTCTGTGCTTCGTTCAAGACCTTGCTCGCATAGTAGATTGGATGGAACAACTTTTCTCTTCTCTGGCCAAGTACAACACCCAAAGCTACCCCGCTAGCATCACACATGACTTCAAACGGTAGAGACCAATCGGGCGCTACAATGATAGGAGCTTCAATTAGCTTCCCTTTGAGGCATCCAAATGCCTTCAAGCAATCTTCACTGAAGTCGAACTTTGCATCCTTCTCCAAAAGCTTGCATAACGGACTAGCAATCTTGGAAAAGTCTTTAATAAACCTTCAATAAAAATCTGCATGCCCGAGGAAACTACGAACTCCTTTGACAGAAATTGGGGGTGGTAGTTTCTCGATGACTTTGATTTTAGCTCGATCCACCTCAATTCCTCTTTCGAAGATTTTATGCCCAAGAACAATACCTTCTTTCACCATGAAGTGGCACTTCTCCCAGTTCAGCACCAGGTTGAATTCAACATATCTCTGCAACACCATACTTAGATTTGCCAAGCACGATTCAAACGACTCACCCACAATTGAAAAATCGTCCGTGAACACCTCCAGAGTATCTTCCACCATATCAGAAAAATGGACATCATACAACGCTGAAAAGTGGCGGGTGCGTTACATAGCCCAAATGGCATACGTTTGAAGGCAAACGTACCATATGGACATGTAAACGTTGTCTTCTCTTGATCTTCGGGAGCAATACCAATCTGATTATAGCCGGAATACCCATCTAGGAAACAAAACCATCCTTTCCCTACTAATCGATTGAGCATTTGGTCTATAAATGGCATTGGAAAGTGATATTTAAGTGTCCACAAATTCAGCTTCCGGTAGTCCATGCATACTCTCCACCCTGTGACAGGTCTGAGTGGAATTAACTCATTCTTTTTATTCGCAACTACCGTCATGCCACCTTTCTTGGGTACACATTGTACTGGGCTTACCCATTTACTGTGGGAGATTGGATACACAACCCCTGCATCTAACCACTTAATAATTTCTTTCTTCACCACCTCTTGCATAGGTGGATTTAGATGCCTTTGATGCTCAATAGTGGGTATGCAATTTTTTTCAAGATGAATCTTGTGTGTACAAATCCCAAGCGGAATACCAATAATATCAGCGATGGTCCAACCGATGGCTCTCATGTACTTCCGAAGAACCACGATGAGAGCTGCAACTTGCTGCTCAACCAAATCTGCTGCCATAATAACCGAGAGTGTGTTTTCTTTTTCCAAGAATGCATACTTTAAATGACTAGGCAGCTCCTTCAATTCTAATGTGGGTGGCTCTTCAATAGATGGTTTAGCTGGTGGTGTAGGTCAGTTTTTGAGATCAAGGTCCAGTTTCTTGGGAGCATGAGGATATGACCCTAATCCTGTTAGAGCACAAATAGTTTCTTCATAATTTTCAGCATCCTTACGCTCAATATTCATAAGCACAATCGCCAATGGGTCATCAATAAGCTGCTCCGCTACAGGTAATTCTTTCTCATCATCAAAATAAACATCAGCTACCGAGAACACGTTCAGATCTTTGGGTTGCTTCATTGATTTACACACATCAAAGCGGACTACTTCGTCATTCATCCGGAATAGAAGCTCATTGGCTCTTAAATCAATAAGCACACTTCCTGTTGCAAGGAAAGGGCGCCCCAAGATTATAGGAACTTCTGAGTCCACCTCACAATCCAAGATAACGAAGTCTGCCGGAAAGATGAATGAGGAAACCTTCACCAATACATCACATAAAATACCAACAGGTCGTTTTACCGACCTATCTGCCATTACAAGCCTCATATTGGTTGGAGTAGGATCCCTCAATCTCAACTTGTTATAAATAGATAGTGGCATTAAGTTGATGCTGGCTCCTAAATCGCATAATGCCTTGGTAAAATTCAAAGGTCCGACAGTGCAAGGTATAGTGAAGGCACCGGGATCGGCCTTCTTCTAAACTAGTGATCTGGTAGCGATTGCACTACAATGATGAACAGTATCTGTCAACTCATAACCTGCTGCCCGCTTCTTTGTCAGAAGATCATAAATTTCGCGTACCCAGGCATCTGTTCCAGCGCCTCAACTAAAGGAACATTAATGGTCAGCTGCTTTAACATCGTCATGAATTTATTAAACTTGGTATCATCAGTTTTTTTCTTTAGTCTTTAAGGAAAAGGTGGTGGTGGAAGAGGGATAGTTTTCTCTACGACTTTCTTTTCATCTTGCTTCAGTTCGGCGATCTTTTCTGTCTGTGGACGTCGAGGGGCGACGTCACAAATGACTTCATCAGCTTCTTCGGCGTCTTCTGCATTATCTGCGATATCATCGGCCACTTGCTTGCTTTGGGATGAATTTTCCAGCACCTTACCACTCCTGGTAGTAATGGCCATGCATGTTCCATCGTTCCTTGGGTTTTGCACTGTGTCGCTAGGTAAGGTGCCAGCTTTTCGTTAATTCAATGTAGCTAAAATCTGACTCAATTGTTGCTCCAGCTGTTTTATTGAAGTGGAATGCGAGTCAACCAATTGCTTCATTGAGGACAAATCATTTATTACCCCGGTTACTCCCGTGCTGGTTGCCTCCACTCCTTTTAACAGCTTCGCCATCATATCTTCCATTGACATCTTAATAGAGCCAGATGCAGCGGTGTCACGACTTCCAGGAGGAACATACAAACCACTCCTGTCAGTCTTATTCTTCCAACTACCTTGATCACGGTCCTTATTTCCAGATTTATCATAATAGTTCCGACCTTGATTTCCTTGGGCATTGCCTCGGAAACCCCCTTGATTATTCAAGTAGTTAGCCTCTTCGTCAGAATCGGATTCACCTCTTGCTTGTGACACAACAGCTTTGACTTTTTCGATCTTCCCTGATAATAGATGCTTTGTAAGAAGATCTATCTTTGTTTTCATGTGCGCCATATCTTGATCGCGTTCCTCCTCTCTTTGCCTTTGTTCTGCAGTCATGCCAATAGATATAGTGGGGCTTGTTACCTCAGAATCCCTGGTATACCAAGCTCTACTTTGCTTTGTCATCCGGTCTAGCATATCGCTTGCCTGAACAAAGGTGATGTCCATGAATGATCCTCCAGCCGCATTATCCACCACTGGTTTAGTTACTAAATTCAAGGATCTGTATAGTATCTCCATCAAGTGGACATTAGTCATGTGATGGTTTGGGCACCTCATAAGCTTCTTCTTGAATCTCTCCCATATTTCGTGGAGGGCTTCAGTTGGAAGCTGACGAAAGTTGCTAATTTCATCTCTCAATTGTGCTCTTTTGGATGACGGAAAGAATCTTTCTAGGAAAGCGTCTTTCAATTGCCTCCAATTTGTAATAGAATCAGGAGTCAGCCCGTTCAACTATAGAGTTGCCTCCCCAGATAGAGACAATAGAAATAAGCGCAGCCAAATTGCATTCTGACCAACGCATGGATTGTCGAATGACTTGCATGTAGAGATAAAGTTGATCAGATGGATATTAGGATCATCACCTGCAAGTCCACCAAATAAGACCTTTAGCTACAACAACTGAATTATGATGCTGGTGATATTGAACTTGGCTCCAGGTGCCAAGGGCGAAGGAATAATAGCTCCTGTGGCACCAGCTCCATCTAGATCGTCATCATCATCATCAAAGGGAATCTGCATAGCTCGGCGTTCAGGCTGAAATCTTGCTTGACGATCTCTTCTATTTGCCGGTGTCGCCACCTCAGCATCACGCCTAGGGTTTAGTAGCTCATCATCACCCAAGTCCTCATCATCAGGATCTGCTGCTCGCCCTGGGTTATCAATATTCTGTTGATGCACTTGAGCAGCAGCCAACGCAGCTAATCTAGCCTGCTCCTATTGAGCAACCCTTCTTTCAATGTCACGTTGTGCCTCCATCCTGCCAATAAGTTGCGGTTTAGGGTTTATGGGTAAAAATGGTTGACCAGAACTTCGAGTATTGGGCATGCACTGAACAAAACCTAAATAAAACAAAAACAACAACTAAAATTAAAATACAAGAATCTTTGACCAAAGGGTCTAGTAACTATCACAGACTTAGTTGACAACCGTATTCCCTGGCAACGTCGCAAAAATTTGATAACGCTCAAACTACAGCTCTCGTAAGAGTGTAAGCGGTCGTTGTCAAATATAGAACCCAACTGGGTTGGGTGTCGAATCCCACAGGGAATACTCGGTCACTAAGTATGCAACGATTAATAGACTTTTGGAGAAAGTTCTGTGAAAAGGGGGGATTAGAGTGTGACGTTAAGTGATAAAATTAAAATAGCAAAGTAAAAACGGAATGCTTGGTAGGTTTTAATCAATGAGAATTGTAAGTTAGGGTTATGTCCACCTTATGAGTTTTACGTATCTATTAACTAT
Source organism: Capsicum baccatum var. pendulum (assembly GCA_030864225.1). Lineage (NCBI taxonomy): Eukaryota > Viridiplantae > Streptophyta > Magnoliopsida > Solanales > Solanaceae > Capsicum > Capsicum baccatum. Next base: position 98,619,249 of record CM061551.1, read on the forward strand.
GAGTTATGCGGAATTCAGACATGCATGTGCTTATAGAGATTCGTATTCTATGGTAAATCCTAGCGTCTTTCGACCATCACAGATTATTTCATTTTAACTCTTTCGAGCTTAAAATGTATCTAATGGTACGAATTCTCCAAGAGGTTAATCCAGTTACGGCACTAACTTTTAAACAGGGGTTGGTAGCCCTATTTCCTTGTCATTCTCTCTTTTCCAGACATGTAACTTTTCTTTCGAACAAGTTAATGCTATACTGGCGTATTCTATATGTTTGCACCCACAAGAATTAAATTAAGATGAAGAGAGTAATGATATAAGCAGCATACGTGTCAAGAATTCACAAACTCATAGCAATAGATAGTATCTCATAAGGCTTCCATAACCCTAACAGAGAAGTTTAGCTACTCATGAGTGCAACGAAAATCACAATAGACATTATCATCATACCAAAATAATCGCAAACTCACGAAAAGTCTGTCTTGACATCACTTGTGACGTGATTTCTGTTGCTAGTAGCGTTTCTCTTGTTGTGAAAAATTAAAAGTCGAATGGATGAAAGAAAATTGTAAGGAATGAGGAAGAATGGGGTGGAATTCCCTGCTGAAAAGTTCAGCAAAATAGGATTTTTATAATACCCATATCCTATTCCTACTAAGCTACTGCATACTTGTCCTAATCCTACTATGTTGCTGCATCCTTGTCCTACTCCTACTAAGTTACTGATGGTCCCCAAGTCTTTGGAAATACTATTTTTTCCCAGGACAAGTTTTCCATGCATCACTTTCAGTCCATAGGTTTCCTAAAGTTGCCTTCCTTCTCATGTGAAACTTCCTTTGGCGTCAACCAGCCCATAAAATTTTAAAATCTTCATCATTTATACCTGAAAACTTGCTAATCATGTTGGTTAGCTCACTTACAGGAAAAAGAACTAAAAGTGCAGGAATTATATATTTTGTCCTTAAAACGTAGCTAAAATATGGGTAAATTATAGTACTTTAGGCGTGTAAATACGCCTATCATCAGATACTTCCCCCAAGCCCGATATATTTTAGCAACGATCATGGGAGCTAATGTGTGGAATACTTTAGTTGTTTTGTAATCCACTCTATAAAAAGGGCATGTGTCACCATAACGACACAAAATCTTCCAAACCGATGGTATAACTTTCGACAAGCTATGTTTGCTCCGTCATGTTCTCCCAACTAGGTTTCATCTTCGATTGAAAAGACATCTTTGATCTTTTGACGGTTCTATATGATTGGGACTAAAATAATTTTATCAGGCGCACTCCTCCTTTTGATACACATGTCGATACTTTCATAACAAGTTACCACTTCTTCCATAGTGGGAGTCAATTTAACCTCTTCGAAGCAGAACACCATGTTGTCATTATCCTAAAAATCTGTTCGCACTTGGATCATTTTCGATCAAGCAGCCATCTCTATTAGTGAAGGTAAATGCCTAATATGTGTCCTAACAATCTTTTTATCTTCCGCACTCATGTAAGTCCACCAAACTTTAAGGTAGTAAGGGGTTTTGGTAATCATCTTGAACTTTTTGAAAGGGATTGGTTGAACCATTCCTACATAGAAACAAACAAAGTAAGTATTCTCCCACCCCAAAGGATAATGGATTAAATTAATTAACATATACTCCTTCAACACATAAGTATGGTTCGTCTGTGATTGGCTCATGGTCAATAGACGTAGGACAGGTTTTCTAGTGGGCCCTATACCCCCTAAGGTATTGAGTCATCCGAGGCTTTTGCCTAAAAAAAAAATTTGGGTTTCACTCTATCTTAGGTATCTAGAGTGGGCTTTGACCAGGTTCCCAAGAGGACAACTTGAGTTTGAAAATACGAACAACCATCGAACACTTAAAACACTGATAAACTGTCATATTTTTAACATTTTATTTGAAAGTGATAAATAGGCCTGCGACGATCGAGAAACCCCAAATGGTTTATATATTTTGAATGAGAAAGTATGCCATGAAATACAACAGTTAAAATTTTACAAAAATTCAAACACATAAGCAAACAAACAGTTTAAATATTACAAACCCAAATAGTTAGTCAAAGAAGTCAGTTCACATATTTGGTTAGAACCTAGCAATTCCCCAGCAGAGTCGTCATTTTTGTTTTATCCTATTCGAATTGTACTTTAAAGAAATGGTTTTGACTTTTTTAAAACTACTTCAAAAAATTCAAGAAAATTTCAAAATAATTATTTTAAGAATTCACAGAGTCGCCACTTGATTTTTATAGAAAAGATATCAAGAAAAGCTTAAAGAAATTTCAAAGATTCAAAAACAGAAAAAAAATCTTTGAAATTAGAGAAACTGAGTAAGGGTTCAATTAATGCCCTAAGAAGGTTTTTACGACACTTAGAAGCGTTTGTTTTTAAAATGGTTCACAAAAAGATCATCTTTTGACTAACTTAAAGGGTGACTAACTTTGCGAAATGGTTGCTTTTATAAAATTATTTACTTATATATTTAAAATTAACATTTATTTATTCAAACGAGAAATATTCTACTTGTATCAGAAAAAGTTACAACATGTTTCACTTATTCCATTATCAATTTCGAAGAAAAAAATATGAAACATTTCGCTTAATTCACGATTAATTTTTGAGAACATTACAAATATTCTACTTGAGAAATACTTTACTTAATTCATAATTAATCGCAAAAAGTTAGAATTTGAGAAAAAAATTAAAAAATATTTTAATTGAGAAAATTTCACTTATTTCATAATTATTTTAAGAAAAAAAACTATGAAATATTCTAGTTGAATTAAAGAGAAATCCTTTTAAACTAGGTTGCACACTTGGATTCAAGAGGGAAAGAAGTTTGTATTTTTTATGGAAAAAAGAAAATTGTGTAATTATTTTCTATTATTATTATTATTATTATTATTATTATTATTATTATTATTATTTTTATTGTTATTATTATAAAAAAGGCCGATTTTGTTACAAATAACACCTTTGGAGAATGTTAAGGAAATATTATGTTAAAGGTATTTTATCAATCATGGAAAGTTAAAATATACGAGAATTTACGAGAAGAATAAAAAAAAACTTCTCACATTTGAAGAAAATTATTTTAACCCAAATAGGCTCTTAGTCATATGAACAAGACAAATGTCATTTTAAAATAAAATGCTTAATAATTTTGTTTCTTTTAAGATTAGTTTTAGGAAGAAAAATCGAGCGAAGCACTTTAATTCATTTAGAAGAGATAAATTAGGTGAGAAAATTATGAATTGACCAAAAGCCATGATAAAATAAGATGATAATGCTTCAGGGAATTTATCTAGATTAATTGGTTAGAGTATTCAAATAAATACGAATAAGTAAGAATGAAAAATAAAGAAAGAGTTGAAATTGGGCCCTTTTGAATCATTAATGGGCTGCCCAACTTTTGGGCCTAAACTCCATGGATTTTCAATCCATTTCTTATATATATCAGTTGTATACCACAATCTTTTTTCTCCACGTTTTTCTGTGTATAGCTACGTATACATTGTATGCTAATGTGGTAAGCTGCATATTTTGTTTCTGTTTTTGAATTCCACAACGTGAAAAATCCGCAACTGCTGATTTCCAGTGTATATCAGTTGTACATAAGTGTATACCAGCCTTGTTTCTAAAAATCATTCCGCTTTGGGACCTTAGCATGATGTCTTGACTCGAAGATTGGGACTTGGAGGATCCGGTTTAAACGACGCAATTCGAGGATCTCGTCTCAATGAGTTCATGTAAAGAAGAAAAAGACATCTAAGACAACCGACTGCAAATTTCTGTCCCAAATAAGATTTTAACCTTCTACCAAAAACTAAAGACAGATCATTCAAGATTAATATTCAAAAACTGAGTGGATACCTCCCCCCAAAAAGTCTATAATTGGATTGATGACCCCCCAAGTCATGAACAATTCCCAAGTTCTAAAATTCCATTAATAGACAATTGACTCTAAACCACCATAAAACTTATTACACTATCGTGAATGCTGAAACCTCACAATATTACAAGTATACACAAAAATTCAACACTTCAGGTGGGAACTTACATGGTGCAAACATAATAAAAAGAGGAGAAGAGTTGCTTTAATTCAAAAAGAGGCGAACTACTAAACAACACATAACATCACAATGCCGAAGCTCAAGTAAATCCGGTGTTAACCATGAAAAATTTAACTATTCAGGCTTCAATATGAACAAACAAAACTCATTTATTCTCAAACCCTTAAATCACACAAATCAAAGCAAATAAGAAGATTAATGAAAAGGGTTACCTCTTTCGGAGCACGAACCGGTACTACGAACCTTAAACGAATAGAGTTCCACCGAAATTTCAATCCCGAATCGTCAGAGTTTTACTTTTCTTTTTTCATCGGAATTAATGTTCAAGTGCGTTTCTTCTCGAATTCTTTGGTTGCATGAGATTAAAGGAATACTCCTCCGGAATCTCCAATTTTTTCCCAAAAGAATTCCCCCTTTACCTTCTTTCCCTCAATGTCTATTTATAGGAGAAAATATTATTTTTTTATCTCTGTATTTATGTATTTATAGGAAAATACAAGTTTCTGTGATTTATGGGGGTCGTTGTTTTGATGAATTTGGGTCAGAGTTTGCGGGTTGCTGCTGTTGTGCGTTGATCGTTGCTGATTGCTGTTGGCTTTGTAGCTGTTTGTTGGATATTGTTGTTCGACGGGTTTTGGGTCATTCCCGGGTCAGAATTGTTGTTGGGTTTTCACTGTTATTGTTACTATACGATATTGGGTTTTCGCTGTTATTGTTACTATACGATAAAGGCTGTGAGCGTTGTTGTTGGATTGTTGATATTGTTGGTTGTTTTGTTCTAATGAAGAAGAAAAACAAAGGTGAGCCGAGTTAGCGTGGATATTGGGCCGGCTGGAGTATGATGAGTGAAAAGGAGAGGGTTTGGGCAGCTGGAATTATAGTTGCTGGGCTAGATAATTGATTAATTAAATCTGAAAATTACAAAATAACACAATTTATTTTTCATTAATTGCAAAAAATCCAACTCCTCAAACTTATTACAAAAATCTCATTTTTGATATTTCTCTCTCTAAAAGCAAATAGACATAAGTAAGATGATTTCTTTCACCATTTTTCACCCTTAAAACTCTCCTAAAATCAAGCATCGGTTACCACTTTGAATACAACTGTACTTGGCTTCAACTTGCAGCATTAAATTTTAGTAAATTTTACATATATACCGACGTGTTTACCATTAATTACTAAAAATTCCAACATCTTTCAAAATCTCCTAAAATCCCAACATTTGACCTCTGATGATACAAGTTAATTACATTAGATACATACTACTGATACATGTATTAATTAACTAAATTAGCATGTTTTAAGGAATGTAACAGATAACTTTGCATTAAATCAGCATTTAAGCTAACTAACTAAGGTAAAAAATAAAATAAAATAAAATAAAATTCCACATTTAATGGGATTCCGTTTATTACCCCACTTCGTTAAAACGTAAACGTTGTTTTAATATATTTTTGAAATTGAAAAATATTCTTTCTTCTTGTTCAGATTAAACAAACCAATTTTTGTTTATTTGATTTTTTAATTTCGCTTGTTTGATATGAATATTTCGGCGCTTTTACGTCATTCCGGTGTTTGAATTAACGAAATCGTTGGTTATAAGAGTGATGGAATTGTGGTCAGTGAACATGTTACTTACGAAAAACTGATTTCTACAATTGAGGGAGAACTGGAAATCGATGAGACAACGAAAAAAATTGAAGCTCGTTACATTGTTGAAGGAAATGGTTGTCTGTTATTCATTCGTAACTAAATGAGTGTAAAGCTGTATGTTGAAATTAAAAAATAGAGCGTGGATTTGGAACGTATCCTCTTATCATCACTACGTTAGATAAGTCTGATACTGAAATGCTTTTTGATGGGAAAGTTGGTGCTGTAATGTGTTTGGAAAGTCCATCTGAAATAGTTGAAGAAATAATTAGTTATAAATCTAATTCTACTTCTCCTATGCCTTTGTTGGATAACAAAGGGAATAAGATCATTACTGATTGCAAGCATAGTGATGTTAAGGTTGGACAAATATACAAGGACAAGTGTACTCTCATTTCGGTTATGGCGCGATTTGCAATTGAGAATTCCTTTAATTACTATGCCAAAAGATCGGACAAGAAAAGATATGTTATGTTTTTCTTTTGGCAGCAGGTCTTGATAATTTTGTGTACGTTAACTGGGAAGGATTATTAATGACGAGATATATTTTGTTATGAAAATGATACATTTTGCTAATCTTGTATCTCATTTTATGAAGTTATGATTAATTAGATTTCTTGTTGTGTGTTATAAGAAATGTTGTAGATACATATAAATATCCTAAATACATGTTGTAAATTTAGAAGATACATGTTGAGCAAGTTTCAAGCCGAGATATATTTTGTTATGAAAAATAATACATTTTGCTCATCTTGTATCTTAGTTTATGAAGTTATGTTTAATTATATTTCTCGATGTGTTTTATTTTCTCATATATATCAGAAATGTCCTAGATACATATTAATGTCCTAGATACATGTTGCAAAATTTCTACATACATGTTATACAAGTAGTCAATGTTGTTAGTGAATATAGAAATCTGTTTTTTCTATATTTATTAAGAAGAATAATTTGAACTTTCGTTTTCGTTGATTCAGCTATGTCCTACAATGCCGTTCGGAGAATAGTGTTTGAATTTTTAAAGCATCACGTCGTTGGGGTACAAAACTATTTAAAGTTAGATTTTTCCAAGATGTTCACACATGCTCGTTAAAAGATCGTGTTTTTACTCAATTTCAAGCTACAGTTGGGTTTGTTAGTGGTTTTGCTGCACCAAAACTTGTCAACTATTAGAGAATACACATCCCGAATGATATAATCGATGATATTAAAAATATTTTCGGTGTAGACATTAACTATCAGAATGATTGGAGGGCTGAAGAACATGCGATTGAGATGTTAAGGGGGAAACCCGTAGATGATTATCGACAAATGGCTCGTTATGTATACATGTTAAATTTCGTATATTCAGGTTCACATATTAGAATGCATAAATCCGAGGATGATAAATTTATGTATTTGTTCATTGCATTGCAATCTTTGAAGAGGGGATTCGAGTATTACAGCTTGTAGTTGTGGTTGATGGTGCGCATTTGAGTGAAACATATAAAGGTACATTTGTTTTCGCAACCACTCTTGATGGAGCAGGTAATTTATATTTATGTGTATGTATATTTATTTTTACGATGTAATTAAGATCATATTTTCTGTTAAATTATTTTTTTAGTTTGAGAAATTGTTTACTTGTATCTGATTAATTAATTTTTTATATTATCAAAATTGTAGGACGCATTTTACGGATTGCGTATGGTGTTGTTGATAGTGAAAACGATAATTCGTGGACTTGTTTTTTTGAGAACTTCAGAACTACTTTTGGAGAGCGCGATAGTATGTGTGTTGTATCCGACTGTCATGAAAGTATAACAAAGGTTGTGAGTGTTGTATATCCGAATGTGCCGCACCTCGCATGCATTTGGCACTTGTGGAAGAATGTTTGCACAAACTTCAGGAAGAGTAAAGATAGACTTAGCGATATTTACTATGCTATGGTCAAGGCTTACCGCAAAGATGAGTTTGATTTTTTTTTGGAATCAAGTTGGGATGATTGATAAGAGGGTAAAGTCTTATCTTGAGGATGCTAGATTTGAAAAGTGGGCATGCGTGTATGCACCTGTTAATCGTGGTAGAATGATGACTTCAAATATAACGGAGTGCATAAATGGTAAATTGAAGCTAGCACGTGAGTTGCTGATAATAAAATTTTTGGAGCAGGCTAGGAAATTGTTTGGAAAGTGGAATTTCAAGATTAGAGAAAGAGCATCGTATGCAAACACGTCACTTGGTAGTAGATTTGAAGGAATTCTTCAGCTAAATACTTCAAAATCTACAAGGCTGAAGGTTAGTTTTGATGTTTTGTTTTGTTTTACATATTATAGAATGCTTGATTCATAATACAGGATACTAGTTGTTTTAAAAATATTGTTTTGAAAAATGTTACAGTAACTTAATCAATCTTTTTATTGAATTTAAGCAAAGTATTCTATAAAAGAACAGTATGTATTTACGTGTAAACATATTATGACTAATCTTGTAGTTTAGTGCGCCATCAACATATGTATATTTTGTTTATGATGATGGGAGGAAGTACATAGTATGTCTTGATAGGAGGACTTTCTCTTATGGTAGATTCCAATTGGATGAGATAACATGTGAACGGGCGATTGTAGTACTAAAAAGCAAGCATGTAGTTGATATGAAGCCTTATTGTTCAGAGTTTTATTATCCTGAAACATTAAGAAAGACGTATGAAGAATCTATGTTTCCAATACCCGATAAGAAGGACTGGATTGTGCCACAAGAAGTTATGGATAAAGTTGTGTTACCACCAAAATACAAACGTTAACCCGAAAACCAAAATACAAACATCAACTTGGAAGGCCAAAGAAAAACAGGCACAAGAAATCAAGTGAAACTATGACATCGAGTAGTAATTGTTGCGGGAGATGTGGTTATGCAGGTCACAACAGGCGTACTTGTAACTTCTTTCCAAAGGAGGCTTGACCATGCAGTTGACTGATTATTAATGTGGAATAATTTGTTATCTTCTAGTTGAATTTCTTTCCTTTTTAATACGAAGTTTTAATTGATGACATTGTTGTTTTTTTAAGAATATTAAGAAAAATAGTTTCAGTAATAAGCAGTTGTTTTCGTTCCTTGTTAATTATTTACCCTTATTTTTTGGAGATTGAAATTGTCGTGAAACTTTATTTAGAAATTAAGATAATATTGAACTGATAATATTATTGTAGTTGTTATACTGTAGAAAAAGATTGTAAAGATTTATACTTTTATATGAGGTATCTTTCATAAATTTGTAGATACAAGTTTGCACAATTTGTAATAATTGAAAAATATAATTGTATCATGTAGGACTGTAAGTTTTGATATAATGTGTTAGTCTGGTTGAAGGCAAACATGTATTCTGAGTAATTAAAAATGGCTATAGAAACATAATAATGTGATGTGTTGTTATGTACATTTATTATATAGTAAAATATGTATTTTTTTACTAGATACATATAATTTAATAAGATGTTTCTCAGTTAATTTTATAGATACAAGATTAAATTTTCACTTCTATAGTATAATGTCATTAGTTTTTTGATATAGTACCATTAACTTGTGCTATAATTTGTTATGCATTTTAGAGATAACATGTATTAGTTGGAACAAAAAACTGTTGTAGATACTAAATAATGTAATATTTTCAAGGTTAATACCATTATATTCTAATTTATGTTTCATTATATTAGATACATATGATTGTAAAATGTTATAAAATATTTGTCTAATACTATGTCTTTATAAAGTGCTAGAACAATGTAGTTCGATACATAAATATATATGAAATGATTTAGCATTGCATTATTATAGATAACAAAATAAAACTATTTAATCATTTAAAAACATAATGTATCAGAACATAACATTACCAACATCATCAAAAAATCATTAATGTTTCTATCAACTTCCTAGTTTTATAATATCCAACAAGCAAACAAATAAATAACTACTTAATATGTAAAACACTGTCTGTTTTTTTTTTTGTGCGAACTTGCTCCTTGGCCTTGGTGGATCGTCATTCTCACTGAAGTATCCGTTCTCTGCTTTTTCAGACCCATACTTGCATAAAAGAGAAGAATATCTCAGACGATAGTATGGAGCATCAATACCCGAACATGGAATGCCTAATCCCTCACTCAGATACTCGACATAAACAGCCACAAATACACCACAATCTCTGCATTCCAAAAAATAATTAAGTTAAAAACATTAATATACATGAGTATGGTAATGAAAACAAACAAAAAGGTAATGTAATACGTACAAGCTTCCACTATCTTGTTGTGCTATCTCAGATACATATTCCACTTGAAATGGATTTCGTTCAGACTTTTCCTCATATGATTTCAGTGTAGTCCAGTTAGTGGGTACCTTGTGTTAAAAAAACTTACTGTACTAAAGGTAAGTCAGAATCATTACAACCAACTTTTCACTCTCACTTGTTTGTTTTCTTTTTTGTGAAGAGGCCATTGAATCATACACACGAATGCATCGATCCTTTAAAGCAATGACTGTCAATACCCAGTGAAAGGCGCCGTCAAAGTTAATTGGGACAAATACCTCATTAACTATATGCTAAGGCTGACCTGCGCATGTACTCAATCTTTTGATTGTGTTAATCAGTGACTTCTCCATATCAGCAACCTCATCAGTTCTGGCAGATGTATCTTGAGTTGCAAGATCCTTAGCAACGTCTGAATTGTAGTAATTCACATATGCCTTATTGAGGTACACTTTAAAAAAATAATCTGTGGTAGTGTATCTGCTGATTGGAAAGTTCATGTTCTTGTACTTCTTCCTCAAGTAGTACATAATAACATCCAGATGCTGTTCAAATTGTAATAAAGTGGTATGTTATAGCAATCAACTGTAATAAGTAATAATTAGATACAAATTATTGATTATGTATCTAATGTAATAACTTTATAAATGCTGGTAACTGTAAGATCAACAAATGAACAACATATATATTCATATAGAATGAAACAGTTTTTGTTATTATGTATCAAATATAAAGTACTTTCGGCTAAAACATTTCAATTATCTTTACTAACAGTAAAGATGCAAATATTACAAAAACAAGTTTCGTTAGCACGATGTTTAGCTTAAACAATTATTATAACTTGTGTAGTCAATGTAACTGATATAATAGACTTTAATAATTCATCATAGAAATCACATAATACGAAAACTATTTACTATTGAAAATCTTCTTAAACAAAATTTTAAGAAAAAATAAAGGTAATACCTCATCATTCCAGCACTTGTTCTGTTGATACATCAAGTAAAACGAATTCTTGAATTTTGGAAAAGCAACTATAAAATCTAGTTGACGAAATTCAAGTTTTGAACAATTAAACCTGTAGTGATCGTCATCATCTTTCCTGTAACATAAAAGTACAGTTGATTTGTAAAAATAAATAAATAGTAAGTTGTATATTACTGGTGAATTTAAAATAAGACGTGTTGCTTACTTTTTCGTGTGTTGCTTGTAGAGGCCATCATGAATCCATTCTTCAAATGTTTCCATCTCCACAGTTGGTGAATCCCCAGTAATGTGATAGCCTTCGAATGGGAATTTTTTTCGCTCATTAGAAGCAAACTTTTTCTTTTCTTTAGAACTTGATCCAAAATGAATCAAAAAAGGAGAACGATAAATATTTGATGGCTTTCTTGAGCATGGTGCAGGTGCATTTTTATTAGCCGACATATTCTTTTGTGGCATAAAAAAGGCAGAAAAAATCGCGGTGTCACTAATCTCATACTCTGCTGGAGTTGTTGGTGGAGGCTTGTAAATCGTCAATGCCAAATCATGTTCTCGACTTGGAATAATACTTTCAGGCGGCTGAATTTATTCAAAAGCTATGTCACTCTGCTTCTCTATTCCAACATCCTGAAAATGATTTGAAACCTTAACAAATTTATTATAAATAAAGTCCACTATTTTTAACTTTATCAATAAGTAGTAACTTGTATCTGAAGTTTATTTTAACTTGTATCTGAACTTTATTTTAACTTGTATTTCAATTTTAATTTAACTTGTCTTTAGACTTTAGTTTAACATGTATCTAAGCTTAACTTAACTTGTATATAAATTTTGTATTAACTTGTATTAAACAAAAGTCTAAACTTAACTTAACTTGTATTAACTTTTTGTATTAACTTTATTTTAACTTGTATTTCAACTTTAATTTAACATGTATTTAGAATTTAGTTTATCATGTATCTAAACTTAACTTAACTTGTATATAAATTTTGTATTAACTTGTATCTGAATTTTATTTTAACTTGTATTTGAACTGTATTTAAACTTGTATCTCAGTTTTATTTTAACTTGTATCTCAACTGTGTTTTAACTTGTATGTAAAATTTATTTTTAATCTGCAATATTAATAACATAACTGTGTTCATTTTTTTAGTGAATTAGATTCTTACTACTAAATTAACTAAACTGTACAAGATATGTAAATGTTGATTACATATATGACTTAGTTTACATTTATCATTTCAAACATGCAAAAATAGTCATGTTAATTATAAAACACATAATGAATGTTTATTACCTTTTCATGTTGTTCACCATTCTTGAGAAATGATGGTGCTTGGTTGGCTTTATCATCCTCCGTTTCAACCGATTTGTCAGTTTCTTTTACTACACTGTCAGTACTCGTAGGTCCTTCATTATCAACAACGGCATCTGAAGGATCACATTCTTACCGGCTTTGTTTTACAATAGTTTTCTATAAATTTTTTATCAGAGAATAAAAAAATTTAATATAATATAATTAGTTAATTACTACCTTTGAGAAGTAAGTACATATTGATACATATAAATAATTTTTTTATAAGATAATTCAAATAGTAAATATGTACTAATGGGAATCTCCATTTCCTCTATTTTTTTTGAGACACTATGTGAACTGACGGGATTAGTATGACATTCAAAATCAGCAACATCATCTGAATGTGCAGCCTCTTTCGGGCTTTGTTTTGTAATTTTTCCTAAAATTGAAAGATGAGAAGCATGAATAAATTCAATATACTCGTTAATAAATGTGTGTTGTTTTATAGCATCTTACCGACTTCACAGTCTCATTTTTCTGCTCCAATGAATTCAAAACTTCAGTGAATCTAGCGTTCATCAGGCACTCCAAATCTTTGAATTTTTGATCAATCTAGTAAATATGCAAGTTGATTAGTTAAAATGCATACAATTAATAAATTTATACAATAATAAATTGTAGATCCTTACGTATGTCTCCATGTACGCCTTCATTTCGGACTCTAACGAATGTAGGTCCGCTTTAACCACAAGTTCTTTCTTGTTTAATGTGGATGTTGAATCAGCATCAACTTTACTCTTTTCTTTCATATCTGCTTGTTTCGCCAGTATTTGTTAAGCATGAAAAATAACACAATATAGAAACATTTTAACTTGTATTTGAACGTTTTTATTATGAGAAAAATATAAAATATGTTGATAAGGAAAATATCTGCTGTCTATTTTTTTTTCTGCGTCTCGCAACTGCATTTGTTTTTTATGATTTGATCTTCTTCCTGTCGGAACATCTTTTTCAGTCTTTGTCATAGGTTCAGATATTGATTGAGATACATGTATCGACTGCCTCATTAAAAATTATGGAGGGGTAGAACTGAAGTCATCAAAACTGTCATGATCTTCGGTAACTTAGGGTACATTGACTCTGTAACTCCTCCGATCTTAATCTTTAGAGGACGATGGCATCGAAGATGTACCATGATGTTCAGATGCAAAACTAGTGCTCGCCAAATCAAGTGTTTCAAACTCATCTGCAGTAGGAACAATGTTGGCATATGAATACTATGTACAAAAAAATTATCCATTAAATATTATTACGATTTAAACTACAAAAACTATAATGCAATGTATGAAAAAAGTTCAATCATTATCGTACCTTGCTAAACATTCCTGTCATAAACTGATTAAACTGAGGCCGGACTGCAACAACCTTCCAATTCAATATGCGAGGTTTGTTATTTCCCTCCCTAACAACAACTTTGGATTCAATATTTGAACAAAGTTCAAACAAGCACATTAAGAACCTGTGGGATACCACCTAACCTATAAAATTGCTTCTCTATTGAAAATTCTTGCCTAAGTGAGGCCATCAACCTAGAGAAAGATCCTTTACCCCAAGAAAAGAATTGATATTTTCCATCTTCAACCATTTTGAAATTAGAAAATGGCACGGGAGAAGCATTCAACTATGAGTAGATAAAAGTGTGTATGAAATATAGGATTGTCATCTGGAGGGCATCCTCTTTGTTTTCAAAAATTTCCTTCAGAAAATGTTCCACCAATGCATCCTTATCTACACCATTGATTGATTGTGGAAAATACCTTTTCATAAGCCTACTTGGAGAAGACTCTTCATATTTGAAATCATCAACATTCCTAAAACAGTTTAAGCAAGTAATCAAAGCAAATTCATTGACGAAAAATCTAAGGATCTGGCCTTTGACAAAAAAATGTATCTCTTCTTGATTTGGTTGCTCGATCTCGAGCATAAGAATACATTTTGTTATTTGTCCAATATAATTAGAAATACGTATGTTGAGATAACATCCAAAGATAGTCTTCTCAAATAAGTGTAACACTTCTTGCCCGACAACTTCTTTAATTTCATCCTTAAATCTTAAATTGCATAAACTTACAAATCTAAGAGGATGACTTGGAATTTTCTTTATAACATAACTCAATTCCTAAAACAAAAAAAAAAACAATAGTGAAAAAATTAGTCTATATGCAACAACTCTACATTAAGACATTACAATAAAAACAAATACTCTAATAACATCATACTTTAGAAACAAGTTAATACAACATGTATTTATGTAGGTATTAACTTGTATCTTTTGTTGTATGACTTTCAATAACAATTAAACCTACACTAGATGCATTTCAAGAAATTAACAGTAAGTACCAGATGCAAGTCAACATAACATGTATCTATTAAAAAACTTGTATCTTTTGTTATATGACTTTGAATAATAACTAAACAACACTAGATACATTTCAAACAATTAACAGTTAGTACCAGATACAAGTTAACATGACATGTATCTATGAAGTCATAACTTGTATCTCTTAAAATATAATTTCCAGTCAAGTTTAAACACCGACAGATACTACTACTAGAAATTAGGTCTATGGTGACGGTTGCAAAATCATTATAATAGGCCACAAAATTGTTGCAATAGGCCTATCGCAATAGTTTAGGAACCGTCCCATAGGTCGGCGTTGCGATAGGTCTATGGTAACGGTTTTTGCGACGGTTATATAAACCGTTGCCATAGATAGAGCTATAGTGACGGTTTCTTGTAACCATTTACATAGATAGGCCTATTGCGACGATTATTTTTTGACTTATTGGGATGCCTATTTTCATCTATTACAATGGTTACGAACCGTCGCAATGATACTATTGCAACGGTTACAAACTATCGCAATAGATGCTATTGTGACACCTTTGCTATTCTGTTGCAACACTTTTTGACTATCTATTCTAACTATTTCATCACTTGTTGGGACGCCTATTTTCATCTATTGCAACGACATGAAACCGTTGCAATAGCATCTATTGCGATGCTTTTGTTATTAAATTAAAACGATTTATATAAATTGTTGTATTAATGTAAATTTTTATTTATACACATAATAAATTATAACACAATAAATACACATCACACAACAAAATCATTAATTAATAATCTCATAATTCAAAATATGAAACAAGCTAGTAATTTAAACCTTAAAGTTAAATGTAATCCAAATGATTAGTTAAGTTTTTACATACTAGCAAGTTCAAGCCGCGATAAGTTTCAAAAAATTCAACACAAAACTATTGATATTAGTGCATTTATCCACAACCCAAAAATCTTCTCAAGTACGGTCAATGTCTTCATCATTTTCTGTATCTCTTTCTTCATTTTGGACACCTATAAATAGAGAACAAATAATATAAATTAGCATTTAAATGACAACATAAAAAGGACTATCCCACAACAAATTTAAATATGAACCAACCGATAAAAATCCAAATGAACCAGATAATTTTCGATCTCAATTATTATTTGAACTTTTCTGTATGATCTCCACTGATTAATTTTCTCAAAGATATCTCATTTTTTAGAATTTTGATTTCAGAAGGAGTTAACGGGTGAAGGCCACTGAGATATATATTGCTCTCATTTGATCATGAATATACGATGCATAATTTGTTGACCAATATATAAGTGGTACATTTGTATAGTATCTAATTATTTCAAGGAATTGTCAATCTTAGTGAGCATTGAAAAATGAAATCAACATTTTTAAAGGAAATAGAAGGTCCTTAGCCGATGACATGGAGTTACCTGTTATCACTTAGCGAGATATTTCTTTCTTACTTTGTTTCTTTCACAACAATCAGTTTAGCATTTTAGTGCAAAGAATAACAAATTATAGCATGGCAGTAATATTCTTTAATTCAATAAATGAACTTGCGAAATAAGTACCAGATGTAACTCAGTTGGTGAAACTCCATGTCATTCAATTAAGTGGAAGTCTAAGATATATCATCTATTAATCCTTCACTTCTCATCTTTAGATCTAGTGGTTTCCATCAGATAAAATTAAGGCCCAGCCAGAGGCCTAGCTATTATTTCTATAAACAGGTAATTGCTAACTGCCAGTTACTAACAAAAAATACAGACAACATGAAATTGTTCTTCTTTGGTACTCTATATTGGTACTAGACATACTAGTTGGTACACCAAGATTTCAATGATTATGTTATCAACACCATAATGCAACCCTCTGATGCTCTGACATAGTAATGGGTCGTTTTGACCTCTCAGAGGACTACACATAGTTATAATAGAACTGTCATCCACTGGCCGCTCCTAAAAAACATATCCTTAATGACTTAACATCCCCAACTGCAGTAATTTGTCACAAGTAAATCATTTCCCTGAATGGATATCAGGGCAACCAAAGTCTCTTTTGGTGGAGACTTAAACTGAAAAGCAAGGTGCAAAATAAGTTGAACACTTCCATCACCTATGGACTCTTATCTTGAAAAGAGCACTAAATAATTACTTTTCAGGATTTTGAAGAGCACATTGAACATGATTAAGTGCTGACAGGAAAAAATGAGTATGAATACCACATAGCTACTACAGGATGTTAGACTTACTTGCAACATTGACCTTGAATTTGTAGTATATGTTGTCTCAATAGTGGATTCTTTCTGCATAAGAAAATAAAATACTCAATACTAACAAAAATATGGTGCAAGCCATGAAAACATTCAGACGAAGCTAAGGATACCTCGAATACAAATCCATAATGAAGAGGAACACGTTTCACATCCTCCAAGCTCAGATCAATTGACATTTCCTGTAATGTCAATATTTATGAATAAGTTTTTAATAAAAAGATCGAGGCAGTGAAGGTTTAAACGGTGGTCGTTAAACTCTCTAGTACTACTCAAGGGAAGGTTATAAGGTTAAATGGTGACCGTTAAGGTTATAGGGTTAAACGGTGGCCGTTAAGGTTATAACTAGCAAACTTTTCTAATCAGATGTCTAACCAGAAATTAGTGTGCACATTTTGGGCAATGGAGAGGCACTTACGCCTCAATCTAAAAGAAGCAAGTATTTTAAACAGGCTATATGAATGGTTACAGAAAGAAAAAAATAGATGGGCTCAAAGTTGACTTTATTCCATTGAACGTTATGATTGATGCTCTCTTATATGGAGGTCCTCTATATGGATCCTCAATTTTCATGTTGCTTCAATTGAACCTGTCTTCCTCCAATATTATAAGAACTAACTGGAAGTGTTCTACATTTTCTATGTTCTTATAAACCTCTAATGAGACTAAACAATTGCTAATAAGAATATCTGCCATAAAATAACATACTAGCATGACTAGAACTTAATACCAACAAGTAATTGGTATAATCTAAAGGCTAAAAACATAGCTCTCTATCGCTGTAAGGGTGGAGTTCAATAAATGCACGTACCGATTCACTTTCTCTTCACCTTAAGAAAAATATTATGTTATGAGTAGTTCAGATTTTTATGAAAACAATTTTAAAACAATGGAAACTGAAGCTGAATTGCAAAGTACCTTATGTCCATATCAAATTTCCAATTTCCTAGACTGATAGTCTGTGCAGTTTGAGAAGGACACAAACTCTCTATAAGTCGATGATGCAGGGAACCACCCTTCCAGATTATACTTCTTTGCTGATGCATTATTCAGTGCGCCAGAAATAATAGCCACAATTTGGTAAGGAAGCTTTAGTTGTGAAAAAAAAAGTGCTATTATGTTTAAAAACACTGGGAACTAGAATCCATTCTTGAGCTACAGAAGTTAGAAACTGAATCTTTTTATCAGATAGTGTTCCCAGAAATTTTAAAAAAAATGTATAAAGTTCTTTAGTGACAGCTCAACACCACCAACGATAGCCATAATTTGGTAAGGAATCTTTAGCGATACAAAGAAAGAGCTACTTTAGAATCCAAAAATTGCACCAGCGTATGTCAAGCCAAGTTTCAGATTAGCCTAGTAACAGATAATATGACTAACCGATAGTAAAATCCTCGACTAACTAATATTTTAAAGTGAAGCAAAATGCATTAGTCAGCTACAAAAGTTATTTCGGACTAAAAATTTTCTTTCAGATAGTGCTCTTAGGAATCTTAAAGGTATAAATTTCTTTTGGATATGCAAAAATATCAAAATTATTGAACATACTAACCTTCTACATAAGACAAAAGGCTGAGACCCAATAAGCAGTGGCCTTGTAAACAACGCCTCTCCCATTATTTAAAGCAGCTTCAAGGCTGGCAATATCCCAGAAAATGAAAGAGAAAATTAGAACTATCTGCTGAAAGAATTCATCCGAGTTTTTAATCATCTACTTTGTCACTATTTATTTGACTTGTATCCTCACCAAGCTTCATTGAAGAAAAAGAACATGATTCAGATTCAGCTCCAATTTGAAATTTCAAATCCTACTTATGATTCAATTAGGTATAAACTATACTAAGCATAAGTCAAGTTGATAGATGTGCTGAACTTATGAGCTCTTATTACATGACACCAAAAGATTTGACAAGATGAATACGAAAGATTAATTCAACAACTAAATAGAATATTTACCTCTTTTAGCCTATACAATTCATTGGCGATCTCATTGGAATCTCTCTGTAAGTTTTCAAGCTCAAACTTACCTGAAATATACACGAGTATTCATTTAGACATTATCTGAATTTGGCTGAAGTTGCAAGCATGTATCTTTCCACTTCTTTCATAGTTCTTGAGTCTTCTACTACAAAAGACCTTGATCCTTAATCTGCAAAGACATCAAAAAATAGTATGACTCTTCCGCTTGTACGCAATACAAGTCATTCTCGGTTCCATTAATTAAGTAAAACCATACCTGCGACAAAGAAGTTACATTACTATCATTCTTTAGCATATCATTTTGCAACCACTGAGGCAACTGAGGTCGAGGAGATTCCAATTTAGCTTTAGATGACGAATTCTCAAACTTAGATACAAGTTTTGCCAACTCAAGGTCATACTTCTCCTTGCACCGGGGGTAATAAGACGTGCTTAATCTCGGATTTACATTCTCCGGCATACACCTAGGTAGTGCAGACACCGGACTAGTAAAGCTTTTCAGCGGATTCAAAGGATTCAAGGAACTTCAAAGAATTCTTTTATTTCCAAGCCTAAGAAAATACATAGGGAGTACCAAATCAGACGCATCTGAAGGAAGCTTTTTGCACATATGAGCAGCAGTTGCTAATGCTACTCTCTATTGAAGGATATAAATAATTAGAAGTGATTGTATTAAGTATTAAAAGGAGTTGGAAGGTTGCTTATTCCACTAAACTTGAATTCCATAAGATCATGAAAGGAATTCTTCTACCTGAACTCTAGCGAAAAAGAAATCGAGATAAGAAAGCACAACCATTAGTGTACCAACCCTTAAACAAACACTGGGATGCACCTGAGATATCTTCTTTAGAGCCTACAAAGACTGTTAAAGGTAAACATTAACATCTTAATTAGCTGAAAAAAACACTCTTTAACAAGTACACAAATGTCTACTCAAACTAATTCACTCACCTGTTCAGCCAAGTCCATGTATTCAATTGTAAGCAGGCGACCTACAAAGCATGAAACAACTCCCTAACGGAGAATAGCAACACAAAAAGAAGGAAGAACGTCAACCAAATAGGTAAGAGCCCGGGCAGCAAGAAGCGTAATATCAGGATTGTTCTTGTGATTGAGCAGTCCTAGAAGTACTGGAACAAATGAATACACAAAAAATATGGACAAAGAGTCTTCTATTCCAATGGAAAATATCTCACACAGCTGCATCAAAGCCTCTACCTATTTTCCTTCCTCGCCATTTGCCCTTAAACTAGCTAATATCTTTTTGAGCCGTCCACTCCGGTGAGACGATGATGCTAACCTCATTGCAGAGCTAGGGAGTAAATCATCCAATCCAGCACCCAATTTCCTAAGCAGTCCCTGAAGTGCACTACTAGATGAAGTCAAATTCTTGTGCAAAATCCCAACACCACCTTGTCTATCATTATCATTGTCCTCACCACCACCACCACCATCAAAATCTATATTTAATCCGAGACTCCACTCAGCATCCCTATCTATAACTCAAACCTCGTGTTCTTTCTCCTTACCTAATTCTCTTTTTCATTAGTAAATAAAGCCATTCCATCAGTTTTCATGGCACTAATTGTGTTTGACAGTGTACAATTGTACTACTTATGAGAACAAAAAAGGGAATTTGGGAGTTATTGTTGTATTTGTCAGAATTAACAGAGGGTACCTAGTACGATGCCACTGAGTGAACAGAGAGATACAAGAATTCCACAAACTGTAGAATTCCATCCTACAGCTCAAACAAAAAACCGTGGCCCAAAGTTCATAGTTGTCAAGTAATAGCAAATATTTTTAAAAACCAGTCTCTTTAAGAGAATAAGCATAAAAATTGACACTTTGCAAGAAATTAGGGCACTGAAATCCTACGACACTTTGCAATAAGCACAGAAATACTGTTAGAAGTTAGAAATTAGGGTACTAAAATCCTATGGCACTGAAATACCTATTTCAATAGATGACTAGAGTTCAATCGAAAGCGGTCGGAGCATCGGTGGTCGGAGCAGTAGTAGATCGGACCATTGATTTGAGATGTGGAGCGGTTGATCGATCAGATGCATACTAGAGCCTGGAGCATTGATTTGAGGATCAGTCAATTCGGAGCAGTCGATCGATCTGGAGCAGACGATGATCGGACACCCAAACATTTTGATTTGAAGATTTACTTAGTGTGTTAACCCTTGACACCAAAGTGGATCAGTTATTTTTTAATTTATTTTATTTTTTGTGATATAATTCATTATATTTTAGTGCACTTTGTAAAAAAATGGGGAGGGAAAAATTAAAGTCGTTGCAATAGCTTTTTTTGTCAATTAAGCGTTGCCAAAGGTGGTTTTATGGTGAAGGTTCATGCAAGTGTTTCTATAAATCACTCTATTGCAACGGTTGTATATCAATAGCAACAGTTAAAGCTTCTACTAAAACAATTATTTTTGCAACGGTTGGAAGCGTTGCAATAGACCCTCTATAGCAAAGCTTTTAGAATCGTCGCCAAAAAGTTTGTTGCAATAGGGGTAATTTCTAGTAGTGTACATATCAAATCATTAACAACAACTCACAGATACAAGACAACATAACATGTATCTAATGACAAGAAACTTGTATATTTTGTTATATGACTTTCAATAACAATTAAACAACACTAGACACATTTCAAGCAATTAACAGTTAGTGCCAGATACAAGTTAACATAAAATGTATCTATGAAGTCATAACTTGTATCTCTTATAATATAATTTTCAGTCAAGTTCAAACACCAATAGATACATATCAAAGCATTAACAATAACCAACAGATACTAGACAACATAACATGTATCTAATAACAAGAAACTTGTATCTTTTGTTATATTAATTACAATATCAAAATAAATCACAAGATACATATAAATTATTAGCAACAAAGCACTGGATAAAAAATAAATTTTATCAGAAACATATCATCCATCACAAAATTTGTATCTCGGCCTAAAATTGAACAAATCTGTACATCCAATTACCTTAGGAAGCTCATCTCTACAAATTTCTTCATCAACTCTTCTTCTCTTGATGGGAGCTTTACTTTCAGGACCGTTGTGTCCTCTTTTCTTAGAACTACTTTTCTTTTTTCTTGTCCTTCTTAGCAATCTTTTGACGTAATTTTTTCATAGTTTGGAGATAGTTTCTATGTTTTGACCTATTTTCATGAAAACCATCAATTTGATAGTCAAAATCTCCCGGAACAAAGTTTACAACTTCTTGAGATTCTTTGAAATATTCTAACTGAGAAACCCCAAGACTAAAAAAAGGTCCAGACTCTCTATTCATGCTGATAATTCAAACAATGGAGCAAAAAAAAGTGAAATTAAAGAAATCTCTGTACCAAAATACTAAACTTTCAGATAGCTTTACTTGTGGCAAAATTTTTTTTGAAAAAAAAATATAAAAAAGGAATTAAATAAGTTGAAACTGATTTTATGGGAGGAAACTACTTTGATTGAATTTTTTGAATCAGATGGAGAAGATGGATAGAAAATGGCCTGATTTTGCGCCGTTCAAAAAGGAGATGTGGAGTATTTTTTGGTAAAGAGCCGCCTTTTTAGTTATAGGGTTAACTTGTTCCTCACAATTAATAAAAAATATGAAATGTTGGGATTTGAGTAATTTTTAAGAAGTGGGGGGATTTTTAGAAGTTTAGAAACTTATATTGTTTATTTAGGTAATTTTTCCTAAATTTTATCTTAATCTCCATTAATTATTCTGATTTTTAAGTGTTGAGCTTAGTATTTTTTTTCATCATTTACTGAACCGATTTTTTGAGATTTTTGAATGAAGTAATTGTTGCATGTTCTTATTAAGTATTTTTTGGAGTTTTTTCTTTAACAAAATTTTTGAAATCGTCCATTTGAAGTACGATATTAACAACTTAGTACTTTGTTAATGAAGCATTCTCCTTAATTCAATTTTGGGATTTTTTGAAAGAATAAATTGTTGCATGTTCTTATTAAGTATTTTTTGGGTGTTTTAATTTAACAAAATTTGGTTGTTATTTCATTATTGTTCCTTTTTTTGTTTCAAAATTGTCCATTTGAAGTAGAAATAAAAATATTTGTACTTTGTTAATAGAGGATTCTTCTTCTTTAGCTTAGGATTAACTCAGTTAGATACAAATCGGGTAGTTGAATTTATTTCCGAAGTTTTTAACTACGAGGAACCTAACTTTGTTGAAAAAAAAATCTAAATTTCGTAACGAACCTATCAAGATGAAAGAGATTAGAAAAGCTGCTGTTGAGAAGTCAAAAAAAGCAGTTGGAAAATCATCAAGATTATCCAAAAAAGATGATTCTGGACGTCCATGTCTTCCTAAGGTATATATAATTTTTTTGTTTTTGTATATGTTGGGTATATAAATTTGTGGTGAGCTTTTTATTTGAAATACAGTGATGTATATAATTTAATATACATAAATAAATATTGGGTTTATGTAAATTCGTATGTGTGTGTTACACATACATTACTCAGCACATATACATAAGTTAGTTTTTCCATTACATTATGTTATCTTAGTTTGATGCACTGAACATGCAATATGTATATGAATAACATATACATAAACTTCAATATGTTGTTAATACTGTATTGTGTACTTCATATACATCATATTTTCTGTGTATATGTGTATATTTTTTGAAGAGGTATTTAAGGTAATGGATATTAGGTATGTATATATTGACATATACATCAGTTCTGATATTTTGTTTGTTGTGTTTTTGAACCAATAATTCTCTCAGGTTAATTTTATGTATATGATAGTAATATACATAAGTTTAGTATTTAATTTTACAACGCATGCTCATATTGACATATATATGTTTTGTTATTTTAGTGTTTTATATAGTTTGCATTTTGTTATTTTAGTTTGATGCACTGAACATGCCATGTGTTTACGAATAATATATACATAAACTTCAGTATGTTAGTAGACTACTACTGTGATGTGAACTGCATATACATAATGGATATAAGCTATGTATATATTGACATATACATCACTAATGATATATTATTTTCTGTGTTTTAGAACCAATTGTAACACCCCAATTTTCTGAACTAGAATGCTACACGGTGCTTATAATCCCGGAGGAACACAAGCTAATCCATGATTGATATCTGTACCTGTATACTGTAATATATGACGTAATAATATGAAAAAACATGAACAATAGGTCATAAGGTTCAACTGAATAAAATATCTGACAAACGTAATATCAATATGGGTGGCAAATACCCAAAAACAATTGAAGTCTGAATCAAATCTAAACTAAATCTGAAAGCCTCTAAATACTGTCCGAGTAAGGAGTTGAAGGAATATGTCTCCAACTAACTCCGTCTAGTAAAACTGAACTGAAATAATAAATGAAATAAAATAATATCGTTCTCGAATGGATGTGGACTTACTGCAACTCTACGACTGGAATGCTACTGCTTATCTGGAACAGGTGCCTCTGAACCTATAGTGTAACATAAGAGAAAGCACCATGGTGTAAATACGTCAGTACGTCTGAATGTATTGAGTATACGAGTGAGGTAGGCTAAATGCAAATGGTTATATGTATGAACAATGCTGACTAATATGAACATGAGAATACATACATGCATAAGCAACTATAACTGAACTCATGGTGATACTGGCTATTGAGTCTGAATACTGATGATATGACTTTACTGATATTGAGATACTGAATAGATGAATGACTATTTCTAACAGTTTGAATTATAAAGAACTGGTCTGATTGACTGTGTCTAACAGTTCTGAAATTAAATACTGATAACATAAGCTATGACAAGTGACATAACTGATATAACTGTGATGATCGATAAGTCTGATGTAACTGATACTGAGCAACTGTATTTAACAGTCTGAGTTCTGATGGGACTATCTGAGTTCTGTTCTATATGGAGTAACTGAATTTGAGATCAGTCCTATCTAGTGGGTGATCTTTAAATCTGATGATTCTGATACTGATTAACTATAGTTGAGATCAGTCCTGTCTAATGGGTGATCTTGAAGTCTATTTATAATGATAAGGATTGACTGTCTCTAACAGTACTGAATCTTTACTACTGAACTAAGTTGACTGTATCAGACAACCCTGAATCTATAATTGAAACTATGGGATGTATTCATCTAACCAACATGCCCCATGCTAAGCTGACTGGGGACCAATCTCTGCCCTGATTGAAAGGGTGTCAGTACCGCACCACCAGTAAAGACAACTGTTGTGGAGTCAGTCCTAATCTAACGGGTGACTCCTGGGATCAGTCCTATACATATAAATATGCTAATGGGTGACCCTTGAGTATGATAGTCCTATCTAATGGGTGACATCTCGTACCTACGCTGGCTACGTAGTTCTGGAATTTAGGGATTGCTTCTAAGGATCTCCATCCTTTCTAGTGGTTGAGTCCCTATCCCTAGGCTTACTCGGTGCTGAATCCTACTCCCATCTGAAAGACACTGAACTGGATAACTGAGCTAAACTGAATAACTGAACTGAACTGATTATCTGAACTGATACTGATTAATTGAACTGATACTAGTAGTATTGTTTAGCGGAGTTAAACTAAGTTTACTGAGTTCTCTTGACTGAAGGAATGTACTGAGTTCTGAGGACTGACTGAGAGTACTGAAATTACTGAGATCTCTAGGAATACTATTGTTACTGAGATCACTGAGATTACTGAGTACTGAGGTTACTGAACTACTGAGACTGTTGAGATTTTTGAGTTTTCCTAAGTCACATGACTAACTGAATTCTATAGACCATGGCTTGACTGAGAGTAACGTAATAACATTACATAGCACTAGGCACACAACTATATTATTTTGGGTACAAGTAACCCCAGGACTCAATGGAAGGAAACTGACACATATGACTGACTTGATCATAAGAATAGAGTCCACAATTCACAATATCATAAGTAGGGGATTTCATACTACACTTGGTTCTCAACATCTTATACATGGAAGGGGATGCGCACAACATGTATATACTCGTGTTGCTTCAATATCATGCTTATTCCATATCACAACAATAACACACAACAATAACATGGAGTTTATGTGGAATCATAAAGAATAGAACATAGGTTTGTCATTTAAGCACTATTAAGTCATAAAAACATGGATTCTATCGTTCTTGGCATTTTATCAAACACCTTACATGCACAACTTTGGGCATAGGTGTACTTATCAATTTGACAATCTTAATCCATCCAAAATTCATGGGTTTTAACTAACCTACTCACATGCTTCATGAAAAACACATCAAGATACAACCTTGAATCCAAACAATAATCATCAATATGAATATAGTCATAACACAACAATAAAATCACAATTTATAATTTAAAACAAGATTCTTGAGCTCTATGGATGACCACTACGCATACCTGACTCAGGGTTCTTGACGTTTTTTGGAACTTGAAGGGTTTGAAATCCTTTGATTCTTGAAGAGGATTGGGTCTTGTTCTTAGGGATTAAATTCAGAGAAAAACGCTAGTTTTTATTTATGGAATAACAATGAGCAAAATGGCTGAATTTGGACTCATCTGGTATATAGGCGAGTGATAAGTGACCAAAATACCCCTGTTAAAATGACCTAAAAATAAACTGAACGTGGCGTATGATGGTCCGACTGACGGTCCATCAGACACGTGACGGTCCATCACTTAGCCCGTCAGACGTGGACTAGAAATGAGGTTCACTAGATAAGAGTTGATGGCCTGGATAACGGTCCGTCACAACTTTGACGGTCCGTGAACTCGTCCGTCACAACTTTGATGGTCCGTGAACTCATCCGTCAGTCCTTATCCAGTAAGTGGCTCAATTTCCTTGGATGTGATGGTCAAAGTAGCGGTCCATCACTTATGTGGTAGTCCGTCATACCTGGGTGTTTTCGACAGTTCCAAGTAAAACGTCCATAACTTCCTCGTTTGATATCGGATTTGGACAAAATTGGTACCTTTGGAAAGCTAACTCAATTTTCCACGTGATAGAAAGTAAAAATATCAAAAATACCAAATGTACAAAGATATGTTTGTATTTCAAATTAAGTCCTAGCATCCTTGAGATGATTTCTAGCTAGGAAAAAGGCACGGGTATTACAAAACGTGGTGCTACTATTGATTTGGATTTTTTGGGGTATTACACCAATACTTCTTAGAAGTCAATTTTATGTATATGTTAGTAATATACATAATTTTAGTGTTATTTTCATTTAAAAACACATGCTCACATATCATGTGTTGTTTCTTTCTAAATAGGGTATGAAATACAGGATAAGAAAGGTCCCTGCGTATTCGTTGCATTTCGATAGTTATTGCAATCGAAAATTTGGAGAAGAAATAAAAAATTATCTTGGTGAAGAAGTTGTAAATATGTTCCGGCAAACAATTTTTGGTTCATTCCTAGACATCCCGAATTATAATTATCAGGGTCAATTATCTAAATGCTTACTCATGCTCGAGATAAAACAAGACAATCCGGATGAAATACACGTTTCGTGCAGGGAACCACACTCAAGTTTACTATTATTGAGTATTCCATTATATTCGGTCTTAAATGTTCAGGAAACATCGAGGAGCACCTCTTTTTTGTTACATCAAAGTCTGCATTAATGATGAAGTATTTTTCAGGATCTAAGAGTTATGTCAAAAGGAGTCTCTTTATAGAGCATTTCAAGTTGGGCAACTTTGAAAATAATTCTGATGCTCTGAATATGTCAATAATTTACTTCATTCACACCTTTCTGCATTCACAAGTATGTGATTCTACAATTAGCAAATCGTATTTTTTGATGGTTGAGAATGGTAGTTACGAATAATTTTCATGGGGAAAGGGTTCATTTGAAAAGCTTATTGCATTGTGGAGACAGGATTTTTTATCGTAAAACAGTTATACTTGATGGGGGTAATGCCTCACGTGCTGAATGTTTGGATGTATGAATGTTGTTCTGAGGTAGACAGTACGGTAGCCAATCGGGTGAAAAATGTAATTCCTCGAATTTTTAACTGGCAGGTGGTTTGAATCAAAGTTAAGTACGAGAAATTTATGGTTGGTATGTTCAACAAGGTAAGTATGATGTATATTATTTCGATCTTAGTTTTAATTTTCAACGTGCTTACTTTAACAGACTGTTAATGTTGCTATTTTTTATTGTTTAACAGTTTGTATACAACAATATACGACCAACTTATGAAGAAGTACAAACTCTTGATTTGCAAATGATTGAGGGATTTCAATTAAAAGAAGCTGAAAGTGGATTTCCTCCAGAAATTATTGTAGATTGTTTCGATAAAAGACCTGCTATCGACGTACAATCACAAGTGGACCTCGATATACAAGGTTTTGAGGAATTTAGTACGGTCCCTCCTACAGAAATTCTCAAGAAGGCAGGTTTGATTACTGATGCTTCAACATCTCATCAGACTAAGAAGCAAAAAACAGTCCGTTTTGATTCCACAACTGTCGAGGAGCAAGTTTTCAGAAAACACCATCTTTTGTTTCAACAAGAACTGTGCCAATCCAAAAAATAGCTTCTTCAAGTTCGGAGTGTGTTCATGCCGAAAAGAAAACTCCATCATCGTCACTCAAGTCAGTTTGTCAGGACAATTCTAATAAAAAGTGGGATGATATAAAGTTATTTTTGCAATCTTATGTAAGTTCATTCATATCTAATAGTCAACTTTCTTCAGCTTTTGACATGCTGATATACACAAAATTCAACTTTCATCAACATGTAGTCTTATGTAAGTTCATTTTGACATGCAGGTTGACACAAAAATCAACTTTCTTCATGATATAATAGTCAAACAACATCAAGACTCAAATGAAAAAATGGATAAACAACATGCCAAACTCATCCAAATGTTGAAACACAACAGCCAAAAAAATGAAAAGGTACACCAAAAATGATTTAAGTTATACAATTCATGATTTTGTATGTTTTTTCGCTTGAATTTTGTGCATTTATACATATTTTGAATTAGAATTGTATTATGTATTATTTAAATATTATTTGTACAATATTTTATAACATACATAAAATGCTTACTTTGTGTTATATAATATACAAACAATATGTCATGTATATTAACTATTTCTCATGGAGTTGATAGTTGCAATGGCATAGTAGCTGCCAATTATGTTATGTATATTAACTAATATACAAAAATATTTTAAGTTAAATACACAATATAATCATAAGTTATACTCATAAGTATGATATGTAGTTTATAGCTATGTATATTACATACATTTTATTTTTGTAATATAATATACATAAATTATTACACTGTGGTATATAATATACCAACAACATGCTATGTATAACTATTTCTCATGGAATTGATAGTTGCATTGGCATAATAGATGACAATAATGATATGTATTTTAACTAATATACATAATTGCTTTATGTTAAGTCCACAATATAATCACAAGTTATACTATGTGTATTTTATAGCTATGTATATTACATTGCAATGACATAGTATCTGATATATCTACGACAACAAACTATAAAGGTTCATGTTTTGGATGGTTCAACTGTCGGAGAAAAATCAACACAAGCTCAAGTAGACGAGATGGATATCATGCAGAATATTGAAGGCATACAAAAAGGGGTACTTTTTTAAACATACATTATTATTATATCAGATTGATGCTATCAATTTTTTTCTAAAGAATATACTATATTATTTCAACACCATCAGTAAGAGGGAGAAGAAAAAATAGGAAATGTATCATCCAAAGAAGATGTTGAAGATATTGAAATCTTCAAAACCTTGAAAGAAAAGGAAAAAAAGGTATTTACTCACAAGTGATAATTATACATACTTCGTTACATATATTACTTTTTCGTTACTTCTTTAATTTTATGATTTTTATCCAGCTTTAAATTTGGTACAAATTGAATATTGTTTAACGACAGTTATATTTGCGTTACAATGTATACGTATTATATTATATGTATATTATTATAATATATAAATATGCAGCACGACACAAATTATGAAAGCAATTAACATAAAAAGTAATAATTATTTTTTATTCATAGATTTTTGATGAGATAGATAAATCAACAGACGTATACTCTGCTGATGATCCAATGGATGGTCACTATTTTGATTTGAACCGCAGTCCCATACAACAACAATCACAGGTTAAAGATCTCAGAATTTAACATTTATAACTAAAACATTGAACTAACGTAGTTATGTATATGTTTTACATTATGATTGATAGGATATCGAAGGATGTAGTGAGGATAATGCTACTGCCAGCCTTGATGCTTTTGTAGAATCTGTGGTAAATCACAATTCCGACAACACCAATGTTGGAACATCTACTACTGTGCATGTCCATAATGATTACATGGTAAATAAATAAAGTAATTCTTTTTTAGCCATAGGTCAAATATGTAAGAAATGTACTATTTTTTTGCTTACAGTCAAATTGAAATAATGATTTACTTTTGAATATGTTTTGTGTTATGTTTTCAAGGATGTTGAAGGAGTTAGTGCTGATATTTGGCCTGCCATATTGGAATGTCTAGTTGCAGCTATGGAAAACCAGAAACCTGATAATGATAATGTTAGAACATCTAATATGCAGGTAACTTCACCAATTTTTTTTCGCCCTGCATGTCTTAATTTTCACACATGGCACTACTTCTACGCGCGCGTTAAACCAAATCTAACAATACATACTTCAAATTTAATCTTAGGTTGATTATTCAAGTACGCTTTCTGAATCGACTCAAGTCGAGTTAGATGCAATATTGAAAGTTACTGCAGCACCAGTTGATGATGTTCCTATAGAAGAAGTTCCACCGGCAGGACTAGTTGTGAACCAACACGACATCTCTGATAGTTAGCTTCCTCTTGATTTTTCTGATGCTGTTGTCACGGTTCATCAAGCTATGAAAACCCCTGCTAAGATTGCTAAGAGAATTAGGACGAGATCCAAGGTTTTCAAGTCTCCATACACAACAAAATATTCTTCTGGCTCTAAAAAAATTGAGGATCAGATCGAAGTACAGAAACAACAATTTTCTTTTGATGGTCTCCTAATATCTGACACTATGCCAAGCAGTGTAATTGAAGAGTTCAAACAGTGGGTGGAGGAAGGATTATTGAAGTTTCATGCTAAAAAGTAATTTTTTATCGATATTAAAATTAATTATTTCACTCAATGAATGTACTACATTTTTTTTATAATAACAAATTTAATTTTTTTTATAAAAAATATGATGATGATCACTACAAAGCAAAATCATCTTCGCTAGGAGTTCATGAAATTGATTTTGTGGTTGTTCACGCACGGACAAAAAATTAATTTTACTTGATGTCTCAAAAGAACACGTGTTGGAACAATGAGGTATTTAAACTTTTTAATTTGATAATCATTTGTTTTTACTTGTTCTGTTATGTTGTATACATACATGCATGGTATATATGTGTTAACCTACTTCGGAGATTTTCTATGTGTTCAATAAGTTTTAAATAAACTATGTTTCTCTTAAACTAATACTTCAATTTCAAATTTATGTAAATCATGTTTTTCAACTGTATATATGTTCATTTTATATATGACCAGTTTAGGCATTTGACAACACCTACGTATACGTTATAATATACATCACTGTTGATTTTTGTGTCATGTTTGTTCTAGTATCCTCAGATCACACAAAAAAAGTTTGTGTATATGTTACCAACTTCATCACTATTAAAATAGATGGACATCATCTATGTATATTATAACCTATATGTTAACTCAATTATAACACAACAACATATGTATATGTCTACCTTAATATATGTATTAGATTGCTAATGGCTATGTATGTTAATAATTGATAATCAATATCTATATTAAATAATGTACATCCCTGAATGTATGTAGTTATGAACTATCTTGCATACTCAGGTTTCATCATATTTTATGTATATGCATTTATTATCTAGATGTATGTCTACAAACACTATTCTTAAAAGTATGTGATTTTTATTATATACGACATAATTCGTTTCATTTTTTCTCCTCTTTTGTAGCATATTGATGTTATTTTCTATCATTTGCGGAAGAAATTGAAATTAAGGAGCGATCAATATTACAGGTTCACAACAACCAATTATTTTTTCAAGAACTACATTGACAAGACATACTCCAGATACTATGAACATGATACAGATACAGTCCTGACTACACAACAAGATTATGTGGAATCTGTTCGCGTTGCTCTAATTGAAGAGGCAATAACACATACAATCAAGGAATATTGCATGTCATCTGATTTACCATGGCACCAAGTTAATGAGGTGTATGTTCCTATCAACTGCAATGAGAATTTTCACTGAGTGTTAGCTTTAATTGCCCTGAAGAATAGACGCATATGCGTCTACGATTCGCTGTCCAGATGAAGAAATACGAAATCAATTACTGAGATTCAAAAGTTGGCTAAGATGCTGCCAATTTACCTCTCTGACAGCAAATTTTATGATGAAACATCTCATACAGATTGGCCTAATATTGAAACATATAGGGATAAGATTACTCAAATGATACAAATTCTGAATGAACATCCCTTTGACGTTGAGTATGTTCAACATATTATGCAACAAGAATGCGATAGTGTGTAAGTAGACTTATATATTCTTTTTATTTGCAATATTACTGTACATGTATTAATGTATTTGTATTTTTCATTGCTAGTAAGCATTACGTAATAACTTCTATTATTTTTTGTATGTATGACAGGGATTGTGGAGTCTTTGTTGCTGGTTATGCAAAATACCTACGTGAAGAAATGAGCGTGCCTTCTGATGGTTTTGAAGCAGAATACCACAGAATGCGTTATGTCACACTACTTCGAAAATATGGTATTCAAAAAGCAAAGAAAGGTTATGTTAGTGAAAATGATGACCCTCCAAGACCAAAGTCATGAATTATACAAATTCTAGATGATAATGCAATAGTTTGCATTGAGTAGTCTTACTGAAGAATATTGTTAAGACTTTTAATGTATTCTGCTGAAATTTGTTAGGAATTTTCAAAGTTTTAATTATTTTAGTTGTTTTGTAAGGCAAAATACAATATTTTTTTTTAATGAATATGATGAATTTTTTGTTTGACATATGTATTGTTTAGCAATGACGAATGCAGTTTTTGATGAATATTGCATATGACAACATTTACATATATTTGTGGCTGTTATGTGTGTATATGTTTTCATATACATTATAAACAATAAAAGTTAATACTGTATATTGTAAAATATACATTATTGTAATGTGTGTCTATGTTTTAATATACACAAAACGTCCTAATTTTAATCTGTGTACATATATATTATAATATACATATTACATTATATAACTAACTAATAAATGCTGAAAAAAATACATAAGTATACATTTAATTGAAAAAAAATTATATTAAAGAAGTTAGTTAATTCAACGCTATATGTAAAACTCATAATATTTTTTTTAAAAAAATTTTGTTTCCAATTATATGTTTACATTTACAACTCAGACGATATATAACAGAGCTATGTATATTAAATTATCTACATTAATTAATATATAATATACATAAAACATATATCTGAGTTAAAGGCTATAAATACAATTTATGTATGTTATATAATATACATAACTGTACCACCTAATGGTTTCCAACGTTATTTTATTTCTCTTCGTAAGTATAGCAAAACAATAAGTTAATTCAACATTATACAGAAAACACATAACAATTGATTTTCAAAATTTAGTTTTTAAAAAAATTAAACATACACATCACAGTTTTTACATTGGAGCTATGTACACTTTATGTTATACAGGTTACCATTGTTTTATAATATACACAACTGTGTTACTCTAGAATATTTTAAAGCACTTATGAAAATATACCAGCGTATACATAAAAATCACAAATAAGAAAAATAAATTAACACTAACATTAAATCGAAATAAACAACAATTTATTTAAAAGAAAAAAAATACGGAAATAAATCAATTATACTCTTCAAGAGTATCGCAAAACAATAAACTAGTTCTCCTTTGAAAAAAAACTACATGAACGCTTATTGTGCCCTTCATGGCCGCATCGTCCACAACGATTTGTGCTTGAAGAAAGTGTTTCACTTGATTTCTTCTTCTTCCCCTTCTTCGGTCTACCTGGAAGTCTTTTGTATAATGGTGGCAACACTTCTTCTTCATCTACACTGTTGGAAATATCCCAGTCTTTCTTGTCTGACATTGGAATGATTGGAACCTCATATGTCTTGATCAATGTGTTTGGCTTGTAGTATTCTGAACAGTAATCTCCAAAATCCTTTACATGTTTAGACTTCAATACAGCTATAGTGTGAGCACAAGGGATTTGATCTATTTGAAACCTCGCACAGTTACATGATCCATTTTCTAAATCAACAATGTATCTTCTCCCAGATTCATAAACCGAATATATATATGTTGAAGAAGCCTTCACCTAAACAATAAATAACAAAATTCCAACCAAATATATTTTATTGGAAATATAAATTTAAATACATTTATTTTCAGTCAAACAAATACTAAATATAAATGCATATTTTAAAAAGTTAAACTTATACATACCGTCATTCTCAAAGCTTTCACACCGTTGAGAGTAGGAATTTCTTCAAATCGACAACCCAAAGTGGTACTTGTATAAAAAGCTATTTCACTGTTCTTACAGTTCCAAGAATCAAATAATATTCAAACTTCTTCCAAGAATCCATCTATTGGCAATCCCCGGGCCTCTACCAAACAACCATTAATACACTCAGCAATATTCGAGGTCATCATCCGACCTCTATTTACCGATGAATGACATCTACTCCACTTTTCATATCTAGCTTCTTGTAAATATTTTTCACTCTCGGATCATCTTTTTCAATCTTTGCCATCAAATATTCAAAATCATCTTTCCTATAAGCTTTAGCCATTGAATAAAACAAATCACTGATACTTTCTTTGCTCTTACGAAAGTAACTACAAATATTTTTTCAAAGTTTCCATATACACGCAAGATGTGGGACATTTTGATATACGACACTGACAACTTTTATAATACTTTCGTTCCTATCAGAAACAACACACATGTTTTCACGTTCACCGAATGCAGCTTTGAACTGATTGAAAAATCATGTCCATGAATTATCATTCTCAGTATCCACAACTCCATACGCAAGTGATAATATGCATCCTTAATTAAGTAAAAACTGTATTAGTAGAAGAACAACAAGATTTTTTTAAAGTCTACTGGACAAAATTTTTATATGTGTTGACATATACATAGATATATATGTTAACATATACATAGTTAACATAATGTTATTAGAATATACATAAATACATACGTAATAATAAATATAATTTTTACTATTTTTTTTTAAATACAAAAAAAATATTAATGAATTTTTTTCAATAACTTAAAAAAAAATTAAATATGAAATACAATGAATGTTTAAAAAAATCAGGGATTTATGATTTTTCACATACCTGCACCATCAAGAGTACTTGCTGAAACAAAAGTGCCTTGATATGGTCCACTTAAATGTGCACCATCAACAACAACAACAGGCCTGCAATACTCAAAACCCCCAATGCTATAAACAACTATATGAACCGATTATTCCATGATTTGTGCATTGCAACGTGCGAATTAGGATATACATTTTTTAACATATAAATGTATCTCGGCATCTATCTATAACCATCCACATGTCCTCCCCTCAGCAAAGCGATGGCACGCTCCTTCGCACGCCATGCTTTCATATAATTTATATCCATACCATATACAATTTTCATTTCTTCAATTATGTCCCCCGATGTGTGTCTTCTCTTATAGTTAACTAGTTTTGGAGCTGTGAATTCACATACAAAAGAAGTTGTTGTCAAAATATTCTGCAGTACCCTATCCCTCAAATTACATGTATATTTTGGATTAAATTTTCGAATCATAAAAACATCTATTTTTTTGTAACTAGATACTTCCAACTTCCACGTACATTTCTCATTGTAACAGAGGAGTACATAGCTGAAATATAAAAAACACTATTCAAATGATTATATTTTGCATCATTTCATAAGTTTTAACGATGTAATTGTTACAAATCCATTACAATATAACATAGACATGCATAATATTTCATCAAAGAAAGTTATATACAATCTAATAATTCACGTAATAAACTTTAAAGATGAAGTATGCAGATTATGGATATATATATGTTTACACATACATAATTACTTATGTATATGTTTTAATATACATAACATATTTTCCTTATCAAAATTGATAATATAAATAATTAAAATCATAGACATAGCAACTTCTATGTATATTAAACCAAGCACCTCAGAAATATTAATAACGAAGAAAATGGTAACTAGTTTTGTCGTATGTATCCGATGGCTTTTCAGAAAATAAAAAAAAATGTAAATTGAAATTCATTACCTCACATAAACATACATAACTTCAACATACTAACAAATAGATATTGCAAAGGTCACACTGATAATTTGTATTTCGATTTTAATTTTAGCACAAAAAAATACACATGTTCATGCAACTATATGTAATATTTTAATTAAAAATAAATAATATAAAACATTCAATGATTTCATATATCATACTACTTAGTATAAAAATGATACGATTTCACCTTTTTTTGTCTGACCGTTTTGCTCTAACATTGAATTCATTAGTCACTTTATATTTCGATGTCACTGAAACAAGCGTATTTTTATCCTTATACATCTATTTCACCTTTACATCAATGCTCTTGCTATCACATATCAAGTTATCTTCAACCTCTGGTACATACAAAGCATACTCATTTGTGTCTCAGCAACAGATAAAGTCAGAGCATCAGATTAAACACCTTCCAGGCTATTCACAGCTCCTGTTTCCCTATCAAACAATATGTCATCTTCATATTTTTCTATTGTTGAAATACATAACGGATACATCATGAACGCTGATTGATTTTTTTTAACTCGACATACAATCGTATGTTATTATCGTTACGGATATGAAAAGGTGAATCATTCCCGTCAACAACATAATGTACATCAATATTTTTTCGAGTTTCGTCAATGTTTAGTTCATCAGCAATCGACAAAATCAACCTCAAATAATTTACTGATTCAGCAATAACAATCCCTTTACTTTTATAATCCACATATTTTATTTAAGATCTCCATTTGCCCGAGTACCTTAAAAGAATAACAATATTCATCTTCAATAATTGGAAATAATTTGCTTTCTTTAGTAAACAACATAAAACAGAGATGAAATTTGATTTTTGATTTATGTTTTTGCTTTAGATTTGCGTTTTTAGGTATTTGTGATTTTTAAAATTTGAAATTCCGTTTATGAAACATGATTTATGAGATGCAGTAATCCACGTATTAAATTAGTTGCGCCATTTACGTCGATGAATGTTGAATATCCATTACTCCCTATTTTCTAGGACTCTAACAGATTACAATATACATTACTTGTTATGTATATGCCTTTTAAAGAATGTATATTAAACGAGAGAGAGACAAAACTAATTAAAAAAATGAGATTGGGATGTAATTACTTCTAAAATGTTGAAATTTATGAAATTTATCCTAATTAAATTTTGGGGGTTATTTAAAACATAATCGTCAATTAAGATTTAGGATTTAGCCGAATTCAATTAATATGTTGATCAAATTAAAAATTAAATTGGTCAATTACCTTGCAATTGTGACCAATATGATTTCAATTATGATCAAATTTAATAAATTGACTAAATTAAATCAAAATTTGATTCGAATTAATACCTCTTTTAATTTTGAGTTTCTTAATTTAATAAATTCAAACAAATATATATATTTCAAATAAATTATTTTCAAGAACAACTGACATTTAAATTAAGTTTTTAATTATTTAAATTTATTTTCAAGATAATCCTTGATTAAAATTTGATATTCTATAAAATAAATATTTAAGTAACAAAATTATATAATTTCGTATAATTGAATACGATAACATATAATCGCTACTTAAAAATAATAAAATTATCCAGATAAATACTTTAAAAAGTATTTATTCAGATAAAATAAATATTATAATTTTATTTAAAAATCGAAGAAACTCGAAATTAAACTTAGTTGTGGAGTGCAAAAATTAGGTGTCAACACACGCGATCATTAAGCTTTAATAAATTTATAATATAATTTTTTCCTGTTATCTAAATTCTATAATAATCACAAAAGTATATTTTCATTAGTTTGTATTTCAAAAAAATTGATAATTTACAAAAAAATAATAATTATAATGTTAAGTTATATATGTATTTTTGATATGTGGATATTGACCGCTTAATGATATGTTAATTTTCATTTTCAATTGAAAAGAAGGCAAAGATAAGAAATTCATGATTACATACCTGATTTTACAATGTCAACAATCTTGATTCCAATTCATCTCAAACCTCCTAATCAATCTCGTTGGTTTGCTTCTTGTTATTTTATATATTCTTGTGAATTCTAAATAATTTTCAATCATAATTTATTTTCATAATTCTTATATTATAGGTTGTTATCAAATAAAACTGTAATAGAAGTTTATATACTAAAAGTAAAAAAAGTTTATTAAACAAAATCACTACACATGTCTTTCCTTACTCTTTTTACACTTTGGAGATGCTAATAATCTTTTCTAGTTTACACTTTATTTTAGTTTCATTGCTATTTGATCACTTCAAAATT
The DNA here is from genome assembly GCA_030864225.1 of Capsicum baccatum var. pendulum. Lineage (NCBI taxonomy): Eukaryota > Viridiplantae > Streptophyta > Magnoliopsida > Solanales > Solanaceae > Capsicum > Capsicum baccatum. Next base: position 98,658,029 of record CM061551.1, read on the forward strand.
TGTTATTATTTAAGAATCATAAGAGCTTAAATTCAATCCAAAGAATTATAGAGTAAAAACTGAATTTTAAAATAAAGCGAATTAATAATAGAAGGGCACTAGAAAAACTAATAATTTCGGTGTTATGATACATTATTGTAGGTTATCATATGGATAACTCAATAAAACACATAAGTTAGTCATTATTGTCTTTTTATCTCCCATATTTAGTACATTATTACACATTAATAAAATTAAATAAAAGAAAAAGAGAAGATCACCACAACATATCTTTATGGCATTCACAAATTCTTAATTTTGTAGATTGTTGCATGAGTATGACTCTTCATTTCTTTCATTTATTCTCATAATTATTTAGTTATTATAAATTAAATACTCAACAAATTAATGATAAATTTAAGCTAATACTCATTCGTGCTTCTTCTTGTTGTTTTTTCCTATGCTTCTGCTTCTTCTTGTTTCTTCTTCTACTTCTATTTCCTTCTTTAGCTTCTTCTTGCTTTTGCTTCTTGTGCAACTCTTCTTTTTGCATCCTCAGATATCAATAAAATGTAAACGCTTATATATATATATGTATATATATATATGTGTGTGTGTGTGTATATATATATATATATATATATATATATATATATATATATATATATATATATATATATATATATATAAAAGTTTACTATCATCATGTGACCAAACACATAAAGATGCAAAGAAAGATTCTGAATACGAAATTTTTCTTACCTTTATGTTGTCTTTTTCTTACACACTTAATTCACAAGTTATATGGTGATGGAGAAGAGAAAAGATAATCTTGAATGAGAATTGATGAAACAAATTATGAATTTATATAGGTAAAATGGAGGAATACCATAAGGTGTCATAAACTTATAAATTAAATTTTGGGGGTTATGAAGATTAAAAGGTTGGATTTATTGATATTATGAAGAGTATAATTGAATAGATGTGAGTCACAAAATAATTACTTTTATTAAAGACATTAAACATAAAAAGATGAAAAATATTCAAATATTAAGAAAAAATGGTCAAAAAAATTATAAAAAGGATAAATAAAATTGGAGGCATCTGAGACATGCCACATAGGATGTGTTAAGAGTCTCCTTTATATATATATATGTATGTATGTATTGATTTTTACAAAATATATCACTTTTAGTTTTGGAATCGTCAGTAATTTCTACCAATTCCAATAAAATGTCTCTTATTTGTGGAGCCTGTAATTATATTGTTTTACTACTTGCAATACAACTTTTTCAATATGTTTGGGACAAAGATTTAAGAATTATGTTGAGTACACAATCTTGTAAAAATTTTCATCATTTAATAGAAAAAGAAAATAGTGGATATATATTGAACAACTCCAAAAATTGCTACAATTTCTGTACAAGTATTAGCCATGTCACAAAGTATCAAATTTAAACTATGTCAACCATTGATATATAAAATGGTGGAATTTAAATCTAGAAGTCTTTTTGCAACCCTTGATATTTTTCCTCATATTAAATTTGTTATCATATCTTTATCCTCTTAAGTTATCAATATTAAGTTTAATATTTTTTTATCTCATCAACATTAGCTCTTTTTCATTTGTATCATCCACTTTTAAGAGTTCGAAAAAATATTCATTAACTTATATGAAGTCATTTATTCTTGATGACTGATATCGGGATTACAATTAAGTATGATTGGAAAGTACTTTGATTCTATAATTTTTTCAATAATTTTACTCTTAATTAATTCACCTGCCTATATGTTCATTAATTCATTTTGTGCACTGTGTTCCAGATAATGATTATGAATTTCATCGTGCTTAATTTGTCGACCATGTTCATGCATGACCGTATTAAATTATGCAATCATTTCAGTTAGAGTTAATAAGTTTTCAGTTCTTTCCTGATATATTTTTTTATTTTTGCCTTTAAATGTCAAATTATTTTCCAAGAGCGCGATTTCCATTAGTCTGTTCTTGAATATCTTTATCAATTATTATATTTATACAATTTCATTTCCAAATGAATCCATGCTCCCATGTTAATAATATGTTCATTTGTTATTTCATGAGTTTCGAGCTTAATACTAAAATTTTATCAATTAATAATACTATTAGGGGTTGTTTGATTGAAAAATAAGTTATCTCGGGGTTAATTATTCCATCCTCAAAAAGGGATAAAATAGCACTACAATTTTGAGATAACTAATTTCGTGATGAGTTATCCCATGAATTTTATTCCAACCAAACATGTGATAAGTTTATTTTACAATTAATACCAGAACTAGTTATCCCTTATCTTTCCTATCAAATGACCCTTTACTAGTTAGTTTGTTGGTACCGGTTATATTAGACAAATCTCAACAAAAATAAAATATTTTATCTAAATCCTTCAAATAAATTAACCACCTTTTACCATGTTTTTCTCCATTTACTAATTTTTGAAAATAATATACAACAGAAAAATAGTTTGAAAATTTATCTTTTGAAAATTCTATGTTAGTCATTTTAATTGGTCCTTTTTCTACTAATAGGTCTCTTTTTAAAAAAAAAAAAAATTTCATCCGGTATTTGGTACCCTCATTACCTGAAGAATGGGATACAAATTGACAAGCACAAAAGGGTAGGCTTGGCTATTAATCTATGCTCATTGATGAGACGACGACATAGAGAAGAAAGTATACCCTTTGTCACCCCCTTGTCACAACAAAGTAAAGAAGAGATACACACTTTGGAATTGGTGGGATTTAGGATGAAATTGAATAACGAATGCACTTGCGGTTAAGACAGGTCTTGCATCTCCTACCTAATGCAATTTACCAACCCGCCATTTCTTTTCTTCAATACCCAGGGCTCGAATCCGAGACCTCTGGTTAAGGGAGGAGCACCCCATCCACTGCGTCACATCCCTTGGTGGTATAAATCTCTTAATTATGTAGCTATATTATTCTATTGATTAGGGTCGTATATATTTTTTTTATTTGAATTTGTTTCAATTAAAAATTGTTAATTTTCTTGAGGATCGATATTTGTTTTGTCACTAGCTTCTTCTTCTTTTTAAAATTTTGTTATTATTACTATTATTGTTGTTGATATTGTTATCATCTAACACAACTAAATTACTAACTTGTTCATCTAATGAAGTTCTTCTTAATTTTTTGATTTAAAATTTTTGTTGTTCATTAGAAATTTATCAAGGCCCCTTTGTGATTGTATTAAAGGTTTTTTTTCCCATTGAATAACGAGATTCATATTTTCTATTTGATATAACTAAATCCAAAAAAATTTGCAACGACACTTTACACGTATGAATTATTAACATAAAAATATGAAAAATGGATAAAAGATTGAGAAATAGAACCTGATTCAAGCAATAAATTACTTGATTGTAAAATAAGTTCGGCTCTTTCAAAATTTACGATCCTTGAAATCTGAAAATGAAATTAAACGAACAACATAATATATTTTGTATAGTATGTTTTGACTCTTTTTCTCCCTTAAAATAGCATTTGGTCAATTAATTTTGAGTCTATGAAGAATGATAATTGACGAATAAAATATTAAAAAAAATAATGAAACAAAAATATGAGAATCTCTTTTTTATTGCCTATGGTAAATATTTTTTTTGGTGCAAAGGAGATTCAATTAAGTAAAGAAGTTGTTCATTACAAGACAACGCCTAGTCAGACACAAAAATAAAAGAGGATCCAGAGAAGATCCCGTTACTAGGTACAAGACGGGTGAAAGTTATTCCCTGTAAATCTTCCCAAAAAGCTACTCCTACACTAGCTGGAGGTGTGGCGTAGACATTGAGTCTTTCAAAAAGTCCTGGCATGAACCCTGCTTCGCCAAAAGATCCGCTACTCTATTCTTCTCCCGGTATGTGTGGAGGAACGGAGGATTCCCCAAGTTCCATAGTAGAGATCTGCATTCATAGACAAGTGCATCATATAACCTGTTCCCATTTTGCACTATTTCAATAATTTCCTTGGAGTCAACACAAACCTCAAGAGGTTTCAGGTTTTGTTGAAGAGCAAGATTTAGGCCCTCTTTAAGGGCAATGAGCTCCATGAGGTTATTTGTAGCGTGGGTAAAAATTTTACTAAAACCCACAACCCATTCCCCTCTATCATTTTTGATAACCCCTCTAATTCCCTCCTTCCTGGGTTACCAAGTCAAGATCCGTCAGTGTTAAGCATGAAAACATTGGGGGATGAGGGACCAGTTGAGATTGATGATGTTCCTATTGGCGTGCCTGAGAGTGTTGCCTAAGTGTTGGTAATCCACTGCTTCTGCATAAGGTATGCTGAAATAGGGATTGGAGGAAGAGCCTTGGAAGAGATTGGCATTTCTAGTTTTCCAGAGATGCTACAGGCTAAATGGAAAGAGGATAGACCAAGAGGTATTGGAATCGAAATCCTCATTCTTTAAGCTTCTCCAAGTTGAAGCCTAGTTGGTGGTGTTAAAATAGTGGAGATGTATGGTCAGGGGTCCTTTGTATCTCTGAATGAGAGCTTTCCAGAAGGATTTAGCAGTGTCACAACCAAAGAAGATGTGATGTTGATCTTTAAATTGGTTACTACAGGCATGACAATTGGTTTGGAGATTCATCCCTCTTTTGGAGAGGGTCCCTTTAGAAGGAAGGCTATTGTGGTGTAAAAGCCACATAAAGGTTTTGATTTTATTTGGAACATTAAACTTCCAGATCCAGTTGAAGAAATTATTGGATCTGTAGGGTCCTTTTTCCAGGTTAGAGATAAAGTGATAGGCACTTTTGCAGGAAAAAGTTCCATCCCCTTTGAGTCTCCAGAGAGGGGTGTCTTTAGTGAGGTGTCTGCTCTGGTGGAAGGTATTCTGCATCTTATGGAAGATACTGGGTAGTAATTCAAAAGGTAAGGTGGTGAAGTCCCAAATACTCTCCCTCCAGATATCCTTGACTAAGATGGGAGAATTAGGATTGGTGGTTGAGCCTTCCACAATTGTGGATAGAGGGGGCATACCGGGGATCTATCTATTCTCCTAGGCTCTGACCTTGGTTCCATCTTTTATGGCCCAGAAAAAGGAATTCCTGTAAAGACTCCAAGAGTTGGTAATATTTTTCCAAGTCTTGCAGCTTTTTTTGGTTAACACCCCAGTAGGCCTATATTTGGAAAGAAGGATCTTAGCCCAAAGGAGGGTGGGTTCATAGAGAATTCTCCAACTCAGACTACACAGGATGACTTTGTTTTTTATTGCAGCCATTTGCATCTCAAGCCCACCATGCTTTTTAGGGAGAGTGATGGTGTCCCAACCCAGAAGGTGCATTTTCCTCTTGGCTTTAGTAGTGCCCCAGATAAAGTTCCTTTGGGTCTTATCAATCATCTTAAGAGTGCTATGAAGAAGGTGGATGTACTTCATAATATGGTTGGGGATAAAAGCCAGAGAGGATTTAGCTAAGGTGACCCTACCAGTCATGTTGAGGAATTGTGTCTTCTACCCAGCCAGCTTGTTAGAGAGGTTATCCATCATAAACTGGAAGTCCCCTTTAGCAGGCTTTTTTTGAAAGATGGGAAACCTCAGGTATTTATCAAATCGGTGAGAGGGGTGGATGCCAAGGATAGATGAAAGACTATTTTGATCCTCCTCCCTACAGTTTGCAGAGAAGATTACTTTTGATTTGTCCAAATAGACTCTTTGCCCAGAGTGGGTGCTAAGGTGAATGAGGATTCTTTTGATGGTGTTGCAGTTCTTAGAGTCAGCCCTAGCAAAAAGGGTGAGATTATCAGCAAAGATGAGATGGAATATAGAGGAACCCTTCTTAGAGATTGAAATAGGGATCCAAAAGAGGATGTCCTCTTCATAGTTAATTCTTCTTAATAATAGTTCCATACAAAGGATGAAGAGATAAGGTGACATCAGGTCACCTTGTCTAATGCCTCTGGAAGGGTTGAAAGGGGAAGTTTTCCACCCATTGTCAAGTATAGAGATGAGGGAAGTAGAGATGCAGGAGAGGATGAGCTGGGACAGCTTTTGGGGAAAGTTGAAGAAGGAGAGAGCTTGTCTAATGAAAGACCATTCAATCTTATCAAAAGCTTTTTCTAAGTCAATTTTTAAGATCATGGTAGGCTGCTTCTCTCTCATTTTGAAGAAGTACTTAACATATTCCTGGACAATAATGGCATTATCAGAAGCCCTTATTTTTGCCATAAAACTAGATTGGTTAGGGCTAATGATCTTTGCTAAATGAGGTTTGATCCTAGTGCTAATGATTTTAGTAATAATTTTGTACTGGGTGTTGCACAGGCCATTAGGTCTAAAATTTTTAAGGGTGGTAACATTTCTGCACTTCAAAATGAGACACAGATATGTTGAGTTGACCCTGGGGTTCATAGAGCCAGAGGCAAAGGTGTCCTAGAAAATTATCACTAAAGGAGGCCCAAGAATGTCCCAAAACTTTTGATACATAAAGGAGTGGAGCCCATTCGGGCCAGGGGCCTTATTAGATTTAAAGGAGAAGACAACTCTTTTGACCTCCTCCATGGAAGAGATAGGTACAAGGAGATCATGGTCAAGATAGCTGATAGAATCTAGAGAATAAGGGTTGATCTGGGTATCTCTGTTCTCAATGATGTGATCAGTGGTATAGAGATTTATATAGAAAATGGAGATAGTGCTGGCAATGTCAGCAGGTCGGTAGTGCCAGTTCCCAGTATCATCCATGAGAGAATTGATTTTATTTCTCCTCCTCCTATTAAGAGTGGAGGAGTGAAAGAATCTAGTGTTGGAGTCCCCCTCAAGGAGCCAAGAAATTCTAGACTTGAGTTTCCAGAACTCTGTCTCCAGGTTGAGAATATGGTTGAATTCTATCAGGAAGGAATATTCCAACCCTTGAAGGAAGGAGCTAGTGGGGTAGCTAGAGGATTTTTGGATTCCAGCTAGCCTAGCATTCAACTTTTTCTTCTTGCTGAAGATATTTATAAAAATAGATTTGTTCCATTCCTTGGCTTTCACCCCGAAGTCTAAGGTAGCCAGGGTAATGCAGGAACAATCTAGAAAGAAGTCCCTGATAAGGTTGGGGAACTCCTGGTGGGTGAGCCACATGGACTCAACCCTAAAGGGCCTAGCTTGGTTTAAAGGGGGAGAGCCAAAGTTTAGGAGAAGAAGGGAATGGTCAGAGTGAGTTCTAGGCAGGTGGGTGACAGAGGCCTCAGGGTAGAGGTGGATCCAGAGGTCATTAGCCAGACATCTGTCAGGTCTTTCAAGGATGAGACCATTTTTATTCCTATACCTCATTTTAGACCAAGTATATTTGCTCCCCTTAAGACCTAGGTCAATAAGACTACTATAGTTAATGCAATTCATAAATAAGTTGGACCTGTTGAGATTGATCCTAGCGCCTTCAAATTTTTCAGAGGCTGTAAGGACATCATTAAACCCCCCCCACCATCCAACTAATCCCCTCAGAGGAGACATGGTTGTCTGAAAAGAGAGCAAGTTGATTCATTACTAGCATAGATGACAGTGATAAACCAGAAGAGGGAGGGGAGTTGACCTAGACTTTAGCATTAATGGCTTGACTAGAGATGGAAATAGAGGTTACAAAAACCACATCCTCCTTTCACATAATGACCAACCCCCCAGAGTTGTCAGAGGCTTCAGCTTGGATGTGATTCTGGAAACCAAGTTCCTCACAAAAATCCTGGTAATCTGACATTTTTGTTTCCAGAAGAGAAAGTATGCAAGGTTTATGAATGTTCACCATAGCTTTATGGTGCTTTCTAAATTCAGAATTCTTAGCTCCCCTAGCATTCCAGACAATGCAGCTATTCATTTTGGAGAGGAGTGGATGTGGGGGGTCCATTACACTTTTCTTTTCTTTTTCCATTTCCTTCCCCTTTGGGTTAGAGGTTGATGTCAGAGCAGAGGCCTTCCTTTTCCTATTTAGGGGAGTTAGCAGAACTGAGAGTGGCTCCTCTGGCATAGGATTTATTGAACTTAACCTTAAAACTAGACCTGCTAGCCCTAAGGGAATCAGGATGATCCCAATTTCCTGGATTGGCTCTATGAGCTTTAGCTCTAGAGGATCGAACAGGTTGAGAACCTCTGTTCTTGGAACTCTAAGCTATGAGAGAAATTCCTCTATGTCCCTATTGACTGCTCTCAGGGCTTTCAGAGCATTCACTCTCTCCACCCTCTCCAGGGTGAGGTGTGGGGATGAGGCATTCAGAGGTGGGGGTTGTCAAACTTGCAATTGGGAGAGAGTTCCCTGAGGTGGGTGCAAAGACTGGTCCCAATAATATTAGAGCCGGGTTCGGTGAAGGGAAGAAAGGGAGGCTCAGACTGAGCTGATTGATGATGTTGGTCATTGCTTCCATGGTCAATTTTTCCTGGGCTGGAGTGTTGAATACATGGAACAGAGTAGCCATCCATACATTGGTCCCGTATGATAGGAGGCCCTGGTTCAGACTTGCCATGGCTAACTGAGCTAGGTATTGGGGGTTCTGAATGAGGTGGGTAATTGGTCTACCCTCCTATTTGAGGTAAAGAGGGACTATTTGATTGGATAGGTATATTTACAACCAAGAAGTTGGTTGGTGATCTGGGGACATTGGAATTGTGGTGAAGATGATTTGGTTGTACCTGAGTGAGTCCATTTTTTCCTTCAAGCGGAGGCTCAGGCATGGTTTCCTCAGGATATAAAGAGTTGAAGGAGTTGAGGGGTGGCAGCTGAGAGGTTTTCCTATTGGGAACACCACTTGTACTTAATGCAATATCCTTAGTTAGGACATTCTCAATCCCATCGGTGGAAGAAGATAAAGAGGCTTCCACAGTCATCTGAGTTGGCTAATCATTGCGTCGATCTACGTGGCTCTTGGGGGACCCACAATGGAAGGTCCCCTTCTTTTAATTCCTAAATAAGGGAAGTGAGAATTATTATTAGGGGAAAGGGTATCAAGAGAAGTGGGGCCCATCAGAGATATGGAATTGGGCTAAGAAGAAGGAGGGTTATTTAGGTTTTGCAATGAAAAAACAAGAGTTAGGGCCCCTGAAGCAGCCATTTGTTGGGCCTGAATATCAGTTGGCCCAGCAAATATCACGCCTGGGGCCTTGGTATTGTTGGGTTTTGGGTTGGAGGCCTCTCCCTGGTCAGACCCAGTGAGTTGACATCCAGGTGGATGTCTGCGTGTAGACGTCTACGGCACCGCCTCCGGCCCCTTAGGGTTAAGAAACTTACCTGGTACCGAATTGTTGGAGTTAGCCTTATCGATAGGTGGTCCTTGGGGAATTGAATGCTGACTCATTTTCCCTGCTTTCTTCTTCCTACCGAAGGACACAGTTTGCCAATCTTGTGCATCAATCTCAGTCGTCCTTGACATCTCCATAGAGGTTGTAGTGTTAGTCCCAGACATATCTGCGTCAGTGTTACCTTCGGGGAGTTTGTCTTCAAAGGGTATTAGCAAGATGGAGTTGTATGACCTAGTCGACCACAATTCTTGCACAAGAACCCCTCTCCCTTACAGATCAGTGGTTGCATGTGGTGGTTGATGTAATCGAAGCTTCCACTGGAATGTTCAGGGGTATCTGGACACAAATCCTGGGGTTTCTTTCCCTTAACGCAGCCGATGTGCAAGCATCTACCTTCAACAACATTACTATATTCTTTTCGATTCTCTGAAGGATAGACACATAATATAACTCAGTAGGTAGATAAGAGAGTCCGACCCAAATAGCTATTGAGCCGATTTTAGACTCAGTAGGTACAAAATTAGGCTCCTATTTAATGATAGAAATGAATCTTCTAGAAACAAACCCGGACCTCCATGGAGGATCGTGGATTGATTCTTCGATTTTGATAGTTTCACTGTGAAAAAATCCTTGCCCAGATCTATGAGGCATAATGGTTCTGGGAGCTTCCACAGGTCTTGAAGTTTTCTTTTAAGGTACTGGTGGTTAAACTTCGAATTTACCGGTTTAATAATGATAGAGTGTATCCATGGTGCGTAGAGTCTTTGCTTTTCGTCTTCCGATAGCAAGATTTCCTTCGCATCTATTACAGGGTCCTTGCCTTTGCCGATGTCAATCCAAATATGGGATTTGGGATTAAGACTTTCCCTATTGCTATGTCTTTGTATGATGGTGTGGCCTCCTCCATATGAATTTGGAAGAAAGGTGGGGTCAACGTTGAGTCCATGGCTTTGTCTTTCTAGAGAAGGAGAAGATGATGGGTAGAGAGATGATGGACTATCTCTCACTAGCACCAGACTGTCATTATGGTAAATATTAAGTGTTAAGAAGTAGCTAAAAGGGTAATATAAAGTAAGGAATAAATATAGTACCTATATTTTTTGTATAAAATTCCCAACAAGTTGTAGTTTTCACTTTTTTCTGAACTAAATCCAATATTTTCCATGCTCCAAAATGGTTAAAACATAGTACTTATTGAGTTGTTCCTCTTTTTTTATGCCAAGGAAAAATCCATGTAAAACTCTATTTAGATTCTTTTTTTCTTTTTCTTTTTAAAAAAGTATGGGTTATTTTTTGGCATAATATATAAATAGGATCTTTAACTTGACACAAAATTATAATTATGACCTTTAATTTTATCAGTGCACAAGTAGGCCCTTTAACTATACAAAAGATGAGCAAAAAAACACTCCAATCCTACCCGACAAAATGCGTGTAAACACTCAAAATGACGCGCATCAGAGTTAGAATTGAAGTATTATTTTGTTCAGCTTTTGTATAGTTAAAGGGCTTACTTTTGCACTGGCAAAGTTAAAAGTTATAGTTATAATGTATCTTTTTTATTAGGTGGCAGCATCTGAGTAGATTACTAATCTACGTAGGAGCGATTGAGTTTCACGCATTTAATTTGCAGAATTAGAGTATTTTTTTGTTCAGCTTTTATATAGTTAAAGGGCCTACTTGTGCACTGGCAAAGTTAAAGGGCATAATTATGATTTGGTGTCAAGTTAAAGGTCCTGTTTATGTATTATGCCTTATTTTTTTATACTGATAAAAGTTTGCAATAATTTTTTATATATGTAGTATATATATCTATTTTTATATGATAGTATGAAGCCTCTATAATTAGGGGGCCCTAGACTATTACCTAAGTGGCCTAATGGATGAGACATCATTCTGGACTGGGTTGTAGAATCAGGCTAAGTAGGAGTTGCAACATTAATAAGTCGTAGCTATAGACCAGGCCATCAAGGAGGTTGAGTTATTGATGGATTTCAGGTACGACAAGTATGACAAAGGAAAAGGTAAGGAATTAAGAGGTAGCAATATCAAAGGTGGGAGAGACCATGTCAAAAGCAACGAGACCTACCAACAACGCCACAAGAAGTTGGGGGCCGTCAAAGCTACACACAAAAAAACACAGTCTGAGAAGAATGGTTGCTACATATGGGGAGGGCCTCATGGCTTTAGGAATTGTCCTGACTTAAAGAGACTTAATACTAAAGTGGTGTGAGCAAAATAAGTGCATGTGGAGGGTTTAGTTGCAACATAGTTGGGTATGCTGGGACTGTGTGGAGATATCAAGAAATAAGTTATCTATCTCGATAACAATAACAATCAATACGTGGACCTTACCATCAATAACAATCCTACTCATGCACTTGTAGATAATAAATCAACTCATAGTTTTGGGGTCGAGCCCGTAGCAAAAAGTCTGGAGTTGAAGCTTGCTCCATATAACTCCTGTGTTAAGATTGTGGATTTCGGTCTTAAATTACTTGTGGTGTAGCCAATGATATTGGGGTGAAATTGGGCAATTGACAAGGTATAACAAACTTTACGATAATAACAATAGCTATATTTGATATTGTTCTAGGTCAAGAGTTCTTTAGACACTATCATGCTTTGATCGACCCCTGCGTCCAATGTTTTTTGGTTATGGGATAAAAAGGAATTTACATGGTGCCTGCATAGTGAAGCACAACTTTAGATTATGTAGTTAATTAAAGGGATCAAAAAGGGAGAGCCATTGTTCTTGAAAACCATTGTAAGTCTTGAAAAAGAAAAAGGCTCACATGAGATATTATCGCCTTGCACAGAGAAGTTACTTTAGGAGAACAGAGACATTATGCCCGATGAGCTACCTAAGCATTTACCTTCTAGTCTTAAGATGAATTACAGACTAAGTTAGAGTCAGGAGCTAAGCTACCCGTTTTTACCTCTTATCATATGGCACCACTCAAGTTGGGGGAACATTGTTACAATAAGAGATGGCATGCAACAACAATGCGCCACGATGTAACATAAGGTAGGGAAAATGTGATGATCCTCCATGTCATCATGCCATGTAGGCTCCATATAACACAAAGTTGCCCATGTGGAAGGCCTATAAGGACAAAGACTAGTCCTTGTGGAATATTCTAGAGACAAAGGAGAATTCCCTTAGAAGACTTTAGAATTCCATAGATTTGCATGAAAAATCCTTGGAACATTCTGGTTATGTACCAAATTTTAGAGTGGGGACTTATACACGATTCATATTTATTCTTTAGCCCCTAGATGAGTAGTATCAATAGGAGGGCACTCATTTGTAAGAACACAACAAACAATTCAAGTTCTTTATAATATAAATCTTCCTATAAATTCTCGTGTGTTCTTTCAACCATTCTCTTAGCAATTTGTAGTGTTTTAGGCTGAGTTGGCCTAGCAAAATTGTGAGCATAGTGAAAAAATATGAGCAAGTTGTCAAGTGTTGCACATGTGCTTAGTTACAGATTAGGATGTGATACACGGACGTGTATATTAGGATGTAATACACACACGTGCGCACGCACACATACATATATATGGCTTGTAGTTGCTATATTAAGTAAATTTTCCATAATAGAATCAGAAAGGGCCACAAGTTGCAGGTTTAGCTACTAAATCACATCCTAAATAAATTTTTGCAGCCCTTGTGGTCATGAAAAACCCTAATGCTAAACCCTAAAGTCACCAACCCTGTATAAGTACTACTGTTTTGCCTTCAAATAATAAAAGTATTAATATTAACGTTAGTATTAGTATGCCTTCAATTTTCACTTGTCTTTTTAGTACTTTTTAATATGCCTTCATGAGGGATTTTTCTTGTTCCTCTGTTTATATTTTACAACATATTATCAACACGAGACTCTATCATCTCAAATTTAAAGACTAAAGTATTATTTTTCTTCCATTTTTCATATGGCTAATAATCTTACGAAATGGGAGTTCATTTCCCTTCAAAGTTTGTGCAAGAACTACAGTTCATGGTTACTAGATGCTGAAATCCACTTGATGCTATGGGTCTTGGAGATGCCATAAAGAAAAAAAGACACTATCTAATCAATATCGTGCTAAGTCTACAAATTTCTTGTGTCATCATCTTGATGAAATTCTGAATATAGAATATCTCACTGTGAAAGATCCAATTGTTTTATGGAATAGCCTAAAAAGAAGGGTTTGACCACTTGAAGATAGTCATCCTCCCAAAAGCACAATATGAATAGATGCATATGATGTTTCAAGACTATAAGTCTATTCATAAGTACAGTTCTGCATGTTCAGAATGTTGCGTTCAATTGGTATGAATGGAAAATAAAAAGTTGCTTGAAAGGGACACAACTCTTCGAGTAAAAGACACACTATTTTGAAAAAAGGTATAAATGTTTGGATAGTTGTGGCTGTTTGAAAAAGTCACACTCTTTCAAATAGACAGACATTACTGTTCAGAAAGGGTACATCTTTCCGGTGAACCATTGCCACCTTTCTAAAGTGGCACTTAATGACTATATAAACCTGCATTTTTCCACAGGTTTAGTATGAATTTTTATGCACTTAAAAACATTTCTCATCTTCTAAAATACTCCGTGTGATCATCTAACTGTTGAGTGAGTTCAAAGAGAATCCGATCGTTTGAGGTACCACTACAGTTGGATTGTTAAGGCATTTTATCCTGGGAGGAAAATTCTATAACCTAGGGTACTTGAGGGAAATCATTTCCTTAAGGACACTCCGTGAAGTCAGGAGACTTGACCTTTTTTTGTTTCATCTAATTTTCTGAAAACACAAACTTCTTTGAAAGGTCTTTTTGATCTTGTGTTGAGGGTGCTACATAAATTCATAAGTGTTCTTATTTTATACTTGAACTTGTGTTGAAGTTGTTGTTGTCATATATAGATTCTTGTGTACCCGTAAAACAACAATCTTAAGGGAATAATTGAGAATTTTTTTTTGCTTGTTTGGTGAAATTTTCTTTTCACATTTTTTTTTCATAATCTATATTTTTTGATTTTTGGAGATTAAAACTTTAAGCTTTCTACTCCATTTGAACTTGACAAGTGATTTGAAGAAATAAAATCTGTATCACAAGTTAGAAGTCATTCGATTGATGATTGGAAGTCATAAAAATTTTATCGTTAAACTAAAAACAAGGGGTATTTAAGGTTACTGCAACTTTATAAGTAGTATTTTGATATACTAAAAATTTACTGTCTTGTTGTGACAGAAAAATGACTACTGACAGTCATGTGCAAGATATTGCAACGACTGTGGCAGCAACTAGTGTTGCCACAACTAGTCGTATAAGTGTTTCGCAGGTAATGGCACCAGTGGATAAACCCAAAAAATTCACGGGTGTTGATTTTAAAAAGTGACAACAGAAGATGTTCTTCTGCCTTACAACGCTGTGTCTTTAAAGATTTACATCTGAAGAAGCTCTAGAAGTGCCCAAAGGAACTTCAGACTAGGAAAAATTTGTCATTATGGAGACGCGAAAACACTCTAATTTCCTATGCAGGAACTACATCCTAAGTGGCCTCCAAGATGACCTATACAACGTATATAGTGGAATGAAGACGACAAAAGAGTTGTGGGGTACGCTAGAAATAAAATACAAGACTGAGGATGCTGGAACCAAAAAGTTCTTCGTTGCAAGATTTTTTTTAGTATAAAATGATTGACAACAAGTTTGTTGTTTCTAGAGTACAGGAATTGCAAGTTATCATCCACGATATCCTCGCGGAAGTTATGATTTTGATGAATACCTTTGTTGAACATATTAAAAATATTCTTAATGTTTACATAAACGTTATTGTAGGTTTGATCGTGACCGAGGCATTTCAAGTCGCGATAATAATAGAGAAGTTGCCACCTATGAGGAAGGACTTCAAGAACTACTTGAAACATAAACAAAAAGACTTGAAACATAAACAAAAGGAGATGATAGTTGAAGATCTTATAGTTAGAATGCACATTGAAGAAGACAACAAAGCTACGGAAAGAAGGTCAAAAGAAAATTCTGCAATAAATGGAGCAAACATTGTAAAAAACGACCACAACAACTTAAAAAAATTAAAGAAAGCTAGACAAGAAAGAAATCAACCTAAGAAGAAATTCAAGGTAAAATACTTTAATTGTGGCAAGATTGGCCATAAGTCAACAGATTGTCGTACCCCAAAGAAAGGCAAAAAGAAGGACCAAGCAAATATGGTTGAATCCAAGAAAGAAATGGACGATCTGTGTGTCATGCTGCCTGAATGCCACTTAATGGGAATTTCTCGAGAGTGGTTGATGGATTTCGGTGCCATCCACCACGTTTTAGAAAATAAAGAGTTTTTTGCTATGTTCACTCTGAGTCAAGGCGAAAAGAAGATTTACATGGCAAACTCTGCAACTGCAAAAGTTGAAGAAACATGAAAAGTCTGCCTGAAAATGACATCAGGAAAAGTGTTGACTCTTAATAATGTCCTGTATGTATCAGAGTTAAGGAAGAACTTGAATTCTGTATCGCTTCTTGATAAAAATGGATTTAAATGTGTATTTGTTTTCAAGAAAATTATACTTAGTAATGGAGAAGTGTACGTAGGAAAAGGCTACCTCACTGAGAGCCTATTTAAGATGAATGTAATAAATGTTGAAATCAATAAAAGTTTTGTTTCTTCTTATTTTCTTGAGTCTAATGATATATGGCATGAACGATTAGGACATGTCAATTATAAAACTTTGAGAAAACTAATTAACTTAGAAGTTTTGCCAAACTTTGAGTGCAATAAATCAAAATGTCAAACATGTGTGGAATCAAAGTATGTTAAGCATCCGTATAAGCCCGTTGAAAGAAATTTCAATCCCTTAGACTCAATACACACTGATATTTTTTATATGAAGTCAACACCATCTCGTGGTGGAAAAAGTATTTTATAACTTTTATTGACGATTACACTAGGTACTGTTATGTCTATTTGCTAAACAGTAAGCATGAAGCAATAGATGTGTTTAGGCAATATAAAATAGAAGTTGAAAATCAGTTAGAGAAAAAAAATCAAAAAGTTAAGAAGTGATAGGGACGAAAAATATGAATCTCCCTTTTCAGAAATATATGTAGAGAATGGAATTGTCCATCAAACTACGATCCCGTATTTACCTCAATCTAATGGAATTGCGGAAAGAAAAAAATTGAACCTTAAAGGAAATGATGAATGCCATATTTATAAGTTCATATTTACAACAAAACTTATGGGGGAAAGCTATCCTTACAGCTAACCGAACACTCAATAGAGTGCCCCATAGTAAGACACAAATTAATTCCATATGAAAAATAGAAAAGAAGAAAACCCAACTTGAAATATTTCAAAGTGTGAGGGTGTCTAGCGAAGGTCCAAGTTCCTATGCCTAAAAGGATAAAGATAGGACCTAAGACAGTGGACTATGTATTCATAGGATATGTTAAAAGTAGTAAAGCATGTCGGTTTTTGGTTCATAAATTCGAAAATCTGGATATCATTGAAAATATGATAATTGAATCAGATAATGCTAAATTCTTTGAACAAATTTATTCATATAAAACTAGACATGAATAGTCTTGTGGAAGATCTAAATGACCTCGAGATGAACCAAGTGAGAATGTACATAATTTTAAGAATCCAAGACGTAGTACACGTCAAAGAACGACAACTTTGTTTGAATCGAATTTTATAATATTTCTCTTAGAAAATAAGCCTTAAACATTTAAAGAAGCGATATGATCTTCAGAACATCCTTTTGGAAAGAGGCAGTCAATAGTGAGATTGATTCAATCTTAAGAAACCATACAAGGGAGTTGGTTGATCTTCCTCTAGGAAATTAACCTTTAGAACAAGAAAAATAAAAACGGATGATACTATTGAAAAATACAAGGAATTGACTTGTAGTAAAAGACTTTAAACATAAGGAGGGCCTTGATTACTTTGATACATACTCGCGGTAATGAGAATAACATCAATTCAGATGTTAATTGCCTTAGTGGTTGTTTATGGTCTTGAAATCTATCAAATGAATGTGAAAATAACATTCCTAAATAAAGAACTGGAGGGAGAAATTTACATGGAATATCCTGAGGTTTTGTGGTTCCAGGAAAAAAAATAAGATGTGTAAACTTGTTAAGTCACTTTATGGACTAAAACAAGCACCTAAATAGTGGCATGCAAAGTTTGACCAAACCATGTTGGCAAACGGGTTTAAGATAAACAAATGTGATAAATGTGTTTACATAAAAGACACTCCAAATCACAAGGTCATTGTTTGTTTGTATGTGGATGATATGTTGATCATCAATAGAGACATTTCTGACATAAATAATATGAAACGAGTGCGTAAGAGCAAGTTTGATTTGAAAGACCTTAGAGTTGCAGATGTAATCTTAGGAATAAGAATTCATAGAACTCTACAAGGGTTGACATTGTCACAGTCTCATTACATCAAAAAAGTACTTGATAAATTCAAGTATTTAAAATGTGGTATTTCCAAGACTCCATTAGACATGAGCTTTGCACTTAAAAAGAATGAAGGTGAAAGTGATTCACAGTTGGAGTACGCAAGAGTGTTGGGATGTTTAATGAATATCATGAATTATACATGACCAAACATAGCATGTGATATTAGTAAATTAAGTCGGTACACGAGTAATCTTAGCAAAACTCATTAAATGGCATTGAAAAGAGTTTTGGGGTATCTTAAATACACTCAAGATTATGCTTTGCACTACAATAAATATGCCGCGGTACTTGAAGGATATAGTGATGCAAATTGGATCACCGAATCAAATGAAGTAAAATCCATGAGTGGATACGTATTTATAATAGGTGCAGGAGCAGTCTCTTTAAAATCATCTAAGCTGACATGTATTGCTCTCTCTACGATGAAATCAAAATTTATAGCATTAGATAAAGCCAGTGAAGAAGCAGAATGGCTCCAAAATTTCTTTGAAGATATTCCTTATTGACACAAACCACTGACACCAGTATGCATACACTGTGATAGTCAAGCGGCAATAGGTAGGACATGGAGCATGATGTACAATGGTAAATTCCGTCACATAAAATGGAGATATAATACCGTTAGAGAACTTCTCTCAAGTGGAATTATCACTATTGACTATGTGAAGTCAAAGGATAATGTATCATATCTACTTACAAAAGGCCTAACTAGAGAAGGAGTTGAGAGGACATCTAAGGGAATGGGTTTACGGCCTAGGACAAGTCAGCATGGCGGTAACTCTACCTAGGAGAATGGAGATTCCAAGAGCTAGGTTCAAGGAGATCAAACAAGTTGTGTCTGACAGGTTTTACATTGTCAATATACCCAACCCATTCTCATGATGTAGACAATGTTTAGTAAATAAGGATAAGACTTATGGTGTGAAGTCTTTTAATGATTATCTAAATTTGGAATATTTGACCAAATAGTTTAATCGATAGGATTGAACGTTTAGAAATTGCCTATGTAAGGGCTAAGTGAAATACGTTTCAAGGAGAATGTTAGTAAAGGACTATTATATAAGCTCTCATGAGACCGGTACGGGTTCATGGATGAAACGAAAAAAATCATGAGAACCATAAATGGTAAAAGGCTGATTGTGTGACATGTGTTATCTAGGTTTACATTAAAGCTCAATGGTTCAAAGATATCAAATCTACCGATTGACCGAGTGCATCCAATGCATGTTCACTATGGAAAGTTCAAAGGAAAACCAACTTATCCAGATGCAATCAGTTTTTTCTTGATGATCACATACTTGTCCGTAAAGTTTTAAAAAGAGTAGTCATTCTCCATTCATTTAGGGGATTGTTGGATTCAATCGGTGTGAACGGAAAATGAAAAATTGCTTGGAAGGGACACAACTCTTTGAGTAAAAGGCACACTATTTTGGGAAAAGGTATGACTGTTTGGATGGTTGTAGATGTTCGAAAAAGACACACTCTTTCGAATGGACAGACATTACTGTTCAGAAAGGATACACCTTTCCGGTGAATCATTTCCACCTTCTGGAAGGGGCACTTAATGATTATATAAACCTGTATTTTTCACAGGTTTAGTATGAATTTTTCTGTACTTGAAAATATTTCTTGTCTTCTAAAATACTCCGTGTGATCATCTAATTGTTGAGTGAGTTTGAAGAGAATCCGTTCGTTTGAGGTACCACTATAGTCGGATTGTTAAGTCATTTTATCTTGGGAGGAAAATTTCGCAACCTCAGGTACTTGAGGGGAATTATTTCCTTAAGGACACTCCGTGAAGTCGGTGGACTTGGCCTTTTTCTGTTTCATCTAATTTTCTAAGAAACACACTTCTTTGAAATTTTTTTTTGATCTTGTGTTGAGGGTGTTACATAACTTCATAAGTTTTCTTGTTTTATACTTGAACTTGTGTTAAAGCTGTTGTTGTCATATACAGATTCTTGTGTACCCATAAAACAACACAGAATTTCTTCTCAGTTGAAATTATGTGAAGTGACCATCAATTATGATAATATAATAAAAAAGACGCTCTCTATCTTTTATGACTCGAATGTGTTCTTGCAACATTGAGAGAAAATTTTCAAGAAGTATACTAAAATGGGTTCTTATTTTCTCGTGGCTAAACAAAATAATGATCTGTTAATGAAAAATTATGAGAATTGACCTATCGAATCTGAACTATTTCCTAAAATGAATGATATGGAGGCTCACCATGCTAGGCGTGGAAAAGGTCGTGGCTCTGGAAGTGGTCATGAATGTGGTCGTGGTCGTGATAATCAAGAAAAAAACCTATTCTTGGTATTAACCATTCATCAAACAAAAACACCATCGAAAGAAGAAAGGAAAATATGAGAAATATGAAACAATTGCTTGTTTTCAATGTGGCAAAAAAGGACACTATGCACGAGACTGTTATGCTCTCAAACCTATGATTGACCTTTATCAAGTATCACTAAAGAAGAAAGAGAAAAATCTCGTGGATAATTTTCTCTATGAAAATCACGTTGACATCACATGTTTGGTTGTAGAAGCACCCTGAAGATAGATCACTTGATAGGTGATGGTTTCGTGATTATGAAAGAATAAATAGTTTTAAATTTTTGCTAATAATAATAATTAATGAATAAAAGATCATGTAAAAGTAGTTGTTTCCATGAGTGATGTGTGCTCATTGCGAACACATTTAAGGCCTTTAACCTAGAATAATTGCGAGGCCTTAAGCAAATTTTATCGCTTTTTGATGTGTTTATGTTAATTTTACAGATTAAGTTAATGGGATAGAGGACCAACAAAAATGGAGGCAAAGAAGTTGATATCTGGAGAAATCTAAAGAAAGGTGTGGCTGACGACAAATGTGATAAGTCGTCAGCCCCGTGATAGGCGATCACAGTTGCCGTCAAACGTAACCAGGGAGTTGGCATGAAGTGAATGCTATGACGACATCTGTTGATAAGACGTCAAAACTGTGACAAGCCGTCAGAATCATCGTCAACCTTAGGCAGAAATTGTCAAAATGGAGGAGGAGTTGACGACGTCCATAACACTCCGTCAGAATCCAGATAGACCGTTATGATCGGCGTCAGCCTGAGACAGCAAAATCCAACATTAAAGAGAATTTGACGATGTCCGTAATAGTCCGTCACGGGCTCCGTCATCTATTCCGAGGCAAATCTAAAACTTTTCATTTTATTTCCTTATTTAGGGTTGACTATAAAAAGCTTTGATTGGAGGGTTTTTATTATTATTGGAAGAGGAATCTATCTTACAACATACGACTTTTCTCTCTATCTATCTCATGAATAATATTTTAGAGTTTTGCCTTGTGATTCAAATACAAGTTCACTTTTGATTTCATTCATCGTTGTAAGTTAATCCTTTCAATTATAAATTCAACTTGTGTGCTTATTTCTTGCATCATGAGTGGCTGAGCATCTTTAACCTGGATTATGGGATCTAGGATTAGGTCATGATAAGGTGGTAATTAATTACTCAAGGTTTAATAGGTGTTAGAATTTCTTGATAATTCTGAGATTAGAATTTATGTCTGTTGGTTGCAAACAATAGGCATACCTACTTAGGTTTGCTTGAGAAAGAAATCATAAACAGTAGGAAGTGAATTATCAACAGGGACTCGGAAAGGCTTGGTTTAATAATCAGCGTTGTAACAAGGTTGATTAACCTGAGGTAAAATCTGGGCAGTGAGTTGTGATTTCCTAAGTCCGAGAGGATTAGCAAATTAGACGCTCGAATAGGTCGAGATATATTTGAGCATATCATCGATAAAGATAGTTTGTCATCCTAACCACCGTGAGAACCTTGAGTTAATGGTAGCATCTGTCATGTTCCGTAAGCCCTAGTGAACATAATCCTGGTTATCTCATAAAATCTTGGTTACAAACATTAATTTCAAAGTGATAAACAATTATCTGCAAAAATTAAACCCCTATTTCAGGAAACAGTAAACTATCAGTAAATTATATCGTAAACAACTTGAGTTCACACCTTATTCCCTGTAGGATTCGACCCCAACCTAGTTGGGTTTTATATTGACAACGATCGCTTACACCCATTCAAGAGAGTAATTTGAGCATTATCAAAAAATAGCGTCGTTGCTGGGGAATACGGTTGTAAGCTAAAAGTTTCTATGCTAATTTGCTATTAGTTAAGTTTTTCTAGATTTACATTCGGTTGTTGCTTTTGTTCATTTGTAGGATCGTTAGAGGTTACGCCAAGCACCACTCAATCCAAAACTCCACCGCATAAGTAGAATGGCAGAACAACCGTTGCAGTATAAGTTTGATGATGATGATGTGGATGGAGCAGGTGCAACGGGTGCAATCATTCCTCCTTCGTTGGCACCTGGTGCAAATTTTAATATTACAAGCACGATGATCCAACTCCTGAATCAGAAGGGGTTGTTTGGAGACCTTCCTAGGGATGACCCCAACCTGCATCTGGTAAATTTTTTCACCATTTGCACATCTTTTGATAACCCAGGAGTGAGCCAGAACACTATCCGATTGAGGCTGTTCCCGTTGTCCCTTTCTGGGAAGGCAACATTGTGGCTTATCGAGCTGACGCCCGATTCTATAAGCAACTGGAGGAAGTTGAAAGGAGATTTCCTAGAAAGGTTCTTTCCATCTTCCAAGAGGGTACAGTTGAGGGATGAGATCAGCAATTTTAGACAACTCCCGACTGAGGCCCTGCATGAAACTTGGGAGAGGTTCAAGAAAAAGCTGACACAGTATTTGAACCATAATATGATGGACATACATTTGATGGAGACTTTATACAGGGCTATCAACTTCGTAACAAATCCAATTGTAGATAACGCCACTGGTGGTTCATTTGTTGATCTCTTCTTTCAAGATATTGCAGATATGCTGAATAAGATAGCCAAATGGAGTCGGGCTTGTTACACTAGGGATTCTATGGTGACAAGCCCTACTATTCCTATAGGAATAAATGTTGAACAATACAGGAGAGATGAGGAAAGGGATTAAGATATGGCCCATCTAAAGACTCAGGTGGACCTGCTCACCAAGCACTTATTATCGGGAAAGACGGAGAAAGTAAAGGCTGTGATTTCTCAGGACCGTTTTGATGAGAGCCTGAAGAAGAGGCTAATTATGTTAATAATCAGGGAGATTTCTAAGGCAATAGCTACGAAAATTAAGGTTAGAATATTTATGACAAGCCTAGTTACAGAGATAGGGAGCAGGAAAACTGAAGAAGCAGCAATGACAAGAGTAGGCTATATATTCTTCCTAAAAACTGGAAGGCTGCTGCGACTAGCTCAGGAAAGATATTTATGGAGGATATGATGGAAAACTGTTAAAGGGAGTCGAGGTTACCAACTAAGGGGTACTTACTATGAAGAGTGAATTTTCTAATCTGAATCAGTTGGTTAAGTCACACTCTACTACCTAGTGGCAACCTACCTAGTGAAACAGTTCAGAGTCAGCAGACTGATGGCTCATGTCTGGCGATTACCACTAGGAGTGGTAAGATCTTATTTGGCTCTTCTGTGGGCAAGTCTGTGAATCGTGAGAAAGTTATGGATAAACCAGAAGAAAATAACCCAGTAGAGTTTGAGAAGCCAGATAGCTCTGTTGATGCGTCGAAGAAGGTAAAGGAGAAGGAATAGGAAGTGGTGTTAAAAACCATCCCAAAACCACCACCTCCCTTTTCTCAACGATTGAGGAAGAAGGCCGATGATGCCAAATTCAGCAAGTTCATGGCAATGCTCAAGCAATTGACAATAAATGTGCCTTTGATTGAGGCACTTGAGCAAATGCCAGGATATGCAAAATTCATGAAGGACCTTGTTACCAAGAAATGAGCAGTGAGTTGAAAATTAAAGGCAGATCTCCACCTTTGCAACGTTATTTCTACAAACACCTTAATGCAAAAAAAAGCCAGATCTAGGTACAGTGACTATTCCCTGCACAATTGAAACTATGGAGTTCACTAAAGCACTGTGTGATCTGGGAGCAAACGTTAATTTGATGCCATTGACTATTTATAAAAAGTTGGGTCTGGGGAATCCCACACCTACCAACATGAGACTGGTGATGGCGTACAGGTCAGTAAAGCGACCTGTTCGCATTCTGTATAATGTGTTGGTAAAGGTTTCAAATTTCATATTCCCTGCAGACTTTGTCATTCTGGACTGCAAGGTGGACTTTGAGGTACCCATAATCTTGGGTCGACCTTTCCTCACAATCAGAAGTGTGTTGATCAATTTGAGAGCGAATGAGCTCTTATTCCGGGTGAACGATAAAGTGGTACGGTTTGATGCGGGCAAATCAATGAAACAACACAAGGAAATGAGTGTGTTCTCAGTAGTTGATGTGTATTTTGAGGATGAACAGGATGTGCCCAGAACTGAATGACTTGTTATCGAACCTTTGGCCGCGGTCATGATAAACTATGATAGTAAAGTCATTGAGGAGTATGAAAAAACAGTTTGTGCCTTGACTGGCATAGGGTCATATCCTTATTCTCCTAAAAATCTGGACCTTGACCTTACTAATCGACTAACGCCACTAGTTAAGCCATCTATTGAAGAACCCCCAGTGTTAGAGTTGAAGGAGCTACCCGGACACTTACGATATGTGTTTATGGGTAAAGGGCGTACGATACCTGTTATTGTTATAGCTGATTTGAAAGAACAACAGGTAAAGGCACTTATTTCAGTCCTTTAGAAGCACAAGAGAGCAATCGGATGGACTATCGCAGATATTATTGGTATTCCCCCTGGCATCTGCACGTATAAAATTCAACTTGAGGAAGATTTTATTCCAACCATAGAGCATCAGCGTCGTCTTAACCCACCAATGCAAGAGGTGGTTAAGAAGGATATTATTATGTGGTTAGATACAGGAGTGGTTTACCTAATTTCTGACAGCAAGTGGGTGAGTCCAGTTCAATGCGTGTCCAAAAAAGGGGGTATGACGGTGGTTGCTAATGAAAAGAATGAGTTGATTCCACTTAGGCCAGTAACTGGGTGGAGAGTTTGCATGGACTACCGTAAGTTAAACTCTTAGACTCTGAAGGACTACTTCCCAATGCCTTTTATGGACCAAATCTTGAACGATTAGTCGGTAGGGGATGGTATTGCTTCTTGGATGGTTATTCTGGATATAACCAAATCTGCACTACTCCTAAAGATCAGGAGAAGACGACATTCACATGCCCATATGGCACCTTTGCATTTAAAAGGATGCCATTTGGGCTATGCAATGCACCCGCCACTTTTCAACAGTGCATGATGTCTATCTTCTCCGACATGGTGGAAGACACCATAGAGGTGTTCATAGATGATTTCTCTGTGGTGGGTGATTAATTTGAAATGTGTCAGGAGAATCTGAATATAGCCTTGCAAAGATGTGTTGAATTTAACCTAGTGCTTAACTGGGAAAAATGCCATTTTATGGTAAAGGAGGGTATCGTTCTTGGCCACAAAATTTTTAAAAAAGGGATTGAAGTTGATCGAGCAAAGGTGGAAGTTATCGAGAAATTACCGCCTCCCATTTCAGTGAAGGGAGTGCGTAGTTTTCTTGGTCATGCAGGATTTTATCGAAGATTCATAAAAGACTTCTCAAAAGTTGCAAATCCACTTTGTAAACTTTTGGAGAAGGAAGTGAAATTTTTCTTCGATAATGAGAGCTTGAAGGAATTTGAGTGCCTTAAAAAGAAGCTGATTGAGGCCCTTATCGTTATTGCACCTGACTGGGCAAAACCATTTGAAATAATATGTGATACAAGCGGTGTTGCCCTGGGAGCTAAATTGGGACAAAAGAGGGATAAGCTATTTCATTCAAGATATTACACCAGCAAAGCACTGAATGTAGCACAAAAGAATTACACAGTAACTGAACAAGAACTGATGGTTGTGGTGTATGCTTTTGAGAAATTCAGAGCTTATCTGCTTGGGACCAAGGTGGTGGTCCACACTGACCATGTTGCCTTGAGGTATTTGATGGCTAAGAAGGATGCAAAACCAAGGCTTATTAGATGGGTGTTGCTGCTGCAAGAATTTGATTTCGAGGTCAAAGATAGGAAAGGTTGTGAAAACTAAGTTGCGGATCATCTATCTAGAATGAAAGGTGAACAGAAATCTAGTGATGAAACAAAGATAAATGATGCATTTCCTAATGAGGAAATCCTGGCAACTGCTATGGAAACATTGCCCTGGTACGCGGATTATGCAAACTATGTTGTGAGTGAGGTTATACCAGAAAATCTTTCTTTCCATCAAAGGAAAAAATTCTTACATGATGTAACACACTACTTCTGGGATGAGCCTTATCTTTTTCGGTGATGTGCAGATAATATCATATGAAGATGCATACCGAAAGTAGACGTATTGTGCATACTGAAAGCATGTCATGCTTCCTCAGTTAGGGGCCACCGTGCGGGTGACCGAACGGCCAGGAAGGTGTTGCAGATTGGCTACTATTGGCCAACATTGTTTAAGGATTCCCATGAGTTTGTGCAAAAATGTGACCAATGTCAGAGGCAGGGGTCAATCTCTAAAAGACATGAGATACCCTTGACTAAAATGCTTGAAGTGGAATTATTTGATATCTGGGGTATTGACTTCATGGGTCTGTTTGTAAGCTCGTACGGGATGAAGTATATTCTGGTTGTTGTTGACTATGTCTCTAAGTGGGTCAAAACTGTGGCTTTGGATGACAACAAAGGAAAGAGGGTTGTTCCATTTCTCAAAAAGAACATCTTCTCTCGCTTTGGAGTACCACGTACTATCATAAGTGATGGAGGATCTCACTTTTGCAATAAATTATTTAGAGCAACTTTGGCAAAATATGGAGTGAAACAACACAGAGTGGCTACTTCGTACCACCCACAAACCAGTGGGCAAGTGGAGTTGTCGAATTATGAAATTAAAGCCATCCTAGCTAAAACGGTGAATGCTAGCCAAAAAGACTGGTCTCGAAAGCTTGATGATGCCTTGTAGGCATACCGGACTGCTTTCAAGACACCCATTGGCATGTCACAATTTCAGCTGGTCTATGGAAAAGCTTGCTACCTGCCAATAGAGCTGGAACACAAGGCTCTATGAGCGCTCAAAAGGTTGAATTTGAACTTGAAGGAAGCGTCAGAGATAAGACTAGGGCAACTGAATGAGATGGATGAATTCCGTCTCAGGGCATATGAACGAGCAGATCTGTATAAAGAAAAGATGAAAAAGTACCATGATTGGAGAATAGAGATACAAGAATTCAAACAGGGGTATTTGGTGCTTCTGTTTAATGCCAGGCTCAAATTGTTCCCAGGGAAGCTGAAATCTAAGTGGTCAGGTCCTTTCAAGGTTAGTCAAGTCCACTCATCTGGAGTAGTGGAACTCGAAAATGAAAACGGCAGCACATTTAAGGTAAATGGGCAACGGGTGAAGCTTTACATTGGCCCAAAAGAATTAGTGAAAATCATCACCATTATCTATCTCGATGAAGTCTAAGGTAATCGAGATACCTGAGTCGTGCCGCGACGTTAAATCAAGCGATGCATGGGAGGCAACCCATGATCCCAAAGACCAACCCAGTCCAGGTATACTCTAACTCTTAGTTTAGTTTTGCTTTAATTCTAAGTTGAGGGTGGAGGGTAGTCTGTTGTTGTAACATAGCTTTGGGAAACTAGGAGAAATACAAGCACAAAAAGGCAGTGGCATGTCCTTGCTCGACTTTTGAACATCCTTCCAATGTCTTGTTTGATAAACTGTGTGGATTACATTTACTTGTGACCATTGTGAATCTTGTTGTGGCATTAGTTATAGTTGCCTGATGATCATTAAAAAAAACTTAAATGAACTAAATAAGTGGTGGCCTATGATATACTTGTGTGCCAGGTGCGTGTGAGCTATTACTTGTTTCCCTATGTATGCTAAAGCCAGAACTTTCCTGGTTGGTCTTGCCATGGTCTTAGGATAGGAGTTAGGACAGGATCATAGGTCGTCATTGATTAACCCTCTTTTAGCCTAAATATCCTTTCCTGTATGCATAACACCCCTTGATCCCAGTTTAGAGCCTAAATTGACCCTTTCTTTCGTATGACTATCACCTTCCCATTTATACTACAATAAACCTATTTATCCCTAGCCTTCCTTGGACACTGAGCACATTGATCTAGGCAAACATCCTAAGTTGAGGGTGGATATTATAGGGGTGCGTGGTGTAAAATAAGTATGACGAAGGGTGGAATAAAGAAGAAAGAATAAAAGCTGGGTATTCAAAAAAAAAGAGGGCAGCACCTAACTTGAATTTGGATTTCTTATAAGAGAAGAGGAGAAAATAAAGAGGATAATAAGTGAGCCTCAAGAAAGTAGTGTAGTGTCAAGGAGGCATAGTCACCCTAAATGACCTTGAATATCATACCAGCCCCAAACTATACTACAAGCCTAAAAGAAGTCCTATAGTGATTCTAGCTAACCTATCTGAGGATTTTGGTAACGAAAATAAGGGAAAGCCTATAGCACTTGGCATACACTGACTAGAACTTTCTTTTAAGCATGAGAGTATTGTGATGAACCCCATATTTGTATTATTGAATTTCTTATATGAAAAGAGGGGGATTTCTTTATTGTGAGGGCACACTGGTATCATTGCTAGATACTTACTTGTTTAGATAGTGTGACATTGATATGTGAATGGTTATTGCGGCTAAGATTGATGTTGCCGCTTGATTCCTTAGTGTTACAGTGCTATTTTCAATGATATGCACAGTTGGTATTAGTTTGTTTGGCATTGAAAAGATAACTTTGTGTTGAGCTTAAATGAAAAATTGGTTGTTGAATGTGCTATGTGTTTCCTTAGATGGATTAAGTTGTTTGAGGACAAGCAATTGCTTTAAGTTGAGGGTATTGATGTGTGCTCAATTGCGAACATATTTAAGGCCTTTAACCTAGAATAATTGCGAGGCCTTAAGCAACTTTTGTCTTTTTTTGATGCGTTTATGTTAATTTTATAGATTAAGCTAATGAGATAGAGGACCAACAAGAATGGAGGCAAAGAAGTTGATATCTGGAGAAATCTGAAGAAAGGTATGGCTGACGATATCTGTGACAAGTCATCAGCCCCGTGATAGGCAATCACAGTTGCCGTCAAATATAACTAGGGAGTTGGCATAAAGTGAATGTTGTGATGACATCTGCTGATAAAACGTAAAAAATGTGACAAGCCGTCATAATCATCGTCAACCTTAGGCAGAAATTGTCAAAATGGAAGAGGAGCTGATGACATCCATAACACGCCGTCAGACTCCTGATAGGACATCATGATCGTCGTCAGCCTGAGACAGCAAAATCCAATATTAAAGAGAATCTGACGACGTCCGTGATAGGCTATCAGGCCCGTGATAGGCCGTCACGGGTGCCGTCGTCTATTCCGAGGAAAACCTAAAACTTTTTATTTTATTTCCTTATTTAGGGTTGACTATAAAAAGCTTTGATTGGGGGGTTTTTATTATTATTGGAAGAGGAATCTATCTTACAACATATGATTTTTTTCTATGTCTATCTCAAGAACAATATTTTAGAGTTTTGCCTTGTGATTCAAATACAAGTTCACTTTTGATTTCTTTCATCGTTGTAAGTTAATCCTTTCAATTATGAATTCAACTTGTGTGCTTATTTCTTGCATCATGAGTGGCTAAACATCTTTAACTTGGATTATGGGATCTAGGGTTAGGTTATGATAAGGTGGTAATTAATTACTCAAGGTTTAATAGGTGTTAGAATTTCTTGGTAATTCTGAGATTAGAATTTATGTCTGTTGGTTGCAAACAATAGGCGTACCTACTTAGGTTTGCTTGAGAAAGAAATCATAAACAGTAGGAAGTGAATTATCAACAGGGACTCGGAAAGGCTTCATTTAATAATCAGCGTCGTAACAAGGTTGATTAACCTGAGATAAAATCTAGGCAGTGAGTTGCGATTCCCTAAGTCCGAGAGGATTAGAAAATCAGACGCTCGAATAGGTCGAGAGACATTTGAGCATATCATCGATAAAGATAGCTTGTCATCCTAACCACCGTGAGAACCTTGAGTTAATGGTAGCATCTGTCATATTCCGTAAACCCTAATGAACATAATCCTGGTTATCTCATAAAATTTTGGTTACAAACATTAAATTCAAAGTGATGAACAATTATCTGCAAAAATTAAACCCCCATTTCAGGAAACAGTAAACTATCAGTAAATTATATCGTAAACAACTTGAGTTCACACCTTATTCCCTGTGGGATTCGATCGCAACCTAGTTGGATTTTATATTGACAACGATCGCTTACACCTATTCAAGAGTGTAATTTGAGCGTTATCAATGAGTACTGGTCGTTTAATTAGTAGTTAATATTTTTAGTCATATTTTTATTTACAGTTCATCAGTAAATCAAACTCAATTTAATTTCATTTTAATTCAATTATTTTTTAATATTGATCTTGGCGATAATACTAGTTTTTTTCTATCAATGCGTTATGCCCAAGTTAAACTCGTATCCTTACTAGTTGTTGGAAAGAAAAGAAAAAAAGAGGAAAGAAAGAAAATGGTATGTAGTTGCCTACATTATTACTTGGGTATAAATTTTGAAAGTTGTATATTTACTTGGGTATTAAGAATATGTATCTTTGGTATAAATATTTGAATTAAAACAAAAAATAGTGTAAGATACATACAAAACAAACTCGTACACAATATACATCTTTAAGTTTACTAACTTGTATATTTAATATGTCTATTTCACTAAAATTTAAGAAACAGGAGATACATATAACAACAAAAGTAGAGAACAACATATACAAAACATTGCTCTGAAGGTCTCCATAGATCTAGATAGTAATGCACAGTTTTTTTTTCCAGTAACTTGATGATTAGAGAGCATTTTCAAGGTGAGTGTAGTTGGATTTTTTCTTCCTCGAAAAGATAAATGACTTTAAATCCGTTGGTCACTGTATCATCTTTTGTCGGAGCTTTCAACTGTTTTTTTGCTTCTCTCAGCAAAATATTATTGGATTAGAAGGTTTACCTGAAATACCGATAACCAAAAACAAGTCGAAAATAACTTCATCGGAGATAATTTTCTTCTCCGAAATAGTAACTTTACCCATAACTCGAGCACAAAAAACATCATCATCTTTAACACGAAACTCCAAACAATCAAATCGGGTGAGCTAAAGGGATTTGGTGTTGCTTAATTTGATTTTCGAGAAAAAATATTGAATATAATAAGAAGAAAATGAAGATGAATTTAGGGAAAAAATACCTTAATTAAAAAATGTGAAGAAGAAGAAGAAGAGGAGAAAATTGTGGGATAAAATCGTGACCAAAATTTTGGCGTTAACGTAGCCATTAATGTAGAAAGAGTTGGTAAAGTTAAAATTGAAAAAAAAAAGTGTTTTAGGATGTATCTCAATTTTTAACCTAAATTGATAAAAGTTGGGATATTTGTAGTTTTTTCAAACTGAAGGGATTTTTAGTAATTTCAAACTAAAGTTGTGCTTTTATGAATTTTTTCCTATTTAATTTACAACGATAGTATATGTAGTGAAATTTCATAAGTGAGATTTGGAAAGATCGGGTATAAGCAAAAAAAAACTTTTTCATAAGGTTTGACAAACACAAGTAAAAGCTATCGCGAAAAAACCATATACAAAAAAGTATCTGACAATAAAAATAGTAAAAATAACCCAAGTAAACCCGGAATTGACCTTCCCCACTCCCTTCCCTCCCCCTCCCAATGCTCTCTGAGTCAAATCTACTTGCCTAATCCCCTGTGGTCTGCAAGCTATTATACAGTGGAGGATTTACCCAGTGCGCACAACCCCCAATCCAATTCTCTCGAGTCTGCTTGCCTAATCCCCTATAGTTTCCAAGCTATTATACAGTGAGAGGTTTATCTAGTGCGCACAATCATCTAAAGGACAAAAGTTGTGACTGATATTGTAGCGGCTGTAAATTGTTGAGAGTTTCAAAAACAAAGAAGAAAAATCATAATAATAAAAATACATAAAAGAACAAGATACTAATAAAATAATAACAATAGTACTTCTAAAATGGAAGAGAGAACACACAACAAGGTACTCTAAGCTAGAATTATGTTTTCCTTGGGAAAGAGAGAAATCCTGACATAATTAGCCATGTCATAATTACGGTAAAATCATGGACTAAGGTTTAATAGGTGGAAAGAGAGCAAATTTAATCCGATTTCAATTAGTTATAGAGCATTTTTTTTGTTTTTTTGTTTTTTGAACCTTTTCTTTCGTAATACATACTATCTCAACAAATAATTAACCCTGATCAAGTAATCAACTTATGTGATTTGGTGCAAATACGAGAGTAAATATTTACAGGGTTTTAGCTTCAAATAATGTAAAAGGCCGTCGTCCATCACTTCCTACCAAAATTACAAAAATGAATATCTTTATCCTGAACACAAAATTTGCCACGTTGCAAGCCACCAAATAAGAGGCATTAGCTCAGATCAACCAATGAAAAATGGCCCTTATCCTATCTCTTATCTTACTCGCACCAAAGCCACCAAAATAATTTGTCCATCCTCTGCATACAAACCACTTCTTACTGCCACTCATCCACTTTCCAACAAACCAGAAACAGAGAGGAGCACAGGACTTTGATCAAGAAAAAAAGGCAAATTATGGCTGCCTCTCTACAAGCAGCTGCAACTCTTATGCAACCAACAAAGGTTGGTGCTAGAAACAACCTGCAGTTGAGGTCTGCACAAAGTGTGAGCAAAGCATTTGGTGTTGAACCAGCTGCAGCCAGGCTCACTTGCTCTTTGCAAACTGAAATCAAGGAATTGGCTCAGAAATGCACTGATGCTGCCAAGATTGCTGGTTTTGCCCTTGCCACTTCTGCTCTCGTCGTCTCAGTAAGTTCCTTTTCTTACCCGATTCTGCCTGCTTCATGTCCATATTTCCCATATATCTGGTGCTGTTGCCTGCATAATAAAGACTCATAAATTTAGACAGTATAATTTCAGGTATTGTATATAGGCTCGAGTCACTTAAAAAAAAATACAAATTAGCAGTTCTTCATCATCATTCAACTAGGATCTTTCTAAACCAGCACATCATATTATGTATTCAATTCAACATGCAATCTATATAACAACTTATTATTAGAAATACAAGACAACTAATGGAAAATGTCCCAGAGATACCCCGCTTTTCAGCAATTAGGAACATGTACTGGTGTGTTCTGACTCGTTTAGATCATGAGCAGGCACAAAAGAAAGAAAGGCACTTTTTAACTATGAGTAGATCAGTCATGGGAATAGGATGGGATGAAAGAGGAATTTGATTCATTATTTGAAAAATTAAATGGTCATATCCCTCTATTATGCATGAAGTTTATGGTTTCCGTTGGTGTAAATCCAATCACCTAAATTTAAGATGATAAGAAACACTACAACTGGATTAAAGATGAATGCTATCTTAAGTATGACATATCGATAATTCTAAAAGCAGTAAAATGTTCTTAAAACTTGTAGGCCTCATATTCACTATCATTCAACTTCTTGGACCAGAATCTACATCAGTAGTAGAGAGCCTTTGATGTCTTTGAGAGTATGTAGAAATACATTAGAAGGCTTCTTTACATTGCCGCACATTGTATACCCTCACATTGCCACATGCAAAATTAAGATCAGTCTATATCCTATCATCCAATACCTTGTCAAAATTTCCAAGCCCATTTCTAGATGTTCATGTTGTCATCTCTATTTCAGGACAAGCATCCATGTTTCTATAAGTATTAACTGGTTTAAGGATTCTATCATTATTTGGGTATGCCTAATTTAATTTTCACTTATATTTTTATTTGGGTATGATGATGAAATGACTTGAACTTTATGTGGAAACATGGTCAATAAGGATTCATATAGCTGACCCCAACTTATTTGGGACTGAGGCTTACTTCTTCGTGTTCTTGTTTCTCATGCAAAAATTCCTAAAGTTTGTACACATGGCTGCATAGGGAGCAAATGCCGAAGGAGTTCCAAAACGTCTAACCTTCGACGAAATTCAAAGCAAGACATACATGGAAGTAAAGGGAACTGGAACTGCTAACCAGTGCCCTACAATTGAAGGAGGTGTGGACAGCTTTGCCTTCAAACCAGGCAAGTACACTGCCCAGAAATTCTGCTTAGAGCCCACATCATTCACGGTCAAGGCAGAGGGTGTGAGCAAGAACTCAGCCCCAGAATTCCAGAAAACCAAGCTCATGACACGCTTAACCTACACTCTTGATGAGATTGAGGGACCATTCGAAGTGTCTCCTGACGGCACTGTTAAGTTTGAGGAGAAGGATGGAATTGATTATGCTGCTGTTACAGTTCAGCTTCCTGGTGGTGAGCGTGTGCCCTTCCTCTTCACTATCAAGCAGCTAGTGGCAAGCGGCAAACCAGAAAACTTTAGTGGTGAGTTCCTTGTGCCATCATACAGAGGTTCATCCTTCCTTGACCCAAAGGGCCGGGGTGGATCTACTGGCTATGACAACGCTGTTGCCTTGCCTGCCGGAGGGAGAGGAGACGAGGAGGAGCTTGAGAAGGAGAATGTAAAGAACACTGCATCTTCAACAGGAAAGATAACCTTGAGTGTTACCAAGAGCAAGCCAGAGACTGGTGAGGTCATTGGAGTATTTGAGAGCATCCAGCCATCTGATACAGATCTGGGAGCAAAGGTACCCAAGGATGTAAAAATCCAGGGTATCTGGTATGCCCAACTTGAATAATGGAGAGTTCTAGAACTTGTGTATCATTTCTTGGTCTGAATTTTGTTGTAAGTTACAAGGTTAAACATTCTGTGACCCAATTTGGACAAGCATTGAAACAACTATCTTGCTGTATATTATCAAGCTTGAGTAATATTTCATGCCGATAGCCAGTTACAAACACTTCTAATGCTTGTACATACCCAGGATAGAGTACAAAGTATTGTCATCATCGAAAGGAGCAAATTAATGAGAATCCATATCCCCTAGACTCCACAATCCTCAAAATTAGTGAATGTGTTCAGCAAAGGTAAGCTCGATTAAGTAGTTCTTTTATTGTTGAGAGAGTTAAAACCACACAAGGCTTATTCTTACCAGTATATATCTGATGAATAACAAACAACTTAGTGTCCATCATAGATCATGCAGTGGTAAAGCAGATGAAATTCGCAATAAAGTAGCAATAGACAGACAAATGTGGAGAAATCAATTGATCAAGAGAGTGAAGAAAGGAGCCAATATAAATGCTTACTTTTCCTTGGGACAAGTTCCAATGAAGTAACAATCACCTTATTTTTTATATTGACCGGTGAACATCTAAAATTCCTATTCTAGTCCCAGGTATCAAACTGGCAGTAGCACTTTTTTTCTTGCTTAGGAGTTCGCCACTCTGAAAGGACAACCTTCAGACATATAATGAGGTGCGCCTAAAGGTGGTTAGAAGAGTTGTTACATTATTTGCATACAGGGTTAGGTCATAGTACCTTTCTGCTGAGTATATATCATGGATCTAGTGCCAGCAAAAATTGCTAAATCATTAGTTTCACCCGCAAGCACGGTCACAGTGGATGGCATACTCCGACTTCTATTTTCCTTGGAGAAAAACAAAATTAACCTTCTCCATTGTATTATCAGCTTAGATCCTCCAAATATCCCTTTAGAATTAATCACGTTTGCAGCATATCAAGTTTAATACTTGGTGGCATTTGTTATTTCATCAAAATCTCTGCAGGAGCATAATCAAAATATTTCCTCAAGAATTAATTATGCTTGCAGTTTATCAAGTTTAATACTTGGCGGTGTTTGTTATTTCACCAAAAATCGCTACAGGAGCATAACCCATCTTTAAAATGATGAAACCTAAGAGGATCTCTCACAATGATCTGCACCCCAACAATTTTAGCCAAATACTGAATGGCATTATGGCAATCTCCACATATTCTCAAGTTTTTGAACACCCTAATGGATGACGCACCGTCTAAATTAAGAATCCCAAAGGCAGCAGCAAGCCTCTCGCTATGATTGCACAAACTGTATTCCTTCTCCTCTGCATCAAGATCTTGTCCAACAAGGTCCGTACAGGGTAAATACCCGGCTAACCTCATCTTTTCACCTACTTCAGTCAAAAAGCGGTAAATGTCTGCAGTTTGAGCATTATTCTTGTCACCGACAACAAAAGTATGCACTTTGTCTTTCACTTGAATCCAGCTACAGCCAGGAACTTTAATAATTCCTCTTTCTCTCATCAATTTCCTAATTTTTGAGGCCTCCTCTCGTAGTTTGGCAGCTTCAAAAATATTGGACAACAAAACATAGTTCCCAGCATTTTCTGGCTCAATCTCCAACAGCTGTTCTCCAGCAGCTCGTGCCATTTCCACGTTCTTATATACTCTACATGCACCAAGCAATGCTCCCCAAGCACCAGCACTTGGTTTCATGGGCATGCTTTGGATGAAATTATATGCCTGTTCTAGCCGACCAGCACGGCTTAGAGCATCAACCATGCATGAATAATGTTCTGAATCAGGTTCAATTCCATGCACCTTTCTCATTGAATAAAATATCATAAGGCCCTTGTCTACCAGCTGGGAATGGCTGCAACCTGATAAGACGCCAGTAAAGGTAACGGAGTTGGGTTTCACCCCTGAACTTGCCATTTCGCGGAAAAGCAGCAAGGCTTCCTCTCCCTTCCCATGCATTGAATTTCCAATAATCATTGTGTTCCAAGCAATAGTATCTTTTTCTGGCATCACATAGAAGACTCTTTTGGATAGTTCCAGATCACCACATTTAGCATACATGAATACCAAAGCAGTGAACACTGTCTCATCTTCCAAGAATAAATGCCGAAGGAGACAACCATGAATCTCCTTACCTCTTCTTATGCTTCCTAGATCTATACAAGCAGGTAACACACTGGTGATTGTGATTTTATTTGGTTTTACACCTGACTGCTGCATTTCATGAAGTATTTGAAGCGCCTTATCTGTCCTTCCACTTTGTATGCACCCTCCAATAACAGAATTCCAGGAATCGTGATTCAGTTTAGTTCTTCCTTTTCGCAACTGATCAAAGATGCGAAGTGCTTTGTCACATTCCCCATTTGAGAAATATGCTGACATAATGACATTGCATAAAACATAGTCAGACTGATGTGTACTATTAAATACTAACTCCGCTTGTTTGATACTTGAACAAGTAGCATACATGTCCACAAGAGCACTGCTAACATACACATTATCGTGTATTCCATTTCTAACGATATACCCGTGAATCTCTCTACCCAAATTCAAACTTTTCAAATCTGAGCAGGCGGGAAGTACAGAAGACAATGTAACAGGATTAGGTCTCACTCCCTTCAACCTCATTTCACGGAAAGTCATTAGCGCCTCTCTTGGAAGTTTACAGTTAACATAACACGAACTCATCGACGTCCAAGAGATTACATCTTTAGCACGTAAATTATCAAAAACATCTCTTGCACCTTGAGCGTATTTACACTTTCCATACATGTCAATCAGTGCATTTCCAAGGAGCAAATCAGAGCGATAACCAAATCTGATTACATCTTGATGAATCCCTTTTGCCTTTATCAGGTTGCCCAAAGCAGCACAAGCCTTGGTTACCGATAACAGTGCCAGCTGATCAGGAAGGACTTTCCTTTCCCCCAATTCCTCATAGACTTTCAATGCTTCTTCTGGAAAGCCGCTTTTTTTGTATGCGGTGATCAAGAGCGTCCACGATTGTATATCTGGGTTGGGAATTTCATCGAACAGTTGACGGGCACGTCGTATATCTCCACGTGGTGGAAGTGCACGCAGGAACTGGGAGTTTGGCTTCGAGAGCATGTGCTTGTTGCTTGCTACTCTGAAAATGGTCGATGCAAGTTACGCGCAGTGGGTTTGCCCAAAATTACTTTATATATACTTACTATCTATAATAAGAGGCAATAATAAGCACACCCCTCCTCGACATGCCTGCTTGGCATTAAGGGGGCATTTCTGTCTTTTAAGCTTCAAAACTTACAGTTGTACTCCACCGCTTCCATTCTATCTCCATTCTGATCCTTTTCACCGCCTTTTCTCTAGTAGCAACTACTCCACGGACCTCATTCATTGTCTCTCTATTTTCATCCCTTTCATCATTTTTACTCTTCTAGCTATTTTTGGTTTTTGCTAATTCTGCTTCTCCGCTTTGCAGTTTTCTAGAGGTAAATATCTATAATATGCTGTGTTTGTCTCTTTTTCTTTGACACAATTGTTCACTGAATTTAGGCTAGGAAGAAAATCGTCATTCTAAATTAAAAATTAGATTAATTTTTGGTATTTCAAAATAGATTGGAAAAGTGTTTCGACGGTTTATAGGATTTGGGATATGATTGTGGAGTCAAAGATGGTGAACTGATGCCTTCTGTGTTTATTTGTGGGCTTTCAGGTTTCTTGTTTTCTTGATAATAATTAGCGGAAAGGGTTTTGTTAGAGATGATGAATTTGTTAGTATTTTTGTACTTGTATGTTTGTCTTTTGGGTTGTAGAGCATTTGGTAATGTGGTTTTGCTAGGAAAGAACCACACTTTATCTTTTGAAGACACTGAAGCTAATTTTGATGAATTTTGTTTAGTCTGTTTTATTTACTAATTCATTTTTATTTTGCCTGCTATTATGTTGTTGTTGACTGAAAGTTGAATTTGTTTAATATTTTAGCAGCTTTTGAATACTTGAGATTTTTATTATTTTGTTGTAATCTAGCTGCTGTACTGAAGCTTTCGCTGTGCCCGATTCCGGAGAAGGGCTGTTCCGCTTTATGCAGTCTTATCTTACATTTTTCCTAGAGGTCGTTTCCCCGGCTTGAATTTATGACCTATTGCTCACATGGCAACAACTTTACCTGTTACTTCAGCACCCCTTCGTAGTGAAGTTTTTTTTCTTTTTATTTGATTTTACCTACCACTTTTTTGTGGTAAACTAGATACCATTTTCAATCCAGTTTGGAGTTGTTAATAGTTCATTCTTCGGAAATTGACAAATTTGGGGAAGGATTTAACTAGAGCTGCTATTTGGAGGCAAATTGGAATAAATTCACAATTCTAGGATTTGCTATTTTGAGAATTCCAGCTACTCCTTGTTGAATTTTCATCTGTATTTCATCAAATTGTTTAGTATTGGTGTAATTCGGCAACTTATTAAGCAAAGGTAATTTGTATTATCAAGTGATTCTTGTTAATTAATTTTCTTCCTTTTCCTTGGAATAATCAAATTGAAGCTGTAAAAATAGTGAAGACTCTGTAATTGGCTTGTTCTTGAATGAATTATGCAGACTGATTTGGTAGTAATGCCGAGTAAGGTTTCATTTACCATGAAATTAATGTGAATATAGCGAGTGAAAGAAAATTTATGGTCTTGAATGTATTTGCAGTTTAATGTTATAGTTTAGTTGTTTTCTTGATTACTGAGGACGTGAGAGTTTGCTTTGCCCACCTTGTAGTTTCCTTCTCATATTTCCTTTCCCTACTCCATTTTTTTTAAAAAAAAAAGAATCATAGATCCACCAGAAGCTATAAATAAGTTTTTCATTTTAAATTAATCTATATAATTGATGCTAAAGAAAATCAAGAGTCTGATACTATTTTGTTAATCAATTCAGCTTCAGAGAATCCGTTTAACGGAATCCTCACTGGTCTTCTCATGCACGGAAGTGGTGAATTCGGAAAATACTACAGCCTACCCGCCCTGAATGATCCCTGTTTTAGTAAGTACCGCTGCCCAGCTAATGATATTTGTTATATATAATAAAGTACATTCTTTTCATTGTAACGTGAATAAAGTGACATGCTCCATTGCTTGAATTTGTTAATCTGTATCTTGTCAGCTGTTTTATTTAATTTGGTGACTAATTATTCTGCTTCTATTTTTTTAGTACATCTCTTCAAAGATGATCTCTCTCTTTAATTTAGGTGTTCCTTTCCTTTATGAATGATGGATAGATTCGTACATTGGTAGATTTCGAGGACTGTAAGGTTGGTTCTTGGAAAGAAAAATAAATCCAACTATTAAAATCTTAAGTTTTAGGTAAAGAGGAAAAAATGAAATTTACTGTTATGTTGTTTTCACCATTTCTTCTTTCTTACCAACTGTACCATGTAGCTCATGTATGGTGTACAAAATTTGAATTTGTTATTTTTGATAAAAATTAAAAGTTAACTGAACAGTGAAATAAAGTATCATTGCCAAGAAAATTGAACTGAAAAAAGTGAGTTTAATTCGTGGATCTAAATAAGAAAAACATAGACGCATGAAAAATATGCATATCTTATAAAGATTATGTCTGGTGGTAGAAATCAATTGTCACTTCGTTTCAATTTGCAATATACATATAGTAAATAATGGTTTTGGATTTGCCCACTAATATCATTCCTTTCGTCTTTGTTTCTTTCTTTAAACAAAATCTACATATGAACGTTCGATGTATACAATTGCAGGTATATTCTACAACTAATGGATCCCGAAAAATCAAACTACTGTTCATATTCAGAAAAAAGGAAGGCTGCCATGCAGCTCAAACGACGCGAGACATATCGATTGAGAAAAAATTCCAGAAGTCACGCCTTTCTTGTAGATCCCACAACTGCCGTCTCAGAAAGAATCACATCAGCTAGCTGCAACTCTGATTTTCCACAACAAACTGCTCTCACCATACGAGAATTACCAACACTTCCTGAAAAAGGTCTTCCTTATTATAAAGTCAATGCTGTCAATTTATTTTCCCTAGACGATATGTGTCACACTCTATCGATGCGTGAATTAAGAAATAGAAATTAATTTAGAATTATTTTGCTTTGAAAATACACCTTTACACATCATTTGTACTTTCTTTACCAGCTTCTAGCTATCAAATTTGTACGAATGAACCCCAAGATAATTTAATCAGAGGGGAACAAATATGTAGTTCTTTGTCCATCTATGAAACAGGTACGCCTTCTTTTTACATTATATTTTCCGCTATGGCATATGATATTTGTTGCATTACTATAAGCTGTGACTTTCTATATAAGGGTGCATATCGGGTATGTCTACACCACATGTTGCTGCCAACGAAAGGTTCGGACTAATTCACTATTAGAATAACAAATTCTATTATTGTATATTACAGTTATCTTCTCTTTTAACAAGTACTTGTTGCATTTTTTAAATATTCAGGTCATACGCGAATATAAAAAAAAGTGTCCTGCTATTATAGAACAACGAAGTGAGTACATTGCTCTAAAAAAAGTTCTGACTGTTTATATTGTAATGCTAAAAAATTTGAATACGAATCTAGCGGATTTTGTTGCAACAATGGCTCAATACGGCTAACAACACATGAAATGCCACCTGAATTAGCAAAATTATACTTTGCCGAGACAGAAGAATCTGAACATTTTCGCACTTATATCAGGACATACAACAATATATTTGCTTTCACTTCACTTGGTGTAAAATATGATAAAGAATTAGAAAAAAGAAATTGTGGTATTTATACATTTAAAGTTCAAGGACAAATGTATCACTTTATAGACGATTTAATTGCTTCTAACCAAAAACCTAAAAATTTACAACTGTACTTTTACGATCATGAGAATGAGCTAGCCAATAGGATGGCTTGTTCGACAAAAGTCGATGAATCAATTGTGCAAAAGTTGATGGATATCTTGAAAGTGAACCCATACACTATATTTCTAAAATCTCTCTTGAATGTTCCTCAATTAACAAATTTTTACATTACCCTTAAATGTGACTCATCCTTAGATCAACGAACATATAACTTACCCTGCGCATCAGAGGTTGCGGCAATATGGCCCGAGGAAAATGCTACAGGTTGTACCTCTGCACCACATATTTGAATCTACACTCAAAGTAATAGAGCTCAATTAGTAAATTATTATTATGGATGTTATGATCCTCTCAGTATCCATTAACTAATGTGGTGTTGCTCGTGCAAGGCACGGGCCCAACAATTAGAAAACAATAGAGAATAATAGTTTCTTCACAGAAAGTTCTTTTATGCTCTCTATCGTGAAATACTATGATTGACATCACACACTTTTATGCCTTTCAGAATTCGCAAAACCAAACGTGTAGTATTTCCTTACTTACATCTATTGTTAACAATGGAGATTCTGCTGAGGATACAAGTTCTGTAGAATTGCAGAAATATTCGCTATGTGTCTTTGTTTTCAGATTGAAAAATTCATATGGTTGTGCATAACTGAAAGCACAAGTTGTCAGTCTGTTGAGAAATTAGATGTCTCATTAGCTGCATCCATTTCAGTTGGACCGTCGAGTAGCATGGTGGTGCATTTAGATATCTTGACAGAATACCTCTCTGATGGAGTGTGTGCGTCTATCGAGACACCAAATAAATTCATCGGAGTTGGAGCTTTCCTCGTCAATTCCAAACTTCTTCATATCAACGTCATTAGATAGGCCATTCCTGGTCACTATACAATCTTCAGCTGCACAAAGAGGAGCTCACAAAAATTGCAAATGAATTTACAGAATCTGATTGATGTCAACAGTAAGAGATAATACTTTAAAAAAACAGAGGAAAGAATGAAAGAGAGTTACCATTGCAACCTCCAGGCCAATATTGTTTGGTGCAAAAGCCATGTGTTTGCAAAATGAGACTTGATCGTTAGATCACAAAACAGTCGTGGAGTTAGGATTTTCACAAAGGAGGTGACCAGTGGTCCGGCTCCCATACCTTCAGGTGATCAGCGCATCAAGCCTAGCAATAGCCACTGGGCGAATGGGTCTGTATGCTCACTACAATCTAGTCAGAGAAATTGATCAAAGAATCAATCAAGTATCAAAATAAAATTAACAACTTATAATTAGTAGCACAAAATATAGAAGCCAAATTATAGAGAAGTTGTTTCAGAGACAGGAGCTCCTGTTGATATTCTTATAATGTAAAACTGACCGATCTCCAACAGTCATTGACCAAAAACAATAACTTTCTGGAAAGTGTGTACTCCACAAAAACTTTCTAGATAAAGATTTCTAAACTCTTTATTCAAAGACGAGGGGTTGAGGCAAAATCATCCACAGAATTAAGAATTCTAAAATTGTTAAAATTAGCAAAACTTAGTCATAGCTTTATGGACCAAAAAATTCACACAACAATTACTTCATAAACATGAAACCATTCAAAAGCAGGGCAGGTTATTCAGAATTATCAACAAAGAACAACACAATAAATGCGACCAAATCAATCACCTCCAAATCAATACCAAACATAGAATCTCAACATACATTTACATCATGAAACAATTGATTAAAACCTCAAATACCCAATTCAGCAAAATCAATTTCAAGTGTTGCACTATTAAGAAATTAGTCAATTTACTAATCCATCAATAAAAAGACTTGAACTTTAGCCCCCCCTCAATCTCCACCCCTCAAAAAAATACCAAAAAGAGCTTACAGCAAAGGGGCTAATTTTTGCTTATTGGAAGAAATTTCTGCAGATATTAAATAAGCCAACATCTTCAAAATGCATGAATAATTAAGAAAATAGAAGTAAACTTAAGCAAGATATTGACATCCTCAGAGTAGCAATTTAGATGAACTAAAGTTTACCTGAAGTGCACTGATTATGATACGATTAACTCCCACCAGCATTTTTCTCCCAAATTCTTCATCCGTCCTCTATGCAGATTTATCCTCTACATCAAGAATATTTAAATCACAAAAAGGTGAATGCATGACAAATAATACTTTAAAAAATCCTTCTGATCATGTGGAAAAATAAACAGAAAAAACAATACAATTATGGATAAGATATATGACAAAACAATTATTAGATAATAATATAAATATAACAGATGCACCAGAATATATAGAAAGAACATTAATAGGATCAGTAAAACTATGATTTTCAAATGTAACTGAAGGACCTTTTTTATCAGCAAACCACAGAATTGTTCCATCCTTTTCATTTTATATGTTACTCATTCCTTCTTAGTCGGTTCCAAAAAAAATTGTCACCTTTTTATATTTGCCGTAATGGCGCACTGCTATACTACTAGAT
Organism: Capsicum baccatum var. pendulum; assembly: GCA_030864225.1. Classification (NCBI taxonomy): domain Eukaryota; kingdom Viridiplantae; phylum Streptophyta; class Magnoliopsida; order Solanales; family Solanaceae; genus Capsicum; species Capsicum baccatum. The sequence continues at coordinate 98,701,867 of CM061551.1, forward strand.
CTAAGAATACTTTTGCTAAGCGAAAAGTTCTCGTTCTTTATAAAAATGCATGTTCAGTCGAACAATGCAACGATATAAAATACAGGTGGTATACAGAACTCAACATAGAATAAGCCGATATTAATTGATGAGTTTGTGGGGGAACTTACCATAGAACTGTGGCTGGGATTGGGATTGAGGAGAGCTGATTAATGGGGCATGTAGAGAAGTAGAGTAAGGAATAGGGGGGTGTGGATCTATGCGGATAACTAACTTATAAAATAGATTTATTATATGTGTAATGAATCTATTTTTCTTTATGCGTGGATATTTCTTAAATTTTGTTTCAATATCTTTTAATGATTTATTTTCTTCGTAAGATGTATTCATTAATTTGTTTGGTTTATTATTTTATCCTGTAGTAATTGTAGAGTTATAAATTTCTGTATAATAATTTATCCTATCTGTACTGTAGTATATATCTAATTCTAGATTTTCAATATTATTTATTATCTTTATGTTGTTCTTCTCATAGTGAGTTTTTTAAATTATATAAACTGTCACATGTACTTTTTTCTAAATTTTCTAAGGTATCTTCTATCCATATTAATTTTTCTTTTAGATTTTCCATTATTTTTCTAATTCGGTTTCTATAATTAATTTCATTATTTAGATTATCTTGATTTTCTCTAGTTTTTCTAATATATTCTAACATCTCTTAATCTGGATAATATCCTTCTGGTTAAATTTCTTGGTATAACTGTTCTAGCCAATTTATGGTTTCAATTTCATAGTCTATTACTTTTTCTAATATTATTTTCTTAATGTCTATAATTTCTATATCTTTAAGTATATATAGGGTTAAGACCTTAAGATAATCTAGATGATCTATCTTTTAAAATTGATTTTACTATAATATTTTGTAGTTATTTGTTTTAGCCTTAGTGGGTTTTGCATATTTTTATTAAGAAATTCTATATATTTTTTGTTTTTATTTTTCATGTATTTGTTTGTGAACTGGAGAGAATGTTGCTTCAACGCATGAAGGCTTGCTTTGCAATGCTTTCGATTTCCTTTATTTATATAGAATGGAATCTTTACAGAATTCTTACATGTTTAAAAAATTCCAATAAACTAGGGTCCTAAAAGTCAAAAAAAAACTACTAAAGTTACCTAACCTAAAAAGCCTAATAGCCAAAAAGCTAAGTCTATAAGTCTATATAATTTACAATCTTGACAACTCTACGTAAAAAATCTATAATAAGGGTGTCAAACGGGTCGGGTCGGGTCCGATTATCTAACCCAGCCCGGTTTGACCCGGCCTGGTAAGCCCTAGGGCTTTAGGGTTCTGGGTTCCGGGCTGGGTTTTTTATTAAAATGGGCCCGGTTAACCCGGCTCGGACCAAGTCCGGTCCAGACCCGCCGGTTAACCGGCCCGGCCCGGCTCGGAAAATTAAAAAAAAATTATAAATTTTTAAATTTTGGGCCAAACTAGCCGTTGGCCCAACGGCTATATAGCCGTTTTTGGGTCCAAACGGCTAGTTTGGGCCCATTTAGTAAAAAAAAAAAAAAACTTTAAAAAATATTTTTTAATCCCAAAAAAAAATCTATAAATACCCTACAACTTCAAATCATTTTTCACACAATTTTTCACTCTCTCAAATCTCATTCTCTCTCGAATCTCAATTCTCAATTCTCAAATATTCAATATATTTAATTTCTTAAAGAGTTCACTTTAATTTTTTAATTTTTCGTTTACAAAGTACGAGCGGAAGTTTCTAAAGTCGTAATCTTCGGATACTTCCAAAATTTGGTATTGTCGTTCCATCTCTTACGTTTAATTTTTATTTATTGTATTAATTGTTTAATATTGAATTTTATTATATTTGTGCATTTTGAATATTTTTAGTTTAATTTAATTTGTATTATGGATAAATTAAAAAACCTCGCTACTAAAGGTGTTAAAATTTTTTGTCCTGGAAGCGATAGTGGTAGTAAAAAGCGAATTACTAGCGGTAGAGGTAGTTCAAGTAGTAGATATACTCGTGTGCCTTCGCCTCCGGTACCGCTTGGTACACCTTTTGAGGAAGAAATAGGTGTAGGTGTTCACGATATGGATTATGTAGAAGCTCAGAAAAATTACGGTATAAAAGAAGAAATGAAGTAGATGCAGTTAATTTAGACGAAGATAATGAAAATATTGCTGAAACACCCGCAGTAGGAGATGCTAACGTTAGATCTGAATCAGTTAATCTCCCTTCCCGTCCTCCCAGTGCCCCAAAACCTCGTAAAAGAACTAGTATTGCATGGCAATTTTTTGAAGGTATATCAGATATTGAGGTGCAGTGCAATATTTGTCTTTAAATATATAAGCATAGAAGTGGAGGCAAGTAAGGGGGTACGGGTACGTTAATGAGACATATAGCTGAAGATCACAAAAGAGAGTTAAATATTGCAAAAGGTGGTGGGGATGTTGGTGGGTCTAACGCAAACTAGAATGGACCCAGCAACCGATCAAGTAGCGAAAAAGTATAATAAATTGAAGGACAGGGAAGAAATAGCTAAAATGATAATTGTGGGTTGTTTGTCTTTTAATTTTCCTTCTTCTGATGCCTTTATTCATTATATACAAGCAATTTATAATCCTATGTTTAATGGTATTCCTAGAACTACTTGTCGATCTGATATTTTTAGACTACATTCACAATATTGTTTTTATTTATCAACATTGTTAAAAAATATTCAATGTATATTGTCCCTAACTTCTGATCTTGGTCGTGCTGTAAATAAAAATGATTATTTAATCGTTATTTGTCATTGGATGGATAGTAATTTTGTGATGCAAAAACGTATTCTTGCTTTTTTATATGATGAAGATCGTAAACATACTGGACAATTTATTGCTGATTCTATTATTAAAATTGCCGAATATTATGGTATCGAAAATAAAATTTTATGTATTGCTTTTGATAATGCTTCTAATAAGAAGACTGCTATAACAAAAATAAAATCTACGCTATCTCCGCCCTTGCCTGAAATTTTTCATATTAAGTGTGCATGTCATATATATAATTTAATTGTAAAAGATGGTGTTGACTTTTTTGAGCTTTATATTGAAAAAATTCGTCTTGCTGTTGGTTTTATTCAAGGAAATAATCGTAGATCGAGAATTAGAGAATTTAAAGTTAAATGTCAAGAAAATGGACTTACACCGATTTTAATGTCTGAGGAAATTGATATTAGATGGAATTCTACGTATGAATTTTTAAAAACTTGTTATAAATATAGAATTCCTATTACACTAGCTTTTAACCAACATTGCGGTTCATTTGTTGATTCTGCTGATTGCATGCTACAGAATTCTGATTGGGTTGTAATTAATGATCTTGTTAAGTTTTTAGAAAAATTTTATGTAGCTACGGTTGAATTTTCCGGTGCTTACTATCCTATTGTTTGTAATATTTTGGCATATATAGCCGATATTTCTAGTTTGCTCCAACAATATAAAAATAAAGAAGATTATAAAGAAGCTGTTGGCGCCATGTTTACGAAATTTAAAAAATATTTTTTCCCAATTCCCCCTATTTACTTGATTGGTGCTATGCTAAATCCGTGCATGAAATATAATCATATGTGTCACTTTAGTACTCTTATTTATACTAACTTAGAAATAAATACGAACCATGATTCTGAACAAGTACAACCTGATTTGTGAACGGCTTCGGCTGATGCAAAGGATTACATAGAAAAATTATATAATCACTATGCTGATTTATTTGATTCAGCCGTACCTACAAATATCACTCCAATTGTCGCTCCTCATCCTCCCGAGGAGCCATCATCTTCTAAAAAGCCGGCACATAGTGGTTTTTCTGATTCGTTTTATGATTTAAATTGTTGGAACAGTGTTGATGAGAGAACTTACACATCAACTTATCGGGAAGAGCTGAAATATTATCTTCGGACGGCACCAGAGGATCGCAGACGACGGATCAACACGTTGGATTGGTGGAGGAATAATGAATCACAATATCCTGTGCTTTCAAGATTAGCTAGAGATATCTTGAATGTTCCAATGTCAACCGTTGCATCAGAGAGCGCCTTCAGTCAGGGACGACAGCAGCTTGGAGACAACCGACACTCATTGGGAAACAATGCAATGAATGTTCTAATTTGCCTCAGAGATTGGATTAGAGTGGAAAGAAGAAACCAAGGAATGGAACCGGAGCCGAGCGACGAGCTGAAACTTGAAGAAATTATGACTTCACGGGAGAACTCAGCAGAATCAAGTCCAATGCATGGTTTTGCCCCCGTTGACTTCGACTATCCTATGCAAGTTCCCATTAATATTAACATGAATGAGTTGAAAAAATGATGCATAATTTATAGATTTTTCATTCATGTAAACTATAAATTTTGAATCATTTTGCAATCAATAAAATTCCCCAAATTCATTCACTCCTTAATCGTTGTTTTTTATTTTTTTTATTTAACTATTTAAAATTTTAAATTGAATTTCTAATTTTCTACTTTAAATTAAAAACTTACTTCTAATATATTATTAATTTACTACCAAATATTATTAATTTATTATATTAAGTAGCATATGTTTTATATATTTGTGCATATATCTTCTATAGAAGTGTATATTTAACGTATACATGTGTATATATTTTATAAATTAGTATATAAGTATATCTATACATATTGTAATGTATATATAATGTAGTATATTTTATAAGTAGTAGTATATATACATTGAATGGTGCGTATACACGTGTATATATCTTCTATAGAAGTGTATATTTAATGTATACATGTGTATATGTTTTATAAATTAGTATATAACTATACAAATATATATTGTAATGTATATACATTATAGTATATTTCATTTAAAGTATTACATATACATAGAAATTAGAATAAAGTGTATATATGTGAATGGATCTTCTATAGACGTGTATATTTAACGTATACATGTGTATATATTTTATAAATTAATATATAACTATACAAATATATATTGTAATGTATACATATTGTATATATCTCATTTAAAGTATTACATATATATAGAATAGAGTGTATATATGTGAATAGATCTTCTATAGACGTGTATATTTAACGTATACATTACTTTATGTTTTATAAATTAGTATATATATTGTAGTATATACTTTTTTAAAGTAGTACATATATATTGATTGGTGCGTATATATGTGTATATATCTTCTATAGACGTATATCTTTAAAGTATACAAGTGTATATGTTTTATAAATTAGTATGTAACTATATATATATACATATTGTTGTATATATATATATATATATATATATGTATATCACTATATTGTAGTATATATTTTATTTAAAGTAGTACATATATATTGAATGGTGTATATATATGTGTATATATCTTCTAAAGTAGTATATATTTAACGTATACATGTGCATATGTTTTATAAATTAGTATATATATATTGTAGTGTGTATATATATATATATATATATATATATATATATATATATATATATATATATATATATATATATATATATATAGCATATGTTTTATTTAAAGTAGTACGGATAGTCATATATAATTATATATTGAATGGTACGTATATATTTGTAATTGTTTATACTTTATATATTTTTTTAAAAATATATATTGTTTATTGGAGTATATATAGTGTATATTGGATTTTTTATTTATTTTTTAAACGGATTTGACCAGATTGGGTTAAGTGGGCCGGTTTCGGGTGGGTTTTAATTTTTTTACTGTTTGGCCCGGGCCGGCCCGGCCCGGCCCAGTTAACGCCAAACCCGGCCCAGAACCCGGGTAAAATGGGAGGGCCGGTTCCGGGTTGGCCCGGGCCGATTTTGGGTTGGCCCGGCCCGGTTCGTTTGACAGTCTTAATCTATACAATGTTTCATAAATGATCCAATATCTTGTTTTCCGTTGATGTTGTCGTATCTGCTATATCTCCATTATTGTTTCTTTATCTTATCTTTCCAGCTGGCATTTTGTCGTCTTCTTTATTCTAGGTGTACTTCTGGAATAATGTTATCTTCTCTATTACATCATGAACATTGATGATCTGGGTATTTGTGTTCGATTATTTTACAATATCTTGTCAGTAGTCCATCTGAAATAAATCCTTTTTTAATTGCTCTTGCGGTAGATTGTTTTTCTGGGTTAAGTAATGTTATTATCCATTGTCTGACATCTTCCATATCTGCTTGTCGTAGCTCTTTTGAATTTGAGTAAATCATTTGATGATCTCTCGAATAATAGTTTCATATTGGGTTTCCATTAGTATAATTATTTGCCAATTCTTGTATAATAGTAGCTAGTCCAATAAGTTGTTTATTTGCGTAGAAATTGGGTATCTCAATTCTGGGTATCTCCTGTTGCTGAGTAATATCTTCTGGTATGATCATATCTCTGGTTAGTCTTATTTTTACAACTTGTATAACTGGTTTTATTTCGTTATATAATATCTCTGCTGGTCCAGTATAACACTTTATATAAAATAAATTTCCTTTTGTTATCCTTTTGTAGGTGGTGAATATCTTGTGTAATTCTTCCATAGTTGTTAGTTCTTCTCCGTCTTGGGTGTATATGGTGTTTAATAGTCCATAGTCAAAGCAAGTTTTTACTAGGCTTGGATTAGTTTTGGGTAGTGCAATTAGCTTGTTGTATCCTTGTAATTTTTGGATTATATAGTTGGTGTTTGGTTCTTTGGTATTTGTAGCTCTGGGGTTAAGGTTTAGAAAAGTTTGTACTCTATAGATATTTTCTATGTATTTCTGGGCTGTGTAGGTGTAAACTTTTTTATCTTGGTTTAGGCTATCTCGGTATGTGGTAATTTGTGGGGTATGAACAAGTGGTCTTTTTGTGTTTTTGGTGTAAATGATTTTTCAAATATTTTGTTCATATTCATATTCTGGTATCTTGGTCGACTAACTCTTTTGCTTGTACCTGGAGAAGTAGATTGATAAATATTATGGGTTTTATGGAGTGTCCCAACGTCTCCTTCTAGCTCTGGAACTTTAATGTCTTCCGATCGACATAACTCTACACACTGCTGAGTTAGCTGATTTGTAGCTATAGACTTCAGTTTATCTTCATTAGTCTTTAGCTTTTCTATCTCATTACGCATACTGTCCACTTTCATTGAAAGCGTAGTTAGGGTGTTGAGTATTTTTTCTAGAGTATGTTCTTCTATTATTTCAATCTGTGTAGCTTTGTCTTGATATGTAATCTGCAATAACATTTTTGTTAGTACTGATCACTTCAATTATAAATGTAAAATTTAATATATTCAAAACTAGTCTTCGAATCTCTTTCGTTGTAACTGAATTTTGTATTTTCTTTGTTAACCACCAGCGTACCTGTGTATTATCTGTTCATACAATAAATTTATTATATACAATATATGGCTCAAATGCTAACAAACATTTATATAATGAACAACTTATAAAATAGATTTATTATAGATCCACACCCCCTACAAATGGTATCAAAGCCCAGTAATTTAAAAAGTACAACAGTAAGATATAAGTTAGTTAGTTATGTTAGTTGAATTAATTATGAGAAGACCATTTAAAAATACAGAAGCTTTTAAAAAATTAAAGAATCTTTAATTAGTAATTATTCAGAATATATAAGTCTAAATAAAATAAAAGAAAAACCACAAAAATTAGCCTACCTAATTAGATTAGTATCTAGTATTGAAGCAAAATTAATAATCCATTTAAAATCTAAGAGAATGAGACATATACCACCTAATTATGATAGAATTAGATTTACATATCCGCCAAGATATTATAAATATGGTTTAAATGAATAAAGTACAACAATACAAAGAATTAAAACAAATTATTTCTGAAAAACGTAAAGAATTAAAAATAAGAATAGAAAGACTACATTATAATATATTTGCCGGAGTTAGTGAAAATTCAATAAATACACAAAAAGATGAAATATCAAAATTAGAATCACAAATAAACAGTTTAGAATATATATACCAACATGAACTATTTACAATAAAATGAACAAAGAAGAATTTATAATAGATGAAAAAATATATGAAAATCACGAAGGATCAAAAATAAAAATAGTATTTTCTAATCTAGGAAAGATATAAGAAAATAGGTGAACATTTATATCTGATGTTAGAAAAGGAAGAATTAAAATTAGAAGATAAATTGACAGCAATGGTAAGAATAGAAAGAGAAAATAAAGAAATAGATAGAAAAAAAGAAATAGAAAAAATTAAACAACAAACTACGGAAGAAATACGAAAAATAGAAGAAACTAAAAATAGTATGATTGTTGAATTAGAAAAAGAACTACAAATGTTAAAAGATCTGTATGAACAAAGACAAAAGGAAAAAGAAGAAAAAGATAGGGAATAAAAATTACTGAACGAGATAAATCAATTTAAGGAAAAATTAGAAATAAAAAATAAAGAATTAGAAATAAATAATATACGTTGAAGAGACAGATAATTATGATTCAAAAGATAGTGAAACATATACAGAAATATTAACAAATACAAAAAAATAGAGATCAATAAAAAACAAGAAGTAATTAATGAGGAAAACTTACAAAGTATCAACACAGAAATAAATACTCTTGATAAAAAAGAAGATAAAAATATAATACCTAAAACAACAGAAATAAGAAAACCTATATATTATAAGAATAAGTTTAAAAAATATAATGAATATGACAAATGGACACCGAAACAAATAGGTAATAAAAATTAAAATTTTTTAGACCTAGACTGTGTAATAGATACAGAAAAGCCAATACAATTATAGATAGGATATATGACAAAATAATTATTAGATAATAATATAAACATAACAGATGCACCAGAATATATAGAAAGAACATTAATAGGATCAGTAAAACTATGGTTTTCAAATTTAACTGAAAACAGCAAGAAAGTATTAAAACTAATAAATCTATAGAAGGAACATCATCAACAACAACTAAACTACACCTATAGAATTATTAAAAAAAATATGAAACAGCTATAAAAGATGAATTTGGTAGTATGACAACAATAGAAGAAGAACAAGATGAAGAAAAAGATACAAATAGAAATTTAATGTTAAAATTAGCAATATGTAATATGTGCTATATAGATGAATATACTTGCGTATTTAAAGAATATTATTATAAAGGAGCATATAGTATAGAAGAAAGTAAAGAAATAAGAAAATTATATTTTAATAAATTACCCGAACCATTTAGTTCAAAGATAATAAAAAGTTGGGAAGATGCAAAAATAGTAGATACGTTAGGAGCAAGAATAAAATTTTTACAACAATGGTATAGAAACTTATGTGAAAAATATAGAGAAGAATTAAAAATGAAAAAAACATTAATAAGAAATTTAGCATGTTGCAAAAATAAAATAGCACCCCAATTTGGATGTGAAGAAAGATATTATAAGAAAAGAAAAAGACACAAGAAATATAAAAAATCAAAATATAAATACAAGAAACCAAGAAAAAGATATTATGTAAAAAATCATAAATACAAAAAACCATATAGAAAGAAGAAATCTATAAAAGAATGTACTTGTTATAATTGTGGAAAGTTAGGACATCTAGCTAGAGATTATAAATTACCTAAAAATTCAAAAAATAAACAAATATCAGAAATAAAAATAGATAATACCGAATATATGCAGATAGATTATATAGATTATGAATTAGAAAGTAAGGATAGTATATATGAAATTTCAGAAAACGAAACAGATACTAAAATAAATAGTGAACTAGACGAATCAAATGACTGAAGAAGATATAAAAATAATAACAAAGGAAGAATATTTAAATGATGAAGGAACGGAACAAAAAATAATATTTGACAGTAACATATTTGATGAAATAAAAGGAAAAGAATTAGATTTAAGTGTAGAAAAAATATTTAAAATACCAACAATAAAAAATATGTTTACTAGGAAAAAAGACGAATATTATGTAGTATGCCAAAAAGAACATGTAATAGACTGTAGATATACAATAGGCAAAGCTAGTATACCACTAGTAACAAAAAGAATAATTAATAAAGAAATAAATGATATAAAAAGTAAAGGAGATCCAATAAAATATGTACACCTTGAAGGTACAGAGATATTAATAAAAACATGTTTTAGAGAGGGAATAGATACACCAATAGAATTATATTTAGTAGATGATAGAATTATAAAACCTATAGAAAAAGCATAATAACTGTCGTAAAAGGAAATCTAATATATCAAAAATTCAAATTCATAATAAGTGCAAATTATTCAATAGCAGTAACAGATAAAAATATAGATAAATCACTTGTATTATATTAGAAAACATCAGGAATAGAATTAACCCCAGGAAGTAAAATATTTACAGCAAGATGCAAAAATTTATATGTATTAACAACAAAACATAAAATAACAGAAAAAAATAAAATTAACAAAATACGAATAGAAAGCCCATTTGAATAGATTGTAAAAACAATAGATTATAATGACTATAGCTACAGAAACATAGATATAGAAGAAAATTTAGAAATAGTAAATGATAGAATAAGTACAACGAAAAGAATAGCTGATGAAAAACCAGAATCATCAAGCTCATCAAAAAGAACAAGTTATGAAATAAATTCAATAAGTAATTTAAACCAATATTACATAACAGGAAAAATAAATGAAAAAGAATATTTAATACTCTTAAATACAGGACAAGAAGAAAATTATATAGCAAAATATCTAGTAAAGAATGAAGAAATAAAAATTGATAATGATATGTGCTCAGATCTACCAAGAAGTTTAGTAAATAGTAAAAATGTAGCAGAAAAAGAAATAATAATAGGAGTTAGAAAAATAAAAATAGAATTCGAAGTAAAGGAAGAGATGCAAAAAACAGATATAATATTAAGAATAAAATGGTTAGAACAAGTAAAACCATATAATATAGAACATACACAATTAACCTTAACATATAACAAGGAGAAATTATTCTTAAGGAGAGCCTTAACATAAAAATGAAGATATATGTATTAATGAAGATAGTAGTAAAAGGTTATTATAGTAGATATTATACGCCTATGATAGATACAGGAGCAGAAACTAATTTATGTAGATATAATTGCCTACCAGAAAGTAAATGGGATAAATTAAAAACACCAATAATAGTTAAAGGATTTAATAATGAAGGAAGCTTAATTACTTATAAAGCTAGGAATGTAAAAATACAAGTATGAGATAAGATATTAACAATAGAAGAAATTTATAATTATGAACTAAATATACTTTTAGGAATGTCATTTTTAGATAAATTATACCCACATATAATAACTAGAACCGATTGGTGGTTTACAACACCATGCAAACAAAAAGTGAGAGCAAAAAGAGTTAATAATAAAATAAGAAAGAAAACTGATTGGATAAAAGGAAGTGAAAAAATTACACAAAAGTTAGAAAATATAAAAAATACTGAAGATACAATAGAATTAGTAGTATTTTCGATAAATAAAACAGAAATAACTATATTTTCAATAAATAAGATAGAGATAATTAAGAAAAAATTAGAACAATTATACAGTGAAGATCCATTAAAAGGATGGAAAAAATATAAAACTACTATAAAAATTGAATTAATAGATAAAAATAGTATAATAACCCAAAAACCATTAACATATAATTTTGACGATTTAAAAGAATTTAAAATGCATATAGATGAATTATTAGAAAAACAATATATACAAAAAAGTAATAGTAAACATAATAATCCAGCATTTATAGTAAATAAACATAGTGAACAAAAAAGAGGAAAAAGTATGATGGTTATTGATTATAGAAATTTAAATGCAAAAACTATAACATATAATTATCCAATACCAAATAAGATATTAAAAATAAGGCAAATACAAGGATATAATTATTTTAGCAAATTCGATTGTAAATCAGGATTTTACCATCTAAAGTTAGAAGAAGAATCTAAAGAATAAACCGCATTTACGGTACCAGAAAGATTTTATGAATGGAACGTATTACCATTTGGATATAGATATCAACATTTTATGGATAATTATTTTAAATAATTATCTAATTATATAGTATACATAGATGGTTTATTATTATATACAAAAACTAAAGAAGAACATTTAAAATTATTGGAACAGTTTACAGATATGATAGAAAAATCAGGAATAAGCCTAAGCGAAAAGAAAGCTGAAATTATGAAAAATCAGATAGCATTTTTAGGAATACAAATAGATAAAAGTGGAGTAAAAATGCAACAACATATAGTACAAAAAATAATAAATTCGAAAGAAGAATTAGATACAAAAAAGAAATTACAATCATTTTTAGGATTGGTAAACCAAGTAAGAGAATATATTCCAAAATTAACAGAAACTTTAAAACCACTACAGAAAAAATTAAAGAAGGATGTAGAATATAACTATAATGAAGAAGATAAAAAACAAATTCAAAAAATAAAATTACTTTGTAAAGAATTACCAAAATTATAATTTCCAGATGAAAATAGAAAATTTATATATATAGTAGAAGCAAATGCTAGTGAATATAGTTATGGAGCAGTACTTAAATATCGATAGGAAGCAGAAAAAATAGAACACCATTGTAGATACTACTCAGGTACGTTCAATGAGACAAAAATAAAATGAGAAATAAATAGGAAAGAATTATGAAAAGAATAGCTGATGAAAAACCAGAATCATCAAGCTCATCAAAAAGAACAAGTTATGAAATAAATTCAATAAGTAATTTAAACCAATATTACATAACAGGAAAAATAAATGAAAAAGAATATTTAATACGGATCATTTCTTCTGCGCATATTTTCAGATAAATGCAATTTCTCAAGCTTATTCCATATCTTAGAATATAATAAGCTTTCATAAATAAAATCTTCTTTTTTTCCATTTCTAACAACGGGAAGAGTTTGTCTAAAGTCACCGCCGAATACAATAATTTTACCACCAAAAAGTATATCGACATCCATAATATCTTTCAAAAGTATGTCAAGCGCTGCAATCATTTTCTTTTTTGCCATTGATGCTTCATCCCACACAATTAATTTTGCATCTCGAATTAAACATGCAAGTGAACTTTGTTTACTCACATTACAGGAAAAGTTATCATCTATCTCGATAGGCATTTTGAAACGTGAGTGAGCAGTTCGTCCTCCGAGAAGAACAGAAGCTGCTACACCAAAAGTTGCAGTTGCTAAAGCTATGAATCCTTGAAAACGAATAGTTGCTAATAATGCACGATATAGGAAACTTTTACCTGTTCCTCCGGGACCATCAATGAAAAAAGCTCCTAGCTTGTGGAAGATATTCTTTCCATAATTGTATCATCTGACTAAAGTTGTTTTGCATTTAATCTCTTCGACAAGGACAAATCCTCTTCACTAACAATTATATTTCTTTCCAAATGAATGTCTTTTGCATCTTTTGCAATTTCAGAAGGTTTGATATTTTCTAAGACAAGCTTATACTCATTTATATCATATCCCATAGAATGTAAAGTGTCATTGATATGATTTAAAACCATATACCGAACACTTTTTGCTTCAGTATTGCACAAATTTTTGAAGTCTTCAGATAATGAATCCTCAAACATTTCCCATAATTGTTTTGGATTAGTAGGGCTACAATATACTAACAATGTAGCAAATAAACGTCTTAAACTATATGGCATTTGATATCCTATGAGCTCCAACATGCATTCAATTAGAATATTGTTGCAATATAGTATCCTCTTTTTTCGGCAGATTCTCTAAATGTGCTACAAGGCACTCCATTAATCGTGAGAAGATCTTTATATGATTTTGGTGCCCTTATATTCATCAGCAATAGCCTAAGGTAATACTTTTCTCCTTCTGTTACATGGCATGTAACAACACGTCCAATTACATCACATTTCTGTCTGTGTGTCCACATTTTATCACTTGGAGACCAAACAAAGTGTTCTGGAAATTCTTTGTACAATAATTTCATATTTATAGCATGATCATTCGTTCTTTCATAGCAAAAAATTCAGTCAACATTGCTTTTTTGATAAGTGGATTATTTAAAATTTTATTCACACTTTCAGTACTTTGTACTTTTAAAAGAAACAAATTGTTGGCCTTTTAAATGTAATTGAAGATGATACACACTTGGAGTCATTTCACTAATTGGAAAGCGAAATAAACGCCATGCTGCTTCAGGTGGTGAAACCCACCTAGCTAATCGATATTCCTTTATTTCGTCTATTTCCACATTGTTATGTACGGAAAAAGCAATTTTATCATGTCCCTTGCATATATATTTATATATATATTTCACAACTTTAATATCAGAAAAAATTTCAACATTCATATGACAATCAAATTTACAAAGCATGGGTTGTATGGGACAACCCATGAATATTCATAAGATGTTTTCTCATGTATACCGCTTTTCTTGTATTGCGTCTCCTATAAAGTGGGTATGAATTTTTACCTTTTGATATTTGTTCAACAAACTCTTTTGGATATTGCGATTTATATAAGCCATTTTTCCCCATACATGAATTCGTAGGATTTATATTACCACAGGGACCATGCATCATATGTTGAAGGACACATGAATAAAGGTAGTGATCATTGGAATCAGGTAATTCAGCGCAGACAAATCTATCATATGATTCAGGTGTCAACAATTTGTATTCAGCAACAAGTATGATAAGAAAATGAGCATGCGGAAGACCCCATTTTTGAAATTCTATAGTGTACATAAAAGCAGTAACTTTTCCAAAGATATGTCTTTTCAAAATGTCTACTTTTAGTTCTTCTACTAGCTCTGAATATGCGTGATACCAAATCAGGTCTGTTTTGAGTTTCATCGTTCGACAACATATGTTGTTTTATTTCTGGCCAGGATGGATTACATGCCATGGTCAAGAAAACATCTGGTTTTCCAAAACGTTGTACCAAAGCGATAGCATCCATATATCTGCGACGCATATCCCTCGGTCCGCCAGTAAAACTAACACTAACAGGGAGGAAGGTTTTTCTGCCAATTTTGGAAGCTTCTGTTTCACCAAGTCTTAAAAAGTCAATAATCCCTTGTAACATATCAATTCGAAATAAGTCTTGATTAAATGTAAAAAAATCTAGCCTTTGTGTTTCAAGTTTTATGAACACATCTACTATGAATTATTGAAGTAATCTTCCACAATGTAACATTCCATTTTCATCATTTTCTCTTATCTGAATTTTATAACAGTAATATTCACAGCAAGAAATCATATCTCTTTTTCGTTTTCCTTTATTAAAGACTTGAGCTTCCATATCAAGAACTCCATCTATAGAACATATATTTTTTGCGCTTGGGAGTTCTTCATCTTCACAATAAGATCGATTTCTTCCTTTAATTCTTTTTATACCACAATGACAGCCATTTTGACCATATGGAAATAATAATGGATATTGTAATGGATCATAACAACCATAGTAATAATTTACTGATCGAGTGTTATTACTATGAGTATATATACGAATATATGGCGCAGAAGCAATATCATTAGAATCATCTTGAGTCCATATTCCAGCTATTTCAGATGCAGACGGTAGATTATATACACGTTGATCTAAAGTTGGGTGACATTTAAGTGCAATATAAAAATCAGATATATTTGGAATGTTCATTAACAACTTTATGAAGATGGAGTATGGATTCTTCGAGAGTATGTTCATAAGTTTGTGAACCGTTGATTCATTAATATGTGTTGAACATGACATCCTATTAAGTAGCTCACTTTCATTATCATAAAAGTATAATTGCAGATTCTTTGGCTTTTCACCAGAAGGAAGTAAATCTGGTATAAAATGATACATTTGACCCTGAACTCGAAATGTGTGTATACCATATCTCTTCACTAAAGCTTTGTCGTAAGTTACACCAAGTGAGGTGAATGCAAACATATTATTGTATGTTCTAATGTAGGTTCGAAAGTGAATAGATTCTTCTGTATTTCCCGTATACAGATCAAATAAGTCATTAGGCCATTGATACGAAACTAACTAAACTGAGCCTTTGCTACAACAAAATCCAGCTGATTCATACTGAAATCTTTTTTCATTGCAAAATTTACAGTTTTGAACATTTTTTAAACAAATATATCTCGATTGATTATCATTAATTTTTGGGCGAAATATTTTGTTCAATGTACAACCTGTATGTTGCAAGCATTATTAAAACAAAACGTCGTGTAACATTGCAGTAAGATAATGAGCAAAATGGCCTTTATCTGAAATTAATACTAACCTTTCTTTGCAGGAATTTCAGGGGTGACATTTTGTTGTCTCTTATATGTATTTGATGTTGAGCCTGAGGAATAAATGTTTAACATCTAAGTGTATGCTTAAGAGACATAGTAATAAGAAAGTTAAAGACAGAGTCCATTGCATTACCGCTTTCAAATATAGGAAACGGCTGAAGCACTTGTTTTCCTTTGGCAGAAGAACTCGATAAAGTATTAACTTCACAATACATGCTATCTGTGTGGAAGACAAATATATTGCATGTTAGGTTAATGCAAAACTTTAACTCTATATTTCGACAGTAAAAGGGTAGAAGAAGCAATTTGTTATTCTAACCTTGGACATTGCCAAAAGGAGGTTCTCTTATAGTAAGAGCAACTTGTTTTAACGATGTAGGATTGTGTGGAGATTTTATTTTTTCACCTGGGCAGCCAGTAACTGATTTGTTTTTTTGTAGTTCCAGTTCTTTGGTGCGTCTTTGTAATATCATTGCCTGTTTTCTCTCAGTTGTTATCTTCATATAGGTATCACGCCTTCTGAGTTTCATTTGATAATTTTTCTCTTCTGTACATGAGTTTGTTATAACTATTGTTAGAACTAAAGATAATGTAAGATTTAAATAAATTAAGGACTAAAATTACTGTGATATGAAAGTAACACCAACCTTTATTCGAGACAATTTTAGGAGTCACATTTTGTTGGTCGCCAGATGCGGTGGATGTTGAGCCTGAGGCATAACTTATGAAAACCTAATTTTCTGATGTAGTAATGAAGCATATGGCAGAGCTTATAGAATTACCCTTTTCAAATACACAAAAAGGTTCGAGGTCTAGTTTTCCTTTGGCAGAAGAGCTGGGTGGAGTATTAACTGCAGTGGATGTGTTTGCTATGCAGAAGATGGAATATAGTAGATATTAAGTTAGAACAGAGCTACATCGATATATTACGACATTCGTAGAAGTAAAAAGAAGCAATTTGTTATTCGAACCTTCGACATTGATTGGAGGAGGCTCTCCTGTAGCAAGAGGGGTTTGCTGCAACGATGCACAATAATAGCGAGGCTTTATTGTTTCAACGGGGCTTTTACCTACTGAGTTATTTTGTTGTAGCTGTAGTTCTTTAGGGTGCCTCTCTACTGGTGTTGCTTGTTTTGTATCAGCTGCTATCTTCGTATAAGCACTACGTCTGTTGAGTTTCTTTTGACAAATGCACTCCTCTGTATATGGAAGTCTAATTCTTTGCTTGGAAGGCATTTTTTCATAATTCTTTACCGCAAAATGTCTGCATTTAAAATAGTTCATATACAGTGTAGAAAATCACATAATAGGTTATAAACAAAACATAATATATTGGTGTGATGTAGTCTTTGTAAGCATCTGTAGACCAAATAACATGCAGTCAAGACGTAATACTTTAATAAACCCCAAAAAATAGATTGCTGGAGAAGTCGTAAAGACAATAGAATATGCGGGATTAGCTCAACAATAGCTAGATTGAGTTCTGTGGGGCTGTCCTCCATAGTCGCTCCCGCAGGAAGGACACCTAATTTTTCAATTCACACCACCAATCCCAAAAGAAATCCAGATAGGCCATAGACAACAGAATGGTCTGTAGAGTCTAAAATTCGCATACGATGAAGAATTAAACGTAAAAAAACCACAATTATGATAAACGAAAATTCCACACTAAGCGAAGAAAGAAAACAGATCTTTCAAAAGGGTAATTAAGTAACCAAGTCGACATAAAAATAGAATAATCTAATTTCCAACAAGGTATATAAAAATATATTTTGTCAACAGAAAACTAACGTGAACATGCTTATACTTGTAAGAATTCACAGTTGACAAAGAAAAGATTTTGCTTAGCTTAAATGCCATGGAATTAATCGAAGAACCCAAGACACAAACAAAGATGATCTTTAGCACCAACAAGATAGAAATGAAGACTAAGAACTGTTGGGTTCATAGTAATGAAAGTGTGTTGAATGGAAAATGAAGAAATCAAGTGGAAAAAAAAAAAATTGAGTTCACACCAAAAATGGAAAGTGAACTCAATTTTGGCAAGTTTACTCTTTCTCCCACATTGGTGGAAGAAGAGAACTTGAGAGTTTATGTTGGGAAACACTTACTCCATATGGTAAGTGAGGCAAGGAAATAGATGATGCCTCTCGCCATCGTCGTCGTCGCTCGCTCGGATTTGGATTTGGATTTGGTCAAATGATCGATCGATGATATCTATCTTTTTGGATAAATGCTATTTGACGAAAATCTGATCTGAATGTGTAAAACGCAGGAAATATTTTCTGTGATTTGGACTCCATTTAAATGCATATGCAGTGAACTGTTGCAAAACATTCAGCAGATGCAATGTTTCAGAACCGCAATGAACTGACACACTTATTCACGAAATGACATGCCTGTTCAAGAACAGTCACACTGTTTGGCCGAATGGACATGAATTTTCAAAAAAGGTAGTACCTTTTAGATGAACCTTTGTCTCTTTTCAGAAGAGGATCATTTGGCTATAAAAATTTACTTTCATTCACAGGTTTTGGTACAGAAATTTTTAGATTAAAAAATATTCTTGTCTTAAAAATACTGTAAGTGTGATCATTCAAACCGTGAGTGTGTTCAAAAAATCCGCCTATTTGAGGTACCGCTATAGTCGGATTGAAGGTCATTTTATCCTGAGAGGAAGATTCCATAACCTCGGGTACAGTGAGAGGAATTATTCCTTAAGTAAAGTCCGTGAATTCGGACGACTTGGCCTTAGCTATTTCTGTTTCATCTTTATTTTCTGAAAAATAAATACACCTCTTGAAAAGGTCTTTTTGATCTTGTGTTGAGGGTATTTAATACTTCATTGTGTTCTTGTTCATACCTGAACTCGAGTTGAAGTTGTTGTTCTATTATACAGATTCTACGTGCCCGTATTGTGGAATATAACAAGAACCAAGTGGACGGAAGTCCAAAAACTCAAGTATAAAAAATACAAAGCTTTAAAATTTAAAATTCCCACATAATCAAAGAATTAAGCATGAAAAATCGTATAAACAACAAAAGGAGAAAGCTGTAAGGTCTAAAATTCACAAAAATGAAGAACCAAATAATTACAGATTACAAAGGATACCAGATAGCAATTGCACTCCTTCCATTTAGCCGTACAAGAATTGAAAGATCCAACATAATTTTGTGAATGAAATTTCAATCTAATGCATACTAAATCCCAAACAAAATTACAAATTCAAACAACAGAAAGCACAATAAGTAAAAAGACCACCCAAAAAACGAAACAAATTACGAAAAAACACCAGCAAAAGAAGGCACACCTGGGGATGGGGATGGAGGTGAAGTGCACAGCTAAGAGCAAGATGAGAGAAAAATAGTTGGAGATGACGGTGAAATCGCTAGGAGAAATGTAGCATCACACGTGTACTGCATATGACGCTGGAGATGTAGTGGAGACCCGTGAAATGACATAAATACCCCTTGCTTAGCAGCCAAATTTCGAAGAAGCACATATGTTGACGCTGTGGTGTGTGCTTCACTGTTGATTCCCAAGCAAGGCCCTGCCCAACAAATATTTTTTTAAAAATTTATTTTAATTATTATGATTTATAATATTTTTAAAAAATATATAATAGATTTTTTTATAAATATTTTAAACTGTTAATTATTATAATTTATAATATTTTTTTATGTAATTTTCAAATAATATATATCACTCTCGCTGTTCAAACTTTTGTGGCATTAATAGTCAATTATATTTTTAAAAATAATTTAAATTTAAAATTATTGTGATGTATAATATTTTTCTTCTATTCCAATTTAAGTGTTGTGATGCTTAGATAAATGTAATAATTAATTATGAGTGATATGGTAAAGTTACAATTGAAGCAGCGAAACAGACATGTCTTAATGACTCACAACAACTAATTAGAAGTGATATAACAAAATTGCTATAAAAAATACTTGTAAATTTTTTTTGATTAAATTATCATTTTATATCTATTATACTTTTTTTTTATCAAATATTATTAATTGAACAATGCTTAAATAGTCATAATAATTAGGGAAAATAACAGAAACAACACTTCAAATTAAACTATTTCCATGAAAATGGCCGTGAAATTTAAATTTCACTTTCTAGCTATTTCAATTTACTGACTTGTTCTGTACCGTTTCTAAACACCTTCTATACAGTTTCTATACATATCTTATATATATAAATATTCTATATGAAAATTTTATAGTTTTGACACACAATTTATACAATAATTGTACATTATTCTACATTATTCTTACACATTTTATACAACAATTATATAATTTTCATATGCTTTCTATATATTTTTTATATATATATTTTATACATATACATATTTGATAGAATTATACAATTTCTATACATATATTTTATGTAGATACATATTCTATTTAACAATTATATCATTTTTCTATAATTTAATTATTATTTTTAAACAATAAAAAATAGAATATCTGATCAGTTAAAAAATTTATAGCAAAAAAAAATTAAAATATTTTTAAAATGGCCGAATTGCCCAAGTTGAATACTGTATCAGTATTGTATATAGAATATATCAGTATTATATATGGACTGTATATGGACTACGTAGGCGAAAATGACCCAAATTAGGAAATAACTATAAAGAGGAATAGTATATCTGACTGACCACTTTTTGAAAAGTTTTCAAACTTGGGCAATTTATTTTAAAAAGTGTTATAGAGTGTCTTTTTCCCTAATAATTAATTAGGAGTGACATAGTAAAATCAAGATTGAAACAACGAAACAGACATGTTTAATTAGAAGTGATACAACAAAATTACTATAAAAAATACTTGCGAAAAAAAATAAATGGGTTTCATATAAAACGTCAAGTAAATTTAACATTAAATATTATTAAATTTTTAATACTTAGATGATTTTATAATAAATTTCTAATAGTTAAATGACTTATAATAATTAATTATGGGTGATACAGTCAAATTATGGGTGATACAACTGAGGCAAACATGTCATAAATATTTATTTTAATTTTTTATTAAATATTATTAATTTTTAAATATATAAATAACTTATAATAATTAAATAATTGTAAAAAAAATTAAATGGGTCTCATATAAAACGTCAAGTAAATT
This sequence comes from Capsicum baccatum var. pendulum, assembly GCA_030864225.1. Classification (NCBI taxonomy): domain Eukaryota; kingdom Viridiplantae; phylum Streptophyta; class Magnoliopsida; order Solanales; family Solanaceae; genus Capsicum; species Capsicum baccatum. The sequence goes on from CM061551.1 coordinate 98,723,329, forward strand.
TAACATTAATTATTATAAATGTTTTAATACTTGAATGAGTTTGTAATAATTTTTTAATAATTAATTAGAGATGACATAATAAAATTACGGAGAAAGCAGCTGATGAAGCAAGCAAGAGAAACAGGCATGTTGATGGAGACCTGCCTGCTTCTTCCACGGATTCCCTCTTATATTATTAATTTTTTGATACATAAATAATTTATAATAATTAATTAAAGGTGATATAGTAAAATCATGAAGCAAGCAGCTGAAGAAGAAGTAGACATGTTGACGGAGAGCTGCCTCCTTCTCGTGTCCTTTCCCTCTATTAGAGAGTAAAATATAATTTTTTACGGAGGGGGCAAAGTACAGGAGCTGCAATTACTTGTACAGGTTTGGCTTGTTACTAGAGGTAAATTTCATCCATGGTCACTTAACTTTGTATCTATTACGCAAAAGTTACTTTTCTTTTATTCATTTCATGCATGATCACTTAACTTTGTATCTATTATGCAAAAATCACTTTTCTTTCTTTCATTTTATCCATAGTCATTTAACTTTACTCTTACCATCACAAAGGTCACTATGATCGGATTTTACAATAATTCCATCAGAAAAATAATGTGGCAACCTTAATTAATTCTTAATTTTAATTTAAGTAAATATATAATAATATATTACTCATATCTTGATCTTTTTTATATATGCACAACCCAATTTTCCTTATGAATTATTTAATGAAAGAATACCAATTTCTTAATAGATTAGATTACCTAATGAAGACTATTTTCATAGAAAAAATTTGATTGATATTTTTATGAAACATTTCATAATATTGCATTCATCTGCCAAAAAGATGCATTGAAAAAGAGTGATAAATAAGATAAATTCTTCAAAACACATAAAATAAAAATACAGGTATGATATTATTTTTTTTAAAATAAAATATTTTAATTCTTTGAAGATAGATCAACATGCTAAAGATATTTTTAAAATAAAATCTTTTTAATTGTGTCATTGAGTAAGTATTGTCAAAATTTATACAAATAATGTTATATTAACGTACAATTTTGTTAATAAAAGTTATAAAATATAAGTAGTTTAATAGATAAAGAAATTATAGGATATCTAATTTTTATATTTATCAATCAAATTAATTAAACAATATGTAATTCATCAGAAATTAAATATTATAATAAAAACTTTTAAGAGAATTAATCGATTAATCAAACAATTAAAAATATAAAGACAAACTCAATACATAAAGTAGTTTATCATATTATTATGATATACCGAATGAAAAGACTCAAGTGACAAGAAAAAAAATGTATGAAAAAAATAATTTTATCAACTACATGTCACAATTTTAGAGGGAGAAAAATAATTTTATCAACTACATACCATAATATTAGAGGAAAAAAATAATTTACCAACACATATTTCAACTTTAGAGGATTTTAAGAATATATGAGTATAATTTATTTCATAAAAATATCAACCAATTTTTTTTAATGAAAATAGTTTTCATTAGGTAATCTAATCTATTAAGAAATTGATATTCTTTCATTAAATAATCATTAAAGAAAATTGTGTTGTGCACATATAAAAAGGGTCAAAGATATGAGTAATATATTATCTATTCACTTAAATTTAAATTAAGAACTAATTAAAGTTGCCACGTCATTTTTTCGATGGAATTATTGTAAAATCCGGTGATAGTGACTTTTGTGATGGTCGGAGTAAAGTTAAATGACCATGGATAAAATGAATGAAAGAAAAATGACTTTTGCGTAATAGATACATAGTTAAGTGACCATGGATGAAATTTTCCCCTTGTTACTACAACTCACTTTAACATTCATTCATAACGACCTGATACTAATTGGCGAGCTCACTATTCCCCACTACCCTATGCTTTGGTTTGTTAACACAGTTAGAACTAGCAACTCATAAAATTAGATGTCGTGGCATCTTGGTTTTGTCCTTTCTGTTGAATCTGTGTTTTGAAGTGGAGCTTCGAAGTAGTAAGTAAAGTTGCTATTAGACAATCACGAGGATACTAGTTCAAGTGTAAAGTAAGTAATGTTCTTATAATAGATAAAACTTTAGTGTGCGGTCTGTCTTTTTTTTGTTGAATTTGTGTTGGAGTGTATGAGAGAGCAAACTTAATGTCACCAAAAAGGTAAGAGTAGGGAGTATATCGAAAATTTATTACTTTCTCCGTTTCAAATTACCCGTTCCAAAGTGAGATGATACATTCATTAAGAAAAATAATTATTAAATGGCTAGTTTTGAAGGATAATTCCTTCTTCATTAATGCAAAGATTAAAAACTCTCATAACTCTCTCTAATAACTTTATGTGAACATCCATAAGTCATAAGAGTTAATAGGATGTGGGAGTTACTACTTCATAAATGTACATCATTCAAATGACGATTAAATAAACTTTGTGAATGAAAGACAATCAAAAGTCTTGAAAGTTACTATCCTTTATGACTTGTCATTAATTTAAGAGTAATGTTAATTTATGTACATTAACTCTGTTTGTCTTCATTCAATCTTTTGATGAATGAAACGTAAATGATATACCTATTTAAGGAGTATCATTTGAGAACTAAAAATGCAAGAAGAAAATATAGGAAATAAATACTCTCCCCCCTTCATCAATTCTCTACCGTAATCTTGGCCTTTTATTCTTTGACAATTTTGGGCAATTGGTTTAGGCAACCTCCAAACTTTTAGCCACAAGTGCACGTGTTTGGAAGTAGTTGTGGAACCTTGGGAGCGACCGGCTAGAAGGATTTGCACCGGAGTCGGGCCAAAATCGCTTTCAAGGCAGTGGCTTGCCACGATACAGTGTTTGTGACAACTCTCTTACTATCATTAATTTCATGTTCATATCAATATTGTAGCATTTTTTCCGACAATTTGAAAGCGATTTCCTTACATACAATATTGATAAATGGCTATTTCTTTGAATAAAACTTTTTCTGGTTTGTCAAAAATTGAGCCATTGGACAAAAATAATTTTAAAAGTTGATCAGAAAAACTTTTTATTTTCTTAGAACAATTAGAAGTTGATTATGTTTTGTTTAATGATGGTTCTAATATTATTACTGGTTCTAATACTGTTGATGAATTTGGTAAAAAGAAGATTAAAAAGAATAACATAAATGCTAAAGGGCATTTATTGTGTCATATGACTAATACTTTATTTGATTTATTTTTTATTTACAAATCTGCTAAATTTTTTTTATATATATGGGATAGTTTGCAAAACTCAAAACAGTGGAGGACAAAATGATGTCCAAATTTATCTTGTTGAGGGTGATGAAATGATTGCGGCAGTAGTAGTCGAGATGAACCTGGTGTCTAACAAGACTGACTGGTGTTGGACACAGGGGTTTCAAGGCATTTATGCGCCAACAAAAAGTTATTTCATGACTTTGAGGAATCCACCAATGGCATGGTAGACTAGGTCATGTTAATGTTGCTTCTATTAAAAGATTTAGAAAAACGGGATTAATTCCTACAGTAAATATTGATGATATTTCTAAATGTCATGTATGTGTAGAAGCAAAGCATGCTAAGAAACCTTTTAAATAGGTCACTAGTAGAAAGACCGAATTGCTTGAACTAGTACATTCAGACTTAGCAAATTTTAAGAACACCATTAGTAAAGGTGGAAAGAAGTATTACATTACTTTTGTTGATGACTTTACTAGGTACACTAAGGTATACCTCCTTAAATCTAAAGATGAGGCTGAAAGCATATTTTTAAAATTCAAAACATAAGTATAAAATCAATTAGATAAAAAATCAAGAGATTTAGACCTGATTATATGGGGGGGGGGGGGGGGGGGGGGGAGGGGAGCTATCTTGTTTGCATGCTATATTCTTAATAGAGTCCCCCATACAAAGTTAGATAACACCTCATATGAGTTATGGAAAGGATTTGTCCCTAACTTGAAATTTTTGAAAGTGTGGGGGTGATTGGCTAAGGTTGATCTACCTAATTTTAAATAAGTAAATGTAGGTTCTAAGACCTTTGATACCGTCTTTATTGGTTATGCTCAAAATAGTGTTGCATATAGATTTATGTCATTAAATGATTATTCTATTTGTAAATCTAGAGATGCAGAATCTTTTGAGCATGTTTTTCCTTTGAAAAATGATGTGCCTAGTGATGTGTAAAATAATACTTTTGTATCTATGTCTGTTAACTCTCATATTATGCCTGTTTCTGATGATATTGCTAATGAGCATGAAAATGAATTTAGAAGGAGTAAAGGACGTATAATTGAGACTAGTTTTGGTCCTGATTTTATCACTACCTCCGTAACTAAGGGTTTTGATATTGATACTTTAAATGAGGAATTAGTGTCTATCTACTTAATAGAAGAAGACCTTAAAACTTCTGATGAAGCAATGAGTTCAATAGATGCAATATTTTTAAAAAAGGCTATTAAAAGTGAATTAGACTCTATAGTCTCTAATCACACGTGAGACTTGTATGATTTGCCTAAAGGTTGTAAACCTATAAGCAGGAAGTGGATATTTAAGAAGAAATTAAGGCCTGATGGTACAATTGATAAATATAAGACTAGACTTGTGATTAGGGGTTTTAACCAAAAGAAAGGTATTAATTATTTTGATACTTATTCTCCTGTGATTAAAATAACAACCATTAGAACTCTTATTGCTCTAGCTGCTATTCAAAGTTTAGTGGTACACCAAATGGATGTCAAAACTACATTTTTAAATGGTGATTTAGAGGAAGAGATCTATATGACTCAACCTGAGGGTTTTGTGGTCCCAGGACGAAAGGATAAAGTATGCAAATTGAGAAAGTTTTTATATAGACTTAAGCAGGTACCTAAGCAGTGGTATGAAAATTTTAATTTCACATTAATGGATAATGAATTTGTTGTCAATTCATCTGATACCTGTGTTTATTCTAAAATAGTAGGATCGGATTGTGTGATTATATGTTTATATGTGGATGACATGTTAATCTTTGGCCATAATGTAAATGTTGTAAATGAGACTAAGAAATTTTTATTTTCTAAATTTGAAATGAAAGATCTTGGATAATGATGAAGTTAGCTCGACCAGTGGCTATGTGTTTACTTTGGGTGCAGGTGCTATTTTGTGGAAGTCTTTAAAGTAGACTTGTATAGCACGTTCTACTATGAAATCTGAATTCATTGCTCTCGAGTTGGCAGGGCAAGAAGCTGAGTGGCTGAGAAATCTTTTGACAGATGTACCTTTATGGGAAAGACAAATGTCACCTGTCTCTTTACATTGTGACTCACAGGCGGCAATTGGGATTGCTAAAAATAGTGTATACAATGGTAAAAAGAGACATATTCGCATCAGACATGATGCAGTGAAACAATTGTTGAACCATGGTGTTATTTCCTTGAAATATGTAAGATCCGAAAGAAATTTGACAAATTCTATGACCAAGGGTTTGACAAGGAAAATGGTCCTTGAATCGTCGAGGGGGATAGGGCTAAAGCCCATGGATTGAGGTAATATGGTGGATACCCATTTGTGGTCAAACGAAGCCATATAGGCCTTCAATAAATACTACATATCCTATCCCTATGGCGTGAGGTAGTGTATTATAAGGTTGAGCTTATTTTTGCTCTTAATGATCCATAGCCTTAAGGTGGTCTATGAGATAGACTTGATGGATCACCTACGTGAGTGTAAAAGGTTGGTCACCTTTTTATGAAAGACTTGGGTTATCTTTCTAGAGCACTCTTAAGACCCAAGGTTTGTGTGCATGACCATAAACGCACTTTGTAGTATCGCGGAGGTTGCTTAAAATCAAGGATATGGTATGTGTTGTGGGGGTCTCAACTTATGTCCATCTAGTTCAAGAGTACTTCACTTTTTGGATATTTGTTGTTGCCTCATATCACTACGTGTCAATTCAAATCGAAAGATATTGACACTTAAGTACATGTTCCTTTCTTTTGCCCAAAATTATTCTATTCTCTATCTTTGCATTAGTGGGGGATTGAAGGATAATTCCTTCTTAATTAATGTAAAGATTAAAAACTCTCACAACTCTCTCTAATAACTTTATGTGAACATCCGTAAGTCATAAGAGTTAATAGGATGTGGGAGTTACTACTTCATAAATGTACATCATTCAAATGACGATTAAATGTAACTTTGTGAATGAAAGACAATCAGAAGTGTTGAAAGTTACTATCCTTTATGACTTGTCATTAATTTAAGAGTAATGTTAATTTATGTACATTAACTTTATTTGTCTTCATTCATTCTCTTGATGAATGAAAGTAAATGATATAGCTATTTAAGGAGTATCATTTGAGAACTAAAGATGCAAGAAAAAAATATAGGAAACAAATACTCTCCCCCCTTCATCAATTCTCTACCGTAATCTTGGCTTCTTATTGTTTGACAATTTTGGGCAATTGGTTTAGGCAACCTCCAAACTTCCAGCCGCGAGTGCACATGTTTGGAAGTAGTTGTGGAACCTTGGGGAGCAACCGGCTAGAAGGATTTGCACCGGAGTCGGGCCGAAATCTCTTTCAAGGCAGTGGCTTGCCACGACACAGTATTTGTGACAACCCTCTTACTATCATTAATTTCATGTTCATATCAATATTGTAGCATTTTTTCCAACAAGTTTAACATAGTACCCTATTAAATGATGTTTACATTTTAATTTGAAGAAAAAATAACTAATGCAAAGGATAAAGCATGAAAAAAAAATTGTCTCGTCTTGATTAATGAAAAAAATAAGTAAAATGGGAAATCAAATTAGAAAATTTGAAATGAATAATTTGAGACGGAGGGAGTATTTATATTCGGAATGACGCCAAGTTCTATTACAAAAAATCTAGAGGTTAGTGTAACATCTCAAATCACATGACATATAGAGTAGTGTTCTTAAGACGACAAACTTGCCCAAGCTGTATGAAATTATCCATTCAATTACAACGTCATCGACTTTAAAAATATTAATGCCAAGGTTAAAGGTAAAGTTTTAAGAATTTAATATTTATATTATGATCTAATGTATATATGTAATTTGTATTATAAGTGTTTATTTTCCCTCTAATACTGAATACTAAAAGTTTTACTTAAAACTGAACCAAATTTGAATAAATCCAAAAATTTCCAAATTTCGAATGAATAGTTGATAATATATACAACCAAATTATGTTAGGCAACATCACATTTATAGGCTGTTTGTTTGGCAACCATTGGGGTCGCTATTCCCCTTACCTCTCAAGACTAAACAAACCAAATTCCCTTTAGAAACTCACAGCTCAACAAACTAGACAGACATAGTACTAAAGATCACAAGTAGTATGATATACTTACGTTACAACATCGCTATTATCATTATTTTTCCCAAAATTCCCATTCACTCGGTTCTTACACTCTTTCCTTTTGTTGAAAAGAACTGCACATAATTGAATGGATAGTATCTATGAATATCATAAATCATTCTGTGGCGTGCCAGTGACGAAATGGACAAACTGCCGGGGTCTATGGGTACGAGTGCTGGTTTAGTTCTGAGAGTAGGACAGGCAGTTTTCTCTGTTGGTTCAGTTCTTTTCATGTGTTATGATGTTTCTTTCTTCATCTCCAGCGACGCTCCTTTCTGGTACATGTATTCTTTTGCTTATCATTAATTTCTTCTGAATTTCCATGTCTTTTTATTCATTGTATTTTAAGCTTGTCAAAGTTATTTCATTTCTTCTTTTTTAATTTTTGCTGGAGAATTTGGCATGTGACATGTTCATCAGTGAAATCAAAAGATTGAGCAATTTGTTGGGAAATTAAACTTGAAATGGGCCTTAGCAGACAACTGGTGTCGATCAACTTAACAAATGGTTATTTGTCCATACAAGTAATTGTAGTATTGCTCCTGTAGTCTTTTATTGTTGGTTTCTGTTTTGACATGTTGTTTCTTGTACTGCGACTTTTATATAATTCCGTTGTAGTTGCTGTCGTGCTACTAATATGTATTGTTTCTTATGCTTCTATTACGTCCTTTTAGGTTATTTTGTTGTAGTTACTGTCCTATTATTATCTAATGTGTTTGTTATTATATGTTATTTCTTGTATTGCTGTTATTTCTTTATCTAGACTGCTTTGGAATATTTTTTCCCTTGAGCTGAGCGTCCACCGGATACAACTGCCACTACGTTGGGGGTTGGGTTAAAGTTGTGTACGCTCTATCCTTTCCAGACCCCAATTTGTGGGATTGATTATAGAGATATAATATCCACAAAAATACGTGAATTTTGATCGAATCTTCAGTTGAGCATACTGAACTTTGCGGGGGTCGTATTACCCCTGGACTTTTTTATAGTGGAATTAACTCCCCAAAACGTTATACCCAATTTTAAAGTGGAAAGTGTAATACACACTCCAATTACATATTGACATGTGTATTTTTAATTTAAAATTAATTTTCTTTTAATTTTTTTTCCATTCTTATTCTTCTCCATTTAATTTCTTAGCACTAGCAGCAGACCAAAATAATGATGTTATTCTTCTCCAAAACAACATCATTACAATCAAAACATTGACATTCATTATCCCAAAACAACCCAAAACTTAGAAAGTTTCAATCTTTACACTTCCCAATTTCAATTTAATGGAAAAAATAACAAGAATTTGCTTCAGAGAATCCAAATCATCAATCTTGAAAGAAACTTCAAAATGCATCATTTAAAAAAAAAAGAATAAAAAATTTATAATTTGAGAAAATCATCTTCACAAATTTCTTGAGAATTCGAAATTTCAATTACTATCAAGATTGAAATTGAAGAAGACCCATTTGGTGTGTGTATTGAAATTGGATCAAATTGATGTAATTGAATTGAGTGTGTTAAAGATAACTTATTTGATGTGTGTGTATGATGAAATTATGTTCAATTTAATTAAAAGTCAACAATGGAACAACCATGAAACACCATTGAAGAGAAGAAAGAAAGAAACACCATTGAAGAGAAGAAAAAAAGAAAAAAGAAGAAAGGAGAGAGAAGATATAAATGAAAAATAAATAAAAAATCATTCAATTTATAAAAATTAGAAAATTGAGACCTGTTTTGACCAAAAGAAAGGTTTTTTAACGATTTTTTAACACTTTCACGTGTCTAATGCGATGAATTACACGCAATGATCCAAGAGGTCTAATATATGCCATTAAAATACAGGAAAAAAAAGTCATAATAGATCCCCGCAAAGTTCATTATGCTCAACTAAAAATTCAGTTAAAGTTAAAGTATTTTCGTGAATATTATCCCTTGATTATACTAGTTATAATATATTGTTGGTTATTTTGTGGGAACTGTTTAATTAATAGACACTTTTCAAAAAGTTCAATTGGGAAGAGGATTAGGAGAACACGACTTGGATCAAAGAAGAAAAGGAAAGAGTGGCAGAGAGTAGGAATTCATTAACGGGACTCTAATGATCTGCCAATAATAGAGTATCAGCTCTATATCTTGTCCTGAAAATTAAAAGAAGATCGGCTTTAATTAATTGGGTTGCAAGAAATGCCATGACTTTAGCAAAGAAATTTGATTATTGAAGTAAGTTATGGATAAAAGATCTCTTCGTCATCATCATTTATGTTTCTGTTATAACGAATATTACTTGATCTGTTGGGAAGAAAGTTAGCATGAGAACTCTTTTATTTTGGTTGATTTTCAGCCATTTGTTGCATTTATGATCTGTGTATTCGTCGTTTTCTCTTCATGTCAACTTTATCGCTGAGTATCTTTTAAGATGCATTATTGCAGCATCACTGCTGGGTGAACGGTGGTATGATGGTATCTGTTAAGATGCATCATTTCGTTAACAATGTTGGGTGAATGGTGGTATGTGTTCCAATGGCTCATTGCATGAACAAATGCTGGGCAAATGGTGGGGAAGTCTTGTTAAATGTGATATAGAAGCGGTCGAACAAGCGAATTTCCTAATGCATAACTTTGCCACCAGTAGAGAAACATTCACTTTGATAAATTGACAATCTAAATGGTATTACTGAATTTCCACGTGAATGCCCAGTAGAGAACTTTTAACGAGCTTTGGATGGACACTTCCTTTGATGTTTTCAAGCTGTTAATAAAACGATCTTCATAAGAGAGGTGTGAAGTTCATCTTCAGTATAGAGTCTGAAAGAAATAGTTACTTGAACTTAAGGAAGCTTATATGTTGGTTATACACTTGTGAAAGTTTATTGGAGTAGTTAATTGGTTATTGCGGATTTAGATGAGTAACCGAGGTTATATTCTCTGAGAATGTGACAACTGAAAAGAGGTCGTATTGCATGCTTACTTAAAAAGTTGCATGCTTTGTTTACTAAAAGACCTTGAAACAGATAATAGATTTTATCTGTACTGTATCCAGAGTTTGTCGTTAAAGCTGCCCTTAAGAAGTGCTTAATTAGTTGAGATGTATGCTACTTGAAATCATCTACGCAATTGTTACACCAATTTGGTGTTATACTGAAACTAGATGTTAGTAGGATATATCATCTCACATGTGTAGTTTTCTTTTTTGTATAACCATCTGGTAGACGTAACTCACCGGCTGACTAATACAAATTCGGCCAGCATAGGGGCCAATAAAGGAGGAAGTGCTTTCTACCAGGTGTTTCTCCATTTTCAAGGTTTGATCCTGAAACCTCTATTTAAGGGTCGAGGGATCCCACCTGTCCCACCACATCTCTTGATAGTATTTTGTGCATAATCTGTTTAACAGATTCTAAATTTATAAGATGTATGCCCCTGGATTAATGTTTCTAATGGTCATTGATGATTGAAATCATATTCTGCTTCTAAGGTGCTATTGCTGCATTTTCATTTTCTTATTCTTTGCCAAAGACAAGCTCTCTAGGATCGATAGTTAATATTACCACTGGTTGATGATTATTCCATATAAAACCTCTGGCCAACTTATCTGGACTCGCACCGCATGGGTCCAGTAAAGTAGGAAGCACTCTCTACCGGGAGTTTCTCCATTTCCAAGGCTTGAACCTGAGACATGTGGTTAAGCGTGGAGGGATTCCATCCGTCCCTTCACACCCCTTTGGTGGGCGGAGTCAGGATTTTTGTTAAGGGGGTTCAGAAGTAAACATAATAACTAATCGAAGGGGGTTCAACCTCTACTGTATATACATAAAAAATAATTTTAACCATATATAAGTAGTAAAAATTTTCTCTAAAGGAGGTTCGGATGAACCCCCTCCGCCTAATATAGATCCGCCACTGGTGGTATCTCATATGCCTAGTCTGTTTAACAGATTCTAGATTTAGAAGTTTTTATCCCATGGTTTAATGTTACTATTGGTCAATGACAAATGAATCATATTCTGCTTCGAAGGTGCTATTCCTACATTTTCATTTTCTCATTCTTTCCAGTTTACAGTCTTTCTAGCATCGACATTGTTTGTGTCCATGGTTTTAGTGTTACTATGGGTTAACAACTCATTTGTTTAAGGTGCTGTTAATGCATTTTATTCTCCATCTTTTTATTCTTGCAGAAGTAGGGGTTTTTAAGTTCCAGAATTACTGGTTACCTGGGTCGTGAATTCCACCAAGAATTATTGGTTCATGTGAGCAGATTTCAACAAACATATTTATCGATTAGTAGTCATCCCCAGACAGATTCACATTCAAAACTTAATTCATGCCTTATGCATAGTTTTAAGTAAGCATAAAACACAAGTAGTCAGTTGTAAGAATTTATATCTGAATATTAAGGAAGACGCCGAAAAACGACCAATGAATTTTGCCGTTTTGGCCTACTTTACCTTTATACGATAAAGTACATCAACAAGCAACTAATTGCAATAGTTTATGTTCTTACCATTTTTTAGTTGCAGAGGTGCCATTTCTTTGTTAAATTACCTATTTCACCTATTGTTGTTGGCAGGTTTTTGGTGACAACCATGGGTTTGGTAACACCATGGAGCTTGGGATTGGCAATGATCGATGCATATTTAATGTTGGCTAAACGCCCATCTAATAAGCCCAGAGTATTGTCAGCTGTTGTTATAGGAGATTGGGTAAGTGCCTTGATAAATTTACTGTCAAACTCAACTTTATAATCTTGTTCTAATCAGATAGAATATTATATTGGATACATTACAGGTGCTTTCGGTTCTGTCACTGGCTGTGTCATGTTCCACAGCTAGTGTGGCTGATTATCTGATTGCTTATGGTAGTGCAGACTGCACCAATGGTATATGTGGACGATATCAACTCTCTGCTGCCATGGCTTTCTTGACTTGGATTTTTTTATTGGTGTCTTTGCTTTTCAATCTGTGGTTTCTTCCTACCTTATACTAGTTGTATCTCTGGACCTGGACCTGCCGGTTGTCTCTTGATTAACGAATAAGGAGTAGAGATTGTCAAATCACATTGCTATCTTTGCCATCTCTCTGACATAATTTGGTTCAATTTGTGGGGCCAAAAAGCGAGACCTTGTGTAAATCGTCTATCTACAGAGTTCTTCTATGATCTCTGTAAGGGTTAGAATGTTAGTAAGTTATTTCATTCATTGCGTTAAAAATATTTGGTCCATTTATGATCTACGTGCATCATTAAATTGTGGATTCACAATCTACTGCCTTGATCCACTCGGTAACACCCTTTCCCTCTTAACAGAGATTGAAGTCTCTATCCACGACCAGATCTAGTTTAACTCCTATATTGTCGCTTTTAAAAGATAAGCTTTTAGATTAGATATTCAAATTGTTTGACATGATATATACCAGAGTTCTCTTCTCCTAATTAGAAAATTATAAGCAGCGTCTTGTGTCATTTCTACTAGACAAATAAGAATATGAAAGCTTAGAGAACTTAAATAATCATCTTCTTACAAGTGATGTGTTCTACTCAAAGATGAAGTGGGAAAGACCAATATAAGAAGCCTTGATAAAAAAAAACACAAACATAAAGAAGCAAAATGATTTTCAACTTATGTTTTTACGTCTAATGTATCCTCTATCAGCATATATAGAAAGATTTTATTGGTCCATGAGCAATAGGCGTATCTCTTGGACGCTCCGCTAAAAATTATATCTTTATATTTGCTGCATGCTTTCCACTCCAGATCACGTAAAGCAGTGTTATATTTTTTTTTAAAAAAATACTTACATATAAATGTGTGAACTCGAGCTCAAATATGATGTAACGTGATGTTTATTTGGTTTTGGTTTAAACACGAGAATATATTTCATGTTTGTGGTTCAACGTAACACAAAACTTACATTAATAATCTAATTTGTTCCAGAAAGCTACTCATCTGGGAAGATGGATTTCAACTACTTATATTCTACCAATAGTACACTTGATTGGTTAAATAAATGCAAACAGAAAAAAATTGTAAAGAAGAGAAGGTCGATGTGCAGTATCTGTGGCCAGAAAAATAAGGAGATTTCAGATTCAGTAGAAAGATCAGATCATAAGACGTAAGCACTGTTGGGTTGTTGAGAATACGACGAAGGTTTCAACATGAGTAACTTGTATTTTCTTAGGTAGTTTTGATGCTGCTTTATTTTGGGTCCCAAATTTATTTGCCTCTCACCCTCGAATAAAGTAAACGTGGATAACCTATTTTCCTTTCGTCTCCATTAATGGAACAGTATAATTAAGCACATTACTGTTATTTTAAAAGCCAGATAGAAAATTTATGTCAATAGTTAGTCAAAGGGTAGAGCTAGTGTTCTAATTGAACTCAGAAGTTTTGGTCAAATGTCGCGTTTATGTGAAAAGATTCACTTAATAAGTATAAATATATTTTTAAAATTCCACTTGAAGTTTAAAAGTTTCTACGTTTTCAAGGAAAAGAAATAACTCTCACCAGGGAGGATAGCAAAACTTTTGCAAATTTCATTTCTAATCAAGATACTACTTTATCAATGACTTCACAACAAACATTTCATATATATATATTTAATAGATTTCTCAATATAAAGCGAAAGTTACTGAATTTCAAGAAATTTTCTTTCATCACCCTAGAACAAGATGTTTTTCCTAAAGCAAAATCTATAAACTTAAAATTCGTAATTCGCATTCACGATGGTGAACTAAAGTTAGCTAGCTTATCCACCAAATTTATTTTCTTCCGTCTTTTATTGAAAGCTCGACCATCTTGTTTTTCCCTCTTCCCTGATCTCAAACAGAGAATTATTGCGCAGTGTCATCTAGTAGAATAAAATAAAAAGAAAAGGAAGACTATATTATATAATCATTGCACGGTTTAGAATGTTGCATCGCTATCAGAGGCACAGGTATGCTTGTTTGTTAGTGGTCAGCCAATAGACCTTTCTTCTAGATTGGATTAGATAACGTTTGCCTTTCTAAAAGCCAAGATATGTTAGCTAGTCAAGATATGGGGGTTGTTAGGTTTTGAAGACCCACCTCCAATAAGGACAAGTTAACATGTAAAAGTGCTCATATTAGAATTTCACTTATAAATTTGTATTCTCTATTCCATTAACAAAAATTTTCTTTAATGTAATTTTAGAAAATATATTACAGTACAGAAACCAAAAATGGAGAACTATAAAATATTTTCGCCCTACAAAACGCACACTAAACTTAAGTACTTGCTATTCCGAGTAAATTCCCTAAATGGTCACCATGTTTGAAAAATTGCCTACAAATATTATTTTTATTTTATTTAAGACAAAAATATCATCCAATTTTTCTTATTTTCCTTAAAATATACTTAACATCTCAAAATCTTTCTCTCTCCTACTTGAAATATCATGTCATTAAATTTTTTTTTTTCGATAAATGTATGACATATCAAACTTATTTAACTAAAGGTTTATCTTAATTCTTTTTTAAAAAAATTTACACATGACATATTAATCATTGAAGATTAATTTAATTACATCAAAAATTTGGATTATTTTATTTGATATGTACTCTTCAAAATTTATTTTATTTACTTATTTATTTGACCACGTAATAATAGTTTTAAAATACAGATACTTATACATATTAGTACAATAATTTTTTTTGTCATTTATTTTATATACTAAAAATTTTTAAAATGTAAAAAAAATAAAACGATGAATTTCATATTTTAGACATTAAGTTTGTTATTTATATGAGAATAAAAGAATAATATCGCATTTTCTGAAGGAAAGAAAAATTATGTAGCCTTGAAACAAATAAATTTTTTAAGAAATATTAATAAAATGATACCTTTTTCGGTACTATTACAAATGAATTTTTAAAATATTACTCAATTAATTATTCTTTGCTTTTAATGGATTTAGAATGAAGTACGGTTATAAATTAGCGTTGAATTGTATAATCAAATAAAATATAAATATAATGATCACAAAAAAAAAGTAAAGAAATTAAATTAAAAATAATAATTTTTTTAAAAAATTTGTATGTCTTATCTTACAGATTTACTTGATTTATTTATGGACAACTACTTGTAAAAAATATACAAAAAAAATCATCTTTTGACACCCAATTTTTGCTCTCCGAGCCTAAAATTAACGTCTTCAGACTTTTTGTTCGTTAAAGGGCACGAATCATAATTTTCACATATTTTTTACAATTGTTTGATAAATTATTGATAATTATCCTTTCTTTAGGATTTTAATCAATTTTTTGTCATAATTTGATTTCTCATAATTTCTTAATAATTTTTCTAATTTTAGGATTTTTATCAATTCATTATCGTTCTTAACATTTTACAATCACCCGCATACGTGCACGACATGACGTTATATATATATATATATATATATATATATATATATATATATATTTACAGTATTTTTAAATTAATTATATTTTAATAATTTTAATATTCTTTACATTTTTTCATTCAACATCTATATTTTACCGTCCGCAAATGCTGAGTCGGATCAATTACTTTTGTGTAGTATAATAATTCGATGTCTTATCACATTCGACAACGACTACACAATAATGTCTTGTCACGTCTGACAATAACCACTCAGTGTTGTCTTGTCACATCTGACAATGACCACTCAATGACACTACCCTTTAAATAATTACTTTGTCTGTTGGTCAAAAGGATGAAAATCCTTTGACCAATAACTTAAGGACCTAAGGTTGTTTTATTATAAAAAGAGAGGACACCCCTTTATCCATTGGATAAAATGGGTGCTCAATTTTTTGTATAAATAGATGGTGGGAGGACACATTTTGGACACACATTTTTGTTCATTTTTTCCTCTCTTTCAAAATACACATATATTTATTTTTTACAACTCAAATATTTTTCCTTTGCAAACCCCCACACATATTCATAAATATACAAGCATATTTTATTTATTCCATTTTTCTCTTCAAAAACACACACAAAAAATATATATAATAACACACAAAGACACGCATACATAGAAAAACAACCTCCATTTTTGTTTTATTTTTTACCATCAACAGCAATGACATACATATAAGTATATATACAGACGCCTACTACACAGTTTTCATTTTTAATCTTTCGTCTTCTCCGTAGATACCAATAGTTCATCCGATCTCACGCACCACCTCCACACGGTTTTCTTTCCCGAAAAAGCCGCCCAACAATACCACCCCCCACGCTACAAGCTTTCCCTTTACATCTCGCCGCAAGCTCGCCGGAGGTGATGACCTGTGAGCATCGAATTTCTTCCCAGATCTATCGCCGTCAACCGCTACAACAGCCGCTACCAACACCGAGAAACAACCACGAGCCGCCCCATTTCTCTAATATTTTTCTTACTACACAGATCTGGTCAAAGCCGTTTAGATGGATATTTCAATTAATTAGATAGTGTGTTTGTCTCTGTTTGCTTTGCTATTTTACTATCACTGTTATTGACCATTTTTGTTTGCCTTGAGTTTGTTGCTGTTGGAGTGATTTTTGGACGATTTTTGTCCTTTTCATTTATTTACACTGATGATGAATGGATACTACACATTTGGCCGATGAAAAAATTATTATTAATTTTGAGGCCTCCGCAAATAAAAGATGGACTTTTTACGTATACATACGTAATAAATAAATATTTTTTGGGTGATGATGAAACTTTATAACAACACAAGATTTTACAATTCATATCTTGGCAAGACGATATAGGACGACCAATTAATTGAGCAACCATTTCGCAGTCATGACATTATCTGAGCTCACTTTTTTTAAAAAAATATATTTTAAATATTTATACGCATACATACTTGTTCAATTTATTTTGATTATTTTTATTTGTTACTAATATTCTTTTTTCAAGTGTTTATACAGGTTATTTTGAAATATTCGTCGGGAGTTGCAGTCAAAGGGCCCTTAAATTTTATATTGTATTTTATATTCTCACACTTGTACAAATAACAAAAAAAAATAGTGAAAATTTTACTTTTTGGGTGTCGGGCAGGGATATTCTTTATTTATATAATTTCATCAATTGTAGGCAAAACTTAGGCCGTAAATATTTACATAAAATAATTAAGTTAATCAACTAATTCACATTCACATATTACATAGCTCTCTTTTAAAAAATGAATTTATATTTTCCTTTGTGATTTTTGATTAAAAAATACTTTTCCTTTTTAGTATATAAAAGATACTTTTCTTTTTTTTATACGTTACAAAAAATGTTTTTTCCTTTTACATGAAATCTTTATATTTTTATTCATATTTTTGTACATATTTTCATAACAATAAATTTATTTATATATTTAATACACATACAACTTTATATTATTTAAATATTTATACCTCCTCCCTCTTTGATAAATTTAGTCTAGCCGGGTACCGCACTTGTGGAATCTGAAGGATGCCTAACCCCTTCCCTTCGGAATAACTTAAACCCTTACCTAGAGTCTAAACTGATTTCGTAGACTAAAACACAAGTCATGCATTTTAATAAATAAAAAAGGGTTTTCCTCATTTCCCTTAAAATAAGGTGGCGACTCTGTACAATTTTCATTCTTTTAGAATCCATAACGCCGTGATCGTTTTGACCTCAGGTAAAAATAGGGCGTGACAGAATGGCGACTCTGCTGGGGATGACAACAGGTTCTAACCGTGATCGACTCGATTTTCAATCGAGGGAGGTATTTTTATATTTTTTGTAAATGATTAAATTCTTTACCTATTACACTACAAATTATATGAATTTGCTTATAAATTCTTTACATTTTTCTATCATGCTTAGTTTAGGATTTATATGCTTTATCATGTTATTTGTTTTACATATTTTTATATCATCCTATGTGTGAAAGGACGCAAGCCAAATCCAAACTTGCGTTCCTTATTTGTTTGAATAACACTACTTGTTACTGCTTTATCACTTGCATTTTTCTATCGAGTCTTTGACCGTACACAATTCACACACTGTGGTACATGCGAGGGGTGTACTGCACTCTTCCGAACCTTATTTGGATTCCTTAGTTTCAGAGTCGGTGTAGTTAGGTTAGTGCACTTTCTCGCAAATATTCAGTCCCACTCTTGAACATTTAGGGAAAAATC
This sequence comes from Capsicum baccatum var. pendulum, assembly GCA_030864225.1. Classification (NCBI taxonomy): domain Eukaryota; kingdom Viridiplantae; phylum Streptophyta; class Magnoliopsida; order Solanales; family Solanaceae; genus Capsicum; species Capsicum baccatum. Next base: position 98,741,828 of record CM061551.1, read on the forward strand.
CTACTCTAGTAATAGGTCATATTGCATATACCTTAGGCAGGACGGTCCAAGGTATCGTCTTCGCAACTAGGAAGCCACCCTTTCGTCAGAAGGTTATGAAACCTTTATGACATATTTTGTATTAGAACTGATTCAGATAATCCAGAAATCGAACATTAATGGATTCAGAACAATCAAATTGGCCTTTTTTTACTCTTCCTTCATTCGACATAATTTTCACATCAATAGACATAAAGTATTACCCAAACTAGCCAACATTTGACACCATTTTCACGAATACAGAGTGTTGTTAAAACTACGCCTCACAAATATCTTTCTCAAAGTCCATGCCGAGTGTTCTAAAACTGCTTTGCTTTTGTTTGACTTTCTCTTCAAGTCCGCAGATAGGGAATGTCACTAAAAACTTCACCTACGTCTAACTTTTTTTTTATCCAAACTAGAGTGAAATGTCGTCAAGCATTCTTCCAATGTTTGATTCCTTTTTCTAGTCAACAGACGTAGAATATTATTCAAAACTCTACAATTACTTGACACCCTTTTTCAAAACAATGAATGTGGATTATTATTCATCTTCACCCACTTCTAACTCTTTCCAGCCAATGAGCATGAGGCATTGTCGATACTTCTCCTCCATTCGATATCTCTACCACAAGATTCTCATTCATCAATAACGAGACTTGAGATACTCACTCTTTTAAAGGCATCATTTTAGCCCGCTTCTATCAATTCTTATCAACTATATAGGCCTCTTTTAGCCGCCCTTGTTGGATACATTTCCTCTTCAAGAAAACTTAAAATTGTTCTAAATCCAAAATGTGTCAAAATCTAGATTCATCTATATCAGTTTGTTTGGAAGAAGGCCTACCTCTGGCAAAATAAGGCTCCACAATATAAGATACGCTTACTCGACGTTGTCTGAATGTGCTTGTCCATCGACACGAACTAACTCTTGAACTTTCATTTGTGTTTACATATTCCCGATAAAGGTTGATTGTGTTGATCGATAGAACTAGCCGACTTAAGCTATATAATGAACACCAATGCCGTTGACCCGATCAGAAGTGTTCCAACGTTGGCAAACATATCAGGGATTTTCAAAAGACAAGACAATACAGATAAGGATGAACGTATTCTTCTTTTGGAGCAACAACTCGAGACGTTAAGAGAAGAACTACACTAAGAAAGGGACCCCGCACATGCATCCGTGGCTACTCTAGCACGCCCACCTTTTTTTTTCATCACTAGGAACTCCAATACCTGAACACTATCTGTCAGTGCAACCTCCCACAACAACTGTTGGATTAACAAATCCATCATCCCCGTTCACACCCATCAACTCCCATAAGTTTCCTTATTTCACCCCACACCCCAATGTTGTCACATTTTCTCGTGATATTCAACAAATAAATTATGCTACCTTTCGAGAACCATATATTTCTCCAATGTGTGACTGAGACACCCACTTTTACCATACCTGCTAAAAGTAGGCTTTTGATGAATTCAAGGACAAAAGAAAAAGACGACATGATCGTAAACAAGCTTCGTGATCTAAAGCAGGCGATGAAACACGTCCAAGAAACTCAAGTCAGCAAGAATTTAGACTATGAAGATTTATGTATCCATCCAGATGTTGATTTGCCAATCAGGTTCAATCCACCTAAGATTGACTTGTTTGATGGAACCGGCGATCCTTATACTCATTTAAGAACATATTGTGATAAATTGGTCGGGATTGGCAAAAATGAGAAGCTCATAATGAAGTTGTTTATTAGGAATCTGTCTAGCAAGGCGCTTACCTGGTACACCAAACAAGACCCTTGTCATTGGCACTAATGGAGTAACGCGGCTAAAAACTTTATGAATCATTTCAAGTTTAATACAGAAATCTCACCTGATCGACTTTCCCTAATTAGTATACAAAAGAAGCCCTATGAATCATTCCAGGAATATGCTCGACGATGGAGGTCTGAAGTAGGAAAAGTTCAACCACCGATGGATGAAATTGAATTGACAAAGTATTTTATCCTCAGTCAAAAGGGTGTCTATTTCGAAAGGATAATGTCCACATTGGGGCAGAAGTTTGCTGATTGTGTCAAAATAAGGAATTTTATTGAAGAGGCGATTAACTCTGGAAAGATTAAGTCAGCAAATTACTCGAGCGAGTCTACTCAGTTAGAGTTCATCGAAGGAGCCAAGATGGAGAATGAAGAAGAAGTATCTATTGTGATACCACACCACTCAATACCTGAATCTTCCCAATCACTTCAAAATCCTGATAACGAATTGATGCAAATATCGAGTCACAAACTACATTATGCCTACAATAACCAACAAAATTACCTTCAACCCCAAGCTTCCACATACCAAAATCCACCACAACTATGCGTACCAATCCAATTGTCAGTTTATCAAAATTCGACACCTTTTGCGCTTAGACAAAATTCGAAGGGTAAGCACAGTCGAAGCCACACACAATTTGTTGAACCATTGACACATTTGTTCGTTGGTCAAAAGTATGAAAATCTTTTGGCCAATAACTTAAGGACCTAAGGGTGTTCTATTATAAAAAGAGAGGACATCCCTTTATCCATTGGATAAAAGGGGTGCTCAATTTTTTGTATAAATAGGTAGTGGGATGACACATTTTGGACACACATTTTTGTTCATTTTTTCCTCTCTTTCAAAATACACATATATTATTTTTTACAAATCAAACATTTTTCCTTTGCAAACCCACACACATATTCATAAATATACAAGCATATTTTATTTATTCTATTTTCTCTTCAAAAACACACACAAAAAATATATATAAAAACACAAAAAGACACGTATACATAGAAAAACAACCTCCATTTTTGTTTCATTTTTTTCCATCAACAGCTATGACACACATATAAATATATATACAGACGCCTACTACACAATTTTCATTTTTAAGCTTTCGTCTTCTCCGTAGATACCAACAGTTCATCCGATCTCACGGGCCACCTCCACACGATTTTCTTTCCCGAAACAGCCGCCCAACAATACCACCCCCCACGCTACAAACTTTTCCTTTACGTCTCACCGCAAGCTCGCCGAAGGTGATGACCGGTGAGCATCGAATTTCTTCCCAGATCTGTCGCCGTCAACACTACAACAGCCGCTACCAACACCGAGAAACAGCCACGAGCCGCCCCTTTTCTCTAATATTTTTCTTACTACACAGATCTGGTCAAATCTGTTTGGATGGATATTTGAATTAATTAGATAGTGTGTTTGTCTCTGTTTGCTTTGCTATTTTATTATCACTGTTATTGACCATTTTTGTTTGCCTTGAGTTTGCTGCTGTTGGAGTGATTTTTGGACGATTTTTTTCCTTTTCATTTATTTACACTGATGATGAATGGATACTACACATTTGGCCAATGAAAAAATTATTATTAATTTTGAGGGCTCCGCAAACAAAAGACGGACTTTTTACGTATACATACGTAATAAATAAATATTTTTTGGGCGATGATGAAACTTTATAACAACACAAGATTTTACAATTCATATCTTGACAAGACAATATAGGATGACCAATTAATTGAGCTACCATTTCGCAGTCATGACATTATCTGAGTCCACTTTTTAACAAAAAATATATTTTTAAATATTTATACGCATACATACTTGTTCAATTTATTTTGATTATTTTTATTTGTTACTAATATTCTTTTTTTAAGTGTTTATACAGGTTATTTTGAAATATTCGTGGGGAGTTGCAGTCAAAGGGGCCCTTAAATTTTATATTGTATTTTATATTCTCACACTTGTACAAATAACATAATAAAAATAGTGAAAATTTTACTTTTTGGGTGCCGGGCAGGGATATTCTTTATTTATATAATTTCATCAATTTTAGGTAAAACTTAGGCCGTTAATATTTACATAAAATAATTAAGTTAATCAACTAATTCACATTCACATATTTCATAGCTCTCTTTTAAAAAATGAATTTATATTTTTCTTAGTGATTTTTTGATTAAAAAATACTTTTCCTTTTTAGTATATAAAAGATACTTTTTTTTTTTTATACGTTACAAAAAATATTTTTTCCTTTTACATGAAATCTTTATATTTTTATACAAACTCTTGTACATATTTTCATTACAATAAATTTATTTGTATATTTAATACACATACAACTTTATATTATTTAAATATTTATACCTCCTCCCTCTTTGATAAATTTAGTCTAGCCGGGTACCACACTTGTGAAATCTGAAGGATGCCTAACCCCTTCCCTTCGGAATAACTTGAACCCTTACCTAGAATCTAAACTAGTTTTGTAGACTAAAACACAAGTCATGCATTTTAATAAATAAAAAAGGGTTTTCCTCATTTCCCTTAAAATAAGGTGGCGACTTTGTACAATTTTCATTCTTTTAGAATCCATAACGTCGTGCTCGTTTCGACCTCAGATAAAAATAGGGCGCGACAAGTATCAATTTTTATAAGTACTTGAGTTTTAAATATTATTAAGTGGTGAAATAAATAAGTAAATGAAAGAAACTTTGAAAAGTACATATCAAATAAAATAATTCAAGCTTTTGTGTAATTAAATTAATCTTCAATGATTGATATATCATGTGTCATTTAAAAAAAAATAGGATAAAAACTTTAATTAAATAAGTTTGATAAGTTAAATAGATCTATTTATATAAAAAAAGAAATTTTAATGACATGACATTTTAAGTGGGAAAGAGAAGGTTTTTGAGGTGTTAAATATATTTTAAGAAAAATAGAAAGAGTTGGGTGATATTTTTGTCCTAAATGAAACAAAAATGATATTTATAGCCAATTTTTCAAACATGGATGACTATCAGGGGAATTTACTCTTGCTATTCCCTCCATTTCTTTTTATTTGTGTCATTTGGATTAGACATATTCCTTAATAAAATCCTTACTTCTTTTATAAAATTTAAAGTAATTTTACCTATATACCCCTACAGAGGCGGAGTCAGAATTTCAAGTAAGGGGATTCAATATTCAAAGAAAACTAAGTCGAAGAGGGTTCAACACCTACTATAACCACATAAAAAATAATTTTAATCATGTATAAATAGTATATTTTTCCGTCGAATGGGGTACGGACGAACCCCCTAAAGAGGGCTGGCTCCACCTCTGTACCCCTAATTAAATTTATACCTCTTTTTAAATTAATAATGATTATATTTATTTAACAAGAACATAGTAGAAAGAATTTATTCAAACCGCTCTTAAAAGATTATAGGACCAAATATTTAAAAATATTAGTACAATCATTTAAAATTAAGTTATTTTATTCCTAAATAACTTGGTATTTAGGAGTACCAAGTTATATTGAATTAGTCGGCAGAAAAAGATTTAAAATGTCCTCCAACATGTTAAAAATGGTTCACACTAATCCTCTTTTCACTTGCTTGCACTTTGGATGGTGTTTTTATGGTAGATTATAGTATAATTACTATCAGAATTATGTTTGTTTTAGTTAGTTTTTAAAAGGAAAAAGTCATCACTTTCACTTTAAATTACATCTGAAAAGTTGAAGATATATCTAAACTATTAAAGTGACATAATACATATCTATACTATTTAAAAGTGAATTTATTTATCCCTTTCTCTACACGCGCGTGAAAAGCAAAAAAAAATAGTTGAAAGCTTATTAAAACCTCCACATGTCATCATTAAATTAAATTTTATCAACTAATTATATTTAATTAGTTTTTCTGTTTATATTTATATAGTTTTGATTTTCTTTCTTTACTTTTTTATGTGTTTTTCCTTGTCTTTTTTTTTCTCTTTCATCTTTGTCTTCTTTCATATTTTATCAACTTTTTCTTAACTCCATCTCTAATTTCTTAACTTCATTTCTTCTCTCAACCTCCGTCAATTTACCGATGAGTTCACAAATACACTTATTCTTTTAACTTTTTTTCTTTATTTTTTGATATTTTATTGTAGGTGATTGGAAATTAAACTGGATTGTAGGTTGTTCGAATTTTACAAAATTGGGTTGTGTGTATCTTGAATTTCATGAGTTAGGTTCTGAGTTTTTTGCATTTTACTGAATTGTGCTGTGGGTTTCTCGAATTTTGTAAATTGGGTTCTGAATTTATCGAATTTTGTAAATTGGGTTCTGAATTTATCGAATTTTGTAAAGTTGAATTGTGAGTTTCTTGCATTTACGAATTGCATTGTAAATTACTTGAATTTAACTGAATTGGGTTGTGGATTTCTTGAATTTCAAGAATTGAGGTCTGTGTTTGCATTTTACGATTTGAGTTATAATTTGCTCGAATTTTATTGAATTGGGTTTGGGTTTCTTGAATTTCACAAAAATGACGGAAGATTGTGAAATAGTGAAAGAATTGAAATTATTTCGCTTGTTGGATTCAGATTGCTTTAACCCAACCAAATTCATTCGTTTTATCAATAAAGAGGGTTTCTCCAGATTTAAACTAAAATAAAAGGATTGAAGTTGGTGATTAATCTAGGGAAAAAAAAAGTAAAAAAAAAAAATGCTATTGACACGTGTCAACGCGTTTATAAACATTCAAGACAAAATCTGATTGTGACATTTTAAGGGGTGAATAAATTCACTTTTAAATCGTATAGGTGTGTATTAGGTCACTTCAATAGTTTAGGTGTATTTTTGACTTTTCGAGCATAGTTGAGGGTGGAAATGATAACTTTACCCTTTTTAAAATGTATGGTACGATATGATTTGATAACCATGAAACCCTCACTTTATATAGCTACCAATGTGGTGGTATCCCATGCGTTGCTTATTTTCTTTTCCAATTATATCCTTACTAAATACTCCCTTCGTCACAAAAGAATGACCTACTTTCTTTTTTAGTCCGTTTGAAAATAAATGACCCCTCTTTTTTTTTTTTTGACAATACTTTAATTTCAACTTTACATATGACATGTTTAAGGCCACACCATTTGATACATTTGACATAACTTTAATTTAGGGTCACAATAATTATAAGTCTTCTTTATTTGTTTAAACTCTGTGTTAAGTCAAACTAGGGCATTCTTTTTTAAATGGAGGGAGTATTATATAATCCCACTTTATCCATTACCCTATATTATTTAACTTCACCTCCTACCCCAACTCCCGACCCACCAGTCCCCCCCCCCCCCCCCCCCAAAAAAAAAAATATTAATTTTTAAATTTCTTTTTTAGAAAATTTCATTTTTTTCTTTTCCACCTCTACCCTTACCCCGACCCCACCCCTACCAAACCCTCACCCCCATTTTTTTTAATTTTATTTTTTACAAAAATGCAAAACTTTTTTCTTACCCCACCCTTACCTCTATCTCCCCCCCCACCCACCAGTCCCCCCCGCCTCACCATTTTTTTATTTTTTAAGTTTTTTTAAAAAAAATTCTTACCCCACCCCACCCACCCTCTACAACCCCTCCAACAATTTTTTTTCAAATTTATCTATTTAAAAAAATTTCAATTTTTTTTTCTTATCTGATCTCCCACTCCCTAACCCCCAAGTTTTTATTAAAAAAAAATCAATTTTTTTCTTACCCCATCCCCCTTATCCTATTTGTTTTCATTATTTTGTGTTAAATATATTCAAATAATTTTAGAAAATATTTTTCTACTTGTGTAACGAACACAAGAAAATAAGTAAGAAATAACTTACTTTCCTAAAAATTATTTTTTGAAAATTATTTTCCATGGCATACCGAACACATCCGTCGCATACATAAAAGATACATTCAAACTTTATACTTGTCGTTGGTGGTCACGTCTCAAAGTATCAAAAAGAAATGAAATTTATTACATAAAAAATGAATTCGATTACATTTATTGATCTTCCCCTTTATCAATTTTGTTAGAATTTCATGAATTTAACAATTTAATATATTTACGTGACAAAATTTGTGATAAATTAGTAAGAATTTACTATCAATTATTGATAAATTTAACATTTGTAATAATTAAAGCATTTTAGTAAACTTTGCAATTATAATACAGTACTATACAGTCCATCCAAATATTGTATTGCAATATATTATACGGTACAATATCATACCCTACAATGTCGTGCATTGTGAAATCATGGAAAACCACCATCCAAACAAAGAACTATTGGAAATATTTATCCTATAGTGTCATCATCGAACTGCCCTTCTCGCACTCTCTAAAATATTAAGGGCCGTTTGACAGAAAGGATAAGGGATAACTAATCTCAAGATTAATTTTTGAATGAGCTTATCTCATGTTTGGTTAGGATAAAATGTATAGGATAACTCATTCTGGGATTATAGTGTTATTTTTATCCCTTCTTGATGATGGGATAACTAATACTGAGATAGTTAATCTTAGGATAAATAGTTTCCCAACTAAACAACCCCTAAATCAACAAAAACCTGACTTACACACCCTTAGACTAGCCTCATTTGCCCTTATACTCTCCGCAAAACATAAAAAAATAAGATCTAAAAGAGAGACAAAAAAAGGTGGGAATGTTTATGAGAAAGATTATACGTTTTATATAAATAACACATATCAATGATTCACTTTATATGCATGTTATAAGTTGTATATGCACTATATATATATATATATATATATATATATATATATATATATATATTGCAAAATGACATAGAGAAAACCTATTTCAGATGTTTAAAATAGACAAGGTTTACTTAAAATATCTAAGATGAAAGTTGATGTCAACCTAAGGGCCCATCGATGGATTTCGCCATATATTTTATGTATATAGTAAATATCAACCTAAATATTCATTAATAGTGTATATGCATTAAATACAACATAGTATATATGTCATGATCTAAAAACGAGGTCATGATGGCAGCTGTCGTGGTCCAACCTTGACAAGAAAGGCTATCCCCAAAATCAAAGAAAATCTCAACATAATAAAAAATAAGGCCGAGACTTCTAGAAAGAAGTCAGGCCAACACAAAACATAAATAAAGCGGAATTTTGAAGAAATAATATAATACCCCCAAGATCTGGTGTCACAAATGTAACATCTAATACATAACGAAATCTAAAAATACATAATTTATCTCTAGAAATGAGATAAAGACATAGATAAAGATAGGAGTATATCTCGAAAAAGCAACTCTAAACTCTAAAATGCTCCAGTACCTCAGAAAGCCACCAACTCAATAGCACGAACATAGCATTACATGTCGTGTTCGAGTTAGAATTTGTATCAAAAGGACATAATAGAAGTGAGTACAGTCCACTTGTACTCAACAGGTAGACCGATTGAGCAAAGTAGAAAATAATATAAGTAAGGAAAACTATGAGCATACCACCTACAAATAGTAAAGTTTTCAAACGGTGGCTCACACAGTCTCCACTAACAGTTTTAGTACTAATACTTAAATGAAACAACAAAAATACAAATGAAAAATATGCGAAAGCTAAACATTAGTCACAAAAAACTAAAAGAATCATGAAGGATGCATATTCAATGTAATGCAACGATGATGGAATAAATAGTGAAAGTCATCGAATGACTTTTTGTATACACCTACCAAGCTCACAGCTCCCAAGATAGGATTCATGGGGGTTCGTAACCCATATGCTATAGACTCGTTTGGCCATACATTTTTCAAGAAATATTTGAGAAAAAACTTGGCAAGTAGTGTTTGGCTATACAATTTTTCATTATTTGACAAATAATTCAAATTTTTAACTACTAGAAGATACTAGTATTTGGGTTATACTTTTATTTTTTGTGAACTTTTAAAGGTACAATATGTTTTCAAAATACTATGGCCAAACACACGGTAAAATTTCACCTAAAATTTCACCCAAAAATGACCTGCCAAAAATATTTGAGAATCTATGGCCAGATGCTAGCTATAACCCATATCTCAAATTTTAACTCACCTCTTCAACTAGTGTTCATGAAGAGGGTTCTTATAAAAATATCTCATAAAAATAATGTACCTCAATGGTACCGGTATCTCATGATTGTATATGTATGAAATAAAGATATAATGCTCACAATCAAATCAGTATGAAGATATCCAATCCATTCAATACACATATAAGTGAGCCAAAAATCAACTCATTATGTTCACAATTCATGCTTATCATCTAAAATTAGGCACCATTTAAATAAATATTCATCTAAGACATCATTAATATCATATCAATCCCTAACTCAGGCATATCTACCATGATAAAGGCAACCAATGCTCAATAAGGCCTATAACAACAATTCAAGTTCCCACACGAGCATTATATCTAGAATAAAGGAATTTAAATGCACAAATAAGGCTAATAATATCAAATAAAGCCTCCACACGGGCAACACACAATGTCAGATATTCCAAGTCAACAACAACAGAATGTAAACCACTATTCGGGCAAACAACAGTAATAATAATCTTAAAATATAAACTTCATAGTTATTTTTCCCAATCCATAACATGCTTTACTTATTTATTAACTACCCAACTCAATCTTAAAGAAGTTAAGTCATAACCTACCTCAAAACGACGAAATCCAAGACCAAAGTGCGTCAATACAAAGTTTTTCTCTTTCAAACAACCTCAAAATCAACTACAACATTCAAATTTAGTATTTGTGCATTAAAAAAGCTAAATACCCATTTTACCCATGTATTAGTCGGGTCTAAAATGAATTTGACAATAAAAGGTGTAAAACCAGAATTTTATTTTAGAAATACGAATCCCAAGATTAAAGGAATCTATAGTTGAAAACTCACGTGAAAATGAGTTCCAAATAAAAAATATTTTTTTGAGCTATTCCAAAATAATTCTCAAAATTCCATGTTAAAACCAAGATTAAAAATATTTTTATGATATAAATCAATGAAAATTTTTGGAACTAAGATTTTGTAGCTTACACAAACTCAAATGGTTAAGAAACAAATCGCCCAAACTCGAAGCTCAAAGTCTAAAAATGATGAAAAATTGAGAAAAAAAGGTTATACACAGCGATTGTCGCTTAAGTGACTAAATGACTGCTTAAGCAGCTACCTCTTAAGCAGTCTTGGACCACTAAAGCGATTGCCTATTAATCGGTCTTGTGTTGCTAAAGTGGCTACCTCTTAAGCGGACCTTGGCCGCTATACGAAATATCAATAATTGTTGATTTTGGTGCATGCCTACCAAGCTCCGAACGGATCCTTGGGCTTTGATCGAAATCCCACAGAGACACATCAGCTCTACAACTAGGCTAATTTCTACATTTCAGAATCAATGAAGACATAAGATTTAAAAAAAAAAAAAGATTATTTTTAGCAAATAAACCCTCGGAACCCCTTTAAGGCATATTTTACTAGTTTTTCAAATGGAGGATCGAAACACAAACTAAAGTCTCTGAACTCGAGTCAACCCCTCTACTAACTAAAATTTGATATTCTGTACCTAATGAAATTTTCCAATTCACCATCCGACACTTAGAATATCAAATATTAACCAAAGTCAATTATGAAACTTTTAATGCATTTAAAAAGCCCAAACTCTACCAAATTACTCTCGATCGCATGGAGAACCGTGTCAACCATCCCCATATCCAAAAATTAACATTTAGCAATCAAGAGAAAAGGTAAAATGGTCAAAATACATAAAATGAAAGATTTCACACTTCAAGTCATTCTGTTATCCACCACTAAAACTCTAATTCATCCTCGAACTAAAAGGTAAGGACATACTTGAATCGGTAAAGAACTGAGGATAAGTACTATGCATGTGAGACTCGACCTCCTAAGTAGCCCCCTTAACAGGATGGTGTCTCCACTAAACCTTAACTACATAAATATTTCTAAAAGGCAACTGTCTAACCTCTCTGGATAAAATAGACACTGATTCTTCTAAAAAGGTCAACCTCTCATCCAACTGAATTAATTCCCAATGAAGCACGTGAAACTCATTCAAAATATAGCACCAAAGCATAGATACATAAAAAAAAGAATGTAAAACTAAAAAGTCTGGGAGTAAGAACAACTTATAAGCAACCTCCCATACTGTCCGAAGAATCTCAAAAGGCCAAATATACCTTGGGCTAAACCTGCCCTTGTTTCAAACCTTATCACACCCTTTATGGGTGACACATAAAGAATGATTCGATCACCAATTTCAAATTTTAAGGCATAAAGCCTATGGTTCGCATAACTTGCCTACTCTAGGCTACCCAAAACCTATCCCGAACCACTCGAATCATGTCCAAAGACTCGTGAAGTAAGTTGATACCATGGGGTCTAACTTAACAAATAAGAGATCGATAGTGCCTACCATACAATGCCTTAAAAGGTTCCATCTCAATACTCGAGTGGTAGCTATTATTATACGCAAACTCTGCTAAGGCAATATGCTTCTCCCACTGACCTACGAAGTCCATAACATATGCGTAGAGCATATCCTCTAAAACATGAATAGTCCACTCTGATGGTCACTCTGACTGACCATCGATCTGAGGTTAAAAAGTTATGCTAAGGTCAACCTAAATACCCAACTCATCCTAAAATATCTTCCAGAAGCTAGAAGTGAACACTAAGCCTCTATTTGAAATAATGGGCATGGGTACCCTATGAAGAAAAACTATATCTCAAACATAGATATGGGCTAACCTACCAACTATGACGGAGACCTGAATAGGAATGAAATGGACTGATTTGATCAAACGATCCACGATAACCCAATCATGTTAGGACCATGAGAAGTGTGAGGCAACCCACTCACGAAGCCTATAGTGATTCGTTCCTATTTGCACTTAGGAATGGGTAATCTCTAAAGCAAATCACTAGGTCTCTTATGACATGACCTAAACTAGGGCCTAGTCATGTTGGGTGCCTTCATACCAACTGGGATCGGAGATCACCCCCAATACTATAATACCCCAAACTTTCTTTAAGTCAAATCTAGTCTCCAGAAGAGTTATAGATAACTTCCTAAATAGTTAATATTTAAATCAGTTAGAATTTTCCAAGTTTCATCTTTTTATTATGTGAAAAATTGAATTAGTTTTTTAACGATACCAATTTTATCCAAATTCGGTATCAGAGTAGAAAGTTATGGACATTTTATTGAGAACTGTTAGAACCGCCCAGGTGCAACGGGCAGGTTGACAGACCGTCGAGCTAGCGATGGACCGTCGCCTAAACCATCGTAGTTAAGGCAGTAAGTCAATGTTCTAGCTAAGGTGTGACAGACAGGTTGACAAACCGTCGATCTAGCCATGGACCATCGCTACTAAGGCAGTGAGTCCCTATTCTGGCCTAAGTAAGATGGTCAGAACGATGGACCGTCGAGCCAGCGATGGACCATTGCACGAGCCATCACAGATCCCGTGTAACAATTTAAAGCCATTTTTAAAAGGGTATTTGGGTTTTTTTTTCCTACCCATTTTAACCCAAAATTATACTAGACAATAGCTCATAACTTCATTATTCATTCACATCATCCAATTAGGGTTTCTCTCAAATATTAATCCCCAAGAACAAGAAACACTAGGTGCTTAATTCCAAGTCAAATATTCAAGCTTTCCTCCACAAATCTTTAAGAAATTATCCACCCAGGTATGTCCAGTGTTCATTCATGGATTCCTTTAGTCCATGAAGCCCAAGAATCTAATTTTAAATTATAAATTATGATGTTTATGTTGTGGATTGATTATGATCATATTGATGTTGTGTATGATACCCAAGTTGGAATCATTAAATGTGTTTTCATTAATTTATGCTAGCATATGGATTGAAATCTACTAAATTATGTTGATTTATACAACCATGATGAATTAATTTAATGTCCAAGCCTAAGCTTATAGTTATGCATGCAAGGTGTTTGATAAAATGCCTAAGAGAATAGGAAACGTGCCTTATGACTCAATTGTGACCAAAATGATGAACCTATGTTTCACCCTTAAGTTCAAATGACTTCCATGTTATTGTTATGCTTTGTGATTGATTGATGTAATGATCATAAGATTAGGCTTATGAAATTATGACATGTTTACATACAGTTCAATTCATGTATGAGCTTATGGCATGCAAATACTTCATGAATATCCCCGATGATTGTACTATGAATTGTTGACTATGGTCATGTGTTAAGAAGTATCAAGTCTTGTTAGTTTTATACTATTGAGTCCTGGGGGTATTTGTACCCGATAATTTAGCTGTGTGCCTAGAGACAGTGTCATATTTTCAAGATACTCTCAGTCAAGCCATGTGCAGTAGAATTCAGTCAGTTTCATGACTCAGGAAAACTCAGTAATCTCAGTAATCTCAGTCAGTTATCAGATCTCAGTGATACTCTGTCAGTTAACAGAACTCAGTAAAATCAGTCCAGTCAGTTTAGTATAATTAATTCAGTATCTAATTAGATGGTAGTAGGGTTTAGCATCGAGGGATCCCAAGGATAGGAACTCACTTACGAGTAGAGGGTGTGATTCTTAAAAGCAATCCTTGATACATCTAACCAGTAAGTCCTCATCCTTTGAGGACATAATCATTACTTTATTATGTCATTACTTAGTTTATTTTAGTAGTTAGAGTTAGTTGGAGACATATTCCATCAACTCCTTATTCAGACAGTTCAGTTTTAGAGATTTTTAGACTACGGTATGTTCAGACAGTTTATTGCATTTCATGTTTTGGTATTGATATACCGTACTCTCAGATAGTATGTTTTATATGTTTTGAACCTTATGGTATGTTTTAGTCTATTATTTTTGCATTTTACATAATATCATACAGTATATTGTTACAGATATCAGTCATGGGTTAGCTTGTGGTCCTTTGGGGTCATGAGTTTCGTGTAGCATTCTGGGTACTAGATTCAGGGCATTACAAACTTGGTATCAGAGCCTAAGGTTCAATAGTGTTCTAGGAAGTCTGAAAGCTGCATCTAGTAAAGTCTTGTGCATGGGTGTGTTGCGCACCACATTTATGTGCAGGAGGCTATGAGATGTTTTAGGAATAGTTTCCCATTTTTTAGTATTCATGTTGTGTCAGTGAGCATAACCTCAAGTTAATCCCTCAGTCTAATCCCATTCTCTTCCATTTATAGAATATGCCTCCCAAGAAAAGAAGTGGGAATCATTCAACCCCTCAGCCCGAAGATCCTTTGGGCGAACATATCTCTCATGTAGAGTTCAGAGCTACATTCACTACTCTTACTCAGTCAGTTGCTGCTCAGAATGAATGACCGAATATCATTCTAGCTAACCCAACGGCCAATTCAGCTGTAGCCAGGATTCAAAACTTCACCCGAATGAATCCTCTATTTTTTTTTAGGTCTAAGTCAGATGAGGACCCTCAGGAATTCCTTGATTAGGTTTATAAGGTTACCGACATCATAGGGATTACTCCTAGTGAGAGTGCTGAGCTAGCTGCACATCAGTTGTAGGATGTTGCTCATACTTGGTTTAAATAGTGGAAGTCAGAAAGGTCAGTTGATGCAGGATCTATAGAGTGGGAGGAGTTTTTCACCGCATTCCTAGAGAGGTTCTTTTCCCTAGATCTGAGAAAAGCTAAGATGTTAGAATTTATCAACCTCAAGTAGGGCAACATGACGATGAAAGAGTATCCTCTTAAGTTTACTTAATTAGCCAGATATGCTCCTCATGTGGTTGCAGATAGCAGGGCCAAGATGAGTAAGTTTGTCTCTGGGGTAAATGATAGTATGGTCAATGAGTGTAGGTCTGCTATGTTGAATAGTGACATGAACATAGCCAGGCTTATGACCCATGCTCAATAGATAGAAGAGCAAACAATAAATATGAGGGAGAAACAGAATAAGAGAGCAAGGACAAGTAGTTTTAACTTTCTCAGAAGTTTGTGGGAGGAAACCGTTCTCAGTTCTATCCTAAATTATCAGTTCCAGCTCCTTCTTTATCCAGTGCTCCAGGTCCTAAGTTCAGGGATGGTAATAGAGATTGGGCGCCAGGCTCTAAGTCTCAGGGCAGTATTAGCAATGCTTGAACTAATCCCCTTTGTCAGACGTTTGGTAAAAACCCCAAGGGTGTGTGCAGAGCTGGCAGCGATGTCTATTTCGAATGTGGAAATACAGGCCACAGATTCATAGATTATCCCCTATCAGGTTATCAGGTTCAGTAGAACCGTTCTTCATTTCAGTTCGGTCGCCCAAATCAGCAGGGTGCCACTTCCAGTGCTACTAGTCGGCAACGTCCAAATCAATTTTATTCTCTCCAGTCCCGATATGATCAGGAAAATTCTCCTGATGTGGTTACTGGTACATTACAGATCTTTCACTTGTATGTTTACGCTTTGCTAGATCAAGGAGCTTTTTTGTCTTTCATTACTCCGTCTATAGCAGTTGATTTTGGAGTCAGTCCTAAAATTCTAGTAGATCCCTTTTCAGTCTCTACCCCAGTGGGTAAAACCATCATAACCCGATGGGTATATAGGAACTTTTCAGTTATGATATTTCAGAAAGTCACCTCAGCAGACTTAGTCAAATTAGACATGACTAATTTTAATATCATTCTCGGTATAGATTGGCTTTTTCCTGCTATTCCACAGTCGACTGCAGAAATAGAGTTATCCAGTTTCAGTTCCCGAATGAACCCATCTTATAATAGAGGGGTAGTACTTCAGCTTTCAAAGGTCATCTTATTTCCTACCTTCGGGCATGGAAAATGATATCTAAAGAATGTGTCTATCATTTTGTTCGAGTTAAAGACACTAGCTCTGAAACTCCCAGTCTCGAATCAGTCCCATTTGTGAATAAATATTCAGATATCTTTCCCGAAGATCTTCCAGGAATTTCTCCCAAAAGGGAAATAGACTTCGGCATTGATCTCTTTCCAGATACTCAACCTATATCTATTCTTCCATACAAAATGGCACCAGCAGAACTTAGAGAACTGAAAGAGTAGTTAAAGGATCTCTTAGATAAGGGATTCATCAGACCCAGCGTATCCCCATGAGGCGCACCAGTCTTATTTGTGTGAAAGAAAGACAGTTCTCTTAGAATGTACATTGATTACCGTCATCTCAATAAACTCACGGTCAAGAATAAATATCCACTTTCCAGAATCAATGATTGGTTTGACCAACTTTATGGTGCCAGTTATTTCTCAAAGATAGACCTCAGATTAGGCTATCATCAGCTCAGAGTCAGAGATGTGACATTCCAAAAATAACTTTTCGTACTCGGTATGGTCACTTTGAATTTCTAGTCATGTCCTTTGGTCTTACCAATGCCCCAACAACTTTCATGGACTTGATGAACTGTGTATTCAAGCAGTACTTGGACATGTTCCTCATAGTATTCATAGATGACATCCTTGTTTATTTCCACAGTGAGCGTGATCATGTAGATCATCTCAAAATAGTATTGCAGACTCTCAGAAATCATTAGTTGTTTGCTAAATTTAGTAAGTACAAATTTTGGCTAAGGTCAGTAGAATTCATTGGTCATATCATTTTCGGTGATAGAATTAGAGTTGATCCTCAAAAGACCAAATCAGTAAGAAACTAGCCTCGCCCTATATCTCCATCAGATATCAGGAGTTTCTTGGGTTTGGCTGGCTATTACCGATGGTTTGCTGAGGTATTTTCTTCTATTACATCCCCTATGTCCATATTGACTCAGAAAAAAGTCAAGTTTCAGTGGTCAGATCCTTGCGAGAAAAGTTTTCAAGAGTTGAAGACTCGAATCACCTCTGCTCCAGTTTTGGCTCTTTCAGATGGTTCTGATGGGTTCCTAGTGTATTGAGATGCATCCAGAGTAGGTTTGGGTTGTGTCCTCATGCAGCATAGTATGGTCATAGCCTACGCCTCCATACAGCTTGAACCCCATGAGAAGATTTATCCTACTCATGACCTTGATTTAGCAGCCATAGTTTTTTCCTTAAAGATTTGGAGGCATTATCTATATGGAGTTCATGTAGATGTGTTCACAGATCATAAGATCCTTCAGTATGTCTTTTATCATAAAGATCTTAATCTTCATCAGAGGAGGTGGTTAGAGCTCTTGAAAGATTACGACATGAGTGTCTTTTATTATCCGAGCAAGGCTAATATGGTGGCCGATGCTCTCAGTAGACTGTATATGGGTAGTGTTGCTCATGTTGAGGATGGTAAGAAAAAGTTAGTTTGGGAAGTCCATCAGGTTGCCAGACTAGGTATCTGCCTAGTTTATTCAGAAGAAGGTAATATATGGGTTCAGAGTAGTTTAGAATCATCTCTAGTATCCAAGGTGAAAGAAAATCAAGATATAGATCCCAGTTTAGTCAAGTTGAAAGAGTCAATCAAAGATCAGAAAGTAGAGGTTTTCTCCTAAGGGGGAGATGGTGTTTTGCGTTTTCAGGGTCGTCTGTGTGTTCTAGGTGTAGATGACTTAAGGCAATGAATCCTTGTAGAAGCGCATGGGGTGTCTCTATTCATCTAGGGGACACTAAGATGTACCACGACTTGCCTGAGATCTATTGGTGAAGTGGGATGAAGAGAAATATTACAGAGTTTATGGCTAAGTGCTTTACATGTCTGTAGGTTAAGATAGAGCATTAAAATCCTAGTGGGTCCATGCAGGAGTTTAGTATTCCTACTTGGAAGTGGGAAAAAGTGAACATGGACTTTATGATGGGTTTACCTCGTACTTGTCACCAACATAATTCAGTTTGGGTCATTGTAGACATGATGAGAAAATCAACTCTTTTTCTTCCAGTCCATACCTCTTATTTAGCCAAGGATTATGCCAGACTCTATATTAGGGAGTTGGTCAGATTGCACGGTGTTCCATTATCTATTATCTCAGACAAAGGTACCCAATTCACCTCTCACTTTTGGTAAGCATTCTAAAAGGATCTTGGTACCCAAGTTCATCTCAGTACAACCTTCCATCCCCAGACAGATGGTCAGGCAAAACGAACCATTCAGACTTTAGAATAAATGCTAAGGGAATGTGCAATTAATTTCAAGGGTAGTTGGGATAACCACTTGCCTTTGATTGAGTTTGCATATAACAAAAGCTATCATTCTAGTATTTGGATGGATCCATTCGAAGCTCTTTATGGTAGGAGATACAGGTCTCCAGTCGGTTGGTTCAAAGTTAGTGAGGCCTCAGATATAGGGCCTGACTTAGTATTCAATGCCTTAAAAAAGTCTAATTGATCAGAGAAAGACTCTGGGCTGCTCAGAGCCGACAGAAGTCTTATACAGATATGTGCAGAAGGGATCTCGAGTTTGAGATGGGTGATTATGTCTATATAAATATCTCTCCCATGAAGGGAGTGAAGCGGTTCTGCAAGAAGGGAAAGCTTAGTCCCCGATATGTCGATCCCTTCAAAATTCTCAGTAGTTTCAACAAGGTAGCTTATAAGCTCGAGTTGCCTTCAGATCTGACATCAGTTCATCTAGTCTTCTATGTTTCTTTGCTAAAGAAGTGCATAGGTGACCAAGCAGTCATAGTCCCTATTCAGAGCATAGATATTCAGAACGACCTCTCTTATAAAGAGATTCCAATCAAAATCCTAGACTATCAGACACGTAGACTAAGGAACAAAAAATTCCCTCTAGTCAAAGTTCTTTGGCAAAATTAGTCCATTGAGGGAGCTACTTGGGAAGCAGAAGCAGATATGCGAACCAAGTACCCTCACCTCTTCTCTGCTAACTTAGATCTAGCTCAAGGTAACAGTTCTCCTTAAGCTTTTCAGTTTTATGTTCAGGTTTTAGTTACAAGCTTGGTATCAGTTTTATGTTCATAATTTCATTATAAACTTGGTATTAAATACCATTGCATATTCATTCATTCATTCAAGTATCATTTCACTCAAGTAATCATGAATCAGATATGCATTTTTATTGTGAGAAACTTAGTTCCTCAGAACACTCAGTCATGCATCAGGAATCAATTACTCATGCATCAGATATGCATGTTCAGTATGATATATATTCAATTTATCAGTCATGTTAGTCATGAAGTCATGTTTCAGTCATTCTTGTTCAGGATGTACTTCAGTCTATCATTTATCCCCTCTTATTCAGTCTCATTCGAGGATGAATGTTTCCAAGGGGGAGATATTATAATACCCCATATTTCTTTAAGTCAAATCTAGTCTCCAAAAAAGTTAGTTATGACTTCCTAAATGATTAATGTTTAAATCGGTTAGAATTTCCTCAATTTCAACTTTTTATCATGTGGAAAACTTAATTAGGTTTCCAATGATACCAATTTCTTCTAGATCCAATATCGGATTAGAAAGTCATGAACGTTTTACTGAGAGCTGTCAGAACCACCTAGGTACGACGGGAAGGTTGATGGACCAACGAGTTAGCGACGGACCATCGCCTAAACCATCACAGCTAAGGTAGTAAGTCAATCTTCTGGCTAAGGTGCGACGGACAGGTTGACGGACCGTCAAGCTAGCGATGGACCATCGCCCAAGCCGTCGCTACTAAGGCAGTGAGCTCCTATTCTGGCCCAAGTGTGACGGTCAGTTTGATGGACCGTCGAGCCAGCAACGAACCGTCACACGAGCTGTCGTAGATCTCGTTCAGCAATTTAAAGCCATTTTTAAAAGGGTATTTGGGTCTTTTTCCAACCGTTTTAACCCCTAATTATACCAGACAATAGCTCATAACTTCATTATTTTTTCACAACATCCAATTAGGATTTCTCTCAAAGATCAATCCCTAAGAACAAGAAAACCTAGGTGATTAATTCCAAGTCATGAATTCAAGCTTTCTTCCATAAATCTTTAAGAAATCATCCACCTAGGTATATCAAGTGTTTATTCATGGATTCTTTTCATCCATGAGGCCTAAGGGTCCAATTTTAAATTATAAATTGTGATATTTATGTTGTGGATTGATTACGATCATGTTGATGTTGTGTATGATACCCAAGTTGGAATCTTTAAATGTGTTTTCATTAATGTAAGCTAGAATGTGGATTGAAATCTACTAAATTGTGTTGATTTATGCAACCAAGATGACTTAATTTAATGTCCAAGCCTAAGCTTATAGTTATGCATGCAAGCTGTTTGATAAAATGCCTAAGAGAATAGGAAACATTCCTTATGACTCAATTGTGACCAAAATGATGAACCTATGTTTTACCCTTAAGTTCAAATGACACCCATGTTATTGTTATGCTTTGTAATGGATTGATGTAATACTCATGAGATTAGGCTTATGAAATTATGACATGTTTACATGCAGTTCTATTTATGTGTGAGTTTATGGCATGCAAATACTTTATGAATATCCTCGATGATTGTACTATGAATTGTTTACTATGGTCATGTGTCAAGAAGTGTCAAGTCTTGTCAGTTTCATGCTATTGAGTCCTAGGGGTACTTGTACCCAACAATTTAGCTGTGTTCTTAGAGCCAGTGTCATGTTTTCAAGATACTCTCAGTCAAGCCATGTGCAGTAGAATTTAGTCAGTCTCATAACTCAGGAAAACTCAGTAATCTCAGTCAGTTATCAGATCTCAGTGATACTCCATCAGTTAACGAAACTCAGTAAACTCAGTCCAGTCAGTTCAGTATAATTAATTCAGTGGCTAATCATATGGGAGTACAATTCAACACCGAGTGAGCTCAAGGATGGGAGTACAATTCCGCATTTTACATGATGTCATACAGTATACAGTACAGATATCAGTCATTGGTTAGCTTGTGGTCCTTCGGGGTCATGAGCACCATGTAGTATTCCGGGTACTAGATTTGGGGCGTTATAAATACCCAACTATAACTGCCTAACAACCTATGTCAGATGAATTTCCGATATATAACAAGATAGAACAATAAATACTCAAAGACAATAACAAAATCCATAACCATAACCAACCAACAATCCAATCAAATATCCAGCCTGTGTCATCCCCAATACCAATGCCAAGGCTGACACCAATATCGATACCGCCCATGCCCATAGTAGTAACACAAAGCCTCTAACTGAGGACAAAGACCATCCGATCAGAACATGCCCCCGACCATAGACAAAACCAACATTCAAGAAATTAACAAAAGTATGAAAAGATATCCATAGTATGAAATAGAGTCTTCTTGAGTATGGAAGCTCACCACTTTATTCTGACATAAATACTGTTCCCAAATTTAATCACTGAGCAGGTGGAGTAGTATGGGCGGTTCCTTCACCGCGTAGGGATACAATGCCCAAAGACGGGTTAGCGGGTGAACGCTAGCATGTACTCAAGTATAAGGATAAAATAATGCCAATATTTAAAATCAAGTAAATAACTAAGTGAAATTTTATTTATACATATATATATATAATATTTATATATTCCATGCTGGGAAAGGGAACCGGGTTTAGCATGAATTTAAAACTTTAACCTGGGTTTTGTAGCTTGACCATCTAAAGACAACTACGGGCTATATGGGTACAGTATTACCCCCTAAATGGGCCCCAGTGCGTGTAGCCGTATGAACTGGAGACATCACAGGGGTCGGGGATCCCCATGTACCCTTTTCCTTCTATGATACATATATACAAGTATAAACTTATGGGATTCCCATGTACCCCACAAGTATATGGTCACCATGACCAACCCTTATGTCGGCAAACATGAGTTTTCAGTGTTCGTCATCGATCTCACACCTTTACTGTTAGCAATCACACCCCTCATTATTCCCAAATTAAAACCTTTAGCATATAACCAAACCACCAATTCCAAGAGCTAATTACCAAAGTATTATGAAGTGGTATCGTCATACCGACTATAGCTTGCAAGCAATGCCATTAGCCAATACTTAGGAGATTCCCATGTACCTTACATGATTTTCAATTAAACCAAAACCATGGACACCAAGGCCTTTTTAATTTATGTAAAACCATTTCAAACAATTTAGGTTCCATTACTAAGTTATACAATGCAAAGTTTCCAATAGACGACAAACTACGTGACAAAAACATTCTCATAGGTATTTTATCAAACATGTTGAGGGCATATAGTTTCCAAGACCAGAGCCGAGCAATTTGGCAAATCCAAAGTAACCCTAAACCCATTTACCATTTCCATGCATTCCACAATGTTCAAACCAACATTATAATATGAAAAATCATAAGTAAAACATGGAAAAAACAATATCCAACTATTAATAACCAAAAACCCCAACATATATTGCAAAACCAACATAAACCCATAATAATATCATGAAAACCATTCATTAAAACATGAATTTAGTTGAACTAACAATGAGAGAGGAGTAACATGCCTTATATACCAAGAAAGATGGAGAGATTTACTTTTGAAAGCCCCTAATTGAATCAGCTTGAGAAAACCCTAACTTTTTTTTGAACCAAAAGCTTGAGAGAGATTTAAGAGTGTTTAAAGTGTTTTTGATTGAGAATAATAGTGTAAAGGAAGTCCCAATAGTGTTTTAAGTAGTGGGGTCAAAAAAAGTTAAGAGGAGGAATATCCAGATTACCCCCAACATAAACTGTAACAATCACCGCAGGAGGGTATGATTTGGACCTCTCACTCGTACCCACATCATACGAGTGGTACCCTTCATTTGTACGCTAGGTATAAAGTTGGACTACCATTCTGTCCAACATACGAGTTCATGGACTAACTCGTATCAACATCATACGATTGGTAACTTATAATCGTACCCTAGGCAATATATGATGAAGATTTCACACTGATTAACCTACACATAATACGACTAGTAAGCTTAAGTTGTATCAAGGCTAGAGAGTTCGAAACCCAGGAAATTTCCAAGGCTCAAATTCAGGGTGTTTCTATGATCTTCCACTTGGATCATTCATCCTCGAATGATGGAACAAGGCACTAAAAGCACGATTAAAACCCCAAAAACTCCTACTCCGACCTTTAACCAAGTTAGAAAACAAAGATGTGATGAAGAACACATACCTTCCATATGAATTTTTGGAGCAAAAAACAAGAACGGATACTTAGACTTCATGTACTCTTCCTCTTCCCAAGTAGCTTCTTCAAATTTGTGGTTCTTCCAAGAACCTTAATCGAAGCTACATCTTTGGTCCACAACCGATGAACCTACTCATCCAAGATCTCAATCAGGACCTCCTCATAAGATAAGGAATTCAAAATACCAATATCCTTGACATGTATAATTTGAGACGGATCACCCAAACACCTCCTCAACATAGAAACATGGAACACCGTATGAATGGAGCTCAAACTAGAAGGAAAATCTAAATTATATGCAATATTACAAACCCTTGTTCAAATAAAGTACGGACCAACATACCGGGGAATGAGATTCCCCTTCTTACCAAACCGCATTACTCCCTTCATGGGAGATACCTTTAAGAACACCTTATCCTCAACCTCAAACTCTAACTCTATTAGCCTCACATTCGTATAGGACTTTTGGCAACCTTCTCCATGGCTTGGTGAACCAAATCTGGGCCAAATATATCTGCCTTACCAAGATCAAACCACCCAATAGGATATCCACATCTCCTACCATACAACGCTTCAAATGAAGCCATCCCAATGCTAAAGTGGTAGCAATTATTATAGGCAAACTCTATAAGAGGCAAATGCTTAACCCAACTACCACCATAATCAATCACACAATCACGAAACATATCCTCTAATGTATGAATAGTTCTCACCACTTTCCCATCCAACTGCGGGTGAAAAATAGTATTAAGACTCACCTTAGTCCCCAAAGCTTTCTGAAACGACCGCCAAAATTGAGATGAAAATTTCGTACCGCAATCCAAGATGATAGAAATAGGTACCCCATACAACTTCACAATGTCATAGAGATACAACCTTGTATAATCCTCAACTAAGAAGTTAGTCCTCACTTGAAAAAAGTGAGCCGACTTTGTCATCCTGTCCACGATGACCCAAATCTAATCAAATTGATTTCGACATCGAGGAAGATTAGTAACAAAATATATATTGATTACCTTCCATTTCTATTTAGGCAATTCAATTCTTAATACAAACCTTCGGGCTTATGTGCTCAACCTTCACTTGTTGACACACTATGTACATGGCCCCAAAATTAGCCACATCTTTCTTTATAATGTTCCACTAATAAATTTCCTTAATGTCTTGATATATTTTCTTCGAACCAGGATAAACAACATAACGTGACTCATGTACCTCCATAAAGTTCCTATCTCACAAACTATCTACATCAGGAACACATAATCTCCTTTGGTACCGCAAGCTACTATCACCACTAATCTCAAAGGCCACCACCTTATGCCCACCAACGTCACCCTTGATACTCATCAACATAAGATCTAAAAATTATTTCTCCTTAATTTCAACACCAAGAGATGACTGATCCAATTTCTGAATGAACACACCACCAGACGAACTCCAAGGTTATCCAAATGGTGAATGTCCTTCACCAACTCCCACTTCTCCTTATCCACATGAGCTAGACTCCCCATGGATAACCTGCTAAGAGCATCAACAATCACATTAACTTTACCTGGATAGTAGTGAAGACTCATGTCATAATCCTTGAGCAGCTCAAGCCATCTTCTTTACCTGAGATTAAGCTATTTTTGAGTAAACACATACTACAAGCTCTTATGATTAGAAAAGCTATCCACATTCACTCCATACAAATAGTGATGCTAGAATTTCTATGCAAAACCATAACTAACAATTCTAAATTATGAGTTAGATAATTTCTCTCATGCACCTTCAACTGTCTAGAGGTATATGTTATCACCTTACCATGCTGCATTAAAACACAACCAAGTCCCACACGAGATGTATCAGAGTATACCACAAAACCATCGGTGCCGTTAGACAAAGTCAAAATCAAAGCCAATGTTGGCATACTCTTCAGCTTCTCAATACTACCCTCACAAGTATTAGACCATAAGAACTTTACCTTCTGCTGAGTCAACTTAGTCAACGGGACAGCTATAAAAGAAAAACTCTCCATAAACCTCTTGTAGTAGCCAGCTAAACCTAAGAGCTCTAAATGTCGGTTGGAGTCGTGGGTCTAGGCCACTTTTTAACCACTTCAACCTTCTGTGGATCTACCATGATCCCTTCACTAGAAATGATATGACCCAGAAAATAGAAAATGTTCAACCAAAATTCATATTTCAAAAATTTGGCATAAAACTACTACTCTCTCAAGGTCTGCAACACCAAATGAAGCTGATCGACATGATCCACCTCACTCTTAGAGTACACCAGAATATCATTTATGAACACAATAATGAACAAGTCTAGAAACTGCTGGAAGACCCTATTCATTAAATCCATGAATGCCGTTGGGGCATTGGTCAATCCAAAAGACATAACTAGAAACTCATAATATCCATACTGAGTATGGAAGTCAGTCTTAGAGATATCCTCCTCCCTAATCTTTAACTGATGATACTCGAATCCAAGATCAATCTTTGAGACATACTTAGCATCTTGTAACTGATCAACCAAATCATCTATTCTTGGAAGGGGATACTTATTCTTTACCACCACCTTATTCAACTGACGATAATTAATACATATCCGCAGGGAACTATCCTTCTTACGCACGAATAACATCGATGCACCCGAAGGGGATGCACTAGGATGGATGAAATCCTTATCTAATAGATTTTTTAACTGCTTCTTAAGCTCCTTCAACTCAGTCAGAGCAATTTTATACAGAGGAATAGAAATTGGACGAGTGTCCAAAGCAAGATCAATCCCAAACTCAATCTCTCTATCAGGAGGAACACCAGGAAGGTCATCAGGGAAGACCTTAGGAAATTCATTTACTATAGGAACCGAATGCAAAGAAGGACCGTCCGAGTTAAAATCTTTAACCCGGACTAGATGATAGAGGCACTCTTTAGATATTAATCTTCGAGCTCTAAGATATGATATGAATTTCCCCTTAGGAGCTAGGGAACCACCTCTCACTCAATAATTGTCTCATTAGGAAATTTAAAGAAAACCTTATGGGTATGAAAGTATAGAGGTGCATAGCACGAGTGCAACCAATCCATCCCCAGTATAACATCAAAATCTACCATATCTAATTTAATTAGATCTACCACAGTTTCTCTACTACCAATAGATACTACATAACCCTATAGACTCTTTTAGCAATCACAGAGTCATTTACTAGGGTAGAAGCAGAAAAAGGATCTGAAACACACTCCGAACCAAAATCAAATTGCACAACCACAAATAGGGTCACATAAGATAGAAAGGAACTTAGTCCAAGTAAATAGTACACATCACGAGGAAAGCGTTTCAACATACCAGTCATGATACCATGTGATGCCCGAACTCCTAACTAGTAGTGAGAGCATAAAGCCAGTTTTGACCAGTGTCGGAGCCAGATGGTGCACCCTTTGGTGTCGGAGTTAAAGAGGAGGAAACAAGAACCTTGTTTGCCCCTGAAGCAACCTTACCAATAGGACAGTTTCTAAGAATTTACCCTGGCTGGCCACAGTTAAAGCACTTGTCCCTTTTCTCATCATATAAATCCCGATATAATTGACTATATAATCTGCAAGGAAGATATGATAGAGCTGACCAAGCCCTACTAGCCTAAGATTTGGCACCCTATTCCCTAAAGTTATCGCTACCATAGAAACGTTTATCACCCAACGACTTTGGTTAGGGAGCACTAGCAGTCAAATAAGACCCTGAATTGCCCCACTTATTCTTGGGCCACTTACCACCATCCCTACCACTCTGTTGTTGGATACTGATATTTCGGCTTTTGACAGAATATTTTACATCCTTTGAAGAAAATGATCTTGTATTTAACACTGGATTTTAGTGTTTTTAGGTTAAGAAGTTAGATGAAGGAAAAACTTGGAAAAATAGCAGAAAAGGGCCACTGATGGTCAAACTGGCAGACCGTCAGCCATGCGATGGACCACCAGGGTGGTCATCAAAGTAAAACAGAAGGAAGCAAATAAGTGGTCTATGCGATGGTCCAAGTGGAGGACCGTCAACCATCCGGCGGACTGCCAACTTAGCCGTCAGGATAAAATAGAACATGACATTTTAGAGGATCAAGCGACGACCCATATGACGGACCGCCAGGCCAGCGATAGCCCACCAACATGGCAATAAACCCTTAGCAAAACATGAAATTTTGGGACCATCAGTGACGATCCATACGTTGGACCGCCAGGCTTCCGACAGGCCATTAGCCTGACCATCAACTTGGATACGCCTTTTCTGAGTTTGAATTTTGAATCCTCTATACCTGAGAACATGTAAATACCCAATTTAGGTTTTATTTAGGTATCTTTGATCATATTTTAATCTTTGAAATTTATCGTAACATAGTATTCTCTGATATTCAAGCTAGAATTGTAGATCTAATCATTTTATGCTTATTCTTTTCTGAAGATTCAAGAACAATTCTTGTGATTTTTGTAAGTAAATCCTGAATTTATTTATGAGAAACATAATGACTTCTTATTTTTCTTCTATTGAGATGTGTGGCTAAGATCCCATAACTAGGGTTATGGGAGCCTTGATGTGAATAACAGATTGGGGCTATGAAAACATTTGATTTTAATGGTTAACTGAAGTTGTATAAAACCTTCTTCATAATAATGACCTTTCTTGGTTGCAAACTTGAAGGGTGATCCTGAGAACATCACTTGTTCGAATAGAAAAGTTCTTGTTGGGAAAAGAAGAGGTTTACATGGAATCTAAGGGCTTTAACCTTTGGGTTAAGGGTTGATGCCTTAACGGGATAAACCCATATGAGAGAATAGTTGAGTAAATTAACGCATTCTTTAAGTTCGAGAGAATTGGAAGATAATCTACGCATTTAAGTTAAAAGACAAATGGGTAAATTATAGGATTCAATAACTCTTGCAAATGAAGTGATTAATTGAAAATTCAAAATAATTCACAACCCTAGCTGCTTGAACATCTTGGTAACCATAACTCTAGTTTGTCTACTCTTATTGAATTATTATTTGCAATAAGAATCGCTGACCCCCTTTAATTCGGAACCTTTGATCAATAATTTAGTAACAACCACAATATTTAGTGAACACAGTATTCCCTATGGGATTCAACCCCCACCTAGTTGGGTTATATGTTTGATAACAACCACTTAATCTCTTATAAGTGAGGTGTAATTTGGGCGTATCAAATTTTGGCGCCGTTGTCGGTGAATACGGTTTCTAATTAAGTTTGTGTTTGTTAGTAGACCTTTGGTAAAGTTTCCCAAATTTTACTTTTCTTTGTTGTTTTTGTTCTTTGCAGGGTAATCTTTATGTATGCCAAGTACACGGAGGTCAGGTGAACCATTATTACCAGTATATCCAAAAACTCAGTTGATTGGTAGAATGGCAGACCAACAAGAAGCTGAGCGCTTAGCAACTTTGGCTAATGCGCAAGTTAATCAGCAAAATATTGATAATCCAGGGCGAGTGACTAAGGCTGATGACAAAGATTTGGGAGACGATGATTTGTTAGTCCCTGCTAACCAAAGGCATACAAAGAATGTAGCTACACCGTTGAATCATAATATAAACAGAAATCATCCTTTCAGAGCAAGACAAGATCGGCAACCTGTGCAATTTGATCTTGAGGAGGATGAGGAAGAAATGGATGGAGCAGGTGCAACTGGACCTATTATTCCTTCACCTTTGGCACCCGAATCTAAGTTCAACATCACTAGTACTATGATTTAATTACTTCATCTGAAGGGGCTATTTGGTGGACTTTCGGGTGATGATCCGAACATGTATTTAGTGAATTTTGCACTATTTACAAGTCTTTTGATAACCTTACAGTAGGGAATAAATCCATCCATATACGTCTATTCCCATTTTCTCTGTTTGGGGAGGCAACACTGTGGCTTAATGGGTTGACTTCTGATTCTATAACAAACTGGAGGTATCTGAAAGTAGATTTTCTATAAAGGTTCTTTCCGCCATCCAGGATGTTATAGTTAAGGGACGAGATTAGTAATTTCAGGCAGCTATCGAATGAAGCTCTTCATGAGCGATCTAGATCATATAATAAGTTTAAAATTCCTAAATGCCCAAACAGACCCTCCAGTATAAATATGGTGCACGACACATTCATAAGAGAGGTTCTACTAGACATGGCTTTGTAAACTCCCTGGGACAACTGAACCTATGCTTTGATACCAAGTTTGTCACGCCCCTATAATGATTTGTACGGATATGAGTCATATGAACATCTGTTGTACAAACAACATATGACCTAAGAAAGTTATAGAAT
Source organism: Capsicum baccatum var. pendulum (assembly GCA_030864225.1). NCBI lineage: Eukaryota > Viridiplantae > Streptophyta > Magnoliopsida > Solanales > Solanaceae > Capsicum > Capsicum baccatum. Next base: position 98,772,005 of record CM061551.1, read on the forward strand.
AATAATCGAGCAAAAAACCAATTGTAAGCAGTGTACACATACTAAAGAGTTATCTACATAAAAATTATACAACATGACTCTATATAGTGTCTAGGAAGCCTTTAAAGAGTTTACACCATTGTATTACTAATAACTAGTCGAGACAGGTCTCGATGTACTTAAATGACAACTTGCATATGTAGCTAAAGGTACTAGACATAATTTGGCTCCAGGTAGAGATGGAGCTCACCAACATACCAACTGAGGAAGGAAAGGAACCTAACATGGATGTCTGCTTACTTGCGGACCTAATCCTATATTTATAAAGAAGGTGCACCCCCAACATAGGGACGTTAGTACGTATATAATATGTACTAGTATATAAAGCAGATAGAATAACATGCGGACATATAAGGATGCTCAATGAGTTAAGTAAACAAATGAGAGACTATGCAATCAAATACTAGAAACTCCTATCTAGAACTATAACTTATGAATGTATAAGCAATAGATATGCAATACAGAATGATAGTCTATGCATTTTTCTTGTTAACTTATTATATGACATCTTATGAGTAATTCATCATTTATGAATTGCCTAATGATTTGCCTAAGTGATGTCTTTTGCCTACCTTTACTATAAGTACGATGACCTATCAAAAGCAATTTGTGTCAAACATATAACATAAGTTGCTCAAATACTCATTTCTATGGTTTTATGCATATAATTGTAATCACAGTTTGATACAGGGTGCGCCCCCCATGGGATCACTATGAGGGTCTGCCCGCAGGCTATATGTGGTATATATTGGCTCGTGTTAGGGGAACTAGTACATGACAGTCCAGCTGACTCCAAATTCAAATGATGCCACAAGGGCGTGTACGCCACAGTGTTCGGGCTCACTATAATGGTCTGGTCTCAATTCTGTACACAAAATTACATCACGTGAGTGTGCCAAACCAAACCTATAAATACCCTCCCGTGGTTAACTTTTATCAATTAATGCCTTGTAGGTCTATGCCGGTATGTTATGATAATTCTTGTTTAGCCATTCAAATAGTATTCCCATATACGATTAACTTGTTTAGTAGTATTGAGATATGTAAATGCTATATCTTTATATCATATCATAACATGTGGCTATGTGATCAACTATACTATGGCCATTTCTTCCAGTTTATAACATGTAATACATGCGACACGTGACTTCTAAGTATATCAAAAAGACACAAACATAGCCATGTTAGAACTTTATAGATACACGACCCAACAAGGAGCATATCAATATTATGACCTCAGCAGATAGACACAGGAAGTATGGAGACAAGTTCAAATGGAAAGAACACACAGACGTATGGATACAACGAATGTGTAGTCATGTGCCTAACATACCACACAAAAGCTCTATTTATATAAGCAATCATACAACTCATGTTGAATTTTACTGGAGAAACATGTGAATTTACGAAGAAGAAGTTTTAGCTTTACATACCTTGGATGTCTCACCAGCTAACGATGGTATCAAGAGTTTCAAACAACTCAACCCTCCTAGGTGCAGTCTTTGCTCAACCAAATAATAACAATCGATGAGCAATCATTCCAACACAATCAACTACATATATAATACACAGAAAATTTCATCAGTAGTACAAAGTTTATCTAACAACATATTTCAATATTCTTTCCTTAAGCCTAAAATTAATCAAATTCCTTAACAATGTTCGGGGAGATTTCTTATTTTTCAACTTACCAAGGTTGATATCAAATATATCCCGTCAAATAGAAATGCCCAAAAACTTCATTTTTTAATCATAATTCATTTTTTTCCTCTAGAGAAAAAAAATCCTAATTAACAAGACCCATTTCAAGAACTAGCATGAAATTCAAATTAAATGGCAATTACTATCTTATACAATATCCCAAATTCATAATCCATTATCCATAACTAAATTTGAGTTGAGGTCGAGAAATTACCTATTTGAGATTAACCCGCAACTTGTGTTCTTGAAAATTTTATAAAATCATTAGATGAACACTAACAATCGCTTAGCAATTTTGAATCGACATAAGCTACTCACTTGTACAAAACACTTCTTTCTTTGTGAACTATGAGCCTCACGTTACCTCTGAATAGGATGATAAATGGACACTCTTTTATTTCTGGGAGAACTTTCTAGCTAAAGTAGTATACTAATTGCTATCCTTATGAATAAAAGGAAGGTAAAAGGGAGGGGCCCATGTGTTTCCAATTATAAGTAACTTAAATAGGGGGACTATACTAATTGCTATCTCTTTTGTTTTTAACCGACAATATATAAATAGTATAATATATAAGTTATACACAACTCCAATGGTACATATAGGCATAACTCAAAATTAGTTTAAGTCATCACATTGCACGGTTCATGTACTCCCATGTTTTTATGACTTTATAATTGAGATCACTATTTAAATTTCTTAAATATCAGATTATATACACCGCTAGAAGATACACTCAATGATAATTTATTTGGGATACAGTACATCAAGTAACTCTTTACAGACTAAAAGTTACATTCGCTCAAGGTGTTAGAAAATTGATTTTTTTTCGTAGTGTTACAATCTCCCCCACTTAGTATCATTCATCCTCGAATGATACTTGTAGCTTAATTTGACTCCTACTGTTAGCCAAGACATTAATGAAATCACCCACTACAACTTTCACTTTACCTTTTCCACCTAAAGGTCTTAAAATTTGGCTCTCTCAATTTTTTTCTAAAAGCCTTGATAGAGTTTCTTCTGTAAATAGGGCTATGGAAAATCTGTCAGTCATCCAGAATATATATAAATATGCTTCACAGAGCGTCACACCAAGTATAATGCTCAACGGATAAAATACGAGGCTCCATTGGGCCTTATAATCAAATGATGGCTATAATCAAGGTTGTAACTTACCTTATACTCCACATTCAGAAGTTGCATTCATGCAAGTCCCTAGGATTATAGATACATGTCGTGCGACTCAATCTAACTGATCACTCAACTTTCCTCTAACTTAAGATAAACTTAACCCTGAATCTTACCTCTCTACTTAGTAGGTATGTATCGAGGCATACAAAATCTAAACAACAATCAAATCATACAGAAACTTAATATGTTGTCAAGTAAGCATGAAATACATGTAATCATGTAAACATATGAGCTACAAAAATAAAAAATAAAAATCTTTGCCTATGAACATATAAACTTGATAAGCATGCAACTTGTAAACTAGGGAAGAACATAAAATGTAACCTACACGGTATAAGCTGCGAAAACCTATGGCAGAAGAATTTGTAAACTATAAAATAGCATGTGGACATAGATAATACATAGATGCTTGTAAATAAATAAGTTATGACACAAAATTCATCATATTAAACATATCATATCAACGTCTGTATTAATAGAAATATTTAACTATTTCATTCTATGTGTAGTGAATTTATTACACACTAGAATTATGCATTAAGATTTTCATTCGCGCCAACGCAAACAAGGATAACTACAGCAACCAACTATTGCTCCTTTGAGGTCCAAAATAAGTATTCAAAATGTAAAAGCGTAAACAGCCTGATGACGACACTAGTCCTCCAAAGGAGAGAGTTTCTCTAAAATTTTAAAAGATAGATATAAAAAGAATAAAATTTGATAATCATTCTATATGGACTTTAAGAAACTGAGAGCTAGGAGATAACTACACAACAGATATCTACTTTCAATGTATGTAATTTTTTAATGTAAAGAAAACAGTTCTCTCTCATTTTCCCTTTTTTAAGGCAAGTATATAGCTCTTCAGAAAAACTAGTATCAGCCACAACAAGGATATATGTAAAACTTTTCTATCTAGAGGTTCCAACTACTTAAAGCGAGAGAGCATCCAAAATTTTGAGAAAAGTACTTGCAACATAAGTATGTAATAAATATGTGGAAATATACTCGTTGAGTAGGAACTCAAAAATACAATATGTTTTTAACAGTCTCAAGGTCCTCATTGAGAGTGGCTTTGTCCGATAATAATTAATCTCCAGCTATTAGCAAGTTAACAGATTCAACAATACAGTCCATCCTATTGAATATTGAAGAATAACACTTCTTTTTTTCAAACCCAGTATGACAATCCTTTCGACTAAAACATGTTTTACCAATTGAAGAAAAATATTAATCACTCACCAATAATAGAAAGCAGAATCATGTCTCCAATAAATCAATCAAATAAACCTTATAAGCAAAAAAAAATACTATATGAGCAAATAGAGTGTTGACATCTCTAAATAGATTCATCGTGAAAATTGTATAATACTTAAGCAACTATATCATAAATAGGGTGAGATATAAACAAACAATTCGTAAAACATATAATTATTTTTAAAAAAAAATTTTATATATACATATAATCAAATAGACAGTTAAACAACAGAAGTACTTAAGACTTAAATCTTAAAATTGTGAAAATATATAACATGAAAATAGCTCTAATAAGAAATATGAGCATATAAACTCAAACTATAGCCTTTAAACATATAAACTTACAATGTATAAATAGTTAAACATGGGCAATTTAATTTTGACATTCTAATTATATAAACTTTTAAAACGTGTAACATTTAAGAAAATAAGCTATAGGATATGTAACATAGAAATGGGAAACCTATGATGTCTATAGCATGTAAATGAATAACCTATGATACATAAAAAAAATCTCTAAATATGTACATACGCAACATTCGTTCAGATATTTTATGAAGCAAATGTGCAAATAAGTAATTTGTAAAACACGCAATCCAAGAAATAAGTACTCTAGATAGTGATAAAATAGCTAAATACTTAGTGAACAATATCAAACGAAAGGGATACATGAACATGAGAACTAATGAAACTTGTGAGCAGATTCAATTTAGGAACAAATACACATTTTTAGTTAGGGGATATAAATAGTAAAATAAAACCATTAAGTATTTTATGAGGTAACATAATAGGCTACGATAACGGGGGTGATGTCCAATGAAGGGAACATGTAAATATGTGAGAAAATAATGTATATTATTAAATAGACAATTGAAATAGTTGACAGTAAATGGGTAGATTGCGTACCTAACATGTAAGCACACTTACCATGTATAATCTAGGGTCTTATTGACACATAGAAGAGAAACATGTGACAAGGGTTGGATTGGAAAGTTCAAGCACACAAATCTAGTAATAAACACATATTTAAAGTACTTGGACGCACTTATAAGATCATGGGAGGTAGGAACAAGCTCATTAGTAATGCTAAAAATCATACCTCATTTCTATATATCCTTTACTAGGGAGAACACTTAGGAAACTCACTTTATTGGCAGTAACACTAGTATGAGATTTCATGCCAAAGAATATGAAAACGAATAGCCTTACATACACAAATTTATATAACATATAGTGTATAAGAAAATGATCTAAGATATAGGTAACATATAAATAAATAGTTAAAAAAAAATATTTAACATTTGAATTAGTATTTATAAAACATATAGCATGTAAGCACTCCCTTTATAAAATATATATATAAAAAAGACTTATATAACATGTAACTTATGAACAAATGGTATAGGATATGTGTATCATATGAACAATATGTAACGTATAACCTAGAAACAAAAGATTTTGATGCAAATAACATATATATATAAAAAACAAATCTGTAAGGCACATAATAGAAAAACTAATAAGCTGATGAAAATAAGAAACATGTAACATGTATAATCCAACAAGCAAGTAAGATATAAGATTCAAATTTATGGATTCATGACAAATTAACATGATAGGTATCCAAAAACCACATCTATACCAACACCAATTCTCATAAAACGACTATCACTAGTTATTGAAGCTATATAATCATTCGTCTAACCATTATAAAAGTCGTACTTTATCTGGGAGTATTCCATTTATATACTTAATTTAGGCTATCCATATAACCTTCAGTTTTCTATTAAATACAACAACTGCTTCTTATAATCAATTAATATATTCTATCTTCTGTGACTCTGAGATTTTGATAAATCTTAACCTATGTTTAACCTATCGAAATTCTTTGATCCTAACCTTGACCCCATAGTAATACCCTTCTTAACTCTAACATAACCCATAATAATACATATCTATACAAAATTCATGAGTCTACTAAATATTTATTCCCAAACTAGTTATCATCAAAGAATTTACACAAGTCGGTGCCTAATAGGAGAAATCTCAATACTTCTGTTTATAGAATCATTCATGTTCTTACCTAAAAATGATATCTACTAAAGTATTCAGGCTTCCTATCATACTAGAGCATTCAGGCTTCCTTAGTCAATTAAGAGTATATTTTAGTAACACTAGTGGAGCCCCTTTTTCTAACTATACAAGCTACTATCCTCTTCAACTTATTAGAAGACGGTTATGTTCATCTACCAAAGTTGCATTAGGAGATACTATTTTCCTATTTTATAGATGAACAATCCTTAATCAAATAATTCTTTGACTAATCCCATCCTAGTGATCTACTTATATAAATATAGGAGTAACATAAATACATCTATAACTGTTGAGGGTAGGTGAATCTATGCACACATTTCTTCTGTGCAAAAAAATTAAGAACCTGAAAGATCAGACTTATCGGGCCTTCTTAAACTCAAGTATAAGCTTCTATTTGACTAGTGATTATGAGTAAAAACTCCATATTAGGTAATACTAAAATTGGCCTTTTATCCTATTTTGATGTATCATAAAATCCATAAGACACTAACGTAGAATGTAGATCAAAAGTAACTTCTAATGACTTAGCTTTATCGCACGATCTAGATCATATATAAGTTCAAAATTCCTAAATGCCCAAATAGTCTCTCCATTATAAAAGTGGAACATGACACATTCATATGAGAGGTTCTACTAGACACGACTTCGTAGAATCCCTGGGACAACTGAACCTAGGGTCTGATACCAAGTTTGTCACGCCCCTAAAATGATTTGTGTGAACAAGAATCGTATGAACATCTGCTGTACAAATAATATGTGACCTAAGCAAAGTTATAGAATAATAAACGAGCAGAAAACCTATTGTATGTAGCGTACACATACTATAAAGTTATCTGCACAAAAATTATACAACATGACTCTATATAGTGTCTAGGAAGCCTCTAAAGAGTTTAAACCATTGTATTACTAATAACTAGTCGAGACAGGTCCCGACGTACTCAACTGACAACCTGCACATGTAGCTAAAAGTACTAGACATAATTTGGATCCAAGTAGAATAGAGCCCACCAACATACCAGCTGAGGAGGGCAAGGAACCTAACATGGATGTCTTCTCACTTGCGGACTTGATCCTATATTTATAAAGAAGGTTTGCCCCCAACATAGGGATATTAGTACATATATAATATGTTCTAGTATGTAAAGCAGACAGAATAACATACGGACATATAAAAATGCTTAATGAGTTAAGTAACCAAATGAGCGACTATGCAATCGAATACTAGAAACTCCTATCTAGAACTATAACTTATGAATGTATAAGCGATAGATAAGCAATACAGAATAATAGTCTATGCATTTGCCTTATTAACTTATTATATGACATCTTATGAGTAATTCATCATTTATGAATTGCCTAATGATTTACCTAGGTGATGTCTTTTGCCTACCTTTACTATAAATAATCGTACGATGACCTATCAAAAGCAATATGTGTCAAACATATAACATAAGTTGCTCAAATACTCATTGTTATGGTTTTATGCGTACAATTGTAATCGCAGTATGATACAGGGTACGCCACCCATGGGCTCACTATAAGGGTTTGCCCGCAAGCCATATGTGGCATATATTGGCTCGAGTTAGGGGAACTATACATGACAGTCCAACTGACTCTAAATACAAATGATGCCATAAGGGCGGGTACGCCACAATGTTTGGGTTCACTATAATGGTCTGGTCTCAATTCTATGCACAGAATTACTCGCGCGAGTATGCCAAACCAAACCTATAAATACCCTCCCATGGTTAACTTTTATCAATTAATGCCTTGTAGGCCTGTGCCAGTATGTTACGATAATTCTTGTTTAGCCATTCAAATAGTATTTCCCATATATTAACTTGTTTAGTAGAATTGAGCTATGTAAATGCTATATCTTTATATCATATCATAGCATGTGGCTATGTGATAAACTATACTAGTCCAACTATACTATGGCCATTTCTTCCAGTTTATAACATGTAATATATGCGACCGTGACTTCTAAGTATATTAGAAAGACACGAACATAGCCATGTTAGAACTTTATAGATACACGACATAACAAGGAGCATATCAATATTTGACCTCAGTAGATAAACACAGGAAGTATGGAGACAAGTTCAAATGGAAAGAACACACAGACGTATGGATATGGCGAACATGTAGTCATGTACCTAACGTTCCACACAAAAGCTCTATTTATATAAGTAATCAAACAACTTATGTGGACTCTTACCAAAGAAATATGTGATTTTATGAAGAAGAAGTTTTATCTTTACATACCTTGGATGTCTCACTAGCTAACGATGGTATCAAGAGTTTCAAACAACTCAACCCTCCTAGGTGCAGTCTTTGCGCAACCAACCAATAACAATCAATGAGTAATCATTCCAACACAATCAACTACATATATAATACACATAAATGTTTATCAATAGTACAAAGTTCATCTAACAACACATTTCAATATTCTTTCCTAAAGCCTAAAATTAATCAAATTCCTTAACAATGTTCGGGGAGAATTCTTATTTTTCAAATTACCAAGGTTGATATCAAATCTATCCCGTCAAATAGCAATGCCCAAAAACTCTATTTTTTTTATCATAATTCATTTTCTCTCTTGAAAAAAAACCCTAATTAATAAGACCCATTTCAAGAACTAGCATGAATATCAAACTAAATGGCAAATACTATCTTATAGAATATCTCAAATCCATAATCTATAATCCATAACTAAATTTGAGTTAAGGTAGAGAAATTAACTATTTGAGATTAACCCCTAACTTGAGTTCTTGAAAATTTTCCAAAATTATTAGATGAACACTGACAATCGCTTAGCAATTTGGAATCGACATGAGCTACTCACTTGCACAAAATACTTCTTTCTTTGTGAACTATGAGACTCATGTTACCTCTAAAGAGGATGATAAATGGACACTCTTTTATTTCTAGGAGAACTTTCTAGCTAAAGTAGTATACTAATTGCTATCTTTATGAATAAAAGGAAGGTAAAAGGGAGGGGCCCAAGTGTTTCCAATTATAAGTAACTTAAATAGGGGGACTATACTAATTGCTATCTCTTTTGTTTTTAACCGACAACATATAAATAGTATAATATATAAGTTATACACAACTCCAATGGTACATATAAGCATAACTTAAAATTTGTATAAGTCATCACTTTGCACAGTTCATGTACTCTCATTTTTTTAGGACTTTAGAATTGAGATCACTATTTAAATTTCTTAAATATCAAATTATATACATCACTAGAAGATACACTCAATGATAATTTATTTGGGATATAGTACATCAGGTAACTCTTTACAGACTAAAAGTTACATTCGCTCGAGGTGTTAGAAACTCAATTTTGTTTTCGTAGTGTTACATAGGAGAGGTTTAATAAGAAATTGATGTTGTGTCCCAATCATAAAATGCCTGACGTGCATTTGATGAAGACTCTGTATAGAGCCTTGAACTATATTACGAAGCTAGTTGTTGATAATGCCGCAGGAGGAGCATTTATGGATGTTACATTTCCAGAAGCTTTAGAAATGCTTGATAGGATGACCAAATAAAGTAGAGCTTGGCATCCAGGGATTCTGAGGTAGCAAGCTCTATAGTGCCTAGTAGAATGACGGTAGAACAATACAGAAAGAGAAAGAACTTGACCAAGAAATGGCTCACATAAAAACCCAGATAGATCTGCTTACTAAACATTTATTATCTATAAAGACTGAGAAAGTGAAAGTTGTTGGGTCACAGAGTAGAGCTAATTCAGATTCTGAGGAGGAGGCCAACTATCTAAATAATCAGGGGGTTTTCGAGGCAATAGCCAAGGGAATCAAGGTCAGCACTATTATGACAAAGCTGGTTACAAGGATAGGGAGCAAGGAAGTTGGAAAAACAAGAGTGGTAGGATCGTAATGTATGTACCTCCTGGAAATCGGGATAATGCTGCTACCAGTTCAGTCAAGATGTCCATGGAGGATATGATGGAGAAACTATTAAAGAGTGTTGAGGCAACCAATGTTGGGGTGACGATGATGAGAGTGATTTATCTTCCATGAGTCAGTTAGCGAATTCATACTTAACTTCTATCAAGTAATTGGAGCAGCAGATGAGCCAACTTTCGACAGCACTTAACCAGAGAAAAAGTGGTACCTTGCCAAGTGATACAGTACAAAATCCTTAAACTATTGGCTCTTGCATGGAAGTTACCACTCGGAGTGGTAAGGTATTACCAGGCCCTGTGGGCAAAGTTGTAATTGATGAAGTAATTGAAGAGGATGTTGAAAATAAAGAAAGTTGTCTAGTAGAGTCTAAGAAGTTGGATGGTAGTGACATCCACTCTAACCATCAGCAGGTTGATGAGTTAGAGAAAGAACAAAAAAGAAGAAGGAAGCAGTGGTTACCACTCTCCCAAAACTACTGTCTCTCTTTCCCCATAGATTGAAGAAGAAATCTAATGATACAAAGTTTAGCAAATTCATGGCGATACTGAAGGATCTGACAGTAAATGTGCCTTTAGTGGAGGCATTAGAGAAGATGCCTGGGTATGCTAAGTTTATGAAAGACCTAGTGACGAAGAAGAGAACAGTGAGCTACGAACCGGTGGATAACCTTCACGACTATTTAGTTATTTCAATAAGGTCTTTAGTGCAAAAGAAAGTGGACCCAGGAGCACTCATTGTTCCTGTACTATCGAGTCTCTTTAATTTGCTAAGGCTTAATGTGATCTGGGAACGAGTATCAACCTGGTTTCGCTAGCTATTTATAAGAAGTTGGGTTTGGGGGATCCTACACCCACAAACATACGACTAGTGATGGCGGACAGGTCAATGAAATGGCCAGTGGGGATACTGTATGATGTGCTAGTAAAGGTGGCCAGCTTTATATTTCTTGCAGAATTCATTATCTTGGACTGGGAGGTGGATATTGAGGTACCCATAATCTTGGGTAGACCTTTTCTCAAAACCAAAAGTGTCCTTATTGATTTGAGGGCTAATGCATTACAGTCCAAGTTTAATGATGAGGTGGTTCACATTGATGTGTGCCAATCTATGAAGAAACCCAAGGATATGAGTGTATTTTCCATTGTTGATATTTATTATGAAGGTGAGCAAGAGGTTACAACTGAAGATAAATTTGTTGTGGAAACTCTTTTGCAGTTTTGATAAATTTTGACAGTGAACGTACGGAGTAGTATGAAGAGACGGTGTGTGCTTTGATGGGAATGGGATCTTATTCATATGTTCCCAAGAAACTGGACTTAGATCTGGAAAATCGACCAACACCTCTATCTAAGCCATATATTGAAGAGCCACCGGTGTTGGAGTTGAAAGAGTTTCCAGGATATCTGTGGTACTTGTTTCTAGGTAGTGGAAATACTTTACCTGTGATTACTGCTGCTGATTTGGGCGAGAACCAGGTTGAGGCAGTTATATCTATGCTTATATCATACAAAAGATCCATAGGATGGACTATTGCTGACATTATTGGTATTCTTTCGGGTATTTCACTCACAAGATTCAGCTTGAGGAAGATTGCACACCAACCATTAAGCACCAACGCCGTCTTAATCCACCAATGCAAGAGGTGGTTAAGAAGGATATCATTAAATGGATGGATGCAGGAGTTGTATACCTAATTTTTTATAGTAAGTAGGTAAGCCTGGTCCAATGTGTGCCCAAGAAAGGGGCCATGACTATTATGGCAAATGAGAAAAATGAGTTGATTCCCCTCAAACCCGTGACTAAGTGGAGAGTTTGTATAGACTAGCATAAACTCAACTCATGGACTTTGAAGGACCACTTCCTAGTGCCTTTCATGGATTAAATGCTTGATCGGTTGGCAGGAAGAAGTTGGTTTTGTTTCTTAGACGGGTATTCGGGTTACAACCAGATTTCTATTACTCCAGAGGATCAGGAGAAGACAAAGTTCACTTGCCTGTACGGTACCTTTGATTTTAAGCAGATTCCCTTTGGCTTATGTAATGAACCCACCATGTTCCAATGGTGCATGGTGTCTATATTCTCCGACATGGTGGAGGACACCTTCTAGGTGTTCATGGATGATTTTTCAGTGGTGGATAATTCTTTTGAACTATGCTTGGTGAATCTGAGTAGAGCAATGCAGCAGTGTGAAGAATATAATCTTATGCTTAATTGGAAAAAATACCACTTCATGGTTAAGGAGGGCATCGTTCTTGGCCACAAAATTTCTACTAGAGGGATTGAAGTTGACAGGGAGAAAGTAGAGGTGATAGAGAAATTACCCCCTCCTATCTCTGTGAAGGGAGTGCGTAGTTTCTTGGGTCACATTGGATTCTACCGTCGGTTTATTAAGGACTTCTCCATGATCGCCAATCCACTATGAAAATTGTTGGAGAAGGAAGCTAAGTTTGTATTTGATGAGGAGTGCAAGAAGGCATTCAAATTCCTTAAGGAGAAGCTCAATGTTGCTCCTATTATTGTGGTTCCAGACTGGTCTAAGCCTTTTAAAATTATGTGCGACGCAAGTGGAGTATCACTGGGTGTTGTGCTTGGCCAAAAGAAAGAGAAATTGTTCCACCTTATTTACTATGCGAGCAAGGCATTAAATGAGGCACAAAAGAATTACACTATTATTGAGTAAGAACTTTTCGTAGTTATCTATGCTTTTGAGAAGTTTCACGCTTACCTATTTGGAACTAAGGTGGTGGTTCATATAGACCACACTGCCTTGAGATATTTAATGGCAAAAAGGGATGAGAAACTAAGGTTGATCAGATGGGTGCCACTTCTACAAGAGTTTGACTTTGAAGTCAAAGATAAAAAAGGATGCAAAAATCAAGTTGCAGATCATCTGTCCAGACTTAAAGGTGATCAAGCAGTCGAGGATGAGTTTGATATTGATGATACATTTCTGGATGAGAAGATCTTGGCTGCCGCACTTGAAAAAGTGCCTTGGTATGCTGACTTTGCAAATTTTGTGGTAACTGAAGTCATCCCAGAGAATCTGTCTTTTCATCATAGGAAAAAGTTCTTACATGATGTTACACACTACTACTGGGATGAGCCGTATTTATTTCGATGGTGTGCGGATAATATTATCAGACGTTGTATTCCAGAGATGGACATGTTGAATATCTTGGAAGCTTGTCATGCTTCTCCGGTTGGGGGTTACCATGCAGGTGATCGTACTGCGAGGAAAGTGATGCAGAGCAGTTATTACTGGACGACCTTAGTCAAGGATGCCTATGAGTTTGTGCGGAGATGTGAACAATACCAGAGACAAGGGTCTACCTCAAAGCACCATGAGATGCCTATGATAAAAATGATGGAAGTTGAGTTGTTCGATGTGTGGGGCATTGATTTCATGGGCCCCTTTGTGAGCTATTATGGGTTGAAATATATATTGGTCGCCATTGATTATTTGTCAAAATGGGTTAAAGCCATTGCTTTGACCGATAATGAAGGAAAAAGAGTGGTTGCATTTCTTTAGTAGAATATCTTATCTCGCTTTGGGGTACCACATACCATCATAAGTGACGGTGGATCACACTTTTGCAACCGAGTGTTCTGATATGCTTTATTGAAATATAGTGTGAAACAGCACAAGGTTGCTACACCATATCACACATAAACCATTGGGAAAGTGGAAGTTTTAAACCGGGAGATAAAAGTAATTTTGGCTAAAACGGTGAATGCGAGCAGAAAAGATTAGTCTCGAAAGCTAAAACTTTGTGGGTATATCAAACTACTTTCAAGACACCTATTGGAATGTCACCATACCAGCTGGTCTACGTCAAAGCATATCACCTTTCGGTGTAACTAGAGCACAAGGCTTTATAGGCACTTAAACGGCTGAACTTGAATTGGAAAGAAGCGGATGAGTTAAGGTTGGTTCAATTAAATGAGATGGATGAATTCCGTCTCCGTGCTTACGAAAGAGACGATCTGTACAAATAAAGAATGAAGAACTACCAAGACCAAAGAATAGAGAAGAAAGACTTTCAATCTGGTGACTAGGTATTATTATTCAACTCTTGACTTAGGCTCTTTCTGGGCAAATTAAAATCAAGATGGTCTGGACTATTCAAGGTAAGTCAAGTTTTTCCATTAGTAGTGGTGGAACTTGAAGGTAAAGATTGAAAAATATTCAAGGTCAATGGGAAAAGAGTCAAGACCTATGTTGGTCCAACTGATGATATAAAGCTTGTGTCCACTATGTATCTCGATGAAGTCTGAGAAGTCAAGGTAACCAAGTCATGCTGCGATAATAAATCAGGCGCTAGTGGGAGGCAACCCACAAAGTGTTGTTGTAACCATAGTTAGAATTTATTTGTTGTTTTTTGTGCAATTTGATGTGTTTATAAAGTTTGCAGGACTGAGAATATAGAAGGAAAAGAGTTCTACAGTTGATAAGGAGGTGACGGAAAGACTGACGGACCATTAAAGACTCGACGATCGATCACTAGAACCGTCAAAGCCATGATAAAAAATAGACATTCTGGATAAGGCTTGACGGTCAAGCTAGCAGACCGTCGTTGGTCCGATGGACCACCAGCCCCTCTATCAACTTGAAGCTGAAACTCGAGGGTACTGGAAATAAGTGACGAACAGGTCGACGGACCATCGCAGCAAGGCATGATTTACATGTTTCTGGTAAGCCACGACGGTCAACCTGGCGGACCGTCAGCCATACAACGGACCTCGAGGTCAACCATTAACTTAACCCTCTAGTTACAGGTCAGGTCGGGTCGGGTTAATTTTAAGGTTTATTTAAATTACCTATATCTGACCCAAATATTTTTAACACCGATAAGAAGAGACGGTTACATACGTTTCTATCTATTCAAGTCCTAAAACTATTCAACTTCCTCTGTATTCAAAGTATCTGGTCAGTTATTCCGTTTTAGGAGTCTCATTCTTCCTTTTCTCCCCTATTTAAACAACATTATCCTTCCCTCTTATCATCACATCAAAAGTTATCAATCATTGACAAACTCTTAAAGTTTTCTTTACTTCTGAATTTATAAGTGAGAAGAGTGAAGTTCCTGCACTATTAAGCTATGATTACAACTTTATTCATCTTCTTTGAATTGCTAAACTTGGAGAAAGTAAGTTTGTGGTTGTTAAAGAAAATTTCCTCTTGTTTTTGCTTTATTCGGATTATAATTTTAAAGATGAACTCTAGTGTGCATTGTTTTGGGTGAATTCTAAGTAACCCATCTACTGAAAGTGAGAAAAAGGGTGATTAACCACTAAGTTCATGCCAATTGTTGTGTTAAAAAAATGAGAATGTATACCAGGTGTTTGACAAAATGTCGAAGTGAAGTCTAAAATTGAAAAGGGTTGGTGATGGTTACCTCGGTGGACCGTCGAACTTACGACAGACCACCAGGTGGACCATCGCAAAGATGCCAAAATTGATGTTTACTGGATAAGCTGCGACGTATGACTTGACGGACCATCAGTAACCTGATAGACCATCAGGTTAACCGTCGTAAGACTCTGAGATGTATGACACACTGGTTTAGGCCCGACGGTGAGTCCGGCAGACCATTGCTGTCTTGAAGGACTGTTAAACCTACTGTCAAGCCATATTTTTACTGTTTTAGATTGGATTTGACCTGTAAACTGATTCCTTGTTCCCTTTTCAGGCTTTATGGCACAAAAAATCCCTTTGACCAGAGGTGGTGGTAGAGCACGAGAAAGAGGAAAGCTAGCTATGAGTGAGAAGAAACCTGCCTTCAATACTCGATAATAAGACTGGGAAATCCCCATACTCTCCCAGTATGAAGAGGAGAGTAAGAGCAGCACTAGTAGTACCATTTCGAGCCCAGACGAGGAAGAGGTCAATATATCTAACCCCAACCCCGTTGAGGCAAAAACTGGCCATGTTGGGACAGAAACTGAGGAGGAAACTGTGGTTAAAAGAAAAGACCCTCAAATGAGGGAGGCACTTAGGTGGAAAATTGTGGGATCAAAGGATAAGTTCCTTGATGGACTGGAACCGACGGCGAGTAGGCCAATATCTAAAGAGTATAAAATAATGACGAGTGATTTGCATGAATATCCAAAACTAGAGTGGCGGTTCAATGAGTATGAGTTTGCTTGGATGAGCAATACTCTTGGTTCTTATCAACCAAATCTGGTAAAGGAGTTTTTTGCCAACTATTTGGCACTAATAGAGAAAGATTGTTCCAAAGGCACGAAGATCTCAGACTTGCCAAATAGAGAATCAGTCCCAGTAAGAGGAGTTAACATTGATATATCAGCTCGTACAACCAACAGGATATTGTTTGGGCCTGACTATGAGGCACCAACTATGGTTCCTAATCATGAGTATCGTCTGACTTTGGCATCGACTCAAAGGTTGTGGTTGTCTAGGCTACTAACTAATGATGGCAACCCTGCCTGGGCAACCAACATGTGAGAGCACATTGCTAAGTCCTCTCTTAGCTTTTGATCTAAGTTTTGGTGGTCCGTTGTTCGGTTAAGGTTGATTCCAACAATAGGTGATGCCAATTTAGATAGTCACAGGGTTGTGTTGGTGGCTAGTTTGATTGCGGGGTTGAAGATCGATTTCGTCCAAATCATTTCTGATGAAATGTTTGTGAGGTCACACAAAGTGGCAAGCACACTATCGTTCCCGTATTTAATCACGGAGCTATGCAGGATGGCTAATGTGCCTCTAATTCGAGGAGTTGATAATACAGTTTGGTCCATACATAGGCAAGACATTGAGAAATCAAAATATAACTCAAAGTTTGAGATATGAGTCACCAAAACCTCCAGCCTACCAGACACAATCAGTACCAACACCCGATACTTTTGAAATTCCCTCAGGTATGCCATTGCCCATCACTACTTATGTTCCGCCTGAATATGTTTCACCTAGTACATCTATAGGATCAGAGTCTATGCCACCAATGGGTGGGATAAATTATTCGGAGTGCAAGTTGACGCAGGAAAATTTTACCAAGTCGTTTAAGCTACAGAAGAAGTTCGAGAAGTAGCTAAACACATGGCTTTGCAATTCAAGCCTTTTGTTGATCAAATTGTGGATGAGGCAATCCGTCCATTTCAAAACATTCAAATTAGGATGGACCATATGGAAGAGAGAATCAATAAAAGGCTGGATACGATGTCCATTCTAGATCTTGCTAAGTTCATGAAAGAATTCAAAAATGTACAAGCAGACATAGCAGAGTTAAAGAGTAAGCAACCATAGCAGCCCATCTTTAACCCCGCTTTGGAGATAAGCAATAAAGATGAAGGTACTATTGACTTGATGAGGAAGCCATTGAAAGACAAAGGCAAGAAGGTAGATAAAAGTACAGGTAAAAGTACGGATAGAAAGGCTGCCAGAAGAAGAAGGCGAAAAGAAATAATACCCGAAGATAAAGAAGATTATGATATGAGAAAATCTATAAAAAGATTAAGGAGATATGAAGAATAAAGGAGGGAGAAGGCAGAAGATAAAGCTGCAGGAGTTTATACCAGTTCCACCCAGCAAGGGGGCCCAATTCAGACCCATCTCGAGATGTGATACCTTCGATTCTAGAGGAAAAGATTATGAGTAACCCTACCACCATAGGGGTCAATGTTGCTGCAGGTGGGGCCACTGGAGCCTCGCCATATTTCACTGATTCCTCATCTAAATAAAAGGCTTTACAAGTATTCCCCTCCTCTGTTCTATCTTTACATGCATTAAGGACAATACATTTATTTTATGTGGAGGTGGGTGTACTTGTACCACGAAGGTTTTTGTTGTCTGTGTTCTTTTCCTCCCGTGTGCTATCTAGTAGAACCGGCATGTCTAGGATTGCATTTTCTTTTCTTAGGTGTGATGTAAATATTCGTTTGTTAATGTTTATTTATGAAGTGTCTTTAATTTTAGCATCTTGTTGTATAAATGGTGATGAATGATTTTGGCATAAGGCTATGAGCATATTTGTATAACTATTTTCTCTTGTCATTTAGCATAAGTTGAGCAACCTTTGGTGATTTTGTAATCAGCATTAGGATGCAAGGTGTGCATGACTGTGTGATGTAAATAATTCCAGAAATTAGTGGAATAAGTGTAACTCATGTGCTTGTGTATGGGAGCATTTGTTTTAGTTATTGCCTGGTTATACACCTAGAACTGGCCTGGTTTATTGATGTTGTTTTTTGACTGATTCGATAAGATATGATAGCAGGCCTCTTTTTACCTTCAGTCCCCTTAGCCTAAATAATTAACCCACCAAAAAGATTTTACCATTTTTGAACCCTTTTTGAGATCATGTTAGTTTTTCTCCACTCCCAATAACTCTAAATTAACTTTCTTTAGGTTGTTGATACCAAACTTTCTCCCTAGTCCAATATTGGACATTGTGCACCTTAACTTAGGCAAAACAGCTAAGTTGGGGGTGGCTACTGCCAAGATGTTAGCAGTTTAATGAAAAGGTAATTTAGAGCTAAAAAGAAATATTTGGCCCTTATCTGTCTAAGATATTATACACCTCTACTTACTATATCAGCATAAGTTGAGGGTGGCTGATGCTGAAAAAAAGGGCAAAGTGTGAATGAATGATAGAATTATAAGTGAACTGGTAAAGTAGTAGCCTTGGTGAGTAAAATTCAAGGGCAAAGAGAGTTGAGTCTGAATGTTGAGTCATTTTTCCTAAATTTGTCCTGACCTAACCCCAGAGCCTCATTACAAGCCTGAAAAAGACCTGCTGATCTTTGTAAATCAACCATAAGAGAGCATTAGATGATAAGGGCAAGCCTATGGGTGTGTATGCTATGTTTGAAGCTTCTTTGATGAGTGTGAGAGTCTTGAGTTTTGTCCTCAAAATATAATAAGTGGTGGATTTCATTGACAATAAGGGTAACTTGAGTTACACTTAGTTTTACTGATCTCTGTGGGATATTGTATCCATGTTTGTGTGTATGTGCTGAATTATAAACAATGCCGATTATAGATCCTGATGTGTTGAGCTCTTGTGAGTAAAATGGCAAGTGAATAGTTGTGTGAAATCTAGTTCAGTAGTCGATTGTATATCATTGTATTGTTCATGGATGCAATTTGGTGTTGAGTTGCTTGAGGACAAACAATTTTCTTAAGTTGAGGGTGTTGATGTTTCGGCTTTTGATGAAATATTTTACATCTTTGTCAAAGGATAATTGTATGTTTTCAAGCAACTGATGTTGTATTTAATACTGAATTTTAGTGTTTTTAGGTTAAGGAGTTTCATGAAGGAAAGACTTGGAAAAATAGTAGAAAAGGGCCACTGACGGTCAAACTAGCGGACCGTCAGCCATGTGATGGACTGCCAGGGTAGTTGTCAGAGTAAAATAGAAGGGAGAAACTGAGTGGTCTCTGTGATGGTCCAAGTTGTAGACCGTCAACCATCCAGAAAACTGCCAACTTGGCCGTCATGATAAAATAAAACATGAAATTTTGGAGGATCAAGCAACGGCCCATGCGATGGACCGCTAGGCCAGCGATGGCCCGCCAACATAGCCGTCAACCCTTAATAGAACATGACATTTTGGGACCATCAGTGACAGTTCACGCAATGGACCGCCAGGCTTCCGATGGGCCATCAGCCTGACCGTTAACTTGGACGTGGCTTTTCTGAGTTCAAATTTTGAATCCTCTGTACCTAGGAACATATAAATACCCAGTTTAGGTTTTATTTAGGTATCTTTGATCATATTTTCATCTTTGAAACTTATTGTAATGTAGTATTCTCTGAGATTCAAGCTAGAACTATGGATCTAATCATTTTATGCTTATTCTCTTCTGAATATTCAAGAACAATTCTTGTGATTTTTGTAAGTAATTCCTGAATTTATTTATGAGAAACATAATGACTTCTTTTTTTCTTCTATTGAGATGTGTGGCTAAGCTGCTATAACTAGGGTTATGGGAGCCTTGATGTGAATAGCTGATTGGGGTTGTGCAAATATTTGATTTCCATGGTTAACTAAAGTTGTATAAACCCTTCTTCATAATAATGACCTTTCTTGGTTGCAAACTTAAAGGGTGAGCCCAAGAACATCACTTGTTCGAATAGAAAAGTGCTTGCTGGGAAAATAATAGGTTTACATGGAATCTAAGGGCTTTAACCTTTGGGTTAAGGGTTGATGCCTTAACGAAATCAACCCACATGAGAGAATAGTTGAATAAATTAATGCATCCTTTAAGTTCGAGAGAATTGAAAGATAATCTACGCATTTAAGTTGAAAGACAAATGGGTAAATTATAGGACTCAATAACTCTTGCAATTGAAGTGATTAATTGGAAATTCAAAATAATTCACAACCCTAGCTGCTTGAATATCTCGGTAACCATAACTCTAGTTTGTCTACTGTCATTGAATTATTATTTTCAATAAGAGTCACTGACTGGAACACTTTCTATTACAAATAGTGAGATACAATTTACAAATCAAAACCCCCTTTAATTCGGAACCTTTAATCAACAGTCTAGTAACAACCACAATAATTAGTGAACACAGTATTCCCTGTGGGATTCGACCCCAACCTAGTTGGATTATATATTTGACAACGACCGCTTACTGTCTCGTAAGGGAGGTATAATTGGGCGTATCAGCTACCACCCTACTTAGAGAACCTAAACTTCTTTCCCCGCCTCTCTACTATCTCAGCCTGCTTCTTCTTTTCTTTCTCCATCTGCTACATATATACCACCAACCTAGAGATATCCATGTCCTTGATCAATAAGGCTACTTTACTTTCCAAAATCAAGTTTCGAGACTAACCGAAAGCGAACTTCTTCATCAGCGCCCTCATACCAGAGACCAACTCTAGAGCATACCGCGATAATTGGTGAAACTTTAAGGTATACTCCTTGACTGACATCTTACCCTGCTTTATATTAACAAACTCTTCCACTTTTGCTTCCCTCAACTCCTGAGGAAAGAAGCGGTCTAGAAAAGCATTAGAAATATCTTCCCACAAAGATGACTCAATATCGTCACCCCTTGTCTGATCCCATTCCTCATACCATTGGTACGCCATATCTTTCAGCTGGTAGGCAAAAAACTCCACGCCCTCCATATTCATGGCATGCATAACACGAAAGGTCTTTTCTATCTCATCCTAAAAACCCTAAGGATCCTCCTTCACCTTAACACTAGTAAAGGTCAGAAGGTTCAACCTCATGAACTAGCCAACTCTTGTGGCCTGAGAAGATGGAGTAACAGGAACACCACGCTCAGACTGAGTAGCTACCAACTGTGGCAACATATGAATAGACTGACAAAACTCGACATTCGTCACTTCAGCCTGAGTAGTTTAAGATGGACTAGAGGGAACCGGTGGAACTCTATAACAATCTAGAACTGGACCCCTAGACTTGGTATGGATCCCATGAGTAAAGAGTATCCCATCAACATTGTCCCTAGTTTGGACTAAGGAGTTTCCGTGAGCATCAGATCATTGAGGTATAATCTAAAAAGTGAACAAACGGGAAATAGAGAAGTATTCAAGACTCAGACTCTACAGCTTGAGAACAGAACACAAGAAAGAAAAACATTTATAAGTGCCTTGTTGCCTCTCCCTTATGAGTGTGACACGCTACACATCCTTAAGAGAGACTCTACTCGACATAGATTTGTGGACTCCCAATTGAACATGAACCTAGGGATCTGATACCAATCTGACATGACCCAAATCATGCCTAATCGTGTTGGGTGCCTCGAGTCCAACTGGGAATGGAGACCACCCCCAATACCCAACCATAACTTCCCTATGTAGGATGAATTTTGAACATATAATAAGATAGAACAATAAATACTCAAAGATAATAAAAAAATCCATGACCATAACCAACCAATAATCCAATCAAATATCTAGACGGTGTCTGCCCCAATACGAATACCAATGCCAAGGCTGACACCAATACCGACACCGCTCATGCCCATAGTAGTCACACAAAGCCTTTCACCGAAGATAAAGAATATCCAGTCGGGACATGCCCCCGACCATAGCTAAAACCAACGTCCAAGAAATAAATAAAAGTATGAAAATATATCCATAACATGAAATTGAGTCTTTCGGAGTATAGAAGCTCACCACTTCAGTCTGACACAAATGTTATCTCTGAATCCAATCACTGAGCAAGAGGAGTAGTATGGCCAGTTCCTACATCGCGTAGGGATACAGCGCCAGAAAATGGGTTAGCGGGTGAACGCTATCATTTACTCAGGTATAAGGATAAAATAATGCCAATAATTAAAACCAAGTAAATAACCAAGTGAAATCACATTCATACATATATATATTCCATGCTGAGAAATGGAATTGGGTTTAGCATGCATTTAAAATTTTAATCTGGGTTGTGTAGCTTGACCGTCCTAAAACCACTCATAGGCTATATGGGTTCAGTGTTACCCCCTGAATGGGCCCCAGTATGTGTAGCCGCTCAAAGCGGAGACATCATAGGGGCCGGGGATTCCAATGTACCTTTCTCCCTTCATGATACATATATACAAGTATAAACTTACGAGATTCTCGCGCACCCCACAAGTATAAGGTCACCATGACCAACCCTCATGTTGGCAAATATGAGTTTTCAATGTCCGTCCATCGGACTCACACCTTCACGGTCAACTATCACACCCCACCATTATTCCTCAATTAAAACCTTTAGCACATAACCAAACCACCAATTCCAAGAGTTAATTACCAAGGCATTATGAAGTGGTATCGTCATACCGACTATAGCTTGCAAGCAATGTCATTAGCCAACACTTAGGGGATTCCCATATACCCCATATAATTTCCAATTAAATCAAAACCGTGGCCACTAAGGCCTTTTCAATTTATGCAAAACCATTTAAACCAATTTAGGTTCCATTACCAAGTTATACAATGCAAAGTTTCCAATAGAAGACAAACTGAGTGACAAAAACATTCTCATGTGCATTTTATCAAACATGTTAAGGGCATATAGTTTCCAAAATCAAAACCAGGCAATTTGGGGAATCCAAACTACCCCTAAACCCATTTGCCATTACCATGTATTCCACAATGTTCAAACCAACATTATAATATGAAAAGCCATAAGTAAAACATGGATAAAACATTATCCAACCATTAATAACCAAAAAACCCAACATATATTGCAAAACCACGTAAACCCATAATACTATCATGAAAATCATTCATTAAAAGATAAATTTAGTTAAACAAACAATGAGGGAGGAGTAACATGACATAGATACCAAGAAAGACAGAGAGATATACTCTTGAAAGACCCTAATTGATTCACCTTGAGAAAACCCTAGCCCTTTCTTGAACCAAAAGCTTGGGAGAGATTTGAGAGTGTGTAAAGTGTTTTAGATTAAGAATAATAGGGTAAAGGGAGTCCTAATAGTGTTTTATGTCAGTGGGTCAAAAGAAGTTAAGAGTGGGAATGTCCAAATTATCCCCAACTTAAACTGTAAAAATCTCTGTAGGAGGGTATGGTTTGGACCCCTCATTCGTACCTACATCATACGAGTGGTACCCTCTACTCGTACCCTAGGCAAAAAGTTGGACTACTATTTTTTCCTATATACGAGTTCATGGACTAACTCGTATCAACATCATACGAATGGTACCCTATAATCGTACCCTAAGAAATACATGATCAAGATTTCACACTGATTAACCTATGATTTGGGATCCTAAGTCGTACCCACATCATACGACTAGTAATCTTAAGTCGTATGATGGACAAAGAGTTCAAAACCTAAGAAATTTCCAAGGGTCAAACTCAGGGTGTTTCATCTTATTCTCGACTGCACTTTTTGACAACTCAAGAAATGAGCTATAAAGTTCCCCACATCTTTTTTCATACCACCCTTCCAATAATATTGATTCAAATTATGATACATTTTAATCACCCCTAGGTGGATGGAGTAACTGGAATAATGTGCTTCTTCTGAAAATGATCTCACCCATCCACCAACTCTCAGCATACAAATTTGACCTCTAATCCTCAATACATAAACAAAATCAAGAGATGTTGCCTTAGCCTCACCACTCAAAACCTTATCTTGAAGAACTCTTAAACTATCATCATTAAATCGATGAGCTTGAATTTTCTCCATCAAAATAGATCTAGCATCGACAAAGACTAAAATTTGCCCAGGTGCAAAAATAACAAGCGTAACCATATGGTTAGCTTAAGACCGAATCACCGAGGTTAAAGGTCACTCCTGGTTCAAGAGATGAGCTAAAATTCCCATTCTAGTCGACTTTTGGCTCAAGGCATCTGAAACCACATTAGCCTTCCTCAAATGATACAAAATAATGAGGTTATAATCCTTAACAAACTCAAGATAATGTCGTTGTCTCATATTAAGATCCTGTTGATTGAAGAAGTATTGAAAGTTACGATGATTCAAGAAAATCTCATAGGGAACTCCATACAAGTAATGGCAACACAACTTCAGCACAAATATCACGACTGCTAACTCCAGATCAAGGATAAGATAACTTCTCTAATGAGGCTTTAACTGACGAAAGGCATAAGCAATCACCTTACCCTTATGCATTAGCACCACACCCAAACTAATACCAGAAGTATCACAAAATATGGTAAAACCCACATCCTTCTTATGCAAGAAAAAATAGGAACCAAAGTCAACAACTCTTTAAGCTTTTAGAATCTCTCCTCACATGCATCCAATCACTAAAATACCATCTTTTTTTAGTCAACTTATTCAAAGAAGTCACAATAGATGAGAAATCCTCTACAAAATGCCAATAATAACCCGCCAAACCAACGAACTATGAAACTCAACACGAAAAATAGGTCTAACTCAATCACGAATTGTCGCTATCTTGGCTGGATAAACCATAAAACCATCTTTGGTCACCACATGACCCCAAGAAAGAGATTGAATCCAACCAAAACTCACACTTGAAAAACTTCGCATACCGCTTCTCATTATGCAATCTCTAAAGTACAATCCTCAAATGTTCCACATGATCGACCTCATTCTTGGAATAAACCACAATGTCATCTATAAATACAAAGGATTCGAGATATGGCAGAAATACCAAATTCATCAACTCTATAAATGCTGCAGAGGATTGGTCAATCCAAAAAACATGACCAAGAACTCATAATAACAATATTAAATCCAAAAAGTCATCTTTAGTACATTCGAAGCTCTTATCTTTAACTGGTGATACCCAAATCTTAAATCAATCTTGGAAAACACCGAAGCATCCTGAAGGTTGTTAAAAAATCATCAATGCAAAGATAAAGATACTTGTTCTTAACCATAACTTTGTTCAACTACCTATAATCATTACACATACGCATAGAACTATTCTTTTTGTTCACAAACAAGAAAAGAGCATCCCAAGGAGATACACTAGGTCTAATGAACCTCTTATTTAATAAATCCTATAGTTGTTCCTTTAATCCTTCAACTCAAATGAAAGTGGTATTGGTGCACGACTCCATATCAATAACAAAATTAATAGAACGATCCAGAGGCATACCAGGAATATCTGTAAATAACACATTTATAAACTCGCGAACAACTCAAATAGAATCCATAGGAGACCATAAGGCAACATTAGTATCACAAAAATAAGCCAAATAAGACAAGCACCCTCTCTCTACCATGCGATAAGCACATAGAAAAGATATAACACCCACTAAACTTAAATTAAGCGTACCTTCCAAGCTAACCTTGGAACAACCGGCGTAATTAAGGTCACAGCCGTGGCATAAAAGTCCCAAATAGAATGATTAGAAATTAACTAATCCATAGCCAAAATAACATCAAATTCAACCATATCTAGGATAATTAAGTTACCCAAGTCTCATGGCCCATAAAGGTACCTGCATAAGATCGATACACCTAATCTACCATTAAAGAATCCCCTACAAGGGTAGAAATATAAAAAGACATAACAAGGGGCTCACATGCAACATCAAATACAAAAGCAAAATATGTAGAAACATAGGAGAATGTAGACCTAGGGTCAAATAATATGAAAGTAGATCTGTAGCAAACTAGGATGATACATGTAATAACTATATTAGAAGTCTTTGCCTACGTATAACATAACATTGAACACATTTATTTTTTAATCGAGTAACCCTACAACCACCTCCTTTATCTTTTCTACACCTACCCTTATAACCTCTAACACCACTAGCACCGCCCCTATTACTCTATGAAGCACCTCTCACTGTAGAAATTAGAATAGGGAAAAGTTGAAGCTAAGAACCTTACAGAGTGGGTCTATACACATATAGAGAATAATCTTTGTCTAAATGGCCGCCAATCTCATCATATATAAAACATCTTCTATGTCCTGACTCAATCTGAGGAGGTATAAACAAACTAGGACAACTGCCTTGGCCTAAAGAACTAAAACTGAAACCTCCACTAACATGAGTTGATGCCTAACTGTTTGAACCCATAGAAGTTGAGGGTATATCACCTAATACCTGTAAAACAACCTAAATCAGGCTACCATGATAACCACGAGAAACTCTACTCGAGAAATATCTGTTGTAGAAGACGTGTCCATAAACTCACCCTGATGAGGCATCTTCTTTGTACTTCCCTGAGTAGCCCGAATAATAAACTCACTTCATCTTGACATACTCAATAATGCTTTAGAAAGATGCCCCTAAAACTTCTATCAGAGTGGTAGCCAACTGATATGAACCATCTAACCTTTCTACGACTTCTGAATCTTCTCAAACTCGATAAAGATGCTAGCGGCTGAATATCTAGATAAGGTGTGAAAACGTGCCTCATACTTGACCATAGACACGAGCACTTCTCTAAGTGATCAAACTTATCCACTATCTGGTCTTTTAAGCTATACAGTACAAATCTCACCAAGAAGGCCTTAGCAAACTGAGTCTAAGTCATAGAAAGTAAACCCAAAGGCCTACAACTGGAAAGTAACCTCCACTAATCTCTATCTATATCTGTCAATTGATAGGTGGTATAAGCAACTCTATGAGAATCAAGAGACCCAAGATTATATAACTTCTCCTGGAAATTAATCAAAAACTCATACTCATCCTCGCCAATAGCTCTACTAAACTTGGATGAACCTAACCAAATAAACCTCTCAAATCTATTTTGATCATTGAAAGACATAGTTGTACCTTAAGCAACAAGAGGAATAGTAAGTCTAGCAAGCAAAAAGTCCACACATGGGGGTATTATAAATAATGGTTGTACCCCTAAAGTAGGAATATCATAAGCAGATGACGACATTGTAGGTGGAATATCACTCAAATTATAAGAAGTACCAAGTACGCTCTAGGAAATGGCCTTCAAACGACTCAAGAGATGAATAAAAAGACCCTGAAGCACTAGGGTGTCAACTGAACTCCATGGAACCTGAGCTAGCCCCGCACACTCAATTTGATAATCATCTCTGGAATGCACAACCTGAGGCTCGGAAGAGGACACCCTAGCACATCTTTTAGCTGGGCTAGCATCTCATACCCTTTCTCTATCTCTGGGTCAACTACGACCCCTACCTTATCTCTGAATCGGGGTCCCCATATCGGGTGTCGACTCAGCATCTCTAGCCTCTCTGGACTTAATCCATACCATCTGTACAGAAAAGAATAGAATATATATTTAGAACATTGGGTATGAGAAACCCGCACAAAAAAATCAAATTATAAATGCCTTTCCTAAAGATATCTTATATCCTATCAAAGTAGATACCGATGTCTACGTACCAATTTAAGATACTTAACTAGATATCCCGCTCTTATACTTATGAGATCAATGAAACTGATCAATGAACCTAGCGCTATGATACCAATTTCTCACAATTCAAAAATAAGGTCATGATGACACCTATTGCGGCTCAACTTTGACAAGTAAGCCCATTCCCCAAAATTAAAAGAAAAGCTCAATATAATAAGAAATAAGGCAATATGAGAGTACTAGAACAAAACCAGACTATCTCAAAATATAAATAAAGCCAAAGCTTGAAGAAGTAATATAAAATCCCCAAAATCCGGTGTCACAAATGTAAGAGCATCTAATACATAACAGAATACATAGTTTGTCTCTAGAAACAACATAAAGACATAGATAAATATAGAAGAAGGTCCCAAAAAGCAACTTTGAATTCTAGAGCGCTCTAGTACCCCAAAAAATCACCAATTCAATAGCATGAACATAGCCTCCATATGTCATACTTGGGCTAGGATTTTTTATCTAAAAGATACAGTAAGAGTGAGTATGGTTCATTTATACTCAGTAGGTATCATAAGCCGACCGAATGATATAAGCAAGAAAAACTATGAGCACGTCACCTGCAAATAGAATAGTTTCCAATGGCAGCTCACACTATCTCCACTAATAGTTCTAATACAAATACTGAAATGAAACAACAAAAGTATACATAAAAATATACAAAAGCTAAACATTAGTCAAGGAAAACTAAAAGAATTATGAAATATGCATATGCAATGCAATACAGTAATGATGGGATGAATAGTCAAAGTCATAACATAACTTTCTATATATATCTACCGAGCTCGCAGCCCCTAAGATAGGACCCCTGGAGGGTTCACAACCCATATACTATAACTCAAATCTCAAATCTTAATCCACCTCTCTAGATCGTGTTTACAAGGAGGAGTTTTGTAAGAATATCTTATTTTCTTTCAAAAATAATGTTCATCAATGGTACTGGTATCTCATGAATGTATATGTATGGAATGAAGATGTAATGCTCACAATCAAATCAGTATGAAGATATTCAATCCATTTAGTACGCAAATAAGTGAGCACAAAAATCAACTCAATATGTCTACAATTCATGATTATCAACTCTAGTTAGGCACAATCAAAATAAATATGCATGTAAGACATCATGAATATCATATCAACCCCTAGCTCGGGTATATCTATCATGATAAAAGTGACCAATGCTCAATAAGGCCTATAATAACAATTCAAGCCCCCACACGGGCGTTATATCTGGAAGAAAGACATTAAATGAACATATAAGGCCAATGGTGTTAAATAAAGCCTCCACACGAGCAACACGCAATATCAGATATTCCAAGTCAACAACAACAGAATGCAAGCCCCCATTCGGGCACACAACAGTATAATAATCTTAAAATATGAACCTCACAATTATTTTTTCCAACCCATAAAATAGTTTACTTATTTATTAACTATTCAGGTCAATTTGAAAGAAGTTAAGTCATAACCTACCTCAAACCAACGAAATTCAAGCCTAAAGTGCTTCATCACAGGGCTTTTTTCTTTTGAATGACCTCAGAATCAACTACAACATTCAAATATAACATTTTGTGCATTAAAAGAAAGCTAATGATACCCATATTGGCCATATTTGAGCGGGTTCCAAAATGAATTCAAAAAATAAGTTCAAAAACGAAAGAGGTAAAGGTGAAATTTTATTCTAGAAATACATTCCCAAGGTTAAAGGAATTTATAATTGAAAATTCACGCAAAAATGAGTTAAAAATGAGGTTCAAAATTAGAGAAAAATATTTTTTAAGCTTTCCCAAAATAATTCTCAAAATTTTATTTTTGATGATATAAATCAAAGAAAAGTTATAGAATTAAGGTTTTGGAGCTTACCCAAACTCAATTGGTGAATAAAACATAAAAATCACCTAAATTCAGAGCTTGAAATCCAAAAATGGTGAAAAGTTGGGAAAAAGGGATTGCATACATCGGTTGCTGCTTAAGAGACTAAATGGTTGCTTAAGCGGCTACCGCTAAAGTGGTACCAGTCCGCTAAAGCGGCTACCACTAAAGTGGTACTAGGCCGCTAAAGCGGCTACAACAGATATCAATAATTGTTGATTTTGGTGCAAGCATATCAAGCTCCGAACGAACCCTTGAGATTTGATCAGAATCACACAGAGACAAATCATATATGCTATCATACTAATTTCAACGTTCCGAACTCAATGGTGACTTTGGATTTTTAAAAAGTAAATAATTTTTTTTTAATAAATTAACCTCTGGGATCCCTTTAAGGCATATTTCACTAGATTCAAATGGAGGATCGAAACACAAATTAAATGCTTCGAACCCGAATCAATCTTTCTACTAATCTAAATTCGACATTCCAAACCCGAAAAAGGTATAAATATATTTCTGAACTTTAATAAATGGTATAGATATACCCTTTGTCATACTTTAGGTATAAATATACCCTTGTCATTAATGAAAAGGTACATATATACCCCTGAACTTTGATAAATGATACAGATATCCTCCGTCAATGAAAAGGTACATATATACCCCTAAACTTTGATAAATGATATAGATATACCCTCCGCCATACTTTAGGCATAAATATACACTTTCCGTTAATGAAAAGGTACATATACCTTTCTCAGTAACGACAGAAAACGTGTCACAATCTGGTTCATTTGTCCTTTTTAAATTTAATTTATCCCTATCCTACTCGAAAATAATTCTAATCTAACTCACACTAATTCAAATAATAACCCAAACCCGAGTCGGTCTAATAGAACCTTCAAGACACCTCTCTATTCACGCATGTTCATTCTCTCTTTTTTTTATTAGGCCGAATCAGATTTGGGTTATTTTTTGGATCGGGTTATGGGATAAATTAGAATTATTTTGGGGGGGAGTTTGGATAAATTAAATTAAAAAAGATCAAATGAAAAAGATTATGACAAGGGTATATTTGTACCTAAAATATAACGAAGGGTATATCTGTACCATTTATCAAAGTCCAGGAGTGTATTTGTACATAAAGTATGACGGAAGGTATATTTACACCATTTATTAAAGTTCAGGGGTATATATGTACTTTTTGACTAATGGCGGGAGTATATTTGTACCTAAAGTATGAAAGAGGGTATATCTATTCCATTTATCAAAGTTCAGGGGTATATATTCGTACCTTTTCCATTCCAAACCTAACAGAACTTTCGAAATCATCATCCGACACTCAAAACATCAAATGTTGACTAAAGTCAATTATAAAACTTTTAAAGACTCTAAAAATCACAAACTCTTCTATATCATTCTCAATCACATCGGGAACCGTGTCAACCATTCCACATTCAAAAATCAACATGTAGCAACTACGAGGAATTACAAAACGATCAAACACATAAAAAGCATTATTTTACACTTCAAGTTATTTTTTCTTTATATATATATATATATATATATATACATATATAAACTAGTTTAGGTGTACGTGCCTTCCGCGTGTACCTCACTTTAATGAGTTCAAACATTACACTAAATAGGATATTTATTTAAATAATAAAGATGAATATAATAGTTAAATTTAATATCTTTTGAGTATGTAAAGATGAAGAACTTATTTATTAAACCTAGTCTTTACCAAAAATATTTTTAAAAGTCGATCGACATTCATCTATCATCTGTAAATTGCAATAAAATAATATAATGATAGAGACATCAAAATAATACAATTAAATCTAATCTTTACACAGAAAATTTTTCTCAAAGTTGTCCGACACTTATCTACCACCTGTAAACAATAACAAAATAATACAATAATAGAGATATTAAAATAATACAACTAAACCAAACCTTTACATAAAAAATATCCTCAAAGTCAATCAACATTTATTTATCATCTATAAACTGCAGCAAAATAATACGATAAAAGTGATATCAAAACAATACAATTAAACTTAAATTTTACACACAAAAATTTCTCAAAACCGATCGAGATTCATCTACAAACGGTAAACTATCACAAAATAACAAACTAATAGAGATATTACGATAATATAATTAAACCTAACTTTTACCTAAAAAAAAAAATCAAAGCCGGCCCACATTCATCTAGCATCTGTAAATTAAAATATAATAATAAGATAATAAATATATCAAAACAATACAATTAAACCTAATCTTTACAAAAGAAATTCTTCAAAGCCAACCGACATTCATCTACGACCTGTAAACTATAAAAAAAAATATAATAGAGATCACAAAACTTCGATATTGATCCAACTAATTCTTGTCTGAGCAAAAATTTTGACCCTAAAGAATAATTTTGAATGAAAACAAAGAAGATATATATATATATATATATATACACACACACACACATGTTGAATTCTATTATGCTGACAAAAAATAGTGAAGAAGTTGATTTCTAGAATGGGAGTTTTCAAAGGCAGACCATAGAAATAAGTGGACAGCTTAATTGAATAAATGGACATATATTATATTATTCTACATGATGATGGCTTTTTCTGCAGCAAAAAAAGGCATGTAATTTTTGGTTTAAAACGTGTCTCTTATATCATATCACGCCATCTCAAAAAATATATTCATAATTCAATAGACAAATTAGTTTGTTCTCTAGTTTAACGTACATCTCAATATTTATAGAAGTATTTTCTTAATAGAGTCCTATTTTAAAAGTATTTTTCTAATTGAACAGTAGAAAAGAAAATATTAATTAATTCTCCTACTATATATTTTAGGAGTCCCATATATTTTAGGAAGTCTAGTAGAAAGGAAAATATTAATTAATTCTCCTACCATATATTTTAAAAATCTCAAATATTTTAGGAAGTCTAGTTAATATAATAAAAATTAATTAAATAATAGATTAAAAATAGTGAAAAGACAGTTTTGTCTAAAGAAGAGTCTTAATGAAGGGCAAAAAGTTCAAATCACTTTTCTAAGGGTCTTCACACTTTTAATATTACTAGTCAAGTGTACATGCTTTGCACGTGTGTCTCGTGTTGATAAATATAATTATTTATAAAGAAATAAAATTATTAAAAAATAACAATGGAGTTGCAATAAATGTTGTATCTATTTAAAAGATATAATTTGATACGAAAAGTGTTTCATCTTAAGCAATAAATCTATACATAAAATGAAAAATTTAATGAATTAAAAATATTTTGCTCATCAAAGAAAAAGATTTAAAGGAAAATTAAGCCACAAAGGAGCATTTGTTGTACATATACGTCATATTAAATTAAAATATAAATATTGTTAGTACTCTGTGATCCAATTTAGGGTTGAGACTAATATTCATAATATAAAATATAAGAGAAAGGGAGAAAAAAGTCATAAAATTAAGAATAAATAAATAAATAAATAAATAAATACTTTGTAAGAACATATTATTATCTTTCAATTTTGTCCAGCATCACTCCTTTTTCTTGCTACAGCTAATGATCATACATGGAGAAACTTTTTACTTTCTTCAATTACTCAAAATTAATATTGTATATATCTTCAAAATCAAAATCAATTGACCCACATATGATCGATAAAAAAATTATTGCGAGAATTATTTCCTCTTAAATAATAAATGTAGATAGATCATCTAACTTTCGATAATAATAGATCATACGTTAATTAAATTGATTGAAGTTATACCTCAATTATTTGTGTTCTTTTGAAGCTTTGAATTTGAATTGAAATTTTTATCCTTACCGCATTCTTCCAGGTGAGGTCACAACCTATCAAACATAAATTATGATAGAATCTCAAAATATGACAAAGCATACGTAAAAAATCACATAATTAGGCAATCAAACCAACATTTAAAAGCAACGAACGACCAATTGCTGATAAAAAGAATTTCAAAGTACAAAAAAAATACAAATACAAATTAAATAGAAAAGTAAAGAGACAGACTCATACAATTACTTGGATGCTAACATTAATAAATAAAATTTACTTAATTTGTTTTCTATTTTAAGTAAAATTCTTGTCAAAATAACCTACCTATTTTTGTTAAATTATTGTTAAAAAGACAAATTCGATCAACAAATAACTATTAAAGTAGTATTTTGTTAGTATTAAAGTTCACATTTGATTAGTTCCTCGAAGGTGAATTAACAATTGAAAAACAATAGTATTTTAAATTATGTTTAAATAAGAAAGGTGAATTAGTAATTGAAAATCAATAGCATTTTTAAATATGTTTAAATAGAGAAAGATTAATAACCAAATTTTAATGGGACACCTAAAGAATTACAAAATAATTAAGTAATAATTTAGTAGAATGATAAATGATAGTTTTGTCTATTGTGGAGTCTTTTAATGAAGGGCTAAAAGTTCAAATCACTTTTCTAAATATCTTCACACTTTTAATATATTATAAATATAGATTATAGATTATACATACACATACACACATACATACATACATAGTTTTTACGTACGTGCGTTGCACGAATATTCTTTATTAGTTATTATAATGATTATGATAGCTTAATACACTTTTCTAATTGCATGTGGTTACATCATATGTAAATTTAACATAATTATATAACGTTAAAAACTTTATGAGTGAGTTTTCTCTCTAGACATCGAAATGATTTTCTCATTATAAAAAAATTATACTACACATTACGCAGCTGACAAAGAGAGAACTAAGCTAGGCAATGAGGCTATGGTGCTTATTGCTTATATACAACTCTTACACTCATCAACAATCTTACCCTTGAGCCATATTTTATTGACCTTCTGATTGCTACACCTCGATTAACCATATAGCATGTCCTTACTTTAATTTAATTGTTTCCAAGAAGTAATAGGTAGGCTCATTTAAACATGGCAGCTTATACTCTTCAGTCTTCAATTGAGTTGCTAGTTTGGGAATTGAAATCCTAAAGCATTAGTTGTTTAGAATTTAATTATACACATAGATAATCTTTTCCAAGACAAAAACTAAATCTTTAAATTAAACGTCTTTAATGGATCATCATTTTTATATTTGTCATGCAGTACCTCTTTTCTTTGCTGCTAGAGATTGAGAGTAGGGGTGGACATTCGGTTTGTTCGGTTTGATTGTTGAATATAGGTTCGGTTTTTTGATTTTCGGATTGACGAAAATGAAAATCATAACCAAACCAAAATTATTTCGATTTGGTTCGGTTTTTACAAATTCGGTTCGGATATTTCAGATTTTTATTTCGGTTTTAAAGATTAAAGTAGTGAGCATTTAAAATTGATGATTTTTCTAGAAAAATAATCTTTTTTTCAAACCTATTTTTCATTCCCAAATATAATTAATTCAACACACATGAAATAACCATAAATATCGACCTCGCTGAGTCATCACCGTTGGCGTGACGGCAGTGACCGCACTAGGCAGCGACCGCCGACGGCAGTGACGAATTGAGCAAATGACTATCGTTGGCGATGTTGAAATTTCAAATGAACTGACGAACTAAGGATGGTTGAGCGTTGTCGCAGCCTTCACGTTAATGTTAAGGTCTAAAGCAAAGCAGTATATTAGGATTTAAGGTTACTAAATGATTACAATTTATATATTTATATGTTATATCAGATTATGTTATATTTTTAGTATATTTACATATATATTAAATTATATATATATATATATATATATATATATATATATATATTATAATATATTATTTATATAATTTCGGTTTTTCGATTTATCCAAATTTTGTTTTTGTAAATCCAAAAAATAAATCGTTTAACCAAATTTCTAAAATTTGAAATCGAAACCAATCCGAAAAATCAAAAAACTAAATCAAAATTAAATTTCAGTTCGATTTTTTGATTTTTTTCGATTTAAACCAAAATGTGCCAGCCCTAACTGAGAGAGATGCATCACAAAATTTATTCATCTATTATTCAACTGTAGATTCCATTGATACCTCGAGCAAACAAAATACCTAAAAGGGGAAAAAAAAGAGAAAACATATTCAAAATTAACACCAGAATATATATAATCCAAATACAAATTTAATAGTAATATAGAAGATAATGTGGTCATATAAAAAACAAATACATCATTAAGTGTTCGACAAAAATAATAAAACTAAGCAAAAAGTTGAAATCTAACCTCAAAGTTGAAAGAATTCTCCTATTATTAGTCACCCGACAAATAACATCTTCTTCGATCTCCATCACAAAGTTTATTCATCTATTATTGAACTATAAATTCCATTGATATCTCAAGCATACAAAATACCTAGAAAAAAATATTCAATACGAAATTTGATTTCCTTGAATTATATTTAATTATCGAATTCATCTTAGTCTACCCCCAAACCGCGACAAATAATATTTGAAAAAATACTAAATTAGACAGAAAAAAGAATATTAAATAACAATTATTGATATCAAAGAATTAAGGCAGTAGCTACATCTTATTTATGCATCAAAATTCAGAGATAATATTTAGTTAGTTAGAGAAAAAAATGCATGATGAATTATTACCAAGAAATTTGTCTCATAATTTAGTAGGAACAAGTTGGAAACTTTCAAGAACTTTTAGTTTTGGAGAAGCTCTAATTGAAACAAAATGGAATTGAGAATATAATTAGAGAGTCTGGAAAACAATAGCTAACATCTTGCTGCTACAAAAATTTGAACGTCAATTATACATGTGTTGCTTTGCAGAGAATGCAATACTTTTAATATAGGTGATATGTACTATTGTTCAATTTGAATTAGTATAGATTCTATTGTCCCATTTGAATTAGTACAGGACTATAGAAATTCAACTATTTTTAGGATTGTGGAATTTTTTAATAATTAAAGAAAATAAGTGAAAAGATAATTTTGTCTATTGCGAATAATTTTAATGAAGGACAAAAAGTTTAAATAATTTTTCTAAGGGTATTCACACTTTTAATATATTATATATATATATATATATATATATATAGTAAAAAGGGTCAAATATACCCTTAAACTTTACGAAAAGGTATAAATATACCCCCTGTTACAAGTTTGGTCTATTTATGCCCTTGCTGTTAAAGTTTAGGAACATATATACCCCTTTGAAAGTTAAATAATGTACTGGAAATTTACAAGTCCCTTTTTCTTTTTTCTTTTTAAATTTTAATTACCACATAAGCAAAATAATTGTCACATCACAAAAAATCAGCAATCTAAACCTGACCCATCAATTTGAATCAGTCCATGACCCGACCCAAGATTCACACCCCTTTCGAGTCGGTTAACATTATCGTGAATATTAACTCCAATTCTATTACAGTTCGTTCGCCGACTTTGAATGTTACTATTTTGAGATTGTTGAAGACTCTACCGTACAATATATCTGTTTTTACAGTCGATTCACTTTTGGTGCCAAATGGGGTTTGATCTTATGGCTTCAGAAGCTCGAGCTCCTTTGGGTCTTAATATTACGAAAACCCTTATTGATGGTCATAATTTCAATGTTGCAGCTTCAATGCTTACTGCTTCAGATGTAGAAGAAGAATTTGAGAGAGATGAAGGTGATGCTGGATTAATACTTTTTGTACCAACATATGAAGCATTTTCGGACATGTCATCGTGATGAAATTTCAATCATTATCAGCTGAGAAAAAGGGGTGTGGATTTTGGGTCGGGTCATGGGCTGATTCATATTGATGGGTCGGATTTAGATTGTAGAAGAGTTGGGTGGGTTTATTTTTATGATGTGATAATTATTTTGCTTATGTGGCAATTAAAATTTAAAAAGAAAAAAAAAAGGCTTAAAAATTTCCAGCACATCATTTAACTTTCAAAGAGGTATATATACTCCTAAACTTTAACAGCGAAGGCATAAATGGACCAAACTAGTAATGAACGGTATAGTTAGACTTTTTTTTGTAAAGTTTAAGGGTATATTTGACTCCCCCCACTATATATATATATATATGATAGTGCTATATAGGATATAGTGCTAAATGGCATAAAAATTTGGCCACAAAAATAAAAAGATTATATTACCCTTTTCAATTGTATTGAAAATAAGAGAGAAGAATATATTTAATTTTTAAAGTAAAAGGATAAAAATATCCAAAAAATGAACTAGTTCATAGTGTGAACATAACTTTTTTCTATTGTGCCCAAATTGCCACAAAAAAATTGTGACCAAAATGACTTTTCCTACATATTTATATATACACACACCAAATGTACACATTAATTACACACTAATTCCACAATGTATAAATGAATGAGCAGCGAAGACGATAAATTTAGCTGAAAAAATATCATTGGATGATTCGGACATTAGCCATTCTTTCATCTTCTCTATGTGAAAAAGGAGATTGCTAAAAAAAAATGAGAAAGAACACGCCATGATGGGAGGGAATGGGCGACAGTGGGTAGGACGAAGACGAGAACACAAAGAGAAGCATGGAAAGAGGCGACTGGAAAAGGGAGCAAGAGTGAGAATTTAGGATTTTACTATAATTTGTCATTATTTTGAATCTAGTGTGCTTAAATAAAATCATATATTCCAAATTTAGTCGTTTAAATTACCTTACAAAAAAAATAGTCGTTTAAATTACCATGTTATTTTCCAAAAAAATATTGGAGAAAAGGGTAGCGAATTAGTCAATAACCAACCAGGCGGCATGCAGGCAGGTGAATCTTTACTGTTGAATCCCTGATTTGGAAGTTAGCAAACTGTGAAACGTGGGGCAGAGTGAAAGGTCCCCTTGTACAACCTGTCACCCCTCATTTTACAGCCTGGCAATGCATTGCTCTCATCACTCCTGACAATGCCATTTTTAGTTATGTGTAGGATAAAAAGGTATATCAAATAAGATGCTATTAATATATATTAAATTAATATATGTATTAATATTTTAATATACTTTACCAATTAATTTTTAAAGGATTGTTTGGTAGAGTGTTAAGATTAATACAAAATATAATATATTAATAATATTTGTAATAATAATGCTCGTATTAGCTATGTATGTATTATTTCTTATATATTGTTTGATTTGATGTATAAGAAATAATACATCTTACATAATTTCTATAAAAGAAATGTTTGTTTACAAAAATACTCTTATTTGATTTTGTATATTTTTTTGCAAAAAAGTTTTTTTTGTCATCTCAAATATAATTAGTATTGTTGAACTAATATATAGAGGTTTCGGATTAATTGCAAGACCTTCGTCTTTGCGCATGAAATATTATGCCAACAGATTAACATGGTCGAAATAAGAATAAAATATAAGACGTAAAATTAAGAAATAGTATCAATTTTGTTTTAATCTTTTTAAAGACCCTTGAAGCAAAGCAAAAATACGTTACAATTATTTAAATCAATTATTTATTGTTGTAGATTAAAATGGTGGGTAAAAATTGTTAAATATTTTGAAAAGATTCACTATTGCAAATTAAAATGGCGAAAAAAGGAATAGTGAAATATTTTGAGAGGAAAATTGAGTGGTATTAAGGTCATTTAATAAGTTAATGCATGTATTAAAGAGTTTGAATTACTGATACATAGAAAATGGGTGGTATTAGTAATACACATCTTAATACACAATAGAGTGTATAACTAATGCATTAACTAAAAATTGTACCAAAGAAGGTATTCTTAATACAAATTAATTAATACATGTATTATTTTTGTCAATAAGGAGTCGTTTGGTAGAGTGTATAAAAATAACGCAAAATATGGTGTATTAATAATGCTTGTATTTGTAATGCTTGTATTAATTATGCTTGCATTAATTGTGCTTATATTCTTTTTGTACAGTGTTTGGTTTGATGTATTAAAAATAGTATATTTTATATAATTTTTAGAATTTTTTATTTGACAAAAATACCCATGAATCCCTCTGTATTCTTCTTTTTTCTCCCCTCTTCATTGTTTTCTACTATGTGTGTTTTTGCTCTCATGTTCTTATTATTCTCTGCGTATGAATCTCTTTGGGCAATTTTTTTATTTTTCTTCACTTCGTCTAAAACTACAACGAAACCGCCGAACTTTTTGCCGGAAAAAAATTTGGAAAAACAAGAAAAATTAAACAGAGAAAGAGGCAAAAAAAGATGAAAAAACAAGAAAAATTAAACTGAGAGAAAAACTTAAGATTTGTTGTTCAATTGGGAAGCTTCTGAAACTAGACTTGCCTTCCGTAAAATACTTGAGACTTGTCTTCCATTCTTTGCTTTCTCTGTTTACTGTTCAATTGGAAAGCTGCTGGGCAATTGAACGACAAAGAGATTGCAAAAAAAAATGGGAAAGCTGCTGGGGCAATTGAATGACAAAGAGATTGGAAGAAAATGAGAAAGTTGTTGGGCAATTGAATGGCAAAGAGACTGAAAAAAAATGGGATAGCTGTTGGGCAATTGAACGATAAAGAATAGGAAAAAAAATGAAGGGTAAATTAGTAATTTAATAAATCAATGCATGTGTTGAAAGCATTGTATTAGTAATACATAGAAAAATGATGGTATTAGTTATGCATAACATAATACACAATAGAGTGTATAACTAATGATACATTGATTAAAAAAGTATACCAAACAAGGTATTAATAATGCATAAAGCTAATGCAAGCATTAACTTTTTTATCACACTCTACCAAATGACCCCTAAATGTATACTAATGCAGCATTAGTTAGACATTCTATTGTGTATTGAAGTGGGTATTACTAATACCGCAAAATCCATGGCATTAGTAGTATAATGGAGTTAATGCATGCATTAACATGCTTAAAGACCCTATTATCCCTCAAAAAAATTTCCACACCCTTCCCAACATATATATTGAGGGTATTGTGTAAAAAAAAAATATTTAAAAATTTTATGTAATTCATAGTTTTTTTAATACATCGAACCAAACACTGAGTAAGAAAAATACAAGCATAGCTAATGCAAACATAACTAACACAAGTATTACTAATACAAGCATTACTAATACACTTTATTTTGCATTATTCTTATACACTTTACCAAATAACTCCTAATTTTTTTTATTTAAATAGGTGCATACATTCGTATTCACATTCTATAAACATGTACTAATATTATATTTAGAGTAAATACATAATTATCCCACTGATGTTATCTGAAATTTTTAAAAAGACACCTAAACTTTAACTTCGACTTGTTACCCCACGATTCTTCTTTATTCCGTACCAAATATATCATTTTGGACCTCTGCGTGTATACACGTGCCACAGGCGCGTGAAAGGGCTCAAAATTGACTTTTTTGACCAATAAAAAGTTGTCACGTGTAAATAATTAATATATAATTTATATTCTTTTTTTTAAAAGGTAAATAATTAATATTTATTTATTTTTTTAAATTACCCGGTACCCCCCTCTCTCCCCCCTAACCCACCCTTTTTTCTTCAACACCATTAAAGCTTCCTTGAAGCTTTTTTTTTTTTTAAAATATCATTAAAACTCCATTAAAGCTCAACATAATGTCTTCTTCAACACAATGTCTTCTTCAATACAATATCTTCTTCAACACCATTAAATCTCCATTGAAGTTTTTTTTTTTTTTTAAATATCTTTAAAACTCCATTAAAGCTCCTCCATTAAAGTTTCATTAAAACTTATTTAACTATCTTTAAAACTCAATTCAATCATTTAACTATCTTAAAACTCAATTCAATCATAAAACAATTTTTTGAATTGATTTGAACAAAAAAAAAATGAACGGGAAGAGAGATTTTGACGCGGGGGGGGGGGGGGGGGGGGGGGGGGAGTTAGGAGGAGATGCTGACAGGGCGGGGGTGTTGGACAGAGGGTGAGGGTGCTGAATGGGGTTGGGGGTGGAGGGGAGCTGTTGGACGTCGGGGGGAGGGGGAGGGGGGTGCTGGATGGGGTTGGGTGATAAATTAAATAAAAAGGAAAGATTTATTAAAAAAAAATACGAAGTTAAATATATTTAACACGTGGTAGCACCTGATTGGTGTGTGTTCACTCTCTTTGTTGTGACTGAGATTTAGAAAAAAATGATGTATTTGAAACGAATTAAATAAGAATCCTGGGTAATAGGTCAAATTCAAAGTGTAGGTGTCTTTTTGAAAATTTCAGCCAATATCAGAGGGGTAATTATGTATTTACTCTTATATTTATTTGAAAATGTCATACAACTATAACAACATACTTAGGATTGAATATACGTCAACTGTACCACTATCTTATAGGTAGAAAGACTGATTTTGATAGATCTCAACTCAATGTCATATTTCTTTTCTATCTAAAATATTTTAATTTTATTTATAAATTTATACTTTGGAGTAATTCATACTACTTTATCATTATTAGCAAATTATATTCTCCCATTATGAAGATAACAGAGTCTAATTTTAAGTATTTTTTTTCTAAAATATTTTGAGACGTAAAATTTACCCAGCTCGGGTTGGATGAATATTTCCAACTTTTAAATATACCATATTGGAGATTAAGGTATTTCATGTAATTATGGAGGCATAAATCAGATTTTTCCCTTGAGTTATATTTATACTAGGTGAATAATTTTTATACTATTATTTTAGTAAATTTACCAAGTCTAGCATGGAATAATTATTTTCTATATAATTGAAGTACGCTATTACTTATACAGAGGAGTTGCAGTTGACTTATCAGTACATGGTTTGTTAACATCTTCTTTATTGTTCGTGCGTGCAGCTGATGTGTATACATCACAATTTTTCAATCCAGAGAATTATGACTAAGTTTGACTTTAAATAATTTATCAAGTATATAAAAAGTTAGCCACTTCCATTTACGGTTTATTAATTTACTATTTTCTCCATCTTAATTTATTTATTTTATTTATTTAACATGATATAAAATTTTTAAAAATAAAAAATCTTTTTAATCTTCTAACTTAAATTAAAAATATGTAGAATCAAGACAGAGCTACCTGTATAGGCTGTATTTGACATCCCTTCATCAAAAATCTACAGTATATATTAAATATTGACTCTGGATCTTGGTTCATTTGTGAATTTATTATTTTATATTTTGACATTTTTATGTTGAAAGCTGAAAAAGTGCATCTTTTTAAAAATAAACTAAAGAAAAATAACACAAACAAATTAAAATAGAGAAATTGGTGTATTTGTGACGCTACTAATACACGACAAATAGAGGTGGCCTTTATATACCTACCTCCCATCCCTTTTCTTTTGCTGTCTCAAACAAATCTATTTAAGTCTTTAATTTTCCTTTGTCCAATTCATATGCACAATGGGTATTATATGCAGTTCATACGAATCCACATCAGTTGCTACTACTGCCAAATTAATACTTCACGATGGAAGATTACAAGAGTTTTCTTATCCAGTTAAAGCT
The DNA here is from genome assembly GCA_030864225.1 of Capsicum baccatum var. pendulum. NCBI lineage: Eukaryota > Viridiplantae > Streptophyta > Magnoliopsida > Solanales > Solanaceae > Capsicum > Capsicum baccatum. The sequence goes on from CM061551.1 coordinate 98,815,334, forward strand.
TCTTATTTGTTACAAAATGACCCAACAATCTTCATTTGCAACTCTGACGATATGGATTTTGGCAACGTTGTTTCCGCGGTAAGTGACGAAGAGGAGCTTCAACTTGGTCAGTTATACTTCGCTTTACCCTTGAGCCACCTAAAACATAAATTGAAGGCTGAGGAAATGGCTGCATTAGCTATGAAGGCAAGTTCTGCATTAAACAATAGTAGTAGTAGTGCTGAGAAATTTATAGTATTTGAAAAAGGTGGTGGTCATTTTTCAAAGAAAGTTGTGGATGACAATAGTGGTATTCCTACTCCTAGAAGGAATAACAGCGGCAGAAGAAAGAAGTTCACGGCTAAGTTGAGTGCAATACATGAGTAGGGTGGTCGGCTAATACACCTGGCCAGTTTACATGTACCTCGACTATTGCGTTTGTCATGTGCTATCTCCTGTTAGCATATGTATTGGATGACTTTGCATATCAAGACTAATTAGTTAGATAGATGTAAGTATGTTTTCATCGTTATTGTTTTGTGAGATCTGAATTCTGGTTACTCAAGATTTTCAATCACTTCACTAACAGTTATGCCAAATCCATTGTGCATGTTTTAGAATTGAAGCTAACTGTTCATATTGAGATGTAAATGGAGTAGTAGGTTATGTAAAAGAGTCGAGGTTATAAATATTGGAGAACAGCTAGTTGTTTTAGGTTTTATGTACTTGTCACTAATGGAGGAGTTGCATCACAATTTTACCCCTAAAGGGGTTTGATTAAGGTAGAGGAGTACAACTCTTATGCTATAGTAATCAGCTTGATTTACTATCAATTACGGCAACTCTAATCGAGTACATGGTGTTGTCAAGACATGCTTTAAAGTTTAAAAATGTTAAAACTATAAGGTGTTGTTGGTAGGATGTTTCAGATAAAATAATATTGGTATTAGTTTTGACATTAGTTAATTCATGTTTAATAGTGTTTTCAATCTATGTAACTAATAATAGTAGTATTATTTATATATTCTATCTAGTATTATTCGTATATACATAACAAATCATGACATTAGCAATATCAAAGTTATTAATGTATGAATAAACATGATTAAACACAGAACAAATAGTAGATAAAAATAATCTCAATTTAACTAACTCTCCCAACATTATTGATACACACCCTATCAAACCACCCCTTATTGATGCTCTAAATACTATAGACAATGGATAACAATATTAATTGTGACCAATTAAAAGGAGGAAGAGTTGAAGTAAAATTAATAAGTAGGAGCATATGACATTGATATATACTGTATATATACTACTACTGAGCCACCAATATAATGTTATGGAAGAATTAAGATCAACTTGTTTAATCAACATTATGAATTAATTAACATTGCAAGATATTGTGGGTTCACGGAAAAGATGAATGTCCACTAGCATTCAACTTGCAGGTGGGAAGAGCAAATAGTTGTTTGAAGTGATTGAACGAGGGGTAATTTTAGTTAATTTAGACCACTCTAATTAGCTTAGTGCAATTACATGTCCCCTTCAAAGAGGAGAGGTGGAAATGGAAAAGGAGAAGGGAGTGGGGGACAAAGACTTGGGACTTCTTTTCTGAAAAAAGGAAAAATTTCGACGTATTTAATTAATTCCTATACTAATTTAAAGAATATTGAAAAGTTACAATGTATGTGCATGACATTGCAATTGCGAACGTAATAAAAGGCAAAAAAATCTACATTACAGAGGAGAAGAAAATTAGGCACAAGATTAATGAAGTTTGACAAATATATCTGACTACATTTTTTTTTTTTTGATTAAAGCAATAATCTGGCTGTATCAACTAAGCCCGATGAAATTAGATTCGTGCAATATATGACTCATTTAAAGAATATATCTTTTATCATCTTTTTTTCATTTCAAGAATTTTAATTTAATTTGGAATCTTTAATTAAGCTAATTAAAAATTAAGGAATTCGATCCATTCACCACATCCTTGACCAAAATAAAATAAAATACATAAGCTGATCCCCCACCCAACTGGATAATGATTGCATCCTAGGCAGCTAGGCTATCAAGGGAAGGAGTTGCAAGACTGAAGTTCTATCTCGGATCCACAATGACTAGGTTTGCCTCAAAAACCGTCCGCTGGTGGCTGGCCTGGACTCATATATTAGCTGTAGAAAGTATGATTTCGAAAGTACTTTCAGTTTGCCTGATGCAACTCCTCTACAATTATTACTAAACAAAGTTCTTTTCCTTTGTGTGTACAACTCATTCCAAAATACATTCAATGTGTACACTAGTGGCTGCAGGTGTGTGTTCATCAATTACATGCTAGCTGGGAAGAGATCAAGAAAAGCTAGTGTACAGTTTAAATCACATCTTGTAAACTAGTCTACTTTGGGAACAACACATCATATGGATCAGGCAATATGTACAAACTCTAATTAGAAGTTAGAACCTCCAAATTGATAAAATGATTACATAGGATTCAACTAAGGGTGAGTTGGCCCTCCATGCCTAGCAAGTGGCCTTTTGAATATATGGGCACCTAACTTTATCATCCAGGATTGAGTATTTTGTAGTGTGCTCTGTCTCTTTGTTGAAAGAAGCACTAAGGTCCATTTGCTCTTCAACAGCCATCCTGGTCCCATCCCATAGGGGATAGTAGGACCACTCATCTCACTAGCTATGTATGTGGAATTTTCATTACTCCTTTCGTCCCAATTTATATGAGTTAATTTGATTTGTCACAGAGTTTAAACAAAAAAAATAGACTTTTAAAATTGTAGCCTAAAATAAGTCATTGATGTTTGTACGGTTATAAATTATTTAATTAATGATAAAATAGGTATTTAAAATTAAATTGTTATTAAATACAAAAATGTGTCATTCTTTTTGAAACTAACTAAAAAGAAAGCGAGTCATATAAATTAGGACAAAGGAAGTACTGATTATTTGAATATAGTCATTGAACTTAAAATGAAAAATAAGTTAGTTGAAGAAAATTGGAATGACACGTGTCTTTATTTTACAAATGGGAATAATTAAGAAAATACTTATATAGTTTTACCTATGATGTGATGTGTAAAAGACGTGAGGCTAAAATCATGTCATTTTATAATCATTCGTCTCACATTTGTTCTCTTTTGGTTTAGTCTTGAGCTTAAATAATATGAATTACTCTTGTTTTCATGTTTTTCTTATGTAGGAGCATTTTGAGGTATTTGGAGTTTAAAAAAGAGAAAAAAGATCACCAAGGAACCAAAAAAAATTATGGGAGGATTAACATTGCAACGCGTAGAAAAACGAGCGAAAAATGGCCAAGTAGAGAGTTTCTTGCGCTAGTGCTGCAAAGAAAGCAGTGACACGGATTTATGTTGCTTTCTGGAAAATATTGAAGGCCTGCACCACTCAAATTAAGGAGTGGTGCAAGTTTAGTCACTGTTCGAAATTTTCACTTGTTCCTTGCACAACAGCTCCACTTTTGAATTGTGGTGCGAGACGGGACCTCTCCTAACCTTATATATTGGGATTAGTTTTTGACATTTTAAGGGTTCCTAACTCTATATAAACCCTCTCCACACATTATTTAACATTAACAACTGATTTGGGAAAGCCAAAAGTTAAGGCAAAGCTCAAGAACAAAGTTAATTTATTGCTTTTTATTTTATTTTCAATTTCTACCTTGTAAACTTGTGAAATCTCTTATTTTAAAGTGATTCATGAGTGGCTAAGCCTCTTAATTTCTAAGGTTGTGGTTGAGCATGAAAGGTGTGGCTTAAATATCATACTATCTATTTTGATTTTCATATATTGAGTTATTTATTTCTTCTTGCTCTCAATTATTTATTTGATTGCTCATCTTGCGAATATTATCTAGGGTTTGTTGTTGGACTTGAAAAACAAAGACAAGTGTAAAAAGAGAAAATACATCTAGTTTGTGAACCTTACCGGAGAAGAGAATCGATTTGTCACTAAAGATAGAAATATACTCTGTGACCTAGCTAAGTTGATACAAACAATATCTTCATGCACCTCACTATTAACCAACGATTACAGATCAATATAGGTGTTAGAGATAGTTGAGTAAGCTTAGAGTTGTTGGAAAAACTCTCACTATAGTTAAAATTAACCTACAACTAGTAACTTAGGAAATAAAACTAGGCATCGGATTGAATAGCTCAACTGAATTAGCAAATACCACAACCCTAGATCTTTTCTCAAATCTGAATTACAACACAATCAACATGACTTACAATTGCTTTTGTTTATATTCAAAACACACAAAGTACTCTTTATTATTGGCCACCTACTGAATAGCTCGCAGAAGAATTCAAAGTAGAATTTCAGCTCGTCAAATTCTTGTTGGTATGATAGCTGGACTTATATCCTTTACTACTTGTACAACCATGTACACTTGCATGTGCAAAAAACACAATAATTTTTTAATGTCGTTACTAGGGATTTGATTTGAAATTGATACTATTTCGAGTTTTTTATTAAATTATTCAAAGTTCACTTTTATTTATTATTTTTGTTTCTTTAAGGATATGTGTTAGTTTATGCTAAACACTCGGAGTCAAGACAATTTCTTGATTTCCATTGACCACAAGCTTGAACGTACTCTAAAAGGAGAGCGATGGGCAATGATTTGAATAATTTAATTCTTCAATACCTACTAAATGAAGTGGTAGGTAGGGCTGCAGTCAAGCCCCATATGCACCACATTTTCTGATGTTAAATTTTGTGAGGCCAAATCAGTAAAATTCATCCAGAGTTATTGTGAAGATTGAGCTTAAAGAGGGCACGGTGCGACTAGTGCAGAAAACTTATCAATATGAGGATAAACCACACAAACACCCACACAAACACCTGCTAAAGTTTACTGAGTTGAGTGACAACTTTTTTTTATTACTAAAATATTTCAAATGAATACATGAAGCTGATATTATTTCCCTTCTCACTAATTGAAGAAGTGAAACAATGATGGCAGAATGAACCGACGACAGGATCTATCATAGTTTGGAATGTTTTGTCTCAAAAGTTTCTCAATAGGTTCTTCTTATTAAGAATAAAAGAGCTTAGAGGCAAAATCTTTGAATTTGTTCAAAAATCTCTAAGTTTGGGAGAGATACAAGGAATATTTTGAGAAATTGTCCGCTTCATCTTCAGCCCAAGGAGATATTGAGCATAATTTTATTGAAGGATTGCGTTTAGACTCTAAATCCTTATTATATGCTATAGCTAAATAACAATTTTGTCCAAGAGCTATGATAATATAGAGACATTGCTCAATCGTATGTTTGCAGGTAATTGATACTATTCAAAGCCCAATAAAGTATCCACTTCTACACAAAAAAGTCAAAAAAAAAGTCCTAGTAAAGCAAATTTATTAGCTCCAAGTGCAGGTTAAGTTCAAACAAGTATAATAGGTTCAGGTGGCATGCTCTATTTTGTGAAAAGTGTAATGAAAATCATACCTACTTTGGATGTCATCTGAATCCAGAATCTATATATTATGTGGGGCAACAAAATTACAGAAACAACCTAAACTTCTCTTTGGGTAGAAATCAGTAAACACAAAGATATATACAACAAACTCCACAGATGAAAAATTCTTTAAAAAAATAATAGAGCAGTTTATGGGACAAGAGACTCAGATTATGGCAAAATGCAAAAGTCTATTCATGAACTTGAGTGTCAAGTGGGCCAACTACTTTATCATAATATGCAAGACCTGTAGGTGCACTATCTAGTGATACAAGGAATAATTCAAAGCATGTAATGATAATTAAATTAAGGAATATAAAAGAATTAGTTGAAGCACCTTCCAAACAGAGAATTCAAGATGGAAATGTAGAATTGTCAGATGTAGAGCCTCTAAAGAGAAGAGTAATAAATAGTAAACAATAAGTATCCACTTTCTTTCCCACAAAGGTTGATCCAACCACCAACTTCAAAGATAGAGCCGGTGCAAACAGAAAAAAGAAAAATAGAGATTGTTGAGTAACCTGATATTGCAATTAAGAGACCTCCATCACTAGTTCCGTAAAGATTTTAGAAAAGAAAGAAAAATGCAATTTTAAGAAGTTTCTTGATATCTTCAAGTAAATTCACATCAATATCACCTTGATTGATGCTCTGAGGGACATGCCTAAATATGCCAAATACCTGAGAGAAGTACTGGCTAAAAGAAAATACATGTAGAATTCAATACAGATGCACTCACTGTAGATTGTAGTTCGAGGGTACTAAGCAAGCTCCCTAAAAAGCTTAAGGATCCTGGGAGTTTTACCCCCTCAATACAAATTGGTGAAAATAAAGTTGGACATGAATTGTGTGATCTTTGGTTAAGTATAAACTGAATGTCCTTATCTGTGTTTCGGACACTTAGTTTAGGAGAGCCACACCCAACTACTATCAATCTATAATATAAACCACTCTTGCATACAACCGAAGGTAGTAATTAAAGATATGCTCATCAATATAGGTAAATTTGTGATTTCTACCGACTTTATTATTTAAGATTTTGAAGCAGACGAGCATGTACCAATTATTTTGGAACGTTTATTCTTAACCACCAGTATAGCCTTACTTGATATACGAAAATGAGAGCTTAAGATGAGGGTCCATTATGAGGAGTAAACATTTGAAGTTTATTCCCTCTACACTTCTTCACACTATAAAGACTTATTTATGATCACAGAGGTGATACGTGATAAGTGTTATTGAAAATCTATGCTCAAAAAAGTAGAAGAGCTGAAGACAAAGATGTTGAATGATAATTATGATCCTCCTAGAGTGAATAAAAAGCTGAAGTTGCATCATATGGGTATAAAAAGATTGAGAGAATTTGGTTGATCTATGACTTGCATTGTTCGGTAGTGTTAAAGCACGCGTTGCTTAGGAGACAACTCAAATTGTAATAGCGTAGTTTTATATTTATAGTGTCACTTTTTATTTTTATTTTTTCTTCTTTTTGGATTATGATAATTTTGAAAAAATTGAGTGTCTAGATTTTTAAGCTAAGAGGCATGGATGAAGTGTAAGTGTGAGATCATTAAACCCTTTTGATGAAAAGATTGAGAAAGACATGCTGCTAATAAGGCCCTGGAGGGCCTCAAAGAGTATTTCTAATCATTGTTTGTTTTATTTAATGCTTTGGGGACCAAGTATGACATCAAACGTGGAGTGATATTCTTTCAATATTTGTTAAGGATATGCTATAGGAGTCACTTTATTTTATTTACTTGGTTTAGTTGAAAAACTTGTGAAAAAATAATTTAAAGTTGAAAAACACAAAAAGATTTTCTTTAGTTTTCTACATTAGAATAGTAGGTGTTGATTTTTAGCTTTTTAATTATTTAGTAGAGCATACTTCATCCACCCCTTGATTTTTATTTTATATTCTTTTTCGAGGGGAGACCCTTTGAATCAACTGTCTTTTTTTATTTTAAGAATTTTTTTCTTTTATTTATAGGTAGAATAACTTTTTAAAAAGATGGATGATTGACGACTTTCTTGAGAGAAGAGTTACTCATTAGGAGCTAGATATTCTTTAGGACCAATTGAATGCGAGGTGCTCTTGTTAGGTCTTGCAACTTGCACATGAATTGAATGATATAAGTTGGTTTTAAATTTGAGCATGCTATGAATAAAAATGAATAACTTTTTTAAGTCACTGAGCCTCTTTTACCTGACTCGTGTGTGATTTTTAGCTTAAATTTGAACTCTTATTTTTTGCTTGATTGAGAGTTATCCTTCTTGAGTTGAACATGTGTCACATATGTTAGATGTTTGTTGATATTTTATGCTTTTATATTGATGTCTAGATATTGCCCCATGTATTTTCAAAGCAAAATGAAGACTGTTGAGTTCAGAAGATGATATAGGCGTTTCTTTGATTAGCCTATTCTTTTTAGCCTTTGCTTTACCTACCTACAACGAATGATCCTAGTTATTCCCATTGAGCATTTAGCCTATTTTTTTATACTGCGTATGAAGCTTAATCCTTTTCTTTCGATAGATCTCCAATTTGATCCACAAATCCTAAGCGCTTTGGTTATATTTGCACTCTCCCAGAATAATATACACACTCACAAGCAAAGAAGATATCATACTTTCATATAATCTTCCATTTTCCATTCCTCTATTTCTATTCATATAGCTTTACTCACACACTAGAATAGACGCACACACATCATCGGGAAAACACATACCCCACTAGAAAATGCACACATTCCCATAGAAATATGCACACACACTACATCGGGACACACACACACGTAGTAATAGAGAAACAGTGAAGGGGGGAGGAGAAAAAAAGGAAACCAGTGGAGAAAAATCGGCCAAATCTCATCGGAAATACCCTCTCTACCGGTAAACTAACTCCATCAGCCCACCAATTTGCCAGCTCACCAAAAACCCCCAAAACCCGTCGACCAAACCCCCTTCCACATCGAAAAATGCCATTGATTCTACCGGTGGTAGATTCCTTGCCATTGATTCTACCGGTGGTAGATTCCTTCTTCAAAATGGTTAAACAGACCCACTGCATACAAAATCAGTGCGGGTTTTTCCTCTTTTCTTAAGATTTTGGGTCTGGATTTGTGATAAAACTGAAATGGGCATATATCGAGGTTGGTTAGTTCGTGATTGAGGTTCGACTCAGGGTCTTCTAATGTGGTTTTTATCTTTTAATTTAATTAATATTTGAGTTCGAAAGCTACGAATTGAGGTTCAATTCTACTTTTGTTCTCTTTTAATTTTGTTAAATTTATTTATTTTTGTGTGGTAGATAGAAAGTTCTTGAATGTATGTTTATTGTGATCATGTTGAATTATTGAGATTGTGTTGAGTATGTTGAATGCATCTGAATAAGGAAATTGGATATGATTTGATTAATGATTGATTAACTTTGATTTGAATGAGAAATCGATAATTTGAGAGTAGAATCGAGGGTGGGAATTGAAAATCAATAAAAGGTGAATATTGGTTGTTTTGGTTCATTATGTTTAATTTAAAATAGGCATCGATTTTTGTTAAACACAATAGTATTATGATAAGTTGAAACGGATAGGCAAATGGTAGGTCGAGTAGGCAAATTTAGGAATTATGATTGTTGAATGCTTGAATGGTTTGGATGATTTTATTTTATCGCATTGAAAAAATGTATTTAATTAGCCGGAGAATGCCTCGAGGTCATTTGTATTTATTCATCGAGGAATTCCCTGAAGTATCTTGTACGCAAAGGACGTTCGTGATGAAGGCCCGAGGCGTCGAGTAGAGCTTAATTTAGGATTAGTATAGATTAGTGTAGGTTTATTTTAGTATTTTTTTTATTTTGGACTGTAATAATTGGACTAGACATTATTTTTTGAATTTATTTTCTGTGGTTTGTTTGTTTGTTTGCTTTATGTGTTTTATGTGGTTTATTCACTTCATAGCATCAGATTAGCCAATACAAGTCAAGAAGAGACCGTGTTAGAATCACGGGACCGAGGGGTGCCTAACACCTTCCCCTCGGTCAATAGAATTTCTTGACCGAAATCTTTATTTGCAGATCAGTTTTTGAGAGTAAAATTAATTTTGAAAAGGATTTCCAATGGTGACTAGGCACACCAAATCTATCCCAAGTGGCGACTCTAAATTCAAGTTTTAAAATCCTTTTCGAAACACATTTTTGTCCTTTTGTCACGTTTAATAATAAAACCCTTTTCAAACTTAAAATATATCTTTTTGGTTAAAAAAGGATGTGACAGCTCTGGCGACTCCCCTGGGGACTTTTTAGAATTCAAACTTTATTTTGAGTAGTATCAGCTTAGTATGACACTAGAGGTATATAGACACCTTGTTTGTGTAATCATTTATATTATTGTTTTATCATTGTTGAGTGCCTACGTGCTATGTGTTTACAGTTTTCTCTTATGTGTTACAACTTTATATCTATCATTATGTGCATAATTCGAGTTATTTTTTTAGCAATAAGTTTCGTAGTACACGACCTCTAGTTGCGTCACCCTTATTTTAAGAGGGAAAGCCATCGGGTGTATGAAGTGGGTGGAAGGATCTCCCAGCCATTATCGACCATTCACTCCCTTGAATAACCTTGTTAGTGGACCCCAGCCTAGGTCAGTCTTTAGGTCATGCTTATCTGCATTATATTGAGACCTAGCGGGATCTACTTGGTCCTTTGTAGGAAAATCACCCCTAAAGCATCCTTATGTGCTAATTGTTGCATCTTTTAGGGTAATAGGGTCATTTCACAGACTGATTTGGGGAAATCATGTGCTAGAATTAAAAGAAAGTGTGCAGGCAAGGAAAAGTTAAAAACAAAAAAGAGAAAGTAAAAAAAGTGAGTCAAAAAAGAGTTTCGTAGTTTTTAGAGTTCTTTATGGCTTTTGTTCTTCACAATTCAACAAATCTAAAAAGATTTTTACCTATTGCACTCATTTCTCAAAAAACAAAAACATCAAAAAAAATCCTTTTGTTCCTTTAGCATGCATTCATAATTCGAAAATTTTTAAAAAAGATTTTTTTAATAGGAGGATTTTATAAAAAAAATTCAAAAAAAAATGGTAGAAGTCTTGTACATTTCTTGAAATGAAATTATCAAAAAGATTTTTCTTTCATAATTATTGGTGTCAGTTTTATGTGAAGTGTCAAATTAAAAACCCAAAAAGATTTTATTGACGTTCTTCATCTTCTGTTTGTGGTCGTGTCTCTCAAGTCAAGGTTCAGTCGGTTGTTTAATCTTTAATTGTCCAATCTGGACGAACTACGTTCACCTGATTCTCTTCTTTCGAGAGTGAGATACGTAGGTAGCCCTTCATGGGTTCGGTGATATTATTTAAAAATCTAAAAAGATTTTCTTCACTTTTCATTTAGAGTAGGTGTTTCATATATGCCTTGAAAAGAAAAATACAAAAAAAATTTCCTTAATAGTCTTAGGTTTTATTTTGGGTTGAAATTCAAAATTGAAAATCTAAAAGGATTTTCTTCACTCTTCATTTAGAATAGGTGTCATATACATCTTTAAAATAAACCTACAAAAATATTTTTCTTTAACAGGTTCAAGTTTCATTTTGGTATGAAATTCAAAATTGAAAACCCAAAAATATTTTTTTGGTAATCATAGGTTTCATTTTCTATGAGGATGTTAAAACTGAAAAATTCAAAAAAGATTTTCGTCAATTCTTTTGACAATTTTTTATTTTCTTTTCTTCTTAAAGTTCCAAAAAAAAAAGAAAGAGAGTTGGATTGGCCATTTTTTTGCTAAACTTCATGAACTACGCACACCTGATTCTCCTCTCTCGGGAGTGAGATACGTAAGCCGCCTTCTTGGGTTCAGTGATCTTTTTTAAAGAAAAGGAAAAAAGAAAAAAGATTTTGAGAAAGTGTTGAACTCTAACGCGTTTGTTATCTCTTGTTCAGTTAGTATTGAGGTGGTTGGTTTGTAACATTGTGGCATTGTAGCTGGTCCTCCACATCACACTAAATCCAAGTAAGAATTAGTTGTGTACGACAAGGATATAGAGAGTGACATCATGGATCAGACAAATAGTCAAAAAATAAGAGTTTAAAGCAAGAGATTAGGATACTAAGACAACAAATGACGGAAATGCACCGAGCTTGGGATAGTGGATTTCCTCCTCCTCCAGTCCCCACTATTGACCATACAAATACCTTGAGTTTCCATGACCATTGCAAGGTCAGTCTCATACTATTTTTGATGCACCACAACATTTTATTATTCCTCACCAATTGCATCCCAATACTTCCACAACTCTTTCTCTAGCTCCTCAGTATAATCCTGCTAAATTCACAACACCACATATCATCTGTGATTTTGTTGCTCAATCCTCTACTGAGGCTTCCACATTGGCTATCCGCCCAATGGTTGTGCTTCCCCATGCTGCTAGTGGACCCATGTTCAATACTCTTGGTGATCATTGCTATACTCCTGAACCTATTTTTAAGTTAACTGGACCATCAAAATTTCTTAACAAGAAGCCTAGTGGGTCAAAAGAACAAAAAAAATGATTGAAAAAATAAAGAGTGCAGAAAATGCTTTGAAAAGCTCCCCAGGACTTGCGGGTAAAGAAAATGTTTCATATAAAAACTAGGGCATGTCTTCAAATGTTAACCTTCTTTCAAGCCTTGAGATATCGAAATTTAAGGAGCATGATGGACACGAGGAATCCATGAAACATTTAGGATGATATTGCAAACAATTAAAGGAAACTAGAGGGAAGAAGAATGAGGAAGATGCAACTTCTATTATAGTTGGACAACGGGCACGTCCAAGAAGACCACGTCATCGTTATCCTTAGTCTCAAGCCCACGTTTATACCAAAGCTCTATATAATTACTCCTAAAATCCGTTATACTTTATTTCCCTACCTTCATACCTAGTATATGGTGCACAACCATATGTTCAACCCCTTTCTTACTTACAATGGCGCGCACCAACCCCTCTGAGTCATCCTCCAACTCCACAAATATATCAAAGACTTTCCAGGCTCGATGATCGATCTAAGTCAAATAATGAAAAGAGGCAAAAGCCTAGGGATAGTTTCACGCCAATTGGAGAGTCGTATGCCAGGTTATTCCAAAGATTAGTATAGTAAGGACATGATCACTCCTCTCCTTGGGTACACTCCTAACCTGCATTCAAGAAATTTTGATCTTAATGTACGATGTACGTATCATTTTGATGTTCAGGGTCACAGTATTGAAGATTGTCATCCTTTGAAAAGAGAAATAGAAATGATGATTCAAGATAAATTGATTATGGTGCAAAACATTGACAGTAGTGAAAGATCTAGTCATACTGGCATGCAAACCAGTGGCTAAAATGTCAGGCTAAGTAATTGAGAAATCACTCCTCTCCTTACTAGGACGGGGTTTGGTAGTTTGTTTTGTTTTCTTTTCTATTATCCAAATTATTTCTGGATTGTAGTTCGGGATCTATCTTATTTTGTCCCTTAGTTGTTTATGTTCAAACTTTTCTATATTTTATTTCAACTAAATGGAGTGTCCCTTTTTCCTTTGTTTTTTTAAATATATGTTGTTTGTTATTTTCTTAACACAATACATTTTATGTTGATTCTAGTGATAGGACATATTGACAGAATTTTCAGCTAGATCTTAATATCTAGTTTAAGCATGAACTTTGAATCAGAGGGATAAAGTTAGAAATATCTGAGAAAATAGGTAGAATTCTTAGACATTTGTTGACAAGTTAAATCATTTTTTAAAAATTAAGACAATTATTTTGAGAATTACAAGAATAACTTGGTCATAAATTGAAAGGCATATCTCTATTAGGTCAAATAGTGGATGCACGATCCTATATCAAGAGAAGCAAAGAAAATCAACTCTACTAAAGCATGGGTCATTTGATGTGAGGGATGTACAACAAAAATGGATTTGTCTGTTTGACGAGTATAGAAGAAGAAGTGACACACATGCTCGGTTAAAGTTAGTGTTGTTAAAGTGTTACAAATGATCTTTATCTTTCACTTCATATTGCATGACATGTACTTGCATTTTGAAAGATTGATATGACGAAGACATTTCATTCTGGTATCTAAACATTATGCCATCCTTTGTTTACCCCATTTGAGCTTTAGTGTTATTTTATTTTATACCCTTCTTTTGGAATCAAGATAGAATCAGCAAAGTTCAAAAGAAAAGTGTCAAGAAAAATAAAAGAGTTAGAGAAGTTTCTGAAAAAGCAAAAAAGAGAGAAAAATGTGTCCAAAAAGAAAGAAAGAAAGAAAGAAAAGAGTGTCAAAAATAGATTCAGAAAATTCCTAAAGAGAAAAAGAGTCAATAAAAGAAAAAGAGTAAAGAAATCAAAATCAAGCAAAAGAATAAGTTATCGGAACTACGTGTGACCTGATTCTCCTCTCTGGGGTGAGATACGTAGGCTGCCCTACTCTGGGCTCGGTCCAACCAAATGAACAATTTAGAAGTACCCAGCCAAACAAAACTGGGGCAAGAGTTAATCTTTGTTGTTTGGGTCAATTCAAAAAGTTTTAAGTCCCACCCCACTTTAAGTGTCATTTGGGTCTCATATCATCCTTTCTTTATAACCATATCCAAAAGCTAAGTTATAACCAAAGAAAGGCCTTCAGATCAATATTTGAGAATGTTAAGGCTAAGCATGCAATGGATGTGATGATGCATTTGGGTACTACATGTCTTCCTCAGCGTAAGAAAATAAGAGAGAAATAAAAATGAGAGTCTTACTAGTGAAAACCCTCACGAACACCATAACATGGTAGTGAGCTGAGAGAAATGAAAATGAGAGAATCTTATTGATAAAAATCCTTACGTGCACTGAGATTTAGAGAATTGAAAATAAGAGGTTTTCATTGGTGAAAGTTCTCAGGGACACCATAAGGCAATTGCGATCTGAGATAGAAAAATGAGAGAGGCTTGTTGCTGAAAATCCTTCAAGGTGTCACTAGCCGAATGAGGTCTATAAGTGCAATTGACCTAAGGAAGCAACTCAGTGTCAGGGTCATTAGCTCAACAACAATTGGTGGAAAGTTTGAATGAAAAGTTTAGGCAGCTTATCCAAAAATGCATGTTATCATATTAGAGTTGACTTTTATTTCCAGAGATTTTTTTTCTCTTTTTCAAATGGGGACATTCATTGTCTTTTCTTTCTTATTTTTATTTTTGTTTCCTTGAGTCAATTATCCAAATAAAAATCATTGTCATTTTTCTCTTGTCTTTGAGTCATGTCCAAGTCAAAACAAGTGACAAAGGATTTCAAATTTACTACCAACTTCTTCAATTGCATAAAGCAAGACAAAAGGCCAACACATGAAAGAAACATGATTGTAAGTCAAAATAAGACAACTAGAAAGTTTTGTCAGAAAATAAGTTTGGGGAATTAAGGAAATACCAAGGTTCAAAATATTCATCTAAGAGATATAGCAAATGAAGATACTATGTTTGTTTCTCAGTCACTTTTAATAATCTGAGTTTGGATCAATGGTGCAAAAAGTCAATGACATATGCTAATAGTTGAAAGAAAAATTAATGGAACAAGTGCAAGAGAAATTGCCTCAAAAGCCAAAGTCGCAAGCCAACCACCCTGTTTTAAACTCATAAGTTTTCTTTGTATTAAACAGGAGCAGTTGCTACCTTCTAATCAAAGGCTTCAAAGCTTAAATATCCAAATTTGCAATTTCTCATTTCTGCAAATACAAGAGCAGTATTGCTGTACAGGTTTGGTAATCACAATTATGGTAAAACTCATTATCTTGTACCCCTAAGAGACACACTCTCTAATTTGGGTCTTTCATGTCTCATGGCTAGGAGGTGCACTTCTTAATTTGATCCTTTAATCCTAAAAGATGCTCTTTTAGTAAGAATCTTTTACTTTCACTCTTAAGAGAGGGATATGTTGGTCTCAGTCTTTCAATTTTACCCTAAAAAGGTATATTTGTTGATCAGAATCATGATTCATCTTTATATTATGCATTGTTGCAAGTATTTGTGATTGGATTTGACACCCGCAAAAGCTTTTGATGATAAATTGAGGCAAAAAGAAAATTTTATTCCTGTTATTTGAAACTTCACTTTAGGACCCTCCTAGAAAATGAGACTTTATTTTTCTGGAAAATAAAATCTTTCTTTATCATAATCTTTGTGTGGGATAATTTTTGTTCTAGTTTTGATTTTGATTTCAAGTGCCCGCCTGTAGAATAGGGTGATGAAATTGCCAGTCAGGAGCCCGCCTGAAGAACAGGGTGATGAAATTATAAGTCAGGAGCCCTCCTGAAGAACAAGATAATGAAATTGCAAATCCAGAGCCCGCCTGAAGAATAGGGTGATGAAATAGCAAGTCAGGAGCCCGCCTGATGAACAATGTGATAAAATGGCAAGTCAGGAGCCCGCCTGAAGAATAGGGTGATAAAGTTAAAAGTCAGGAGCCCTCCTGAAGAACAGGGAGATGAAATTACAAGTTAGGAGTCCGCCTAAAGAACAGGGTGATGAAATTGTAAGTCAGGAGACCGCCTAAAAAGCAGGGTGATGAAATGGCAAGTCAGGAGCCCGCCTAAAGAATATGGTGATGAAATGGCATGTCAGGAGCATACCTAAAGAATAGGGTGATAAAGTTGAAATTCAGGAGCCCACCTGAAGAACAGGGCGATGAAATTGCAAGTCAGGAGTCCACTTGAAGAACAGGGTAATGAAGTTGAAAGTTAGGAGCCCGCCTGAAGAAAAGGGTGATAAAATTGCAAGTCAGGAGCCCGCCTGAAGAACAAGGTGATGAATTTGTAAGTCAGGATCCCGCCTGAAGAACAGGGTGATAAAAAGTCAGGAAACCACTTGAAGAATAGGGTGATAAAATTGCAAGTCAGGATCCCGTCTGAAGAATAGAGTGATGAAATTGTAAGTCAGGAGCCCGCCTGAAGAACAGGGCGATGAAATTGCAAGTTAGGAGTCCACCTAAAGAATAGATTGATGAAATTGCAAGTCAGGAGCTCGTATAAAGAACAAGGTGATGAAATTGTAAGTCAGGAGCCCGTCTAAATAACAAGGTGATGAAATTGCAAGTCAGAAGCTCGTCTGAAAAATAGGGTGATGAAATTGCAAGTCAGGAGTTCTCCTGGAGAACAGGGCGATGAAGTTGAAGTCAGTAGCCCTCCTGAAGAACACAGTGATAAAATTGAAAGTCAGGAGCCCGTCTGAAGAACAGGGTGATGAAACTGCAAGTCAGGAGCCTGCCTGGAGAATAGAGTGATAAAATAGCAAGTCAGGAGCCCACATGGAGAATAGAGTGATGAAATTTCAAGTCAGGAGCCCACCTGCAAAATAGGGTGAAGACATTAAAAAGTTAAGAAACAAGGTGAATAAACTGAAATCCAAGCAACGAGGTGAAAAAAGAAATTATAAGTCAGGAGACCGCCTGAAGAATAGGGTGAAGATTTTTAAATTTATGTTCAAATTATGAAGAACCAATAACAGAAAATGTTCAGTTTTTGAGTTCATCTCCAACATCAAATTTTGTATGGAGCCTAAAGAAGATCAGTTATTTTGTCAAATTTGAAAGCTTTAGAAACTCAAGTCAAGAGTCTAGAGAATCTGCATAGATAGGACTTTTGTAATTTCTATAATCTCTTAACTTGTAATATTTAATTTTGATGTAATAATAGGGCGCGGACCGAAACCTAGATAGGACTTCACTCGACTCTCCAACTTGATATATTCCCTCTTCTTCCAACCCTTTGAGATACCTATGACTTGATTTCCTAATAACTTGGGTGGATAGGATGTCCTAAATCAAGACTTGGTGGTACTCTGTGCTTCTTTGTCTCCCTTTTATGTAATACCCATGCTTTTTCTTAGCTTGAAAATCATCTTAAGGATGTTAGAACTTGATTTGAAATAATAATTTATTCTTATACATGTGGTTTTTCTATAATTTTCACTTGCTATCACGTCGACAATTGAATAACCTTTCCATCGATATATAATTCACCCAAATCCGACACCCAGGCTAAGAGTGAGAGCCTTTTTAGTGAGACAGTGTATCACCTGAGCCTTCAGTACGTCGCAGAGATAGCTCAAATGACAATTGTCAATTTCCAGTGTTTCTCTATAATAGTAGCGCATCACGCCAAACTTTTAGGTCTCAAACAAGGTGGTAACGCATAGCTCCGTGTCGCGCCACCATGTAGATTCTCAATTGTCCAGTTCCAGTGACTTGGTGCGATAGTGGCGCGTCGCGCCAAGGATGAAAATTGAGAATTTTCTCAGAAATTAAATACATGTCCTAGGGTTAAAAAAATCAATTTCCCACCCTATATAAGCCTTATAACACAAGTTTTGGCCATAATTCAACAGCTTATACTCAATTACTCTCAACAACTCTCAAGAACAAGCCCTAGAGTTTTCATAGAAGGTTCACTTACAAGGGAATTCACCGTCAAATTTCAAGAATCTCTCCATTAATCTTCGTAGAATCACAAGCTAAGGTATGTGTAGTGTTCATTCATGGACTCCTTTTGTCCATGAAGCCCAAGAATCTCTTTTCAAAGTTTACGTTTATAGATTTTTTTATGAATTTCATGTTGGATTTGTTTTGTTTATTTTGAGAATGATCAATTGAATTCAAATCCATATTGGATGATCAATTTATGTGGAATTGATTTGTACAGATGTATATTCATGTGAACCTATGAATAAACCCTAGATGATGAAATTAGAGATGAATAATGATGATTAATTGTTGTATAATGTTATCTACATGTGTTATACCTACCATGTGTTTGATTAAATGCCTAGATGAAGGAACAATGCCCAACTAGTATGATATAATGAAATCCCCATGTATGTACAAGCTTATGCATATCACATGTTCGACGAAGGGCTTCAATATATGAATAATGAATTATGTTGTTGGTCATGTGTTCAAGTAAGCCATGCTATGTCAGTTTCTTATCATCGAGTCTTGGGGGTACTTGTACCCGAACATTTAGTTGTGTGCCTAGAGCCATGTCATGTTTTCACAATCTCCTCAGTCAAGCTATGATCCATAGAACTCAGTCAGTCATGTGACTCAAAAAATCTCAGAAATCTCAGTAATCTCAGTAGTTCAGTAATCTCAGTACTCAGTAATCTCAGTAATCTCTGCATTCCCAGTAAGTCTCAGTAACCTCAGTACTCTCAGTCAGTCCTCAGATCTCAGTAGCATTTCGTCGATCAATGGAACCCAGTAAATTCAGTTTAGCTCCGCTAAACTATACCATTAGTATCAGTTCAGTTAATTAGTTCTGCACAATTAACCAGTTCAGTGTCTATTCAGATGGAAGTAGGAATTAGTACCTAGTGAACCTAAGGATGGGAACTCACCTGTTATTTAACGGTGTGATTTTTAGAAGCAATTCTTGCATTCCAGAACTATGTAGACAACATAGGTTGAGACATCATAGTCTGCTACATGAGGGTAGATGGGGTGGCTTAACCTATTATATAAAGGTTCCCACTGTTCTTATTAGAGTTATTTAGTATATGAGGGTTACTCATATGTTGTCCTTACCAGTGGCGTGGTATTGACACCCTTCTAATCAGGGCACAGATTGGACCCCAGCTCAGTTGTTATAGTATAATTAGGGTATGTCAGTTAGATGACTACTTCCCACAATCTCAGTTACAGTCCCAATCTCAGTAAAAGAACTCAAATAGTTTTTAAGGTTTTAGGACTGTCAAATACAGTCAATTCAGATACAGAATAAAGCTTAGATAGTTCCATCAGATTCAGTACTATCAGATATAGTCACTCATGTAATCAGTCATATCAGTTCACAGAACTCATGTTAGCAGTATTCAGCTTCAGGATTGTTTGATATAGTTAGCCAGACCAGTTCTTCATAATCAGAACTGTCAGACACAGTTATTCATGTAATAGTAATATAGTATTAGTCCCTCAATATTTAGTAATACAATATCAGTCTTTCTCACTCCTCAGTGACTCAGATGTCTATATCAGTAAACTCAGTAGTCAGAACTCAGTATTCAGTTTTATCATGATCTCAGTTACAGTTATGTAGTCATGTATGTATTTTTATGTTCATGTTATTCAGTTAGTTAGTATTGTTCATGCACCTGAACAATTTGCATTCAGCCTACCTCACTTGCATACCAGTACATTTAAAGTACTGATGCATTTGCACTATGGTGTCTTATGCCATAGGTTCAGAAGCACGAGCCCCAGAGAACTAGTAGCATCCTAGTTCAGTGATCAGAGTTAGCAGTGAGTCCTCATCCTTCGGGAACATAATGATCATATTACAATTTCAATTTTCAGTTTATTTCAATATTCGGAGTTATTTGGGGACATATCCCATCAACTCCTTATTCAGACAGTTTAGAGGTTTTCAGACTATTGCATGTTAGACAGTTATTTCATACTTGTTTTGGTATTGCTATACCGCTTTCAGACATTATTTTTATCAGATGTTTATCCAATTTGAACCTTATGGACTTTCAGTACATATTTTTGTATTTATATAGAATATTATGCAGTGTTTAGGTATAGATATCAGTCATAGGTTAGTTTGTGGTCCTTCGGGGTCATGGGCACTTCGTAGCATTCTGGTTCAGCAAATCGGGTTGTTATAAACTTGGTATCAGAGCTTAAGGTTCAATAGTATCCTAGGAAGTCTGAAAGCTGCATCTAGTAGAGTCTTGTACATGCGTGTGTTGTGCACCACACTTATGTGCAGGAGGCTATGAGATGTTTTAGAAATAGTTTCCTTTCTTTTATGTCTCAGATCGTTCTATAAAATGGTTCTTTAAGAAACTCTTGTAGATTCTCATCATGCTGCACGCATGTCAACTTTACCTAACTTTTAAGGTAACAGAAGCAGTGAAACTCGAGTCCTAGAGATAGGGCTTTCTCAGACAGACCCTACAGTCAGTTATGGGATTGCCCACAAGCTCAAAAGTATCCCATCAGTTCAGTTATATTCCAGAGTTGTATAGCTCTTATTCATGATCATGAGAACTTATATTTCATCAAATCCCTTCTCCGAATTCTATGATAGCATATGACCTAGAGTTAAAAGCATGAACTCAAGAGTTTAGTAGTAGTAGAGTTGGGATAACATGATCCAGGTTGAACAGATTATGTATTCATGGGGATAGTTGTACCAAAGTGAATCAGTAGGCTTGAACAGTGAGAGAAAGAATTTAAGTTTATTGACATGACATTAGGCTTGAAGGTGTGGATATAATATTAGTAGTATATGAAGAAATAGAACAAGATGATCTGTTTAGTAAGGCAAGCATGTGTCGAATAGAGTGTAAGTATATGACGATGATTACGGTTCAGTTTAGAGTTTAGTAAAGTGTTTACAGACTTATGATGATGGCTTAAAGCCAAGGGGGAGATAATAGATCGAGTGACCCATTTCAGGCTCCCAGATTCCAGTGGTACTGCCAGTATGTATATAAAGCAGTAAGGCAAGATGATTCTCGACCCATCCTTATCTCAGTGTAGAGTTTTACACTTTAGCTATCACAAAATCCACTCAGGCCTTACGTGTCAACTCTATGGTCACGAATCATGCTCATGCATTTTTTCGTAAATTATGTACGGTTTCCGTTCCCAGTATAAGTGATCCCAATTTACCCTGTAGTATGAATTAGTTCTATGAACACAACCTACTTTCACGCACTTTCCATGTATTATGTTCATTTTCAGTTCCCAGTATAAGGAGTTCAGTTCCATCTCCCTCAGTGTTACAATCATGTCTCACAAATTCAAAAATTTCAGACTCAGTCATGGAGTTCGTGACCTACGTACTTATGTCATGCTTTACAGTATACTCAGTCCACATGACTCAAGCTCCAATTCTAGTGAGAAGCCAAACTCAGATATGTCATGTATATCCTCATTTCAAACCATTTTGGTGAATCCATGTTATTGATATTCTATTCCTCAGGCTCCAGTTCAAGTGTCAAGTTCAGTCAGTATCCATTCATGCTTTAGGTCCTCCTGATTTAACCCTTCAATGAGCTCTTTCTGTGAAAATAGTGTAGTAATTAGCAGTTTCTTAAGAGATAGAGAGTAAACGATTAATGTTAAGAGGAGATTTTTGCATGCTTATTTTACATGAAGGTGCAGTTATGATGATAGGCTTGAATGTTGTAGTAGCGTACAAGTAAGTGGCTAGCAAAGAGATTGCATTTATAAGTTGGGGAAAAGTATTGAGTGCGAGTATACGTTTAGATCCTTGATCTATATCAGTCCTCATCATGCATCTATCCAAATTCACTTACCATCTCAGTTATAGTTTCAGTGTTCAGTTTCAGTAATCAGCATTCAGCGCCAGAATCAAATACTTCAGCACTAGTCTAAATGTCAGTTATAAAAAATTAAGTCCAGTTTTAGGATAGCTTAAAAATGTTATAGTTATCGATTACTCAATCAGTGGTACCTCAATACCTCAGTTTACAGGATGTTCCCAATCACATTAGATGCTTAGCCTAGCATTCTTGAGGTAATACAGTTTTCATAAATCCATGCCCAGTTACCTTATGTTATCCAGTCTCTCATACCCAGTATTCAGCTATCAGTTATCCAGTTAATCAGATAAGTCAGTATATTTACACATTCGTGCTCGGCACCTCATGAATCTTTTCAGTAGTGTTAGTTGCAGTGCAAGAAGCTTAGTCATTTAATATTAAATGGTGTTAGTAGGCCTCAAATCATCTTACCAAATCTCAATCAAGTTATGATCTTCTTACTCAGCTGTCTTAAACAGACAAATTCATACAGTTTGGTTTCCATATCCCCAGCTATGTTCTCCAGCCAAAATCTTATGAAAGGATGTAATCATTCTAAGATGAACCAATCAGATAGGTGCAAGCTTAGCTCAGTTCATGTATCATGCCTTAGTCTTAGATCTTAGATAATTAGTTACGACAAAGTTCCTAGGTGCCTTGTGTATCACCTCAGTTTTCCTCAATAGCTTAGTCGAGCCAGTATTCCTTAAGGAACCTAGTGTCCCAAGGGGGAGATATGCTATAAACCCTAAAAATTTCATGACAAAAACATCTTATTCGTTCTTCTAAAAAAGAATCCAGTTTAGAGTAGAGGGTACTCATAAGTTGACCCTCAAAATCCCAACCTTAACTTTGGGCAAAGTATTCAGAGGCTCAGTTCCATTCATGATGTTCAGTTTATATGTCACGTATTAGACCAAACTCAGTTATGTTCTCAGTCCCCGATATGTCAGTCCCTTCAAGATTCTCCGTCGTTTTGGCAAGGTAGTTTATGAGCTCGAATTGCCTTCAAATCTAGCCTTATTTCATCCATTCTTTCATGTCTATTTGCTCAAGAAGTGCATAGGTAACCCATCAGTCGTAGTCCCTATTCAAAGCATCGATGTTTAGAACAACCTCTCTTATGAAGAGATTCCAGTCAAAATCCTAGACTATCATACTGGTAGATTGAGGAACAAAGAAGTCCCTCTAGTTAAAGTTCTTTGGCGAAATCAGTCCATCGAGAGAGTAACTTGGGAAGCAGAAGCAGATATGCATACCAAGTATCCTCACCTCTTCCCCGCCAACTTAGATCAATCTCAAGGTAATAGTTCTCCTTGAGCTTACTCAGTTTCATAATAAGTGTGCATCACTAACTTAGTATACCATGATAATCTTGGTATCAAGTACCACCGCATATTCAGTCATAAATTCATGTATCATATCAGTTATATAGTTATGCATCAGACATGTATTCTCATTGTGAGAAAACTTAGTTCTTCAGAACTTTCAGTTATGCATTTATGAATCAGTTACGCTTGCATCAGATATGTATGTTCAGTATATTATGTTCAGCTTGCCAGTCACGTCCGTTATGAGATCATGTTATAGTTACTCATACTCAGTTCCTGTTCAGTTTATTGTTTCCCCTCTCAGTTAATCTCATTCAAGGACGAATGTTCTCAAGGGGGAGATATGGTAATACCCGTGTTTTTTCTTAGCTTAAAAATCTTCTTAAGGATGTCAGAACTTGCTTTGAAATAATAATTTATTCTTATACACATGGTATTTACATAATTTTAACTTCCTATCACGTGGAAAATTGAATAAGCTTTCCATCAATATATAATTCGCCTAAATTCGACACCCGGGCGAAGAGTTAGAGCCTTTTTAGTGAGACAGTGTATCACCTGAGCCTTCAGCGTATTGCAGAGATAGCTCAAATGGCAATTGTCAATTTCCAGTGTTACTCCGTGATAGTGGCGCGTCGCGCCAAACTTCCAGGTCTCAAATAAGGTGGCAACACGATAGCTCCGCATCGCGCCACCATGCAGATTCCCAATTGTCCAGTTCCAGTGACTTGGCGCGATAGTGGCGTGTCGCGCCAAGGATGAAAATTGGGAATTTTCACAGAAATTAAATATGTTTCCTAGGGTTAAAAGGGTCAATTTCCCACCCTATATAAGCCTTATAACACGAGTTTTAGCCATAATTTAGCAGCTTATACTCAATTACTCTAAAAACTCTCAAGAACAAGCCTTAGGGTATTCATAAAAGGTTTAATTGCAAGGGAATTCACCATCAAATTTCAAGAACCTCTCTGTCAATCTTCATAGAATCACAAGATAAGGTATGCATAGTGTTCATTCATGGACTCCTTTCGTCCACGAAGCCCAAGAATCTCTTTTCTAAGTTTACGTTTATGGATTTCTTTATGAATTTCATGTTGGATTTGTTTTATTTATGTTGATAATGATCAATTGAATTCAAATCCATGTTGGGTGATTAATTTATATGGAATTGATTTGTATAGATGTATATTCATGTGAACCTATGAATAAACCCTAGATGATGAAATTAGAGATGAATCATGATGATTAATTATTGTATAATGTTGTCTACATGTGCTATGCCTACCATGTGTTTGATTAAATGCCTAGATGAAGGAACAATGCCCAACTAGTATGATATCATGAAATCCCCATGTATGTACAAGCTTATGCATATCACATGTTTGACGAAAGGCTTCAATATATGAATTATGAATTGTGTTGCTGGTCATGTGTTCAAGTAAGCCATGCTATGTCAGTTTCTTATCATCGAGTCCTGGGGTACTTGTACCCAAACATTTAGCTGTGTGCCTAAAGCCATGTTATGTTTTCACGATCTCCCCAGTTAAGCTATGATCCATAGAACTCAGCCAGTCGTGTGACTTAGAAAATCTCAAAAATCTCAGTAATCTAAGTAGCTCAATAATCTCAGTGATCTCAGTTCTCAGTAATCTCAGTAATCTCAGTATTCCCAATAAGTCTCAGTAACCTCAGTAATCTCAGTCAGTCCTCAGATCTCAGTAGCATTCCGTCGATCAACGGAACTCAGTAAATTCAGTTTAGCTCCGCTAAACTATACCATTAGTATCAGTTCAGTTAATTAGTTCAACACAATTAATCAGTTCAGTGGCTATTCAGATGGGAGTAGGAATTAGCACCGAGTGAACCTAAGGATGGGAACTCACCTATTATTTGAGGGTGTGATTTTTAGAAGCAATCCTTGCGTTCCAAAACTATGTATCCAGCATAAGTTGAGACGTTGTAGCCTACTATATGAGGGTAGGTGAGGTGGATTAACCTGTTATATGAGGGTTCCCACCGTTCTCATTAGAGTTACCAATTATATGAGGGTTACTCGCATGTTGTCCTTACCAGTGGTGCGGTATTGACACACTTCTAATTAGGGCACAGATTGGACCCCAGCTCAGTTGTTATAGTATAATTAGGGTATGTCGGTTAGATGACTACTTCCCACAGTCTCAGTTACAGTCTAAGTCCCAGTAAAAGAACTCAAAGAGTTCTTCAGGTTTCTAGACTGTCAGATACAATTAATTTAGATACAGTACAAAACTCAGATAGTTCCATCAGATTCAGGACTATCAGATACAGTCACTCATGTTATTAGTCATATCAGTTCTCAAAACTCATGTTATCAGTATTTAGCTTCAGGATTGTTAGATACAGTCAACCAGACCAGTTCTTCATAATCAGAACTATTAAACACAGTTATTCATGTATAAGTTACATAGTATCAGTCCCTTATTATTCAGTAATACAGTATCAGTCTTTCTCACTCATCAGTAACTCAGATGTCTATATCAGTAAACTCAGTAGTCAGAACTCAGTATTCAGTCCTATCATGATCTCAGTTATAGTTACGTAGTTATGTATGTATTCTCATATTCATGTTAGTCAGTTAGTTAGTATTGTTCATGCACATGAACCATTTGCATTCAGCCTACCTCACTTGCATACCAGTACATTCAAAGTACTGACGCATTTGCGCTATGGTGTATTATACCATAGGTTTAGAAGCACGAGCTTTAGAGAACCAGTACCATCCCAGTTCAATGATCAGAGTTAGCAGTGAGTCCTCATCCTTCGGAGGCATGATGATCACATTAATATTTTAGTTTTTAATTTATTTCAGTAGTCGAAGTTAGTTGGGGACATGTCCCATCAACTCTTTAGTCAGACAGTTTAGAGGCTTTCAGATTATAGCATGTCAGACAGTCATTTCAAATTTGTTTTGGTATTGCTAACCGCTTTCAGACATTGTTTTTATCAGATGTTTATCCAGTTTGAACCTTATGGCCTTTCAGTACATGTTTCTACATTTATACAGAATATTATGCAATGTTTAGGTACAGATATCAGTCATGGGTTAGCTTGTGGTCCTTCGGGGTCATAGGCACTATGTAGCATTCTGGTTCAGCGAATCGGGTAGTTACATTTTAAATAATGGTCCGATCAAAATTCAGTCTCATTGTCTACTTCTTTGTCTGAAAATACTTTGTGTTTACGTTCAAAGAGGAGCATAATGTAGACACGTAATTTTGTCCCTACCGAAAGTCAAATTTACACATTTACCCCGCCTTACCATGTACCTTATCCCATGTGATTATCCCTTCACAAAAAGACAAAAATATCAAAATTTTTAACAAACTAACACCCCACCTAATTTAATTTAACCACCTCTTCCTTATCATAACCACGTATACCCCTTCTCACGTTTTATTTTTCCTCTTTGGCCATATATATACACAGTTCACACTTTGCACAAAGAGTGACTATACTCTCATAATATTTATACTTTCACAGAATAATATACATACTCACAAACAGAGAAGATTCCACACTTTCATATAATCCTCTATTTTTTTAGTCCTCCACATCTATTCACGTAGCTTCACTCACACACTAGAATAGACGCATACACATCATTGGGAAAACTCACACCTACCAAAAAACACACACACTCCCATCACAATACACACACACACTACACCGGGACACACACACGTATAGTAACAATGAAATAGTGAAGGAGAAGGATAAACCAAGGAAACCAGTGGAGAAAAACCAGCCAAATCTCATCGAAAATACCCTCTCCACCGGCAAACTAACTCCATCATCCCTCCAGTTCGCAGACTAGCCAAAACCCCCCCAAAACCTGTCGACCAACCCCCTTCCCCCCACGTTGGAAAATGCCATTGATTCTACCGGTAGTAGATCCCTTCTTCGAAATGGTTAAACAGGCCCGCTTCACCCAAAATCAGTGCATTTTCCCCTCTTTTCTTAAGATTTTGTGTCTGGATTTATGACAAAACTGAAATGGGCATATATCGAGGTCGGTCAATTCGTGGTTGAGGTTCGACTCAGGGTCTTCCGATGCAGTTTTTGTCTTTTCATTCGATTAATATTTGAGTTTGAAATCTACAAATTGAGGTCTAATTCTACTCTTTTTCTCTTTTGATTTCGTTAAGTTCATTTTTTATGTGGTAAATAGAAAGTTCTTGAATGTATGTTTATTGTGATTATATTGAATTATTGGGATTATGTTGAATGTGTTGAATACATCTGAATAAGAAAATTGGATATGGTTTGATTAATGATTGATTAACTTTGATTTGGATGAGAAATCAATTGTTTGAGAATAGAATCAAGGGTGGAAATTGAAAATCAATAAAATATGAATATTGGTTGTTTTGGTTCTTTCAGAATAGGCATCACTCTTTGGTTAAATGCAATAGTATCATGATAAGTTAAAATGGATAGGCAAATCATAGGTCGGGTAGGCAAATTTAGGAATTATGATTGTTGAATGCTTTAATGGTTTGAATGATTTTGTTTTATTGCACTGAAAAAAATATATTCACTTAAACGGGGAATGCCCTAAGGCCATTTGTATTTATTCATCGGGAAATTCCTCGAGTATCTTGTACGCGAAGAACATTTGTGCTGAAGGTCTGAGGCATCGGGTGGAGTATAATTTAGGGTTAGTATAGGTTAGTGTAGGTTTATTTTGGTATTTTTTTATTTTGGACTGTAATAATTGAAATGGACACTATTTTTTGGATTTATTTTGTGTGGTTGGTTTGTTTGTTCATTTTTTGTGTTTTATGTCGTTTATTCACTTCATAGTGTCAGATTAGCTGACACAAGTCAAGAAGTGACCGTGCTAGAACCACGGGACCGAGGGGTGCCTAACACCTTCCCCTCGGTCAACAGAGTTCCCTAATCAGAATCTCTGTTCGCGGATCAGTTTTTGAGAGTCAAATTGATTTTGTAAACGATTTCCAAAGGTGACTTGGCACACCAAATCTATGCCAAGTGGTGACTCTGAATTTAAGTTTTAAAATCCTTTTCGAAACATATTTTTGTCCTTTTATCACTTTTAATAATAAAACTCTTTTCAAACTTAAAATATATTTTTTTTTGATAAAAAAGAGGTGTGACAATTGGTAGGGAGTAGAAAAAAATAAAATAAAAGTTAAAAAAAAATTGATAATTGTGTACTCCATGCTAGTGATATGTGAACTACGTTAAAGAGATGGAAAACAGAGAAATCTATGGGTAAAAAAAAGAGAAGAAAGATTTGATTGATTGAAGATTGAGTAGATGATAATGTGATGTATTAAAGTTCTTAGGAAAGTAGTCACTATTTCAGCCAAAATAATTCCTTCCCTTCCCTCAGTCTACTTTGTAATCCCGAAAGTCCTACTTGATCTTTGATTGGACATTCTCATATTAGTATCGTAGTACACTAAGAGCAAGTTTATGGTTTATCATATGTTGCATATGAAATTTTTTTGTGAGAGTGTGCGTAA
The DNA here is from genome assembly GCA_030864225.1 of Capsicum baccatum var. pendulum. Classification (NCBI taxonomy): domain Eukaryota; kingdom Viridiplantae; phylum Streptophyta; class Magnoliopsida; order Solanales; family Solanaceae; genus Capsicum; species Capsicum baccatum. The sequence continues at coordinate 98,843,997 of CM061551.1, forward strand.
TTCTATTCTTATACCCATTCTTACGTTAACTTGTATACTTGTGAATGAATATGAGTAACTCTCTTCTTGTGGGGTTACATTATTGATGAAAGATAGGTGAAATATTTGATCTCTTTATTAGGTAACTTACATGATTTTGCTAGTAACATAGAATCAGTTCTTGAGGTTAGAGGTCTTGGAGTAGTTGTTTAAATGTATGGTATGAATGAAGTATGTTTAATAAGAACTTTCCATCTATTGTAGTCTTAACTTGAGTTATCTTATTTCAATTGGTGTAGTTGTAATAGAGTCTAAGTCATGAGTGTATAACATAGTCGAGGACGGACAAGGGTTTAATTGCGGAGTATTGATGTGAGGCTAAAAACCATGTCATTTCACTATCATTTGCCTCACATTTATTCTTTTTTTTTTGGTGTCCTCTTGAGCTTAAATGATGTGAACTACACTTGTTTTCATGTTTTTCTTATATAAAAGTGTTGAGGTATTTGAATCTTAAACAAGAGGAAAAAGATCACCAAGGAACCAAAAAAAATCAAGGGAGGGTCAACATTTCAACACATAGAAAAATGAACGAAAAATGGCCAAGTAAAGAGTTCCTTCCGCCACTCTTGCAAAGCAAGTAGTGACGTAGATATGTGCTGATTTTTGAAAAATATTGAAGGCTTGCACCACTCAACCAAAGCAAGGAGTGGCGCAAGTTTAGCCATGTTTGGAATTTTTACTTGTTCCTTGCACCACGACTCTGCTTTTGGATTGTGGCGTGATTTGGGACCTCTTCTAACCCGATTGAGATCGATTTTTGACATTTCTAGGGTTCCTAAACTCTATATTAACCCCCTCAACATATTTTCTTTTAATATTATATAACAACTGATTTTGGAAAGCCAAAAGATAGGACAATGCTCAAGAACAACATTAGTTTATTTCTTTTATTGTATTTTCAGTTTCTACTTTGTAAACTCAAGAAATCTCTTCTTGAAAAGATATTCATGAGTAACTAAACCTCTTAATCTCTATTGTTGTAGTTGAACATGAAAGATGTGGCTTAAATGTCATATTATCTATTTTGATTTTCATAAATTGAATATTTTATTTCTTCTTACTTTCAATTATTTGTTTGATTGATCACCTTGTGGATATTATCTAGGGCTTGTTTGTTGGACTTAAAAAAGGAAACGACAAGTGCAATAAGAGGAAATATGACTAGTTTATGAATCTTACATGAAAAGTGAATCAATTCGTCATTGAGGATAGAAATATATCCTGTGACCTAGCATAGTTGATATAGACGATATCTTTATGCATGCACTTCACTATTAACCGACGATCATAGAAATATAGGTGTTTGGAATAGTCGAGTAGGCTTAGAGTTGTTGGAAGGACGCTCAATATAGCTAAAATTAACCTGCAACTAGTAACTCAAAAAATCAAATTAGGCATATGATTGGATTGCTCAACTGGATTGTCAAAATTCCACAATCCTAGACTTTTCTCAAATATAAATTATAACAAAACAAATCTGCGACTTGTTTACAATTATTTTTACTTACATTCAAACCACACAAATCACTTTTTATTATTAGTCACCTACTGAATAGCTCACATAAGAATCAAAGTAGAATTTCAATTTGTTATAATCCCTGTGAATATGATATTTAAACTTACATCCTTTATTAAATGTACGATCACGTACATTTGCATGTGGGAAAGAACACAACATTGAATGATAACAATCATGTACTACGATTTAATTTATATAAATTGTCAAAAAGAAAATCAAAACAGAGAGATGGTTATGCATAAACAAACTAAGCACCTTTGCAAAAATTAAAAGAGTAGCATCCAACTTTATCCAACTCGGACAAGGAATCAATAGATAGATATGAATAAGGAGGAATGAAGTACATTTGGTGAGCTATGACGCTAGTTATGGAGCTTAATGAAGCTACTACCTCCGTTTCTTTTTACCTGAGTCAAATGATATAAATTTTGATTAATATTTTAAAATATATCAATTAAATTGAAAAAACAGTGAAATTTATTAGTAATTTTCATATAGATTTTGAATATCTAAGTTTTATTTTTACAAAATTAAATTAATCCAATCTAATTTAATTTTTTAATTTAGTCAAATTGAATCACATAAAATAAAAGAAGCATATAAAAAGAAATGAAGGGAGTAATCAAATAAGACATAATTGTGCATGTAATGATGTTTTCGGATCTTACATTAGACCTTTACGGCTCTAATCTGCAAATGGACCTTTATGAGTTTCTGAAATATTTTTTAATCATTGATCAATACTCCAGTTGGTTTAATACATGTATCTCGCTATTGGGAAAATAATTGCAACATCTAAATAGTAATGCACACTATCAATCAGCTGCAGGCGTATAATTTACGTGATCTATTCTTTTTTCTTTAAGTTATTCAATTCAATTTCTGTGTGTTCTCCGTCAATAATTTTAACTTCTTAATTACAGAATGTAGTCTAATAAAAATTACGAATTAATATCTATGTATCTAGACAGACAAAACGTGTGTAGAGTCATATTAGCTTAGGATTAGTATTTAAGTTTTGACATAGCTTAGAACTAATTAGATTACTAAGATTGGGAGTCCAATCTCACTCTAAATAAAAAGACATGACTGTATAATGAAGTCATTGTCTCACGTAAAGAGATAAAAGGAGAAATGTAACTAAAAAGTTAATATTTTTATATTCAACTAATTTAACCGCACATGTCTCACACGTATAACATTTGATTATTTAAAATTAAATGATTTTATTTATTACGAAAATTTTAATGAAGTTTAAAAAGTTTAAATCACTTTTCAAAGATCCTTCACACTTTTAATATACCAATGTAAACATAAACATATATTTTAGTGTAAACACATATATATTTTACCACTAGAAGTTTCGAGTGGTTGATGGATTATCTCTTTGGCGTTTGTCATGCAGTATTTCTTTCCCTTGCTATCGAAAGACGGAAGCTAAGAGTGATGCATCAATTTGAACCATATTTCTGGTACATTTTTTTTTCTTTTTCTTTTTAAAATCTTTCTTTATTTTTGAAGTCAAATCTTTACACTGTCATTTATTACATTCTTATTACATATTTAAAACTTTTTAAAATGTGATACTTCTTATATTTTTCTTAACACTTTTATATTCATTTTTAGATTTTTAAAATCTTCTTAAAATCAAATTTAGTTGATTTACAATCCTTAAACTAATGAAAAAAGTAAATGACTTCTAATAAGTAAAGGTTTTATCAAAAATATATTTAATTAATTTTTAATATTTAAATATTAGAAAAAAGTGAAAAGACGATTTTGCCTAAAGTAAAGACTTTTAATGAAGATCAAAAAGTTCAAACAATATTTTTAAGGTCCTTTATACTTTTAATATATTATAGATTATAGATATAGATGATAGATATAGATTATAAATTATAGATATAGATAAAATTTAGATATATATGTTTTTGATTTCAGATCGGGGAAGGAAAACTTTTTTTGTTTTTTGATTTTTGAATATGATTAGTTTTTTTAGATGGTGGAAAATGAATCATATTTTTGTTAGGAAAGGTTTTTTTTTTATTTTTTATAATATAGTCAATATTTAATATTATTAAATAATAAGATAAAAGTAAAAAGACGATTTTGTAACAGGAGTATTTTAATAAAGATCAAAAAGTTCAAACTGTTATGAAATATAAAGCAAATAAGAAGAAGAATAGAGAGAAGAAAGAGTAATTATTATTTCTCTTGAGGGATCTCTTGATGGGGAAATTACAATGAAGGAAACCCCTTTATTTATAAGGAAAAACTAACCTTAGGTTTTTAACTTTTTTCATAAATAAACATACACTATATATAGTAAAGTAGACATACACTATATATGGTAATATATTTATAAAACTCCCCCTGAATGTCTAATTGATAGATAATGTGACTCGTTAAAACCTTACTAGAAAAAACTCAGTGGAAAAAAATCTAGTGAAGGAAAAATAGTACACATCTCTAACAATACGCATATAGGTTGCTTCATTAAAAACTTTACAAGGAATATCCAGTGGGACAAATACTCATAAGAAAAAAAGAGTACAACGCGTATTAATTCCCCTTAATGAGAACATCCTTAAACCTTTGCATCCCGATCTTGTGCACCATCTTCTTGAAAGTTGCAATTGGAGGAGACTTGGTGAATAAATCAGCCATATTGCCACTTGAACGAATTTGTTGCACCTTAATAGCACCGTTCTTTTGTAACTCATGTGTATAGAAAAACTTCGATGAAGCGTGCTTCGTTCTATCGTCTTTTATGAACCATCCATTAAGATGTGTTATGCATGCTGCATTATATTATCTCTGTATAACATTTTGGGTACATTGTCACATTTCAAATAATATTCTTCTTGAGTGAGATGTGACATGGACCTCAACCACACCTATTCTCAAGTTGCTTCATGAATATCTATTATCTTAGCATGGTTTGATAACGTAGCGAGATAGACTGCTTTGTATATCTCTAAGATATGATAATACCCCCCACATATGAATACATAACTTATTTGAGAACGATCTTTATATGAGTCAGATAAGTACCCAACATCAATATAACCAACAAGATCGGGACTACAATCTTTAGAATGAATAAGCTCATATGTTTGATCTTATTTCCATGTCTCCTAGTAGGAGGAGAACTATTCCTTGCTAACAAATTGATCGAAAGGCTATGTCAGGCCTTGTTGTATTTGCAAGATACATGAGTGCATCAATTGCACTAAGATATGGTACTTCATAACCAATCTAAATTGGTATATTTTTTATGTCAACAAATAATCTATTGCTTTTGAAAACTCTCCAAGAGTTTTAATAATATTCAAACCATCAATTTATCCCTTATAAGGATAATAAACAAGTTTTTCAAAAACTTTATATGCTTCAGGCATTTTAAATCATTTAGGGATTTTCATATAGATTTTTGTCAAGTGACAATATCTATATGTGTGACATCTTCAAGTGTCTGGACTGCATGCAAATCAAATAAGTGTTATGATTACTAAGATGCATCCTTTCATGTCACTTGATAAATGTTTCTACGTCATCATGCTTAATATTGTATCAAAGACATCGTTAATGATATATCTTTTGTATCGGTTCACAGTGTGATATAATATTTTGAGATCTCACCGCTTCATTATTTTCAGGTACCTAAACCTCTTATAAGGTTTCATGAACTGTTATGTCGTAGGCTCTTCAAGAGTACATTGACTTCTTATTATAATTATTTACTCCTTATTCTTTTCAAGGATTATTTCATTTGGAACTGATTGGTCTACCACGCTTCATACATGCATAGACTTTGTTCTTTAGGAACACAAAATAGGAGCACTTGCAGCTTAAATATGAGATGCTTTCAGCATTTGAATAGAATTATCTTTTGAATGAGGATCTGCTGATAATTCCTAACATATTTCATAGCAGCTAAAAATCCTCCCTTTATGTTAGGAAACTAACATACATCCTCCATCTTCTTTGAGGAATCCATTTTTGTGCATCATGACATATTCATTAATCATATAACGCACATCAAAACTATTAGATGGAATAGTTGGTTCCTGACCTTGAATCAATTAAGAGGGAAGAAATAATCATAATTTATTGGTTTGATGCATACAAGTACTTCTGTATATAATAGTTCAAACCAACACATGAAGCTTTTTCTCATTAGCAATGGTTTAACTATTTATCGAAGGCATTCAATACCAAATCGACATTATCAAGATAAATTATCTTGATTACACAATCTAAAAATTATGCACTTAACTCAATTTTTATTGAGGAACAACTTTATGAATGTCAAACTGTAGGTTAACAATAAGCGTACAAGTGATCATCTTAAATAGACCACAAGACTGGTGAACGGGCCCATATTCACCTTTTATACTTTTTAGATTTTAAGGTATTCAATCCCAATATTAATTGATCCAACCAACTTATTGTCATGCCTCAAATCCTATTGGGGAGGACTGGAACCCATAACCGAGGAGGCCCAGGAGAACCAGCTCATAACCTTATACTTTCCATGCATACCTTTATGACAACCCAAAATTTGGACAACATCATGTTGTATATAAAAGGAAATAATCACCTGTATAAGCTCGAGAACACATATATATGTATATACAATACTTGGCAGTTGGAGCCATCACGTCTATTAACAAAACAGCACCTTGACAGTACATTAGGTCTACAAAGCCTCTAGACAATACACAGAGTTTAACTAAGGTCGGGACACACCCCGCCATATAACTAACTTCTATACAATACTAAAAGTGACTGGATATGACACGGAAAGCCCCGAAGCAAACTGGAGCTCACCAAAAGCAGCTGGATAGCCTGACTCCTACTTGTGCAGTGTATGAGCTGAAGTACCTGTGCCTGCAGCATGAAATACAGGTCCCCCGTGGGGGACGTCAGTATGAAATATTTACTGAGTATGTAAGCTGTAGATAATAACATATGATATAGGATCTCAATAGAAATCAGAAACAAGTGAATAAATCGTAATAGGAGTGGACCACACTTACTAGAACTTGTGACAACCTGTACATTGTATTTATTCAATCACTTTACCTTCGTTCTTATCATCTTTGTAATCATTACTGTACTGTACTGTGACCATTAGGTTGCCTCTAGTACATATCAACAGGGATCGACCCATGATAGGCTTATGCCCCTGGGATACCACCCATAAACACATAAATAGAGATCAACCCATGATAGGCTTATGCCTCTGGGATACCACCCGATAAGAGAGAACTTCCATTACTTAGTTCAATTAATCTTTGAGATTGTTATTTCGGTCGGCACCGCATTTTTGATACTTTGAAACAATGATACATCAATAAGAGACATATAAATAGACCATCAATGCAATAACAATGAAGTAAGAACTCATTGGCACATCAATGAAGTGTTTTGGAGTCATCAATGCCATAACAATAAAGTAGAAACTTATTGGTATATCAATGAAACGTTTTGGAGTCATTAATAGCACATGGATCTTGTTTGAGTAACCGGATACCTTCTGACATTCATTAGTGCAATAAGCATGTAAGATTTGGAAAACAAGTAAGTATTGGAATGTCTTGACATCTTGTAGGGTGGAAAAAAGTTCATTGGTAAGGTAGGATATCATACAAAACCATTATGGATCACATATTACTGAGTAACTTTGAAAACTTTTTTAATAGAACAATTGTTCACTTTCATGCCAAAGATATGGTATAGAGTATGCTTTACATACCTGACTATCAACCTTTAATACTAGTCCCAAATGGACTTCCCGTCTTTTCGAATTACTTATCTACAATGAACATATATAGCAATCTAGTATTAGCAACCAAATGTCACAATTCAATTATTTGAATTCACCAAACTAGTGGTTAAGTAGTAAGCCTTAATTACACCATAAAGGGGGTCACTTTAACCCTCTTATACTCTAATTACATTCACATGCCATGCATATTCATACAACATTCTCCAATATCAAGTTTGGATTCATTTATCCTTCCAACCAATCCATTAAACCAAATTGAGCCATAGACATAAATAATCATCAATTCAATAGTATATCACCATATCCACCTTCCATAACTCAATTACTATATCCACCTTCCATAACTCAATTACTATATCCACCTTCCACAATTCAATACAACCAAACCATGCAAAATAGTCCATAACCCTATTTCCATCACCTTTCAATAACAACCAATACATATAATCCTCTATCACACATATACATATGGAAAAAAACAAAGGCAAACAATATTCATACCTTAGAATTCACCTATTGATTATGCAATCCTTTTTGTACAAATAATAGGTACCGTTTGAAGTTCTCGAGATGACAAACGTAGTTATCGGATTACTTTGGAATTTCTACGGTTGAATCAAAAGTAATTTAAAGGTCAAATTTGGCTAGGGTTTGTTCTTCCTCAATGATTGATGATGAAAATGAGTTTTTGAACTCATATACATGTATATCTACACATATTCCCGTTCATAATATAATAGGAAATGATCAAAATGCCTTTAAAATTTAAATAATGTCAAATCTGTCCTTTGGTGAACTGTTTTGATAAGCTAAAGTAGATCGACCATAAATCTTTGCTCCGATATCGAATTTGGGTAAAATTGGTATCGTTGGAAGGATAATTCAAAGGTATTTCATTTCATATAAAGTAGGCGACCCAGTTCGTCCTGTACAAGGAGTTATGGTCGTTTGAAGTTGACCCTAAAAATCTGTTTTGATAGGATGAATTAAAACGAGTATAACTCCTTACTCAGAAGTTGGATTTGGATGAAACCAATTTCATTGGAAAGAAGACTCAAAGATATTTCTTTTCATAGGTCGCATATCTCCCAGTTCATTATATTAAGAGAGTTATGATCGTTCAAAGTTGACCCAAAAATTCGGTTGGCCTTAGTAGTTTGTGTGCAGGAAATTTTCCTGCACATTTACTATTCCCAAATATCCCGGCCACCATGTTATAGTTTTAAATATGCTCGATTATATTCAAAACCTATCCGTTTTTGAAAATCTTTATATCGTTGGAAATCTTATTCAATAACCTTCGCATGGAATCATCGACGGGCAAATTTTGGTATAAATAAAATAAAAAAATAATTAATTCCATATAAATAAGACCAATACACGTACTTGAATACGCCAATACACGTACTTGAATATGGGGTGTTACATCCTTCCCCCCTTTAGAACATTCGTCCTTGAATGTTAGCATCGTTATTCAACCGAAACAAGTTCAAGTCCATCATTAATATTGACATCATCACATAAATACTATGCATATCTAAAAAACACTTACTTGTTAATATTCTAACTCTGTTTCTTGAACTTCCTCTTCATCTTTGAATAAATGAGGGTACTTATATTTCATTGTTTTCTTAGCTTCCCATGTAATCTCTTCCCTTTGATGATTTCTCTAATGTACTTTCACAGATGCTATCTCTTTATTTCTCATCTTCTTAACTTGGTGATCTAGAATAGCAATAGGCACTTCCTCATAGGTAAGATCTTCTGCAACTTGCACATCCTTAGTAGAAGTGATATGTGATGGATCTCCGATGCACTTTCGAAGCATTGACACATGAAATACCCGATGTACTGATGAGAGCTCTTGGGGTAGCTCTAATTCATATGCAACTTGTCCAAACCTTCAAATGATCTTATATGGGCCTATATAACGTGGACTCAACTTCCCTTTCTTGCCAAATCTCATTACCCCTTTCATTGCTAATACCTTCCAAAATACCCAATCACCCATAGAAAACTCTAGCCCTCTCCTTCTACTATCCGCATATGACTTGTGTCGACTTTGGGCTATTTTTAGTCATTGCTGAATTACTTTAACCTTCTCTATGTCTTGATAAACAAGATCTAGTCCGAACAAAAGAGTTTCACCTACTTCGAACCATCCTATTGGTGATCTACACTTTCTTCCATATAAAGCTTCATATGGTGCCATTTTGATACTTGAATGATAGCTATTATTGTAAGCAAACTCAATAAGAGGTAAATAATCATCCCAGTTGCCCTTAAAATCTATTACACAAGCTCGTAGAATATCTTCAAGTGTTTGGATGGTACGTTCTGCTTGTCCATCTATTTGAGGGTGAAAAACTGTACTCTTCACTTGTGTTCCCAAATACCTCTGAAAAGACTTCCAAAAGTTTGCGGTAAATTGGGTTCCCCAATCTGATATAATAGAAATTGGCACTCCATGTAATCAGACTATCTCTTTAATGTACAGCTTCGCATACTCTTCAACTGTGTAAGTGGTCCTAACTGGTAGGAAATGTGCGAATTTGGTAAGCCTATCAACAATCACCCATATAGAATAGAACTTCCGGGATGTATGAGGCAAGCCAATAACGAAATCCATGTTGATCATGTCCCACTTCCAGCTTGGAATATCAATGCATTGCATATAACCTCCGGGTTTTTGGTGCTCAACTTTAACTCTTTGAAATTTGGACATTCAACTACAAATTCTGCAATGCTCTTCTTCATGTCATTCCACCAATACATATCTTTTAAATCTTGATATATTTTGGTTGATCCTGGATGAATGGAATACCTTGAACAATGTGCCTCTGTCATAATCTTCTTTCTTAGGCTGTTTATATCCGGCACACACAATCGGTTTGGGCACTAAAGTACTCCTTCTTATGTAAGCTCAAATGCCTTGGTCGCACCACTCTGAACGTTCTCCTTAAGCTGTAATAAAATAGGATCTGCATATTGCTTCTCTTTCACTTCAGCTACTAAAGAAGATCCCGCAGCATTATGTACGATAAGCTCTTTATCCAGAGTTTCAAGAAGGCGAACTCCCAAACTAACTAACTGGTGAAGATCTTTAATCATCCCTTGCCTTTCTATAGGCGCCATCATAGTCTTATGACTTAACGCATCAACTACCACATTTACTTTCCCTGGATGGTACAAGATATCAACATTGTAGTCCTTTAATAGTTCAAGCCATCTCCACTGCCTTAAATTTAGATCCTTCTGATTAAAAATATATTGCAAGCTCTTATGGTCAGTATATATATCAACATGAACCCTATATAAGTAGTGAAGCCATATCTTTAAAGCAAAAATAACTGCTTCCAGCTCAAGATCGTGTGTAGGATAATTTTTCTCATGTGGCCGCAATTGTCTAGAAGCATATTCTATTACCTTACCATGCTGCATCAATTAAAATCCTAAACCAATTCTGAAAGCATCACAATACACTGTATACCCTTCGGTGCCTTCTGGAAGTACCAACACGGGTGTAGAAATCAACTTGTTCTTTAAATTTTGAAAACTCTTCTCACAGGCATCATTCCATTAAAATTTGGATGCTTTATGGGTTAGCTTGGTTAAGGGTGCTGAAATGGAACAAAAGCCTTCAACAAACCTTCTATAATAATCAGCCAACCCGAGAAAACTATGAATCTCCATAGGTGTTGTGGGCCTTGGCCAGTTCTTCATAGCTTCTATATTTTGAGCATCGACCTTTATCCCTTCACTAGATACAATATGACCCAAAAATGCCACCGACTTTAACCAAAACTCACATTTAGAGAGCTTTGCATAAAGCTTACAATCACGAAGAGTCTGCAATGCCGGTCGTAAGTGATTGACATGGTCCTCTTCTGATCTAGAATAAACTAGAATATCATCTATAAAACTATCACAAATACATCCAGAAATGGCTTAAACCCCTATTCATCAAATCCATAAAAGATGCGGGTGCATTTGTTAGCCCAAATGACATAACTAGAAAGTCATAATTACCATACCGTGTTCGAAAAGCTATCTAGGGAATATCCTTCTCTTTGACCCTCACTTGGCGGTAACTTGACCTCATATCAATCTTAAAAAAACACTTGGCACCCTGTAACTGATCAAATAAATCATCAATTCTTGGGAGAGGATATTTATTCTTAATAGTCACCTTATTCAATTGCGGATAATCAATACACATCCTCAGCGAGCCATCCTTTTTGCACACAAATAACACTGGTGCTCCCCAAGGGGACATACTAAGCCTTATGAATCCTTTCTCTAGCAAATCTTTCAATTTCTCTTTTAATTCTCGTAATTATGCTGGGGCCATTCTATATGGAGGAATGAAGATTGGTTGGGTTCCTGGTATTACATCAATACCAAACTCTACTTCTCGTTCAGGAGGCAAACCTGGAAGATTTTCAGGAAATACATCAGAAAATTCATTTACCACCGGAACAACGTGAAGAGTTGGTGGCTCCACTTCTGTATCCCTTACTCTAACTAAATGATATATGTATCCCTTGGAAATCATTCTTCTTGCCTTAAAATAAGAAATAAATCTACCTCTTGGCGCGCCAATTTCACCTTTCCATTCAAGAACTGATTCATTTGGAAAATGGAAATATACCTTTTTCGTGCAGTAATCAATTGTGGCATAACAAGACGCCAACCAGTACATACCCATTATAACATCAAAATCTATCATTTCTAACTCTACGAGATCATCCATCGTATCACGACCACAAACAATTACTATGCAGTTTTGGTAAACCCTTCTAGCTATAATAGATTCCCCAACCGGTGTGGACACTTCAAATGGCTTAACTAACAGTTCGGGTATTCTTTCAAACTTTCTAGCAACCAATGGAGTAACATAATATAATGTAGAACCGGGATTAATTAAGGCATATACATCGAATGAAAAGATAGATAACGTACCCGTAACCACATCTGGGGAAGCCTTTAAATTCTGTCGATCCGCTAGAGCATACGTACGATTTTGAGCCCCGCTAGAACTCGTGGATCCTCTATCACCTCTAACATGACCCATTGGTTATGCACCCCTTTCTGAATAAGGCATCGATGATAATGATGCAAAAAATAACCTCATAGGTCGTGCCATAGACCCTATGCCCCTTCGTGGGCATTCTCTAATCATATGCCCCGACATACCGCACCAAAAGCAAACATTGGTCCCTAGACGACATGCGCCCAAATGATACCTTCCACATTCATTGCATGGCTCTCGAGGAGGTCTCGATTGGCTCATATTCCCTTGCCCTTGGTACCCCACTTTTTGCGAACTCTGACTCTCACTTCTGTGCCTAAATTGATTTTCTCTGGACCCTTGGAACTATGGTGGGGCACTAGATGCAGAATAAGACGATAATGGCCTAGGTGGTCTAGCAGAAAACTATGGTCTGAACCCTCCTTGGGATGATATGAATTGCCCTGTAGATCTGGCCCTCTTGGAATATCCACTTTCTAATTCCTATGTTCTTCTCCTCTGCCTCTGATCATCCATTTTCTGTGTAAAAGCTTGGATCCTCGCTATGTCCATATCTTTGTTCAAAGCGGTAATAGTACAATCTCTAACCAGATATGGATCCAACTTATCCACATATTGATGAACTCTATCATCCATAGTAGCTACAACATTAGGAGCATATCTCGACAAGGAATTAAATCGAAGACTGTACTCCCTCACGCTCATATTTCCCTGACGAAGATTTAAAAACTGATCTGCACTGGCCTGACGAATCTCGAATGGAAGATAATGATCAAGAAATGCCTCTTTAAACTCTTTCCAAGTAGCTGGGGGTGCATCAATACCCCTAGATCGTTTCCAGTCCTCGTACCAATATATAGCCTCCCCTTTGAATCTATACGCCGCTAACTCCATTGTCTCTCTACCCGTTACATGCATAACATCTAAGGCACTTTGAATTTGATCTATAAAGTCCTGTGGGTCCTCGTTAATATATGATCCAATAAAAGTGGGAGGATCCATCTTAAGAAAATCCTATGTTCGAAGGCTAGCCGCCCTATCTGTACCACTAGGACCCGTGGTAGGAATGGCTTGCCCTTGAGCTTTCCCAGCAACTATACGAGTCAAAAGTTGCATTGCATTTCTAAGATCTTGATTAGCAGCATTAATAGGTGGCTCTAGGGATATAGTTCTCCTCCCCCTTATTTCTTCCGGAGTGGAAGAAGTTTCTGATGCATGCTCAGCTGGAGCCTCACTTTGATTAGCTGGTATAGTGGGTGACTTACTAGTCCCCTCGCCGGAAGCCATATCTACTTGTTTACCGGTATTCTTGCTTTTGGTAACCAGCATCATTACTATAATAAGAGAAACAAACGGATTCAGTGGTCAACTATGACTTTATATACAATATAGGCTCTATCGCACTATTTAAGACATGAAGAAAAATAAACAATTCCTAAATGTCCATAGCCTCCTGTTTATAGATGCGGTGCACGACACACGGATAAATAAGACTCTACGTAGACACGGCTTTGTAGACTCACTAGGATGAACTTCTCTGATACCACTATTGTCACGCCTCAAATCCTATTGGGGCGGACTGGCACCCGTAACCGAGAAGGCCCAGGAGAACTAGCTCATAACCTTACACTTCCCATACATACCTCTATGACAACCCAAAATTCGGACAGCATCATGTCGTATATAAAAAGAAATAATCACCTGTATAAGCTCGAGCACACATATATATGTATATATAATACTTGGCCGTTGGATCCATCACGTCTATTAACAAAACACCACCTTGACAGTACATTAGGTCTACAAAGCCTCTAGACAATACACAAAGTTTAACTAAGGTTGGGACACACCCCACCATATAACTAACTTCCATACAATACCAAAAGTGACTAGATATGACACGAAAAGGCCCGAAGCAAACTGGAGCTCACCAAAAGTAGCTGGATATCCTGGCTCCTACTTGTGCGATGTATGAGCTGAGGTACCTGTGCCTGCAGTATGAAATGCAGGTCCCCCGTGGGGGACGTCAGTACGAAATATGTACTGAGTATGTAAAGTTGTAGATAATCACATATGATATAGGAGCTCAATAGAATTCAGAAATAAGTGAATAAATCGTAATAGGAGTGGACCACACTTACTAGAACTTGTGACAACCTGTACATTGTATTTATTCAATCACTTTACCTTCGTTCTTATCATCTTTGTAATCATTACTGTACTGTACTGTGACCATTAGGCTGCCTCCAGTACATATCAACTGGGATTGACCCATGATAGGTTTATGCCCCTGGGATACCACCCATAAACACTTAAATAGGGATCGACCCATGATAGGCTTATGCCCCTAGGATACCACCCGATAAGAGAGAACTTCCATCACTTAGTTCAATTAGTCTTTGAGATTGTTATTTCGGTCGCCACCGCATTTTTGATACTTTGAAACAATGCTACATCAATAAGAGACATATAAATAGACCATCAATGCAATAACAATGAAGTAAGAACTCATTGGCACATCAATGAAGTGTTTTGGAGTCATCAATGCCATAACAAGGAAGTAGGAACTTATTGGTATATAAATGAAACATTTTGGAGTCATTAATAGCACATGGATCTTGTTTGAGTAACCGGATACCTTCTGACATTCATTAGTGCAATAAACATGTAAGATTTAGAAAACAAGTAAGTATTGGAATGTCTTGACATCTTGTAAGGTGGAAACAAGTTCATTGGTAACGTAGGACATCATACAAAATCATAATGGATCACATGTTACTGAATAACTTTGGAGACTATCTTAATAGAACAATTGTTCACTTTCATGCCAAAGATATGGTATAGAGTATGCTTTACATACCTGACTGTCAACCTTCAATACTAGTTCCAAATGGACTTCCTGTTTTTTCGGATTACTTATCTATAATGAACATATATAGCAATCTAGTAGCAACCAAACGTCACAATTCAATTATTTGAATTCACCAAACTAGTGGTTAAGTAGTAAGCCTTAATTACACCATAAAGGGGGTCACTTTAACCCTCTTATAATCCAATTACATTCACATGCCATGCATATTTATACAACATCCTCTATTATCAAGTTTGGATTCATTTATCCTTCCAGCCAATCCATTAAACCAAATTGAGCCATAGACATAAATAATCATCAATTCAATAGTATATCACCATATCCACCTTCCATAACTCAATTACCATATCCACCTTTCATAACTCAATTACCATATCCACCTTTCACAATTCAATATAACCAAACCATGCAAAATAGCCCATAACCCTATTTCCATCACCTTTCAATAACAACCAATACATATAATCCTCTATCACACATATACATATGGAAAACAAATAAAGGCAAATAATATTCATACCTTAGAATTCACCTCTTGATTATGCAATCCTATTTGCACAAATAATAGGTGTCATTCGAAGATCTCGAGATGACAAATGCAGTTATCGAATTACTTTGGAATTTCTACGGTTGAATCAAAAGTAATTTAAAGGTCAAATTTGGCTAGGGTTTGTTTTTTCTCAATAATTGATGATGAAAATGAGTTTTTGAACTCATATACATGTATATATACACATATTCCCGTCCATAATATAATAGGAAATGACCAAAATGCCTTTAAAATTTAAATAATGTCAAATCTGTCCTTTGGTGGACTGTTTTGATAAGCTAAAGTGGATTGACCATAACTCTTTACTCCGATATCAGATTTGGGTGAAATTGGTATCGCTGGAAGGATAATTCAAAGGGCTTTCATTTCATATAAAGTATACCACCCAGTTCGTCCTGTACAATGAGTTATGGTCGTTTGAAGTTGACCCTAAAAATCTGTTTTGATAGGCTGAAGTAAAACGAGTATAAATCCTTACTCAGACGTTGGATTTGGATGAAACCAATTGCATTGGAAAGAAGACTCAAAGATCTTTCTTTTCATAGGTCGAATCTCTCCCAGATCGTTATATTAAGAGAGTTATGATCATTCGAAGTTGACCCAAAAATTCAGCTGGCCTCAGTAGTTTGTGTGCAGGAAATTTTCCTGCACATTTACTATTCCCAAATATCCCGGCCACCATTTTATAGTTTTGAACGTGCTCAATTATATCCGAAACCTATCCGTTTTTTGGAAATCTTTATATCGTTGGAAAGCTTATTCAATAACCTTCGCATGGAACCATCGACGGGCAAATTATGGTATAAATAAAATAAAATAAATTAGTTCCATATAAATAAGACCAATACGCGTACTTGAATACGCCAATACAAGTAATTGAATACGGGGTGTTACACTTATATGAGAACAAGTGACATAAATAATTCTTGAAGAATCTTCTAGTTCTTCAATATATGTTTGATACTCAATATGCACATCTTCAAAATGCCACAATCGTTTATGTCGACTTATGGTCTTTTATAATAGTAAACTCCAAGTTTACTATGATATGTGCTTTTCGCTATAGTAAATTTCAGATTTACTATTACATGAATAAATTTCAGATTTACTACTTCAGAAGTAGATTTCAAAACAACTCTTCTCAATTATTCTGCCTCTTTCGGAGGTGAGTTGTGATATCATCACAATCAAGTGCACATTTGCATTAATAAACTTCCCATTCCCCAGGAATGGAATAGAATCGTGCCTTAAGGTTATCAAATTTTGATAGCTTATAACCTCTTTCATGATATTGCTACTGCAGGAGCAAATCAAGGCATACATATAATGCAGAGAATTTTCTCTAACATATCTTATATTTATAATAAGCGTGTGAAAATATTATCACTTTTGATGATTATTATCATATTGTCCAATCCCTTTATGCTTATATTCGTACATTCAATCACTTGTCTTCTTTCAGACATATTATGAACTGCTATCATATTCACTTAGGAGAATGAAGCATATTCAATGGGATATGTATCATAAATTTTCACAAACACCCATTATTTTGCCTTAGCCATCATATTATCAATATGGTGTATTGAGATTCAAACTCAATATCTTATCCATATAAAAAGGCGTCTTAGGCTATAACTCGATGGGACTTGAACCCAACATCTTATCATCATGGTGCATTGAAACTTTTAACCCAATGTCTTACCCTCTTAATGAGATGAGACTTAAATTCATCATCATATCTTTTAACTATTATTCTTCTTGAACAAATTTAAAGCATAAGTGATAACCAATTATTTTTCCTCAAATCCAACAATAATTATATCATTAATAGCAAAAGACAAATAACATAAGAAATTACTAACCTTGAAATTACCTTTAGATTTATAATCTAATCTCACCTTGTTTGGTAGAGTCTCGTGCTGATAACGTGTTATGAAATATAAAGCAAATAAGAAGAAGAATAGAGAGAAGAGAGAGTAATTATTATTTCTCTTGAGGGATCTCTTGATGAGGTAATTACAATGAAGGAAATCCTTTATTTATAGGGGAAAACTACCTTGGGGTTTCTAACTTTTCCATAAACAAACATACACTATATATGGTAAAGTAGACATTCACTATATAAGGTAATATATTTATAACACAAACAATATTTTAAAAATCTTTCACACTTTTAATATTAATATTAATACATTATATATTATAAATTATAAATATAGATAGATAGATATAGATTTGGATAGATTATAGATATAGATAGATATAGATATTGTTCAATAATCTTCATGATATCTTGCAGACTTTTCTTAAAATAACTAAAATGTTGTTCTTTTTGTATAATATAATAATAATACTCATATTACACGAAGAGCAACTAGAAGCTAATGAGGGTAACGAGTTGTTTTTATACAAAAAAGAAATAATGAATTAACACAAATCCATATACACATGAAAAGGTTCAAACTGTAATGATGACTTGTGATTTAGTGCTAGATAGTGCAACCTGTTGAATTGAATTGGGTTGTCATATACTCCATATTTATTTAACAGAAAACCACTGATAGTGCAAAAACGGGTGCGGTTTGTGCACTTGAAAGGTACGTGAGGCTTCTGATTTTTTTTCATGAGAATAATTGAAAGGTATGCACATATATTGGATAAGAACGCCAAAAAAATGTTTGAACTGGTCGATTCAATGAGTTTAACTGAGCTTAATATTTTTTATATAAATATATATAAAAAGTTTAATACACATAATGCATGAACACATAAGAACGATAGCTCAATGGCCAAAATTTTCAAAATCGAACTAAATCAATTTTTTGCTGATATCTGTTTCCACAAAATAAACATGTAATAACAACATTGTGTAGTTAGAGCACTACATAGGGGTGTCCAAAAATCGTTCAATGCCTCTACAGGTTAGAGGATGATGGAGGCACTATTTTTGCAAATATCTACTTCCACAAAATAAATGTGTAATAACAAGATTGTGAAGTTAGAGCACTACATAGACGTATTCAAAAATCCAATCAATAAATATGATATTCGTTTATTATTATTAGGTAATTGGGTTAATCATTTCTTTAATGATTTTATAATTTTTTTTATTGGGTTGTTCAGTTTTGATTTTTTCTTATTAGATTATTTGGTGTAGTGATAACCCAATATAAATTGCTACTTTACCCTTACTCATATATATATATATATATATATATATATATATATATATATATATTTCTCTTTAATTTCTACAAACGAACATAAACCTATTTAATTTTCTGAACTAACATTCAATTCAAGCTTGAAGATTTTAGTAAATTAAAACACATCATGTAGGATTTTAGCTGCAACTAAGATTCAATCTCTTTTCATGTTCGTTGCTTCTATTTTAATTTTATAAATATTTTATTATCTATTAAATTGAAAATCAAATCGTTAAAAATTAAAAATAAATATAAAATATCTTATTGATTTGAATTAATTTAATATATTTAAAAATTAAAAATAACTAAATTAAATCATAAAATCGAACAAAGATCAACACCCCTTAGCACTGCAAATCAGATAAAAGAATTTCATTTGTCCTTAGCGAAATCTTTATTGAAAGCTTTCAGTGGATGCGTCAAAGAACAGTTGGTATTCTACAACTTGAAACATAAAGTTTTAAAGCTCAATAAAATGGGAAAATAGTCTCAAATATATTTAAATTTTAATGAAATTTACTGTAACACACTTAAATTTTATAGGGATATTATGACCTCTTGAACTATTTATTAGTGTATTTTAGTGACATTTATAAGTTACTAAGAAAATAAAAAATACTAATTTGTTTTAAAAAAATTTAGTGCAAATAAATATCAATAAAATACACTAATAAATAGTCCAGAGGGTCATAGAACCCGCACAAAGTTGAGAAGTGTTGCCACAAATTTTATCAAAGTTTAAGTACTTTTAGAACATTTTCCCCAATAAAATACATAAAAATCTATAATTCTTATATGCATTTTCTTGGGTATCAAACAACCTCTTCACGAATTTCATCTAAGTTTCATGCCAATTTTTTTTTTTTTTTATTTAACATCCATAAATTTTTTATCAACGAGATATAAAAAAACACAATTTTAACCAATTTTCTTTTCAAATTAAACTTTTTAATTCCTCTCGTTTCTTTTTATTTGATTTATATTGATTTGATACTTTTTATAATAAGAGACCTTTTATTAGGAAACTATTTTAATAAATTAATCTTATAAATTATATTTTAGAAATCTACATTTAACTCCTACTCTTACTTTATATAATTACTTAATGATAATATTTTAAAAATATCTGAGAAGTTGTTAAAATCAACAGGTAATGGCTGAAAAAAGAAGCGTGATGATGAGCAAACACATAGGTTCCAACAAGAAGTGGTGGTCCTTGCTATTATCGCACCTAAAAGCCAAAAAATGGTTTTACATAGATCAATGAAGTGCTTTCTCATCAACACACTTTGCCTCCTTTTCTAACAACCCATCTAATTTCATGACCCATATTTATTGAACTTGTCTGTTACCCCACATTTTCTTGAAGAATATATATATATATATATATATATATATATATATATATATATATATATATATATATCCCATATCTATATCTATCTATATAATCTATATATCTATATAATCTATTAAAAGTGTGAAAGACCTTAGAAATATTGTTTAAACTTTTTGTCCTTCATTAACAATTTTTGTTTTAGACAAAATCGTCTTTTCACTATTTTTTCCTAATATTCAAAAGTTAAAAATTAATTAAATATACTTATGGTAAATCTTTCCTTACTAGAAGTCATCAAAATAAATGACAACTAATATTATTTTCATTCGTTTAAAAATTCTAAATCAACTAAATTTGATTTTAAGAAAATTTGATATTGTGTTTTCCTATATTCGTCAAATAAAATTCTAAATATGCATAAACACTAATATATATTAAAAAACTGATAATACCCAAAAAAGCAAAAACATGCTCACCCAAGAAGGCAAAAATGTATCTTTTTAAAATTTTTACTTCCTTTACTTTTTTCCTTCCAAATTCAATGGTCTTTTCCTATATTCTTCAAGTAAAATTCTACTTATCCATAAACACTAACGAATTAGTTAAAATACTTATTTTATCTAAGTAACAAATCATAATATTTAACACACCTAAATCAATTAAAATTTTTGCCTTACATAAAAAAAAAGAGTTCCTATAATTCTATATAAGTAATATTTTGATCATACTTTACTACAAAAACACAATTTTTCTTCTAATTCTAATTTTCTTTTTATTTTGAATTTTATTGATTTTAATTTTTATTCAAGTTATCTTCTTACATTCATTACTGTTATTTGTCCGTCTTTCTTTATTCTTTTTAGTTAATGAATTTAAAGATTATATATGAATTATGTATATTCAATAATTGACATGTATTGTTCTCTTTTAACAATTTTTTGTGTTTCTCTTTTAATTGCAAATTTTTGATAGAAAAATTGAACAAAGTGTGTTGTCATTGAATGAAATAGTCAAAAAAATTAAAGATTTATCTTGTCGAGAAAAATCAAGGTTTATATTACATGTATGGTGATTCTCTTTTGATTGCTGCAAGTTTTACTCCTTTCAAAGGTATTTGATTGTTTTTACGCAAATTTTAAAAACAACACTATATAGCACCAATGCACTATTATCATAGTTATTGCTCTTTTTCTCTCTAAAAGTTTATTCAGTTATAACTCTTTATATGTCTCTGTTGTGTATAAAGGGCGTTAAGTTTCTTTCTATTTTTAGTGACTAATTTTTGTTTCTAATGACAGCTAAATAGAATTTTAAGTTAGAAAAATAGAGTTTGGACTTACTAGATAATGCAGTTCGTGTGAATATCATTATGCTTTTTTTGAGACTCAAAAAAGATGAACTAGAGTGTACTAAAAAGAAGAAGAGGTGAATAAAAGACAAAATTGTGTAGCTCTTACCTAATTCACTATGCACTCTTAATTTATTGTCTAATCTATAGAATTATAATATGTAATATGTACCAAAAATTAGAATTTTCTTTTATCAACGAATACGTGAAATTCTATAGTTCCATTTGTATGTAATAAGAACATAATCAATGCTTTTATAAAGATTTGACTTTAACAACAAGGAAAGATTTTAAATATAAAAATAAAAAAGAAAAATAATCATACCACAAATATGGTTCAAACTGATGCACTTCTCTTGGCCTCTGATAACAAGAGAAAGATGTAGTGCATGACAAACGTAAAAGTGCTAATGTTATTAGGTTTCTTTTATAAGAACAAATGACCATACGGAGAATTAATGTTATTAGGTTTCTTTTCATTGATTACTTGAAAAAAGATCCTAAAATTTTGTAAGGAAAAAAAGAAAAATATTATTTAAAAAATGAAACCCACCCACGTTTTATTTTCTCCTAATTTGGTTAAGAGTCCTAAAATATATGATAAAAAAAGAAAAGAAAATATTACTTCATCCATTTAAAAAAATGACCTTTTTAAAATTTGTTTGGAAAAGAAAGACTTTTGTTTTTTTACAATACTTGAGTTTCAACTTTTCACGTGACATATTCGCAAACCAGTAGATTAAAATGCATTTGAGTATATTTGACACAATTTAAATTCAAGATCAAAAAATTTAAAAATTTTTATTTTTTATTTTTTTAAACTTCTTGTCAAGTTAAAAGACGTCATACTTTTTTAAATGAATAGAGTATTTAAAAAGTGAAACCTACTCACGTTCTATTATATCCTAGTTTGGCCACTTCTCTTTCAACTTTACTTTCAAAAATCAGAATAAAAGAACAAAGTCAGTATTTGTTTACTGCATATTGCTTAGAAATTCCCTTAACTGATAGGAAAAGAAAATCAATGTATGATTTATTCCTCCATCCAATTAAAAAAGAATGATCTTATTTAAAATTTGTTTCGAAAAGAAAGATTTTCATTTTTGACAATACTTGAGTTTCAACTTTTCATATGACATGTTCGCAAATCAGTAGAATAAAAAACATTTTAGTATATTTGATACAACTTAAATTCGAGATCAGAAGATTAAAAAGTTTTATTTTTTAATTTTTTAAACTCCGTGTCAAATTAAAAAAGATCGTCCTCTTTGAAACGA
Source organism: Capsicum baccatum var. pendulum (assembly GCA_030864225.1). Lineage (NCBI taxonomy): Eukaryota > Viridiplantae > Streptophyta > Magnoliopsida > Solanales > Solanaceae > Capsicum > Capsicum baccatum. The sequence goes on from CM061551.1 coordinate 98,866,979, forward strand.
AGAGAGTATTTAAAAAGTGAAACCTACTCACGTTCTATTTTATCCCAATTTGGCCGCTTCTCTTTCAACTTTACTTTCAAAAATCAGAATAAAAGAAAAAAATCACAATTTGTTTACTGCATATTGCTTAGAAATTCCCTTTAACTGATAGGAAAAGAAAATCAATGTATGATTTCTTCCCCTCTTTCTTTTTTCTATGATTTCTTCCCCTCTCTCTTCTTTTTTCAGCTTTATGATATTTAACTTTTTAATTACAATTTTGTTTGTTCAATCGAATTAATTATTTTCTCAATTCCTTCACGTTTTAATAATTGTCCTTCACAATGAAATCTCGTTTCAGTTTTTTATTTTGTTTTTTTGTTTCCTCCTCTAAGAATTAATCAATTAGCAGTTGAGGATAATTTAAGGTTTTAAATTTTAAAATACCATATCTGTATCCAGCGATGGAATCATTTGGCACCTCGATGTCGACTCATCACATCATGGGGTTGAAGTAGGCCCTACAAGTTTGGTTGTTCCCCGCCAATTCAAGTGATACATAAGTTAGATTTTTACTGTTGTGAGATAGTTTATGTCATGACTTGAATTCGGATCTGATCGTGACACACATCTCAAGGCCATCATGGGCTGGAGATAACCCTCTTAGCCTTACCTCAAGAGCACAATAAAAATAAATAGCGAAAATCAACCAAGATAATAAGAAGATATATTAAGTCAAAAAGGAAGTCTGAAAGTCAAAACAAAACAGCCATAACATCCCAATACTATCCACAAAAGCTTCTAATTCAAGAATACATGCCCCTAACTATGACAAAATAAATCCATAAATACTAGAATAATAAAGGAAACCTAATGAAATAACCAGGTCTTTCGAAGGATTGAGACTCACCATTTCACAGCTGATCAATAGGAGTACCAACCACCTAACGCGGCCAAGATCAATAGAAAAGATCTTGAAACCTATATCATGAAACGATGAAGCGTCCGAAGACGGTTAGTATAGCGAGTACTGTCATGCAACCCAAAAGAAGCGATAAAAATATGTACTTACCTAAAGAAATCAATCAAAATCCCATGCATAACAATCACGTGTGTGTGTATATATAAATATATATATATATATATATATATATATATATATATATATATATATATATATATATATATATATATATATATATATATATATATATAGGTAAGGGTCATGAAACATGCTCATTTAAAATTTAGTCCCTAACTGTATACCTCATACCAACTTTAAGGCATCTAAGGGTTATATGAGTCTGGCTCACCCTGCCAGAAAGGCCCCAACCCATATTAGCTGTATGTACCGGAGAATAGGCTAAAACCATCAATAGTCAATTAGCCTACAAAAATATATTGTACAAATCTGACACAATGGTCATAGACCCCCAATGTCGGCAAACGTGGTCTCTAGTATTGGTCCTTCCAGTACTACACTTTCTCGGTGAACTATACAATTTCCTTTAAACCCATTTAAAATCGTTGCACATAATACCAACCATGAAGTCATTTATTAGGGCATTCTCAAGTTGGTAGCATCATACCAATATACTTACAAGCTATTCCAATTATGCCAAACCATAACCATAATCATTTAACTAATTTGACTTCAAATTCCATTTAAAATTCAAACCATAGCCCCCAATACCAAAATCTCTTTGTTGTTTTGCCGTTTAATGCAATGCAATATTTTGAAAAGTGAGTTAAAATTTATATAGAATCCTCGTTTAAAACCAAATTAACAATGTGGGTTAAGGTTCATATCATTACCATGCCAAAATTCACCACTATTATGAAATCCAATTTACCAAGTTCCACCATGATCAATTATCCAAAATTCAATTCACAATTCATAAATTAAACATGATCAAACCATTAAAATAAGAAAAAATCATGTAAGAGTATCAGAACCCAAAACCCCTCAACCCTAGTCAAAATCAACTTTCAAAAATACTTAAATAATAAGTGAATTATGTAATAATATAATATTTAAATTAGGGAGTGTCCAACATGCCTGAATAACGAAAGAGTTTGGAGAGAACCTGAAGTGAGAGCCTGAGAAGTTGGATTCTTGAGATAAACCTTGAGTTTTCTTGATTTGGGAGTTAAAGAGGAGAAGAACAATGTATGATCTTGATAACTGAAGGCTAAGGGGTTAATATGGTGTTTTAAAGTCGTTTAAGGGGGCAAAGGACCAAAAATCCCCCACCCCAAGCTAAAAAAATAAAGCCGGGAAAAATATGACAAGCAACGTGGCACACCGCTAACGTGGTGCCTAATCAGCGTGCCATACTTCTATCACAAGCTTAGGTGTCATGGAAAGCCACTATCGCGGATTCTCACTGCCTCGGGTTCCTAAAATGACCCCGAACTCCCTCCGAAAATTTTAAAAATTTTCAAATCATCCCGTTAACATCCCATCCCTTATCATGATTCAAGTTAAAAATTAACATTACACATGCGAGAGGGTCCGATATAAATTAGTCGCAACTTTTTAAGGTCTTACAGTTTAATTTCTATCTGTCGTTGATGTTAGAGGGAGAACTGCGTGGAGTTTTCTATTAGATAGTACTTTATTCTTCTAAGTCCTAAAATATATGCGAAGACATATTAGGAGAATTAAGAATCTTTCGTTGTTGTTCTATATTTTTATAATTTGTATTATTGTCACGACCCCAAAACGAGGTCATTGTGACACTTATCGTAGTCTAACCTTGATAAATAAGTCAATCGCTTAAAAAGGAAAGAAGTTCTTAACAAGCAACAATAATAATAAGAGGAGACTTCTAGAACAAATTCAAGCCAGCATAAAACATAAATAAAGCAGACGTTGAAAGAAAAAACATAAAGTCCCCAAAAATCTGGTGTCATAAGTGTTGAACATCTAATACATCATCCGAAAATAGTAAAGGTACAATATCGAAAACAAATAAAGACATAATAAAAGTAAGACTGTATTAAACATGTGAAGGTCCTTCTAAATGTTGTTTGAAATTTTTATCCTTCGTTAAAAGATTTTGCAATAGACAAAATTATCTTATCACTTATTTTCTCAAAATATTATTTAATTATTAAAAAATTAAAGAATTCTAAAATATATGATAAGAACAAATTAACATACAGAGAATTAATTTTATTAGGTTTCTTTTTCCTTGTATACGCAAAAAAAGAGTCCTAAAATATATGAAAAGGAGAACAGAGGAAAATATTATTTATAAAGTGAAACTCATTCACGTTCTATTTTCTCCTAATTTGATCAAGAGTCCTAAAATATATGATAAGAAAAAAAGAGAAAAATATTATTTAAAAAGTGAAATCCACTCACGTTCTATTTTCTCCTAATTTGGCAACTTCTCCCTCAATTTTACTTAAAAAAATCTGAATAAAAAGAGAAAAAAATTCAGTATTTGTTAACTACATACTGCTTATTAAATTCCCTTTAACTAATAGAAAAAGAAGATGAACGTACGATTTCTTCTCCTCTTTCTTTTCCATCTTTATGATATTTAACTTTCTAATTGCAATTTTGTTTGTTTAATCGAATTGATTATTTTCTTAATTCTCCATGTTAATAATTACTCTCACGATCAAATCTCGATTCAAGTTTTTATTTTCTTCCTTCCTCTAAAAATTAATCAATTAGCAGGTGAGGCTAACTCATGATTCTAAATTTTAGAATACCACATCTACATCCACCTAGAAATCGTTTGGCACCTCGATGTCGACTCATCACATCATGGGGTTGAAGAAGGCCCTAATGATTTGGTTGTTCACCGCCAAGTCAAGTGATACATAAGTTAGGTTTAGACTATTGTGAGATAGTTTCATTTCTATCTGCCATTGGTGTTAGAGAAAAAACTGCGAGGAGTTTTCTATTCTTATGATGAGATAGTACTTTCTTTTTATTAGTAGTAAAATATATGCTAAGAGGTATTAGGAGAATTAAGAATCGATTGTCGTTGTTCTACATTTTTATCACTTGTATTAGTGTCACGATTCAAAAATGGGGTCATTGTGACACTTATCGTGGTCCGACCTTGATAAATAAGCCAGTCATCCAAAAGAAAAAGAGTTCTGAACAAACTATAATAATAATAAAACAAGACGAAGTCAGGCCAACACATAACATAAATAAAGTAAAAGTTGAAAGAAATAACATAAGTCCCCAAAAATCTGGTGTCATAAGTTTGGAGTATCTAATACATCATCTGAAAAGAAGAAAGGTATAATATTTGTTTTCAAAAATAAATAAAGACATAATAAAAGTAAGAGGAAGTCTGGAAGTCATCTCTAATATATAGAGCAACTTGGTACCTCAATCAATCTCTAAAAGTTTGATCAACCACTTTGTGTCGTAGTCGAACTAGGATCTGCGCTGAAAGGGCACAGTAGGGGTGAGTACGATCCACTTGTACTCAATAGGTATCACAGATTGACTAAACAAAGCAGAAAATAATATAAGTAAAGAAAGTTATGAGCACTTCACCTGCTATGAGTATTTATGTTAGAATTGTTTGTGGAGATTGTGTGAGCTATCTTTCATGATTTCTTTATTTTTTCTACATAGAAACTAAATACAAGTCAAGAAAAACAAAAGAAATCATGAAAGATGCTTAGGCAATGTAATGCAATGATGATGAAATGAATAGTGAAAGTCATCGCTTGACTTTATGTATACACCTACCTTGCTCACAGCTCCCAAAATAGGACCCATAGAGCCTTCACAACTCATATACTATAACTCATATCTGAAATTTTAACCCGTCTCTTCGACTTATGTTCACAGAGAGGATTTTTATAAAAATATTTCATTTTCTTTCAAAAACAATATTCCTTAATGGTACCCGTATCTCATGAACGTATATATATATGGAATGAGGATGTAAATGTTCACAACCAAATCAATATGAACATATTCAATCCATTTAATTCGTATATAAGTGATCCCAGATATCAACTCAATATGTTCACAATTCATGATTATTTAGGCACCATCGGAATAAATATGTATGTAAGTCATTACTAATATTATATCAACCACTAACTCGGGCATTTCTATGATGATAAAGGCAACCAATGCTCAATAAGACCTATATTAACAATTTAAGCCCCCACAAGTGTGTTATATCCAGAATGAAGGAAGTTAAATGCACAAATAAGGCCAATGATGGCAAATAAAGTCCCCACAAGGGCATCACACAATATCAAATATCAAAAGTCAACAACATCAGAATGTAAGCCCACACTTGAGTATAAAATAGTAATAATAATCTCAAAATGTAAACCGTATAGCTATTTTTCCCAACCCATAGCATGCTTTACTTATTTGTTAAACATCCTGATCAATCTAAAAGAAGTTAAGCCTTAACATACCTCTAAACCACAAAATTCAAGTCTAAAGTGCTTCAATATAGAGCTTTTCCCTTTTGAACTAACTCGAAAGCAACTACAACATTCAAATTAGCATCTACGCGTTAAAAGAAAGCTAATGATACCTATATTGTCCATATTTGAGTCAGATCCAAGACGGGTTCAAAAATAAAAGAGATAAAATTGAGATTTTGTTTTAGAAATAAATTTTCCAAGGTTAAGGGAATCTACAGTCCACGTGAAAACGAGTTAAAAAACAAGGTCAAAATCAAAGAAAAACTACTTTTTAGCCTTTCCAAAAAAATTCAAAAAAACCCTGTGAAAATCAAGATTAAAGAGTATTTTGATGATATAAATCAACGAAAAGTAATGAAATCAAGGTTTTGGAGATTACCCAAGCTCAAATGGTGAAGAAAACTAGAAAATCACCCAAACTCAAAGCTCAAAGTCCAAAAATGGTGAAATATCAAGAAAAGAAGGGGAGGGGTTATGTACAGTGGTTACCACTTAAGCGGCTAAATGGCCACTTAAGTGGCTACCACTAAAGCTGTACCAGGTTGCTAAAGTGTCTACCGCTTAAGCAATCTTGGGCCGTTAAAGTGGCTACCATTTAAGTAGACCTTGGAGACTTAAGCATCTACACAAATATCAACAATTGTTGATTTTGGTAAAAGCTATCAAGCTCCAATCGGACCCTCAGAATTTGATCGAGACCTTATAGAGACAAACTATACATGCTACCAGACTAATTTCGATGCTACGCACTTAATGATAAAGTCAGATTTTTGAAAAAATATCATATTCAACAAATTAACCCCCCAGGACCCCCTTTAAGACAAATTTTATTTGGTTTTCAAAGGTGGATCAAGATTGAAATTAAAGGCTTCGAACCCAAACCAACCCCTCTATAAACCCAAATTCTACCTTTCAAACTGAATGAAATTGTCCAAAATTACCATCCAACAATCAGAACATCAAACGTTGACTGAAGTCAATAACACTTTTAAAATCTCTAAAAATCATAAACTCTCCCAAATCAGTACCAATTGCATAAAAAATTGCTTCAATCCTTTCCACTCCCTGAAATCAACATATAAAAACTACGGAGAAGGTCAACATGGTCAAAATATATGAAAGACAAGATTTTAAGTTAAGCTCATTACAACAACCACTACTAAAACTATAATTCGTCCTCAAACTAGAAGGCAAGAAAATATCTGAATCGATAAAGAGCTGAGGGTAACCAGTGTGCATATCGGATTCGATTTCTCAAGTAGCCTCCTTAATATGATGGTGTATTCACTGAACCTTAACCATAGGAATAACTCTAGAATGTAGCCATCTAACAAACTTGGTTAAACTGGACATTGGCTCCTATATAAAGGTTAACCGCTCATCCAACTGAATCGAGTCCCAACAAAGCATGCAAGACTCATTTGAAATATAGTGTCAAAGTATAGATACATGAAAAATTGAATAAACAAACTGAAAAGTTTGGAGGTAAGGCCAACTTATAAGAAGCCTTCACTATTGTGTGAAGAATCTCAAAAGTCTTGATATACCTATGCCAAGCTTTCCCCTCTTTCCAAATCTCATCATGCCTTTTATGGGCGATATATGAAGGAAGACTCGATCATCAATCCCAAGCTCCACGGCGCGACGCCTATGGTCCGTATAACTATTTCGCCTACTTTGGTCTACGTAAAGCCTATTATGAATCATTTGAACCCTATCTAAATACTCGCAAAGCAAGTTGATACCTCAGGGTCTAACCTCTAAAGTCTCAAAGTAACTAATAGGAGATCGATATTGCCTGCCATACAATGCCTCAAAAAGGCACCATATCAATACTCAAATGGTGGATATTATTATAAATAAACTCTACTAAGGCCAAATGTTACTCCTTTTAACTTTTGTAGTCCATTACATATGCCCAGAGTATATCTTTCAAAACCTAAATAGTCTACTTCGACTGACCATTGGTCTAGGGTGAGAAGCTATTCTATAGTCAACTTAAGTTCCTAACTCTTAAAATGTATGCCATAAACTAGAAGCGAATACTAAGCCTCTGTCTAAAATAATAGACATGGGTACCCCATGAAGATAAACTATCTCTCGAACATAGATATGCGCCAAGCTCTCAACACCAAAGAAAAATTAAATAGGTACAAAATAGGCTGATTTGATCAATCATTCCTTGATGACCGAAATGCTGTCAAAATTACGAGAAGTATATGGCAATCCATTCACAAAGTCTAGAGTTATTTTCTCCCACTTATACTTAAAAATGAGCAATCTATGAAGCAAATCACCCAAACTCTAATGCTCGATCTTCACCTGTTGGCAACACAAACAACAAACTATAAAGTTTGCCATATATTTCTTCATACCACCTTATCAATAATGCTGCTTCAATTCACAATACATCTTAGCCATACTTGGATAGATTGAATAGTTGGAACAATGTGCCTCCTCCAAATTTACTCTCACCGATCTACCAACTCTCGATAAATAAACTTGACTTCCAATCCTCAAAACACTATCAAAATTAAGAGATTCTACCTTAGCATAGCCACTCAACATGCTTATCTTGAATCACCCTCAAACTGGTGAGCTCGAATTTGCTCTATCAAAGAAGATCTAGCATAAACAAAGGATAAAATATGCCTGAGTATCAAAATATCAAATCTAACCATCTGGTTAGTTAAATACTAAACCTCCAAGGCAAAAGACCACTTCTGGTTCAAGAGATCAGCTAAACTCTCCATACTAGTTGACTTCTGACTCAAGGTATCCACAACCATATTAACCTTGCCTGAATGATAAAGAATAGTGAGATCATAATCCTTAAGAAATTCAAACCAATACCTCTGTCTTATATTAAGATCCCACCAAGTGAAGAAGTACTGAAGGCTACAATGATCTGAGAGAATCTCATAAGGAACTCCATGCAATTAATGACGCCACTATTGACACCTAATTTTTGTCCTCTACGTCTTCTAAGTTTCGTCAATTTTAAATAAAAATAAAATATATATTTTATCTGGATAAATGCTTTATAAAATATTTATTTAGGTTAATTTGTCATTTGAATAATGAATTATACATTTTCGTATTCATGTATACCAGATCGTATAATATTGGTTGCTTAAATAATTATTTCATCCAAAATCAAGTTTTTATCAAGAACTATCTTGAAAAATTAATTCAAACAGGTGAATCTTGATTTTAAAAATATTTTCTCATTAAAATGAATTATTTGAAAAATAATAATTTGATTTTGTGAAATCAAGAAATTCTAGATTAAATCAATTATTACTTTATTTCAAATTTTGATTCAATTTGGTCGATCTATTATATTTGGCCATAAATGAAATTAAATTAGCCATAATTACAATGCAATTGACCAATTAATTTTTGATTTGATTTAAGACTTAAATAAAATTAGGTAAAACACTAACCTATTGGCCGTTATTAAGTGGCCTAATTTCTATCCTACCCCTTTCAATTTTAATCCACACTACCATCCCTATAACACCGCCGCAGCCCAACAGCTGACCTGTCCGCCCAATCCAATGACAACAATGCACAACAACAACAACTAAGAACAACCATCAACAACTATACAATAACAACAGTAAGGACATAAGCCCCAACTTCTCTCAATCTTCTTGTCCTTTTGTACCAATATCAAATGCAAGGCACGAGATGTTCATATAATTTCCATGAGATTCAATCAAAATAACTATCTCCTATCCTCTTTTCAATTTGAAATTTAAAATTCATACTGAAATAGTAAAATTCCAACTCATTCAACCCTATCATTCCTCAAATTTGATTTTCCTCTCAAATATTCCCCTAAAACCCTAAAGAATCTGCGGATGGTTCTAGAATTTAACACTTGACGTACTTCCATTCATTGATAGTATGAGCCAGGTTGGGACTTGTCTCATCATCATTTATTTCTAGAGATTAATTTATAGCCATGGGATTTGAGTTTTTGTCCATAATCCCACACAGATGAAGATTAAAAACTCAACCTCATCTCCTTCTATATATAACTCACTGTACAATCGAAATTCCTAAGTCTTAAGGGTTGTAAAATCGTTGAGCAAAAGTTTTAATTATTAAATTTTTCTTGAGCAAATAAAGGAGAATTTTGAGTAAGGGATTTTCCCTAGTCTAAGTTTTTTCCAGTGGTCGGTAAATGTCACAACCCCAAACCAAAGATTATGCAGGCACTTGTCATGACAAACCTTGAGAAGTAAGGCTACCACCAAAACTAATATGAAATGAAAGACAATACCAAAATTTAAGGCAAGACTCTTAGAATAGAGTTAAACCACATATATATAGCAAAAGCGGGAAATACACAGCCAAAGAATACAATACAATATCCCAAAATTTGGTCTCATAGTGTAAGAACTAACTAATACAACTCAAAGTCAAATATAAACGAGATAACCAAAAAGGAACAACTCTATCTCTGAATACAAATAAGACATAGTCTAAGTAAGAAAAGGTAGTAGTCAACTCCGATGCATAGATCAATTGCTACCTCAAATAGACTCCAAGTACTTCCTGAATCCACTATCATACAACACACTCATACCTATATCTACACCAAAAGAGCATAGTAGAGGTGTGTAATATCCTAGGTTTTTGGACTCTAAAAATTTTGAGTGTTGACAACACTGCCTAGTCTACGACTCAGGTGATGAGTCATTGTCACTCGTCACGAGTCGTAGGGTGAGACTCATAGTTTCACCAGTGAAGTATGCCCAGGTCATTGTCTTGATCATGATTAGTCCTTATAGGTCGTAGGGTAAGGTTATGAGTTATGGTGAGGGACTCATGGCCATAACAGTGAAGGTGCCCAAGGTTTCTACCCAGGTCACGAGTTCAAGAAACTACTCATGACTAGTCACCATGAGTCATTATCAACCCATAACGATTGATAACAATTTTCTTACACAATTTTATTAAGGGTGATTTGGTCCTTTCTTTCCTTTACACTTTACCCAGGACCTTAAAATATCTAAGGGTCCCTTTTAACATAAATTATTAAATCATAAAATTCATTATCTCCTCTCAAATTCTTAAACTCTCCAAAGCAAAGGGAAAGCTAGGGTTTTTAAGGGATTAAACATATAAGCTTCCAACTTTGGGTTTCTCTTTAATTTCATGGTGTTTCGGGAATATATCTCTTTATAACTTGTATTTTTACATCATGACATGGTTTGGTTTATGAATAATGTGATTCGATTGTTGGGTTTTGAAATTAGGCTGAGGGATTTGAATGGTTATTACATGGATTGTTTTCACATGGTTTTGAATTTATCATTCATGCTTTATCTTATGATTTTTGAACTAAATGAATGCATGGGTATGAGAATTGGAATGGAGAACATGGATTTTCCCAAATTTATGGATCTTGGTTTGGAATTGACATGAACCTCAACCCACTCTTTGAAATTAGTGTTGAAACATGGATATATGCATAATTTAACTTACTCTTGGAACCCTGTATTACATTAAAGGTGAATGGAACATAATAAAGGTTTTGGAAGGCCTTGGTAGCCATGATTTGGTTTTAAAATGAAACTTGGGAGTCAATTTGGTTTAATGGTTTGGAATGACATAATTGGACTTAGCTTGCAAGCATTATTGGTATGACGATACCAACGGTAAATGACATAATAAATAACTTCTTGTTTTATGGTTGGGATTATGTTCTAAATGATTTTAATTTAGGCTTAAAGGGGATTGTGTTGCTAGTCGTAAAGGTAGAGGTCCCGGGAGGATCAATACTGGAAACCATGTTTGGCGGCGTAGGGGTCTTTATGACTGTGTACATAGTTCACACATTATATATATTTTGGGATAGTTGGAGCCTTGGCGCCTCTCTCCCTCCCTTATATTTCTTTAGTTCATATGGATAACACATGCGAGGGCCCTTTCAGCAAAGGAAGCTAAACCCATATAGCCCGTGGGTTCCCTTAGGATAGATATAGCTACATAGTCTAGGGTAATATTTTGAAAGCTCATGTTCATGTCCCTTGACCCTATCCCGACTTTTTATATATATATGTATATATGAATGTGGGAATATAGTCTTGACTGTTTTGGACATGGGCATTATTCTATCCCTTTCCCTGAGTTACATGCAAATACTTATCCCACTAACCATCCTAGGAAGCTAAATTATTTCATGATATAGGGTTCGAAGATATTTCTGTTACCTCGGTGTAGTGCTAGGTGGTGTAGTTATCGATTGAGTTTTTGTGAAGTGGTTATCCCCTATCATCTGGAAAGCTTTACTATTTCATTAAGTTTCTTTTTATATTTTAGGAATTAAAGAGTTTAATTGTCAAGGTCGGGGGCATGTACCAACCAAATTTGATATCTTGATTTTAGAGGATTTTGTACACAAAGTATGGCTTGGTTATTTGTTTTGGTTTCTTAGAATCTTCCTTTGGGATTCTTTATCCTTCTTACTATTTTTTGTTTTTGCTTCTACTATTATATTTATTGTGCTCAGGTGGTTAGGATAAAGGGGTAGTATCCAGCCCATGGAGGACCTGAGATACCCATTATGACTAGGCCCTGGTTTGAGTCATGATAATCTTGGTATTTTAACCAGGTTCAAGTTCTTTGGGTGTCCACAAATCCGTGTTGAGTAGAGTCCATTTAATTTTATAGGTGTGTAGCGTACCACACTTATACGGGGGAGTCTCCAAGGTATTTAGGAATATTTTTCTTTTTTGAGTTCTATTTTGGGCTATAGAGTCTAGTGTCATGAGACCTCTCTAGCTCCTGTCTTACTTGCATTTTAGATCATGCCTCCCTGAAGATCTAACGGTCGAAGAAACTCTACTGGGACCTCTGTCCCACCTAATAAAAACGTGGAGAGGACTCTCCCTATTCATAGAGTGCAAACTCGGTTTAGGGTCCCCGTTCATTAATGTACCACTCCACGTGGGGTTTCACCGATCTCACATAGTCCTTTCCCAACTTGTGACACTCATGCTCAGTAACCTCAGGGGGATATCTCTAATGCGAAGTTTCATCAATCTATTTATCTGCTTACTCAATTTGTGGCATCTCAGTCTCGATAGCCTGGTTTTATTGGTTTGGTTGTGACTTCGTTTGAGGTTACTTGAGTTGGCCAAATTATGAGGTTGAATTCCTCAACCTTTATAGGCTCTAAGGTTAAGGATGAACTTTAAGGGTTCATTAATGAAATGGAGAAGATCTTCAGGGTGATGCATATTAATGATATGGAGGGTATAAAGTTTGCTGCCTATTAGTTGAAAGACGTGGCTTATTAGTGGTATGAGCAGTGCGAAGCGTCAAGGGGTGTGGATGTTGAACATGCAGTGTGTGATGATTTTTCAGGTGCTTTTCTTGATCATTTATTTCCTCAAGAGTTAAGAGAGGCTAAGATAGAAGAGTTTGTGAACTGAAAATAGGGAAATATGAGCGTTAAGGAGTATGCTCTAAAGTTTTATCAATTTCCCGTTATGCTCAGGAGTTGGTATCTACTATGAGGTCTCGAATGAGAAAGTATGCTTCTGTTCTATCCTGTGATTTGGTATTGGAGTGTAGGGCTGTGATGTTGAACAATGATATGGACATATCCAGACTTGTAATCTATATGCAACAGATAGAGGATGAAAAAAAAATCCAGACAGAGATGGGAGAGAGGCAAACTAAGAAGTTCAAGTATTCAATACAGGGTGTGAATCAGTAGAATAGTAGAATGGATGACAGACAATGGACCAAGAAGAAGACTTGGGGAAATTTTAGTTCATATTCATCGACCAGTGTTCCCTATCCTAAGACGTCTGGTAATCGTTGTTTATAGAATAGTTGTGGTATAGGCATAGGGTACCCAGTCTCAAGCTAGTGGAGCTCAGTCAGCCCCAAGTTATCCTCCTTTTTGATTTTGTAGACAACTTCACTATGATTATTGTGATGAGGAGAGGAACTTGTGCTTCAATTGTGGTCAACCCGAACATATGCAGAGGAACTGTCCTGTAGCTAAGGTAGCCACTGGGGCTAATAAGGTTTTGGTTGCTACTTCTTTGGCTCCTTTACCTAAGGGCTCTACAACAGGTGTTTACGGTGGTCGGAATGTCTCTATGCTTTTTCTACCCATCAGGAATATGAGGCATATCCAAATATTGTTACTGGTATATTACAATTTTATCTTGTGATATTTACTATTTACTTGATCCGGGTTCTACCCTATCCTATATGACCCCTAATGTGGCTGTGCATTTTGATTTTGGTCCTGAAAGTATGCAATACCCCGCATGTTTCTAAGCTAGGAAGTGAATAAGTATTCCTACGTATAAAATCTCCTATCCTGTGATTCATACATGAGTACATGACTTACAATGAATATCCTAGTGATAGGATAGCTTATGATGCATTAAGCATGTTTATATGAGTCACTTAAGGTAATACAAGCTAAGAGTTTTTGAATCCATCAAGTTTTAGTGTTCGATTTTTTAAGGGTCATCTTTGAGTGAGTATAACTTGATGTTAATGTGGTATTTTGGCTGATTTAGACCCACCAAAATGTAGAGAATCGAATTAGCTTTCCAAGATACCAATTTCGCCTTAATCCAATACCCCAGCGAAAAGTTATGCCCATTTTCGTGAGAGACAGTAAGCATAGACGATTGGTTAGGCGCCGCCCAACCCAAGCATAGACGATTGGTTAGGTGCCGCCCAAACCAAGCATAGGCGATCACTTGGGCGCCGCCTAAGTCAATTCCATGTGCCAAAAACACTCTGTTTTGAGTTGTTTTAAGGGTAATTAAGTCTTTAAACACTCCTTACACGTCCCTACACTTAACCCTACAAAATATATAGCTTGTAATCATATTACAACCCTATTATCATCTCAAAGCTCATCATCCAAGAGCACTAAAAGAGAAAAACAACTAGGGTTGCTTAATTAAGCTTGAAGATCCGATTTCAAAGAAATTCCTCCGTCAATCATCAAGAATCTTCCTTTTAAGATATGTGTGAGCTGATTTATGGATCCCTTTCATCCATAAAGCTCAAAAATCCTCTTTTTCATCATAAAGTATGATTTTTATATTGTTGGGTGTTGATGATCATGTTGTTGATATTGGGTGATTCCCAAGATGGAATCTTTATATGTTTTTATGAATTCATGATATCATATGAGTTGGAAACATGTAAATTTGGTTGTTCATGATGTATAATTTGATGATTTCACCTATGATTAATATGTGCATGTAAGGTGCTTGATGAAATTCCTAAGAAACTAGAAACCATGCAATATAGCTAAATTGTGACTAAGTGAAGGATTCATGATATGCTCTTACGTTCCAATGACTTCTATGTTGATAATGTGCCTTGTAAATGTTGTTGGAATACTCATGAACGTTGATAATGTGCCTTGTAAATGTTTTTGGAATATTCATGAACTATTTTTATGAAATTATGCCATGTTTACTTGCAAATCCTACTTATGAACAAGATGTATGATAACCATAAAATCCACATGAGCTTCCATGCTATTGGTATGTGTTGCCAATATGATTATGCAATGAACATGATATTAAGATTGTGCAAGTACTTCCATGTGATATGAAATCCTTTCCATGCAATACATTGTTGATAACCATGCTTAGTATGAGATCCTGACTTATGATATTTTAAATTATGGACTCTACTCTTACGATCAAGTCAGTCATATGTGTCAGTTTCCTTCCATCGAGTCCTAGGGGTACTTGTACCCAAAGACTATAGCTGTGTGCCTAGATCTATGTCATGTTTCACGACATTCGAACTCAAGCTATGATTCCATAGACTTCAGTCAGTCATGTGACTTAGGAAAACCTCATGATCTTAGTCAGTTGTCAGATATCAGTAACATTCCGCCAGTCAATGGAATTCAGTAAGATTAAGTCATACACAGTCATTTATTTATGTCCAGTCCCTCCAGATGGAAGTAGAGGTTAGCACCGAGTGAACCCAAGGATGGGAACTCACCCGCCAGTTCAGGGTGTGATTCTTAGTAGTCATCCTTGTGTTACAGAACTACATAGCCAGCGTAGGTTGAGACATCTTAACCCGTTAGATTAGGGTTGATGAGGTGGCTTAACCCGTCAGTTTAGGGTTCCCACCGTTCTCATTGAGTACCAGCCAGATAAGGGTCACTCACAGGCTGTCCTTACCCGTGGCACGGTATTGACACCCCTCTAGTCGGGGTAGATATTGGACTCCAGCTTAGCCATAATGGCATACATGGGGCATGCCGGTTAAACACTACTTCCCACAGTTTCAGTATCAGTCTCAGTAAAAAAATTCAGGGCGTTCTTCAGATTTTAGTATATACAGGACTGTCAGATACAGTCGTCCATGTTATCAGTTTCAGTATCAGTCATAAAAGTTATCAGTAAACCATGTATTAGCTTACACGTCATGCTATCACGTATTCACGGTCCTAGTTTCTATATATGTGTGTTTGCACTCCCACGTTCATATTAGTCAGTCAGTGTTGTTCATGCATGAAACCCTTTATGTTCAGCCACCTTCCTCGTATACTCAGTACTCCAGTTGTACTGATGCATTTGTGCTATGGTGTTTTCTTTTCATGTTACACTATAGGTTTCGAGACACGAGCTCCAGTCCAACAGTAGCGGTAGCATTCCAGTCGCAGAGACACAGTGAGTCCTCATTGATTTGAGGACAATATGATTTGATACATTTATTTATTTCTTCCGCTCAGTTCTACAGAGTTAGTTGGAGACATGTTCCTTTAACTCCTTATTCAGATAGTTTAGAGGCTTTCAGATTTATGTTTAGATTTATCTTTAGATTGAGTTGTTTCGGGTATCTTCACCCACATGATTGTATTCAGTTGAACCTTATGGCCTTATGGTTCTATGTATTTCGCATTATTATATCATGATTTGCAGTACATAGGTATAGATATCAGTCATGGGTTAGTTTGTGGTCTCTCGGGGTCATAAGCACTGTGTAGCATTCCGGTTCAGCGAATCGGGGTGTTACGAACTTCGTATCTTAGCCTAAGGTTCAATAGAGTCCTAGGAAGTCTGAAAGCCACATCTAGTAGAGTCTTATACATGGGTGTGTTGCGCGCCACATTTATGTGCGGGAGTCTATAAGATGTTTTAGGAATAGTCCCCTTTTTTCATTATTCATGTCATGCTTGTGAGCATAATCACAAGTTAAACTCTCAGTCTAATCCATTTTTCTCTTATTCCAGACCATGGCCCAAAAAAGAAGAAATCAGCCAGCTCCTCAGCCCGAAGATCCTTTGGGCAAACATGTTTCCCATGCGGAGTTTAGAGCCACATTTACCACACTTGCTTAGTCCATGGCTACACAGACTAAATGGCCACCAGTCATTCCGGCCAATCCATTGGCCAATCCTAAAGCAGCTATGGTTCGAGACTTCACTCGGATGAACCCTCCATCTTTCCATGGGTCTAAGTCTGATGAGGACCCTCAGGAGTTCATTGACCAAGTCTAGAAGGTCATTGACATAATGGGTGTTACTTCTATTGAGAGTGATGAGTTAGCCACCTACCAGTTATAGGATGTTGCTCATGATTGGTACAAACAGTAGAAGTCTGAGAGGTTAGATGATACAGGCCCTATCGAGTGGGAGGAATTTGTCACAGTCTTCTTAGACAAATTCTTTCCCCAAGAGCTAAGGGAAACCAAAGTTCTTGAGTTCATCAACCTCAGGCAGGGGAATATAATGGTTAGGGAGTATTCTCTCAGATTTACTCAGCTAGCCAGGTATGCTCCTCATGTGGTTGCAGACAATAGAGCTAAGATGAGCAAGTTTGTGTCAGGAGTCTATGATAGCGTGGTAAATAAGTGTAGGTCTGCGATGCTGATCGGTTATATGACCTTAGCAAGACTCATGACCCATTCCCAGCAAGTAGAAGAGCAGAAGTTTAAGACCAGGGAGAGGCAGAACATGAGAGCAAGGTGAGGTAATTTCAACTTTGCTCACCCCAAGTCAGATGGAGGAAACCGTTCATAGTTTTGCTCCAAGTCAGCCGTTCCAGCTCCTTTCTCTGCTAGCGCTCCAGTGCTGAAGTTCAGAGACGGCAATAGAGACAAAGCTCCAGGCTCTAAATCTCAGGGCAGTGTTAGCAGTGCCCGAACGAATCCCCTTTGTCAAACTTGTGGTAAGAACCACAAGGGCATTTGCAGAGCCGGTAGTGATGTCTATTTTGGTTGTGGCAAGCAAGGCCATAGGATTAGGGAGTGTCTGCAGTCAAGTATTCAGGGTTAGCAAAATCATTCTACAGCTCAGTCCAGTCGCCCAAACCAGTAGGGTGCCATTTCCAGTGCTACCAGTGGGAAATGCCCAAACAGACTCTATGCTCTTCAGTCCCGGAAGGATTAGGAAAATTCTCCTGATATCGTTATTGGTACGTTACAGATTTTCCATGTTTATGTTTATGTTTATGCTTAGCTAGACCTAGGTGCATCTTTGTCTTTTGTTACTCTATACATAGCAGGCGATTTCAGAATCAGTCCCGAAGTCCTAGCAGAGCCCTTCTCAGTCTCTATCCCAGTGGGTTAAACCATCATATCCCAGCGGATATGCAGGAACTGCTCGGTTATGATATCTCTGAAATCTATGTCAGAAGATTTAGTGGAGTTAGAGTTGACTGATTTTGATGTTATTCTCGGCATGGACTGACTTCATTCCTTCTATGCCACAGTCGACTGCAAAAACTAGATAGTTCAATTTTAGTTCTCGAATGAGCCCGTCCTAGAGTGGAAGGGTAGCATTTCAGCGTTAAGGGGTCAACTTGTTTCCTACCTTCGGGAAAGGAAAATGATTTCTAAGGAGTGTGTGTATCATCTCATGCATGTTAATGATTCTAGTTTTGAATATCCTAGCCTCAAAACAGTCCCTATTGTTAATGAATACTCAGATGTCTTTCCTAAAGATCTTCCAGGCATTTCTCCCAAAAGAAAAATAGACTTTGGCATAGACCTTCTTTCGAATACTCGACCTATTTCTATTCCTCCATACAGAATGGCACCAACAGAACTCAAGGAACGGAAAGATTAGTTGAAGGATCTCTTAGATAAGGGATTCATCAGACCCAACATTTCCCCATGGGGTGTGCCAGTATTATTCGTGCTCAAGAAAGACGGTTCTCTCAGGATGTGTATTGATTACCGTCAAATCAACAAGGTCACGGTCAAGAACATATATCCTCTTCCCAGGATTGAAAATCTATTCGACCAACTTCAGGGTGCCAGTTACTTCTCCAAGATAGACCTCAGATCAGGTTATCATTAGCTCAGAGTTAGAGAATATGACATTTCGAAGACAGCTTTCCGTACTCGGTATGACCACTTTGAATTTTTATTCATGTCATTTGGTCTTACTAATGCCCCTGCAGCTTTTATGGATTTGATGAACCGTGTGTTCAAGAAGTACTGGACATGTTTGTCATAGTCTTCATAGATGATATTCTGGTCTATTCTCGCATAGAGCGTGATCATACAGACCATCTCAGGATTGTTCTTCAGACTCTCAGGGATCACCAATTATTCGCTAAGTTCAGCAAGTGTGAATTTTGTCTAAGATCAGTAGCATTCCTTGGCCATATTATTTTCGGTGATGGAATTAGATTAGATCCTCAAAAAACCGAGGAAGTAAGAAACTGACCCATAACCGTATCTCCATCAGATATTAGGAGTTTGTTGGGTTTGGCTGGCTATTACAGATGGTTTGTCGAGGGATTTTCTTCTATTGCATCTCCCATGTCCAGATTGACTCAAAAGAAGGTTAAGTTTCAGTGGTCAGATTCATGCGAGAAGAGCTTTCAAGAGTTGAAGACTTGACTCACCTCCGCTCTAGTTCTAGCTATTCCAGATGGTTCAGACAGTTTTGTAGTCTATTGTGATGCATCCAGAGTGGGTTTAGGTTGTGTCCTCATGCAGCATGGTAAGGTCATAGCCTACACCTCTAGACAGTTAAAGCCACATGAGAAGAATTATCCTACTCGTGATCTTGAGTTAGCAGCGGTAGTTTTTGCCTTGAAGATTTGGAGGCATTATCTATATGGAGTTCATGTAGATGTTTTCACAGACCATAAAAGCCTCCAGTATGTCTTTTCCAGAAAGATCTCAATCTTTGCTAGAGAAGGTGGTTAGAGATCTTGAAGGATTACGACATGAGTGTTCTTTATCATCCGAGCAAGGCCAATATTGTGGACGAAGCTCTCAGTCGACTCTCCATGGGTATTATTTCTCACGTTGAGGATAGTAAGAAAAAGATGGCCAAGGAGATCCATCAGGTTGCCAGACTAGGTGTTCGCTTAGTCGATTCTTCAGAGGGTGGTGTATGTATTCATAGTAGTTCAGAGTCATCTCTAGTTTTCGAGGTGAATGAGAAACATAACAGGGATCCTAGCCTTGCCAAGCTCAACGAGTCAGTTCAGAATCAGAAAGTCGAGGTTTTCTCCCAAGGGGGAGTTGGTGTTCTTCATTGTCAGGGTCGTCTATGTGTTCTAGGTGTAGATTAATTGAGGCAGCGAATACTTGCAGAAGCGCATGGTGCGCGATACTCTATTCATCCAGGGGCCACTAATATGTACCACGACATGCGGGAGATCTATTGCTGGAGTGGGATGAAGAGAGATATTGAAGAGTTTGTGGCTAAGTGCTCTACATGTCAGCAGGTTAAGATAGAGCATCCGAAACCTAGTGGTCCATGCAAGAGTTCACCATTCCTACTTGGAAGTGGGAAAAAGTTAACATAGACTTCGTGATGGGTTTGCCTATAACTCGTCATCAGCATGATTCAGTCTGGGTCATTATAGATAGAATGACCAAGTCAACTCATTTCCTTCCTGTTCATACTTCTTATTCTGCCGAGAATAATGCCAAACTCTATATCAGGGAGTTAGTCAGGTTACACGGTGTTCCACTATCTATCATCTTAGATAGAGGTACCCAGTTCACTTCTCACTTTTGGAAAGCGTTCCAAAAGGGTTTCGATACCCAAGTCCATCTAAGCACAACATTTCATCCTCAGACAGATGGTCAAGAAGAGAGGACCATTCAGACTCTTGAAGATATGCTAAGGGCATGTGCAATTGACTTCAAGGAAAGTCGGGACAACCATTTGCCTTTGATTGAGTTTGCATACAGCAATAACTATCATTCTAGTATTCAGATGGATACATTTGAAGCTCTCTATGGTAGGAGATGTAGATCTCTGATTGGTTGGATCGAAGTCAGAAAGGCATTAATCATAGGTCCTGACTTAGTATTCGACGCCTTAGAGAAAGTTCAGTTGATCAGAGAGAGAGTCCGGGCTACTCAAAGCCGACAGAAGTCCTATGCAGATATTCATAGAAAGGATCTCGAATTCGAGGTCAATGACTATGTCTATCTTAAGATCTCTCCTATGAAGGGAGTGAAAAGGTTTGACAAGAAAGGGAAACTCAGTCCCCAGTAAGTAGGTCCCTTCAAAATTCTTTGTCGCTTCGGCAAGGTTGCTTATGAGATTGAGTTGCCTTCAGATCTAGCCTCAGTCTATCCAGTCTTCCATGTCTCTTTGCTAAAGAAGTTCATAGGTGACCCAGTAGTTGTTATCCCTATTCAGGGAATCGACATTCAGAATAGCCTCTCTTATGAAGAGATTCCAGTCGAAATCTTAGATTATCAGACTCGTAGATTGAGGAACAAAGAAGTCCCTCTAGTCAAGGTTCTTTGGCGAAATCAGTCTTATGAGGGAGCTACTTGGGAAGCATAAGCGGATATGCGTACCAAGTATCCTCACCTCTTCCCCGCCAATTTAGATCAAGCTCAAGGTAACAGTTCTCCTTAATCTTATTCAGTTTCACATTCATGTTTCCAGTATAAATTTGGTACCTATTAACCGTTTCATACTCAGTCATGCATTCACGTGTCAGTTGTCTGTGCATCAGATATGTACGAGTTCAGTATGTTTAGTATGTCAGTCATGAGATCAAGTTTCAGTTCTTTATGTTCAGTTCAGGTTCTATTGTCCTGTATCCCTTCTCAGTAAATTCTCATTCGAGGACGAATGTTCCCAAGGGGGAGATATTGTAATACCCTACATGTTTCTAAGCTAGGAAGTGAATAAGTATTACTACATATAAAATCTCCTATCTTGTGATTCATACTTGAGTACATGACTTACAATGAATATCCTAGTGATAGGATAGCTTATGATGCATTAAGCATGTTCATATAAGTCACTTAAGGTAATACAAGCTAAGAGTTTTTGAATCCATCAAGTTTTAGTGTTCGATTTTGCAAGGGTCATCTTTGAATGAGTATAACTCGATGTTAATGTGGTATTTTGTCTGATTTACACCCACCAAATTGTACAAAATCGAATTATCTTTCCAACGATACCAATTTCGCCTTAATCCAATACCCGAGTGAAAAGTTATGCCCATTTTCGTGAGAGACAGTAAGCATAGGCGATTGGTTAGGCGCCACCCAACCCAAACATAGGTGATTGGTTAGGCGTTGCCCAACCCAAGAATAGGCGATCACTTGGGCGCCGCCTAAGTCAATTCCAGGTGCCAAAAACACTCCGTTTTGAGTTGTTTTAAGGGTAATTAAGTCTTTAAACACTCCTTACACGTCCCTAAACTTAACCCTACGAAATATATAGCTTCTAATCATATTACAGCCCTATTATCATCTCAAAGCTCATCATCCAAGAGCACTAAAAGAGAAAAATAACTAGGGTTGCAGAATTATGCTTGAAGATCTGATTTCAAGGAAATTCCTCCGTTAATCATCAAGAATCCTCCTTCTAAGGTATGCGTGAGATGGTTTATGGATCCCTTTCATCCATAAAGCTCAAAAATCCTCTTTTTCATCATAAAGTATGATTTCTATATTGTTGGGTGTTGATGATCATGTTGTTGATATTGGGTGATTCCCAAGATGGAATCTTCATATGTTTTTATGAATTCATGATATCATATGAGTTGGAAACATGTAAATTTGGTTGTTCATGATGTATAATTTGATGATTTCACCTATGCTTAAGATGTGCATGTAAGGTGCTTGATGAAATTCCTAAGAAACTTGAAACCATGCAATATAGCTAAATTGTGACTAAGTGAAGGATTCATGATATGCCCTTACGTTCCAATGACTTCTATGTTGATAATGTTCCTTATAAATGTTGTTTGAATACTCATGAACTATTGTTATGAGATTATGTCGCGTTTACTTGCAAATCCTACGTATGAACAAGATGTATGATAACCATGAAATCCACATGAACTTCCATGCTATTGGTATGTGTTGCCAATATGATTATGCAATGAACATGATATTAAGATTGTGTAAGTACTTCCATGTGATATGAAATCCTTTCCATGCAATACATTGTTGATAACCATGCTTAGTAAGAGATCCCTACTTATGATATTATAAATTATGGACTCTACTCTTATGATCAAGTTAGTCATGTGTGTCAGTTTCCTTCCATCAAGTCCTGGGGGTACTTGTACCCAAAAACTATAGCTGTGTGCCTAGATCTATGTCACGTTTCACGATATCTGAACTCAAGCTTTGATTCCATAGACTTCAGTCAGTCATGTGACTTAGGAAAACCTCATGATCTTAGTCAGTTGTCAGATATCAGTAACATTCCGCCAGTCAAAGGAATTCAGTAAGATTAAGTCATGCACAGTCATTTATTTATGTCCAGTCCCTCCAGATGGAAGTAGAGGTTAGCACCGAGTGAACCCAAGGATGGGAACTCACCCGCCAGTTCAGGGTGTGATTCTTAGTAGTCATCCTTGTGTTACAGAACTACGTAGCCAGCGTAGGTTAAGACATCTTAACCCATCAGATTAGGGTTGATGAGATGGCTTAACCCGTCAGTTTAGGGTTTCCACCATTTTCATTGAGTACCAGCCAGATAAGGGTCACTCACAGGCTGTCCTTACCCGTGGCACGGTATTGACACCCCTCCAGTCGGGGTATAGATTGTACCCCAGCTTAGCCATAACGGCATACATGGGGCATGTCGGTTAAACACTACTTCCCACAGTTTCAGTATCAGTCTCAGTAAAAAAACTCAGAGCGTTCTTCAGATTTTAGTATATACAGGACTGTTAGATACAGTCGTCCATGTTATCAGTTTCAGTATCAGTCATGACAGTTATCAGTAAATCATGTATTATCTTACAGGTCACGCTATCATGTATTCATGGTCCTAATTTCTATATATGTGTGTTGGCACTCCCACGTTCATATTAGTTAATCAGTATTGTTCATGCATGAAACCCTTTATATTAAGCCTACCTTCCTCTTATACTAGTACTCCAGTTGTACTGACGCATTTGTGCTATGGTGCTTTCTTTTCATATTTCACCATAGGTTCCGAGACACGAGCTCCAGTCCAGCAGTAGAGGTAGCATTCCATTCGCAGAGACACAGTGAGTCCTTATTGATTCGAGGATAATATGATTTGATACATTTATTTATTTCTTCAGTTCAGTTTTACGGAGTTAGTTGGAGACATGTTCCTTCAACTCCTTATTCAGATAGTTTAGAGGCTTTCAGATTTATGTTCAAATTTACATTCAGATTTAGTTGTTTTGGGTATCTTTACCCAGATGATTGTATTCAGTTGAACCTTATGGCCTTACAGTTCTATGTATTTTGCATTATTATATCATGATTTGTAGTATACAGGCACAGATATCAGTCATGGGTTAGCTTGTGGTCCCTTGGGGTCATGAGCACCGTGTAGCATTGCGGTTCAGCGAATCGGGGTGTTACAAAGTATTTCTGACCCCTTCTCTATTCCTACTCCGATAGGTGATTTGATTATTTCTAGGAGAGTCTATAGGGGTTGTGTTGTGTCTATTCATGATAGAGAGATTGGTATATCTGATAGAATTGGACATGGTGGATTTTAGTGCTGTCTTGGGGATAGATTGGCTCCCCTCGTGCTATGCTTCCTTGGATTGTAGGACCCGAAAGGTCAGTTTCCATTTTCCTAATAAACTGATAATCGAATGGGAGAGAAGTTCCTTAGTACCCAAATTTGAGGTTTAACTCTATCTTAGTGCTAGAAAGTTGATTTCCAAAGGGTGTTTGTACATTTGGTTAGGGTTAAGGATTCTAATCCTGAGGGTCCCTCTTTGCAACCTGTCCCTATAATTAATAAATTTCCGAAAGTTTTTCTTGATAATGTTTGTTATGACCCAACCTAGGGCCTAGTAGTGATGGGTATTTCAAGTACGACAAGGACCGGAGACCACTCCCATTAACCTAGCCAACCAGAACACAATATAACTAGCAGTGGATGGGTTTCAAACATATAACAAGATAGAGATAATTTCCAAACATATAACAAGATAGATAAACCAATAGAAAGCGGGATCTAAGAAACCACAACACAATCCACCCACACTTTGTCCACAAAAGTCTCTAAGAAACCTAACATCAACCTAAGTTGTGACATGCCCCCAACCATAGCCATAACAAAGATCCTACCAAAATAGTCCAAGATATAAATAAAGACAAGACCATGAAATGAGGGACTTCCGGAGAATGGAAGCTCACCATTTCAACCTTACTCATGGATAATCCAGAAATCACCTACCACTGCATTGGGAAACAGAAGTTTCTTCAGACCCTGCATCATGTGGGGATATATCATTCAGGGACAGTTAACGGAGTGAGTGCTATCATGTAACTTAGGGAAGGGATAAAATAATTCCATGATCAATCAGTCTAAAATCATTGCAAAACTATATGCATACAATCATATATATATATATATATATAAAATATGCCGGGATACGGAGCAAGGTTTAGTATGAGAGTTAAAACATTAAACTAGATTGTGAAGCTTCAATTGTCATAAATGGCACTCATGGGATATTGGGGTCCAGCTCCCCTACTGGAAGGGTCCCAGTGTATGTTAGCTGTACGAATCAAAGGTATCATGGAAATTCGGGAAATCCATGACTCTTCGCCAATCCATAATAAATATACATAAGTGTGACACAAGTACACGACTATTAATATCAACCCCTACGTTGGCAAACTTGGGTTAACAGTATCGGTCCCTCGGGACCTCTACCTTCACCTCTAGATGCACAAGCCTATTTAAGCCCAATTAAATCATTTACACATTCCCATTCATTAGACCAAAAATCATCCATTAAGGCATATACCATTGATATCGTCATACTAATTACGCTTGCAAGATATTATCATTATGCCATTTCCATTGACCCTCAAATTGGGGGAATCCATGACCCCTATGGTCCAATTATTCACCAACTTGAGGGTATCCACGACCCCCATAGTCCAATTATCCATTAACTTGGGGGAATCATTGACCCCCAAGGTCCAATTAAAAAGAAAGTCATGGCCATAAAGGCCTTTCAAATCCATTTGTATTTTATTAGCCTTTTATGCAATGTAGTAGTTTTAAATTAGATTTCAATATGCATATATCCATGTTTATAAACGAATTTCAAAAGGTGGGTTCAGGTTATTATCAATTCCATTATCAAAATCCCTAAAGTTGGTGGAATCTATGACCCCTATAAGTTTATCAAATCAATTTGGTGGAATCCATGGCCCCCTATTCTGATTTACCATGCCCATGTACCCAATTAGTTCAAAAGCCATTAATTAAAAACATAAATGATTCACAAAAGCCATGGGAAAAGATATTTAATAAATAGTACCCAAGAGACCTCAACCCAATTTCCAAATCAACAATTAAATCACATAGATTATAATCTTACACATATGATTTTAATAAAACAAGTTTTTAGGGAAGAGATACATGATTGAGATATCAAAAAAATTTAAGAGAAACCATAAATTGGAAGCTTGAATGCCCAATCCCTTGAAAACCCTAATTGTTCTTGCTTGGAGAATTTTGAGAGAAGAGAAAAGTGTAATTCATTGGGTAATAAAGAGTTATGGGGTCCCTTAGGGTGTTTTATGCTGTGGGTTATAATTGAGGAAAGAGGGAATTGACAAAATTACCCTCAATTAAGGTGCAGAAAAAAATGACGTTAGTCATTATAGGTCACATCACGGCTCGTGACATCTAGGTGTGAGTCTTAGCCTGGACTTGTAGTCTGGGCAAACTCTTAGATATCTTTGTTTGTTTGGTCAGGAGTCACACCATACGAGTCGTGACCTTATATTACAAATTGTAAGGTTCCAGTCGTGACATCAACATAAACTTGGGTAGTCCTCACTGGTTTGCCTATGACTTTAGCCCTATTACTTGTTAGGTGAGTCGTTACCTGGGCAGGAGCAGAAAAGCCAACAAATTTTCAAAGGTAAAAAATCTGGGGTGTTACATTATCCCCCCAAGGATCATTCATTCCCGAGTGATGAATCAAGGCATCTATTAGAACAATCATTAGACAAAAAATACAACCCTAAAATCAAGAACCAAAATCCAAAAAGAAATGGGAATAGGAAAACGCATAGCTTAAGCACGATTGTCCAACCTGGGGAACAAGAATGGATACTTGGATTTCATGTCTTCTTCAACTTCCCAAGTAGCTTCTTCCAATTTTTAATTCCTCAAAAGAACTTTCATCGAACCCACATCCTTAGTCCTCAAACGACGGACTTTCTTATCCAAAATATCAACTGGAACTTTCTCATAAGATAAGGAATCTGAAATACCAACACTCTAAATAGGCACAACCAATAAAGTATCGCCCATACACTTCTTCAACATTGATACATGGACAATCAGATAAATAAAACCCAAACTCAAGATAAAGTATGAACCTAGATAGCGGGGACTGAGTTTTTCCTTCTTCCCAAAACTCATCACTCCCTTCATAGGAGATAGTCCTAAGAATACCCAATCGCCAACCTCGAACTCCAACTCTCTTTGCCTCATATTTGCGTAGGACTTTTGGCGACTCTGAGCAG
The DNA here is from genome assembly GCA_030864225.1 of Capsicum baccatum var. pendulum. Taxonomy (NCBI): domain Eukaryota; kingdom Viridiplantae; phylum Streptophyta; class Magnoliopsida; order Solanales; family Solanaceae; genus Capsicum; species Capsicum baccatum. The sequence continues at coordinate 98,894,357 of CM061551.1, forward strand.
TTTTAAGCCTATTCCTGATCATCTTTACCTTCTCCATGGATTGGTGAACCAAGTCTAGACCGAACAATCTAGTCTCACCAACCTCAAAGCACCCAATAGGAGATCTACACCTCTATCATAAAGAGCCTCGAAAGGAGCCATCCCAATGCTAGAATAATAACTGTTGTTATAGGAAACCTCAATGAGAGGTAAGTGATCAACCCAGCTACCTCCAAAATTTAGTACACAGGCCCTTAACATATTATCCAAAGTATGAATGGTCCTCTCCGCTTGCCCATCTGTCTGAGTGTGTAAATCGGTGCTAAGGTTTACTTGTGTGCCCCAAACCTTTCTAAAACAAACACCAAAATTGAGAAGAGAATTACGTACCTTGATCTAAAATAAAGGAAACTAGAGCACCATGCAACTTGACAATCTCCTAAATAATTAACTTAGTATAATCCTCTCCAGAGTTAGTAGCCCTCACAGGAAAAAAGTGAGCAAACTTGTCATCCTATCCATGATGACCCAAATTGAATTATACTGATTTTGAGTCCGCAAAATACCAGTAATAAAGGGTGTTAATTACCACCCACTTACACATAGGCAAATCAATCTCTTGAGACATGCAACCTGGACTCAAGTGCTCAGTCTTCACTTGCTGATACACCATACACTTAGTCATGAAGTTGGCCACCTTTTCCTTGATATTGATCTACTAATAAATCTTCTTCAAGTCATGGTACATCTTCGTCAAACTAAAATGAAATGTATAACTCAACTCATAAGCCTCAATCATAATCCTTTCTCATAGCCCATTAACATCCGAATAGACAACCTATCTTGGTACTTCAAGATACCATCACCACCAATCCGACTTACCACGCCCGTCTTAATCTGCATAATAAGATAATCCAAAACCTGCTTCTCCTTCACCTCAGCACTAAAAGATGATTTAACTACATCTTGAACAATCACTCTTCCATCCTTAGAGTCTAAAAGGTGAACTCCCAGGTTAGTCAACTGGTGAATATCCTTTACCAACCCTCTTTTCTCCTCATCCAGATAAGATAACCTCCCCATAAATAACCTACTAAGAGCATCAGCAACTACATTAGCTTTACCTGGGTGATAATAAAGACTCATATCATAGTCCTTGAGAAATTCAAGATGCCGCCCCTTCCTGAGATTCAATTCCTTCTAACTGAACACTTACTGCAAGCTCTTATGATTTGAATAAATGTCAACATATACCCCATACAAATAATGGTGTCAAATCTTCAATGGAAACACCACAACTGCCAACTCTAGATCATAAGTCGGATAATTACTTTCATGTTCCTTCAATTTCCTAGAAGAATAAGCCACAACCTTACTATGCTTATTCAAGACACAACTCAGTCCTACACGGGATGCATTGTAATAAACCATCAAACCATCAATACCCTCGCTAGGGACAAAAACCAGAGCAGAAGTCAAATTATCCTTCAACTTCTCAAAACTACCCTCTAAATCCTCGAACCACAAAAACTTTACCTTTTTATGAGTCAACATAGTCAACAGAGCAGCAATAGAAGATAAGCTCTTCAAAAACCTCCTATAATACCCAGCCAAACCCAAGAAGCTCTGAATGTCGATTGGAGTCATGGGTTTAGTCCACTTCTTAACCACCTTATCTTTCTATGGATCCACCATGATCTCCTCACTAGAAACAACATGACCAAGAAAGGTCACAAAATTCAACTAAATTCACACTTCGTAAACTTAGCATACAATCGCTGATCCTTAAGAGTCTGTAATACTACTCGAAGGTAATTGGCATGATCCTCTTCACTCTTAGAATATACCAAGATATCATTAACAAACACAATAATAAACAAATCTAAAACCTATCTGAATACCTAATTCATAAGATACGTAAACACAGTTGGAGCATTAGTCAATCCAAATAACTTAACCAAAACTCATAGTGACTATATCAAGTCTTGAAAGCAGTCTTAGGGATATCTGCGTCCCTAATCTTCAACTAATTATAACCCGATTGAAGATTAATTATAGAGAAACATCTAGCACCCTGAAGCTAGTCAAAGAGATCATCAATTCTAGGAAGAGGGATACTTATTATTCATCATCACCTTATTCAACTGTCGATGGTCTATGAATATCCAAAGAGACCCATCCTTCTTACACATAAAAAGCACAAGAATACCCCATGGAGAGATACTAAGATGGATGAAACCCTTATCAAGAAGATCCTTTAACTACTCCTTAAGTTCTTTTAACTCAGCCGGAGCCGTTCTATAAGGACGGATAGTGATAGGATGGGTATTTGATTGAAGATCAATTCCAAAGTCTATTTCTCTATTGGGAGGAATACCAGGAAGATCACCGGAAAATACTTCAGGGAACTTATTAACCACAGGGATAGATTGCAAAGAGGGACCCTAAGTACTAGTATCCTTAACCGAAACTTGATTATATAAACATCCATTGGAAATTAACTTTTGGCCTCTAAGATAATAAATGGACCTTACCTTAGGCATTAAGGAAATTCCCTCCCATTCTATTATTGGTTGATTTGGGAATTAGAAATTGAAATTTTGGGTCTTATAGTCCAAGAAACCGCAGCACGAATGAAGCCAATCCATCCTTAATATAAAATTAAAATCCACTATACCAACTCTATTAGGTCCACCAATGTCTCTATACCATAGATAGATGCCATACAACCCTTATAGACCTCTCTAGCCATAATGGAATCACTCACTAGGGTGGACACCAAAAAATTATCAAAAATACTCTCAAAACCAAAAGCAAAATAAATATCTACATAAGGGTCCACATAAGAAATGGTAGACCCCGGATCAAGTAAATAATACAAATCATGAGAGAAAAGTTATAATGTACCAGTGACAACATTAGGAGATACCTTAGATTCCTGAAGAGTATCAAGAGCATAAAGATAATTCTGGCCAGCGTCGGTACCAGAAGTGTCACCCTTTGGCATATGAGTCTAAGAAGTAGCAATTAGAACCTCATTAGATCCAGAAGAAACCTTATCTTGATAGTGTCTCTATAAATGCCCCACCTGACCATAGTTATAGCACCTATTCCTCCTCTCATCACACCGACTATGATACATTTGTTCATAAAACCTACAAGAAGGATAAGGTAGGGATGACTGAGGCCCACTAGCCTCTGATGGAGGTCCACTAGCCTGAGACTGGGCACCTCATCCTTAAAATCACTATTAGCTTCAAAGTGACAATCACTAGACAACTTAAGATATAGATCACTAGCCATAGAATATTAACCAGAACTTTTCCATGTCTTCTTCTTGCTTCACTGCTTACTATCTCTACCACTATTTTGCTGACCTCTACCATGCTATGAATATCTGAACTTTTTGTTCAGCCTTTCTCCCATTTTTGCCTACTTCTTTTCATCTTCAACCTGCTGCATATAGATTCTTAGCCTAGAGATATCTATGTTATTATTTAATATCATTTTTTTACACTAAGTCCCGAGACAAATCAGAAGCAAACTTTCTAATTCTTGCCCTTATACTAGACACAATCTTCGAGGTATAACAAGATAGTTGGTAGAATTTAAAAGCATACTCCTTGATAGTCATCCTTCTCTACTTCAAGTTCACAAACTCCTCAGCTTTAGCCTCTCTCAACTCCTAAGAAAAGAAACGATCAATAAAGGTACTTGAAAACTAATCCCATACAATAGGCTCTATATCATCAACCCTCAACTACTCCTACTCGTCATACCAATGATAAGCTACATCTTTTAGCTAGTATGAAATTAACTCCATACCTTCAGAATTAGAAGCGTGCATCACCCAAAAAATCTTTTCCATTTCACCCACAAATCCTTAAGGATCCTCCTCAACCTTAAGCTTATAAAGGTTGGGGATTTAACCTCCTAACCTGGAAAACTCTAGTGACCTCAGAAGATGGAGTAATAGAACCAACGCGGTCAGGCTGACGAGACTGAGAAGTCCCCAACTGAGTCAACAGATATATAGATAGATAAAACTTAACAACAACAACAACAAACCCAGTGTATTCCCACATAGTAGGGTCTGGGGAAGGTAAGATGTACGCAATCCATACCTCTACCTCTAAAGAAGTAGAAAGGCTATTTTTGATAGACCCCCGGCTCGAGACACGAGATACCACACAAATACATAGTAAAGCATAGAACAAGATTTCATAACATAACAGATAGATAAAACTCAATATTAGAAATATCTCTTTGGGATGGTGGGGCATGAAAATCATCATCTTGTAAAGCAAGAGAAGGAATGGTGAAACTCCATGAGGAGAAGTACAATCAAATGTAGGGACCCTAGACTGGGTCTGAACTCTATAAATAGAGCAAGTTTGATCTACATCATCCTCAAGTGGGACAAAGGAGTTTCCAAGAGCACTAGATCTTTGAGGAGGCATGATCTGAATGCGAGCAAATGGAGATAAGAGGAGTTTTCAAGACCTTAGACACTATAGCCTAAAAAATGGTTCAGAAAAATGATAATATTCCTAAATGCCTCATAGCCTCTCCCTTATAAGTATGGTGCACTACACACTCATAAAAGAGACTCTAATTTACACGACTTTGTGGACACCTAATGACCATGAACCTGGCTCTGATACCAAGTTTGTCACAACCCAAACCAATGCCTAATATTGATGGGTATCTCAAGTCTTCCATTGACTAGAGACCACCCCCATTAGCCTAAAAAACCAAAACATAATATAACTAGTAGTGGATGAGTTTCAAATATATAATAAGATAAAGATGAGTTCCGAACATATAACAAGATAAAGATGAGTTCTTAACATATAATAAGATAGATAAATCAATAACAAAAGGGATATAAGAATCCACAACACAATCCACCCATACTTTTTCCACAAAAGACTCTTAGAAATCCAATATCAACCTAAGTTGGGACATGCCTCCAATCATAGCCAAAAAGAAAAAACCTACTAAAATAGTTAAAGTCATAAGTAAAGACAAGACCATGAAATGAGGGCCTTCCGGAGAATAGAATCACACCACTTCAAGATAACTCACAAATAATGAAAAAAATACACACCATTATGCAAGGAACTAAAAGTATCTTCAGACCCTACATTGCATAGGGACACAACGTTTGGGGATGGATAGCTGGGTGAGTAGTAGCATATAACCCAGGGAAGAGACTAAATGATGTCATGATCAATCAGACCAAAATCAGTCCAAAACAATATGCACATAATCATATACATATATATAATATGCCGGTATAGGGAACAAGGTTTATTATGAGAGTCAAGATATTAACCTAGACTGTGTCACTTCAACCACCATAAAAGGCAGGCACCCACGAGCTTTATGGGTTTGGATCTCCGAATCAGAAAGGCCTCGGTGCATATTAGTTGTACAAACTGGAGGTATCAAGGAAGGATGGAGAATCCATGACCCTTCACCAATCTATGATAAATATATATAAGGTGGGACACATGCACACAACCATTAAGACCAACCCCCACACTGGCAAATGCAGGTTTTTAGTATTGGTCCGTCAGGACCTCTACCTTTATGTCCAGTTATATAACTCTCTTTAATCCTAATTAAAATATTTACACATTCTCATTCATTAGACCAAAAATCATCCATTAAGGCATATACCGTCAATATCATCATACCAATTACTCTTGGGAGCTAATATCATTGTGCCATTTCCATTGACCATTAACTAAGGGGACCTACAACCTCCATGGTCTAATTATTCACCAACTCTGGGGAATAAACTACCTCCATGGTCCAATTATCCATTAACTTGGAGGAATACATGGCCTCCTAGGTCCAATTAAAAATCAAGTCATGGCAATAAAGGCCTTTCAAAGTCATGAATTTCGTTAGCCTTTATGCAATGTAGTAGTTTCAAATTGGATTTCAATATTCATATATCCTTGTTTAAAAACCAATTTCATAAGGTGGGTTGAGTTTATTACCAATTCTATTACCAAAATCCATAAAGTTGAGGGAATCCATGACCCCCATAAGTTTATCAAATTAATTTAGGGGAATCCTTGACCCCTTATTCCCATTTACAATGACCATGCATCCAATTATTTCAAAAACCATCAATTCAAATCATAAATAATTCACAAAGCCATGGGAAAAGTAATTCAATCAATGGTACCCAAGAGCTCTTAACCCAATTTCCAAATCAACAATTAAATCATATGGATAATAATCTTAAACATATGCTTTAAGTAAAAAAAGTTTTTAGGGAATAGATACATGCCTGAGATATCAAGAAAATTTAAGAGAAACCATAAATTGGAAGCTTGAATGTCTAATCCCTTGAAAACCCTAATTTTTCTTGCTTGGAGAATTTTGAGAGAAAAGAAAAGTGTAATTGATTGGGTAATGAGGATTTATGGGGTCCTTTAGGGTGTTTTATGTTGTGGGTTGTAATTGAGGAAGAAGGGAATTGACCAAATTGCTCTCAATTAAAAGTGTAGAAAAAAATAATTCCAGTCGTTATGGGTCACGTCATGACTCATGACATTTTGGTACAAGTCTTAGCCTAGACTCGTATTCTGGGAAGACTCTTAGACCCCATTCACTGGTTTGGTCACAAGTCATACCTACAACTCATGACCTCACCTTACGACTCGTAAAGGTCCAGTCATGACATCAATAGAAACTTGGGTATTCCTCACTGGTTTGCCTACGACTTGAGCCTTACTACTCATAAGGAGTCTTTATGACTCTCTAGGTGATTCGTTACCTGGGTAGTTAGCACAAAAGTGAAGAAATTTTTATAGGTAAGAAATCTGGGGTTTTACAATCTTCCTAGAATTCCTCTCGATAAGGAGATGGATTTTGGGATTGATATCCTACCGAATATCCATCCTATTTCCATTCCTCCATAAAGGATGGCTCCAGCTGAACTGAAGGAGATTAAGGAGCATTTAAAGGATCTAATTGATAAAGGTTTCATCCATCCTAGTATTTCTCCATGTTGTGCCCTAGTAATTTTAGTGTGAAAGAATGATGGGTCTCTCCAGATGTGTATGGACTATCATTAGCCAAATAAAGTTACAGTGAAGAATATGTACCCTCTTCCTAGGATTGATGATCTGTTTGACCAACTTCAGGATACAAGATATTTTTCTAAGATTGATCTTTGTTCAGGTTATCATTAGTGATGAAACTTGGGGGTGAACAACCATACAAGGTACCAGGTCCCTTAGAGTCAGCATCAGGCAATAAAGCAAGAAGGCAATAAGGAAATAAAACCTTACAGAAAAGTAAAGAACACAATGGTTTAGCGTGGAAACCTCCTTTCTTAAGGGAGGAAAAACAATGGCTTGCCATCCCAATCACTCAAAAATCCACTATTATCAAATTCATGATTACAGACTCCATTGGAACTTAATTCTAAACTCCACTAGTTTGTAATAACTCTATTACAAACACTCCTTGACAACTCTATTAAGATCTTCTTTCAATATTGTTAACTCTAACCAATATCAACTCAGGTAAATCTACCTAAGCACTCAATAGACACAAGAAAATATTACTCTTATAAGAAAAGTAATTCAATTATAGACCAAGACTTGACTGAAGAACAAATACCCTCTCAGCACACAGTAACTTAGAACTTGAGCAATATTTGAATTTTCACTGATTCCTCTTTGAATAATCAGATTGCAAAAACTTTGAATTGAGTAGAATTCTTTTCTATTTATAGATTGATAATGATTAGGGTCAAAATTTGTTAGGCCAGGTGACCTGATTGGTACAACTCACTAGTGCAGTTTGTTACACTAACAGACAAAATTGCGCAAGACATATGACAACTGTATGTTTTCATGAAGACCTTGGGTCTTGGTCCCTTTTTGTCAACTGATCATCATTAAAATAAGATATAACAATTTTCCCTTTTTTAAGGATGACATACCAACCATAAATTTTGGATCATCAAATTTGATTTACCTTATTCAATCAGAGTGATCACCACTACTATCGATGAATGTCCCCCTATAACTATGCACCATGCTTCCCTTTTATCACTATTCACCAATATGCTTTCCCCTATCAATATGCCTGCATTTCATCACATTATTCAAGACCCTTGCACTTCAACACCTATACCTTATACCTGGTCCTTACCAACCTGAATTCAGTATTCCCTATTTTGGCATTATTGAAAAGTAAGAACAGTAAACCAAGAGCATAATAAGAACAAATTGGTTAACTCATGGCCACTAGGGCAACACTATCATGAAGAACAACTTTTAAAGTAAAGAAAAGATAGATGAAACACACAAATTAATATTTATTCATATTAAATGGGGTCAATACCATTATAGCATACCAAAAAAACATAACATATGTAATTCCTCATAAGCCACATCAGAAATAAGAATATGAACTAACACAGGGATAACAAAGAGATAAAGGTTGTAGGACCTAGGTAGAGAAAGTTTTAGGGGAGAAGGATTTGAGCAATAACACCATTCTAACACTTTTTGTAGCATGAGCATTCAGTAGCTGCTTAGTTAGGTATTTAACTTCTGTGTTCAACCCTTGAACCTCTGTAGTAAGTGCTGTAACTTTAGTATGGAGTTATACATTTTCATCTATAAGATTCTTAACAATACTTGGTCCTTCTGAGGATAACTTCTGATTCTGTATCGTTAGGTGTAGAATTTCTGCATCTTTAGCAACCAAATTTACCCTTATCTCCTTTATTTCTTTGGTTAAGTTTGTCCAAATAGCCAATAACTATGACACTTGGGACACAATCCCTATTTTTCCTTTTATTCACTCATTTTTGACCAAAGTTGTCAGACTAAACATTTGCTTCACTTTTTTAGGAGTCCCTTTGGTCCCCACAATTCTAAAGTAATCAAAGACTTTATTCAGGAAATACCCATAAGGCATACCATGTTTTCCTTCCTTCTCCTGGGTGACCATATACATGTTCTCTATCATTAGAGCAGGCAAACTTATCAACTCAAAATTTACTTAGACATTTTATCATATGAAAATTAAGAACAAAAGTTATAGTCCTTATTCTTATCTTGGCAAAATGACCTTGTTGATAAATTCAAACACCAAATGAAACTCACTTAAGAGAAACTTCTTTTTTACACTAACTACTAGTGTTCCTCCCACTTTTAAGGCATCAATTATAAACTCAGTTGAGGCTTGTTGCTTTGAAACAGTCCTCACACCCATCATAGGCACATCCAAGATTTTTCCCAATGTTTCTTCACCCATTTTTATCTACTTTCCTTGTACCTGGGCAGTCAAACTCAGCCCATCATCTGAGAAATCTAAAGTGTAATAAAATTCTCTTACTTCTCTTTCAAAGACCATGGTAGCTGGTTCCCCTGGGAGGTGTAACCATCCCTGTTGTCTTAAATACTCTACCAACTCTACCATGCCAGGTTTCTCATAAATCTTGGGATAAAAAATCTCTACCATACAGTAGTTTATAGATTTTTAAGATTTCATTTCTTTGATCTCTAGACATTGACTTCTTTTTTTCCTTTTTTTTCTTATTTTGGAATTTTCTCTTCATCAACTTTTCTCTTCTAAGGACCAGGTCCCTTAAAAACTTTCTTCTTAACGAAAATGTGTTTCTATTTCATCTCAATGGGGCTTCTTGACTTCATAGTGGATAACCTGGTCCTTCTTTCTTCGTGAACTTTTTTTCTCACCTTCTCAGTTGCAGCAACAACATCAAGATCTATATCTTCACCTTCTCCAATATCTAAAACTTCAGTATTTTCATTCTCTACAATACTAGATTTCTTAAATCTCCTTCTCCTAGAAGTAAGTGATTTGCTAGACTTCATAGCATCCCTCACCAACTTCTTATTAGAACTCCTAGTAGAGTATGTTCTGGTAGCCTTTACTCCAGTCTTCATCACCTTCTCTTTGTGTTTAATACCCCTCTGCTTTTGAAATGACTACCTTAGAGGTAATTTCTCACCATCAACTTCATTTTCCTAATCAGAAGGTTGCACAAACTTTCCATCCTTAGTGATATTAGCCTTTTCACCTACTGTTTACTATTCTACACCAAAATAACTTTTCTTGGGATTATTTTTAAGCAAAAGTAAGTTTTAAGCTACCTAATTCACACTTCTATAAAGGTTAGACCTTTTTACTGGTATTTCTTCATCGTATAGTTCAGCAAAAATAGGGTTTAGTTCTGAAGAAGTAGGGGAACTAGGTACTTATAGGGTTTCTGAGAGTTCTGTTCTTTCTGGTTCTTTATAGGGAATAGGGATTTAAGAGACTTTAGGTAATTTTAGTTCTTTTAAGTAAAGATAAACTTTGATTTGAGAAACTTTGTATTCAATTAGTGAACTAATGCCTTGATTTAGGTAAACATCATGGCTGACCCAATAGGGGTTTCCATGGTAACTAAGGTTTTGATAGGAATAGGTACCTCTAAAGTCGCAGTAGGTTTTAAAGAGGATTTAGTAGGTAGTATGGATTCTAATTTTTATGAGGATTTGAGGAGGTATCTTTTATAGTTCTGGGTATTGAGGAATCAGAATGTTCAATTTGGGGCTTTTAAGACTGAATTTCTAGGGATTAACTAATTTTTGGTCTTTAGCAGTATTAAAGTGGGAGGAATATCAACTATTTAGAACTTTTGTGAACACTTCATTTCTAAGAGGATTAATAAATGTGGAAGATGATTTGTGAGATAATTTGGAAGTGAATAAAATAAAATAAATTTGGTTTTGTATTTAAGGGTAGTGACCATTGTCATTAAGAGATGCCTTTTGAAAGAAAAGACATGTCTGGTTCTAATAGGTATGACCCTTCACCTTACCAAAGAATTAACAGCTTTTACTTAAAAATAGAAAGACACATGGCTTTTTACGCAGAATTTTTTTATTTTTAAAGCACACTATTTTGGTACTAACCTGAGAGATAGGGCCAGGTCTCTCTTTTTCTTGAGCGAATCCTTAAATTTGTGTCTACCTCAATGTTCTCTTCCAAAGTTATTCCCATATATGTATACCTGCAACAATATGGTATTGAGTTAGACCATCAAGTACATATTTTATCAAGGATACCTGTCTCCTGATCATAGCCAATTTTATGGAGAAAAATTGATCCATCAAGTATGTCAGGTTATTTTGATCACCCAGCCTCAACATGTTCTTCATATTTTGGCGCAATTTAGGGAAAGAGTTTGAAAATGCCATGAAATTTTTGGCTTGAGCTCTTATTGGGACTCAAGATTCCAAAGGTATAGTTAAATTTTCAAGTGTGTGAGAAGATTTGTGCCTCCAGCTTAACCTTCTGAAGTGAGTTCCACTAGGACTAGGTCCTTGAAGATTTTGTATGGACCTTTCTTGATGTTCTTAAACTGGAGTAAGGGTCTGTAACTGAGATTCTGGATTACCATCACCTTCATCATTCCCGACTATATCATTTAGTCCTTGACCATCATCTTTAGCAATAGCATCCTATGAAAAGGAATGAGTTCTTCAATATCAGAATCTCCATTATCACCTGGATTCACCAGCTTTCGTGTCTCATCAAAGATCACATATATACTTTCTTCCATACACAAAGTTCTTTTATTGAAAACTCTGTATAATTTGCTTATTGAAGAGTAGCCCACAAATATTGCTTCACTACTTTTGGAGTACAAATATTGCTTCATTACTTTTGGAGTCAATATTTCCTTTTTCATTCTTCCCATTGTTTAGCACAAAATACTTGCAGCCAAAAGGTCTGAAGTAGTCAAGCTTGGGCTTTCTATTAAATATAAGCTCATATGGGGTCTTGTTTAGGAAAGATCTGATTAAACCCCTATTTGTCACAGAACAGGAGGTATTAATAGCTTCATCTCAAAAGTTCTTTGGAATCATACTGTCAATCAGCATGGTCGTGGAAATCTCTACGAGGGTTCTATTCTTTCTTTCAACAACTCTATTTTACTGAGGATTCCGAGGAGTAGATAAGTTATGACTAATTCCATGTTCAAAATAAAATCCTGCAACTTAGTAGTTCTAAAATTCAGTTCCATGATCAGATTTGAATTCAACAGTCTTACAATTTAACTTTATTTGAATTTTCTTGGAAAAAGTTTTGAAAGCCTCATAGGTTTCATCTTTGTTTCTCAAGAACATTGTCTAGGTGAGCCTAGAGTAGTCACCCACAATGACAAACACATACTTCTTTCCTCCTCTACTTTGGGCTTTAACAAGTCCATATTGATCTATGTAAAATATCTTAAGAGGTCTAGAAGTACTCACCTAGTTCTTCAACTTAAAGGAAGACCTGGTTTGTTTACCCTTAATACAAGCATCACAAAACTTGTTGTTTGGAAATTTCAGCTTTGGCATGACACAGACCAGGTCCTTTGAAATCAGCTTATTTAGTAAACAGGAACTTACATGTCTTAGCCTTCTGTGCCATAAATCAACATCTTCATTTAGAACACTTAGGCAAGTTAATTTCCTACTAGCTATAAATTTTAAATCAGTAACATACATATTTTGGAACCTTTTGGCTTTGAGAATAACTCTTCCAAATTTCAATCTTGATATCGTACATCCATCATATGAGAACTTCAACTTATTATCCTTGTTATAGATTTGAGAAACAATTAGTAGACTTTACTTGAGCCCATTCACGTTGTACACATTTTTTATTGCTTGATCAGGTGATTTTACAATCTTTCCCACACCATGGATATAACCCTTTTTACCATTTCCAAAAGAGAGCTCCACCTTGAAGTGTATTGAGAGAGAAAACAGTCAATTCTTCTAATCATATGCTTTTAACATCCATTATATGTGAACCATCTCAGACTGCAATCCCTTTCTTCCACTTATAGACATAGTCATTTTTTTAGATTTGGGAACCCACTTGAGTTTGAGTTCCTAGAGGCAAGACAAGGGCATGATCAAATCTTTCTTGGACCATCGAGGTAGTGAGTTATTCATATTTTTCAAGGGTTTGGAACTCTTAGGATAGAATTTCTCCTGCTCGATGTACTAGCACTGTTCATTCTAGCTCTAAGCGAACTTTGATAATTTTCCTTTATGTGACTATCTCTTCCACAATGAGTACATAGAGGTTTGTGTAACTTATTTCTAACACCATGAACAACTTTCCCGTGAGATGCAAATGATTGGGTTTATACTAATATCTAAGGCCTTTTCCACTATTGACACATTGACCAGTTAAATTAGAAAGGATTTGTGAGGATATGGTCCATTTTAGTGTTTTTTTAGGTTCTTCTCTTATATAGACCAGGTCCATTTTTAATTCTTCATTCCTATGAAGTGAAATCATGAGCTACTTTTTAAATCCCTCAGTTTTTCTTCAAGCTCATCTTGAAGCCTTGAGGCTTCTTTTTTCCCTTTACTATCTAAATTATTTACTTTCTCTACTTGATTCACTGAACTCAGATTTTCAAATTTCAATTATGTGAACAATTTTTCTATTTCAGATATCTGGAGAGTTAAAGAAATCAATTCAATTTCTTGATTTTCTACTTTCTCTTCTAGAGCATTTTTCTCAACAGTCAGTTCACACACAAAATTAATCAACATATTCGCAAGCTTTGTTATCTTTCTTGCAGCGTAGTTATCTAAAATTTTCTTAATGTCAGAAAGAGTAACCTTATTTTCTTCTTTATCTTCAATGTTTTCCATGAATGACAATGAGGAGTCAAAGGTGAAATTCTCATCCTCCACTTCCATCAAAGACATATCTTCTGGTTTTTTAGCTTTATCAGACTCACTGAAGGAATCTCCCCAGACTGCTAATGCTTGTTTCACTGCATAATCAGCTATAACCTTTTTTTCCTGATTTTACACTTTTCTTCCTAATTTTATTGGGACCTGGTCCCTATTTTTTCCTTCGTCACCTCTAGTCTTGAGAGATTTTGATAATCCATTTTGTGCATTGGACAATCCTTGATGGAATGCTCAGGACTTCCATAGTTGTGACTAACTTTAATAGTGTCTCTCTTTTTCTGCTACTTTCTCTCCTTTGAAACTAACCACTTTTATTCATGGATTTAACAATTCTTTTGCCAAATAGGCAACATCAGTGTCCTCCTCACTTGAATCAGACATTGAAGCCTTCAATACTAATGATTTTTCTCTTTTTTGCTTCCTTCTTCTCTTGCCCTTGCTGCTTCTTAAGTTTATAAGTCTTCATGTTTCTAATAATTTCATCCATAGTAAGAGCCTTCATATTTCTTGCCTCAGTAATAGCATCCACTTTGCTTTTCTAGGATTTGGAAAGAACACCTAGAATTTTTCTCGTTTGTTTATACAAAGGAATAACTTCTCCTAAGCAATGCAACTCATTGGTGATTGAAGTGAATCTAGTATGCATTTCTTGGATAGTTTATCCTTCTTTCAAGGTGAAGGTTTCACATTAAGTAGTCAACATATCAACTTTTGAATCATTCGCATCAGTGGTTCCTTCATGAGTAGTCCTCAAGCAATCCTAAATTTCTTTTGCATTTTCACAGGAAGAAATCTTGATATTTTCATCAGGTCATATGCCACAAAAAAGAAATTTATTTGCCTTATAATTATTTTCAACTTTGTTTCAATATTCATTATCAAACTCTCTCCTAGTTTTGACAACCATCTCAACCATAATTAAGTCATACATCTTGGTTTTTCATCACCCATAGTACTGCCCATTAAAGTGGCGTGGTCTAGTGGTATATTGCCTTTCTTCCAGATTAGGTAGAGTAGGGATGATCAATAAATCACTTTAGGTATGAATATTTTAGAGTGTTCTTTCTATGATACCAAGTGATGAAACTTGGGGGTGTACCACCTTACAAGGGACCAGGTCCCTTAGAGTTAGACATAAATAGTAAAGCAGTAAAACAGGAACTAAAACCTTGAAAAAAAGTAAAGAACACAATGGTTTAACATGGAAACCTCCTTGCTCAAGGGAGGAAAAACCATGGCTAGTCCTCACAAGCACTCAACAATCCACTATAATCAAACTCAATATTACAAACTCCATTGGAACTTAACTCTAAGCTCCATTAGTTTGTAACAACTTTATTACAAACTCTCTTTGACAACTCTGTCAAGATCTCCTTTCAATATTGATTAACTCTAACCAATATCAAGTTAGGTAACTCTACCTAAGAACTCAATAGACACAAGAAAAGCATTACTCTTATAATATGAGTAATTCAATTATAGACCAAGATTTGACTCAAGAACAAATACTCTCTAGCACATATAAACTTAGAACTTGACCAATATTTGAGTTTTTTTTCTAATTTTCTCTTTAAATAATTAGATTGGAAAAATTATGAATTGAGGAACATTCTTTTCTATTTATAGATGGATAATGATTAGGATAGAAATTTAATTAGGCTAGGTGTCCTGACAAATACACAACTTACCTTCGCAGTTTGTTACACTACCAGAAAAAACTGCTAGGACATATGACAACTGTATGTTTTTATATAGACCTAGGGAACTGGTCCCTTGTTGTTAGATGATCATCATCAAAACAAGATAAAGCAATCAGTTTAAAATCTGGGAGGGTGATATTCCCAAGACTACTTTCTGAACCTAATATAGCCATTATGAATTTCTGGCTATGTCATTTGGGCTAACTAATGCTCTGGCTTCTTTCATGGATATTATGAATCAGGTATTCAAGCACTTTCAGGACTTATTTTCATAGTATTCAATGATGATATCTTGGTGTATTATTAGAGTGAGGAGGATCATGACAGTCACCTTCAGATTGTGTTGTATACTCTTAAGGATCATAAATTATATGCCAAATTTTATAAGTGTGAGTTTTGACTAAATGTTGTGACTTTTCGTTGGCATGTTATTTCTAGTGATTGGATCAAGGTGGATCCATATAAAATTAAGGTGGTTAGGAAGTGGCTTTGACCTATGACTACAACTAATATTCAGAGCTTCTTGTGCTTGGTTGGGTATTATAGGAGGTTTGTAGAGAGTTTCTCTTCTATTACTACTCCGTCGATAAGATTGACTCCAAAAAAGGTTAAGTTTTTGTGGTTCGATACTTCTGAGGTTTTTTTTGTGAAATTGAAGGATAAGTTAACTTCTGCGCCTGTTTTGACCCAACTTGAAGGTACTGATGGTTTTGTGGTGTATTATGATACATCCCTTGCGGGACTACGTTGTGTTTTGATGCAGCATGGTAAGGTTATGGCTTATGCTACTAGGAATCTCAAGGTTCATGAGAGAAATTACCTAGCTCAGGATTTAGAGTTGGCGATTGTGGTTTATGCCTTGAAGATTTTGCACCATACTTGTATGAGGTGCATGTGAAATTTTTTTCGATCATAAGAGCTTGCAGTATGTATTAACTCAAAATAAATTGAATCTCAGGTAGAGGTAGTGGCTCGAGTTGCTCAAGGATTATGATATGAGTATGTGGATGAGGAGAAAAAAGTATTGCTGAATGATATTCACCTATTGTCTAATTTTGTAGGTTGGACTCCTAGGATAGAGAAGTGATTATTCAAGAGGTGGTGAAATCATCTCTTGGTGTGGAGGTGAAGGGGAAGCAGGCTATAGATCCCATACTTATGCATATTAAGGATGATGTGGGTCAAGAGAAGGGTATGTTATTTCAGATTGGGGGAGATAGCATTGTAAGGTAACAATGAAGGTTGTGTGTTCCTGATATTAATGGGCTACAAGAACTAATTTTAACTGAGGCTCATGAGTCCAGATATACAATTTATGCTGATTAAACAAAGATGTACCACGAGTTAAAGGAGATCTATTGGTGGAATAATATGAAGAGAGATATAGATAATTTTTTTGCTAAGTGTATGGTCCATCTCAAGTTAAGGTTGAACACTTGAGGCCTGATGTGTGATATAAATATAGTACTTTTGATGTTTAAATCGAGGAAATGATGCAAGTTTCTAAGGCTATTTTGTTAGATATGTCTTTAGGATATGTTTTGCAGGAAATCATGTTTTGGATGATAAGTTTGTGAAAAAGGTGGAAAAAAGGGTGTTTTAGCCATTTTTGGAGCAATTATGGATATTTGAGATTTTTTCAGCTTGTTCATGATCAAAGCATGTTCGAGAATTGAAGAAGATCTGAAAAGATGACTCCCGACACTTACCGAGTCAACATGTGGCCATATGTAGGACCTATGGATGCATGCAGGGAAAGTAAGTACCAGAAGTCCAAAGTCCTGAGAGCTGAACTTGCAGGATTTTTTACTCTCGATACCTGCGGTTTGTACCTGCGTCCAGTGCCAAGACTTGCAGGTGCTACATACACACGGTACCAGGCTGCTGGTACAGACCATATGTGGCCATCGACCCAGTTTTCTCCTATTTCATTTGAGCTTTGGTTTTGTGGTTTCCTCATGTACTATAAATACCCTTTATGTGTCTTTTAGTAATGGTTAGGGACTTTTGATATTCACAAACATATTTTTATTCCAAGATTCGATTCTAATCTTGGGATTTACGTGAATTGACTTCAGTTAAATTATTTAGTATCGGTTATGGGTTTTTACAATTCTTATAATTATGATTTCATCTATGCTTTCAACTATGAATGATATTGATTTCTTCACAAGTATGAGTGGCTAAACCCATAGCTAAGGTTTTGGAAACCCTAGCAGATTGAAAAAGTAGAGGAAGTGAGATTGTTGAATTGATACCCAGGGCATGCATTGCATTATCTTTAGTATATTAGATTTCTTAGCGATGGCTAATGTTAAGATCCCGCCTATATTATTGCTACTTACTTCAAAAGAGTAGTGACTAGGAAAAATAATGACAACAGTAATTTGAAGATTAACGGTAGATCCATGTTCTTAGGTATTATCTAAGTAAGGTCATTAACTACCATCTAATAACTAGAGACCCAAAAGGTAATAGTTAACTGGGATCAAGATAAGGGTTAGTAAGGCGACATCCTGAGACTCAAAAGGTAAAGGTGAAATCTATCTACTTATCCAAAAGACTGTAGATGTTATATAACTTATCGATTTTGCATGCAAGGTATCAGACTGGTTCAACATAATAAAATAAACCTATAGAGTTAAGAATCCAGGAGGAACACAATCCTAGTATTTACCAATACTGATCACAATCGCAATTGATACTTGATCTTTGTTCGATAATTCTATTCAAACCTCCCATTTACTTTCTTATTCTTGCCAGTTGATTACAACATCTGATATCCACGAGTCCACGTATTACCTTGGGATTCGACCCCAACATTAATTGGGTTACTATATTTTGATAGTGATCATATCATCATCTAATAGAAGGTGTTGTTTGGATGTAATCAAAATTTTGGCACCATTTCTGGGGAATACGGTGTTATTTTATAAACTAAGGATGTTGCAATCTTCGGGTTTCTCTTTTTGTTATTAGTTGGTCATATGCCGATGTATGCCTAACACATGGAGTAGAGGCAGACCCTTACTCCCACTAAATCTGAATCCAGAGAGGATCCTACAAACACCTAGTAGGATGTCTGATCAAAAAAGAGATGAATTTCCTAAAGGGAGTTATGATGTTGTACCACCTACTCCCCCTGAATGAGTCCAGTGCATTGTTTACTGATAGAATGGTGAGGTTTTAGCTCAAGATGAAGATGAGCAAAGAATAATAGAAGAAGCTCAATGCATAGCTCGGGAGGCAGAGTTAGCTAAGCAAAAGTGGTAGCAGATCGTTGAGTAGTACTCAATGGAAACCTGAATATAAATAGAGGAGGCCAACCTTAAGTGATCCCAACATATCACTATGTTCAGTCATATAAAGATAATGAAGAGAATCTGGGATATGTTGAGCCAGCAAAGATTGGAGCTATCATTCCTCCTATTTTGCCTTCTAATGTCAAGTTTAACAACTCGAGTGCTATGATCCAGTTCTTATACTTGAAAGATATGTTTGCAGGGTTGCCTATAGTTGACACAAACATATATCTGGTAAATTTTACTGGGATCTACACTTCATATATCATACCTGGGGTAGATCAGGAGGCATTGAGACTGAGGTTGTTTCCCTTTTTGCTTACTGAAGAGACATCTTTATGGCTAAGGGAACTTCCAATAGGGTCTATCACTATATTGAGCGAGCTATATAGATAATTCTTGAATAGATTCTCTCCTCTATCCAGAGCATTGTAAATCAAGGATGAGATTTATAACTTCAGGCATCTACAGTCAGAATCTATGTATGAGGCATGGTTCAAGTTCAAGAAGAAGCTCAACATGTTGCCTAACCTCTAGATTTTGGGGACAAGCTTGTGGGAAATCTTCTATAGTTCTCTGACTATCAGTTCTAGAGCAATAGCAGACACTATCTTCGAAGTAGCCTTCATGAGATTATGATAGAAGGTGGCTTCAAGTATTATGGATCAGATGTCATTAACTAATCAAGGGTGGCAAACTCGAGAGGTTGAGAGAGGTTCTGACATTTATTCCATTAAACATTCTAGTGATAGGAGATTTCACTATTAAGGACAAACATTAGTGAGTTGGCCAGTAAATTTATAACAATAAATTCTGTAAAGGTTAATGTAGTAGGGGCAGCTTCTAGGGTGCATGAGTCTGAGTTAGAGAAGGAGGCAAAATATGTAAATCATCAGTCGACAGGTTTTCTATCCCTAGAGAAAGGGAATCAAGATCAAAACTATGATGATAGAATATTCCACCTGGCAGACGAGATATAGAACTGAGAATTGAAGAGATATTAGCTAAGAAGATGAAGGGTAGAGTCAAGAAGTTTGCTACATGATTGGCCTAGAAGGTTCAGTCACATGCAACTGCTATCAAGCAATTGGAGCAACAGTGTAGGCAAATCTCTATTACTATAGTTGAGAGACACTCAAGAGCACTTCCTAGAGATGATGTGCCGAATCCTTCAACATTGCTTATTTGTCTAGATATTAACATAGGTAGTGATTCCCCATATAGTGAGAATTTTTTGCCCGCTACTAATGAGTCAAAAAAGGAAAATATTATTGCAGATGAGACATCTCTGAATTTGATAAGCTGACTTATAGTAATGATGATTTTGGGAGTGATGATGATGACTAATGGGTAGCATGAGAGATCCAAGATATAGTACAACAGTTTAATATAGGTTTTCATGTTACATCAGTATAAAAGAAGGGCGTCCCAAGTGCAGTCACCATTCTATGCTCTATTGGGTCTTATGACATTAATTAGGCTTTATGTGATACGAAAGCAAGAATACATGTAATGCCATTGGTTATACAAATTCTTAGGGTTATACAAACTCAAGCCTACATTTGTAAGGTTGTTGATGGTTGATTTATCTATAAAGAAGCCAGTAGGTATTATGCAAAATGTAAAGGTAATGGTGGCATCGTTCATGTATCCAGTAGATTTTTTGATGTTACATGGTGAAGTGGATGCTCATTATCTGATTATGTGAAGTGGATGCTCATTATCTGATTATCTTGGGTAGACCTTTCTTGTCCACTGGCTAAGTTTCAATTGATATAGACCAAGAAGAGATCGCTTTTAAATGGAATAATAAGAAAATAGTGTTGAACATATGCACAACAATTCAACATCCTGATAACATGAGAGTGGTTGTAGTGATTTATGCAGTAGATGATGATGTGTTTGAAGTAGAGGTTCCTATTAAGGAGAGATTAGGGGTACAACCACTAGCAACAGTAATTATGAACTTCAAGAGTGATGGGATAGACGAGTATGATGAGATGGTTTAGGCATTGCATAGAACAAGTTTATACAAATATGCCCCTAAGAAGCTAGATCTTGAAATGAAGAATAGAACCATACCTCCTACAAGACCATCGATTAAACAACCACCAGTATTAGAATTGAAGGCCCTTCCACCTTATTTGCATTATGTGTTTTTGGGGGCCAAAAAGACCTTACTGATAATTATTCTAGTAGATATGCGGATAAAGAAAGTAGAGGAAGTGCCAAGTTATTCTAGATAAAGATTCTTGCATGTATTTTGGGCATTATCAACTTTTGGCACCGTTGTCGGGGAATCTTTGATATTAGTGTTATGAAAATTCAATAGAGCTATTAGGTGGACCATTGCAGATATTTTTGGAATTACACTATGTATATGCATATATAAGATACAACTTGAGTCAGACAATATTCACAGTATTGAGAATCAGAGACGACTAAATCCTCCTATGCAAGAGGTAGTGAAAAAGGAGACATTCAAGTGGTTAGATCCTGGGGTGGTTTTCCCATTACAAAAAGCAAATAAGTGATCCCGGTTTAATACGTGCCAAGAGAAATAAGGAATCACAGTGGTTCTAAATAAGAAAAATGAATTAGTACTAATGAGGCCAGTGATTGGGTGGAGAGTGTGCACGGACTACAGTAAGATGAACAAGTGGACATAAAAAGACCACTTCCTTATGCCATTCATGGATCAGATATTGGAAGATTAGCAGGCAAGGGTTGGTAACATTTTCTTATCGGTATTTAGGTTACAATAAAATCATAATTTCTCCCAAAGACCAAGAAAACACTACTTTTACTTTCCCCTATGGGCCCTTTGCCATCAAGCGGATGCTGTTAGAGTTGTGTAATTTGCCGACCACTTTTTAGAGAAGTATGATGTCCATATTCTTTGATATGGTGGAAGACACTATTGAAGTATTCATGGATGAATTTTCAGTGATTATGAACTCATTCGATGATTGCTTAGCCCATTTGACCAGTGCTCTGTAGAGATGTAAAGAGTGCAACTTGGTAATAAACTGGGAAAAATATCTCTTAAGGTGAAAAAGGTATCGTGATAGGGCACAAGATCTCCATACATGGAATTGAGGTAGACAAAGTGAAGATTGATATGATCGAGAAGCTACTGCCGCTAGTGCACACTAACCATGTAGCCTTGAGGTACTTGATGTCAAAGAAAGATTCCAAACCCAGACTGATTCATTGGGTTCTCTTCTATAAGATTTTGATTTTGAAGTCAAAGACCAAACAGGGAAGAAAAATAAAGTTGTAGACCACTTATCTAGACTTGGGAAGGAGACCATACAGAAACTAGGGGATATTCTTGAGAAAGATGATGCTTTTCTTGATGAGCGAGTTTTTGCAGCATCTCATGATTTAATTCCCTGGTTTGCTGATTTTGCCAACTTTTTGGCTGGCAAGCAATATAGTCCCAGATAATCTATCCTTCCTAAGCAACAAAGTTTTATACATGAGGTAAGGAAGTTCTTCTAGGATAAGCCATATTTATTTAGGCCTACGCTGATGGTGTGATTCAAATATGTATTTTAGAGGTGGAGATGATGAGCATTGTAGAAGTTTGTCATTCTTTACCTGTTGGGTCACCACAGCGGCATATGGAAAACCCATAAAATTCTATAGTGTGGGTTCTATTGGCCTTCTATTTACAAGGATGCTCATGATTTTTCAAAATCCTATGACCAATGTCAGCACAAGGCAATATTTCACAGCGCTAGGAACTCCCCATGGCACCTATTCTAGAGTTAGAGTTGTTTGATGTGTGAGGGATTGATTTCATGGTCTTTTTTATGAGCTCCTATGGTATAAGGTGCATTATGGTAGCGGTTGAATATGTATCAAAGTGGGTGGAGGCAGTTTCACTCTCAGACAATGAAGGCAGAAGCATCACCGCCTTTTGAAGAGGAACATCTTTTCCAAATTTGGCATTCCACATATAATTATCAGTGATGATGGGTAACATTTCTACAACTATTTATTCAAATCACTATTTTATAGATATTATATGTGGTATAAGGTGGCAACACCGTACAATTCTTAAATGAGTAGGCAAGTAGAAGTTTCCAATAGAGAGATATAGTCCATATTGGTAAAAACTATGAATGCCAACAGGACTGAGTGGTCTAGAAAGTAATATGATGCATTGTGGGCCTATCAAATTGCCTATAAGACCCCTATAGGTCCCTCTATATATCAGCTTAAGTATGGAAAAGCATGCCACTTACGAATTGAGCTTGAGCATAAGGACTATAGGCATTGAAAAGGCTAAATTTTGAGTGGCGTGATACAACAAACTTGAGGTTGATCAAGGTTAATGAGTTGGATGAATTCCGACTCTGTGCTTATGAGAGATCAGCCATATACAAATAAAGGATAAAGTTGTACCATGACAGGAAGATCGAGAAGAAAATATTCAAACTCGATGACTTGGTCTTGTTGTATAATTCAAGACTACACTTATTTCTGGGCAAGCTAAAATCAAGATGGACTGGACCATTCACTATGGTTAAGGTGTTTCTATATGGTGCTATTGAGATAAGGCATGATGGTGATTTCCTATTTAAATTGAACGGACAACGAGTGAAACAGCACATGGGTGACCTAAAAGTAGTTAGAGTTTGTGTTGAAATAAACCTTGGTGAAGTTTGAGTAGCCAAAGGGACTAAGTTGTGCTGCGACAATAAATCAGGATTTGCTTGGGAGACAACCCAAGGTATTTTTTTGTTTTTATTTGTGCTACATGATTGATGTTAGATCTCCGCACCTATGGTGCCACATGTATATTCCTAACTCTCTTGTTTTGGTTTGATACATTAGGGACAATGCATGATTTTAAGTTAGGGGTGGGACTGCTTGTGGGTCTTGATATCCTTTTGGAGTTTTTGCTGTTGTACCTCTTTTCTCTAGAGTTTTGTTCCTAATAGAGCCGACATGTTTAGGCGTATTGTGTTTCATAATATATTATTTTTATGTAATTAGGAGATTTTTAAGTATTTAGGGCATTGGTCATGTTTTGATTAAATTTTGATACCTCTCAAAAAATTTATGTTTTTAAATTGTGTGAATGTATATAGGTGTGAACATTATGGATCTTATAATGGAATTAGGTTTAAGGATAAGATAATCATAGCTAACTTGTGCATGAACCAGATAGATAGTAGCTTGTAATATAACTCTATGCCATGTGTGTGTGAGATACTACCTAGTTCCCTTTATGCATCGAATTCAGAACATGCCTTGTTAGTCTTGCCTAGGTTGAAGGATAATCGGTTAGGAAAAGATCATAAGCCATTTTTTAATTCAGTCAACTTTTGGCCTAAATGACCTTCTATGTGTGAATTATATCCCTTGATCCCGATTTTGAGCCTTATATCCTATTTCTTTCTTTTCACCTTTCACCTTCCCATTTATGTTACAATGAACCTATTTTAGCCCTGTTCCTCCTTGGACATTGTGCACCTCAACTCAGGCAAAATGCCTAAGTTGAGGGTGGTTACCATAAGGGTATGTAGTGTAAAATGGGTATGAAGAAAGGTAAAATAAGAGGAAAAGTTAGCAGGGCTGGGTGTGGTAGAAAAAGAAAAAGAAAAGAAAAAATTGTGAAAAAAGAAAAAGAAAGAATAATAGACCACACCAAACTTGAATGTGCATAAAAGAATAAAGGGGAGAAATAAGGATGAAAATTAAGTGAAAAATGGTTGATAAGTAAGACCCCAAGGTTAGTGTAGTTCCAAGGAGGCTTAGTTACTTTATATGTCTATACGTGCCATACCAGCCCCTAAGCCTACATTATAAGCCAAGAGAAGTCCTATAGTGATCCTAACTTGACTATATGAATACTAAGGTAAAGAAAATAAGGGCAAGCCTATGGTATTTTATATGCATTGATTGGAACTTCTCTTCTAAGTGTGAGTCTCTCTTGACCCTCCCTATATTGACATGCATGATTTAATATGAGTGAGTGAGACATTCTTATTGTGAGGGCATTTGAGTCATATTTCTAGGTATTTTCTTATTTAGGGTAGTGTAACTTGTATATTTGAGTGGTTTTTTGTTGCTAATATAATTGGCATACCTTGATCCCATTGTGTCACATTATTATGCTTCATGTTCATACACAGTTGGTTTTGAAATATAAGATTGGAAGGGGATGTTGTGTTTTGATCTTAACATGTTGTCTGACTGCCTTGAATAGCTTGGTTTCTCCTAGTTAAGCGTTGTTTTTATTTTTGTTGTGTATTGTTGCCCGAGGACATGCAAACGTTCTAAGTTGAGGGTGTTGATATGCTATAGAAATATAACACTTTTGATGCTTAAAACAAGGAAAAAATGCAAGTTTCTGAGGATATTTTGTTAGATATGATGTCTTTTGGGTATGTTTTGTAGGAAATAATATTTTGGATGATAAGTTTGTGAAAAAGGTGGGAAAAGGTGTTTTTGGCCATTTTTGGAGCAATTAAGGATATTCAGGATGTTTTCCAGCTTTTTCATGATCAAATCATGTTTGAGAATTGAAGAAGAGCTGAAAAGATGACTCACGACACTTACAAAGTCAACATGTGGCTGCGTGTAGGACCTATGGACCGCATGTAGGGAAAGTAAGAACTAAAAGTCCAAAATCTTGAGGGGGAACTTGCAAGATTTTTTGCTCCCGGTACCTGTGGTTTGTACCTGATCCCAGTTCCAGGACCGTAGGTACTACATACGCCTGGTACCAGGCCGTGAATACGGACCATATGTGGCCACCGACCTGGTTTTCTCCTATTTCGTTCACGCTTTGGTTTTAGGCTTTCCTCATGTACTATAAATACCCGTTATGTGTCTTTTAGTAATGGTTACACACTTTTGATATTTACAAATATATTTTGATTCCAATATTCGATTTTGTTCTTGGGATTTACGTGAATTAACTTCAGTTGAATTATTCATTAATGGTTGTGGGTTTTTACAATTCTTATAATTGTGATTTCATCTATTCTTTTAACTTTGAATGATATTGATTTCTTCACAAGTATGAGCTACTAAACTCATAGCTAGGGCTGTGGAAACCTTAGCAGATTGATGAAATAGGGGAAGTGTTATTGTTGAATTGAACCGATACCAAGGGCATGCATTGCATTATTTTCACTAAATTAGATTTCTTAGAGGTGCCCAACGTTAAGATTTCGCCTAGATTATTGCTACTTACTCGAAAAGAGTAATGACTAGGAAGAGATAATGACACCAGTAATTTGAAGATTAACGGTCGATCCATGCTAGTAGGTATTATCTAAGTAAGATTGTTAACTATCATCTAGTAACTAGAGACCCAAAAGGTAATAGTTAACTGGGATCAAGATAAGGGTTAGTAAGACGACATCTTGAGACTCAAAACATAAAGGGTGAAATCTGTCTACTCATCCAAAAGACTTTATATGGTACATAACTTATTGATTCTACATGTAAGGTGTCAGACTGGTTCAACATAGCATGATAAACCTATGAGTTAAGAAGCCAGGGGAACACAATCCTAGTGTTCGCCACACTGATCACAACCGCAGTTGATAGTTGATCTTTGTTTGATAGTTTCATTCAAAAACCCCTATTACTTTCATGTTCTTGCTTATTTATTACAATATTGAAAATTCAAGAGTCTCCTTTCTCTTAAGATTCAACCCCAACATTCATTGGGTGACTATATTTTGACAGCGACCGTATCATAATCTAATAGGAGGGGCTTTTGGATGTCATCAAAGAATGGTAGCATGTCTCAAGAGATAGAGTTGCCCATGTGGAAGTGGGATATAATTTATATGGATTTCATTATGAGTCTTTGGCAGTCTCGTAATCAGTATGATTTGATATTGGTCATTGTGGATAAGATAATTAAGTCTACTCACTTATTGCCTATGAGGACTAACTACTCGAGACAGGATTATGTTAAGTTATTCATCTAGGAGTTACTCAAGTCTCTTGGAGCTCCTGTGTTCATTATTTCAGACTGAGGTACATAATTTTCTTCTCATTTTTGGCGTTCATTCCAGAAAGGTTTGGGAACTAAGGTGAACATTAACATAACTTTCCACCCTTAAATATATGCACAAGCGGATCATATTATTCAAACTTGAGGGGATATGTTAAGGGCCCGTGTCATTGATTTTGGAGGTACTTGGGCTGATCTTTTGCCTCTTATTGGGTTTGTGTACAACAATAGTTATCATTCGAGTATTCAGAAGGTTCTTTTTAAGGCTCTATATAGTAGGAGGTATAAGTCTCCTATTGGGTGGTTTGAAGTTAGCGAGACGAGGTTTTCTGGTCCTGACTTGGTTTAGTAAGACATGGATAAGGTGAAGGTAATTAGAGAAAGTCTTAAGGCTACCCAAATTCATCAAAAGTATTATGTAGATATGAGGTGGAAGGAGTTGGCATTTGAAGTGGGTGATTGGGTGTTTGTGAAGGTTTCTCCTATAAAAGGAGCATGCAGTTTGGGAAGAAGAGAAAGCTCATCCCCCGTTATGTTAGTCCGTATCAAGTTCTGAGAAGAGTTAGGCATATTGCTTATGAGTTGGAGTTGCCTACGAGTTTGTATTCAATTCATTCGGTATTCGATGTGTCGATGTTGAGGAAATATGTGGGTGATCCTTCTTTGATTGTCCTCTTGGAAGATATTTGTATTTGGATTCTTTGTGTTATGAGGAAGTTACGGTTGAGATTTTGGATAGGCAAGTTCATAATTTTATAGCTCAGAATGTAGCTTTGGTAAAGGTGCTTTGGAGGAACCAACAGGTGGAAGAAGCTACTTGGGAAAATGAAGAGGACATGAACGCTAAGTACCCATTCTTGTTCCCTGGGTTAGATGAAGAGGATTATGGTATGGTTTTCATTCTCCTATTTATAGCATATCGAATTATCATTTGGTTGTGTGTATTCTTTCTTATTTTCATGCAAAGGGGTATCCTAGCTCCTTATTTGGGGATGAATAATCTCGGGAGAGGGGGAGGTAATGTAATACCCCAGGTATTTGGACTCTAAATATTTTTGAGTGTTGATGACACTGCCCAAACTGTGACTCAGGTGATGAGTCATTATCACTCATCATGATTTGTAGGGTGAGACTCGTAGTATCACAGTAAAGTGTGCCCAGGTCACTATCTTAATCATGACTTAGTCCTCACTAGTCATAGGGTAAGGTCACAAGTCGTGGTAAGGGAATGTGACCATAATAGTAAAGGTGCCCAAGGTTTCTGCCCAGGCCACGAGTCCAGGCAACCACTCGTGACCAATCACTATGAGTCATTACTTGACCCATAACGACTGGGAGCAAATTTCCTGCACCTTTTTAACTAAGGGTAATTTGTTCTTTTCCTTCCTTTACATTTTACCTACGACCTTAGAATAACTAAGGGTTCCTTTTAGTATCAATTATTAAATCATAAACCTCATTCTCTCCTCTCAAATTTATAAACTCTCCAAAGCAACAGGAAAGCAAGGGGTTTCAAGGGATTAAGCTTCTAAGCTTTTAACTTTGGATTTCTCTCTAATTTCTTGATGTTTTAGGTATGTCTCTCTTCCCTAACTTGTATTATTACATCATGACATGGTTTAGTTTATGAATAATGTGATTCTATTATGGGGTTTTTAAATTAGGTTGAGGGATTTGAATGGTTATTACATAGATTGTTTTCCCATAGTTTTGAATTTGTCATTTATGCTTTATCTTATGATTTTTGAACCAAATGAATGCATGGGTATGAGAATTGGAATGGGGAACATGGCTTTCCCCAAATTTATGGATTTTGGTTTTTGGAATTGACATGAACCTCAACCTACTTTGTGAAATAGGTTTTGAAACATGGATATATGCATAGTTAAACTTAGTCTTGGAACCTTGCATTACCTAAAAGGTGAATGGAACATAATAAAGGTTTTTGAAGGCCATGGTTGCCATGATTTTGTTTTAAAATGGAACTTGAGAGTCAATTTGGTTTAATGGTTTGGAATGTCATAATTAGACTTAGGTTGCAAGCATAATTGGTATGACGATACCAATGGTAAATGCCTTAAAAAATGACTCCTTGGTTTATGGTTGGTATTATGTGCTAAATGGTTTTAATAGGGGCTTAAAAAAGGTTATGTATCTTGCCGTAAAGGTGGAGGTCTTGAGTGACCAGTACAGGAAATCATGTTTGCCGGCGTGGGGGTCTTTATGACCGTGTTTATAGTTCACACATTATATATATTGAGGATGATTGGAGCCTTGGTGTCTCTAGCCCTCCCTTGGATTTCCTCAGTTTGCGTAACAAACACGCATTAAGAACCTTTCAGCAAGGAGAGCTGAACCCCCCGTGGGTGTCATTAGGATGGATAGAGCTACACAATCCATCGTAATTTTTTAAAAGATCATGTTTATGTCCCTTACCCCTATACCGACATCTTATATATGTATATATGAATGTGTACATATGGTTTTGACTATTTTGTACATGATATCATTTATTCCTTTCGTTGAGTTACATGCCAATGCTTATCCTACTGACCATCCTAAGATGCTACATCATTTTATGATGTAGGATTCAAAGACATTTATGTTACCCTTATGCAGTGCTAGGTGGTCCAGTTATCAATTGAGTTGCTATGAAGTGGTGAGCCTCCATTATCTGGAAAACTTTACCATTTTTTTTTCATATTTTAGGAATTGAAGAGTTTTGTTGTCATGGTCGGGGGCATGCATCGACCAAATTTGATATCTTAGTTTTAGAGGCTTTTATTGACAAAGCGTGGGTTTATTATTTTTTTGGATTCTTAGAATATTCCTTTAGGCTTATTTATCCTTCTTACTATTTTTGGTTTTTGCTTCTACTATTATCTGTATTATGCTTAGGTGGTTAGGCTAAGGGGGTGGTCTTTGGCCCATGATGGGCTTGAGATATCTGTCATGACTAGGCCCTGGTTCAGGTCATGATAGTATGAGTACAATCTATTTATACTCAGTAGGTATCATAGGTTGACTGAGAAAAGTAGAAAATAAAGCATACAAATTATGAATTATGTGCACATTTTTTGCAATAATTTTTTTTCCAAATAGTAGCCCACACCGTCTCCACTAACAATTCTACAATATTCACATTTATCACACACATATACAAGAAGGAAACACAAGTATGTAGATGTAATGACCTGAAATTTTGATGATATATGTGAAATATGTGTTTTTGTATGATTTGACTATTTTACCCCTTCTCATAGTTTCATTGTGGTATTTTTAGGTGTGGGAGTGATTGGCACAGTTTCGAATGTATTTTGGTGACATTTATGTGATATTCTGGTTTTTGGTGGCTTCGAGAGTCTTATATTGGACTTTTGTGGTTATCCTTTGAATAGTATGATGAATGGCAGAATAGACTATACCATCAGATCCATAACATTAATTTTAGAGTGGTAACATATTCGGTGTAGTTTTACGGCCTTTAAATCTCTTTTCGACCCTCAATTTGGAAAACTACAATTTTGAGTTTTGGGGGTCAACTCTATGAAAATGCCATATTTTTTAAAATGTAATATCACCATTGAGTCAGGAGTGTTAGATTTTATAGGGTTGTATAATTCGTTTGTGTTCACGAGATTTATAGGGTTGCCAATCTCGTATTTGTGTAATATCACCATGAAATTTCAAGTGTGTGAGAACATTTGTACTTACCAATCTCGTATATATATATTTCCATATTTGTCCTGCTTATATATGATAGGATGTATACTTGTGTTCAACCTTCTTGTGTTGTTGCAATATATGTGATATTTATTAGAACTGTTAGTGCAAGTGGTGTGGGTAACATTGTTGGTTATTTTCTAATTGCAGGTGACGTATCCTTAGTGTGTATTTTGTATGCTTTATTTTCTACTTTGTTCAGCCGGCCTATGATACCTATTGAGTACAAGTGGATCGTATACGCCCCTACTATACCCTTTCAGTGCAGATCCAGGTTCGGGTACGCCTCACGTTGCTTGACTCGGGTGATTGTTGGAGCTTTCAGGGTAGTGGTTAGTTTTTAGATTTTTGGATTCTTCTACTACCTTTCTCTATAGACTATGTCTTTACTTTCATTTCAAAGATAAAGTTTCTCTTGTATTTGGTCATCATATGTATGTCATTTGAATTTTATCTTTACTAGATACATTTTTATACTGTTGGTCTTAGGTTTTGGGAATGTACGATATTATTAATTGTGTTTATTTTGCCTTGTTATATATATTTTCATAGTTCGGCTTCATTCTAGAAGCCTTACCTTGGGGTTATTTCTTTTTTCCCTTTTGTGTATCAGTTTAGATGATAGGCTTTTTCGTCAAGGTTTTTTGCGATGAGTGCTATCATGACGCTTGGATTTTGGGTCATGACAAATTATATCAGAGTAGATAGGTTCATCGGTCTCAATGGTGTAAGATCAGGACGTCTAATATAGTCTTGCAGATCGGTATGTAGACGTTAGTATCTATCTTCGAAAGGCTATAGGATATCCTTAGGAAACTTCCTCATTTTATTCATTATCATGTGGATTTCTTTTATACCTTATGTTCTAAGTTATGTTACACTCTTTCTACGTAGATGGTGTTGACTAGTTCCCGTGAGAGTAGAAATGTAGAGCCTTCCCCTAGAGGACAATCCTCGAGTCATGGATGGACTCGAGGGAGCAGATAGGCCCATGGATCATCCCTATTTAGGAGGTGTGCTTGGGTACTCTTCCCTGGTCCACGTGTTGATCAGGTTGAAGGTGTGGGGTATACTCTAATTTCCCAGAGTTTGTTTGCCCCAGTTTTGGAGGGGTTGTTAGTGCATTTGCTAACCCACTTAGAGAGTTCTCCATTGGTTACATTGGGTTTTCATCCAGTCCCGAGTGTTGATCCTTCAATTGTACCTAGTTTTATTTGGGTACTCCTCAAACCCTAAGTACTATTAATCCATCCGCGCTAACATCTAAGTATATTGCCCTGAGATCAGGAGTTCAGCCTTCATCTATGTTACCTCCTCAGATAGGACCTCAGCCTACTAGATTCACCACCCCTTCTCTTTTTACTAGTACAGTGATTTCTTCTAAAGATCAGAAGGGGTTTGAGAGATTTAATCATTTAGGTCCTCCTAGATTTGGTGGTGCGATTGGCGTGGATTCCTATGAGTTCCTGATCAATTGTCGAGAGAAGTTGCTTTATTTAGGTTCGCTTAAGTCTTATAGAGTTGCTTATGTTACTTACCAATTGAGAGATGCTGCTAAAAATTGGTGGAGATCATTGGTTAGTTATAGACAATTTGATTCTCCATAGATTATGTGGGATCAATTTGCTAATGACTTTGTAGAGAGATTTGTGCCTTACAGTCTAAGGGATTGGATGAGAGATAATTCTGATCGCCTGGATCAAGGCTCCATAACTGTAGCAGAGTAATGAGGAATATTTCCATGACTTGTCCAAATATTCTTATGCTAGCATTTCCACTGAGGTTAAGAAAATTTAGAAGTTTATGAAAGGTTTTGATGTCTTCCTTTAGTTAGCTACATCTCTGATGGTTGTATTTGGAGAGTTCTTTTGGAGTATAGTAGATCATACCAAGATGACTGAGGCATTCTGTGAGCATCTCAGGAAGGTACTAGAAGGTGCATCATTTTGGTGAGTTCAAAGGCTAGACTTCTCGAGGTAGAGATTTTAGAGGTTCCTGTGGATATCAGGATAGGCCTGTACAGGTGGCCTTGCAGAGTTTGAGTGGTGGACCTTCTGGTTCATCAATCTAGGGTGGGCGTTCGGGTATAATAATACCTTCTTTTATTAAGTTAGGCGATAGAATTTGCTTTGTCTATGATGAGACTGGCTATGGTGTACCAGTATCTACATTCGTGAGATTGTGTGTCTCTATGGTATGCCTGTGTCTATCATTTAGATTATAGCTTAGTGTTCACATTGCACTTTTTGAACACTTTTCAGGATGATTTGGATAATTTGGTTGATCTTAGTACAACATTTCACCCCAGACTGATGGTTATTCGTAGTAGACTATTCAGGTTTTAGAAGATATAATCTGTGCTTGTATGGTGGATTTTGGTTGCCAGTGGGAGAAGCATTTTGATTTAACAAAGTTTGCATATAATAACAGCTACTATTCTAATATTGATACGGATCCTTTTGAGGCATGTTATGGTAGGTGTTATTACTCTCCAGTTGGTTAGTTGGATGTTTCTGAGGTTAAACCTCGAGGTACGGACTTGCTTTATGAGTCTTTGGATAGTGTTCAGATCATTTAGGATAGGCTTCATGCGACCTAAAGTAGGCAGAAGTGTTATGCGTATCGTAGACTTCATGCCTTGAGATTTGGTGTTACTGATCGTGTTGTTCTTTGAGTTTCAACCATGAAGGGTGTGATGAGGTTTGGGAGGAGGGAAATCTTAAATCTGTTGAGATTCTTTGGTCTGTTGGTGATGTGTCTTATGAATTAAATTTGCCCTTAGTTTTATCAGCTGTTCATCCAGTTTTTCATATTTCTATGCTTCACCATTACATTCTGGATGAGTCTGATGTCATTCGTTAGGAGTCAGTTTAGTTAGATGAGTGGTTATCTTTTGTTGAAGAGTCGATCTCCATTTTGGATAGAGATATTAGACGGTTGCATTCTAGAGTTATACCTATGGTTAAGATTCAGTGGCGACATCAAACTGTAGATGAGGCAACTTGGGAGATTGAATCTAATATGCGTTGTTCTTATCCTCAGCTCTTTATTGATTCAGGTATTTATTTTCCTTAGATCACGGACGAGCTATAATTTTAGTGGTGGATGATATGACGACCTAAAATTTTAATGAAATATCTAAAATATATGTTTTAGTGTGATTTGACTATTTTACCCCTCCCTATAGTTGCATTGTGGTATTTCTGGGGTGTGGGAGTGACTAACACAGTTCTCAATGCATTTTGGTGCTATTATGCAATATTATGGTTTTTGGTGGCTTCAAGAGACTTATATTGGACTTCTATCGTTATCTTTTGATTCATGCAACTGATGGCAGAACGGACTACACTAACAATCTGAAACGCCAATTTTTGGCTGATAACATGTTTGGTGTGGTTTTGTGGCTTTTAAACCTCATTTCGATCCTCAATTTAGAAAATTAAAATTTTGGATTTTGAGGGTCAACTTTGTGAAAATTACCTCTTTTCAAAAATTTGATATCGTCATTGAGTTCGAAGCATCAAATTTTATAGAATTGCATAGTTCATTTGTGTTCACGAGATTTTGAATAACGGGCCCACGGGGATTCAGGATTATCCAAAGTCCCTACACTACAACAAAAAGGTCAATTTAAGACCAACATTTAGGGACGAGTTAATAATTTGGTCTCTAAAAGTATATCAATTAAGACGAGATTATATTTCGGTCCTTAATTGTGTATTTTTTGCGAAAGTATAAAATATGGTCCTAATTTATTTTTTAACTCGTCCCTATTAGTAATAGATCCTTGAGCGGGAAAATAATACATAGGCGTAAAAACGCCAATTTTTTTGCCTTTTCTAAAATCAAATTACAATTAATTCTCTT
Source organism: Capsicum baccatum var. pendulum (assembly GCA_030864225.1). Classification (NCBI taxonomy): domain Eukaryota; kingdom Viridiplantae; phylum Streptophyta; class Magnoliopsida; order Solanales; family Solanaceae; genus Capsicum; species Capsicum baccatum. Next base: position 98,928,678 of record CM061551.1, read on the forward strand.
GAAAATATACCAGTAGCTTAAACGTGTTCTTATTCAATCAACAATTTTCCCTAATTATTTTTGCACTATCGAAGAAATTCTCTCTATTACACAATTGCTTTGCGTGTTTTCCCTTTGATTTTGCCCCATAATCTTGGTTTTTTAAGCTGTGCAGGTAAGTTTTATCTTAAATTTCGCTTGTTTTGATGCAAATTCTGTCCGTATTGATCTTTTCAATTTTGTTCTATTGCTTTCTCTATTTTTGTCTATTTTCCGTTCATCTAATAATCTCTATGCTTTCTCAATTTCGTCTATTTTTTATTTTGTTTCTATTGCTTGTTTGATTCCAATTCTTCTCAATTTCGTTTGTTTGATTTCACTAATCTCTATTTTTCCTCAATTTTGCCAAAAAGTTGAGCATTTTTGGGGTTGTTTTTCTATGAAGTTTATATGATTTCAGTTTTGGGTATTCTGGAATCTTGATTTTCACTTGCCATTGAATTGTGAATAAGTTAAGGTTTTTGGGGTTATAGCTAGTTCCTCTATGCAGTTTATATGATTTAGGTTTCCGTATTCTGGAATCTTTCACTTACAACTGAATTGTGTGAAAAGGTTTGCTTTTTTGGGTTATAGGTAGTGGCGTTATACGGTTTATATGATTCCAGTTTTGGGTATTCTGGAATTTGTATTCACTTGCAGTCAAATTGTGTGAAAAAGTTGAGCTTTTTTGGGTTATTATCTTATTTCTCGATGCAGTTTATATGATTCGAGTTCTTGGTATTTCATAGTGTTCTTTTTAAAGTTCTAATACGTGAGAGCTTTTTATTGGAATTCTAAGTGGTTGTTGTTCGATTAATTCTTGGAAAGATGGTTTTTTCTAAGCTAGGTATTGGCTGTCATTTGTTGATAATGGGTTGTATTTATGGCAAACCTTCTGGATCGGTCAAGGCTTGGCGGGATGGCCAAAAGAAAAGAGAGTTAGATAAAGGGATATCAGCTATGGGTTCAAAGAGAGAAAAGAGTTTCAGGGTGAAAGATAAATCGGAGAATGGCGATATAAGAGTTGGTCCGTTTGATAGGAAGCCTAATGGATCTAAAAAGGTCGGGGACAATCACTATGAGAAAGTTAACAGTAAGCTGATTGTCAAATAGTTATACTTATGCACTTAACTATAAAATTGACTCTAGATACCTTCTTCCGCTTCTTTTTTTTTCAAAATTAGAACCTTGTACTTTTGTCCCCTTTGTTCTATACACCCATTGAGAGAGAATGGTCCCGTGCCTGTTATCGATTTAACTAAGGAGGGCTAGGTGCAGATTGGAACATACTAGTTCTGTAGTTCATAGGTTCATATTACTATAATTATAGTGAAAGTTGATGGATAACCATCCAAAAAATTATAGAACAGCCACTATCATGATGAGAATTTGCTTCAGCTGATTCAACATTCATTCCATCTATTGCATTTCAATGCTTGTGGCATTTAATCTTTAATCCTTTGTTATCTAGTTTCCTTGTCAACGTGTGCTAGTGTTGTCAATTAATAGTTTATTGGTTGTGTAATAGCATATTGTTCTTGCAGATTGGCCAAGGGACTTATAGTAGTGTATACAAGGCTCGTGACCTGCTTAATGATAAACTCGTGGCTCTTAAAAAAGTGAGGTTTGAAAAAATGGATCCTAAAAGTATCAAATTTATGGGAAAGGAGATTGTTATTCTGCGAAGGCTTGATCATCCAAATATCATCAAATTGGAAGGCTTGGTTGTATCAAGAACATCTTGTAGTTTGTCTCGTATTTGAGTACGTGGAACATGATCTCACCGGTCAGGTAGCTCTTTCTAGCATTAAATTTACAGAGCCGCAGGTCCTTTTCCATGCATTGTTTGTTGGACGTTAGTCTTTTCTTAATATAATAATTGCTTCTTTCACACAGTATAATTCAAGTCTAATAACTAAGTTTGAATCTTATTTTGTTTCTTATAGGTCAAATGTTACATGCGGTAGCTTTTAAGTGGACTTGATCATTGCCATAGTTGGGGTGTTTTGCATCGGTACATCAAGGGTTCTAGTCTTCTCATTGACAATCATGGCATTTTAAAGATTGTAGATTTTGGGTTGGCAGCCTTTTTCGATAACCAGCAAAGTATTCCGTTAAGAAAGAGGAACTAAAGAAGGTTGAACATAGGCTGAAGCTTGTTTTCATTGAGTTTTATCAAAAACTTGGCCATCTAAAACACTTCAGGTAGTGAAGCTTAAGTTTCACTTGCTTTCCTTCGAAAATAATTCTTTCAATTTAATTATTTTCTTCCTTTAATGGCTCTCTGCATTTGGCCTGCTAATCCTTGGATGAACTGATACTAGCTATATGAACCTTTCTGCATTCTCCAAAATCCTCAAAAAAATATGAAAAGGTTAGGTTTCACAAACCAAAAGCTTATTTCAATAGCTTGCTTTTCAGTTACATTATACTCCCTTCTTTTTCATTTGCTTATCTTACTTTCCTTTTTAGTGTGTTTAAAAAAAAGCATCTTTCCTTTTCTGGAAACTCTTCAATACTAACTTTAATTATACTCCCTTCGTAACATTTATTTCTTGATTCAATGGAAACTGAAGTCTTAGCAATAAAATGACTTGGTAAGTTTCAGCTTACCGAGGACATGACCTTAATTAGGATCATATGCCTTTCTCCCCACTAATACTTTGTGATAGAATTTCACATGTTTTTATTATATTCTTGTCACTGACGTTAGATTGTCCTAGGATTAAGTGTCATATAAATTATCCAAGGAAAAGAATGATCAAAGGAAAGAATAGGAGGAGATTTTGGCAAAGCAAAAAGAAGAGATAGAAGCATTGAGGATTCAGCACGACCTATGCCTAAAAGAATTACAGAAGATCTAGGAGAAGAAGCTTGTACTAAAAAGTCAAATAACTGGATCCTACTTACAAGGGGATTATTCACCACGTAAAAGTAGCTATAAGGATGTTGCCAACCTTTGGTTCTTTAAGTGATTAAGATTGTCAAAATAAGGTGAATCACTTAGAACCTTGAGATGCTAATTTGTGGTAGCTGATACTTCGTATCTAGTGTACTGTGTGTATCATGTATGATTGATGCTTTTATCTTTGACTTGAACACTTTCAGAATGTCATGGAAGATCCACATATAGTAGCGGATGGTTATACATATGAAGGCGATACAACAAAAGGATGGTTGTACAGTGGACAGGATACTTCTCCGATGACAAGCCTCAAGCTTGATACCTGTCATTTATTAAGTACCTCTCTATTTTATCAAAGTTGAGTATCCATATCTCTCCTAGTCTTGTCAAGGTTGTTGCCTTATGTTAGGTCTCAACGTAGTAATGCCTGATTGAATAACTTCCATTTAAAAAGTTGTAGCAAATACCAATACGTACGAGTGTAGATCTTGACTTCATGTAGATGAACATGGACATTGGAGGTTACCTTCTGTCCCATTCTTTTTTGTTTTCCAAACTACTAGATTCTTTATCTGCTAGTTGCTTTTGTTAAAATGGGCTTGAATGATTACACATTTCTTTGCTTTGATGAGAGATTTTATGTGCTCTGCTGATTTGTGCTTTCCTCATTTAATGTATTCTCGGCAGGATCTAGATTATTCAGCTACTGGAATAATGCAGGGTTTGTTTTTCCTTATCTGCAATCGTTGCAAGACTTGAAAACTTTCAATACCATATGATAGTATATCTTGTTAGATCAGTTAACAAATATTTGTATTTAGCCCTGGAGTCACATCAAGATCCCTTAGTCTGTAACCAAAAAAAGATTTTTCAAGTTGTGTCCTTCAGCTAATGAATAGTGCCATCACCAATTTCAGTCTAATCATCAACACCTGTAAATCTTGTTCTATTTGAATGAGAATAAATTGTATCTCTTTTATGCCGCATTCTCAACCAAAAAAAATCTCTTTACTACTGAACTGAACTGCAGTATGATAATGTCAGTTTTTCTCTACCTTTCACCTTAATCTCTGTATATAGATGGTCGTGAAATATAGTAGTAGATAGCAAATTCAGTTTAATTAGATTATGTTGTAGTGTACGAATAACTATTGCATATATAGAATTTATCTTGATTAGTGGTGTTCGAGTGTCAGCTGGATATTGATATGACTAGTGATTTCTTTTGTGCTTGAAATGATTCAATTGCTACTATTTACATTTACTATAGGTACAAGAGATAAGGCCTGAACTAGCTCCACACAGTATTTGAAGCTTCAATTGCTACGAATTATGATGATTTCAAACAAATTGACAAATTGTTGGTCATTTTTCTAGGATTGTTAAACAAAACATTAGAATATGTACGAAGGATGTTAGCCTTTGTGGGCTAATGACCTGTGTAATAGTACTATTCCTTAAATATTTATTTGTAGCATTGGTTCTTTGCGATGTTAATACATATTTTATAATCAATACAAGTGATAACTCTGTTTATATGTGCATTTGAGATTATCTATCTTTGAAATGGTATAATATCTTAGCAAAACATTCTTTAAAACTACTGCACATTTGCTTAAATTGTAAATAGAGCTTTAGGGACCAGAATTTGTTTCTTTCTTTAAGGACCAAGTTTTTGGTTGCATTAGACCTCTAAGGACCAGTTAAGTTTGTCCCTGAATATTGTACACCCCAATCAATCTGTATGTTTAGGGACCAGAAATATGGCCCTTAAAAGCATTCTAAGGACCAAAATTTTTCTGGTCGTAAATAATCGTTAACGACCGGGAATTTGATATCGTCGCAATTGATCTTTAGTGACGGAGCCTTTAAGGACGGGTGGCAACCAGATTTTTCCCGTCCATATTGACTTTTAGGGACCAGAAATAGACTTTTAGGGACCATTTTTCTTGTCCTTAATAGCCCTTTTTCTTGTAGTGCTAGCTGGTACACCAGATATCTGGTCCACCGGCGATCGTGATAGGGCATAAAGTGTCGCGATCGTGACACGCCTTACGTGATCGCAATATCTCTGTCAGGATGGGATCCGCAATCATGATCCTTGTCCGTGATCGCAACCCCTAAGTATATATATACACCCATGTTTCGTCATTTTCACCATTTTTAAGACTTAGAGCTTAGGGTGTTGTGGTTTTGAACAACTTTCTCCATTTCTAAGCTTGGGTAAGCTCCATTATACCTATTTCAACTAATTTCTTCTATATTTAACCTTAAATTCTTGTTTTAAACATGGATTAAAGTATGAAATTTTAGGATTTTGGCCCATAAGGCCTAAAAAGTGTATTTTACCAAATTAAACCCCAATTTCACTCCTTTTTCACTTGAATGTGTTTCTAATCCTATAATTACTAGGGTTTTCTCAATTTCATCTTCAAAACAACGATTCTTGATTTTTAAAAGGATTTAAAAAAATTTATTCGGTAAAGTTAAAAAATAGTTTTTCTTCAATTTGGAACTCGTTTTTAACTCACTTTACTTGGATTTTCAGCTGTAGACTCCTAAAAATATGGGAACTATATATTTGAATCAAAGATACGATATTGCCCTTCTTTTTCAGAAACTCATTTCATAAGTCCATTTTTGCCCCGACTCAAAATTAGGCAATATGGGTGTTGTTGGCTTTTTTTTGATGCATAGATATTATATTTTCATGTTTTAGTTAATGTCGGGTCTATTCTTGAGCTGTAAGGCTTTGAGATCTAAGTATAGCAGTCCGATTTTAATATTTGAGGTAGGTTACGGCTTAACTCTCTTAGACTGGGTTGGATAGTAAATGTTGGTACAAAATGCATGTTAAGGTTGGGAACTAATCATAAAAAATGGCTATCTATGTGTTATGCTCGTGTTCGAGCCTATATGTGATGTAATTGTTGAATTTTAGATATTATGTGATTTGTGTGATTGTGTGAGGTCCTATGTAATGTTGATAGCCTTGAATACATGTGAATAATTGTATTGTTAAAAATGTCTATTGTGGTACCATTGGTTTATTGTGATATATCCATAGTTTGTTGGCATATGAAACATGTGGAAATTCGTGGATAGTCGAAAATAATGGGTAGATATTAGCTCACGTGGTTATGGAAATGTATCATTGAGGTTGGTTATAGAAATACTCTGTGATTGGTTGTGAGCATTGCATCCTCATATTGTACTTATTCACAAAACATTGGTACCACTGTGGCAACACCTGAGAAACACTGGCAACACTTTTTCAAAACCCTCATTGAGGGATGTGCCAGGGAAGAGATATTGTAACACCTTATAAAACCATTCCCAAGGTATGTATCGGGAAGGAGATATGGATATGTGGATTTCTTACGGATTGACTAACCCCCCCCATGGGTCCTACATTGAGAAGCTTCAACTCCGTAGGTGTATACAGGAATCATGTGATGATCCCAGAGGTTGTGCGACAACCTCGTACATCATCATCATCATTGTCGTCATCGTCATATTATACATTACACTTACTTTATTTGATCTATGTTGTAATTAAATTACTATATTGACTTGTCTTATGTCTATTTGTTCTGTCTTTTGTTATTTTTACTTGCCAATCTCATATATACATGATGTTCTTTGTCCTACTTATACGTGATATGATGTATACTTATGTTCTACCCTTTTGTGTTGCCTCAATATATGTGATATATATTAGAGTTGTTAGTGCAAGCGGTGTGAGCGACTGTTGTAGTATATTTTTTGATTGCAGGTGACCTGCCCTCAGTGTGTATATTGTAAGCCTTATTTCTACTTTGATCGGTTGGCCTATGATACCTACTAAGTACAAGTGGACCGTACTCACCCCTACTATACCCTTTCGATGCAGATCCAGGTTTGGGTACACTTCACATTGCTTGACTCAGGCGATTGTTGGAGCTTTGAAGGTAGTGATTGGTTTCAGGCGTCCAGATGTCTTCTATTACCTTTCTCTATAGACGATGTCATTACTTTTATTTCAGATACAGTGTTTCTCTTGTATCATCTTATGTATGTAATTTGAATTCAAGTTGTACTAGATACGTTCTTATACTGTTGACATCAGCTTTTGGGAATGTACGATATTATTGGTTGTGTTCTTTTTGCATTGTTATGTATATTTGCATGGTTCGACTTCGTTCTAGAAGCCTTACCTTGGGGTTATTTCTGTCTTTTCCTCCTTTGTGTATTAGTTTTGATGATAGTCTTACTCGCTAAGGTTCGTCGTGATGAGTGCCATCATGACTCTAAAATTTTGGATCGTTATAACAGATATCACATAAATAAGTATGAAAAAGAAGTACACAGAGGCAGATATCACATTAAGATAATAATACAACATAGAATGAGTACAATTTATGATATGTAATAAAGATGATAATGATGATGATGATGATGATGGTATGAGGCACGAAGTTGTCACACAAACTCCAAATACACCTACCGAGTTGTAATCCTGAGGTAAGATCCATGGGGGGTTCATCAACCCATATACAACCAATATCCATAACTCCTCTCCAGCATAAACATCGATAGAGGGTTTTTAAAGATTTCACATTTTTTGTGAGAAAAAGCCAGTATTTTTAGTATTTCCATAGTGGTGCCAATGTTTCATGAATGTATGTGATATGAGAATGTAATACTCACAACCAATCAAATTGAGAATTTTCAAATCAAACCAATATACAAATCCATGTGAGCCAAAATTCACTCAATATACCAACCATCCATGATCCAATATAACCCATATGCCAATAAAGCAAAATACACAATAACATATCATTGATACCACATAAATTTAATTTAAGGGTCGTCTGGTAAAGTATGTTAAAAAAATCTAATGTATGCATTACTCTTGTGTACTAGTAATACCTTGTTTGGTATCTTTTTTTGCCTATGTATAACTAATTATTGCATTAGTTACACACTCTATTATGCATTAAGCAGCGTATTACTAATACCACCATTTTCTCTGTATCAGTAATACAATGGGTTTTAATACATGCATTAGCTTATTATGACGAAATTGCCCCTCAAATTCCTACTAAAATATTTCCCCAAGTAATTTTCCATCGTACTTAGTAATCAGCAAATTGAATAGGCTGCACATTCTACCATCATAATACAACAACAAATTGAAAGGCTTATTTATTAACCTCTCTCTTTTTTATATTAGCCATGGAAAAACAAGGTAATTTCACTAGATCTTCTTCTTCCTTCTCGTCAATCAGATATTACTTTTGATTCTTGGGTATGAATTTGATTACTAATAGCTAATTCCCTCAGGAAGATATTAATATCTATTGATTACCTAATATTAATTATGCTTAAAATTTTCTTCATGAGGAAATTAGGTAATTCCACTGCATCTTCTTCTTTTTCTCATTGCATTTTCTTCTTTTTCTCACTAGATCTAATTCTCGTCAATCAAATATTACTATTGATTCATAACATCCATTAGAATTGGATGTTTGGTTATTGGATATGAATTTGAAATTGTATTCTTTGGTTTTGGAGTTTATGAATCTGGGGAAGGATGCTTTTGGTTTGAAGTTTCGAATTTGTTTAAATTGGGAAAGGGGTTGAATGTTGAGGGTCTCAAGTGCTTTAATAAAAGAATTAGATAAAGAAACTTAAAGGGTATTTTTTTCAATAAATATTTTTCTAAAAAATTATACAATATATATTATTTCTAATACATAAAACCAAACAGCGAATAAAAAATAATGTCAGCAGAACTAATGCAAGCACAACTAATACCAACATTACTAATGCAAGGATTACCAATACACCCTATTCAAAATTATTCTTATACAATCTACCAAACGACCCCTTAGGTTTTTCAACTAGAAAGATATAATCAAATAAACATATACTAGGCCAACCACATCATATAAGACCCGCCACGGTCATACATAACAAATAATGTCTCAAAACCACCAATTAGCAATAATATAGCCCCCCCACGCGGGTACAACACAATAATATAGCCATTTTCATGATTGGTTCCCATACCCTTAACATGATTTTTATAACAATATTGACTACCCAGCTCAGTCTGAAGAAAGTTAAGTCATAACCTACCCCGACCCCCGAAACCTAGTACAAATAAGCCTTCAACCGGAACCTTCACCTCATGAACGGACCCAGAACCAACTAAAACATATAAATATAGAATCTACGCATCAAAAGAAAGACAACAATGTCCATATTTCCCACTTTCGGTCTGGATCAAAATGAACCCTCGAAATGGATTTTTCAAAAAAGAAGGATATAACATAAATTTTGGTCCAAAAATATATTTCAACATGATTAAAGAAACTTATAGAAAAAAATTCAAGTAAAAATGAGTTAAAATTGGGGTTTAAATTTAAGAAATACTAATTTAGGCCTTCTGGGCTAAAATTTCCAAATTTCACTTTTGAATTCAAGTTTAAAAAGAATATAAATGACAGGAAACAAAGAAATATGATCAAAATAAGGATTCGGAGCTTACCCAAGTTTGAAAATAGAAGAAATTGCTCAAAAACCCTAAGCTCCAAGTCCCAAAAGTGGTGAAAATCACAAAAATGGGGTATATAAGTGACATAGGTATCGCTTAAGCGACCACCGGTTCACTTAAGCTACTATTCTTAAGTGAACAGGTGATGCTTAAGTGATACTCGCTTGTCAGCGGGTGTCGCGTAAGAGACCCTATTGTTTCTTAAGCTACAGTCATATACGTGACACAGGAGTCGCTTAAGCGACATCTCGACTGTTCAATCGAGTTTCTTAAGAAACCAAAATGTCACTTAAGCAGTGCACCAACTGAGTGATGCACTAGCTGGAGACTTGGATATTTTCAAGTCACTGTAGACCCATCGATATTCATCCAAAATCTCGAGAACACAAATGAACTCTACTACCCTATCAAATATTACACTCCGGACTCAATGATGATGCCAAAATTTTTTAAAAAACATCATTTTCACAAAGTTGACCCCCAAAACCTAATTTTCACAACTTTCTAAATTGAGGGTCCAAGGAGATATAGAAGTTGTAAAACCACACCAACCATCTTTCCAATGTAAAATCGATGTTTTGGATCCGTTGTCGCAGTATGTTTTGCCATTTGGTGCACGGATCAATAAATATTGACCAATGTTAACCAGTAAGCATTTTAAACCACTAAAAATCATGATTTCACATAAATCACACCGAAATGTACAATAAATTATGCCAATCACTTCCATACCTCAAAAATACCATAAAGAAACCATGTGGAGGGGTAAAATGGTCAAATCTCATAAATATAAATATTTCACATAAATCACCAAAAAATCAAGTCATTATATTATCCACCACTAAAAAACTAGTTCATCCTTAAACTAAAGGCAAGAGAAATACCTGAGACTGCAAAAACTGGGGATTACTACTACGTATACCAAACTCGACCTACCAAGTAGCCTCATCTATGGGTCAATGTCTCTACTGCACCTTAACCACTGGAATATCTCTAGAATGCAACCATCTAATATCCCTAGCCAAAATAGAGATGGGCTCCTCAACAAAAGACAACCTCTCATCTAACTAGACTAAATCCCAATGAATAACAAGAGACTCATCCGGAATGTAACGCTGAAGCATGGAAACATGAAAAGTTGGATGAAAAGATGATAAATCTGGGGGAAATGCCAACTCATATACTACATCACCAATAGTTTAAAAAATCGCAAAAGGTCCAATAAACCTAGGGTTAAGGTTACCCCTCTTCTAAAACCTCATCATGCCCTTTATGGGTGAAACATTAAGGAAAACTTAGTCACCAACACCAAATCTCAAGGCACGATGTCTATAGTTTGCATAGAACTTTTGCCTACTCTGAGTTGCTAGACGTCTATCCTGAATGATTCAAACTCTATCCAAGGAATTACAAAGCAAATTTGTACCTCGAGGTCTATTCTCAAAAACCACAAACTAACCAACTGGAGAGCGATAATGCCTACCATACAAATCCTCAAAAGGAGCTATATCAATACTGGAATGGAAGCAATTATTATATGCACACTACACCAAAGCTAGATGTTGCTCTCACTATCCATCAAAGTCCATCATACAAGCACGGAGCATATCCTTCAAAATCTGAATAGTCCACTCCGACTGACCATTGATCTGGGGGTGAAAAGTCATGCTAAGATTAATCCGGGTACCCAATTCCTCCTAAAAGTTTTCCAAAAGTGAGATGTGAACACTGAACCTCGATTCGATATGATAGACACTCTCACACTATAAAAATGCACAATCTCACAAATATAAATATGGGCCAACCTCTTAAGACTGAAAAAAACCTGAATTGAAATCATAAAGAAGTATGAGGCAACCTAGTCATAAAGTCTATAGTGATCTGCTCCCATTTCCACATAGGAATGGGTTGCCTCTACAGCAATCCACTAGCCCTCAAATGCTCGACCTTCACCTGCTGGCAATATAGCAATGAGCTACAGAGTCTTCTATTACTTATACCACTCCACTAGTAATGCTGCCTCGAGTCACGATATATCTTAGTCACCCCCAAATGGATAGAATACCTAGAACAATAAGCCTCCTCTAAAATCAATCCAATCTAATCACCCACAATTGGCATATAAACTCAACCTCCAATCCTCAAAACACCATCGGAATGTAGTGAGGCTTCCTTAGCCTCACCAATCAACACTTTATCCCTAATTACTCTCAACCCAACATCATCAAATTGATGAGCACAAATCTACTCCATCAAAGAAGACCTAGTCTCCACGAATGTCAAAACACACCCAATTATTGAAATATCAAGCCTAACTATTTGGTTAGCTAAAGACTAAGCCTCTAAGGCCAAAGGCCTCTCCTGAGTTAAAAGATTAGCCAAGCTACCTACGCTAGTCGACTTTCAGATCGAGGCATCTGCAACCACATTACCCTTGCCTGAATGATAGAGAATAGTCAGGTCATAATCCTTAAGCAACTCAAGCCAACAATGCTGCCTCATATTAAGATCTCATTGGGTAAAGAAATACTAAAGGCTACGATGATTTGATAAAATCTCACAACGGACTTCATACAAGTAGTGCCTCCAAAACTTTAAAGAAAATACAATCGCGTAAACTATAAATCATGGGTAGGATAATTCCTCTAATGGGGCTTAAATTGACAAGAAGTATATACAATTATCTTACCTTCCTAAATCAATGGAAAACCTATACCAATACGTAAAGTATCACAAAAGATGGTAAAACCCATGCCCTTATTGGGAAAAGTCAAGATAGGAGATAATGTCAACAAATCCTTGAGCTTTTGAAAGCTTGCCTCACAAGCATCAGATCACCAAAAATAAATCTTCTTCTAAGTCAATTTAGACAGTGGAGTCGCAATAGATGAAAATCCCATAATAGAATATCGATACTAACCTACCAAACCAATGAAACTTTGAATCTCGATAGGAGAAGTAGGCCTAGCCCAATCACAGATCATAGAAATCTTGGCCGAATTGATCATAATACCATTCTTAGTTGCCACATGACCAAAGAAAGAGATAGACTCCAACAAAAACTCACACTTAGAGAACTTATCATACAACTTCTCATCTCTCAGTCTCTAAAGTATAATTTGCAAATGTCCCTTATGATTGGCCTCACTCTTGGAATATCTATCAGTACAATAACAAAGGAGTTGAGATACGGTCAAAATACCCGGTTCATAAACTCCATGAATGTTGTTAGGGCATTGTTCAACCCTAAGGAAATGACCAAGAACTCATAATGACCATACCGTGTCCAAAAAGTTATCTTTGATATATCTGAAGTTCTAATCCTCAATAGGTGATACCCGAATCTCAAATCAATCTTAAAAAATATTGAAGTACCCTGAAGCTGATCAAGAAAATCATCAATAGGCATAGACCCATCTTTTTTTCATATCCAAGACAGGCACACTCCAAGGTGATATACTAGGTTGTAATAATCCCATATCCAACAACTACTGGAACTGATCCTCAATTTTTTTAACTCTACTTGCGCCATCCTAAAAGGAGGAATCAATATAGGCTTGGTGTCTATCTCAACATCAATGGCAAATTCAATATCATGATTCGAAGGCATACCAGGAAAATTCATAAGAAAAACATACATGAACTTATGAACAACACAAATAAAATCCAAAGAAAGAGGTACAGAAACACTAGTATCACAAATATGAGTAAAATAAGACAAATATCCCCTCTCAACTAAGAAATATGCTTGATGAAAAGATATAACTCTGTTAGGACCCGATGAAGCACACCTTTCCAATTGATCCTTGGCATACCTGATGAAGCTAAAGTCACATTCTTAGCATAACAATCTAAGATAGAAAAGTAAGAAGCCAACCAATCCATACCTAAAATGACATCGAAATCCACCATATCTAATAAAAGTAGATCTACCCAAGTCTCACTCCCAACAAAAGTCACAATGCAGGATTGGTACACCTGACCCACTACTAACGAGACTCTTACATGGGTAGATATACAAATAGGCACTCTAATAGAATCACTAATAGAATCAATGCCCAAAGAAAAATATGCAGACACATAAGAGAAAGTCGATCTTGGATCAAGTAACACAACTAGATCTAAAACAAATAGGGACAATACTTGTGATAACAACATCGAAAGCCTCTGTCTATGGTCTAGCAGGTTTAGCATAGCACTGCCCATGACCACTACCTAATTGAGTAGCCCCACAACCACTACCATGGGTACCACTACTTCTTCCCTATGCACCTCTAGTATAACCTCTACCTCTCACAATAGAAATAGGACTAGCTATAAACACACAATGGGGTAATCCTTGACCAAATATCCAATCTTGTCACACACATAGCAAACTCTACAGCCTAACTTAATGCAAAGAGGTAAGACTGGGCTAAAATGACCACCCAAAGCTGCTAGAAGGAGGTACGATTGGGCTAAAATAACCACACAATGCTATTGAACTAGAAGACCCACTACCTAAACTCCATAAACCTATCATCACTAGTCTACCATGATTCATATGGAAACCTCTAGAATCCCTACCTCGAGAAGTGTGACCTCTGAACTTGCACTGATGAAACACTTTCTTGGTGCCTCCTTGAGATGCTCGAAGAATAGACCCAGTCATCTCAGCATGATCCACTATACACTGGAAAGATACTCCATACACTACTATAAAAGTTATACCTATTTGAAGAGAAATATCTAACCCCTTTAAAAACTTTTATCTTCTCAGATTTGGTATCAATATTGGCATAAGAATATCTAGGCAACGCATAAAAGTGTGCCTCATACTCTAAAATAGTCATGGAGCCCTACTCTAGGTGATCAAACCCATCTCTCAGCTAATTCCTCAGATTGAAAGGCATAAACCAGTCTAAAAAGGCCTCAGCAAACTGATCCCAAGTTATCTTAGGAGAATCAAGAGGTCTGCAGCCAACAAATGACCTTCATCAATCTCTAGTTGCATCTCTCAACTGATAAGTAGTATAAACAATCCTATGCAACTCAAGTGAACAAATATTATGCAACTTCTCATGGCAGTCAATTAAGAAATCAAAGGCATCCTTGCCTACCGCACCTTTAAACCTAGGAGGCCTCAAATGGGTGAATCTCTCAAACCTATTTTGATCCTCTAAAGACATAAATTTTCTCATAATGAAAGGAGGCATAGTAAATCTAGCTAGCTAAGATCCCACCTGAGAAGGTAATATAGACAAAGGTTGAAATCCTGACCTCAGAATACCATACTTAGATACAGGCACAGAAGAAGGTATAACTCTTAGTCTGTGGAGTGCCAAAATCAAATATTGGTACCATTGGAGGATCAACTCTTGGGACTAAAGACCAAAACCAGGCTCTGGCATAAATAGAGATACAATACAAAGAGTTAGAGGAACACCAGGTGCATTCAAAGGAGCACCCTCCAAATGGGTTAACAAGCAAACCAGTAACCCCTCTAAGACTGTAGTAGAAGAACTCGGTGGAACTGAGGTAGATCCTACATCTCCAACATGCTCAAACCAAGGCTCAAGAAATATCCCCAAGCACTACCACTAGATGAGATAGATCCTCTTGCCCATCCTCTACCTTGAGAACATCTATGACTTGTGACTCACTCTCTAGATTAGGATCTCTTCTATGATGAAGGCTCTACTTCTCTGAGTTCACGATATCTAGTCACACCATCTGTATAAAAAATAGTAAAATATGAATTACAACACAAGGTATAAAAGATCCACACAATAAGGAACAAAATAAGGAAAGTTTCCTAAAGACATCTTATAGCCTCTCAAAAATAAATACAGACGTCTATGTACCGATCTGCGCGACTCTATTAGACACACTGTTCTTACACTATTAAGACCAATTAATCTATCAACCTTGATACTAATTTTTCACGACCCAAAAACTAAAGGCCATGATGGAACTTATCGCGGCAAATGTTAACAAGTAAGCCTACCACCCAAAATAATATAAAATAAAATATAATACCAAAACCCAAGGAAAAACTCTTAGAATAGAGTTGAACCACATACATATAGTGGGAAATACACAACCAATGAATCCCATACAATAACCTAAAACTTGGTGTCATAGTGTAAGAACTAACTAAATAACTCAAAGCAAATATACATAAGATAACTAAAAAGGAAAAACTTTATCTCTGAATATAAATAAGACACAGTCTAAGTAAGAAAAGGTTGCAGTCAACTCCAGATGCATAGATCAACTGGTACCTCAAATAGAATCCAAGTACCACCTGAATCAACTGTCATGCGGTGCAGTCATACCTAGATCTTTACCAAAAAATGCATTAGGGGTGCGTACGGTCCACTTGTACTCAGTAGGTATCATAGGCCGACTAAGAAAAGTAGAAAATAAAGCATACAAAATACACATTATGGGCACGTCACCTGCAATTAGAAAATATCCCAAATGATAGTCTGCATCGTCTCCACTAACCATTCTACAATATTCAGATATACTACTCGCAGATATAAGAAGGAAACATAAGTATACAGATATCACAAATACAAAAATGAAAAATAAGTAAACATAGGTAGATATCACATCAAAACGATAATACAATAGGAATGAGCACAATATATGATATCCAATGAAGGAGAGGTTGATGATGGTGTGATGTACGAGGTTGTCGCACAACCTTTGTATACACCTACCGAGCTATACTCCTAAGTTAGGACCAATGGGTGGTTCGTCAAACCATATACATCTAATATATAATCCAATATCCATAGCTCCTCTTCGATACATACATCGATAGAGGGTTTTTAAAGATGTCATATTTTTTATCTGAAAAAGTCAGTATTTCCAGTATTTGTATGGGTGGTACCAATGTTTCATAAATGTATATGATATGAGGATGTAATGCTCACAACCAACTAAAATGAGAATTTCCAAATCCAAATAATATACCAATCTACGTGTGCCAAAATCCACTCAATATACCAATTATCCATTATCCAATATAACCCATATGCAAACAAAGCAACATACATAATAATACATTATTGATGCCACATAAATTTTATTAAGGTTTTTTACTATAAAGATATAATCAAATAAACCTACACAAGGCCAACCACATGATATAAGACCCCACACGATGACTATTTTGACCCAAACCAGGGCTTGGTAATGATAGGTATCTCAAGTCTATAGAGGACCGGAGACCACCCCCTTAGCCTATTCCAACCTGACCAATATCTATATATCATAAGAGATTATAGGTGAATCCAAAAGTCTAAATGATATCAATATCCAGAACCAGTATCAGATGACAACTATAATACTTAAGTCCACAGTAGTCCGAGAAGCCTTTAACAAAACTGAGTACCAATAAAGGGTCGGTACATACCCCCGACCATAGCCAAAACCAAACTGAAATAAAGTCTAAGGCAAGATAAACCAAACATGAAATAAAGACTTTTGAAGGATGGGAGCTCACCACTATAATTCAATGCCCAAACAATTGACGAACACCTAATCATTGTGCAAGAAAGGTAGACTTGCCTTTAGATCCTGTATTTTGTGGGGATATAATATATGAAGATGGTTAGCGATAGGATCACTAGAATATAACTCAAGGATAAAAGAGTAAAGTAATGCCAAAATCTATCATATAAAAACCAGTAAAGCCAATGCACAATATTATATGCAGGACATAAATATATATATCATATGCTGGGAAAAGGGAACAAGGCTTAGAATGAATTTTTGAAACATTAACCTGGACTGTATAGCTTAACCGTCCTAAAACCACCAACAGGCTATATGGGTTCAGCCCCCCTGCTAAAAGGGCCCTAGTGCAAGTTAGTCGCATGACCAGAGAAAAGAACCTTATATGACTAGTACATCCCTAAAATATAAAGTGTGACATTATTCACACGATCACCAAGACCACTCTCACATGACAAACATGAGTTTCCAGTGTCGGCCCCCCCGGGACCTCCATCTTCCACGACTTTTCTACAAAACCCCTTTAAGCCCATATTAAAATTATTTAAATATTTCCAACAATTTTCTAAGGAGTCTTTTAATTAGGAATTAACTGTTGGTTTCGTCATACCAAAATTAGAGCTTGCAAGTCTATTACCTTATGCCATATAAACCATTAAATCAAATTAAACTTCACCATTTCCAATTAAACCAAAATTATTTATAATCAAAATAGGATCTCCAAGGCCTTTCCAAAACCATATGAAACCAACCAAAACCAATTCATGTTCCTTTAACCATTTATGCAATGCAAAGATTTCACGAATAGTCAAACTATGTAACAAAATCATATTCAATGGAATTTCACAAATAGTTTAAGGGCATACAATTTCCAAGACTAAAACCAAGTAATTGGGTAATCCATAGTACCCCAGAATTCAATTTACCATTTCCATGTACCCCACCATATTCGCAAACATTAATAACGCGTGATTGTTTCATATTAAACCATGGAAAATTAAGTTAAAAATCAATCATGTCTGATGCCCTCAACTAAACCAAATCCCATATCAAAACCATGAATTTAATATCAATTTACACCATTAATAAAATTATAAATTCAAGGGAAAGAGTTATATGCCTTAAACACAAGAGAATTGGAAAGAGATTCGAAGCATGAAGCCCAAAAATTGAATGTACGGTGGAATCCTTAGTCTTGCTAGGGTCTTGAGTTAAGAATAAATTTTGGGATATATTTCCTCTTAAAACTGAAGTAAAGGGGTTTTATAGTGTTTAAGAGTAGTGCTTAAGTGGAAAGACCCTTTTTCCCCTCATCCCTTTTTGATAACCACAAAACAACCGCTAAGAATCAAAGGTTTGTGGCACGGACCTCATCATAGAAGCCCAGCCTCCGTGTTGTGGACCCTGTCATGGAGCACAGCCTCTATGTCACATAGGCTAGTCTCTAAGATAGCCTCTATGGCACGTTGCTACCGCGGAGGCTTGTTGTCTCTAGGGTCTGAAATTACCCCGAACCTGATCTTAGGTGTATTTATACGCCTAAGCACCATAATTTATCCATATTTTAGCTATGTTTAGAGAACAAAGTGCCTAGCTTCTTATGTTTTTACTCTACTTCTATGTAATTGAGCTAACCGATGTGATTAGCATAATTTTAGGTATTAATAAGGTAGATGAAGACAGTATGGGACTATGGAATGCGGATGGCATATGACACAAGATAGAGTAGCAACCTGGACCAAATGTGGCGCCTAGAAATTACAATCTGGACCAAATGTGGCGCCTAGAAACTATGTCCAAGACTAGTTTGTCATTTATAATTAGTTCAGGGACATTAGAAGGCAATTATGAGAGAAAAGATTATTAAAAGGCTTAATGCTGAATTTTTAAGGAGAATTCAATTATTCTGTATTATTCAGAGAAAGGAGAGTGGCGACTTAGCTTGGAGAGAGAAAAAACATTTTCTCTCTTGTTTTCACGATTCACACACCAAGATCTTCTTCTAGTTTTTGGTATGATGAATATATTTATGATGCTTTTCGTTTTATTCATGAGTAGCTAAGTTTATTAGTTAGGGTTATGGAAGCCTTGTAGCATACAATCTATTACTTTGGGTTTTGAACTCATTATGCATTGACTTGTTTATATCATACTCTCTTCGCTTATCTTGAATTCTCGTGGTTGCAAACATAGATGCCTTAAAATGCAACTTGTTCGAAAGAAAGGTTGTTGTTAGGAAAAGAGAGTAGTGACAAGAAAATAGGATTACCAACCCCTATTTCATAAGTTAATGCCTTAGCAGGATTAACTACTTGGAGATTTCGTATTGTTTTTGGTAAACGCTTTTGATTCGAGAGAACTAAAGTTAATTAGTCCTTGATGGTTGAGAAACACTAGGATTATGTTATTAAATGCAATACGTTTCTCTGTAAACACGATGCATGTATGAATTCTTAAAGCCCATAGTTAGAAAGTATTGAAAACTACAAGGTGGACATAACCCTAGCTTGCTAATTCTCTGAATCTGAATACTACTACACATATTTCATCTTGTTCAACTGAAACCATTAATTTGTGAACTGAATCAAATCCACAATATTTATTTTACGAAATCAAACAATTAAAAGTCAACTAATCTGCATACAACTTAATTAGTACCATATTCCCTGTGGGATTCGACCCCAATCTAGTTGGGTTATAAATTTGACAACGACCGCTTACTCTCTCATACGAGAGGTGTAATTTGGGCGTATCAGAACCCCGTTTGAAAATTTTGAAACTTATCCAAGCTACTCGTTTAACATCCCCAAAATTTTGAAACTTATCCAATCACCCACACCAAACTCCAACTTTTTTTTGCCTTATATCTACGTAAGACTTTTGGCAACTTTGGGTTGTCTAAAGTCTATCCCGAATCACCTTCATATTTCCATAGCTTGGTGAACTAAATTAGAACTGAACCATCTTACTTTAGCAACTTCGAACCATATGATAGGATATCTATACCACATACCATACAATGCCTCAAACGGGGCCATACCAATGCTAGAATGATAGCTATTATTGTACTCAAACTCTACAAGAGTCAAGTGGTCAACCCAACTACCACTAAAATCAATCACGCAAGCCCGAAGCATATCCTCTAAAGTCTGAATAGTCCTTTCCACCTGTCCATCCATCAACGGGTAAAAAGCGGTACTAAGGGTCACCGTAGTCCCTAAACCTTGTTGAAATGACCGCCAAAAATAAGATGAGAACTAAGCATCATGATCTGAGATAATGGAAATCAGTTCACCATGCAACTTTACAATCTCTTGAATGAACAATCATACATAATCCCAGCCGAATAATTAGTCCTCACTTCCCATTTCCATACAGGCAACTTAATCTCTTGGAACAACCCACCAGGCCTCAAGTAGTCCACTTTAACTTGTTGACATACTATCCACTTAGCCACAAAATTAGCTACATCCCACTTCATGTTAGTCCACCAGTAATTATCCTTAAGATCATGATACATCTTTGTCAAACTAGAGTGAACCAAATAACAGGACTCATGGTCTTTAGCCAAGATTCTACCTCGCAGCCTATCCATATCAGGGATACATAACCTACCTTGGTACCTCAAGACACCATCACCACCAATATCAAAAACTATCACCTTCTACTTACCCACATCATTCTTGATTTGAATCAAGATAGGATCCAACACCTGTTTTTCCTTTACGTCAGCACCAAGAGATGACTTTGCCACCTCTTGCATGAATACACCACCATTCTTAGAATACAGGAGATGAACTCTAAGATTATCCAAATAGTGAATATCATTCACCAAGTCCCATTTTTCCTCATCCACATGAGATAATCTTCCCATAGATAACTTACTAAGAGCATCAGCAAATGCTTTAGCTTTACCTGGGTAATAGTTAAGACTCGTGTCATAGTTCTTGTACAAGTCAAGTTATCTTATTTGTTTGAGATCCAACTCCCTCTGGGTGAACACATACTGCAGGATTTTATGATCTGAAAAGTTGTCAACATGGACACCATACAGATAATGCTGCCAAATCTTCAATGCAAACTCTACAGCCAACAACTCTAAATCATGAGTCAGATAATTTCTCTCATGATCTTTCAACAGCCTAGAAGCATACGCTACAACCTTACTATGCTGCATCAAAATACAACCAAGTCCCACACAGGACACATCACAGACTGAAGCTGAAGCCAACTTATCTTTAAGTTTTTCAAAACTCCCCTCACAAGCATCAGACCACAAAAACTTTTCCTTCTTTTGAGTCAACCTAGTCAAAGGAACAACAATAGATGAAGAGCTCTCTACAAACCTCGTATAGTGACCCGGTAAACTCAAGCAACTCCAAATATCAATTGGATTCGTGGGTCTAGGCCACTTTTTGACCACCATAAATTTTTGAGGATCCACCATGATCCCCTCACTAGAAATGACATAATCTAGGAAAGTAACAACATTAAGCCAAAACTCACACTTTAAAAGGTTAACATATAATTCCTGATCCTTTAGGGTCTACAACATAACACAGAGGTGATTGACATGATCTACCTCATTCTTCAAATATGCTGAGATATCATCAATAAATATAATCACGAATAAGTCCAAAAACTGATAGAATACCCAATTTATGAGATCCATAAATGCCGTCGAGGCATTGATCAAATCAAAAGACGTTAACAAGAACTCAAAATGCCCATACCAAGTACAAAAGGCAGTCTTAGGGATATCCTCCTCCCTAATATTTAGTTGATGATATCCCAAATAAAGATCAATATTAGAGAAATACTTAGCCCTATAAAGCTGGTCAAACAAATTATCAATCCTAGGAAAAGGGTACTTATTCTTCACCGTCACCTTATTCAATTTACGGTAACCAATACACATCTGAAGAGAACCGTTCTTATTATGCATAAAAAGAATGGGAGTACCCCACGGAGACACACTAGTGTGAATAAAACCCTTGTCAAGAAGATCCTTCAACTGCTCCTTGAGTTCCTTCAACTCAAATGGAGCCATTCTATAAGGAGGGATAAAGATAGGATGAGTATCCGAAATAAGATCAATCCTAAAATTAATTTCCCTATCAGGAGGAATACCACGAAGATCATCAGGGAAAACCTCAAGAAATTTACTAACCATGAGAATGGATTGTAAGGAAGGATCTTTCAAATTAAAATCTTTAACTCAGAGCAAATGATAGATATACTCTTTGGAAATCAATTTTTGGGATCTAAGATATGATATGAACCTCTCCTTAGGCACTAGGGAACTCCCTTCCTACTCAATAATTGGCTCATTAGGAAATTTAAAAGTGACCTTATGGGTCCAAAAATCTAAGGAGACATAACATAAGTGCAACCAATCCATCCTTAAAATAACATCAAAATCTATCATGTCTAATCAAACAAATCCACCAAAGTTTCGCTACCACTAATAAATCCCACACAACCCTTATAGACTTTTCTGGAAACCACAGAGTTACCCATAGGGTAGAAACAGAAAAAGGGTCTAAAATATACTCGGGACCAAAACTAAAATGCACAACCACAAATGGGGTCATACAAGAAAGAGTAGACCTCAGATCAAGCAAACAATACACATCTTAAGTAATGAGTTTCAATTTACCAGTGATCACATTAGGTGATGTCTCAAACTCCTGATGGGTAGTACGAGCACATAGATGATTTCGGCCAATCCCGGTACTAGAAATGGCAGCCCTAGGTCCAGGAGTTGATGATGTGGAAATCAGAATCTTATTGTCTCCTGAAGCAACTTTTCCCCCTGGGCAATCCCTTAGCATATGTTCTAGCTGGCCATAATAGAAACACAGATTCTTTCCCCCTCATAGAAACCACGATGTAACCTACGATAAAATCTATAAGAGGGATATGATGGAGCTGACTGGGGCCCACTAGCTTAGGATTGGGCACCCTATGCCCTATAACCATCACTATTCTAAAAATAATGATCTACGGAAGGCTTTGGATAAGGTGCACTAGCCATCAAATAAGAACTCGAGTTATCCCACTTATTCTTAGACCAGTTTACTCTATCCCTACCACTCTGCTACTGACCTTTATCTTGATTCGAATATTAAAACTTTTTACTATGCCTTTCTCTCATCTTTACCTTCTTTTTCTTCTCCACCTCAACCTGTTACATGTGTACCACAAGTCTAGAGATGTCCATGTCCTTGTTTAATAAGGCAACCTTACTCTCAAAAATCAACTAACAAGACAAACTAGAAGTAAATTTCCTCAGTCTAGACCTTATGCTAGACACTAGCTTGGGATCATATCGAGATAACTGATGGAATTTCAAAGCATACTCCTTCATTATCATCCTCAATTTCTTCAAATTCACAAAATCCTCTATTTTTTCCTCCCTCAACTCCCGAAGAAAGAAGTGACCAAGAAAAGCACTAGAGAAATCATCCCATAAGGCAAACTTAACACCATCACCCCTAAACTACTCCCACTCTTTGTACCATTGGTATGCCACATCTTTTAACTGATTAGCAGTGAATTCCATACCCTCTACATCAGTAGCATACATACCCCAAAAGATCTTCTCCATCTCATCAATGAACTCTAAGAATCCTCCACAACCATAGTACCAATGAAAGTCGGAGGGCTCAACCTTATAAACTGGCCAACTCTAGTGGCCTTAGAAGAACTCACAACAATACCAGTAAAACCCATCTAACATAACTGAGATATCACCAATTGGGTCAACAGATGAATATATTGGCAAAACTTAGCATTAGTAATATCTACCTGAGTAACTGGTCTGAGTTCCACCAGTTGGAGAAAGATCAGTGGGGATAGGTGGAATTCTATGAGAATAGTCAAAAGTCGCAACCCTAGATCAGGTTTACAGACCAGGAGTAGGACTAGATTTATCCTCATGGTCCCCAGATGGGATAGAAAAGTTTCCATGAACATTAAATTATTTGGAAGGTATGGTCTGAAAGTGAATAAACGAGAATTAGAGAGATCAAAGACCTTAAACTCTATAGTCCAAAAATAGACAACAAGAAAGAGAAATATTCCTAAATGCATTGTAGCCTCTCCCTTATAAGTGTGGTGCGCTACACACCCATAAAAGAGACTCTACTTGAGATGGCTTGTGGACACCTCATAACACTAAAACCTAGCTCTAATACAAACTTTTTCACAACCCAAACTAGGGTCTGGCCGTGATGGGTATCTCAAGTCCATGGAGGACCAAAGACTACCCTCTTAGCCTATTCCAACCTAACCAATATGTATAAAACATAAGAGATTATTGGTGAATACAAAAGTCTAAATGACATCGATATTCAAAACCAGTATCAAATGACAACTATAAACCCACGTCCACATTAGTCCAACAAGCCTCTAACAAAACCGAGTACCAATAAAGTGTCAGGATATGCCCCCAACCATAGCCAAAACCAAATTGAAATAAAGTCTAAGACAAGATAAACCAAACATTAAATCAAGAATTCTGAAGGATAAAAGCTCACCACTTTAAGTCAACGCCAGAACAATCCATGAACACTTGATCACTGCACGAGGAAGGTAGTCTTTTATTTGGACCCTGCATTACATGGGGATATGGTGTCTGAAGATGGTTAGCGGTTGGAGAGCTAGCATGTAACTCAAGGATAAGGGAGTAAGGTAATGCTAAAATTCATCATATGAAAACTAGTAAAACCAATGCACAACATAATTATATATCATATGTCGGGAAAAAGGAACAAGGCTTAGCAAAAATTTGTAAAACATTAACTTGGACTGTGTAACTTGACTATCCTAAAACCATATATGGGCTATATGGGTTCAGCTCCCCCGACTAAAAGGGCCCCAGTGTGTGTTAGCTGCACGAACGAAGAAAAAGAACCTGAGATGACTAGTATATCCCTAAAATATAAAGTGTGACATCACGGACACGGTCTTCGAGACCACCCTTACATTGGCAAACATGAGTGTCCAGTGTCTGACCCCCCGGGACCTCCACCTTCCACGACATTGCTACACAACCCTCTTTAAGCCCATATTAAAATCATTTACACATTCCCAATCATTTACCAAAGATTCTTTTCACTATGCATTAACCATTGGTATAGTCATACAAAACATAGAGCTTGCAAGTCTATTACCTTATGTCGTATAAACCATTAAATCAAACTAGACTCCACCATTTCCAATTAAACTAAAACCATTTATTATTAAACCATGGACACCAAAGTCTTTTAAAAACCATATGAAACAAACAAAAACCAATTCATGTTCCTTTAACCATTTATGCAATGTAAAGATCCCAAGAATAGTCAAACTATATGACAAAATCATATTCCATTGTAATTTTACAAACAGTTTGAGGTCATACAATTTCCAAGAACAAAACTAAGTAATTGGGGAATCCATGGTACCCCGATAATCAATTTACCATTCCAATGCAAACCACCATATTCATAAACATTAATAAAGCATGATTATTTCATAATAAACCATGGAAAGTCAAGTTAAAACCAATCATGACCGATTCCCTCAACTAAACCAAAACCCATATCAAACCCATGAATTTAACATTAATTTATGCCATTAATGAAATTATAAATTCAAGGGAAAGAGGTACATGCCTTAAACACAAGAACACAAGAGAATTGGAAAGTGATTCGAAGATTGGAACCCAAAAGTTGAATGTATTTTGAGTTAAGAATAAATTTGGGGATATATTTCCCCTTAAAACTGAATTAAAGGGGTTTATAATGCTTAAGGGTCATGCTTAAGTGGAAAGACCCCTTTTCCCCTCGTCTCTTTTAATAACCAACAAAATAGCCGCTGAGAATCAAGGGTCCATGGCACAGACCTCATTGCAAAGGCCCAGCATTCGTGTTGTGGACCCTATCGCAGAGCACAACCTCTATGTCACAGAGGCTAGTCTCTATGATAGCCTACATGTTACACTGCTATCGCAGAGGCTTGTTGCCTTCGGAGTCTAAAATCACCCCGAACCCTGTTCGAAACTCATTCAGGCTACCCATTTAATATCCCCAAATATAGTTTGGGTCAAAAATTGACATTTCAAGTACAGGAAGGCCAAAAATAAATAGATCCAAATTTGAGGGTGTTACAGTCACACATAACAAAAAATATGTCAAACCCACCAATTATCAATAATATTTTCTCCCACATGGGCACACCACAATAATATAGCCATTTTCATAATAGGTTCCCATACCCTTAACATGATTTTTATACCAATATTAACTACTCAGCCCAGTGTGAAGAAAGTTAATCCATAACCTACCTAGAATGTCAAAAACATGTACAAACAAGCCTTTACCTCACGAATGAACTTGGAACTAACTAAAACATACAAATATAAATCTATTCATCAAAAGAAACCTAAAAATACCCATATTTCCCACTTTTGGGTCGAGGTCAAAACGGATCCCTGAAATAGATTTTTTGAAAAACAAATAGGAATTTTAATACAACAATATATTTTTCGTGATTAAAGGAACTTATAGAAGAAAAAACAAGTAAAAATGGGTTGAAATTGGGGTTTAAATAAAAAAAATACTAATTTAGTCCTTCCGGGCCAAAATCTCCAAATTTTACTTTTGGAATCAAGTTTTAGAAGGATATAAATAACAAGAATTGAAGAAAAATAACCAAAATAAGGATTAGGAGCTTACCTAAACTTGAAAATGGAAGAAATTGCTCAAAAAATCAAAAATCCAAGCCCTAAGTCTAAAAAATGATGAAAATCATGAAAATGGGGTATATAAAGTGACACAGGCATCGCTTAAGGGAACATAGAGTTGCTTAAGAGGCTATTACTTAAGTGACCAGGTGTCACTTAAGCAATACTCGCTTGTCAGTGGGTGTCATGTAAGCGACCCTATTGTCGCTTAAGTGAAAGTCGAGTAAGTGACACAGGAGTTGCTTAAGCGAAAGTTTGACTGCTCAATAGGGTCGCTTAAGTCACCAAATATCACTTAAGCGGTGCACCATCTGGAGACTTGGAGAATTTCAAGTCATTATGCACTTATCAGGATTCATCTAGAATCTCAAGAACAAAAATGAACTATGCTATCCTATCAAATTTGATGCTCCGAACTCAATGGTGCTATTCAATTTTTGAAAAAATATCATTTTCACAAAATTGACCCCAAAATACAATTTCACAACTTTCAAAACTGAGGGTCAAAATAAGATATAAAAGTCATAAAACCACACTAACTATGTGACCATCCTAAAATCAATGTTCCAGATCTATTGGAGCAGTTTGTTTTACCATTCAATACAAATATCAATAAATGATGACCTAAGTCAACCAATAAGCCTTTTAAATCACCAAAAATCACAATCTCACATATATCACATTGAAATGCATTAAAAATCATGCCAATCATCCCCACACCCCAAAAATATCACAAAGCAATCATGGGGAGGAGTAAAATGGTTAAATCTCCCAAAAATAAATATTTAACATAAATAACCAAAAATTAAGTCGTTACACTAAAAGGTTCCGACGTGGCTCTCCGTTTTGCTACTCTGGAAAAGGTAAACACATCTTTGTATCATTATTTCTTCAGTTATATTTTCTTTTTCTTCTTCTCTTCCTTTACATTTGTAGCAATTTTTATCCATGGAAATGGTGGGATTATTAGTTGTAGACGGTTTTGAAAGCCATATGATCTTGAGATAACTGATTGTTTTTTATTATGATCACTATTATTGTTTTAGTTATGTGGATTATTGTTCCTTTTTTTATTTTCTTTGAACTTGCAGATATATTCAAAATTTTGTCCTTAGTTCTTTTAATTTATTGTTCTTTTTTAATGTGGACTCATTTTTGATATACTGCTTTACTTCGGCTTAATATAATTTATCGACTTTTACTCTATTGCTTTCCTAAGCACTTCCCACTATTATTCATTATTTTCTTAGCATAATATTACCTTTTAAGTGTTTGATAAGTTGTTCATGAGAAGTAAATAATGAAATTATATCATGTTAGCATGTATTCAAGTTCATGTCATGTAAGTATTTGCTAGAATGTCCCAATGAATGAATGATGAACAACTAGCTATTTATCATATTTCAAGATTGTTTCATGTCTTCTAATTTATGCTATCGAGTCCTGGGGGTATTTAATACCCAACAATTTAGCTGATTACCTAAAGCCATAGTCAGTCTCAGGATAGTGTCAGTTATGTCACGATCAGTAGTACTCTCAGTCCATTACAGAACTCAGGAAGAATTCAGTACCATTCTGTCAGTCAATAGAACTCAGTGAACTCAGTTTAGTTCAGTTAAACAGTATGATTAGTAGCAGTTCAATCCAGCTTAGAACAGTTTAGAAATTAGTCCAGTGTCTATTTAGCTGGAAGTAGGATTCAACACTAAGTGAACCCAAGGATGGGGAATCACCTGCCAGTGGAGGGTGCGAGCCTTAGAAGTAGTCCTTGTTTTCTAGAACTATGTAGCCAACATAGGTTGAGACATCAACCTGCCAGTTGAGGGTTGATGAGGTGATCTACCTGCTAGTTGAGGGTACCACCGATCTCGTTCAGATCACCTACCAGATGAGGGTGACTCAGCTTGTCTTTACCCATGCACCCTTACAACTATGGTTACAGGTTGGACTCTAATCTATTCAGAAAGGGACATGTTGGTCAGATGATTACCTCCCACAGTCTCAGTTTTAGATTCTATCTTAGTATAAAACTCAGTTCATTTCTACAGATTCAGGACTATCAGACACAGTCACTCAGCTCAATACGGAACTCAGTATAGTTCCACCGAATAAGGACTGTCAGATATAGTCATTCAGTTACCAGTAATTTATTATCAATATACTTAGATATCAGTATTTAGACTCAGTATTCATTGTTATCACGATCTCAGTTACAGTTATGTATTCATGCATGTACTCTAATCTAGTTATACTCATGTCATTCAGTCAGTATTGTTCATACATATGAACCCATGTATTTCAGCCTACCTCACTTAGCATACCAGTACATTCAAAGTACTGGCGTATAATTTTCTCTTGCGCTATGATGTTTTATATCATAGGTTCAGACGCACGGGCTCCTAAGCACCCTTAGTAATTCAAAACTTTAGCAGTCAAAGTTAGTGGTGAGTCCTCATAGTTTGAGGACATGATTATTATTTCAGCATTTTAGTTTATTTTAGTAGTTCAGAGTTAGTTGGGGACTTGTCCCATTAACTCCATATTTCAGACAGTTTAGAGGCTTTTTCAGACTAGAGTATTCTCATACGAATGTTTCAGATTGGTATTGTTATACCGTATTCAATTTTATTACATTATTGAACCTTATGGCAAGTTTTTGCCTAATTTTTGTTATAGTATTATTATTCAGCTATTGCAGCAGGTACCAGTCATGGGTTGGCTTGTGGTCCTTCGGGATTATGAGCACCATGTAGCATCCAGGGTACAGACTCGGGGTATTACAAACTTGGTATCAGAGCCAAAGGTTCAACAGAGTACTAGGAAGTCTAAAAGTTTTATCTAATAGAATCTTATGAATGGGTGTGTAGAGCTCTACACTTATGGACAGGAGGCTAGGAGGTGTTTTAGGATAAATTTCCATTCTTTCAATATTTATGTCATGTGAGTGAGCATGATCTCTGATTAAACTCTGTCTAATCCTAGGTTCTCTTCTATTTACAGAATATGCCTCCAAAGAGGACTAAGGGAAGAGGAACGGGAGACCAGCCAGAACCCCATCCCATCCAGTCATATCCGTTGGATGAACACGTATCCCACACTGAGTTCAGAGCAGATTTCACAACCCTAGCTCATTCTATGGTAGCCTAGAATAAACGTCCAACTGCTATTTCAGCCAATCCAGTGGCCAACATTGATGTTGCCAGGATTTGAGATTTCACTCGAATGAACCCTCCATATTTTACTGGGTCTAAATCAGATGAGGACCCTCAAGAATTTCTTAATCAGGTGCAGAAAGTTACAGGTATTAAGGGAGTGATTACTTTTGAGAGCGCTTAGTTGGACGCATATCAGTTACAAGATGTGGTCCACTAATGGTTCAAATAGTGGAAAGCAAAAAGGGCCACAGATAGAGGGTCCATAGAATGGGAAGAGTTTGCCACTGCTTTTCTGGATAGGTTCTTCCCATTGGAGTTGAGGAAACCAAAGGTTTTGGAGATTATAAATCTGAAGCAGGCAACATGACAGTACAAGAGTATTCTCTCAAATTTACTCAATTAACCAGATATGCTCCTCATGTGGTGGCAAATAGTAGATCCAGAATGAGTAAGTATGTGTCTGACATAGTTAATAATATGGTTAAAGAGTGTAGGACAGCAAAATTGATTAAGGATATAGACATATCTAGGCTCATGGTCCATGCTCAGCAGATAGAGGAGGCTAAGAATAGGGAGAAAGAGAGGGAGAACAAGAGAGCAAGAATGAGTAGTTTCAACTTCTCTCAGTCTAAGTCAGAGGGTGGGAATCATTCTCAGTTCCATCTCTATTCTTAGCCAGTTCTTCTGTACCAAAATTCAGAGATGGCAATTGAGATAGGGCGTCAGGTCCTAAACCCCAGGGTAGTGTCAGTAGTGCACGAACTAATCTTCTTTGTCAGAAATATAGCAGAAATCACTAGGGTATCTGCAAAGCGAGCAGTGATGTATGTTTCGAGTGTGGAAAGCCAGGCCACAGAGTCATAGATTGTCCCCAGTCAACTTCTCAGGGTCAATATAACCATCCCCCAGCTCAGTCCGACTGCCCAAATCAGCAGGGCACCTCTTCCAGTGCCTCCAGTGGGCAGCGCCCAAAGAAACTCTATGCTCTTCAGTCCCAACAGGATTAGGAAAATTCTCCTGATATGGTCACTGGTACATTATAAGTTTTCTATTTACATGTTTATGCTTTGGTAGATCCAGGAGCTTTGTTGTCCTTTGTTACTCCATATATAGTCGTTGATTTCAGATTCAGTCCCAAAATTCTAGCAGAGCCTTTCTCAGTCTCTACTCCAGTGGGTAAATCTATCATAGCCCGAGAGGTATACAGGAACTGTCCGATTATGATACCTCATAAAGTCACTTTAGCAGACTTAGTCAAATTAAAGATAACTGATTTTGATGTCATTATTGGCATGGATTAGCTTTATTCCTGCTATGCCTCAGTCGACTACAGAAGTAGAATTTTTCGATTTGAATTTCTGAATAAACCCATCCTTGAGTGGAGGGGTAGTACTTCAGTACTTAGGGGTTAGCTTGTTTCTTACCTTCGGGTGAGAAAAAAATAATATCTAAGGGATGTTTCTACCATCTCGTTCGAGTACAGGACTCTAGTTCAGAAACCCCTACTCTTGAATCAGTGTTAGTAGCATGTGAATTCCTAGATGTGTTTTCCGAAGATCTTCCCAGAGTTTCTTCCAAAAGGGAAATCAACTTTGGAATAGACCTTCTTCCAGATACTCAGCCCATACCTATTCCACCATATAGAATGGCACCTACAGAACTCAGAAAATTAAAAGAACAGTTAAAGGATCTCCTAGATAAGGGATTCATCAGACCCGATATGTCCCCATGGGGTGCACCAATTTTATTCATGCGAAAGAAAGACGGTTCTCTTAGAATCTGTATTGATTACCGCCAACTAAATAAATTCATGGTCAAGAGCAAGTATCCACTTCCTATAATCGATGACTTGTTTGACCAACTTCATGAAGCCAGTTACTTTTATAAGATAGACCTCAGATCAGGCTATCATCAACTTAAAGTCAAAGAATGTGACATCCCGAAGATAGCTTTCAGAACTTGGTATGGTCTCTTCGAATTATTAGTCATGTCATTTGGTCTTACCAATGCCCCAGCAGCTTTCATGGACTTGATAAACCATGTGTTCAAGTAGTACTTGGACATGTTCGTCATAGTCTTCATAGATGACATTCTTGTTTACACCTGCAATGAGCATGATCATGCAAACCATCTCAGAATAGTATTGCAGACTCTCAAAAACCATCATCTATTGACCAAATTCAGTAAGTGAGAATTTTGGCTAAGGTCAATATCCTTCCTTGGCCATATCATTTTCGGGGATGGCATTAGAGTTGATCCCCAAAAGATAGAAGCAGTGAAAAACTAGCCTAAACCCATCTCTCCATCAAATATCAGGAGTTTCTTGGGATTGGCTGGCTATTATCGATGGTTTGTTAAGGGATTTTCATTTATTACATCCCCTATGTCTAGATAGACTCAAAAGAAAGTCAAATTCTAGTGGTCAAATTCTTATAAAAACTCGACTCACTACAGCTCCAGTTTTATACCAGATAGTTCAGATGGGTTTGTGGTATATTGTGATGCCTCCAGAGTCAATTTGGGGTGTGTTTTAATGTAGAGAGGTAAGTTCATAGCCTACGCCTCTAGACAGCTTAAGCTGCATGAAAAGAATTATCCTACTCATGATCTTGAGTTAGCAGCAGTAGTTTTTGCCTTACAGATTTAGAGGTGTTATTTGTACGGGGTGTACGTTGATGTGTTCACTAACCATAAGAGCCTACAGTATGTGTTCTCTCAGAAAGATTTAAACCTCCATCAAAGAAGGTAGTTGGAGTTGTTGAAAGACTACGACATGAGTTTTCTGTATCATTCAGATAAAGCCAATATAGTGGTTGAAGCTCTCAGTAGGATGTCTATGGGTAGTGTTGCTCATATGAAGGATGGTGAGATAAAGTTAGCTCAATAAGTTATCAGCTTGCTCAACTAGGTGTTTGCTTTGTTGATTCAGCATAAGGCAGTGTATGGGTACAGAGTAGTTCAGAATCATCCCTATTTTTTGAGGTAAAGAAAAAGTAGGATAGGGATCCCAGTCTAGTGAAGTTGAAGGAATCATTCAGAGATCAGAAGGTAGAGGTTTTCTCCCAAGGAGGAGATGGTGTTTTGTGCTTCCATGGTCGGCTATGTGTGCCAGGTGTAATTGACTTGAGGCAGCGAATTCTTGCAGAAGCGCATGGTACGTGCTACTCTATTTATCCAGGGGCCACTTAGATGTACCATGATTTGTGGGAGATCTATCGTTGGAGTGGGATGAAGAGATACATTAAGAGTATGTCGCTAAGTGCTCAACATATCAGCAAGTTAGGATCGAGCATCAGAAGCCAAGTGATACGCCCATATTACAACTCTTTTACAAGAGCGTAAGCGGTTGCTGAAAAATATAGAACCCAACTGGGTTGGGTGTTGAATCCCACAGGAAATACTGTGTTCACTAAGTATTGTAGTTATTATTAGACTGTTGATCGAAGGTTCCAGAATAAAGGGGGTTTTGATTTAAGTATGAAATAATAGTTTCAGTGTTACAGTGAAGCAATATATGTAATAATAGTTGAATATAGACAATAACAAGCTAGGGTTATGTCCACCTTATAGTTTTTAATATCTTCTAACTATGGGTGTTAAGAATTCATACATGCATGCACTTATAGAGAAACATATTCTAATTCTCAATCCAAGCGTTTCTCGACCATCAAGGATTAATTCACTTTAGTTCTATCTACTCAAAAGTGTTTACTCAATTATACAAAATCTCCAAGTTGTTAATCCTGTTAAGGCATTAACGTGTGAAATAGAGGTTGGAAACCCTATTTTCTTGTCACTACTTTCTTTTCCAAACATTAACCTTTCTATCGAACAAGTTATGTTTCAATGGCACATTCTCTATGTTTGCAACCACGAGAATTCAAGCATAAACAAGAAAGTATGATATAAGTAAATCAATGCATAATTAATTCAAAACCCATAGAAAGAAATAATATGCAACAAGGTTTCCATAACTCTAACCAATAAGCTTAGCTACTCATGATCAAAACAAAAATCATCATAAGTATATTCATCATACCAAAAACTAGAAGATAATCTTGGTGTGCGAATGGTGAACAAGAGAAAAAAATGTTTTTCACTCTCTCCCCAAGATAAGCCGCCCTTTTCCTCGTTCAAAAACTAATACAGAATAATGAATAATGAATCAAAAATCAGCATCAAGTCTTTTAATAATCTCTTCTCTCATAATTGCCTTCTAAGTCCCCAAACTAATTATAAATGATAAATTAGTCTTGGACATAGTTTTTAGACGTCATATTTGATCCAACAAGCTACTTTTCCTCTTGTGTGATTTGTCATCTTCAATCCATAGTCCCATCATGTCTTTATCTACCTCATTAACACCTAAAATCATGTTAATCACATAGCTTAGATCAATTACATCAAAGTAGAGTGAAAACATAAGAACTGGGCACTTTGTTCTCAAACTTAGCTAAAATATGGGCACGTGTTTTGGTGCTTAGGCATATAAATACACCCAAGATCACCAAGTGGGTCTATGCAGGAGTTCAGTATTCCTACCTGGAAGTAGGAAGGAATGAACATGGACTTTTTGATTGGTTTTCCTCATACTCGTCGCTAGCATGATTCAGTTTGGGTCATCGTAGATAGGATGACCAAATTAGCTCATTTCCTACCTATCCATACCTCTTATTCATCCAAGGATTATGCCAAACTCTATATCAGGGAGTTGGTCAGATTGCACGGTATTCCATTGTCCATTATCTCAGATAGAGGTACCCAGTTCACCTCTCATTTCTAGAAGGCATCCTTAGACAAATGGTCAAATAGAAAGGACTATTCAGACTTTAGAAGATATATTGTGAGCTTCTACAATAGACTTTAAAGGTAGTTGGGATGACCTCTTGCCTTTGATTGAATTCGCATATAACAACAGCTATCATTCCAGTAAACAGATGGCTCTATTTGAGGTGCTTTATGAGAAGAGGTATAGATCTCTTATTAGTTGGTTTAAAGTAGGTGAGGCCATAGTGGTAGGGCCTAACTTGGTATTTGATACCTTAGCGAAAGTTGAGTTGATCAGGGAAAGGCTTAAGATAGCTCAGAGCCGACAGAAATCGTACGCAGATGTACGCAGAAAGAATTATGAGTTTGAGATTGGTGATTTTGTGCATTTGAAAATTTCTCCTATGAAAGGAGTGAAGAGGTTTGTAAAGAAGGGGAAACTCAGTCCCCGATATGTCGGTCCTTACTGAATTCTTAGCCATTTCGGAAAGGTAGCTTACGATCTTGAGTTGCCTTTAGACTTAGCTTCAGTGCACCCAGTGTTCCATGTCTCCTTGCTTAAGAAATGCATAGGTGACCCAGCAGTCGTAGTCCCTATAGAGGGCATAGATATTCAGAATAGCCTCTCATATGAAGAGATTCCAGTTAAAATCCTTGATTATTAGATTCGCAGACTGAGGAACAAGGAAGTCCCTCTAGTCAAAGTTCTTTGGCGGAATCAGTCCGTTGAGGGGGCTACTTGGGAAGCAGAAGCAGGCATGTAGACCAAGTATTCTCACCTCTTCTCTGCAAACTCAGACGTAGCCCAAGGTAATAGTTTTTTCTGAAACTTACTCAGTCTCATGTTCATATATAGCTACCGACTTGGTATCAATTAATGTTGCATACTCAGTCATGCATTCACAAATTAGTTCAGTCATGTACCCATGCATTAGATATGCATGTTTAGTATATAAACTCATCTTATCAGTAATCCCAGTCATGCATTCATGAATCATGTCCAGCTATGTACGCATGCATCAGATATGCAAGTTCAGTATGATAATTCAGTATAGCTATAATCTCAGTCAAAAAATTATGCTTCAGTTGTGCATGTCTAGTGTCTAAATCCAGTCTATCAGTATTCTTAGCTTAGTCATTTTCATTCGAGGATGAATGTTCCCAAGGGGGACATATAGCTTAACTCAGTTTTTTGAGCTTGCTAAAAGGTCGAAGACTTAGAAAATTTTAGCTAAGTATTCAAACTTAGTGTCATTTTGGCCTTCATAAGTTGGAAACTCTATCTCATGACCTCTATGACCTTAAAATGTCAATATTTATGTTGATTCATGATCAGGAATTTCATTAGGCATTTCCGGATAAGTTTTGAATTTTTTGAACCTCGTTTAAACCATATTTAAATGACCAAAATAGTGAGTCGATGCGATCTCGATACATCGCGTCGTCCATTACATCAATAGATAATTTTTCCCTCGTAACAGTGTAGTTTCTAGAGAACTAATGCGGACTCGACGCGGTGCACCATCCATTGAGTCGATCCCATCAACGCAGTGTATTAGTCTGCGCATTACAGTTCAATTTTTAGTTATTAAAAAGCCGCATCTTTAGGGGTAGTTGGGTATTTTTCCCACGTCCTTTAGCCCCCAATAAATGAGATTTATCCCTTAATTAGAAAATTATATTCATTCTTTCTCAAAATACTCAAGAACAAAAATCCTAGGAGATTACATTTCAAATTCAAGGCTCAAGATTCCACCATTAATCTTCAGGAATTTACCAACCAAGGTATGTCAAGTGTTCATCCAGGGGTTCCTTCCACCCTTGGAGTCCAAGAAACTCTTTTAACTTTCAAGTAGCTTGATTTCATACTTTCTATGATTTAAATTCAAATGTATTCATGATTATAATGTTGATTGGATTTCTATTCCTTGATTAAGTGCAAGATTTATGTAAAAACAACTACTATGTATGTATTATCATGTGAAATCATGTTAAAGCCTTGAAATTGTAGTGCTCATGTGTTGATTAGTACTATGTGCATATACAATGCCTTCCAAGTGTTTGCTGAGTTGTTCATGAGAAGTAAATAATGAAATTATATCATGTAAGCATGTATTCAAGTTCATGTCATGCAAGTGTTTACTAGAGTGTCCCAATGAATAAGTGATGATCAAGTAGTTATTTATCATGTTTCAAGATTGTTCCATATCTTATAATTTATGCTATCGAGTCCTGGGGGTATTTAATACCCGACAATTTAGCTGATTACCTAGAGCCATGGTCAGTCTCAGGAAAGTGTCAGTCATGTCACGATCAGTAGTACTCTCAGTCAGTTACAGAACTCAGGAAGAATACAGTAGTATTCCGTCAGTCAACAAAACTTAGTGAACTCAGTTCAGTTCAGTTAAACAGAATGATTAGTAGCAGTTCATTCCAGCTTAGAACAGTTTAGAAATCTGTCTAGTGTCTATTCAGTTGGGAGTAGGATTCAGCACCGAGTGAATCCAAGGATGGGGACTCACCTTTCAGTAGAAGGTGCGAGCCTTAAAAGCAGTCCTTGTGTTCCAGAATTACGTAGCCAGTGTAGGTTGAGACATCAAACTTCCAGTTGAGGATTGATGAGGTGATCTACCTGCCAGTTGAGGGTACCACCGATCTCGTTCAAAACACTTGCCAGATGAGGGTGACTCAGCTTGTCTTTACCCGTGCACCTTTCCAACTAGGGTTACAGGTTAGACCCTAATCTATTCAAAAAAGGACATATCGATTAGATGATTACCTCCCACAGTCTCAATTTTAGATTCAGTCTCAGTATAAAACTCAGTTCATTTCTACAAATTCAGGACTGTCAGACACAGTCACTCAGCTCAGTACGAAACTCAGTATAGTTTCACCGAATAAGGACTGTCAAATACAGTCATTCAGTTATCAGTAATTCAGTATCAGTATACTCAGATATTAGTTAATTAGTATTCAGACTCATTATTCAGTTTTATCACGATCTCAGTTACGGTTACGTATTCATGCATGTACTCTCATCCAGTTATACTCATGTCATTCAGTCAGTATTGCTTACGCATATGAACCCATGCATTTTAGCCTACCTCACTTAGCATACCAGTACATTCAAAGTACTGACGCATACTTTTCTCTTAAGCTTTGATGTTTTATATCATAGGTTCAGACGCACGGGCTCCCAAGCACCTTAGCAGTTTAGGACTTCAGCAGTCAAAGTTAGTGGTGAGTCCTCACAGTTCGAGGACATGATTATTATTTCAGCATTTCAGTTTATTTCAGTAGTTCGGAGTTACTTGGGGACTTGTCCCATCAACTCCATATTTCAGACAGTTTAGAGGCTTTTCAGACGGATGTTTTAGATTGGTATTGTTATACCGTATTCAATTTTATTACAGTATTGAACCTTATGGCAAGTTTTTTCCTAATTTCCATTATAGTATTATTATTCAGCTATTGCAGCAGGTACCATTCATGGGTTAGTTTGTGGTCCTTAGGGATTATGAGCACCGTGAAGCGTCCAGAGTACATACTCGGAGCGTTACACCTAATCACGAATCACTGATATCTTGGTCGAATAAACCATAATACCATCCCTGGTCTCCACATGACCCAAGAAAGAGATAGAATCCAATCAAAACTCACACTTGAAAAACTTGGCTTACAACTTCTTTTTACACAATCTCTGAAGTACAATCCTCAAATGCTTCACATTGCCAACCTCATTCTTTGAATAGACCAAGATGTCATCAATAAATGCAATCATAAAGAAGTCAAGATACGATCGAGATACCCATCTCATCAACTCCATGAAAGTTGTAGGAGCTTTTGTCAACCCTAAAGACAAGATCAAGAAGTAGGGGTGTGCAAAAACCGAACCGCCCGATAAACTGAACTGATAAAAATGTTATTTGTTTATTGTTATTGGGTTATTGGGTTAACGGTTTTTTAATGGTTTATAAATAAAATTATTGGGTTATTGGTTCAGTTTGATTTTTTTTTATTGGGTTATTGGGTAAACCGATAACCCAATAAGAATATATATAAATATATATAAATATATATATATATATATATATATATATATATATATGACTTATTATATAATTTTCTTAATTTCTCTTTAATTTCTACAAATTAATAAAACTATTATTTTAATTATACAAACTCTTAATTTCTCCTAACAATATTTAGTTCAAACTTGAAGGTTCTTGTAAATTAAAACACAATATGTAGGATTTTTGGTTACAACTAAGATTCATTTTTTTTGTGTGTTAGTTACTGCTATATCTATTTTATGAGTATTTTCTTATCGGTTAAACCAAAAAGTGAACCATTAAGGACTAAAAACCGATAAATTGAAAATCAATAAAAATATCTTATTAGTTTGGTTATTGGTTTAGCATATTTAAAACTCAAAAACTGATAAACCAAACTGATAATATATAAAACCGAACTGAACAGACTGATGCACATCCCTACCAAGAAATAATAATAATAGTATCGATTCGGAAAAGCCATCTTCAAATTCAAAGCTCTAATTTTGAACTAGTGATACCCAGACCTCAATTCAATCATGAAAAACACTGAAGCATCCTGAAGGTAGTACAAAAAATCATCAATACAAGGAAGATGATACTTGTTCTTAACCATCATTTTGTTAAACTGATCCATAGACATTTCTTAACCATCACTTTGTTAAACTGATCCATAGACATACACATAGAACCCTATCTTTTCTTCTCGAATAAGACAGGAACAACCCAAGGAGATACACTAGGTTTAACAAACCCCTTACGCAACAAATCCTATAATTGCTTCTTCAATTCCTTCAACTCAACCGAGGCCATCCCATAGGGAGGGATAGAAAGGGGCATAGTGCCTGGCTCCACATCAATAACAAAATCAACATCATAATTCAGAGGCATACCAGGCGAAATCATAGGAAACACATCCATGAACTAGTGAAAACCTGAACAGAATCCATTAGAGGCAGTGAAGCAACACCAGTATTATGGACATAAGGAAAATAAGACAAACACACCATCTTTACCATACGACGAGCAGGTAGAAAATACACAACACCCTTCTGACCTAAATTAAGTGTACCCTTACTGGCAAACCTCGACACTTAGAGTAGCAAAGGCCACAATCTTGGCATAATAGTCCAAAATAAAATGATAGGGAGCTAACCAATCCATATACAGAATAATATCAAAATCAGCCATATCTAGGATATATATACATCTACCCAAGTCTCACGGACCATAAAGGTAACTACACAAGATTGGTACACCCAATCCATTACTAATAATTTTCAACGGGGGTAGAAACATGGGCTCACATGCAACATCAAATCTAGAAGCAAAGTATATAGACATATAGGAGAATATAGACCTAGGGTCAAATAATCCAAAAGTAGACCTGTTATAAACTAGGATGATACTTGTAATAATTGTATCAAAAGCCTCTATATTAGGTCTCCCAAGTATAGCATAACATTGACCACATCTACTCCTAGACTAAGTAGCCCCACAACCACCTTCACGAGCTTCCCTACCTCTATCTATAGCACCTCTAGCGCCACCCCTACTACTCTGTGAACTACCTCTCTTCAGATATTAGAGAAGCATAAAGTTAAAGCTGAAAACCTTGTTGAGTGGGTCTACAGACACGTTGAGGGAAATCCTTGGCCACATGGAAAAGCTCATTACATATAATTCATCTCCTATGGCATGAATGAATCTAAGAAGGTGCGAATGAACTTGATTGACCATCCTACCCTAAAGAATCGATCCCAGAACCTCCAACCGCATGACCTGATACGTAGATACCAAAAGTCACAGAACCTGAAATTCTACCACATGATCCCTACAATGCATCATGAACCATCCCCCCATGATAACCACAGAAACTTCTACAAGAAATCTCTACCTTAAGAGTGTGTCTATTAAAATCAGCCTGATGATGCACCTTTTTAGTGTCTCTCTGTGTAGCCTGAATAATAAAGTCAGTCATATTGGTATGCTCAATAATAATTTAGAAAGAAGCCCATGAAAATACCATCTGGGTTGTAGCCAACTGATGTGAACCATCTAACTCCTTCATGAACTTCTGAATTCTCTCAGATTCATTTGAGATATTAGTGCCTAAAAATCTGGATAAGGTTTAAAAATATTTCTCACACTCGGTAAAAGATATGAAGCCCTGCTCCAAGTAGTTAAAATCATCCCTCATTTGTTCTCTCAAGTTATATGATACAAACCTCTCTAAGAAAGCATCAAAAAATTGAGTCCAAGTCATAGTAGGAGAACTCAAAGGCCTACAACTGCAAAGCGACCTCCACCAATCCCTGGCCATTTTCGACAACTGATAAGTAGTATAGCAACTCTATGAGACTCAAAGGATATAAGATTATGCAATATTTCTTGATATTCAATCAAAAACTCATAGGCATCCTTGCTAATAGCTTAACTAAGCTTGGGAGGACCCAAGCTAATAAACCTCTCAAATCTTTTCTGATCATTAGAAGACATAGTTGTACCCAAAGCAACTGGAGGAGCCATAAGCAGATTCTGGCACTGAAGGTGGAAAATCACTCAAAGTTAGAAAAATACCAAGTACACCCAAAGGAACACCCTCCAATTATCTCAAGATACAAAACAAAAAACCCTAAAGCACTGGGTGTTGATTGAACTCTGTGGAACTTGATCTGGACCCACACCCCTTGTCTGATAATCATCCATAGAATTTACAATCTTAGGCAAGGAGAGACCTTCCTAGCATGTTCTCTAGATGTGGAAGCTCTTCGTGCTTGTTCTCTATCTCTGGGTCGACTATGGCCCCTATTTCATCCTCAAATCAAAGCTCTCATATAGGGTGCCAGCTCAACATATTTAGCCTCTTTAGAATTAGTCCTCACCATCTGTGTAGAAAATCGTGGAATACAAGTTTAAAATATTAGGTATGAATAACACATATGACAAGGTACCAAATTAGAGATGTTTTTCCAAAATATATCTTATATGCTCTCAAATCTAGCTACAAACATCTACATACTAATCTATGAAACTCTACTAGACATCCAAATTTTATGCTTTTGAGATCGATGAACCTAGCGCTCTGATACCAATTTGGTACGATCCAAAAATAAGGTCATAATGCCATTTATTGTGGCTCAACCTTAATAAGTAAGTCAATCACCCAAAAAGGAAAAAAATTCTCAACAAGCAACAATAATAACAAGATAAGACCTTTAGAATAAAGTCAAGCCAACACAAATCATAAATAAAGTGGAAATTGAATGAAATAACATTAAGTCCCCAAAAATCCGATGTCATAAGTGTAGAGCATCCAATACATAATCAAAAATTTGGAAAGTACAATGTCTGTCTCCAAAAACAAATAAAGATATAATAAAAGTAAGAGGTCAGGAAGTCAGCTCCGCCACCTAAAGCAACCTGGTATCTTGATCACTATCTCTAAAAGAACAATCAATCACCACATGTCATACTTAATCTAGGACCTACACTAAAAGAGTACAGTAAGGGTGAGTACGATCCATATATAATCTGTAGGTACCATAGGCCGACTAAATAAAGTAAAAAATAATATAAATAAAGAAATCTATGAGCATATCACCTAGAATGAAAAGTTTCTAAATTGTAGCTCACACCGTCTCCACTAATAATTTTAATGTAAATACTGAAACAAAATAACACAAATATACACAAAGAGTACATGGAAACTAAACAGAAGTCAAAGGGAACGAAAAAAATCATGAAAGATTCATATGCAATGCAATGATGATGGAATGAATAGTGAAAGTAATCACATGACTTATGTATACACCTACTGAGCTCGCAGCTCCCAAGATAGGACCCATGGGGGTTCGCAACCCATATACTATGACTCATACCTCAAATTACAACCGGTCTCTTCAACTCATGTTGATAGAGAGGGTTTTTATAAAAATATCCATTTTTGCTAAAAATGGTATACCTTAATGGTATTGGTATCTTATGAATGTATTTGTATGGAATGAGGATGTAATGTTCACAACCAAATCAGTATGAAGATATCTAATATATTTAATACATATATAAGTGAGCCTAAAAATCAATTCAATATGTCCACAATTCATGATTATCAACTCTCCTTAGGCACCATCAGAATAAATATGCATATAATTCATTATTAATATCACATCAATCCCTAACTCAGGTATTTTTATCATGATAAAGGCAATCAATGCTCAATAAAGCCTATAGTAACAATTCAAGTCCCCACGGGAGTATTAATCTAGAATAAAGGAATTTAAATATACAGATAATGCCACTGATATCATATAACATCCCACACAGGCAACACACAGTATCAAATGTTAAAAGTCAACAACAACATAACATAAGCCCTCACTCAAGAACACAATAGCAGTAATAATCTCAAACTATAAAGCCCATAATTATTTTCCCCAACCCATAGCATGTTTTACTTACTTATTAACTATCAAGCTCAATCTAAAAGAAGTTAAGCTCTAATCTACCTCAAAATGACTAAATCTAAGCCTAAAGTGCTTCAATATAGAGCTTTTTCCTTTCGAATGACCTCAAAATCAACTATAATATTTAAATATAACATCTACACATTGAATTAAAGATAATTATACTCGTATTGCCCATGTTTGAGTCAGGTCCAAAACGTTTGAAAATAAAAGGAGTAAAATTAGAAGTTTATTTTAGAAATACATTTCCCTAGGTTAAATAAATCTACAATTGAAAATCAATGTTCAATTAAGTTAAAAACGAGGCTCAAATCAAAGAAAAACCATTTTAATCCTTTTTGAAAAATCCT
The DNA here is from genome assembly GCA_030864225.1 of Capsicum baccatum var. pendulum. Classification (NCBI taxonomy): domain Eukaryota; kingdom Viridiplantae; phylum Streptophyta; class Magnoliopsida; order Solanales; family Solanaceae; genus Capsicum; species Capsicum baccatum. The sequence goes on from CM061551.1 coordinate 98,972,171, forward strand.
CAAAATCTCACATTAAAACCAAGATTAAAGAGTATTTTTGATGATATAAATCATGAAAAGTAATGGAATCACGGTTTTGGAGCTTATCTAAGCTCAAATGATGAAGAAAACACTATAAATTGCCCAATCTTGTGGCTCAAAATCCAAAAATGGTGAAACATTAAGAAAAAGAACTTACATACCGTGATTGCTGCTTAAGCAGTACCAGGACGCTAAGGCACTACCGCTTAAGTGAGGAATGGCCGCTAAAGTGGCTACCTCTTAAGTGAAGCGTGGACACTAAAGTAGCTATCACTTAACCGATCTTGGGCCTTTAAAGCGGTTACCACTTAAGTAGACCTTGGCCTTCTAAGTGGCTGCACCAGATATTAACAATTGTTGGTTTTGGTGCAAGCCTACCAAACTCCAATCAGACCCTCGAAATTTGATCGAGACCCTACATAGACAAACCATAGATGCTACCAGGCTAATTTTGACATTTTGAACTCAATGAAAATATCATATTTCTAAGAAAAATGGTCATTTTAAGCAAATTAACCCCTAAACCCCTTTAAGGTAAATCTTACTAATTTTTCAAACGGATGATCAAAATGCAAACTAAAGACTTTTAATATAAATGAACCCCACTACTAACCCAAATTCTATATTTCAAACCTAATGAAACTACTCAAATCACCATTTTATACTCAGAACATCAAATATTAACCGAAGTTAATCATAAAAATTTTAAAAACCTCAAAAAATCACAAACTCTCTCAAATCACTACAGACCGCAACGTTAATTAGGTCAATCCTCTCACACCCCAAAATTAACATGTAGAAACTATGGAGAAGGACAAAATGGTCAAAATACATGAAAAGCAAGGTTTCACACTTCAGGTCATTACAATTAAGAATATAAGAATCCACGAACATACAGGGTCATTTGTATCACTATCGAAAATAAACAGAGAAAACTTCAAAAGAAAGATTTATTTATTTAAATTATATGTAAAGGAAATTATGTATGTATAGAAAACTTCAAAAGAAAGATTTATTTATTTAAATTATATGTAAAGGAAATTATGTATGTATAGAGATAACTTTCAAGTGTCATGCATCAATTTACAAATCAAAATCTCAAGTCTACACCATATATTAAAGATTTAATCAACATTTAAAATTTTATGCATGGACAGTAAGGTCACTTAGAAGCGAACTTCGGATAAATATATGGACAAATATGGGTTGATAACTAATACCAAGGTGGATGTGTTGGGATGGATGAGATTGCTCCAAAGGAGACTTCTTAGCTTCGAGCTCTCAGAATAGAGGTTTTTATTTAAATATGTTCACTAACATGGGTCATTAACTAACACTAAGGTGGATATGGTGGGATAGGTGAGATTGATCAACCTTTAATGAGACATATTTAATAATGTTAAGTTTTGATGAATGATGTTGAGCTTGATTTGATTGTTGGAATTTAGGAAAAAAATATTTCAATTACTAAAAAAAAAAGTTCCTTAAAAGAAGGAAAGGAAGATTGTTAGAAGATCATTGCAGTTACTAACCTGTAGAAATCATGGGATTTATGTATCAAAAAATAAATTGTCAAAAGAATCTCATTTCTAAAAATATCAAGAGGTATTCCATGATAAGAAGATTTGTTGATCTAAATATACTAAAGAAAAAAACCTTAAAACATATTGTTAAGTATCAAGAGGCATGTCATTCTAGGAAAGGAGAAAGATTTGTTGCATTAAGTGGATTGCTTAAATCATGGGACTGTCGTATCTCTCTCTTCTATACATATATTGTACTTTCTTAGATTTTTCTTTTAGTCTTTACTTATTATTGGAAATTGAAAATTCCTTATTCATTTTTCTAAGAAGAAAAATTCTTTGGGGTGCCTTATAAATTTCAACGGCTAGAAGTAGTCCAACAACAACTAGATAAGCATTAGAAGTCAAAGTAAGAAATATGCAATTTGTCTCAACCTTCTATAGTACTTTACTCTAATTTACTCAAATAGTGTATTCTCTTAAAATTTTATTGTGTATTCAAAAGAGAGGAGAAAAACACAAAGTTGGTGATACATTATATCGAAGTGAGAAAGGAAGAAAGAGATTGCGAGTCAAATCCAAAAAGCTTGACTCAATCTTGTAGTTCAATTTTAATCACAAAGAACTAGTAGAATCCAGTGCAACCCAAGGAGACTTGAGTAAGATCTAATAGAGTTCCCAACCTGTATAAACATCTGGTGTTATTTACCTTCAGCACTTTATTTTCTAATGGTTTTATTACTGCAATCAATATTCAACTGTCTATTGAAGGAAGTCGATTATCTGGTCGAAAAAAGAGTAGTTCACCCCCCTCTTACTACTTTTACTTGGTATCAGAGCAAAGACTCACAAGTATTTTTTTAACAACAAGTGAGAAATAAGCATGGCACAAATTGTTGCTGGAGCTTTATTTTTTTAAGATAAATTCCAAACTAGACCTCCTTACTTAAATGGGAAACTCTTTTCTCATAGGAAAATAATTACGAAGAATTTCATTAAGTCTTATTATGTCAAAGTTTGGAGAGTGATCAAACTTGGTGATCTTCTACTTATCTTTATAAACAAAGACAAAGATAGAAGAAATCAAAAAATGGTGAAAATTTTACTGAGAGCACTCCATCCTTAGAAGATTAAATTGATGAACAAATGGAGATCATTTAGATCAACTCTAAAGCAAAGAATATTTTGTATAATGCAATCAGTGGTGAAGAATATGAGAAGATCTCTTACTTTGAGACTGCCAAAGAAATGTGGAACAAATTAGAAGTGACATATGAAGGAACTGAAAAGGTCAAACAAACTCTTTTAAGTATATTACTCTATGACTATGAACTTTTAAAGATGAAAGATGGTGAATTTATTGAAGAAATATTTGCCAGGTTTAGGAAAATTATTGGGGGAACTCAAAGCTACAGGAAAAACCTATGTTATGGCAGATCAAATGATAAGGCTTTTTAAGGTTGTGTCTCTTGAAAGCATGAACTTAAATAAAATGACCTATGATAAAGTCACTGGAGATCTCATTACCTTTGAAAAGGCTTACCTGAATAAGAAAGACCAACAACAGGATAAAAAGAAGAGAATTGTGGACAGTTGCAGGTGAGTTTACTCTCATCATAAGGACAGTTGTTGAAAATTACAAAAGATCTAGGAATTAAAGAAGGGGAAAACCAAATTACTCAAAGGTAAAAGAATATACTGATCAAACAGGAATAAAGTTAAGTGTTATAAATGTGGTAGATATGGTCATATTTCTTATGATTTTCCAGAAGATGGAAGAAGACCTTCCGAAGAAAATCAAAAGATATTGAGCTATTGGGGTGATGAAGAACAATCAGATCATGAAAATAATAATATTAAAGACTGTTGTTTCATAGAAATTGGCGAATCCAACGAGGTATGAGCTAAGAATCGAGCTAGGTAAGATCTAAATTTTGTAATGAATACTCAAAACTTCAAAATTTGCTAGACCTTGCCATAGACTTATGAAGGAAAAAGAGTTTTATTAAAAGAAAAAAGATACTGGTACTGACAAGAAGAAGTAGGTGAATTAAAAATCAAAATTAACAGTTTTGAAAAATCTCTCAATCATAGTATGGTCGGGTCAAATCAGTTGACTAGCACAACTAAGTCAACTGATAAATTTGATAGTGGTAAGTATAATAATACACATTATAGTTGTGAAGGATCTCAATGATCAACTAATTTGAGTAAGTCAACCTAAGGGAGTAATCATAGTCCTAATACCTATCATAAAAGGTACTATAGCTATGATAAATCTCAAAGGTAAACTAACTCAAGCCAGTCAACTAAAGCAGCAGTCACAATCACAATACCTACTATATAACCACTGATCAATACTATACTTCTTGTTATCACTATGGGAAGCCTGGTCATAAATACTACAACTGTAGAGTTCATTTTAGAAATCCTGGTAGATGGATTTGGAGACACAAAATTGAGTCAACAAATCTAATAACTAATCCTAAGGGACCCAAGAATACTTGGTTACCCAGAAATAAGTGATACATTTATTTTGAACTTCATTAAAAATTTAAAGAAAAATGGTATCTTGATAGTGGATGTCCAAATCATATGACTAGAAGCAAAAATTTGTTTGGGACAATTATTGATTTTGATGGAGGTGAGATCATCATTAGGATAAATCTAAAGGCAAAGTAATAGGTATTGGTAATATCTCCTTTAATAATTCATGTGATATTACTAATGTATATTTGGTCAGAAACTTGAAGTATAACCTACTGAATATCAGCCAGTTGTGTGATGTTAGATTTAAGGTAAGGGTTAAAAAGGAAGAGTGCATAATTGAAAAACATGGAAGCTACATTTTTGTTAGAAGTATTCAGAGAAATGTGTGTTCTAGACTCCATAAAAAATACAGACCAACATAGATGTCTTGCCTTCATCTCTGAAGGTCCCTGAATTTGGCACAAAAACTTGGTCATGCAAGTATGAGGCATATTGAAAAATTAGTCAAGCATGAACTTGTGACTGGACTTCCAAATCTTGATTTTAAAAAGTCTCACATTTGTGATGCTTGTAAGCTTAGTAAGCAAACTAGAAACTTTTTTCCTATTAAAGATATTGCATCCACAACTAAACCTTTGTAGCTACAATATATGAATTTGTTTAGTCCTGCTAGAACTGCTAGCATTGGTGGTAAAAGGTATTTATTAATGATTATTCTCAATTTATATGGGTCATGTTTTTAGCTAACAAAGATGATAAGATAAATAATTTTGAAGTTTTTTGTGAAAAGATTTAAAGAGACAAAGGTTACTATATTTCTTCCATTAGAAGTGACCATGAAGGGAGTTTGAGAATAAAAATTTCAAAATCTTTTGTGATACTCATGGATACACTCATAACTTCTCTACTCAAATATCCCCTTAAAAAATGGCGTGGTTGAAAAGAAAAATAGAACTCCTCAAGACATGGCCCGCACCATGATCTGTGAACACTCTCTACCACATGTATTTTAGGCAAAAGTTGCCATTACTATATGTCATATTTTAAATAGGTGTCTGATTAGGCCTATTTTGAAGAAAACATCATATGAGCTTTAGAACAACAAGAGACCCAACATTGGATACTTTCATATATTTTGCTAAAAATATTTTGTTCATAACAATGGCAAGGATAACTTTGGTAAGTTTGATTTATGAAGGTATTTTTATGTACTCTAACTCTAGTAGATCATATAGAATTTGCAATAAACACACTATTTGCATTGAAGAATTTGTGCATGTTGTTTTTTATGATACTAATCATTGTATGAATAATGTTAGTTCTATAAATGATAAGATTGAACAGGTAAAAGTTAATAAACCTCCTTCCACTAAAGATGAATCCACCTTCAAGTCAACTAGTACTGAAATTGACCAGCCTGCTACTGCTTCAAACAATTAATTTGAACATAAAATAGTTCCAAATAAATATAGAAGTGAGCCTGATTATCCAAAGAAATTCATTATTGGCAATCCAAAAGAAGGAATGCAAACAAGGGCTTCCAGTGGAATAAATGCAAACATAGCCCTCATATTTCAATTTAAACCAAAGAAAGTCAATGAATTTTTGGAAGATGATAGTTGGGTAAAGGCAATGAAATAAGAGCTTGAGCAGTTTAACAGGAATAATATATGGACTCTTATTCCAACACCAGAGAATATCTCTATCATTGGAACCAAATGGATGTTTAGAAATAAAATGAATGAATCAGGTAAAGTTGTGTAAAATAAAGCTCACCGAGTTGCTCAAGGCTACTCACAACAAGAGGAAGTCGATTATGATGAGACTTTCGCAATTGTAGTAAGGTTAAAATCCATTAGAATTTTACTCGCTTATGCTTTGTATAAAGGTTTTAAATTATTTAAAATGGATGTGAAAAGTGATTTTTAAATGACTTTATTGATGGACAGGTTTTTGTGAAACAACCCCCAAGTTTTGAAAATTTATAATTTTCATATCATGTTTTTAAACTTAAAAGATCATTAAGTCTTAAAACAAGCTCCTCGAGCTTAGTATGATAGACTGATCAATTTTCTAATTAATCATAGTTTCTAGAGAGAAAAAATTGATACTACTTTATTTATTAAATGAACCTTGTCTTGAAATTTGATCATTCAAATTTATACTGACGATGTTATCTTTAGAAGTACTAATGTTGTTTTGTGCAAGAAATTCTCTGAGTTAATACAAAGCGAATTTGATATGAGCATGATGGAAGAATTAATATTTTTTTAGGATTACAAATCCATCAACCAACTGAGGGCACATTCATCTCCCAAGGTAAGTAAACCAAAAATCTCATTCAAAAATTTGAAATGGAAAATGGCAAACCATCCAGTAATCCTATGAGTTCTACATGTGTTCTGGAGTTATGTGAAGATGGCAAGAATATTGACAAGACCAAATATCGTGGTATCATTAATTTACTTTTATATCTTATAGTCAGTCGACCTGATATTCTTTTTAGTATATGTAAATGTGCCAGGTTTCAGTCAGCTCCTAAAAAACCTCATCTGACTGTTGTAAAACATATTATCAGATATCTTACTGGCAAAGGATCCTATGGATTATGGTATCCTAATTCTACTGAAATTGGCTTAAATGGTTTCTCAGATGAAGATTATGAAGGTGATAAAGTGTATCGAAAAAGTACTAGTGGTACTTTCCAATTCATGGGAAAATCCCTTGTGTAACACCCCGTATTCAAATACGTGTATTGGCGTATTCAAGTACGTGTATTGGTCTTATTTATATGGAATTAATTTTTTTATTTTATTTATACCGGAATTTGCCCGTCGATGGTTCCATGCGAAGGTTATTGAATAAGCTTTCCAACGATATAAAGATTTCCAAAAATGGATAGGTTTCGATATAATAGAGCACGTTTGAAACTATAAAATGGTGGCCGGGATATTTGGGAATAGTAAATGTGCAGGAAAATTTCCTGCACACAAACTACTGAGGCTAGCCGAATTTTTAGATCAACTTAGAACGATCATAACTCCCTTAATATAATGAACTGGGAGAGATGCGACCTATGAAAAGAAATATCTTTGAGTCTTATTTTGAATGCAATTGATTTCATCCAAATCCAACATCTGAGTAAGGAGTTATACTCATTTTACTTCAACCTATCAAAACAGAGTTTTAGGGTCAACTTCAAATGACCATAACTCCTTGTGCAGGACGAACTGGGTCGCCTACTTTATATGAAATGAAAGCCCTTTGAATTATCCTTCCAACGATACCAATTTCACCCAAATTTGATATCGGAGCAAAGAGTTATGGTTGATCTACTTCAGCTTACCAAAATAGTTCACCAAAAGACAGATTTGACATTATTTAAATTTTAAAGGCATTTTGGTCATTTTCTATTATATTATGGACGGGAATGTGTGTATATATACATGTATATGAGTTCAAAAACTCATTTTCATCATCAATCATTGAGAAAGAACAAACCCTAGCCAAATTTGACCTTTAAATTACTTTTGATTCAACCATAGAAATTCCAAAGTAATCCGATAACTGCGTTTGTCATCTCGAGAGCTTCGAACGGCACCTATTATTTGTGCAAACAGGATTGCATAATCAAGAGGTGAATTCTAAGGTATGAATATTGTTTGCCTTTGTTCTTTTTCATATGTATATGTGTGATAGAGGATTATATGTATTGGTTGTTATTGAAAGGTGATGGAAATTGGGTTATGGACTATTTTGCATAGTTTGGTTGTATTGAATTGTGGAAGAGGGATATGGTAATTGAGTTATGGAAGGTGGATATGGTGATATACTATTGAATTGATGATTATTTATGTCTATGGCTCAATTTGGTTTAATGGATTGGTTGGAAGGATAAATGAATCCAAACTTGATATTGGAGGATGTTGTATGAATATGCTTGGCATGTGAATCTAATTGGAGTATAAGAGGGTTAAACTGACACCCTTTATGGTGTAATTAAGTCTTACTACTTAACCACTAGTTTGGTGAATTCAAATAATTGAATTGTGACGTTTGGTTGCTAATACTAGATTGCTATATATGTTCATTGTAGATAAGTAATCCGAAAAGACGGGAAGTCCATTTGGGACTAGTATTGAAGGTTGACAGTCAGGTATGTAAAGCATACTCTATACTATATCTTTGGCATGAAAGTGAACAATTGTTCTATTAAGAAAGTTTCCAAAGTTATTCAATAACATGTGATCCATAATGGTTTTGTATGATGTCCTATGTTAGCAATGAACTTGTTTCCACCCTACAAGATGTCAAGACATTCCAATACTTACTTGTCTTCCAAATCTTACATGTTTATTGCACTAATGAATGTCAGAAGGTATCCGGTTACTCAAATAAGATCCATGTGCTATTAATGACTCCAAAATTTTTCATTGATATACCAATAAGTTCCTACTTCATTGTTATGGCATTGATGACTCCAAAACACTTCATTGATGTACCAATGAGTTCTTACTTCATTGTTATTGCATTGATGGTCTATTTATATGTCTCTTATTGATGTATCATTGTTTCAAAGTATCGAAAATGTGGTGGCGACCGAAACAACAATATCAAAGATTAATTGAACTAAGTGATGAAAGTTCTCTCTTATCGGGTGGTATCCCAGGGGCATAAGTCTATCATGGGTCGATCCCTATTTATGTGTTTATGGGTGGTATCCCAGGGGTATAAGCCAATCATGGATCGATCCCAGTTGATATGTAATGGAGGTAGCCTAATGGTCACAGTACAGTACAGTAATGATTACAAAGATGATAAGAACGAAGGTAAAGTGATTGAATAAATACAATGTACAGGTTGTCACAAGTTCTAGTAAGTATGGCCCACTTCTATTATGATTTATTCACTTGTTTCTGATTTCTATTGAGCTCCTATATCATATGTGATTATCTACAGCTTTGCATACTCAGTACATATTTCGTACTGACGTCTCCCACGGGGGACCTGCATTTCATACTGCTGGCACAGGTACCTCAGCTCATACACCGCACAAGTAGGAGCCAGGATATCCAGCTGCTTTTGGTGAGCTCCAGTTTGCTTTGGGGCTTTCCGTGTCATATCCAGTCACTTTTGGTATTGAATAGAAGTTAGTTATATGGCGGGGTGTGTCCCAACCTTAGTTAAACTCTATGTATTATCTAGAGGCTTTGTAGACCTAATGTATAGTCAAGGTGGTGTTTTGTTAATAGACGTGATGGCTCCAACGGTCAAGTATTGTATATACATATATATGTCTGCTCGAGCTTATACAGGTGATTATTTCCTTTTATATGCGACATGATGCTGTCCAAATTTCGGGTTGTCATAGAGGTATGCATGGGAAGTATAAGGTTAGGAGCTAGTTCTCCCGGGCCTCCTCGGTTACGGGTGCCAGTCCGACCCAATAGGATTTGAGGCGTGACACCTTGTCTCATGGAATAGCAAGAAACAAAATTATTCTTCTCTATCTACCCCTGAATCTGAATATATTTCTATTGGATTATGTTGCACCCATATTCTTTGGATGTCTCATTGATGATAGGCGAATTTACACGCCTATATCAATATATTTTGCCCATATTTGTGCCACGTTTTGAGAACAAATTATATATTTCATGCACTTTTAGTCCTTTTTCCTATAAGTGAGCTAACGAACATGATTAGCAAAGTTTCATGTATAAATGATGCAGAATTCAGCATTTTATGGCTTACTTGACACCAAAGAAAGCTCACGAATGAAGGACAGGGAGCTTGAACGCCTAAAGGACCAAAAGTAATGCATGGAAAATCTGTCCCGGGCTAAAACAGCATTTCTGAAGACTTTGGGGACTGCAGTAACTTAGTTGGATTTGGATAATGATACATTAACCTAGTACAATTGGGTTAAGTATTTCATTTGTTTATTTGGATTAGGAGAATATTACATTAACCTAGTACAATTGGGTTAAGTATTTCATTAGCTTAGTAGGATTTGGTTAGATATTTCATTAGCTTAGTAGGATTAGGATATGGGTATTATAAATACCCTATCATGCTAGAGATTTTAGAGACTACAACATTCAACCATTCTACATCTTCCTACATTCTACGCTACAAACAATTCTACAACTCTTCTAATCTTTCCATTAATTCTATTTTTCTTCTTCTATTCATTTATTCTTAATTTCCGCAACAAGAGAATCGTTACTTTGCTAAGGAATTTACGCCTAAACGCCTACCACACTTGGGCTACACGAAATTCATCATTATTGTGGTATAACAACAATGCCAATTGTGATTTCCTACGCACTCATGGGTAACTAAACTTCTCTGTTGGGGTTATGGAAGCCGAATGAGGTACTATCTATTACTATGAGCTTGTGAGTTTGTGACACGTATGATGCTTATATCATTATTCTCTTCATCTTAATCTACATTCTTTGTGGTTGCAAACGCAAGAATACGCCAGTATAACATTCAACTTGTTCGAAAGAAAGGTTATTTGTCTGGAAAAGAGATAATGTCAAGGTAGTAGGGTCACCCCCTAAATTCCCTACTAAACAGTTAGTGCCGTAACTGGATTAACCACTTGGAGAATTCGTACCGTTAGACACGCTTTAAGCTTGAAAGAGTTAAAGTGAAATAATCCTCGAATAGATCAAAAGACGCTTGGATTTACCATCGAATACAATTCTCTATAAGCACATGCATGTCGTAATTCTACACACTCATAGTCAATAGAGACGTATAACTCATGAGGTGGACATAACCCCAACGCTTCAATTCTCATTGTTTACAACTTACGTAACAATCCTTTTCTTTTTACTTTGCTATTTTCAGCTTTTACTTTATTGTTTTGGTTACACATTACAATCCCCCCTTCTTACGATACTTGCACTAAAAGTCTAGTAATCGTTGCTTACTTGTTGGCCAAGCTATTACCTGTGGGATCGATACCCAACCCAGGTTGGGTTCTATATTTGGTAGCGACCGCTTTACACTCCTACGAGAGCTGTAGATTGAGCGTTATCAAAAATTGGCGCTGTTGCCGGGGAATACAAGTGTCAATCAAGTTTGTGATAATTACTAGACCCTTTGGTCAAAGATTCTCGTACTATTACTTTTAGTTTTTGTTTTTGTTTACTGCAGGTTTTTATTCAGTGCATGCCCCATACTAGAAGTTCTGGTCAACCGTTATTACCTATCAATCCTGAACCACAATGCATTGGTAGAATGGAAGCACAAGCAGAAATCGAAAGGATGGCTGCTCAACAGAAACAAGCAAGATTGGCTGCCCTTGCCACTACCCAAGTTCAACAACAGAACATTGATAACCCTGCACGAGTGACAAATCCCGACGATGAGGATTTAGGTGATGACGAGTTACTAAACCCTAGGCGTGATGCTGAAATAACACTTGCCAACCGAAGAGGTCAACAAGTTCGGTTTAGGTATGATCGCCAACCTATGCAGCCAGCTTTCGACGACGATGATGATGATCTTGATGGTGCCGGAGCCACTGGAGCCATAATTCCACCACCATTAGCGCCCGGAGCCAAGTTCAACATCACAAGCACCATGATTCAGTTATTGCAACTCAAGGGATTATTTGGTGGACTAGCAGGCGATGATCCGAATATGCATCTCATCAACTTTATTTCTACATGCAAGTCGTTTGACAATCCTGGTGTTGGTCAGAATGTAATTCGATTATGTCTATTTCCATTGTTTCTGTCTGGGGAGGCAACACTATGGTTGAATGGGCTGACTCCTGATTCAATTACAAATTGGAGGCAATTGAGAGACGTTTTCCTAGAAAGATTCTTTCCGCCATCCAAAATAGCATAATTAAGAGATGAAATCAGCAACTTTTGTCAGCTTCCCACTGAAGCTCTTCATGAAACATGGGAGAGGTTCAAGACAAAGCTAGCGAGATGCCCAAACCATCACATGACTAATGTCCACCTAATGGAGATCTTGTATAGAGCCTTGAATTTAATAACTAAACCAGTGGTGGATAACGCAGCTGGAGGATCTTTTATGGACCTCACCTTTGGTCAAGCAAGCAATATGCTAGATCGTATGACGAAGCAAAGTAGAGCTTGGCATACCAGGGATTCTGAGGTAGCAAGCTCTACTATATCTATTGGCATGACTACAGAACAAAGGCGTAGAGAAGAAGAACGTGATCAGGATATGGCGCACATGAAAACTCAAATGGATCTTCTTACAAAGCATCTATTATCAGGGAAGAACGAAAAAGTCAAAGCCATTGCGTCAAAAGGAAGAAACGAATCTGATTCAGAATAGGAGGCCAACTACTTGAACAATCAGGGGGTTTTCGTGGGAATACCCAAGGAAACCAAGGTCGGAATTACTATGATAAATCTGGAAACAAAGACCAAGGTAGTTGGAAAAACAAGAATGAAAAGAGTAGTTTGTACGTTCCCCCTGGTAGACGTGACACCACCACATCTAATTCTGGAAGTATGGAAGACATGATGGCTAAATTATTGAAAGGAGTGGAAGCAACGAGCGTGGGAGTTAAGGAGGTAATTAATGATTTGTCCTCCATGAAACAATTAGTTGATTATCATTCCACTTCAATCAAGCAAATAGAGCAGCAATTGAGCCAACTTTCAGCAGCACTCAATCAAAGAAAGGCCGGCACTTTACCTAGCGATACTGTGAAAAACCCAAGGAATGATGGATCATGCATGGCCATCACTACCAGAAGTGGTAAGGTGCTGGAAACTTTAGCAAAAGGCAAGAAAGTGGTTGACGAAGTTGCAGACATGGATGACAATGCAAAAAGAGAAGATGCCGCAACTACTACTCCTGACGTCAAGGACGCCACCTCCAGCACGGTGCAGCCTGAAAAAGTAGAAAAACAGAAGCAAGAGGAGAAGAAAGTCGGGGAAAGAACACTTCCATACCCACCACCACCTTTTCCCCAAAGATTGAAGAAGGTGGCGGATGACACAAAGTTCAGCAAATTCATGACTATGTTGAAACAGCTGACCATTAATGTTCCATTGGTGGAGGCACTTGAAAAAATGCCTGGGTATGCGAAGTTTATGACGGATCTTTTGACTAAGAAGCGGGCAGCAAGTTATGAGTTGAAAGAAGATGTGCATCATTGTAGTGAAATTGCTACCCGATCGATAGTTCAGAAGAAGGCCGACCCCGGAGCTTTCACTATTCCTTGCACCGTAGGATCTTTGAATTTTGCCAAAGCATTATGTGACTTAGGAGCCAGCATCAATTTGATGCCATTATCGATCTACAAGAAGTTGGGGTTGGGTAATCCTACTCCAACCAATATGAGGCTCGTCATGGCGAATAGGTCGGTAAAACGACCTGTTGGTATTCTATGTGACGTATTGGTAAAGGTTTCTTCATTCATATTTTCGGCAGACTTTGTTATTTTGGATTGTGAGGCAGACTCAGAAGTTCCCATAATCTTGGGGCGCCCTTTCCTTGCTACAGGAAGTGTGCTTATTGATTTGAGAGCCAATGAGCTTTCATTCCGAATAAATGACGAAGTAGTTCGCTTTGATGTGTGCAAATCAATGAAGCAACCCAAAGATCTCAGTGTATTTTCAGTGGCTGATGTTTTCTTTGATGATGAGAAAGAATTACTTGAAGAAGAGCAAATTATTGATGACCCTTTGGAGGTTGTGCTTATGAATGGAGAGAATGAGGATGCTGAAAATGGTGAAGAAGCTACTTATGCTCTATCGGGATTAGGGATATATCGCTATGCTTCTAAGAAGCTGGATCTTGATCTTATGAATCGACCCACACCACCAGCTAAGCCATCTATTAAAGAGCCACCCATGTTAGAATTGAAGGAGCTGCCAAGTCATTTGAAGTACGCCTTCTTAGGAAGCAGAAATACTCTTCCAGTCATTGTGGCAGCCGATTTGGGTGAGCAACAAGTTGCAGCTCTTATTTCTATCTTACGCAAGTATATTAGAGCCATTGGATGGACCATTGCGGATATTATTGGTATTCCACCTGGGATTTGCACACATAAAATTCAGCTTCAAGAGAATTGCACACCCACCATTGAGCATCAAAGACGTCTAAACCCACCTATGCAAGAAGTGGTGAAGAAAGAAATTATTAAGTGGTTAGACGCGGGGGTTGTGTATCCTATCTCGTATAGTACATGGGTAAGCCCGGTACAATGTGTTCCCAAGAAAGGAGGCATGACGGTGGTCGCGAATACGAAGAACGAGGTTATTCTACTCAGACCCATCACTGGATGGAGAGTATGCATGGACTACCAAAAGCTGAATTCTTGGACACTCAAAGATCACTTCCTAATGCCATTCATGGACCAAATGCTAGATCGATTAGCGGGGAAAGGATGGTTTTGCTTCTTGGACGGTTATTCAGGCTACAATCAGATTTGTATTGCCCCCGAAGACCAAGAGAAGACAAAATTTACATGCCCATATGGTATGTTTGCCTTCAAACGTATGCCATTTGGGTTATGTAATGCACCAGCCACCTTTCAACGTTGTATGATGTCCATTTTCTCTGATATGGTTAAGGACACTTTGGAGGTATTTATGGATGATTTTTCAGTTGTTGGTGAATCTTTTAAGTCGTGCTTGGAAAACTTGAGCATGGCATTGCAAAGATGTGTAGAATTCAACCTTGTGCTAAATTGGGAAAAGTGCCACTCCATGGTAAAAGAAGGAATCATTCTTGGTCACAAGATCTCCGCAAGAGGAATAGAGGTTGATCGAGCAAAAATAGAGGTTATTGAGAAACTACCGCCTCCAATTTCGGTGAAGGGAGTTCGTAGTTTTCTTGGCCATGTAGGTTTCTATCGTCGGTTCATCAAAGATTTCTCCAAAATTTCTAGTCCATTGTGCAAACTATTAGAGAAGGATGCGAAGTTTGACTTTAATGAAGATTGTTTAAAGGCATTCGAATGTCTTAAAGGAAAACTCATTGAAGCCCCTATCATGGTAGCACCAGACTGGTCTCTTCCGTTCGAAGTCATGTGTGATGCTAGTGGTGTAGCCATTGGAGCTGTACTTGGACAAAGAAAGGAGAAATTATTTCATCCTATCTACTATGCGAGTAAGGTCCTAAATGAAGCCCAAAGGAACTACACTGTTACTGAACAAGAGCTCCTAGTAGTTGTGTACACGTTTGAGAAGTTTCGTGCCTATCTATTAGGTACTAAGGTGATCATTCATACAGACCATGCAGCTCTTAGGTATCTCATGACAAAGAAGGATGCAAAACCAAGGTTAATTCGATGGGTGTTGCTGCTACAAGAGTTTGATTTTGAGGTCAAAGATAGAAGAAGTTGTGAGAACCAAGTGGCCGATCACCTATCTCGACTTGAGAATGAACATGTGGCGCAACCTGAAATTCAGATTGATGATGCATTCCCTGACAAGGAGATATTAGCGACAACAATGGAAAAATTACCATGGTATGCCGACTTTGCAAATTTTGTAGTGAGTAATGTAATACCTGCCAATTTATCTTACCACCAAAGGAGGAAGTTTATGCATAACGTACAACACTACTATTGGGATGAGCCATATTTGTTTCGACGATGTGCGGATGGTATTATTCGATGATGTATATCCCATGTAGAGGTGCCTAATATTTTGGAAGCATGCCACACTTCCCAAGTTGGAGGACATCATGCAGGCAATCGGACGGCAAGAAAAGTATTGCAAAGTGGTTACTATTGGCCTTCGATATTTAGAGATGCCTATGACTATGTTAGAAGGTGCGACCAATGCCAGCGTCAAGGTGCTATTTCGAAACACCATGAAATGCCCATGTCCAAAATTCTTGAGGTAGAACTCTTTGATGTGTGGGGTATTAATTTCATGGGTCCATTCGTGAATTCGTTTGGAATGAAGTACATCTTGGTTTCTGTAGATTATGTTTCAAAATGGGTGGAAGTTGTAGCTTTGGCTGACAATGAAGGGAAGCGTGTTGTAGCGTTCTTAAAGAAGAATATCTTCTCTCGCTTTGGAGTACCACGTACTATCATAAGTGATGGAGGATCTCACTTTTGAAACAAGCTATTCAAATCAGTTCTGGCCAAGTATGGTGTCAAGCAACATAAGGTAGCTACGCCTTATCATCCCCAAACTAGTGGACAAGTAGAAGTTTCCAATCGGGAGATCAAGCAAATCCTTGCGAAGACGGTTAATGCAAATAGGAAGGATTGGTCTAGGAAGCTTGATGATGCACTATGGGCGTACAGTACTGCATTCAAAACACCCATTGGCATGTCTCCTTATCAACTAGTTTATGGGAAGGCTTGTCATTTACCCATCGAGCTCGAGCATAAGGCATTGTGGGCATTGAAGCAATTGAACTTGAATTGGGATGATGCGATGAATCTGAGGTTGGAGCAGCTGAACGAATTAGATGAGTTCCGTCTCCATGCTTATGAAAGATCAGACCTATACAAGGAGCGGATGAAAAAGTATCATGATCAGCGGATTGTTCGACGAAACTTCCAAAGGGGTGATATGGTACTTCTTTTCAACTCCAGATTGAAGCTCTTCCCAGGTAAGTTAAAGTCTAAGTGGTCTGGTCCATACAAAGTTATCCAAGTCTACTCGTCTGGAGTAGTCGAATTGGAAAACAATAATGGTGTTGTCTTCAAAGTGAATGGCCAACATGTTAAACCTTATATCGGTCCTCTTGACTCGATGAATTATATGGCTATCACTTATCTCGACGAAGTCTAAGTACTCGAGGTAACTATGTCGAGCCACGACAATAAATAAGGCGCTAGATGGGAGGCAACCCATCGTTCCATCGTTGCATCGTTTTATCGATTATCGTTTATCATTTTGTCTTTCTTTCATTATAGTACTTGTTTTGCTTTTGATAAATGAAAATCCAAAAATATGAGTCGTGCCACGACCAAAACTAAGGCGCTTGGTGGGAGGCAACCCATCGTACTAATCGTTTTCATTGGTTTTGAGCAAATATAGGTGCGAGAAGTATTCAACGAGGAGATTGGTTTCAAATGATGATTTGGACGTATTGTATGGTAAAGGTGGTAAGTTAGAAATAAGGATGCATAAGGCTATGGATTGAGCATTGCTCATGCCAAAATAGGCATCGAGGAATGCTAGGCCAGGGTAAAACTAGGCCACGAACAATGCAAAACCTATACTATAGCCTAAGGTCTCGGAATCTAGTGTGCTATACACTATGCGCCGCCCATTCTTAAGTGTGCTATACACTATGCGCCGCCTATGCTATAGCATTAGGTCTCAGTATCTCAAATTCTATACACTATGCGGCGCATATGTCCCTAAATGCCATGACCTATGCGCCGCATATGTGCCTAAATGCCATACACTATGCGCCGCCTATACTATGACTATGCCAAGCATTATGCGCCGCATATAGGGCATTTTTGTCTCCAAAACGGTTTGTAAATGGGTCAAAACCCGACCCATTCTCTTCCTATATAAAGGGGACTTAGTCTTGAAACATAACCACATTAGAAATTGACCTAAAGGCGCCGCATACTCTCTCCAAATCATCTCAAACTTTTTCTTTTTGCTCTTCCAATTCACAAGAACATCTCCAAAGGCTTCAATCACGTAAGTACTCTTGTATTCTTCATCTATTTCTCGTAAGTACTACGTTGCTATGCCTATTATGAATTTCTACATCTTGAAAGATTATTGGTGATGTTAATATGTTTGGATTGTTGACACAAAACCATGTGAGTGAACATGTACGTTAGGATAATCTTAACTTGTTTCCGACTTGAATTTGGTTTTAATTGCATTGTCATACTCTTTGCGGAATTGCTATGGTGATGAACATTGCATAGTCTTGTCACTTGTATACCTACATGTTAGGCTATCCCGTTTATCGGGATACGACTTATAGTTGCCTACCGACATAGGAGGTTGTAATTGTTGATAGATGCTATCCCTTGATTTAATCTCTATGTAGTAGTCTTGATATATCTAACATGAAAGTATTGCGAAGATTACAAGAAGTATGACTGCTCTGATTTTATTGTTGGAATATAGCACCTAAAACGTATGTCGATGAAGTTTGAGTAATCGACCACTTTCACTTCACTAGTTTGTGCCAACAACCTAAGTGTGGGGTGGTACCCCTACTGCTTGTTCATAGATTGTATCCATTGAGATGATGCTAACATGACTCTATTGAGATCTCAGGTACAATGGCACCAAAAGACAAGGCAAAGATAAGGCTACCACTTCACAAAAAGGCAAGAAACGAGGCCAAAAAGAGCAAAGAGAACCCTCCTCGATGCAAACACCTCGACTCACTCTTGGAATTAAGTGGGATACTTATGAGGAACTTCTAAGGATGACGACTCTGATGATGATTCCGATGCAAAGAGGTATGACCCCAGACATAGAGAATGAGTCCGACTAACCAGGTTCTTCTTATTTATTTTCCACTGAGGACAGTGTGTCCCGTCTAAGTGTGGGGTGCTGGTATTTGCATGCTTTACTTCTCTATCCGCATTTACATTTGCATTCATGTTTGTTTGCTTAGTTTTTCATTTTTTGTTTTTTTTAAGTAGTTAAATTTTTTTTTTTTTAATGTAGCTTCGCATGAAATTATTCTAATAGGCAGCATGAGATTATAACAAGAGTATGTGCTACAATTATGACTATTGAGACGTTTTAGGCTCTAGTTGTGACTCATTATGTGATATTGTGTGGTTCAATTCCTTCACCTGTTGGGTCAAGAGTCTATATTACTTCCAATAAAGTCGACCATGTGCGTTGTGTGTGTGAGATTAATAGTATATTCTATGTTTGTAGCTGATGCTAGAACTTGCCTGGTATGTATGCAAAGCGAAAATAAGGAGTGTAAGTTTAGGAGATGATTTAGGCATTTCTTTGGAAACCTATACATGTTTACCTTCGTTTTACCTACCCATAGACATCATCCTAGTTAAACCCTTTTGAGCTTTTAGCCTATTTTCTTTTACGAACCTCATATGTAAGCCTAATCCATTATTTCAAGACCGTAATTTGATCCAAAATCCTAACTGCTTTAAAGTGAAAAAGTCACGTGACGAAATAAGAGGAAATTGGGTGAGTATGATGCTCTAAATTGTAGTGGTGCTTGAATGAGTTATGAAAAAGAAAGTACTATCATAAGAGGAATGCTATGAAAAGAAAAAGAAAAAAGAAAGCTGAAAAGTGAGTTATGCTTAAAATTGAAAAACAAAAGAGGAGAACAAGGGTGGTAGAATAAAATAAAGAAGAAGGGTTGAAAGAGAAAAGTGTCAATGATACAATGTGATTTATTAAAGTGCTTAGGAACTTAGTCACTATTTCTGGCCAAAATAGTCCTACCCGTCCCTTAGCCTACATTACAACTATCAAAAGACCTACTTGATCCTAAGCTTAGCATTCTGACATTTAGTGGAGTATTACACTAAGGGCAAGCCTATGGTCACCAGTTGCTGCATACGAATTCTTTGTGAGAGCGAGAGCAAGGATATTTTGATACCCATGTTTGAAAAATATGCTATACTTGTGAGTGACTATGGGTAATATATTGTGAGACACACATGGTTGATGAGTTTTGCGTAGTTGTATATGATTCTTTGTGCCTTAACTTTTGAATATGAGTTGACCACCATCACGAGTCTATGCTAGAGGTTAAATGGTTTCTACTAATGATTGGAAAACTACTCTTTGTTGATAGTTGTTGTGCTTGTCTTGACGAATGTTTTGTGTTGTTGCTGTGAAACCCTAAGTTGATGTGTAGAGGGACATGATATTTTGTTCGAGTACGAACAAAGCTTCAAGTGTGGGGTGTTGATGATAGGCGAATTTACACGCCTATATCAATATATTTTGCCCATATTTGTGCCACGTTTTGAGAACAAATTATATATTTCATGCACTTTTAGTCCTTTTTCCTATAAGTGAGCTAACGAACATGATTAGCAAAGTTTCAGGTATAAATGATGCAGAATTCAGCATTTTATGGCTTACTTGACACCAAAGAAAGCTCACGAATGAAGGACAGGGAGCTTGAACGCCTAAAGGACCAAAAGTGATGCATGGAAAATCTGTCCCGGGCTAAAACAGCATTTCTGAAGACTTTGGGGACTGCAGTAACTTAGTTGGATTTGGATAATGATACATTAACCTAGTACAATTGGGTTAAGTATTTCATTTGTTTATTTGGATTAGGAGAATATTACATTAACCTAGTACAATTGGGTTAAGTATTTCATTAGCTTAGTAGGATTTGGTTAGATATTTCATTAGCTTAGTAGGA
This sequence comes from Capsicum baccatum var. pendulum, assembly GCA_030864225.1. Classification (NCBI taxonomy): domain Eukaryota; kingdom Viridiplantae; phylum Streptophyta; class Magnoliopsida; order Solanales; family Solanaceae; genus Capsicum; species Capsicum baccatum. The sequence goes on from CM061551.1 coordinate 98,992,531, forward strand.
TTAGGATATGGGTATTATAAATACCCTATCATGCTAGAGATTTTAGAGACTACAACATTCAACCATTCTACATCTTCCTACATTCTACGCTACAAACAATTCTACAACTCTTCTAATCTTTCCATTAATTCTATTTTTCTTCCTCTATTCATTTATTCTTAATTTCCGCAACAAGAGAATTGTTACTTTGCTAAGGAATTCACGCCTAAACGCCTACCACACTTGGGCTACACGAAATTCATCATTATTGTGGTATAACAACAATGCCAATTGTGATTTCCTACGCACTCATGGGTAACTAAACTTCTCTGTTGGGGTTATGGAAGCCGAATGAGGTACTATCTATTACTATGAGCTTGTGAGTTCGTGACACGTATGATGCTTATATCATTATTCTCTTCATCTTAATCTACATTCTTTGTGGTTGCAAACGCAAGAATACGCCAGTATAACATTTAACTTGTTCGAAAGAAAGGTTATTTGTCTGGAAAAGAGATAATGCCAAGGTAGTAGGGTCACCCCCTAAATTCCCTACTAAACAGTTAGTGCCGTAACTGGATTAACCTCTTGGAGAATTCGTACCGTTAGACACGCTTTAAGCTCGAAAGAGTTAAAGTGAAATAATCCTCGAATAGGTCAAAAGACGTCTGGATTTACCATCGAATACGATTCTCTATAAGCACATGCATGTCGGAATTCTACACACTCATAGTCAATAGAGACGTATAACTCAGGAGGTGGACATAACGCCAACGCTTCAATTCTCATTGTTTACAACTTACGTAACAATCCTTTTCTTTTTACTTTGCTATTTTCAGCTTTTACTTTATTGTTTTGGTTACACATTACAATCCCCCCTTCTTACGAGACTTGCACTAAAAGTCTAGTAATCATTGCTTACTTGTTGGCCAAGCTATTCCCTGTGGGATCGATACCCAACCCAGGTTGGGTTCTATATTTGCTAGCGATCGCTTTACACTCCTACGAGAGCTGTAGATTGAGCGTTATCACTCATCAACTCAGTGATTATGATCCGTGTTTTAAACCTTCAGAATATTTTGTGATAACTCTAGTGCTATCTATTTATCTAAACATCATGTGCATTACTCTAGAGTAAAACATATTGATATTAAGCATCATTTTATTAGATATCATGTTTTAAAAGAAGATATTGAATTATCTTTTGTGAGCACTGATTTACAATTAGCTAACATTTTTAATAAGCCTTTGCTGGAAGGAAGATTTCGTTCTCTAAAAATTTCTCTTAGCATAATTGAAAAACCCTTTGGAAACAAAAAGTTATTTGATTTGATTCACATAAGTTACTTATTTTTCTTTTCCTGCGGATAGATATTTACATAATTTTCCCTTCTTTCTTTTTGATTGATTTCAAAGGGGGGAATAGTGTATGTAATCTAACCATGCAGGGAAAGTTAGAAGTCACTCATTTAGGGAGAGAGCCTAAACAGGGAATTAATCTAATTTTTGAAAGTAATCTAATTTTTGTCATACATCAAAAAGGAAGAGATTCATAATGTTAAGTTTTGTGAATGATCCTGAGCTTGATTTGATTGTAGGAATTTGGAAAAAAAATATTCAAAAGAATCTCTTTTCAAATACTAAAAAAAAAAAAACATCTCACAAGAAGGAAAGGAAGATTGATGGAAGATCATTTTATTTGGTAACTAATGATTGCATTCATAACCAAGTAGCAAATTACAACTCCATAGTAATCCTTCCTTAGTATTACTATCGAACAAAAGAAAACTCAAAAATTACAAGAGAAAAAGTACGAAAAACCAGAAATATAGCAGATACTAAAATTTCAACTCCTGTAATTTAGAACAAATTTCCAATGGAGCTCTCGAACAATATTTGTAGGCTATCTCTTTTGCGAGGCATTGCCATTGTCTGCTTTAGCCTTCAAAGATTCTCGAATTTCTTTCAATCCATAATGTATAAACGTATTCTATGTATACCATTTAGAAGATGTGAGTAGTGTGTGACTTTCCTTTAGCATTTTTTATCACCCATGCACCGTGTTCTTCCTAATTTGTAGCATCAACATAGTTTTTTTCAACCACTAGAAAATTTGCGCCATAAGCTCTGAGCATTGGCACAATGGACAAACAAGTGGTCTCGATATTCCAACAGTTTAGCGCATAACTTGCAATGAAGACTACATGCATTCCCTATTTAAATGGTCTCTCAGTTGTTAATAATCAATCCTGAAGTTGCAGCCATAAAATAAATTTAGCTTTTGGTCTGGCTTGGTTTGCTAGCATCAAATTCTTCCATTGAACTCTATTCCCCTCTCCTAATAACTTGAGGTATATAGTCATGATATTGAGGGAATTTTGCATGTCACAGAGCTGAGTCTGCACTAAGAACCTTCTTTCTTCAATAATCTTCCTCACTACCTATGAAGCTTGTTTAGGTAAAGGTGTAGTTTTAACCTAATAAGGATTGATATAGTAACTATGGATCCATCTGATCGATATCTTATCACTTTTATGAGCCAAATCACAACATGTTTTAGCCAGGGAAGCCTTGTTCCACTTGGTGATGTTGGTGATGTTAAGACCTCCAATAGACAGAGGCTTAAATACCTTATCCCAGGCCACCAAAGATCTCTTTGTTATAGCATCTGTGCCTGACTGGACATAACTTTGACAATATACATCACTAGCTTTAATAACCTTAGAAGGGATATGGAAGATCTGAGACCAATATGTTTGTATTTCAAAGAGAACTAACTGGACTAACTGCACCCGACCAGCATAGGAGAGTTTCTTGGCAGTCCAAGAAGATAACCTTGCAATTATCTTATCAATCACAGAAGTCCATTGCAAAATAGTTAACTTTCTAGTGGAGAGAGGTATGCCAAACTATTTAAAGGGGATCTCACTTATCTTTAATCCAAAGAGTCAACTGATTTGTATTTTTTCTGCATCTTTCATACCACCTAAGTAACAATAACTTTTCTCTTTATTTTCTATAAGACCTGAAGCTTGAGAGAAATTTTGAAATGCCTTATAGAGTGCATCAATTGAGGTTATATCTCCCATAGAGAAGAGCAATAAATTGTCAAAAAAACAAAAATATGTCACACCAAGCCTAACACATTTAAGATGATAGTGAAACAATTTATTCTCCTTCAACTCTAATAGACACCTACTTAGGTATTCCTTAGCAATGGAAAACATAAATAGAGAAATAGAATCCCCTTGTCTTAATCCCTTAGCAGCTTTAAAAGGTTTAGAAGGTTCTCCATATATCATGGTTGAATAACTAACTGTGTGAATGCATTCCATTACCCATTGAATGTACCTTTTAGGAAAACAGAGAGCCTCCATAACTTGTAGTAAATATATCCATTCTACAGAGTCATACGCCTTTTGTAGATCAATCTTAAGCATGCATCGAAGTGAGATGTGCTTTCTGGAATAAGTTTTAACCAATTCACTGGCCATAATTATGTTGTCAGCAATTTTCCTTCCTGGAATAAACCCAGACTGTGCCTCACTTGTAACGACGTAAAAATTTGATGAAATATGTAAAAAAAATTATTTTGTGTGATTTGACTATTTTACCCTTCCCCATAATTGCATTATGGTATTTCTCGTGTGGAGGGGTGATTGGCATGATTTTCGATGCATTTTCGCATCATTTATGCAATATTGTGGTTTTTTATGGCTTCGAGAGCCTTATTTTGGACTTATGCGGATATCTTTTGATCTGTATGATGGATGGAAAAATGGACTACGCCAGCAGCTCTGTAATATCGATTTTAGGCTAGGTAGACCTTTGGTTCGGGTCCCGTGCACCGGAGCTCATTTCAACCTATTGGTCGGAAAGTTGAAAAATTTTAAATTTGGGTGTGGGGCCACATTTGATCGAAACAACCTCGGATGAAAAATATGACTTCGCCAACAGATCAAGAATAGTAAATTGATGGTGTTTGCATGTTTGGTATGATTTTACGGCTTTTAAATCTCATTTCAACCCCCGATTTTGAAAATTGTGATTTCGGATTTCGGAGGTCAACTTATTAAAAATGATATTTTTTTCAAAAATACGAATTCGCCAACGCATCTGGAATGTCGAATTTAGTATGGTTGCATAGTTCGTTTGCATATATCGGACTCCGAACGAATCCCGAGCATCCCGTCAAAGTCTATTTCGACTTGAAAAAAAAACTGTTGCATTGGTGCAGATTTTTCTGCTATTTATACCAGTTTTTTTAATCCTTTTTTGACCTATTTTGCTCATTTTTCATCTAGTCTCTTGAGAGTTAAACCCAAAAATAATATGAGAGCTTAAAAGTGAAGTTTGTGAGAGCTTGGGAAGCTAGATTAACACATTTTTCTTGATTTTATTATGGATTAAAGATAAAAATTTACCATTTTCTTAGTAATTTCTTAATTAATTTCTCAAAACCCCCAAAAATTTAGGGCTTGATTTTAAACTCCATTTTCACTCATTTTCACTTGAATAATATTTTTATCTTATAATTATTAGTTTTTCATCCATTTAACCATCAAAACAACTTTGATTCTTGATTTTAATTCGAATTTCAAAGATTTTACCCGGTAAACCTCAAAAATGATTTTTCTTTGATTTAAACCTCATTTTTTACTCGATTTAACTTGAATTTTTAACTGTAGGTTTCTAAAAATATGGAAAACATGTTTTTGAAGTAAAATTTCAATTTTTCCCTTCTTTTGGATTTTAGGGGTCCGTTTTGACCCCAAATCAAAAGTAGTCAATATGGGTGTCGTTGGTTTTGTTTTGACGCGTAGATTTCATATTTGATGCTTTTAGTAAAGTTCGAGATTGTTCGTGAAAAATAAGGTCACGAGTTCAAGTGTAGCGGATCGGTTTCGGCTTTCGAGGTAGGTTATTGCTTAACTCTTTCAGACTGGGTTGGGTAGCAAATGATGGTACAAAATGCATGCTAAGGGTGGGAACTAATCATGAAAAATGGCTATCTATATGTTGTGCCTGTGTGGAGGCTTATATGATGTAATTGTCAAAATTGAGATATTATGTGATATGTGTGACCGTGTGGGGTCCTCTATGATATTGATAGCCTTGAATACATATGAATAATTATATTATGTTGTTAGAATGCTTAATGTGGTACCATTGGTGTATTGTGATTATATTCATACTTTATTGGCAAATGAGACATGTGAAAATTCATGTATGATATAAAAATAATGAGTGGATATTGGCTCATGTGGTTGTGGAAAAGTATCATTGTGGTTGGTTGTGAAAATATATCATGTGGTTGTTTGTGGAAATACTCATTGTGATTGGTTGTGAGCATTACATCTTCATATCATACTCATTCACGAAACATTGTACCACCGTGGCAACATCTGAGAAACACTGGCAATACCTTTTTAAAAGATATTGTAACACCTTATAAAATCCTTTTTGAGGGATGTGTCAGAAAGGAGATATGATATATGTGGATTGTATACGGGTTGACAAATCCCCCATGGGTTCTACGTCGGGAAACTTTAGCTCCATAGGTGTATATGGGGATTGTGCGACGATCCCGGAGGTTGTGCGACGACCTCGTGCATCATCATCATCATCATCATCATATACATTGCACTTACTTTATTGTATTATGTTGTATTGTATTGACATATTGACTAGTCATCTATATATTTGTCTTACCTTCCTTTACATGTATTTGATGATCTTGTATCGATATGTTCTCTCTTGTTCTATTTATATGTGACATAATGTATACTTGCATTCTATATCTTGGTGTGTTGTTCTAATATATGTGATATACATTAGAACTGTTAGTGTAAGCGGGGTGGGCTACCGTTGTGGGATATTTTCTGATTGCAAGTGACGTGCCCTTATTGTATATTTTGTATGCTTTATTTACTACTTTGTTTGGTCGGCCTATGATACCTACTAAGTACAAGTGGACCGTACTTATGCCTACTGCGCCCTTTCGGTGCAGGTCCTAGCTCGAGTGCGCCTCAGCTTGATTGACTCGGGCGATTGTTGGAGCTTCCAATGTAGCAGTTGGACATTCATGCATCCAAAGTTCACCTCTATCTTTCTATAGTAGTTATGTCCTTATTAGTATTAAGAGACAATTATTATTCCTTTGTGATTACTTTTCCGATATATTTGACTCTTGGATTGTATTAGTAGTTCTTACACTGTTGACACCTGGTTTTGGGCATGTTTGGTATTTTGGGTAAGTGTTTTTCGTGTTGTTATGATTACTTATATGGTTCGGCTTCATTCTAGAAGCCTTACCTTAGGATATTTCTGATTTTTCCTCTTTTCGCATCAGTTTGGGTGATAGGCTTTATTTGTCAAGGTATGCCGCGACAAGTGCCATCATGACCCTCGTTTTTGGGTCGTGACATCACTAATAATGGTAGCAATCACTTTTTAGAGACTTGAAGTAAAAATCTTTGCAATTATCTTGTATAGTATAGTACAACAAGCAAATGGTCGAAATTCCTTAACAGTAGTGGGGCTAACTGTTTTAGGAACCAGAGTAATCAAGGTGCAGTTTACTGGTCTATACATCTTACCAATATTGAAGAACTCTTTGACATCTGCAATTAAGTCATGTTGAATGGTATACCAGGTCTTCTTATAGAAGTGAGCATTGTAGCCATCTATGTCAGGAGCTTTATCATCTTCGATACTTTTTAATGCCTCTATTATCTCCTCACTTGTTACATCTCTACTCAATTCTAGCCCTTGAGCATAGCTTAGAATCTTCCCCTTTTTCATAGTAATTAAGTTGACTACTGGGAGAGTTTGAGAGGAAGTACCCATCAGAATTTTGTAAAACTCTACAATCTCCTTTTGTATATCTTCAGTAGCAGAGAGTTTGTGGCCAGTCAAAGAGGTAAGCTCCAGGATTTATTTTTTTGTAGGTTCTTTCTTTGATCATAGCTGAGAAATAATTATTATTATTAGCATCCCCAAGTCGAATCCATTGAGCCCTTGCTTTTTGTCTGAGAATATTTTCTTCAATGCCTGACCATTTTTCTAAGTTCTGCTTACACATCTTCTCTTTAGCCAGTAACTCATCTATACAATTTGTAGCAATTTGGTCTTGAGTAGACTGTAGTTCCAATATGATTAGTTCAAGCTTCTGAGCTATATTCTTAAACTCTACAGAGTTAAGATTCTTCAGATGAGGTCTTAGATCTTTAAGTTTCTTCCAGATTCTAGCCATACTTCCTCCTTGAACTTGAGTGTTCCAACTTGTAATTACTATGTTTTGGAAGGATGGATGTTCAGCCCAAACATTAAAATATGTAAAAGGAGATTTGATGCTTTGATGAATGCTATGGATAGTTAAAATCATAGGGGCATGGTCAAAAACTTGAGGAAGTTCATATTGTGTCATAACATGTCCCCATTTCATTATCCATTCATTATTGCCAAACATCCGATCAATTCAACTACATATTCTGTTAGTTCCCTGCTGCTTATTGGACCAAGTATAATATGCACCTTTCCAAGGTATTTTACACAAGTGCAGGTTCTGAATACAATCCACCAGATCTTTGGTTTCTACTGCTGTAACAGGAGCTCCATAAATTCTATCTGAAGGCCATATAACAGCATTAAAATCTCAACCAAGGATCCAGGATTGATTAATCCCCTGTCCTACTTCCTTCAACTTTTTCCATAATCTTTTCCTAGTCTCCAAGGAATTAAAACCATACACCACAGCCAACAAGCATATGAACCCTCCAGCAGCATCATTAACTTGACAGTGAACCATTTTAGCATTAGACTGGAGATAGTGGACTGTGTATATAGTAGTATCCCAATAGATCCATATCCTGCCATTTGCAGCATGCTGATAGTTGTTAATAGAACTCCACCCGAGACAAATATTTCTAGTAGCCTTAGCTATATTATGTTGCTTAACTCTTGTTTCTACTAGACCAATTAACTTTATTTGTTTACCTCTAATGAGCTTTTTGAGCTCATTTTGCTTATAGCTCTTATTCACTCCTCTCATGTTCCAACTAAGGCAACTTATTATAAAGATTTTGAGGGACCCCTTTATCAAGAGGTTTCAATATTCTACTATTCTCAATCTGCTTTTTCTTGATACTTATCTTTGCAGGCACTGATCTTACTGGGGGAAATCACTCAGGTTATACGCATATGTAGGTTTAGATATATCTCTGATAGGAGGCAAGGGAGAATTGGATCTCTGTCTGTTAGGACTATGCTGGTGTTGAATAGAAGAATTTTGAGGCGCATGATGTCTAGTACCACTGGATTCTCCCACTTCAAGCACCTTTGTCATTTCTACTTCTTTACCCGTTGTGTTATCCACCACTGTAGGGGCTTGTGCTATTGTTATCTTCCTTTTACATGAACATTCTTGCTCCATCTTTTTGTAAGGCTCCTTTGGTTTACCTTGCTCCTTAGGGTTGGGTAGACAACTATGACCAACTACTTTGCAATAAGAGCAAAACTTAGGCTTCCAGTCGTAAATAACTGATTGTTTAAACTTTCTCCCATTAGGCTCCATTACTAGCACTTCATTAGGCAAGTCCTTTGTAACATTTACCTCAATTAGCATTTGAGCAACGGATATTCTAGTCTGCTTAGTTGTACACCCATCCACATTGACAGAAATGTCAATGACACTGGCTATTCTACTTAGTGAATCTCTTCCCCAGTCGGACATCGGGAGCTTGGGAAATTTAACCCGCAGAGGTATCTCTGTAGGATATTCTGTGTTGAAATCAAAGTCCATCGGCCAAGGCTTCAGAATAATGGGTCTGTTATTAACAGTATAAGGTCCTGAATAGAGCACCTCTTCCATATCTTCAATAGTTGTTATTTGCAGTAACGAGGATGGTTCTGAGAAAATTCCTTTATGAATCATTGGGAAGTATTTAAAATCACGTTGTTTCAAGAATGTGAATTTGGGAAGCATGGATTGTGAATATCGAGTCAATAAAAGAGCATGGATGACTGAGATTCTATTCCAAGAATATGTTCAACAACTTGATGCAAAAATGGACGGCAGGAAAATTCTTTTAATTGTTGATAATTGTCCTGCTCATCCAAAAAATGTCGAAGGTTTGAGAAATGTTGAATTGTTTTTTTTACCACCTAACAAAACATCAAAGATTCAGCCTTGTGATGCAGGGATCATAAGAGCTTTTAAGATGCATTATCGTAGGCGATTTTATCGAAATCTTTTGGAGGGTTATGAAATTGGGATCTCAAATCCAGAAAAGATTAATGTTTTAGATGCAATGAATCTTGCAATCTCGGCATGGAAAATGGATGTCAACTCAAGTACAATTGCAAATTGTTTTAAGCATTGTAAACTTAGGTTGTTAGATGATGAATCCTCGGAAAATCAAGAACAGTTGAATAATGATGGCTTACAACAATTGCAGAATCTAATCAATGGATTGAAGTATCGAAATGCAATGAATGCTGAAGATGTTTTGAATTATCCGGGAGAAAATGATACGAGTTTTGAGCTACCTACGGATGAACAAATAATTGAGAGTGTTATGGAAACACATAAAGAAGATGAAGTGGAAGATGATAGTGTGGAATTAGAACAAGTTTCACGCAAAGATGCTCTGAAAGCAACAATCACCTTACATCACTTCCTTTTGCAATATGAGAAGACTACACCTGATATTCTTAATGCAGTAAGAAGGGTTAGAGATGAGATTCAAGGTAATATTGATTTCAAGAAGAAACAAACAACATTAGATTCATATTTTCAGAAACCTGTTTAGTTTACTTATGTATTATGTATGAAATATTTTGATACAGATGAATTATTAATTTATATATCAAATGGGACCTATATGAATTTTTTTTTTGTATTATCTTATAAATTTAGCGAATTATTAATTTACCACGTTGATCCCGACTCGGGACCGAAGAAAATTATTATTTTAGCGAGGTTATTAATTTATCGAGTATTAATTTATCGAGGTTATACTGTATTGTACTTATTTAGATTTTCCTTGGTCTTTACTTGTTCTTGGAAATTGAATATTCCTTATTCATTTTTTTAAGAAGAAAATCATTTGAGTTGCCTTCTAACTTCAAACGGCTAGTAGTAGTTCAATCATTACTATATAAGCATTAAAAGTCAAAGGAAGAAATATACATTTGTCTCAACCTTATCTAGTTTTTTGCTCTACTTTACTCAAATATTATGTTCTCTTAAAAGTTTATTGTGTACTCAAAAAGAGAGAAAGAAACACATAGTTGGTGGGGCATTGGATCAAAGTGAGAAAGAAAGAAAGAGAGTGTGAGTCAAAGCTAAAAAGCATGACTTAATCTTGTACTTTGATTTTATTCACAAAGAACTAGTAGAATCTCTTGCAACCCAGGGGGACTGGAGTAAAACCTATTAGAGGTCTCAACTAGTATAAAACATCTGGTGTTATTTACCTTCAGGACTTTATTTTTTGAAGTTTTTATTAATCCAATCAATAGTCGGTTGTCTATTGAAGGAAGACGATTGTTTGGTCGAAAAAAGAGTAATTCTCCCCCTCTCTTACTACTTTCGATATTGGGGGTTCGAACTCGAGGAATAGAGAAATTTTTAGTTAAGACATTTGGAGCTTTCACTGCCTTCTGCTGGAATTGTTAAAGAGGTTTTTTTTTTAATGATTCATGATTGTCTAGCGATGTATATCTTTGGAGTATAGAATACATTTTCTTTCTTCATATTTTAGTGGTATACAGTAGTAAGAGATACATTATATCACAATGCATGTTGTATACTATAGATATATGAGTATACCTCTCTTCCAATGTGATGCCACCACGATTAAAGCCTATTTATTCTTTTGCGATGGAATTCAATATGTTCTTCATCCATATCTATCATAATTTTTAGGTTAGCGAATGCATTTTTTCTATTATTTAAGTTTGGTGCATAAGAAGATTGTCCTCAAAATTATACATCAATAATTATGCCTCAAATTCTGAAAGTCCTTATGCATTGCTTTGTAATTTGATTAGTTTTCATTATTTATACCAATAACTTTTTACCCTATATTAAATATTAAAGAGCCATCAAATATATGCTAAAAGGAAAATATAAGAAGAATTAGTATTGGTAGCTTTTTTTTCTTGTATACGTGAAAAAGGAATACTAAAATAAATGATAAGAAAAAAATTCTAAAATATTTTTAGAGAAGGACCGAATAACCCAAGTTGGTAAAGACTGAAAATGGTCGAATGATCCAATGAGTGACATTAGTTAGGCCGCCATGACATAAAATGTCTATAGGCCCAAACTTGGGTCATTAGTTTTAAAATGGGTCAGGCTATGTCATTTTTTCAAAAAAGAATCCTAATTTTATTTCTAAAAATTTCACAAAGTGGCAGCTTAAGTATCACTTGTTAGTTATTACACAAAATCTCAACTCTCTAAACATATTACAAAAAACTCACTTTTTCAATTTCTCTCTCTAAAAGTATATATACATAACTTTTCTAATTTTGTATTGTTTGTTCTCCTTGAAAGAAGCCTAAAATCAAGGAGTCATTATGTAAAGGTTACCATTTTTTTAATTCATTACTATGTTTGATTCAAACTCTTACTCAATTGCATTCAATTCTAACAATAACAAAAACGTCATTTTTAACATTCTGTAGTTTTTAAGATCTGAGCTTAGCTAATTTTTTTTTCGACTTTACCAAAAAATCATAGATTTTGATTGAATAATTTCTTGCATGTTGTTCATTTAATAGAATAAGTTCAAACTCTTGTTTTTTTTCAACTTTGAGTAAGATTTTTTTTTTTACTTTACCAAAAATTAAAATTCTATAGAATAAGTTCTTGCATGTACTCCATTCACTCATTATTACTTAGTAAATGGGTGATACTCCATCTTTTAGTTTAGGATTAACTCAGATAAACCATTGTGAACCAACAAATCAGGTTATTGGATTCATTCCCGGAGAATTTAGTTACGAGGATCCTAATTTTGTTGAAAACAGATCAAAATATCGTGACGACCCTATTAAGATGAAGAAGCTCAGAAAAGCTACTGATCGAAGTTCAAAAAATCAAATTCGACGGATATTATTTGATTTTTCATCAATGTGAGTTTTTTTATTTTTTATTTTTGAACATGATTGTTAATTTTGCAGTATTATGTGGGTTTTTCATACTTTTGAGGGTGCATTAGTAGTTACAAGTGAATATACATATTAGTACTTATGTATATGATAGACATATATATAAGTGTTGCTACATATTTGAAATATAATGATATGATTGTTTATTGTACTTGGATATAATATTTTTTTCATCAATGTGAGGTTTTTTTATTTTTTTATTTTTGGATATGGTTGTTTGTTTTGCATTATTATGTTGGGTTTTTTATGAATTTGATGGTGCATTAGTAGTTGCTAGTGTATATACATATCAGTACGTATGTATATGGTAGACATATACATAACTGATGGTACGTATTTAAAATATAATGATATGTATAGTTCATATACGTCACAGACTTGTGTATTGTGTTTTTGTAGTTTCTGTAGGAATTGTTTGGCTTAGTTATAGCTATATACATATCAGAAGTTATGTATATTTGTTACTGTTATGTATATTCAATATGGACGTGACAGAAAGGTCTATGGGATTAAGTTGTTTTGGAGTATGCTTTTACTGATTTTCTTGGCGCAATATGCATATCAGTGTTTTTCAGTAATGTGAGATTTTTATTTTATGTTTTTGAATATGATTGTTAGTATGGGCAGCGTTATGTATGTTTTTTCATTAATATGACTGTGCTTTAGTAGTGGTAGTCAACATAACATTAAATGTGTATGTATATTGTTTACTTGGAGGGACTGTAGAGTGTTTGTCCTGGGTATGCAGAATACCTAAGTGGAGAAATTGTTGTGCCTTCAGTTAATTTTGAAGCAGAATATCATCGTATGAGATACGCGTCACTCCTTTGAAATTACGATTTACAAAAAGTGAAGAAATATTATGTTAGTGACAATAATGACCCTATAAGACCAAGGACAAAATATGTCTCCATACTTGATGAAACAGGAATAGTTAGCATTGAATTGTCTTAAAGATACTTATGGTGAAGATTGTTTTTTCTTTCTGTGGATTTGTTAGGATTCTGAATTATTAAACTAATTTAGGTATTTTGGATATACAAAGTTATCAGAACATATTAACTTATGTTTTAAATTATTAGTTAAACTGTGTTTCTGTATGATATTGTGTGTTATGCCTATTACTTTTTGTTATAACGTACGTATATGTGTTGCAAAAGTTTGTATATGTTAATCTTATAGAAATGCTAACAATATATACAAAAATGTTTATGTAATTTTTTATATATAATTGATTTATGGTTATTCTATTTTCATGCTATTAATCTAATTTAACCTATTAGATTAGCTTATACATTTTCATATTTTATCTTTTCAATGATATGAAAGCATGAATTCAGTCTGCATTAGCAGTTTACAATTGCAATATGACACTTATTTTCAGCTACCTACTATACAAGTCAATTTCCATCTAGTGTCCTAAAAGTTTCCATCACAAAAACATAAAATCAAACCACCATATTTATGTTTCAAAATAATCACAATAGCAAATCCAACTTCTTGAACAACCTAAATCAGTATGTTTAGGTACATTGCAACATACATATAGCAAAAGCAAAGACAAGAAATCTATATATTTTATGTATATATTTATACATTGAAGCTAAAAAATATCATATACATATTTTTTCATTATCATAATTATTGAATGATTATCAATACATAAGTATATCCATTCATGAATGACAAATTCATATAACAATACACATGAACAATCATAATTTCAACGTATTTCTTGTCATATACATAGAATTATAGTGTATATGTCGTCATATACATAGAATATAATTATGTATAAGTAGTCATTCATATATATATATATATATATATATATATATATATATATATATATATATATACATACACATACACATATAAACACCAGTTACACCAGTTAAATACACAACATATTACTTTCAAATATAATATAATTAATTACATAATAAAATTTTCATATACGTAACTAATCTTTATATTTTCACATAATAATCAATAAAGTATTAGTTAGTCACTTTTTTTCAAATACATATTTACTTACAAATTATTGTCATTAGCATAGCTGTACAGTTACATAATTTTGATACTCCATAAACATGTAATAACATAAAAAGCAAGTGTTAATCACCAAAATATACATAACAATACACATAATTATATGTCATCAAGATAATTAAATTTGTAAATGAAACAATCAACTTAAATTGTTCCAAAAATATTACATAAAAGTAGAAAATGATAAACGAGTGATTAATTATCATAAATAGAGAAAATTATAAGTCATTTCTCCTTCGGAAAAAGTTACAGGAATGCCTATGGTGACCCTCATGTCCGCATCGTCCACAATAATTTGTGCTTGATGACAACGTTTCGCTTGATTTTTTTTTCTCCCTTTCTTAGGTCTTTCTGGTTGTCTTTTACATATCGGTGGCAACACTTCTTCCTCTTTTACACTTTTAGAAATATTCCAATCCTTCTTATCTGGCATTGAAATAATTGAAAGTTCATGAGTCTTCACCAAAGTGCTTGGCTTGTAGTAATCTGAGCAGTATGACCCAAATTCTTTTACATGTTTACACTTCAAGACGACAATAGCGTTTACCCTTCAAGACGACAATAGCGTGAGGACAAGGTATCTGATTTATTTGAAACCTCCCATAATTGCACGATTCACTTTCAAAAAGAATTTTTAAAAAAAAAAAATCTACAAGAACATACAAAATTGTAACCCTGAAAAAAATAAAATAAAAAAATATCATAATATCCAGGTGGTTGACAATATGTGTATAGCTTGAACTAAACTAAATAAAATTCTATAGAAACATACAAAAAAATCATTAAAAAATTTATGAGATGTATGTTGACTATACATATCAATATAGAACATATACATAAATTACTTATGTATATTACATTCTGATATGTATATGAACTAAACATATCAATTTATTTCATACACATAACATTATTTATATATATATTTATCATATACATATATAATGTTATGTCTATGAACTGTCAACTACTACTAAACCATCACATTCCTGAAAAAAAATCACAAAATTGCTGCACAAGCTAATAGTCATATTCAAAAATAAAAAAATCAAATAATCTTACAATACTAATAATATCTAGGTGGTTGACTATATGAATATAGCTTGAACCAAAATCAAATAAAATCTTACAGAAACATACTAAAATACCATAAAAACTTTATGAGATATACACATACAGTTATTACATATACATAAATTACTTAACACAGTAAATCACAATATTATGCCTGACATTATTCTAACACAAAGAAACAAACAATCTTATGTGTTCAATGCTGCAACAATCTTCGTAAAACAACTTTAACGTCAAGATAAAATTTATGCAACATTATACTATAGTTATAGTTGAACGATGAACAACCAAAAATAAGTAAAAATATGTCGTAACATAACTAAAAGAGTACCTCTTTTTATCTGAACATTTTGCTCAGCAATTAAAATCACGTGACACAACATATTAATACATCACTGAAACAAGTGTCGATTTATCCTTATACATCTGTTTCACCTTCACGTCAATACTATTGCTATCACAGATTAAATTTTCAACTTCAAACTCTGGCACATATAATGAATATATATTCTGTTTCAATTTTTCATTCACCAAAGTGCCTCAAAAGAATTACAATATTCATCTTGGTTAATACAAATAAAATCAATTTTTTTCAAGAGATCAAAAATCAGTGATTAGATTGTTTGTGATTTCTATTTTCTTGGTTGATTTTCTTTTTATGTATTATTGTTTTTTAAATTTGAATTAGTATAGTTGTTACACAAATTAAGGGATGCAGTAATTCATTATTAATGTTGCATCATTAATTGCGTCCTAAATATTAAAAAAATCTGTTATTTTCCTATTAAAACGTTGGCAGCAGATTTTCATATACATAGCGTCTTATGTATATAACGATTGAGCTATGTATATTAATCGGAAAAGAGAACAAATTAATTAAGAAGATGGAAGAAAAAATAAATATATTTAATAGGATTGAGATTTATGTTATTTATACATTTTATTTGCTCTGACTCTCTGTACTTTGCATATGTGTTCATTTTTTTTTGGTATGTTTACACTTTACCTTAATTAACTTAGCAAATTTACTTGAAAACCAAATCATGGGTATTAAATACTTTTATACGTATGAGTTGCGTTCTTTTTTTTTTTTTTTTTAACAAAAAGAAAAGGTCACGTAGGCTATTTTGATTATTCAAGTAAATAAAAGGAAACCAAAGTTCTTCCAAGTTGAAGTAGGAAAGGTTTTACTATATTAGTAAATGAATTTTTTATTTATGTATTTAACAGATACATTTTATATCTGTACTTATAATATATTAAAAGAGTGAAGATCATCAGAAGAGTGATTTAAATTTTTTGCCCTTCAGTAAAAGACTCTTGTTTAGATAAAACTGTCTTTTTACTATTTTTTTAAATTTATTATTTAATTATTTTTTATTATATTAACTATACTTTCTAAAATATATGGGACTCCTAAAATATATGGTAGAAAAATTAATTAACATTTTTCTTTCTACTAGACTTCCTAAAATATATGAGACTCCTAAAATCTATGGCAGAAGAATTAATTAATATTTTCTTTTCTACTGTTCAATTAGAAAAATACTCCTAAAATAGGACTCTATTAAGGAAATACTTTTATAAATATTGAGATGCACGTTAAACTAGAGAACAAACCGATTTGCCTATTGGGAGAATATGATTGATGCTCATCTAACTTGATTCGATTGCATATCTAGATTGGTGGATGCTTGATTTCCTAACCCTCAACTTCTTCACTATTTTTATCAGCATAATAGAATTCAATATGTGTGTATATATATATCTTCTTTGTTTTCATTCAAAATCATTTTTTAGGGTTAAAATTTTCGCTCAGATAAGAATTAGTTTGATCAAAATCGAAGCTTTATGATCACTATTATATTTTTTTTTTATAGTTTACAGGTCGTAGATGAATGTCGGTTGACTTTGAAGAATTTCTTGTGTAAAGGTTAGATTTAGTTGTATTGTTTTGATATCTTTATTATTTTATTATTTTATTTTAATTTACATATGCTAGATGAATGTGGGTCGGCTTTGAAAATTTTTTTTAGGTTAAGGTTAGGTTTAATTGTATTATCGAAATATCTCTATTAGTTTGTTATTTTGTGGTAGTTTACAGTTTGTAGATGAATCTCGATCGGTTTTGAGAAATTTTTGTGCTTAAAATTTAAGTTTGATTGTATTATTTTTATATCACTTTTATCATATTATTTTGTTGCAGTTTACAGGCGATAGATAAATGTTGGTAGGCTTTGAGCAATCTTTTTTATGTAAAGGTTAGGTTTAGTTATATTATTTTGATATCTCTATTATCGTATTATTTTGTTATTGTTTACAAGTGGTAGATAAGTGTCAGACGACTTTGAGAAAATTTTTGTGTGTAAAGATTAGATTTAATTGTATTATTTAATTTTTGTGTGTAAAGATTAGATTTAATTATATTATTTTGATGTCTCTATCATTGTATTATTTTGTTGGAATTTACAGATGGTAGATGAATGTCGATCGACTTTTAAATATATTTTGATAAAGATTAGATTTAATAAATAAACTCTCCATCCCTACATACTCAAAACATATTAAATTTAATTATTATATTCATCTTTATTATTTAAACAAATATCTTATTTAGTGTAATGTTTGAGCTCATTAAAGTGAGATACACGCGCAAGATGCGTACACCTAAACTAGTTTATTTAATATGTGTGTGTGTGTCTATATATATATATATATATATATATATATATATATAATTATAATTATAATTATAATTATAAATTAGATGTAAATGTCTTCAGTAATTCATTGCTAAATTGCTCGTATCTAACACTTTATATTTTGATAATATGTTGCTAAATAGGACTAGAGACTCACGTGCAACGCACGTGGGGTCAAACTAGTATTATATTAAAAGTGTGAAGGTACTTAAAAATATTGTTTGAACTTTTTGCCTATCATTAAAATCTTTTGCAATAAATAAAAGTGTCTTTTTACTTTTTTTTTCAATAAATAATAAATAATTTAAAATTCAAAATATTTAGGAAGAAGCCTAAATAATAGGAAACTAGTTAGATGTCTATTTTAAATAGTAAGAAGATAATTAATTTTTCTTTTAAGTGAAGAATTTCTTTAGGTCTAAATTTTATGGACAAATAATTGAAACTATGTAACCAACGTTGTAAGGAAAAAAGACAACAAAGTCATGTTAGGATTTCCTTTAAGTTAAAATTAGTATAGATACTTGCGCGATGCGTGAAATATTATTATTTTTTAAATATTTATTAAAAAACATTAACTTATCTACTCTGGAATTATAAAATTAATTGATTTTTACTATATCACATTAACATATTTCAAAAGAAAATGAAATATTAAACAATTGTGAATATGAAATTACAACGGATACATGATAATTAATCACAATTATAATTATTTTAGATGTTTTGATATAGAAAAAATAATATTAGTATTTATTTCAATCATATTCTATTGAATAATTTCTAAAAATATTAAATACTTATTGATTTTATTGTTGGATTTTTACCTTTATATTTGTAATAAATTAAGACATATAATGATATTTCTTTCCCTTCATTTTAAATTTATGTCTTTTGGTC
The DNA here is from genome assembly GCA_030864225.1 of Capsicum baccatum var. pendulum. Taxonomy (NCBI): domain Eukaryota; kingdom Viridiplantae; phylum Streptophyta; class Magnoliopsida; order Solanales; family Solanaceae; genus Capsicum; species Capsicum baccatum. Next base: position 99,011,418 of record CM061551.1, read on the forward strand.
TCTCAGTTGAACTTCAACTACTAACTACACATTTTATAAAATATACAAAGTTATATTTCAATTCCATTTCAAATACAAAAAAGTACTTAATTAGGTCAGTTACTTAAATATCACAACTCTTAATTCAAAATTAAGCACAAATAATTTATTATTTTCTTTTAAATTTTCATACTTATTGTTAATAATTTTTCATTGTTTGATTTCATCATTAATATCTTTAAGTATTTTATTTATACTTATTATTATATCTTCTAAATTAAGTCAATTAAAAGCTCTCATACCACTTTCAAAATTTTCCACTCACGAATGCCACACTCATCCCTTACCTTTGCCCACCACATCCCCACCCAATTTTATTTTTTTTTAACTTTTAAATTTTTTATTAAAAAAGTTTATTACACCACCTCTAACCTTGTCCTTCCCTAGCAAAAACAAAAAATAGAAATTAAATTTTATGTTTCTTTTTTCAACGAACTTTTTTACTTTATCTTAACCCTCAGCATTCGTCTCGACCCCCTACCCAACACCTCTTCCCTCGACCCTCGACCCCCACCCCTAAAAAAGATTATTTTTTTTTTTTAATAATTTTCATCCTACCTCCCACCCGACCCTAGCCTAGCCCCAACCTCCTCCCCCCCCACCCCCCACCCCCCAAAACAAAAAAAATATATATAAAAAAATATCACACGTTTAAAAAAAAATTCTAAGAAAAATCCTTTTTCCTACTCGCTCCTATCCGTTTTATTATTTCTTAATAACACTTCAAGCATTCTAAATCATATTATTTTAAAAGAAAAGGTTAGACTATTCATTTTATATTCATGAGATATTTGTATACATTATATATAAAAACTTAAAATTTCTTAGTTACATTTATAACAAAAAAAATAAATGTAATGCTAATTGTAAACAACAATAACAACGTAATAATAGTAACAACAAAAATTTTAAACTTTTAAAATACATTTTCATGATATGTTTCAAATACATGATGTATTTTATTACTTTTTCGATTCAGTAAATTTTAACAGATTCCACATAACAAATCTTATTAGGCAATTTCAATTGCAATATTCCATTGAACATTTTACTTTCACGAATCTTTTAGAATTAATGTCGTACCTCCATTTAAGATCTTTAAAGTCTGTAATTTGATCAATTTCACATGTTGCTTTCTTGAACAAAATGATAAAATTCATATAATTTCTTATAGTGACAAATTTTAATGCAGTTGCTTAATATTGTCGCACCCCTTTTTTCTCCCAAAAAGATTGATTTTAAGATTTGAAAGGATTTTTATTATTAAGTGACAAAAGATAAGATTTATTTTGATTTTTTTTATTTGAACTCAGAATCTCCACTTGGCATAAATCGAGTGTGTCAAGTCACCTTTGAAAATTATTTTTCAAGATGGTTTGACTCTTTAAAACTAATCCATGAACAGAGATTTTGGTTAAGGAATTCTGTTGACCGAGGGGAGGTGTTAGGCATCCCTTGATCCCGTGGTTCGACCACGATCGCTTCGTAGAGTATATCGGCTAGTATGATCCTATGAAGTGAATAAACCACATAAAACACACAATACAAACAAAGCAAACAAATCAAATCGAAGTCAAAAAAAATAGTGTCCAGTTTAATTATTACAGTCCGAAATAAAAAATACTTAAATGAACCTACACTAACCTATACTAACCCTGAACTATGAATAAATACAATGAGTGTTGGGGCATTCCCCGGCCAAATGAATACAATTGATCCAAATGCGGTAAACAAAACCATTCAACAAATATTCCAAACATTCTCCAATCCACAAGTTCTAAATTGCCTACCCAAGCTTACTGTTTACCTACCTAGCTTGACCAATCATGGCATTATCACATTCAACGACATCAACGAATAAAAACCACTAACACTTGTTTTTTTTTTTTAATCAATTTTCAATTTTTCGCCCCAAATTCCTAATTTTAATTTTCAAATAAAATATCATTTCATCACACAATCCATAACCAAACAACAAATCTAAACCAACAACTATTCATCGCCAACGATGATCAACCAACACACAATCTTTCATTCAATGCATTGAATATCACAAATAATGAAATAAAAATCACAAATAATGAAATAAAAAGGGAATAAGTGTAGTATTGAACCTCAATTTAAAGCTTTCGAGATTTAGTATTACTCGGCTGAAAAGACAAAATCCGTGTCCGAGAACCTAAAGTCTAACTTCAGTAAACGAATCCACCAACTCAAATCCCTAAGCCGACTAGTAGAACTCGAACAACTGATTGAATAGCAAATAAGACTGGATGAATCTAGAAATTAAAGGAACCGACTGGAACAGGGACCCCGTCAATAGTGGTTGTGATATTATGGTGAAACCTCACCGGAATTGACGCAAAAACCGTTCGGCTGTGGGCATTGTTGTCGCCATCAGATTCGGCAACAACTCCGGCCACTGAAACAGTGAAAACAACGGTGGCAGAAGGTGTATTTGGTCGCTGATTTTGGGGTTTTTGAGGTGTTGGTCACCGATTTTGGTTGTTTCAGTTGTTGCCGGAGCTCCGATGAGATCTGATCGCCGGAATAGACCTCTATTTGATCTCTCCCTCTGATTTTATCTCTTTTCCTCCTCTCTTCTCTCTGATTTTCCCCTCCCTTTTCACTACTGGTTTTTAGTCCTAAACCCCACAATTCTCGTATCTCTATCACTGTGTGTGGTGTCGTTGTGTGTGCGTGTATGGAGTTTTTAGAGAGGCATATGTGTGTAATGTGTGAATCACTGTGTGTATTGTGAAGGGAATTCAATGAATGAGGAGAATGAAATCTGTGTGTGTATGTTGCGCATTATTCTGTTAAAGACGGAATCAAAATGTGAAGGGAAGGGGGGGAGTGGGTTGTGGGGTGGGTAGGGTAGTGATTGTTATTTTTGTTAGGGTGAGGTGTTTATTTTTAAATGAAGAAGTTGTTAATTTGTTAAAAATTTTGTTATTTTTATCTTTTTGTAGAGGGGTAATCACATGGGGTAAGGTACATTGTAAGATTGGATAAATGTGTAAATTTGATTTTTCAGAGGGATAAAATTATATGTCTACAAATATAATGAAATCAACATAATTTCACAATTTTTCTTACTTTCCTATATAATGTAATACAACTTTAGTTACTAATAATAACAAAGTGAACCATATTAAAGGGTTATTCATATGTTGCTGTCACATATAAATATGATTCTCTCAGTGTACTTCATGTCAAGCCGTTTTTATCATCTGCAAGTAAATTAATTAATACAGTGATAATTAAAAAAACAAATATTTAATTCCATTAAACTAATCAATAGATATTTAAACCAAAACTACACATAAATGAAATCCTAGGCATGAAGAAAGCAAATAAATTAAACTATAAAATAAAAATTTTAAAGCAACAAAAAAAAGAAGGAGAAGAAGTTATTTGTTAATAGCAAAGAAAGAGAGAAAGAAGAAAATAAATCTCAAAAAAATGAAATACATCTCATTAATATTTTCGGTTGACATATTAATTTGGATAAAAAAAATTATATTTCAAAATTTTAAATAAGAGTCCCACAAACTAATAGTACGAGAAAATTGCATGGTGGAAATTCATAATAATATCAGCTATGATCTTCAACATTATAAGCTAAAAGTTGCATTTTTTCAATTGACGCCTAACTACAATCTTTTTTCTGTTTTACGTTCAGTATTAACTAATTATTTTAAATTATTTTTAAAATCTATTAAAGACCATACATTAATTAATATGAGTATTATAGTAAAATATGCTTCCCTGAATATTTATTAAGAGGTGTACATGAAGTTGGCCTCAGTATGACGAGGCAAAAGTTTCACTGTCATTTTTTCTAGGACCTATAAATGTTCACAAGTCCATTACTAGGTAGATAACTGATATAATTAATATTTTTAATTTTATGGTTCTACTTTTTAATATACAAAAATTTAATAAAAATGAAACGGGACAAATTTGCAACGCATGTTTCCATAAATAAGTTAGTATCAAATCCTATTTGTGAGATTTTACAGAATATATTGTAAGTAATCTCATGAAGAATAGAATAGAAAGTTTAAAGTTAAAAATTTCTAAACATATAAAAATGCTATTTTTTTATTTAATTGAAAAGGAAAAAGTAACACAAATTGGATAAAAGAAATATGCCATATACATATTTTGAAGCTTTGACAAGCTCAATTCAAGTTGGAAAAATTCCCGTAGCTACTAATTCAATTTAAACTCCAAGTAAGAATTCTGAAATTTTAAACCGTGGCATTGCAGTTTACAACATTTCTTCTGGAGTGTAAACTAGTACAACCCAAACTCCAACGATATTTTCACAAGTTTGAACAAGCCCATGTTAAAGTGTATAACCATCTCATCTAAAAGTTTATGTTCTTAAAAAGAACACACTTTTATTGTTTAATTATATTCTCAACATGTGAGTATGATCATCCAAATAATATTTCACATTAAAAAGCGACCATATAAATTACTTATCTAAAAGAATAAACAAGGTAATATTCGAATTACACTCAGATCTCAATCATGTGTCTTTATAAGCACATGAGAGTTTCAATGATAGTTTAGAAGAGCTTTCTTTGTTACTGATCCTAAGGAAATAACTGCATTGCTTGAAGGTTTTGGAAAAGCTAACAAATACTCCATCAATATTGAGATATCAATAGAATAATTGTTGCATCCCGTGTCCTCTGGTGCTATAATCAGTGCCTCCAGATTTATTGCATGCTCAAGCAAAAACATTATGAATAGAAGTTCTGTTGCGTCAGTGTTAAGGCATGTGGAATTTTGATGATAGACATGTGAATGAAACATGTTGTGAAAGTGGGTCCATTCAAGTGTACAAAGAAAAGCTACAAGCAAGGCTGTTGATAAGATGATACTGCGTATAGACAAAAGTGGATAAGCAAGAATATTCAGGAACTTTCTCAAACACTTATCACTTCAGTAAAGTGGATGAAAGATGCAAATATTCAGAAGTTGAGTTGATCTAGAAGTCCAACAGTGATAAGGGTTCTTCAAGGAAAAAGGATAAAGCAGAAAGAGTCCTATTCAACCAGGGGAGGAGAAACGACTACAACAAGGAGTGAAGTTACTTGAAGAAGAAAGAAACAGAAATCAAGAAGGACTCTACTACAGGAGAAATTATCAGGGTGCATATATACAACAAAGCACGATCAAGTAAGGCAATGAATGCACAGAAAAGAAAATCAACAATTAGCATAAAAGTTCACATACTTGAAGAAGAACCTGTTTCCTTACTTAGCAAGTCGTAGATTTTGTAGTAGGTAGGTTCCTTGAGTTGTAATGAGTTATTGTTCTAGTCTCAGTGATCTACAAACTGAGTTAGGAATTGTGTCTTAAAGTTGGGAACTCGAAGACTTGGGAACACTTATCTTGGGAAGATTTGTGTTTTTGTAAAGATATGAATTAGAAGTTTTAATTCCTTGTTAACAAGAAATATTGTATTTTTGTTGATTGTTGAGGCTCAAGTATCATAGTGAAGTTGGGGTTAAATCCTGTAGAGGTATAAGTCATGGTTTTTTACACCTTTCTTGAGCCGGGTGTTTTCCACGTAAAAATACTATGTTTAGTATTTACTTCTGTGAACCACGTTTACTTACTTGTTCCACAGATAGGCAAACTAGGTGGGCTCATACTTTAACAAGTGGTATCAGAGTGAGGTTTTCTTATATAAGGCTAATACCTAAGAAAAGATCAATATGATGAATTCCGCACCCCTTACTGGTCACAGTGAAGGTCAGTCAACTACTAGACCTCCACTTTTTGATGACTCTCATTTTATCTGGTGGAAAGAAAGAATGGAGATGTTCATTCAAGGTGAAGATTATGAATTATGGGACAGGATTACAGATGGCCCTACTATTCCAATGAAGACAGTTGATGGTGAACAAGTTAAGAAAGTTAGGAGTGAATTTACTCCGGATGACTTAATGGCTTTGAAGAAAAATGCAAAGGCCAAGAATATCTTGGTTTGCGGACTAGGACCTTCTGAATACAATAGGATATCCACGTGCACTACTGCCAAGCAAATTTGGGATACACTGGTAAATGCTTATGAAGGCACTTCTCAAGTAAGAAAGTTCAGGATCTCTCTCCTTTTCACTTAGTATGAAGCATTCAAAATGAAAGAAAATAAAACCTTGCACGAAATGATGACTAGGCTTACCACTTTAATAAATGAGCTGACTTTCTTAGAAAAAGTCATCTTTGAGGAAGAACAAGTTGAGAAGGTACTGAGGGTATTACCAAAATTAAAATGGAATGTCAAGGTGACTGCGATCAAAGAGGCGAATAAGGATCTTGAAGGTATGACTCTGGATGAACTAGTAGAGAACTTAAGGACTTATGAAATGGAAGTTGATGAAGTCAAAGAACGAGCAGATCCTGAGAAAATCTTAGCATTGAAGGTTTCTGAGAGTGATGATGAATTTGAACAAGTTTCCTTCATAACTAAAAACTTCAGCAAATTCTTCAAAAAAAAGAAAGGAACAGGTACTAAGAAACGTTCCAGTGACAATCCAAATGGGTGCTACAAATGTGGCAAAGCTGATCATTAGATTAGGGACTGTCCAGTCTGGGAAATTGAATGGAAAAAGGAAAGGGCTGAAAAGAAACTGAAGGCAAAAAGAAAAGAAGAGCATGCAATGATAGCAGCCTGGGGATCTGATTCAGATGAAGATGAGGTTGATGAAACTGCATTCATGGCTCTTGGGGATTCTGATATAGATGAAGAAGATTAGGACTCTGAGGTAAATATACTCGAACTTAAGGAAAAACTAAAATTTTTCTTTAAGCCAAAACTTGTTTCTTTGATGAATACATTGATTGATGATTTCCAAGAGTTAACCTCTGATAGGGATGAATTGTTCAATAGTCTGGCAAGTCTTAAATTTGATCTCATTGATTTAAGGGCTTGCTCAGATATAGTTGACAAGGAAAGTTGCATACTCAAGAAACAGGTTACAGAACTTGAGATTTCAAATAATAATCTTTGGTCTGAAGTTCTCAAATTTACTCTTACTAAAAATGGAAAGAAGACCATGAGTAAAGAACAAAAATCTGCTGAACTTGAGCTTGTTAAATACCAATAAGAATGCCATGATTTAACTGAAAAAATGAATGAGTTAAATCAGGAAATATCTAAACTCAAATTGGATCTTGAAAGGGCTAACAGATGGACAAACTCCTCTAGAATTATTCACAAATTAAGTGAGAAAAATTTCAATGAAAAGGCAGGTTTGGGATTCCATAAAGGTGTTGATGATCCAAATGAATTATGTTTCATTTGTGGAAACCTTGGAAATTCCACCACTGAATGTCCAGTAGCTGCAAAAAGCAGATTAGCCAGTCAAAATCTGGCTAACAGATCTTCTCAGACCAAAAGGAACAAAATCAGTTCTGGTTAGAGAAACAGGTTGTACTACATGTTGCCAGCACGGACTAAAAGAAATTTAATTCATCATTTCACTCATAAATCAGGACCCAAGCTTGTCTGGGTTCCTAAGGCTAACCTTTGAATTCTTTTGCCAGAGAAGGTGAAAGGAAACAAAAGGCACTGGTATTTAGACAGTGCCTACTTAAGACATATGACTAGTGATAAGAAAAAGTTCCTTTCACTATCCAAAATAAATGGAGGAGGAGTCTCTTTTGGTAATGGGAAAAAAGAGCCATAACTAGAATTGGAAAGATTGGCTCATCTGAGTCAAAAGCATTGGAGGATGTCTATCTTGTAGAAGGATAAAAGCATAATTTGCTGAGCATCTCTCAGCTGTGTGATAAAGGTAATAAAGTTACTTTTACTGCTGCAGGAGTCAAGGTAAAAAATATGGATACTAGAGAGATTGTGCTCACTGCAAGAAGATACAAAAATATTTACAAAGCTGACATCATGGAACTACCAGGACTAGAGCTGACTTGTCTAAATGCTATAGAAAATGATCCCCTCCTTTGGCACAGAAGACTTGGTCATGCAAGTCTGAAAAAACTCAACGTACTTTCATCCAAAAACATGGTATTAGGATTACCCAAGACCAAGTTCAAGGAAGAAAAACTATGTAGTGCATGTGCAAGGGAAAAGCAGGTAAGATCCTCTTTTAAGTCAAAGAACCATGTTAGTACTACCAAGTGCCTTGACCTGATTCATATAGACTTATGTGAACCAATTAGACTTCAAAGTAGAGGTGGAAAAAGGTATGTGTTTGTAATTGTTGATGACTATTCCAGGTTTGCTTGGACTTTGTTTCTAGCCTCTAAAGAAGATGCCTTTGATGTCTTTGAAATCTTCATTAAGAAAATTGAAAAGAAACTGGGTACTTCTTTAGTTTCCATAAGGTTTGACCATGGTTCAGAATTTGAGAATGTAAAATTCTTGAAATACTGTTCAGCAAATGGTATAGATCACAACTTATCAGCGCCTAGAACTCCACAATAAAATGGAGTGGTGGAAAGGAAAAATAGAACCTTGGAAGATATGGATAGAACAATGATTCTTGCAGCAAATATTGCTAAAAACCTTTGGGCTGAAGCAATAAGTACTACAGCATATATCATAAATAGATGCATGATCAGGCCCTTGTTAGAAAAGACTCCCTATGAATTACTAAAAGGAAGAAATCCTAACATCTCTCATCTTAGAATCTTTGGATGTAAATGTTTCATACATAATAATGGAAAGGATAATCTTGGAAAATTTGATGCTAAAAGTGATGAGGGAATCTTCTTAGGATATTCACTTCATAGTAAGGCTTATAGGGTCTTAAATAACAAAACTAACTGTGTTGAAGAAAGCATGCATCTAATCTTTAATGAATCCTGTGTTAAGACTAACTTGCAGGAAGGAAGTGACACGGAGGAACAGGTTATACAACCTGGTGCATCAACTAGTGCTACCAAACAAGGAGATATTTTGATAGGAGGAACTAAAGCTGAGGGCACAATGATAGGGGGAAGTGGGCATAACCCAGCTCAGAACATCAATAATGATCCTGGTAGCTCATCAAGCTTGATTCCAAAAGGATATAAGTATCAAGGATCTTATTCCATTGAGAATGTTTTCACTGATCTCACATCTGGGATCACCAAAAGGTCTGGATTGAGAAGTATGTGTGCCTTCAAGGCATTTCTATCAGAGATTGAGCCAAAGAAGATAACTGAAACATTGCTTGATACTGATTGGATCATTGCTATCTAGTAAGAGTTGAATCAATTTGAGAGAAGCAAGGTGTGACTCTTAGTTCCTCTCCCTAAAGACAGGTCAGTAATTGGAACTAAATGGGTGTATAGAAATAAAGTCGATAAGCATGGTACAGTTACAAGAAATAAGGCAAGACTAGTGGTTCAAGGATACAATCAAGAAGAAGGAATTAACTTTAATGAGACTTTTGCTCCTGTAGCAAGACTTGAAGTTATAAGATTACTTGTTGCTTTTGCTGCATACTTGGAGTTTATCCTTTATCAGATCGATGTGAAGAGTGCCTTCCTAAATAGAATTCTAAAGGAGGAGGTGTATGTTAAACAACCTCCAGGATTTGAAAGCAAGGAGTTTCCAGATCATGTGTACAAATTGAATAAAGCTTTGTATGAATTGAAACAAGCTCCAAGAGATTGGTATGAGTGACTGTCAAAGTTTCTATTGGAACATAGACATACCAGAGGTAAAATTGATAATACCCTCTTTTTGAAAACTAATGGGAAGGATTTGTTGGTTGTACAGGTGTATATGGATGATATTATTTTTGGCTCAACAAATATGAGTATGACTCATGAGTTTGCCAAACTCATGAGTTGTGAATTTGAGACGAGCATGATGGGAGAACTGAATTACTTCTTGGGTTTACAAATAAAGTAGTTAGCTTTAGGGACAATGATTCACCAACAGAAGTATGTCAAAGAGCTTCTCAAGAGATTCTCCATGGAAGAGGCAAAAGAGATAAGTGCTCCTATTGTGACTGCTACAAAGTTGGAGTTAGATGAAACAGGTTCAGATGTAGACCGAAAGATGTATAGAGGAATGATTGGGTCATTATTGTACCTCACAGCAAGCAGACCTGACATTGTCTTTAGTGTAGGTCTATGTGCCAGGTTTAAAGCAAATCCCAAAGAATCATATCTAAAATTTGTGAAGAGAATATTCAGATACTTGAAAAGAACTTGTGATCTTTGCTTATGGTACCCCAAAGGTGGTAACTTTAATCTGATAGGTTACTCAGATGTTGATTATGTAGGATAACTGGTGGACAGGAAAAACACTACAGGAATGGCACACTTTCTTGGATCATGTTTGATTCCTGGTCTACTAAGAAGCAAAATTCAGTTGCTCTGTCTACTATTGAGGATGAATATATTGCTGCAGGATCCTATTGTGCCCAATTGCTATGTATTAAGCAACAACTCATGGACTTTGGTATAGATGTTGGTTGTCTTCCTATTTTTTGTGATAACACAAGTGCTATTAACATATCTAAAAATACTGTTCAATATAAGAGAACCAAACATATTGATATTAGGCATCACTTTCTTAGAGATAATATTGAAAAAGGTCATATATCCATTATGTTTTGTTCTACTGAGGAATAGATTACTGACATTTTCACTAAGGCCTTGAGTAGAGAACACTTTGAAAAAAATAGGTTAGCCTTGGGGATGATTAAAATTGCATAAGTCTTCCTCAATGCTTGACTAGAATAAGTTGATTTTACAAGTGATTGTTGATTAATTCATTCTCACACATTAAGTTGTGTATCCTCTTCAACTTCCTCATCCTTTTCTCTTAAATACGCTTCTATTTTTCTTGTTTCTACACCAAAAAAAAAAATTCTCTGTACCCCCCTCATACATAAGAACGCCTTCTTGATTCAACAATGGCAACATTCTCTTCATCTTCTTTCTTTTCTTCTTCCTCCTTCATTGAATCTGTTCCAAATGCTTTCATTGCACTTATCCTTCATCCAAACATCACCTTACCTCCCTTAATTCCCTTCACTCCCCCAGAAATTCACCAATTTTTCTACTTTCAAAAATTTTCCAAACTCTTTTACCCAAATTTCTTCACCTTCTTCATTCTCTTTGAAACCTTTCCTTTCTCCTCCAATACCACTCCAAATTATTGAAGATGATGATACTCCAAGTGACTGAGATGACCTTTCTATTGTAGAGTTAATTCCCAGAAGGTGCAGGTCTAAGCTCCCAAGAAAACCCCCTTCTATTCCTGTCACTGTTCGCAACAATGCCCCTCTAGAATCTTTTCCAAATGTTGTTATCCCTCGTACTCCTCACACTCGAGGAAGAAAATAACGAGAAGATTCTTCCTTGGCTGAGGCTTTTCGAGCCGGTAAAAAGAAACGTGTGGCTACATCTGATCCCACTCCTCCTCGTGCATCTTCTCCTGATCTTCTACTTTGATCTATTAGAAAGATAAAAACCATCATGGCCAAAGTTCCAAAACCCTCGTTGCCCACGAACTTCTCTTCTAAACCTACTCAAAAGGCTTCCTCCTCTTCAAAATTTCCTTCTACTATCAAAGAGTCCTCCTCCTCAAAAGTTTCCCCTCCCAAGTCTTCTACTCAACTCAAGAAACAAGTCACCCCACCTGTTCTTTCTGACTCATCTAACTCTGATTTTACCCCAGGTGCTACTGATGAGTTGGAACCTGAGTTTGAAGTTCCCCACTCATCTTCTCATCAGGATACACCTGAGGCTCATTATCTTTACTTTCAAAAGTGGAAATTAGCTAGAGGGAGGGTTGTTAATGTTTTTAGGGGGCTTTATATGCAAGTGTTACTGGAAAAATTAGAGTTTCAAGGCTGGTGACATTTATTTCTTCAGGGTGATCTTCAGCGTAGATTTACTAAACCTGAAGTGTATAAGTTTTATACGAATGGGGTGGTAATTGGTAAGTTGTTCTCCACCACTGTCAGAAAGGTTACCATGAACCTTTATGTTGCTGACATTGCTAGAATTCTGCAAATTCCTTCTGGGGGGTGGGGTCACTATGTCAAAGGAAGTTGGAAACTTCTTGACAATCTTGCTTTAGCTCTTGACATATGTAGAAAGTTCTCTGGGAATCCCCACTTGGTCAAACATAGAAGAGTGTTTAAGAGGGAGATGTCTCCTCTTCACCAACTGTAATTTAATGTAGTGCATAAGATATTCTTCCTAGTAAGGAAAGGAGGACTGTAGATAGCTTTCTTGATCTCACTCTCATGGAATTATTGGCTACTGAAGTTTGAATTGATCTGCCTCAACTCATACTAAATCATATGCAGAGGGTTTTAATCAAGGAAGTAAGTGGACATGCTTTACCTTATCAATTCTGGCTCACCCCTATATTTGAGGACTTTGGTGTTTCTTTTCAAGTGTGGTCTTCACAGACCACCCAAGATATCATAGAGCATATGAATCATATGATGCTACCTGTTTCCATGAAGAGTGTTGATAATCCAATGCAATGATTGAGAAATTCATTGTCTAAGAAACAGGCTGAGGTGGAAATTGCTCAGGAAGCCTTGGAAGCTGTATAGGCTACTTATGAAGAGGAAAAAGGGATTCTCCATGCTTAAATTTCTTCCCTTAATTCCTTGTTGGAAAAAGAGAGAGCTGAAAATGCAGATGTTATTAGGAAACTCACCTCTTTTATTCCCTCATCTTCCTCTACTTAGTCTCTTCCCTCATATCTTCAACCTATCTTTTTTTGTTTCTTTTTCATGACAGCTTGTTCTCTGTTAGTTTACTTTTTGGTATATGTAGTCTTCTCTGCAAATAAATGAAATGGGCTTAGTTGTTATACTATTTTCTGCTCCTGTTTTATCGTATTGCATTCATGTTCTCTTATTCTAAATTTTGATTGTCTTAGTGATAGCCTCAATAGACATGAATTATTAGACGTTATTCACTTGTTGAAACGGTTTTTTGATGATGTCAAAAGGGGGAAGAGTAGGCTATGCAATGCTTATAACTCAATGACTAACCTGTTTCATTCTGGGCTGTTCTTTTATTCAATTGTCTTATTGAATATGTCAGGGTTCTGTGATGTGCTGCTATGTTTGTCATCATCAAAAAGGGGGAATTTGTTAAGGCATGTGGAGTTTTGATGATAGACATGTGAATGAAACATGTTGTGAAAGCTGGTCCATTCAAGTGTACAAAGAAAAGATATAGGCAAGGCTGTTGATAAGATGATACTGCGCATAGACAGAAATGGATAAGCAAGAATTTCAGGAACCTTCTCAAACACTTATCACTTTAGTAAAGTGGATGAAAAATGCCAATGTTCAGAAGTTGAGTTGATCTAGAAGTCCAACAGTGATAAGGGTTCTGTAAGGAAAAAGAATAAAGCAAAAAGTGTCCTATTTAACCAGGGGAGGAGAAACGACTACAACAAGGAGTGAAGTTACTTGAAGAAGAAAGAAGCAGAAATCAAGAAGGACTCTACTAAAGGAGAAATTATCAGGGTGCATATATACAAAAAAGCATGATCAAGTAAGGCAATGAATGCACAGAAAAGAAAATCAACAATCAGCATAAAAGTTCACATACTTTAAGAAGAACCTGTTTCCTTACTTAACAAGTCATAGGCTGTATAGTAGGTAGGTTCCTTGAGTTGTAATGAGTCATTGTTCTAGTCTCAGTGATCTATAAACTGAGTTAGGAATTGTGTCTTAAAGTTGGGAACTCGAAGACTTGGGAACACTTATCTTGGGAAGATTTGTGTTTTTATAAAGATAGGAATTAGAACAAGAAGTCTTGTATTTTTGTTGATTGTTGAGGCTCAAGTATCATAGTAAAGTTGGGGTTAAATACTGTAGAGGAACAGGTCGTGATTTTTTACACCTTTCTTGAGCCGGATGTTTTCAACGTAAAAACACTGTGTTCAGTATTTACTTTTGTGAACCACATTACTTACTTGTTCCACAGATAGACAAACTAGGAGGGCTCATACTTTAACAGTCACCACTGTGGTTACACGGTGGAACAACCTTTACATTTCTCAAATTCTGTAAGGAAACTTTAAATGTGTTTTCTTGGAAGCAGAGGCAGTTGTCTCCCCACAAATCAGTGTTTTCATTCGGAAAACGTTGGCTGAACTATAGATACGGAAGAAACACAAATTATGTGGTAAGTTAACTAAAGCGCTGAAATTCAGTTACACTAGAAAAAAGTAAATAAAACTGAAACGACAAATAAGTAACATTACAATCAACGATTGACATGGAAAATAAATTATGTTTCCAATATAAAAATTGAGGGACAGATTCTTTTTTCGGAATATTAATAACATTTTTATGAGATATATTACCCGAACGCGTAACATTTCTATGCTTCACAAAATAAGCACTAATTAAATACTCATCTTAAGAAGAAGCATATTCAGTGTAACAATCTGTTCACCTATCTTTATAGAATAAGTTTGATGAAAGGTCACTCAAGTCATTTTACTTTTTATTTATTACATAACGATCACTTAATATGTTTATATCAACTACTTAGAAGTCCTTTTTTCCCCATTACATCAAAATCAATTTATACCCATATCTACTTAAAAAACACTTTGGCCTGAAAATTCACAAATACGATGAAAATTCATCTTAATTTTTTAACTTGTATGTCACATCAACCTTAGTGGGTCCACTTAATTCATATCCAAAATTAATTAATATCTTTTAAATTTATTTATAATATCCAACCATTAACGCAAAAATGATTAAGATTGAAAATAACCATACGTTTGTTTGAGCTATAACAACAACATATTTAATATAATCTCATAAAAGGAGATTTGGGAAGGATCGAGTATGTGAAAACCTTTATTCTATCTTAGAAGGTGAGGTACAAAGATTGTTTTCGATAGACGACCCTGACTCAAGACAGAGACAAGCTAGAAAAAGATCTAATGAAAGTACAAAAGACACTGGCTAGTAGCAAAAAAAAAAAAATAGTAGCAGAGCATTACTACAATAAAATAATACTACAAATAAATTGCACAAAAAAACACAAGAAACTGCAAGGGTAGTCCTACGACTATTAGTAAGGGTAACAAGATAATGCACTCCTACCTATTAACCTTTTACCCTAATACTTATCCTTCACACCTTCCTATCTAAGGTCATGTCCATGGTAAGCTACAATTGTCTTTTTAATACTTTTTTGGTCTACCTCTACCTCTGATAAATCCATCTGCAGCTCATATCTCACACCTTTGCACTAGGACATCTGTACATCTCTTCATCACATTTTCGAACCATCTCAACCTTACTTCCACATCTTGTCTTCTATCAAAGTTACTCACATTTTGTCTCAAATATTTTTATTTTTAATCCTATATCTCCTAGTATACCAACAGATCCATCACCAATAGCCTCATCTCTACCACTTCTATCTTTAGAATGTGCAAGTTCTTAACTGGCAACACTCTACCCCATATAATATATCTAGTGTAACCATCATTGTGTGGAACTTTTCTATAAGTTTAGGTGGAACATTCTTATTCGAAAGACTCAAAATGTAAGTCTCAATTTCATCTACATTCTATTAATATGGTGACTAGTCCCTCATCAGTCTCTTTATTTTCTCAGATTATAGACCCAAGATACTTGAAATTACCTTTATTTTGGAAAACCTGTATATCAATATTCACTTCCACATCATCCTCATATGGTAATTAGTGAAGTTGCACTCTAATTATTCTATCTTAGTGTTGCTCATCCTGAAATCATTACGCTCCAAGGTTTTCTCCAAACCTCCAATTTACCATTAACTCCATCACAACTTTCATTGTTAAAAACTATGTCATTCAAAAATAACATACAACAGAGCACCTCCATTTGATTTTATCACATCAATACAACCATTATCAAGGCAAATAAAAATAGGCTAGGGTTAATCTCTGGTGGAGCCCGATTAATAGTGCTTTGAGTCTCCTTTTACTAGTTGTACTCGTATCTTTGATCCATCAAACATGTCACTAATAGGCCTAATATATACTATAGATACACCTCTATCCTCCAAGCACCTTCATAGAATCTCCATGAGGACTTAGTTGTAAGCCTTTTCTATGTTAATGATGTAACGATCAACTTTTTGATGAAATATGTCAATTATGTGTTTTTGTGTGATTTGACTATTTTAGCCCTCCCCATTGTTGAATTATGGTATTTCTGGAGTGTGGGAGTGATTGACATGATTTTTGATGTATTTTGATACCATTTATGCGATATTATATTTTTTGATTGCTTCGAGAACCTTATTTTGGACTATATGGATATCTTTTGATCCAAATGATGGATGTCTGAACGGACTATGTTACAAGCTCCAAAATATGGATATCTTTTGATTTGTATGACGGATGTTTGAATGGATGTTTTGTTGAAATGGCTTTGAATGGAAAATCTGACTTCGCCAGCAAATCTAGAATGACGATTTTAGGGTGGCAACATATTTGTTGTGATTTTATGACTTTTAATTCTCATTTTGACCATTATTTAAAAAATTTTGATTTTGGGTTTCGGGGGTCAACTCTGTGAAAATTATGGTTTTTTTTGAAAATTCGACTTGGCCAAAGCATCCAAAACGTCGAATTTAGTGTGATTGCATAGTTTGTTTGTATTCATCGAACTTCAAATGAGTCTCGAATACCCCACCAGAGACCGGATCAAACTAAAAAAAACAACTTTTTCCAGTTGGTGCATAGTATAAAATACGGCTTTTTACACTTTTCTTTTGACCCATTTTGTCCATTCTTTCACCTTGCCTCTTGAGAGTTAAACCCTAAAATATTTTGAGAGCTTAAAAGTGAAGCTTGTGGAAGCTTGGGAAGCTATATTAACATCTCTTTCTTGATTCTCTTACAGATTTATGGTAAGATTTCATCATTTTCTTAGTAATTTCTTGATTAATTTCTCAAAACCTCAAAAATCTTAGGTTTGATTTTAAACTCCAATTTCACTTGAACAATATTTTAATCTTATAATTACTAGTTTTTCATCAATTAAACCTTCAAAACAACTCCGATTCTTGATTTTAACCTGGATTTCAAAGATTTACCCAGTAAAGCTTAAAAATAATTTTTCTTCAATTTGAACATCGCTTTTGACTGAATTTGACTTGAATTTTCAGCTGTAGGTTCCTAAAATACGGAGAACACATTTTTGAAATAAAGTTATGATTTTTTCTTCTTTTTTAAAAAACTATTTCGGGAACCTATTTTGACTCTGAACCAAAAGTAATCAATATGTGTATCGGTTTTGTTTTGATGCGTATATTTCATATTTGATATTTTTAGTGGAGTTTGGGACTATTTGTGAGGAGTAAGGCTTGAGAGAAAAGTCTTGGTTACAGTATTTTGACTTTTGAGGTAGGTTATGGCTTAACTCTTTCAGACTGGGTTTGATAGTTAGTGATGGTATAAAATGGATGCTAAGGGTAGAAACTAATAATGAAAAATGGTTATTAATATGTTGTGCCCCTGTGGGGGCGTATATGTAATGTAATTATTGAAATTGAGATATTATGTGATTGATGTGACCGTGTGGGGTCCTATGTGATGTTGATAGCCTTGAATATATGTAAATAATCATACTGTGTTATTGAAATTCCTAAATGGTACCATTGGTATTGTGATATATTCATACTTGTTGTTATATGAGACATGTGAAAATTCATGAATGAAATGAAAATAATGAGGGAATATTGGCTCATGTGGTTGTGGAAATGTATAATTGTGGTTGGTTGTGGAAATATATCATTGTGATTGGTTGTGAAAATACTCATTGTGGTTGGTTATGAGCATTACATCCTTATATCATACTCATTCATGAAACATTGATATCACCGTGGCAACTTTTGAGAAACATTGACAACACCTTTTATAAAATCCTCCTCGACGAAAGTGTTGGGGAGGAGATATTGTAACACCTTATAAACCCTTTTTGAGGGATGTGATGAAAAGGAGATATGAGATATATGAAATATATAGGGGTTGACAAACCCCCCATGGGTCCTGCGTAAGGAGGCTTGCCTCTGTAGGTGAATACGAGGATTGTGTAACGATTTCGGAGATTGTGTGACACCTTGTACATCATCATCATCATCATATACATTTCACTTACGTTATTGTGTTTATATTATTTTGTATTTCCATATTGACTTGTCATCTATGTGATTGTCTTATATTTTTTTACTTGTATTTGATGATCTTGTATATGCATGTTTTCCCTTGTTCTACTTATGTGTAATTTGATGCATATTTGTGTTCTATCTTAGTGTGATGTATTAGAACTGTTAGTGCAAGAAGTGTGAGCTATCATTGTGGGATATTTTATGATTGTAGGTGACGTGCCCTTAGTGTATATTTTGTATGATTTATTTACTACTTTTCTTGATAAGTCTATGATACCTACTGAGTACAAGTGGACTGTACTCATGCCTACTGTGCTCTTTCAATGTAGGTCCAAGCTTGAGTGCTCCTCAGCTTGCTTGACTCGGGCGATTGTTGGAACTTCTAAGGTAGCAGTTGGACATTCATGCATCAGTTTGGGTGATAGACTTACTTGTCAAGGTACACCACGACAAGTGCCATGATGAACCTCGTTTTTGGGTCGTGATAAATTAGTATTAGAGCAGCCAGGTTTCATTGGTCTCAATGGTGTAAGAACGAGATGTCTAATAGAGTCTCGTGGATCGGTATATAGACGTCCATATCTATCTTCGAGAGGTGATAGGATGTCTTTAGGAAACTTCCTTTATTTTTATTCCTCACAATTTAAAGTTCTTTCATATCTTGTGTTCTAAGTTATGTTTCACTGTTTCTACGCAGATAGGTGTTGACTAGGTCTCGCGAGAGTAGTAATGCAGAGCTTTTACCCAAAATTGAGCCTCAAGTCGTGGATGGACTCGAGAGAGGGGACAGCCTCGTGGTGCAGCCCCATCTAGGAGAAGTTTTAGGGGACTCTTCCCTGAGCCTTGTATTGATCAGGTTGGAGGTGTGGGTCCTACTCTAGTTTTTTAGAGTTCGTCTGCCTCAGTGTTGGAGGGATTATTAGTGCATTTGTTGCCCCATTTAGAGGGTTCTCCTTTGGTTATGCCGGGTGTTCCTCCAGTTCAATGTATGGATCCTTCTGTTGCACCTATTTCTTATTTGGGTACTCCTCATACCTCGCATCCTATTCCACTTTCAGTGATGATATTCGACTATGGGGTTTCGAGATCAGAAGTCTATCTATCATTCATGTTACCTCCCCAGATGGGATCACAGCCTGCCAGATTTACTATGGCTCCTCTTCTGGATAGAGCAGTGATGTTGTCTGAGGATCAGAAGAGGTTCAAGAGGTTTAATCAATTGGGTCCTCCCAGATTTGGTGGGTCAGGTGAGGATGCCAACGATTTTTTAATTAACTGTTGAGAGAAGTTGCACAATTTGGGTTCGCTCGAGTCTCATGGAGTTGCTTATACATCTTATTAGTTGAGAGATGCAGCAAGAGATTGGTGGAGGCCACTTGTCAATTGTAGACACCGTGATTCTAACGAGATGACTTAGGATTAGTTTGCTGAGGTTTTCCTAGAAAGATTTGTTGTAACGACCCGAAATCGCCTCCCGGGACGTTACACGGTGCTTATGTCTACAAGTAGCCCCAAGCTAACCCTTTGATCCTGCTTCTACTAATAATACTCATTTCAAGATGAAATAATTCAAACACTAGCATAGTCATATCATATAAAGGGTAAATTCGGAGAAAATACTCGTCCAAACGACCACAATACTGGAATTCTCAACACAATCACAATCTGACAACTAGTCTGACAAAGCCTCTACTAATCCATGAACTAAAGAGCCATTGGGACAGGTCCCTAACTGAATCGAAATGAACTGAAAGTAATAACATAGTCTCTCAAATATGAAAATGTCTGAAGATAGTTCCTCGAACCATGAAGAGTCACCACTGTAGAAATGTAGATAGAGGTACTCAAAAGTCACTGATGAGGCTGGGAATGAGCACCTGAACCTACATTATAAGACAATGTAGCACATAGACGTAAATGTGGATCAAAACTTGGGAATGTACTGATTATGTGGGGGTGCATGCATTTATATAAAACAACATCAATACTCTTTAATCAAATCATGCATGTAATAAGTAATGACTCATATGGCTTGAACAAGTACAAATTGTAGAGCTCATGAATCATGAAGAATGGAGCATGTAACACAAATCTCGTAAGTCATAGTAGTTTAACTTTGAAATCGGTAATCTTCTCTTACTCTCATTACCCATAGGCTAAAGGAAACTTTAAATAGTACTTTCAACTCATTCATATGTCTCATGGAGAGTAAAAATTCTTTAATACTCAAAAACTCATAACTCTTTTGAATTCAAGTACTTGGAATTCGGAATAATATAACTTTGAAACATACTTAAAGGCATTTCATTTGCTTTAGGAAAATATCTCGTTTCAAGCTTTAGGGAAAAATACTTATATCAAGGGAAAATACTTTAGTCTTAGGGAGCAAATCTACAACTTTACTATTAGGAAAATAACTTGTATCAAGGGAGGTTCTCTTAACCGACATAAACCATACGAGCTACATGGATTCTAACGTTTTGTCCTCCTAAGGAAGAGACCCCACGTTGGGGAGGAGTGTCATACTCTTTTCAGGGAGTATAACCTCAATTCAGTGATCACTTATCTCGACCTTGGGCCCAATATCTCGGCCTTAGGCCCAAAATCTCAAACCTATGGTGGTACATAGTTCTGGGATAAGAAATCATAGTAACTTACCCAACTCGGTGCTAAATACTACTCCCTTTAGTTTATCTCGCTCATATCATGGAAATCCACTTTAAAATAATCTCATGGTTTATCAAAAACCTAATAATCAAATCTGTAATCTCATGTAGTGAAGTGGATTTCAAAACTCCATGACCATTAGGTCAAAACATTTCTCAATAATCTCAGAATACTCAAATCATAGGTGCTTATAGCATAAGAGTTCATAAAATTGCAAATATCAAGTAGGGCTCAATAACCTATAAATAACTCTCAAGTTAAAACTCATCAAAAGCATAATAGATAGCATATAGATTCATAACTCATGTAGAAATTTGAAAATTTCATCAATTTGTCTCAAAATCTCAACATACTCATATACTTCAATTTGGGCATAAGAATGAAAGGATTACCTTTGTTCAAAACCCCACATACCTTAGATTATGAAATTGGATGAATGAGATTGCTCTAAACTCTTCTTCTTACTCTTGAGAGAGAGTTCTTACAACCTTCGAACTTAGGGAGCTCAAATCTCAACTCAATTTGTAGAATCCATGGTGAGTTCTTGGATTTCTTAGAGAAGAGTTTTAGATTTTCTCTTGAGGGAGAAATCCTAGCCTATGGATGTTTTAGAAGATAAGGAGGCTGTCAGGTTCGTTTGTAATATATCTAAGGGTTAAAAGGGAAAAGACTCAAAAGGCCCTTTTAAACAGGACTTAAAAATACTGAACGGGGGCTGCGACGGTCGAAGTGACGGTCCGTCGCTAGCCTGACGGTCCGTCGGGTCGTCCATAGCACGTTGGTAAAAAAAAGAACATACTGAATCAGTGTGACGGTCGAAGAAATGATCCGTTGCTTAGCCTGAGGGTCCATCGGATCATCCATCGCACGTTGGCTAGGATGAGGCTACACTGCTTGAGCGCGATGGTCCGTCCCAGCCTTGGCAGTCTATTATTTTCGCCGTCGTACTTGGGCCAAAAAAAGGAGTTACTGCCTTGGTTTCAACGGGCCAAGCTACGGTCCGTCGTAGACTCAACGGTCCATCGAATCGTCCGTCGCACCAGGGGCTGTTCCGACCACTCTCAGTAAAACGACCATAACTTCTTACCTTGATATCGGATTTGGACGGAATTGGTATCGTTGGAAAGATAATTCCATTCTCTACATGACAAAAAGTCAAATTTAAGAAATTTCTATATGGTTTAAATACCAATCACTTGGGAAGTCACTTCTCAATCTTTTAGGGCCAGAATTACACTTCACTTGACACACTCTAAGGCTCAGGCTACGAGGGAACTTTGTGAGGTCTTGCAATATCTCCCTATTGGAAACATTCGTCCTTGAATGTTGCTAGTTAGACTAGAAACACAGGAAACAGAGTACTCATAGCTGAAGCAAGTTGCTAAAACGGGCTCAAAATCTCTCTAAACTCTCGAATGCCTCGGAAATTGCAAGAACTCATGCAAGAGTAGATACATATAGCTGAACTTTAGATTAGAAGGGCTGAATTAAGGAAGAATAATACCTTTAGATTAATCTAAACTCACGGAAAAGAGGTACGGGTACTTGACTCGCATGTCTGCTTCTGCCTCCCAAGTAACGCCCTCAACTGACTGGTTCCGCCACAAAAATTTGACTAAGGGAACCTCTTTGTTCCTCAGTCTACGAATATGAAAATCTAGGATCTCAACAGAAATCTCATCGAATGAAAGACTGTTCTGAATATCATCACTCTCTGAGGGATCTACTACAACAGAATCGCCAATATGCTTTTTAAGCATGGAGACATGAAAAACAGGATGAACAACTGACAACTTTGCGGGCAGCACAACCTCATAGGCTACTTTACCAATATGGCTTAAGACTCTATACGAGCCAACATAATAGGGACTAAGCTTTCCCTTTTTACCAAACCTCTTTACCCCTTTTATGGGTGAAATCTTCAAGTATACCAAATCACCACCCTCAAACTCAAGATCTCTTCTCCTCACATCGGCATAAGACTTTTGACGACTCTGAGCTATCTTCAACATTTCTCTAATCAACTTAACTTTCTCCATAGCTTCAAACACTGCATCAGGAACAATCACAGCAGCTTCACCCACTTCAAACCATCCTATGGGTGATTTACATCTTCTACCATACAAAGCCTCAAATGGTGCCATCCCGATGCTAGCATGGTAACTATTATTATAGGAAAATTCTATCAATGGAAAATGTTCATCCCAAATACCCTTGAAATCAAAAGCAGACGCCCTCAACATGTCTTCTAGGGTATGAATGGTCCTCTCAGCCTAACCATCTATTTTCGGATGAAAAGTAGAACTCAAAAGAATTTGGGTACCAAGACCCTGCTGAAACACCCTTCAAAACTGAGAAGTAAATTGAGTAACCCTATTCGAAATGATAGACAAGGGAACTCTGTGCAGCCTGACTAACTCCTGAATATACAATCTAGCATAATCCTCAACTGTATAAGATATGTGCACGGGCAAGAAATGCGCGGACTTAGTGAGCCTGTCTATAACAACCCAAATAGAATCATGATGACGACGCGAAAGGGGTAACCCAGTCACGAAGTTCATATTCACCACCTCCCACTTCCAAGTAGGTATACCAAACTCTAGCATCACACCACCAGGTCTTTGGTGCTCTACCTTAACCTGGTTGCATGTTGCACACTTTGCTACAAACTCAGCTATATCCTTCTTCATACCATTCTACCAATAGATTTCCCGCAAGTCGCGGTACATCTTGCTAGCATGGGATGAATGAAATATCGTGCGCCATACGCTTCAGCCATAATCCTCCATCTCAGATCATTAACATATGGAACGTGTAATCTACCCTGCAATCTCAACAATCCATCTTACTCTTGGGAGAAAACCTCTACCTCTTGGTTCTTAACTGCCCCCTTCAGACTGACCAAACTAGGATCTCTATCTTGCTTCTCCTTCACTTCCGAAACTAAAGAGGATTCGAAACTACTTTGGACCAAAGTACTTCCCTTAGCTGAATCAAGTAACCTAACACCCAATCTAGCTAGACAATGCACATCACGAGCTAACTCTTTCTTACCCTCCTCTACATGAGCAATGCTACCCATAGACAATCTGCTAAGGGCATCTGCCACTATATTGGCCTTGCCCGGGTGATACAACACACTCATATCATAGTCTTTTAACAACTCTAACCACCTTCTATGCCTAAGATTCAACTTTCTCTGAGTAAACACATACTATAGGTTTTTATGATCAGTAAACACATCAACATGAACACCATAAAGATAGTGTCTCCAGATTTTCAAAGAAAAGACCACAACAGCTAACTCAAGATCATGGGTTGGGTAATTCTTCTCATGCGGCTTTAACTGTCTAGAGGCATAGGCTATAACCTTACCTCTTTGCATCAACACACTACCCAAACCAATCCTAGAGGCATCACAATACACCACAAAACCATCTATACCATCAGGCAAGGTCAACACAGGGGCTGAAGTAAGTTGAGTTTTCAACTCCTGAAAACTCTTCTCACAAGAATCTGACCACTGGAACTTAACTTTCTTTTGGGTCAATTGGGTCATGGGAGATGCAATAGAAGATAAACCTTCAACAAAACGGCGATAATAGCCCGCTAAACCCAAGAAACTTCTAATGTCAGATGGAGAGATAGGTCTAGGCCAATTTCTCACATCTTTTGTCTTTTAGGGATAAAATCTAATACCTTCGGCTGAAATAATATGACCCAGAAAGGCTACAGACCTTAGCCAAAATTCACACTTACTGAATTTGGCAAATAACTGGTGACCTCTAAGAGTTTGCAAGAAAGTTCTAAGGTGATCTGGATGGTCATTCTCAGTATAGAACTACATAAGTTTATCATCTATGAACACTATGAAAAATATATCAAGATATTGCTTGAATACTCAGTTTATGAGGTCCATGAAGGCGGCTGGGGTGTTGGTTAGCTGGAAAGACATAACTAGAAACTCAAAGTGACCATAGTGGGTTTGGAAGGCTGTCTTTGGAATATCACATTCCCTCACTTTAAGTGGATGATAGACGGTTCTAAGGTCTATCTTGGAAAAATAACTTGCACCTTGCAACTGATCAAACAGGTCATCAAGTCTTGGAAGAGGATACTTATTTTTGACTGTGACCTTGTTAAACTGACGATAGTCAATGCACATACACAAAGAACTATCTTTCTTTTGCACGAATAAGACAGGTGCGCCTCAAGGAGAAATACTAAGCCTAATGAAACCTTTGTTTAAAAGATATTTGAGTTGATCTTTCAACTCTTTAAGCTCTACGGGTGCCATACAGTATGGCGGAATAGAAATAGGCCAAGTATCGGGAAGAAGGACAATCCCAAATTCTATCTCTCTATCAGGAGGTACCCCTGGGAGATCTTCCAGAAAAATATCTGGAAACTCATTAATAATATCGACTGACTGAATAGTTGGAGCCTCGGACTTAGCGTCTTTGACTCTAACTAGGTGATAGATGCAACCCTTGGATATTAGCTTTTTGGCCTTGATATAGGAGATAAAATGACTTTTGGGAGATACCGAACTCCCGAACCACTCAAAAGCTGGTTCATTAGGAAACTGAATCTTGAACATACGGGTACAATAGTCTATAGATGCATAACAAGAATGAAGCCAATCCATACCCAGAATAAAGTCAAAATTCACCATGTCTAACTCTATCAAATCTGTAAGTATGACTCTATGAAGAACAGTAATAGGACAATCTCTATACACTTGTTTAACAACAACTGACTCCCCTATTGGTGTAGAAACTAGGAAGGGCTGAGAAATCTTTTTGGGACTCATTTTGAAATTCACAGCTACAAGCGGGGTCACATAAGAGAGACTTGACCTGAGGTCAAACAACACATAGACAGCTAAGTAAAAGACATGGAGCATATCGATAACAACATCGAGATAGTCTTCCTACTCTTGATAAGATGGTAAGGCATAGAATCTGTTCTTGCGCTAACCGCCAGCAATACTAGAAGAAGTGCCCTGAGCAGGGACAGGACAAGGTATAAGAGCTGGGGCACTAGTAGCCTGTGCCTAAGGTCAGGCATCTCTGTTCCCCTGTCTAGCATGAGGACAATCGATAAGTTTGTGGCCCTATTTGCCAAAACCAAAACAGCCCCTCAAATCTATGAAACACTTACCGGGATGATCCCTACCACACTTAGAAAAAGGAGGATAATGATTCATATTACCAACACTGTTCTGTGACCTAGACATAAAAGAACTGCCCCTTGCTCCTGCCTACCTCTAGGTGTGGGAGCACTAGCCGATGAAGGCGCTGGCATAGACGAAAGTCTCTGAAACTGAGGGCAGTTCCCTGCATGGAACCTAGGCTGGCTAAACTCATGATGCTCAGATCTAGCCCTCTTATTACCCCTCACTCTGTCTCTCTCTCTCTAATCTTATCCACTTCTATCTACTGTGCATGCATCATTAACCTAGCCAGATCCATATCCTTATACAGCATCACAGTCCTACACTTCTTCAGTACCAACCCAAAAACACCGGTTACAAACTTGCTCATACTAGCCCGGGTGTCAGAAATCAAATTAGGAGCATACTTGGCCAATTGGTTGAACTTCAAGCAGTACTCCTTAACAGCCCTAGAGCCCTGCCTTAAGTTCATAAACTTCTTAATCCCGGCCTCTCTTATCTCAAGCGGAAAGAACTTGTCCAAGAATGCATCTTGGAACACCTACCAATTTGTAAGAGCAGCATTATCACGTTTACCCTTCCTCCATGATACAACATAGTCATAAGCAATGTCCTTCAGTCTGTAGGTCGCCAACTCAACACTTTCTTCCTCAGAAATATGCATCACCTGCATGATCTTTCTCACCTTCTTAAGGTACAACTATGGGTCCTCATCTGCCTTAGACCCATAAAACTCTTGCGGATTCATCCATATAAAATCACGAATCCTAGCTGCAGCTACATCACCTCCCTACTGATTAGCAACTGCAGCCTAGTTATTGGCCCAAATATTGGCAGTGATTGCTTGGGCTAACACCTGAAAAGCTGCCCAAAACTCGGCATGAGACACAGTCTCATTCAAAGGATCAACAGGTACGGGTTGCTCATTATCATTCTTGCAGGCATTTGCTCTTCAGAGAGGCATATTCTGAAATAGAAGAGCACAAATTACTAGATGAGAGGGACAGTTGTAGGCATGATAGAATCTAAAAGAAGAAACAAATTTTTCCTAAAATGTCTCATAGCATCTTGCTCATAGATGTGGCGCGCTACACACCAATGATCAAGACTCTACTTAACGCGGCTTGTTAGACTCTTTAGGACTCCTTAAAACCTTAGGATCTAATACCAAGTTTGTAACGACCCGAAATTTCCTCCTGGGACGTTACACGGTGCTTAAGGCTATAAGTAGCCCCAAGCTAACCCTTTGATCCTGCTTCTACTAATAATACTCATTTCAAGATGAAATAATTCAAACACTAGCATAGTCATATCATATGAAAGGGAAATATGAAGAAACTACTCGGTCCAAACGAACACAATACTGGAATTCTCAACATAATCACAATATGATAACTAGTCTGACAAAGCATCTACTAATTCATAAACTAGAGAGTCATTGGGATAGGTCCCGAACCAAGTCAAAATGAACTGAAAGTAATAACATAGTCTCTTAAATGTGGAAATTTCTGAAGATAGGTACTCGAACCATGAGGACTCACCACTGTAGGAATATAGACAGAGGTACTCAAAAGTCACTGATGAGGCTGGGAATGAGCACCTGAACCTACATTATAAGACAATGTAGCACATAGACGTAAATGTGGATCAAAACTTGGGAATGTACTGATTATGTGGGGGTGCATGTATTTATATAAAACAACATCAATACTCTTTAATCAAATCATGCATACAATAAGTAATGACTCGCATGGCTTGAATAAGAACAAAATATAGAGGTCATGAATCATGTAGAATGGAGCATGTAACACAAATCTCATAAGTCATAATATTTTCACTTTAAAATCATTAATATTCTCTTATTCTCGTTACCCATGGGCTAAAGGAAACTTTAAACAATACTTTCAACTCATTCATATGTCTCATGGAGGGTAAAACTTCTTTAATACTCAAAATCTCATAACTCTTTTGAATTCAAATACTTGGAATTCAGAATCATATAACTTTGAAACATACTTGAAAGCATTTCATTCACTTTAGGAAAATATCTCGTTTCAAGATTTAGGAAAAATACTTATATTAAGGGAAAATACTTTAGTCTTAGGGAACAAACCTACAACTTTACTATTAGAAAAATAACTTGTATCAAGGGAGGTTCTCTTAACTAACATAAACCATGTGAGCTATATGGAGTTTAATGTTTTGTCCTCCTAAGAAAGAGACCCCACGTTGGGGAGGAGTGTCATACTCTTTTCAGGGAGTATAACCTCAATTCAGTGATCACTTATCTCGACCTTGGGCCCAATATCTCGGCCTTAGGCCCAAAATCTCAAACCTATGGTGGTACATAGTTCTGGGATAAGAAATCATAGTAACTTACCCAACTCGGTGCTACTCCCTTTATTTTATCTCGCTCATCTCATGAAAATCCACTTTAAAATAATCTCATGGTTCATCAAGAACCCAATAATCAAATTTGTAATCTTATGTAGTGAAGTGGATTTCAAAACTCCATGACCATTAGGTCAAAACATTTCTCAATAATCTCAGAATACTCAAATCATGGGTGCTTATAGCATAAGAGTTCATAAAATTGAAAATCTCAAGTAGGGCTCAATAACCCATAAAAACTCTCAAGTTAAAACTTATCAAAAGCATAATAGATAGCATATAGATTCATAACTCATGTGGAAATTTGAAAATTTCAGCAATTTGTCTCAAAATCTCAACATACACATAGACTTCAATATCTCAAACATTTGAACTATTAATTTCTCAAAGATTAAAATCATGGGGTATAGACCTAGCTACAATTTCTTAAGAAAATATGTGAAAATCATGCCATTAGACTCTTAATTCATGGGAAACTTCAAAATATTGCAATCAATAATAATGGGTGAAAAGCCTACTTCAAATTCATGTAAAATCTCGTAGATTGCAGAAAATCATAGCTTAAATAAGCCTTTGGGTACAAGGATGAAAGGATTACCCTTGTTCAAAACCCCACATACCTTAGATTATGAAATTGGATGAACGAGCTTGCTCTAAACTTTGCTTCTTACTCTTGAGAGAGAGTTCTTGTAACCTTTGAAATTGGGGAACTCAAATCTCAACTCAATTTGTAGAATCCATGGTTAGTTCTTGAATTTCTTGGAGAAGGGTTTTAGATTTTCTCTTGAGAGAGAAACCCTAGCCTTTGAATATTTTGGGAGATAATGAGGCTATCAGGTTCATTTGGAATATATATGAGGGTTAAGGGGGAAAAGACCTAAAAGCCCCTTTAAAAAGGACTTAAAAATATTGAACGGGGACTACGATGGTTGAAGCGACGGTCCATTGCTAGCCTGATGGTTCGTCGGGTCATTCATCATATGTTGGTCAGAAAAAGAACATATTGACTCGGTGTGACGGTCGAAGCGATGGTCCGTCGCTTAGCCTAACGGTCTGTCGGATTATCCATTGCACATTGGCCAGGATGAGGCCACACTGCCTGAGCGCGATGGTCCTAGCGATGGTCCATCGCAACCTTGACGGTCCATCATTTTGTCTGTCACACTTTGGCCAAGAAAATAAGTTATTGCCTTGGTTGCGATGGGCCGAGCGATGGTCCGTCGGATCGTCCATCACACCTGGGGCAGTTCTGACCACCCTCAATAAAACGGCTATAACTTTTCGCCCCCATACCGGATTTGGACGGAATTGGTATCATTAGAAAGATAATTCCATTCACTTGGGAAGTCACTTCTCAATCTTTTAGGGACAGAATTACACTTCATTTGACATGCTCTAAGGCTTAGACTGTGAGGAAACTTTTTTGGGTTTTACATTTGTGCCTTTGAGTTTGATAGACCGTATGAGAGATAAGTTTGATCATTTGGAGGAAGGCTTCATGATATTTGCTAAGTATCAGGCACACTTTCATGCCCTGTACAGATATTCCTATGATAGCATTTCCACCAAGTCAAAGTCAATTTAGAAGCTTGTGCAGGGTTTAGATATCTTTTTTTAGTTGGATACATCTTATATGGTTGTGCTTGGGGCTTATTTTCAGAGTATTGTGGATTATGATAAGATGGCAAAGGGTATTCTTAGTGCATCTCAAGGAGGCTGTAATACCCCGAGACTCTAACCAATAGTGAAACCATGAATCAAGCTCATGAGAAATAAATTATAATTTTTTAGGTTGTTTTCTGATCAAGGATGGTGTGTATTAAGGCCTTAATGGTGTCCTAATGATTGGGTGAATCAAAACACTCCTTATCGATTGAATTTTTGGAAAGAATATTTGTATAGTCAACTTGAAATGATCATATCTCTCATTATACTTGAAATTTTTGAGATCATAACCTATCAACATATAGATAATTGAATTAGCTTTCCAACGATACCAATTTTACCAAAATCTGATACCGGAGCAAAGAGTTATACCCATTTTACTCCAGCATGTCAATCTGGAAAAGGGTGACGACGTTTCTGATGGCCTGTCACGTTTCTGACGACATTTTTGACAACGTCGTCACGTTTCTGATGACATTTCTGATGATGTCGCCAGCCTTAGGCAGAAAATCATAAAATTTGACCCTTTTGTGACGACATTTCGTGACGGCCTATCACGGGTCTGACGGCCTGTCACGAATGTCGTCAGTTATTTTTCTCAGCAATTTAGAGACATTTTTGCAAGGGTATTTTTGTATTTTACCATATTTTGATGGCCTCTATAAATATGAGAATCTCATTCAAACCCTAATTCCATCATTTGCTCTTCTAATTCTCTTGAGATAATATATCTAGGGTTATATCAAGAACATAAATCTTTCAAGAATCATCCATAAATCTTCAAAATTTCTTCAAGAACCAAGTTCCTCATAGTGTGGGCTTCAAGAATTATTTATTTTAAGTGTGGATAAAGTATCAAGTACTAAAGTTCATCCAATTTCAAAGATTAAGGTATGTGGGGTTTTGAACAAGAACACTTCTTTCGTTCTTGTGTCTAAAGATTTAATTTCTATTGAATTTAATGAATTTTGCAAAGTGGGTTTACACCCAAATTACTTTATCAAGGATTTATGAGATTTGAGCTATACAAGATTGACACATATGACTACTTCATTGTCTTATTTCTTAAATTAAGAATTTATGTCATGAGTTGTATATTGTTATCATGAAATGATAATTTCTAAGTGATTTATGATAAGTGTCATGATTTATGTTTTTCCATGAGAAGTTTGTCTATTGAATATATATTGATATTGAGCTTGAGAGTCAAGAACGAGTTCTATGATGTTTTCTGGAAGATTTGATACTTGATATGATTTGATAAGCAAGTGTACTTGATGATGAGAAAGATTATTTTGAGATTTAGTCGAGTTAGGAATCCACAAGTTGATTATGATTTACAAGTGAGATATATATTTGTATTTTATTCTTCATGATAGACCCTTGAGTTGATTAAGGTGGATTTCCTAACACGTTTTGAGCTTAATTTTGGGAGTAGTATTTAGCATCGAGCGGGAAGTATGGGTTCAACGCATCCTACTTCTCCAGAACTACGTGCCATCGTAGGTTTAAGATTAAGGTTCAAATGCCAAGACATTTATCACTAAAGTTAAGGTTCTACTCCGATGGCAAGGATAGAACAGGTCTCCCCAACGTGGGAAAGACGTTGGACTCCATGTAAGCTCACATGGTTTATGTAGGTTATAAGAAACTCCCAAGTCCATAATAGTCCAAGTTTCATGAGTTACCGAGTCACTCTAAGTCATGAGTCAAAGAGTTTGAGTTGAGTCCAATGGTTTGTGAGATTTATGAAGTATATGTTATTATTAATGATTTATGGAAAATATGTTTCAGGTAGCTCAAGCGAAGAGAGTCATTATTATCAGCATGCATGATTTTCTTATACATTTATGATATTATTTAAATGTTTCCTGCACTCCCCATACTCAGTACATTCCCAAGTACTGATTTCCATACTCTTCTGTGTTCTATATTTTCTCGTGATATAGGTTTAGGTGCTCAGTCTCAGCAGCGACAATGATCTTCGAGTACCTCCATCTACATTCATACAGTTGGTGAGTCCTCATGGTTCAAGGACCTATATCCCCAATTTTTATCTTGATAGTAGATGGTTGTTTATTTCCAGTTCTGTATGGGTTAGTTGGGGATCTATCCCAATGGCTCCTCAGTCTTATGTAGTAGAGGTTTTGTCAGACTAGAGTACCAGTATGTACAGAACTTCAGTACTTTAATTGTACATGATAGTATTTATTTGTATTCCAGTATGTTCATGACATGATTCTTCTTCTTTATTAAAGCTTGATTATTGTCATAGTGAGTTATAGAGGAGAAGACAGACACAGAGAGTTAGCTTGAGGTCGCGTGTGGCCCTAAGCATCGTGTGACATCTTGGGATGGGATCTTAGGGCGTTACAAGCTTGTTATCAGAGCCTAAGGTTTAAAGGAGTCCTAGGGAGTCTGACAAGCCATGTTACGTAGAATCTTGATCATCGGTGTGTAGCGCACCACATCTATGAGCAAGAGGCTATGGGATATTTTAGGAAAAGTCATTTCCTTCTTTCAGAAGTCTTTTGTGCCTACGACTGTTTCTCTCTTCTACTATTTCATGCTCTCATATGACAGAAAATGCCTCCTCGTAGAGCTCGCTGAAACAACGAATGACGTCAACCCATTAATCCTTTAAATGAGATGGTGACTCATGCCAAATTTTGGGCAGCTTTTTAGGCGCTAGCCTAGGCAGTTACCTCCAATGCTCAGGCCAATGTTTTGGCCGCTGTTCCACCTATGCAGGAAGGTAATTCTGAACCATCTTGAGTTTGGGATTTTATGCGGATGAATCCGCCAGAGGTTTATGGGTCAAAGGTAGGTGAGGAACCACAGATGTATCTTGATGAGGTGAAAAAAATCACCCAAATTATGCATGTAACAGAGGAAGAAAGTGTGGAGCTAGATTTCTATCGCTTAAAAAATATTGCTTATGATTGGGTGGAGTTATGGAGGAAGAGTTGAGGGGAGGATGTCGCTCCCATGACTTGACAATTGTTCCAGGACGTGTTCTTAGATCGATTCTTCCCCCCGGAGCTGAGGGAAGCAAAACTAGAAGAATTTATGACCTTGAGACAAGGCTTCATGATAGCTAAGGAATATTATCTTAAATTTAACTAGTTGTCTAAGTATGCTCCCGGTATGATGGCTGATTCCAAGACCAGTATGAGTAAGTTTTGACTGGTGTATTGAGTTATATTGTGAAAGAGTGTAGGTATGCTATGCTCAATAGGGACATGGATCTTTTTAGATTGATGATACATGCCCAGCAAATTAAAGTGGATAAGGTGAAAGAGAGAGAGAGAGAGTGAGAAGGAATAAGAGAGTTAGATCAGAGCAGTAGGGGTATAGTCAGAGTAGATTTTTTAGAGGGATCCGCCCTCAGTTTTAGAGTCATTCTTTTGTGCCAGCACTATCATCAGCTAGTACTCTCGCATATAGAGTCAGGCAGGAGCAGGGTAATAGACCTATTGTGTCTAGGTCTCAGGACACTGTGAGTAATAGACCTAACTATCCCCCGTGTGCTAAGTGTGGTAGGATGCATCCTAAAGAGTGTATGGCTGAGCAGAGAGGTTGATTTGGTTATGGTAAGTTGGGCCACAAATTTAGGGATTGCTCATATGCTAGATAGAGGAGCTGTGATGTTCGCCCCCAGAGTTAGGCTATTAGTACTCCAGCCTTTTGGGTTCATCCTACTCCTCCTCAGGGTGCCTCGTCTAGTACTGTCGGTGGTCAGCGCCAGAATCACTTTTATGCTATACCACCCCACCAGGAGCAGGAGAATTCACTAGATGTTGTTACTAGTATGCTCCGTGTATTTCATTTTGATGTGTACGTGTTGATGGACCCTGGGTCAGGTCTTTCTTATGTGACTCCGTCAGTGGCTGTGAATTTTGAGATCAATGCTGAAACGATTCTTGAGCCTTTTCTAGTTTCTACTCCAGTAGGTGAACCTGTTGTTGCGAAGCAAGTATATAAGAAGTGTCCTATCACTGTCCTTCACAGAGTTATGTTTGCAGATTTGATTGAGCTAGACATGGTTGATTTTGACATTATTCTGGGTATGGATTGGCGTCACTCTTGTTATGCATCTATAGAATGTCATAGCCGTGTAGTCAAGTTTTAGTTTCCCAATGAGCCAGCCTTTGAGTGGTCTGGAAATTTTATATCTCCCAGGAGTTATTTCATATCCTATCTTAAAGCTAGGAAATTGATATCTAAGGGTTGCATCTATCATTTGGTTCGAGTTAAAGATACTAAGTTCAAGACTCCGACCATTCAGTCGATCATCATATTTAATGAGTTTTGTGATGTTTTTCCAGAAGATCTCCAGGGGTACCTCCCGATAGAGAGATAGAATTTGGGATTGATCTTCTTCCCGACACGCAGCATATTTCTATTCTTCCATATCATATGGCCCCCATTGAACTTAAGGAGTTGAAAGAGAAACTCAAATATCTTCTAGATAAGGGTTTCATAAGGCCTAGCGTATCTACTTGGAGTGCACCCATTCTGTTCGTGCGAAAGAAAGGTAGTTCATTGCGGATGTGCATTGATTATCGTCAAATTAACAAGGTCATAGTCAAGAACAAGTACCCTCTTCCTAGAATTGATGACCTGTTTGATCAGCTGTAAGGTGCTAACTATTTCTCAAAAATAGACTTGAGATCCGGTTATCACCAGCTTAAAGTTAGGGAGTGTGATATTCTAAAGACAACTTTTTGCACCTGATATGGTCATTTTGAGTTCTTGGTCATGTCCTTTGGACTAACAAATGCCCCAGTAGCCTTTATGGACCTCATGAATCAGATTTTCAGACAGTACCTGGATATGTTTGTTATTGTGTTCATAGATGACATTCTTGTATATTCCCGAGTGAGATCGACCATGAAGATCATCTCCGAATAGTCTTGCAAACCCTTAGAGATCATCAACTATTTGCCAAATTTAGCAAGTGCAAATTTTGGCTAAGGTCAATTGCTTTTCTGGGTTATATTATTTCTTTTGAAGGTATTCGAGTTGACCCCCAAAAGATAAAAGCTGTGAAAAATTGGCCTAGACCTATTTCCCTATCTGATATTAGGAGTTTCTTGGGTCTAGCTGGCTACTACCGTCGTTTTGTTGAGGGTTTCTATTCCATTACATCTTCTTTGACTCGTTGACCCAAAAGAAAATTAAACTCCTATGGTCTAACTCTTGCGAGAAGAGTTTTCAGGAGTTGAAGACTCGACTCACTTCGGCCCCTGTGTTGACCCTTCCAAATGGTGTAGATGATTTTGTGGTGCACTGTGATTCTTCTAGAGTTGGGTTGGGTTGCGTGTTGATGCAGAAAGGTAAGGTTATAGCCTATTTCTCCAGACAGTTGAAATCTCATGAGAAGAACTACCCGACCCATGACCTCGAGTTAGATGCAGTGGTTTTTGCCTTGAAAATCTGGAGACACTATTTGTATGGTGTTCATGTTGATGTCTTTACGGATCACAAAAGTTTGCAGTATGTGTTTACTCAGAGAGAGTTGAATCTTCGTCAGAGGCGATGGTTGGAATTGTTAAAGAACTATGATATAAATGTGTTGTATTATCCGGGCAAGGCCAATGTAGTGGCAGATGCCCTTAGCAGGTCATCCATGGGTAGTGTAGCACAGTTCGAGGAAGATAGGAAGGAGTTAGCTCACGAGGTGCATCATATGGCTAGGTTAGGAGTTATATTGCTTGATTTAGCTGAGGGTAATATTTGGGTCCAAAGTAGTTCCAGGTCTTCTCTAGTTTCGGAAGTAAAGGAGAAGCAAGATATGGATCCTAGTTTGGTCAGACTGAAGGAGTCAGTTAAAGACCAAAAGGTGGAGGTTTTCTCCTAAGGGGGAGATGGTGTATTGAGATTTCAGAATAGATTATGTGTGCCTGATGTTGAAGATTTAAGGCAGAGAATTATGGCTGAAGCGCATGGCGCGCGATATTCTATTCATCCCGGTGCTACCAAGATGTATCGCGATTTGCGAGAAATCTATTAGTGGAATGGTATGAAAAAGGATATAGCAAAATTCGTAGAGAAGTGTACAACTTGCCAACAGGTTTAGATAGAACACCAAAGACCCGGTGGAATGATGTAAGAATTCAGTATTCCTACTTGGAAGTGGAAGAAAGTAAATATGGATTTTGTGACTGGTTTACCTCCTTCTCGACGTCATCATAATTCGATTTGGGTCGTTATAGACAGGTTGACTAAGTTCGTGCATTTTTTGCCAGTGCATACATCTTTCACCGCTGAGGACTATGCTAAGCTGTACATTCGAGACTTAGTCAGGTTGCATGGAGTTCCTTTATCTATTATATCCGACAGGGGTACTCAATTTACTTCTCACTTTTGGTGGGCTTTTCAGAAGGGTCTTGGTACCCAAGTTTATCTTAGCTTCGCTTTTCATCCGCAGATCGATGGTCAGGCTGAAAGGACCATCCAGACCTTGAAGGATATGTTGACGTCATGTAGTCTTGATTTCAAAGGAAGTTAGGATGAACATTTTCCATTGATTGAATTTGGTTACAACAATAGTTTTCATGCTAGCATTGGAATTGCTCCATTTAAGTTTTTATACGAAAGGTGATGTAGATTACCCATAGGTTGGTTTGAAGTAGGTGAAGCCACTGTGAGCGGACCTAATGTTGTGTTTGAGGCTATGGAGAAAGTTAAGCTGATTCGAGAAAGGTTGAAGATAGCCCAGATCATAAGAAGTCATATACAGATGTGAGAAGAAGAGCTCTTGAGTTTGAGGTTAACGATCTGGTGTACTTGAAGATTTCACCCATGAAGGGGGTGAAAAGATTTGGTAAGAAAGGGAAGCTTAGTACCCGATACATTGGCCCTTATAGAGTTTTGAATCGTGTTGGGAAAGCAGCTTACGAGATTGAATTGCCTGCCGAGTTTTCTACTGTCCATCCTATCTTTCACGTTTCTATTCTCAAGAAGAACATTGGTGATTCTGTTGTTGTTGATCCGTCAGATAGTTTCAATGTTCAGGATAGCCTTTCGTATGATGAAGTTCCAGTTAAAATCCTAGATTATCAAGTTCGTAGACTAAGAAATAATGAAGCTCCCTTGGTCAAAGTTCTGTGGCGAAATCAATCAGTCGAGGGTGCTACTTGGGAAGCAGAAGCAGATATGCAAACCAGATACCCTTATCTATTCTCCGCGAGTTCAAATTAAGTTGAAGGTACTATTCTTCCCTAATCCTGTTTCCTTCTAATCCAGTGAATTCAGCTATATGGTTATTCTCTCTATGATTCATGCATTTTGTGAAGTACTCAAAAGTTTAGAATGAAGTAAGCCCTTTTAGTGAGTCGTTCCTGCTATACGTCCTCATTTTCTCTTGTTCTTGGCCTATCTAGCCATATTAGAGGACGAATGTTTCCATGAGGGAGATATTGTAATACCCCGAGAATCTAACGAGCATATCTTTCATTGGGTTATTTTCTGATCAAGGATAGTG
Organism: Capsicum baccatum var. pendulum; assembly: GCA_030864225.1. NCBI lineage: Eukaryota > Viridiplantae > Streptophyta > Magnoliopsida > Solanales > Solanaceae > Capsicum > Capsicum baccatum. The sequence goes on from CM061551.1 coordinate 99,048,998, forward strand.
TGTATTAAGGCCTTAAAGATGTCCTAACGATTGGGTGAATAAAAACATTCCTTACCGAAAGGATATTGGTATAGTCAACTTCCAACGAGCATATCTCTCATTATACTTGAATTTTTGAGCTCATGACCTATCAACAGAAAGATAATTGAATTAACTTTCTAATGATACCAATTTCGCAAAAATTCGATATCGGAGGAAAGAGTTATACCCATTTTACTCCAGCATGTCAATCCGGAAAAGGGTGACGACGTTTCTGATGGCCTGTCACGTTTATGACGACATTTCTGACAACGTCGTCACGTTTCTGACGACATTTCTGATGATGTCGCCAGCCTTAGGCAGAAAATCATAAAATTTGACCCTTTTGTGACGACATTTCGTGACGGCCTATCACGGGTCTGACGGCCTGTAACGAATGTCGTCAGTTATTTTTCTCAGCAATTTAGAGACATTTTTGCAAGGGTATTTTTGTCTTTTACCATATTTTGATGGCCTCTATAAATATGAGAATCTCATTCACACCCTAATTCCATCATTTGCTCTTCTAATTCTCTTGAGATAATATATCTAGGGTTATATCAAGAACATAAATCTTTCAAGAATCATCCATAAATCTTCAAAATTTCTTCAAGAACCAAGTTCCTCATAGTGTGGTCTTCAAGAATTATTTATTTCAAGTGTGGATAAAGTATCAAGTACTAAAGTTCATCCAATTTCAAAGATTAAGGTATGTGGGGTTTTGAACAAGAACACTTCTTTCGTTCTTGTGTCTAAAGATTTAATTTCTATTGAATTTAATGAATTTTGCAAAGTGGGTTTACACCCAAATTACTTTATCAAGGATTTATGAGATTTGAGCTATACAAGATTGACACATATGACTACTTCATTGTCTTATTTCTTAAATTAAGAATTTATGTCATGAGTTGTATATTGTTATCATGAAATGATAATTTCTAAGTGATTTATGATAAGTGTCATGATTTATGTTTTTCCATGAGAAGTTTGTCTATTGAATATATATTGATATTGAGCTTGAGAGTCAAGAACGAGTTCTATGATGTTTTCTGGAAGATTTGATACTTGATATGATTTGATAAGCAAGTGTACTTGATGATGAGAAAGATTATTTTGAGATTTAGTCGAGTTAGGAATCCACAAGTTGATTATGATTTACAAGTGAGATATATATTTGTATTTTATTCTTCATGATAGACCCTTGAGTTGATTAAGGTGGATTTCCTAACATGTTCTGAGCTTAATTTTGGGAGTAGTATTTAGCACCGAGCGGGAAGTATGGGTTCAGCGCATCCTACTTCTCCAGAACTACGTGCCATCGTAGGATTAAGATTAAGGTCCAAAGGCCAAGACATTTATCACTAAAGTTAAGGTTCTACTCCAATAGCAAGGATAGAACAGGTCTCCCCAACATGGGAAAGACGTTGGACTCCATGTAAGCTCACATGGTTTATGTCGGTTATAAAAAACTCCCAAGTCCATAATAGTCCAAGTTTCATGAGTTACCGAGTCACTCTAAGTCATGTGTCAAAGAGTTTGAGTTGAGTCCAACGGTTTGTGAGATTTATGAAGCATGTGTTATTATTGATGATTTAAGGAAAATATGTTTCAGGTAACTCAAGCAAAGAAAGTCATTATTATCAGCATGCATGATTTTCTTATACATTTATGATATTATTTAAATGTTGCCTGTACCCCCACATACTCCGTACATTCCCAAGTACTGATGTTATTTTGGGTATCGATTAGATGACTCCTTATCATGTTGTCTTAGATTATTTTGCTAAGGCTGTCACTTCAGCTTCGTCGGGTGTGGCAAGGATAACTTAGAAAGAAGCACATCATTCGGGTCCTAAAAGGATTATATCTTATGTTCAGGCTCACACATTGGTTAAGAGAGGATGTTTATCTTATGTTTAGGCTTATAAATTAGTTAAGAAGGGGTGTTTATATTACTTGGATCATATTCAAGACACCAGTGTTATTCACCTCCTTTCTTGGATTCTGTTCGTGTTGTTCGTGAGTTTATAGATGTGTTTCCTATGAACTTGCCTGGTATGCCTCTAAATTGAGATATTGAGTTTGATATTGATGTTGAGCTGAGCACCAAGCCCATTTCTATTCCTCTTTATAGGATGGCCCCAGCAGAGTTAAAGGAATTGAAGGATCAGTTGTAGGAGTTATTGAATAAGGGATTTATCCAATCTAGTATTTCACCTTAAGGTGCACCTGTCTTGTTTGTGAAGAAAAAGGATGGGTCTATGCGAATATGTATTAATTGTCGATAGTTAAATAAGGTGATGATTAAGAATAAGTATCCTCTTCCTTGTATTGATGATTTTATTTGATCAGCTTTAGGGTACTGCGGTGTTTTCAAAGATTGATTTGAGGTTCGATTATCACCATTTGTGATTAGAGCTTTGGATATTCCAAAGACAACTTTTCAGACTCGTTATGGTCATTATGAGTTCTTGGTCATGTCTTTTGGGTTGACCAATGCCCCTGCCGCATTTATGGAGAGGATAAATCGGGTGTTTCGATCATACCTTGACTCCTCTATTATTGTAGTTATAGATGATATCTTGGTTTATTCTAAGAGTGAGGTTGAGCATGAGGAGCATTTGCGGATTTTACTTCAGAGATTGAGGGATGAGAAGTTGTATGCTAAGTTATCTAAGTGCGAGTTTTAGTTGGAGTCTGTTTCTTTCTTGGGTCATGTGATAACTAAGGAAGGTATTATGGTTTATCCAGCCAAGGTTGCAGTAGTTCGTGATTGGGCTAGACCTACTTTGCCCATCGAGATTTGGAGTTTTGTTGACTTAGCAGGTTATTATCGGCGTTTTGTTGAGGTTTTTTAATCTATTATAGTTCCATTGACTAAGTTGACCTAGAAAAAGATTTCCTTTTAGTGGTTCGATGGTTGAGAGGCGAGCTTCCAAAAGCTCAAGGATTTATTGACTTCGCCTCTTATATTTTCTTTGCCCAAGGAGGGCATGGCTTTATCGTGTTTTGTGATGCTTTGGGTGTTGGATTGGGTGTTGTGTTGATGCAAAGGAAAAAGTTATTTCTTATGCATCTCATCAGTTGAAGCCTTATGAGAGGAATTATTCTACCCATGATTTGGAGTTGTGTGCAGTTGTGTTTGCCTTGAAGTTATGGAGGCACTACTTATATGGAGTCCATTATGAGATCTTCTCAGATCATCATAGCCTTCAGTACTTCTGCACCCAGCGAGATCTTAATATGAGGCAGCACCATTGGCTTGAGTTACTTAAGGATTATGACTTGACCATTCATTATCATCCGGGCAAGGCTAATGTGGTTGCGGATACCTTGAGCTGAAAGTCGACTAGCATGGGTATCTTGGCGCATATTTTGAGCTAAGACAGGCTTTTAGCCTTAGAGGTTCAATATTTAGCTAACCAGATGGTTAGGCTTGATATTTTGACACCTAGAGTATTTTTGGTATTTGTGGAGGCTAGATCTTCTTTGATGGAGTAGATTTGAGCTCACCAGTTTAATGATGTTGGATTGAGGTTGATCCAAGATAAGGTGTTGAGTGGGAAAGCCAAGGTAGCCTCTCTTAATTCAGATGGAGTTTTATGGATTAGAGGCTGAGTTTGTGTGCTAGGAGTGGATGATTAGATTATTTTTATCTTAGAGGAGGCTCATTGTTTAAAATATTCTATCTATCCAAGTGAGACTAAGATGTATCGTGATCTGAGACAGCATTGCTGGGGGGTGGTATAGGCGAGATATCGATGATTTTGTGTCTCATTGCCTATGTTGTCAGCAGGTGAAGGACGAGCATATGAGGCCTGGTGGGTTGCTTCAGGAGTTATCCCTTCCCGAGTAGAAGTGGAAACGGATCACTCTGGACTTTGTTACTGGTTTGCCTCATACATCTCATAATTCTGATAGTGTTTAGGTCATCATGTATTGATTGACTAAGTGAACTCATTTTATTCCAGTTCAGATCTCATTAAGTGAGGAAAGGTTGGCCCATATCTACATTCGTGAGATTGTGTGTCTGCATGGTGTGCTAGTGTCCATTATTTCAGATCGAGGTTTTGTGTTCACCTCTTACTTTTGGAAGAGTTTTAAAGATGAGTTGGATACTTCCGTTGATCTTAGCACAGTTTTTCACCCCAACTTATTGCCAGTCAGAGTGGAATATCCAACTTTTAGACGTAATGCTCCGTGTATACATGATGGATTTTGGTGGTAAGTAGGAGCAGTATTTGTCTTTAGCTGAGTTTGCATATAACAACAACTACCATTCCAGTATCGACATGGCTCCTTTTGTGGCATTGTATGGTAGTCATTATTGCTCCCCAGTGGATTGGTTTGATGTTTCAAAGGTGAGACCGCGAGGTATGAACTTGCTTCGTGAGTCTATGGATAAAGTTCAGGTCATTCAGGATAGACTTAGATCAGATCTGAGTAGGCAGAAGTGCTATACTGATTGTATACTTCGTGCCTTGAGATTTGTTATTGGTGATCTTGTCTTTTTACGAGTTTCACCCATAAAGGGTGTGATGAGGTTTGGGAATAGGGGCAAGCTTAGCCTTAGGTATACCTGCCCATTTGAGATTCTTTTATATGTTGGTGATGTGGCTTATAAGTTGGCTTTTCCCCCTGATCTATCAAATGTTCATATAGATTTTTCATATTTCTATGCTTCACCGTTACATTACGGACGAGTCTCATGTTATTCGTTGGGAGTCAGTTTAGTTAGATGAGCGATTGTCTTTTGTTGAGGAGATGATCTCCATATTGGCTAGGGATGTTAGGCGGTTGCGCTCTAGAGTGATCGTTGTGGTTATGATCCAGTGGCGGCATCGACCTATAGATGAGGCTACTTTGGAGGTCAAGTTTGATATGCGTAGTTCTTATCCCCAGCTCTTTGTTGATTCAGGTTTTTCTTTACCTTAATTAGAGGACAAACTATATTTTTAGTAGTAGATGATGTAACGATCAGCTTTTTGATAAAATATGTGAATTGTGTATTTTTGTGTGATTTGACTATTTAACCCTCCCCGTAGTTGCAATATGGTAATTCTGGAGTATGGGGGTGATTGACATGGTTCTCGATGCTTTTTGGTACCATTGATATTGTGATTTTTGATGGCTTCGAGAGCCTTATTTTGGACTTATATGGATATCTTTTGATCCATGCAACGGATGACTAAATGGAATGCGCCAACATATCTGGAATATCGATTTTAAGCTGGGTAGACCTTTGGTTGGGTTCCGGTGCATTCGAGCTCATTTCGACCTATTGGTTGGAAAGTTGTAAAATTAAAAATATGGGTGTGGGATTCACATTTGATCGAAACGCCTTTTGATAGAAAGTTCGACTTTGCCAGTAGATCCAGAATGTCAATTTTAGGATGGTAACATTTTTGGTGTGATTTTACAGCTTTTTTCGTCTCTTAGTTTGGAAAATTATAATTTCGGGTTTCGGGGGTCACTCTATGAAAACGATAATTTTTTAAAAATTCGACTTCACCAATGCATCCGAAAGTCTAATTTAATATGGTTGCATAGTTCATTTGCATTCACCGGACTCCAAATAAATTCTGGACACCCCATCGGTGACCGGATCAAACTAAAAAAATAGTTTTTTCCCAGCTGGTGCATAGTATAAAAAACAGCTTTTAAACCTTTTTTTTTGCCCTATTTTGTCCATTTTTTACTTGTCTCTTAAGAGTTAAACCCTAAAATATTGTGAGAACTTAAAAGTGAAGCTTGTGGGAGCTTGGGAAGCTAGATTAACATCTATTTCTTGATTCTCTTACAGATTTAAAGTAAGAATTCATCATTTTCTTAGTAATTTCTTTATTAATATTTCAAACCACAAAAATCTTAGGGCTTGATTTTAAACCTCAATTTCACTCTTGTCCACTTGAATAATATTTCAATTTATAATTACTAGTTTTTCATCAATTTAACCTTCAAATTCTTGATTTTAATCCGAATTTCAAAGATTTTACCCGGTAAAGCTTAAAAATAATTTTTCTTCGATTTGAACCTCGTTTTTTACTCGATTTGACTTGATTTTTCAGCTGTAGGTTTCTAAAAGTATGGGGAATATATTTTCAAAATAATGTTATGATTTTTCTTTTTTTTCAAAAATCCATTTCGGGGGTCTGTTTTGACTTCGAACCAAAAGTAGTCTATATGAGTATCGTTGGTTTTGTTTTGACTTGTTGATTCCATATTTGATATTTTTAGTGAAGTTTGGGATTTTTCATGAGGAGTAAGGCTTGGGAGCAAAGTATTGGTTATGATATTTTGGCTTTTGAGGTAGGTTATGGCTTAACTCTTTCAGACTGGGCTGGATAGTAAATGATGGGACAAAATGCATGTTGAGGGTGGAAACTAATCATAAAAAATGACTATTAATGTTGTGTCCATGTGGAGGCCTATATGTAATGTAATTATTGAAATTGAGAAATTATGTTATTTGTGTGATGGTGTGGGGTCCTATATGATGTTGATAGCCTTGAATATATGTGAATAATTGTATTGTATTATTGAAACGCCTAATGTGGTACCATTGGTATTGTGATATATTCATACTTGTTGTATTATGAGACATATGAAAATTCATTAATGAAACAAAAATAATGAGTGAATATTGACTCATGTGATTGTGGAAATATATAATTGAGGTTTATTGTAGAAATATATCATTGTGATTGATTGTGAAAATACTCATTATGATTGGTTGTGATCATTATATCCTCATATCATACTCATTCATGAAATATTGGTACCACCGTGGCAATATCTGAGAAACACTGGCAGCACCTTTTATAAAACCCACCTCGACGGAAGTGTTGGGGAGGAGATATTGTAACATCTTATAAAACCCTTTTCAAGAGAGGTGCCAAAAATGATATACGAGATATGTGGATTTTATACAGGTTTACGAACCCCATGTGGGTCTTGCGTTGGGAGGCTTGCCTCCATAGGTGTATACAAGAATTGTGGGACGATTTCAAAGGTTGTGTGATGACCTTGTGTATCATCATCATCATCATATATGTTGCACTTGCGTTATTATGTTTATGTTGTGTTGTATTTCCATATTGACTTTCCATCTATGTAATTTTCTTATTTGCTTTTACTTGTATTTGATGCTCTTGTATATGCATGTTTCCCCTTGTTCTACTTATGTGTGATATAATACATATTTTTGTTCTATCATGGTGTGATGTTGCAAAATATGTGATGTATTAGAACTGTTAGTGCAAGTGCTGTGGGCTACTATTGTGGGACATTTTCTGATTGCAGGTGACGTTCCCTTAGTGTATATTTTGTAAGATTTATTTACTACTTTGCTTGGTCAGCCTATGATACCTACTTAGTACAAGTGGACTGTACCCATGCCCACTGTGTCCTTTCGGTGCAGGTCCTATCTCGAGTGTACCTCAGCATGCTTGACTCGGGCGATTATTGGAGCTTTCAGGGTAGCGACTGGACATTCATGCATCCAGAGTTCACCTCTATCTTTCCATAGTATTTATGTCTTTATTAGTATTCGGAGATAGATATTATTCCTTTGTGGTTATTTTTTTGATGTATTTGATTCCTGGATTGTATTAGTAGTTCTTACACTAATAACACCTGGTTTTGGGCATAATCGGTATTTTGGATATGTTCTTTCTGCATTGTTATGATTACTTTTATGGTTCATCTTCTTTCTAGAAGCCTTACCTTAGGATATTTCTGTCTTTTCCTCTTTTCGTATCATTTTGGGTGATAAGCTTACTTGTTAAGGTACGCAGTGATAAGTGCCATCATGACCCTCCTTTCTGGGTCGTGATAGATGAACACCATGCGTAAGTCCTTCTTCCTTTCTCTATACTGCTCCACAAGTCTTCTTACGAGATAGATAAATTCTATAATCAGGTCCTGGCGTAAATTTGCACTAATTCTCAAAAATATTCATGATCCTGTTTACCTTCATCTCCACCACCCTCTTTCAAATCTTCATAGTGTGACTTAAAAATTGATATTCTATAGTTGTCGTAATTATGTATGTCACACTTATTCTTATACAATAGAATTATTGTACTCAATCTCCAAGTTTTTCTCATTTTATCTTCTTAAAAATAGCATTAAATAACTCGATTATCCACTCTATACCTGTCCCGACTGTGATCTACTAAAATTTTACTAAAATCTTATCTGACCAATCACTTTACCACTACATATCCTATGAATAGCACACTTAACCTCTTAAACCTTTATTTTTTTAAACTAGCAATATTTAACCTCCTTAACCTTTATACACCTATAATAACCATACTTGCAACACCACTCAGAGTGCTCCAAATCCCCTAGCACATTGCCTTTGTCCATCTCTTCATTCAAGAGTTTATGGAAGTATTTCTACAATCATTTTCTAATGAGTGCCTTCTCTACCAGTACTATTCCATCCTCATACTTGATACACTTTACTTGATCAAGGTCATAGGCTCTCCTCTCTCTAACCTTGGCTACCTTTTACAACTTTTTATCTCTTACCTTTATCCTCTACTTCTATGTATAATATATCAAAGGTTGTTGTTTACCCCCGTAACCACTAATTTTACCCCCTTCCTATCTATTTTATACTTCTCTTCCTCGTCCCTTCTCTCCACAAACTTTACATAAGCCATATTTCTTGTCTCTACTTCCTCTTGTACTTCTCTATTAAATCACTAGTCACCTCTATGACTGCTAGATTGACCTCTCTAGCCATCTCTCTAATGCAGCTACAACCTTATCCCACATACCCAACAACTAAATTCTCCCCTATATGCAAGGCACTGATCATAGTCAACTTGCACTGATCATAGTCAAGCTACCCTATTAGATCCTTGGTTGGTAATCCATAACCTTCTTCTTCCTCTCCTTTTTGATCTTCGAATCCATTGATGATAGGCGAATTTACGTGCCTATATCAATATATTTTGCCCATATTTTAGCCTAGTATTGAGAACTAATTATCTATTTCATGCACTTTTAGTCCTTTTTCCTATAAATGAGCTAACAAACATGATTAGTAAAGTTTCAGGTATAAATGATGCAAAATACAGCATTTTATGGCTTACTTGACGCAAAAGAAAGCTCACAAACGAAGTGGAAAGGAGCTGGACGCCTAAAGGACCAAATCTGCTGCATGGAAAATCTGTCCCGGGCTAAAACAGCAATTCTAAAGACTTTGGGGACTTACAGACACAAAGCTGGATTTTTACCAAGATACATTAACCTAGTGCAATTAGGTTATGTGTTTCACTAATCTATTTGGATTATGATATTGTAACCTTACCCTAGTACATTTGGGTCAAGGATTTCATTAGTACATTAGGATTTGGTTATTTATTTCATTAGCTTAGTAGGAGTAGGGTAGGAGTATTATAAATACCCTATCATGCTAGAGATTTTGAATGAACTCCTCCCTTAGTGGAGAGATACATTCAACAATTAATCTTCTTCCATCCCTCTCTTCTTCCACTACAACACTTCTATTCACTCTACTAATCTTTCCATTAATTCTATTATTTTTCTATTCATCTATTCCACAACAAGAGAATCGTTACTTGCTAGGGAATCACCTAAACCACACGCCTAAACACCCACTTCTCACACCATCCACCATGCAAAACGTGATATCCTTCGCATTTATGGGTAACTAAACCTCTTAGTTGGGGTTATGGAAGCCGAAGGAGTTACTATCTATAGCTGTGAGTTTGTGAGTTCAAGACAAGTATATTGCTTATATCATTACGCTCTTCATCTTAATCTACATTCTTGTGGCTGCAGACGCATAGAATAACGCCAGTCTAACATTTAACTTGTTCGAGAGAAAGGTTATTTGTCTGGAAAAGAGATAATGTCAAGGTAGTAGGACACCCTTTCCTATTAAAAAGCTAGTGCCGTAACTGGACTAACCTCTTGGAGAATTCGTACCGTTAGACACACTTTAAGCTCGAGAGAGTTAAAGTGAAATAGTCCTTGTTCAGGTCGAGAGACGCTTGGATTTACCATCGACTACAATTCTCTATAAGTAATTGCATGTCAAAACTCTACACACTCATAGCCAATAGAGACGTATACCTCAGAAGGTGGACATAACCCCAATGTTTCAATTCTCATTGTTTCACAACCTACGAAATACTCTCTTTTTACTTTATTATTTTCAGCTTTTATTGCATTACTCTGGTTACTTATTACAATCCCCCCTTCTTACGAGACTTGCACCAAAAGTCTATTAATTTTGCTTACTTGTTGACCAAGCTATTCCCTGTGGGATCGACACCCAACCCAGGTTGGGTTCTATATTTGCTAACGACCGCTTTACACTCAAATGAGAGCTGTAGATTGAGCGTTACCAAAAATTGGCGCCGTTGCCGGGGAATACGAGTGTCAATCAAGTTCGTGATAATTACTAGACCCTTTGGTCAAAGATTCTCGTACTTTTACTTTTAGTTTTTGTTTTTGTTTCTTGCAGTTTTTTACTTTAGTGCATGCCCCATACTAGAAGTTCTGGTCAACCGTTATTACCAATCAATCCTGAACCACAACGAATTAGAAGAATGGAAGCACAAGCTGAAATCGACAGGATGGCTGGTCAACACGAGCAAGCAAGATTAGCTGCTCTTGCCGCGGCTCAAATCCAACAACAAAATATTGATATTCCTGGGCGAGCAACAAATCCTGACGATGAGGATTTAGGTGATGACGAGTTGATAAACCCAAGGCATGTCGCTGAAACTGCAACACCTGCCAATCGAAGAGGTCGACAAGCTCGGTATAGGTATGATCGCCAACCTTTGCAACCAGCTTTCGACGATGATGATGATGATCTTGATGGTGCCGGAGCCACTGGAGCTATAATTCCACACCATTAGCACCCGGAGCCAAGTTCAACTTCACAAGCACCATGATTCAGTTATTGCAACTCAAGGGATTATTTGGTGGACTAGCAGGCGATGATCCGAATATGCATCTCATCAACTTTATTTCTACATGCAAGTCTTTTGACAATCCTGGTGTTGGTCAGAATGCTATTCGATTACGTCTATTTCCATTGTCTCTGTCTGGAGAGGCAACATTATGGTTGAATGGGCTGACTCCTGATTCTATTACAAATTGGAGGCAATTGAGAGACGCTTTCCTAGAAAGATTCTTTCCGCCATCCAAGAGGGCTCAATTAAGAGATGAAATCAGCAACTTTCGTCAGCTTCCCTCTGAAGCTCTTCACGAAACATGGGAGAGGTTCAAGACAAAGCTAGCTAGATGCCCAAACCATCACATGACTAATGTTCACCTCATGGAGATCTTGTATAGAGCCTTGAATTCAGTAACTAAACCAGTGGTGGACAATGCAGCTGGAGGTTCTTTTATGGACCTTACCTTTGGTCAAGCAAGTAATATGCTAGATCGCATGACGAAGCAAAGTAGAGCTTGGCATACCAGGGATTCTGAGGTAGCAAGCCCCACTTTATCTATTGGCATGTCTGCAGACCAAAGAAGAAGAGAAGAAGAACGTGAGCAAGACATGGCGCACATGAAAACACAATTGGATCTTCTGACAAAGCACTTATTATCAGGGAAGACCGAAAAAGTGAAAGTTGTGGCGCTAAAAGAAAGAGACGAATCTGATTCGGAAGAGGAGGCCAACTACTTGAACAATCAGGGGGGTTTCCGAGGGAATGCCCAAGGAAACCAAGGTCGGAACTACTATGATAAATCTGGAGGTAAAGACCAAGGTAGTTGGAAGAAAAATAATGAAAATAGTGGTTTGTACGTTCCCCCTGGTAGACGTGATACCACCACATCTAATTCTATGGAAGACATGATGGCTAAGTTATTGAAAGGAGTAGAAGCAACGAGCGCAGGAGTTAAGGAGGTGATTGACGATTTGGCCTCCATGAAGCAACTAGTTGATTCTCATTCCACTTCTATCAAGCAAATAGAGCAGCAATTAAGCCAACTTTCAGCAGTATTCAATCAAAGAAAGACTGGCACCTTACCGAGCGATACAGTCCAAAACCCAAGGAATGATGGGTCATGCATGGCCATCACTACCAGGAGTGGTAAGGTGCTGGAAACTTCAGCAAAAGGCAAGCAAGTGGTTGACGAAGTTGCGGACATGGACATTACACCTAGTGACGTTACAAAAGGAGAAGAAGCCGCAACAACTACTCCCAACGTCAGGGACGTTTCACCTTGTGACGTGCAGCCTGAAAAAGTGGAAAAACAGAAGCAAGAGGAGAAAAAAACCATGGAGAGAACACTTCCATACCCACCACCACCTTTTCCCCAAAGATTGAAGAAGGTGGCGGATGACATAAAGTTCAGCAAATTCATGAATATGTTAAAGCAGCTCACCATTAATGTTCCATTGGTGGAGGCACTTGAACAAATGCCTGGGTATGCGAAATTTATGAAGGATCTCTTGACAAAGAAGCGGGCAGCAAGTTATGACTTGGCGGATAATGTTCATCATTGTAGTGCAATCGCTACAAGATCGCTAGTTCAAAAGAAGGCAGATCCTGGAGCTTTCACTATTCCTTGCACAATTGGATCGTTGGATTTTGCTAAGGCATTGTGCGATTTGGGAGCTAGCATCAATTTGATGCCACTATCTATCTACAGAAAGTTGGGGTTGGGAGACCTTACACCAACCAATATGAGGCTCGTGATGGCTAATAGGTCGGTAAAACGACCTGTGGGTATCTTGAATGATGTGTTGGTGAAGGTTTCTTCATTCATATTTCCTGCCGACTTTGTTATTCTGGATTGTAAGGAGGATTCTGAAGTTCCCATCATCTTGGGACGTCCCTTCCTTGCAACTGGAAGTGTGCTTATTGACATGAAAGATAATGAGCTTTTGTTTCGAATTAATGACGAAGTGGTATGGTTTGATATATGCAAAACAATGAAGCAGCCCAGCGATATGAATGAGTTATCTGTAGCTGATGTTCATCATGAGGATATGAAAGCATTATCTATAGAGAAACAGCCTACTGTTGAGCCATTATCTGTTGCGCCACCAATGCTAAAATCACAAGAGCTCCCCGATTATCTAAGGTATGTGTTCTTGGAAAGTAGAAATATACTTCCGGAGAGTGCAGATGATTTAAGTGAACAGCACGTAGAGGCTCTCATCTCTTCTCTGAAGAGATACAAGAGAGCTATGGGTTGGACTATTGATGATATAATTGGAGACTCTCCGGGGAAACGTATGAACCATCTTGAAGAAGATCGCATGCCCACAGGTAAGCCTCATTGTCGTCTAAATCCTTTCAGAAAACGATCCACCATTTACCTCGACGAAGTCTGAGTACTCGAGGTAACCATGTCGTGCCACGACAATAAATAAGGCGCTAGATAGGAGGCAACCCATCATTTTATCATTTCATCATTTCATCGTTTTATCGTTTTATTGTTTCGTCGTTTTAGTATTTTTTTTTCTTTTTGATAAATGAAAATCCAAAAATAAGAGTCGTGCCACGACCAAAACTAAGGTGCTTGGTGGGAGGCAACCCATCGTACTAATTGTTTTCATTTGGTTTTGAGCAAAAATAGGTGCAAGAAGTATGCAACGAGGAGATTGATTTCAATTGACGATTTGGTCGCATTGTATGGTAAAGTCGGTAAGTTAGGAATGGTGATGCATAAGGCTATGAATTGAGCCTTTCTCACGTCATAATAGGCTTCGAGGAAGGCTAGGCCTTGGTAAAAATAGGCCACGAACGATGCACAACCTATTCTATAGCCTAAGGACTCGGAATCTAGTGTGCTATACACTATGCGCCGCCTATTCCTAGGTATGCTTTTGACTATGCGCCGCCTATGCTATGGCATTTGAGATACTGAGACCAAATGCCATAGACTATGCGGCGCATATGTCTAGAAATGCCATAGACTATGCGGCGCATATGTCCCATTATGCCATGGACAATGCGCCGCATATGTCATTGATATGCCAAGAGATATGCGCCGCATATGTGGTGATTTTGTCCCCAAATCCGATTGTAAATGGGTCATAACCCGACCCATACTCTTCCTATATAAAGGGGACATAGTTTTACAACACAACCACATTAGAAAACACCCTAAAGGCGCCACATAACCTTCCAAATCTTCTCAAAATTTTCTTCTTTTGCTCTTCCAATTCACAACACCGTCTCCACAAGCTTCAAGCAAGTAAGTACTCTCTTATTCTTCATTTATTTATCATAAGTACTACGTTGCTATGCTTATTATAAATTGCTAAATCATATAAGATTGTTGGTGATGTTCATGTGTTTGAATTGTTGTTGCATAATCATGTGAGTGAACATATACGTAGGGAATTCTTGACTTATTTCCGACTTGAATTTGGTTTCAATAGCATTGTTATGATATTTGCTGAATTGATATGGCTATGAATATTGCTTAAGATTGTTGTTTGGATGCTTACATGATAGACTATCCCGGCCATCGGGATAAGGTTATAGTGCCTATCGACTTAGGAGGTTGTGCTTGTTGTAAGAATAATGATTCCATGTGGTAACCCCTAGGTTGTAGTGTTGCTATATCCACCATGAAAGTAGTCCAATAGCTGCAAATAAGTGATGTAATGCTGATTATCTTGTCGGAATACAATCCTAAAACGTATGTCGACGAAATCTAAGTACTCGACCACTTTCACTTCACTGATTTGTGCTAACAAGATTAAGTGTGGGGTGGTACCCCTAGTGCTTGCATATAGATTGTATAAAGTGAGATTGTGCTGCAACTAATATTATTTCTAGTCTCAGGTACAATGGCACCTAAAGCAAGGCAAGGCAAGGAGAAGGCTACCACGTCCCGAAAGGACAAAAAGAGAAGCCGAAAAGACCAAGGAGAATCATCCTCAGCACACCTACCACGCAGAATGTTCGGAATTAAATGGGTTCTTGAGGAAGAAGCCAAAGCATGGTACAGCAGCAACAAAGAAAAGAAATATGTGCACGTCGACTTGATCAACAAGGAGACCTTAGCAAAGAAGGAGCCACAAATGTTGGGTAAAATAATGGCTTTGAAGCTGGATTTCATCTTCCGCGACATGGGAGAGTGCAATCTTGACTTGACAAGAGAGTTTTATGCCAACTGGTCGCCAAACACAACAGGCAACGAAGTCAAAATTCGGGGCCAAGTGTTACAGCTTACAGCGGAATGGATCAACTCTTTTCTTGGCCTACCTTCGGTCGACCCTGCACCATACAAAGAGCTGTACAGCAGGCCTCCTTACAGAGCAATAAGACACACGCTTTGTAGAAGCAGATCGATGGCAAGATGGGGCAGACATAAGGAAACAGGCCGTCACAACACCTTCCCCTATGCTCCGCTAAATAGGGAAGCAAGAATCTGGATGCGCATTGTCAACTCATGCCTTATTCCTGGGACGCAATACACAAAGATATCGAGAGATAGAGTGTGTTTGGTTTATGCGTTGATGACGAATGTCCCTATCAACTTTGGGGCAATCATTTGATCTACCATGAGGAAGGCCAGACTCCACAGAAGGTCCCATTTCACATTCGGCAATTTGTTGACAGCAATGTTGCGGAAGAAGGATATAGAAGAGGAACCAGCTGACCACAAACTCCCACATAACCCAAAGAAGGTTGACCTCACCAAGGTCAAAGATGCTGAAACAACGCATGGAGTCAACCTTACTACTGCGGAGAGACATGCTCGTGATGAGAGTTTCTTCCGTCATCTCTATGGCATGACACGATTCACTATGATGAGTGGTGGACGTATTCCAACTATTGAAGAGCTCCAACAGCTGGACCACGACTACCCAATGAACAGGAATGCCCGGGAGATGTGTGGAGTGGGCGTATATTTTGAGGAACCTCTTGACGATGACGTGCCAACTGATGATGATAGACGCTTGCCTGATTCTGATGATGAGGAGAACTCTGATGATGACTCTTATGATGATTCAGACGAAGGGGGTATGACCCCCGACATTGATGAGGAGTCCGACTAAACCAGGTTCTTCGCATTTATTTTCCACTGAGGACAGTGTCCCGTCTAAGTGTGGGGTGGCAGAATCTGCATGCTATACTTCCTTGTTTGCACCTATGTTTGTATGTTTGCTTGTTTATTTTTTTAGTCCATTTTTTTCTTTTTCGACGTTTTTTTAAATTTTTTAGGAATAAAATTTTTTCTAGCTTCGCATGAAATTATTTTGATAGGCAGCATGAAGTTATAACAAGAGTATGTGCTACAATTGTGACTATTGAGACATTTAGGCTCTAGTTGTGACTTATTATGTGATATTATGTGATTCAATTCCTTCACTAGTTGGGTCGAGAGTCTATATTACTTCCAATCAAGTCGACCATGTGCCTTGTGTGTGCGAGATAATAGTATATTCTATGTTTGTACCTGATGCTAGAACTTGCCTGGTATGTATGCAAAGCGAAAATAAGGAGTGTAAGTTTAGGATATGATTTAGGCATTTCTTTGGCAACCTATACATGTTTACCTTCAGTTTTACCTACCCATGTACATCATCTTAGTTAACCCTTTTGAGCCTTTAGCCTATTTCTTTGACAACCTTGTATGTAAGCCTAATCCATTTTTTTCAAGACCGTAATTTGATCCAAATTCCTAAGTGCTTTAAAGTGAAAAAGTCATGTGACTACATAAGAGGAAATTGGGTGAGTATGATGCTTTAAATTGTAATGGTGCTTGAATGTGTTATGAAAAAGAAAGTGTTGTCATAAGAGGTATGTTGTGAAAAGAAAAAAGGAAAAGAAAGCTGAAAAGTGAGTTGTGCTTAAAATTGAAAAACAAAAGAGGAGAACAAGGGTGGTGGAACAAAAGAAAGAAGAAAGGTTGAAAGAAGAAAGTGTCAATGATACAATGTGATGTATTAAAGTGCTTAGGAACTTAGTCACTATTCCTGGCCAAAATAGTCCTACCCGTCCCTTAGCCTACATTACAACCATCAAAAGGCCTATTTGATCCTAATCTTAACATTCTGACATTTAGTGGAGTACTACATTAAGGGCAAGCTTATGGTCATTAGTTGCTACATATGAATTCTTTGTGAGAGTGAGTGCAAGGATATTTTGATACCCTTGTTTGAAAAATATGCTATATTTGTGAGTGATTATGGGTACTATATTGTGAGACACACATGGTTGATGAGTTTTGGATAGTTGTAGATGATTCTATGTACCTTAACGTTTGCATGCGATTTGATCACCATCACGAGTCTATGCTTGAGGTTAAATTGTTTCTACTTATAATCGGAAAGCTACTCTTTGTTGATAATTGTTGTGCTTGTCTTGATAAATGTTTTGTGTTGTTGCTGTAAAAACCTTAAGTCGATGCTTAGAAGGACATGATATGTTGTTCGAGGACGAACAAAGCTTCAAGTGTGGGGTGTTGATGATAGGCGAATTTACGTGCCTATATCAATATATTTTGCCCATATTTTAGCCTAGTATTGAGAACTAATTATCTATTTCATGCACTTTTAGTCCTTTTTCCTATAAATGAGCTAACAAACATGATTAGTAAAGTTTCAGGTATAAATGATGCAAAATACAGCATTTTATGGCTTACTTGACGCAAAAGAAAGCTCACAAACGAAGTGGAAAGGAGCTGGACGCCTAAAGGACCAAATCTGCTGCATGGAAAATCTGTCCCGGGCTAAAACAGCAATTCTAAAGACTTTGGGGACTTACAGACACAAAGCTGGATTTTTACCAAGATACATTAACCTAGTGCAATTAGGTTATGTGTTTCACTAATCTATTTGGATTATGATATTGTAACCTTACCCTAGTACATTTGGGTCAAGGATTTCATTAGTACATTAGGATTTGGTTATTTATTTCATTAGCTTAGTAGGAGTAGGGTAGGAGTATTATAAATACCCTATCATGCTAGAGATTTTAAATGAACTCCTCCCTTAGTGGAGAGATACATTCAACAATTAATCTTCTTCCATCCCTCTCTTCTTTCACTACAACACTTCTATTCACTCTACTAATCTTTCCATTAATTCTATTATTTTTCTATTCATCTATTCCACAACAAGAGAATCGTTACTTGCTAGGGAATCACCTAAACCACACGCCTAAACACCCACTTCTCACGCCATCCACCATGCAAAACGTGATATCCTTCGCATTTATGGGTAACTAAACCTCTTAGTTGGGGTTATGGAAGCCGAAGGAGTTACTATCTATAGCTGTGAGTTTGTGAGTTCAAGACAAGTATATTGCTTATATCATTACGCTCTTCATCTTAATCTACATTCTTATGGCTGCAGACGCATAGAATAACGCCAGTCTAACATTTAACTTGTTCGAGAGAAAGGTTATTTGTCTGGAAAAGAGATAATGTCAAGGTAGTAGGACACCCTTTCCTATTAAAAAGCTAGTGCCGTAACTGGACTAACCTCTTAGAGAATTCGTACCGTTAGACACGCTTTAAGCTCGAGAGAGTTAAAGTGAAATAGTCCTTGTTCAGGTCGAGAGACGCTTGGATTTACCATCGACTACAATTCTCTATAAGCAATTGCATGTCAAGACTCTACACACTCATAGCCAATAGAGACGTATACCTCAGAAGGTGGACATAACCCCAACGTTTCAATTCTCATTGTTTCACAACCTACGAAATACTCTCTTTTTACTTTATTATTTTCAGCTTTTATTGCATTACTCTGGTTACTTATTACAATCCCCCCTTCTTACGAGACTTGCACCAAAAGTCTATTAATTTTGCTTACTTGTTGACCAAGCTATTCCCTATGGGATCGACACCCAACCCAGGTTGGGTTCTATATTTGCTAACGACCGCTTTACACTCAAACGAGAGCTGTAGATTAAGCGTTATCATCCATCACCAAAAGATTTTTTTTTGGTAGAAAGATATCTTAATTTGGTTAACCTTACATTATTTACAAAGGCTTTTATGTCCCTTTCTAAGGATCAAAATGTTTATCTAAGTTTTGGACATCTAACTATAAAGGTAATCAAGTGTTTCTCTTTCTCCAAAAAACTTGAATCGACGGCCATCAACTCAAAGGACCTTGTGAAATTCAAAAGAGAGACTCGTACTTCGGTTCTATCACTAAAGTTAAGAATTTCATGAACATCGTCATAAACCCTCGAGGATGGTATAATGTGACAATTGAAATCTCCTTCAATTAAAGTTTCAGTGCTTGACATTTACTAATTTTCATCTACTGTAACAAACTAATTTCTCTAACCACCTCATCCAAAACCTCCCAAAAGATCTTCTTCTTCTCCTTGTCCAAACCCTTTTGTTGTACAAAGAGTTTTTAGAGTAGACCCTCCAAATACTAACTAAATTATCACCATCTTAGTATTGACCCTCCTAAACTATACCACTTGCTCTTTAAACTAGTTATCTACTAAGATTCCTATTGTATTCTTATTATTTACACCTTTTGAATATCAGAACTTATGCACATTACCTCCTTATCTTTAATACCTACCTAGTAAGTTGTTTGGACTCATCACTTTAGGTTTTGTACACATATCGACACAACATGAGTATAGGATCTGTATCTGATTTGGTCAATCAACTTTGGATACTTTGACAAAAATTAACAAAAAATATTTTCACAAATTTAATGATTTTTGTAATCAAAATAATAGTTAAGGTGGAATTGAAGGAAACAAAATATCTTGTATAAATAAATCTCTATGTTACTATTGTTGTAGACGTATCATGGTCGAGGAGGTTATGGTGCTACTCATAGAATGTGGAGGGGTTGGGCGACTCGGCCAGATGAGATTTCGATAGGTTTTTGAAAGACCCTAGTGGGGTACGTATGGAGTGGTTGACAAGGTTGATTAACATCATTTTTAAAATGAAAAATATACCTAAAGCCTTGAGATGGAGTACGATGATTCCATTATATAAGAATAAGGTAATATTTAGAGTTGCGACAACTATCCCGTGCATCAAGTTGTTGAGTCATACTATAAAGGCTTGGAAAAGGGTGGTAAACTTGAGGTTGAGGAGGACAGTGACTATTTTCAAGAATTAGTTCAATTTTATGCTAGGTCGCATGACTACTGAGGCTATTCACCATGTACAAAGATTAGCGAAGCAGTATTGAGAGAGGAGGAAGAACTTGAATATGGTTTTTATTGATCTCGAGAAGACGTATGATAAAGTCCCTATAGAGATTCCATTGAGGTGCTTAGGGGATAGAGGTGTGCCCATGGCATACACAAGGTTAATTCAAGACATGTACGATGGAGCAAAGACTTGTGTAAGGATGGTAGAAGGAAATTCAGAGCACTTCCCTATTTTGATAGGATTGTACCAAGTATTGTCTCTTAGCCCATTTTTATTTGCCTTGGTGATGAATGTTTTGAAATTGCGTATTTAAGGGGAGGTGCCATGGTATATGTTATTTGCTGATGGTGTTATACTAATTGACGAGATCGGAAAATAGTTAATGCTAAGTTGGAGGTTTGGCAATAGAACCTAGATTTTAAAGGGTTTAGGTTAAGCAGGACTAAGACTGAGAACTTAGAATGTAAGTTTAGCGATTCGATACATGAGGTTGACGTGGTAGTAGAGATGGATTCTCAAGTTATTCGAAAGAGGGATAGTTTCAAGTATCTTGGATCTGTGATTAGGGAAATAGAGAGATTGAAGAGGATGTCACACACTGTATTAGTGTAGGGTGGTAGAAGTGAAGGCTCGCTTAAGAGTCTTGTGTGATAAAATGGTTCCTTTTAATCTTAAAGATAAGTTTTATAGAGTGGCAGTTCGATCGGTTATGTTGTATGGAGCAGTGTTGTCTAGCTAAAAACTCCTATATCCAAAATTAGGTGGCGGAAATGAGGATGTTGAGATGGATGTGTGGACTTACCAAGAGAGATAGAGTTTGAAATGAGATTATTCGTGAAAAGGTGGGTATCACTTCACTGAAAGATAAGATGTGGAAAGTGAGGTTGCTATGGTTTAAGCATGTGATGATGATGGGAAAGGATGCTCCAATATGGAGGTACGATAGGTTGGCAATGGATGGTTTTAAGTGGGTAGAGGTAGGCCAAAAAAATATTGAAGGGAGGTGATTAGGAATGCCATGGATTGGTTACGACTTATAGAGAACATGACCCTTGATAGGAAGGTGTGGAGGACGCGAACTAGGATAGAGGATTAGTAGGTACGAGTGCATTGTTTGTACCTTTGCCTGTAGTTTCATGTAGTTTCATATTCATAGTGTTCTGAGGATGTTTGTGATCTTGAATAGATAGTTTCTAGTATTACTCCGTTGATATCTTATTTTTTTATTATCTAGTAGTGTGTTATGCTATTTTGTTGTTTATTTTTATGTCTTTTGTGGTTATACTGTTATCTATCCTGAGCTGAGGATCTATTGGAAACAACCTCTCTAATTCATCTGAGGTAGTGGTAGGACTGCATACACTCTACCCTCCACAAACTCCACTTTGTGGGAATTCATTGGGTATATTTTCTTTGTTGTTGTTAGAGGTAGTGGTATGGACTGCATACACTCTACCCTCCAGACCCCACTATATGAAAATATACTGAGTTTGTTGTTGTTATTGTTGTTGAACTTTTCCACATAATAGCTCATAATTTAGGGTTTATAACACTATTCTTAGATATTTGAATTATTTGTAGCCAAATTTCTGCACTCATATCTTTACCTGAATCCATATCCGTGAATCTTAAAATTGAGATCATGTAAGATCCGACCTATAGCTTTAGACTAGTATCAAACACTTGCACCCAAGTCCAAGAAACTTAGCCTACCTATATGATTTCCTGCACACAAGCTATATTAATCCTCCTCTTCCCGTGAGGTGTTTCACTAGCTCTATGACGAACAATTCTAATAAGCTTTCACTGAATTTTTGCATTTTCAGGCCAAAGTGATTTTTAAGTAGATATGGATATAATTAAGTGATTTTTATGTAATGGAAAATATGTGATTTTAAATTGATATGAATACAATTAACTTTAATATAATTAAAGAAAGAAAAAGTGACTCTTGTGATATAAACATATACATGGGTGATTTTTAACGACTCTATTTTTAGGAGAGAACAGAAAGATGTCTGCATACAAAGCTTGAATTCTAAGAATATATTACTCCTCAAAATGTGATAATTTTGGTGGTTATGAAGTTTTCTGCAATTACATTAAGGATGGAGCCCATATCATGAAACATAATAATTTCTATAAACACTGAAAATAAAGCTAAGAGTGAAAAAGACGTATCTCGAATTGAAGAAATCAACTGAAAATATACCGGGACATAACCAGGAAATATCATCAAATTTTCCGGATATGGAGTCGACCTTAAGAGGTTGTCTAATCCGGATAAGGAATATTGTGTAATATAAGAACTTATTGTCAACCGTCTACACTCCAGCAACGGTAAGAACTCATAGAAGACATCCTCCTCTTCAAACATCAAATCGGAAATCTCCTAAACAGAAGAGCAGAATGGAAATTACAAGGCTTAAAAATTAACATCCCAAACTTATGGTTTAAACTTCCACCCCCCGAGAAAGAAAATTAAAATTGTTCTCTCCCTTCAAACTTTGATGAACCTGTGAATTTCGATAGCTTCATAGGTTGTATGAGAAAACAATCGTAATTTGTAAAGACATTCATGAAGAAAATATTAGAAAACAAACATACTTTGTAAAATAAATACAGGAAATCTTACATATAAAATTACAGTGATGATTATCTTAATATAGGAGACAGAAAACATGAGTTATATTTACAATCAGCATAACAAGAGTAAAGGTATTTGGGACTGATCACCGACCTTGATAAACCAAGATGAGAGCATTAGCTCATTAGCACAACGTACGGTTACCAAAAGATCTTTCACTATGTTTTCATCAATTGCATCATATTCATAGCGACTAAAAGTAAGACTGGCGTGTACCAAAGTTGAAAAGTTCCCGAGCCTAATTTTTGCATCTTCAAAATTCCCAGAAATCCTTAAATGTTGAACATATGGAGCAATAATTTCAAAGGAACAATCATATTCGAATGAACCCCAGTGTCGTCAGGATGATAGTGATCCAGTCTCATACATTTAGGAGAAGTCATGTGCAAACGTTTGAAACCATAAAAGCCATTTAGCTTCAAGGATTCTAATTGAGGACAATTTGACATTATTTGCTCAATGTGTTCCTCCCCTATGAACAAATATCCCAGTGTTAAACTTTTCAGGGATATCCAATTTAGAACACAGTCTTCTGATATTCTGCAATTCTCGCATTCAAGTTTTACAATTGATGAGTTGCTGCATAGATATTGTGGCAAGCTATACGGTTTGGCATGTAATTGTATCGCATCACCAGTATACCATATATACAGGTAGAGATCCTCCACTTTCTTATGCACAGCAAATTCAAGCCACTTATCAATTTTGAGATTATAAGACACACCATCATCATAGTCGAAGGCAAACTTTAGTCTGAACTTTTTAACGCTAGAGCAGCTAAGGCGAGGTAATACATTGTCCGTTAAGGAAATGAATTTGTGCACTGTCGTGCTGTCTGAACGACTGCACTCCTCGTTGTCATAAATAAAGTTGTCAATAAAATTACAGAGGTATTGCCAACGTTTAGAGAGAATACATGTCCTAAAGGCATCTGTTACGGACAGTAGAGAAAGAATTTTGATAACAAGTTCATCAGGTAACTGACTTATCCAATCAATGCAATCAATTTCTTCACATTCTGTCTCAATCTTCACTTTTTTCTGAGGTGCGTTTTCTTTAAGCAGGCTTTTAGAATTTTCATCATCACCACAACTGTCAGGGGATTGGTCTTGCTTGCTCATGGTTGTCACGCTTTTTTTCCTTACAAGCTTAAGAAGGCGAAATATTATAGGATATCAATACTGAGAATAAATACTGAAAAAATATTATTGAATAACTAGGCAAGTTAACTCTCGAACCTTTTGGCAAAAAAGGCATCATCATGATAAGTTTACTTGTAATTAGATTTTTTATATCACATGACACTATTTTATAGTTAATAGTATATTGTTGCATTGAATGAGGAACTTTTCTCTTGTGAAAATAAACTATGGTATTTAAGAACTAGTTTTTTCTTTCAGTATTTAAGAAAAAACTAAAATTATGATTTAGGATGTTTTTGGCATGAATGAAAATGTTTTCCTAGAAAATGTTTTCATGGAAAATAAGTTGGTTTCTAACTTATTTTCTCGTGTTTGGTTGGTGGGTGAAATTATTTGTCAAAAAATATTTTCTAGTCTTTCATTGGTGAATGAAAAATATTTTTCTGAAAATATCCTACAGTATCTGGCTAGAGTAGATAATACTATTTAGGAAGATAGTTTTTGACCTGAGAATCAACCACGAAGATCAATCCGACCTGACCCCAACACCCGAACCGTGACCCAACTTCGACCTCATCTCTCGATCCGAGATGTGACCCCGAAACCCAACCTCGACACTCAACCACGAGTCTCGACCCTGGACCTGACCCGAACACCCTATCGAGACCTGACCTTGGCATTTGATTTGGGATCCAACCCTGACTCCCAACTGTGGACCTGAGACTTAGCCCTAACTCTTGAAGTTGTCGGAGTCAGAGCCAAAGTTGAAGGTTGAGAGTCGGGTTGAAATCAGACCCTGATTCCTATCTCGGTATTCGATCTCAAGTTGGTGTCTGTTGTTCTGAGAATAAATTCAGGGTTGGTTAAGTCCTGGGTCTTGAGTTAAAGTCCAGCATCCAAATCTAAGTCAAGTTTGGTGTAGGAGACCGCAAATTTTTAATGAATTTATTTTGATCCTCCCGCGTGTGTAATGATAATTTTGAACTTGAATTATGATTAGGGATGTTAAAAGGGTAATTCAAAAAAAATTAAAATTTTTGGAAGGGGTTCGAGGATACTTTAGAACCTCAAAGCAGTGATCCTCCTCGATAGTGGTGTGCCACATCACTTAGCATCCGCGATAAGGGCATGACATAGAGGCTAAGCTCTGCGATAGCAGCATGCCACGCCACTATGTATTTTTCATTTAGTTTTTTAGTTTTTCACTTGGGGTGAGGGGATTTTGGTATTTTTACCCCTTAAAGGACTTTTAAATATCTAATTGACCTTTTTCCTTCAGTTTCAAAAGATCAAACACTACTATTCTCTATTTTAACTCCCAAACTAAAAAGCTCAAGGTTTTTACCAGAAATTCACCATTCAAGCTCCAAACTTCGAATTCTCTTCAATTTCTTGTATATTTTAGGCATGTTTCTCTTTCCCTAACTTGAGTTGCACATTATGGCATTCATTTAATCATTCTTCATGTGATTTGAATTGATGGGTTTGAAATTGGGTTGGGGTCATTTGATTATTTATTACTTGAATTATTTTTTTCACATTTTAAATGTGTAATTCATGCTTTAACTAATGGTTTTGGAATTGAATGGGTGCACTATTATGAGGACTGGAATGGAAAATATGGATTTACCCAATTTGATGAAATTTTGGCTTGATAATGGCACTAACCTTAGCCCACCTTACTATCTTGGGTTTTAAGTATAAATAGTCACATGGTTTAACTTGACCTTTGAACATCGCATTACGTTAAAAGATAAATGGATGAAAATGGTTTTGAAATGCCTTTGGTGGCTATGATTTTGAATTTAAATGAAACTTGAAAGTCTAATGGCTATACGGACTAATTTGGCATAATTGAATTACCTTACAAACATATTGGTATGATGATACTATGTTGTAAAATGCCTTAATAAAGATTCCTTGGTTATTTGTTGGGTTTATATGCATAATTTTTTAATTTGGGCTTAAAGGAAATTGTGTAGCTCACTGTGAAGGCGTAGTCCCGAAAGGACCAACACTGGAAGGCCCCTCTTCTGGTACATTAGTTGATTTGCTGTGAAGTAGTGAGCCTCCCTCTTCTGGAAGGCCCGATTATTTCACTGATTTCACTATTTCCTTAGTATTTATTTATTTTAGGATTTTTTCATAGTCAGGGGCATGTCCTGATTTAGTAGGTATTTCTGGTCTAGAGGCTTTTGTGGACAGTTTTGAATGATTGGTTTTTTTTTTGGACTCCTAGCTTTCCTTTGTTCCATCTATCCTTATAACTATTTTGATTGGCTTCCACTGTATCCAGTTATTGTGCTCTAGAGGTTAGGCTAAGGGGGTAATATATGGCCTACGATGGGCTTGAGATACCCATCACAACTAGGCCCTGGTTTATTTCATGACAAGCTTGGTGTCAGAGCACGATTTAGGGTCGTTGGGTATCCACAAAGTCATGTCGAGTAGAGTCTTTTTAAGGGGTGTGTAGAGCTCCATACTTATAAGGGGGAGGCTATGTCACATTTAGGAATGTTTTCCTTTCTTGTGTTCTATTTTATGCTATAGAGTCTAGTTATCATGAAACTTCTCTAACTCCTAGCTTGCTCGCATATCAGATTATGCCTCTCTAAAGATCTGACGGCCGTAGAAACTCTGCTGGAACCTCTGCCCATTTGAGGAAAATATTGAGGGAACTGACCCTGTTTATAGAGTATAGACCTAGTATAGGGTCCCTGCTCCTGACTGTACTTCTCCACGTAGGGTTTTATTGATCACTACTACTTCTCCTCAAGTTTTTGGGGCTGGTGACACTTATGCTCAATTATCTCAGGGAGGTCTCTAATGCAGAGTTCTGTTAGTCTATTCATATGCTTGCTCAACTCATGGCATCACAGTCTCATCGGTCTGGTCATATTGGTTCTGTTGTTAGGTCATCAAAGGTAATTTGGGTTGGACAGTTTATGAGGTAAAATCCTCCAACCTTTACAGGCTCTAAGGTTGAGGAAGATCCTCAGGGATTTATTAATGAGATAGAAAATATTTTCAAGGTTATGAAAGCTACTAATTATGAGGGTGTGGAGTTTACTGCCTATCAGTTGAAAAATGTAGCTTACCAATGGTATAGGAGTAGGAAGCGATAAGGAGTGATGATATTAAACCAGAGGTGTGGGATGAGTTTTAAGGTGCTTTTATTGATCACTTCTTTTTGCAGGATCTATGAAAATCTAAGGCCGAAGAGTTTATGAACTTGAAGCAAGGTAAGATGAGTGCTAAGAAGTATGCCCTGAAGTTCCAGAAACTATCTTTTTATGCTCTGGAGTAGGTATGTAATATGAGGTCCAGAATGAGAAAGTTTGCATCTGGTCTGTCTCACAATTTAGTGTTATAGTATAAGGCTGCTATACTAAATAATTATATGAATATATCTAGGATGGTGGTTTACATGTAGTGGTAGGGGATGAGAAAAAGAAGCAGGTAGAAATAGGACAGAGGCAGAACAAGAAGTTTAGATATTCAGAGAAGGGCACAGGTAATCAGAACAGTGGAAGAGATTGTAGATAGTGAACTAAGAAGAAGAATTGGGGAAATTCTTATTTGATAACTAGTGCTCTTTATCCTAAGACTTCTAGTGGTCATCATTTTTAGTCTAGTAATGGTCCAAAGGCACAGGGTGCCCAGTCTCAGGTTAGTGGAGCTCAGTTATCCCCCTTTATACTCTCTACCTATTTTATAGAAAACTTCACTGTGGTTATTGTAAGAATGGGAGGAACTTATGTCTTAATTTTGGTCAGTCGGGTCATCTACAGTGAAATTTTCCTATAGCTAAAGTTGCCACTAGAGCTAATAAGGTTTCGGTTGCCACTTCTTTGGATCCTGCACCTAAGGGCGCTATTTTAGGTATCGGCAGTGGCCAGAATCTTCTCTATGCACTTTCTACTCGTAGAGAATTTGAGGCATCCCTAAATGTTATCACTGGTATGTTACAACTTTTTTCTCATGATATTTACTGTTTGCTTGATCCGAGCTCTACCTTATCTTATGTGACCCCTTATGTGGCTGTGCACCTTGGTTTTAGCTTAAAAAATATTCCTAAATGCTTTTCTATTTCTACCCTAGTGGGTGAGTCGATTGTTGTTAGAAAAATCTATAGGGGTTGTATGGTGTCCATCTCTCATAGGGAGATATTGGTGGATTTGATAGAACTTGATATGGTAGATTTTGATGTAATCTTGGGGATGGATTGGCTTCATTCGTGCTATAGTGATCTGGATTGTGGTACCCAAAAGGCCATTTTTCATTTTCGTAATAAATCAGTAATTAAATGGGATGGGAGTTCCTTAGTGCCCAAAGGTAGGCTTATTTCTTATTTTTGAGCTCAGAAAATGATGTCCAAAAGGTGTTTGTATCATCTAGTTTGGGTCAAGGATTCTAACTCTGAGGGTCTCTCTTTGCAATCTGTCCCTATAGTTAATGAATTTCCTCAAGTTTTTTCCAATGATCTTTCTGGAATTCCTGCCAATAAGGAAATAGATTTCGATATTAATCTTTTACCGGATACCCATCCTATTTCTATTCATACTTATACGATGGCATTGGCTGAACTAAAGAAACTAAAGGTGAAATTATAGAATCTTCTTAATAAGGGTTTCGTTCATCCTAGTGGTTTCTTTGAAGGGTTCTCCTGTACTTTTTGTGCGAAAAAAAGATGGGTCTCTTTGGATAAGGTTACAGTGAAAAATAAGTATCCTTTTCCTATAATTGATGACCTTTTTGATCAGCTTTAGGGTGCTAGGATTCTAAGGTCGATTTCCGTTTGGGCTACCACATTTGAAAAATAAGGAGGTTGATATTTCCAAAACTGCTTTTTGAACCTGCTATTTTATGAGTTTTTGGTTATGTTATTTGGATTGACTAATGCTCTGGTTGCTTTCATGGATTATATGAATTAGGTGTTCAAGTAGTTTTTGGATTTATTTGTTATAGTCTTCATTGATGACATGTTGATGTACTCTAAGAGTGAGGAGGATCATGTCAATCACCTCTAAATTATGTTGCAGACCCTTAACAACTAGAAGTTATATGCAAAATTTTCTTGGCTAAGTGTTGTGACTTTTCTCGGGCATGTTGTTTCTACTGAGGGAATTATGGTGGATCCACGGAAAGTTAAGGCAATTAAGAAGTGGCCTAGACCCATGACTCCAATTGATATTAGGATCATTTTGGGCTTGGTAGGGGGGGTATTATAAGAGGTTTGTAGAGAGTTTATTATCTATTGTTGCTCCACTAATGAAGTTAACACAGATAAAAGTTAAGGTTTTATGGTCCAAGGCTTGTGAAGGTAATTTTGAGAAGTTGAAGGATAAGTTGACTTCTACGCCAGTATTGACCATACTCGAGGGTATTGATGGGTTTGTTATGTATTGTGATACATCTCTTATGGGACTGGATTGTGTTTTAATGCAACATGGTAAGGTTGTGGCCAATGCTTTCAGGCAACTTAAGGTTCATGAGTGGAATTACCCGACTCACAATTTAGAGTTAGAGGTTGTGGTTTTGCTTTGAAGATTTAGCCATATTATCTATATGGAGTGCGTGCGGATATTTATTCGGACCTTTAGATCTTGCAGCATGAGTTTACGTAGAAGGAACTGAATCTCAGGGAAAGACGGTAGCTCGAATTTCTTAAAGATTATGACATGTGTTTGTACTACCATCTAGGTAAAGCTAATGTTTTTGCTAATGCTCTTAGCAGGTTGTCTATGGGGATATTATCTCACACTGATGAAGAGAAAAAAGGATTGATGAAGGATTTCACAGGTTGGATAACTTGGGAGTTCATTTATTTAACTCTGAAAATGAATGAGTGATTGTTCAGAAAGTGGTTAAATAATCTCTTCGTGCTGATATGCAGGAGAAATAGGCTTTGTATCCCATACTTATGTAAATTAAGGATGAGGTGGGTCAGCAAAAGGTTATGGCATTCTAGATTTGGAGAGATGGCCTTTTGAGGTATCAAGGTAGGTTGTGTGTTCCTGATATTGATGAGATATGGGAAAGAATCTTGGTTGAGGCTCATGAGTCCAGATATACAGTTCATCCAGGTTCAACCAAGATTTATCATGATTTGAAGGAATTTATTGGTGGAATAATATGAAGAGAGATATGGTGAACTTTGTGTCTAAGTGTATGGTTTCCCAGTAAGTCAAGGTGGAACATCTGAGGCCTAGTGGTATGTCTCAAAAGATAGAATTGCCCATGTGGAAGTGGGATGATTAATATGGACTTTGTTATAGGTCTTTCGCAGTCGCGCAATTAGTATTATTCTATTTGGGTCATTGTGGATAGAATGACTAAGTTTGATCACTTCTTACCCTTGAGGACTAACTATTCAGGAGAGGATTATGCTAATTTTTTCATTCAAGAGATAGTTAAATTGCATAGAGCACTGGTGTCCATCATTTTAGACTGAGGTACGTAGTTTTCTTCTCACTTATGGCTTTCGTTTCAGAAAGGTCTGGGTACTCAGGTGAGCCTTAGCACTGCTTTCCACCCTCAAATGTATGGACAAGAGGAATATACCATTCTGACGTTGAAGGTATGTTAAGGGCTAGTGCGATTGATTTCAAAGGTAGTTGGGTTGACCATTTACCTCTTATTGAGTTTGCTTACAATAACAGTTATCATTCTAGAATTCAAATGGATTATTTCAAGGCTCTTTATGGTAAAAGGTATAGGTCTACTACTGGATGGTTTGATATGGGTGAGCCTAGATTGTTTGGACCTGACTTGTTCACCAATCTATGGAGAAGGTGAAAGTGATTAGAGAAAGACTTAAGACTGCATAGAGTCGCCAAAAGTCTTATGTGGATGTAAAGAAAAAAGATTTGGAGTTTGAAGTGAGCGATTAGGTGTTCTTGAAGGTTTCTCCTATGAAAAAAGCTATGAGGTTTGGAAAGAAAAGGAAACTCAGTACTTGTTGCACTGGCTCATACCAGATTGTAAGGAGAATTGGGAATGTCTCTTATGAGTTAGATTTACCAGTGAGTTTGACTTTGATTCATCCTATTTTCCATGTGTCTATGCTGAAAAAGTGTGTGGGTGATCCTTCTTTGATAGTACGTACCTAGGATGTCGGTGTTACGAATTCTTTGTCTTATAAAGAAGTCCCGATTAAAATAGTGGAGAGAAAAGTTTGTAGACTGAGGATAAAGGATATAGCTTTGGTGAAGGTTCTTTGGAGAAATCAAAAGGTGGAACATGTTACATAAGAAGCTAAGGAAGATATGAAAGCAAAATACCCGTTCTTATTCCCAATATTGGAAGAAAGTGCTTAAAGTATTATTTTCATTTTCCCTCTTACCATATTCCAAATTTATCCTTGGATTCTACTGTATTCTCTCTGTTATCATGCTAAAAAGGTCTTAACTTCTTATTGGGGAATGAATGATCCAAAGAAAGGGATAATGTAAGACACCACAAATTTTGAATAAATTTATTTTGACCCTCCCGCATGTGTAATGTCAATTTTGGACTTGAATTATGATTAGGAATGTTAAAAGGGTAATTCAGAAAAGTTTTAAAATTTTTTAAAGGGGTTCGGGGTCATTTTGGGACCTCAAGGCAGTGAGCCTCCATGATAGTGGCATGCCACGCTACTTAGCCTCCGTGATAAGGGTGTGGTACAAAGGCTAAACTCTGTAATAGCGACGTGGTACGCCGCTATGTATTTTTCGTTCAGTTTTTTTATTTTCTTTCACTTGTAGTGAAAGGTTTTTGGATTTTTTATCCCTTAAATGATTTTTAAACATCCAATTGACTTTTTCCCTTCAGTTTCAAAATATCAAACACTACAATTCTCTTCTTTAACTCCCAAACTAAAAAGCTCAAGGGTTTTACAAGGAATTAACAATTCAAGCTCCAAACTTTGAATTCTCTTTAATTTCTTGTACATTTTAAGCATGTTTCTCATTCCCTAACTTGAATTTTATATTATTGCATTCATTTAATCATTATTCATGTGATTTAATTGATGCGATTGAAATTAGGTTGAGGTATTTCGATTGGTTATTACTTGAATTGGTTTCCCCATGTTTTAAATGTTCAATTCATACTTTAATTGATGGTTTCGGAACTGAATAGGTGCATTGTTATAAGGATTGGAATGAGGAACATGAGTTTTCCTAATTTGATAAAATTTTAGCTTGATAATGACACTAACCTCAATTCACCTTACTACCTTGGTTTTTAAATATGAATAATCACATGGTTTAACTTGTTCTTTGAAAACACTGCATTACATTAAAGCATAAATGAATGAAAATGGTTTTTGAATGCCCTTGGTGGCCATGGTTTTGAGTTTAAATGTAACCTGGGAGTCTAATAGTTGTACGAACTGGTTTGGCATAATTAGATTAGCTTACTAACATATTGGTATGACGCTATCATGTTGATAATTCCTTAATAAAGGCATCTTGGTTAATGGTTTGGTTTATGTTTTAACTATTTAAATTTGGACTTAAAGAGAATTGTGTAGCTCACCGTGAAGGTGTAGTCTCGGGAGCACATTTGCTGGTGTGGGGGTCTATATGACCATGTGTCTGGATACACATTATTTTAGATGGCTATCGCGTTGGTGTCTTTAGTCTTGACTCAATTCGTATGGCTAACACTCACTGGAGCCCTTCAAGTAGAGAGAGCTGGACCCATATAGCCCATGGGTGCTTTTAAGATGGAGCGAGCTACATAGTTCAAGTTGATGGTTTAAACTCTCATGTCCATGACCCTTGTCCCTATTCCATCATCCTATATATGTATGTGTAAATGTTGTGCATATAGTTTTGACTGGGTTTTGGTAATGACATTATTTTTTCCCTTTTCTCTGAGTTGCATGCCAGTGCTCGCCCCACTGACCATCCCTAGGCGCTGCATCATTTCATGATGTTGGGTCTGAGGGATTTTCTGTTACCCCCATGCATTGTTAGGTGGTGTGGTACGTCAGTTGATCCGTTGTGAAGTGGTGAGCTTTCATTTTTTGAAAGGCCCGGTCATTTCACTGATTTTATTATTGCCTTCGTATTTCTTTTTGGATTCTTTTGTCATAGTCAGAGGCATATCCCGACATAGTTGGTATTTATGGTCTAGAGGCTTTTGCGGACAGTATTGGGTTAATTAGTTTTTTTGTTTGGACTCCTAGCTTCCTTTTTTCCATCTATCCTTATTACTATTTTCGTTGGCTTCCACTGTATTCAGTTATTGTGCTCTGGAGGTTAGGCTAAGGGGATAGTCTCCGGCTTATGGTGGGCTTGAAATACCCATCACAACTAGGCCCTAGTTTGGGTCATAACATTTGGGATTCAAGTTGAGATTAAAACCTTATTCCTATCTCGATATTGAATCCCAAGTTGGTGTCTGGATTTGTTCTTGGCTCGAATTTAGGGTCGGCTGAGACCAGGATCCTAAGTCGAAGTCAGGGATCTGTACCAAAGTTAGGTTTGTGAGTCGGGTCTCGATTTGAGGTTGTATCCAAAGTCTTATATCTTGGATCAGGGTTGAGAGTCAAGTTTTAGTTTAGGAGTTAGGGTTGGGAGTTGGAACTCGAATCAAGGCTAGAAGTCGAATCTCGAGTCGAGAACTGTAGTCAGGATTGGGAGTCGGATCTCAGGTTAATATCAAAAATTAGTTCTTGAAACTTGGGTTAGTGTGAAAAGTTGAAGTGTGGGGTTAAAAGAGACTTTTGGAAACTATTTTTTTTACTTTTTGTAGGGAAGTCATTTTCCTTAATTTGAGGAAAATAAGTTCATTTGGAAAATATTTTTCAAAATATTTAAGCTAACCAAACATGAAAAAACTGGAAACATTCCTAAAAATGTTCATACCAAACACACTCTTAGTGAAACAATGTAACTAGTGTCTTGTTTGTTTCTATTTTTTTTTCCCAAAATATATCATGAAATTTGTTTGATATTGTTGAAATATAGTACAAAATAATTTATTTTAAATATGGTATATATTCACACTATGTTACACAAACTTAAAAGCGTGTATGTTGCGAAGGTGTGGAATGAAAGTTCCCATTTATGTCAATTAAACAATTCTTGATTTTCCAATTAAAGTATTGTTATAAATGAACAAAAAATTAATTTAAATTTAATAGATGTTAACATGAATTAATTGCTAACCTTCAATGTTTTTAATTTCTTAGATGTATCTATATTGTAACAAACTAATAACAAAGTAAAAAACTTAACAAAAATGAATTACCTAGAGTAACAAAAGATAAGCCTACCAAAAAGAAATTTGATTTATTTCTAGGAAAGAAATTGCCTCAAAAATAGATTTTTTTTTTAAAAAAAAAAAAAATAGCCTAAAGGAAGAAATAGAAGAAGATTCACAAAAATTATAAGAATTAGGAATTCCTCTTCCCATTCTTCCCAAAATGAGTTATTATTAAAAATTCAATAGAAGGAGAAAAATAATTGCTATATTGAAAAAAAATAAAAAGAATACACGCAAAATAAAGTTCACTTGTTAGTGAATATACTTTGAGCAACAATAGCGAAAGTGGAGCAGAGGAGATGAAAAAGTTTGAAGGGCATATAGGTTTTATAACAAAGTGAATGACACTTGTAGGAGTAAACATTTACAACACTCTTAAGTAGGTTGAAGTAGTTTGAAATCACTAAAATAACCCGGTAAATTTTGGCATGACCCCACACTCCTCAAATTTGAACCTAAATATAGAGAAAATTTCACTCAAAAGATATAACTAGATTTCTTTTGTTCTTTTCGTTCTTGATATTTTTTATTTATATTTTCTGCTATAATATTCCTTTATAGTAGTAATTATGCCTCAAAACATCTTGTATTAAGGAAGTATTTGATGTGAAATCAGAAAGTAGGAACAAGATAGAAATTAAAGATAACAATTGAAGAAAGATAGACACAATTAGATTCAAAATAATTAAAAGAAGTAATGGTGAAACTAATCAAAGCACCACTTAGTTGGGAACTAATAGCACCTAATCTATTAGAATCCTCAAGAAGTTAGTAAACTTACTTGCAAATCCTAGAAAAAGAGGTTGAAAATAACTGTCATAAAAGGAAACTTAATATACCAAAAATTTAAATTTATAATAAGTGCAAATTATTCCGTAGTGCTAACAGATAAAAATATAGATTATTATATTGGAAAATATCAAGAATAGAATTAACCCTAGGAAGTAAAATATTTACAGTAAGATACAAAAATTTATATGTATTAACAACAAAACATAAAATAACAGGAAAAAATAAGATTAACAAAATATGAATAGAAAGTTCATTCGAACAAATTGTAAAAACAATAGATTATAATGATTATAGCTATAGAGACATAGATATAGAAGAAAATTTAGAAATAATAAATGATAGAATAAGTACAACGAAAAGAATAGCTGATGAAAAATCAGAATCATCAAGCTAATCAAAAAGAACAAGTTATGAAATAAATTCAACAAATAATTTAAACCAATATTACATAACAGGAAAGGTAAATAAAAAAGAATATTTAATACTCTTAAATACAGGACAAGAAGAAAATTATATAGCAAAATATCTAGTAAAAAATGAAGAAATAAAAACTGATAATGATATATGCCCAGATCTACCAAGAAGTTTAATAAATAGTAAAAATATAGCAGAAAAAGAAATAATAATAGGAATTAGAAAAATAGAAATAGAATTTGAAGTAAAGGAAGAAATGCAAAAAGCAGACATAATATTAGGAATAAAATGGCTAGAACAAGTAAAACCATATAATATAGAATATACACAATTAACCTTAACATATAATAGAGAAAAATTATTCTTAAAAAGAGCCTTAACATAAAATGAAAATATATGTATTAATGAAGATAGTAGTAGAAGGATATTACAGTAGATATTATACACCTATGATAGATACAGGAGCAGAAGCTAATTTATGTAGATATAATTGCTTACCAGAAAGCAAATGGGATAAATTAAAAACACCAATAATAGTTAAAGGATTTAATAATGAAGGAAACTTAAGTACTTATAAAGCTAGGAATGTAAAAATACAAGTATGGGATAAGATATTAACAATAGAAGAAATTTATAATTATGACCTAACATCAAAAGATATACTTTTAGGAATGCCGTTTAGATAAATTATACCCACATGTAATAACTAGAACAAATTGATGGTTTACAACACCATATAAACAGAAAGTAAGAGCAAAAAGAGTTAATAATAAAATAAGAAAGAAAACTAATTGGATAAAGTGAAAAAATACACAAAAGTTAGAAAATATAAAAAATACTGAAGATACAATAGAATTAGTCGTATTTTCGATAAATAAAACAGAAATAACTATATTTTCAATAAATAAGATAGAAATAATTAAGAAAAAATTACAACAATTATATAGTGAAGATCCATTAAAAGGATGGAAAAAACATAAAACTACTATAAAAAATGAATTAATAGATAAAAATAGCATAATAACCCAGAAACCATTAACATATAATTTTGACGATTTAAAAGAATTTAAAATACTTATAGATGAATTATTAGAAAAACAATATATACAAAAAAGTAATAGTAAACAGAATAGTCCAGCATTTATAGTAAATAAACATAGTGAACAAAAAAGAGGAAAAAGTAGAATGGTTATTGACTATAGAAATTTAAATGCAAAGACTATGACATATAATTATCCAATACCAAATAAGATATTAAAAATAAGACAAATACATGGATATAATTATTTTAGTAAATTCGATTGTAAATCAGGATTTTACCATTTAAAGTTAGAAGAAGAATCTAAAGAATTAATGCATTTACGGTACCACAAGGATTTTATGAATGGAACGTATTACCATTTGGATATAAAAATGCACTAGGTAGATATCAACATTTTATGGATAGTTATTTTAAACAATTATGTAATTGTATAGTATACATAGATGATATATTATTATATACAAAAACTAAAGAAGAACATTTAAAATTATTAGGAAAATTTACAGATATAATAGAAAAATGGGGAATAGGTCTAAGTGAAAAGAAAGCTGAAATTATGAAAAATCAGATAGAATTTTTAGGAATACAAATAGATAAGAGTAGAGTAAAAATGCAACAACATATAGTACAAAAAATAATAAATTCAAAAGAAGAATTAGATACAAAAAAAGAAATTACAATTATTTTTAGAATTAGTAAACCAAGTAAGGGAATATATTCCAAAATTAGCAGAAACTTTAAAACCACTACAGAAAAAATTAAAAAAAGATGTAGAATATAACTATAATGAAGAAGATAAAAAACAAGTTCAGAAAATAAAATTACTTTGTAAAGAATTACCAAAATTACAATTTTCAGATGAAAATAGAAAATTTATATATATAGTAGAAGCAGATGCTAGTGAATGTAGTTATGGAGGAGTACTTAAATACCGATATGAAGCAGAAAAATTAGAACACCATTGTAGATACTACTCAGGTACGTTAAATGAAACAGAAATAAAATGGGAAATAAATAGGAAAGAATTATGTTCATTATATAAATGTTTGTTAGCATTTGAGCCATATATTGTATATAACAAGTTTATTGTACGAACAGATAATACACAGGTACGCTGGTGGTTAACAAAGAAAATACAAAATTCAGTTACAACAAAAGAAATTCGAAGACTAGTCTTGAATATATTAAATTTTACATTTATAATTGAAGTAATTAGTACTAACAAAAATGTTATTGCATATTACATGTCAAGACAAAGCTACACAGACTGATATAATAGAAAAGGATACTCTAGAAAAAATACTCTACACCCTAACTACGCTTTCAATGAAAGTGGACAGTATGGGTAATGAAATAGAAAAGCTAAAGACTAATGAAGTTAAACTGAAGTCTATAGCTACAAATCAGCAAACTCAGCAGTGTGCAGAGCTATGTCGATCGGAAGACATTAAAGTTCCAGAGCTAGAAGGAGACGATGGGACACTCCATAAAACCCATAACACTTATCAATCTACTTCTGCAGGTACAAGCAAGGGAGTTAGGAAAAACACAAATATGAACCTAAACAAGCTATTTGATAAACCATATATACCAAATACATCAAAAGATCCCATGTTTATACCCCCACAAATTACCACATACCGAGATAGTTTAAACCAAAACAAAAAGACTTACAACTACACAGCCCGGACATATATAGAAAATATCTACAATGTACAAACCTTTTTAAATACTAACCCCATAGCTATAAACATCCAAGAACTAGATACAAACTATATAACCCAAAGATTGACCGGATATAATAAGCTAATTGCTTTACCTAAAACCAAATCAAGTCTAGTTAAAACTTGCTATGAATATGGACTACTCAGTACTGTATATACCTCTAACGGAAATGAGATATCCACTATACCGGAAATATATGAGGCATTTAGCATTTTTAAAAGAATAATCAAAGGTACCCTATTTTTTATAAGAATTTACACGGCATCAGCAGAGATATTATATGATGAAGTTAAAAAACCCATACAAGTTGTAAAGATAGAAATGACACGAGACATGATTATACCACAAGATATTATTCCACAACCAGAAATACCTAGAATTGAGATACCAAAATTTTATGCGAATAAGAGGATTGTCGGACTATCTACAATTTTGCAAGAGCTAGCGAACACATACTGCAACCAAAATCCCATATGGAGTTATTATTCAAGAAATCATGTACTAATATATTCAAATTCAAAGGAATTACGAGAAACAGATATGGAAACTATTAGGCAATGGATTCTGACGTTACTCAAACCAGAGACAGAACCTATTGTCAGAGCTATCAGAGAAAAATTTATTTCAGAAGAATTATTAACCAGATAATGCAAGACAATTGGACATAAATATCCAGATCATAAATATTCAAAATGTAATGGAGGAGATAATGATATCCCAGAAGTTCAGCTAGAATAGAAGAAAAATCAACCAAGTAGATAAGAACGTCAGCTGGAAGATACAAGAGAAGAAGCAATAATGGAGATATGGAAAAGCAGCAGATACGACAACGAGAAGATATCAACGGAGTAATAATAGAAGACAAGCTATTAAATTGTGAAAACGACATGTAAACTTTCACAATTTACTTTACGTAAAATATTAAAAACTTTTGTATAGGCTAAACTTTTAGGCTTTAGGCTTTTTGACTATTATTAGTCTAGGCATTAATAATTTTTGTCTTATTAGGAGACTTTTTTGTAAAGTAGACTAATTTTAGAAACGTGAATACTCTTGTAAAGATTCAGTCTATAAATAAGATGAACTGAAGGCATTGCAAAGCAAGCCTTCATGTGTTGAAGCAAAAACTCTCTCTTGTCCACAACAAATATTTTGCTTAGTTATTAAAAAATAGATTTATTTCAATGGAAAAAGCTATGGAGGAACAAACCTTAGAAATATCAAACTTACCCGAACATGTATATTTATTTATGATTATGAATAGCTAAATTCATAATTTCCAACAATCATGGTATGATAAAATAAATTCATGTTAGTTACTTCATAGTAGAATTATTCGAAGAATAATATGTTAAGAAGTTTATTAGCAAAGTGGAAAAGGAGAAAAAATTCCTAAGAACTATGCCATCTTAAAGGTGAAACTAATGAGGCAAGAAGCCCTGGTGAGGAGTAACCAGAGTAAAGGCGTTGTTTAAGGGAAAAATATTCAGATTACCATGCCAATAGTGACCGAAGAACATGTTATTTAAGAATAATCTAGTATATAGTAATCTAAGATGACCATATTTTGTTATGTACATGATTGAAGGGAATATTTTGAAAATAGTAATTTTACGAAAATGAATAATTATTTATCTGATGTAATGGTAGATAAATTTAAAATACTTATTTTGTATGCACTTAAGGATATAAAAGTAGTAGATATAAGAAAAATCATATTAGAAAAAGCATTTGGTAAATATTATATGACTAGAATAAATTACATATCATACCTACCTAACTACTCTTACAAATACTTACCATGATAAATTACATATATCTAGAATTTTTGGAAAAAAATATGAGAAACATACAGTTAATAGAAAAACAGATGAAAGTAAATTTAGACAAATACATGGAAACTAAAGATATAAAATATATAGAATTTCTTAACGAAAATATGCAAGAACTACTAAGACTAAAACAAACAACTACAAAATATTATAATATTTAGTCAATTTTAAATGATAGATAATCTTAAAGTCTTAATCTTATATATACTTAGAGATATAGAAATTAGAGATATTAAGAAAATAATATTAGAAAAAATATTAGACTATGAAATTGAAACTATAAATTGGATAGCACAGTTATACCTGGATAATTACCCAGATGGATATTATTCAGATTAAGAGATGTTAGAATATATTAGAAAAACTAGAGAAAATCAAGATAATCTAAACAAGGAAATTAATTATAGAAACCGAATTAGAAAAATAATGGAGAATCTAAAAGAAAAATTAATATGGATAGAAGAAACCATAGAAAATTTAGAAAAAAGTACATGTGGTAGTTTATATAATTTAAAAAACTCGCTACGAAAAGAACAACACAAGATAATAAATAACATTGAAAATCTAGAATTAGATATACATTACAGTACAATTAGGATAAATTATTATACAGAAATCTGTAACTCTGTAATTACTACAGGATAAAATGATAGACTACAAATATTTAAAATATTGGAGGGAAAATATGGATGAAATAATATCACAAATAAACATATATCCATTATATATAATAGATCTATTTTACAAGTTATCTTTCCAAGTTAGTTATCCGCACCCCTACAAATGGTCTTCTCATAATTAATCCAATCCAGTCTATAAATAAGATGAACCGAAGGCATTGCAAAGCAAGCCTTCATGTGTTGAAGCAAAAACTCTCTCTTGTCCACAACAAATATTTTGCTTAGTTATTAAAAAATAGATTTATTTCAATGGAAAAAGCTATGGAGGAACAAACCTTAGAAATATCAAACCTACCCGAACAGGTATATTTATTTATGATTATGAATAGCTAAATTCATAATTTCCAACAATCATGGTATGATAAAATAAATTCATGTTAGTTACTTTATAGTAGAATTATTCGAAGAATAATATGTTAAGAAGTTTATTAGCAAAGTGGAAAAGGAGAAAAATCCCTAAGAACTATGCCATCCTAAAGGTAAACCAATGAGGCAAGAAGCCGTGGTGGGGAGTAACCAGAGTAAAGGCGCTGTTTAAGGGAAAAATATTCAGATTACCATGCCAATAGTGACCGAAGAACATGTTATTTAAGAATAATCTAGTATATAGTAATCTAAGATGACCATATTTTGTTATGTACATGATTGAAGGGAATATTTTGAAAATAGTAATTTTACGAAAATGAATAATTATTTATCTGATGTAATGGTAGATAAATTTAAAATACTTATTTTGTATGCACTTAAGGATATAAAAGTAGTAGATATAAGAAAAATCATATTAGAAAAAGCATTTGGTAAATATTATATGACTAGAATAAATTACATATCATACCTACCTAACTACTCTTACAAGTACTTACCATGATAAATTACATATATCTAGAATTTTTGAAAAAAAATATGAGAAACATACAGTTAATAGAAAAACAGATGAAAGTAAATTTAGACAAATACATGGAAACTAAAGATATAAAATATATAGAATTTCTTAACGAAAATATGCAAGAACTACTAAGACTAAAACAAACAACTACAAAATATTATAATATTTAGTCAATTTTAAATGATAGATAATCTTAAAGTCTTAATCTTATATATACTTAGAGATATAGAAATTAGAGATATTAAGAAAATAATATTAGAAAAAATATTAGACTATGAAATTGAAACTATAAATTGGATAGCACAGTTATACCTGGATAATTACCCAGATGGATATTATTCAGATTAAGAGATGTTAGAATATATTAGAAAAACTAGAGAAAATCAAGATAATCTAAACAAAGAAATTAATTATAGAAACCGAATTAGAGAAATAATGGAGAATCTAAAAGAAAAATTAATATGGATAGAAGAAACCTTAGAAAATTTAGAAAAAAGTACATGTGATAGTTTATATAATTTAAAAAACTCGCTACGAGAAAACAACACAAGATAATAAATAACATTGAAACTCTAGAATTAGATATACATTACAGTACAATTAGGATAAATTATTAGACAGAAATCTGTAACTCTGTAATTACTACAGGATAAAATGATAGACTACAAATATTTAAAATATTGGAGGGAAAATATGGATGAAATAATATCACAAATAAACATATATCCATTATATATAATAGATCTATTTTACAAGTTATCTTTCCAAGTTAGTTATCCGCACCCCTACAAATGGTCTTCTCATAATTAATCCAATCCAGTCTATAAATAAGATGAACCGAAGGCATTGCAAAGCAAGCCTTCATGTGTTGAAGCAAAAACTCTCTCTTGTCCACAACAAATATTTTGCTTAGTTATTAAAAAATAGATTTATTTCAATGGAAAAAGCTATGGAGGAATAAACCTTAGAAATATCAAACCTACCCGAACAGGTATATTTATTTATGATTATGAATAGCTAAATTCATAATTTCCAACAATCATGGTATGATAAAATAAATTCATGTTAGTTACTTTATAGTAGAATTATTCGAAGAATAATATGTTAAAAAAGTTTATTAGCAAAGTGGAAAAGGAGAAAAATCCCTAAGAACTATGCCATCCTAAAGGTAAACCAATGAGGCAAGAAGCCGTGGTGGGGAGTAACCAGAGTAAAGGTGCTGTTTAAGGGAAAAATATTCAGATTACCATGCCAATAGTGACCGAAGAACATGTTATTTAATAATAATCTAGTATATAGTAATCTAAGATGACCATATTTTGTTATGTACATGATTGAAAGGAATATTTTGAAAATAGCAATTTTATGAAAATGAATAATTATTTATCTAATGTAATGGTAGATAAATTTAAAATACTTTTTTTGTATGCACTTAAGGCTATAAAAGTAGTAGATATAAAAAAAAATTAAATTAGAAAAAACATTTGGTAAATATTATATGACTAGAATAAATTACCTACCATACCTACCTAACTACTCTTACAAATACTTACCATGATAAATTACATATATCTATAATTTTTGGAAAAATATATGAGAAACATATAGTTAATAGAAAAACGGATGAAAGTAAATTTAGACAAATACATGGAAACTAAAGATATAAAATATATAGAATTTCTTAACGAAAATATGCAAGAACTACTAAGACTAAACCAAACAACTACAAAATATTATAATATTTAGTCAATTTTAAATGATAGATAATCTTAAAGTCTTAATCTTATATATACTTAGAGATATAGAAATTAGAGATATTAAGAAAATAATATTAGAAAAAATATTAGACTATGAAATTGAAACTATAAATTGGATAGCACAGTTATACCTGGATAATTACCCAGATGGATATTATTCAGATTAAGAGATGTTAGAATATATTAGAAAAACTAGAGAAAATCAAGATAATCTAAACAAAGAAATTAATTATAGAAACCGAATTAGAGAAATAATGGAGAATCTAAAAGAAAAATTAATATGGATAGAAGAAACCTTAGAAAATTTAGAAAAAAGTACATGTGATAGTTTATATAATTTAAAAAACTCGCTACGAGAAGAACAACACAAGATAATAAATAACATTGAAACTCTAGAATTAGATATACATTACAGTACAATTAGGATAAATTATTAGACAGAAATCTATAACTCTGTAATTACTACAGGATAAAATGATAGACTACAAATATTTAAAATATTGGAGGGAAAATATGGATGAAATAATATCACAAATAAACATATATCCATTATATATAATAGATCTATTTTACAAGTTATCTTTCCAAGTTAGTTATCCGCACCCCTACAAATGGTCTTCTCATAATTAATCCAATCCAGTCTATAAATAAGATGAACCGAAGGTATTGCAAAGCAAGTCTTCATGTGTTGAAGCAAAAACTCTCTCTTGTCCACAACAAATATTTTGCTTAGTTATTAAAAAACAGATTTATTTCAATGGAAAAAGCTATGGAGGAATAAACCTTAGAAATATCAAACCTACCCGAACAGGTATGTTTATTTATGATTATGAATAGCTAAATTCATAATTTCCAACAATCATGGTATGATAAAATAAATTCATGTTAGTTACTTTATAGTAGAATTATTCGAAGAATAATATGTTAAAAAAGTTTATTAGCAAAGTGGAAAAGGAGAAAAATCCCTAAGAACTATGCCATCCTAAAGGTAAACCAATGAGGCAAGAAGCCGTGGTGGAGAGTAACCAGAGTAAAGGTGCTGTTTAAGAGAAAAATATTCAGATTACCATGCCAATTGTGACCGAAGAACATGTTATTTAAGAATAATCTAGTATATAGTAATCTAAGATGACCATATTTTGTTATGTACATGATTGAAAGGAATATTTTGAAAATAGCAATTTTATGAAAATGAATAATTATTTATCTAATGTAATGGTAGATAAATTTAAAATACTTTTTTTGTATGCACTTAAGGCTATAAAAGTAGTAGATATAAAAAAAAATTATATTAGAAAAAACATTTGGTAAATATTATATGACTAGAATAAATTACCTACCATACCTACCTAACTACTCTTACAAGTACTTACCATGATAAATTACATATATCTAGAATTTTTGGAAAAATATATGAGAAACATATAGTTAATAGAAAAACAGATGAAAGTAAATTTACATGGAAACTAAAGATATAAAATATATAGAATTTCTTAATGAAAATATGCA
Source organism: Capsicum baccatum var. pendulum (assembly GCA_030864225.1). Classification (NCBI taxonomy): domain Eukaryota; kingdom Viridiplantae; phylum Streptophyta; class Magnoliopsida; order Solanales; family Solanaceae; genus Capsicum; species Capsicum baccatum. The sequence continues at coordinate 99,093,817 of CM061551.1, forward strand.
AGAACTACTAAGACTAAAACAAACAACTACAAAATATTATAATATTTAGTCAATTTTAAATGATAGATAATCTTAAAGTCTTAATCTTATATATACTTAGAGATATAGAAATTATAGATATTAAGAAAATAATATTAGAAAAAGTATTAGACTATGAAATTGAAACTATAAATTGGATAGCACAGTTATACCTGGATAATTACCCAGATGGATATTATTCAGATTAAGAGATGTTAGAATATATTAGAAAAACTAGAGAAAATCAAGATAACCTAAATAAAGAAATTAATTATAGAAACCGAATTAGAAAAATAATGGAGAATCTAAAAGAAAAATTAATATGGATTGAAGAAACCTTAGAAAATTTAGGAAAACGCACATGTGATAGTTTATATAACTTTAAAAACTCGCTACGAGAAGAACAACACAAGATAATAAATAACATTGAAAATCTAGAATTAGATATACATTACAGTACAATTAGGATAAATTATTATAAAAAAATCTGTAACTCTGCTATTACTATAGGATAAAATGATAGACTACAAATATTTAAAATATTGGAAAGAAAATATGGATGAAATAATATCACAAAGAAACATATATCCATTATATATAATAGATCTATTTTACAACTTATCTTTATAAGTTTGTTATTTGCACGACACAATTCTTCAAATCCAAAAATTAATGGTTCAACCCCATAGCTATCTATTTATACTAAGAGTTAAAAAAGGTAAAGAAAGATCAAATTGTTCTTTATTTAAATTGCAAGATAATTTAAATGATAGACATTTAATATATTTATTAACTTCAGGTCTTCCATATTGAAAGCTTTCAAAGATTCCATCTTCATACATAAAGGTTGAAATTCTTGAAGGTTCTTATTAGTGCTACGACAATTTACACATATCCTCCATTTTCAGTCTTTGTGAGTACTAGAATCAAGAGCACCGCACATGGACTTAAAATTTCTCTCACTAAACCTTTATTCAAAAGTTTCTCCACTTGTCTTTGCAATTCTTTGATCTTATAAGCTGCTTTGTTGGGTATTTGAGAACCTAATACAAAGTCAATTTTATATTCTATTCTCCTCAAAGGAGGAAATTCACTTGGCATTTCTTTCAAAAATAGATTTTCATAATCTTGCAATAAAGAAGAAACAACACTTGGCAAAGATAAAGAAGTTTGTTATGACACAAAGAATAACCTTTAAGTTTTATAAGTATGATTTGAGTATCATCCTCAATGTTTAGCTCTTTTATGCTCTCTTGATTTTTTAAAATCCTGCACATTTTCTCTCTTTTTTATTTCTTACTTTTCTTGCTCGCCTTTTTTTTTTGTGATAACTCGTTCTCACTTGATCTCTCAACCACTTCTTTTTTCTCTCTTGAGTTATTATTTTTCACTCTTTTACTCCTCTCTTTATTTTCACTCTGAGGTATTTTTTTTTCAACTTTCTCAATTTTCTATATTCTCCATTCTCTTGAAAATGAGAAAGAGGGTTAAAAATGTGTTTTTATCGTATCATTCTTAATAAATACATATTTATTTGCCTTTCCATCATATTGAAACCTTCATCATATTCCCATGTACTTTTCAATAATAAATTCCAAGCTTGCATTGGTAAACCATCATAAATTACTTCATCATTATAACATTCAATCTTGAATTTTATAAACACTATCTTGATCACCTTGAGTTGACCACATTCATTGAACCATTGCAATCTATAAGGTTTCGAATGCCTTCTTGTTGGAAGTCTCATTTTTTCTACCATAGATATACTAGCAATATTAACACAATTTCTACTACAAATGATAAAGAACAGAATTTCTCTTAAACTCTGGATCATTTATAAAACCAGTTCTCCCTTTGATCAAGATCTTTCATTACTAGAGAAAGCGTACATCTCCTCACAATAAGAACAAGTTTTCCATCATTTTTAATTTCTTCTGTATCACCTTCTTCCATAAACTCACCACTGCTATCATCCTCGCTGTGGTCATCTTTAGTTTTATCTTCCATTTGATAACCACCAATATTTAATGTATTGATAGTTCTTCTATTAAGATACTCATTTGCTTTATGACCATATCCTTAACACTTAAAACGCTTTATTTTAGATGAAAATTCAAGTTTTGATTTATGAATATTGTAATACCCCGAACTTCTAAACTAAGATCGAAACTTTACTCAAATGTGTATAGATCCAAATTTGATGATTTCTAATTTTTAATAGGTGTTAATACCAATTTCTTAGTGTAATAAGAGCTTTGTTGATCAATTAAGTTCATAAAGAACTTCAAGCTCATAGGTAAGTTGAAAGCATCTTTACTGATTAAGTTTTCGTATAAGATTTTACTAGGATCAAGTTCTCGTATAAAATTTTACTAGGGTCAAGTTCAAACGAGCGTAACTAATAGAATATGAGGAGTTTGGTTGCTCAAGAACCACCAAATTTAAGATCTTTGAGTCTTCTTTTAATGAAATTAATCGCATCCGAGACTGACAGTAGTAAACCTACTAGGGTCTTACTAGTGAGGTGGGTCAAAGCTAGTTCCAAATGAGTTGCAAAGCTCTTTTCTTGAATATTAGATCTATGAGGACTCGTTATGCTTTTCTCAGAGTTCAAATATTATACAAGCATCATAAATTTTTCTATATTGCATTGATGAAACCTTTTCAAGCAACTTGTCCCATTCAAAGGTACAAGAGAAGGCTAGATATGCGGTATGCGAATCATAATCAGAATGAAAAAAATGAATTTTCGCTCAGCAAGATATTCAGGTCATAGTATTAGCTAATTCTGATAAGCAATTGACTACTCAAATCAGCTTTGTGGATAGGAGGAAAATCATTACCATAGTAGTTTATACAAAATATGATATTATTAAAAGATTAGCTTTATGGAATGGCATTTACTCATTAAGTGATAATATGAGATATACCATGGATATTAGGAGAGGATTTCAATGTCATTCTAGATGAGGATGAGAAAATAGGAGGGTTAGTTTTTTAACCTCAAGAATATAAAGAGTTTACATTTTGTGTGAATTTTTGTGAAAATTTTTAGTACCTACACTTGCACAGGTTGAACTAAAATGGTACTTCAACTTGCACAGATTGAATTAAAAAAGTGCCTACACTATGAAAAAGAATATTAGAGGATGAAAGTAGGATGAAATGGTTTGCTAAAGGGGACATACATACTAAGTTCTTTCATAACTTAGTCAATAAAAGAAGAAAAAGACAGCACCTGAATAGAATTAACAAGTAAGATGGGGGTAGGGCCGAAGGAAAGGAAGAAATTGTTGTTGAGGCCATTAAATTTTACCGAAATCCATTTACTGCTGAAACTAAAGAGGCAGATTTAACTTTGTTCAACAATTTACTAACACTGGTTATTTCTGAAGACAATCAAATGTTGAATTCCATTCCAATAGAAGAAAAAATTAAAAAGATAATTTATGAGCTTAATGGTGATAGTGCTAGTGGTCCTGAAACCTTCACAGGACAATTTTATCAATCTTGCTGGGATATTATTAGATCTTACATATGTGAAGTGGTGTTTAAATTTTTTTTTTTGCAGGGTTGTACTTTGTCTAAGTCAATTACTCATACTACTTGGTCTTATTGTCTAAGAAAGAGAATATGCAGAATTTCTCTGGTTTAAGAACAATTAGTCTTAGTAATTTCTTATCAATGTAATCTCCAAAATTATCCATGATAGAATGGAGAAATTAATCTCCAAATCAGTCAGGATTTGCCAAAAAAAAGAAGTATTACAGAGAATGTTCTCTTGGCCCAGAAGATAATTGATAATATAAGAAAAAGGGGAAACCAGCTAATGTTGTGATTAATTATATATGGCCAATTTATATGATAGAGTAGACTGGAGATTCTTGATGAAAGTGTCCGAAAGTATGAGTTTTGATATTTTTTATTGATAAAATATAGAGGCTGGTGGATAACAATTGGTATTCTGTGCTTGTTAACAGACAATCCTTTGGATTTTTACATTCTATCAGAGGTGTCAAATAAGGAGATTCTTTGTCTCCAACACTTTTCATCCTAACTACTAAGGTATTTTCTAGAATTTTAAATAATTTATTTGAAAATAATGACTTTAAGGGTTTTGGGATGTCAAAATGGAGTGATCAAATCAATCATCTAGCTTATGCTTAAGATACTATCATTTTTATGTTGCTGAGAAACTAACCTTGCAGATGGTGATGGATAGACTTACAGAACATAAAAAGCAATTGGGGCAAAAGATTAATAAAGACAAGAGTTCTTTTAATGTTTTTCATAAGACTGTCGGGACTATTGTACCGGAGATAAAAGACATCACTGTCTTTAGTAAAGAAAAAGTCTCTCTAATATATCTTAGATGTCCAGTTGGACATGTCAAGAAGAGTAAAATCCACTTTACTAAAATAATGGCGAAGATGCAGAATAAGCTACAGGCTTTAAAAGGTAAATTGTTATCTTTTGGTGAAAAACATGTTTTGATAAATATTATTTTATAAAGTATTCCAATTTACCTTTTTTTTGCTATTGTTTCTCCAAAATGGATCATTCTTGACCTTCATAGAATTTTTTCAAGGTTCTTATGAAATTTTAAAGAGAAAAGAAGGAACAAACACTGAGTGGCTTGGACAGAGGTTTGTTGTCCTAAAGAAAAAAGTGGCTTAGGATTCAAGTCTTTTTTTGATGTGTCCAAAGCTTTATGTCAAGCTCTGGTGGAATTTCAGAACTAAAAAAAAATTATGAGCTAATTTTATGTGGAAAAAGTATTGTAAAAGACATAAACCTTAAATAGTTGAATAGTGAGGAGGTTCACAAATTTAGAAGTACATGCTTGAAGCAATAGACTTTTTTGATCAAGAAATTTGGTGGGAACCTAGATGTGGAAGTTTTAGTGCATAGTATGATAATTGGATATAATTAAGGGCTTTACATTATTTACTTTCTATTAATAATGTGATGCATGAAGGAGTTGAAAATGTTAAAGACTTGATGTTGGGAAAGAATTGGAATGAGATACTATTACACTACTTGTTGCCTGAAAAGATAAGATTCTATATATTTGAAAAAATAAAGTAGGGGCAGAATCTGAAGAATGCGATAAAATTTGGTGAAAGTTGACTGGTTTTGAAAAATTCAAAATTTTCAGTGCTTGAAATGAGGTCAGGGTAGAATGGAAGAAACAACAAGTTTTCAAGAACATTTGGGTGAAAGGGTTACCTTTTAAAATTTCTATCTTATTATGGAGAGTTTTCAAGAAAAGACTTTCAATTGGGGAGGTGTTGATGAAAATGCAAGGGGGGGATACAGTTATCTGTTGTTGCTGAAATGATGCAGAGATTGAGACCTTTGAACATTTTTTTTTTGAAAATGTTCTGCTACTAGAAATATATGGCACCATCTTGCAAGAGCAGCTAGTATCGGGGGGACTTTATACAACTTAAGAGCACTATTTTCAAGTGCTGGTAAGCTGGTTGTAGCTCTAAATTATAGCCTATTTATAAAGTTATTCTTGCTATTATGATATGGCATTTATGGAGAAGGAGGAATGTGATCTATCATGGTATAAAGATGTCTTCTCATTACACGGTGTCAGAAATTAATAGAAATATTCATTTGCTCATTGTCATAATCTATCCTTGGTTAACAACTATTCATGCAACTTGGCATCTTATTGTGCATTTTTTTAAGCAATATTCACCTTTATTGGTAACAAGAATCATTAAATGGCAAATGTCTAACAGAGGAGGATTCAAGTGTAATATAGATAATTCTTGTAAAGGGAATCCAGAACCAATTGCAACAACTTTTTGTATTAGAAATTAGGTGTGATATTTGTATATGTTGAGTCAAAAATAAGAAGGGAAGGTACAGTCCTAAAAGCTGAATTTTTAGCTTTAAGGTGTGACTTAGAGTATTGTGTTACTCATAATTTACTTCTAGTTGTGCTAGAAACTAATTTTCTCATTGTTGAAAAGTTTTGGATAATAGTTGGGAAATGATGTGGAGTGTATTTATGGAAGTAAAGAAATCAAATATTTGATAGATTATGTCCTAGAGCTGGTGGAGATAGTGCACAAACTAAGAGAAGAAAATAAGATCGTGAATTTTTTTTGCTAACATTGTTTGTTCTTATATTTCAATAATATACAATAGGTACCACAGACAGGGAAAGTAGTGATTAGCATGGAAAAGATGCATATTCCTTATTTGCGCATTAGAAAGTACCAAAACAAGGAATATACATTTATAATAAATAATGGGCAATATACTAGAAGTTTCAAGTAACAACACATTAACAATTTTTTAAAAAGCATGGCTTCATATCAGTACAGATGAGTAGAAAATATCATTCATCTGGCGGATCTTTGTCCCTGAACAGTGGTATTAGCTCCTTCAAGCTCAATTTGTTAAGCGATAGAGAGAAGCAGATTCATGATTTATTTATTTGAATGATGGATAATGAGATGGTTATACTCACTGTTGGCTGAAGAATACTATTGGCTTATAGAAGTAATATTATAAGAATCTTTATCGAGATAGATTCATGGTGCTTGTGAGAATGTAAAGTGCCTTTTGTTCATCTTTCTCAAGTTTACGTCGAGCTAAACTAAGTGTGTTAACATCTGATTGAGCTTGATCTATCATCATCCCATCGTCCCCATGTTGTCATCGATCACCAGAGTCTTCTCAGAGAAGTTGATGAAGACGATGCTGAGAAGGATAACCATTGGTTTTCTTTTTGTCCTTCTAGATTTTTTTAGGAGTTTTCTTTTTCCTCCTATTTTTGTAATTTTTTTGTTTTCTGATTTTTAATTCAGTTTGTAGATTATTCAGTCCTAGGTTGATTGGGCTTTGATCTTTATATTTGTACTTTGATTTTTGAGTTTCAATAAATGACCAAGATATGGTCACTTAAAAATAATGAAATTGATCGTTTGTTAATCTGATTTCGGAGAAAAGAGTTATAGCTATTTTACTAAAATATATCAGAGCTGTGCAAATCGACGAATCATCGTATGGTTTGGAGATACATTGATTTGGATCGTCGAAATGCCCCAAAAACCTTTAGAAATTATTCATTTAGACGATCTAAGGTATATTAGGAAATGTGTCAAATGGTTTGGCGATGACACCCCTAAACAGCCAAAATGGCCGGCGAAATTCACTAAAAAATTATTTTTTTGACTTTTTCCATTTTTTTCTATTTTCCATCAACTCTAAGTTGGTATTTTCTCTATTCGTCATCCTCCATCCCTAAAAGTTACTCCCATGAAATTCTAAGCAATTTATACTATTTTAATTATTTTTTCTAATTATTAATAAAATCCTACACCATAACCTAGGATTTTCAAGAAAGATCAACAAAAATTTCAAGAACTAATTCTTGGAGATTCTACTCAGATTAAGGTAATAGGACCTCAATGGGGTTTTTCATTCATCCCCATGTCCAACACTCTAAATCTTTTATGAACTCCAAATCGTAGTTAGGGTTAGAAACCCATTTTTATTCCCATCTTATTTAAATAAAGTTCTTGATTTTCTTGAACTAGTTATTGATGATTTAGGTATTTATAGTATCAAAATAATTTCTTTGAATGGCATCAAATCTCACGGTTGAGTTATCATCTTTTTATTTTGTATATGAATTTGTATATGATTCTTGAGATTTATGATTAAATCATGCGATTAGAAACATAGCGTTATTACACTTTTTCAAGAAAATAGATTTATACCCATAGAAGGGTAAAATTTGATAGTTTTCAAGATATAAAATTTAGTAAAGCTCTGGCTTGTACAATAGATTGATAGTGATTTAAATCATCTATTGAGCATATGATTATAAAAATATTGGGAGTAGTATTCAACACCGAGCGAACGAGGGCTCTAAACAACCTAAGTTCCAAAACTACGTGCCACTATAAGACTATAGTTTCATTGTAATATCATTTCATAATTAGCAAACAAGGTTCATTGGTGGATTCACATATCGATAGATAGGTCCTATACCTTGACAAAGTATGGAGTGTCATTAGACATCATTAGCTCAAATGATGTATGCCGGTTACAAGAAATTCCTCCTGCTTATACAGTTTTTACTTTACTTTGACAACCTCTCAAAATGATTATATTATCTTCTAAGATAGTATAATTTCAAATATGTATTTCTCTGAAAATTTTGTTGTTATTTTGTTAAACTTATTTTCGGTCATATAATATTATTCCTACATACTTAGTACATTCAAGCGCACTGATTGCATACTCTTTGCCTACATTTTTCATGTGATGTAGATACTGGTGATCAAGCTCAAACTCATGGCTAGTTGGTATCAATTCAGCTTCTAGTAGTGGTGATTCCAAATCATTCAGGGACATAGTTATTCATTTCTTTTCATTCTTCTTTCTGACATTATTTTGTGGGTAGCCTAGGGCCTTGTTCCGACAGATTATGTTATTCAGTTATTAGAGGTTTGCAGACATTTGAATGTATTTTATGTTGGCCCTTCAGGCTTGGTACATGTTCCTTTAAATTATTCAGACACATTTTAGTATTTATCTTATAATTCATTATATCTTCTAATTAAATCTCTTATGTTATGCTTAGTATTCTATGCCAAGGGTTAGCTTGGAGTCACTTATAGTTCCAAGCACCATGTCTCGACTAGGGGGTAGTCTCAGGTTATGAGAACTTAGTATCCGAGCACTAGGTTCAAGAGTCCTTAGATGTTTGCAAAAAATGCATTTAGTAGAATCCATTTTATTGGTGTGAAATATGCCACACTTATAACAGGGAGGCTACAGAGAATTTTAGAAATGCTCTCTTTTCTTTCATGCTTTAGTTTTGTGCAATATAGTTTAACATTATATTTTTTTTTTCTAACTCTTATTTTGCATGTATTTCATGTTTTAACTCCCCGTAAAGCCACCAAACACTTACGATAGGGTAGGAATGAAAACCCTTAGGTGTCGCTAGTTGTATTTCAGGATGATATCAGTGATGCTCAGTTTCGCAATGCAATCCAAATTCTTGCTTAAGCTCTGAAAGCCTAAGTTAACTATTTGGGAGTAATGCTTGTAGCTCTTTAGGGTTTTCCAGACACTATCAAGATTTTTTAGTTCATCGGGATGAACCCACCTGAGCTTTTTGGATCTAAGATGGATGAGGATCTAAAATTTTTTATTGAGGGGGTCTGAGGATCCTTTTCTTGATTCAAGTAAGTGAGGTGGAGGGTGATGATTTTGCTGCTTACCAACTTAAAAGGGTTTTTAAAACCTGGTTTGATCAACGAAAAAAGAATTTTGGTGAGGCTGTTGCACCTTATGATTAGACCGCATTCGAGGAAGTTTTCTTAGGGTATTTTTTTTCCTCGAGAGTTGAGGGAGGCAAGGAAGCAAAAGTCTCTTACTTTATAGAAAGGTTCTATAAGTGTAAGGGAGTGCGGACTTAAGTTCACCCATCCATCTTGCTATGCCTCAGAGATGGTTGCTAATTTAAGGAATAGGATGAGTTTGTTTGTTCATGGACCGTCGTTTTTCAGTTAAGGAGGGAAAGACAACTATGTTGGTTGGAGATATAGATATCGCCAGGCTCATAACCCATGTCCAGTATGTTGGAAAGGATAAGATAAAGGATAGGGAGGAGTTTTGTAACAAAAAAAATATGACCTCAGGTAATGAGTTTAGTTAGTCTAAGACTAATAATGGTAATCGAGCATTCTTTCAAAAAAATCCATCTAGGCCTGCTCCATCTTCAGCTAGTGAACTTGAACCTAGACCTAGATATGATTAGCAAGGTAAGATATAGGGTTCTTATTCTCAAGATAGTGTTGCAAAAAGGTCCACAACTTATCTTTTTTGTAACAATTATGGGAAAAATCATCCAAGTGAGTGTTTATATGGTAGGAAAGGTTGTTATAGATGTGAATAGACGAGTTATATTCTTAAGGAGTATTCCTCTATAGGTAGGTAAATGATGGCAACAAACCCCAAACTACTTCATTATCAGCTTCAGCAAAACTTTCAGAAGGGTACTACTTCAAGTGCAAATGGTAGTCAAAACAATCTTTATGCCTTTGTTTCTTGTCAAGATCAAGAGAACTCCCCCTATATCATCACTGGTATGTTAGAAATTTTTTCAATTGATATGTATTACTTGTTAGATATTAGAGCTTTATTTTTCTTTGTCAGTCCTTATATTGTTGTAAATATCGAAGTCAGTCCTGAAAAACTCCCAGACCATTTTATTATTTCCACTCTAGTCAGAGAATCTATAGTAGCTAAAAAATTCTACCAAAGTTGTCGAATCTCTGTCCATCATAAGGATACCACCATTGATTTAGTAGAATTAGATATGATAGACTTTAATGTTATTCTAGGTGTTGACTGGTTGTATTCATATTATGCCTTAATTGATTATAGTACCAGAGTTGTAAAATTCCAATTCTTGAATAAACTGGTTCTAAAGTGGAAATGTGTTTCTGGGGTACCTAAGGGTCGTTTTATCTCATATCTTAAAGCTAGAAAAATGATTCCCAAGGGATATGTCTACCACTTAGTGAGGGTTAAGGACTCTACTTCTAAAACCCTAACTTTTTAATCAATTTCTATAGTCAATGAGTTTTCGAACGTCTTTCCCAAAGATTTTCATTGAGTCCCTACTAATAAGAAAATAAACTTTGGGATAGATGTTCTTCTTGATACGCAACCTATCTCTATTCTGCCATATAGAATAGACCCAACTGAGTTGAAAAAGTTAAAGAGCAACCAAAGGATTTGTTAGATAAGGGGTTTATCAGGCTTAGTGTTTCTCCATGCGGTGCTCTAGTCCTCTAAATGCATATGAAATATGGTTCCCTTGGAATATGCATTGATTACCACCAATTGAATGGAGTCACAATAAAAAATAAGTATCCCATTCCTAGGATTGATGACTTATTCGACCAACTTTAGGGTGCCATATATTTCCTTAAGATTGGACTTAGGTCGGGTTACCATCAAAGTAAGTTTAGAGAATTTGACATCCCTAAGATAGCTTTCCAAACTCGGTACGATCACTATAATTTTTGTCATGTCTTTTGGACTAACCAATGCTCCTACAGCTTTCATGTAACTCATGAATAGACTGTTCAAATGATATCTCAATATGTTCGTCATTATGTTTATAGATGATATCCTAATTTACTCTCGTAGTGAGAATGAGCATATTGACCACCTTAGAATTATTATTTAAACTCTAAGAGATAGAAAGTTGTATGCAATATTTTCTAAGTGTGAATTTTGGTTGAAGTTAGTTGTTTTCCTTGGTATATTATTTCTAATAGATGAATATAAGTTAACTCTCATAAGGCTGAGACAGTCAAAAGTTAGCCTAGACCGATGACTCCTTTGGACATTAAGAGTTTCTTGGGTTTAGAGGGTTATTATAGGAGGTTTATAGAGGGTTTCCCTTCTATTTCAGCCTCGCTGATTAGGCTAACTTAGAAGGTGGTGAAATTTTAGTATTTCCAGAATTGTGAGAAAAGTTTTCAAGAGTTGAAGGATCGGTTTACTTTGACTCTAGTTTTTAAATCTGCATAAGGGAAAATATGGATTTGTAGTGTATTATGATGCATCCAGAGTTGGACTTAGTCATGTTCTAATATAAAACGATAAGGTTATTGCTTGTTATTCTATACAACTCAAAACTCATAAAGGAAAATATCTAACTCATGATCTTGAGTTAGCGGTTGTAGGTTTTGCTTTTAAGATTTGGCGTTATTATCTCTAAGGTGTTCATGTTGGTATATTTACAGATCATAAGAGCATGCAATATGTCTTAACTTAGAAGGAGTTAAATCTTAGACAGAGGATATGGCTTAAGCTCCTTAAACATTATGATATAAGTATGTTTTACCATCCAGGTAAGGATAATATGGTTGATGATGCTTTTAGTAGGTTGTCTATAGATAGTGTGTTTCCCATATCAAGGAAAATAAGAAGCAACTTGTGAAGGAAGTGCATAGACTTGCACAATTGGGAGTTCATCTCATAGATTCTGATGAATTTGGTATTATTATGCAAAATAGCTTTGAGTCCTCATTGGTGATTAAGGTGAAACAAAAGTAAGATAGTAACTTCGTATTTCTCCAGTTGAAAAATGCAATCCATAAGCAGAAAGTTGAAGTCTTCTCTTGTGGAGAAGGTGGTGTTCTTCGATACTAAGATAGGTTGTGTGATCCAAATGTAGATGGGTTGAGAATCCAAATTTTTTCTGAGGCTCACAATTTAGATAGTTGATTCATCTAGGTTCCACAAAAATATATCATGATTTGAGAGAAGTCTTTTAGTGGAGTGGGATGAAAAGAGACATTGAAGACTTTGTAGAAAAGTGTGTAATTGTCAGGAAGTGAAGTAGAACATCAAAGACCTGGTAGTAAGGATCAAGATATTAGCATTCCTATATGAAAATGGGAAATGATCAATATAAACTTCATTACGGTTTTATCTTGTATGCGCTGTCAGCATGATTCTATTTGGGGGATAGAAGATAGGATGACCAAATCTACTCACTTCTAACCTGTCAAAACTACAGATTCAGCAAAGGTTATTCCAAGTTATATGTTCGTAAGATAGTCCATCTTCATGGAGTCCTTTTGTCTATCACCTCTGATAGGGGTACTCAATTTACATCTTATTTTGGAAATCATTTTAGAAAGATTTATGCTCCAGGGTTGACCTGAGCACAACCTTTCACCCATAGATCTATTGACAAGTAGAACTTACCTTTCAGACTCTTGAAGATATATTAAGGGCATGTGTCATCAACTTCAAAAAAAATTGGGATAATCACTTGACCTTATTGAATTTAATTACAATAATAGTCATCATTTTAGAATTCAGATGGCTCCATTTAAGGGATTTTATTGGGTAGAGATATAGGTCTTCTATTGGTTGGTTTGAGATAGGTAATGCTTCTTTAAGAGGGCCAGACTTAGTTCATCAATCCATGGGGAAAGTCATATTGATTTGAGAAACAATTGAAAATTTCCCAAAGTAGACAAAAATCATATTCTAATGTGAGGCATAGAGATTTAGAGTCTTGGATTGATGATTGGATTTTCTTAAAGGTTTCACCCATGAAGGGGGTGATGCAATAGAGCAAGAAACCGAAGTTCAGTCCTCGTTAAATAGGTCCCTACAAAATTATGAGTATGTTTGAAAAGGTAGACTATGAGTTGGAGTTGCCTACCGAATTAACAGTAGTACACCCCATGTTCCATGTATCTATTCTTAAGAAATATATGTTAGTGATCCATCATTGCTAGTCCTTTTAGAGAAGTTGGGGATTAGGGATAACCTCTCATATGAACAGTTTTTGATTGAGATTTTGGATCGTCTAATTTTCAAATTGAGAACTTAGGAGGTTACTTTAAAGGTGTTATGGAGAAAATAAGAAGCTGAGAAAGCTACATGGAATGTCGATAAGGCGCTGAAGTCTAAGTATCTACATCTATTCACTCCTTCCATTGATAACATTTTAGGTAATGAACTTTTTCCTGTAGAAACTCATACCTACGTTTATGTCATTCCTTGTATGCTTCACTCTATCCTTAGTCTCCATTCGAGAACAAATGATTCCAAGGGGGAGATATTGTAACACCCCCAACTTCTAAACTAAGATGTATAGATCCAAATTTAATGATTTGTAATTTTTCATAGGAGTTAATATCAATTTTTTAGTGTAAGAAGAGCTTAGGTTATAGATTAAGTTCATAAGAAACTTCTAGCTTAAAGTTAAGTTGAAAGTTTCTTTACCGATTAAATTTTCATATAGGATTTTACTAAGGTCAAATTCAAATGTGGATAACTAATAGAATATGAGGAGTTTGGTATCTCAAGACCCACCAAATTAAAGTTCTTCAAGTATTCTTTATAACTTTATTGACCATTTGTTAATTCAATTCTAAGTTATGACTATTTTACAAAAATAGGTCAGAGCTGCGTAAATTGGTGAATCACCAAATGGTTTGGTGATGCGCCAATTTGGATCGCCAAAATGTACCGAAAACCTATAGAAACTTCTCATTTTGGTTATATAAGGCTAAATTTTGGCAATGAGCCGATGATTTGGTGAGAGAACCTCTAAATCACCGAAATGGCCGATGTGATTCATTAAAAGATCAATTTTTTCGAATTTTCTCATTTTCTTTCTATTTCCCATCATCCCCAACTTGATATTTTCTTCTCTCCTCATACTCCAACCCTAAGGTAGTCCTCCCATAAAATTCTAAGTAATTTATAGTATTTCAATTATTTTTTTGAATTATTAATAAAATCCTACCCCATAACCTAGAATTTTCAAGAAAGTTCAACCAAGATTTCAAGAACTAAATTTTTGGAGATGCTTCCTCAAATTAGGGTTCCTTATTGACTTTTTGAAAAGAAATTAAGGTATGTAGGACTTCAATGAAATTTTTCATTTTTATCCATGTCCAACACTCTAAAGCTTTTATGAACTCAAATCATAGTTAGGACTAAAAATTCATTTTTATTTCCATCTTATTTAAAGCAAGTTCTTGATTTTCTTGAAGTATCAATTGATGATTTTGGTATTTATGACATCAAAATAATTGAAAAATCTGTAGTTATCAATCTTTCAATTATGATATGAATTTTATTATGATTCTTGAGATTTATAATTAAATCATGACACTAGAAACATAATGTTATTACAGTTGTTCAAGAAAATAGATTAATACTCACAGAAGGGTAAAGTTTGATAATTTTCAAGATATGAAATTTCGTAAATCTTCAACTTGTACAATATATAGATAGTGACTTAAATCACCTATTGAGTATATGATTATAAAAATATTGAGAGTAATGTTCAGCACCGAGCAAACGAGATCTCTAAACAACCAAAGTTTCATGAGTACATGCCATTATAGGACTATATTTTCACTACAATGTTGGTTGTTTATTAGCCAAAAAGGCTCATTAGTGGATCTACATATATACAGATAAGTCCTATAACCTAGAAAAATATGGGGCAATCCTCCCAATTAGGTTAGGCGTTGGATAACATTAGGTTAAATAATGTATATCGGTTACAAGAAACTCCCACTTATAAAGTTTCTACTTCATTTTGACATCCTTTTGATATGATTTTATTATCTACTCAAATAGTATGATTTCAAATATGTATTTCTCTAAAAATTTTATTGTTATTTTGTTAAACTTGTTATCAATTTAATATTATTCTTATATACTCTGGACATTCAGACATACTGATTAAATATTTTTCGCCTATATTTTTTATGTGATATAGATACTGGTGATCAAGTTCAGACTTGTGTCTAGTTTGTATCAATTCATCAGCTAGTAGTGGTGATTCCTTGTCATCGGGGACATAGTTAGTCAATTCTTTTTGTTTTACTTTTAGACATTATTTTATGATTAGCCAGGGCCCTTGTCCTGGCAGATTATGATATTCAGTCATTAGCGCTTTGTAGACATTAGAATGTTTTTATGTTGACCTTTCAGGCTTGATACATGTTCCTTTAAATTATTCAGTCACATTTTAGAATTTATCT
This sequence comes from Capsicum baccatum var. pendulum, assembly GCA_030864225.1. Taxonomy (NCBI): domain Eukaryota; kingdom Viridiplantae; phylum Streptophyta; class Magnoliopsida; order Solanales; family Solanaceae; genus Capsicum; species Capsicum baccatum. Next base: position 99,109,419 of record CM061551.1, read on the forward strand.
TATGATTCATTACATCTTCCATTTAATTCTCTTATGTTATGCTTAGTATGCTATGCCAAGGGTTAACTTGGAGTCACTGGTGATTTCGGACATCGTGTCTCGAGTAGAGGGTAGTCTTGGATCGTAACAATTTCATCCTTGAATTCAAGCCTTGCAAAATAAAAGAGGGAACAACAACTAGACCGAAATTATCAATAATAATTCAAAGCATCGATTTTATAAGAAGCATCCTAGGGATCAAATACAAATTTTAATCCCCTAGCAACATCAAGAATCACTATAAGCATCCCCCAAAACATCAATAAGAAATCATCATTCAGAAATAAAATTATATTAAACTCTTTAACTAGATCATGCCAATCTTTAAATGATTTGTCATCACATTTTAATAAGAGGCATTAACATAATCAAACAAGAACGAGTCTTCAAAAAAGTGGGTAGAATAAGTAATGGAATTAATACTAAGACTATCATCAATTAATTCACTTTCAGGAGTAGGCTCATTATTTCTTCCCACATTGCATCCCATATATATAGTGAATTACCATACCTTGTAGCCTTCAAAAGTTGTTATATCATCAATTTCACCAAAAATATCACTACGCTCATTATCAGAAATGATCATGTTATCTTCAAATAAAATATTATCCTTAAAATGAAAAAAATCAATATACAATGAAGAATCAATGCATCTAAATTCACTCTTAAAAAGATAAATGTCCACTTTCACAAGATCATCCATGATATAATCTCTATGAGTGAAAAAAAATAAATTATTAATTTTTTTATTAATTTTTTTGCTTATGTTGATTTGACACTTTTTTGTAAGAAGTACTATTTGATAGGACTTCATCTGAGGTAGTCCTATGAATTGCGTACATCTTACCCTTTTCCAATCCCACTTCGTGGGAATATGATGGGGTATGTTATTGTTGTTATTGTACTATTTGGAGGACTCTATTTTACTAATTAATCTTATAAATTATATTTTAGAAATCTAAGTTTGACTGCATACTCTACTTTGTATAGTTACTTAATGATAATATGTAAAATCGATTTGCTAAATAAATAGGCAAAAAGAAAATTATTTTTAGAATAATAGATAACCGGAAAGAAAACAGGGAGTATTATCATAATGCAAGACAAGCTACGATGACAAAATTGGCTAAAAAGGGGGACGTGTGAGGAGGAGCTAATAGGTTCCAGCAAGATACGGTGGTCCTTGCTATCATCACACACCTAAAAGCCAAAAAATGAGTTACATACACGAATGATCTGCCTCCTTTTCCAAAAATCCATCTGATTTGACAACTCTTATTTTATTGGACTTATTTGTTTCCTCATGTTTTCTTCAGGAAATCTTATGTATACTTCCCACTTCGTTATAATCCCCTCTATTCAATAATATTTGTTCATTTTAACTTGACACACTTGTTAAGAAATAAAAAATGATATAATTAATTTTACTATATCACACTTTGAATATAATAAAGTTAAACTTAGAAAAATATATTGAGTATTAAATAGTATTTAATAGAAGGGCAAAATGAATAGGAATGAGAAAATTATTGATTAATTTTTAAAACTGGACAAATATTATTAGACATCTATTTCTAGTAACTTGAATAAGTATTGTACTTCCTTGTGTTTCTTTTTATTAGTCACAGTTTTCTCTTTTAGAGTCAAATAATATAAATTTGAACAACATTTTAAAATGTGTTATAAATATATTACCATATATAGTGAATGTATACTTTACCATATATAGTAAATGTATATTTATGGAAAAGTTAGAAACCTCAAGATTAGTTTTTCCCTATAAATAAAGGAGTCTTCCTTCATTGTAATTCATCCCTTAAGAATCCCTCAAGAGAAATAAGAATTACTCTCTATTCTTTCTATACTCTTCTTCTTTGATTTATATTTCATAACACATTATCAGTACGAGACTCTATCAAATAAGGTGGGATTATAAAACTAAAGGTAATTTCAAGGTTAGTGATTCCTTGTGTTATTTGTCATTTGCTACTTATGTTATAATTATTGTTGAATTTGAGAAAAAATAATTGGTTTGGAACCACTTATGCTTTCAATTTGTTCATGTAGAACAATATTGTTAAAGGATATGATGATGAATTTAAGTCTCATTTCATTAAGAGGGTACGACATTGGGATAAAAGTTTCAATGCACCATTATGATAAGATGCTAGGCTCAATTCCCACCAAGTTATGCCTAAGACGCTTTTATATGGATAAAATATTGAGTTTGAATCTCAATGCACCATATTAATGATATTATGATGGCTAAGGCAAAAAATAATATGTATTTGATAAAAAGTCTTGAGACTTGTCCATTGAATATGCTTCATTTCATAAAGTGAATGTGGTAGCAACATATGATAAGTCTGAAAGATACAGTTTGCTCCATTCTTGGTGTGAATGTGTAGCAATATATGATATACTTTGAATGATATATATGCCTCGATGTGCTCCTAAAGTAGCAATATCATAAAAGAGGTTATAAGCTATCAGAATTTGATAGGCTTAAGGCACGATTATATTCCATTCCTGGAGAATGAGAAGTTTATTAACGCAAACATGCACTTGATTGTGATGGTATCATAACTCACCTCCGAAAGAGGCTGATTAATTGAGAAGAGTTATTTTAAAATCTAATTTAAAGCAGCAAATCTGAAATTTATTCATGTAATAGTAAATCTAACATTTACTAAAGTAAAAGATACATGTCATGGTAAACTTAGAGTTTGCCAGAATAAAAGTTCATCAAATTGACATAAGCGATTGTGACATCTCAAAGATGTGCATACTGAGTATTTAACATATATTGAAGAATCAGGAAATTCTTCATTACTTTTAATGTTGCTTGTTCTCATGATAAGTTGGTTGAACCAACTAATGTTTGGATAGAATCCCTTAAAATCTAAAAATTATAAAAGGTGAATATGGACTCGTTCACCTATAATGTGATATGTTGAAAAGATGCATCAATAAGATAATCACATGTACATTTATTGTCAACTGTAATTTGACATTCATAAAGTTGTTTGCTCAATAAAATTGAGTGAAGAGCATAATTTTCAGATTGTGTAATCAAGGTAATTCATCTTAATAATACTAATTAAGTTGGTGTTAAATGTCTTTGATAAATAGTTGAATCATTGTTTGTGAGAACAAAGCCACATGTGTTGGTCTGAAGTATGATATATTGCATACAATAACACTTGTTTGCATAAGACCAAAAATTATGATTAATACTTCCCTCTCAATTGATTTAAGGTCAGGAATCAATTATTCCATCTAGTAGTTTTGATGTGTGGTATTTGATAAATGAATAAACCATAATGCATAAAGATGGATTCCTCAAAAAAAATGGAGGATGTATGTTAGTTTTCCTAACATAAGGGAGAGATTATAAGCAGTTATGAAATATGTTAGGAGTTATCATCAAATCCTCTTTCAAAAGATAATTCAAGTCAAATGTCAAAAACATATCATATTTAAGCTGCAAGTGCTCCCATTTTGTGTCCTTGAAGGACAGGGTCTATGCATGTGTGAATCATGATAGACCAATCGATTCCAAATGAAATAATCCTTGAAAAGAATATGGATAAAATAATCATAATAAGAAGACAATGTGTTCTTAAAGAGCCTACGACATAACAGTTCATGAAATCTTATGAGAGGTTCAGGTAACTAAAAATAATAAAGTGATGGGATCTCAATATGTTATATCACATTGTGAACCACTACAAAATAATATATCATCATGATATGTTTGATACAATATTTATACAATATTATGAAAGATTACGACGATCTGAATTTTACGTCTATTAAGCATGCTCACATAGAAATATTTATCAAGTGATATGAAAGGATGCATTTTGATAAGCATAAAACTTATTTGATTTGCAGTCTAGACACTTGAAGATGTCAGGCATGAAAAGCTGAATATTGTCATTTGACAAAATTAATGTTTGAAGAATATAAAAGTTTCAAGGAAACTTATTTATAATCCTTATATTGTATAAGCTTATAGCTTGAAAATTATTGAAACTATTGGAGAGTTTTCAAAAGCAATAGAATATTTGCTTAAATGAGAAACATACATAATTGAATAAGGATTCATTACGAGCTCAAGAAAAGAATGAGGAACTCTTTGATTATGAAGTAACATATCTTAGTGCAATTGGTGCACTAATGTGTCTTGCAAATACTACAAGGCATGACATAGCCTTTTTCAGTCAATTTGTTAGCAAGGTATATATAGTTCTGCTCCTACTAGGAGACATCGAAATGTGATCAAATATATGAGCTTATTTTATTCTAAAGATTATAGTCCCGATCTTATTGACTATGCTGATGTTGGGTACTTATCTGACCTGTATAAAGATCGATGTCATATAAGCCATATGTTTACATGTGGAGATACTGTCATATCTTTGAGATATATAAAGTAGTATATCTACCCACTTCATCAAACCATGCTAAGATAATAGTTATTCATGAAGCAAGCCGAGAATGAGTATGGTTGAGATCAATGATACATCTCATTCGAAAAAAATATGGTGTGAAATGTGACAGTGTACCCATAAATTTATACGGAGATAATGTAGCATGCATCGCACAACTTAAGGGAGGATTCATAAAAGGAGATAGAACGAAGCACACTTCATCGAGCTTTTCTACATACATGAGCTCCAAAAGAGTGGTGATATTAATGTGCAACAGATTCGTTTAAGTGACAATGTGGTTGATTTATTTATCAAGTCTCCTTCAATTGCAACTTTCAAGAAGATAGTGCACAAGATCGGGATGCAAAGGATCAAGGATGTTCTCATTAGGGGGAGTTAATATGTGTTGTACTCTTTTTTTCTTACGAGGTTTTGTCTAGCTCGTTGGATTTTTCTTGTAAGGTTTTTAATGAGACAGCTTATATGCGTATTGTTAAAGAAATGTACTCTTTTTCCTTCACTAGATTTTTTTTCACTAAGTTTTTTTTTAGTAAGGTTTTAACGAGAAACATTATCTATCAATTAGACATTCAAGGGGGAGTATTATAAATATATTACCATATATAGTGAATGTATATTTATGGAAAAGTTAGAAACCCCAAGATTAGTTTTCCCCTATAAATAAAGGGGTTTTCCTTCAATATAATTCATCCCTTAAGAATCCCTCAGGAGAAATAAGAATTACTCTCTATTCTTTCTCTATTCTTCTTCTTTGCTTTATATTTCATAACAAAATGTATTTTTTAATAATATTAAAAAATAAAAATTACAACTCATAATACTTCTCATGTATAATTTATGAATATCTAAATTTTACTTTTAAAATATTAAATTAGTTTAATCTAATTTATCTTTGAATATAAGTTAAATTGACTTTCAAAAAAGGAAACATGACAACTAAAAAGAAATAAATACAAAGGAATCACCATAAAAAATATTGGCAATATAAGTTCTTTTTATTACTACGCTAATTTAAACTCAATTACAGTAAGTAGTGTAAGTTTCTGTACTAATTTATGGGATATAATTACCTAGAGGTATCATACTGTGATCATCTATTTAACCAATTCAGCCTAACTATTGTTTTGGGAGGATATTAATTACACTCATTAAATATATAAGACCCAATAGTACAAAATATAGATTCTTTTTACTATCTTCCAAATATAATTTTATATTACAAAACAAAACATATTGAGGTTGATATGGGATTGAAGATTTTTCTGGATTTGGGGCTTTATTTATGGGCTGAACTTTTGATTGCTATGTTCACAAAGGTTTTCTACTCCAAAGCTCTTCAAAATGGAAAACTTAAAGACATACTCAACCAAACACTTTTGGGAGTAGCGCCACCCTCTTTCACAAACATGCAAATATCATAATACAATTATAGGGAAGAAAAACAGTCAAACACACTAAAAATTAAAAATCACAATGAAAATTATTACACTACCAAATATATATATATATATATATATATACTATACTATACTATACTAGTTTAATCAAATATATCTTGCACGTGTAATGTTTGATTATTTATAATTAAATAATTTTATTTATTGTGAAGATTTATAATGAAGTGTGGAAGTTTAAATCACTTTTTAAAGATTTTTTATATTTTAATATAATAATCTATATCTATATCTATATCTATAATCTATATCTATAATCTATAATCTATATCTATATCTATAATAATAATATATTAAAAGTATGAAGATCTTTAGAAAAGTGAATTGAACTTTTTGCCCTTCATTAAAACAATCCGCTTTAGACAAAACCGTCTTTTATCCTTTTCCCTACAATTAAACTCTACAACATAAATATAATAAAATTTTTCGTTACCCACATTTTTCTTTACCCGTATTTTCTATATAATAAAGTTTTCCTTTACCCAAATTTTTCGTTACCCATTTTCTTTTTTTTTTTAACCACATTTATCTTTTCTCCCTTATATTTTCCTTCACCCGTTTATGCTTTTTTTTAATCCTATTTGATTCCTACTTGGTTTCTTTCAACCACGGCTTTTCCTGTCCTTCTATATTTACGCTTGAGCTTTTTTTCATTGTTCATTGTTGTCCTTCTATATAAACGCTTGAGCCTTTTTTCATTGTTCATTGTTATAAACAGTTGTGATCTTTCATTGTTTTCTGTCTCAGCACAGTTTCAACAATTTCAGATTTTTGGTCGTTATAACATCTCTCCCTTTTTACATTATTAATTTAAACACAACATTACTTGTTATGTCAACTTAAATTGCTAAGCTTAATTTAGCTTAATATGTCCTGTTAGTTCATTATATTTTATTTTCTACTACTCATAGCATACCTCAACATATTTCGTGCTATGTATCGTTTTAGTAGAATATATTATACTTTATGTTGCTCATAGCTAACTTCTTTATCTACCACCTACCAACAAGATTCACATATTCAGGTATAATTCTTCTCATCTAACAAATTTACCTTTATTGTACAAGGCCAAACACATCGATAGACACCTCAACTTGGCACGATCTTTCACTTTGGCACCTCAAGTGGACGTTGTTCACTTTTGACACCTCAAATATAAAGTGTGTTATTTTGGCACTTTTTTGCACAACCTGAAAAATATGTGATGTGTGTAGTACACGTGCGCTGATGTGTAAAATGACCAATAATAACAGGAAATTTGGCATTTTTATTAATATAATTAATTTAAATTAAAAAATATAAATTAAATTGATATTTCCACCACCCCATCATCTTCTCCACCCTCACCACCCTCCACTCCCACCCCACCCATAAATTGTCTTCTCCCCCCTCCCCCTCCTTGACCCCCCACCCCAATTGTCTTCTTCAGCCCCTCAACCCCCAAATTACATGCTGAAGTTGAACCCCCCACCCCCAATCCAAACAGCCCCGCCCTACTCCCCTGCCCCAAATGTCGTCTTCTCCAACACCCCTTCCCCCCTCCAAAAAAAAATATCGTTTTCTCCTACATTCCTTCACCTAAACATCATATAAACAAAAATAGGAAAAGCATAATTAACACAAGTGCCAACGTGTGTCCTCAGTTATGGCTAGAACCTCCTATTTATGCTACCATTTCAGTGCCCGAAATTTGATAATTATCGTCACAACCATGTAAATTATTGGTGATTCCGCTATTCGTTTCATCTTTTTTATTTTGTTTCAACAGTTATTATTGTACGCATCAATGTCAAATAAGTTGGATTGGAATCGAGCAAACAAGTTAAAATGAATATACGAATTTAATGCAAACAAATTGAAATCAAATATAGTATTCTTTCCATGGTCGTCGTGTCAAAAGATTTTTATAGAAAGGTGTGTGTGTGATTTATGATTCAAATGAAAATGAAGGGTTTGTTTCCCTCAGGCTGACAAATTTGAAATATGGGGTGGGTTGGGGGGTGGGGGGGGGGGGTGGGGGGGGGGGGGGTTAGTCTTGGTGCTTCATCTATGTTCCTCCCAACAATGACGAAAAGTGGATAGCAGCATTAATGAAACTCAAATAGTTCAACATTTTCCATTCAAATCACACTTGTGTTAATTATTCTTCACCTAAACATTCCCCCGCGCTTGTGTTAATTATTCTTCACCTAAAAATGAAAGTTGAGGATGGTAAACGGTGAAAATTATAGAACCTAAAAGGAAAAAAAATGGTGGAAAATAATAGTGAGAAACAGTGAGAAAAGAGAAGAAAAAGATGAGAAAATTACAAAAATACCCTTCAAACGCGCTTAAAATACGTGTAATATACGTACAAAGATGAGTCAACAAAAAGTGCTAAAATGACACACTTTATAGCTACTTGAGGTGTCAAAAGTGAACAACGTCCACTTGAGGTGCCAAGGTGAAAGATCGTGCTAAGTTGAGGTGTTTGTCGATGTGTTTGGCCATTGTAAAATTATACGTTCTTATCGTTCTAACTTCTATTTATCTACCCCCTACCAACAAGATTCACATATTCACATATTCAGGTATGATTCCATTAGAAAAGTGAATTGAACTTTTTGCCCTCCATTAAAGCAATCTGCTTTAGACAAAACTATCTTTTACCCTTTTTCCTACAATTAAATTCTACAAAATAAATATAATAAAATTTTTCTTTACCCAAATTTTCCTTTACCCGTATTTTTCATAAAATAAAACCAATGCAATCACCAATTGAGTATACATCTTGTACTGATGGGACGCTTAACCATTCATCAATTTCAATCCTATCAATTCATGGAGAGTTATCAGTAAGAACCAAACCAAATGAATAAAACAATACACATAAGCTAAGACCGTCTCCCATGCAGTTGTTCCTTTGCTCCTTATCTCTGAGCCTCCTTATGTAAGCAAGGCTTCAAATTTAGGAGAACTAGACAACAAGCAACTACCTACTAACCTTCTACCCTAATCCTTGATCTCCATATCTCTCTATCTAGGGTGAATCGATCAGCTTAATATTTTTTATCAATGGGGCTTGGAAACAGGAGTTGCAGATTACTCTTACTTCAGCTCTTATGAGCCTCTTCTTCATCTTTATACTAAAGATAAGAAATGAGAATGAGAAGAAAGTTACCGAAATTATCTACAAGAAACATAACCAAGTACAATCTGATTCAATTTATAGATTAGAATCCCAGCAACTCAATCATTCTAGATGCATTATGTATTGTTGAATTATCTTCAGTTTGAGTGACCCCATATAATGTAGCTACAGGATGAATCTCAAGATGGAGAGCGTGATGCCACATAAAGCTACAAAAAATGCAGTTACATGTCTTTCAGTTTGATTACTAGAAAAGAAGGATTATTATTATAAAGTAACATGGTATTACCTGGTTATCTATTGCCCTGCAAAATCAAAGTTGAATGAGCAATAAGGAAGCAACAGCAATCAGTTATAGTAATACGACACAAAAATTTATTACACCAAAGACAAGAGACAAAATTAGAGCGAAATATCCAAAGTGAAGCACGTTGCTTCTGCTAAAAGAGAGTTTCTGTTATAGAGTAACACACTTGAGATGCTACTAAAAAAAGGTCCTATTTGAGGAATAAATCTTATACAACTCTTCCATAATTGATTATGTTCTTAAAAACATAGAATGAACCACAAGATCTCCTATATGAAGGTGTTAACGTTTGTAAAGAAGGATAAGGAATCAAGACAAACCAACACAAGGGGAAAAATTTTCTACAGGAGTTAAGTACTATTTAATTGAGGCGGGGGGAGGCCTCTTCCCAGAGTTCTCCTATGATTTCTATGTGTGTTGAAACTGCATTCGTCACTCTTTAATGATGTATTATGAATAACTTCATAAAACCTTTATTGGACAACTCTATTAATCACAAATATATGAGACAGAATCATTTTGCCTTGTTCTTTGCTCCAACTCCCATAGGGCTGCTCCAGTACTTATGTTGAATGCTCCAGGGTAACATATTAGTTGAGCACCTGATTTCATATTAAAAAACTTTTTGTAGACATCATGATGCAATTAAGGAGAACATATAGTCCAACAAGATTACTAACTACTTAAACATGTGAACCATCACAACATTGCCAGTTCAGGAAATCTTATATCATGACAAATTCCTATTTCAATGCATCCAAAATCTGCAAATTGACATTCTTAGTTAGAAGATTTGTAAAAGTGAAGTTTCAAATAGGAAGCCTGGCAGGGCAATTAAAGAAAGAACTATATATGTGATCAGAAACTACTAGCTACACAAGTTAAGCTGAAAAAATGAGACTTAAATCAGAATCGAGCAGTTTAGAGACATATATGAATGTGCCAGATGCAGGGTAAACAGTTGTACATTCTCTGCTAATATTTTGGGATGACTGATGCAGATAATGTCAATACATTTGACATGCATATGGACATTTACTCTCACTTTAGCTCTTATGAGCCTCTTCTTCAGCCTTCTGCTAAAGATAAGAAATGCGAATAGGAAGAAAGTTACCGAAATTGTCTAAAAGAAACATAATCAAGTACAAGCTAATTCAATTTGTAGATTAGAAGCCCAGCAACTCCTTTATTCTAGATTCATTACGTATTGTTGAATTATCTTCAGTTCTCATATGAAGATAAAGCTGACACACGGGTATATATTTGCGTATTTTTTATCAACACATTTCTTGGTAAAATGAAAGTGTTTGGAGAATGAGAGTATGGTCATCGAACCAAAGAATCAAATCCAGTTTCTCTGCTTTAAAGAACAATATGGATTTTCACATAAAAAACTTTCCAAGTATTGAACCAAAAAACTAACAGAAAACATGGGTCTAGAAACTGATAACTGATATGTCGCGAAGAACTTTTAGTTCATTAAATATGATCCCAAGTCCCAAACATCACCTTCTTCTACCAAGTTTATGAATATTAAAAATCCTACATATTAAAGATAAAATTCAAAATCATACTCGCGTTTATAAGGCATATGGCAAGAAGTAAAGAATGATTCTCTACGAATATCATCCAATATTTTATACATAATGAACTTTTGGGTGCACCAAAACTTAAAAAGACTATTCCTCATATGTACAAAATCATTTCTAGACCCTTTAAAAGCTCTGTTATTTCTTTCTTCCCGAAAGACTCACAGGTTAGGTTTAGAATCATACTAAAACACTTCTATAGATATCTTCTTCCCCAACCAAATATCATATGTGTGTCATGACAAAAGTATCATTACATAGTAAGAATTTAATTCTACTATTATCAAATCATGAAATACCATATATGCCTTGGTCACCACTCTGCTTTGTTTTTGTTATTAGTCAAGATTAGAAATAATATCCAGCATTAGTCAACTGATAAAACAAGAAGAAAAATAGTTCATCGATCACTACAGTCTACACCTGATTCAACCGTTTATTGATAAGGTAGAAATATGTGAAAATGGGTTGAAGAGCAATGTTTCATTTTCAAAATCACGAGCAACTGCGTTCCAAGATACAAAATAGTTATAGTTCTTTAGAAAAATCAAATAGACATAACCAACGAGAATGAAATCATCAACCAAGGTAATGAAATACAAGGCACCAGAATGAATCAGTTGCTATGAAAATTAAAGTCAGCTCTCTTTTCCATCAACATAAAAATACCACTAGATCGAGCACCAATGAACCAATTTTAACCTCTCACATCACAATAATAGTAGCGTAAAAATCGTAAAAATAGAAAAAAGGGTATAAATATTTCAAAGAAAATAAATAGACGTCAGTCAAAGCAATATAGACATAATATCCTCTCTCTATAAAATAAGCAAACAAAAGGCAGGATTCTATGTCATAAAGTATATTATAAGAAACAAGACATAAAAAGGGTACAAATATTTCAAAGAAAATAAATAGATGCCCACGTTAACATTCCTAGAATTTACATAATAAATTAAGACGGAAGTACCAAATAAACAAAAGAAATATAACACCTGTTGGTTTATAGGAGCACCACCATAGGAAACAACCACCTTGGTGCTAGTTTGATATGAAAATTTTTTTTCCTCCTCATGAACCTGCAAATCGCGACATAACCCTCAACACTTCAGATCAAACTTATTTTCTGATGTAAATCATATATCAATGTACAAAGAATAAATTTTTTTGTACATATTTTCTTCTCTTATTAATCTATATATAGACACATCTCACAGCTCTTAGTAACTTCACTAAGAGAAGTTACTATACTCCAAAAAGAAAGGGACACAACCAGTTAAAGAAATAAAGGAGGAGAATTGGATCTCAATTCATGGTTCTTATCCAATAAAACACTTTCCCCCTTCTTCAGAGGAAAAAAATTTTCTCTCATTCCCTTCGATAAACACACCATTGAGACATTCAGGGTTCGTTTGGTGTAATTTTGAATCTCAGCTGACATGCAAACATCAAGACATTCAAAATTGATAAGATTAAGCATACCTGACACGTATTATATGTAAATATCAAGCAAATCACACCTGAAACAGGAAATTAAAGCAAAATGAGTTTTAAAAAATTAAATCTTCAAACATGCAAAGCAAAAGGAGTAACAAAAAATCAAAATTTCAAACATATAAAGCAAAGTGGTTTTCAGAAAATCAAAACATAAAAAATATAAATCGAAAAGGGTTTAACAAAATCTTCTCTTCAAACGTCTTAAACATGAAAAACAAAGGAAAAGGGGAAAGAAGAGGAAATTACATGCGAAACTTGATGATCATCTCCCAGGAACATTTCTTCTTAGTCCTCCAAGCACCCATCTTCACCTCTCCATCACCAAGGGTTCATCTTCAAAATAGAAAGAAAATGTTTGCAAAATGAGAGAGTGAGAAGAAAATAAGCTTCTGGAGTTTAGACTTCACTTTCTAATTTATTTTTTTCTTTCTTTTTAATGATTGGCCTTTTCTCGGTTTGGGCATTTGTTTTGGTGAAACGGTTTGGGTGTTACTTTATCATTTTATTATTAAACATGCATGTTTATATATGTATAATTTTAAATTATGGTGTAAAATGTAGTAAATTTTATTCACTATTTACCCATTTATACAAAGTATTTTAAATGTATATAAATTTTAAAATTAATTATTACAATTTATGTTATAAAATAAATTGTATTTTTCTGTTATTTAAATCATCTCATTATAATTATATTTTATATAAAGTACAAATATATAGAAGAGTAAGAATAAAAATAATCCATCATAAAAACAACGTTATTTTAGAAGTAGGAAATAAGTAAGTATAATGACTAAATTCCTCTTTAATCAACTACACTTTATAAAAGTGATTCAAAGTTTTTGTACTTCGTTAAAAAAAAAATTCAGTAGACAAAATCATCTTTTTACTATTTAAATTCTTTATATTTAAAATTTTAAAATCAACTACATTTTTTATTATTAAATCTTTCCAAGTGATTCAAAGTTTTTGTCCTTCGTTAAAATTCTTTTAAGTAGACAAAATCATCTTTTTACTATTTAAATTCTTTATATTTAAAATTTTAAAATCAACTACATTTTTTATTATTAAGTCTTTCCTTATTTGACTATAGCACAGATCCTAAAATTTAGAGTTTTAAAATTAATCAAAAAATCATCTCAGAGTTGTTTTACTCAATTTGAAAATCGATAATAAAATCGATTTTATTTCCCCTAAATGTATTTTGCCTCTTAGATGGTATTTTGTCATGCTGCTTATTAGAAAGTACTTAAAGAACTAAAGGGTATGAAATGATAAGAATTCTCATTGATTTTCTTTTAATTGAAGAGTTTTACATATGTATTAAATTTGATTTATCTTTGTTTTAGATAAATTTATGCATAGAAAAAAAATAAAAGGCATGTTAGGCAATTTGTTGAGTTTACAGAGATGATTGATTTTTTTGATAATTCTTGTGATGGTAGGCGATTTATCAATTGAATTTACATTTAATGTGTTCATAAAAATAGTATAAGAAATTACCTTTTTGTAGCGGTTTAAAGATAACACATGCACAACTAATATATTTTATATGTACGTTTATTCTTAAAAAAATATTTGATACATGTGCAACACACGTACACTATTCTAGTGTATATATAAACATATATTTTAGTGTAAGCACACATATATTTTACCACAAGAAATTTCAAGTGGTTGATGAATCATTATTTTTCCGTTTGTCATGCAGTACCTCTTTCCCTTACTGTCAGGGGCTAAGAGTAACACATCAATTTGAACTATATTTGTGGTACGGTTATTTTTCTTTTCTATATTTAAAATCTTTTCTTATTTTTAAAATTAATTTTTTACAAAATCATTGATTACATTTTTATTACGTAATTAAGACTTTCAAAAATTTAGCACTTTCAAAATTTTTCTTACTCTAACGCTTTTATATTTATTTTTAGATTTTTTAAATGTTCTTCAAATCAAATTTAATTGATTTAGAATTCTTAAATTAATGAAAAAAGTATTAATTGTCATTAATTCTGATGATTTCTAATAAGGAAAGGTTTTACCATAAATATATTTAATTAATTTTCAACTCTTAAATATTAGAAAAAAATAGTGAAAAGACGATTTTGTCTAAAATAAAGACTTTTAATGAAGGAAAATTTTTTTAACTCTTAAATATTAGGAAAAAATAGTGAAAAAATGATTTTGTCTAAAATAAAGACTTTTAATGAAGGGCAAAACATTCAAACAACATTTATAAGGACCTTCACACTTAATATATATATATATATATATATACTAGTTGAATTGATTTTTTATTATTTAAAATTAGATGATTTTGTCTATTGCGATGATTTTTAATGAAATGTAAAAGTTCAAATCACTTCTCAAATATCCTTTATACTTTAATATAATAATGTAAACATAACATATACCACCAGAAGTTTCAAGTGTTAATGGATCGTCACTTTTGTGTTTGTCATGCAATACCTCTTTTTCTTGCTACTAGAGGCTAAGAGAGAAGTATCGATTTGAACTATATTTGTAGTACGATTATTTTTTTTATTTTTTATATATTTAAAATCTTTGATTACTTACTTTAAACTATTAAAAATTTGATAGTTCTTATATTTTTCTTATTCTAATGCTTTGATATTTATTTCTAGATTTTTCAAATCTTCTTAAAATCTTAGAATTGAACTAACGAAAAATGTATTAGTTGTCATTAATTTTGATGATTTCTAATAAAGAAAGATTTTGCTATAAATATTTAATTAATTTTCAACATTTAAATATTAAAAAAAATAGTGAAAAAATAATTTTTTCTAAAACAAAGACTTTTAATAAAAGGTAAAAAGCTCAAACAATATTTTTAAGACCCTTCACACTTTTAATATAGTATAGATATAGATATAGATATAGATATAGATATAGATATAGATATAAATAATACGTTGTGGAATAAGTTTTACCGAAAGTAAAACCTAGACCTTCGTACTCTTGACGTACATGCTAAATATTTAAATTTTCTTGGTTTTTTAATATTAGGTTTCTTTCATTCCAAACTACCTAAAGAAAGCAGGCTAAAATTGTCTTCTGTACATATTTGCGGTATCCTTTAATTGTTGCCCATTCAGTTTATGATAAACTTACTTTAGAATTTCATGCACCACCCATATTTGAATCTAAATAATTTTTAACCAAAGTTTCAACATCACTAAGTATTATTATTAACCAAACTTTCTAAAAAAACACCAAGTACTAACAATTTAGGTATTTTGGTGAAATTTTAGTCCCATTTTTATGTAATTGTCGATATTATGATTTATATATGTGCAATAATCCATCTAAAGAGAAAGCACTGAATGAAAGAATAATAGAAATGAAAGGAGAAAAATGAACATCGGAAGATGCCACGATTTTACAAAGGTACCTGATCAAAACTTAACCAATAATTAATATAGTAATTACTAAAAATAAAGAATATTCAAGGATCCCTTCAAATTCACTAATTGCAAAACATAATCAATGATCTTAATTATGATCTCTTTTTCTTTCTATATGAGTCTGTTTGCATGCACCTCAACTAATTTGGGTAATTCTTGTAAGGTTTTAAGCAGATTGTATGACTTAAACAATCTATTATATAATCCTATCAATCATTCAGGAATGTAGAACTTAATAATTTTCACATAAACAAATTACAGTAATTCAGTAAAGAATTACTTACTTGAATTCTCCATAGTTTTAGTGGAAGCACAAAAGTATTGTTTCTTTCTCTCCTAACCTTACGTTTTAGAATAATATATGATGAAACTTATTCTTTTTTTTGGCAGAGAGAGGACCCCTTTGTAATACAGGAAATAAACAGTTATGTTTTTCACGTTTCATCAACGTGATTTGTGGATATAATAATTATCCCATTTACAGTAGTTATCCCAATAACAGTCAGTAATTATCCTATTAACTGAATAGTCAGTAGTTTAATCCTACTAGGCAACTTTCACATACAAATTTAGGATTTAACTTATTCAATTATTATTCAACCAGCAAATAAATTAATTATGTGGGCCATAGAAATTTACATTCTCCCACTTGGCACACACAATGTTAATTTATTGATTTAATATGTACATCAATCATGTGCAAAATTAACGTTAAATCCAACATCATTTGTCATTGTTAAATAAATCAATTAAAATGAGTCAAGGCGGTTGTACGTCACTTTACTCGACATAATTCCTTCCATGTACTACAATATTAGTCTATTACCAAACATAACCTTTCAAGTACATAATGGATCCAACAATAATACTTAAAATATTTTTTCTAAGTCAGACCCTGTCATCATTATTCACAATATTATGTATACAAGAGAAAACAGGTAACAACAAAAACATATATCATTTGAGCTCAAAGTGTCAATTACATAAACATAATAAAATTTTTAGATGAAATCATTCATTGCTATTAATAAGACTCATCCTTTCAACATGTTCAACAAATATTTTGGGAGGTAATCCTTTCGTCGAAAGATCAGCAATCAGAAGCTTGGTGCTAATATGTTCAATTGACACTTTATGTTTCTAGACTTCTTCTTTAACCAAAAAGTATTTCAATCCCATATGCTTAGCACCTTTCGAATACTTATCATTTTTAGAGAAGAAAACTGCAACAGTATTATCACAATAAGTTTTCAGCGGCCTTGCTATATTGTCGACTAATCCAAGTCCTGAAATAAAATTCTGCAGTCAATTAGTCTGTACTGTGGCCTCAAAGCATGCCACAAACTCAGTTTCCATAGTGGATGCAGCTATAACAGACTACTTCGCACTCTTCCATGATATTACTCCTCCAGCTAACAGAAACAAATATACAAATGCGGATTTTCTTATATCCACACAACCATCATAATTTGAATCTGAATATCCAACAACATCTAGATGATCAGATCTTCTATAAGTGAGCATATGATCTTTCGTTTGTTGTAAGTATCGCAACACTTTCTTTACAGCCTTTCAGTGATCCATTCTAGAATTACTTTGAGATCGGCCCAGCATTTCAACAACAAAACTGATGTCTGGTCTTGTACATATTTGGGAAGACATTAGACTCCCAACTATTGATACATAATAAATATCTTTCACTTGCTTTCGTTCCAAGTCATTCTTTGAACATTGATTGAGACTAAACTTATCTCCTTTATGAATTGGAATGGGACTTGATGAGCATTTTTCCATTCTAAATCTCTATAAAACCTTTTCAATATAGGTTTTCTAAGATAATCCTTGTGATCTATCTCTAAATATTTCTATTCCAATCATATAGGATGCCTCTTCCATATCTTTCATTTCAAAATTGTTAGAGAGATATTTCTTGGTATCGTGCAACAAATCAAGATCATTAGTAGCAAGCAAGATGTCATCAACATACAAGACTAACATAACAAACTTACCCCCACTGACCTTCAGATATATACACCTATCAACAGTGTTTTTTTTAAATTCAAAGGTGACAATCATTTCATTAAACTTAAGATACCATTGTCGGAAAACTTGTTTAAATTCGTATTTTGACTTCTTAAGTTTACACACCATGTGTTCCTTTTCTTTAATAGAAAACCCCTCATGTTGATTCATATAAACTTCTTCCTCCAAATTTCCATTCAGAAAGGCTGTTTTCACATCCATTTGATGTAGCTCTAAGTCATAGTGAACTACCAAGGCCATTATAATTCTGAGTGAATCTTTTCTAGAGACAAGTAAAAATATCTTTTTATAGTCAATACCATTCTTTTGAGTGAAACCTTTGGCAACAAGTCTGTTCTTGTGAAGTTCGATATTGTTAGTTGAGTTGTGTTTGGTCTTAAAGACCCATTTACATCCAACTCTTTTACAACCTTCGGGTAATTCAACAGGGTCCCAAACTTCTTTCTATTCCATAGATTTTAACTCATCTTTCATAGCATTTATCTATTTATCAGAATTATTGCTTTCAATGGCTTATGAAAATGAAATTGTATTATTATCAATTCCCAAGTTAGTTTCCGACTCAAGTAGATATACCAAATAATCGTCAGAAGCAGTAGATCTTCTTTGTTTGAGATCTTCTAGATTCTACTTCTTGTTGTTCATCTATTGTAGGTTTATCAATTATGTGTTTATTATGATTAGTAGGAACATTAATTTGTTGTTCTTATTGATTACTTTGTTGTGCAACAGCTTCAGGAACAACAAATTTAAAAAAAGTACAGGGTAGAGGAATTCGTACCCTAACTTCTTTAATCTCTACATTATGTGGTCCTTCACTCCCACTAACTTTGCCATTCTCAATGAACCTAGCATTTCCAATTTCAACTATTCTCGTACTATGATTAGGACGATAAAATCTATTCCTCTTTGATTTTTCTAGATAACCAATGAAAAAATCACTGATTATTCTTAAATCCAGTTTTTTTTCTTATGGATTGTATACTCTAACTTCTACAGGGCGACCCCAAACATGTAGGCGCCTCAAACTAGGTTTCCTACCAGTCCATAATTCAAAAGGTGTCTTTAGAACTGCTTTACTAGGAACCCTATTTAGCAAGTAAACAATAGTCCTTAAAGCATACATCCATAATGAAAGAGGTAAAGATGAATTACTTAACATACTCTTAACCATATCCATTAATGTACGACTACGCCTTTCTTCCACACCTTTTTATTGTGGTATGCCAGGCATTGTGTATTGAGCACATATGCCACATTTTTCAAGGAATTTAGAAAATGGACCTGGGTGTTGTCCAGTTTCATCATATCTTCCATAATATTCACCACCTCTATCAGACCTGATTATTTTCACCTTTCTATCTAGTTGTCTTTCAACCTCAGTAATAAATACCTCTAAGGCATTAATCGCTTGAGATATTTCATGCAATAAATAGATATATTCATAACGTGAAAAGTCATCAATAAAAGTGATAAAATATTTTTCTTTATTGAAAGATGTGATATCAAAAGGACCACATATATCAGTGTGCATAATTTCAAGAAGTTGTGTGCTTCTTGTGGCTCCTTTCTTTGTGTGTCTTGTTTGTTTTTCTTTAATACAATCTACACAAATGTTAAGGTCAGTAAAATCTAAATCTCTAAGAATTTCATTTTTAACTAATATTTCTAGCCTTTCTTTAGATATGTGACCTAAACGTTTATGCCACAAGTAAGCAGATTGTTCCTTCACCAAACTTCGTTTGGTTCCAACATTATGATGCTAAGTTAAGAGTGTTTCGGCAAACAGATTATCAAGATTCAGTTTGTATAAGTTATCGTAAAGAGTACCAGTACCAATGAGATAATTATGTTTAAACAAACTAAAACATCCATTATCGAAATTAAAGGAATAAACAGTCCTATTTAACTTAGACAAAGAAGCTAAATTTCTCGAAAGAGAAGGAACATAAAAAGTTTCAACTAAATCTAAGAAACGCCTAGTATCGAGAATCAGACGATAAGTCCCGACAGCTTCAAATGGAGCCTTCACTTTATTCCCCATGTAAACATATCTTTTATTCTTGTTTATGATTTGGATTGTAAGGAATCCTTGCATAGTATTAGAAACATGAACAGTACAACCAGAGTCAATCCACCAAGTATTATAAGAAACTACAGTTAAATTTGATTCGAGATATGTAAAAGCACTAGGCTTACCTTTCTTCTCAAACCATGTCTTACGTTTCAGGCAATCTTTCTGAAAGTGTCCAGATTTTTCACTGAAATGACACTTACCGTTCTTGTTTCCTTTCTTACGTACTTGAGATGAGAACTTATTAACATTGTTTCTGTTTTTCCTTTCCATGCTTCTTCCCTTTCTTTTCAGCTCCTTAATGATTTACAAAGTTAATGAAGTGGGTTTCTTGATTCTTTATCCTTGTTTCCTCTTGAACTAGCATAACATTCAATTCATGCACGTTCTATTTGTCTTTCATGGTGTTGTAGTTCATTTGGAAAGGACCATACTCAGACGGTAGTGAGTTGATGATGAACTGCACGAGAAAATTTTATTCCACTTTCATTTCCAAAGACTTAAATCTTGCTGCTATGTTTGTCATTTCAATGACATGCTCATGCATTGTACGTGAACCATCAAACTTCATGGTGGTCAAAGTACCCACTAGTGTCCCAGCAAGAGACTTATCAGCAGTTTGGGAAGATTCTTCCACAATTTTCAGAAGTTTTTTTGCATTTTCAGTTTTGGGAAGAGTAGTCTTAATGTTGCCCGCAATATTCATTCGCATGACTATTAGGCCTAATCTGTTAGAGCAATCCAGTGCTTATAATAGAAATTTTCTTCATCACTCCTAGTTTCAATAATAGTTGTTGGCTTCTCAAAGTAAAGTGCAACATCAAGATCTAAAACTCCAAGATAGAATTTGATCTGTTCATACTAATCTGAAAAATTCAGTCCGTTAAAAGTCGTAACAGAGGCAGAATGCGAATGAAGGGTAAGTGCTGCAAGTAAAACATGTTCATTTGTTAATACTTTGAGGAGAAAATGATCAAAAGCCCCCCCAACCTTTACCCCAAATCTCAACTACACACCTATACTTTGCGGGGGTCCTATGACCCCCCTGAACTATTTTAAAGTGGAATTATTACCCCCCCCCCAAAAGCTGACTTGGAGAGAGAGTGTGTTTCACTCTCTTTAAAGAGAGTAAAAACGTAAACTATTTATTAAAAATTTATTTTTAATATTTTTTTATTTTCTTTATTCATTTTTAATTATTCTTTTTCTTTATTCTTCTTTTTTCTTCTTCTTTCTCACACACAAAAATCTTCAAGAACTCATCAATGGCATCCAAAATTAATTTATCATCTTCCTCATCTCCAAGCACAAAATCGATTGGTTCCGACTTCAAATTTGTCGAAAATTTCAAAATGGGTATTGTTCCTTATTTTTAACTTCAAGGCCGTTAGAAATTTCAAAATCGATATTGTCCATTATTTTCGACTTCAAAGTCGTAAATTTTAAAATGGGTATTGTCTATTGTTTTCGACTTCAAGATCGTCGAAAATTTTAAAATTCTCTATTGTTTCCGACTTTAAGGTCATCGAAAATTTGAAATTGATATTGTTCATTGTTTTCGGATTTTAGATCGTCAGAAATTTAATAATTGATATTGTTCATTGTTTCCCACTTCAAGGTTGTCTGAAATTTTAAATACGATGTCGTTTATTATTTCCGACTTAAAGATCGTCGGAATTTTCAAAATCGATATTGTCCATTATTTTTTACTTTAAGGTCGTCGTAAATTTTAAATTGAGTATTGCCCATTGTTTCCGACTTCAAGGTCGTCGAAAATTTCAAAATATCTCTATTATTTCCGACTTTGAGGTCATCAAAAATTTTAAATTCGATATTGTTCATTATTTGGAGGTGCTTGGAGGTGCTTTGGAGGTGCTTGGAGGTGAGTGGAGTCCCGCAGGCATATATCAGAGCAATTAAGGATATGTATGAGGGAGCGAAAACTCAGGTGAGGACGGCGGGAGGAGACTCAGAGCATTTCACCGTCTTGCAGGGATTGCATCAGGGATCTACTCTTAGCCCCTTTTTGTTTGCTATGGTGATGGACGTGTTGACGCGGCGTATTCAAGGGGAGGTGCCGTGGTGTATGCTTTTTGCAGACGATATAGTTCTGATTGATGAGACTCGAGGGGGTGTGAATGACAAATTAGAGGTGTGGAGACAAACTCTTGAGTCTAAAGGGTTCAGGTTGAGCAGAGGCAAGACAGAGTATTTGGAATGCAAGTTTAATGACGTAAGGCTGGAGGACGAGGTGGTCGTGAAGCTGGAATCACAGGTGGTATGTAAAAGGGATAGTTTCAAGTATCTCGGGTCTGTGATTCAGGGGAACGGTGACATTGACGAGGATGTCTCGCACCGTATTGGGGTGGGATGGATGAAGTGGAAGCTAGCGTCGGGGGTGTTGTGTGATAAGAAGGTGCCGCCCAAGCTTAAAGGCAAATTTTACAGGGTGGTAGTCCGTCCGGCCATGTTGTATGGAGCGGAGTGTTGGCCAGTTAAGACTTCCCACATCCAAAAAATGAAGGTGGCAGAGATGCGGATGTTGCGCTGGATGTGTGGGCTGACTAGGGGGGATAGAGTTCAGAATGAGACTATCAGGGAGAAGGTTGGTGTGACTCCAGTGGAGTGCAAGATGCGGGAAGTCCGATTGCGCTGGTTCGGACACGTGAAGAGGAGGGGCATGGATGCCCCAGTTCGTAGGTGTGAGAGACTAGCGTTGGATGGTTTTAGGCGGGGTAGGGGTAGGCCGAAGAAGTATTGGGGTGAGGTGATTAGGCGGGATATGGAGCAGTTGCAGCTCACCGAGGACATGACCCTAGATAGGAAGGTCTGGAGGACGCGAATTAGGGCAGAAGACTAGGGCCAGTTTGGGTCGCTAGTGTAGGGTTTTACTTGTTGGGGGTAGTATTCTTGTTATGATTCCGTGCTCCTTGTTTTAGTAAGAGGCTGGGTGCTTTCTTCTGTTTCTTTCTATTTATGGCTGCCGTATTTATGTTATTTATGTTATGTTATTTATGTTATGTTGTCTTGTAACCTTGTTCGGTGCTTTAATATGTATTTGCCTGGTATCTTGTGTCTTGAGCCGGGGGTCTATCGGAAACAGCCTTTCTACTTCTTTAGAGGTAGAGGTATGGACTGCGTACATCTTACCCCCCCCAGACCCCACCAGGTGGGAATACACTAGGTTTGTTGTTGTTGTTGTTGTTGTTGTTTCCCACTTCAAGTTTGTCGGAAATTTCAAATTTAATGTTGTTTATTATTTTCGACTACAAAATAATTGAAAATTTCAAATTCGGTATTGTCCATTATTTTCCACTTCAAGTTCATTGAAAAATTATTCAAGTTTGTATTGAAAAGAGATGAAAAGTAATGGTGAAAAGAGTAATTGTGAAAAAATGATGAAAAGTGCTAAAAAGTGACAAAAATGGAGAATAAAGTAAATAAAAATTAATTTTAAATTTAAAAAATACGTGTAAAAAGGTTGTTGGGAGAGGGGGGGGGGTAATAATTCTACTTTAAAATAGTTCAGGGAGGTCATAGGACCCCCGCAAAGTATAAGTGTGTAGTTGGGATTTGGAGTAAAGGTTTGGGGGGCTTTTAACCGTTTTCTCTACTTTGAGTTACGATTTTAAACATATTATCAAATTCAGAAATGACTTATTTTCTTAAATGTATGTTGATGTTCTCCTTTGGCCGAAACATCAAAATACAACTTTAATCATAATGATGCTTAAACATATATTTAACACAAATCAATAATATTTAATGCATCAATTAATAATATTTATTATCTTTGGATAAATAAATAAAACTAGCGATGCATCTAAATTATCTCTTTAATGTTTATTGGTTATAAGAACAAATAATCAACCTTTGGTGATTCATAAATGTCTTATAATCAAAAATTTCAATTTACCCATAAATGTCATATCAATTATAAGCATATAAAATAATGAGTAATTGAATTTTAGTTTAATTGTAAGTTTGAAATTAATTATTCATCAAAATTCGATCACTTTGGTGATTAACGAATCTCATCTTAAATCAATTTCAGTTATACAATTATTTTTTGTCTAGTAAGTTAGAAAGAAACTATAATGTTTTAATGGTTCAAATTACTCTAAATAGTAAGAATCCATTATACCACAGAGAATTTAAGGACCAATGTTTCTTTTAATTATTATAATTATTTATTATAAAACACGACATTCGGATTGACAATATCAATTGTCCAGTAAGTAGCTTTCATATTTAATACTTATGCACCACTTGAATAAAATTCCACCAGAACTAGAGGTGGTTCCATATAAAGCAGAAAAGATTGACAACATATTCCTTTGAGAAAGGACAACAACTGAATTCTCCATTAAAGAGAAAAAAAAATGTCATTACTGTCAGTGGAACATATAAAAAATATGATAATTATGAAATTTCAAATTCGTAATAACTTAAATTATACACTGAACATTGCATCATTATTAGGGTTCATAAAATGGAAACTACTCATTAATTTAACGGAAAATTATTAGTTTCAAAACTTGGCTTTGATATCACATGTAAGGTTTTAAACAGATTATACGACTTAAACAATCTATTATATAATCCTATCAATCAGTCAGGAACGTAGAACTTAATGATTTTCACATAAACAAATACAACAATTCTGTAAAGAATTACTTATCTGAATTCTTCATAGTTTTAGCGGAAGTACAAAAATATTGTTTCTCTCTCTTAACCTTACCCCTTTATAATACAGGGAATAAACAGTTATATTTTTCATGTTCCATTAATGTGATTTGTGGATATAATAATTATCCCATTTACAGTAGTTATCTCACTAACCGTCCATAATTATCCACTAACAAAATAGTCAGTAGTTTAATCCTACTAGATAACTTCCACATACAACTTTAAGATTTAATTTATTCAATTATTATCAAACCAACAAATAGATTAATTATATGGGTTATAGAAACTTACAACTCTAATAAACTATAGAAGTAAAAAAAATGAAAATTGCATCACCACTCACAATCGTAGAAGCCTAATCGCAAAATTTCAGTCTCCAATAAAAATAATATGTCATCATTATAAGCGACTTTTTTTTTTTTTCTTTCCCCCCCCCCCAAGAGGATCAATAGTGTTTCCACACTTCCCCTCCAGCGTGACTTGAACCCTCAACCTACCGGTTGAAGGTGGAGGTGCTCAACCACTTGAGCAATCCTCACTTGTCTTATAAGCGACTTACGTTTCTAGGAAGATATATTTTAAAAGTTAGAATTAATAAATAACTCCATCCAACCTATAACCAAAAAAGGAAGCACAAGACATCTTATTAACACATATGGTCCATAATAAACTAAAAACAAATTGTAGTCACATGCAACAAGAATTAGAGAAAAAAAGAACCAACTCAACAACAAGCTGATTAGATAAGCACAACCATACCTTAGGTTTCCACCAAAAAATAGCTTACTGTTTATCTCCATAATAAATCTATTTCATAAGAAAGTTATCTGCCTAGGTCCACACCATCCTCCAAATGATATCAAAGTCCAGTAATTTAAAAAGTACAGCAGTAGCAGGTATGTTAGATATGTTAGATATGTTTGAATTTATGTTTGAATATAGATTAAATTAATTATGAGAAGATCATTTAAAAACAGAGAAGCTTTTAGAAAAATTAAGGAATCCTTAATTACTAATTATTCAGAATATATAAGTCTAAATAAAATAAAAGAAAACCCACAAAGATTAGCCTACCTAATTACCTTAATATCTAGTATTGAAGCAAAATTAATAATCCATTTAAAATCTAGAAGGATGGGACACATACCACCTAATTATGATAAAATTAGATTTAGATATCCACCAAGATATTATAAATATGGTTTGAATGAATAAAATACAAAAATACAAAGAATTAAAACAAATTATTTCTAAAAAACGTAAAGAATTAAAAATAAGAATAGAAAGACTACATTATAATATATTTGCCGGAGTTAGTAAAAACTCAATAAATACACAAAAAGATGAAATATTAAAATTAGAATCACAAATAGATAGTTTAGAATATATATATCAACATGAATTATTCACAATAAAATGAACAAAGAAGAATTTATAATAGATGAAAAAATATATGAAAATCACGAAGGATTAAAAATAAAAATAGTATTTTCTAATCTAGGAAAAAGATATAAGAAAATAGGTGAACATTTATATCTAATGTTAGAAAAAGAAGAATTAAAATTAGAAGATAAATTGACAGCAATGGTAAGAATAGAAAGAGAAAATGAAGAAATAGATAGCAAAAAGGAAATAGAAAAAATTAAACAACAAACTACAGAAGAAATATGAAAAATAGAAGAAACTAAAAATAGTAGTATTGCTGAATTAGAAAAAGAACTACAAATGTTAAAAGATCTGTATGAACAAAGACAAAAGGGAAAAAAAAAAGAAAAAGATAGAGAACAAAAATTACTAAACGAAATAAATCAATTTAAGGAAAAATTAGAAATAAAAAATAAAGAATTAGAAATAAATAATATAGATGTTGAAGAAACAGATAATTATGATTTATAAGATAGTGAAACATATACAGAAATATTAACAAATACAAAAAATTTAGAAATCAATGAAAAACAAGAAGTAATTAATGAAGAAAACTTAGAAAAAACCAGCACAAAAATAAATACTCTTGATAAAAAAAAAGATGAAAATATAATACCTAGAACATCAGAAATAAGAAAACCTACATATTATAAGAGTAAGTTTAAAAAATATAATGAATATGACAAATGGACACCAAAACAAATAGTTAATAAAAATTATAACTTTTTAGACCTAGATTGTGTAATAGATACAGAAAAAATAATACAATTATGGATAGGATATATGACAAAACAATTATTAGATAATAATATAAACATAACAGATGCACCAGAATATATAGAAAGAACACTAATAGGATCAGTAAAATTATGGTTTACAAATTTAACTGAAAATAGCAAGAAGGTATTGAGAACTAATAAACCTATAGAAGAAACATCATCAACAACAACTAAACTAAGAAGAAACATCATCAACAACAACTAAACTAACACCTATAGAATTATTAAAAAATATGAAACAGCTATAAAAGATGAATTTGATAGTATGACAACAATAGAAGAAGAACAAGATGAAGAAAAAGATACAAATAGGAATTTAATGTTAAAATTAGCAATATGTAATATATGTTATATAGATGAATATACTTGTGCATTCAAAGAATATTATTATAAAGGAGCATATAATATAGAAGAAAGTAAAGAAATAAGAAAATTATATTTTAATAAATTACCCGAACCATTTAATTCAAAGATATTAAAAAGTTGGGAAGAAGCAAAATAGTAGATACGTTAGAAGTAAGAATAAAATTTTTACAACAATGGTATAGAAACTTATGTGAAAAATATAGAGAAGAATTAAAAATGGAAAAAACATTGATAAGAAATTTAGCATGTTGCAAAAATAAAATAGCACCCCAATTTGGATGTGAAGAAAGATATTATAAGAAAAGAAAAAGACATAAGAAATATAAAAAATCAAAATATAAATACAAGAAACCAAGAAAAAGATATTATGTAAAAAATTATAAATACAAAAGACCATATAGAAAAAAGAAATTTATAAAAGAATGTACTTGTTATAATTGTGGAAAGTTAGGCCATTTAGCTAGAGATTGTAAATTACCCAAAAATCCAAAAAATAAACAAATATCAGAAATAAAAATAGATAATACAGAATATATGCAAATAGATTATATAGATTATGAATTAGAAAGTGAGGATAGTGTATATGAAATTTCAGAAAACGAAACAGATAATGAAATAGATGAATCAAATGACTGAAGAAGATATAAAAATAATAACAAAGGAAGAATATCTAAATGATGAAAGAACAAAACAAAAAATAATATTTGACAGTAACATATTTGATGAAATAAAAGGAAAAGAATTAGATTTAAGTGTAGAAAAAATATTTAAAATACCAACAATAAAAAATATTTTTACTAGGAAAAAGGACGAATATTATGTAGTATGCCAAAAGGAACATGTAATAGACTGTAGATATGCAAAAGGTAAAACTAGTGTACCATTAGTAACAAAAAGAATAATTAATAAAGAGATAAATGACATAAAAAGTAAAGGAGATCCAATAAAATATGTACACCTTGGAGGTACAGAGATATTAATAAAAGCATATTTTAGAGAAGGAATAGATACACCAATAGAATTATATTTAGCAGATGATAGAATTATAAAACCTATAAAAAAGCATAATAATTGTCGTAAAAGGAAATCTAATATAGCAAAAATTTAAATTTATAATAAGTGCAAATTATTCCGTAGTGGTAACAGATAAAAATATAGATAAATCACTCGTATTATATTGGAAAATATCAGGAATAGAATTAACCCCAGGAAGTAAAATATTTACAGCAAGATGCAAAAATTTATATGTATTAACAACAAAACATAAAATAACAGGAAAAAATAAGATTAACAAAATACGAATAGAAAGTCCATTCGAACAAATTGTAAAAACAATAGATTATAATGATTATAGCTATAGAGACAGATATAGAAGAAAATTTAGAAATAGTAAATGATAGAATAAGTACAACGAAAAGAATAGCTGATGAAAAACCAGAATCATCAAGCTCATAAAAAAGAACAAGTTATGAAATAAATTCAACAAGTAATTTAAACCAATATTACATAACAGGAAAAATAAATGAAAAAGAATATTTAATACTTTTAAATAAAGGACAAGAAGAAAATTATATAGCAAAATATCTAGTAAAAAATGAAGAAATAAAAACTGATAATGATATGTGCCCAGATCTACCAAGAAGTTTAATAAATAATAAAAATATAGCAGAAAAAAATAATAATAGGAATTAGAAAAATAAAAATAGAATTTGAAGTAAAGGAAGAAATGCAAAAAACAGATATAATATTAGGAATAAAATGGCTAGAACAAGTAAAATCATATAATATAGAACATACACAATTAACCTTAACATATAACAAAGAGAAATTATTCTTAAGAAGAGCCTTAACATAAAATGAAAATATATGTATTAATGAAGATAGTAGTAGAAGGATATTACAGTAGATATTATACGCCCATGATAGATGCAGGAGCAGAAGCTAATTTATGTAGATATAATTGCTTACGAGAAAGTAAATGAGATAAATTAAAAACACCAATAATAGTTAAAGGATTTAATAATGAAGGAAGCTTAATTACTTATAAAGTTAGGAATGTAAAAATACAAGTATGAGATAAGATATTAACAATAGAAAAAATTTATAATTATGAACTAACATCAAAAGATAAACTTTTAGGAATGCCGTTTTTAGATAAATTATACCCACATATAATAACTAGAACAGACTGGTGGTTTACAACACCATGTAAACAGAAAATAAGAGCAAAAAGAGTTAATAATAAAATAAGAAAGAAAACTGATTGGATAAAAGGAAGTGAAAAAATTACACAAAAGTTAGAAAATATAAAAAATACCGAAGATACAATAGAACTAGTAGTATTTTCGATAAATAAAACAGAAATAACTATATTTTCAATAAATAAGATAGAAATAATTAAGAAAAAATTCGAACAATTATATAGTGAAAATCCATTAAAAGGATGGGAAAAACATAAAACTACTATAAAAATTGAATTAATAGATAAAAATAGCATAACAACCCAGAAATCATTAACATATAATTTTGATGATTTAAAAGAATTTAAAATGCATATAGATGAATTATTATAAAAACAATATATACAAAAAAGTAATAGTAAACATAATAGTCCAGCATTTATAGTAAATAAACATAGTGAACAAAAAAGAGAAAAAAGTAGAATGGTTATTGACTATAGAAATTTAAATGCAAAAACTATAACATATAATTATCCAATACCGAATAAGATATTAAAAATAAGGCAAATACAAGGATATAATTATTTTAGCAAATTCGATTGTAAATCAGGATTTTACCATCTAAAGTTAGAAGAAGAATTTAAAGAATTAACCGCATTTACGGTACCACAAGGATTTTATGAATGGAATGTATTACCATTTGGATATAAAAATGCACCAGGTAGATATCAACATTTTATGGATAGTTATTTTAAACAATTATCTAATTGTATAGTATACATAGATAATATATTATTATATACAAAAACTAAAGAAGAACATTTAAAATTATTAGGACAGTTTGCAGATATAATAGAAAAATCGGGAATAAGTCTAAGCGAAAGGAAAGCTGAAATTATGAAAAATCAGATAGAATTTTTAGGAATACAAATAGATAAGAGTGGAGTAAAAATGCAACAACATATATTACAAAAAATAATAAATTCGAAAGAAGAATTAGATACAAAAAAGAAATTACAATCATTTTTAGGATTAGTAAACCAAGTAAGAGAATATATTCCAAAATTAGCAGAAACTTTAAAACCACTACAGAAAAAATTAAAAAAGGATGTAGAATATAACTATAATGAAGAAGATAAAAAACAAGTCCAAAAAATAAAATTACTTTGTAAAGAATTACCAAAATTACAATTTCCAGATGAAAATAGAAAATTTATATATATAGTAGAGGCAGATGCTAGTGAATATAGTTATGGAGGAGTACTTAAATATCGATATAAAGCAGAAAAATTAGAACACCATTGTAGATACTACTCAGGTACGTTCAATGAAACAGAAATAAAATGGGAAATAAATATGAAAGAATTATGTTCATTATATAAATGTTTGTTAGCATTTGAGCCATATATTGTATATAACAAATTTATTATACGAGCAGATAATACACAGGTACGCTGGTGGTTAACAAAGAAAATACAAAATTCAGTTACAACAAAAGAGATTCGGAGACTAGTCTAGAATATATTAAATTTCACATTTATAATTGAAGTAATCAGTACTAACAAAAATGTTATTGTAAATTACATATCAAGACAAAACTACACAGACTGATATAATAGAAGAAGATACTCTAGAAAAAATACTCAACACCCTAACTACGCTTTCAATGAAAGTGGACAGTATGGATAATGAGATAGAAAAGCTAAAGACTAATGAAGATAAACTGAAGTCTATAGCTACAAATTAGCTAACTCAGCAGTGTGCAAAGCTATGTCGATCGAAAGACATTAAAGTTCCAGAGCTAGAAGGAGACGATGGGACACTCCATAAAACCCATAACGTTTATCAATCTACTTCTGCAGGTACAAGCAAAGGAGTTAGTAGACAAAGATATCAGAACATAAATATGAATAAGATATTTGATAAACCATTTATACCAAAAACACAAAAGGACCCCTTGTTCATACCCCCACAAATTACCACATACCGAGGTAGTCTGAACCAAGATAAAAAAATTTACAACTATACAGCCCAAAAATACATAGAAAATATCTATAGAGTACAAACTTTCCTACCTTAACCCCAGAGCTACAAATATCAAAGAACCAAACACAAACTATATAACCCAAAAATTACAAGGTTACAACAAGCTAATTGCACTACCTAAAACCAACCCAAGCCTAGTGAAAACTTGTTTTGACTATGGATTATTAAATACCATATACACCCAAGACGGAGAAGAACTAACAGCTATGGAAAAATTACATAAAATATTCACCACCTACAAAAGGATAACAAAAGGAAATCTATTTTATATTAAGTGTTATATTGCACCAGCAGAGATATTATACGACGAAATAAAACCAGTTATACAAGTTGTAAAAATAGGACTAACCAGAGATATGATCATACCGAAAGATATTACCCAGCAGCTAGAGATACCCAGAATTGAGATACCCGATTTCTATGCAAATAAACGACTCATTGGACTAGCTACAATTATCCAAGAATTAGCAAATAATTATACTAATGGCAACCCAATATGGAGCTATTATTCGCGAGACCATCAGATGATTTATTCAAATTCAAAAGAGCTACGACAAGCAGATATGGAAGATATTAGGCAATGGATAATGACATTACTTAACCCAGAAAAACAATCTACTGCAAGAGCAATTAAAAAAGGATTTATTTTAGACGAATTATTGACAAGATATTGTAAGATAATTGGACACAAATAAGCATACCATCAATGTTCAAGATGTAATGGAGAAGATAACATTATTTCAGAAGTACCCCTAGAATAAAAATCAAGAAGATGAGCATGCCAGCTGGAAAGATAAGATAAGAAGCAATAATGGAGACATGAAAAAACAACAGATACGACAACGAGAAGATATCAACGGAGTAATAGAAAACAAGATACTAAATTATTTACGTAAAATTGTTGTACAGAATTATTAGACTTTAGCCTTTTTTTTTTAGCCTTCTAGCCTTTTTGATTTTTTTAAAGGCTATAGTATTAACTTTTTAGCCTTCTAGCCTTTTTGACTTTTTTAAAGGCTATGACACTTAGTTTTAGGATTCTTTTAGAAAACGTGTAAAGACTTTGTAAAAAATTTTCATTCTATAAATGGAAAAACCGAAGGCATTGCAAAGCAAGCCTTCATGTGTTGAAGCAATATTCTCTCCTGTCCACAATAAATATTTTGCTCAGTTAATTAAAAACCAGACATATTTCAATGGAAAAAGCTATGGAGGAACAAACTTCAGAAATATCAAAACTACCCGAACAGGTATATTTATTTATGATTATGAATAGCTAAATTCATAATTCCCAACAATCATGATATGATAAAATAAATTCATATTAGTTACTTTATAGTAGAGTTATTCGAAGAATAATATGTTAAGAAGTTTATTAGCAAAGTGGAAACGGAGAAAAATCCCTAAGAACTATGTCATCCTAAAGGTGAAACCAATAAGGCAAGAAGCCGTGGCGGGGAGTAACCAGAGTAGAAGCGCTGTTTAAGGGAAAAAGTATCCAAATTACCATGCTAATAGTGACCGAAGAACATGTTATTTAAGAATATTCTAGTATATAGTAATCTAAGATGACCATATTTTGTTATGTACATGGTTGAAGAGAATATTTTGAAAAATAACAAATTTATGAAAATGAATAATTATTTATCTGATGTGATGGTAGATAAATTTAAAATACTTATTTCGTATGCACTTAAAGATATAAAAGTAGTAGATATAAGGAAAATCATATTAGAAAAAGCATTTGGTAAATATTATATGACTAGAGTAAATTATATACCATACCTGCCTAACTATTCTTACAAATACTTATCATGATATATTACATAGAATTTTTAGAAAAAGATATGAGCAACATATAGTTGATAGAAAAACAGATGAAACTAAATCTAGACAAATACATGGAAACTAAAGAGATAAAATATATAGAATTCCTTAATAAAAATATGCAAGAACTACTAAGGCTAAAACAAACAACTACAAAATATTATAATAAAATATTTAATCAATTTTAAAAGATAGATCATCTTAAAGTCTTAATCTTATATATACTTAGAGATATAAAAATTATAGATATTAAGAGAATAATATTAGAAAAAGTAATAGACTATGAAATTGAAACCATAAATTGAATAGAACAGTTATACCTAGATATTTACCCAGAAGGATATTATTCAGATTAAGAGATGTTAGAATATATTAGAAAAACTAGAGAAAATCAAGATAATCTAAATAATGAAATTAGTTATAAAAACCGAATTAAAAAAATAATGGAGAATCTAAAAGAAAAATTAATATGGATAGAGGAAACCTTAAAAAATTTAGAAAAAAGTACATGTGATAGTTTATATAATTTAAAAAACTCACTACGAGACGAACAACACAAGATAATAAATAATATTGAAAATCTAGAATTAGATATACATTACAGTACAATTACGATAAATTATTATACAGAAATCTGTAACTCTACAATTACTACAGGATAAAATAATAAACCATACAAATTAATGAATACAAATTAATGAATACATCTTACGAAAAGAATAAATCATTAAAAGATATTGAAACAAAATTTAACAAATATCCACGCACAAAGAAAAATAAATTCATCATACATATAATAAATCTATTTCATAAGACAGCTATCTGCCTAGGTTCGCACCCCCTTCCAAATAACAAAACTTCTAATGAAAAATAATATGAATCCTTCTACAGGTATATTTATGGGTCCTAATTGAACAAACTTCAATTGAATAATAGAAATCTATGTACGAATATATTTATGAAATTCTTTTGTCAATATTTTTAGGCGGTGAAAAAGATATTTTTAATTTTATTGACCTAAGACTATTTTAGTTGGAACATATTTTTTTCATGTAGTTAATACTTAATATCATAAAAATAATAGAGAAAAGGTGGAAAGACGATTTTTTTAAAAATAGAGAATTTTAATCCAATCAAACATTCATATACCAACTGTATTAATGAGAAAAACAATACGATAAGCAATAAATCAGAACAATAAGATTAAACATAATGCGTATACAAAAGATTCTCGAAGCCCAATTAATTCTGCATCAAATCCTAATAGATTCTTGATTTTAAATTCTACAAACCTAAGAAAAATGATCCAAATTAACTGTATTTAAAGAAAAGACTTTCAAGCTCAAAGCAAATCAAACATCAAAGTGCTCAGCTAAAAATATGAAACTTTTTCTTTTTATTTCTTTTTCAAATTCAACTTCTTCTTCGATTGAAAGAAGCTCCTTATTTTCCTCTCCTAATTTATGACAAAAAACTTCATTACCTGATATACCTAATGTTACTTGAATTAAAAAGTTTGTGAGAAATCAACAAACAAGAACCAGAGGCGGATCTAGAATTTAAAGGTTGTGGGTTCCCAACTTATAATTCTTTACCACCAGATCAATAACACACTTTGTTTGTGGGTTCCCAACTTATAATTCTTATATATTTACTATTTTTTTCAATATAAATTCAAAAATCGTTCGAAAATTACTGGATTCTGAAAACCCGCACGTAATACTCTACATCTGCCCCTGACAAGAACTCCATAACTCAACATTCAAACAAATCAATAAGGTGAATGCAAAGATTTGTTATTAGGTAAGACTAATCATTCTATATTTATTGTGGTATTATACAAGCAAGGTTAATTAGATACACAAATCAATTAATACAATAATTCAATAAACAAATACCCAAAGCATCATATAAAAAAAAGAAGGAAGGTAAGTGAGAAGTTGCTTACGGTTTCAAAACAATGTGCATTAATGAACGATCTATAATCTATTATATATTATATTATATATTTATACACACACATACTTATATATCTATAATCTATTCTATATCTATAATCTATATCTATAGTTTATAAAATATTAAAAGTGTGAACGATCTTAGAAATATTGTTTGAACTTTTTGTCCTTCATTAAAAGTCTTTGCTTTAGATAAAATCGTCTTTTCACTATTTTTTCTAATATTTAAATGTTGAAAATTAATTAAATATATTTATAGTAGAATCTTTTCTTATTAGAAGTCATCAGAATTAACATTTTTTTCTACTATTTAAGTGTTGAAAATTAATTAAATATATTTATGGTAAAACCTTTCTTTATTAGAAGTCATCAGAATTAGAGATTTTTTCTAATATTTAAATATTGAAAATTAATTAAATATATTTATGGTAAAACTTTTCCTTATTAGAAGTCATTAGAATTAATGACATCTAAAACTTTTTCCATTAGTTTAAGAATTCTAAATCAACTATATTTGATTTAAGAAGATTTGAAAAATCTAGAAATAAGTATAAAAACGTTAGACTAAGAAAAAATTTAAGAATTACAAAATTTATAAAAATTTTAAGTACGTATTAAAAATGTAATCAATGATTTTGCAAAGATTTGACTTTAAAAATAAGAAAAAAATTTAAATATAAAAATGAAGAAAAAATAATCATACTACATATATGGTTCAAATTGACACGTCTCTCTTAGCCCCCGACAGCAAGGGAAAGAGGTATTGCATGACAAATGCAAAAGTAATGATTGATAAATCACTTGAAATTTTTTGTGGTAAAATATAGACTTAATCATCAAATAGGACCCTAAACTTGTTTCGAAATTTAACTTGGACCCTCAACTCAGACTTATACCTATCAGGCCCCTAACCCACCCAAATTTTGATCCACCTAGGCCTTTTTGCTCATGTGGTATACACTTACTGTGGGTATGTGAGAGTGATTTTTTACTGAATTTTTTCTGGGGTCTTCTTCAATCTCCATTATAATTTTTTTCTCCTATATCTCCCCCCCCTCGGCTTCTTCCTTCGTCGAAAAAATGAAAACCACCATTAAAACATTCAAATCTCAAATTTCTCTACATATATCTCTCTCCTCCTACTCTTCCTCTTCCACCTCTTCTCAGTCTCATCTAACATATTGGAAATTAAAAAAGAAGCACATCCAAAAAAAATTGCAATAAAAAATGTTTAAATCTAAAGTGTGGATGAGGAAAAAAAGTAAAAAGAAAAAAAACACCATTATAAGATTAAGTTTATAGCAATTTGAACCAATAAAACGAATTCAAATTCCTTCATTAACAACTGAAAAATTGGAAAAACATCAACTGAAATAATTGTTTTTGATTTGTTCTCTATTTCAGTTAAACTTTTTTACAACTTTGATTTTCGACTCGATTCTCAATTTTAATGGTTTTGTTTTTTAATTTGCTGGAAAAAATCGATCTTTACTTATTGCATTTCCTTCCAGCACATGAAAATTTCGATTTCAGTGGTTTTATTTTTTGAGTTTGTTCAATAATTTTTCCTCGATATCATTTTGATTTTTTACGCCATTGATGAGGTTGAATTTTTGGCCATCAGTGATGAAAATTTTGACAACTGCGATATCATTAATGGAGGGGGAGGGGGCGGGTGTGGGTGTGGAGGTGGGGGGGGGGGTTGATTATATTAAGCTTAATATTTAAATATAATTTTTTAACTCATATATAGTTATTTTTTTAAATCTATTTGCCATGTGTTTTTTTTAATTGGTCATTTTTGCCACATCACGCGAGTGTGTTTCACACATTCTATACCTTTTGTTGATTGTCCAAAAAAGGCCTAGGTGGATCAAATTTCGCTTGGGTTAGAGGCCTGATGGGTACAAGTCTGAGTTGAAGGGTCCAAGTAAAATTTTGAAATAAGTTTAAGGGTCTATTGATGACTTAAACCTAAAATATATATGCGCTTACACTAAAATATATATTTATATTGACATTGTTATATTAAAATATGAAGGATCTTCGAAAAATGAGTTGAACTTTTTATACGTCACTAATAATCTCGCAATAGATAAATTTATTTAATTTTAAATAATCAAACGTTGCACGTGCGGTTAAAGTAGTACTATATTAAAAATGTGAAGGTCCTTGAAAATATTGATTGAACTTTTTGTCCTTTATTAAAAGTTTGTGATATAGACAAAAACATCTTTTCACATATTTTCGTCAATTATTATGTCATTAAATTATTATTCTATTATTTAATATTTTTCTATCAAAATTTGTGAAAAATCCAATTAACCGAGGGGAACAAGAAAAAAGAAACAGAACACCAAAACAAGAAGTAACAAGTGGCTTTAGAAAAGAAACTAAAAGTGCCAAGATTTAAGGGAAATCCGATTAATAGAGGAAAAAAAGTCCCTCTAGAATTAATGTGCCAAATATTT
Source organism: Capsicum baccatum var. pendulum (assembly GCA_030864225.1). Lineage (NCBI taxonomy): Eukaryota > Viridiplantae > Streptophyta > Magnoliopsida > Solanales > Solanaceae > Capsicum > Capsicum baccatum. The sequence continues at coordinate 99,147,175 of CM061551.1, forward strand.
AGTGAGGGAAAAAGCCCTACTCAGCTTTTTAGGAAAAAAGCTATGCAAGAAAAGGAAAAAAAAATTAATAATCAAAATAAAGAAAAAAACTATGGATGGAAAGCAAAAAAAAATTTAGGAAGCAAAAAAAAAAAAGTTACAATAATTATTCTAAGATTTAAGACTTTCAAATTAATTAAAATTCTTATTTTGATTTAGGTAAGAAATAATAATATTTAACACTTTTTAAATAAATTAGGATTTTACTTTATATTTAAAATATCTATATTTTATTTAAATAGTATTTAATCAAATTTATCAGAAACATACGTGTGATTGTTGCACTTTGTTTTTCTTCTTATTGTAATATTTTGCTTTTGTTTCTGATTAATGATTTTTTTTTCATCTATTATCATCGTTCTTTTTATTCTTCTTTATTTTTTTGAGTTAATAAATTTAAAAATTATATATGTATTATACATAATCAATAATTAACTATGGATTCTCCATTTCTGATAATTTCTCATGTTTCTCTCTCAGTTGAAAATTTCTGATTGAAAAATTATACGAAATAAAAATGTTGCAGCTGAATAAAGTAGTCAAAGAAATCAAAAAATTATTTATTTTCTTTTTCAACTATTTTTACAGAAATTGTAATTCTCTTTTTCATTACCACAAGTTTACTCCTTTCACATGTATAAGTATTTTTTCTCTTTATTTCGATTATGTGTCATACTAAATTATGTAAGTCAATATTATATAGCGTTATTCTCATAATGATTCCTATTGAATTGATTTTTTTTCCTCTCCGACAGATTTTTATGCATTGTCTATTTGTTATATCATATAGTTCATGTTGAAAATATTTTATTTGTTAAAATTATGTTCATTTGTTATAAAAGCAAAATAAATTCTTTTTTTTTCAATTTGAAATTAGTGTTTTAGAGTGAAAGTTAATAGCTTGAGTCAAATTTATGAAATACTTACGATTTTTAGGTTTGCTTTTCAATCTTTCCTCTTAGCCGTTGCCAACTTCAAATTGTATTGTAGGTTTTTGACCTCACAAGAAAATTATAGACTTATCTTTTTGTATGCTAAGTAATTTATTATTTTTAATTACTTATTAAAATATATAATATGTGAATTCATATATAGTACAAATATACATGCAATACACACACATTGCTATTTTTTTCTTCACTTGCTAGCTTCTATTAATGTTGCTTAGGTGCAAGACCGACAAAATTTATTAAAGCCTGTGACATGATTGCTTTGTGTGGAATAACTATTTTGTATGGTATTGCTGGTGGCAACATCCATTGTTTCAAAGCCATAACTCCTTTGTGTTATTTTTGAATACCCCTTTTTCTATCTTATTCTACTGAGGATAGCCGACATTGTACTTCAGCAACTCTTTAAATTCGTTGATTATTTAAACACTTGAATTATGATTTTGTTTCAGCTGAACACATAATAAAATATTTATATTGACACTTTTGATAATTTTTGTATGTGATTTGACTTTAGATATTTAAGAGATGCATAAAAATAAGTGAAAAAATAATTTTTTAAAAATTAAAAGTGTATAATAGGAATACTCTAGGTAAATTCTTTCCACAATATATTATTTTACCTTATAATAATAAAAATATTAATTTGTTGTCCTCTAACACTTTCTAACAACATGTGAATTTCTCCATATGTCATATTGGGAAAGTTTTTAAGTTTTTTTTTTTTTTTGAGAAAAGACATCTTTTTCCCCTTAAATTTATCCGCTCAACTTACTTTACCACTTAAACTAAACTTTCATTTATTTACCCCTTTAACATCTTTAAAGTGATTATATATAATCCTAATACTGACATGGAATTTTTTAGAAAAAAAAAGGTGCATTTTTTTATTTAAAAACTGATATAGTCCCACTTTTTATTGTAATATACATTTTAAAAAGGACATCCTTCTTCTTCAATGCCCCCACCCCCCTCATGGCAACCCACACCCACACCCCACACGCTTTTCTTCTCCAATTGATCAAGAACAACAATACCCGTTTTCTTTAAACCATCAATTTCTCCATTAACAACCTCACCCATTATCTTCAACCATTAATTCCACCATTAACAACCTCACCCATTTTCTTCAACCATTAATTTCCCCATTAACAATCTCACACACATTCTCCATCAACACTTTCAAGATGATAATTAATCGGACACAAGATGTAATAATTCAACATTCTTATATCAAAAAAAAAAAAAATCAACCTTCAGCTGAAAGCTTTGAAAAAAATGGAGTTTTTTTTTTTGGCTTTGCTTTTTTCTGATTTTGAAAACCATAATTAACAAACTATGTGATTGGTCTGAGATCATCATAGCGATTATCTTGTTTCAAAATCAAATCTTCAGCTCTAACAATCAAAGTTATGTTTGTAATTTATCCACTATATTTGCTCTGGTCCAAGACTATGGAAGAAGAAGCGCCACTTGTCTTCTTAAAAAAAAATGAAGTTTTTCTTTATTGACTTTGCTTTTTAAAGATTGAGATTCAATTGAAAAATATAGGGGGAGGGGGGTGGGGCGCCGGAAGAGGAGGAGGAGGGGGGCTGCGTTTGCAGGGTAGGGGTGGAGGTGGGGGTGGGGGCTGGAAGAGGAGAAAACGTAGAAAGGACGGGGTGGCGGGTGGGTATGGGGGTGTGTCAAGAAGAAAGAAAATAGGGTGGAGGTACCTTTTTTATTTAATATATATATATATATATATAAATAAATAAAATAGTCCATACATATTTTTTATTTTTTTTAAAAAGAATATATAAAATAATCTGTGGGGGATTAATTTTTTTTTAAGAAAAATAGTAATTTCTTACGTGGCTCAGACGTGGCATTGACGTGACGTTAATGTGTAGGCGAGTGTAACACACTCTCCGTTGTGAGAGTGATATTTAGTTTTGAGGGGTGAAAATAATACACTTTAAAGATATTAAGAAGATAAATAAACAAAAATTTAATTTAAGTGCTAAAATAAATTGAGCGGACAAATTCAGGGGGAAAACACGTCTTTTCTCTTCTTTTTTTTTTGGTTTTAAGTATAGCCTTGGTACATTCTCTTAAAAGTTGTTTACCCATGCGATTTTCATTTTTGGCAAGAATTTTTGGCAAAAATCCCAAGTTTTCAAAAACTAGAGAAAATAGTTCTTGAGTCAAATTCTACTTTTTGGAGATTTTTAAACTTCACCCCAAATTTCATATTTTATAAAAATACCTCACTAATTATTAATCCCATGTTTATGTGGTTAGATTTCATGGTTACTCCTTTTAACGTCTCTATGAAAATAATATGACCTTAACATTGTCTCCTCCAAATAATTCTGGAATATTCTCCCTTCTCTATTAAAATGCTTTGTATATTAGAGGACCCTTTTATTTTTGCATCATACGTACCAACTGTCAAAAATGAAGATCACATCCTTATAATCTATGAATTAAATTTTATTACGAAATATGTTCATTATAAAATGGGAAGATCACATTCTTATAATCTATGAATTAAATTTTATCACGAAATATGTTCATGCAAAACTTCTGCTAAAAATGATTTGGAAAAAATATTTAAAAAATTTATGGTCAAACACTAGCTTAGATTAAAGTGATTTTAATGCTTTTTTTTTTTATGATTTTGTATGAATATACTAATTTTATATTTAGTAAAATTATCAATTTATTTATTTATCAAAATATATTTTCTTTTATAATATCAAAATAATTTTGTAAAATTGAACTCATTGAATCGAGAAATACGACAGGGCGCATATCCTAAACTAGCATATATTAAAAGTGTGAAGATTCTTATAAATATTATTGAAACTTTTTATCCTTCGTTAAAAGATTTTGCAATAGACAAAATTATCTTTTTCATTTATTTCTCCAATATTATGACTTTAATAAATATATTCAAAAATACTCTATCCTTCAATTAGTAGGACTTGAATAAATTTATTTTTTTAAAATACATAACTTTTAAACCTTTTTCTTTATAAAAATAGGTTGGTTGTTTAGTATTATTTTTGAATCTAAGTTTAATGCACTATTACGGGTCGTTTGGTAGAGTGTATAAGAATAATGCTGAATAAGGTGTATTAGTAATGCTTGTATTATTAATGCAAGTATTAATAATACTGATGTTATTTATACATACATTATCTTTTACATAACGTTTGATTTGATGTATTAAAGATGATATATATTTATATAATTTTTATAAAAGTATGTTTGTTTACCAAATTACCCTTCCTTAGTCCTTCCTTGAATTCTTCCTTGTACGTTGTATTTTCACCCGTGCAAGACTAGCAGCAGTTATACTCTAGAGAAATGGAAAATCTACTTTCCATTTCTTCTCTGAATTCAAAAATTCTGGCAATGAAATCAACGAAATTGTAGCTGAAAAGGCGAAGAACTCAGAAAATAAGAATAATCAAGTGGAATAGCCCTTACAGAGCTGAAATAGTTGAAAAATAGGTGGATTCCGAAAGATGGAGTTTTATTAAAGCCACCGTATCGATCGAAGAAGAAAAAGATAGATGGGTTTACTCTGTACATGAAAGAAAAGTTGGGTATTAGGAGGTCTAATGTTCGAGGTATCCACTTTAACTTTTTATTGTAATTGTTGTTTTTAGTTGTGCTGGGATACCAAGAAATCATTGGCCGCAGATGTATTTCATATTAACTATTGGTTATGCATCTACTTGTTTCTAATAAGGAGGAAAAAATCGTTATAAAAAAATAAAGAATGATTCTGCAAGATCTTGTTAAATTTTGATCTTGTATTTGACATGTTTTGTGAATTGGTAATGGGAGTTGCAAGATAGAGTGGCAAAGGAGAAGAATCGTACTGATGAGATCATTAAGATTCGCAGGTAGATAGTAGACTTCCATGGGGAGTGTGTTTTGCTGAAGATTATAGTGCCTTCAACTATGTTCATAATTTTGAGTTCTTTCTCAACTATGCTCATAATTTCGAGTTCCTTCTTTGAATGTGAAAATTAGTTACACCTCAAAATTTTACGGTCGCCTTTGAGAAGTCTCTGTAAATGCGCAAGACTTAACGTTTCAGGTTTTTGTTGTACGTTTGTATCTACTGTGATTGCCTGATTATTGTGCACCAAGATGGTGACACCATAAGTCACTTTATAATCTCATAGGTAGCGATGAGCATTGATAGATGTAGCTCTTTTGCACTGGGTTCATCTCAAGTTCTTTCAATGTGGTCTATACATGAAATATTTGTAAACCGGCTATAATTTCAACTAATATTACATCTAAATCTATAATATTATTAGTACGAGTTTAATGCTAAAAACCTTAAAGATCGAACTTGATTCGGTGATGATCCAATTTGATCTATTTCTATTTTATCTTATATCTTACTAGTGCAGACAGTTAGATGGGGTCAACTATGCCTTTGAGGTGTTGCCGATGAGTATATTCTTCTTCTCTGGCTCGAGAATATTTTCTAGGTAGTCATTTAATTCATTTCTGCTATGGCATCAATAACATGGAAAAGGAGAAAAGATTGGCTCGGGTATTTTTGTGTTGAAATAATTTTCTTTCTCGCTCTTCACATTTGACCATTCTGAATGTTAGTGTTATCATTGAATGATGAATATGCTGCAAATTTCACATTCTTACGAGAGTACCTTTCCCTTTCCTAAAATACAGGTGCTAGCAGTGTCTATGGATTCTTCGCTGCTGCTTTTCTAAAATACACTGCTGCTTGCAGTGTCTCTGGATGCTTCTCCTAACTTCTATTTGCTCGGTTTTATGTTATCTTTTAACATATGTTTTCTTCTTTCTTTCGTCTATACAGACGAGTTAGATTTTCCTTAACTAAATTCAGAAGGTGGAGAAGAAAATTGGATTGTGATTGTTGCAAAAGGGATGCATCATCCCCTTTGAGTTGAGCTATATTAGAAATAACATCTTCGCCTTGTTGTAATAGTATTGTTTACGCTCGCTCTTTACTTTCAATTTTTTCACGCCTTCAAAGTGAAAGGGTTCTTTAAAATTTCTCTGGTGATTGATACATTGAGTCGCGGAAGGAAATTTAGGTTAGGCATTTGGTCTATTCAATATTCCTACCAATTTAGTTTTGGAAAGAACTATTTTTATCCAAAATTAGATGGAAAGATTCTTTTAGCTGAATAATCTATGTACTTCAAAAACTATCTTGAAGTAGGTATTCTGGAGTTCTACACCAGTTTTGGCTTGCCCTCTTGAGCTTGATCTTGTTACCTAACCATGGTGATGTTTAAATGGTTAAATTTCATTTGTTAGCATCCATCTTGGTATGTGTTAGTGAGTATTGGAGTAAAAATGCTTCAATATGTTGTGCTCCATTAGATTGTTATATCTCTTGTGTATGCAAAAAAGATGCAAAATCATGTTCATGAATATGATCTTTCATTCTTTTATGCGTTGTAATGCATAATTCTATGGCATGATGGCCAAGTTACTAAACAAGATCATTTCTGTATTTCTTTTCATATCCGACATAGATGCGAAAATATTTTTAAAGGGTCTGAGCAAAATATTTACTTGAGGCAATATGATCAGTAGGAGAAAAGAAACATCTAAGCAATATATCAACAAGTGCCACGACAAATGAAATCCATCCCTCATAATCATTAGGACAAAGAGAATTCAAATATAGTTCAATTCTAAGTCTCTTGATCTTACAAGTGCCACAACAGATTAAGGCTCGATTTACAAAGGCCAAATACTTCTCATAGGGAAAGAAACCATCAATACTAAAATAAAGATCTTGAACATTAGTCCACAGGCGCTGCCAGTTGGTTACCATCAACGCTAAAATAAAGCTTTTGAACATTGGATTGCAAAGACTCTCGAGCTTTTTTATTTTTCCCTCAAACTTATCAGCCTCAGAAAGTTGGTTACCATCGAGCCATTGGATGACTTTCTCAATGGCAATATTGGTGTTTCTGGGAATGAATACAGTCATGACACCTCCAGCAGTTTTCAAACCAAATGATAGAGGGGTAGCATCCAACAACAAAAAGTCCTGATAGAGTCGAGCACTTTTTTACTTGTTAAACCTAAGAAAACTTGAGCTCCAGCTATTCAATTTGAGACAACAATTTAGCCATGCACTTCTAAACTAATTTCTGGTGGCAATATTCATTGAAGCAAACTTGTTGCACAACCATCATATAAAAATTATACACTGATCAGAAAGTTAAATTCCAAAGAAGAGGAGTTTCTTGAAAGTTAAGAGTAGCAGATAAAAAGGAAATGGTTATACTTTCCCGCTAATTGTCATAGCAGCTATCAAATTGCACCATAGAATCTAGAAGTCAAATGGCTACAAAGAGAACTTGAATAACTGTCGTAGCAAATATAAAATTACATATACACTTCACATTTGTTCTAGAGTTGAGATATTTAACAAACATTAGTTACATAAAAATTTAGCATTCTTAGGTCCCTAGCAATAACTAGAGGTGTCAAAAAATGGCACTATTGTCATACTTTAAAGTTGTTAATCAAGCAAAAACGATTAAACTAGTGCCACCACTTATATCCATAAGTTTTGCATACTTCAAAGTTCATCATGGACAGCCATCCACACCATTGTGTTGCGCTTATCTTCACCCATACTGAAAAATAACTCTAGTTTTTATCATCTTTACAGAGAATCGTTGCAACTTTGATACGCTGTTGTACAATGTACAATTCCAAAAATACAGGGGATTTAAGGATGTAATAAACTTGGCAATGAACATCGAATCGTTCACACTTCCCGAGCTTTTCAATCAAGGCACCCATTCTTTTGTCTTGAAATTCAGTAAAAAATTTTAGAACTTCCATCATACCCTCAAGAAATGTCTTATTATCATCCTCTACTATTTTTTTCCTTTACTTGTTTTTTTTATTAACATTAGAAGAGGACCTTTTAGCATACTCACCTTGTTTATGAGTCTGTCGGGATCCAATATTTTCATTTACAGATGTTCCAGCACTAGCTCTAGCGACATTCTCTCCTCCAGTAAACACACTAGGTCCAGTGGCATTTTCAGCTCCACCAAATGAACTAGGTTTAGTGACATCTTTAGCTGTAGTAAATGCACTATGTCCAGCGGCATTTTTAGCTTCTCCAGTACCTATTTTAGTGCTATGATAAACATCACCTTCTTCTTCATCATCAATATCAATAAGAAATCCCAAACTCATGTCATTACAAAGTTGTGGAGTTCGACTCTTTTGAATTTCCTCAATAGCATCTAGCGGTACTTCCGCAAACTCTCCAGTTGCTCTATCCTTGCCAAAGATTTCCTCCCAATCTTCAAACATTGGCCATTTCTTAGTATTAATATTCTTTGCTTTTGGTTCAGCCTACCAAAAAATAATTAAAATATAGCGTAATGCCATATTCATCAATTATAAAAGAATTTAAGAGCAACAAACTTCAATTAATCTAGCTCTTATTCCTTCAAATAGCAAAAAACTTCAGAAAATCAAGACGTTTACTAGCATTCACACTCATTTAGATAGGTTGCCAATTGACTTCGATAAATGTTGTGTAGTAGATTATCAGAAATGACACAAATGACTTCCATAAATGAGGCATACTTAATACAAAAATTGAAAAAACTCACAAAGACAATCAGAATAGTAAGTTGGATCATATTAATTACCTTCAAAAAATTATCCCAAAATGTTGGATCGTCAATTAATATAGCTCCATCACTATATTGAAAGCCCAAACCACTTTGAATCTTTAGGATAACTATAATTCCATAACATTTTTTCCAATATCGCATTTTATTTTTGATGTGTGGTTCAGTTTTTAATGCACTCTTAGGACGATGTTTGCAGATATAACATTCTAACTCCGTCAAGTGGCCTGGTATAAAGGTTCCATTATCGCCTCTCCAACCATTAGCACACAACTCTTTCAATCCATCTGAAAGAGTTTGTTCTTCCTCTGGAATCCACATCCTTCGTGTCGATGGAGTTGAGTTTCTTGTCTTTTTTGATGCCTTGGTTGATGATGTCTGACTATTCACTTCACCTATAAATCTTGTATAATAGATTATTAGAAATGTGAAAAATAGAGCATCACAATAACTTCAGAAAGTGTGCCGAAATATCAAAAATATATTTTTAAATTATACTACACTTTACAGTCAGAGAATAACATGAAGTTAAGCTCCCAAAGATTAACTAATTCAATTAACCAACACAATAAATTATAGCATACAATAATCGAAGTTATAAAGAGTACAAAAGGATGTGCTATTCAGCTCACAAAAGTTAAAAGTTCCTGGCAGCTATACAACACATACAAGACCAATTCTAAAGAGCTAAAAAAGTCTAAAAGTAGTCTATAGCTAACAGGTAGTAATATAGTCTCGAAAGTGGTAACAAATCAATTATTAGTTCTTTCATTCCACATTGGTTGAGCTAACTCATTCCTCCGACGATTCAACAACGTCAATATTTTCGTGTTGATATTCTGCTTGTTCTTCCATATCACTATCCAAGGGATCCACTTCCATCTCTCTATGAATAAAGTTATGAATCAAGCAACAAGCACTAATTACCCTTTTATGAACCTTAACTGAGTACCACGAAGGGCTTCTAAGAATTCCCCAACATTCTTTTAGGAGACTGAACGTCCTTTCAATAAAATTACGAGCCCTAGAATGCCTCATGTTGAAAAGTTCTTCTTTACATCGAGGTTATGGATTGTCACCTCGTCAATCCTTCAACCAATATCTATATCCTCGAAAAGGTGACAGAAAATCTTTTCCATTTGTATATCCTCCATCACACAAGTAATAATTACCTATAGTATAAACATATAATTTAGTTATTTCTATATAATATTCAATCCATGATGTAACTTGAAAGCATATACATGACCTACCTTCGGGGATTTTTAAACCATTTCTTCTTACTATAGCATCTCGTAAAACATGGCCATCGGCAGCTGATCCTTCCTAACCAGGTAACATATACCTAAAATTGAGGTTTCTATCACAAACTCCCAAAATATTTAGTTGGTATCTCTCTTTTTCTTGTCATGTATCTTGGTTTGTATTGAGTTGGAACTCTAATAGAAATGTAAGTACCGTCTAGTGCACCTAAACAACCCTATAAGATAAATTATAATGTTACCTCAAAGTATAAAAGTTTTGTACTTAAAAGAAGTGCTAAACTGTAATTTTACTTACCTCAAACCATTTCCAGCGATCTTCAGTCTCATCCTTAAGTATTGGTTTAGGATTAACAAGTAACAATGGGGTTAGTTTGAGAATAGCGCACAAGCATTCATTGAAAACCTGACTTACGCTCCATCCCGATCTAATATAATCAACTTTGATAGATCTATTCTTCTCGTGATGAGCCAAGATATTTAAAAATATAGCTAACTTTTCACTGCTTGACATACTTTAACTATCGCTCAAACCTCCAATATTCTTAGTTAAGAGAACTAAAGTGTGAAAGACATTTCTATCCATCTTAACTTATCGATACATATACTATCACCATTGTTTTATTATAAAATGCAAGTGAGAAATAATTTTTGGAACTCAAACACCCATACAGTACCTAACCTCACCCCTGTTTCGGCATCGTCTTCTTAGAGAATGACCATGACTAGCCATGATTATGAAAAGACAAATAAGGACAACAAGAAATTGTTGAAACATTATCTCCTCAAGAATAATATATTCTGTACCTGACAGTGGTTGATGATCCATAATAACACCTAAATATGCCATCAAAATAAAAAGAATGAATATATATAAAATTTTAAAATAAATCTGTGAACAACCATATAGAGAGTGAAACAGATACTCAAACAAAAACATCAGTGATTAACTTAAACTTTATCATTAAATTCATTGACTTTGAAAGATTGCATTCCAAAATGATTGTCACTCTCTTGATGGTTGATTTTGGTATACAATAAACTATACCCAAATTGTGAAATAGGGATAAAAAAAACAAACAGTGACCAAAAATAAAGGTTCGATACAATTACTAATCTTGTGGAGAAAAGCAAACAATATTGATTAATTACAAGGATGAAGATGTGGAGAATATTACACTCTCTTTTTCATGGCAAAGTACCAAAACAGAGAGAACAACTTTCTAATACAGTGAAAAAGGAACTCTATTTCATGGCAAAGTACCAAAACAGAGAGAACAACTTTTTAATACAGTGGAAAAGGAACAAGAACGAAATATAGTGGGAAAAGAACGCGGAAAAATAATTTTAAGGGGCAATAGTGTCATTTAATAGGTTAATACATGTGTTAAAAGTTTTGTATTATTAATACATGGAAAATGATGTGTATTGTTAACACACGCTTTAATACACAAAAGTGTGTATAAATAATACAAGTACTAGTTATGCATAATTTTAAAAAGGATACTAAACATGGTACTAGTAATACACAAACCATAATGCATGTATTATATTTTTAATACAATCTACCAAACGATCCCTTAATGTACAAAATATTTTACATTATCAGGTAAACTTGACTTGCTATTGTAGGTTACCTAACTTTTATTTTATTTTTTATGTAAATAATTGGAACTGATAGTGTAGAATATTTTGTGCACTGACGGTACACATAACTTAAACTCTTTTTTTTAGGTAGGTGAATTTTCCTTATTTGAGTTACATGGCCAATTTATTTCCCCGAGTAAATTTCTTAGATGGTCACCCATGTTTAAGAAATTGCTTACAAATATCAATTTTGTTTAATTTAGGACAAGAATATCACCCACTCTTTCTATTTTCCTTAAAATATACTTAACACCTCAAAAATCTTCTCTCTCCTACTTGAAATGCTATGTCATTAAAATTTCTTTCTTTTTTTTGATAAATAGATCTATTTAACTTATCAAACTTATTTAACTAAAGTTTTATCCTAATTTTATTTTTAAAATTACACATGATATACTAATCATTGAAAATTAATTTAATTACATCAAAATCTTGAATTATTTTATTTGATATGTACTTTTCAAAGTTTCTTTTATTTACTTATTTATTTCACCACTTAATAATATTTAAAACTCAAGTACTTATAAAAATTGGTACTCATTTAATTTTTTTTGTTATTTATTTTATATATTAAAGATTCTTAAAATGTAAAAGAAATAAAAAAGATGGATTTCATATTTTATACATTAAATTTATTATTTATATGAGAATAAAAGAATAAAATTTACTTTTTTAAATTACACAAAAGAACTTTTGGATTAATATAATCCAAAGATATTATATTACCTTCAAATATAGAGTAATAGAGAATAAAAGAATATAATTTGTTATTTAAAAGTATTGATGACAAACCTACAGTATCTTTTGTTGCCAAACAAAATTCAATAATTTTTTTTAATGTGTATTATTACCTGAAAAATTTAATTTGGACATAAATTACTTGCAACTTTTTATGCAAGATAATGTTTGATAAATATATAGTGAAAAGATGATTTTTTTTCCTGGAGATTTGTTACAAGTAATTTTCCATAAATAAATCAAGTTAATCCGTAAGATAAGACATAAAAATTTAGAAAAAAAATTATTATTTTTAATTTAGTTTCTTCACCTTTTTTGTGATCATTATATTTATATTTTATATTATTATACAATTAAACACTACTCCCTCCGTTTTAGAATAAGTAAAATGTTGAGATATTTATTGGTGTTTCAAAATAAGTGAATCATTGAATTTGTTTTTCAAATTTACCCTTATGATTTGACAACCAATTCACTTTTGAAATATTACAGGGTCTACTTTTTTTTTTTGGGGTAAAAATGGAAAGTTGTATTAAATTTATGTCTTTAATGCTTATTCCTTAATCTGTGTATCAAAATTCAATAATTCATTTATTATGAAACAGAGGAAATAATTTATAACCGTACTTCATTCTAAATCCATCAAAAGCAAAGAATAATTTATTGAGTAATATTTTAAAAATCCATTTGTAATAGTACTGAAGAAGATATCATTTTGTTAATATTTCTTAAAAAATTTAATTTGTTTCAAGACTACATAATTTTTCTTTCCTTCAAAAAAAGAGATTTTATTCTTTTATTCTCATATAAATAACAAAATTAATGTCTAAAATATGAAATCCATCGTTTTATTTCTTTTATGTTCTAAGAACTTTTACTATATAAAATAAACTACAAAAAAAATTATTATACCAATTCATATAAGTACTTGTATTTTAAAACTATTATTAAGTGGTGAAATAAATAAGTAAATAAAAGAAACTTTGAAGATTACATATCAAATAAAATAATTCAAGCTTTTGGTGTAATTAAATAAATGATTAATATATCGTGTTGTTTTTTTAAAGAATTAGAAAATTTTTGAAGTATTAAGTATATTTTAAGGGAAAAAAAAGTTGGATGATATTTTTGTCCTAAATAAAATAAAAGTGATATTTGTAGGTAATTTTCCAAATATGGGTGACCAAACTTACTCTATTTTCCCCGACTTGTAAGTTTAAGACTCTCTTATACATATTGAGAGAGGAAAATATATATTCTCCAACGTGATTTGTATAGCGCAAAATTTCCTCCGACTCTAGAAAGTTCTCATATTTGTGTTGTGATTCTTCTTGTTTGCAGAATAGGTGTGAATAGATCCACTGAAGATAGTATTACGTCTTCACAACTTCTTGACAATGAGATTTGAATCATAAAGGTTTCGAGTTTTCTTGGTCTCCCCTACTGATAGTTATTTTGTGTTCTATTAAATGCTTTTGTTGTTTTTTGTCTCAAGTTTTGGGCTTATGGTGAATTATAGGAAGAGCTACAGAGGACGAAGCTAGAGTTGGATTCTTTCAAGGAGAAGATAAAGGAAAAATATTTGTCGAAGAAGTAGCGTGTACAGTTTTTGAACATGTTGGTAACGAAGCAGACGCAAGCACCTTTGAGGCCAGGCCATGAAGTGAATGAAACACAAGTTCCAAGTAGATCAAATTATTGGCATTCAAGGACTTTTCATTTATAAGAAACCTATCAACATTTTTCTTTTCTATTTTATTTGTCACTTTTTGTGCTATTGACTTTTTGCTTTAATATTCAGCAGACGAAAGTTCATTGACAATGTAAGTCCTCTCTTTTAATTTGTTTTCTTTATACTAAAATTTTACGCGTATACTTGAAATTTTTGTACAAGAAGTGGTGTGTATAATTCTTGAACATGTTGGTAATGAGAAAAATGGATGAATTCCCGATCCTATGACCATGAAGTGCATGAAACACAAGTGCCAAGTAGATGAAATTATCGGCATCTAAGGTCTCATGTTTATGATAACTATACTGTCCTTGAGGTTTCACATAATGCTGATTGCTGAGTGTGTAATTGAAGCCAGATCCGATGATGCCGTTATCCAAGAAATGAAGAGGTTTCCAGAATCAGAGTTACTGCAAAGAAGTTGTTGTTTCATGATTCAAAATCTTGTGGTTAGGAGTCCAGAAAACATAGCTATTTTCCTTCGTAATGCCATTGAGAAACTCATGAGAAAGGATAAGATGAATTACAAGAGCTATAAGAATGTTGCAACGGATGCTCTTAGGGATTTAGGACTAGATAGCTGTAACTTGTAGTTCCAAGAGTCCAAACTCAAATCTCTCTCTCCTTCAACCACTAGCACCCAAATCCAAGCTCAGAGTCCTTCCCAACTCTTTGGGTCTGAAAAAGGAATACGATCATGCTGTTTATATCTGACAGGTCCCCTTGTAAAAAGCACTTTTAGATGCACGAATGTTTACAGTCTTATCAATTGAAAGAGTGGTATTTTATGCTTTTTTATGGATAATCTTGAGTCAGTGGGGTTCATTTGGGAGCAGCTCCTCTCCGGTACAGTTTGCTAAAATCTCTCGGAAATGACTCATTAGCTGTAAAGATATGATTAAGATGTTTAAATGCATTTTTTTCCAAGTGCCATATACAAAGATGATGATATGTTTGTGGCATTACCAATGAGATAGCAGCATCTATTGCAGTATCTTGATCAGTAAAAATTGTTTGTGGTTTATGTGCAGACATAATCCTAAAAAATGCATTAAAAAGCCATTCAAAAGATTCAGTTGATTCTTCATATAAAAGGGCTGCTCCAAATATAACCATTTCCCTATGATTATTCAAACCAACAAACAATGCCAAAGGCCGATACTTTTTATTTGTTCTATATGTCGTGTCAAAAGACACAATATCTCCATAAATCTTAAAATCTCTTATCATCTTTGCATCGGCCCAAAATATATTCGTTATCAAACCATCATCATCTAATTGTAAAGAATACCGAAAAGCAGGATCTTCTAATATTCTTTTCTCAAAATAATCAATCAAACTATGAGCCACTCCACGTTTCAAACTATTTTTTCTTTTATCCCGAAGATAATTTTTCTGATCTCTCTTTGTGTAACCTAGACAAGATTGCCCTCCAACTTGACGAGCAGAATAATCAAATGAAGCTTTATCATCTAATAAGTCAATTTCATATGCTTGAGCAACTTTTATCTTTCTTTGTGAGGGCAACATATGAGCCAAAGAAGAAGGAACAAGAGGATGATTATGTTTCTCTTCAAACGAAGTGATATGAAACATTCCATTTGACTGGCGACTAACAATAATATGAGCTAAGCACCCCGTTCTAGTTTCATCTCTTTTTTTTTTGAACTGTTGTATCTCTTTTGTCTTTGTTTCTATATCCTTCTTTATAACATGTCAGTTTTCTTGAAGTCACATATCCTTGGATTCTATTTTAGTTAGTATATTCTTTCCTAATACTAAAACCAATTACACCTGCGTATTATTTATAGTATTCATATGCATGTTCATCCGAATCAAACTCCATCCCAAATTTTATAGACACATTACATCCACTTTGGGACTCACTAGATCCAATGTCCATAAATCTAAAATACAAAGAATATAAAAAAGAGAATAATCAGTAAATTCCTATCGTTAAAAAAAAACCGTAATGTGAAAATTTAAAAAGTAACTATATAACAAGTTCAAATAATGAATCACACTACATTTGAAAAAATTATAAGGTGAGTTGGGAAATTAAACGCTAACTCTATGTTTCATACTCGAAATAACTATAAAAGTCTAATTAAGGCATTTTATCAAACATATGATGTACACTTTTTATACATTGACAGATTCATTTATACATTGATAATTGTAGCTTTAAGAAGAGTGTAAAGCAATGAATAATCTGATTTTGTGTTGTCACTTTTCTCCGAGAAAATAAAATTATTCTTCAACTAGTTAAGGAATTTTATCAAACATATGGACACTTTTTATACATTGACAGCAGCTATACATTGACAATTACAGCTATAGGAAGAGTGTAAAGCAATGAATAACCTGACTTTGTGTTGTCACTTTTTTTCGAGAAGATAAAATTATTCTTCAACTGATTTTCTTGTTCTTTGCGATCTTCTGTTGTTGAGCTTTGTGAATGATTTGGTTTCTCGATTTGTGAGTGTTATATCATTCTCCCTTAAAATTTTTTTTCATGGAAAGAAAATCTTTTTCCAACTGAAAATATTTTCCAACAGAAGTCCATTTTTTCGCAACTCTTTCTCAAAGATTAGCATCATTCTCGGATTACCTTAATTTTGGCAAACAAATAAAAGGCAAACCTGATACTTTGATTTAACCATGGTTTAAAGGGCTTTTTAGATTAATTAATTACTAGCCCTTAGATTTATTAGTGGACAACTATCAGCAGATTAGTACTCCACTGGACAAACTGGACACAAACTGTACTGGAGAGGAGCTGCTCCCGGGTTCATAGTGGTTACGTTATATTATGTAAACGTACTATATATTCACTATTTTTAATTACCACTATGTATAACCGTTAGTTAGCTAGCTGACAGCTCAGGCAGTTGACGGTGCCTGCTGTCTGTTTGCTTGGTTATTTTGTTATATCACAACTAATTAATTATTATATGTTATTACACATTAGAAAATTAATAATATTTAATAAAAAATAAAATAAATATTTATGACATATCTGCTTTATCCGTTTCAACCTTAATTTTAATATATCATCTCAATTTAATTATTTTATGTCATATAAGTATTAAAAAATTAATAATATTAAATAAAAAAGATAAAATAGACATAAAATGATAAATTAACTCACATGTTTTAAATTAAGGAAAAATTACCTAAATAAACAACATAAGTTTCTAAACTTCTAAAAATCCCCCACTTCTTAAAAATTACTTAAATCCCAACATTTCATATTTTTTTTACTAATTATGAGGTACAAGTTAACCTTACAGGGGGGTGCGGATAACTAAGCTGATAAATAGATTTATAAATAGATTTAATAGATTTATTATAACTGATGAATCTATTCTATTTTGTGCGTGGTTATTTTTTAGATTTTGTTTTAATAAGTTATTCTTTTTGTGAGATGTATTCATTAATTTAGTTTATTATTTTATCCTGTAGTAACTGCTGAGTTACAAATTTCTGTGTAATAACTTATTCTTTCTGTACTGTAGTGTATATCTAATTCTAGATTTTCTATGTCATTTATTATTTTGTGTTGTTCTTCTCGTAATGAGTATTTTATGTTATATAAACTGTTACATGTACTTTTTTCTAAATTTTCTAAGGTTTTTTCTATCCATATTAACTTTTCTTTTAGATCTTCCATTATTTTTCTAATTCGGTTTCTGTAATTAACTTCGTTATTTAGATTATCTTGGTTTTCTCTAGTTTTTCTAATATCTTCTAACATCCACAATCTTGGTCTGAATAATATCCTTCTGGGTAAATGTCTTCGTATATTTGTGCTGTGGCATTTATCATTTCTATTTCATAGTTTATTTCATAGTTTATTACTTCTTCTAATATCATTTTCTTAATATCTATTATTTCTATATCCTTAAGTATATATAAGACTAAAATTCTAAGGTAGTCTAAATGGGCTATTTTTTAAGATTGATATTTTATAACTATTTGTTTTAGACTTAGTGGTTTTGCATATTTTTAAGAGATTTTATATATTTTTTATTTTCCATGTATTTGTCTATATTTATTTTTATCTGTTTTTCTAGTAACTGTATTTTTCGCGTATCTTTAAAAGTCCTACGTAATTTTAACATAATAAATATTTATAAGAGTAGTTAGGTATGTGTGGTATATAATTTATTCTATCCGTATAATTTTTTCCATATGCTTTTTCTAATATAACTTTTCTTATATCTGCAACATCTATATCTCTAAGTGCATACAAAACAAGTATCTTAAATTTATCTACCATGACATCAGATATATTATCATTCATTATCATAAAATTGCTTTTTCAAAATATTCCCTGCAACCATATACATAATAAAATATAGTCATCTCAGATTACTATATACTAGATTATTCTTAAATAACATGTTCTTCGGTCACTACTAGCATGGTAATTCGGATATTCTCCCTTAAACAGCGCCTCGACTTTGGTTACTCCCCGCCACGGCTTCTTGCCTCATTGGTTTCACCTTTAGGATGGCATAGTTCCTTGGGATTTTTCTCCGTTTCCACTTTGCTAGTAAACTTCTTAACATATTATTTTTCGAATAATTCTACTATAAAGTAACTAATATGAATTTATTTTATCATATCATGATTGTCGGGAATTATGAATTTAGCTATTCATAATAGTAAATAGATATACCTGTTCCGGTAGCTTTGATATTTCTGAGGTTTGTTGTTCCATAGCTTTTTCCATTGCGGTGTATATATTTAATTAACTGGGCTAAATATTTTTGAACTGGGATGGAGAGAGTATTTTTTCTGAATGTAGGAAAGCTTGCCTTTGCAATGCTTCCTGAGTCTTTATTTATAGAATGAGAACTTTACATCCGTAAAACTTAAAAGAAAAAAGACTAACTAAAAGACTTTGGAAAAGTCTTTCCTAACCTACTTTTGAATTTTCTTTCTTTACATTAATGACTTCCTTTGAAATTTTTGCCTCTACATTTAATTATACAATAAATGCTACAAAACTAACATTATCTTTTACGTAACTTTGTAAATAAGTCTTCCGTCTTTCTGTCATATCTGCAAATAAGTCTTCCGTCTATTTTGTCATATCTGTTATATCTCCATTATTGCTCTGTTCTTATCTTTCCAGCTGTCGTCCTTATCTCCTTTTATTCTAACTGTACTGCTGGGACGTCATTATCTCCTCCGTTACATTTTGAACATCTGTGATCTGGGTATTTGTGTCCAATAGTTTTGCAATATCTGGTCAATAATTCTTCTGAAATAAATTTTTCTTTAATAGCTCTGGCGATAGGTTCTGTCTCCGGTTTAAGCAACGTCATAATCCATTGCCTAATTGTTTCCATATCTGTTTCTCGTAGTTCCTTTGAATTTGAATATATCAATACATGGTTTCTTGAATAATAACTCCATATAGGATTTTGATTACAATATGTATTTGCTAGTTCTTGTAAAATCGTAGATAGTCCGATAACTCTTTTATTCGCATAAAATTTTGGTATCTCAATTCTGGGTATCTCTGGCTGTGTACCAATATCTTGCGGTATGATCATATCTCTTGTCATTCCTATTTTTACAACTTGTATAGGTTTCTTAACTTCGTCAAATAATATCTCTGCTGGAGCCGTGTAGATCTTTATAAAAAATAAAGTACCTTTGGTTATTCTTTTAAATATAGTAAATGCATCATATATCTCGGGTATAGTAGATATCTCAGTTCCGTCTGTGGTATATACGGTACTAAGTAATCCATATTCGTAGCAAGTTTTTACTAAGCTGGGTCTAGTTTTTGGTAAGGCAATTAGCTTGTTGTATCCGGTTAATTTCTGGGTTATGTAGTTCGTATCTGGTTCTTGGGTATTTGTAGCTTTTGGGTTGCTATTTAAGAAAGTTTGTACGTTGTAGATATTTTCTATATATGTACGGGCTGTGTAGTTATATGTCTTTTTGTCTTGATTTAGGCTTTCTCGATATGTGGTAACTTGTGGGGGTGTAAACATAGGGTCTTTTGGTATATTTGGTGTATATGGCTTGTCAAATAGCTTATTTAAGTTCATATTTTTTCTAACTCCTTTGCTTGTACCTGCAGAAGTAGATTGATAAGCGTTATGGGTTTTATGGAGTATCCCAACATCTCCTTCTAGCTCTGGAATTTTATTGTCTTCCGATCGACATAGCTCTGCACATTGCTGAGTTAGCTGATTCATAGCTATAGACTTCAGATTATCTTCACTAGTCTTTAGCTTTAGCTTTTCTATCTCAGTACCCATACTGTCTACTTTCAATGAAAGCATAGTCAGGGCGTTGAGTATCTTTTCATGTATATTTTCTTCTATCATTTCAGTTTGCGTAGCTTTGTCTTGATATGTAATCTGCAATAACATTTTTGTTAGTACTGATTACTTCTATTATAAATGTAAAATTCAATATATTTAAAACTAGTCTCCGAATCTCTTTTGTTGTAACTGAATTTTGTATTTTCTTTGTTAGCCACCAGCGTACCTGTGTATTATCTGTCCGCACAATAAATTTGTTATATACAATATATGGCTCAAATGCTAATAAACATTTATATAATGAACATAATTCTTTCCTATTTATTTCCCATTTTATTTCTGTCTCGTTAAACGTACCTGAGTAATATCTACAATGGTGTTCTATTTTTTCTGCTTCATATCTATATTTAAGTACTCCGCCGTAACTATATTCACTGGCATCTGCTTCTACTATATATGTAAATTTTTTATTTTCATCCGGAAATTGTAATTTTGGTAAATCTTTACAAAGTAATTTTATTTTTTGAACTTGTTTTTTATCTTCTTCATTATAATTATATTCTATATCCTTTTTTAATTTTTTCTGTAGGGGTTTTAGGTTTTCTGCTAATTTTGGAATATATTCTCTTACTTGGTTTACTAATCCTAAAAATGATTGTAATTTCTTTTTTGTATCTAATTCTTCTTTTGAATTTATTATTTTTTGTACTATATGTTGTTGCATTTTTACTCCACTTTTATCTATTTGTATTCCTAAAAATTCTATCTGGTTTTTCATAATTTCGGCTTTCTTTTCACTTAGACTTATTCCTGAATTTTCTATTATATCTGTAAATTGTTCTAATAATTTTATATGTTCTTCTTTAGTTTTTGTATATAATAATATATCATCTATGTATACTATGCAATTAGGTAATTGTTTAAAATAATTATCCATAAAATGTTGATATCTACCTGGTGCATTTTTATATCCAAAGGGTAATACATTCCATTCGTAAAATCCTTGTGGTACCGTAAATGCGGTTAATTCTTTAGATTCTTCTTCTAACTTTAGATGGTAAAATCCTGATTTACAATCGAATTTGCTAAAATAATTATATCCTTGGATTTGTCTTATTTTTAATATCTTATTTGGTATCGGGTAATTATATGTTATAGTTTTTGCATTTAAATTTCTATAATCAATAACCATTCTACTTTTTCCTCTTTTTTGTTCACTATGTTTATTTACTATAAATGCTGGACTATTATGTTTACTATTACTTTTTTGTATATATTGTTTTTCTAATAATTCATCTATATGCATTTTAAATTCTTTTAAATCGTCAAAATTATATGTTAATGGTTTTTGGGTTATTATACTGTTTTTATCTATTAATTCAATTTTTATGGTAGTTTTATGTTTTTCCCATCCTTTTAGTGGATCTTCGCTATATAATTGTTCTAATTTTTTCTTAACTATTTCTATCTTATTTATTGAAAATATAGTTATTTCTGTTTTATTTATTGAAAATACTACTAATTCTATTGTATCTTCAGCAGTTTTTATATTTTCTAACTTTTGTGTAATTTTTTCACTTCCTTTTATCCAGTCAGTTTTCTTTCTGATTTTATTACTAACTCTTTTTGCTCTTACTTTTTGTTTACATGGTGTTGTGAACCACCAATCGTTTCTAGTTATTATATGTGGGTATAATTTATCTAAAAATGACATTCCTAAAAGTATATCTTTTGATGTTAGTTCATAATTATAAATTTCTTCTATTGTCAATATCTTATCCCATATTTGTGCTTTTACATTCCTAGCTTTGTAAGTAATTAAGCTTCCTTCATTATTAAATCCTTTAACTATTATTGGTATTTTTAATTTATCCCATTTACTTTCTGGTAAGCAATTATATCTACATAAATTAGCTTCTGCTCCTGTATCTATCATAGGCGTATAATATCTACTATAATATCCTTCCACTACTATCTTCATTAATACATATATTTTCATTTTATGTTAAGGCTCTTCTTAAGAATAATCTTTCCCTATTATATGTTATGGCTAATTGTGCATGTTCTATATTATATGGTTTTACTTGTTCTAACCATTTTATTCCTAATATTATATCTGCTTTTTGCATTTCTTCTTTTACCTCAAATTCTATTTTTATTTTTCTAATTCCTCCTATTATTATTTCTTTTTCTGCTATATCTTTATTATTTATTAGACTTCTCGGTAGATCTGGGCATATATCATTATCAGTTTTTATTTCTTCATTTTTTACTAGATATTTTGCTATATAATTTTCTTCTTGTCCTGTGTTTAATAGTATTAAATGTTCTTTTTCATTTATTTTTCCTGTTATGTAATATTGATTTAAATTACTTATTGAATTTGTTTCATAACTTGTTCTTTTTGATGAGCTCGATGACTCTGGTTTTTCATTAGCTATTCTTTTCGTTGTACTTATTCTATCATTTACTATTTCTAAATTTTCTTCTATATCTATGTCTCTATAGCTATAATCATTATAATCTATTGTTTTTACAATTTGCTCAAATGGGCTATCTATTTGTATTTTATTAATTTTATTTTTCCCTGTTATTTTGTGTTTTGTTGTTAATACATATAAATTTTTACATCTCGCTGTAAATATTTTACTTCCTGGGGTTAATTCTATTCCTGATATCTTCCAATATAATACTAATGATTTATCTATATTTCTATCTGTTACTGCTACTGAATAATTTGCACTTATTATAAATTTAAATTTTTGGTATATTAAATTTCCTTTTACGGCAGTTATTATACTTTTTTCTATAGGTTTTATAATTCTATCATCTGCTAAATATAATTCTATCGGTGTATCTATTCCTTCTCTAAAACATGCTTTTATTAATATTTCTGTACCTCCGAGGTGTACGTATTTTATTGGATCTCCTTTACTTTTTATATCATTTATTTCTTTATTAATTATCCTTTTTGTTACTAGTGGTATACTAGCTTTTCCTTTTGCATATCTACAATCTATTACATGTTCTTTTTGACATACTACATAATATTCATCTTTTTTCCTACTAAATATATTTTTTATTGTTGGTATTTTAAATATTTTTTCTACACTTAAATCTAACTCTTTTCCTTTTATTTCATCAAATATATTACTGTCAAATATTATCTTTTGTTCTGTTCCTTCGTCATTTAAATATTCTTCCTTTGTTATTATTTTTACATCTTCTTCAGTCATTTGATTCATCTATCTCACTATCTATTTCAATATCTGTTTCGTTTTCTGAAATTTCATATATACTATCTTCACTTTCTAATTCATAATCTATATAATCTATTTGCATATACTCTGTATTTTCTATTTTTATTTCGGATATTTGTTTATTTTTTGGATTTTTAGGTAATTTACAATCTCTAGCTAAATGTCCTAACTTTCCACAATTATAACATGTACATTCTTTTATAGATTTTTTCTTTCTATATGGTCTTTTATTTTTATAATTTTTAACATAATATCTTTTTCTTGGTTTCTTATATTTATATTTTGATTTTTTATATTTCTTATATTTCTTATGTCTTTTTCTTTTCTTATAATATCTTTCTTCGCATCCAAATTGAGGTGCTATTTTATTCTTGCAACATGCTAAATTTCTTATTAATGTTTTTTCCATTTTTAATTCTTCTCTATATTTTTCACATAGTTTTCTATACCATTGTTGTAAAAATTTTATTCTAGCTCCTAATGTATCTACTATTTTTGCTTCTTCCCAACTTTTTATTATTTTTGAACTAAATGGTTCGGGTAATTTGTTAAAATACAATTTTCTTATTTCTTTACTTTCTTCTATATTATATGCTCCTTTATAATAATATTCTTTAAATGCGCAAGTATATTCATCTATATAACACATATTACATATTGTTAATTTTATCATTAAATTCCTGTTTGTATCTTTTTCTTCATCTTGTTCTTCTTCTAATGTTGTCACACTACCAAATTCATCTTTTATAGCTGTTTCATATTTTTTCAATAATTCTATAGGTGTTAATTTAGTTGTTGTTGATGCTGCTCCTTCCATAGGTTTATTAGCTCTTAATACTTTCTTACTATTTTCAGTTAAATTTGTAAACCATAATTTTACTGATCCTATTAGTGTTTTTTCTATGTATTCTGGTGCATCTGTTATGTTTATATTATTGTCTAATAATTGTTTTGTCATATATCCTACCCATAATTGTATTGTTTTTTCTGTATCTATTACACAGTCTAGATCTAAAAAGTTATAATTTTTATTAACTATTTGTTTTGGTGTCCATTTATCATATTCATTATATCTTTTAAATTTATTTTTGTAATATATAGGTTTTCTTATTTCTGTTGTTTTGGGCATTAAATTTTCATCTTCTTTTTTGTCAAGAGTATTTATTTCTGTATTATTATTTTCTAAGTTTTCTTGATTAATTTTTTCTTGTTTTTCGTTAATTTCTAAATCTTTTATATTTGTTAATATTTCCGTATATGTTTCACTATCTTCTGAATCATAATTATCCGTTTCTTCTACTTCTATATTATTTATTTCTAATTTCTCCTTAAATTGGTTTATTTCGTTTATTAATTTTTGTTCTTTATCTATTTCTTCTTTTTCTTTTTGTCTTTGTTCGTATAAATCTTTTAGCATTTGTAATTCTTTTTCTAATTCAGCAATTCTACTATTTTTAGTTTCTTCTATTTTTCGTATTTCTTCCGTAGATTGTTGTTTAATTTTTTCTATTTCCTTTTTTCTATCTATCTCTTCATTTTCTTTTTCTATTCTTACCATTGCTGTTAATTTATCTTCTAATTTTAATTCTTCTTTTTCTAACATTAAATATAAATGTTCTCCTATTTTCTTATACCTTCTTCCTAGATTAGAAAATACTATTTTTATTTTTGTACCTTCGTGATTTTCGTATATTTTTTCATCTATTATAAATTCTTCTTTATTCATTTTATTGTGAATAGTTCATGTTGACATATATATTCTAAACTATCTATTTGAGATTCTAATTTTGATATTTCATCTTTTTGTATATTTATTGAATTTTTACTAACTCCGGCAAATATATTATAATGTAATCTTTCTTTTCTTATTTTTAATTCTTTACGTTTTTCAGAGATAAATTGTTTTAATTCTTTGTATTTTTGCTCTTTATTCATTTGAATTGTGTTTGTAATATTTTGGTGGATATCTAAATCTAATTTTATCATAATTAGGTGGTATATGTCTCATTCTTCTGGATTTTAAATGGATTATTAATTTTGCTTCAATACTAGATATTAATGTAATTAAATAAGCTAATCTTTGTGGATTTTCTTTTGTTTTATTTAAACTTATATATTCTGAATAATTACTAACTAAATTTTCTTTTATTTTTCTAAAAGCTTCTCTATTTTTAAATGGTCTTCTCATAATTGATTTAATAAATAACTAGATTTAACTTAACTAATTTAAATCTAACTAAATCTAACTCTAACTTAACTAATTCCAACATATATATACCAAAAAATACTCCACATCTCCTCTTTGAATGGCGCAAAATCTGGCCATTTCTATCCATCTTCTCCATCTGATTCAAAAAATTCAATCAAGGTAATTTCCCCCCATAAAATCAGCTTCAATTTATTTAATTCCTTTTTTACTTTTTTTTTTCAAAATTTTTTTGCCACAAGTAAAGCTATTTGAAAGTTGAGTATTTGGTAGAGAGATTTCTTCAATTTCACCTTTTTTTTTCTTCATTGTTTGAATTATTAGCATGAATAGAGAGTCTGGACCTTCTTTTAGTCTTGGGATTTCTCAATTAGAATGTTTCAAAGAATCTCAAGAGTTGTAAACTTTGTTCCGGGAGATTTTGATTATGAAATTGATGGTTTTCATGAAAATAGGTCAAAATATAGAAATGATCCCCAAAGTATGAAGAAATTACGTCAAAAGTTTGCTAAGAAGGACAAGAAAAAAAAGTGGTTCTAAGAAAAGAGGACACAACAGTCTTGAAAGTAAAGCTTCCATCAAGAGAAGAAGAGTTGTTGAAGAAATTTGTAGAGATGAGCTTTCTAAGGTAATTACATGTACAGATTTGTTCAATTTTAGGCCGAGATACATATTTTGTGATAGATGATACGTTTGAAATTTATTTTTTATCTGGTGCTTTGTTGCTAATAATTTATATGTATCTTGTGATTTATTTTGATATTGTAATTAATATAACAAAAGATACAAGTTTCTTATTATTAGATACATGTTATGTTGTCTTGTATATGTGAGTTATTATTAATGATTTGATATGTATCTATTGGTGTTTAAACTTGACTGAAAATTATAGTATAAGAGATACAAGGTATGACTTCATAGATACATTTTATGTTAACTTGTATCTGGCACTAACTGTTAATTGCTTGAAATGTGTCTAGTGTTGTTTAATTGTTATTGAAAGTTATATAACAAAAGATACAAGTTTTTTGTCATTAGATACATGGTATGATGTCTTGTATCTGTGAGTTGTTGTTAATGATTTGATATGTATCTATTGGTGTTTAAACTTGACTGGAAATTATATTTTAAGAGATACAAGTTATGACTTCATAGATACATGTTATGTTAACTTGTATCTGGCACTAACTGTTAATTGTTTGAAATATGTCTAGTGTTGTTTAATTGTTATTGAAAGTCATATAACAAAAGATACAAGTTTCTTGTCATTAGATACATGTTATGTTGACTTGTATCTGGTACTTACTGTTAATTTCTTGAAATGTATCTAGTGTTGGTTTAATTGTTATTGAAAGTCATACAACAAAAGATACAAGTTAATACCAACATACATACATGTTGTATTAACTTATATCTAAAGTATGCTGTTATTAGGGTATTTATTGTTATTGTAATATCTTAATGTAGAGTTGTTGCATATAGACTAATTTTTTCATTATTATTTCTTTTTGTTTTAGGAATTGAGTTATGTTATAAAGGAAATTCCAAGTCATCCTCTTAGATTTGTAAGTTTATTCAATTTAAGATTTAAGGATGAAATTAAAGAAGTTGTTGGGCAAGAAGTGTTACACTAATTTGAGAAGACTATTTTCGGATATTATCTCAACATACATATTTCTAATTATATTAGAAAAATAACAAAATATATTCTTATGCTCGAAATCGAGCAACCAAATCAAGAAGAGATACATGTTTTTGTCAAAGGTCAGATCCTTAGATTTTTCATCAATGAATTTGCTTTGATTACTGGCTTAAACTATTTTGGTAGTGTTGATGATTTCAAATATGAAGATTCTTCTCCGAGTAGGCTTATGAAAAGGTATTTTTCACAATCAACCAATGGTGTAGATAAGGAGGCATTGGTGGAATATTTTCTGAAGGGAAATTTTGAAAACAAAGAGGATGCCCTCTAGATGGCAATCCTATATTTCATACACACTTTTATCTACTCACAGCTGAAGCTTCTCTCGTGCCATTTTATGATTTCAAAATGGTTGAAGATGGAAAATATCAATTCTTTCCTTGGGGTAAAGTATCTTTCTCCAGGTTGATGACCTCACTTAGGCAAGAATTTTCAGTGGAGAAGCAACTTTATAGGTTAGGTGGTATCCCACAGGTTCTTAATGTGTGGATGTTTGAACTTTGTTCAAATGTTTAATCCAAAGTTACTGTTAAGGAGGAAAATAACATACCTCGCATATTGAATTAGAAGGTTGTTGCAGTCCGACCTCAGTTTAATCAGTTTATGACAGGAATGTTTAGCAAGGTACGATAATGATTGAACTTTTTTCATACATTGCATTATAGTATTTGTAGTTTTAATTGTGATAATATTTAATGGATAATTTTTTTGTACATAGTATTCATATGCCAACATTGTTTCTACTGCGGATGAGTTTGAAAAACTTGATTTGGCACGCACTAGTTTTGCATCTAAACAGCATGGTACATCTTCGATGCCATCGTCATCTAAAAATCAAGATCAGAGGAGTTACAACGTCAATGTACCCCAAGTTACCAAAGATCATGAAAGTTTTGATGACTTCAGTTCTACCCCTCCAAAATTTTTGATGAGGCAGGCGATACATGTATCTCGTAAAGTATCTAAACCTATGACAAAGACTGGAAAAGATGTTCCGACAGGAAGAAGATCAGATCGTAAAAAACAAATGCAGTTGCGAGACGCAGAAAAAAAAATAGACAACAGGTATTTTCCTTATCAACATATTTTATATTTTTCTCATAATAAAAATGTTTCTATATCGTGTTATTTTTCATGCTTAACAAATACTGGCGAAACAAGTAGATATGAAAGAAAAAAATAAATTTGATGTTGATTCAACATCCACATTAAACAGGAAAGACCTTGTGGTTAAAGCGGACCTACATTCGTTAGAGTCCGAAATGAAGGCATACATGAAGACATACATAAGGATCTACAATTTATTGCTGTATAAATTTATTAATTGTATGCATTTTAACTAATCAACTTGAATATTTACTAGATTGACCAAAAATTCAAAGATTTGGGGCATCTGATGAATGCTAGATTCACTGAAGTTTTGAATTCATTGGAGCAGAAAAATGAGACTGTGAAGCAGGTAAGATGCTTTAAAACAACACACATTTATTAATGAGTATATTAAATTTATTCATGCCTCTCATCCTTCAATTTTAGTAAAAAATTACAAAACAAAGCTCGAAAGAGGCTACACATTCATATGATGTTGCTGATTTTGAATGCCATACTAATCCCGTCAGTCCACATTGTGTCTAAAAAAAAAGAGAAAATGGAGGTGCCCATTAACAAATATTTACTATTTGAAATATCTTATAAAAATGTTTATATATATCAAGATGTACTTACTTCTCAAAGGTAGTAATTAACTAATTATATTATATTAAACTTTTTTTATTCTCTGATAAAACATCTGCAGGAAATTATTGTAAAACAGAGCCGACAAGAATGTGATCCTTCAGGTGCCGTTGTTGATGATGCAGGACCTACGAGTACCGATAGTGTAGTGAAAGAAACTGATAAACCGGTTGAAATGGAGGATGATAAAGCCAACCAAGCACCATCATTTCTCAAGAAGGGTGAACAACATGAAAAGGTAATAAACATTCATTATGTGTTTTCTAATTAACATGACTATTTTTGCATGCTTGAAATGATAAATGTAAATAAGTCATATATGTAATTAACATTTACAAATCTTGTACAGTTTAGTTAATTTAGTAGTAAGAATCTAATTCACTAAAAAAAATGAACACAGTTATGTTATTAATATTTCAAATTAAAAATAAAGTTTACATACAAGTTAAAACACAGTTGAGATACAAGTTTGAATAAAACTGAGATACAAGTTAAAATACAGTTCAAATACAAGTTAAAATAAAGTTCAGATACAAGTTAATACAAAATTTATATACAAGTTAAGTTAAGTTTAGATACATGTTAAACTAAAGTCTAAAGACAAGTTAAATTAAACCTGAAATACAAGTTAAAATAAAGTTCAGATACAAGTTAAAATAAACTTCAGATACAAGTTACTACTTATTGATAAAGTTAAAAAAAGTGGACTTTATTTATAATAAATTTGTTAAGGTTTCAAATCATTTTTAGGATGTTGGAATTGAGAAGCAGAGTGACATAGCTGTTGAAGAAACTCAGCCGCTTGAAAGTATTATTCCAGGTCGAGAACATGATTTGGTATTGACATTTACAAGCCTTCACCAACAACTCTAGCAGAGTATGAGATTAGTGACACCGCGATTTTGTCTATTTTTTCTACACCACAAAAGAATGTGTCGGCTAATAAAAATGCACCTGCACCACGCTCAAGAAAGCCATCAAAGATTTATTGTTCTCCTTTTTTGACCCATTTTGGATCAAGTTCTAAAGGAAAGAAAAAGTTGGCTTCTAAAGAGAGAAAAAAATTTCCATTCGAAAGTTATTACATTACTGGAGATTCACCTACTGCAGAGATGGAAATATTTGAAGAATGGATTCATGATGGCCTATACAAGCAACAGACGAAAAAGTAAGCAACACGTCTTATTCTAAATCCACTAGTAATATACAACTTACTATTTAATTATTTTTTTAAATCAACTGTACTTTCATGTTACAGGAAAGATAATGACGATCACTACAAGGTTAATTGTTCAACACTTGGATTTCGTCAACTAGATTTCCTAGTTGCTTTTCCAAAATTCAAGAACTGGTTTTACTTGATGTATCAACAGAACAAGTGCAGGAATGATGAGGTATTACCTTCATTTTTTCTTAAAAACTTTATTTAAGCTGATTTTCAATAGTAAATAGTTTTCGCATTGTGTGATTTCTACAATGAAGTATTAAAGTCTATTACATGAGTTACATTTACTGCACAAGTTGAAATAACTTTTTAGGATAAACATAGTGCTAACAAAACTTGTTTTTTTTTTTGTAATATTTGCATCTTTACTGTTAGTAAAGATACTTGAAATTTTTTAGCCAAAAGTACTTTGTATTTGATACATCAACAACAACAACAACAAACTCAATATATTCCCACCTAGTGGGGTCTGGGGAGGGTAGAATGTACGCAATCCATACCACTACCTCTAAAGAAGTAGAGAGGCTATTTTCGATAGACCCCCGACTCAAGACATAGGACAATATACAAAAACATCCAAAGCATGAGACGTGATAAAACTAACATAGATACAACATCCATAAAATAATGTACATTACCAAACAAAAGACACCAAAACCCTACTAACTACGGACTATGATTCATCCACCCACCTTGTATTTGATACATAATAACAAAAAATGTTTCATTCTATATGAATATATATGTTGTTTATTTGTTGATCTTACAGTTACCAGTATTTATAAAGTTATTACTTTAGATACATAATCAATAATTTGTACCTAATTACTACTTATTACAGTTGATTACTATAACATACCACTTTATTACAATTTGAACAACATTTGGATGTTATTATGTACTATTTGAGGAAGAAGTACAAGAATACGAATTTTCCAATCAGCAGATACACTACCACAGATTATTTTTTCAAAGTGTACATCGATAAGACATATGTGGATTACTACAATTCAGACGTTGCTAAGGATCTTGCAACTCAAGATGCATCTGCCAGAACTGATGAGGTTGCAGATATGGAAAAGTCACTGATTAACACCATCAAAGGATTGAGTACGTGCACAGGTCAGCGTTGACATATGGTTAATAATGTATTTGTCCCAATTAACTATGATAGCGCCTTTCATTGGGTATTGACAGTCATTTCTTTAAAGGATCGATGTATTCTTATGTATGATTCAATGGCTTCTTCACGAAAATAAACAAACAAGTGAGATTGAAAAGTTGGCTGTAATGATTTTGACTTACCTTCAGTACTGTAAGTTTTTTGAGCACAAGGTACCCACTGACTGGACTGCACTGAAATCACACGAGGAAAAGTCCGAACGGGATCCATTTCAAGTGGAATATGTATTTGAGATAGAACAACAAGATAGTGGAAGCTTGTACATATTACATTATATTTTTGTTTGTTTTCATTACCGTACTCATGTATATTGATGTTTTTAACTTAATTATTATTTGGAATGCAGGGATTGTGGTGTATTTATGGCTGTTTATGTCGGGTATCTGAGTGAGGGATTAGGCATTCCATGTTCGGGTATTGATGCTCAATACCATCGTCTAAGATATGCTTCTCTTTTGTGCAAGTATGGGTCTGAAAATGCAGAGAACAGATACTTTAGTGAGAATGATGATCCACCAAGGCCAAAGAGCAAGTTCACACACAAAAAAAAAGACAGTGTTTTCCATATTAAGTAGTTGTTTATTTGTTTGCTTGTTGGATATTACAAAACTAGGAAGTTGATAGAAACATTAATGATTTTTTGATGATGTTGGTAATGTTAGGTATTGATACATTATGTTTTTTTAATGATTAAATAGTTTTATTTTGTTATCCATTATAATGCAATGCTAAAGCATTTCATATATATATTTATGTATCGAACTACGTTATTCTAGCACTTTCTAAAGACATAGTATTAGAAAAATATTTTATAACATTTTACAATCATATGTATCTAATATAATGAAACATAAATTAGAATATAATGGTATTAACCTTCACAATATTACATTATTTAGTATCTACAACAGTTTTTTGTTCCAACTAATACCTGTTGTCTCTAAAATGCATAACAAATTATAGCACAACTTAATGGTACTATATCAAAAAACTAATGACATTATACTATAGAAGTGAAACTTTAATCTTGTATCTATAAAATTAATTGAGAAACATCTTATTAAATTATATGTATCTAGTAAAAAAAATACATATTTTACTATATAAATGTAAATAACAAAACATTACATTATTATGTTTATATAACCATTTTTATTTACTCAGAATACATGTTTGCCTTCAACCTGACTAACATATTATATCAAAACTTATAGTCCTACATGATACAATTATATTTTACAATTATTACAAATTGTGCTAACTTGTATCTACAAATTTATGAAAGATACATCATATAAAAGTATAAATCTTTACAATCTTTTACTACAGTATAACAACTACAATAACATTATCAGTTCAACATTATCTTAATTTCTAAATGATATTTCACGATAATTTCAATCTCCAAAAAATAAGGGTAAATAATTAACAAGGAGCGAAAACAACTATTTATTACAGAAACTATTTTTCTTAATATTCTTAAAAAACAACAATGTCATCAATTAAAACTTCGCATTAAAAAGGAAAGAAATTCAACTAGAAGATAACAAATTATTCCACATTAAAAATCAGTCAACTGCATGGTCAATCCTCCTTTGGAAAGAAGTTACAAGTACGCTTGTTGTGACCTGTATAACCACATCTCCCGCAATAATTACTACTCGATGTCATAGTTTCACTTGATTTCTTATGCCTGTTTTTCTTTGGCCTTCCGGGTTGACGTTTTTATTTTGGTGGTAACACAACTTCGTCCATAACTTCTTGTGGCACAATCTAGTCCTTATTATCGTGCATTGGAAATATAGATTCTTCATACGTCTTCCTTAATGTTTCAGAATAATAAAACTCTGAGCAATAAGGCTTCATATCAACTATATGCTTTTTAATACTGCAATCGCGTGTTCACATGTTATCTCGTCCAATTGGAATCTACCACAAGAGCAAGTCCTCCTATCAAGACATACTATGTACTTCCTCCCTTCATTATAAACAGAATATACATATGTTGATGACGCACTAACCTACAAGATTAGTCATAATATGTTTACACATAGATCCATATTGTTCTTTTTTAGAATATTTTGTTTAAATTCAATAAAAAGATTGATTAAGTTATTGTAACATTTTCCAAAACAACATTTTAAAAACAACTAGTATCCTGTATTATGAATCAAACATTCTATAATATGTAAAACAAAACAAAACATCAAAACTAACCTTAAGCCTTGTAGATTTTGAAGTATTTAGCTGAAGAATTCCTTCAAATCTACTACCAAGTGGTATGTTTGCATACAATGCTCTTTCTCTATTCTTGCAATTCCACTTTCCAAACAATTTCCTAGCCTGCTCCAAAAGTTCTATTATCCGCAACTCACGTGCTAGCTTCAATTTATCATTTATGCACTCCGCTATATTTGAAGTCATCATTCTACCACGATTAACTGGTGCATACACGCGTACCCACTTTTCAAATCCAGAATCCTTAAGATAAGACTTTACCCTCTTATCAATCTTCCCAACTTGATTCCAAAGAAAATCAAACTCATCTTTGCGGTAAGCCTTGGCCATAACATAGTAAATATCGCTAAGTCTATCTTTACTCTTCCTGAAGTTTGTGCAAACATTCTTCCACAAGTTTCAAATGCATACTAGGTGTGGCACATTTGGATATACAACACTCACAACCTTTATTATGCTTTCATGACGGTCAAATACAACACATATACTATCGTGCTCTCCAAAAGCAATTCTGAAGTTCTCAAAAAACCAAGTCCATGAATTATCATTTTCACTATCAACAACACCATACGCAATCGACAGAATGCGTCCTACAATTTTAATAATATAAAAAATTAATTACTCAGATACAAGTAAGCGATTTCTCAAACTAAAAAAATAATTTAACAAAAATTATGATCTTAATTACATCACAAAAATAAATATACATACAAATAAATATAAATTACCTGCTCCATCAAGAGTGCTTGCGGAAACAAATGTACCTTTATATGCTCCACTCAAATCCGCACCATCAACCACAACTACAGGCCTGCAATACTCGAATCCACTCTTCAAAGGTTGCAATGCAACGAACAAATACATAAACTTATTATCCTCGGATTTATGCATTCTAATATGTGAAGCTGGATATACGGAATTTAACATGTATACATATCAAGCCATTTGTCGATAACCATCCACAGGTTTTTCCCTTAACATCTCAATCGCACGTTCTTTAGCCCTCCAAGCCTTCTGATAGTTAATGTCTACACCAAAAGCATTTTTAATATCTTTGATTATATCATTCAGGGTGTGTATTCTCTTATAGTTGACAAGTTTTGGTGCAGCAAAATCACTAACAAACCCAACTGTAGCTTGAAGTTGAGTAAAAACACAGTCTTTCAATGGGCATGTGTGAACATCTTGGAAAAATCTAACTTATATCTTCGATTATATCATTCGGGGTGGGTATTCTCTTATAGTTGACAAGTTTTGGTGCAACAAAACCACTAACAAACCCAACTGTAGCTTGAAGTTGAGTAAAAACAAGATCTTTCAACGGGCATGTGTGAACATCTTGAAAAAATTTAACTTTAAATAGTTTTGTACCCCGACGACATGATGCTTTAAAGATCCAAACACAATCCTCTAAACGGCATTGTAGGACAAAGCTGAATCAATGAAAACAAAAGTTCAAATTATTTTTCTTAATAAATATAGAAAAAATATATTTCTATATTCATTAACAATATTGACTACTTGTATAACATGTATGTAGAAATGTTACAACATGCATCTATGGCATTAATATGTATCTAGGACATTCATGATATATATGTGAAAATAAAACACATAGAGAGACATAATTAAACATTACTTCATAAACTGAGGTACAAGATGAGCAACATGTATTATTTTCATAACAAAATATATCTCGGCATAAAACTTGCTCAACATGTATCTAGAAAATTTACAACATGTATCTAGTACATTTATATGTATCTACAACATTTCATATAACACACAACAAGAAATATAATTAATCATAACTTCATAAAATGAGATACAAGATTAGCAAAATGTATCATTTTCATAACAAAATGTATCTCGGCGTTAATAACACAAAAACACAAAAAATAATTTGTAAAATAATTATCAACCAAACATTGAATACAAATTTAAATTAACATCCACAAAATTACCAATACCTGCTACAAAAAAAACATAACATACCTTTTCTTGTCCGATTTTTTGGCATAGTAATTAAAGGAATGCTCAATTGCGAATCACGCCATAACCGAAATGAGAGTACACTTGTCCTTGTATATTTGTCCAACCTTAACATCACTATGCTTGCAATCAATAATGATCTTATTCCCTTTGCTATCCAACAAAGGCATAGGAGAAGTAGAATTAGATTTATAACTAATTATTTCTTGAACTATTTCAGATGGACTTTCCAAACACATTACAACACCAACTTTCCCATCAAAAAGCATTTCACTAGAAGACTTATCTAACGTAGTGATGATAAGAGGATACGTTCCAAATCCATGCTCTGTTTCTTTAATTTTAACATACAATTTCACACTCATTTCGTTATGAATGAACAACGGACAAGCATTTCCTTCAACAATGTAACGAGCTTGAATTTTTTTCCTTGTTTCATCGATTTACAGTTCTCCCGCAATTGTAGAAATTAGTTTTTCGTAAGTAACATGTTCACTGACCACAATTCCATCACTCTTATAACCAACATACTCGATTTCGTTAACCCAAACATTGGAATGACGTAAAAGTACCAAAATATTCATATCAAACAAACGAAATTAACAAATCAAATAAAAAAATGGTGTGTTTAATCTGAACAAGAAGAAAGAATATTTTTCAATTTCAAAAATATATTAAAACAATATTTACATTTTAACGAAGTGGAGTAATAAACTGATTTCCATTAATTGTGGGATTTGATTTTGTTTTTTACCTTAATTAGTTAGCTTAAATGCTGATTTAATGCAAAGTTATCTGTTACATTCCTTAAAACGTGCTGATTTAGTTAATTAATACATGTATCAATAGTATGTATCTAATGTGATTAATTTGTATCATCAGAAGTCAAATGTTGGGATTTTAGGAGATTTTGAAAAAAGTTGAGATTTTTAGTAATTAATAGTAAACATGTCGTTATATAAGTAGTTTTTTACTTAAATTAATTCAACATCTTATATGAGGCCCAATTAATTTTTTTTCACAAGTATTTTTTATAGCAATTTTTCTATATCACTTCTAATTAGTTATTATGAGTCATTTAAGACATGTCTGTTTTGCTACTTCAATCGTAATATTTGGTTGACTCTCAAAATTAAAGCAGTGTCACTTAAATTATAATAGAATAAAAAGTATTATAGATCATAATAACTAAAAACTTAAATTATTTTTTAAATATAAATTGACTATTAATGACACAAAAGTTTAAATAAGGAGAGTATTATAAATTACAATAGCTATCAGCTTAAAATAGTAAATTACAATGCCAAAAAAGTATTATAAATTACAATAACTAATAGTTTAAAAAATTTAAAAACATACTAAAAATAAAATTGATTATCTAAATTTTATTTGTGTCACATAAATTGACATAAAAATAATATATATTAGGCTCGTGCTAGCACAGCCCCCTGGATATCTAGTTTTGTATATATGCACGAAAACAAGGTTCAATCAAAAGAACATTGAAGACGCCTGGATTTTATATGTTGGATCTGCCTCTAAAAGTGTTTGACATATATTGATAGGATTACGTTTCAAGAACGTCGAGGATGACTGGTAGTAACATCCCGAAAATCACTCTATGATCTTAGTATTCTATAGATGAGTTTACTCTTCAAAAATCAGATATTGAGTCCCTCAAATCAAACCAAATCATTTAGGATGCCTTTCGGTACTTAAAGTAAGATTTTAAATGTCGAAATAAGCCCATGCGCTATGCACAAGAATCTACTCCTTAAATCCCCATGCCGCGGAGCATGGGAGAGAAAATCACTGGAAGATTCCCGTGTAGGGTGGTTCACCACATGGCCATAGGTGGAGCTGTAGGCCCCGTCCATAGAAACCCCCTCCCCAATGTAATATTTTTGATTTTCATTTTATTTTTTGGGTACAAAGGTGATACGGTATGGAACAATGATGAAAGAGTAAGGACTTGGATTTTTGAATTTTTCATATTGATATATTTTAATCATTTTACCCCTTTTCATAGTTGCTATGTGATGTTTTTGGGGTGTGGGTATGGTTGGTACGATTTCCAATGCATTATAGTGCGATTTCTACGAGTTTGTGAATTTTGGAGGTTAAAAATGCTTTATTGTTGACTTTGATCATTATTTATTATTTTGTGCGTCGGATGACTAAACAAACTGCGCTAGATATCTAAAACATCGATTTTGGGTTAGTAGTTTAGTTGGCTAATTTTATGATGTTTATATCTTATTTTGATTCTCGATTTTGAAAGTTACGAAATTAGGTTTTGGGGGTCAATTTTGTGAAAACAATCTCTTTTAAAAAATATGACACCGTCAT
This sequence comes from Capsicum baccatum var. pendulum, assembly GCA_030864225.1. Classification (NCBI taxonomy): domain Eukaryota; kingdom Viridiplantae; phylum Streptophyta; class Magnoliopsida; order Solanales; family Solanaceae; genus Capsicum; species Capsicum baccatum. The sequence continues at coordinate 99,185,398 of CM061551.1, forward strand.
TGAGTTCAGAACTATAAAACCCTAAATATTTCTACCTTAGTCCAGCCCTTAGTACGTACTTGAAGCACTAAGAACCTGAAAGTAAAGCTAAGAGTTGAGGGACTTAGTCATTTTGACTCCTTTTAAACTTCGAAGATTTTTAAGTTGACCTTCCCGGCTCCGAGATAATGATTTTTGAGTTAAATTATTTTCATGGGTGAAAATAGCATGTCTCGGGTAAGTTTCGTAATTTTCGGATGAGGATTGAATTATATTCGAATTGGCAAAATAGTAGCTCACTGCAATTAGGCCGTATCACGGTGAGTATCATGGAGATAAGACCACCGCATTGCGGTGGATGACAAATCGACATTTGTCAGTTTCCAGTAGCTCATCGCGATTGCACCGCATTACGATGAGTATCGCGATGAGCATGCCATTACGTTGCGATGAGGCCTGAATCGATAATTGTCACAATCTAGTGAGTCACTGCGATTCCACCACGCTGTGGTGGGTATCTTGATGACTCACTCACCGCATCATTGTCGGGCCTTAATCGGCGTTGCAGTTGTGGGATTTTAAACCCCAAGGGCAATTTTATCTTTCATCAAGCCCCCAAATCGTGTAAACAGAAGATTAATCTTAATATTGAGCAAAATATGCTCATTGTTCATCAAATTCCCCTCAATTAAAACCCTAGACTTCAATATTCAACTTCAAGAATCCCCAAATTCAACCATTCTTTTCCCAAAATAGTTAAAAATTCAAGTTTCTCAATTCAAGAATTCCAAGAATTAACTTTCAAGAGCACAAATAGGATCTCAAAACCAAGATTCTTCATCTAGTTTATCAATTAAGGTATGCGGGGTTATGGACAAGGGTAATCCTTTCACCCTTATGCCCAAAACTAGTTTTCAATTACATATTTACTAGATTTTGTGTGATTACACATGAATTTCAGTTTAGGATTTATACCCCTCTATTACTGTTTGAGGATTATGGGATTTGAATGATTAAGATGTTAAATTGCATGTGTATTTTTGTATTTTCATGTGTATTTCAGAAATTTCCAGACTTAGAATTTAACTGTCAATATTTTCAGTATCAAGCATGAACTTTATGATGATTTGACATGAATTTGATGCATGGGTTATTAAGCCCTAGTTTGAACATTGATATTTCAAAAATGACTATGGGCATCTCATAATTAGTTTATTCTCAGATTTTGATCAAGATTTGGCCTTTTGGTCTTAGCTTAGATATGAAATCTACTTTACAGATTCAGTTACATTTTAAAATAACAAATATACAATTAGGTTCCATCCTGAACCCTTATACTAGTTTTAAAGTGGATTTTCATACAGAATGAGCATACAAATTAAAGGAGTAGTATTTAGCACTGAGCGGGAAGTGTGGGTTTAGCGCATCCTACTTTCCTAGATCTACGAGCCAACATAGGTATAGTTTCAAATTAATTCCATTTCTATATGGATGGCATTTAATGATGTGATCACTTAGATCAGGTTATAATCCTTGGCAAGAGTATGACACCTCTCCCCAACATGAGGTTTTTCCCTTAGGGGAACTACATATTAGACACTATGATAACTCACATAGTATATGTCGGTTACAAGAACCTTCCTACTAGTAAAAGCAAATAAATAGCTTTTGAGTAAACTTCCCTATAGCCTAAAAGAAAAGAATGACACATAATAATTCAAATTTTAGACTTCAAATGTGATGGCTCACCAAATTTACACAATATGTTTATTTTCCATGATTTATGATTTTCAGCTTTTAGATATTCAAGCCATGTGAGTCATTACATTTTAGCATGCATATTTTAAGAAATCTAATAATATTGAAATATCATTTTTACTTATGCATTCACCCCCACATGCCCAGTATATTCTCAAAGTACCGATCCACATATACGTCTATGTGTTATATTCTCTCATAATGTAGGTTCAGGAGCCCAGTCTCAATAGTGTGAGTGATTTCAAGCATCTCTATCTATATCCCGATAACTGGTGAGTCCTCATCGTTCGAGGGCTCATTTATCCATATTTCCTACTTTCATAGTATTTGATTCAGTATTTTTAGTCAGTTCGAGTCAGCTGGGGACTTGTCCCAGTGTCCCTGTTGTTAGTAGTAGTAGTCTTATCGGATTGCTAGTTATGATTCAGATTTCTAGTGTTGATTGTTCATAATCTTACATCTAGTATTTTTAGATATCATATTCAGATAATTTCAGCTTAGCTCTGACAAAATTCCATATGTTAGTTTTGATAATATATATATATATCTACATTTCTTTATTAGGATCTTCAAATTTAGTAGAAGGCTCTCAGGGTTAGCTTGAGACTACTCAGAGTCTTGAGCACCATGTGACATCTAGGGACCCATTTTTGAGGTGTTGCAAAATTGGTATTAGAGCCTAACGTTTAGAGAGTCCTAGAGAGTCAAATAGCCACGTTACATTGAGTCTTGATCATGGGTGTGAAGCATACCACATTTATGAGAAAAAAGCTACGGGATGTTTTAGGAAATTATCTCTTTTCTTTCATAATCCATCGTGCTTATAGCTATCTCCATCTGCTTTTAACTCATGCTCTTTCATGACAGAATATTCCTCCTCGTAGAGCTAATGCCTATAGAAATGACAACCAACCACCCCAGCCTATTGATCCTCTAAATGAGAATGTATTTCATGCCAAATTTTGGGCTACCTTAAGGTGTTGTCCTAAGCTGTGACTGCTAATGTTCAGGCCAACCATTAGGCTGCAGTCCCGCATCAACAAGAGGGTGATTTAGCTATAGCCAAACTTTGTGACTTCATGAGAATAAATCTGCCCAAATTCTTTGGGTCAAAGGTAGGTGAGGACCCATAGTTGTATCTTGATAAGGTAAAAAATATCACCTAAGTTAGGTATGTTACTGAAGAGGAGAGTGTAGAATTGGATTCTTATAGGCTGAAGGATGTTGGTTATGATTGGGTTGTTATGTGGAAGAAAGGTAGGGGTGAGAATGCAGCTCCCATGAGTTGGCAGGTATTTCAGGATGTATTTCTAGACAGGTTCTTTCCGTATGAGTTACGAGAAGCAAAGATTGAGGAGTTCATGAATTTGAGGTAGGGCTCAATGACAGTGAAGGAGTACTGCCTTAAGTTCAACCAGTTGTCCAAGTATGCTCTTGATTTGATGGCTGACACTAGATCTAGTGTGAGTAAGTTTGTTATTGGAGTGTATGGATTAGTAGTCAAGGAGTGTAGGACTGCCATGTTTATTGGTGATATGGATCTTACTAGATTGATGACTCATCCCAATAGATTGAGAAAGAAAAGTTAAAGGGAAGAGATAGAGGAAACAAAAAGGTTAGAACTAGGTAGTTTGAGTATGGTTAGTCAAGGTTTGTAAGGGGAAATCGTTCACAGTTTTAGAGTCGTCCGCCTTTGCCAGCGCCATCTACAACCAGTTCCCCTGCACCCCAAACCAAGCAGGAGAAGTGGGGTAGGACTTCGATGTCCAGATCTCAGAATAGTATGGGTGGAAGGCCTAGTTATCCCGCATGTGCTAGATGCGGTAAGAATCATCCTGGTGAATACTTATTAGGTCAGAAAGGTTGTTTTGGATGTGGTAAGTTGGGTCACAAAATCAAAGATTACCCGTATGCTAAGCAAGGAAGCAGGGATGTTCGTCCCCATACTCAAGCTACTATTGCACCAGCTCCTGTTTCTCTCCCAACCCCTCTTTAAGCTGCATCATCCAGTACTAGTGGAGGTCAATGCCAGAATCAGTTCTATGCTTTACCATCGCATCAGGAGTAAGAGAGCTCCCCATATGTTGTTACGGGTATGCTTCGTGTTTTTTATTTTGATGTTTATGTGCTGTCAGACCCAGGATCAAATTTCTCTTATGTGACTCTGTTAGTTACGGTAAATTTTGGGATAGATCCTGAAAATCTTTCTAAGCCCTTCTCCATTTCTACTTCAGTAGGAGAGTCAGTTGTCGCTAAACAGATCTATAAAAGTGTCCTATCACTATACTTTAAAGGGTCATGTTAGCAGATTTGATAAAATTAGACATGGTTTACTTTGACCTTATTCTTGGTATAGATTGTCTCTATTTCTGTTATGCATCCATAGATTGGCGCACCCGAGTGGTGAAGTTTATGTTCACTGATGAGCCAGTCTTTAAGTGGGAAGGTAATTCAGTATCTCCTAAGAGTCATTTCATATCCTATCTTAAAGCTAGAAAGTTGATATCAAAGGGGTGTATCTATCATCTATTTTGAGTCAAAGATGCTAAGTTTGAGGCTCCAACCGTTCAGTCAGTCCGGCTAGTAAATGAGTTTTCAAAAATTTTTCCTGAAGAGTTGCTTGGGGTACCTCCCAAAAGGGAAATAAAATTCGGAATTGATCTTCTTCCTGATACTCAGCCCATTTCTATTTCTCTATATCGTATGGATCCTGCTGAGCTTAAAGAGTTGAAAGAGAAACTCAAAGACCTCTTAGATAGGGGTTTCATAAGGCCTAGTATTTCTCCATAGGTCACTCCCATCCTATTCATGCATAAGAAAGATGGTTCTCTGCAAATGTGCATTGACTATCATCAGCTGAATAAAGTCACAGTTAAAAACAGATATCCTTTTCCTAGAATTGATGACTTATTTGATCAACTCCAATGTAAAAGTTATTTTTCCAAGATAGACCTTAGATCCGGCTATCATCAGCTTAGAGTAACGGAATGTGATATCCTAAAGACATCTTTCAAAACCTGTTATGGTTACTTTGAATTCCTAGTTATGTCCTTTGGGCTAACAAATGCCCCAACAGCCTTCATGGACTTGATGAACCGTGTATTCAAACATTACCTAGACATATTTGTCATAGTCTTTATCGATGATATCCTCGTCTATTCTTGTAGTGAGGATGATCATATAGACCATCTTAGAATTATGTTTCAAACTCTTAGAGATCACCAATTATTCGCCAAATTCAACAAGTGTGAATATTGGGTAAGGTCAGTAGCTTTCCTCGGTCTTATTATTTTTGGTGATGGCATTCAAGTTGATCCCTAAAAGACTAAAGCTGTGAGAAACTGGCCTAATCCTATTTATCTGTCAGACATCAAAAGTTTCTTGGGTTTAGCTGGCTATTATAGATGTTTTCTTGAGGGGTTTTTGTCTATTACATCTCCCATGACCAGATTAACTCAGAAGAAAGTTAAGTTTTAGTGGTCTGATTCTTGTGAGAAGAGTTTTCAAGAGTTGAAGAATCGACTCACTTCAGCACTCGTCTTAGCATTACCTGATGGTACAGATGGATTTATTGTGTATTGTGATGCTTCTAGAGTTGGCTTAGGTTGTGTTTTGATGCAAAGAGGTAAGGTCATAGCCTATGATTCTAGATAGCTTAAGCCTTATGAAAAGAACTATCCTACTTACGATCTTAAGTTGGCTGCTGTTGTGTTTTCTTTGAAAATATGGAGACACTATCTTTATATGGTGCATGTTAATGTGTTTACAGACCACAAAAGTTTGCAGTATGTGTTTACATAGAGAGAGTTGAATCTCCATCAAAGAAGGTGGTTAGAATTATTGAACAATTATGACATAAGTGTTTTGTATCATCCGGGCAAGGCTAATGTTGTGACAGACGCCCTTATTAGACTGTCTATGGTAGTGTTACTTATGTGGAGAGTGATAAGAAGAAGTTAGTTTGAGAAGTTCATCAATTGTCTAGATTGGGTATTCGTTTAGTTGATTCGGCTGAGGGTAGCATTTGGGTACAGAGTAGTGCAAAATCTTCCTTAGTTTCTGAGGTGAAGGAGAAACAAGATCAGGATCCCATCCTAGTTAAGTTGAAGGAGTCGTTTAGAGATCAGAAGGTGGATGTTTTCTTCCAAGGGGAAGATGGAATGTTAAGATACCCGAGTAGGTTATGTGTGTCGTGCGTTGATAATTTGAGGCAGCAGATTATGGCTAAAGCGCATGATGCACATTACTTCATTCATCCTGGTGCTACTAAAATGTACCGAGATTTGTAAGAGATCTATTGGTTGTGTGGTATAAAGAAAGATATTTTAGAGTTCGTAGCTAAGTGTTCAGTTTGTCAACAGGTTAAGGTAGAGCACCAAAGGCCTGGTGGGACTTTGCAAGAGTTCAATATTCCCACTTGGAAGTGGGAAGTGGTGAACATGGATTTTGTAACAAGGTTACCTCAATCTCGTCGTTAGCATGATTCGATTTGGGTTATTGTAGACAGGTTGACCAAATCAACCCATTTCCTGCCAGTTTATACTTCTTACTCAGCTGAAGATTATACTAAGTTGTATACTAGAGAGTTGGTTAGATTGGATGGAGTTCCTTCGTCTATCATTTTAGATAGGGGGACTTAGTTTACCTCTCACTTTTGGAAAGCCTTTCAGAAGGGTCTTGGTACCCGAGTTTATCTTAGCTCAGTTTTTCATCCTCAAACATATGGTCAGGCAGAGAGGACCATTCAGACCCTAGAAGATATGTTGAGGGCATGTGTGCTTGATTTCAAGAGTAGTTGGGATGAGCATTTGCTGTTGATTGAGTTTGCCTACAATAACAGTTACCATGCTAGAATTCAGATGGCCCTGTTTGAGGCTCTTTATGGGAGGAGATATAGATCACCTATCAGTTGATTCGAAGTAGGTGACGCTACATTGATAGGGCCAGATGTGGTGTTAGAAGCTATAGAGAAAGTGTAGTTGATTTGAGAAAGGTTGATAATAACACAGTCGTCAGAAACCTTATGTCGATGCAAGAGAAGAGATCTTGAGTCAAAATTGATGACTTAGTGTATTTGAAAGTATCACCCATAAAAGGGGTGAAGAGGTTTGGCAAAAAGGGGAAACTTAGTCCCTGCTATGTTAGCCCCTATAGGATATTAAGCCATGTTGGGAAGGTTGCATATGAGCTTGAGCTTCCTACAGATTTGTCCTCTGTTCATCCTGTGTTCCATGTGTCCTTGTTAAAGAAGTGTATTGGTTATGAAGGGATTCCAGTTGAGATCCTTGATCGCCAGATTTGTAGAGTAAGGAACAAAGAAGTTTCCTTGGTCAATGTTCTTTGGCGGAATCAATCCATTGAGGGAGCCACTTGGGAAATAGAAGTAGATATGAGAACCAAGTACCCTTATCTTTTCGCTGCAGATTTAGATTCAGTTCAAGGTAACAAGTTTACCCAGATCATCTCTTTTTCATTCCAAGTTTCAGCTTTATATAGCCAATTTCTTGATAATTCTTGCACTTGCAAATCCGTTTAGTCAAGCTTTTAGTTGTGCATGCCAGTTATAGCCTCAGTTTTTCAGCATCTCAGCTTCATTAGTCTCATTCAAGGATGAATATTCCCAAGGGGGAGATATTGTAATACCCCAATTATTTCTAGCTCAGTCCAACTTAGTACGTACTTGAAGCACTTAGAACCTGAAAATAAAGCTAAGAGTTAAGGGACTATGTCATTTTGACTTCCTTTAAACTTTGAAGATTTTTAAGTTGACCTTCGGGGCTTCGAGACAATGATTTTTGAGTTAAATTATTTTTAGGGGTGAAAATAGAATATCTCAGGTAAGTTTTGGAATTTTTGGATGAGGATTGGATCATATTTGAATTGGCAAAATAGTAGCTCACTGCGATTAGGCCGCGTCGAGGTGAGTATCGCGGTGAGGAGGCCGCCGCATCATGGTGGAGGCAAAATCAGCATTTTCCAGTTTCCAGTGGCTCATCGAGATTGCCCCGCTTCATGATGAGTATCGCGATGAGCATGCCACTACATCATGATGTGGGCCGTATCGACAATTGTCACAATCTAGTGGGTCACCATGATTCCACCGCATTGCCGTGGGTATCGCGATGACCCACTCATCGCATCATGGTGGGGACTTAATCAGCATTCAGTTGCAAGATTTTAAATCCCAAGGGAATTTTTTTCTTTCATTAAGCCCCCAAATCATGTACACAGAAGATTAATCATAATATTGAGCAAAATATGCTCATTGTTCATGAAATCTCCCTCAATTAAAACCCTAGGCTTCAATATTCAACTTCAATAATCCCCAAATTCCACCATTCTTTTCCCAAAATAGTTCAAAATTCAAGGTTCCCAATTCAAGAATTCGAAGAATCAACCTTCAAGAGCACAAATAGGATCTCAAAACCAAGCTTCTTCATCTAGTTCATCAATTAAGGTATGTGGGGTTATGAACAAGGGTAATCCTTTCACCTTTGTGCTCAAAACTAGTTTTCAATTACATATTTACTAGATTTCGTGTGATTACACGTGAATTTCAGTTTAGGGTTTATACCCCTCTATTACTATTTGAAGATTATGAGATTTGAATGATTAAGATGTTAAATTGCATGTCTATTTTCGTATTTTCATGTGTATTGCAGAAATTTCCAGACTTAGAATTTAATAGTCAATATTTTCAGTATCAAGCATGAACTTTATGATGGTTTGACATGAATTTGATGCATGAGTTATTAAGCCCTAGTTTGAACATTGATATTTCAAAAATGACTATGCTTTGGGCATCCCATGATTAGTTTATTCTAAGATTTTGATCAAGATTTGGCATTTTAGACTTTGCTTAGATATGTAATCCACTTTACAGATTCAATTATTGTTTAAAATAACAAATATACAATTAGGTTCCATCCTGAACCCTTATACTGGTTTTAAAGTGGATTTTCCTACAGTTGGTTCCATCCTGAACCCTTATACTAGTTTTAAAGTGGATTTTCCTACAGAATGAGCATATAGATTAAAGGGAGTAGTATTTAGCACCGAGCGGGAAGTGCGGGTTTAGTGCATCCTACTTTTTTAGAAGTACGAGCCAACGTAGGTTCCATTTCTTTATGGATTATAGTTACAGATGTGATCAATCAGCTCAGGTTATACTCCTTGTCAAGAGTATGACACCTCTTCCCAACGTGAGGTTTTCCCCATAAGGGAATAAGACGTTGGACACTATGATAACTCACATAGTGTATGTCGGTTAGAAGAACCTTTCTACTCGTAAAAGTAAATAAACATCTTTTGAGTAAACTTTCCTATAGCCTAACAGAAAAGAACGATAGATAACAGTTCAAATTTTAGACCTCAAATGTGATGGCTCACCAGATTTACACAGTATGTTTTATTTTTCATGATTTATGATTTTCAGCTTTAAGATATTCAAGCCATGTGAGTCATTACATTCTAGCATGCATATTTTATGAATTCTGATAATATTGAAATATCATTTTTACTTATGCATGCACCCCCACATGCTCAGTACATTCTCAAAGTACTGATCTATATATACGTCTATGTGCTACATTGTCTAATAATCTAGGTTCAAGTGCTCAGTATCAACAGCGTGAGTGATTTCAGGCATCTCTATCTACATCCCGATAGTTGGAGAGTCCTCATGGTTCGATGGCCCATTTATCCAGATTTCCTGCTTCTGTTGTATTTAATTCAGTAGTTTTTATTTAGTCTGAGTCAGTTGGGGACTTATTCCAGTGGCTCTCTAGTTAGTAGTAGTAGAGGCTTGTCAGATTGCTAGTTATGATTCAGATTCTAGTCTTGATTGTTTATACTCTTAAGTCTAGTATTTTCAGTTATCATGTCTAGATAATTTCAACTTAACTCTGACAGAATTCTGTATGTTAGTTTTGATTATATATATATATCTACATTTCCTTATTAGGAGCTTCAGATTTAGTAAAAGGCTTACTGGATTAGCTTGAGACTACTCGTAGTCTTGAGCACCGTGTGATGTCTCAGGACCCGTTTTCGAGGCATTACAAGAATGTTGAATTCGATAGGCTAATATAGTTTATTTGCATTCATGGGACTTCAGATGTATCCCGAGGGGTTAGTGGAGACTTGAAACTTTCCAAGTTCGAGATGGTGCATCACTCAACTGGTGCATCCAAATTTTCCCTACTTGGTTCTCTTAAAGGGAGCCTATGAACGTGGCCACTAGTTGTTTAAGAGACCAGGCTGCTAGCTGGTAGGCAATGTAAGTGAAGGCCCCTTTGCTTAAGTAGCTAGTGGGTCACTTACGCAACATGTGTAGGCACGATAGGTACCGCAAAATAGGCCCTTGTCTATGAAAGCGGTGACCGCTTAAGCAACCCATTTCTTGTTAAGTGGCACCTAAGTGGCATTAAATTCTCTATTTCTTGATTTTCTCCCATTTTTGAGACTCTGAGCTTCGGGTTGAGAGGATTTTGGGTGATTTCTACCATCTTTGAGCTTGAGTAAGATCCAAATTACTACTTCAATTATATTTGTTCGATTCTTTTCATCTAAAATCTGTTACTTCATGATTTCAAAAGTGAAATATGGGGATTTTGGCCTGAAAGTCCTAAAATGATTTTTTTTCAATTCATACCTTATTTTTACTGGTTTTCACTTGGGTTATCTCCTATGACTTCCTTTAATCATGTGTAATCTGTTTATAAAAAATTCCAAATTTACCATTTGTTTTCAAAAACCCATTTCGAGGGTCCAGTTTCACCCCAATTTGAAAGTAGGAAATATGAGTATCATTTTGTAGCGCCCCATGTTTTTCAGGCTAGAATTCAAACTATCATTACTACGTGTATAAACTTGAATCCAATGATTTCTATGTAAATATAAGTTTCATGATTATTTACCTCGTGTGTAAAGTGCTTTCGATATGAAGAATGTTCATAGGAAACACTTAGAGCAAAGTTGGGTTCAGAACTTTACTACCGATTGAGTTTTAGTATAAGTTTTTACTTGGGTCAACTTCCAATTACTATTAATCCTAGAATATAATGATTTAAGTAGCCTACTATATACCAAATTAAAACCCTTCGAGTGTTTTTTCTAAAACCACTGATTTTTCCAAATTTTGGTTCCCAAGTAAAAAGTTATGAGCATTTTCGCGAGCGAACTAGTGAGGGTCCGCGATAAGGGTGTGACATGCCCTGTGTGCTCCTTGATAGGGGCGTGGCACACCCATGGTTTGAGAGACACTAAAACTAACATCTTTCTTCAGTTTTTCATGAGCTAACTAGTAACTTACATCCTAAATCATCCTATAACTAATATAACATGTTTTCCCTCATCCCATAACCCAAATACACAATTTCTCTCCACCCAAATTCTCAAGATCACCAAATAAGGGTTCTTCTCCAAAATTCAAGTTTTTTAGGCTTCAAATTCAATTTCTTCTCAAATTTCATCTATCAAAAAGACATGTTGGACACTCCCTAATTTCATTATTTCTATATTTCTTCCATTTACCTAATTTTACATATTTTTTATTAGTTGTTTTAAACTAGGTTTGAGGTGGTTTAGTTGTAAAACATTTAACCTAATTTCTTTTTATTTAATGGTTTTCATATACTTATATGCCTTAATGATTTTTCTTGTTTAAATAGTGGTTTGTAAATGGCAGTGTGACTTACAAAAAGGTAAAATTGGTAACTTGGATTCATAATGGATAGGGTTTTTTCATGGTAAAGATATAAACCTCAACATAATCCATAACTTGATCTTTAATAGGGATTTTATAATGATTAACTCATTTCTTGGAAGCATTGTATGACATTAATGGAAAATAACTTACACTGGAATTTTAAACCAAAATTTAAAGTTTAAATGGTTTAATGAAAACAAGGTATGACATAATCGAAATGGCTTTCAAATCTTGGTATGGCGAAATCAATATGAAAATGCCTTAATTAAAGACTCCATGTTAATGGTATGTGAAAAATATTTTAATTAGGTTTAAAGGGAATTGTGTAGTTTCACCGAGATAGAATAGTCCTACGGGGATAACGCTTGAACCATATTTACCGATATTGTGAGTTTTTTTCCTGGAATATGAATAACCATTGTATGCATGCTTCGTGCAGTATACACAATTATTCTTTTTGGAGGTTATTGTCTATTAGTGACTTTAGCCTAATTCCTTGGTCCATACAACCAACATGGATTGGGCCCCTTTCGGCAGAGGGAGCTGAAATCATATAGCCCATGGGTTCCTGGAGGTCAGTGCAAGCTACATAGTTTAGGATTAAACTCTAAATGGTCATGTATGCATATTCATTTCCCCTACCCAATATTCTATTTTCTTGATGATTGTTGAGCATACGTTTTATGACTAATTTTTGGTAAATATATATTTTATCCCTTTTCTTGGTTTGCATGCCAGTAGTCATTGTATTGATCGTGCTCGAATGCTACATCATTTCATGATGTAGGTTTGGAGGCCTTTTTTGTGACCCTGTGCAACGTATGTTATTCGTTATCCTATAGGGCAGCTGGTGACAAGTGGTGAGCCCTTCATTATCTGAAAGGCATTTGTATTTTTCACATATGTTTCTATACTATTATGTCTTAGTTTTATAGTATAGTTGGAGTCATGCCCCAACTTTGGATTTATTCTTAAAGTTAGAGGCTTCATAGACAGTGTGGGTTGTTATTTTAAATTTTATTCTTAAGACATGAATGGTGTGGTATTTCTTGGTTTTATGGTATAGGTGTTGTTTGATTTACAAACTTATTTTTAAGATTTGTCAAACTGTTTATATAATGGGTTGGCTTCTGTATATTTCTTATTTTACTATACTTATGATGAAAGGCTAAGGGGTCATCTCAGGCCTTGGTTAGCTTGGGGTGCCAGTCACGGCCAAGGCTCTAGTTTGGGTCATGATAAACTTGGTATCACAACCCGGTTTAGGGTCCTAGGGTTTCTATGAAGCTGTGCTTAGTAGAGTCTTGCTTATGGTTGTATTATGAACCACACTTATAATTAGGAGGCTATGGGGCATTTAGGAAATATTTTGCATTCTTTCATACTCTAGATCGTGCAATAGTGTTGTCCATATAAAAATTATCCACAATCCTTTATTTTTCTAATTTTTTTGGCTATGTCTCATTATTGAGGTGATATAAGTGCAAAAGCTTAGATTCGTAATGTGGTGGTCCTTTCCGAATGAGTTATCAAAAGTTATGAAACAACACAAGAACTTGAAAGAAGTCCATTAGTGCATCAAAGTGTAATGATTCAAGTGTATACCTCTATCTTTATGAGTCATGTTTTTCACCCTGAGATACGATGTGCATTAAGTCCTTTTCAAAAACTTTATTGCAGATGTCTTGCTTAAGGGGAAAGATATGTATCAGAATGTTAGGATAATATTTAAACCTTAGAGGTAGTATAAATTAGGGTGTTATCACCTATGAATAGTAATATGATCCCAAGGTTAGTGATATGAAAACCTAAGTTTAGAAGTCAAAGTGAGGGTAACTTTTCAGTGAAAAAAAGTAGTTGTATTTGTGTAACCTTTAAGTGAGTGTTAGGGGTGTTATGTCCTGATGGTATTGGTTAGGGTGTACCAAAATTAGTAAAATTATGGTAGTCAGTAGAAAGAGAGTGGTTAGTTAAAACTATTTGCGTCTTTAGTTAAAATAGGAAAGGAGCTCATGAGGACTAGTTATTGTAGTAGTAAAATTAATCATAGGTTGTAAATGGAAGGGTAGATTTTCTAATAATTTATAAATTTAGCGTTCACTTGGAGAGATCTTAGAAACCATACTCAGTGATGTCTATAAAATTTTAAAGGTAGTTGGGATGCATGCATGGGTAAGTAGATGTGATATGAGAGGTGAATGCTCATAGACCATAATGGATTAGGTGATAAGATTAAGACCGGTTATCCTTATTATGTGGGTTTACTATACTGAGGGTCCCTTGATTTTTATGTAGTAGTTGTAAGTCAGTTTAGTAGGTGAGAAGATATGTAGTAAATCTTAAGGTGTAGTAGTAATGTTGTGGAAAAGATGTTCTTGTAGGCCGTAGTTAAGTGAAATAAGGAATTAAGATTGATTTTTCTGTGAAAAAACTAGACTGGTACAGTTGCGGGATGATTTATCGATAGTACATGATTGATGCTAGACACAAAGTTTGGACTTTAGATGTGGATTATGGTAATACAAATGATAACTCAAGAATTGTAATTCAAGAACTTGTGAGGGTGAATTATTAGGCTTTATATAATATGTGAAAGAACTTAGGTTGATGACTTATGAAATATTGGATTGGATAATTGTGATATACACATGATGTCTAGTGTTGAGGTAGAAATGGTGGCTAAATCATTAGATGAATAGGTACCTTAAATTATAAGAATAAAGTGTACTCAGTCTTAAGTTATAAGTTCCATGTGTAGCTAGTTCATGTTCTTGAATTTCTTAGTATGGAGAAGCCTTGGGAGTTGTTATATGGTGTTCTTTAGAGCTAAATTTAGGGACATATAAATAGACTATGTGAACCCTTGGTTTAGTTTTAAAAGTTTTGTTAAATTGTGAGGTTATGATGTTAGAGGTGTGATGTTAGTATACTAAGAAGTTGAAAATAAATTGTTATGTGGTAAGAAGCATGGATGTGTATGCCCATGAAAATGTTAGTTACAAGATGATGACTTTGGAGGCTAGAGAAAGTTAAGAGTAGTACCCCGGAAGGAATGTCATAGCAAGAAGTTAGTACTTTTCCTATAATAGTTTATTAGGGTGAGTCTAGCATTCATGTGTATGGTGATACCCCCATAGTTCAGAGTGTTGTACGTATATATTTAATGAAAGGATATGTTTGTAAGTTTAGGATAGCGACCTTTGAGCTAAGGGGGATATTTGAACTAAGGTAGATCTTGTACTTTCTCATGGTGGCTAGTTTCTGGGAAGAGTAATGGTAAATCTATTCCTATTCTAGCAAATTCCTCCCACTTCGGTTTAAGAGGACATTCTACCAATATCTTATGCATTCAAATTATGCCTATGCCTAAAGTTTGAGTTCTCTATGCAATCTATGTCCATGCTTTGACCCTATGTTCAAGTTCTCTATGCAACCTATGTCCATGCTTCGACCCTATATTTATGATCTAGGTGGTTGATATGTGAAGCTCTTTGTGCCCATTGGATTGTATCTTACATCACATGCCCCACTTTGAGTAGTGCGACAAATATATATTATAATTGAATAATGTCACTCCTATTCTTATTGCTTGCACTCCAGTCCTTTAATTACCTTCCTCATGTTTGGATGATAGTGGTTATGGAAGCATAGTAATGTTTTAGATAAGAGAGTATATGCTCTTATTGTGAAAATTTTGGGTATGACAACTTGAGCTATGGTTATAGATAAAGAGGGAGGAGTGATATGAATTTCTATTATGTGAAATGGTAAGGAAGGATAGGTGGTGAAAATCTTTGTGAAAGTGATTGAGGTTGCTGGTTTTTGATGGGGAGCTCCATAAGGTGGGTGTAGTAAAGATAGGTTTGAATGTTATGGGTGATAGATATACAAACCAAAGTGTTATGTGGCTAGTACTCGTGATAAAACATGATGTTGTTTGATTATAGTGATAAGATGGAGTAGTATTCCTAGAGGGATGTAGAGTATAGGGTTCCATAGCTTAAGCTAGCACCTTTAAAACTTCGGGTCAGGACTTAATATGGAAGAAATATGCAGTTAGACTCAGGCTGTAGTAGTTATGTATTTTGTGGGGAAATTATAAAAATTGAAATGGTGAGTGTGGTATTCGTAGCTAAATTCACTGTTGAGAAGTATTACTATATTTAAGGGGTTTTGGACGTATCATTGGAGGCGGACAATCCTTCTTTTCTTATGTCCCATGAAAATCTTATATCATGTCTTGTATCAATCTTAATCAAGTTGCTGATTTTTGTAAAATTAATACCTTACATCGAAATGACCATGTTCCATAAACTCATGTCCTATATCATGTTTATGCTAAATCTCATTATCTCAAGATTTGTGCTTACACGATTAACTTGGTGTTGTCATGGAGCTCTTTTTGATGCCGATGTATGCTTTGTTGATGGAGTCTTCCTAATGTGAAGTTACATCCTTTATTCCATACTTCAATAGCTTCAATAAGTTCCTATCCATTATTCGAGGATGAATGATTCCAAGAGGGAGATAATATAACACCCTACATTTTTGGTATAAAATTTGAACCGTTATTCCTATATGTATAAAACAAAAAACAACAATTTCTATGTAAATATAAGTGACATGATTATTTACCTAGTGTGTGAATTTCTTTCGAAGTGAGGAATATTCATAGGAAATACTTAGAGTAAAGATGAGTTGAGAACTTTCCCACCGATTGAGTTTTAGTATATGTTTTTACTTGGGTCAACTTTAAATGACCATTACTTCTAAAATATAAAGAGGTAGTTGCCTACTATATACCAAATTAAATCCCGTCGAGTCCTCTTTCCAATGCCACCAATTTTTTCTTAATCCCATCCCTGAGCAGAAAATTATGAGCATTTTTATGAGCGAACTAGTGAGTGTTTGCGATAAAGGCATGGCACGCCCTGCTGTAACACCTCGAGTCTGTACCCCAGACGCTACAGAGTGCTCATAATCTTGAAGGACTATAAGCTAACCCATGACTGGTACCTGCTGCAATAATTGTGTAATAAATACTGTAATAATTGCAAAAATAGGCGGAAACATATGCCATAAGGTTCAAATCTGTAAATAAATTGGGATTCGGTATCAAAATACCAATACTGAGTATAAGTATTGAAAAACTAAACAATTGTCTGAATATACTCTAGTCTAAAAAGGCTAACTCCGGGACAAGTCCCTAACTAACTCTGACTACTAAAAATAATACTGAAAATAACCATTTCCTCTAACTATGAGGACTCACCACTATGTTGACTGCTGAAAATCTGATCTGCTAAGGGTGCTATAGAGACTGTGCATCTAAACCTATGATATGAGACATCATAGTGCAAAAGAAAAGTATGCGTCAGTACTTTGAATGTACTGGTATGCTTAGTGAGGTAGGCTGAAGTGCATAGGTTCACATGCATAAACAATAATATTTGAATAACATGAGTATGACTGAATGAGAGTACATGCATGAATATGAAAACTATACTGAGACCATAATAACACCAAAAACTGGATTACTGGTAACTGAATGGCTATATCTGGAAGTCTTGATTATGTGGAACTATACTGAGTCCCATACTGAGCTGAGTGACTGTACCTGACAGTCCTAAATCTGCGGAACTGAACTGAGTTCCATACTAAGACTGAATCTGAAACTGAGCTGTAGGAAGAAATCATCTAATCGACATGCCTCTTCTCTAAATGATTTGGGGTCCAACCTGTAACCCCAATTGGAAGGGTGTCAATAGCGTGGCACGGGTAAGGACAAATTCTGAGTCACCCTTATCTGGCAGGTACTCTGAATGAGAATGGTGGTACCCTCAACTAGCAGGTAGATCACCTCATCAACCCTCAACTGGCAGGTTAATGTCTCCACCTACGCTAGCTATGCAGTTCTAGAACACAAGGACTGCTTTTAAGGATTTCACCCTCTACTACAGGTGAGTCCCCATTCTTGGATTCACACGGTGCTGAATCCTACTCCCAACTGATAAATACTAGACATAATTCTAAAATGTACTAGGCTAGACTGAACTATAACTGATCGTACTATATAACTGAACAAAATTGAGTTCAATGAGTTCCGTGGACTGACATAATGCTACTGAATTACATTAACTGACTGAATTCTACTGATCGAGACATGACTGATTCTACTTTCTGACTAACCATGGCTCTAGACAAGTAGCTAAATTGTCGAGTATTAAATTCCCCCAGGACTCGATAGCATAAACTTAAAAG
Source organism: Capsicum baccatum var. pendulum (assembly GCA_030864225.1). NCBI lineage: Eukaryota > Viridiplantae > Streptophyta > Magnoliopsida > Solanales > Solanaceae > Capsicum > Capsicum baccatum. Next base: position 99,203,105 of record CM061551.1, read on the forward strand.
ACATGGAAAAATCTTGAGACATGGTAATTAATACTTAGTCATCATTCATTCACTGGGCATTCAAGTAAACACTTGCATGACATGAACTTGCATATATGCTAATATGATATAATTTCACTATTCAACTCACATGGACAATTCATCAAACACTTGTGGGGCATAATATATGCACATAATAATAACACAACATGTAGGCATAAAGATTCAATTTCAATTACACAAATCCAAGAGTTTCAACATGGATTCACATGATAAAGCACACATATCAATTAACTCTACATGAATCTTGTAATAAATCATGAATACACTTTAATTCAAATCATGGAAATCATGAAATCACTCTACATGAACCTTAAAAGAGTTTCTTGGTCTCCAAGGGTGAAGTTAACCCTTGGATGAACATTTCATATACCTTAGTTGATGAATTTTTGAAAGTTAATGGTGAGTTCTTGAGTTCTTGGTTTGAAATTTGAACACCTAGGGTTCTGTTCTCGAGCAAATTAGAGGATGAATGAGTATAGTTGCTCTCCAAAGTGCTTAATTTAGTGTTTTTGGGGGCTGAAGATCGTGGGAAAAGATCCAAATACCTCCAAGGACGCTGTCTTTTAATGACTGAAAAATTGTGTTACCCGACGCGTAGGCCGATGCACCGCATCATTGGCATCAATGCGATAGCCAACACTCCACGTTGAGTCCATGTCGGTTCACTGGAATATGCACTGAAGCTGGGTAAAAACTATATTATAGATGTGATAGTTGATGCAACATATCGAGATTGCATTGAACCACTGTTTTGGGCACTCAAACATGATCTAAACAAGGTCTGAAAAATCCAAAACTTGTCTGGACACTTTTGTTGACATTATTGATCATGAATTAACTTGAATATCAACATTAAATGGATGTGAAGGTCTCAAAATAAGATTGCCAACTTTTGAAGGCTAAAATAACACTAAGTTTGAATGCTTAGCTAAAATATTCTAAGTCTGGGACCCTTTGTCAAGCCTAACAGACTGATTTAAGCTAAGAATTTTGTGGGGTCTTACATTATCTCCCCCTTGAGAAAATTCATCCTCGAATAAGACTACTGAGACTGAGAATACTGAGAGACTAGACTTACACATTGGGCATGCACAACTGAAGTATGGTTTCATGACTGAGATCACTACTACACTAAATTATCATATTGAGTATGCATATATATGATGTATGAATACATGACTGAACTGACTCATGAACATGTGATTGAACATGCAATGGTAACTGATACCGTGTTTGTACTTAAAATTGTAACATGAAACTGAATAAACTTAAGAAAAACTATTACCTTGAGCTAATCTGAGTTTGTGGAGAAAAGGAGAGGATACTTGGTCTGCATATCTATTTCCACTTCCCAAGTAGATCCCTCAACGGACTGATTCTGCCAAAGAACTTTGACTAGAGGGACTTCTTTGTTCCTCAGTCTGCGAATCTGATAATCAAGGATTTCGTCTGAAATTTCTTCATAAAGAGGATTTTCGAAACATCTATGACCTCTATGGGGATTTGCCTGATGGGTCACCTATGTATTTCTTTAGCAAGAAGACATGAAACACTAGATGAACTGAAGATAGATCTGAAGGAAACTCAAGATCGTAATCTACATTTCCCAAACGTCTGTGAATTCGATAAGGACTGATATATCGGGGACTGAGTTTCCCCTTCTTGCCAAACTGCTTCACTCCTTTCATAGGAGAGATCTTCAAGTACACATAGTCACCAATATCAAACTCGAGATCTTTTCTGCGCACATCTGCGTATGATTTCTGCCGACTCTGAACTGTCCTAATCCTTTCCCTAATCAGCTGGACTTTCTCTAAGGTATCAAATACTAAGTCAGGCCCTACCCCTGTGTCCTCACCCACTTCAAACCAACCAATGGGAGATCTACACCTCCTCCTATAAAGTGCTTTAAATGGAGCCATTTGAATACTGGAATAATAGTTGTTGTTGTATGTGAATTCAATCAAAGGCAAGTGGTCATCATAACTACCTTTAAAATCTATTGCACATGTTAGCAGCATATCCTCTAAAGTTTGACTGGCCCTTTCTGCTTGACCATCTTCTTAAGGGTGAAAAGCTGTACTGAGGTGAACTCGGGTACCAAGACTCTTTTGGAATGCTTTCTAGAAATGGAAGGTGAACTGGGTACCTCTATCTGAGATGATAGATAACAAAACACCGTGTAATCTGACCAACTCCTTGATATAGAGTTTGGCATAATCCTCGACTGAATAAGAGGTATGGACTGGTAGGAAATGAGCTGATTTGGTTGTCCTGGATATAATAACCCAAACTGAATCATGCTAACGATGAGTACGAAGCAAACCCATCAAAAAGTCCATGTTCACTTCTTCCCATTTCCAGGTAGGAATGCTGAACTCCTGCATTGAGCCATTAGGCTTCTGATGCTCAATCTTAACCTACTGGCATATTGATAACTTAGCCACAAACTCTGTAATATCTCTCTTCATCCCACTTCACCAATATATTTCACACAAATCACGGTACATCTTAGTGTCCCCTGAATGAATAGAGTAGCGCACACCATCCACTTCTCCAAGAATCCACTGTCTCAAATCATCTACACTTGGTACACATAGCCGACCTTGACAATGTAAAACACCATATCCCCCTTAGGATAAAACCTCTACCTTCTGATCTCTGACTAATTCTTTCAACTTGACCAGACTGGGATCTCTATCCTGCTTTTCCTTTACTTCAGAAACTGGGGATGATTCTTACCTACTCTGCACCCATACACTACCTTCTGCTGAGTCAACTAAGCAGACACCTAGTCGGACTAGATGATGAACTTCCTAAGATAACTTCTTCTTACTATCCTCGACATGAGTAATACTACACATAGACATTCTACTGAGAGCGTTGGCCACTACATTGGCCTTGTTTGGATGATACAGAACACTCATGTCGTAGTCTTTCAATAACTCCAAACACATTCTCTGATGAAGGTTTAGGTCCTTTTTAAAGAATACACACTGCAGTCTCTTATGGTTAGTGAAAACACCAACGTGCGCACCAGACAAATAGTGCCTCCAAATCTTTAAGGCAAACACTACTACTGCTAACTCAAGATCATGAGTAGGATAATTCTTTTCATGGGGTTTAAGATGCCTAGAGGCATAGTCTATGACCTTACCTCTCTACATCAGAATGCACCCCAAGTCAACTCTAGAGGTATCACAATACACAACAAAGCCATCTGAACCATCTGGTAAAGTCAAAACTGGAGCTGTAGTGAGTCGAGTCTTCAACTCTTGAAAACTCTTCTCACAAGAATCTGACCACTAGAATTTGATTTTCTTCTGAGTCAATCTGGATATAAGGGATGCAATAGATGAAAATTACTCAACAAACCTTCGATAATAGCTGGCCAAGCCCAAGAAACTCCTGATATCTGAAGAAGAGATGGGTCTGGGCCAATTTCTCACTGCTTCAGTCTTTTAGGGATCAAATCTAATGCCATCACCGAAAATGATATGGGCGAGGAAAGCTACTGACCTTAACCAAAATTTGTACTTACTGAATTTGGAAAATAACTGATGATTTCTGAGAGTATGTAATACTATTCTAAGATGGTTTGCATGGTCGTGCTCACTATAGGAATAGACACGAATGTCATCTATGAAGACTATTACAAACATGTCCAGGTACTGCTTGAACACATGATTCATCAAGTCCATAAAGGCTGCTGGAGCATTGGTAATACCAAAGGATATGACTAAGAATTTGAAGTGACCGTACCGAGTTCTAAAAGCTATTTTTGAGATGTCACACTCCCTAACTCTAAGTTGATGATAGCTTGATTTGAGGTCTGTCTTGGAGAAATAACTGGTACACTGAAGTTGGTCAAAAAAGTCATTGATTCTGGGGAGTGGATACTTGTTCTTGACCATGACTTTATTTAACTGACGATAGTTAATACACATTCTGAGAAAACCATTTTTATTACACACGAATAAAATTGGTTTTCCCCATGGGGACACACTGGGTCTGATGAATCCCTTATTTAGGAGATCTTTTAACTGCTCTTTTAATTCTCTGAGTTCTGCTGGAGCCATTCTATATGGAGGAATAGATATGGGTTAAGTATCTAGAAGAAGATCAATTCCGAAATCAATTTCCCTTTCAAGAGGAACTTCGGGAAGATCATCGAGAAACACATCTGGGAATTCATATGCTACTGACGCTGACTCAAGAGTAGGGGTTTTTGAACTAGAGTCCTGGACTCGAATGAGATGGTAGACACATTCTTTAGATATTATTTTTCTAGCCCAAAGGTAAGAAACAAGATGACCCCTAAGTGCTGAAGTACTACCCCTCCACTCTAGGATGGATTCATTCAAAAATTGAAAATGAACAATTCTATTTCTACAGTCGACTAAGGCATAGCAGGAATGAAGCTAATCCATGTCGAGAATGACATCAAAATCAATCATCTCTAGTTTAAATAAGTCTGCTAAAGTGATTTTCTGAGATACCATAATCAACAATTCCTGTATACCCGCCTGGCTATGATGGATTTACCTATTGAGGTAGAGACTGAGAAAGGCTCTGCTAGAATTTTGAGACTGACTCTGAAATCAACTGGTAAATGTGGAGTAATAAAGGACAAAGAATCTCTTGGATCTATAAAAGCATAAACATACAAATGGAAAACTTATAATGTACTAGTGACCATATCAGGAAAACTCTCCTAATCTTGTCGAGACTGAAAAACATAGAGTCTATTTAGGCGTTGCCCACTGGTGGTACTAGAAGCAGCACCCTACTGATTTGGTAAATTGGACTGAGCTGGGGGATGGTTATTATGACCTAGAGAACTTGAGTGAGGACAATCTCTAACTCTGTATCCTAGCTTGCCACACTCGAAACACACATTACTACCTGCTCTACAGATACCCTGGTGGTTTTTGCCATACTTCTAACAAAGGGGATTGGTTCGGGAACTGCTAAAACTGCCTTGGGGTTTAGGGATTGGTGCCCTATCCCTATTGCCATCTATGAATTTTGGCAAAGGAGCAATGGCTGAGAATGGAGCTAGGACTAAGGATTTTGGGTGGAACTGAGAATGATTCCCACCCTCTGACTTAGGCTGAGCGAAGTTGAAACTACCTGTTCTTGCTCCCTTACTCTTCCTTTCTTTATTCTTGGCCTCTTCTATATACTGAGCATGGACCATTAGCATGGATATGTACATCTTTTTAATAAGCATTACGATCCTACACTCCTTAACCACACTACTAGACACCCCTGACACAAACTTACTCATTCGATATCTGCTCTCTATCACCACATGAGGAGCATATTTAGCTAATTAATTAAACTTGAGAGAATACTATTTGACTGTCATATTGACCTGCTTCAGATTGATAAATTCCAAAACCTTTGCTTCCCTCAACTACAGTGGGAAGAACATATCCAGAAAAGCAGTGGCAAACTCTTCCCACTCTTTGAGCCCTACATCTATGGCCCTCTCTGTCTTTAATTATTTAAACCATGAGTGAGCCATGTCCTATAATTGATATGCAGCCAACTTATCACTCTCAACAGCATTCACCCCCATAATATCAGTAACCTTTTATACCTGATCAAGAAATTCTTGAGGGCCCTCATCTAACTCAGACCTAGTAAATAATGGAGGGTTTATTCGGGTGAATTTCCAAATCCTGATAGCAGTAGTATTGGCCACTAGGTTGGCTGGAACCACACCTAGACGTTCATTCTAGGCTGCCACAGAATGAGCTAGGGTGGTAAAGAATACTCCAAACTCTGTGTGAGAGACATGCTCGCCTAAAGAATCTGGATGGATGGATTAAAGGGCTGACTGGTCTCCCGTTCCTCTTTCCTAAGTCCTCTTTAGAGGCATATTCTATAAATAGAAGAGAAACTAGGATTAGAAATAGAGTGTAACTGGAGCTCATGCTCCTCACACGACATGAATACTGAAAGAAGGGAAACTGTTCCTAAAATATCTTGTAGCCTCCTGTCCATAAGTCTGGTGTGCAACACACCTATGTACAAGACTCTACTACATATGTATTTCAGACTTCCTAGGACACTGTTGTACCTTAAGCTCTTATACCAAGTTTTTAACGCCCCAAGTTTGTACCCCGGACTCTACACGATGCTCATAATCTTGAAGGACCACAAGCTAACCCATGATTGGTACCTGCTGCAATAACTATGCAATAAATACTGTAATAATTATAGAAATAGTCAAAAACATATACCATAAGGTTCAAATATATAAATAAATCTAGATTCGGTATCAAAATACAAATACTGAGTATAAGTACTGAAAAACTAAAAAACTGAAAAACTGTCTGAAAATAATCTAGTCTGAAAAGTCTCTAAACTATCTGAACTGTGGAGTTGATGGGATAAGTCTCCAACTAACTCTGACTACTAAAAATAATACTAAAAACAACTATGTCCTTGAACTATGAAGACTCACCACTACGTCGACTGCTGAAAATCTGAACTGCTCAAGGTGCTCTAGAGCGTGTGCTTCTGAATCTATGATATGAGACATCATAATACAAAAGAAAAACATGCGTCAGTGCTTTGAATGTACTAGTATGATTAGTGAGGTAGGCTGAAGTGCATGGGTTCACATGCATGAATAATATTATCTGAATAACATGAGTATGACTGAATGGGAGTGCATGCATGAATATAAAACTGTACTGAGATCATAATAACACTGAAAACTGGATTACTGGTAACTGAATGACTGTATATGGTAAGTCTTGATTCTGTGGAACTATACTGAGGCCCGTACTGAGCTGAGTGACTGTGCCTTACAGTCCTTAATCTGTGAAACTGAACTGAGTTCCATACTAAGACTGAATCTGAAACTGATACTATAGGAAGTAATTATCTAACCGACATGCCCTTCTCTAACTAATTTGGGGTCCAACCTGTAACCCCAGTTAGAAGGGTGTCAATACTGTTCCACGGGTAAGGACAAGTGCCGAGTCACCCTTATCTGGTAGGTACTTTGAACGAGAATGGTGGCACCTTCAACTGGTAGGTAGATCACCTCATCAACCCTCAACTGGAAGGTTGATGTCTCCACCTGCACTGGCTATGCAGTTCTGGAACACAAGGACTGCTTCTAAGTATTTCACCATCTACTGGTAGATGAGTCCCTATCCTTGGGTTCACTCAGTGATGAATACTACTCCCAACTGATAAATACTAGACATAATTCTAAACAGTACTAGGCTAGACTGAACTATTACTGATTGTATTGTATAACTGAACTGAACTGAGTTCACTGAGTTTTGTGGACTGATGAAATGCTACTGAATTTCGTTTATTGACTAAATTCTACTGATCGAGACATGACTGATTCTATTCTGTGACTAACCATGGCTCTAGACAAGCAGCTAAATTATCGGGTATTAAATACCCCCATGACTCGATAGCATAAACTTAAAAGACATATCTTGAGACATGGTAATTACTACTTAGTCATCATTCATTCATTGGTCATTCAAGCAAACACTTGCATGACATAAACTTTCATACATGCTAACATGATATAATTTCACTATTCAACTCACATTGACAATTCATCAAACACTCGTGGGGCATAATATATGAACATAATACTAACAAAACATATAGGCATTATGATTCAATTCCAATTACACAATTCAAAGAGTTTCAACATGGATTCACATGATAAAGCACACATCAATTAGCTCTACATGAATTTTGTAATAAATCATGAATACACTTTAATTCAAATCATAGAAATCAGGAAATCAGTTTACATGAACTTTAAAAGAGTTTCTTGGACTCTAAGGGTGAAAGGAACCCTTGGATGAACACTTCACATACCTTAGTTGATAAATTTCTAAAAGTTAATGGCTAGTTCTTGAGTTCTTAGTTTGAAATTTAAACTCCTAGGGTTCTATTCTTGAGAAAATTGGAGAATGAATGAGTATAGGTACTCTCCAAAGGGCTTAATTTGGTATTTTTGGGGGCTGAAGGATATGGAAAAAGACCCAAATACCTCCAAGGATGCGTTTTTTTAATGACTGAAAAAAAGTGTTACCCGACGCGCAGGCCGACGTGCCATGTCGTTGGCATTGACGCGATAGCCAATGCACCACGTTGAGTCCACGTTAGTTCACTAGAATATGCACTAAAGCTGGAGAAAAACTATCTTATCGACATGATAGTCGACGTGACGCATTGAGTTCACGTTGATCCATTATTTTAGGCACTCAAACATGATCTAAATGAGGTCTAAAAAATCCAAAACTTATTCGGGAACCTCTATTGACATTTCTCATCATGAATTAACTTAAATATAAATATTTAGTGGACGTAAAGTTCTCGAAATAAGATTGCCAACTTTCGAAGGCTAAAATAACACTAAGTCTGAATGCTTAGCTAAAATATTCTAAGTCTGGGATGCCTTGTCAAGCCTAAAGGACTAATTTAAGCTAAGAATTTTGAGGGGTCTTACACCTGTATGCTCTCCGATAAGAGTGTGACACTCCCTGTGTGCTCCACGATAAGGGTGTGGCATGACCATCATCCTAGAGACACTAAAACTCATATTTTTCTTTAGTTTTCAAGGGAAAACTAGTAATTTACATCCTTAATCATCCTATAACCATTACTAACATGTTTCCCCTCATACCATAACCCAAATACATGATCTCTCTCCTCCCAAATTCTTAAGAAAACCAAATAAGGGCTCTTCTCTAAAATTCAAGTTTCTAAGGCTTTAACTTCAAGTTCTTTTTAAATTCCTTCTATCAAAAGGCTTGTTAGACACTCCCTAATTTGATTATTTCTATATGTTTTGAATTTACTTAATTTTATGTATTCTTTATAAGTTGTTTGAAACTAGGGTTACAGTGGTTTAGTTGTGAAAGATTTAAATTGATTTCTTCTTATTTAATGGTTCCATATACTTGTATTGGGTTTTACCCGAGTCTTAATGTTTTTTCATGCTTAAATAATGGTTTGTAAATGGAAGTGTGACTTACAAAAAGTGTGAAATTGGTGACTTAGTTTCTCAATAGATAGAGTTTTTGCATGGTAAAGATATAAACCTCAACCTACTTCATAACTTGATTTTTAATAGGGATTTTATAGTGATTAACTTATCTTTTGGAAGCATTGCATGACATTAATGTAAAACAACTCACATTGATATTTAAATTAATATTTGAAGTTTAAATAGTTTAATGGAAATAAGGTATGACATAATTAGAATGACTTGCAAGTCTTGGTATGATGGCACCAGTGTGGAAATGCCTTAATGAAAGACTTCATGGTTAATGGTATGTGAAAAATGTTTTAATTGGGATTAAAATGGAATCATGTAGCTTCACCGAGATAGTGTAGTCCCAGGGGGACCAACACTTAAAACTACATTGGCAGTATTGGGATGTCTTGTCTTAAAATATGGATGGCTGCTATATGCTTGCTTCACGCAGTAGTACATAATTATTCTTTTGGGATGTTAATATCTATTTGTGACTTTAGCTTAATTCCTTAATTCATGCAGCCAACATGGATTAGGGCCCTTCCAGTAGGGTGGGTGCTTGGAGATCGGTTCAAGCTACATAGTATAGATTAAATTTTAAATTTTCCTGTCGCATGTTCCTTGCCCCTACCTCAATATTATATTATCTTGATGGTTGTTGAGCAATTATTTTATGACTGATTTTTGGTAAACGTATATTTTATCCATTTCCTTGGGTTGCATGCCAGTACTTGCCATACTGACCGTCCCCAGATGCTACATCATTTCATGATATAGATTTGGAGCCTTTATTTTGTGACCCTATGCAGTGTAGGTTGTTTTTTTATTCCTATGGGGAAACTAGTGACAAGTGGTAAGCCCTCCATCAGTCGAAAGACATTTGTATTTTTCACATATGTTTTCATACTGGTATTTCTTGGTTTTATGATATAGTCGAAGTCATTTCCCGACTTAGGAGTTATTCTTAAAGTTAGAGGCTTCGTAGACGGTATGGATTTTTGTTTTGAAGTTTGTTCTTAAGACATGGATGTTGTGGTATTTCTTGATTTTTTGTGATAGTTGTTCTTTTATTTACAAAATTTTTTTATGATTTATCAAACTTCCCATATAATTGGTGGCTTTCGTATGTTTCTTATTTTACTAGGCTTATAATGACAGGATAAAGGGTTATCTCAGGCCTTAGTTGGCTTGGAGTGCTCGTCACGGCCAAGGCCTCAGTTTGGGTCATGAGTCATTTCCTTTTTTTTTTGACACATAGATTCTACATTTGTATGTTTTAGTTGATTTTGGTGCTATTCGAGAGTGGAAAAGCTCCACATAAAAGGCTTTTTGGATTAGATTTAGCATTACAAGATAAGTTATGACTTAACTTTCTTCAGTCTGGGTTGGACAGTTAATAAAAAAAAGGGATGACCCAGTTCATACCTACTCCGTAGGTGTTGGGGAGGGGGGGACCACTCCGAGCCTGACCTACGCGCCCTCACCCCAGCTTTGCTGGAGGGGCGTTTCGAATCCCCAACCCTGGCACACCACGGTAAGCAAGCTTACCGCTGAGCCAAGGCCACCCCTCAGGGTTGGACAGTTAATATTTGTATAAAATCATGCTATATGTATGGGTAATAATACATGAACTTAATATTATTACTATTGTGTACTCGTGTGGGGTCTTATATTGTTATTATTGGTGATCTGAGATGATATTTTCTATGTGTGGCCTATGTAGGGGCCTTATCTGATATTATTGGCCTTATGCATAGCTTTTGTTGTTCTCCTCATGATAGAATATTCCTAAGTTGGGGTTATGATGATATTAATGATGTCCTATTTGCATATTTCACCGTAATGGTACATGACTTATATTAAATCATGGATGATTGACATATTGAGTAGATTTTTAGCTCATGTGCATGTGTATTTGCTAGATTTGAGATCTTCATGCTGGTTTGGTTATGAGCATTACATCCTTATATTATACATACTTTTATGAGATATTGGTACCATTGCACAGATATTAAATTTGACAGAAATGAGATATTTTTACAAAACCCTCTGAAGCTACCAATGAGTCAGAGAGGAGATATGGATATTATGACTATGATTAAGTATTGAGATTGTATAAGGATTGTAAACCCCCTATATGTCCTACCTAGAAGCATTGATGCTCAGTAGGTGTATATGGAGGTTATGTGATAACCTCAATCATATCATATCATCAGAATTATCATCCTCATAGTATTTCATTCATTTATGCATCTTTAGTGTTGCATTTTTGTACTTTATCTAATGCCTATCTATTTTGTTCCTTTTATATACCTATTTTCTACTTATGTGCTATATTTTAGATCTGTTAGTGGAGAAAATATGAGATTTTATTTGGGACATTTTCTACTTGCAGGTGACATTCTCATAGTGTGTGTGTGTGTATATATATACAATATTTTCTACTTTGATTAGTCGACCCATGATACCTACTGAGTACAAGTGGATTGTACTTATGTCTATGTGCCCTTTTAATGCAGATCCAGGTATGAGGGCACTACACAATAGCTTAGTTCAAGGTAGTGGTTGCTCTATGCTTTATAAGTTAACTTCCAACCTCTTCCTAGTTGGTTATGTATGATTTTGTATTTAATGATAGACTTGTGTTTCTCTTGGGATTTTCAGACATCGAGTTGTACTTAGTTTGATCTTACACTATGACACAGGGTTTTGGGATGGTTTAATGGTATTACTATTATTTAGACTTCCGCTATCAACATACTTGTATGGTTTGACTTCATTCTTGAAGTATTACCTTGGGATATGTGTTATGATCTTCTTTTAGATATCATCTTGGGTGATTGACTTTCTTATCAAGGCTTATCTGTGATAAGTGCCATCATGACCTGAGTTTTGGGTCGTGACAAAAAGATTGAAGCAAGACACACGTGTGAGATCTAATAAGTAACAATGACTATACGAAAGTCAAAATCTTCTATTAATAATCCAAAAAAGTACCTATACTATCGAGACCCTTATAAAATTTCCTTGAGTTTGAGTATCTGGACAAGGTACGATTAGAGCATACTAATCATATTCTTGGCTATGATTTAGGGTTCCCCTCTTGTATGTTATCAATAATTTTTGATTTAGTTTCTGTCTAAAGTATGACTAGTATCATAAAAGTCATATGATAGAGTACGAGTCACGTGGTTGGGTCATATGATGCTCTACACTTAGCCTAGTGAATTTTGCTTGGGGTATAAGTTATAGGGTACCACTCATATGTAAAGATATGAGTTGGTCATGTGGGGGTAGTATGTTGACCAGTGTGAGGGCCCAAAGAGAGTCCTAGGGTATGAGATAGGATGACATTCATACCCTAGGGTACGGTTAAGGGGGTATGGTCGTACCCTCCTGTGACTTAGTTTTCACCTTTCAAGATGGGGGTATTCTAGATATTTCCCACCCTAAAACCATTAAGTCCACATATCATATATCATGTTGTGGCCTCTTATAAAACTTATTAGAATATCAACACATACCAAAAACACTCTCTAACTTACTCTTGAAGATTTGAGGCTAGGGTTTCTTCAAGTGTTCATCTAGAGGCTAAGAGGGTCATTTCTTTCCATGAATCATCTTGTATAAGGCATGTGACTCTTCCCTCATTTTTAGTTCATAAATTTCATGTGTTTTAAATCTTTTTTATGATTTACAAATGGTGGTTTGAAAACCAATGTTGAGGGTTTTGTTTCATAATGATGAGTATTGTTTACTCTTTGTTTAACTTGTGTTTTTACATGTTATTGATGATGGTTTGCACATGTGGGTGCTTGATAATTGTGGTTTAACAATTGGGTCATGAGTTACCATAATTTGAATGATTTTTACCTTGATTTTTTGTCTTGATAAAAATATGCCCTTAAAGTATTTGTGAAAATGCCTAAAAGAATGGACTAGTCACATGATAATGTTGTTTTGAACTAAGTCTTGGCCTAATGATTATTAATGGTTGGTAAATGATTTGGAAGTCTTTGTTGGTGGTTAAGTTGCTAAATAGGTTCGATTCCATAAATTTTGAGTTGAACAAGTGTCTTGGTTAGATAATGGGTTCGAGTCCCAAAGTCATATGAATGAATGGTTTGTTAATAATGGTAATGGCATGTGTATACTTTCAAGTAGTGTTGGTATTATGATGCCAACGGAATGCATTTGGTAAGTAATTAACTTATTGATTGTGTATATGGAATGATGGTTTTAAATTAGGCTTAATGGCGGGATGTGTAGATGGACTATGAAAACGGAGTTGAAAGGACTAACACTAAAAACTGCGGTAGCCAGTGTGGGTGTCTTATGACTGGGTGGTTTGAGTCCCCCGAATGAGTATATGAATGATAGGTTCGGGTCCCCCTTACTACATGTATTAGTGCTTATGTCAACTTGATTATACTGGGAGGTTTGAGTCCCCCATATAGGCATTATGGTTATGGATATTTTCTGGTTTGTGTGGCTAAATGTACTGGGACCTTACTAGCTAGGGGAGAGTTGGGCCCATATAACCCGTGGGTGCCTTGATCTAGGATGCTAATGCTACATAACCCAGGTTAATGGTTTCCAGTTCATGTTAATCTTGTTCCCTATCCTAGAATTATATATAAATATATTGCATTGGTTATATGCATTGATTGCTTTGGATTTGAACTATTGGCACTATTTTATCCTTATCCTTGAGTTATATGCTAGTACTCCAACCGCTAACTATCTTTGATGTTGTATCCCCACGTGATGGAGGTGTTGGTCATACTATACCTCCAGCTTAGTAGATTTGGACTTCGGATACAACTTGTGTTGACTTAAAGTGGTGAGCTTCCATCTTTTAAAATCTTCTATTTCCTATTTTGGATTCATATACTTTTTATTATTTTAGTTTTGGACATCAATTTTGGCTATAAGCGGGGGCATGTAGCGACCGAATATTGTTTTACTTTTGGGTGAGGCTTTGTAGAACTGCTATGGGTTGGTATGGGTGGTGTCAGCCTTAGTGTTGACATTAGTATTGGTGCTGATACCATTTGATTGTATTTTTGATTGTTCCATCCTTTCTTATTACGTTATGAAATGGTTTAATTTTGGACTTTGTTAGGGTTGTGTGGTTGGTATCGGTTGGTCGGACTCAATTGGGTTGGTCACAGTAGTGAACCTATCCTAGTGTTTTAGTATTTCTACACACACTATCTTATTAAATATTTGGAATTCATTTGACTCAGGGTACTTTCTTGGTTGGTTGGTATGGGAAATGGGTGGTCTTCGATCGTTGTTGAGCCTGAGATGCCTATTACGACAAGGCCCTAGTTTGGTTCATGTCAAGTTGGTATCATAGATTTAGGTTCGTGGTCAGATAGGAGTCTATAAAGCCATGTCGAGTAGAGTCTCTTTTAAGGATGTGTAGTGCGCCACACTCATAACGGAGAGGCTACAAGATATTTAGGAATATTCCACTTTCTTATTGTCTTACTTCAAAATATAAGTCTAAGGTCTTGGACTTTTCTAATTTCCTTTCGCTTGTATTTCAGATCATGCCTTCGAGAAGATTTGAAGCTCACTAAAACTCACATATCTCACTTGAGAAAAATATGGATGAAGCTTGTCCAACTGCTAGAGTCCAGACCAGGGAAAAGGATGTTGCATCTAGCTATCCTCGTGGGGTTCCACCTATCCCCACTGTTCCTGCTCATTCATCTCAAAGGAAGGCTACTAATGTTGAGTTTCATCGCTCTATTACCTAGTTGACTTAGTTTGTAGCTTCTCAGTCAGAGCGTGGTGTTTCGGCTATTTCATTGTCTGAGGCCACAAGGGTTGTCCAGTTCATGAGGTTGAATCCTCTTATGTTTACGAGTTTAATGGTTGAGGAGGATCCTCAAACCTTTATTGACAAGATGAAGAAGATTTTTTTATATTATACATGCCATTGATGTGGAAGGCATGGAGTTTTCTACCTACCAGTTGAAAGACATGGAATACCAATAGTATAAGGAGTGGGAATAATGTAGGGGAGATGGCATTGACTCTGTATTATGGGATGACTTTTCTAGTGCCTTCTTGGTCTGTTTCTTTGCTTAAGAGTCGAGGGAAGCGAAAGTGGAGGAATTTTTGAATCTAAGGCAAGGGCGGTTGTTTGTTAAGGAGTATGCCTTGAAATTTCATCAGATGTCTCGCTATGCTCCGGAGATGGTGTCCGGCATGAGGGTTAGGATGCGTAAGGTTTTTTCTGGGTTATCGTAGGAGTTGATCCTTGAAAGTTAGGTTACCTTATTGATCAAGGAAATGGATATTTCGATATTGGTGGTGTATATACAATAAGAGAAAGAGAAGAAAAGTAAGAAGTGTGAGTTTAGAGAGGGGCAGGGAAAAAAGTTTAGGTCTTCTGAGAAAAGTGGTAGAGATGGGGGTAAGTGGCCGAAGAAGAAGTGGGGAAGCTTTTTTTATTTCACCACAGCTAGTGCTCTTTACTCGAAACCTTCGAGTGATCATTGGTCTAGTGTGATAGTGGGTCCCATGTATAGGGTGCCTAATCTCAAAGTAGTAGGGCTCAGTCAGCTCCATCCCATCGGCCTTTAGATTTTATGGGCGATTGTACCGAGGGTTTTGTAAGGAAGGAAAGAACAAGTATTTTTATTGTGGTTAGATTGGTCACATGCAGCGTGATTACTATTCTAGGATGGTTTCTAGGGCTAGTAAGGCTCTTACGGCTTCTTCATGTGCTTTTACACCAAATGGTGCTGCATCTACATCTGTTTCTGCTTCTGATACCTTCACTTGCTAAAATCGCTTATTCCACTTAGTTCTCACCAGGATTTTGCCTTATCCCCTAATATGGTGACTGGTATGTTGAAACTATTCTCTCTTAATGTGTATTGTTTGTTTGATTCGGGATCCACTCTCTTATGTGACCACATTTGTGGCTGTACATTTTAGATTTTTGGAACTGTAAGATCACACTTAAATTTCCTAATGAGCTAGTCATTATTTGGGAAAAAGGTTCTTTAGTTCCTAAAGGGAGGTTTATCTCATATCTTAATGCCCAAAAGTTAATCTCCAAAGGGTGTTTGTATCATTTGGTTCGAGTTAAAGATTCTAAATCAGAAGGTCCTTTGCTAGATTTCATCCCTTTGGTTAATGAGTTTCCCAAGGTTTTCCTTAAGGATCTTTCTGGTGTTCCTCCCGATAGGGAAATTGATTTTAGGATTTATCTTATTCCGTACACCCATCCTATTTCCATTTCGCCATATAGTATGGCTCCTACTGAGTTGAAAGAGCTTAAGCAAAAACTTAAAGATCTCTTAGATAAAGGTTTCATCTGTCCTAGTATGTGTCCGTATGGTGCTCCGGTGTTTTTTATACGTAAGAAGGATGGTTCCCTTCATATGTTCATTGACTATCGTCAGTTGAATAAGGTGACCATAAAGAATAAATATCCTCTTCCTAGGATCGATGATTTTTTTGATCATCTTCAAGGTGCGAAGTATTTATCTAAGATTGATCTTAGGTTAGGTTACCATCAGCTTAATATTAGGGAAGTGGATATCTTTAAGACTGCCTTCAGGACTCGGTATAGTCGCTATGAGTTCCTAGTTATTTCTTTTGGGTTGACAAATGCTTCGACAACATTTATGGATTTGATGAATAGGGTCTTCCATTAGTTTCTAGACTTGTTTTTCATTGTCTTCATCGATGACATCTTGGTTTATTCTAAGTGTGAGGTGGATTATGTCGATCACTTCAATATTGTATTGCAGACCTTAAGAGATTAACGTTTATATGACAAGTTCTTTAAGTGTGAGTTTTGGTTGAAGGGTGTGACTTTTCTTGGTCATGTTATATCTTGTGAGGGGATTATGGTAGATCTTTAAAAGGTTTCTATGGTTAAGAAGTGCCCTAGACCTGCGACTCCAACCGATATTTGGAGCTTCTTGGATTTAGCCAGTTACCGTAAGAGATTTGCGGAAAGTTTCTCAACTATAGATGCCCTATTAACTCGGTTGACCCATAAGAAGGTCAAGTTCTTATGGTCGAATGTGTGTGAGGGTAGTTTCAAGAAGTTGAAAGAAAAGTTGACTTCAACTCCAATTTTGACCCTGCCCGAGGGTAATGATGGCTTTGTTGTGTATTGTGATGCTTCTCATGTTGGGATGGGTTATGTGTTGATGCAGCATGGTAGGGTGGTGGATTATACTTCTTGGTAATTAAATGTTCACAAGAAGAACTACCCTATTAATGACTTGGAGTTGTTAGCCGTGGTTTTTGCATTAAAAATTTGGCATCACTATCTCTTTGGTGTTCATATTAATATCTTCTCTGATCATAAAAGCCTGCAGTATGTATTTACTCAGAGCGAGCTAAATCTTAGGCAGTTGAGGTGGCTTGAGTTGCTGAAGGACTACGATATGAGTCTTCACTACCATCCAGGTAAGGCTAACGTAGTGATGATGCTCTTAGCAGGTTATCCATAATGGGTCTAGCTTATATAAATAAGGGCAAGCGAGAATGGGTGAAGGACATTCACAGATTGGATAGTCTTGGAATTCATCTCACGGACTCTGAAAATAGTGGTGTGTTTGTGCATCAGGTGTCTCAGTCATCTTTTGTTGTTGAGATAAAGTAAAAGCAAATGTTGGGTTCTGATTTAATGAAGATTAAATATAATGTGGGTCAGCAAAAGGTCGTTGACTTTGTGATTGGCGGCGATGTTATCTTGAGGTACCAAAGCAGGCTATGTGTTCCCAATATTGATGGATTAAGGGAAAGGATTTTGGCAGAAGCACATGAATCTCGTTATGCTATTCATCCTGGTTCCACCAAGATGTATCATGATCTTAGGGAGATTTTTTGGTGGAACAATATGAAATGAGATATGGCTATGTATTTGGTGTGTCAACAAGTGAAAGTTGAGCACATGAGACCCAATAGTTTGTACCAAGAGATTTAGTTTCCCAAATCAAAGTTGGAAGTGATTAACATGGATTTTATTACCGGTCTTCCTCAGTCTCAGAATCAATATGATTCAATTTGGGTCATTATGGATAGATTGACTAAGTTCGCTAACTTCTTGTCGGTGAAGACTAGTTATTCGACAGAGGATTATGCTAAGTTGTATCTTGCAGAAATTGTGAAATTGCGTGGTGCTCTAGTTTCTATCATTTTGAATTGTTATACTCCATTCTCATCTTATTTCTAGAAGTCGTTTTAGAAAGGTTTATGAACTAAGGTGTGACTTAGCACGACTTTCCACCTATAGTTGGATGGACAAGCAGAAAAGACTATTCAGACATTAGAAGATAAACTTCGTGCTTGCATGATTGACTATGGGGATAATTGGTTTTACTATTTGCCTTTGATTGAATATATTTCTAATAATAGTTATCACTGTAGCACTAGTATGGCTCCTTATGAGGCGTTGTATGGTAGGAGATGTCGTTCTCCTTTTGGGTGGTATGGAGTTGGTGAGGGTAAGTTGTTTTGCCTTGTTTTGGTTCATCAAACCTTGGAGAAGGTGAAGGTGATTCATGATAGATTGAAAGTTTCTCAAAGTCGCCAAAAGTCCTATACAGATGTTAGGCGTAGGGATTTGGAGTTCAATATGGGTGATTGGGCATCTTTAAAAGTATCTCCCATGAAGGGAGTAATGCGGTTTGGTAAGAAGGGGAAATTGATTCCTTGGTATGTTGGTCTTGCTATTGAAGAGGACTAGTAATATTGCTTACGAATTGGATTTTCCTTTTAGCTTGACTCCGTTCATTCGACTTTCCATGTCTCCATATTGAGAAAATATGTGGGTGATCTTTTTTTGGTTGTTTCTTTAGAAGGGTTAGATATTTCAAATTTCTTATTTTATGAGGTAGTTCCGGTTGAGATCTTAGATCTACAGGTTCGATGGTTGCGGACCAAGATGTAGCTTTGGTTAAGGTTCTTTGAAGGAACCATAAGGTTTAAGAGGCTACTTGGGAAGCGTAAGAGGAGAAGATGTCCAAGTATCCGCATTTGTTTTTGGATCCAGATAATCATTCAGAAGGTATGTATTCTTAATCACATCTTCATTTTCTGACTTTTTAAGGGAAAGGTTGATTTCCTTGCGTCTTCATTTTCTGAGTTTGTTAAAGGAATAATTGATTTGTTGGTACTTTGTTTTCTATCTTAAAGGTAAGAGTAGAGACTTTTGGGGTTTAAAGTGTGTTTGTACTACCTTTCTTATCATTCAAGGATGAATGATCCAAGTGGGGGAGAAATTAAACACCTTGACTCTTGAACCTTAGAAAATTTCCCTGAGTTTGAGTCTCTGGACAAGGTACAGTTAGAGTATAGTCGTACATTTGGGTATGATTTAGGCTTCCCCTCACGTATGTTTATCAGTGTGTTTTGATTTTGTTTCTGTCCAAGGCACGACTAGGATCATACAAGTCGTATGATAGTGTACAAGTCTTATGTGGTTGGGTCGTATAATGCTCTATAATTAGCCTAGTGGATTCTTCTTAGGGTACGAGTTATAAGGTACCACTCATATGTTATGATATGATTTGGTCATGTGGGGGTCATATGTTGACCAGTTTAGGGGTCTAAAGGGAGGTCTAGGGTATGAGATAAGGTACTATATGTACCCTAGGGTACGGTTAAGGAGGTATGGTCGTACCCTCCTGTGAGTTAGTATTCAGCTTTTAAGTTGGGGGTATTCCAGATATTTCCCACCCCAAAACCCTTAAGTCCCCATGTCATATATCATGTTGTGGCCTCTCATAAGACTTATTGGAAGATCAAAACATACCAAAACACTCTTTAACTCACTCTTGCAGATTTGAGGCTAGGGTTTCTACAAGGGTTCATCTAGAGGCTAAGAGGGTCAAGTTATTTCTATGAATCATCTTGTATAAGGCATGCGACTCTTCTCTTATTGTTTTTTCATAAATTTCATGTGTTTTAAAAATTGTTTATGATTTATAAATGGTGGTTTGAAAACCAATGTTGAGGGTTTTGTTTCATAAAGATGAGTATTGTTTACTCTTGGTTTAACTTATGTGTATACATGTTATTGATGTGGTCTGCACATGTGGGTGCTTCGTAATTGTGATTTAGCAATTCGGTCTTAGGTTATCCTAATTTGATTGATTTTACCTTGATTTTGGTCTTGATAATAACATGCCCTCAAAGTGTTTGTTAAAATGCCTAAATGAATGGACTAGTCACATGATAATGTTGTTTTGTACTAAGGCTTTGCCTAATGATTATGAACGGTTGGTAAATGGTTTAGAAGGCCTTGTTGTCCATGTAATGAACTAAATAGTAACCTTGGTAGTTAAGTTACTAAATGGGTACGAGTCCCTAAACATTGAATTGAACAAGTGTCTTGGTTAGACAATGGATTTGAGTCCTAAAGTAAAATCAATGAATGGTTGGTTGATAATGGTAATGGCATGTGGTATACTTGCAAGTAGTATTGGTATGATGATACAAATGGAATGCCTTTTCTAAGTAATTGACTTATTGGTTGTGTATGTGGAATGATGGTTTTACTTTGGGCTTAATGGCGGGATAGTAGCCAGATTGTGAAAGTTGAATCCGAAGGACTAACACTTGAAACTGCGCTAGCAGGTACGGGTGTCTTATGACTAGGTGGTTTGAGTCCCCAGAATGAGTATATCAATGGTAGGTTCGAGTACCCATTACTACATGTGTTGGTGCTTATGTCACCTTGATTTTGCCGAGAGGTTCAAATCCCAATATAGGCATTACAATTATGGATATTCTCTAGTTCATATGGCTACACATACTGGGGCCCTTTTAGGTAGGGAGAGCGTGCCCATATAGCCCGTGGGTGCCTTGTTCTAGGACGACCATGCTACACAACCCAGGTTAATGGTTTCCAAAGTTCATGTTAATCTTTTTCCCTATCTCGGCATGATATATATATATATACATATATATGCATTGCATTGGTTATATGCATCGATTGCTTTGGTTTTGAACTGTTGGCATTATTTTATCCTTATCCTTGGGTTACATGCTAGCTCTCCAACCACTAATCGTCTTTGACACTGTATCCCTATGCGATGCAGGTGTTGGTCATACTACACCTCCGGCTTAGTATATTTGGACTTCAGATACAATTTGTGTTGACTTGAAGTGGTGAACTTCTATCCTTTTGAAGGCTTTATTTCTTGTTTTGGATTCATATGTTTTTCATTAGTTTAGTTTTGGACATCGGTTTTGGCCATGGTTGGGAGCATGTCCCGACCATATATTGTTTTACTTTTAGATAAAGGCTTTGTGGAACTGCTATGGGTTGGTATGGGTCGTGTCAGCAGTGGTGTCAGCCTTAGTATTGGCGTTGGTATTGGGGATGATACTGTTTGACTATATTTTTGATTTTTCCATCCTATCTTATTATGTTTTGGAATGGTTTGGTTTAAGACTTGGTTGTTATTTTGATTTTGGTTAGGGTTGTATGGTTGGTATTGGTTGGTCGGACTCGGTTGGGTTGGTCACAGTCGTGAACCTATCCCAGAGTTTTACTGCTGCTAAACACGTTATCTTGTTATATGTTTGGAATTTATCCAACTCAGAGTACATTATTGGTTGGTTAGTATGGGAAATAGGGTGGTCTCCGTTCCTTCTTCGGCCTGAGATGCCTATTACGACAAGGCCCTGGTTCGGGTCGTGTCACAAAGTCCATAACCTCAACTCTCTAAATAGTTTTTCCCTCATCAATTCATAATATTAAAAATATTCTATCTCTGAAAGAGCTATTCTTTCTTATTATAGCCTACACTAGTAATTAAAAAATACCATTAATGAGATAAGAGTCTTCTTTAGCATGAGGCTTGAATGTCAAGAATAGCCACTTTAGCATGAGGCTTGAATGTCAAGAATAGCCACTTTGAATTCGTAGCCTCTTTCTTCCTTGTACTTTTACTTAAGCATATTTTTGAGCTTTAATTTTTCATTCCATGATATTGAAGAATCTCAACTTGCATCATTCTCCCTTTCTTGTAAAGGATTCATCCTCAAATCCAAACCTAGCAAAATTATAGGAAAAACAAGCAACAACAAGGTCCTCATGGCATGACGACTAGTGTTAGCAATAACAATTCTATCACCATGCTAAAGATGTACACATTTAACATATAACCAAGTATCAAAATGAGTCATAAAGGGTATATAACCCAACAAAACAAGAGATACTTGGCTACATAGGAAACATGGACAAAAGGGTGAATTATAAGAACCATAGTATTTAGGCAAAACACAAATGAAAATCCTTAATGGTTCTATTATTAGACAAACAAAAATCCCCCTTTAAGTCAAGTAACACTTGATAGTCCACACAAGTTATCAAACTTATCTCATTCAAGGCCATAAGATCAAGTAATAATCATACGACAGAAAAGATATGTTTCTGTATACTTATCACCAACAATCCAACAACTTCACCCATATCAAGCTTTCCTTTACGACCATGAATTACATTAGAATGACAACCATAACTAAGAATAAATGGAAAAATATAACATAAACGGGGTCAAATAAACACCCATTTGCCCTATTGTTACTCCTATCAACATACGATATACTCTCCACACAGACATCAGTATCATCACATGAAAGTGGATAGTAAAGAAAGGTATCTCTCTCAAAACAACTTCATCCATGGTTTTATCATATGTAAGATCACTATTAGACTCAAAATCATTGATTATACCATTAAAAATTTTGACATAAAGATGAAGGAGTAGTGGAAAAGAAAATACCACCTTCCTTCTCATCACAATCCTTCTCCATAGGAGTAATCTTATCTTTCAAGAAGAGATTTACAAATTTGGGAGGAATGTATTCAAACCATAATGGGTTAATCATAAAGACTATAACCCTTAAGAACTATACTAATAACATGGTTCACACCTCTAGGCACTTTACTAGGAGTGATATCATCAATTTTAATTGAGATATTATACTTAAAGAAAGAAGGATCGATCTAAGAAAGGGAATTAAAACATACAATTTCACTTTCAAAAGACAATTGTCATTGTTCAAAGAACTTTGAAGAACATGATCTCTATGAGAAAAACAAACAATAGGATCTTCAACAAAAGATATGCTCAAAGAGTTACTCCTACTTAATATATCAACTTCATCAATATTACCAATAACTTAAGGTCAATAAGCACATCACATGATCCCTTAAGTAGTGTACCACATGGAAAAGGTAGTTGATCAATACCAATATCACTTAATAATGAGCTATCATTTAAATCACATATATCAACACTAGGTGGACACAAATTTATCTTACTAGAAGAATCACTTCAGTCATTAATAGGATCAAATAGTCTACTTACATTCTCAACAAGCATATTATAAAAACATGACAAAGAATCACATGACAATGTACCATCACTCAAGTAACAAGTGTCAATAGTAGGTGGACATAAATTGATTTTACAAGAAGAATTAATTCAGTCATCAATAGAA
The DNA here is from genome assembly GCA_030864225.1 of Capsicum baccatum var. pendulum. NCBI lineage: Eukaryota > Viridiplantae > Streptophyta > Magnoliopsida > Solanales > Solanaceae > Capsicum > Capsicum baccatum. The sequence goes on from CM061551.1 coordinate 99,226,680, forward strand.
TCAATTAGTGTATGAATACTCTCAACATAGATATTATTACTATGTGGAAAAGAATTATTAAGTTCACATAAAGACAAGCTATCACTCACATTTTTTCATTTGAAATTTTAACTTGTCAAGTTTAGCTATTGTACCTTGAGGCTCAGAAGAGGGATTTCTTTACCTTAAACTAAAGCTTCAACTCTTATGTCTTTAGGCAAGCCAATTTGCTCAGTCTAATAAAGTAGCACATTCTTCAAATCCTTAAGTGTAGGCTTCTTGATGGGAACTTGTGTTCCTTCAAATGTCATGCTTGTACCTGCACAAGAATTATTACAGAAAGAAGAACAATCAAGAATGTTATCTTAGTTTTGTGGCAATTATCTAACTTCACTCCACTAGTTCTCTCTTTTTACCAATCTAGAGTTTCCACTTTGCACTCCCTTATTACTCTCAATCTTTTGTCTCTCATTTTTATGAAATAACATGGAATAAGGTCCTAAAGTTTCTTGGTAAAGAGAAATAGGTGGAAAGAGAAGCTTTCCCCCTTTGTCCATGACATTTGTACCACTTTTGCTCATAAGAAACTTTATAACTTTGAAACCAAGAATTCCCAAAATATGTGATAAGTCTCTATGTGAAATACATCACACCAAACCTCCTCTTGATATTCACCTTGTGAAAAGTGCACCTTCACTCCTTTGCCAACCTAATTCTTTTTTTTTTTTTTTATAATAATAGGGATTCAATTTATTTACACAAGGTAATATCAACTATTCAACTGCATGAGTGGCGATTAAGTTTGCTGAAAATTTACTATCAAAGATAAGAGAAAATCCCGAGTACCCAAAAAAATTAACCTTTGGTTCAAGAATTAGCCTCTTTGAAAATATTGAGTTTCCTTGTGACTCTATTATACCTACAAAATGAAAAAACATGACAAATAATAGAAGTTCCTCACTTTTACTCATATTTTCACTCTTTTATGCACTTCTATTACCACTCAAATGTAATCACACACTCAATCCTTTTATCACTCAAGTATCCAGCCCAAGTTGCTATTCAATTCGATTAATCACTTGCCAAGAGTCACAAACCAACCTAAGGGTAAAATGGATTTTGTTAATTGAATAACATGCAACTGAATAAAATCTAAAGGACTTGAATCAAGAAAATTAACTGTGAAATAAAAAAATCACAAGAAAAAAATTAGCATGAAAGACATCAGACTAAAAAATGAAGTAACAAAAGTAGAAGGAATTACTTGTAGTTACTTAGTTTGAATGATCAAAGCAATGATTTTATGTTTTAAGACTAGTTAAGAAGTGATTAAATAAGGTAATTAATTTTTAAATAGTTGAGAAATCAAAGGAATAAAGTGTATAAAAAAAACCATGAAATTTGGACACTTAGAAATTTTTTTGGAAGATTACTAGTTTGGGTGTTCCAGCAAGTGACTGGCCCTTCCCAGGACACTGATCTTTAGAAGCTTACTGATTTGTGTGACTTAGAAAGTGCCTAATCCTTCCTAGGATGATGAACTTTTTTTATTTTGATGTGGCAACTGTTGACTAGAGATGATTGCTGAGTTGACCCTAATTTGGCTCTGACTTGGCCCTACGTGGAAATTATTTTTTTAAATATTTTTTCATATTTTCACAAGTGGGTCCACTAACACTTTGACTAGGGATTTTTTGATCAAATTGTACTCTTTCTACCTTTTTTTTCAAGAACAATATGAAGAAGCTCAAGATCACGAAGAAAACTCCAATCTTCAAGACTTCATAATTCCTTCGTTTTACTCCAAATCCAATAAAAGTTTCAACCACGCTCTCATGTTAACACCACAAAGAAACTCCACTAATATTTAGCCCTAAAATTTAAGCCAAAAGTAAATCGATTTTCATCATTCTTTAAGCTATGAAGAACACCATGAACAACTGATATTCAAATCTTCGTAACTTCTTTATTTTAACCTAAATTCCATGAAATTAAAGATTTAGGCTCCGCTTGTTATGAAGAACACACCTTGATACCCTTCAAGCTCTAATTTAACCTAAATTGACAAACCCATTGTCAAAATTCTGGACAAAATTTTTCCAAAAAAATTAAGCTAGGGCTTTAAATCTAAGGCATTCCTCTCTATCATTCATATATAAGGTATGTAAGAGCAATACCTTTCATGGAGAACCCTGTTGATCTCTACTATTGAGTCATAGTTACATGTTACGTTATGATTTCAAGTTAGGGTTTTAAGATTCAAGTATTCTAATTGTAGTTCTTGAGTTTTGTTATAATTTTCTCCTATATGCTTTTAGTATTATGAATTAATTCGCAAATTAAGGTCGTTATTGAACATACATTAAATTTTCATAACCAAGGGTTAGTTTTCACATAGAGTTTATGACTTAGGTACTTGTGTTGAAAATTAATTTCATGTTCTAATTGATTTAGCTATAGTATTATTATAAAGTATGTTCAAAGATAGTAAAAATATGAAAGTATATTAATACCCTTATGTATTATAACATGATTTTTAAAGTTAAAAGAAGCTACCAAATCTTGAAAAGTAAGTAAGTTATAACGAGTTAGAGCCAAGGCTCGCAGAGAAAAATATGTTTCTTGATAAGAGATTTAGAGACTAGTATGGTTAAAAACTTGTTTTTAAAACTTATAATATGAGAAAATATTATTTTTTGGGGAGTATTATTTAGTGCCAGGTTGGGTATGAGTTCGAGGTCACATTCCCCATAGGATGGTGCCATCGTGGGTTTTGCCTTCCGGCTAAGAGTTGGGTTCATAAGTTATGAACCCAACTCTTAGCCGCTCATAGTTGTGCAAAAATCCATGGAAGTCAACAAAGAAAACATAGAATTAATTATAAAATAATGAAAGAATACAACCCAAAGTCTCAAATTAATTACGTAACCACAAACCTCAAGCAAGAGTATTCCAAGATCAAAAGTTAATCTTAAAATCAATATATGTTTGTAAAAGTATAAAGTGTGTAACCTAATAGAAGAATAACCTAAGGGTATTTATAGTTTCTCAAAATAACAAAGAAAACCTAATAAAAAATAGGAAAATTAAGTCTGCTGTCACGACCCGAGGCTACCCCTTAGTCACTACACAGTGCTTAAGGCCACAAGTAACCCTAAGTTAATCCATGGTCTGGTACCTGCTATGAGCACTAAATGAAATGAAAGTAAAATAACAAGTGCGGAAGATAAACCAATAAAGAACTATCAATTTGAATACTGAAATATATATACAAGACATGTCTAAAATATCTGATAAACACTAGAAAACTAGATTGTCTGTCTGAAAGACTCTAAAACATAAGGAGTTGATGGGACAAACCCTCAACTAACTCCAAGTAACTAAATCATACTAAAATACTGAAATGTGTGAAATAACATATCACGTACTCAGAGGATAATGGCTTACCACTATTGTTGTGGGGAACTTCTGAGTGACTTAGGGACAGTTTAGAAACTGTGTCCAATCCTATGTTATAAAACAACATAACGCAAAAGAAAGGTATGCGATCAGTACTTTGAATGTAATGGTACATGAGGTAAGGACTAACTGGAAATAAATATGGAAACTAAACATGGATACATAAACATGTAAAACTGAAAATGCAAGACCAAGTCAAGCATGTACTAAAATGATATGAATAACTGATTAACTGATTACTCGGTCAAACAAAACTGAACTTGTATAGACTGATGTACCGAGTGAAACTGTAAGAGATATCATGTAATTGACATGCCCCAATTGGAGCAAATTGGGGTCTAGCCTTTTACCCCTGGTGGAAGGGTGTCAGTACCTTGCCATGGGTACCAACACTAGCTATGTGGATTCGCTAAACTGGTGTCCCAAAGGACTAGGGACCCTCTACTGGCAGGTACCCTTAATAGTGTGTCCACCCTATACTGACAGGAAGACCTTGCATACCTATGTTGGCTACATAGTTCTAGAACTCAGGGACTGCTACTAAAGTTCATACCTTCTACCGGCAGGTGAGCCCCCATCCCTGGGTTCGCTTAGTGCTAAATCCTACTCCCAATTGAATGACATTGGTATTATTATAGGTCTAAAATGATTGGGTGCTGTACTGATAAGTGCTCAACATGAACGTGGTAGTCTTAATATGACAATAAAAAATGGTCTGACTGACTTGTAACTTTAAATAGAAATATGTAAAACACATAGGCATCAGGTGTTCATAACCTGCCAGCACTGAATGATTACTAAATATGATAACGATGTTAAAACAGTGATATAACTTCATAGTTCAAGGACCCAAACATGAGACATTTCATTAGGCTAGCAAGTTTCATGAATTAATATAATAAGAATGAGTTAAGCTTGGCAAAACAATATAAACTTTTAGATTAATGCACGAATTAGATAAGTTAATAGGACTCAATATAAATATACATAAGAACTTGAAATTCGAAGTATTCCATACCCTACTTTACATGGAATCATATGTAGACATGGATTGAATTCAAATTACCAAGGGATAACATGGATTAAATTCAACTTGAGCATGTGAAAATCCATAATGAAGGGAAAATTCCTACTTTAAATAAAAGAGAGATGGGTAAAAGGAACCCATTGATGAATATCCCACATACCTTAATTGAACGGATTCCTAAGGAAATTTTGAAATCGACACTTAAATCCTTGTGTTCTTGAGAGAATAAGCTTAAGTTTTGTTCTTGGGAAGAGAAAGAGTTTTTAGTGAGAAATTTTTTAGTTTAATGGGCAAATAATGTTCCTATGAAAGTATTAAATCATGTTTTGGATGATTGGGGTTGAGGGGAAAGGGCCAAATTACCCCTTGGTCCCTTAAATCGTGAGCTGGAAGTGCCCCCTTCCACGTCATTAACCCTACTTTGGGGGAGTGGCTAGTACTCCCTAGAGCCTATTTCAAGGGAGAAACCTCTATGCTGCGGACCCTATTTAGGGGGAAAGATAAGAGCATCGTGGGTCTATCGCGGAAGATCACTACCTTCGGTATCCAAACACACACCAAATCCCGTTCAAAAATTCCAAAACATTTATGAGACATTCTTTTAACATCCCTAAGCATTTTTAAACTCAAAAACTAACATCTCGGGGTTGGGAAGGCCAAAAAGAATATTTGTAAAGTTTTGGGGTCTTCAAAATGTCTAAGTCCTCAACACCTAGTGAAAATTCAAAGCCTTGGTCCCCTTAAGAATGTAACTAGAAGTTGAAACGAGCTTAGAATCATACGGGGTATTACAATATATCCCCCTTGGGACCATTTGTCCTCGAATGAGAATAGTTAAGATGAGATACTACGGAGAATGAGAATCTATACTGAACATTGATAAGCTAAAACATGATCAAATAACTGGGTCTAAAACAGGATACATGCTATGTGGGCTGAACTAATTTCATAAATGCATGTTGTGACATGAGAATAGTTGTATAGCTAAAATAGAGAACAAAAAGACTCAACCTAAGGAAAACTATTACCTCAAGATGTGTCTGAATTTGAGGAGAAAGATGAGGATACCAGGCTCGCATATCTGCTTCTGCTTCCTATGTAGCTCTCTTTACGAACTGATTCCTCCATAGAATGTTAACCAAAGAAACTTTTTTATTCCTTAGCCTACAAATTTGATGATCAAGGATCTCAATAGGGAGTTATTTGTAGGAAAGGATATAATTAACATTCACACTTTCTAAAGAAATAATAGAAGCTAAATCACCAATGCATTTCTTTAACACAGAAACATGGAACACCAGATGTACTGATGCCAATTCTGTAGGCAATGCAAGCTTATATGCTACCTTCCCAAAATGGTTTAAGATTCTATATAGGCCAACATAATGGGGACTGAGATTCCCCTTCTTTCCAAATGTCTTCATTCCCTTCATAGGTAAAATTTACAAATAGACCAAGTCACAAACCTCAAACTCAAGATCCCTTCTCCTCACATCTATATAATATTTTAGACGGCTTTGGGCTATCTTCAACCTCTCTCGAATTAAGTAAACTTTTTCCATTGCCTCAAATACTAAATCTGTCCCTATCAAAGAAGCCTTAACTGCTTCAAACCAAACAATATGAGATCTACATCTCCTCTCATAGAGAGCCTCAAAAGGAGCCATCTAAATACTGGAATGATAAATATTGTTATAAGAAAACTCAATCAAAGGTAAGTGGTTATCACAACTACCTTTAAAGTCAATAATGCACGCCCTCAACATATCCTCCAAGGTCAAGATGGTCCTCTCTGCCTGACCATTTATCTTAGGATGAAAAGATGTACTAAGATGAACTTGGGTACCAAGACCCTTCTGGAAAGCCTTCCAAAAGCGAGAGGTAAACTTTATACCCCTATCTAAAATAATAGACGATGGAACCCTATGCAATTTTAGCAACTCTCTGAGCTAAAGACTGGCATAATCTTTAGCTGAGTAGGAAGTATGAACTAGAAAGAAATGGGCTGAGTTCGTCATTCTATCTATAATGCCCTAAATCAAATTATGCTAACAACGCGTATGAGGCAATCCTTTCACAAAATTCATATTTATAATCTCCTACTTCCAAGTGGGGATACTAAACTCCTGAAGTGTACCACTAGGCCATTAGTGCTCAATCTTAACCAGCTGACAGTTCGAACACTTAGCCACAAACTCTGCAATATCTTTATTCATACCACTCCACCAATAAATTTCCTGTAAGTCACGGTACATCTTAGTGCCTCTGGGGTGAATTCAATATCGCACACCATGCACTTCTGCTAATATTCACTATCTCAAACCATCAATACACGAAACACATAACCTACCTGACAATAGAGCACACCATCTCCCCATTAGGTGAAAACCTCTACCTTATGATCTCTAACTGCCTCCTTCAACTTAACCAAACTAGGATCCCACTCTTTCTTTCCTTTTACTTTGCAATCAATTAAGATTACAAACCATTCTGAACCCATATACTACCTTCGATCGAATCAGCCAACCAAGCTCCTAACCTAGAAAGTTGGTGAACCTCACGAACTAAATCCTTCTTATCATCCTCAACATAGGCTACACTACCCATAGAAAATCTACTAGTGGCATCCACCACGACATTAGCCTTGCCCGAGTGATACAACATACTCATATTATAGTCTTTCAAAATTTCAAGCCACATCCTCTAGTGAAGATTCAGGTATTTATGCATGAACATATACTGTAAACTCTTGTGATCCATGAATACATCCACATGAACCCCGTAAAGATAATGCCTCCAATTTTTCATGGCAAAAACAACCACTGTTAACTCAAGATCATGGGTCGGATTATTCTTCTTATGGGACTTAAGCTGTTTAGAGGCTTAGACTATTACCATAACTCTTTGCATCAATACACAACCCAGACCAACTCTAGAATCATCACAATAACTATGAACCCATCTATGCCATCTGGCAAATTCAAGACTGGGGAAAAAGTGAGTCGAGTCTTCAACTTCTAAAAACTCTTCTCGCAAGAATCTGACCACTAAAATTTAACCTTCTTTTAGGTTAGCCTCGACATGGGGGATGTATGGAAGAAAACCCTTAAATAAACCATCTATAATAGCTAGCTAAACCTAAGAAACTCCTAATATTTGATGGAGAGATGGGTCTAGGCAAGTTTCTCACTGCTTTGGTCTTTTGAGGATCAACTCGAATGCCATCACCAAAAACTACGTGACCAAGGAAAGCTACCGATCTCAACAAGAGTTCACATTTTTCTAAACATAGAGAACAACTGATGATCTATAAGGGTTTGAAACACAACCCTCAGACGGTCTACATAAACATTGTTGATACGGGAATAAACAAGGATATCATTAATGAAGATGATAAACGAATATGTCTAAGTACTATATGAACACCCTATTCATCAAGTCCATGAAAGCTGCAGGATAATTTGTTAGTCCCAAAAGACATAACTAGGAAGTCAAAGTGACCATACAGAGTTTTGAAGACTATCTTCGGGATGTCACATTCTCTGACTCTAAGATGATGATAGACAAATCTGAGGTCTATCTTAGAGAAATAACTTGCCCCCTGAAGTTGGTCAAATAAGTAATCAATTCTAGGGAGAGGATACTTATTTTTGATGGTGACTTTATTTAATAGACTGTAGTCAATGTGCATTCTAAGAGAATCGTCTTTCTTACACATGAATAGTACTGAAGTACCCTATGGAAAAACACTAGGCCTTATGAAACCCTTATCCAATAGATCTTTTAACAACTCTTTTTACTTCTTAAGCTTAGCTGGAGCTGTTTTATAAGGTGGAATAGAGATAGGCTAGGTATCTGGAAGGAGATCTATTCTGAAGTTAATTTCCATTTTGGGAGGAATTTTAAGAAGATCTTTAGGAAATACATATGGAAATTCCTTTATTATTGAAGCTGAATCAAGACTCAAAGTCTAAAAATTTGAGTCCTTGACTTGTACAAGATGGTAAATGCACCCCTTAGATATTATCTTTCTTTCCTTAAGATAGAAAAAAATCTAACTATTAAGCACTGAAGTACCACCCCTCCATTCGATATCTGGTTCATTAGGGAACTAAAATTGAACAATTCTATTTTTATAGTCAATAGAGGCATAACATGAGTGGAGTCAATCCATGTTGAGAATGACATCAAAATCTATTATCTCTAACTCTATAAGGTCAACTGAAGTAACTTTCTGAGACACTGAGACAAAGAAATTTTTGTACACCCGTCTGGCTGCAATACACTTACCTAATAGGGTAGATAATGAGAAAGTCTCTATTAACATTTTGGGACTGACACCAAAGTCTACAACTATGTAAGAAGTCACAAAGGAAAGTGAATCTCCAGGGTCTAGTAGTGAATAAACATGAAGGTGGAAGACTTGTATTGTACCCGTACCACATCAGAAGGACTTTCCTTATCATGCTAAGTTTGGAGAGAATACAACCTATTCTGGTGTTGCCCACTAGTGGCACTATAAGTGGCACCCTGCTGAGTCAGGCGACTTGCTAGAGCTAATGAAAAATTAGACTGACCCTGCTGATGAATGTCCTTTCCCTTTTAGACAATATTCGAGCAATCCATGATTTTATGGCCTAGCTTACCATATTTAAAACACCTATCACTACCAGCTGTACACTCTCCTTGATAATTCTTACCACACTTTCTGCAAAGTGAATTAGAACGACCACTGCCCACACTACCCTGGGACTTAGAGCCTGGCGCTCTATCTTAACTGTCCTGCCTGATCTTAGGCACTGGCACATTAGAAGAAGATGGAGCCGGGGCTAAAAATTTCTAGCAGAATTGAGAACAGTTACTGCCTTTCGACCTTGGCTGAGAAAAGTTGAAAATACCAGTTATGGTCTTTTTATTCTCTCTCTTTCTCCTTAAGCTTCTCCTTCTTAATCTGCTGAGCATGAAATGTAAGTCTAGACAAGTCCATCTCCTTAATAAACATGGATGTACTATACTCCTTAACCACACTATCAGATACACTAGATGTAAACTTACTCATTCTGGACCTATTATCTGCCATAATCGTAGGAGCATACCTCACCAACTGAGTGAAATTGAGCGAGTACTCCTTCACGCTCATACTTCCGTGCTTCACATTTACTTACTCCTAAACCTTAGCTTCCCTCTACTCTAGAAGGAAGAACCTGTCTAGGAAGGCCATGGCAAACTCCTCCCACTCCCTAGGCTCTACTTCCACACCTCTGTCTTCCGTCTACTACTTTAACCAGGTGTGAGATACGCCCTATAACTAATAGGTAGCCAAATCTGCACCCTCATTTGAAGTGATACCCATGATGCCTATCACCTTTAGCAGTCCATCCATAAAATCCTATGGATCCTTCTCAGATTTGGATCCAAAAACATAAAGGGATCTATTCGGTTGAATTCTCGGACCCTAGATGTAGCCATATTCATCACCAAATTGGATAGGGAAATATCTTGATGATTGTTTTGAGAAGCTACAGAATAGGCCATAGTTTTGAACTCAATATGAGAAAGATGGTCATTCAGGGGATCTTCCTGAACAGGTGGTGGGACGGGATGATCCCCGTTCCTTCTTCTGTTATTCCATCTGGGAGGCATTGTCTGTATATAGAGTGAAGGAAGAGTTAAAAAGAGGAATTAAATAGAGATCATTCTCTTTCACATGACATAAATAATAAAAGAAGGGAAACTTTCCTAAAAATGTCTCGTAGTCTCTTGTCCTTAAGTGTGGCACACTTCACACCCATGTCAAAGAGAATGATCTCTATTGGATTCCTCTTTTTAACTCTTCCTTCACTCCGTATATTTACCTAACTTTGGAGTCGGGGTCGAATCCATGAGGAACAATGTGAGTGGCGATTAAAATGATTTGGAACTATAGCTACAAGTTGAATTTAAGAAAATGTTACAAAAAGATAAAATGGGGGGTTTTATCAATCAAACATTAATTAAAGTTTCGACTTGCTTAAGAGCTCGAAACTAAAATTTCAATGGTTCAAATCAGTAATAGAGAGGAACTAGGGTTGTGATCACTAGGATTATTAATCCTCATTAAATAATTGTTGTAGTGTTAGGTTCTCTTAACTTTTGGGAAACACTAAACTATTAGTTTCGACAATCCATCTAAGTGTTTATCAACCTACTTAGATGTTGAACTCCCTAATTCTCTCAAACTTAGGAAATCATTCTATTCATACTGATTTTATCTCAAGTTGATCAATCTTGTTACAAAATTAATCATTAGATTGGAGATTAACCTTCCCAAATCCTTGTTGATAATTCGCTACCTTTAGTTTATTTCTCAGTTCGAGCAAATCAACATAAGGCGGAATTTATTATTTGCAACCAATAAATAACAATCATAATAAAGGAATTATCACGATGTCTCCACAATCACTCAAACCCTAACCAACTATTAAATCCATGGGGGAATAATCATAGATCCCATAACCCTAGTTGTGGGTTTTAGTTCCACATGAGAAAGAAAGAGATAGCAACAATTATAATCATCATTCAAAGTAATTAAACTTAGAAAAGATGAAATCTGAAGTTGATTATCTTCTAAGATCAAGAGAAAATTCCCACAACCAAATCAAAGAGTTGAAAAACTGAATTGTAAGTTGAAATGTACCACTAGGCCATTGGTGCTTAACCTTAACTTGCTGACAGTTTGAACATTTAGCCACAAACTTTGCAATATCTTTCTTTATATCACTCCACTAATAGATTTTCCGCAAGTCATGGTATATCATAGTGGCCCTGAGGTGAATAGAATACTGCACACCATGCACTTCTGCTAATATTTTCCATCTTAAACCATCAACACACCAAACAAATAACCTTCCCTGACGATGGAGCACACCTCCCTTTGGGAGAAAACCTCCACCTTCTGATTTGTAACTGTCTTCTTTAACTTAACCAAACTAGGACCCTCGTCTTGCTTTTCATTTACTTCAGCAATCAATGAAAATTTCAAACCATTCTGAACTCATATACTACCCTTCGACAAAATCAACCAACCGAACTCCTAACATAGCAAGTTGATGCAACTCACAAACTGTGAGTTATTTGCTATCATAATGACTTATAGTCTTCATTCATCTTTATTAGGACTTTAACTTTGTTGTCTTCTGGACTTTTCTTATTTTATTAGAATGATTCACACCTCAAATCATTGTCACTCCTGATGAGTTATGGTTAGCCTCAGCCTTGGTCCTTTAAACGACAACCTTCACTATCAACACCACGACTTGGACTACGAGTCGTAAGGTGACATAATGACTCATAGTCCAGATGGTACTTTTATTTTTCAGAGATTTTTCATCTTTTTTTGATACATGCCTCTTCCAATCTAATTAACTTGCAAAACACATAAAACACGCATCATATCTAACAAAATGACCTAAGTATTTCCATATTTTCACCATTTTAAGCATCAAAAGTTCCATGCACCCATGGTACATAAACACCATCACCTTAGAATGTTTTACATGTTCTTAGGCAATTAAAACATAACAAAAGAAATAGGATACATAACACGAAAGAATCAAAGATACCCACGGTAGTAAATTCCACTTTAAGCTCAAAAACATCACCCCTCCTAATTTTACTTTTCTAAACTAACTGTGTGGACCCATGTACTAAAACAATGTGACATAAAGGAATCAAGCTATGGAATTACATTAGAAACAAACCACCACACATATATACAAATTACATTACCCAAACAAACAAGCATCTAGCAACACAACCCATGTGCCTTCACATCAAACAAGTCCCACTCACTCAGGTAAATTATGCATGTTAATGTAGGGACAATCACGAGATATTCTACAAAAAAATTGTAGCAATGTGTACAGAATACCATATGCTTGCCCTTATTTTCTTTACTTTAGTTTTAAGACAGTTGGGTTAGGATCACTATAGGACTTTACTCGATTTGTAACGTAGGCTAGGGGGTTGGTATGGTACATTTGAGAATTTTTAGTGACTAAGCTTCCTTGGAACTATAATTACTTTTTGGGGTCCACTTATCAACCACTTTTTTCTTTTTCCACCCTTGTTTCTCCATTTTAAAATTCTTTTACAACTCATTCAGATTGGGTGTTGTTGTATTTATTCCATTTTTTTCTTTTTAAATTATTTTCTACCACACCCAATACTAATTTGTTTTCTCTTATTTACCATTTTTCATACCTACTTTAAATCACACATCCCTATGATAGCCACCCTCAACTTAGGCAATTTATCTGAGTTGAGGTGCAAAATGACCAAGGATGACCAGGGCTAAAATAGGCTCATTGTGATTAAAATGGGATGGTGAACGATAAAACAAGAAAAATAGTCTATCAGGATCAAAATACGGATCAAGGGATACTATATTTTGGTAGGACATTTAGGCTACAAGTGGACTAATTTTAAGAATGGACTATGATTCTTTCCTAATCGACTATCCTACAACTTAGGAAAGTCTAATTAGGCAATTTTTGGATTCTATACACAAGGGGAACTAAGTAGCATCTCACACTCACATGGCACAGGGTCACATCACACACTATTATTTATCCGATTCATGGAAATGTTAGCTATGATTATCATATTCCTAATCCTAGTGCACAATGAGATTCACAATATTCATATATATATATATATAACATCACTGTAGTGCCTCGAGAATATACCCTGGACGTCACACGGTGCTTATAGTCTGAGGGACCATAAGCTAACCCATGAGCTGGCACCTGCTGTGAGCACTGAATAATAATAACAAAATAACATGTACGGAATATCTGAATATGCCATAAGGTTTTAAATACTAAAACATTTCGGAATCATGACTATGGAAAACAATTGCCTAAAAATGGATATTTGAAACTAATAGGATAGAAAAATAACTAACTCATTGTCTGAAGTATTCGAAAACCTCTAAAACTGACTGAATAAGAGTTGATGGGATATGCCCCAACTAACTCCAACAAACTATTGAACTGAAAGCATGAAAATAAATATAGTATGTCATCAAAATATAAGGACTCACCCATGCTATGACTGATAATCTGGAAGGTCTATGTGCGATCCAGGAACTGACTGTCCAAACCTATGATATAATACATCATAGCGCAAAAAAAAAGTATGCGATCAGTACTTTGAATGTAATGGTATGCTAAATGAGGTAGTCTAATATGCATGATTTTATGTACAAGAGTAATAATTGACTGGATGCATAACATGAAGTACTAGATAGATTGCATGAAATCTGTAAATACTGAGAGTGCATGACTAAGTATAAAGCATGTTCTGAATATAATCTATAAGCTAAAATACTAAAATCTGATAACTGAATAACTAATATTTGTATTCTATGGTTAATGCAATCCTGAACTGGAATATGCTGAATACTGAACTGAGACTGTGGGATCTATCATCTAACTGACATGCCCCAATGAGTAAATTAGGGTCCAACTTGTGACCCCAGTTAGAAGGGTGTCAGTATCATTCCACGAGTACTAATACTGGTTGTGTGGATCCATTAATGTGCTCTCCTGAAGGACTAAGGGTGTCAACCCTAAACTGTCGGGTGACCCCTGGGAAGTAGTCAGGCCTAAACTGACGGTTGACTCCTCAAATACTATGCTGGCTACATAGTTATGGAGTACAGGGACTGCTACTAATGACTCTACCTAACTAATGGGAAAGTATTCATCCAGGCACTAGCTTGGTGCTAAATCCTACTCCCAACTGAACTGACTTAGAATACTGAACTATTCTAAGTTAAACTGATCATGATGACTGACTGAAATAATATTTCTCATTACATGTTTGAATCTAATATGAAGATATGGGGCTAAGTAAATAGCAAAGTGTTTAGGTATTCATACCCCCCATGACTCGATAGCAATGATAACAAAATAATATACAACTTTGGAGACATAATATGAAAGCATTCATTCAAAATTCATTCTTGTAGGCATTTCATCAAACACTTGATATGTATAGTGTAAACTAAGCATGGGGATAGTTTAAAGCTTGTATTAATAGCATGATTTCAACATTGATATCATTAAATATGGTTTAAATCAGCAAATAGAATTATTCTTTCATGTAGGGTTTGATAACAATAACAATTTCATATAGACATGGTGTAGAATTAAAATTCATGAGAATTCATGGTTAAAATCACAATTAAAAATTATGAAAACTTGTAAAGATTCCAAGTTTGAATTTAGAATTGGATAGTTGGACTCCATGGGTGATTGGAACCCATAGATGAACATTTAACATACCTTGAATTATGGGTTTGTGAGGATTATTGGTGAATTCTTAAGTTTTGACCTTGAATTTTTGAAGGCTAGGGTTTTGTTCTTGAAAGATGATTAATTTGTTGAAGAGGATTTGTGAGTAATGTGGCTCATAATGCTTCTAATTTAGGGTTGTAATTACATGTTTTGGATGAATTTGGGGCTTTGGGAAATGACCAAATGGTCCCTGGAAAATTAAGTCACGGGCTAGAAATCTCAATTTTTTTGACTCTAGCGCGATGCGGTACTTATCGCGGTGGGCCACTGGAAAAAGAGAATTCCCATTTTGGCCAGTGGTATGGCGTAGTACCATCACGTTGTGTCACTGGAAATGGATAATTTTGAACTGGAACTTTGGCACGACGCGGCGCCATTGAGGTGCCTTGCTAATAGATAATTTGCCCCTTGGCGTAATATGATGAAATCACGTTGGGCTTACTAGATAATGGGTGAGTTCCATTTTAAGCTCAACCGTGATGCGGTGTTGCTCATATTGATCCACTGCTTTCACTAAAAGTGCTATAACTTCTCACTCGGATATTGGATTAAGGAGAAATTGGTATCATTGGAAAGAAAATTCAATTTTCTAAAATTTGGCGGGTCTTGAGATGGAAAATTCTCAGTAGAGCAAAATATATGCTTGTTTGAAGTTGACTAGAGAAATATTCTTCTCGAAACTCAATCGGTAAGGGATATTTTGATTTGCCTAATAGTTGGGAGTTATTTGAGGCCTTAATATACATCAAACTTACTCATAAAACTATCAAAGCACGATGATTCATTTGTATGAGCTCAAAACATGGCTCTAGAATTAGTTTGGATTTGCGAGGTATTACAATATCTCCCCCTTGGGAACATTCATCCTCGAATGAGATTGGTTAAGCTGAAAGTACTGAGGAATTTAGGTTACATGCTGAATATTCATGATGAAAACATGATTATATGACTGAGCCTGAAACATGACACATGACTGAACTGATTCATTAAATGCATGACTGACATGAGAATGATATGCAACTGAACTGATTATGCAAAAGAGAGATTCTAAGAAGATTGTTAACTCAAGCTAAATCTGAGTTAATGGAGAAAAGATGAGGGTACTTGGTCTGCATATCTTCTTCTGCTTTTCAAGTGGCTCCCTCAACGGACTGATTCCGCCAAAGAACCTTGACTAGGGGAACTTCTTTTTTCCTTAGTTTACGAATTTATCGATAAAGTATATCGACTGGAATTTCTTCGTAAGAAAGGTTGTTTTTAACATCTATGTTTTCTAAGGGAACAATTACAGCTGGGTCACCAATACACTTCTTCAACAAGGAGATATAGAATATTGGGTGCACTGATGCTAGATCTGCAGGCAACTCTAGATCATAATCCACCTTTCTGAAATGACTTAAAATTCTATAAGGGCCAATATATCAGGGATTAAGCTTCCCTTTCTTACCAAGCCTCTTCACTCCCTTTATGGGAGAGATCTTTAGATATCTGAAATCTCTAATCTTAAACTCAAGATCCTTTCTCCTTACATTTGCATAAGATTTCTGTCTGTTTTGGGCTGCCTTAAGCCTTTCCTAAATTAGCTAAACTTTCTCTAAAGCATCAAACACCAAGTCAGGCCCTATCAAAGCTATTTCACCTACCTCAAACCAACCAATAAGAAGAGACCTATATCTTCTTTCATAAAGAGCCTCAAATAGAGCCATCTGAATACTAGAATGATAGCTATTATTATTCACAAATTCAATCAAAGGCAAGTGGTAATCCCAACTGCCCTTAAAGTCAACAAAACACGCTCTCAACATATCCTTAAGGGTCTGAATGGTCCTTTCTGCCTGACCAAATGTCTAAGGGTGAAAGGCTGTACTGAGGTAAACTTGGGTACCAAAACCTTTTTGAAAAAGCTTTCGAAAAGTGAGAGGTAAACTGGGTACCTCTATCTGAGATAATAGACAGTAGAATATCATGAAACCTAACCAACTCTTTGATATAGAGCTTAGCATAGTCTTCAGCTGAATAAGAAGTACATACTGGCAAGAAATGGGCTAATTTGGTCATCATGTCCACAATGTCCCAAATTGAATCATGCTGACGATGAGTACGAGGCAAACCCTTCACAAAATCCATCTTCACTAATTCCCACATCCAAGAGGGAATACCCACTTCCAAGTGGGAATATTGAACTCCTACATTGACCCACTAGGCTTTTGATGTTCAATGTTGACCTGTTGACAAATAGAGAACTTAGCTACAAACTCTACAATGTCCCTCTTCATCCCACTCCACCAATAAATCTCTCACAAATTGCGGTACATCTTAGTGGCCATTAGATGTATAGAGTAATGCTCACGATTCACTTCTGTAAGAATTCGCTGTCTCAACTCATTAACATGTGACACAAAATCTACCCTAGAAATACAACACACAATCTCCCCCTTGGGAGAAAACCTCTACTTTTTTATCTCTGACTGACTCTTTCAACTTAACCAGACTTGGATCGCTATTCTACTTCTCTTTCACTTTGGCAACCAAAGAAGATTCTGAACTATTCTACACTCATATACTACCCTAAGCTGAGTCAACCAAATAAATGCCTAATATAGTCAACTGATGAACTTGCTGAACTAAATTCTTCTTGTTATCCTCAATATAAGCAACACTACCCATAGACAATCTGCTTAGGGCATCTGCCACTATATTGGCCTTTCCCGGGTGATACAAAACACCCATAACATAATATTTCAATAATTCTAATCATCTCTTCTAACGCAAATTCAAATCTTTCTACATAAACACATACTTCAAGCTTTTGTGATCTGTGAACACATTAACATGCACTCCATACAAATAGTGCCTCCAAATCTTTAAGGCAAATACAACAGTTGCTAACTCAAGATTGTGGGTAGAGTAATTCTTTTTATGGGGGATTAAGCTGTCTAGAGGCATAGGCCACAAACTTACCTCTCTGCATCAAAACACACCCTAAACCAACTCTGGAAGAATCACAGTACACAACAAACCCATCTGAACAATTTGGTAATGTTAAAATTGGGGCTGTGGTGAGTCGAGTCTTCAACTCCTGAAAACTCTTCTCACAAGAATCTAACTACTGAAACTTAACTCTTATTTTGAGTCAATCTAGACATAGGGGATGTAATAAATGATAACCCTTCAACAAACCTCTGGTAATAGCCAACCAAGCCTAAGAAACTCCTAATATCTAACGGAGATATGGATCTGGGTCAGTCTCTCAATTCTTTAGTCTTTTGAAGATCAACTCTAATGCCATCATCGAAAATAATATGGCCAAGGAAAGTTAATGATCTTAGTCAAAATTTGCACTTACTAAATTTTGCGAACAATTGATGGGCTCTAAGAGTCTGCAATACTATTCTGAGGTGGTCTGCATGATCGTTTTCATTACGGGAATAGACAGAATGCCATCAATAAAGACTATCACAAACGTGTCCAAGTAATGTGTGAACACTCTATTCATCAAGTCCATGAAGGCTACTGGGGCATTTGTGAGACCAAAAGACATGACTAGAAACTCAAAGTAACCATACCGAGTTCTGAAAACTATTTTCAGAATGTCATATTCTTTGACTCTAAGCTGATGATAGCCGGATCTGAGGTCTATCTTAGAAAAACAACTAGCACCCTAAAGTTGGTCGAACAAGTCATCAATTATAGGGAGTAGATATTTGTTTTTGATTGTGAATTTTTTTTTAACTGATGGTAATCAATACACATTCTAAGTAAACTGTCTTTCTTATGCACAAACAGAGAAGGTGTGCCCCATGAGGAAATGTTGGTCCTAATGAATCATTTATCTAGGAGGTCATTCAACTGTTCTTTCAACTCTTTGAGTTCGACTGGATCTATTCTATATGGCAGAATAGAAATAGCCTGGGTATCTAGAAGAAGGTCTATTCTGAAATTGATTTCCCTTTCGAGAGAAACTCTGGGAAGATCTTCAGGGAACACATCTGGTAATTCCCTCACTACTAAAACTAAATCAAGATTTGGAGTCTCAGAATTAGAGTCCTTGACTTAGACAAGATGATAAATACACCCCTTGGATATCATCTTCCTCGCTCTAAGGTACGAAACAAGCTGAATCCTAAGTGTTGTAGTACTACCCCTCCATTTAAGGACTGGTTCATATAGTAACTAAAAATGAACTATTCTATTTCTGCATTCAATTTAAGCATAGCATGAGTGGAGCCAATCCATGTTTGGAATGACGTCAAAATCCATCATCTCTAACTCCACAAGGTCAACTAAGGTGACTTTCTGAGACACTGTAGCCGGGCAGTTCCTGTATACCTGTTGGGCCATAATAGAGACACCTACTGGGGTATACACTGAGAAAGACTTTACTAAGATCTTGAGATAGACTCCGAAGTTGACGGCTATATAAGGAGTTATAAAAGAAAGAGAATATCCAAGGTATAGTAAAGCATAAATATGTAAATGAAAGACTTGTAATGTACTAGTAACCACATCAGGAGAACCTTCCTGATCTTGTTGGGACTGAAGTGCATAGAGCCTATTCTGACGCTGACCACTAGTAGCGCTGGAAGTGGTGCCCTGCTAATTCGGGCAGCCGGCTGGAACTGATGACTGATGGGGCTGGCTCTGCTAGCATAAATACTTTCCTTTATGATCAACTTCCCGACACTCCCAAAAAAGAAGAAGGATTCATTCGGGTGAAGTCATGAATTCTAACGATGGCAGTATTGACCATTGAGTTGGCTGGAACAGTAGCTGGCTGCAAATTTTGAGTTGCTATAGAGTGAGCTAGAGTAGTAAATATAGCTCTAAACTCTGCATGAGAAACATGCTCATTCAGCGGATCTTTCTAAATGGGTGGAGGTACTAGCTAGTTCCCATTTCTTCTTTCATTTGTCTTTATGAGAGGCATGTTCTATAAATAGAAAGGAGAATAGATTAGACAGAGAGTTTAACATGATCTCATGCTCAGTCACACAACATAAACGCTGAATGAAGGGAAACGTTTCTCAAAATGCCTCATATCCTCTTGTCCATAAGTATGGCACGCTTCACACCCATGCACAAGACTATACTTGATGCGACTTTCAGACTCCCTAAGATACTTTAAAACCTTAGACTCTGATACCAAGTTTGTAATGCCCCAAGAGTACACCCTAGATGTCACACAGTGCTTACAGTCCCGAGGGACCACAAGCTTACCCATGAGCTGGTACTTGCTGTGAGCGCTATATGATTACAGCAAAATAACATGTGTAGAATATCTGAATATGCCATAAGGTTTTAAATACTAAAAAATTTATAAATCATGAATATGAAAAACAAATATTTGAAAACGGCTATTTAAAACTAATAGGATAAAAAAAACAACTAACTGACTGTCTGAAGTGTCTGAAAGCCTCTAAAATTAACTGAATAAGAGGTGATGGGATATGCCCTAACCAACTCCAACTAACTACTGAACTGAAAGCATGAATAAATATAGGATGTCCTCAAAATATAAGGACTCACCCCTGTTACGGCTGATAATCTGGAAGGTCTATGTGCAATCTAAGAACTGAGTGTCCAAACCTATGATATAATACATCATAGTGCAAGAAAAGAGTATGCCATCAGTACTTTGAATGTACTGGTATGCTAAATAAGGTTGGCTAATATGCACGGTTTCAAGTATAGGAGTAATAATTGACTGGATGTATAACATAAAGTACTGGATAGAATACATGAAATATATAAATACTGAGAGTGCATGACCAAGAATAAACATGTTCTGAATATAATTTGTAAACTAAAATACTAAAATTTGATAACTGAATCTCTGACATCTGTATGCCATGGTCAATACAATCCTAAACTAAAATATTCTGAATACTGAACTGAGACTGTGAGATCTATCATCTAACCGAACTGCCCCAATGAGCAAATTAGGGTCCAACCTGTGACCCAGTTGGAAGGGCGTTAGTACTGTGCCACGGGTACTAATATTGGCTGTTAGATCCACTGATGTGCTATCCCGAAGGACTAAGGGTGTCAAGCCTAAACTATCGGGTGACCCCTAGGCCGTAGTCAAGCCTAAACTGATGGGTGACTCCTAAAATCCTACGTTGGCTACGTAGTTCTGGAGTATAGGGACTATTACTAATGACTCTGCCTAACTGATGAGAAGTCATCATCCCGACAATCGGTCGGTGCTAAATCCTACTCCCAACTGAACTGACTCAGAATACTGAACTGTTCTAAGCTAGGATGATTATGATAACTGACTGAACTGATATTGCTCATAACATGTATGAATCTAATCATAAGATACTGAGGCTAAGTAAACAACTAAGTTTTCGGGCATTCATCACCCCCAGGTCTCGATAGCAATTATAGCAAAATAATACTACAACTTTGGGGACATAATATTAAAGCAATCATTCAAAATTCATTCTTGTAGGCATTTTGATCAAACACTTGATATGTATAGTGTAAATTAAGCATGGGTATCATTTAAATCTTGTAGTAATGGCATGATTTCAACATCAACATCATTAAATATGATTTAAATCAGCAAATAATATTATTCTTACATGTAGGGTTTGATAACAACAACAATTTCATTTAGACATGGTGTAGAATTTCAGTTCATGGTTAAAATCACAATCAAAATTTGAAAACTTATAATAATTCCAAGTTAGAATTTAGAATTGGATAGTTGGACTCCATGGGTGAAAGGAACCCATAGATAAACACTTAAAATACTTTGACTTATGGACTTGTGAGGATTGTTGGTGAATTCTTGAGTTTTGATCTTGAAATTTTGAAGGCTAGGGTTTTGTTCTTGGAAGATGATTAATTTCAGACTTTGTGAGTAATGGGGCTCATAATGCCCCTAATTTAGGGTTGTAATTACATGTTTTGGACGAATTTGGGGCGTTGGCAAATGACTAAACGGTCTCTAAAAAATTAAGTCGCGGGCTGAAAATCCTAATTTTTTTACTCTAGTGCAACGCGGTACTTATCGCGTCATGCCACTGGAAAAATACAATTACCATTTTGGCCAGTGGCGTTACACGGTGTTATCACATTGCGCCACTGGAATTGGACAATTCTGAACTGGAACTTTAGTGTGATGCGACACCATCGTGGTGCCTCACTGATCATTATTTTTTCCCTTGGTACAATGCGGTGAAATCACGTTGGGCTCACTGGATAAGGGACGAGTCCCATTTTACACTTCACCGTGATGCAGTGCTGCTCATTATAACCCACTACTTTCACTAAAAGTGCTATAACTTCACGCCCAAATATCGTATTTAGGTAAAATTGATATTGTTGGAAAGCTAATTCAATTTCCTAAAATTTAGTGGGTTTGAGATAGAAAATTCTTAGTAGAGCAAAAGATAGTTGACTAGAGCAGTATTCTTCTCGAAACTCAATCGGTAAGGGATATTTTGATTTACCTAATAGCGGGGAGTTATTTGAGGCCTTAATATACATCAAACTTACTCATAAAACTATCAAAGAACTATTATTCATTTGTATGAGCTTGAAACATGGCTCTAGCATTGGTTTGGATTTGCAGGGTATTAGAATTACACATTTCAAAATAACTTTTAACTTACTCATAAAACTATTAAAGCACTATGATTCATTTGTATGAGCTCAAAACATGGTCCTAGAATTGGTTTGGATTTATGGGGTATTATAATCACACATTTCAAAAAATAATAATTTTGGAGGGGTATCTTTTTTCTAACACAATTCAGCATAAACAAAACAAAACACATCAACTGCCTTAGGTACTTATTTTCTTTTAGTAAAACAAAAATACAACACAATATGAAACAAAACACATCACAACACAATATTTTCTAGACATGTTAGTACTATAATCATTACGCAGCCAACAGGAAAAGAAGCACAACAACAAAAATCCACGGCAGCTATGGTACACCCCCACTCTCAACTAAAAGATTATAACTATCTCTAGTGCGTGAATGCAATTTAAAATAAGGGAATAAGGACATACTTGGATGCACTAGGTGCTAGCTCACAATGTCTCAGTATGAGGGGCCTTTAGGGTGGGAGAAGTGCTCATACTCAAATCAGCTGCATCTGCACTCGTCTCATCTATAATTTGGAAGATACTAACTCCCTTCTCCATCTTATGGACCCTCGTCTAGTGGTCCAGTGTAGAATCAACAATGTCCACCTTGGCCACCTTAAACTCACTCTTCTTATTTCTTTTTCTCTTCTTCTTGGGCCTCTCACCGCCAGCTTCCTCAACAGTTTTTCCCTTTCTTGTGCCCCAAATAACTGGGCCCTCGTCCTCAGGAATCTCCTCAATGATGGCCATAGAAGGGAATGGTCAAGCAAGCATGTCCTCTATCGCTTCCCAAGCACTTCTAATTCCTTATGCACACTTACTAGATTTAGACCCTCAATGCCCTCCTACTTCTAGTTAATCTACCCCTCAAACCCTTTAAACTAGGTTTACATTCTTTGTTTCTCAGTCTTTATTTCGTTCTTAACCTAAGGATGAATCCTCTCCTCCATATTATTCACTTCGAGCTCTAGGATGCTCAATATTTTTATTACTTTGGTTAAGAATATCTATGGAACTAAAGCATAGCTTACAGAGGCCAGCTTGGAAGTGAATGGTCTAGCCGCAGGAGGTAGGGTCAGAGCCAGATAAGTCCCTACTATATCTATTAAGGCCTGAGGCTCGAACTGGGCAGTCTTAATGAAGGTCTCACCGATATCAATAAACCCCGAAGTGGCAATGCCATGCCTTCCGACCTACAATGAATCCCTAAGAAATATGGTTCCCACCTTTGTTGCCTTGAAGATGGGCTTAGCAATATCTCATATCAAACCTAAGTCTATAGTCCTCTTCACCTGGAAGAACTAATCAACTCCTGAGAACTCTGTCACCCCCTAATCTAAACATAGTTGAGTCAACAGGCACGGGAAAGCTAAGGCTATGTTTGTATGCCATAGATCTTTTTAGTAAGAATCTTGGCAACATCAATCTCATATCTCTCCATGATTCTTGCAAATAGGGTTGCTTAGTTTTGACTTATTACATTGACCTTATTTATGGGAATCAACCTATGATGCACAGAATCCACCATGATTTTGCCGCAAAGTTCAAACTACCTTTCATAATCCATTGCGAAGGGCCTCCTCCACAAACCACCCAAAGATCTTCCTCCTGATCCATAGAACTAATACTGGCCATTTACTGGAAGTGCGCAAACTTGTTCTCTTAACTAATCTATTTCATTTTCACCTTTCATAGATCATCCATGCGGTAATCAATCTTGACAATATTAGCCGACAACTAAAAATCCAACCCATGAAGAAATCTATAGATAATCTACATGGAGATGTTCACCCGAACACCTTCGATTAATACATCCACCAATGGATTACCTCCCTTTCAAAATCTCCCTGGTCGGTACAACCGATTTAGCTCCATCTGATAAGCCACATAAAAATCCTGCACCAATACTGTGCTATACTATACTAAAGCTCTGGTAATCCACTTAAAGTGGTACTATCAGAAGTGGGCCCCAAATTCAGGCATCTCAGACATACCCGTAGTGTTAATATTGGGCTCTAAGTAGAACCCTCTCTTCAGCTTCCTAGTAGAAGGGGTAATAACATTGTATTTGTTATATACTTCCTACATCCCAGGGTAACCCCATCGGTTAACAATTGTCACCGGGGTGGGCTCAATATAGAGTGGTGCAATATGTGAGGGGGGAGGGGGGAGAGGTGGTACCTCTACCGGATTTTCACTGGATTTACTCTCTTTCTCGTTCTCATTCTTTGATCCCTCATGTCCATACCCTTTATTTTAAGAACCACTATTCTTAGCACATTCCCTCTCATTCTCATCCTAGGGTCCATACTCATATCTTGACTCACCGTCCTCTTCAAACTAGGACTGTGAGTGTGATGGTTATTTGCAAGGATTTTTCATCCTTGGCCTAGTGGGTGGTGGTGAGTCTTCTACTAAAGCAGCCTTATTTCCCTGAGGTAATTTCTTCTTTGGTTCCCCCACCCATCCTATTGAGTATTCCTTCACTGAGCCATTTGACTCTTCATTGTTAGTATCTTAATTCCTGAGATGACGAGTGGAGGGGCGGGTCAACTTCTTGGTGGAATCAGTCTTTGGTTCTATTGGTACCTATTGAAGGACACACATTAGGTAATCCTAGAAAAGGAAAGAAAAACAAGAAAAAATAAACAGATGTGTTGCAGTAGCTGGGAACCCTACGTGTTAGGATACCTCTAGTTACTAGATGTAACGAGTCATTATGAGACTTAAAGGGGGGAAGATAACATCTGGATCATTCACTGGTCAGGTAACGGGTTCTCCTAATGAGTCATTGTATTAGACAATGAACCATCACCAACACTCATTGCCTGACCAAAAACATTTCCTTGGTGCCTTTCCCTTCCTAGTGACCACGAGTCTTATAGTGATACAATGACTCATAGTATGAGTCTTTATGTCAACAGAAATAAAAATCCTCTTTACATCTATGTTGCAAGTGGCTAAGAGTCACATAATTACTCGTTAGGTGACCCTATGAGTCATCATGAGTTACGTAGCTCCTATTACATGAGTGTTTAGAGGGTTGAACTACAATTTTCACAACCCCAATGGGTACTTAAACTTTCCCATGATTTTAACATGTACAAAACACTCATAATTCATCCCACAAATAATTTTTGGCACAAATTTCATTTTACTCCCATTTTTATAATCAATATGTTTCTTAAGAACAATTTAACTTTCAACATATGAACATAATTTAATCAAGGAACCTGAGTAATTTCTACCATATTTAGTACCAATTTATGAGATAAACTTACTAAAGAACAAACTTACTTAGATTCCTTAAAAAATTCTCATACTTGAACCCTAATTCTTGATAGATACACTTTTATTAGGGAGGATTTGGCTTGTTATTTGATGATTAGGCATGAATTTAAGAGTATATTTTATAATTTAATAAATGATTTTAGGAATAGAAGGAGTCACTGCTTTTGGAATGAAAGGAAATCAGTTAGGGTGCCGTTTCCTTTTTAATTTATGGGATTTGATTGGGTCAACCCATTGGGACCACGATATTGAGCTTGATAAGAAGTCAATGTAACAACTCATTATGACTGATGATGAGTCGTAGACTCCATACGTTGTGACATGAACCTTACCGGGGTCTCCAGCCATAATAACTTAGAGTGATGATTTCTTATCACTGACAACGACTCATTTTGAGAGTCATTATGAATCTAGATAGCACTTACCTGAGTGTGATCTAAGCCTTCAGCTTCCTAAAACTCTGGTAATGAGTTATTGTTTGACACAATGACTTATGAGGTCCCTTGTAGGGACCTGGCACCAGAAATTTTTTTGGTCTTTTTCTATAATCTCCAGCCCTGCACACTGAACACAAAATTTACCTTATAATGTAAAAGTATAAAATATGGGTTGCCTCTCACTCAATTCTTGATTTAATGTCACAACATGACTTATCTAGGTTGGGTACTCGGACATCACCAACTAGCCCATAGGTTACCTTTCATGTAGTGCCTGATTTAACATCGCGGCATGACGCAGTTACCATAGTTACTCAGACTTCACCAAGAGTCATCTCAACACATACTTTCATCTCATTAAGGATTCCCATATAGTTCATCACCCACTGCCCATTCACCTTGAATGGGGTTTCAAGATCACGCTTCAGCTTTATAGAACCATGTGGGAACACCCAAACCACGGTGAATGGTCCATACCACCTAGACTTCAACTTTCTAGGAAATAAGCAAAGTCTTGAATTATACAACAAGACCAAATCACCGGGCTCAAACACTCTTTTCTAGATTTTCTTGTCATGATACAACTTCGTGTTTTCTTTGTATAGAGTAGAACTCTTATAAGCACAAAGTTACAATTCATCGAACTAATTCACCTTTCTTAACCTTAACTTATCTATGTCATGCCACTCAAAATTTAGCTTTATCAACGCTTATAGTGCCTTATGATCGTCTTTGACCGGTAAGTGAAATGCCTTGTCATACATAGTATGATATGGAGAGACACCTATGGGGTTCCTAAAAGTTGTTCGGTAGGCCTACAAAGCATCATCCAACTTTCTTGACTAGTCAGTCCTGTTGGCATTCACTGTCTTCGACAATATGGACTTGATCTCTCTATTGAAGAACTCAACCTGCCCACTCATCTGAGGATGGTAAGTTATAGCCACCTAATGCTTTACAACATATTTCTTGACCAAGGCTTTGAATAGAAGGTTGAAGAAGTGAAACCAACCATCACTAATGATCACGTATGGTGTACTAACTCATGAAAAATAATTTTCTTCAGAAAGGCGGGGAGACTTCTACCTTCATTGTTGGGAAGTGGAACTTCCTCCACCTATTTTAGATACATAGTCAACTACTACTAGAATATACTTTATTCCATATAAGCTCAAAAATAGGCCCGTGAAATCAATCCCCCCTACATCAAACCACTCCAATTTCAGGATAGGTGTCATGGGGAGTTCATGTCTCCATGAAATATTGCCTTGACGCTTACTAATCATAAGCTTGGGAAAAATCATGAGCATCCTTATAAATAGTGGGATAGTAATACCCACATGTAAGATCTTGTCGATTGTGCAGTTAACACTATAATGACCCCCAATTGGGAATGAATGACAAACTTTAAGGATGTTCATCATCTCTACTTCAAGGATATATCTCCAAATGACTCCATCAGCATAAATCCTAAGGATATAAGGCTCATCATCAAAAAATTCCTCACCTCAAGCATAAACCACTAGTGCTACTGGAACGATAAATCTTTCAAACTAAGACCACTTGTAAAAAAGTTGGCAAAATCAACGAATAAGGGATTTAGTCTTGAGATACTACCAAGAGCCGTTGTATAGCCTTTTCCTCTAACTTCTGCTGCATTGCCTCTTCCTCTAACTTCTGTATTGCCTCCTCCTAATCTGTAAAAGATCATCTATGTCAAGATCATCCCCTAACTTTTGTACCGCCTCTTCCTCGAGGCGATACAAGTGACCAGCAACCTAATTCTCTCTGCCCTTTCGATCTTTTACTTTGAAGTTAAATTCTTGCAATAAGAGGACCCAACATATCAATCTTTACTTGGCATTATTTTTCAACATAAGATACCTCAATGCTGCATGATCTATGTTAACTATGACTTTGGTCCCAATCAAGTAAGACAAGAACTTTTCAAAGGCAAAACCTGCCGCAAACAACTCCTGCTTAGTAACTATATAGTTTTATTTTTTGAGGTTTAATGCCTTGCTAGCATAATAGATCAAATGAAAGATTTTTGCACGTCTTTTTTCTAGGACAGCACATAAGGCCACTCTACTAGCATCATACACAACCTCAAATGATTAAGTCTAATCATGGGATACAATGTTAGGGGCTGACACCAATCGATCCTCCAGGCACTCAAAGGCCTTATGAAATACATCATCAAACACAAATTTCACCTCCTTCTATAAAATCTTGCATAGAGGATTATAAATTTTTGAGAATTCCTTGGTGAACCTCCTATAAAAGCCAATATGACCCAAAAAACTTTGGATACCTTTCATTGAGACTGGTGGTGGCAACTTTTCAATTGCGTCAATCTTTGCTCTATCAACCTTAATACCCCATTTTGAAATCTTGTGCCCAAGAACAATACCGACCTTTACCATAAAATGGCACTTCCCCAATCAACACTAGGTTGCACTCCTCATATCTTTGAAGTGTGTTGGCCAAATGGGACAAACAATTATCCAAAGAGTCCCCAACAACTGAAAGGTCATCCATGAAAACCTCTATTGTATCCTCTACCATGTTAGAAAATATGGACAACATACACCGCTGAAACGTGGAAAGGCCATTGCATAGTCTAAAGGACATCCTCTTGTATGCAAAAGTACCATAGGGGTAAGTAAAAATAGTCTTTTCCTTATCTTTGAGAGCAATCAAAATATGATTGTATCCTAAGTACCCATTCCAAAATTGTACCAGCCCCTGCCTATAAGTTTATCAAGCATTTGATCCATAAATAGCATGGGGAAATAGTCCTTTTGAGTCCAAGTATTTAGCTTTGTATAGTCTATGCAAACTTCCAACCTGTAACAAGTCTCATGGGCACAAGTTCATTCTTATCATTGGAAAACACTGTGATTCCACCCTTTTTAGGAACATATTAAACTTGACTGACCCACTAGCTGTCTGCAATGGGGTAAACCACTCCAACTTCTAACCACTTAGTGATCTCTTTCTTCATAACCTCCGACATAGGAGGATTCAACTGAGTTTAGGAATACAATTTGGTTTAAGCTATGTTTTATGAATACAAATACCTAGTGGAATCCCTATAATATCTACAATGGTCTATCCAATGGATCTCTTGAATCTTTGCAAAATTGATATTAATGCATCAACCTGTGACTCCAGTAAGTCAGTTGAAATAATGATCAACACGGTATTATTGGCCCCCAAAATACATATCTCAAGTTATATGGGAGGGCCTTCAATTCCAAGACAGGTGGCTCCTCAATAGATTGTCGAGCTGGAGGAGTAGTTCTATTCTTCAGATCAAGAACAAGCTTCTTTGGAGCATAATTATAAGAACCCCTATGATATAATGAGCTCACTATCTCATCATATTCATCAGTGCCATTGCTATCAAAGTTTATGATTATCACTGCTAGCTCCTCAACCCCAAGTCTCTTTTAAATGGGCATAGTCATTGTATCAACATCATCATTAATAGTGTCTACCACTAACACTACCTGTATATCATCTAGATGTTGCATCGACTGAGATAGATTAAAGATCACTTGCTCATCATTGAGTCTAAAATTCATCTGCCCAAACTCTATATCAACTAATTCTCTACCCATGCTAGGAAGGGTCTACCTAAGATCATAGGGACTTGGAAGTCCACCTCACAGTCAAGAATTATGAAGTCAGTTTGAAATATAAAGGATGGCAGCTTCACCAACACATCACAAAGAATACCAACTGTCTTTTTACAGTGCGGTCGACCCTCAATAACCTCATAAATATCAATTTGGGTGCCTCTAACCCCAACTACTTGTACACTACTAGTGGCATCAGATTGACACTGGCTCCCAAGTCGCATAAAGCCCGAGAAAAGTTAAAGGACCCAATAGAACATAGAATGGTGAAAGCTCCAAGGTCCTATTTTTTCTCTAATAATGACTCGGAAGCAAAAACACTACAATGGTGCACATTATCAGCGGGCTCAAAACTCATCATCCACTTTTTATGACTAAATATTTCATGAACTTCGTGTAGCTCGGTAATTGCTCTAGTGCCTCCACAAGAGGAATATTAACTGACAGTTCTTTTAGTGTAGATAAGAATATCTGGTACTTCTCTTTTTCTTGCTTCTTATTCAAATGGTGAGGAAAAGGTGGTGGAGTCCATGGAATAGTCTTCAACACCGATTCATCTACCTTTTCTATACCTTTATCCTTCTCAGCACTACGGTCAACACTTGTTAATTTTTCTGACTCTTCTTTTAGTGCCTCATCAATATCAACACTATTATTCCTTGACTCACTAACTTTAGGAACAGGGGGGTATCAATAGTAGAATTACCATTATGTATGGTGATGTCCAGACAATGACTATCATTCTTAGGATTCTGCACCATATTTCTTGGAAGGGTGCCCGACTATCATTGATTCAAGCTGGCCGATATATGCCAAATTGTTGCTCCAATTGATTTATTATAGTATCTTATGATTTTACTTTCTAGGTCAAATCTAAAATGTATGCCTTAATCTCCTTAAGGTAACTCTCCTAACTTTCCTGACCCATTAAAAAGTTGGACAATATAGACTTTATCCTTGACTCATTGTCCCGACTGCCTAGTGGAACATATGCTCTGCCATTCTCTTTATAATCATCCTGGCATCTCTAGTAACCATCTCACTCTTTGCTACAATCTTTGTACCTATCCCTATAGTAGTTATGACCTTAGTTTTCTTGTGTTGAGTTCTAATTGTTTTGTGTAGATGATTGGACCTTGGCTTAAAAACCCGCCAATTCTCTATCTAGATATTTTTCCTCATCATCCATATCTAGATTATATGATTTATAGGCCCTACCTTGCACGACCACTCCATTCATCTTCTCAAAATTCATTATTGCAAACTTCTTTGTTACTAACCCAATATTATTCCTCAGCTGTGCAATCTCTTGCGCCACTATGTGATCCATAACTCAGTGCTCACTAAAATTCAAATAGAATAAGTTCCAGTGCCTCTCTCCACCTCTCGAGTATGCCATCCTCAGTTGGTGAGAGTGATATGGTCTAATATCTTTGATACTACCTCCCAGCATAGATGTATAAATGCTTCACTAGTAATAGTATTTGCCATAGCTCTAGAACTGAAATTCAGGGCATGATAGAATATTTCAAGTAAATTTGTCCCTGAGATTCTATGATTGGGTACCATCATCAACTTCTTCTTAAATTGAAACCATGCCTCATACATTGATTCAGAACACAATTACCTAAAATAATAGATCTTGTCCTTCAACTATAGCATTCAGGATAGAGGGAAGAATTGGTCTAAAATCTACCTCTGTAACATATTCCAAGTAGTAATATTCCCATGAGGTAGTTCCCCTAACCATAATAACACTTGACCAGTTAGAGAGAAAGGGAACAACCTAAGTATTAAAGCTTTTTGATCTACCCTAGGTAAAGTATAAGAAGTGCAAACCCTAATAAAATTAGTAACGTGCATATTTGCATCATCCGCTGGCAAACCCACTAATACATCTTTTAAATTAACAGTTGAATCATAGCACTAGTAAAGTCAAACTTCATAACAGATAGCAATGCAAGAGGAATGATAGCTCTTATCTCGATAGGCTCAGCGTATCCCAATTCCTCTTCTAGATGATCATAGGGTGGAAAATACTTATAGGATGGCATTATTTAAGCTATACACCTTCTACCATTGTCGAGTTCTGCTCGATCGTCAATAACCAATCTCTGTCTTGCTTTCTCTACCTCTTGAGCTGAACGCTGGGCAACCTTATTATCTCTCTTTTACTATTACTCTTCTAGTAATCATGCAGTGGTTTGCTCTACTATTTCATAAGGACGTTGGGGAGGAAAATCATGGATCATCTTGAGGTAGCTCATGATGAGCTTTACGAATGTGCCATGACATCATATGATTCTGTTGTAGGATTTTTTTATTCTAGATCAAGCGGGAGTAAGGGATTGACTTGACTCCTCGTTCTAGGCATACACCGGTGTATGCCCCATAAAGAACAAAAAAATAAAACCCAAAAACATCAACAACTTCAATCAATAATTTTACAATAGTGTTCCTCGACAATGGCACCAAAATTTAAAGTCGCCAAAAACTACACCTCCAAGAAGTATAATGTGGCCATGTCAAATATAGTAACTCATCTAGGTTGGGGTCAAATCCATAGGGAATAGGTTGAATCTGTTTCTTGAATTTGTTGAAATAGTTTGGAAGATTAGAAAAGTAAAAGGGAGAGGGGGAAGGATTTGTATCAAATAGTAAAAAGTGATAAGTTGTGAATGCTTTTAGTTGTAAACAATCTGAAACAAATTCTAGGAATGTGCCCTATGGCTTCTTAACTCCTCCATAAGTTTCTTTTGCTCAATTGACTATCTCTATGCTACTTATGTAAAATCTGACAAGATATGTATCACTAACTTTCTTGTGAACTTATTGGTCAATCTCACACTTTACTTTGTGTGTCTCAGGGTGTAACCTTACTAATCGTTGTCTTTGATCCCAATTTAACTATCATCTTGTGGGTCTTAAATTATTAGACAAGGATTGATTGCCCCAAATCACTATCATAATCTTGTTTTACAATCTTGACCTCCCTTGTGAGGATAATCGTGAATACAAGAAAATTCTCAGCATTGGCCACCACTAAGAAAACAATTAAACTGAAGAAAATAACAATACATATAGCAACAATGATCTAAATGAATCTCGCACTTCCACTACTTCTTTAATCTGATATGGTTCCCACAACCATAGCTAAGGGAATTAGCGACTCATAGTTGTACAAAAATCAGTGGTAATTCAATCAAGAAAGCATTGAATTAATTACAAAATAATGAAAGAATACAACCCAAAGTCTCAATTGAATTACGTAACCAAAAACCATGAATAAGAGGATTCCAAGATCAAAAGCCAATCTTGAAATCAATCTGCTTGTAAGAATATAAAGTGTGTAACCTAATACAAGAATAACCAAAGGATATTTATAGTTTCTCTAAATAACAAAGAAAACCTAATCAACATAAAATAGGATAATTAAGTTGATAGTGCTCCCGCCTTAGGTGACGAGTCATCTGGACTGACGACGAGTCTTTGGCTGCTTTCATTTCTTTCTTCTGTGCTTAGTGATAACAACTTGTGGTTGGACCTCATGAGTAATTGGCTGCAAGTCATTGTCATTCTAGTGAATTTTCAAATTTCAGTACTTTTTCTCTATTGTTAGAATGAGTCCTCTCTATGAATTGTTGGCTTTCATGATAACTCGTAGTCTTATTCTATCTCCACTAGGACTTTAACTTAGTTATCTTTAGGACTTTTTCTCATTTTCTCAAAACGACTCACACATGACTCGTTATCATTCCTGACAAGTCGTGGTCAGTCTCAATATTGTTCCTTCAAATGACAACCTTCATTATCAACCCCACAACTTGGGCTACGAGTCATGAGGTGACATAACTAATTATCCATGTCACTTCCAACCTTATTAACGCCAGTTCCAACCTAATTAACTTACAACACACACAAAACACATATCATATCTAACAAAATGGTGTAAGTATTTAAATTTTTCAATATTTTAAGCATAAAAAATGCCCTGCACCTATGGCATATCACCAGTTGCCCTTGTTATTCTTCTAAGGGATTCTTAGGGTGAAGTTTCTAATGTTGAGTTCAAATAAACAAATCAGATACTTGCTCAAGTTGTATAATCTTAATCTCTTTATTACTTAGTGTTGGTTTTACTCATGATTATTTAGACATTACTAGGTCGGTCAATTAATGCGATTGAACCCTTTGATTTTTACCTAGTCTAAAGTTGAGGAGGGTACCCAAGATCTTAGTAATGAGATGGAGAAGATTTTAGGGTTATGCATGTTAGTGACACTGAAAGAGTTGAGTTTATGGATTATTAGCTAAAGGGTATGCCATAGTAGCAGTATGATGAGCGATAAGGGATTAGGGATGAGAATGCTAAACATGTAGTTTGGAAGAATTTTTCTGCGAACTTTGTTGATCACTTTTTTCCTCAGGAGTTAAGATTACCTGAGACTTATGAATTTGTGAAGTTGAAGAAGGCAACTATGAGTGTTAAGGAGAATGCTTTGATGTTTTCTTAGTTGTTTTCCTATGCTTTAATTGGTGTCTACTATAAGGGCCAGGATGAGGAAGTTTGTGTCTGGGATGTCTGATTATGTAGAACTATAGTGTAAAGGGTCAATGCTGAAAAATAACATGAATATTTCTAGGTTGATGGTGCATGCTCAATAGATAGAGAGCAAAAAGAAAAAAAATAGGGGTTGTGGAACATCAAAGCAAAAAGGAAAAATCTACAGACTATGAGGTAAGCCATAAAAAAAATGGTAATAAGTCCTTCTTTCCTAAGTGATCGTTTAGTCTTTCCCAATCTTCATCTAGTGCAGCTATGCCTAATCCCCAATCCTATGGTAGTGTTGTTCAGATTTCTTCTAATCACCATTCTTTGAAAAGTATAGTAGGCCTCACCAAGAAGAGTGTTATAGACGAATGTTTTAATGCGGAAAATTAGGTCACTTCTTAAAGGAATGTCTATTTGTGAGGCATAATGATAAGGGTAAGTTCATAATTCAGCGCCATCACTCCAGCAGGTCAAGTTGCCTAGAAGAGGACTATTTTAGGAAAAACAGGAGGTCAAAACTAATTATATTCCTTGACTAGTCAGTAGAGCCTAGATAGCTTTCCTAATGTTGTGACCAATATGTTTTTTAACATCCCTGATATTTAGTGTAATTGGTGTCCATAGGCCCCTCTTTCTTGATGTTAGTTGTCTTAGATTAGAACCTAGATGAGTGAGTAGCATTAGGCTAGTAATGTTGATTTGGATGTTTGATTTTATGTAAGTTTGATGTGATGTTGTTTCATGGATTTTAGTGAGGATGGTTTAGTAATTGGGATTAGTTGCAGTCCTAAGTTATCGACTTGAGTCTAAGTGGGAGATGGTGAATTGTTAAGCAAAGTCTAGTCTTAGTGTCATTGCATTTTTTTAGAGATTTTGTCTTATGAGTGACTTTATCTTATTTTGATTTCATATTTCATCCCCACTTTAGTTGATAAATTACTCTAGTCTAGCTTTAATGTGTTAATGCTTTCTCTCCTAGTCCATGATCGACCCCTACGGAAAGAAGATAAAGCCTTACTTATTTTGGTAAATCCTAAGGATGTTCCACATCCTCAAAATCTCAATCTTCGTGCTTTAAATACTTTGCGTCTATGTATGCTTTCTAGATATCCTGATTTTAAGTTGAAACATCTTGACTTATGTTTATAGTCTAAGTGTAGGATAGAGTTTCTAATGGTTTGTTTGTTCTTTCATCTCACAGCTACCCATCATTCGTGGATGAATTATTCCAAGGGAAATATAATATAACATCCCATAATCTCTCCATGATCTTAGTATTTTACAGATGGGTTTATGCTTCAAAAATCAAGACTTGAGAACCTTGAATCAAGCTAAATCATTTTAGGATGCTTCTCAATACTTAAAGTGACATTTTAGACGTAGAAATAGGTCCATGCACTCTACACAAGGACCTATGAGGTGAACTCCCATGCTGTGGAGCAAACGAGAGAAAATCAATGAAAGACCCCTACACTGGGTAGTGCACCACACGACCATGGGTGGCATTGTGGGTGCTGCACTGTAGACCCTTTCTCCGATATAATATTATTAATTTTCATTTTATTTTAGAGGTACAAATATCCTTTACCTTTTATAAATTGTCCCTTTAATTTTAAATACAACACAAAATGTCAGAAACTTTTACACATTCAAATCAAAACCCTTTCTCATTCTCTCAAGCTTCTAACCACCAAGTTGGAAGAAAAATCAAGCCAGGGCTCCAAATCCAAGGGATTTCTCTCCATCATTCATCTCTGAGGTATGTAAGAGCAATAACTTTCATGGGAAACCCTGTTCATCCCCACAGTTGAGTCATAGTTATATGCTAAGTTATAATTTTAAGTTAGTTTTTTAAGACTAAAATATTCTAAGTGTCGTTCTTGAGTTTTGATATAATTTTCTCCTATATGATTGTAGGATTGAAAATTAAATTCTGAACTAAGTTAGTTCTTAGACATATATTAGATTTCCATAACCAAGGGTTAGTTTTCACATAAACTTCATGACTTAGGGAGTTTTACTAAAAATTGATTTCATGTTCCAATTGGTTTAACTATAGTCTTGTTATAAAGTATGCTCAGATTTAGTCAATTTATGAAAAGTTTTTTTTAAAACCTATGTACTGTACCATGATTTGAAAATTTAAAAGAAGCTATCTTATCTTGAAAGCAAGTAAGTTATAACAATTTAGCCAAGGCTCGTTGGGAAAATATATTTCTTGATATGATATTTTATCTACTAGTATTGTTTCCAAACACGTCTTTAAGACATATGATATGAGAAACTATTATGTTTTGATATGATTATTTATCACCAAGTTGGGATGAGGCCAAGGTCAAATATACTCTAACTACATTGCCATCGTAGGTTTTTCCATTGTGCTAAGAGTTGGATCCGTAAGTTATGTTTCATCTTACATACTGACAAGGTGTAAGATGACTCTGATCAATGTGGGTAAGATATTGGACTCCATTATGCTTACATGATTTATGTCGATTAAGCGAAACTCTCCCAATTTGGAAAATATAATATTTGTTCAAGTTACTTATTATGTATGATGTTTGTATTAAAGTTATTTTTTTATTACTTTTCAATTAATTGGTTTTGGGATTTTATTTCATGAAGTTTACTATTTAAGTTTTTATATGTCTTTAAATAACTTTTTCATTGCACTACTTTATTTCCTAAACATTGCAAGAAAAGAGTCGGTAAGTCTTTTGTTTCACATCTCCCTACTCATGTCATATGTTATGTTTTAATTCCAAAGTATGCCAGTGTCAATTTTTATTCTGATTTTATGTACCAATACATTTAAATATTGATGATTTTTTTGTGCTATATCATTTGGTGATGTAGATTCTAGAATATAGACTCAAGACCGCAGTCGGTCCTTTATTAAACCATCCAATTTCAGCTTATGGCGAGTTCTTCTTACATTCAGAGGATTTGGTGATGATTTGTAAAATTTTAAATTATTAGATAGTTTTAATTTGTTAAATTTCTAGCTGGTTAGATCGTTTCAATTTAGTGTTATTTCCTAATAAAGGTTGCTCGGGGCCATGTACCAATAACTCTTTTAGTTCATGAGTATAGAGGCTTCATTTGACAAAAGATAGTTTTTTTTTGTATTTCAAGTTGATGTTCAGTATTTCAAATTAAAGTTCACCATAATTGTACTAATTTTCCCATAGTTGTATGTCTAGTTTCCACATATTTTTAAAGTCGAGTTTTATGAACAGATTGCCAGTCCAAAGGCCAGCTTGGGATCACTCTGGTTCCAAGTGTCATACATTTGGGGTGTAGGTTTGGAGTGTGACACTGGTGTAACGACATTACTTTAAAATTTCATGTTAAAATTATTTTTGGATTCAAAGTTATAAATTCAGGCTAGTCTAGTTTCAAACAAAATTTTCAGAGCCATTCTACTTCTTTACCGGCTTTATCTAATGCGATAAATTCCGATTCCATTGTAGAGCGAGCAATACATGTCTATTTGGACAATTTACAAGAGACTGCTCCTCCACCTATAGTAAATACATATCCACTCATGGTTTTTACTTCATTCAATCCGATGATCCAATTTGCATTACTATATCCTACAAGTATCGCGGGATATTTATTATAATGCAAAGCATAGTCTTGAGTCTATTTAAGGTACCCCAAAACTCTTTTTATTGCCATCCAATGAGTATTATTGGGATTACTTGTGTACCAACTCAACTTACTAATTGTACATGCTATGTTTGGTCGTGTACAATTTATTATATACATTAACCATCCCAACACTCTTGTATACTCCAACTATGAGTCACTTTCACCTTCATTCTTTTGAAGTGCAAAGCTCATACACAATGGAGTATTGGCTTGACTTTGGATTCCGATTGATGTTCTTGAGGGTTTCTTCAAAGAGTTCTTGAACCCAAAAAATTGGATTCTTGATTATCTTGAAGAGGGTGTGATGAAACTTTGGATTTCTTGGTGTTAAATTTGAAGTTCTAGGGTTTAATCAAAAGGAAATTTGATGAGGAATGAGTATAATATTCTTAGAATAACATCAAATATTATGTTTTTATGACTTAGGGAGAGAGTAATTGACCTAAATACCCTTCTCGATTTAAATTTGCAACTAAAATGTCATTTAGGGGCTTGGTGTGATGAGGTGACCGTCTCACTTCTATTACTGGAACAATATGGTGGAATCGCGCTAAGCTATTGGAACTAAGGTCCAAACACGGGTGCAATTTAGTATGTCATCGTGATGCAGTACTTATGCCACTGCGATTACTAGTACTATGTGGCCTAATTACATTGGTCTACTATAATTGCGATCCAAGCACGGCTCAAACCTTATCTGAAAATTTCAAAACTTCTCTGAGACATGCTCCTTACACCCCTAAACATGAATCAACACAAAACCATCATATTGAAGCTCAGAAGGTCAACTTAAAAATCCTCTAAGTTAAGAGGTCAAAATGTGACTAAGTGTAATGCCTCAAATCTGGTACTAGAACGCTGCACAATGCTCATAATCCTGAAGGACCACAAGCTAACCCATGACAGACATCTGTAACTGAGCCCTGAATAATAATGGTAATATCGTAAATACAAAAACATAAATTGAAAGGCCATAAGGTTTAATACTGATACATAACTGAAATATGGTATAAAAATACCAAAATAACTTAAATAACTAGCTGAACATGCTATAGTCTGAAAGCCTCTAACACTAAATTGTCTAAATAAAGAGTTGATGGGACAATCCCCCAACTAACCCTATCTACTAAAATAAACTAATTACTGAAAGAATGAAATAATTAAAATAATAACATCCTCGAATGATGAGGACTCACTACTGACTCTGACTGCTAAAACTGGAATGCTACTGGTACTCTAGAGCGCGTGCTTCTAAACCTATGGTATACAACACCATAGCTCAAATGCGTTAGTACAATTAAATGTACTGGTATGCAAGTGAGGTAGGATGAATGCAATGGTTCATATGCATGAACAATAATAACTGACTGAATGACATGAAAGTGAGAATACATCCATAAATACGTAATTGTATCTGAGAGAGTGATTATATTGACTCATGAATTCTGATAATGTGGATTTACTGATATTGAGGAACTGATGTCATGTTATTGATAAAGGAATAACTGTTTCTGACAGTTCTGATTATAAAGAACTGGTCTGATTGACTATATCTGACAGTCCTAAAATCTAAATACTGGTAACATAAATTTCATATAATTAATAAACTATTAACTGGGTGATTGTGTCTGATAGTCCTAATTCTGATTGAACTAGTTGAGTTTCGTACTGAGCTGAGCGACTATATCTGACAGTCCTGAAACTGTAGAACTGAACTGAGTTTTATTGCTGAGACTGTATTCAAAACTGAGACTGTGGGAGGTAATCATCTAATCGACATGCCTCGAAACTGAACTGGTCGGGTCCAACCTGTAACCCCAGCTGGACGGGTCTCAGTACCGTCCACAGGTAAAGACAAGCTATGGGTAAACCCTCTCTAACAAGGAGCTCTTCCATCAACCCCTTCTAGTAGGAAAAACTCAAATGAGGTGTATAATCCTTAAAATTGTAGGATACATCTTAACCTACACTGTCTACATAGTTTTGGAATAAAAGGATTGCTTCTAAGGATCACACCCTCTACTAGCTAACAGGTGAGTCCCCATCCTTGGGTTCACTCGGTACTGAATCCTACTACCAACGGAAGAGACACTGAACTGATTTAAACTGTACTGAACTGTTACTGATAGTATCTTTTAGCTGATTTGAATGGAGTTCATTAAATTTTGTTGATTGATGGAATACTATTGAGATCTGATAACTGACTGAGATTACTGCGTTTTTCTGAGTCATATAACTGACTGAATTCTAATGATCATGGCTTAAATGGGAGTATCGTGAAAACTGACACTGGCTCTAGGAACACAGCTAAATTATCGGGTATAAGTACCCCCAGACTCGATAGCATGAAACTGACATGACTTGACACTTCGTGAACACATGACCAATATCAACAATTCATAATACAATAAGTTGGGGATTTCATGAAACCCTTGATTGTCATAATGTTGTACATGGATGGAATTGCATATAGACATGTCATACTTTCATAAACCTAATCTTATGAACATTCCATCAAATACCCATAATGCACACAATATCATGGAAGTCAGTCTTGGTCATAAGGGTAAAGCATGAATTTATTATTTGAGTCACAATTGAGCTATAATACCCAATTTCTATCCTCCTAGGCATTTTTTAAAACACCTAACATACACAGCTTAGGGAATAGGTGAAATCATCCAATTAAACATTATAAACAACTCAATTCATGGATTTCATCTTGCATGATAACGTAGTTTCATGAAAACACATAAAGATTCCAACTTAGGAATCATACAACAAGATAAACATGGTTCCAAACAACCCACAACATAAATATCATGTTTTATAATTTGAAAGAGGGTTCTTGGAATTCATGGATAAAAGGAATCCATAAATCAACACTTGACATACCTTAGTTCCTGATTTTACAAAGATTGACGGGGAGATTCTTTAATTTGAGTATTGAATTTGAATCCTTAATTGAAAATCCTAACTTGTTCTTGAGAGAAAATTAAGAGAAACTCTATATTTTGGGTGAAATATGGATGAATCATGTGTTATTGGGTTTATCTAAGGATTGGAAATTGATCGTTTTGCCCTTAAAAATATGGATATTTAATGACTAAAAACTGGGTGCCGACGCTACAAGCGATGCGGGGCGTTGATGGCTGCGACACGATACTCGATGCGCCGCGCCATGATCGCATAAAGCCTTAGAAGTTTTGGCTCTGACAGCCTGCACAAATGTTGACCAACGCAATTGGAGACACGGTGCGCCATGATTGAGTTGTTCTACTATTTTGGGACTCTGAACATGATCTAAACGTGTTCCAAAAAATCTAAAACTTGTCTGTGAACACCTATTGACCTTCCTAATAATGAACTAATAAAAGTATGGACCATTAAAGGACGTTAAGGTGGTAAAATAAGATTTCCAACTTTCGAAGGACAATAATACGATAAGTCTGGGAACCTAGCTAGAATTTTCGAAGTCTGGGACCCCTTAACAAGCTTAAAGAACTGAATTAAGCTTTAGAATTTTTATGGGTTCTTACACTAAGTCCTTCAACACTTAGTTTTATTTTTAGGTTTTAAGTGTCTTATACAAGCACTAAGTGCTGAGTTGTGCTAAGAACGTACGGGGTATTAGTATATATTGAGGGCTTTGATGCATATTTTTGAATGTAGTATATGTTGAGGGATTTGATGCATATTTTTGAATGTTGGCTTAAATTGTGTTTTCATATATTTTTGGTGATGGTTTGCACGTGTGGATTTCTTTTGGTTGTGGTTTAACAAAAGGGTCATGGGTAACTCTTATTTTGATGGGTTATGCTTTGGTTTTGGTCTTAGTAATGGTATGTCCTCAATATATGTGATAAAATGCTTAAGAGAACTATTGCATGGTATGGTTTGAAAATGGAACCCTAAATGAACTTAGTTTTACTCTATTTTTGAACTTTCATTGGAACTATTGCATGGTATGGTTTGAAAATGGAACCCTAAATGAACTTGGATGGTTTTGCATTGGTATAATATTTTGAATGGTTTAAATAGTTTGGAATGATTTTTAAATGGTTTGAATGGTAAGAATGTTTTGAAAAGGTTAAATAGTAAAACCATGGTGGTTATTAAATCTAATTGAATGAAAACCTTGCGGGGTACACGGGAATCCTCCAAGTGAATGCACAATGGATTCCCCCAAGCAAAGCTTAATAATGAACGTCTTGTAGGGTACAATGGAATCCCTCAAGAAAAGCTTAATAATGAAATACTTGTGGGGTCCACGATAATCCCCCAAGTAAGCTTATGTAATACCCTATACTTTTTCCTAGCTTTAAATTATCTCAAGAATGTTAGAAGCTTTCCTTGAAAGATAAATACTCTTTTGTAGACATGGTATTTTTAATATTTTTACTTTTTTTCATGTGGGAAATTGAATTAGCTTTATAATGATACCAATTTCGTCAAAATCCGACATCGGAGGAGAAAGTTATGGCCAAAATACAAAAGGCAGTAAAACCGCCCAAATACGACGGTGAGGCCGACGGACCATCGGACTAGCGACGGACCATTGCCCACGACCGCCATAGCAAGGTAGTGAGAACTACCTTCTGTCTAGGAGCGAAGGCCAAGGCCGACGGGCCATCGGACAAGCAACGAACCATCGCTCAGGCCGTCGCAAGGGAAATAGTGAGGCCACCTTCTGGATAAGGTGCGACAGTCAGGTTAACGGACTGTCAAACTTGCGATGGACCATTTCCCAAAATGTCGCATCCAAAATAGTGAGACCCCACTCTGCCTAGAAACGATGGTCAGGGCCGACAGAACGTCAACCCAGCAACGGACCATCGCACACACCGTCGCAGGTCCCGTTCAGTTTTTTTAAGTTATTTTAGCAGGGATATTTTGGTCATTTACCACCCACCTATATATATATCCAATTATATCTGATTTCATCCATTTGGTTCATTATTACTTCATAACCACTATTAGGATTTCTCTCTAGCATTAATCTTCAAGAATAAAATCTAATCTTCTTCAAGAACTAAGGGATTTCTAATTCTTCAAGTTTAAGAACATCAAGAAAACTCAACCCAGGTATGCATAATGTTCATTCTTTGACTTCTTTTGTCCATGAATTCCAAGAATCCCTTTTTCCAACTTCATGTTATGGATTTTCTTTATGATTTCATGATTGGGTTGTTCTTGTTCACGTTGATAAATGAGAAATTGAATTTTTATCCATGTTGGGTGATAATTTCTATGTGGGTTTAATTATTATAGATATAGATTCATGCAAACCTATGACTAAACCCTTGAATGATTAAATTAAAATGTGACCATGATGTTTAATTATTGTACAATGATGTTTACATGTACCATGCCTTCAATATGTTTGATTTAATGCCTAAATGAAGAAAAAGTGCCTAACTAGTATTTTGTCATGAAATCCCCATGTATGTACAAGTTTATGCCTATCACATATTTGATGAAATGCTTCAATAAATGCATTATGGTGATTATTATGTATTCAAGCAAGTCATGTTTTGTCAGTTTCTTTCCGTCGAGTCTTGGGGGTACTTTTCCCGAAATACTAGTTATGTGCCTAAAGCCATGTCATGTTTTCACAATACTCTCAATCAAGCTATGATCTTAGATTTCAGACAGTCTTATGAATCACAAAATCTCCATGTTCTTATGAACTTAGTCAGTTGTCAGACATTAGTAGTATTCTGCCAGTCAACGAAAGTCAGTAACTCAGTCCATGTTTATTTTAGTAAATCATGTTCAGTGTCTATTCAGATGGGAGTAGAAATTAGCAACGAGTGAACCTAAGGATGGGAAC
Organism: Capsicum baccatum var. pendulum; assembly: GCA_030864225.1. Classification (NCBI taxonomy): domain Eukaryota; kingdom Viridiplantae; phylum Streptophyta; class Magnoliopsida; order Solanales; family Solanaceae; genus Capsicum; species Capsicum baccatum. Next base: position 99,270,502 of record CM061551.1, read on the forward strand.
TTACTTATTATATGAGGGTGTGATTCTTCTAAGAAATGCTTACATTCCAGAACTATATAGCCATCATAGGTTGACACATCATAACCTGCTATATAAGGGTATATGAGGTGGCTTAACTTGCTACATGAGGGTTCCCACCATTCTCATTAGAGTTACTTGTTATATTAGGGTCACTCACATGTTATCCTTACTAGTAGAGCGGTATTGACACCCTTCCAATCAGGGCACAGATTGGAGCCCAATTCAACTATAATGTGTCATTTGGGGCATGTCGGTTAGATGACTACTTCCCACAATTTCATGTTACAAAATCAATACTGTCAGATACAGTCAGTCAGTCTTAGTAATAGAACTCAGATAGTTTTTTAGATTTTAGGACTGTCAGATACAGTCAACTCAGATACAGTACGGAACTCAGTTAGTTCCATCAAATTTAGGACAGTCAGATATAGTCACTCATGTTATCAGTTATATTCAGATTTAGTAATTATGTTATCACAGTATTAGTGACAGTTGTTATGTCTCATATATGTATTCTCACGCTTATAATAGTTAGTCAGTTATTATTATTGTTCATGCATATGAACCCCATGCATTCAGCCTACCTCACATGCATACCAGTACATTCAAAGTACTAATGCATTTGCGCTATGGTGTCTTATACCATAGGTTTAGAGACATGAGCTCCAGATCAGCAGTAGATTCTAGTTTCAGTAGTCAGGGTTAGAAGTGAGTCCTCATCCTTTGAGAACATGATAATTTCTCTATCATCTCATTAATTAGTTTATTAGTTGGGGATAGTTGGGGACATGTACTATCAACTCCTTACTCATTCAGACCGTTATATTTAAAGTCTTTCAAACTATCATGTTTCAGACTTCAGTATATTCAATTTTATTTTAGGTATTCTATTACCCCATATAGATGTTATATCGTTTAGATCATGTTCAGTTTTGAACCTTACGGCCTTTCAGTTTATGTTTCTGTATTATTTAGTATTTTATGCAGTATACAAGTACAGATATTAGTAGTGGGTTAGCTTGTGGTCCTTTAGGGTCATGAGCACCGTGTAGTATTTCAGGTACCAGATTCGGGGCATAACAAACTTGATATTAGGGCCTAAGGTTAAATAAAGTCCTAGGAAGTCTGAAAACCGCATCTAGTTGAGTCTTGTACATGGGTGTGTTGCGTGCCACATTTATGTGCAGGAGTCTATAAGATGTTTTACGAACAATATCCCTTCTTTCAGTATTCATATTATGCCAGTGAGTATAATCTCAATCTAATATCTCAGTATAATCTGTTTCTCCTCTTTATTTCAGAACATGCCTCCCAAGAGAAGAACCCAGCCTGTCCAAGAAGATCCCTTGGATGAACATATTTCTCATGTGGAGTTTAGGGACACATTTACTACTCTTTATCAATTAGTTGCTACTCAGAATAAATGACCAGTTGTCATTTCGGCCAACCCAGTGGCCAATTTAGCTGCAGCCAGATTTGGGACTTTGCTCGAACAAATCCTCCATCTTTTCTTTGGTCTAAAATAGATGAGGACCCTCAGGAATTCCTAGATCAGGTGTATAAGGTTACAGACATAATAGGGGTTACTTCTTGTGAGAATGTTGAGCTAGCTGCATATCAATTGCAGGATATGGCTCATACTTGGTTCAAGCAGTGAAAGTCAGAAAGGGCAGATGATACAGGGTCAGTTGAGTGAGAGGAGTTCGCTTTAGTGTTCCTTTATAGATTCTTTCCCCTAGATCTTAGAGAAGCTAAGGCGCTAGAATTTATCAACCTCAAGCAGGACAATATGACAGTGAAAGAGTCTTCTCTTAAGTTTACTCAATTACCCAGATATGCCCCTCATGTGGTTGTAGATAGCAGGGTAAGAATGAGTAAGTTTATTTTGGGGGTGAATGATAGAATGGTTAATGAGTGTAGATCCACCATGCTTAATAGTGACATGACTTTAGCCAGGGTCATAACTCATACTCAGTAGATAGAGGAGCAGACGATTAAGATGAGGGTTCAGTTCAACTTTGCTCAGCCTAAGTCACAAAGAGAAAACAGTTCTCAGTTTGGTCCTAAGTCATTAGTTCCAGCTCCTTCTTCAGCCAGTGCTCCAGTTCCTAAGTTCAGAGAGGGTAATAAAGATAGAGTGCCAGGATCTAAGTCCCAGGGCAATGTTAGCAGTGGCCACACCTATCCTTTTTGCCAGACTTTTGGCAAGCACTATTAGGGTATTTACAGAGCTAGCAATGGTATTTATTTTGGTTGTGGCAAGCCAGGCCACAAATTCAAAGACTGTCCTCATCCAGGTCCTTAGGGTCTATAAAATTACTCTTCAGCTCAGTCTAGTTGCCCAAATCAGCAGGGTCCCACCTCTAGCGCTACTAGTGGGCAACGTTTAAATTGTATCTATGCTCTTCAGTCCTGAAAAAATTAGGAAAATTCTCCTGATGTGGTTACCGGTATGTTACAGATTATTCATGTGCATGTTTACGCTTTGCTAGATCCAGGAGCTTCTTTGTCTTTTGTCACTCCTTATATAACAGTCGATTTCAGAGCCAGTCCTAAAATTTTAGTAGATCCCTTTTTAGTCTCTACCCTAGTGGGTAAAACCATCATAGCCCGACGGGTATACAGGAACTACCCGATTATGATATTTCAAAAAGTCACCTCAGCAGACTTAGTTGAATTAAAGATGACTGATTTTGATGTCATTCTTGGCATGTATTGGCTTCATTACTGCTATGACATAGTCGATTGTAGAAATAAGATGGTTCAATTTCATTTCCCAGATAAACCCATCCTTGAGTGGAAGGGTAGTGTACCCTCTTTCAGGGGTCATCTTATTTTCTACCTTCGGACAAGGAAAATAATATCTAAGGGATGTGTCTATCATCTTGTTCATGTTAAGGATTCTAGTTCCAAAACTCCCAGTCTTGAATCCATTCCAGTTGTGAATGAGTATCCAGATGTCTTTCCTGAATATCTTTCAGAAATTTCTCCTGAAAGAGAAATAGACTTCAACATTGATCTTCTTCCAGATACTTAGCCTATCTCTATTCCACCATACAGAATGGCACCAACAGAACTCAGATAATTGAAAGAACAGTTGAAGGATCTCCTAAATAAGGGATTCATCAGGCCTAGCATTTCCCTATGGGGCACACCAGTATTATTCGTGAGCAAGAAAGACGGTTCTCTCAGAATGTGCATAGACTACCGTCAACTTAATAAGGTCATGATCAAGAACAACTATCCTCTTCCCATAATCGATGACTTATTTGACCAACTTCAGGGTGCCAGTTATTTCTCTAAGATAGACCTCAGATCCGGCTATCATCAGCTCAGAGTCAGAGAATGTGACATTCAAAAAATAGCTTTCCATACTTGGTATGGTCATTCGAATTCCTAATTATGTAATTTGGTCTTACTAATGACCCAGAAGCTTTCATGGACTTGATGAACGGCGTGTTCAAACATTACTTAGATATGTTTATCATAGTCTTCATAGATGATATACTGGTCTATTCCCGCAGTGAGCGAGATCATGTAGACCATCTTAGAATAGTATTTAGACTCTCAGAGATCATCCGGTATTTGCCAAATTCAGTAAGTGCGAGTTTTGGCTAAGGTCAGTAGCATTCCTTGGTCATATCATTTCTGGTGATGGCATTAGAGTAGATCCTTAAAATACCAAAGCAGTAAGAAACTGGACTTGCCCTATCTCTCCATCAGATATAAGGAGTTTCCTAGGTTTGGCTGGCTATTATAGACGGTTTGTTGAGGGATTTTCTTCTATTAAGTCCCCTATGTCCAGATTGACTCTAAAAAAAATCAAGTTTCAGTGGTCAGATCCTTGAGAGAAGAGTTTCAGGAGTTGAAGACTCGACTCACCTCAGCTTTAATTTTAGCTCTTCTAGATGGTCCAGATGGGTTCGTAGTGTATTGTGATGCTTGTAGAGTAGGTTTGGGTTGTGTCCTCATGTAGCATGGTATGGTCATAGCCTACTCCTCCAGACAACTTAAACCCTATGATAAGAATTATCCTACTCATGATCTTGAGTTAGCTGTTGTAGTCTTTGCCTTGAAGATTTGGAGGCATTATCTCTGCAAAGTTCATGTAGATGTCTTCATAAATCATAAGAGTCTTCAGTATGTCTTTTCTCAGAAAGATCTCAATCTTTGTCAAAGAAGGTGGTTAGAGATCTTGAAAGATTATGACATGAGTGTCCTCTATTATTCGAGCAAGGCCAATGTAGTGGCCAACACTCTCAGTAGACTATTTATGGGTAGTGTTACTCATGTGGATGACAGTAAGAAGAAGTTCGCTCAGGAAGTACATCAGCTTACCAGACTAGGCGCTCACTTAGTCGATACAGATAAGGGTGATATATGGGTTTAGAGTAATTCAGAATCATCTCTAGTTTATGAGGTGAAATAAAAGTAAGATAGAGATCCCAGCCTTATCAAGTTGAAAGAGTCAGTTCAGGATCATAAAATAGAGGTTTTCTCCCAAGGGGGAGATAGTGTTCTTCATTGTTAGGGTTATCTCTGTATTCCATGTGTAGATGACATAAGGCAGTATATTCTTGCAGAAGCGCATGGTGCGCTCTATTCTATTCATCTAGGGGCCACTAAGATGTACCACGAGTTGTGGGAGATCTATTAATGGAGTGGGATAAAGAAAAATATTTTAGAGTTTGTGGCTAAGTACTCTACATATCAGTAGGTTAAGATAGAGCATCAGAAGCCTAGTGGTCCTATGCAGGAGTTCATTATTCTTACTTGGAAGTGGGAAGAAGTGAACATGGACTTCGTGATGGGTTTGCCAATGGGATGATTTGGTCATTCTATCATCAGCATGATTCGGTTTGGGTCATCATAGATAGATTGACCAAATCATCCCATTTTCTTCAAGTTCATACCTCTTATTCAGCTGAGGATTATGCCAGACTCTACATTAGGGATTTGGTCAGATTACATGGTGTTCCATTATCTATTATCTCAGACAGAGGTACCCAGTTCATCTCTCTTTTTTGGAAAGAATTCCAAAAGGGTCTTGGTACCCAAGTTTATCTTAGTACAACCTTCCATACTTAGATAGATGGTCAAGCAAAAAGATCCATTCAGACATTACAAGATATGCTAAGGGCATGTCCAATCGATTTCAAGGGAAGTTGGGATGACCACTTACCATTGATTGAGTTTGCATACAACAATAGCTATCATTCCAGTATTCAGATGGCTCCATTCGAAGCTCCCTATAGTAGGAGATATAGATATCCAATTGGTTGGTTCGAAGTTAGTGAGGCCTCAATCATAAGGCCTGACTTGGTATTCTATGCCTTAGAAAAAGTCCAGTTGATTAGAGAAAGACATTGGGCTACTCATAGCCGACATAAGTATTATGCAGATGTTTGTAGAAAAGATCTCAAGTTCGATATTGGTGACTATGTCTATCTAAAGATCTCTCCAATGAAGGGACTGAAGCGGTTTGGCATGAAAGGGAAACTCAGTCCCCGATATGTCGGTCCCTTTAAGATTCTCAGTTGCTTTGGCAATGTAGCTTATGAGCTTGAATTGCCTTCAGATTTAGCCTCAGTTCATCCAGTCTTCCATGTCTCTTTTCTCAAGAAATGCATAGGTGAACCAGTAGTTATAGTCCCTATTCAAAGCATCGATATTCAGAACAGCCTCTCTTATAAAGAGATTCCAGTTGAAATCCTAGACTATCAGACTCGTAGACTGAGGAACAAAGAAGTTCCTCTAGTTAAAGTTCTTTGGCGAAATTAGTCTGTCGGGGGAGATACTTAGGAACAAAAGCACACATATGTACCAAGTATCCTCACCTGTTCTCCGCTAACTCAGATTAAGCTCAAGGTAATAGTTCTCCTTAAGCTTACCCAATTTTATATTCTGTGTTCGTCACAAACTTGGTATTAAATACCATTGAATATTCAGTCATGCATTCACGTATCAGCTTAGTTATATAATTATGCATCATACATGCATTCTCGTTATGAGAAACTTATTACATCAGAACATCCAGTCATACATTCATGAATCAGTTACACATGCATCAGATATGCATGTTCAGTATGATAAGTTCAATTGTTAGTCATATCAGTCATGAGATCATATTTCCGTATTCATGTTCAATATGTATGTTGGTTATTCTTTTCCCTCACTCTCAGTCTCATTCGAAGATGAATGTTCTCAAGGGGGAGATATTGTAATACCCCATACTTTTTCCTAGCTTGAAATTATCTCAAGAATGTTAGAAGTTTTCCTTGAAAGATAAATCCACTTTTTTACACGTGGTACTTTTAAGATTTTCACTATTTGTCACATGGGAAATTTAATTAGCTTTCCAATGATACTAATTTCGTCAAAATCTAACGTCGGAGGAGAAAGTTATGGCCAAAATACAGAAGGCGGTAAAACCGCCCAGATGCGATGGTGAGGCCGATGGACTGTCGGACTAGCGACGAACCATCGCTCAGGACATCGTGAGGTAAACAATGAGTCCACCTTCTGGATAAAGTGCGATGGTCAGGTTGACGGACCGTCACCCAAACCGTCGCAGCCAAATTAGTGCTACCCCATTCTGCCTAGAAACGATGGTCAGGGCTGACGGACTGTCAACCTAGCGACGGACCATCGCACCCACCATCATAGGTCCCGTTTAGTTTTTTTTTAAGTCATTTTAATAGGGGTATTTTGTTCATTTACCACCTACCTATACACCCAATTATATTTGATTTTAGCTATTTGGTTTATTATTACTTCACAACCAAGAAAACTCAACCCAGGTATGCATAGTGTTCATTCTTGGACTCCTTTCATCCATGAATTCCAAGAATCCCTTTTCCAACTTCATGTTATGGATTTGCTTTTTGATTTCATGATTGGGTTGTTCTTGTTCACGTTGATAAATGAGAAATTGAATTTTTCTCCATGTTGGATGATAATTTCTATGTGGGTTTAATTATTATAGATATAGATTCATGCAAATCTATGACTAAGCCCTTGAATGATGAAATTAGAATATGACCATGATGTTTAATTGTTGTACAATGATGTTTAAATGTACCATGCCTACAATATGTTTGATTTAATGCCTAAATGAAGAAAAAGTACCTAACTAGTATGTTGTCATGAAATCCCCATGTATGTACAAGCTTATGCCTATCACATGTTTGATGAAATGCTTTAGTAAATACATTATGGTAATTATTATGTATTCAAGAAAGTCATGTTTGGTTAGTTTCTTTTCGTCGAGTCCTGGGGGGACTTTTACCCAAAATATTAGTTGTGTGCCTAGAGCCATGTCATGTATTCATGATACTCTCAGTCAAGCTATGATCCTTAGACTTCAGACAGTCTTATGACTCTAGAAATCTCCATGATATCATAAACTCAGTCAATTGTCAGACATCATTAGTATTCCATCAGTCAACAGAAGTCAGTAACTCAGTCGATATTTAGTTCAGTAAATCATGTTCAGTGTCTATTCAAATGGAAGTAAAAATTAGCACTGAGTGAACCCAAGGATGGGAACTCACCTATTATATGAAGGTGTGATTCTTAGAAGCAATCCTTGCATTAACGAACTATGTAGCCAGCATAGGTTGATACATCATAGCCTTTTATATGAAGGTAGATGAGGTGGATTAACAAGCTATATGAGTGTTCTCACCATTCTCATTAAAGTTACCTGTTATATTAGGGACACTCACATGTTGTCCTTACCAGTGGTGCGATACTGATACCTTTCCAATCAGGGCACAGATTGAACCCCAATTCAGCTATAATGCATTATTTGGGGCATGTGGGTTAGATGAAAACTTCCCACAATTTCATGTCATATAATCAGGACTGTCAGATACAATTAATCAGTCTCAATAATAGAACTTAGATAGTTTTTTAGATTTTGGGACTATCAGATGCAGTCAACTCAGATATATTATGGAACTCAGTTAGTTCCATTAGATTCAGGACTGTCAGATACAGTCACTCATGTTATCAGTTATATTCAGATTCAGTAATCATATTATCACAGTATTAGTGTCAGTTGTTATGTCTCATGCATGTATTCTCACGTGCATGATAGTTAGTCAGTTACTATTATTGTTCATGCATATGAACCCCATGCATTCAACCTACCTCACATGCATACCAATATATTTAAAGTACTGACGCATTTGCGCTATGGTGTCTTATACTATAGGTTCAAAGACACTAGCTCTAGATTAGTTCTAGATTCCAATTTCAGCCGTCAGAGTTAGAAGTGTGTCCTCATCCTTCGAGGACATGATGATTTATCTACCATCTCATTAATTAGTTTATTAGTTGGGGTTAGTTGGGGACATGTCCTATCAACTCCTTACTTATTCAGACAGTCATATTTAGAGTCTTTCTAGACTATCATGTTTCAGACTTTAGTATGTTCAGTTTTGTTTTGGGTATTCTATTACCCCACACAGATATTATATCATTCAGATCATGTTTAGTTTTAAACCTTACAATTTTTCAGTTTATGTTTCTGCATTATTTAGTACTTTATGCAGTATATAGGTACAGATAACAGTTATGGGTTATCTTGTGGTCCTTCGGGGTCATGAGCACTATATAGCATTTCGAGTACCAGATTCAGGGTGTTACAGCTTAATAATGATGTACTTGCGGGATACCTAGGAATCCCCAAAGTAAATTGGATAATGTAACTTATGGGATACATAGGAATCCCCTAAGGTTGGCAAACAACATTGCTTGCAAGTTATCATCAGTATGACGATACCACTAATGATAGCCTTGGTTAATAATAAATGAAATTAATAGTTTAGTTGTATGGTCATGGTTTTAATTGGACAATAATGACAGGGTATGATAGCTAACCATGAAGGTGTGAGTCCAATAGACGGTCACTAGAAACTCATTTTTGCCAACATAAGGATTGGGCATGGCGACCCTATACTTAAGGGATACACGGGAATCCCCTAATATTACTATATATCTATCATGGAGAGAAAAGGGTACACAGGAATCCCCTACTCCTATGGTATCTCCAATTCGTGTAGCTACACGCATTGGGGCCTGTTCAGGGGGTTGCACTGGACCCATATAGCCTGTAGATGGTTCTAGGATAGTTTATCTACACATACACAAGTTAATAATTCTAAAGGCATGCTAAACCCGATTTCTTTTCCCGACATGGATTATATAATATATATGTATATGTATGTATATGTATGGTTGTGAATGCATATGGATGGTTTACTTGGTTTTAAAGGTTGGTATTATAATATCCTTATCCCGAGTACATGCTAATGTTCACCCGATAACCCATCTTTAGGCAATTGTATCCCCATGTGATAAAGGAACTGGCAATACTACTCTTCCTGCTTATTGATCAGATTCGGGAATAGTTGGTGTTGGATTGAAGTAGTAGCTTCCATAGTTTAGAAGGCATCTATTTCATATCATAGATAACTTTACATATATTCGTCTTTTTGTAGACTTGGTTTTTGGGTATGGGGCATGTCCTAACTAGGTACTCTTTGTGGTTTAGAGTCTCTCTCTTTATTATATATATATATATATATACATACACTGGGTTATCATTTTCAGTCAAGTTCACAATTTTGGTATGGTTAGTGGTTTCGATTATTGAATAGACTGGCTTAGTTGGGTTGGCCTCAGATACAGGCTTATTCCAAAGTTATTAAATTGTAATTATGCTATCTTGATATATGTTTGTAGTTCATCCGACGCAAGGTATAAGAGTTGGTTGGTTGGGTTGGGTATCAGGGATGGTCTCAGGTCCTGGTTGGACTTGAGATTGACCATTATGAATGAGACCCAGTTCATGTCGTGTCATGAACATATCTGAATTATCCTATTATAGCTCTTATCCAACTTTCACCATTGCCTATGATGTGACCTTTGCCATTTTTAATAAATGCTTATAGGCTTGGAAGTCGTATTTTAAGCATTATTTACAGCCTTCTCTTTGGACTCTGTAAGTTGTGCTTCTCCTTTTCATCTTTACTAGGTTCACTAGAGAAATATTCCTATGATGTCAGAGCTTGCTTTACTATATACTCAGCCACAGTTCTCTTTTTTGACTTTTCATGGACCTTATCATCCTTTTGCACATAATAGTTTCTCGTGAAAACCTCAGAAGTATCATTATTGTGACAGCCTTCATTCTTACCACTAACCGTCCCTTTTTGTAGCTTTAACAATTTTTGTTGCCAAAAAGTGCAACATCAGGTCTTTCTCACCTGGATTTGTTTATAGTGCTTTCATGGTCAGGAATTCCTTTTTTTCACCCCTAGTTCAGTTAAAGCCTATTTAGAGTGAACCCTGCTCTGATACCCATTGTTAAACCCTTGAGGGTTGCACCACACAGTGAGGGACCAAGTCTCTTAGAATCAATTATAAGCGATAGAACTATAGTGCAACTATGAAGTACTGAAAATAAAGGCAATGCACAAATATAAGAACATAAGATTCTTACATGGAAATCAGTCACTTTTCATTGGATTCAGGCAGCACTGACTTGAATCTACCTTTCAGCATCGAAAAATAAGAACCAGCAGTTAATTCCTCACAGAACTCGTCCTGTTTGATTTGACTTTTGCATACAATTTTGTGTTTTTATCGCGATTTCTGTTTTGGATGCTCCGGGTGCTCGTGGGTATTTTTTGGATTTTTGTTCAACTCAAATTTTTGGATTTTCATGATTGAGCCGGCTTGTGGTTGAGATTTTTGTATTCGTCAAGGATTTCCAGAGGCAGCTCTTTCCTCTTTTCATAAATCATTTGAAACACTCAAAAAAAGGTCCAATCTTTGACTTTTACTCTTCATTTTTAGCTTAATTTATGGGATTGATGTTGTGAATATGGGTTCAATTATCATTTTTGGGTGATTTTATGAATATTCTATAATTTTGGTTTATCATTTAATGACATTTATAATAGTTGGTGATTGTTGAAAAACGATAATTGTGGATTGTTATACTGGAACTTTAAATGGAATTTTGGAAACGGGAATTGAAAACTAATAAAAAACAAATATTGCTTTGTTTTGATTTATAGATTGTTGTGTGACTTAAAAATGGGCATCAAATTTGTTTAAATGCAAAGTATCATGATAGGTTGAAACAAATAGGCAAACATAGGTGGGGTAGGAAAATTTAGGAATTGTGATTGTTCAATGGTTGAATGGTTCAAATGGTTTTGTTTTATCGCATAAAAATGTATTCATTTCACTTGGGAATTCCCTGAGGTCTTATGTACTTATTCACTAGGGAATGCCCTGAAGTAACATGTATACAAAGGAGGCTCGTGATCAAAGCTCGAGGCATCGGGTAAAGCATACTTAGGAATAGTCTAGAATAAAGTAGGTTTACATTTCTGCATTTTTCATTTTTGGGACTGTATAATTTAGACTAGACACTATTTTTGGATTTATTTTGTTTCGGTGTGTATGTTTGCTTTTTGTGTGTTTTGTTGGTTTTGTACATTTTATAGTGTCAGATTAGCCGATATACTCCACGAAGCGACCATGGTCGAACCACGAGATCGTGGGATGCCTAATACCTTTTCCTTGGTCAACAGAATTCCTTAATAAGAATCTCTGTTCGCAAACCAGTTTAAAGAGTCAAATCATTTTAAAAAGGACTTCCTAAAGGTGACTTGGCACACCGAATTATGGCAAGTGGAGACTCTAATTTTTTATTGTTAAAGGTCCTTTTTGGAACAAATTTTCTTCTTTTGTCACTCAATAATCAAAACTATTTTTGAAACTTAAAATTTAATATTTTTCGGGTTAAAAATGGGATGTGGCAGCTCTGGCAACTCTGCTGGGGATTTTTTCAGAATTCAAACTTATTTTTTAAGTCATATCAGCCTAGTTTTACACTATGGGTGTATAGATATTGTTTGTGTTATTGTTTTATCATTGTTGATTACCTACATGCTACGTGTATAGATGTTGTTTGTGTTATCGTTTATGTTATTGTTTTATCGTTGTTAATTACCTACATTCTACGTGTTTATAGCTTTTCTTATGAGTTACCGCTTTATATTTATAATAATGTGCATAACTGAGTCATTTCTTTCACAACAACTTTCGTAGTACAAGTGTGTACACAACCTCTGGTTGAGTCACCCGTATTTTAGAAAAGGGAGCCATCGGGTGTATGGAATGGGTGGAAAGTTCTCGCGGCCACTATCGATCATACGCTTCCCCAAATAACCTTGTTAGTGAACACGAGCATAGGTTAGGCTTTAGGTCATGCTTATGTGCATCATATTGAGACCTAGCGAGACCCACTTGATCCTTTGTAGGAGACTCACCTCTAAAGCATCCCTCCGTGCTAAATGTTGCATCTTTAAGGTTAACATGGTCATTTGATGGACTGATTTAGGAAAAGCATGTGCTAGAAATAAGAAAAATGTGTAGACAAGAAAAAGTTTGAAAACAAAAGAAGAAAAGTGAGTCAAAAGAAAGAGTTTCGCAACTTTTTTTAGAGTTCTTTATGGATTTTGTTTTTCCACAATCCAAGAATTCAAAAAAAAAAGTTTTTACCTTTATCACTCATTTGTCAAAAACAAAAACATCAAAAAGATTTTCGTTTCCTTAGTAAGCGTTCATAATTCAAAAATTTAAAAATATTTTTCTTAATAGGAGCTTTTTATAAAAGAAAATTCAAAAAATGATAGAAGTTTTGTACATTTCATATAATGAAAACACCAAAACGATTTTTCTTTCATAGTTGTTGGTGTCAGTTTTATGTGAACTGTCAAATTAAAAATTCCAAAAAAAAATTATTGATGTTTTTCATCATTTGTCTTTGGTCTGTCTCTTAAGTCAAGGTTCAGTTTGTTATTTAATCCTAAATTGTCCAAACATCACGAACTATGCACACCTGATTCTCTTCTCTTGGGAGTGAAATACGTAGACAGCCTTTCTAGGGTTCGGTGAACTTATTTAAAAAATCCAAAAAGATTTTCTCCACTATTCATTTAGAGTAGGTGTTGTATACATCTTTAAAATAAAACTACAAAAAGATTTTCCTTTAATAGTTTCAAGCTTCATTGTCATATGAAATTCAAAATTGAAAATCCAAAAAAGATTTTCTTTGGTAATCATAGGTTTCATTTTGTATAGAATTTTATAATGCTGAAAAATTCAAAAAGATTTTCTTCAATTCTTTTGACAATTTTCTTTTCTTATTAAAGTTTCAATAAAAAGCAAAGAAAGAGAGTCGATCGATCATTTGTCGCCAAACTTCACGAACTACGCACACCTGATTCTCCCTTTTCGAGAATGAGATTCGTAGGCACCCTCCTTAGGTTCGGTGATCTTTTTAAAAGAAAAAAAAAGAAAGGAAAAGATTTTGAGAAAATGTTGAACTCTAACGCATTTGTTATCTCTTGTTCAGTTTGTTTAAGGTGGTTGGTTTGTGGCATTTTGGCTGGTCCTCCAAATTTCATCAACTCAAAGAGAAAGTTATGGCCAACAAGGATACCGAGGTAGTTGTCACTAATCAGATAGGGAGTTCGACGAATGAGGATTTGGGAGATAATAAAGAGATTTTGAAATTAAGGAAACAAGTGATAAAAATACATCGAGCTTGGGCTAATGGATTGCCGCCTTCTCCATTTACCACTGATAATCTAAAATATCTTTCTACCTTGCCCCCCATGTCACATGCACAGTTTCTTATTTTTGTTGACACACAACAACATGCATCAGGATCTACTCCGGGGAAACAATATCCAAACACTTCCAATATTCATTTCCTTACTCCTCAACACAAAACTACCACATACTGGGCTCCACCTATTGTTCATGCTTTTATGGTGCCACCCCCGCTTGAAGCTCCTGCATTTAATGTCCATCTAATAGTTGTGATTTCTTACTCTGCAAGTCATCTTGTATTGAATATTTCTAGTAATATGCATCATGCTCTTGAGCCCACATTTAAGTTGACTAGTCCTTATGGCTACACTCACCCGCCTGAATTTTCTCTTAATGCTGAAAATCCTGTTATGACAGAAGAACAAGAGAAAATGACCAAAAAGTAGAAGAGTTTAGAACAGGCCGTGAGAAACTTGCAAGGACTTGATGGTTCAAAAAGTGTCTTGTATAAGGATCTATGCATGTTTCCAGGTGTTAATCTCCCTCTTGGTTTTAAAATGCCGAAGTTTGAGAAGTATAATGGATGCGGTGATCTCATGGCATATTTGAGGCATTATTGTAACCAATTAAGGGGCACTGTAGGGAAGGAAGGATTATTTATGGCTTATTTTGGTGAGATTTTATCAGGTCTAGCTTTAGAATTATTTGTTGATCAAGACATCGACAAGCAGAATAGTTGGGATGACCTGGCTAATGAATTCGTGCATCAATTCCAATACAATGTGGAGTTGATCCCTGATGAGAAATCCCTAACTAATATGAAGAAAAAGAAGAAGAAGAAGAAGAAGAAGAGTACTAAATGTTTTAGGCAGTATGCAATTAGATGGCGTGAACAAGCTGCTAGGTTAAAACCACCAATAAAATAAAGTAAGATAGTGGAGGTGTTTATTCAAGCACTAGATAAAGCATATTATCAACACTTGTCACCTACATTAGGCATGCCATTTATTGAGGTTCTTAAAATGGGAATGATAGAAGATGAAATTAAGACCGGTCGCATTGTGATTATTTCGACATTAAAAGCGACTACTCAAGAAATACAAAAGGGTTCAGGAAGTGTTAGGGGAAATAAGAATGAGAAAGATTAATCTTCTATTGTAGTTGGACAGCAGACACGATCAAGAAGACCACGTCATCGTCGCTCTCAGGCTCAAGCCTAAGTTATGCCTAAGCTCTACATAATCACACCCCAAACCCATTATACTTTGTTTCCCCATCTCCATATCTATTATATAATGCACAACCATATATTAAACCCCCATATTACCCATAATGGCACACACCAACTCCTTAGAGTCATCATTTAACTCCACAAACATACCGAATTCCTTCTAGGCCTGATTTT
Organism: Capsicum baccatum var. pendulum; assembly: GCA_030864225.1. NCBI lineage: Eukaryota > Viridiplantae > Streptophyta > Magnoliopsida > Solanales > Solanaceae > Capsicum > Capsicum baccatum. The sequence continues at coordinate 99,285,569 of CM061551.1, forward strand.
CTATCCAAGCCAAACAATGAAATGAGGCAAAAGTCAAGAGATATCTTCACACCAATTGGAGAGTTGTATGCCAGTTTATTTCAGATATTGGTACAGTAGAACATGATCACTCCTCTCCTTGGTCACACTCTTAATCTACATTCAAGAAATTTTGATCCTAATGTACGGTGTGCGTATCATTCTGATGCCTGGGGTCATAGTATTGAAGATTGTCGAGATTTGAAAAGAAAAATTGAAAAGATGATTTAAGATAGATCAATTATGGTGCAGAACATTGACAGTGAAAAACTCTAGTCATGCTGATACGTAAACCAGTAGCTAAGATGTCAAGCTCAGCAATTTAAAAGTCACCCTTTCCCTGCTAGGATGGATGTTTGGTAGTTTGTTTTATTTTATTTTCTGTTATCCAAATTATTTTAGGGTTGTAGTTTGGGATCTATCTTATTTTGTCCCTTTGTCGTTTATGTTCAAACCTTTCTTTCATTTATTTGAGCTGAATGGAGTATCCTTTCCCTTTGTGTTTAAATATGTGTTTTTTGTTTGTTTTCTTTACACAGTACATTTTATATTGATTCCAGTGACATAACATGCTAGTGAAATTTTTTGTCCAATTTTGAAATCCATTTTTAGCATAAACTTTGAATCAGAGGGCTAAAGTTAGAAAAAAGCATCTGAGAAAATAGGTAGAGTGCTGAGAATTTTGGTGACCATGTTGAAGCTTTCTTTGAAAATTAAGGCATTTATTTTGACAATCACAAGAATAGCTTGGTCATCAATTGAAAGACATGACTCAATTAGGTCAAACAATAAATGTGTGATCCTAAATCAAGAGGAACAAAAATAAAATCAACTCCACCAAAGCATAAGTCATTCAATATGAGAGATGTACAACAAAGGTGGAGTTGTATGTTTGAAAATTATAGAAGAAGAAGTGGCACACATGCTCCGATAAAATTAGTGTTGTAAAGTGTCACAAATGATCTTCATTTTTCACTTTCATATTGCATGTTATGTTCTTGTGTTTTCAAGGATTGATATGTCGAAGGCATTGTATTCTGCCATCCAAATATCATGTCATCCTTTGTTTACCCCATTTAAACCTTAGTGTTATTTTATTTCATACCCCTCTTTTGGAATTAAGATAGAGTTATCTAAGCTAAAAAAAAAGTGTCGAGCAAAAGAATAGAGTCAGAAAAGTTTCAGAAAAAAAAAGTGTCAAAAAGAAAAAAAAGTGATGAGTGCCAAGAAAAATAGAGTCAAAAAAATCATAAAGAGAAAAGAGTCAATAAATGAAAAAAAAAAAAAAAAATATAATCAAGCAAAATAACAAGTTACCAAAACTACATGTGACCTGATTCTCCTCTTTCAGGAGTGAGATATGTAGGTTGACCTACTCTGGGCTCGGTCCAATCAAATACACAATTTAAATTTACCCAGTTAAACAAAACTGGGGCATGAGTTAATCCTCATTGTTTGAGTCGATTCCAAAAGTTGTAAGTCCTACCCCACTTTAAGTGTGTTTGTGCCTCATCTAATCCTTTCTTTCTAACCTTATCCAAAAGCCAAGTTACAATTAAAGAAAGACCTTCAGATCAATCTTTGAGAATAATAAGGCTAAGCATGCAATGCATATGATACCACATTTTGGGAATTACTTTTTTTCCTCAGTATAAGGAATCAGGAGTGAAATAAAAATGAGAGAGACTTATTGGTGAAAACCCTCACAAGAATCATAAGGCAATAGTAAGTTAAGAGAGATAAAAATGAGAGAGTCTTATTGGTGAAAATCCTCACGGTCATCGTAAGATGATGGTAAGTTGAGAGAGATAAAATGAGAGAGTCTTATCAATGAAAACCCTCACGGTCACTGTAAGACGACTGTGAGTGGAGAGAAATGAAAATAAAAGAGTCTCATTGGTGAAAAACCCTCACGAAAACCATAAGGTAATGGTGAGCGGAGAAAAAAAGTGAGAGAGGTTTGTTGGCAAATACCCTTCAAGGCGCCACTAGCCGAATGAGATCTTCGAATGCAATTGGCCCAAGGAAGTAACTCAATTTCAGGGCCATTAACTCCAAAAAAATTAATCGAAAGTTTGGATGGAAAGATCAGGCAACTTAATCCAAAATGCATGGCATAATCATTAGAGTTGACTGTCATTTTTAGATAAATTTTTCTTTTCTTTGTTTCAAATGAGGACATTTATCATCTTTTCTTTCTTCTCTTTAATTTAATTTAATTTTTTCCAGTCAGTTATCCAAATAAACAAATCATTGTCATTTTTCTCCTGTCCTTTAGTTAAATCCATGTCAAAATAAGTGAGAAAAGATTTTAAAAGTTGCTACCAACTTCTTCAATTGCACAAAGTAAGACAAAAGCCAGCATATGAAAGAGACATGATTGTGAGATGAAATAAGACATGCCAAAAGTTTTATCAATAGACAAGTCTGGAAACTCATGAAAATACCAAGGTTTAGAGGGTTTATCTAAGAAGCCTGGCAAAGCAGAGATATTGTGTTTGTTTTAGACTCACTCTTAATAATCAAATTTTAGGCCAATGATGCAACAAGTCAATGATATATGCTAATGGTTGGAAGAAAGGTTAAATGTGATGAGGGAGGGAGCATTTTCTATGAAAGCCAAAGCCACAAACCAGCCACCATGTTTAAACTCACAAGTTTTATTTGATGAAATAGGAAACATGTTACCATCAAATCAAGGAATTCAAATCATAAATATCAAGGGCTACAATGCCTCACTTCTACAAATACAGAAAGCAATGTTGTTGCACAGGTTTGATAAACAAATCATGCTAAAAATTAATCATCCTATATCCCTCAGAGACACACTTCCTTGTCCAGGTATTTTAGTTTTCAATTTCTAGGTGATACACTTCTTAAATTGAACCTTCACTCCTAGAATATATATTTTCTAGTCGAGTCATACCCTTTGACTCTTAGAAGATGTACCTTCTAGTAGAGTCATTCTCCTTGAGTCCTAGAAAATATACTTTCTAGTCGAGTCATTCCCTTTGACTTTAAGAATATGTACCTCCTAGTCGAGTCATTTTTCTTGATTCCTAGAAGATGTACATTCTAGACGAGTCATTCCCTTTGACTCTCAGAATATGTACCTCCTAGTCGAGTTATTCTCCTTGATTCCTAGAAGATGTATTTACTAGTTGAGTCATTCACTTTGACTCCCTCTAGTTGAGTCATTCACTTTGACTCCCTCTAGTTGAGTCATTTCCCTTGATTCTTAGCATATGTACTTTCTAGTCAAATCATTCCCATTGACTCCCAAAAGATGTACCTTGTAATTGAGTCATTCCCCTTGATTCCAATAAAATGTACTTTCTGGTTGAGTCATTCACCTTGATTCCTAGAAGATGTACTTTCTAGTTGAGTCATTCCCTTTGACTCCTGGAAGATGTACCTCCTAGTCGAGTCATTCCCCTTGATTCCTAGAAGATGTAATTTCTATTCGAGTCATTCCCTTTGACACCTAAAAGATGTACCTCCTAGTCGAGTCATTCCCTTTGACACCTAAAAGATGTACCTCCTAGTCGAGTCATTCCCCTTGATTCTTAGAATATGTACTTTCTAGTCTAGTCATTTTGACTCCCAGAATATGTACCTCCTATTTGAGTCATTCCTCTTAATTCTTAGAAGATGTACTTTCTAGTTGAGTCATTCTTTTTGACTCCCAGAAGATGTACCTCCTAGTCGAGTCATTCCCTTTGATTTCTAGAAGACTTACTTTCTAGTCGACTTATTCCCTTTGACTCCCAGAAGATGTACCTCCTATTTGAGTCATTCCCCTTGATTTTGAGAAGATGTACATTCTAATCGAGTCATTCCCTTTGAATCCCAGAAGATGTTCCTCCTAGTCGAGTCATTCCCCTTAATTTCTAGAAGATGTACTTTCTAGTCAAGTCATTCCCTTTGACTCCCAGAAGATGTACCTCCTAGTCGATTCATTCTCCTTGGTTCATGGAATATATAATTTTTAGTCGAGTCATTCCCTTTGACTCTCAGAAGATGTACCTCCTCGTTGATTCATTCCCCTTGATTCTTAGTAGATGTACTTTCTTGTCGAGTCATTCCCTTTGACTCCCAAAAAATGTACCTCTTAGTTGTGTCATTCCCCATTATTCTTAAAAGATTTACTTTCTAGTCGAGTCATTCCCTTTGACTCCCAGAAGATGTACCTCCTAGTCAAGTCATTCCCCTTGATTCTTAGAAGATGTACTTTCTAATCGAGTCATTCCCTTTGACTCTAATAAGATGTACCTCCTTGTCGAGTCATTTTCCTTGGTTCTTACAAAATGTACTTTCTAGTCGAGTTATTCCATTTGATTTCTAGAAGACATACCTCCTAGTCGAGTCATTCCCCTTGATTCCCAAAAGATATACTTTCTAGTTGAGTTATTCCCCTTGACTCCTAAAAGATATACCTTCTAGTCAAGCCATTCCCCTTGATTCCTAAAAGATGTAATTTTTAGGGAATGACTCATAGAAAATGCACTTTCTAGATGAATCATTCCAAGTAACCCATAGAAGATGTATTTCCTTGTTTGGGTTTTGCAATTAGTTATGATATATTTGTCACAAAAGTCCTCTAATGATAAACTAGGTCAGAAATTTAATTCCTGTTGTTTGGAACTTTACTTTTCTGGAAAATGGAATCTCTCTTTATAGTAATCTTTGTTTGAAATAATTTCCTTCCTAGTTTTGATGTTGTTTTAGGAGGCCGCTTGAAGAAAAGGGCAAATAAATAGAAAGACAAGCAACAAGGTGAAGAAGTTGAAAGTCAATCAACAAGGTAGAGAAATTGAAAGTCAACAGATTAAAGAAATAACAAGTCAGGAACCCGCCTGGAGAACAGGGTGAAGAAATTGAAAGTCAAGCAACAAGGTGATGAAATTACAATATGGGAGCCCGCTCGGAGAACAGGTTGATGAAATTGCAAGTCAAGAGTCAAGAAAAGCTGCAAAGAAAAAACTTTTGTAATTTTATTTATTTTTTAACTTGTAATTTTTATTGTAGATGTAATGATAGAGCCGTGGACCGGAACCTAGACAGGACCTCACTCGACTCTCCAACTCGGTTGTCCTTCTTCCTTCTATTCTTTTCTTTTGAATAATGGTTGGTACAAAATTATATCTCGTTGTCTACTTTTTTATCTGTAAACACTTTGTGCTTACATCCAAAGAGGGGCATGATGTAGGCACGTTATCCCGTCCCTCCGAAATATCAATTTTACCTATTTATTTTTCCTTACCATACACCCCACACCATTCCATAATTTTTCCTCGAAAAGACAAAAAATAACCAAATTCCAAACAAAATTTGACACCTCATCCTAACAAATTTAACAAACTTACCTTACCCTTTATATCCCTATACCCTTTACCCCTACCCTACTACACCGACCTATTCCCCTTCATATTTTTCCTTACTGGTCTACCGTCACTCACACGGCATATACACACACAATTTACACTACAATAACAAATAAGCAGACTCCTCTATTTTCTTTTGGATTCACAGAATACTCTCACAGACTCAACACACACGCCATTGTCACATGCACAACAATTTACACGACACAAATATATACGCAAAACCACATACACACACGATCGGGGATGGGAAGTTGGATAGAGAGAAGAAAATCGAGAGAGTGAGAGGTCGAGAGAGGAGAAAAGATATATCCCCTTTCATGATACTATACCGGTGAACTTTTTCATCACCAAAAATAGGGTAAACCAGCAGAAAAAGTGCTAATGGTTCGAAACTCACTAGTGGAACCAAAAAACTCGATCAAATCTGGCCAATGTTGATTTTTTTGGTGAATATTTTGCTGAAATCAGTTACTTTTCATCGAATTTAGGCACCACTGACCCGAATCTACCTCTCGTTGTCGTAAAACAAGAACCAGCAGTCAATTTCACGCCGAACTCATCCTGTTTGATTCAATTTCTGCAAACTTTCACATACGGGTTTGTGTTTTTGGCACAATTTCTCTTTTAGGTGCTTGTGGGTATTTTTTGGATTTCCATTCAACTCAAATTTCAGGATTTTCATGATTCAGTCAGCTTTTGGTTGAGATTTTGGTACTCGTCAAGGATTCCCAGAGGCAACTCTTTCCCCTTTTCATAAATCATTTGGAACACTAAAAAAGGCTTAATTGTTTGACTTTTGCTCTTTATTTTTATCTTAATTTATGGGATTGATGTTGTGAATATGGGTTCGATTATCATGTTTGGGTGCTTTCGTGAATATTTCGTGATTTTGGTTTATCATTTGATGACATTGATAATAGTTGTGTATTGTTGAAAAATTGAAATTATGGATTGTTCTATTGGAACTTTAAATGGAATTTTTGGAGTGGGAATTGAATACTAATAAAAAATGAATATTGCTTTGTTGTCATTTATAGATTGTTGTGTGATTTAAAAATGGACATCAACTTTGTTTAAATGCAATAGTATCATGATAGGTTAAAAAGGATAGGCAAACGTAGGTCAAGTAGGCAAATTTAGGAATTATCATTCTTGATTGCTTGAATAGTTAGAATATTTGTTTTATCGCATAAAAAATGTATTCGTTTCATGAGGAATGCCCCGAGGTCTTACGTACTTATTCACTGGGGAATGCCCTGAAGTAACATGTATGCAAAGGAGGCTCGTGATCAAGGCCTGAAGTATCAGGTAAAGAATAGTCAGGAATAGTCTAGAATAAAGTAGGTTTACATTTCCGTATTTTTCATTTTTGGGTCTGTATAATTTGGACTGGACACAACTTTTGGATTTGTTTTGTTGGTTTTGTACATTCCATAGTTTCAGATTAGCCGATATAATCCACGAAGAGATCGTGGTCGAACCACGGGGTCGTGGGGTGCCTAACACCTTCCCTTTGGTCAACAGATTTCCTTAATTAGAATCTTTATTTGCAAATCAGTTTAAAGAGTCAAATTACTTTGAAAAGGATTTTCTAACGATGACTTGGAACACCGAATTATGTCAAGTGGCGACTCTGAATTTTTATTGTTGAAGGTCCTTTTTGGAATAAATTTTCTTCTTTTATCACTCAATAATAAAAATCCTTTTCGAAACTTAAAATTTAATCTTTTTTGGGTTAAAAAGAGGGTGTGACATTGAAGAGGAATATCTTTTCTTTTTTAACTGGGTGATATTAGGACTTGAAAGGTCATTCGATCAGCTATCCAAGTCAGTACAAAATAGCTCAAAATAGCACCTGCAAGTTTCTTACACAAGAAGACAAAACTGTGCAGAAGGCGCGTGCTAGATGTATTGTACCGTGCACATCCAGGGACCTAGTGCATCATAGTTTAACTGCTCATCATCAAAACTACATACAGTAGAACTGACTCAGAATAAATTACAACATTCAAATATAGCATCTATATATTAAAAGAAAGCTTACGATACTCATATTGCCCATATTTAGGGAAAATAGTTTAAAAAATAAAAGGGATAAAACCATAATTTTATTTTAAAACACATTCTCTAAGTTTATCGGGGTCTACAAGAGAATATCCATGCAAATATGGTTAAAATGTGTTCCAAATCAAAGAAAATTCTTTTTAAACTTTTAATGGTAAAACTCTAAAAATTTTCATTTTGAAATCATGATTTAAAGGTATTTTTTATGATATAATCAATGAAAAATAATGGGAATAAGATTTTGGAGTTTACCCAAGCTCAAATGATCAAGAAATCCTCTAGAATTATCAAACTCAAAGCTCTAAGATCAAAAAATAAAGGAAAATGTGAAAATGAACCTTATAAACTATTCAGTGAACAGTATCTCACGAACGCAGTAAACCTTTTGCATTCATGAGGTTCAATGTTGATCAGACAATTAAATTGGCATTCACATTCGCGGTTGTCCAAGATCGGACCCTTACATTCACGATAGCCCTGTCATGCTCTCAATAAAAGGACTTCAATCTAACCCAACCCCCTTTGCGATCACAGTCCCACTGTTGAGTTCATAATATAGGGAGATTTCCTTCTCTGTATTTGCGGCCAAGGGCATGAATTCACAAAGAATATTTCACCCCTACACCAAATTTTAGCAAAACACTTGATTTGTATGGTTTCCAAATGTCCAACCGGACCCTCGAGATTCGTTTTGGACCTGACAAAAATAAATCTTATATGCTACTAGGCTAATTGGGACGTTTAAATTCCAAAAAATATTATTTTCAATGAATTAACCCTTAAAATTTACCTTTTACTATTTTTGAACAAAGGACCATAATGAGATATAAAAGACTCAAATCCAAACCAACCCTGCTACTAACCCAAATTTGAATTTTGAATCTGCTGGCATAGTCTGTTTTGTCATCTGACACTCAGAACAACGAATGTTGACTGAAGCCATCTATATGATTTTTTAGCCTCCAAAAATCACAAACGCACAGAAATTATTTACTGATTACATCGACAATTGTGCCAACCATCTTTGAACAACAAAATCAATATGTAGCAACTATGGAGAAGGATAAAATGATAAAAACACGTAAAATCACAAATTGATAACATTACAAGAAAAGATAGACGGAGGAGGTATTACTTGTTCACATTACTAAAAAAAATAACTTCCAAATTAATTGTCAATTTATAAAGAGTTAAGAATCCAGTACTCCCCGAACTATGGACAAAGTTGCTACAACAGACTCTAATTTCACAAGGGTCCTATTTCCCCCTTGAACTCAATTTTAGCATATATTTTTCACTCTTTTGGGCTGATGTGGCACCTTTATCACATAAAATTGGTTCCATGTCAAAGGTGTCACATCAGCTAAAAAGATTGACTAAAGGTGTCACGTTAGTTAAAAGGATGACAAAAATATTCTAAAACTTAATTCATGGGGGTAATAGGACCTCCCACCCCTAAAGTTTGAGTCTGTCATAGTAAATTTGATCATAGTTTAGGGGGTGATGGATGTTTTACTCATTTATAAAATTAAATATAATTAATTAAAAATTTTCCATTTTGACATGTTATTAATTCCTTTTTAAAACTATAAATATTGTAAAGATTCAAAAAGTTCATTGTTAATTTTTGTATTAATAAATAAGAGATTAATAGAGTGTATTAAAACTAATAAAAATATTCTTCTTATTTATGATTTTTCAAGAATAGTGTAAAAATGTGAATAAATAATATGAAAGAGTAAAATAAGTTGCACTTATTCTTCTTGAAGCAATTCCATAGTTTAAAACACTTAAATCTATCAAATACTCTCCAACAAGAAAATATAAAGGAAAGAACATTGTCAATCAATGCTTTTTTCGTCGGCGAAAAAAAGAAATATTTCTTGTGGAGAAACAAAATTAGTGAGAACAACTATTTTTAGTTATGAAAATAATTAAAATTTGATCAGAAAATATGAAAAATAGAATTAATTAGGAAACAATTATTACATTCGATGTTTTCCATCAAATAGTTATGAAAATAACTAAAATTCAATCAAAAAATATTTAAAATATAATTATTAAGGCAAAAAATATTAAACTCTACACTTTCCGTGAATAAAAGTATTAAGGGATGAGAAGCAAAATATGAAGTAATTGGAAAAAGAAAGAATTCCATGGTCCATGGGAGGTGAGAACACCTCCTCCAGGTCTGTTAATGGAGGCACCAAGACTCAAAAATAATAAAAATTATCTTCCACGTGTATAATACACGTCATTAATTCATGAATTAATACTCCCCCAAAGGTCATCTTCTCAATTTAAGAGATGTCATCTTATCCACCCTAAGCCTTCATCTCCTCTAGTTTTTTTATTTCTTTATATAACCTCGGGTTTGGTTATTAGTCCCAATTTCTAGTTTAATTCTTGAAGTTTTGATTTTTAATCTTGTCCAAGAATTAATTTAGTGTTTGTAATTTGTTGATCGATTTTATTGGAATTCATCAAATGACAAATGCAGAATTGAATAAGCTTTGTATAGATGAATCAGACCCAACGCTCAATGTTGTTATGAGATAAAAACATGGTATTTTGTTGAACTTGCAAACTTCATGGTCGAAATCAAATTTGGGAAGAAGATTTTGGTCTTTCCCCTACTATCGTATATGTATTTTGCATTGTACTTTGCTCCACTTTAAATTCAATTGATGCTAATGTACTGATTTTATAATTTTTCAGTCTCAAAATTATAAATTTTTTCTATGGAGGGACAAAGAAAAAAGTGGGTCCAAGATCAAATTTTATTCTTTTAAGATTGGTGAACAAAATCAAAGAATTGAAAGAAGAATTATGAGTTAAGCAGGTCCAAATTGACAACTTGACGTTGGAGAGGAGCCTCAGTAGAAGATGGAAATGGTGTAGGTTCAATAGGAAGATATTTTTATGTATTTTAATTTTTGTTGTTGCTATGTTCATCAGCAACAAATCTATTGAAAGTAGTTAGATTGACTATTTATGGTGTAAATTTTGTATCTCTCTCTCTCTCTCTCTCTATATATATATATATATATATATATATATGTATGTATGTTGTATATCAGATTATGTCGTGTTGCCTAGCAGTAATTCACTTGTTTCTTGTTCTGCTGCTATGTTTATCTTGTAAATTATTTACAACACCACAACACCACAACATCATCATGTGAACACAACAATATACAATTTTCTCCATTTGAACACAACATCATCATTCATTCCAACTTCACCCAAAATCTCAAAAGTCAACATAAGGCAACATTCATCAACACAATATTCCAACTTCACACAACATCATCATTTATTTCAAAGTAAATTCACATTCATAATTCCTAACATAAGGCAACATTCATCAATAAACAAAACCAAAAATAGTAAACCCCAAATTAGTTTACCATCACCATTCTTAAATACAAAATAAAACTGTTTTCATGTCAACTGGACTAACTTAAAATAGTGCTTAAAATACATCAACATCACTACAATTTCCATGGCATCTTTTACTGTGAAGAAGTGCTATTCTGGCTTAGATTATTTGAAAAACTTCCCACTATCTTCTTTCTTTTCTTCTCTTTAAGTTCTTATAGTTTTCTTGTTGAGATTGATACCTTGTCATTCTATTTCAACTTACTGGCAGCACTTGGTGTCTAACCAATATCACCAGTTACATCAGCTGATCTTGTTACATTTGCTTGACCAGTAGTGTAGATCTTACTTTAGGCATGTAGTCTGTAGTGAAGGATAAGAAAATTTAACAACCAACATATACCAAAGACTCATAATTTATACATGATATAACAAAGTAAGAGACTTACATTCTGAACTTTGAAGCCATTTTCCGGTTTAAAGACACCCATTTGCATTACTCTTGGCCTTTTGTATGGAGTTGTGTTTCTATAAGACCCCACAAAATTCTAAGCTTAATTCAGTCCTTTAAATCTTGTTAAGGGGTATCGTACTTGGAAAATTTTAACTAAGTATTCATACTTAGATTTATTTTAGCCTTCATAGTTGGCGATCTTATCTTACGGCCCTTACGACCATTAAATATCGATCTTTAAGTTGCTTCATGATCAAGAATGTCAGTAGGTGTTCTCGAACGAGTTTCAAAATTTTTGAACTTCATTTGAAGCACGTTTGGGAGTCCAAACCAGTGTATCGATGCGATCTTGACACGCCACATCTCTTATCGCATCGATGAATATTATCTCCCAATTCCCAGTGCAGTTTTTAGTGAATCGATGAGGACTCAATGTGGCACGTCATTGATTGCATTGATCCCATTTATGAGGCACATTGGTTTGTGCATCGCTAGGCCATTTTATTCAGTCATTAAAAAGTCACATCCTCAGGGGTATTTAGGTCATTTTCTTATGTCTATCAACCCTCAAAACATGAGATTTAGCCACTTTAGAGGCAAAATCCATTCATTATTCTCAAAATTACTCAAGAACAAAACCCTAGGGCTTCTAATTAAAGGTTCAAGATTCAAGAACTCACCATCAACCTTCATTAGTTCAAGTACCCAGGTATGTGAAGTGTTAATCCAAGGGTTCATTTCACCCTTGGAATCCAAGAAACTTTTTCTTAAACCTCAAGTAGATTGATTTCATAATTTGTATTCATGATTATAATATTAATTGGGTTTCTAATCCATGGTTTATTACAAGTTTCATGTGAAATTGATTATCATGTGTGTAGTATCATGTGAATTTATGTTGAAGCCATTGAATTTGTGAATTTGTGAATTGATGTTATGATGCCTACATGTTGTTTAGTATCATGTGTATATTGGTGCTCCCCAAGTGTTTGTTAAAGTGCTCATGTGAACTAAATGGGAAAAAATCATGACATGTTAGTATATGTGTAAACTTATGCCTTACAAGTGTTTGATAAAATGTCTCTATGGATGGGTTATGAACAAGTGCACAATGTTATTCTTTTCAAGTTTACTCTATGCTTTACTTTTCATGCTATCGAGTCCTGGGGATATTCAATACCTAAAAATTTAGTTGTTTACCTAGAGCTATAGTAGTTACAAAACAGTCTCAGTAATGTTACGAACAGTAGTATTCAGTAATCAATCACAGTCTCAGTTCAGTATTCAGTTCAGAACTTAGTGAACTCAGTCAGTTAACCAGATTCAGTAGTACTCCATCAGTTAGTGGAACCCAGTGAACTCAGTTCAGTTCAGTTAGATAGTACAATCGATAACAATTCAGTTAGTCCTAGTATGAACTAGAAATTAGTTCAGTGTCTATTCAACTGGGAGTAGGATTCAGCACCGAGCGAACCCAGGGATGGAGGCATTCCTGCTAGCATTGAGTTTGACCCTTAGTAAAAATCCCTGCATTACAGCACTATGTAGACAACATAGGTTGAGATATCTTCTTGCTAGACTAAGGTTGATACCAACAAGGGTTGACGAAAGAACTTCCTATGAGAGAGGGTTAACTCATAGCTTGTCTTTACCCATGACACGGTACTGACACCCTTTCAATAGGAGTTACAGGTTAGACCCTAATCCAATCAGAGAGGGGCATATCGGTTAGATGATTTCCTCATACTTTTTTAGTTTCAGTTTTAGTCTCAATATACAAATCAGTATAGTTCTACAAAATTAGGACTGTTGATACAGTCACCCAGCTCAGTATAGAACTCAGTTCAGTTCTACAGAATCAGGACTGCCAGAAATAGTCACCCAATTATCAATCAGGACTGTCAGAAATAGCGACTCAGTTATTAGTAGTACAGTATCAGTAAACTCAGATATCAGTTAATCAGTATTCAAAACTCAGTAACCAGTGTTAACATGATCTCAGTTACAGTTTATGTATTCATGCTTGTTCTCTCATTCAGTTATGTTCATGTTACTCAGTTAGTTATTGTTCATGCACATGAGCCCATGCATATCAGCCTACCTCACTTAGCATACCAGTACATTCAAAGTACTGACGCATACCTTTCTTTTGTGCTATTATGTCTTATATTATAGGTTCAGACGCATAGGCTCCTGACCGTACTTAGCAGCCCAGCCTACCAGCAGCAGACTAAGTGGTGAGCCCTCATAGTTCAAGGATATATTATTTTAGTATTTCAATGTAGTTTTTAGTAGTCGGAATTAGTTAGGAGTTTGTCCCATCAACTCCATAATTCAGACAGTTAGAGGCTTTCAGACTAGATTATTTCAGACATGTGTTTCAGTATTCAGTTATCAGTATTCATTATTGGTTTTTAGTTATGAACCATAGGGCATTTACAACCTCACTTCCACATTTATTTTAGATAGGTTGCTATTACAGTGTTATTATTATACAATGCTCATAGCAGGTACCAGTCATGGGTTAGCTGGTGGTCCTTTGGGGTCGCTAGCACCATATAGCATCCGGGGTACAGATTCGGAGCATTACAGTTTCCCCTACCACAACTCATTCCTCTTTTTGCAGTTCCATCTATTGAATATGATGCACAATAATCAAGAGGTGCAGAAGAGGATACTGGAAAAATAGTAGGTGTAAGAGGTGTAGGGGGAGCTCTAGGTAGAGGAGGTGCACTAGGTTCTATTAATATTGTTTTTTTCGGTCTCCCTCTTTCTTTTATTTCTTGAGGAGGTGACTAATGGATCTTGATGGATTTTTCTGTACATATAAAAAAGATGTTATAATTTGAGCTAATTAGTACTAAATTCAAGTATAATATACCTTTGGTTTACCTCTTCCCTTGCCTAAACAATTAATTTTTACTTGAGGAGTTGCATTAGGTGATTCTAGTGAAGTTTTCTACATATAAAATGAATGTTATAAAAAAAATTAGAGAAGTTATAATATAATAAATTTAAGTGTAAAAATTACCTTTGGTTTGCCTCTTTCCTTGTATGAACGACTAGGTGTTGCTATTGATGGTGCACTTGGTTCTGTTGATAGTTCACTTTGAGGACTCTCTCTCTCTTGTTGTGGTCTCTAACATGGCATACACTACATATCATTGCTAGTTTAGTTCTAGGCAATTTTTCAAATTTCTTTGTTTCTCCAACTTTCTTCCTCCTAATATTTGATGTCCTGCCAAACATGCTTGTGATTTTAGGTGGTGTGATAGTAATGTTTGAAGAAAATAGCCATATTTCCATGTTTATTAGTTGTTTAAGAATATTGGCATAAGTCCTTAAGTAAGTTTCCTTACTGTAGCAGTTGTCAATATAGTCATATAAAGGGTACTTTTTGAATAACAATGCAGTCACAACATGTGCTCATAGTATGCCCTTTAACTACCACACTACAAGTCCTTTTGACAATATCCACTTTGTGTTGACAAAGCCCTTCTTTCACTTCAAAACTAGAAACTCTATTAGACTCAATGGTACAATCCATATACCTATTGATGTTTTCCTATAAAACCTTCAAACATATTGGAGAGTAATTATACTTCCGAGTACTTGGAAACTCCCTTAAAGTACCTATTCTTTTCATCATCTTTAGTAAGATTTCTTCAAGCATTGCAATGATGATCTTGTGCCTAGCTGCCAAGATCCATGCATTAAAACACTTAGACATGTTGTTATCTACAGAATCATACTTGACTTCAGTGTTGAAGTAAAGCTTGCACCAGTAATTAATATTGTATTACATTAACTCATCCATCATTTTTTAGGACCAAGCAAATTCATCTTATGTATGTTTCTCCTCAATTAAGACTCAAATATACTTTTGGCTATCATCCAAAAAAAAATTCTTCTTTGAAGAACTCTCTAGTCCTTAGCCCAATTAGATAAGATATGCCTTGCATATTTTCTATGTCCAGATTGAGGTAACACCTTCTCAAGTGTTGTAAACAGTTTTGACAGTACACATACCATAAAATAAGATAAAATCAGGACATAATTACATATACTAGGTTAAACTAAAAAAAATTAAACACAAAACAGTATACATACCTTCTGAATATCTGTAATTAAGGTAAGACCTTTACCTTCTCCAAGTCCTAGGTCATCCCTTATGCACCTAACAAACCAAGTTCATGTATTTGTGTTCTCCTTTGCAACTGCTACCCAAGAATGTGGCCGCATCTGATTATTTCTATCCTTGACCACAACAACTAATAATTGGCCTTTACAAACACCTTTAAGAAAACAACCATCTAAACTTATGTACATCCTACAATGTACTCATGCCTTCTTCAAAGCATCAAAAAAGATGTAAAAACTCAAAAAATTTGTTTTACCTGCTACATCAGCCTCACGAAGTTTAATAACACAACTAGTCCTTGGATTTGTTCTCAACAGTTCATCCTTGTAGACAAGAATCCTTCTAAATTCTGCAACATGATCACCCATTATATATATCAACACTTTAGCTCTTGCTCTTCTCACAGTAGTCTTACCAATATAAAGTTTGAATTTTTTTAGAAAAATACTCAGGAAAATACCTGAACTTTGATCGGATTTCTAGTTGAGCATACTGAACTTTGCGGGGGGCCTATTACCCCTAAATTTCTTCATATTTCAATGACATATATCTTCCCACTTGGATCATTGTGTGTAATTAATGCACATTGAGTGCATTAAAGTGCTAAAAGATCATTAAAAAAAAATTGGTCAAATAACCCCTCAATTTTCTAATATTTATAAATTTTATGTTTTTTATTTATTTTTTCATTTGCTTTCTCTTCTATCTTCTCTCTTATTTCTTCTCTTCAACAAAACACCATGATTGCTCTATTGTTGAATTGAAATTAAACACAATTGCATCGCATACATACCCACCCAAATGGGTCATCTTCAACAGACTCAATTCAATTACATCAATTTGATTCAATTTCAACACACACACATACTTATGTAATTTCAATTTGCAATGCATAAGTAATTTTCGGTTGTCTTGTTGCAAGTATATTTTCGAATTTAAGTTTTTATCATGAAATAATTTGTTGTCTTGTCAAGACATGTATATAAAATCCATAGACAACTATCCTTGCATTTAACTCTAACCTTTTCGACTCATTCATCCACTTCTCCATGGATTTGTCTTTGTTACTGCATATTTAGTCACTGCTCTTCTAAATTCATTCACATGATTAAACACCATACCCAACTACCAAAACCCTTTCTTTGCAGTTGCGTCATGAAATATTTTTTGGGTTTTTGACCTTATTTTTCGTGACAACTTAACAGTTCTTGTGTAATGACACTTTTGATCATTTTTCATATATATGCTTATCTTCACTATTAGGGCTTCTCCATAGCTATCAAAAGTTATTTATAACTTGCTCGGATGGACGGTCAATTACCGGACAGTTCATTTGGTTCTTAGAACCAATTTCCTATTTTGAAGTCTTCACCAATTTCAAATGGCCACCGGGCGAAAACATCAGTGAAAAGATCTCAAATGCAAATTTTGACTATACCAGCAAATTCAAAATATCAATTTTAGGCTAGGTATACCTTTGGTTCGGATTTTAATGCACCCGAGACAACCTCACATCTAGTCGAGACAACCTCAGATGAAAAATCCAACTTCGTCACCGTGTCTAGAACATCGATTTTAGGCTATGGGACACTTGGCTCAGGTCCTAAGGCTGCCGAACTTATTTTGAATTATTTAGCTGATTTTATGAAAAATGAAACTATAGGTAAGAGCGCCACTTTTTGCCAAAACAGGCCCACACTTTTTACTAAAGCAATCTCAGATGAAACTTTTTATGAGTCCAATAAATTTGAAATGTGGTTTACACTTAAATTTCACTATTGGATCATATTGTTTGGGTTCCGAATGAGTTTTGAAGGTCAAAAAAAAGTTTTTGACTTTGTTGTCAGGGAGATACCGCATCTCTTTGCCAAGGAGGATATATAAATAGACCCCAAGGTCGCAAATTTGGCATTTTTCCTTCATATTTGAGAGCCTAAAATCCTAAATGGGTATGATAACTCAAAACTAAGTTATGTGGGTGACTTAGGAGCTTGATTATCATCTATTATCATGATTATCATCCGAATTAAGCTTTATGATATTTTGGGGATTGTGAAGTGAAGATGGGCATGTGGTGAATGATGCAAGGTTTTTCGGTTCGGCTTTGAGATAGGCTTCCTCCTACTCATCTTCGAAGATGATGTGTGTTATGCATGACATGTGAATATGACTGTTAGGCTTGATTATGAATAAAAAACTTAGTACTGATTATTGATGATCGGGGAATTAGTTGATGGTTTTGGACCTGTAAGGTGGAATATTTATGACTCTTTTAGAACCCTATTGCCTTTTTCCTATGTTAAGCTAATTTTTATCATGGATATGATAGTATGCTAGGTTTGGGATGTGATTTATGTGTTAGAATCATGGTTAGTATGCTTAACCTTAGTTGGGATATTCTAGTGATCTTGAAACCACAATTTGGGTAATGTTGGCTTAAATGCCCATGTTTCTATGTGAAGTTCATATCTTACGATTAGTTATGGCTTCCTTGACATCTAGAAGTTGAACAAGATACCTTAGCCTAGTTTAGGGCATTGTTGCCTAATTAAGAAAATTGAGGATTAGAAGTAGGATCTTGACCCACCTTAAGCTGGGATTCATATAATTCCATTGAAGACCTTTGACGCTTGTTAAACGCTTAGAGAATGGCCTTGGAAGAATGTCGACTAATCATTATAAATGAGTCATGAGGATAGTATTTGAGGTGATGTATATGGTTGTTGACTACATTATCGTTAATGTTATGAGTAGCTATAGATTGTGCTATTAATTAAGTCCATGATTATGTTATCATTTAAATCGATGACTAGACTACTAGTTTGGGTTTTGGACTATTGACAGCATACAAGCGCGCATGCAAGTGTATGTGGTACTATCTAGTAGTAAAGTGGCCTTCAAGAAGCCAAGTATCGATCCTAGTTCACAGTTTAGATTAATAGAAAAGTAAACAGTACGTAAATTAAAAGTCTTGGAACAACCAATGGAGTAAAGTTCAGGGTTAAAGCATTTCAAACAATCATACTATGCTATTGAACTTCATTCATTAATTTGTTTATCTTGGTTGTTGATTTGTAGGGTTAATTGCATGATCAATGTCTCTCGACCTCTAATCTTTTACCTAATTTGGACATTACAACTACATCATTGAGCGGGGATGTAATAATCCAATTAAGTTATTAAAGCTATCATCCTATTTTTGAATCAAGTAAGGCATCTAAGTACATCCCTGTCCTAGACGCTAATTTGAATTCTTTATTTTAATAAAGAATAAAAATCATACTTTATTTATTCCTATGTTCTATCTCCCTATTCCCTCTCCCGAGATCAAAAGGTCGACAATATATGTATTTTACGGGTGGTCAATCCATAAAATAATTAAAACAAGAATAAACAAACAATCAAATATGATAAGCAAATCCAACAAAATTAATTTAAAACAATAGTACTCATGTTCTTGGCTTTAACCCAAAAAAAAGAGATTTTAGCCGATAATATTTATAATCACGATCCAAATAATTGAATAAATATTATGAATTATTAATAGCTAAATAAAAAAATGGTAAAACCTAAAATTTTGTGCAGCAGCCGCTCCAATTAATTCCACAATGTTCCAGCATTTAATATTGTCCAAGTATTCTCTCCAGCCACCTAACAAGATATGTGTATTTATAATATAATAATTCTAATCCTTGTAGGATTAAGAAAATTGTAATGTTCCAGCTTCCAAGACATACCTAACCACGTGAGTAATACATTATATCAGATTAACCAAAGCCAAACCGTGTATGGGATATGATGTGCAATATTGGAGCGGTGGAATAGATCATGCGTCGCACGCATTAGTTCATCGAAATGGAGGGAGCAATGCATTAGTTCATCGCATGCACCCACTGGAATTTCATCTTCTTTAATTTCTAAGGCAGTGGAGCACTGAACTAGAGCATGCGTCGCACGCTCATCGAACACACATTGGAAGTTGCGTCCAAAATTTTGGTTAAGTCTTTATCGTCTCATTTTTCATCCCTTATCTTGTGGTGTATTTTTTATGGATTTTCAACCTTTATATCATCATTATATCACCGTATTCATCTCGCAAAGCTTCCTACTTAATCACACACCATGAATTAGAGATCATAACAACACAATATCTATGACGATGAATCAAAATACAATCTAAGACTAGGCTAATTCGTAATGCTCTTTAACTTTATGTTTCGACGCTTAACTTACTCAAATTAAACTTTTTATATTACAAACAATTTATTACACTCATAATTACACATTTAAACCATTTGAAACAAATTAAACACATTAGAATCAAACGAAATCAACTAGACACGCAACTAGCTAAAGCTAGTAAAATTAGTTTTCTCGATTAAACTCTAAATAACCTAATAAAGTGCAAACTTGTTTGGAAAGCACGTTGAACATTGTAATCATGCACTTGGACACTCAAATACTTATTTATATCAATATTAACACGTTAAGCACATGAATTACTCTCAAAACAAGTCTAAATAAGATAGAACAGTAACACTAGGATGCATAAATACACCCAACATCAACTACGATATTACTAATGTTATGCTTTTCCTAGTAACAAAACTAGTGATTAGGCTAGAAAGTCCTCTTGTTGCTAATATTGTGAGTCATGATACTAAGGACTCTCGAAGGCATATTTATTGACTACATGAGAAGCTATGCTACTAACCATGTTGAATCCAATATTGCATTGTAATATTCATGTTATATCCATTCATATATCTATGGATAAATTGTCCTTGACTATGAATGATGGGTTATGAAGGTATGCTCTTTCTCACTTCTCTTTTACTTTATCCCTCGTGGGGCTTGTCATTTACATTAGCCCTCGTGAGGTCTGCACTTTACTTTATCCCTTGTGGGTTTCGCACTTTACTTTAGCCCTTGTGGGGCTTGTCTTTTATTATTGGGACTAAGGTCGTAAGTATAATGTTGTGATTATTTCAGACATATTATTAGGCCGAGGGTTGTGTTATGATATTGGTTGGATAACCGAGAAGTGTTTATGTAATGTCTCGAGTCTGTACCCTGCACACTACACGGTGCTCATAATCTCGAAGGACCACAAGCTAACCCATGACTAGTACTTGTTGCATTAGATGAGTTATAATACTGTAATATGCGAAAATTAGGCAGAAAACATGCCATAAGGTTCAATACTTTAATAAAACTAAATACGGTATAACAATACCAAAACTGAAACATCTGTCTGAAAATACTTTAGTCTGAAAAGCCTCTAAAATGACTAAAATATAGAGTTGATGGGACAAGTCCCCAATTAACCTCGGCTACTAAAATAAACTGAAATGTTGAAATAATAATCATGTCCTCGAACTATGAGAACTCACCACTAACACTGACAACTGAAGATCTTAACTACTAAGAGTGCTTGGGAGCCCGTACGTCTGAACCTATGATATAAAACATCATAGAGAAAGAGAAAAGTATGTGTCAGTACTTTAAATGTACGGGTATGCTAAGTGAGGTAGGCTGAAATGCATAGGTTTATAGGCATGAACAATACTGACTGAATGACACGAGTATAACTGGATGAGAGTACATGCATGAATATGTTACTATAACTGAGATTGTGATAACACTGAATACTGAGTCTGAATGCTGATTAACTGATATCTGAGTATACTGATACTGAACTACTAATAACTGAATAACTGTTTTTGACAGTCCTGATTTCGTGGAACTATACTGAGTTTCGTACTGAGTTGAGTGACTGTGTCTGACAGTCTTGAATCTGTAGAACTGAACTAAGTTCTATACTACGACTTAATCTGAAACTGAGACTGTAGGAGGTAATCATCTAACCGACATGCCTCTTTATAAATAGATTAGGTCCAACCTATAACCCCAGTTGGAAGGGTATCAGTACTATACCACAGGTAAAGACAAAATGAGTCACCCTCATCTGGCAGGTGCTCTAAACGAGAATGATGGTACCCTCAACTGGCAGGTAGATCACCTCATCAATCCTCAACTGGCAGTTTCATGTCTCAAACTACGCTGACTATATAGTTCTAGAACACAAGGACTGCATCTAAGGATCACACCTTCTACTGGCAGGTGAGTCCCCATTATTAGGTTCACTCGGTGCTGAATCCTACTCCCAATTGAATAGACACTAAACTAATTTCAAAACTGTTCTAGGCTTGACTGAACTATTACTGATTATATTAACTAACTGAACTAAACTGAGTTTATTGAGTTTCGTTGATTGATGGAATACTACTGAATTCTGTTAACTGAATGAATCTACTGAGGTCTGAACTGGACTGGACTGATACTGCGTCTACTGAGTTTTTCCTGAGTTCAGTAACTAATTGAGAGTACTACTGATCATAAAATGACTGATACTATCCTGAGACTGACCATGGCTCTAGGTAATCAGCTAAATTATCGGGTATTAAATACCCCTAGGACAAAATAGCATAAATTATAAGATATGGCACAATCTTGAAATATGATAAATAACTACTTAATCATCATTCATTCATTGGGACATTCTAGCAAACACTTGCATGCCATGAACTTGAATACATGCTAACTTGATATAATTTCATTATTTAATTCTCATGAATAACTCATCAAACACTTGGAAAGCATTATATATTCACATAGTACAAATCAATACATGAACATCACAATTTCATGGCTTTAACATGAATTTACATGATATTACATACATAATAGTTGTTCTTACATAAATCTTTCACTTAATCATGGAATAGAAATCTAATCATCATTATAATTATGAATACACTTGAATCCAAATCATGAAAAATATGAAATCAAGCTACTTGAAGTTAAAATAGTTCCTTGGACTCCAAGGGTGGAAGGAACCCTTGAATGAACACTTGACATACCTTGGTTGCTAAATCTTGAAAATTAATGGTGGAATTTTGAACCTTGAATTTGAAATTCAATCACCTAGGGTTTTTGTTCTTGAGAAATTTGTGAAATAATGAGTGTATGTTGCCAATAGAAGGCTAAATTTCATATTTGGCGGGGGGGGGGGGGGGGGGGGGGGGGCTGAAGGACGTGGGAAAATACCCAAATACCCCAAAGGACATGGCTTTTTAATGACTAAAAATCCGAACTGTCAATGCGCAGACCGATGCGCCGCATACAATCCGCGTCGGTTCACTGGAAATTTCCATTGGATCCAAGGAAAAATATTGATCGATGTTATAGCCAACGCGCTATGCTAAGATCGCGTCGATGTACTATTTTGGATTCCCAAAAGTGGTTCAAATGAGGTCCGAAAAATCTAAAACTCGTTTGAAAATACCTACTGACCTTCCTGATCATGTATTAATCTAAAGATCTATACTTTAAGGTCATAAGAGTCATGAAATAGAGTATCCAACTTACGAAGGCCAAAATAATACTAAGTCTGAATACTTACCTAGAATTTTCTAAGTTTGGGACCCCTTAGCAAGCTTAAAAGACTGAGTTAAACTTAGGAATTTTTGGGGTCTTACAATTTATCCTTGTAAAGGATATGGTTTTAGAATATGGATACATATATGTTTATGTTGCTTATGATATCATTTACTAAACACTGGTGATGACATGCATAGATTCAATACATTCATGATTATTATATCGGTATTGATGTGATCCTATCTGAAATATGACCTTAACATTGTTATTTCTAAGGGTTAAAATCCACTTTTCACCATAATAATAGATTTTTTTACTATAATAATTGCCTACAAAATTGAATATTTATACGTATAAAAGAGGTTAAAAATATTGTTTAAAGATTTGACTGAGACAGATTTTGGTCCATGACTTGACACTATTATTTATTCTGGTCGTGAGATATTCTGACCCTTTCTATATTTTTATAATTATTTAGTTTTGAATATCATTTTGGGCAACAAACTCATGGATTTACACTCTCTTAGCCATGGCTTGAGTCTGTGCACCCATTATATATATCAATACACATGTATTAATGGTTATGATGATATTGATACCTGGCAAGGCCGGAAATATTGTTGTGATAATATTGACACTCGGCAAGGACGGAGGACTGTTAAGATGATATTGATACCCGACAAGGCCGGAGGATACTTTGATGATGATATTGATACCCGGTAAGGCCAGAGAATGTTGTGATGATGATATATATACCCAGTTCGAGTCTAGAGAATGGTTGTGATATAGATTGTGTACCTTGCATTCATTCTTGCACGTGCATACCCTATCAGCCGGTATGAGATGGTTGCATAAATATGGGTGATGACTATACCTTGTGTTTTTGTGTGTTGATTGAGCTTTTAGAGCCTGGGGCGGTGGGGGAAATGCATAGGATCGGTTAGGTATTTGATTGTTCGGAATAGCCGGTTACCCCTATTGCTATTGATATTGTTATTATCATTGTTATGATCACTATTATGGAGAGTTTATGATAGATTGGTTATTGATTTGGTATTGAGATTTGAGATATATTTTTGGCCTCTTCTATCTTACTATTTCATTATTATGCATGATTATTTCATGTCTAACCATGAGGATTAGAAACCCTGAACATGATAGTTTTAAATCCTGATAGGATTATAATGAGGCCTTAAAATGAAGATATAATGATATAGATTGTGCTTTGAGATGACCTTGTATCTATATATCTATCTATATATATATAAGATAGCCATATGTAGTTAGACCTATCAATCGGGCCGGGACGATTCAAACCAGCTCATGACCAGACCACTTGGCTTTTAACCGATTTTTACCGATCCAAACTGGTCAAAATGTAAAAAAAAATCAAAATTACATGTTTTTTACAATATATACTATATATTCACACTTATATACATTTTAAATACGTTAAACAATAAACATATAACATATATACATTACATATTATACTACTTTAGATTTTAGAAAACATATACACGTGTATACATTAAATATATACTACTTTAGAGTTTATAGAAGATATATACACAAATATACGTACAATATAATATATATACTACTTAAAATACTACTTGAAACAATATACATACAACATATTTACACTACTTTAGAAAACATATAAACATGTATACATTAAATATTTACTACTTTAGAGTTTATAGAAGATATATACACATATATACGTACAATATAATATATATGCTACTTAAAATATTGCTTGAAAAAATATACATACAACGTATATACACTATATATATACTACTTTAGAAAATATATACACATGTATACATTAAATATATACTACTTTAGAGTCTATAGAAGATAAATACAGATATATACGTATAATATAATGTATATACTACCTAAAATACTACTTGAAACAATATACATACAACATATATGCAATATATATATATATATATACTACTTTAGAAAACATATACACATGTATACATTAAATAAAATACTAACTTTAGAGTCTATAGAAAATATACACATATATGTAGAATATATACTACTTAAAATACCACTTGAAAGTTGAAGGATATATACATTACATGTTATAATACTTTAGAAAATGTACACACATATATACATACAAGATTATAATGTTTAATACTTAATATAATAATACTTGAAGTTTTTGAACATGTATTCAAAAATTTACAATTTTATATACAACACTTAAAAGATAAACTTATAGTATTTTTATATATCAATAGTAGTTATCTAAGTAATATTTGCTAACTTTATTTTTATTTTTCTATTATATGTATATATGTTTGTTATATTTGTTACTTAGTGTAAAGTTTGATATTAAATTTGAAAGACCCCGCAAAAAAATCTTAAGTGTAACTCAGTCCCTTCGAGCTTGATAAGGGATCCCAGGCTTAAAAAATTTCAGCCAAGTGTTAGAACTTAGTCTTTTCAAAAGTTCTCAAACATTGAGGAATTTATTTATGACCTTCCCGACCTCTGAAAGCTAGTTTTTAAGTTGATTAATGATTGAGGGAGTCAATAGTACATCTCAGGTGAGTTTCAAAATTTTCGGACAAGTGTAAGGGCGTGTTTGAAACTTAAAAACAGTAGCTCAAGGCGATTAGCCCGCGGCGCCTCGCTCAGTCCGGTGCTAGGTGAAGCCCGCGATGGAGACCACGGCGCCTCGCCCAGAGTGGCGCTCCAGTGCCGCGGTACCCTGGCTAGTTCGTTCCGTATATTTTCTACAGTTTTGTTCCACATTTTTAAGGGCAAATGGGTCATTTTCCTTTACTCCACAGCTCCATAACATGGGATTAAAGCCCCCAAATAGCAAACTCACTCATTATTTTTAGAAAATCCTCTCAAGAACAAGCCCTAGCTTCATCTAGTTCAAGAAACAAACCTCAAGAATTCGCCCCAATCTCCACAAAGTTAGCAATTAAGGTATGTGAAGTGTTCATCAAAGGGTTCCTTCCACCCTTGAAGTTTAAGAAACTATTTTTAAAAACTTCAAGTGTATTGATTTCGTGAATTCTATGTTGGGTTTGATTATAATGATTAATTGGGTTTCTAATCCATGTTTTATTACAAGTTTCATGTGTAGTTCATTGATATATGTGTAGTATCATCTGAATCCATGTTAAACCCTTGAATGTGTTAATTTATTATGGTAGCTATGATGCATTAGCATGCTCTTCATGCCCAAGTATAAGGTTATGCGTTCTATGTGTTTGACAAAATGCGTAAGTGAATAAATTGTGCATTGTGGTCTGTGACCTTATGATGAATTCATGCTAGAACTACATGTTCCAAATTTTCTCCCATGTTAAAGCTATACTTTGTAAGTGATTGATGGAATGTCCACGAGAATTGACTAGTGAAATTATGATATGCTAGCATACGTTTCCGTTCATATATAAGCCCAAGAATATGACAAAATATCTCAGTGACTGCATTGTGAA
This sequence comes from Capsicum baccatum var. pendulum, assembly GCA_030864225.1. Lineage (NCBI taxonomy): Eukaryota > Viridiplantae > Streptophyta > Magnoliopsida > Solanales > Solanaceae > Capsicum > Capsicum baccatum. The sequence goes on from CM061551.1 coordinate 99,311,942, forward strand.
TAATTGACTGTTGTCATGTTATCAAGAAGTGCCATATCTTAGTATTAACTATGCTATCGAGTTCTAGGGGTATTTAATACCCGATAATTTAGTTGTTTACCTAGAGCCAGTGTTAGTACAGAATAGTATCAGTTATGTCATGATCAGTAGTACTCTCAGTCAGATACGGAACTCAGTAGAAATCAGTCAGTTACAGAACTCAGGAAAATTCAGTAAACTCAGTATCAGTCTAGTTCAGTTCAGTACATCAGTTTTGTGTCTTTAAGTTGGGAGTAGGATTCAGTACCGAGTGAATCTAAGGATGGGGACTCACCTACTAGCAGAGGGGGTAATCTTTAAAAGCAGTCCTTACATTCCAGAACTACGTAGATTGAGACATCAACCTGCTAGTTGAGGGTTGATGAGGTGTCTTACCTGCCAGTTGAGGGTACCACAGTTCTCATTCAAATTACCTTCCAGATGAGGGTGAATCAACATTTGTCTTTACCCGTGGCACAGTACTGAAACCCTTCCAACTGGGGTTACAGGTTAGACCCCAAATCAGTTCAGAGAAGGGGCATGTCGGTTAGATGATTACCTCCCACAGTCTCAATTTCAGTTTCAATCTCAGTATAGAAAATAGTTTATTTCTACAAAAATCAAGACTGTCAGGCACAGTCACTCAGTTTAGTACGAAACTCAAAATAGTTCCACAGAATTAGGACTATCAGACACAGTCACTTAGTTATTAGTAATACAGTATTAGTAAACTCTGATATCAATAAACCAGTGATTCAGAACTCATTATTCAATATTACCATGATCTCAGTTATAGTTCAAGCATTCATACATATCCTCTCATTCAGTTATGTTCATATTGTTCAGTCAGTTATTGTTCATGCATATGAACCCATGCACATCATCCTACCTCACTTAGCATACCAGTACATTCAAAGTACTGACGCATACTTTTCTCTTATGATATGATGTGTTATATCATCAATTTAGACATACGGGCTTCTGATCGCACGTAGCGGCCCAATCCATTAGCGGTAGAGTTAGTGGTGAGTCCTCATAGTTCGAGGATAGATTTATCATTTTAGTTATATCAGTACTCAATTTACTTCAGTAGTTAAAGTTAGTTAGGGACTTGTCCCATCAGCTCCTTGTTCAGACAGTTGAGGCTTTTTAGAGTAGAGTATTTTAGACAGATGTATCAGTATTCAATTCTCAGTATTTATATTCAGTATTTATTTTATTTGAACATTTTGGTAGATTTTTACCTAATTTTTGCATAAATACAGTATTGTTATTCAGTTATTACAGCAGGTACAGTCATGGGTTAGCTTGTGGTCCTTTGAGATTATGAGCATCGTGTAGCGTCTGGGGTGCAGACTCGGGGCGTTACAAACTTGGTATCAGAGCGTAAGGTTCAATAGAGTCATATGAATTCTAAGAGCCGCGTCTAGTAGAGTCTTATGTATAGGTGTGTAGCGCGCCACACTTATGGGCAGGATGCTATTAGATGTTTTAGGAAAAGTTTTATTACTTTCAGTAATCATGTTGTGCGGGTAAGCACAAGCTCAAGTTAAACTCTCTATCTAACCTAAGTGTTTCTTTTGTTTATAGAATATGCCTCCAAAAAGTACTAAGGGAATAGGAATGGGAGACCAGCCAGCACCTCAGCCCGTCCAGCTAGATCCCCTAGACGAACATATCCCCCACGCTGAATTCAGAGCAACTTTCACCACCCTAGATCATTCCGTGGTAGCCCAGAATAAATTCCCAGCTTCCATTCCGGCCAACCCAGTGGCCAATACTGCTGCAGCCAGGATTCGGGACGTCACCCGAATGAACCCTCTATGTTTTACTGGGTCTAAGTCAGATGAGGACCCTCAGGAATTTCTTGATTAGGTGCAGAAAGTTACAGATATTATGGGGTTGTCAACTAGTGAGAGTGCTGAGCTAGCTGCATATCAGTTGAAGGACATGGCTCACTCATTATTTAAACAGTGGAAAGCAGAATGGGCAGCAGATGCAGGGCCCATAGAATGGGAGGAGTTTGTTACTTTTTTTCTTGATAGGTTCTTCCCACTAGAGTTGAGAAAAGTAAAGGTTTTGGAATTTATAAATTTAAAGCAAGGCAACATGACAGTGAAAGAGTATTCTCTTAAGTTTACTCAATTAGCTAGATACTCTCCTCATGTGGTGGCAGATAGCAGGTCTAGGATGAGTAATTTTGTGTCTGGGGTTTCTAGAAGTGTGGTCAAGGAGTGTAGAACAGTAATGCTAATTAAGGAGATGGACATATCCAGGCTCATGGTCTATGCTCATCAAATAGAAGAGCTAAGACTAGGGAGAAGGAAAGAAAGAACAAGAGGGCGAGGATAGGTAGTTTAAACTTTGCCCAGCCTAAGTCAGATGGAGGAAATCGTTATCAGTTCCACCCAAAATCCCTAGTTCTAGATTCATCCTCAGTCAGTGCCCCTGTGCCGAAATTTAGAGACGGTCCTAAGCCTCAGGGTAGTGTCAGCAGTGCTCAAACCAATCTCTTTTTCCAGAAATATGGCAGAAACTACCAGGGTATCTACAGGGCTGACAGTGATATGTTGACTGAGCCCGCTAGCGCGAAAGCGCCCTTTTGGGGTGTGGAAATCCAGGTCAAAGAGTCATAGATTGTCCCTAGTCAGGTTCCCAGGGTCAGCATAACTGTCCCCCAGACCAGTCAAGTCACCCGAATCAGTAGGGTGCCTCTTTTGGTGCCACCAGTGGGCAATACCCAAATAGACTCTACGCCCTTCAGTCCTGATAGGATTATGTAAGTTCTCATGATGTAGTCACTGGTACGTTATGAGTTTATCATTTACATGTTTATGCTTTTCTAGATCCAAAAGCTTCTTTGTCTTTTGTTACTATCTATATAGCTATAGACTTCGGAGTCAGTCCCAAAATTTTAGCAGAGCCTTTCTCAATATCTACCCCAGTGGGTAAATATATCATAGCCCAGTGGGTATACAGGAACTGTCCGATTATGGTATCTCAGAAATTCACCTCAGCAGACTTAGTCGAATTAAAGATAACCAATTTTGATGTCATTCTCGGCATGAATTGGCTTTATTCCTGTTATGCCTCGGTCAACTATAGAAATAGAATTGTCCAATGTCAGTTTCCAAATGATCCCATCCTAGAGTAGAGGGGTAGTACTTCAGCACTTAGGGGTCAGCTTGTTTCATACCTAAGGGTAAGAAAAATAATATTTAAGGGGTGTGTCTACCATCTCTTTTGAGTCCAAAACTCTAGCTCAAAAACCCCTAATCTTGAATCAGTGTTAGTAGCATGTGAATTCCCAGATGCATTTCTCAAAGATCTTCCCAGAGTTCTCTCCAAAAGGGAAATTGACTTTGGAATAGACCTTCTTCCAGATACTCAGCCTATCTTTGTTCTACCATATAAAATGGCTCCAGTAGAACTCAAGGAGTTAAAAGAATAGTTGAAGGATCTCTTAGATAAGGGATTCATCAGACCCAGTGTGTCCCCATAGGGTGCACCAGTTCTATTCGTGCATAAGAAAGATGGTTCCCTCAGAATATGTATCGACTACCGTCAGCTAAATAAAGTCACAGTCAAGAACAAGTATCCACTCCCCAGAATCGATGACTTGTTTGACTAACTTCAGGGTGTCAGTTACTTTTCCAAGATAGACCTCAGATCAGGCTATCATCAGCCCAGAGTCAGGGAATGTGATATCCCAAAAATAGCCTTCAAAACTCGGTATGGTCACTTTAAATTCTTAGTCATGTCATTTGGTGTTACCAATGCCCCAGTAGCTTTCATGGACTTGATAAACCGTGTGTTCAAGTGGTACTTGGACATGTTCATTATAGTCTTCATAGATGATATTCTTGTCTACTCCCGCAGTGAGTATGGTCATGTAGACCATCTCACAATAGTATTGCAGACTCTCAGAAACCATCAGATGTTCGCCAAATTTAGTAAGTGCAAATTTTGGCTAAGGTCAGTAGCTTTCCTTGGTCATATCATTTCCGGTGATAGAATTAGAGTAGATCCCCAAAAGATTAAAGTAGTAAGAAACTAGCCTAGACCCATCTCTCCATTAGATATTTGGAGTTTCTTGGGTTTGGTTGGAATTTAATGATAGTTAGTGATAACGCTCAACTTACACATCAATTTAGTGCAAGACAGTCGTCGTCAATATATCTACCCAAATTTGGAGTTGGGGTCGAATCCACGAGGAATAATGTGAGTGGAGATTAAACTAATTTGAAACTATAGCTATAAGTTGAATTCAAACAAATGATACGAAAAGATAAAATGGAGGTTTTTGATGATCAAACAAATGTTAAAGTTTTAACTTGCTTCAGAGCTAAAAACTAAAATTTCAATAGTTCAAATCAGTGATAGAGAGGAACTAGGGTTGTGATCACTATGATTATTAATCTCCATTAAATAATAACTCTAGTATTGGGTTCTCATAACTTGTGGGAAACACCAAATTATCAGTTTCAACAGTCCATCTAAGTGTTTCTCAACCTGCCTAGATGTTGAACTCCATAATATCTCGAACTTAGGAAATCATTCTATTCATACTGATTTTATCTCAAGTTGATCAATCTTGTTACAGCATTAATCATTAGATGGGAGCTTAACCTTCCCAAATCCTTGTTGATAATTCGCTACCTTTAGTTTATTTCTCAGTTCGAGCAAATCAACATAAGACGGGATTTATTATTTGCAACCAATAAATTACTATCATAACAAAGGAATTATCAAGATGTCCACACAATCACTCAAACCCTAACCAACTATTAAATCCATGGGGGAATAATCATAGATCCCACAACCCTAGTTGTGGGTTTTAGTTCCACATGAGAAAGAAAGAGATAGCAACAATTTTAATCATCATTCAAAGTAATTAAACTTACAAATGATGAAGTCTAAAGTTGATTCTTTTCTAATGATAAAATTCCCACAACCAAATCAAAGAGTTGAAAATTAAATTCTAAGTTTTGAGCCCCAAAAAGAGGTGTCTTTTTCTTTGAAATAAGTTCAAGATGTTTCGCCCCTTTCTTCATTAGAAAACCCTAATATATGCTTTAAATACTTCATCCTAATTATGGAAACAAAGTCACAGATCACAGTATTTTCTCAGACAGACGACGACGTGTGTGATGGATTATCAGGAGTCTGATGCCTTATCAATAATGTCGTCAGCTGACGATGAAGCTTGACGGCTTATCAAACATATGACGACTTATTAGAATTGTCGTCGCTTCTTCACTTTAAGTTCTTAAGCACTGCCTAAGCCTGACGACGAGCCTGACGACTTATCACAACTCTGACAGCCTATCACAGGTTGTCGTCACTTCTTCCATCTGAATCTCACTCTCTGTCTAAGGCTGACGGCAACTCTGATAGCTTATCACAAGGCTGACGACTTATCAGACAAGTCATCATCTATACTTCCCTCTCTACTTGCTTAGAAATCAACTCTTTTACTTCCATTATTACTGGTTCTCTTGTATCTTGACTTTTACTACAATATCAAAGAGAAAACGATCAAACATGACAAACAAGTTAGCACCTAGCAACGTAACCATGCATGTACCAGGATTACACTATCCAGACAAATTAGTAACTAGCAACATAACCAGTGTGCCCTTACAACAAGAGGTCCCTCCCCACTCATACGTGAACTCAAGCATGTCAATGCAGGGATGGTCAAGATACACTCACTCTCAGAAAGAAGTTCCAGTCAATGTATGCCAAATACCATAAGCTTGCCCTTATTTTCATTACCAAAGCTTTCAGACGGTTAAGTTAATATCACTATAGGACTTTTCTTCAGCTTGTAATGTATGCTTGGGGATGGTATGGTACACAAAAATATTTAAAGTAACTAAGCCTAAGCCTCCTTAGCACTACACTATTTTTGGGGTCTCACTTATCAACCTTTACCTTATTTCTCCCTTTCTTGATTAAAGCACATTCAAGCTGGGTGCACTTTTTATTCATTCATTTTTTTTCAGAACTTTTCTTTTCTTATTCTTTTTCTACCACACCCAGCCTTGCATTTTTTTTACCCTTATTCATACCCACTTTACATCACGCACCCCTATGATAGCCACCCTCAACTTAGGCTATTTTCCTAAGTCAAAGTGCACAATGTCCAAGGAGGACCAGGGCCAAAATAGGTTCATTGTGATACAAATAGGAAGGTGCTAGGTATAATAAAAAGAATAGGCATTCAGGCTCAAAATCAAGATCAAGCGATATTATTCACACAAGGAAGGTCATTTCGGCTAAAAGTGGACTAATATCAACAACGGACTATGATCTTTTCCTAACCGCAATCCTATAACCAAGGCAAGACCAACTGGGCAAGTTCTGGATTTAACACACAACGAAAACTAGGTAGTATCTCTCACACACATGGCACAAAGGTACATCACAAACTACTACCCATTCGGTTCATGCAATTGTTTATCAATGGTTATCATGTCACTAGTACTAATGCCATAACAAGATGTACAGTGGTCACACATAAATGCATATCATACAGTTATAAAACAAACCATTGGAGAGGTGTTCAAAAATAAACAAAAACATGTTAACTGCCTAAGGTACTTGTATTTCTCCTAGTCAACTACAACATTTTACAACAAATCATAATACGCCTAAACATGACGGCTCTACTAGGAACAAGACTCCAACGAAAAGAGGCACGTCAACAAAAACTCCAAGAGGACATCAACACCCATAAGTAGCCCCACCCTCAACTTAAAATCATGTAATGTCCCCAATGTGTCAAACCAAAACAACAGAGTTAGAAACATACCTGTGGCACCATAGGTGTGAAAATCCGATGTCAATCACATAATATAAATACAAACAACAAAATACCTTGGGTTACCTCCCAAGCAACACCTAATTTAGTGTCGCAGCATGACCCAACTCAGTTTTTTCCTCCACCATGAGGATATGAATTTCACCCCCAACTTAAAGTCCATCTTCTTGCCTCGCTCATAGGGGAGTGGTACAAATATTAAGAAGTCGAGTAATGGATTGAGAATGGTAAACCACTCAACCTTAAATTGAGGTGTGTTTTTATGTTTCTTGTCTAATGTAAAATCAAGAACATAGGATTATTTTTCCTCATCTTCACACTTTTCTACTATTCTAAATGATTCCACAAACAAGAGATCATCTAAATATAATGTATAAACGTTCTTTGAATGAGACCCAATCAATCCTACTTCAAAATTTACACTATCTACTACACACTCACTTTTATCACCTTCTGGACATCTTCACTTCGAATTGGGCTAGAGTCTTTATTAGAGATTTTCTTTGTTTCTTTTTTTGCCTCTAACACCATGTCCTCAATCTTGGCATCATCTCTCATGGTTGGTTTGGTTGGTTGGGAAATCACTGAGGGTTGCTCAACATCAGAATAGGGTTCTTTCTCCTTATCTTCACACTCTTCTATTATTTTAAATGATTCCACAGACAAGATATTATTCAAACATAATATAGAAGAATTCTTTGAATGATTGACCTCTATATCCATCTCCTTGTTACTGATTGGCTTCATGTATTGACACATATTACATATGATATCATACATTTCTTTCTGGAGATCCAATATTCGTTGAAACATAGATTCAATGCCACTCTTCCTGATGCTTCGTTCTTCTTTTTCTTGAATATAAGACCTATCAAACTTATAAGAAGAACTAGAATTTGGGTTAGCATAATAGGGGGAGGGGGAATTTGACTAATCACTCCAATTTCCATCTTAACCACCACATAAAGAACAATTACACACCTGGTAGGATAGAGATGGTGCACACATATCTCTCCGGAGAGCATATCTACAATCTTGCCAAAAGTGAGGTCCATCACAGTATGGACATGGATTATCAAGATAAAATTTCCAACCACCAATCTCAAGTTCATTCCACGATGCCATAGTAATAGGTACACTAAAATAAAAATCTACCTAACACAAGAAAAAAAAACTAAAAATAAATATTTATAAGTTTGAATTCAAGTAAGTAGGCTAAAATTGCAAACCAACTCAATACGCCAAATGGTTCCCCGGCAACGGCGCCATTTTTGATAACGCTCATCTTATATGTCAATTTAGTTCAAAGCGGTCATCGTTAATATATTTACCCAACTTTAGAGTCGAGGTCGAATCCACGAGGAACAATGTGAGTGGCGATTAAACTAATTTGAAACTATAGCTATAAGTTGAATTCAAACAAATGATACAAAAAGATAAAATGGGGTTTTTTTATGATCAAACAAATTTTAAAGTTTTAACTTGCTTCAGACTCAAAACTAAAATTTCAATAGTTCAAATCAATGATAGAGAGGAACTAGGGTTGTGATCACTATGATTATTAATATCCATTAAATAATAATTGTAGTATTGGGTTCTCATAACTTATGGGAAACACCAAATTTCAGTTTTGATAGTTCATCTAAGTGTTTCTCAACCTGCCTAGATGTTGAACTCCGTAATTCTCTCAAACTTAGGAAATCATTCTATTCATACTTATTTTATCTCAATTTGATCAATCTTGTTACATCATTAATCATTAGATGGGAGCTTAACCTTCCCAAATCCTTGTTGATAATTTGCTACCTTTAGTTTATTTCTCAATTTGAGCAAATCAACATAAGACGGGATTTGTTATTTGTAACCAATAAATGACAATCATAACAAAGGAATCATCAAGATGTCCCCACGATCACCTAAACCCTAACCAACTATTAAATCCATGGGGGAATAATCATAGATCCCACAACCCTATTTGTGGGTTTTAGTTCCACATGAGAAAGAAAGAGATAGCAATAATTGTAATTATCGTTCAAAGTAATTAAACTTACAAACGATGAAGTCTGAAGTTGATTCTCTTCTATGTTCAAGAGAAAATTCCCACAACCAAATCAAAGAGTTGAAAATTAAATTCTAAGTTTTGAGCTCCAAAAGGAGGTGTCTTTTCCTTTGGAATAAGTTTAAGATGTTCCACCCCTTTCTTTATTAGAAAATCCTAACATATGCTTTAAATACTTCATACTAATTATAGAAACAAAATCATAGATCACAGTATTTTCTCGGATAGACAACGACATATGTGACGGCTTATCAAGAGTCTGATGCCTTATCAAGAATATCATCAGCTCCTCTTTACATTTGAGTAAGTTCTATCTTTAGTTGACGATGAAGCCTGATGGCTTATCAGACGTCATCGCTTCTTCACTTTAAGTTCTCAAGAACTGCCTAAGCCTAACGGCTTATCACAACTCTGCCATCCTATCACAGGTTGTCATCACTTCTTCTAGCTGAATCTCATTCTCTATCTAAGGCTGATGGCAACTCTGATAGTTTATCATAAGGTAGACGACTTATTAGACAAGTCGTCAGTTATACTTCTCTGTCTACTTGCTCAAAAATCAACTCTTTTACTTTCATTATTACTGGTTTCTTGTATCTCGACTTTTACTGCAATATCAAAGAGAAAACAATAAAAAATGGCAAAAGTTGCTTAAGACTTTACAATTATTCTCTGTTAAAAGCCTCAAATATGTTAGCATCTGCTCACACATCAGTTAGTTGAGAGATTTTCATCTATTGCATCCCCTATGTCCAGATTGACTTAGAAGAAGGTCAAATTTTAGTGGTCAGATTCTTGTGAGAAGAGTTTTTAGGAGTTGAAGAATCGACTCACTACAGCCCTAATTTTGACTCTACCAGATGGTTTAAATGGATTTGTTATGTATTGTGATGCTTCCAAAGTTGGTTTGAGGTGTGTTTTGATGCAAAGAGGTAAGTTCATAGCCTATGCCTCTAGACAGATCAAACCCCATGAAAAGAACTATCCTACTCATGATCTTGAGTTAATAGTAGTATTTCCTTAAAGATTTGGAGGCACTATTTGTATGGTGTTCACATTGATGTTTTCACTGACCATAAGAGCATACAGTATGTGTTCTCTCAAAAAGACCTAAAGCTCCATCAAATAAGGTGGTTAGAGTTGTTGAAGGCTATAACATGAGTGTTCTGTATCATCCGAGCAAAGTCAGTATAGTGGTTAATGCTCTTAGTAGGATGTCTATGGGAGTATTGCTCATGTGGATGATGGTAGGAATAAGTTAGCTCAAGAAGTTCATCATCTTGCCCGACAAGGTGTTCGCTTAGTCAATTCAGTAGAATGTAGTGTATGGGTGCAGAGTAGTTCAGAATCATCCCTAGTTTCTGAAGTAAAGAAAAAGTAGGATAGGGATCCCAGCCTAGTTAAGTTTAAAGAATTAGTTAGGCATCAGAAGATAGAGGTTTTCTCCCAAGGGGGAGATGGTGTATTTCATTGTTAGGGTCGGCTATGTGTGCCAGGTGTAGATGACCTGAGACAGCGGATTCTTGTAGAAGCGCATGATGCATGTTACTCTATTCATCCAGGGGTCACTAATATGTACCGTGATTTGTGGGAAATCTATTGGAGTGGGATAAAGACGGACATTGCAGAGTTTGTAGCTAAGTGCTAGATATATCAAAAGGTTAAAATTGAGCACCAAAAACCTAGTGGGTCTATGTAGGAGTTCAGTATTCCCACTTGGAAGTGGGAAGAGGTGAACATGGATTTTGTGATAGGTTTGCCTTGTACTCGTCGTCAGCATGATTCAGTTTGGGTTATTATATATTAGATGACCAAATTAGATCATTTCCTACCAGTCTATACCTCTTATTCAGTCGAGGACTATACCAAACTCTATGTCAGAGAGTTGGTCAGATTGCACGGAGTTTTGTTATCTATTATCTCAGATAGAGGTACATAGATCACCTCTCATTTATGGGAGGCATTCCAAAAGGATCTTTGTAATGCCCCGAATATGGTACCTAAAATATCACACGATGCTCATGACCCCGAAGGACCACAAGATAACCCATGACTAATATCTATAACTGACCACTGGATAACATCAGTATAAATGCGGAATAAAAGGTTGAAAAGTCATAAGGTTCAAAAATCTATTAAAACATAATATCTAGAGATATGTTATATCAATGTCAAAACAACTGAAATAACTATCTGAACATGCTAGTCTGAAAGCCTCTAAACTGTCTGAATAAGGAGTTGATGGGACATGTCCCCAACTAACTCCAACTGGTAAAATAAACTAAGTACTGAAAGAATGAAGTTGTCAAATAATAACATCCTTAAATGATGAGACTCACTGCTAGTCTATCTGTTAAAGGGCTAATCTACTAAGGATGCTCTAGAGTTCATGCTTCTGAAACTATGGTATAAACACCATAGCGCAAAAGAAAAGAATGTGTCAGTACGTGAGAATGTACTGGTACAAAAGTGAGATAAGCTGAATGCAAAGATTCATATACATGAACTATAACTGACTGACATGAACACGAATATGACTACGTGAGGATACATGTATAAATATGTGAACCGTAACTAAAGTCATGATAATACTAAATCTGAAAACTAATAACATTCGTTTCGTATTAACTGAGTGATTGTGTCTGATAGTCCTGATTCTAATGGAACTAGCTGAATTCGATGCTGAACTGTATGACTGTATTTGATAGTCCTGAATCTAAAGAACTATCAGAGTTCTTATACTAGGATATAGGAGATAGTCATCTAACCAACATGCCCCTAATAAGCTATTATAGTTGAGTTAGGGTCCAATCTATAACCCTAATTGGAAGGGTGTCAATACCGCGCCACTAGTAAGGACAAGCTGTGAGTAACATTCATCTAGCAATGTCCCCAAAGGAGAATAGTGGGACCCTCATCTGGTAGTGTTGATCCACCTCATCAACCCTCAAATGACAGTGTTGATGTCTCAGCCTATGCTAGCTACATAGTTCTGGAATGCAAGGATTTCTTCTAAGGGTCACACCCTCTACTGTCAGTGTGTGCCTTCATCCTTGGGTTCACTCGATACTGAATCCTACTCCTAACTGAGTAGACACTGAACTGATTATACTGAGATAAACGGGACTACGTTCATTGAGTTCCATGTACTGACAAAATATTACTGAATCCAATTAAATGACTAAGTTCATGAGATTTCTGAGTTTTCCTGAGTCATGTAACTGACTGAATTCTACTGATCATGGCATGACTGAGATTACCATGAAAATGACACTAGCTTTAGGCACGCAGCTAAACTGTCAGGTATAAATACCCCCAGGACTTGATAGCATAAAAGTAATTCATATCACAAGTTCGAAAGCACAACAATGACTACACATATATCCATAATTCATTGACTAAGACATTTCATCAAACACTTGACATGCATTAACTTGTACAGGAATGGGGATTTCATACTATCACACTATAATGGCACTTTTTCCTTCACATAGGCATTTAATCAAACATATGGGGAGCATACTTTGGTTATACTATCATCAATCCATCTAATTATCATGGTTACATAAATAAATTTGCAATTTGAAGGGTTTATCATTAAAATTATGCAAATCATCACATACTAGGGTCAATCATTGGAACATGTAATTTAAAACATGAATCAAAACCCAACAACAACATGGACATGAATTTCAATTCAACTAAATCATGAACATTCATAAATACACAATCTTTGAAATTTGAAAAGAGATTCTTGAGCTTCATGGGTGAAAGGGGCCATAAATCAACACTTGACATACCTTGATTGTAAGTTTGTTGAAGTTCTTGGACTTGAAGAACTTGAATCTCTTAGTTTCTTAAAGAAGGGTTGCGATCTTGTCCTTGGGGATTGATCTATGAGAGAAACCCTAATTTAGTGTTATAGATGAATAATGAAGTTATGAGCCCTGGTTTGGTATAATTAGCTGTTAAAAAGGGTGGAAAAGACCCAAACACCCTTATAAAAATGGCTTTAAATTGCTAAACGGGATCTTCGAAGGCTTGGGTGACGGTCCATTGCTGGCTCGACAGCCCATCGACCTTTCCATTGTACTAGGCCAGAATGTGATCTTTCTGCCCTAGTTGCAACAGTTTGGGCGATCGTCCATTTCTAGATCAAAGTTCCATCGGCTATTCTATCATGCCTGGCCAGAAGGTTGACTCACTGCCTCCACTGCGATGGTTTGGGAGATGGCCCATCGGCCCTTTCCATTGCACCTAGGCGGTTCAGACTACTTTCTGTATTTCGGCCATAACTTTCTACCCCGATACCGAATTAAGGCGAATTTGGTATCGATGGAAATCTTATTAAATTTCCCACACAACAAAAAGTCAAAATTGTGAAAATTCCACGTGTATAAAAGTGGATTCATCCTTTAAAGCAAGTTTTTAACATTTTTAGGATGATTTTTAAGCTAGGTAGAAGTATGGGGTATTACAATATCTCCCCCTTGGGAAAATTTATCCTCGAATGAGACTGATTAAGATGGGATAAATGATAAGTTGAAGTACATACTGAACATGAACAATAGAAACATGACTGACATTACTGAGATTCATGCTGATCATGCATATCTGATGCATGGTTTTATGACTGAGCTGATACATAAATGCATGACTGAGAGTACAGATAAGTTGATCACGTATATCTGATGTGTGAATACATGACTAAACTAACTCATAAACATGCGACTGAACATCTAAGGGTAAGGATACCAAGTTTGAAATAAAAATTAAGCATATTTTGTAATTGAAATTTGAACCATAAGCTGAATGGACTTAAGGAAAGCTATTACCTTGGTATGGGTCTGAACTAGTGAGAAGAGGTGAGGATACTTGGTCCGCATATTTTCTTCTGCTTCCCAAGTAGCTCTCTCAGCGAACTAATTTCACCAAAGAACTTTAACTAGACGGACTTCTTTGTTCCTTAGTCTGCGAATCTGATAGTTAAGGATTTGGACTGGGATTTTCTCATAAGAGAGACTGTTCTGAATTTCTATGCCATCAATAGGGACTACGAATGTTGGATCACCTATTCACTTATTAAGCAAGGAGACATGAAATACTAGATTCACTAAAGCAAGATCTAAAGGCAATTCGATCTCATAAGTTAGTTTTCCGTAGTGATTGAGAATTTTAAAAGGACTGACATATTGAACTCGAGATCCTTTCTGCGCACATCTGCGTATGATTTCTGTCGGCTCTAAGCTATCTTGAGCCTCTCTCTGATTAACCGAACTTTCTCTGAGGTATCGAAGACCAAGTCAGGCCCTACTACTGCGGCCTCTCCTACTTTGAACCAACCGATTGGAGATCTACATCTCCTACCATGTTATTGTATGCAAACTCAATCAAAGGCAAGTGGTCATCCCAACTACCCATGAAATCAATTACACACGCCCTTAGAATATCTTCCAAAGTCTGAATGGTCCTTTCTGCTTGACCATCTATCTAAGGGTGAAAGGCTATACTGATATAAGCTCGGGTACCAAGACCCTTTTGGAATGCTTTTCAAAAATAAGAGATGAACTGGGTACCTCTATCTAAGACAATAGATAATGGAACACCATGCAATCTGACCAACTCCCTGATATAGAGTTTGGCATAATCCTCAGATGAATAAGAGGTATAGACTGGAAGGAAATGAGCTGATTTGGTCATCCTATCTATAATGACCTAGACTGAATCATGCTGATGACGAGTACAAGGAAAACCCATCACAAATTCCATATTCACTTCTTCCCACTTCCAAGTGGGAATATTGAAATCTTGCATGGACCCACTAGGCTTATTATGCTCAACCTTAACCTACTGACATATAGATCACTTAGCCACAAACTCTATAATATCTCTTTTTATCCCATTCCACCAACAGATTTCCCGCAAATCACGGTACATCTTAGTGGCCCCTAGATGAATCAAGTAACGCATACCGTGATCTTCTACAAGAATTCATTGCAACAATTAATCAAGTAACGCATATCGTGCTCTTCTACAAGAATTATTGCATCAATTCGTCTATACTAGGAATACACAGACAATCCTGACAACGTAATACACTATCTCTCCCTTGGGAGAAAACCTCAACCTTCTGATCCTTGACTGGCTATTTCAACCTGACTAAACTGGGATCTCTATCTTGTTTTCCTTAACTTCGTAAACTAGAGATGATTTGGAACTAATCTGAACCCATATATTACCCTCGGCTGAATCGAATAAGTGGACACCTAGTCTGGCAAGCTGATGAACTTCCTAAGCTAGCTTCTTCTTACTGTCTTCAACATAAGTAACACAACCCATAGACAGTCTACTGAGAGCGTCGGCCACTACATTGGCCTTGCTTGGATGATAAAGGACACTCATATCATGATCTTTCAAGAGCTCTAACAACCTTCTCTGATAAAGATTAAGATCTTTCTGAGAGAACACATACAGAAGGCTTTTATGATCTATGAACATATCCACATGAACACCATACAAGTAATGCCACCAAATCTTCAAGGCAAAAACTGCGGCTGCTAACTCAAGGTCATGAGTAGGATAATTCTTCTCATAGGGCTTAAGTTTTCTGGAGGCGTAGGCTATGACCTTACCATGCTGTATGAGAGCACAACCCAAACCCACTCTAGATGCATCACAGTAGACCACAAACCTATCTGAACCATCTAAAAGAGCTAAAACTAGGGCTGAGGTGAGTCGAGTCTTCAACTCCTAAAAACTCTTCTCACAAGGACCTGACCACAGAAACTTGACTTTCTTCTGAGTCAATCTAGACATAGGGGCTGAAATAGAAGAAAATCCCTCAACAAACCATCTTTAATAGCTAGCCAACCCCAAGAAATTTCTAATATCTGATGGAGAGATAGGGCAACACCAGTTTCTTAATGCTTTGATATTTTGAGGATCAACTCTAATTCCATCACCGGAAATGATATGACCAAGGAATACTAGTGACCTTAGCCAAAATTCGCACTTACTGAATTTGGCAAATAACTGATGATTTGTGAGAGTCTCCAATACTATTCTGAGATGGTCTACATGATTATGGTCTCTGTTGGAATAGACAAGAATATCATCTATAAAGACTATGACAAACATGTCCAAGTACTGCTTGAACACACGGTTCATCAAGTCTATAAAATTTGTTGGGGCAATGGTAAGACCAAAGGACATGACTAAGAATTTAAAGTGATCATACCGAGTTTGGAAAGCTACTTTTGGAATGTCACATTCCCTGACTCTAAGCTGATATAGCCTGATCTGAGGTCTATCTTAGAGAAATAGCTGGCTCCCTAAAGTTGGTCAAACAAATCATCAATTCTGGGAAATGGATACTTGTTCTTGACCATGACTTTATTGAGCTGGCGGTAATCAATGCACATTCTGAGAGAACCATCTTTCTTTCACACTAATAAGACAGGTGCACCCCACGGGGACACACTGGGTCTAATGAATCCCTTATCTAAGATATTCTTCAACTGTTCCTTCAATTCTCTGAGTTTTGTTGGTGCCATTCTGTATGGCGCAATAGATATAGGCTGAGTATCTATAAGAAGATCAATGCCGAAGTCTATTTCCCTTTCGGGAGGAATTCCTGAAAGATCTTCAGGAAAGATAATTGAGTATTCATTCACTACTAAGACTAATTCAAGACTGGGAGTTTTGGAACTAGTGTCCTTAACTCAAAAAAATGATAGACACATCCTTTAGATATCATTTTTCGTGCCCGAAGGTAGGAATAAGCTGACCTCTGAATGTTGAAACACTACCCCTTCACTCTAGGACAGATTCATTTGGAAACTAAAACTGGACCACTCTGTTTCTACAGTCGACTGTGACATAGTAGGAATGAACCCAATCCATACCGAGAATGATGTCAAAATTAGTCATCTCTAATTCGACCACAACTGGACAATTCCTATATACCTGCCTGGCTATAATGGTTTTACCCATTGGGTAGAGACTGAGAAGGACTCTGCTAAAATTTTAGGACTGACTCCGAAATCAACTACTATATAAGGAGTAACAAAAGACAAAGAAGCTTTTGGATCTAGCAAAGCATAAACATGCAAGTGAAAGATCTATAATGTACCAGTCACCATATCAAGAGAATTTTCCTGATCCTATCAGAACTGGAGGGCATAATGTCTATTTGGGCACTACCCACTGGTTGCGCTGAATGTGTTACCCTGCTGATTTGGGAGACCAAATTGAATTAAGAAACGGTTTTGCTAAACCAGAAATCCTGACTAGGGACAATCTCTAACTCTTTTGCCTATCTTGCCACATCTGAAACACACATCACTACCAGCTCTGCAAATAACCTTATGGCTCTTATCACAAGTCTGACAATTGAGGATAGGTGCGGGCACTGCTAACACTGCCCTGAGACTTAGAGTTTGGAACCCTATCACTGTCACCATCCCTAAACTTAGGAGTTGGAGCACTGGCTGAGGAAGGAGCTGGAATAGATGACTTTAAGTGGAACTGAGAACAGTTGCCACCCTCTAACTTAGGCTGATTGAAGTTAAAGCTATCGGTTCTAGCTCTCTTATTCTTCTTCTCTCTCATCTTAACCTTCTGCTCTTATATCTATTGAGCATGGATCATAAGCCTGGCTATGTCCATATCACTAATCAACATTATGGATTTGCACTCATTGACCATACTATCATTCACCCCAGAAATAAACTTACTCATCTTGGCCCTACTACCTGACACCACATGAGTAGCATATCTATCTAGTTGAGTAAACTTAAGAAAATACTCTTTCACAATCATGTTGCCCTACCTGAGGTTGATAAATTATAACACCTTAGACTCCCTCATCTCTGGGGGAAAGAATCTATCAAGAAAGGCAGCAGCAAACTCCTCCCACTCAATAGGCCCTGTATCTAAAACCCTCTTTAATTTCTACTATTTAAACCAAGTGTGAGCGACATCCTACAACTAATATGCATCTAGTTCAGTACTCTTACTAGCAGTAACTCCCATGATATCCGTAACCTTTTGAACATGATCAAGGAATTATTTAAGGTCCTCATCTGACTTAGACCTAATAAAGTATGAAGGATTCATTCGGTTGAAGTCCTGAATCCTAACTGTAGCAATAATGGCCACTGGGTTGGCCGAAACAGGAGTTAGCCGTTCATTCTGAGCAGTAACTGAGTTAGCAAGAGTAGTGAATAAAGCTCTAAAGTCTACATGAGAAATATTTTCATCCAAGGGGTCTGCTTGGATGGGCTGAGAGGCTGACTGATTTTTATTTCTTCTTTTGGGAGGCATGTTCTATAAACAAAAAGGGAGAAATGGATTAGACTGAGAGTTAAATTTGAGTTCATGCTCACTGGCAAGACATTAATACTAAAAGAAGAGAAACTATTCCTAACACATCTTATAACCTCCTGTACATAAATGTGGCATGCAACACACCCATGCACAAGACTTTACTGGAATGGCTTTCAAATTTCCTAGGACACTATTGAACCTTAGGCTCTGATACAAGGTTTGTAACACCCCGAATCTGGTACTCAGAATGCCACACGGTGCTCATGACCTCAAAGGACCACAAGCTAACCCATGACTAATATTTGTAACTAAGCACTGCATAACATACTGTATAAATACAGAATAAAAGGCTAAAAATCCATAAGGTTCAAAAATTTATTAAAACATAACATCTAGAGATACGGTATATCAATACAAAAATAACTGAAATAACTGTCTGAACATGCTAGTTTGGAAGCCTCTAAACTATTTGAATAAGGAGTTGATGGGACATATCCCCAACTAACTCCAACTATTGAAATAAACTAAGTTTTGATGGGACATATCCCCAACTAACTCCAACTATTGAAATAAACTAAGTTCTAAAATAATGAAAGAGTCAAATAATAACATCCTCGAATAATGAGGACTCACTGTTAGTCTGTCGGCTGAACGACTGATCTACTAACAGTGCTCTAGAGCTCGTGCTTCTAAACCTGTGATATAAAAAATCATAGCACAAAAGAAAAGTATGTGTTAGTACGTAAGAATGTACTGGTACACAAGTGAGGTAAGCTGAATACAAAGGTTCATATACATGAACTATAACTGATTGACATGAACACGAACATGACTACGTAGGATACATGCATGAATACATGAACTGTAAGTGAAGTCATGATAATACTGAATTTGAATACTGATAACATGTGTTTCGCAGTAACAAGGTGACTATGTCTGATAGTTCTAATTCTAATGAAACTAGCTGAGTTTCATACTGAACTATATGACTGTATCTGACAGACCTGAATCTGAAGAACTGTCTGAGTTCTTTTACTAAGACAGTGGGAGATAGTCATCTAACTGGCATGCCCCTAATAAGCTATTATAGTTGAGTTGTGGTCTAATCTGTAACCCCAATTGGAAAGTTGTCAATACCGCACCACTGGTAAGGACAAGATGTGAGTGACCCTCATCTAGTAGTGTCCCTAAAGAAGAACACTGGGACCCTCATTTGGCAGTATTGATCCACCTCATCAACCCTCAACTGACAGTGTTGATGTCTCAAAAGTATGCTGACTATATAGTTCTAGAATGCAAGGATTACTTCTAAGGGTCACACCCTCTACTGTCAGTGTGTGCCCTCATCCTTGGGTTCGCTCGGTGCTGAATCCTACTCCTAACCGAGTAGACACTGAACTGATTATATTGAGATGAACTGGACTGAGTTTATTGAGTTCTGTGGACTGACAGAATGTTACTAAATCCTGTTAACTGAATGAGTTCATGAGATTTCTGAGTTTTCCTGAGTCATGTAACTGATAGAATTCTACTGATCATGGCATGTTAAGATTATCATAAAATTAACACTGTCTCTAGAAACACAGCTAAATTGTCTGGTATAAATACACCCATGACTCGATAGCATAAAAGTAATTCATGGCACAAGTTTGAAAGCACAACAATGGCTACACATATATCCATAATTCATTGACTAAGACATTTCATCAAACACTTGACATGCATTAACTTGTACAGGAATGGGGATTTCATACTATCATACTATAATGGCATTTTTTACTTCACATAGGCATTTAATCAAATATATGGGGAGCATACTTTGGTTATACCGTCATCAATGCATCTAATTATCATGGTTGCATAAATAAATTTGCAATTTGAAGGATTTATCATTAATATTAAATAAATCATCACATACTAGGACCAATTATTGGAACATGTAATTTAAAACATGAATCAAAACCCAACAACAATATGTACATAAATTTCAATTCAACTAAATCATGAATATTCAAAAATACACAATCTTTGGAATTTGAAAAGAGATTCTTGAGCTTCATAGGTGAAAGGGGCCCATGAATTAACACTTGACATACGTTGATTGTGAGTTTCTTGAAGTTCTTGGACTTGAAGAACTTGAATCTCTTAGTTTCTTGAAGAAGGGTTGGGATCTTATTCTTAGGGATTGATCTTTGAGAGAAACCCTAATTTGGTGTTGTAGATGAATAATGAAGTTATAAGCCCTGATCTAGTATAATTAGGTGTTAAAAAGGGTGGAAAAGACCCAAACACCCTTATAAAAATGGCTTTCAATTGCTGAGCGAGATCTACGATGGCTTAGGCGATGGTCCATCTCTGGCCTGATGGCCTATCGACCTTCCCATCGTACTAGGCCAGAATGTGATCTTTTTGCCTTGGTTGCGATGGTTTATACAATGTTCCATCGCTAGCTCAATGGTCCATCGAACATTACATCGCACCTGTACAGGAGATTGACTCACTACCTCCGCTGCGATGATTTGGATGATGGCCTATCGCTAGATCGATGGTCCGTCATCCATTTCCATCGCACCTGGGTAGTTCAGACTGCTTTCAGTATTTCAGCCATACTTTTTACCCCGATACTGGATTTAGGCTATTTTGGTATTGATGGAAAGCTTATTCAATTTTCCACATAACAAAAACTCAAAATCTTCAAAATTCTACGTGTATAAAAGTGGATTCATCCTTTAAAGCAAGTATTTACCATTTTTTGGATGATTTTTAAGCTAGGTAGAAGTACGGGGTACTACAGTGTTGGTACCCAAGTCTACCTTGGTACAACTTTTCACCCTCCGATAGATGGTCAAGCAGAAAGAACTATTCAGACTTTAGAGAATATGCTACGAGTGTGTGAGATAGACTCTAAAGGCAGTTGGGATGACCACCTGCCTTTGATTGAGTTAACATATAACAACAGCTATCATTCCAGCATTCAGATTGCTCCATTTGAGGCGCTCTATAGGAGGAGACGTAGATCTCCCATTGGTTGGTTTGAAGTGGGTGAGTCCACAGTGGTAGGGCCTGACTTGTCATTTAATACCTTAGAAAAAGTTCAGTTGATCAGGAAAGGTTAAAGACAACTCAGAGCCGACAGAAATCCTATGCAGACTCAGCCCAAGGTAACAGTTTTCTATAAACTTACTCAATTTTCTGCTCAGATTTCCCTTAAAAACTTGGTATCAGTTACCATTGCATACTCAATTATACATTCATGAATCATTTCGGTCATGTATTCATGCATCAGATATGCATATTCAGTATGAAATTTCAAAGTTTTATTAGTGACAGTCATGTAATTATGTTCAGTTGTGCATGTTCGGCACATGAATTCAGTCTATTAGTATTCTCAACCTAGTCAGTCTCTTTCTAGGATAAATGTTCCCAAGGGGAGATATTGTAAGACCCCGCAAAAAAATCCTAAGCATAACTTAGTCTCTTAGAGCTTGATAAGGTGTCCCAGACTTAGCATGATTTTAGCTAAGTATTAGAACTTAGTCTTTTATAAAGCCCTCAAACTTTGAGAAATTTATGTACGACCTTCCTGACCTCTGAAAGTTGGTTTGTAAGTTGTTTCATGATCGAGGGAGTCAATGGTACATTTCGGATAAGTTTCAAAATTTTTGGACAAGCGTAAGGGCATATTTAAAACTCCAAAATAGTAGCTCAAGGTGATTAGCCCGTAGCGCCTCGTTCAATCCGGTGCTAGGTGAAGCCCGCGATGGAGACTGGGGTCCTCGCCCAAAGCGGCACTCCAGAGCTCACGGCGCCCTGGCTAGTTTGGCCCGTATATTTTTTGCAGTTTTCTTTTGTGTTTTTAAGGGCAAATGGGTCATTTTCCTTTACCCACAGCTTCATAACATGGAATTGAAGCCCCAAATAGCAAAATCAGTCAATCTTTTCATAAAATCCTCTAAAGAACAAGCCCTACCTTCATCTAGTTCAAGAAACAAACCTCAAGAATTCACCTCAATCTCCACGAAGTTAGCAATTAAGGTATGTGAAGTGTTCATCAAAGGGTTCCTTCCACCCTTGGAGTTCAAGAAACTATTTTGAAAAACTTTAAGTGTATTGATTTCATGAATTCCATGTTGGGTTTGATTAAAATAATTAATTGAGTTTCTAATCCATGTTATATTAAAATTTTCATGTGTAGTTAATTAATATATGTGTAGTATCATGTGAATCCATGTTAAACCCTTGTATGTGTAAATTTATTGTGGTAGTCATGATGGATTAGCATGTTGTTCATATCCAAGTATAAGGTTATGCCTTCCATGTGTTTGACAAAATGCGTAAGTGAATAAATTGTGCATTGTGGTCCATTGGTGACATTATGATGAATTCATGCTAGACCTATATGTTCCAAATTTGCTCCCATGTCAATGTTATACTTTGTAAGTGATTGATGGAATGTCTATAAGAACTGACTAGTGAAATTATAGTATGCTAGCATGTAATTCCATTCATGTATAAGCCGAAGAATATGGAAAAATATCTCAGTGACTGTATTATGAATAATTGACTGTTGTCATGTTATAAAGAAGTGCCATGTATTAGTATTATCTATTTTATCTAGTTCTAGGGGTATTTAATACTCGATAATTTAGTTGTTTACCTAAAGCCAGTGTTAGTACAAAATAGTATCATTCATGTCATGATCAGTAGTACTCTCAGTCAGATACGAAACTCAGTAAAACTCAGTAAGTTATAGAACTCAGAAAAATTAAGTAAACTCAGTATCAGTCTAGTTCAGTTCAGTACATCAATTCTGTGTCTTTCAATTAGGAGTAGGATTCAGCACCGAGTGAACCTAAGGATAGAGACTCACTTTCCAGCAGAAGGTGTGATCCTTACAAGCAGTCCTTGTATTTTAGAACTATGTAGACATCATAGGTTGAGACATCAACTTGCTAGTTGAGGGTTGATGAGGTGTCTTACCTACCAGTTGAGGGTACCACAATTCTCATTCAAGGTACCTGCCAGATGAAGGTGACTCAACATTTGTCTTTACCTGTGGAACATTACTGACACCCTTCCAACTGGGGTTACAGGTTAGACCCCAAATCAGTTCAGAGAAGGGGCATGTCGGTTAGATGATTACCTCCCGCAGTCTCAGTTTTAGTTCTAGTCTCAGTATAGAACTCAGTTTGGTTTTATAGAGATCAGGACTGTTAAGCACAGTCACTCAGTTCAGTATGAAACTCAGAATAGTTCTACAGAATCAGGACTATCAGACACATTCACTCAGTTATTAGTAATAAAGTATTAGTAAACTCAGATATTAGTAAACCAGTGATTCAAAATTCAGTATTTAGTGTTACCATGATCTCAATTAATGTTCAAGCATTCATACATGTACTCTCGTTCAGTTATGTTCATGTTATTCAGTCAGTTTTTGCTCATGCATATGAACCCATGAACATCATCCTACCTCACTTAGCATACCAATACATTTAAAGTACTGATACATATTTTTCTCTTGCGCTATGATGTCTTATATCATAGGTTCAGATGCACGGGCTCCCGACCGCACTTAGCAGCCCTATCTATTAGCAGCAGAGTTAGTGGTGAGTCTGATAGTTCGAGGACAGATTTATCATTTTAGTTATATCAGTACTCAATATACTGCAGTAGTCGGAGTTAGTTGGGAACTTGTCCCATCAGCTCCTTGTTCAGATAGTAGAGGCTTTTCAGACTAGAGTATTTTAGACAGATGTATTAGTATTCAGTTCTTAGTATTGATATTCATTATTTATTTCATATTTGAAACTTTTGGCAGATTTCTGCCTAATTTTTGCATAATTATAGTATTGTTATTCAGTTATTGCAGCAGGTACCAATCATGGGATAGCTTGTGGTCCTTCAGAATTATGAGAATCGTGTAGCATCTGGGGTGCAGACTCAGGGTGTTACATAATTCGTAATATGTTAAAAGTATTTAATCCAAATAAGAAATTCAATTTAAATTTAAAAAAATAAGGAGTGAATGAATGTTGTATTTTATTGATTGCAAAATGATCCAAAACTTATAATTTACATGAATGAAAAATCTACAAATTTTGCATCATTTTTTCCAACTCATCCATGTTTATATTAACGGGAAATAATCATAGAAAAGTCAAAATCAACGAGGACAAAGGATAAACCATGCATTGGACTTGATTGTGCTGAGTTCTCTCTTGAAGTCATAATTTCTTCAAGATTTTGTTCATCTTTTGGTTCTGTCTCCATTCCTTGATTTCTTCATTCCACTCTTATCCAATCTCTATGGCAAGCTAGAAGATTCATAGCATTGCTTCCCAATGAGTGTCGGTTATCTCCAAGTTGTTGTCGTGCCTGATTAGAAGCACTTTCTGATGATATGGTAGACATTGGAACATTCAATATATCTCTAGCTAATCTTCAAAGCACCGGATATTGCCTATCATTATTCTTCCACCAATCCACCGCACAGATCCTTACTCTACGATCCTCTATCGGCTATCAAATAAAATACTTAAGCTCTTTCCAAGAATTTATTCAGTGTGATGAAGGTTACCCCCTGTCCCAAAAATTTAAGTCAAAAAAGTAATTAGGATAACTACTATGTGCCTACCTTTTAGAAGATGATGGCTCCTCAAGATCTTAAGGAGTGACAGTTGAAGTGATATTTGTCGGTATGGCTTCATCAAGTAAATCGGCAAAATGATTATATAATGCTTTGATGGAATTATTCGCATCACTCATAGTCGTAAACAAAGAAGGTTCTTCTTCAGGCTGTATCTCTAAAGCGTTACAAATAATAGAACTAAATTTGGTCATATTATTATATTTCATACATAGATTTATTATAGCACCAATCAAATAAATTGGGGAAAATGGATAAAAATATTTTTAAAATTTAGCGATCATAGAAGTAATAGCTTCTTTGTAACCTTCTTTATTCTTATATTCATTAAGCAAATAAGAAATGTTGGCTAAATAAGCTAAAATATTACAAACAGTAGGATAATAAGCATTAGAGAATTCAACTATAGCTATATAAAAAATTTCAAAAATTTAACAAGATCATCAATTGCAGCCCAATCAGAATCATGCAGCATATAGTCAGGAAAAGAACTCAAATATTGATTAAAAGTCATTGCAATAGGAACTTTATAAGCAAGACAATTCTTTAAATGAGTATAAGTAGCATTCCATCTAGTATCACATTCTTCAGTCATACATATTGGTCTAAGTCCATTTTTTTCACACTTGGTTTTAAATTCTCTCACTCTAGCTTTTCAATTATTTCCTTGAATAAAGCCAACAACAAGCTGAAACTTTTCAATATAAAGCTCAAAAAATTCAAGATCATCTCTTACGATTAAATTATATATATGACAAGCACACTTAACATGAAATATTTTGGGTAACGACGGAGAAAGTTCAACTTTTAACAACTCAACAGCAACCTTGTTGTTAAATGCATTATCAAAAGCTATACATACAACTTTTTTGTCGACACCATAATATTTTTCTGGTTTAGAAATAGATTCAGAAATAAATATTCCAGTGTGTCTACGATCTTTATCATACAAAAATACTAGAATAAATTTTTGCATAACAAAATTATGATCTATCCAGTGACAGGTAATTATTAAATAATTATTTTAGTTAACAGCACGACCAAGATCAGAAGTTACAGCAATTCTACATGAAATATTTTATAATAACGTAGATAAATAATAAATATATTGTACATGGAATCTAAGAATATTGGCCTGACAAGTACTTCTAGGAATACCTGTAAATATAGTATTATAAATTTCTTATATATAATGAATAAAAGCATCCGAAGAAGCAAAAGTAAAAGGCAAACCCACAACGATCATTTTCGTTATTTCTTCTCAGTCCTTCATTTTATTATATTTCTTAACTAATTGATTGGTTATTAGGTTCAATCTAGTTTGTGCTAGCCCACCAACTGCCTCATCACCTTGTGCAATACTTAACTCTCTTGTGTGTCTATCTTTTAAATGTCTCATCAACAAATCTGTACGCCCTTTATTGCCTCCGATTTTATGCTCATATATAATTTCATAAATATTGCATTGCACCTTACTTTCTCCTTCTTTTCAAAAAAATTCCCATGTAATACTAGTTCTTCTACGAGATCTTGCAGGGGAACGGGGAGAACGGGGAGAATGGGGAGGAATATTAACCAATTTGGATCTAACATTAGCATTTCTGACTTAGGGTGTCTCACCAATATTTTCATCATCTACATCTAAATTAACCACGTCTATTTCATCTCTTCTTCTATACCATAATTTTCCTGAGCTTCTAAATAATTCATATTGTGAACACCTACACTTATTTCATCCTCAATAGATTGACTAACAGGTACTGGAGGCACACGGGTATATCTAGTACTTGAACTATCTCTACCGAAACCACCACCAATTCATTTTTACTACCACTACCACTTTTGGGACAAAATTTTTGACATTTTTACCGAGGTTAATTAATTTATTCATATTATAAATTAAACTAAAAAATTCAAAATACATAAAAATAACAAAAATAAATATTCAACAATTAATACACTAATTAAAACTTAAAAGTAAGAGATGGAACGGCAACATCAAATTTTAGAAGTATTCAAAAGTTGCGACTTTAGGAAACTTCTACTTGATATTTGTAACCAAAAATTTAAAAAATAAAATTTAGAACTTTAGGAGATAATTTAAATATTTGAGAGAGACTGAGAGAATAAGATTTTGTGGAAAATGATATAAAATTTTAGGGTATTTATAGAAAAAATTTTGAATTAAAATAAATAAATAAAATTGGCCAAATGGCAGTTGGACCCAAACGACATTATAGTCGTAGGGCCAATGGTCCATTTTGGACCAAAATCAAATGGCTCCAAAATTTAAAAAAAATTGGGTCGGGTTGGGTTGGTCATCGGTAGGCCAAGTCCGATTTTGTTATTGGACCGGTCCACTGGGTTGCCCAGCCTGGGATCGGAAACCCAATAACCTGGAGGCCTACTGGGTTGGGCTGGGCTAATTAGGCCAGAATAGGCTAGCCCAACCCACATGATAGGTTTATATGTAACTATGGTATTACCATGTATCCCTTTCTTCATTTGTTTAGATTGTATATTCATTCCTTGACCTATATATTCTTCTTCTGCTCTTATATATTGACCAAAGATATACGGTATAGTGTTGAGACTCCTAAGTATGGTAGGAATAAGATAGTTCACCCTTATTACTTAATTAGCCTTATTATGTTGGTCTATTGGATATGGATAGGATAGTTGGTCTTTATTATCTCATTGGCTTGTTTTGTGATTTCTGAACTCTTGGGTGTAATTTCTATTCTACTTATATGTTATATGTATCTGCTTTATCTTTGGAGTTCAGTTAAAGTTGCCTACTGAGTACCATTCACATGGTACTCATACTATACTTCTGCAACCTGCACATTATAGTACGAGTTATCATCACTAATGTGTGCGTCATGCAGAGTAGCCATGGTTTGGAAATACAGAGTGAGATACCAACGTTTGAAGTATTATTTTCCTCCCTCTATGTATAGACTATTCTCTATATTTGTAATGCCCTGAGTCTGCACTCTGGACATCACATAGTGCTTACGAACCTGAAGGACCACAAGTTAACCTATGACTGGTACCTGCTGTGAGAACTGGATAATAATAATACTGAAAACATATGAATAAGAAATATAAAAGTTCCATAAGGTTCATAAAATGAAAACAAATACTGAATACTAATGATAATACTGTTATCAACATCTAAGAAACTGAATACTAACTGTACTAGTCTAAAAGCCTCTAGCTGTCTGAATATGGAGTTAATGGGATAAGTCCCCAACTAACCCCGACTAAACTGACTACTGAATTGCTAAAATAATGAAATAATAACTTTGTCCTTGAAATATGAGGACTCACCACTCTGTCCACTGCTGATAGCTTGAGCTGCTAAGTATGGTCAGGAACCTGAGCGTCCGAACCTATGATATGAGACATCATAGTGCAAAAAAGAAGTATGCGCCAGTACTTTGAATGTACTGGTATACTAAGTGAGGTAGGCTGATATACACGGGTTCAAGTGTATGAGATGATAACTAAGTAAATGAACATTTTGAAATAACTGAATGAGAGTACATGCAAAACTGTAACTGCTGGCATACTGAACATGTGATACTGTGCATATAGATATACATCATGTATCTAAGATTGTACTGAAACTAAGTACTGAATTCTGATGATTGAGTAACTAAATTTGATAGCCATGGTTCTATTGAACTTTTTGACTTCTTTACTGAATACTGAGACTGAAACTATAACTGTGGGAGTTTTCATCGAACCGACATACCCCAATATAGACTAATTTAAGGTCCAACCTATGACCCTAGTTAGAAGGGTGTTATCACCTTTCCACAAGTTATGAAAAATGTTGTGTCAAAGTTAATCTGTCAGGAAGACTCATGAAGTATGTATATGGTTGCGTCAACCCTAGTCTGGAAGGAGGGTGACTTACCCTACGCTGGCTACGTAGTTCTGTAACGCAGGGACTACTACTAAGGGTCAAACCCTCAGCTGGCAGAAATATCCCCATCCCTGGGTTTTCTCGGTGTTGAATCTTACTCCCAACTGGATCAACACTAAACTGATCACTACATTGTATTAGGCTTGACTGAACTGACACCGGTCATGTTGACTAACTGAACTGGACTGAGTTCATTAAGTTATGTTAAGTGACCGAGTATTACTGTTCTTGACCTTTACTAGGACTAGTCTATAACTATTGCGACTAAGTATATAGCTAGATTTAGGGTAATAAATACCCCTAGGACTCGATAGCATCATAGATAAACTCAGATTGCAACTTTAACAACACTACAATAGGTTACCGTGTATGATTTACTCATGTGGACATTTTATCAAAAACTTGCAAGGCATAGCTTGAGCATGGGAGTAATTTTAAATATGTAGTAATAGCATGAGTTTGATACTAAGATCACCAATGGATCACAAATGCACATTTAATTCACTTAGGCATTTTGTCAAACACTTAGGAGGCATACCCTTGTACTTGGGAATGAATAACATGCTAATGCATCATGACTACAACAACAAATTCACAATCCAAGGGTTTTGACATAGAAAGTTACATCAATCACATATATGCTATCCTATATTCATGAAACTTACAATGGAATCTTGAATTAAAACCATACAACAACACAAACATGAATACCACTCAATTTGTGCATGTAAATTGTGAAGCTATTAACTTGTAATTTAAAAAGAGTTCTTAAACTCCAAAGGTGGAAGGAAACCCAAGGATGAACACCTAATATACCTTGATTATGGATTTCTTGAAGATTGTTGAGGATTTCTTAGAACTTGATCATGAACTTGATAAACTAGAATTTTGTTTCTTGAGAGTATTTGAGAAAAATGAGTGAATTTTGCCCTTTGGGATGATTGATTTCATGTTATGGATAAATTGGGTAAAGGGAAAAGGACCTAATTGCCCTTGGAAAGTTAAATTCGTAATTGGAACCCGCTTTTGACCTTTACCGCATCGCGGTGACAGCCTTATCTCTATACTCACCGCGATATGGTATAATCGCAGTGAGTTACTGGTTTTGACAACTATCGATTTGGCCTTCACTGCGATATGGTGAGGCTCCTATCGCGATTTCTACTGCGATGCAGTAGAATTGCAGTGGACTACTAGAATCAGGCAACTGCTGATTTGCTGCCTACCGCGACGCGATTGCTTTCCTATCACCACGGTCACCATGATGCGATGAAATCGCGGTGACTTGCTATTTTGGAAATCTGAACATGGTCCAACCCTCATTCAAAAAATTTGAAACGTACCCAAGAAGACCTATAGATAGCCCTGATCATGAATTAATTTCAAATATCAACATTTCTAAGGTTAGAAAGATCATAAATGATGTTGTTGAAATATTGAGGCCAAAAATGAGACTAAGTGTCAACACTTAACTAAAATTTTCGAAGTTTGGGGCCTCTTTTGGCATACTATAAAGGACTGAAATGACTAGGACTTTGCGATGTCTTACCATATCTCCCCCTTGGGAATATTCATCCTTGAATGAGACTGACTGAACTGAGAGGAACTGAAAGGAACTGAGGAACTGTACATTCACTGATATGCATAACTGAAGCATGAATTAATTCTGGAGACATGACACATGACTAAACTATTTCATGAATGCATGAATGCTATGAGAATGTTATGCAACTGTAATTGAGTATGGAATATAGTAAATCTAAGGAAGGTTGTTACCTTAGGCTGAGTCTGAGTTTACGGAGAAGAGGTGAGGATACTTGGCTCGCATATCTGTATCTGCATCCCAAGTAGCTCCCTCAACGGACTGATTTTACCAAAGAACTTTAACCAAAGGAATTTCTTTGTTCCTTAGTCTGTGAATCTGACGATCAAGGATTTTGACTGGTAATTCCTCATAAGAGAGACTGTTCTAAACATCTACACTCTCTATAGGGACTACAACTGTTGGGTCACCAATACAGTTCTTTAGCAAGGAGACATAAAACACTGGGTGCACTGATGTTAAGTCTGCAGGTAACTCAAGATTATAAGCTACCTTACCGAAGCAACTGAGAATCCTATAAGGACCAACATATCAGGAACTTAGCTTCCCCTTCTTACCAAACCTCTCCATCCCCTTCATGGGAGAGATTTTTAAATACACATAGTCACTAATCTCAAATTCAAGATCTTTTCGTCTCACATCTGCATAAGATTTCTTTCAGCTCTGGGTTGTCTTAAGACTCTCTCTGATTAACTGCACTTTCTCTAAAGCATCAAACACCAAGTCAGGCCCCACTATCATGGCCTTACCTACTTCAAACCAACCAATGAGAGATCAACATCTCCTACCATAAAGAACCTCGAACGGAGGTATCTAAATGTTGGAATGATAGTTGTTATTATATGTGAACTCAATCAAAGGCAAGTGGTCATCCCAACTGCCCTTAAAGTCAACAACAAACGCTCTCAACATATCTTCTAGAGTCTAAATTATCCTTTTTTCTTGACCGTCTGTCTAGGGGTGGAAGTTCATACTGAGATGAACTTGGGTACCAAGACCCTTTTAGAAGGCTTTCCAAAAGTGAGAGGTGAACTACTTACCTCTATCAAAAATGATAGACAATGGGACACCGTGCAATTTGACCAACTCTCTAACATAGATCTTGGAATAATCCTCGGTTGAGTAAAAAGTATAAAGTGGCAAGAAATAGGCTGAATTGGTCATCCTGTCCACAATGACCCAAATTGAATCATGTTGTCGACGAGTACGAGGCAAACCTGTCACGAAATCCATGTTCACTTCCTCCCATTTCCAAGTGGGAATACTAAACTCCTGCATAGACCCTCTAGGCTTCTGATGTTCAATCTTAACCAGCTGACACGTGGAGCACTTAGATATAAACTCTGCAATATCTCTCTTTATCCTGCTCAACCAAAAGACTTCTCGCAAGTTGCGGCACATCTTAGTGGCCCCTAAATGAATAAAGTAACGTGCACCATGCACTTCTACAAGAATTTGTTTCCTCAAGCTATTTACACATGGCACACAAAGTCAACCCTAGCAACGTAATAAACCATCTCCCCCTTGGGACAAAAACCTCTACTTTCTGGTCTCTGACTGACTCTTTCAGCTTAACTGAACTGGGATCCTTTTCCTGTTTTTCTTTCACTTCAGAAACCAAAGATGATTTTGAACTATTCGGCACCCAAACACTACCCTCAGCTGAATCAACCAAATGGACACCTAGCTAATCCAGTTGATGAACTTCCTAAACTAACTTATTCTTACCTTCTTCAACGTGAGAAACACTACCCATGGACAATCTACTGACGACATCTATCACTACATTGGCCTTGCTCGGATGATACAGAATACTCATGTCATAATCTTTCAATAACTCTAACCAACTTCTCTAACGCAAGTTCAGGTCTTTCTAAGAAAACACATACTGTAGGATTTTTTGGTTTGTGAACATATCAACATGTACCCCATACAAATAACTCCTCCAGATCTTTAAGGAAAACACAACAGCTACTAACTCTAGATCGTGGGTCAAATAATTCTTTTCATGGGGATTAAGCTTTCTAGAGGCATAGGCCACAACTTTACCCCTCTACATCAAAACACACTCCAAACCAACTCTGGAAGCATCATAATAAATCACAAATCCATCTGAACCATTGGGCAAAGTCAAAATTGGGGTTGTAGTGAGTTGAGTCTTCAACTCTTGAAAACTCTTCTCACAAGAATCTGACTACTCGAAAATTGACTTTCTTCTGAGTCAATTTGGACATGGGGGATGCAATAGAAGAAAATCCTTCAAAAAACCATCGATAATAGCTAACCAAAATCAAGAAACTCCTAATATCTAATGGAGAGATGGATCTAGGCTAGTTTCTCACTACTTTGGTCTTTTGAGTATCAACTCTAATGCCATCACCAAAAATTATATGACCAAGGAAAGCTAATGGTTTTAGCCAAAATTTGCACTTACTGAATTTAGCGAATAACTGATGGGCTCTGAGGGTCTATAATACTATTCTAAAAAGGTCTGTATGATCATTTTCACTGCGGAAGTAGACAACAATGTCATCAATGAAGACTATGATGAATATGTCCAAGTACTGCTTAAACACATGGTTCATTAAGTCCATGAAAGCTGTTGGGGCATTGGTAAGACCAGATAACATGACTAGGAATTCAAAGTGACCATACCGAGTTTTGAAAGCTATTTTTGGGATGTCAAATTCTCTAACTCTGAGATGATGATAGCCTGATCTGAGGTCTATCTTAGAGAAGTAACTGGCACCGTAAAGTTGGTTGAACAAGTCATCGATTCTAGGAAGTGGGTACTTATTCTTGACTGTGAATTTGTTCAGCTGATGATAGTCTATACACATTCTAAGAGAATCGTATTTTTTTGCACGAATAGGACTAGTGCACCCCACGGGGAGACGCTGGTCCTGATGAATCCCTTATCTAGGATATCCTTTAACTACTCTTTTAACTCTTTAAGTTCAGCTGGAGCCATTCTATATGGCAGAATAGAGATAGGTTGAGTATCAGGAAGAAGGTTTATTCTAAAGTCGATTTCCCTTTTGGGAGAAACCCAGGGAGATCTCTGGGAAACACACCTAGAAAATCAGTTGCGACTGGAACTAACTCAAGATTAGGATCCTTGAAACTAGAGTCTTTGACTCACACCAAATGATATACACACCCATTGGATATAATTTTTCTTGCTCTAAGGTATGAAACAAGTTGATCCTTAATCGCTGAAGTACTACCCATCAATTCTAGGACAGGTTTATTTAGGAACTAAAAATGGACAATTTTGTGTCTACAATCAACTAAAGCATAGTATGAATGAATCCAATCCATGCTGAGAATGACGTCAAAATCCGTCATCTCTAACTCTATTAAGTCTACTGAAGTAACTTTCTGAGATATCATAATCGGACAGTTCCTATATACCCGCTGGACTATGATAGATTTACCCACTAGGGTAGAGACTAAAAAGGTCTCTACTAAGATTTTGGGACTGACTCAAAAGTCAACATCTATATAAGGAATTTCAAAGGACAAAAAAGCTCCTAGATTTAGTAAAGCATAAAAATGTAAATGGTAAACTTATAACGTACTAGTGACCATATCAGGAGAACATTCCTAATCCTGTTAGTACTAGAGTGCGTAGATCCTATTTGGTTGTTGCCCACTGGTGGCACTGGAAGTGGCACCCTACTGAAATAGGCGATCAGACTGAGCTGAAGAATGATTATGTTGACTCTAGGAACCCACCTGAGTACACTCTCTAATTCTATGACCTGGTTTGCCACATTCGAAACACACATCGCTGCCAACCCTATAGACACCCTGATGGTTTTTGCCATACTTCTGACAAAGAGTATTTATTCGGGGCACTGCTAAAACTACCCTTAGATTTATAGCCTGGTGCTCTATCCTTATTACCATTTTTGAATTTAGGAACAGGAGCAGTGGCTGAGGACAGAGCTAGGACTGAAGATTTTGGGTGGAACTGAGGATGATTAACACTATCTACATTAGGTTGAGTAAAGTTAAAGCTACCTGTTCTATCCCTTTTGTTCTCTCTCTCTTTTTTTATAGTTTTCTGCTCCTCAATCTGTTGAGCATAGACTATCAAACTAGCCAAATCCATCTACTTAATCAGAATTGCGGTTCTACACTCCTTGACCATACTGTTAGATATACCAGACCTGAACTTGTTCATCTTAGACCTGCTATCATCTACCATATGAGGAGTAAACCTAGACAACTAAGTAAACTTGAGGGAATACTCTTTCACTGTCATGTTTCCCTGCTTTATATTAGTAAACTCTAAAACCTCATCTTCCCTCAACTCCAATGGGAAGAACCTATCTAATGAAGAAGTATCAAAATGCTACCTTTCAATGGGCCATGTATCTGTGCCTCTATCTACATTCCACTGCTTAAACCCTGAATGAGCCACATCCTGCTACTGATAGGCAGCTAACTCAGCACTGTCACTAGTGGTTCCCCCATAATGTATGTTACCTTCTACACCATGTCAAGGAATTTATGTGGGTCCTCTTCTGACTTAAACCCTAAAAATGAAGGAGGGTTCATTTAGGTAAAGTCTCGGATTCTAGCTGTAGCAGTATTGACTATTGGGTTGGCCTGAACAGTAGTTGATCATTCATTCTAAGCTACCACAGAATGGGCTAGAGTGGTGAAAGCTTCTTTAAATTTTGTGTAAGAAGCATGCTCAATCATGGGATCTTCCTGAATGGGCGAAGATGCTGGTTGGTTCCCAGTTCTTCTTCCGTTGGTCTTTTTGAGAGGCATGTTCTATAAACAAAAGGAAAATTTGGATTACATAGAGAGTTTAATTTGAGCTCATGCTCACTCGCATGATATGAACACTAAAAGAAGGGAACTTTTCCTAAAAATCCCTCATAGCCTCTTATCCATAAGTGTGGCATGTTATACAACTATGTACAAGACTTTACTTGTCGTGGCTTTCAGATTCCCTAGGATGTGTTAGAACCTTAGGCTCTGATACAAAGTTTGCAATGCCTCGAGTCTGCACTCTCAACGTCATACGGTGCTTACAACCCCGAAGGACCACAAGCTAATCCATGACTGGTACCTGTTGTAAGCACTGAATAATAATAATACTGAAAATATAGGTAGAAGAAATCTGAAAGTGCCATAAGGTTCATAAACTAAAAACAAATACTAAATACTAATGATAATACTGTTAACAATAACTGAGAAACGGAATACTAAATATACTAGTCCAAAAGCCTCTAACTGTCTGGATATAGAGTAGATGGGACAAGTCCCCAACTAACCCTGACTGAACTGACTACTAAACTGCTGAAATAAAGAAATAATAACTCTATCTTTGAAATATGAGGACTCACCAATCTGTCTATTGTTGATAGCTTGAGTTGCTAAGTACAGTCAAGAACCTGTGCGAACCTATGATATGAGACATCATAGCGTAAAGAAAGAGTATCCATCAGTACTTTGAATGTACTGGTATGCTAAGTGAGGTATGATGATATACATGGGTTCATGTAACTCCCCAAAAATTTGTCCTGAGACGTCAATGGTACTTAGGACCATGAGTGATCCCAAGCTAACCCATGAACTGCATACTAATAAGAAACTGATTAAACATGTATTAAATGACTGATTTTACTGTGCGGAAACATAAAATGATGGAATATGTGAAAATAATACTGATACAATTTTACATTTTGATAAAGCCTAAAAAAGGGACTGAAATTACAAAACTAACTCTAACTGACATCTGTGAAGCCTCTACTATACTGACTATAGATAGCTGGGGGTGACTCCAACTATCACTAATCAATACTTATAAGTAAGAAATAAAAGTACATAAATAATATCTAACTTAAGTCCCCTAAGTAGGAGGGCTCATCATCTGCTGGCTAGAATCTGCAAACTGTCTGAACATGGTATGTGTGCTATAACTCGTACCTACATT
The DNA here is from genome assembly GCA_030864225.1 of Capsicum baccatum var. pendulum. Taxonomy (NCBI): domain Eukaryota; kingdom Viridiplantae; phylum Streptophyta; class Magnoliopsida; order Solanales; family Solanaceae; genus Capsicum; species Capsicum baccatum. The sequence continues at coordinate 99,348,314 of CM061551.1, forward strand.
ATGAGACAATGTAGCACATAGTCATATATGTGGATTAGTACTTTGAGTTTGTACTGAGTATATGGGGGTGAATGCATAAATAAAACATAATATCAATCGTCTTAATTTGTAAAAACAATGCATGCTAAATGTAAATGACTCACATAAGCTGGAGTGTCTGAAATACTAAAATTTAAAGCAATAAGTAGCAAATCATACTTTATAAATCTAGTCAGTCATAACATATTGTTTTAAAATCTGTATTTCTATTCTATTCTCACATCATATAGGCTAGGTGAAAAAGGGCTCACCTTTTATGTCTAAAAACTGAAAGTTGTAATTTTGTGACTGAAATCTTAAGTAAAGTCATATCTGGGTAAGTTTGTGAGCCTTTACACTTAGTTTTTAAAATCTGAAAAATATTTTATTTTAGGGAAGTTCTTCTAATCGATATAAACCATGTGAGCATTCATGGAGTCCAACGTCTTGACCTCCTAAGGAAGAAACCTAATACTCTTGCCAGGGAGTATAACCTAGTCCATGTGATCGATCACAAGCTAAATCTGTCATTCATATAGAAATGGGAATAATCTGATAATCTGTACCTACGTTGGCTACATAGTTCTATGAAAGATAGGGCACGCTAATCTCACAATACCGCTCGGTTCTAAATACAACTCCCTCTTAAATTTGTATGCTCAAACCATTGGAAAACTACTTTTTTTTAAACTAGCATAAGGGTTTATATGAAAAACCAATTTTTGCATTTATTGAGTAAATTTATAAATAGAGTTGTTCTGAGTTCTGTAAACAATAATAATCTATAATGTGGATTTCAAAGCTAAACCAATGATCAAAAGATCAAAGCTTTACTAGAAACTGTAAGAAATCTTGTTCATAAGATGCTTAAAGCACCATTTTTCTTGCAATCATAATAATCAAGCTTGGGATAATAATCCATACTTCAATAATATCAAGATAATGACTTTAAATCACAATATCATGCTCAACTCAATTGAGAAGCTGTAAACGATATCTTAAATCATGCTTATGGTAGACAAAATCATAAAAGATCATTCTTTAACTCAAAACAAACATGGAATTGCATAATTCAATTATCTCATACTTAAAATTCACCAATAAGTAACTTTGGTATAAACCTTAACGTAAAAATATAAGAAATTTTGCTAAAAATATAATTTTGGGCACAAAAACGAAAAGATTGTCCTTGTTCTTAACCCCACATACCTTAATTGATGATCTTAGATGAGAAATCTTGAATATTGGATTCCTATGATGAATTAAATGTAAAATCTTGAACTTTGGAATCTCTAATGGTGTTCATGAAGCTTCTTCTTGAAGTTCTTGAATTAGGAAGCTTAGATTCTAGACTATCTTGAAGGAAATTTGATGTAGTTCTTGGGTGGTCTTGAGGGGGGGCTAGGTTTTCTTGGAGAGAAAAAGAAGAATGAGAATGTATATAATGCTTTTGGGGGATGAAATTTAATGTTATGGACGGATTTGGGTAAGGGAAATTGACCAAAGTGACCCTAGGCCCTTTTGGAATTGAATTAGCATGTAAAACAGCTTTGGATTCACATCAGGTTTCATGTCTAGGCGCAGTCGACATGATGCTTCAAGATCGTGTGAAATTGGTATCGTTGGAATGCTAATTCAATTATCTACAATTTGGTGGGTCTTGATCTAAAAAATTTAATGTATATAAAAAGTTATACATGTTTAAAGTATACCCTTGTAGAATCAATATCAAACTTTGGACAAATCAAAGGATCTTAGTTCTACTAGGCTCTAAGTGACTTCTATTGACATTTTTCACCTCAAAATCAAATCAAACATGAGGATAAAGATCATGAAACTCATATATTCATGGGAATAATTTATATTATAGCTCATAAACATAGGAACGATGATTCAATGATTAGCCCGAAAATACAGGGTATTACATTATCTCCTCCTTGGGAACATTCATCCTTGAATGTGGCTAATTAAGCTGAAAACACTAAGTAATCTGAGGCTATAAGTTATCATGCACGACTGAAATAAACTAAATAGTTGAATCTTAAACATAATGAGCTACTGAACAGACCTGCGAGTGCATGAATTCTCATGAAAAATAGCTATATGGCTGAGATAAAAACAAGAGTGTCAACTTATGAGTAACCATTACTTTAGGTTGGATCTGATTTCGTGAGAAAAAAATTATACATTTATGACATGAAATCTTGGGGTATTACAACATCCCCCCTCGAGATCGTTCGTCCCTGAATGCTACTGATTTGGTTGAACTACTAGGAAAAGATTGAGATGATACACAGGATACTTACGAACTGAATCATGACTTAATATCTGAAACTGAAACTGATGCATGAACTGAGCTGAATTCATAATTTACATGGATGCAAACACACTACCTCTTGGAATGTACATACGCATGAGACTACGGATAGTAAGACTATTTGGAAAATTGAAAATCTATAGGATCTTATCTGATTGACTGCTACACTAGATTGCAGGCTATATGAACTGGATCATACTGATTGCCTATACTCAAATGTAGTATTTCTTCAGCACTCTTCTACAAAATTCTATTAACATTAGGGAGCAAATAATTTTGGGCATGATCTGAACAAGACATCTAACTAAGGAATCAAAACATTGATACAGCTCTATAGCTTGGAACATATACATATAGATTATAAGCTAGGTTAAAATTTCTAGGCCTTAGGCAATGCAACTTCTTACTTTCAAGCTTAGCAACTCTTCTTGAATACTCCCTCAACTATAATATTCCCCTTAAATACCATACTCAGTTGATTCAACTTCTAACTCTTACATGGGCATTGATAAACCTATCTACTAAGGTCTAAACTAAACTATGTGCTCTCACCATGGTCAAGCCGAACTCAAAATCATGGCGTACTACATACAACGATCATTCATTGACTAAATTCACACTTATGGACTTAGCTAAAACAAGCATACAACGATCATTCATTAACAAGAAACACTTACTCTCTCCCATCAACATAATTACTCATCACTACTATTAGAATCTAAAATTCTGGCTTTGTTACTCATTCTATCATCTCCCCATTCGTATTAAGCAATCATTATAAGTCTGAGGAACCCTTGACTAAATTCTAAACTAGATTACAACCATTGTATTCTAGGGTCTGGGATACAACCATACACGTAAAAGATAAATGTACCCTGAAAGACTACACCTAAAAGTGTAAAACCCACTTCTAGTACCTCCTTCTGAAATACAATTATATCTTTCTATAACCCCATAGTCATCATATACTAACTTGAACACTTACTAACTTAAAATCTTTATGGGTATCACCATATCCTGATTTCACACCATCTAGAGCTTCAACTCTTATTTCTATTTGCTCAATCTTCAAGGATTCAAACTTAGATTCTAACACTTCACACAGATATCATCAACCTTTAATAAACTATACTAATCTTTGTCATAGCTTACTAATATCACATCTCTAAACTTATCTTTCTAAACCACGAGAATCAAGATCATACCAAAGGCTAAACATCGTCTACCCATAACTTCTTAACTTAGCTATTAAGAACATCATATACTATATAACTAGTTTCCTTTCTCTTAGCAACTCACGGTACTACTAACCACACACAACACATAATAACTTTTGAAAAAGATAATTCAATACCTATATCACCTTGGGCACAGCTCAATATCATACTTACAAAATCATACTTAATCTCAAATTAATAAACTTAAAGTCTTGCATTCACTGTTCAAGCCTACTAGATCTCCTACATATAACTAGCATCACCAACCAAACAATTATTATTCTCATCTTAATGATCCTCTACAATTCAAACTTAGTGACTAGGGCTAGGCATGATTAAAAACCCAACCTCACATACTATTCTCACTTGGAAACTATAAAATAAAACATCAAGAAACACTAGTCCACTAGAACTCCATAATAACATTAATTGATCACGACCATATGGACTATCTTATTATAATCCATTAGCACATCTTCCCCATACACATCACTACTATTTACCCTTTTATAAACCTAAATTACTATCATAGCTCTATAAGTTTCAACTAAACTCTTTTTTGTAATCTCAGGGGAAGCCTAATTTAACAATACTAAACCACCAAATACTTTATTAATAATCTATACTTTTCTAACACAATAATTACCATCAATAACTCCTTCTTGACCTTCCACTAAACTAACACACCAGGACATATCACCATAATGTAAAATCTATAGCATGCATAAGTTTATCTCTATACTTTCTATCAATCGTCATTCCCACTTTTCTTGTCACTACACTTCTACACCCATACATCCAACTATGAGAAGGTTCTACTATTTATGAATCATAACACTCCAGGTTGCAATATCCCTTAATGCAAACTCTATTCAACAATTTAGGTTCATACTATCTCCTCTTATAAGCAAAAGCACTATCCATATTGAAAGAATAATGAGAAATCTGAATGCATATCTTATTTTTTTCTCAATTGAACAACTCATATGGAGGAGGACATAAATATCAATTTGAGGAAATTATAACACACTAGTGAGATCCTCTCAAGCCCCTTGTATGACTTCTGAAGTTACTAATAGTAAATCTGAGAGCATTATCTAATCATATTATCTCAAGAATAGGTCATAGATGAGGAATTTTTGGGTAACACATGAATAGATAGATGATTCTAAGAAAAAAACTTTACTGCATGACCTAGAGTAGGAAAGAAAGGAAACTTTTCTTAAATGCCTCATAGCCTCTCAAAGAAAAGTACAGACATCTATGTACCATTTGCAAGACTCTACTAGACACAGCTTCACAAACACCCTAGGACACTTGAACCTTGTGGTCTAATACCAAGTTTGTAATGCCCCAAAAATCTATCCCGAGACGTCACTCGGTGCTTAGTACCACGAGTGATTCCAAGCTAACCCATGAACTAGCATACTAATAAGAAACTAATTAAATATGTAATAAATGATTGAGTTTACTGTGTGGAAACATAAAATGATGAAATCTATGAAAATGTAATACTAATAAAATTTTACATTCTGATAAATTTTGAAAAGAAAAGGACTAAAATTACAAGACTGACACTAACTGATATCTGAGAAGCCTCTACTATACTAACTATAGATATCTAGGGCGCTACTCCAACTATCACTAATCAATACTTATAAGTAAAAAAGTAAAGTACATAAATAATATATAACTTAAGTCCCCGAAGTAGGAGGACTCATCATCTGTTGGATGAAATCTGCAAACTGTCTGAACATAGTACGCATGCTACAACTCGTACCTATATTATGAGACAACATAGCACATAGACATATATGTGGATCAGTACTTTGAGGATGTACTGAGTATATGGAGGTGAATGCATAAGTAAAACATAATATCAATCATCATAATTTGTAAAACCAATGTATGCTAAATATAAATAACTCACATAAGCTGGAGTGTCCAAAATACTAAAATCTGAAGTAATAAGAAGAAAATCATACTTTATAAATCTATCAAGTCATAACATTTAGTTCTAAAATTTGTATTTCTATTCTATTCTCAAATCATATAGGCTATGTAAAAAAGGGCTCAACTTTTATGTCTGAAAACTAAAAGCTATAATTCTGTGACTGAAATCTTAAGTAAAGTACTATCTGGGTAAGTTTGTGAGCCTTTACACTTAGTTTCTAAAATCTAGAAAATACTTTATCTTAGGAAAGTTCTTCTAACCGATATAAACCATGTGATCATTCATGGAGTCCAACGTCTTGACCTCCTAAGGAAAAAACCTAATACTCTTGCCAGGGAGTATAACCTAGTCTATGTGATCGATCGCAAGCTAAATCTGTCATTCATATAGAAATGGGAATAATCTAATAATCTGTACCTACGTTGGCTACATAGTTCTATGAAATATAGGGCATGCTAATGTCACACATCCCGCTCGGTGCTAAATACAACTCCCTCTTAAATTTTATGCTCAAACCATTGGAAAACTACTTTTTTTAAACTAGCATAAGGGTTTATATGAAAAAACAATTTTTGCATTTATTGAGTAAATTTATAAATAGAGTTGTTCTGAGTTCGATAAACTATAATAATCTGTAATGTGGATTCCAAAGCTAAACCAATGATCGAAAAATCAAAGCTTTACTAGAAACTGTAAGAAATCTTGTTCATAAGATGCTTAAAGCACCATTTTTCTTGCAATCATAATAACCAAGCTTGGGATAATAATCCATACTTCAATAATATAAAGATAATGACTTTAAATCATAATATCATGCTCAATTCAATTGAGAAGCTGTAAACGATATCTTAAATCATGCTTATGGTAGCCAAAATCATAAAAGATCATTCTTTAACTCAAAACAAACATGAAATTGCATAATTCAATTATCTCATACTCAAAATTCATCAATAAGTAACTTTGGTATAAACCTTAACGTAAAAATATAAGAAATTTTGCTAAAAATATAATATTGGGCACAAAAATGAAAGGATTGTCCTTTTTCATAACCCCATATACCTTAATTGATGATCTTAGATGATAAAACTTAAATCTTGAATTCCTATGATAAATTAAATATAAAAGCTTAAACTTTTGAATCTCTAATGGTATTCTTGAAGCTTCTTCTTGAAGTTCTTGAATTAGGAAGCTTAGATTCTAGACTATCTTGAAGGAAATTTGAGGTAGTTCTTAGGTGTTCTTGAAGGTGGCTAGGTTTTCTTGGAGAGAAAAATATGAAAGAGAATGTATCTAATGGTTTTGGGGAATGAAATTTAATGCTATGGACGGTTGGGTGAAGAAAATTGACCAAAGTGACCCTAGGACTTTTTTGAATTGAATTAGCATGTAAAACAGCCTTGGATTCATGCTAGGTTTTGTGTCAAGGCATAGTCGATGCAACGCGTCAAGATCTTGTCGGCTCACTACCTCACACGGAAAATGCCATAAATTTTTAGTCGGTTATCGGATTTTTTCAAAATTAGTATTGTTGGAAAGCTAATTCAATTGTATACAATATGGTGGGTCTTGAGCTTAAAAATTCACTTATAAAAAAATTTATACATGTTTAAAGTAGACCCTTGAAGAATCGGATATCAAACTTTGGACGAATCAAAGGATCTTAGCTCCATTAGGCTCTAAGTGACTTCTATGAACATTTTTCACCTCAAAATCAAATCAAACATGAGGATAAATATCATGAAAATCATATTTTCATAGGAATAATTTAGATTATATCTCATACATGTAGGAATGACGGTTCAAAGACTAGCCCAAAAATGTGGGGTATTACAGTTCATGTGTATGAGATGATAACTAACTAAATGAACATTTTGAAATAACTGAATGGGAGTACATGCAAAATTGTAACTGCTGACATAATGAACAATTGGTATTGCATATTTAGATATACATCATGTATCTGAGATTATACTAAAACTGAGTACTGAATTCTGATGACTGAGTAACTGAATCTGATAGCCATGGTTTGGCATAACTATCTGAGTTCTTTATTGAATACTAAGACTGAAACTATAAATGTGGGAGTGTACATCTAATCAACATACCCTGATATAGACTGATTTGGGGTCCAACCTATAACCCTAGTTGGAAGGGTGTTATCACCTTGACAAGGGATACTAACAATGTTATGGCAACCCTAATCTGGCAGGAATACTCATGAAATATGTATATGGTTGTGTCAACCCTAGTCTGGAAGAAGGACGACTTACCCTACGCTGGCTACGTAGTTCTGTAACGCAGAGACTACTATAAGGGTCAAACCCTTAATTGGCTGGAATGCCCCCATCCCTGGGTTCGCTCGGTGTTGAATCTAACTCCCAACTGAATCGATACTGAACTGATCACTAGATTGTATTAGGCTTGACTGAACTGACACTAGTCGTGTTGACTAACTGAACTGGACTGAGTTTACTAAGTTTTGTTAAAGTATTGAGTATTACCATTCTTAACCTTTACTGGGACTAGTCTATAACTACTGCGACTAAATAAACAGCTAGATTTCAGGAAAGAAATACCCCCAGGACTCGATAGAATTATAGATAAACTTAGATTGCAACTTTAACTACACTACAATAGGTTACCATGCATGATTTACTCATGTGGATATTTTATCAAACACTTGCATGGCATAGCTTGAGCATGCGAGTAATTTTAAACACGTAGTAATAGCATGAGTTCAATACTAAGATCACCAATGGATCACAAATGCACATTTAATTTACTTAGGCATTTTGTCAAACACTTAGGAGGCGTAACCTTGTACTTGGGAATGAAAACATGCTAATTCATCATGACTACAACAACCAATTCACAATCCAAGGGTTTTGACATGGGAAGTTACATCAATCACATACATGCTACTCCCTCCGTTTTAAAAAGAATGACCTACTTTCCTTTTAGTCTGTTTCAAAAAGAATGACCCCTTTCTCTTTTTGGCAATACTTTAATTTCAACTTTCCACATTGCATGTTTAGGACCACATGATTAAAGGGCATTTTGGTACATTTGACACAACTTTAATCTAAGGCCACAAGATTCAAAAGTCTTCTTTATTTTCATAAACTTTGTGCCAAGTCAAAGTAGGTCATTCTTTTTTAAACGGAGGGAGTATCTTATATTCATAAAACATGCAATGAAATCTTAAATTGAAACTCATACAACAACACAAACATGAATACCACCCAATTTGTGCATGTAAATTGTGAAGCTATTAACTTGTAATTTAAAAAGGGTTCTTGAACTCCAAGGGTGGAAGGAAACCCAAGGATGAACACCTAACATACTTTGATTATTTATTTCTTGAAGATTGTTGGAGATTTCTTGGAACTTGATCTTGAACTTGATGAACTAGGTTTTGTTTATTGAGAGTATTTGAGAAAAATGAGTGAATTTTGCCTTTGGGATGATTAATTTAGTGTTATTACTGAATTGGGTGAAGGTAAAAGGAACTAATTGCCTTCGTAAGGTTAAATTTGTAACTAGAATCCACTTTTAACCCTCACCACATTGCTGTGAAAGCCTCACCGCGATGCGGTGCAATTACGGTTAGTTACTGGTTTTGACAAATGCCGATTTAGCCTTCAACGCGATGCGGTGAGGCTCCTACCATGATTTCCGCCATGACGCGGTGGCTTACTGGAATTAGACAACAACTAATTTTCTGCCCACCATGATGCGATGGTTTTTCCTTCGCCATAGTCACTGCGACGCGATGAAATTAAGGTGACTTTCTATTTTTGAAATCTGAGCATGGTCCAACCCTCATTCGAAAACTCTGAAACTTAACTGATACGACCTATAGATAACCCTGATCATGAATCAATTTCAAAAATTGACATTTCTAAGGTCGAAAAGATAGTAAATAACGCCATTGAAATATCAAAGCCAAAAATAAGACAAGTGTCAACACTTCACTGAAATTTTCTAAGTGTGGGACCTCTTTTGGCATGCTATAAAGGACTAAAATGACTAGGACTTTGCGGAGTCTTCCAATATTGTATTCGGAGATAAGTTATATCAGTATAATTTATTTCATCTATTCCATTTTTGTACTCTTATTATATTAGAAGCTCTTGTATTGATACCAACAGTTTTTGTGATTTATTTATGTATTTGAACTTTTATTATATTTATTCTGCATTCTTTTCTTATTCTATTTGATAGTTCATTACTAGCCGTTTCAAACTATGGGTTTGGCTTGCATACAGGTGGATTATAGTAGGCGCTATCATGACCTAAGAAATTAGGTCTAACATCTTTTCCTACCAGATGCAACCTCATCATGTTCAGCATCACAACAATCATCTTCATCTAACTCAAAACTACCCTCATTAGAACTTGCAAAGTAAGGCTCATCACCTCCTAACCTTCTTTCATGACTTACTTAACCTATTTTAGGTTCACCAAAACCTTGATTTGGTCCTGTTTCACCTACTGGTACTTTTGCATTGTCAGTTGGTATTCTGTCATTTTTTTCCTTCTTTGAAATTTCCTCTTTTTAGATCTCAACTCCCTAAACTTTTTATGTACATCACTATCATACTCCTCATTATCATCATCTGCAACTAATTCTACTTCTGACTCAACTCTATCCTTAGTAGAGTAATCATAACCCTCTACTTCTTCTGAGAAATTACTTCTAGAAGGACCAACATCTATATCATGAATTGTAGTAACACTAGGTGCAGCAGCACTAGGTGCAACCGCACTATCTGCAGTAGTGAAATAAGTTGTTGTAGTGAAAGGAGGTGAGGTTGAAAAAGAAGTAAAAGGGTCATCCACTTTTAAATGTTCCTCACCTACCCTAAATTTAGGCCTAGTATTAAAATATGCACCAGATTCCTCCATATCCCCATGACTAACATCTTCTAATAACATAGGGCCTATAATTGGCTCATCAACCAAATGGTTCACAGGTACCTCCATTTCATCCCCATCTTCCAATGAACATATCATGTCCAATGTATCCATATCATTATCAACATCTATCAAAATGTCACTGTTAGGTGGTTTAATGCTAAAGGTGCAACTCGTGCTATATCCTAATTTCTAATATAGTCACTCAACTTAAAATATGACATCTTATCTACATCAACATCCAAATATTCAGTAATTTTTCCACCATTATAAACTGGTTCCCCACTACTTAAATCTAATACCCCACCATGGCACCATCTTAGAATAATCAAAGTAAACTCATTCATGTCTTACCTAATAACAATAAAGAACAACTAAGAATTACTAGACTAGACATAGTAGCATAGCTAGCATAGCAACATTATTGAAAATCAAGCACTAACAGACTTTAATCCAACATTATCAAGCTTAAACAATGAAGAAAAAAGTACATAATATGAAAATATGAATATAATATTCTATTCTTTAAACAATGTAACAATCGAATACTAAGACACATATATAGAACATCATGCGACTTAGACGACAAAGAAAAAACTAATTTAATGAAAATTGTTGTAATATGATACAGATTGAATACTTACACAACAAAACAGTAACATGCACATGCTATTACACACAATTAATTTATTAATTTTTTACATTAACAATAAACCCTACAAAAGTCCTAATTTTGAATCACCCGACTTAAACAATCAACAAAAAATCTAATTAGATGTAATTACGAATGTAATATGGTGTTAATTGAACACTTTGAAAACATAATAGAAAGAAGCACAAATTAATTTCACAAGATTAACTTCTTAATTTTTTAGATTAGCAGTAAATTCTAATTAAGATTAAAACCAGTTTCGGTCACAAAAACTCTTTACTAACTTAAACCAGCAATAAGATGATTTACCTTCGAAATCCATAACCTTTTATCACTAAGATTCAATTACCACACAAAGAAAAAATAAAATTGCAAGGAGATATGAGAGAGGAAGTTGAAAACGTTGTCTGGAATTTTTAGAAAGAATATTTTGAGAAAATGGAGAAAATGGGGCCTATTTAGTTTAGGAGGAAAACGAAAAAGTTGGAGTGGCCCAGAACGTGTAAACGCGCAGGTCTTATTATTTGATTTATATTGATAGGTTAACACTTGGGTGGTACTAAATATAAAAATAAAAGTTTGGGGGGGGGGGGTGATGGGACTCCCGTGAAGGTTGAGTGTGTAGTTGAAATTTTGGATAAAGGTTGCAGGGGGAAGGGGTAATAGACCATTGAATGAAAAAGCTTGAATAAACTTAAAGAGTTATAAAGAGAGAGGGTTTTATTTTTTACCCACTAATGAGATCCATTAATACATGTGGCGAAATATCTATAAAATTTAGAGGTGGCGAAATGAATCTAAATTAAGTTGATCTGATCAATTCGCCCAAAATTTAATCAATTGGGTCTAATATAATTTACTATTGGATAAATCTTAACTCATTAAGTTCCAACCCATTTTTAGATTGTATTCAAATGAGCCCAATTCAATCTTTACTTCAACTCATTTAATAGAAAAAGAATTTTCTTAATGAAAGTAGGAAATATAAGTGATAGTGTGTCCTCTCACTCTCAAAATCACCCACCTTACCTCACCTCAATCCATTACAACCCCAACTCACCTCACCCCCACCCCCGACGCCCTTAAATAAATTATTTTTATTTCTTAAAAAAACTTTTATAAATTTTTTTCTTACCCCTCCTCACCTTATCCCCATTTCCCAAAACCCCAAACCCCCATCCCCCACCCCCACCCTAACTTTTTTTTTTGTTTTTTAAAAATTCTTACCTCACGATCAAACCCTACCCTCCACCCTTCCCGGCACCCCATACCCCTTTCAAAAATTATTTTTAAAAAAAAATAATTTTTTTTAAAAAAAAACAAATTGGCTTTTAAAAGAAAACAAAAACTTACCCAAACCCCCATTTTCCCCTACCCTCTACACCCTACACCTCTCCCATATACGACATAACCCCTCTACCAAAAATGTTGTATTAAAAAAATAAATTTCTGAGTTTTCTTAAAAAAAAATCTTACATCAAACCACCGTTCCTTACCAACCCCCCCCCCCCAAACCCACACACACCCCCGCCTCTCTCAAATGTTTTTTTAAAAGAAAATTCTTACTCCAATTCCCCCACCACCACACGCCCACATGCATATCCCTTTTTAAAAAAATTAACATTTTAAAAAATTAAATTTCTTTTAAATAAAAAATTCTTACCTCAACCCAAACCCAAACTCCACCCCTCCTACCCCTTGACCCCTTACTCCACACCCTCTCAAAAAAAATTTAATTTAAAAAAAAAAAACTCTTAGACGACCCCTACCCCCACTCCCTACCCAACCACCTAACTTTACAATTTCATCAAAATTTATATTCTTGAGTTGGGTTTACACAGAATAAATATCAACATGTTAATATTTATTAGACTAAGGGTGTTAAGTTGGGCGAGTCAAGACCCAACTTAATTTTTATCCCGTTTCAACCAACTCATCTCAATTCAAAGTAAATTTGGGCGGTTCATTACCTAACCTAATATCCAATTCAACTAATTTAATATCTTTAATCTCAATGACACCCGCCCACTTAACACCCTTAGTAAAACTTGATACAACTCTTGTTTGTCACATCATACTTATCCGTCATGCATAGTAAAATTTTTCCTATTTCTACAAGTACAAATATAAACAAAAATTACCTATCAAATTTAAGTAAGAAGAAATCACCTAACCTTCATTAATTATATGGAAATAGCATAAAAATCTCTCCTGAGCGTGTTATCACAACTTACTTTAGCACTTTAACTTTATAGACAATTATTTACGCCTCCACCCACCCACCCCAAATAACTTTCGCGTGAATTATATACAACCCCCAAAATGTAATACCACTCTCATAGTGGAGAGTGTATTATACTTGTGCCATGTTATTGCTATGCCAGCGTCATATCAGTTCCACATAAAATATTATTTAAAAGAATAATTTCACTAATAAATATTTTATATAATTAAAAATATATATCCCCTCTTTCTTTCTTCTTCAAAAACTCACCTTTTTTAATCTTCAAACCACCACCCCAACCCACCGCCAGCCACCCACCCTTTCTTTCTTCTTCTTCTAAACTCCATTAATAATTCTTATGACACGACCCGCCAAAGGGCCTTATTATAATGGCCGTTCCAAGTTTGATTAGGAATGGAGACCAGCCCCGTTACCCAACCCAACCTCCAGCTGCCTACCCTGAGTTGGCTGAAGTTTGAGCATATTAAAAGATAGTGAACAGCTCATATGAAGATTCTGAGATAGGATCACAACAGTGACCGACCCAGCCGAGTCCAACCATCCCATAGCAATAATTCAACCATACCAAACCAATACCAAAATGAGGTCCATAAACCAGGCCATAACCAAAGATGTTCCAAAATATAGTATAATTAATCCCAAAATAAAATACCATGGAACAACTAATAATATCGCTCAATGATGTTAGTCTACCAGCTTATTCCAATGCCAAGGCCGACACCAATATCGATTTCACCCTTTCCAACCCATAGCAGTACCACAAAGCCTCTAACCAAAAGAGTAATAAAATTTGGTTGGGACATGCCCCCAATCATGGCCAAAACTAATATCCAAAATATAATCAAAGTGTCTAGAAATATCCATAACATGAAAGAAAGCCTTCTAAAAGGATGGAAGCTCACCACTTCAGTTCAAATGTTAATCCCTAGTCAATCACTATGTAGGAGGAGTAGAATAGTCAGTTCCTACATAGCGTGGGTACACAGCCGCCAGTAGATGGGTTAGCGGATGAACGCTAGCATGATCTCAGGATAAGAATAAAATAATGTCACTTATAAAACCAAGTAAAACCATCCATATGCACACAACCATACATATATATAACCATGCCGAGAAAGGGGAATGGATTTAGCATGCCTTTAAAATCATTACCTAGGTTGTGTAGCTTTGATGTCCTAAACTACCCACGGGCTAATGGGTTCAGCTTCCTCTGCTGAAAGAGCCCTAGTGCATGAAGTCGTATGACCTGAGAAGAAAAACCTGGGATGACAAGTAAATCCCCTAAAATATAGAGTGACATCATTCTCATGGTCGCCAAAACCAACCTCACATCTATAATGACCCGACCCGTCGTTTGTGAAATTTTCACATCCTTTCTATTGTAGATCTTTCTGTAGTTGGTGTACATGAATTATGACTCATGAGATGAGTGGTATCAATTCTTGAGATGTTCGAAAGTAATTTGAGTCATTAGTTGGATTATTGAGTTTTAATAAATTTAACCTTGATATTGTTCAAGTTTGATCAAGATGACCTCGAACTAGTGTTTTGGTGATTCCAATAGAATTGAAACATAATTTTGAGTCAACTTACATATTTAATCTATTTTTATGAGATTCTAAATAAATTTTAAGGATCTATGTAAAGTTTCGAGTATATTAGATGACTAATTTTTATTAGTTGATGGGTCAAATTGAAATTTTTTTCTTATTATTTGGGACCTATGTATATGAAATAGATTTTAGTGGGATAGATTTTTAATAAAAATAAAAGATTATATGATAGCATCAAATAGGGTGGAGTAAGAGGAAAAGAGCAGTTACAATTCTATTTCATCATTCTACTATTTTCTCCCCATGGCTTCAGATGCAAAGGTTAGCGTAATTGATTTTGTTTATTCCCTGTAAATTGATTCTTAGTTAATAATCTCTTGCCTGAATGAATTAAGTATGTAGTAGCATGTGGTGGCTAAGATGTTCTCTGTAGAGTTAGGTAATATAATATTTTATTTTTGTTGCATTTCATATAAAGGTACAATGACTATTTAATCATTGCTTTATAATGTTAGAAAATTAATTACCATTAAGGAGCATTAGATTTAGTTGTCAGTAACTTTGGGCCTGCAACTACTGTTCATATAATTTCTATGAATTATCCATGAATTCGCGATCCATTCCATATTTTTAATTTTGATATTTTCAAATCCAACTTAGAATGATATTATTATAGCAATATAGCCGCTATTAAAATCCTACTCTTATGGGAATTACATATTTAACAGATTTTGAACGTTTCAAAAATTTGAGGAAGGGCAAGACACTTGTGGACTAGTGATATTCAAATTTTTTGAGTAAGGTAGGTTATGGTTTAATTGGAGTTTAGACTTGACTTAATTGTGTGTATGCTCCAAAATTGTATACCTGTTGATTGGTATTTGAACATGCTTGAAAATATTGATGTTTGAATTAAAGATGAGTGTATAAATGATTATTGAAAATTTACTTGATGAAAATATCTCATGACTTCAAGTGTACTTATAAACTTGATACATTATGTTGTATGCTTTGAGGTTGTGTAAATGTGATATTGATAATACAAGTATATGTTGGATTGGGTACCACGCCCGTACGGATATATATATGTTGGATCGGGTACCACACCAGTATGGATATGTATATGTTGGATCGGGTGCCACATTGGTACGGATATGTATATATTGTATCGGGTACCACGTTGGTACGAATATGTATATGTTGGATGGGTACCACGCCGGTATGGATATGTCTATATTGGATCGGGTACCACGCTGGTACGTATATGTATATATTGGATCGGGTATCACGTCGGTATGTATATATATATGTTGGATCAGGTGCCACGCCGATATGGATATGTATATATTGGATTGGGTACCATGCTGGAATGGTACATGAACATATATTGTTCCCTACAGGTCATGACTATTTGGGAAAAAATAAGTCCCATAGCATGTGTGTATATATTGTGTTGATTCTGTGGATGTTTATAGTATGGTTGATACTCTTTATGGTTATGTGACTTATTTGTGAGCACTGTTTGACCTGTTGTTGTTGTATTATTGATTCCTTGAATATTTGTTATGTGACGGTTCCTGTCTACTTGTTATTTGATTTATATTGTGTACATGCTATTAAATTAAGTTGGCATATGATACCTACCAGTACATAGTGGTTTGTACTGATACTACCCTGTACTCTTCTTTTTTTGAGTGTAGAAAGTATTCTAGAGGCTCAGACATGACCTCACCTCTAGAGTTTAATAGAAGATCTTGATCCAAGGGTGAGAACTCCATCTCCAGGCTACCATGGGTCATCTTATTTGTTCTTGTCCATCTTTCGAGCAATGAAACATTCCTTATTTACTTTATTTTTTATATCACTTTAGTTATGATCTTTGTTAGTAGTTCTTATACGATGAACTTCAGGTTTTGGGAATTTTAGTAAGTAGTTTGTTTGAATTCAGCATTAAGAATGATTAGTCCTGAATTATTGTTATTATGTTGATTTTATAATAATTTCATCTTAACATTGACTAAGTGATTAGGTAATGGTTCGATTTAGATGGTTCTCCCACAGGAAGATTAGTATGGGTGCCACTCATGGCCATTTGGGTCGTGACAAAGTTGGTACCAGAGCCCTAGGTTCGTCGATCTCATTGTACAAGAACCTATCTAGTAGAGTCTTGTAAAACGGTATGGAGATGTCTGTACTTTTCTTCGAGAGGCTATAAGACACTATGAAAATTCAAACTCTTCTTTCTTACTTGTTTTTACTTGAATTTAATTGGTATCTGGCGATTCCAATTGGTATCTGTTAATAAGAGCAATGTCAAGTAGAGTTCCATAGATTGGTGTGCAGGGCCCCCACACCCAATCTTCGTAGAGTTCTATAGATTAGTGTGTAGGGCCCCACACCCAATCTTTGTAAGGCTATGAGGTATGTAGAAGTCATTTTTCTTTCTTTCTCTCCATCGTGCCATCCTAATCTTGGACTACTAGATTGAATCCAATTGGTATCTAGACAATTCCAATTACCATCTTAATAATTTTGAATAAAAATTTAAGAGATTTCAATTGGTATATGTTAATAAGGTCCAAAAGTTATTCTTAATTGGTAAATACTTGTGAAAGTTATGAACTTATTGATTGCTTGTGTTTGATATTTGGCTAGACTTGTGTTGCTAGATTTTTGTCATTGTTGTGAATTGTTTTTGTTCAGTGATGAAAATGAACTAAGTTGTTTTTGTTGATAAATGTGATGGAATTATTTGATTTCTTGTTATTTTGAAACTAAAAATTCTATGGTGCTTACTGATTTTCGGTACTATTATACTGATTAGAATGATGGTATGAGATTTGAGAGGAGGATATGAGAATATAATGTCAAGAAAAGATAGTGAAAAGTGACATGAACAAAAGATTAAGGTGATATGAGTTTTTCGTAATGCGAGGTTATTCTTAATGATATTGTCGATGGACCCTTATGTAGTTTGTTATTTGATATTATTTGGGGATGCTTGTGTGATCCGGCCATTGAGACCATATTTAGAATTTCTGTACAGTTCTATTATTAAAATTAGAAAGGGTTCCTTGTGAGGACTAGCTAAGTGACATTATCTTTGAGTTCCTTATGTGAATGGATTCTTAATGCTTAGCAAAATAATGAGTTTTAAATAAGAGTGACTAAAACTACTAGAGGTTGTTGATACCTATGGAATTTGATCGATGACTTGTCTGAAATGTGATATTGGTGATGAGACTATCAATGACCTATAATCAATTTATTTTGTTTGGCCTTGCTTATGTGCTAGTGGTATGGGAACCACTCTTGAGGTGATTAAGAGTTAAGTAGAGCCCATAATAAAAATATTGTTAGATAGAAATAAGAATGATTTTGTATATCTTAAATTAGTGTTAGTGATATAAGAGAGATTTGGCTTGACCATGAAGTATTTTTCGTTGAAAAATATTGAGTTAGTGATTGTCAGGACATAAGTTGTAGATGTGGATTTATGCATTAGGAAAAAAATTTGAGAAGATAAATTATTATTGATTAAACCTTATGGCTGAATTATACATTGCATGTCCCACAAAGTTGGTTGATATATGACACTTTAAAAGGATAATAATTTCCATGATAGTGGCAATGTAAAATCAAATGACTTAGTTGCATTCAAAAAAAATGTAAGGTTGATCCTGAATGGGAGAATAAATGAATTATTAAATGGCATGATTGATCTTTCCTTGAGTAATACTTAGTGGATATTTCTTGTTGAGTGGTTAAGTTATGATGATTAGATGTATATTAACAATGTTGTGGAGGATAATGTGTTGTAGGCTCTAATTTTGTGGGACCCGTAAAATGGCATATTTTTACCTCTTTTTAATCCTATTGCTTTTCCTCTCTAGTTTAGATTAGTTATAGTGTGGTTATGATGTAAGCCTATGTTTGGGATGTGGTTCTATTATTTAAAGCATGATTTGTATATTTAGCCTTATTGGGCTAGAGTGGTAGTCTTGAAATCGTAACTTGGGTAGAGTTAACTTGAGTACCTTGTTTCAAGTCGAAGCTGCTATCTTAGTCTTGAATATGGCTTACTTGACATCTAGAATATGAACTAGATACTTTAGCCTAGTTTGGGGCATAGTGTGACTAATTATGAAAATTGAGGATTAGAAGTGGGATCGTCTGACCTACTTAGGCCTAAACTTTTGTTAAGTCTTGTGGACGTAGTTGCGGATGTTAGACATAGATGAGGCTAGTAAACCTTAGAATAAGGTTATTTCATAAATTGGTAACTTGTATGATGTTCCGAGGTTGTGGCTTTTGAGTTATAGTTATGATACTTCTTGTGGAAGCAATAATGGACCTTTAGAGATAGATATTCCTCCTAGATACGCTGTGTGGCCTATAGAGATACTATTTCCTCTTAGACTTAATGATTGGCCTATAGAGATGCTATTTCCTCTTAGATATGCAAATTGAATTAAATAGGTGATATTCCTCGTAGTTATGACGTATGACCTATCGATAGAATAGATCCTACAGACGGTTACATGTCTATCCATATTCTGCCTCCAATATGTGAGATACCTCCTATATGTGAGATGATTAGAGAGATGCTACATCTTATAAATATAATTATCGATATGAGTTTCAGATATGTATATGGGCCTAAGGTCGTGATTATGATGTTGTGACTATTCTAGATAAATTAATAGGACAAAGGATGTGTTATCATAATATTAAATATCCGAGGAGTGTTTATCAGAGTAAAGGATACTATTACAGTTTATGAATACATATATGTTTGTATATACATCTTTCCGTTATGGGACGAAGAAAGATGTGGTATGTTGCTTACGACTTTATTGATTGAATACAGGTGATGGAATACATAGATGTGGTATATTCATGAGTACTATATTGGTAATTTATGTGATTGTAGCTAAAATATGATCTTACGATTGTTCTGCCTAATTAACGGTTAAGTTATGTGGTAACTAGTTGTCCGTTAGGGGACTATAGCATTTGATAGCTAGGAATCTAATGTATTAGTTAATGAATCTTGCTTAGTTAAAACATAGTAGCTAACAATGGTTAATGCATGGCTTATAGTGAGGTCGGTTCTAGCATAGGTGTAGATTAGTTGGTGTTGATGACTAAGCTTGTGATGTTGATTAGTCGATAAATGAGGAGTTGTGTATTAATAAGGTTAGATAATAAGAGATGTTGGTAATAAGAGGTGACTAGTTAATAATTTTGAATAGTTGCTAAATGATTTACTAATGAATAGTTAAGCAAGGATTAGTTGGTGAACAGTGGTTAGATAATGAATGGTGTCAGTTAATAAAAGATGGTTGGATAACAAGTAGTAATGTGTTATCTAGTAATGATTAATGGATATAGGATGATTAGTTGATAATAATGAATGGTGGATAAATGGCGGTGTTGGTCTAGTGATGAACCTTTACTAGATGTTAGATGTGACTATTAAATAAATAGTGGTTAATTTCTATTCCGTGATTAAGGATTTTGTGAAGATAATGTTTAGGCTAATAACAAGAGATTATGTGAAGACTAGCGAACTAGTGATTCTATTATAATAAGTGTTGGTTAGCTAATAGCGAGTAGTTGAGAAGTATTGACTAGATAAATATTCTATAGTGATATGACTATTTTTTATGAGTATTTTAGTGTATGTTATTCGATAATGACTATTATGATGATATGTCGATACCCAACAAGGACGGAGGATACTATTGATGATGTGTTGATATCTGACAAGGCCGAAGGTTGACTACGATGATGATGGTCCTGATGAGGATAGTTATGATGAGTTATGGTAACGTTGGTGTACTATGGATTCATTCCTGCATGCGCACACCTATCACCAGTATGTATCTATATTATCAGCCGGTATAGGACGATTGCATATATATATGGGTGAAGGATATGCCTTGTATTGTTACATACTGATTAAACTTTCTATGTCTAGGGCGGTAGGGGTAAGCATAGGCTCGGCTAGGTATTTGGTTGTCTATAAGTTGAGGACTAACGAGATTGAGTTTGTGAAGGTCCAGTGGAAGAATCTTCCTATAGAGGAGGCTACTTGTGAGACCAAAGAAGACATGTGTAACAAGTATCCACATCATTTTGATGATTCAGGTAATTCTTTAGTTTCCTTTCTTGTCACTTGTTTTCCCATTCGGGGATGAACGGTTGTTTAATTGGTATCTAATGCAAACAACCCGACCCGTCGTTTGTGAAATTTTCTCATCCTTTCAATTATAAATCTTCCTGTAGTTAGTGTACATGAATTATGACTCACGAGATGAGTGGTATCAATTCTTGAGATGTTCAGAAGTAATTTGAGTCATTAGTTGGATTGTTGAGTTTTAATAAATTTAAGCTTGATATTGTTCAAGTTTGATCAAGATGACCCCGAACTAATGTTTTGGTGATTCTAATAGAAGTGGAACATACTTTTTTGTCAACTTACATATTTAATCTATTTCTATGGGATTCTAAATAAATTTTAAGGATCTATGTGAAGTTTCGGGTATATTAGATGATTAATTTTTAATTAGATGAGAGGTCAAATAGAATTTTTTTTCTTATTGTTTTGGACCTATGTATATGAAATAGATTTAAGTGGGAAAGATTTTTAATAAAAGTAAAAGATTATATGATAGCATCAAATAGGGTAGAGTAAGAGGAAAAGAGCAGTTACAATTCTATTTTATCATTCTACTATTTTCTCCCCAAGACTTCGGACGCAAAGGTTAGCGTAATTGCTTTTGCTTATTCCCGGTAAATTAAGTTTTAGTTAATAATCTCTTGCCTATAATGACTTAAGTATGCAGTAGCATGTGGTGGCTAAGATGTTCCCTGTAGAGTTAGGTAATATAATATTTTAATTTTGTTGTGTTTCATATAAAGGTACAATGATTACTTAATCATTGCTTTATAATGTTGACAAAGTAATTACCCTTAAGGAGCATTAGATTTAGTTGTCAGTAACTTTAGGCCTACAACTACTGTTCATATAATTTCTATGAATTGTCCGTGAATTTAAGTTCCATTCCGTATTTTTAATTTTGATATTTTGGACTCCAACTTAGAATGAGATTATTATAGCAATATGGGCGTTATTAAATTCCTACTCTTGTGAAAATTACGTATTTAAACAAATTTTGAACGTTTCAAAAATTTGAGGAATGGCAAGGCACTTGTGGACTAGTGATATTTCAAATTCTTCGAGTGAGGTAGGTTATGGTTTAATTGGAGTTTAGACTTGACTTAATTGTGTGTATGCTCCTAAATTAGATACTTGTTGATTGGTATTTGAACATGCTTGAAAATAATGATGTTTGAATTGTTGATGCGTGTATAAATGATTATTGAAAATTTACTTGATGAAATTGACTCATGACTTAAAGTGTACTTGTAAACTTATTACATTGTGTTGTATGCTTTGAGGTTGTGTAAATATGATATTGATAATACATGTATATGTTGGATCGGGTACCACGTCGGTACTGATATGTATATGTTGGATCGGGTACCACGCCGGTACGGATATGTATATGTTGGATCGGGTACCACACCGGTAAGAATATGTATATATTAGATCGGGTACCACTTCGGTATGGATATGTATATATTGGATCGGGTACCACGCCGGTACAGATATGTATATGTTGGATCAGGTACTATGTCGGTATGGATATGTATATATTGGATCGGGTACCATGCCGGTACGAATATGTATATGTTGGATCAAGTACGACGCCAGTACGGATATGTATATGTTGGATTGGGCACCACACTGGTACGTATACGTATATGTTGGATCGAGTACCACGCCGGTACGAATATGTATATGTTGGATCAGGTACCACACCAATACAGTATATGAACATATATTGTTCCCTGCAAGTCATGACTATTTGGGCAAAAATAAGTCCTATAGAATGTGTGTGCATATTGAGCTGATTCTGTGGATGTTTATAGTATGGTTGATACTCTGTATGGTTATGTGACTTATTTGTGAGCACTGTTTGACCTATTGTTTTTTTATTATTGATTCTTTGAATATTTGTTATGTGACGATTCCTGTCTACTTGTTATTTGATTTATGTTGTGTACATGC
The DNA here is from genome assembly GCA_030864225.1 of Capsicum baccatum var. pendulum. Lineage (NCBI taxonomy): Eukaryota > Viridiplantae > Streptophyta > Magnoliopsida > Solanales > Solanaceae > Capsicum > Capsicum baccatum. Next base: position 99,371,327 of record CM061551.1, read on the forward strand.
TATTAAATTGAGTTGGCCTATGATACCTACCAGTACCTAGTGGTTTCTACTAATGCTACCCTGTACTCTTCTTCTGTTGAGTGTAGAAAGTGTTCTAGAGGCTCAGACATTACCTCACCTCTAGAGTTTGATAGTAGATCTTGATCCAAGGGTGAGCACTCCATCTCTGGGATTCCATGGGTCATCTTATTTATTCTTGTCCATCTTTCGGGCAATGAAACATTCTTTATTTACTTTATTTTTTTATATCACTTTAGACATGATCTTTGTTAGTAGTTCTTGCGATGACTTTCGGGCCTTGAAAATTTTAGTAAGTTGTTTGTTTGACGTCCGTATTAATAATGATTAGTCCTGAATTATTGTTATTATGTTGATTTTATAATAATTTTATCTTAACATTGTCTAAGTGATTGGGTAATGGTTCGGTTTAGATGGTTCTCCCATAGGAAGATTAGTGTGGGTGCCGCTCATGACCATTTGGGTCGTGACAACATCAAAAGATATGATTTTCCAATTTTGGTTCCTCGGGACCTCCACCCTCCACCTCTTTGCTACACATCCCGCTATTATTGCCCAATTAAAACTATTACCAAGTAACCAATCAATTCATTTATCATTTATTAACCAAGGCCATTTAGTGGTGGTATCATTATACCAACCATATTTGCAAGTACTATCCATAGCCAACCACATATAGGTTTAAAAGGACTTTTAAGTGCCCTTCCACTTACCATATTAAACCACTAGGGGGATTCCATGTGCCCCACAAGCATAATCATTTATCAATTTACCTTTCCAAGCCATTTAAACCATGCATAATTCATTTACCAAGTTTTAAAACAAACAATACTTCCATTAAAAGTACTCAATGCAATGAAAACATTATTATAGACATTTTGTCAAACAAATTAGAGGCTTAATATAACCAAAACTAATTTCAATTAGCATTAAGTCATTCTCATGCAATCCAATTATCCAAACCCACCATTAATGCACATAAACATAATTAAAACTATGGGAAAATCATAACCAACCATTTAATATAAAAACTCCCAATTCATATTTGAAAAACAAGATCATACAATCAATGAAGTCATGACAAAAATCATAAAAACCATGCTTCTAGTTAGAATTAACAATGGGGGGAGAGAACATGCCTTAAACCAAGATGATGATGGAAAGAAATCGCCAAGACAAGCCCCAAATTAATCCTCTAGTTGAAACCCTAGCTTCCCTTACCCAAAAACTTGGGTAAGCGATTATGTGAAGACTAGCGAACTAGAGATTCTACTATAATAAGTGTTGGTTGGCTAATAGCGACTAGTTGGAAACTATTGACTAGATAGATATTCTATGGTGGTACGACTATTTTTTATTAGTATTTTAGTGTATGCTATTCGATTATGACTATTATGATGATATGTTGATACCCAACAAGGACGGAGGATACTATTGATGATGTGTTGATATCCAACAAGGCCGAAGGCTGATTACGATGATGATGGTCCTGATGAGGATAGTTATGATGAGTTGTGGTATTGTTGGTGTACTATGCATTCATTCCTGTATGCGCACACCTATCACCAGTATGCATCTATATTTATCAATCGGTATAGGACGATTGCATATATATATGGGTGAAGGATATGCCTTGTATTGTTACATACTGATTAAACTTTCTAAGTCTAGGGCGGTGGGGGTAAGCATAGGCTCGGCTAGGTATTTGGTTGTCTATAAGTTGAGGACTAAGGAGATTGAGTTTGTGAAGGTCCAGTGGAAGAATCGTCCTATAGAGGAGGACACTTGTGAGACCAAAGAAGACATATGTAACAAGTATCCACATCGTTTTGATGATTCAGGTAATTCTTTAGTTTCCTTTCTTGTCACTTGTTTTCCCATAGATGAACGGTTGTTTAATTGGTATCTAATGTAAATGACCCGACCCGTCGTTTGTGAAATTTTCTCATCCTTTCAATTATAGATCTTCCTGTAGTTGATGTACATGAATTATGACTCACGAGATGAGTGGTATCAATTCTTGAGATGTTCAGAAGTAATTTGAGTCATTAGTTGGATTGTTGAGTTTTAATAAATTTAAACTTGATATTGTTCAAGTTTGATAAAGATGACCCCAAACTAGTGTTTTGGTTATTCTAATAGAAGTGGAACATACTTTTTTGTCAACTTACATATTTAATCTATTTTTATGGGATTCTAAATAAATTTCGAGGATCTATGTGAAGTTTCGGGTATATTAGATGATTAATTTTTAATTAGTTGATGGGTCGAATTGAAATTTTTTTCTTATTGTTTTGGACCTATGTATATGAAATAGATTTTAGTGGGAAAGATTTTTAATAAAAGTAAAAGATTATATGATAGCATTAAATAGGGTGGAGTAAGAGGAAAAGAGCAGTTACAATTTTATTTCATCATTCTACTATTTTCTCCCCAAGACTTCAGACGCAAAGGTTAGCGTAATTGCTTTTGTTTATTCCCAGAGATGTTCCTTGTAGATTTAGGTAATATAATATTTTAATTTTGTTGCGTTTCATATAAAGGTACAATGATTACTTAATCATTGCTTTATAATGTTGACAAAGTAATTACCCTTAAGGAGCATTAGATTTAGTTGTCAGTAACTTTAGGCCTACAACTACTGTTCATATAATTTCTATGAATTGTCCGTGAATTTAAGTTCCATTCCGTATTTTTAATTTTGTTATTTTGGACTCCAACTTAGAATGAGATTATTATAGCAATATGGGCGTTATTAAATTCCTACTCTTGTGGGAATTACGTATTTAAACAGATTTTGAACGTTTCAAAAATTTGAGGAATGGCAAGGCACTTGTGGACTAGTGATATTCAAATTCTTCGAGTGAGGTAGGTTATGGTTTAATTGGAGTTTAGACTCGACTTAATTGTGTGTATGCTCCTAAATTAGATACTTGTTGATTGGTATTTGAACATGCTTGAAAATATTGATGTTTGAATTGTTGATGCGTGTATAAATGATTATTGAAAATTTACTTGATGAAATTGACTCATGACTTAAAGTGTACTTGTAAACTTATTACATTGTGTTGTATGCTTTGAGGTTATGTAAATATGATATTGATAATACATGTATATGTTGGATCGGGTACCACGTCAGTACTGATATGTATATGTTGGATCGAGTACCACGCCGGTACGGATATGTATATGTTGGATCGGGTACCACACCGGTAAGAATATGTATATATTAGATCGGGTACCACTTCGGTATGGATATGTATATATTGGATCGGGTACCACGCCGGTACGGATATGTATATGTTGGATCAGGTACTACGCCGGTATGGATATGTATATATTGGATCGGGTACCACGCTGGTACGAATATGTATATGTTGGATCGAGTACGACGCCGGTACGGATATGTATATGTTGTATTGGGCACCACACTGGTACGTATACGTATATGTTGGATCGAGTACCGCGCTGGTACGGATATGTATATGTTGGATCAAGTACCACGCCGATACGGTACATGAACATTTATTGTTCCCTGCTGGTCATGACTATTTGGGCAAAAATAAGTCCTATAGCATGTGTGTGCATATTGAATTGATTCTGTGGATGTTTATAGTATGGTTGATACTCTTTATGGTTATGTGACTTATTTGTGAGCACTGTTTGACTTGTTGTTGTTTTATTATTGATTCCTTGAATATTTTTTATATGACGATTCCTGTCTACTTGTTATTTGATGTATGTTGTGTATATGCTATTAAATTGAGTTGGCCTATGATTCCTACCAGTACATAGTGGTTTGTACTAATACTACCCTATACTCTTCTTTTGTTGAGTGTAGAAAGTGTTCTAGAGGCTCAGACATGACCTCACCTCTAGAGTTTGATAGTAGATCTTGATCCAAGGGTGAGTACTCCGTCTCTGGGCTGCCAAGGGTCATCTTATTTATTCTTGTCCATCTTTCGAGAAATGAAACATTCTTTATTTACTTTATTTTTTTATATCACTTTAGACATGATCTTTGTTAGTAATTCTTGTGATGACTTTCGGGTCTTGGATTTTTAGTAAGTAGTCTGTTTGACTTCCGCATTAATAATGATTAGTCCTGAATTATTGTTATTATGTTGATTTTATAATAATTTTATCTTGACATTGTCTAAGTGATTGGGTAATGGTTCGGTTTAGATGGTTCTCCCACAGGAAGATTAGTGTGGGTGCCGCTCATGACCATTTGGGTCGTGACAACATCAAAAAAATATGATTTTCCAATTTTGGTTCCTCGGGACCTCCACCTTCCATCGCTTTACTACACATCCCGCTATTATTGCCCAATTAAAACTATTACCAAGCAACCAATCAATCCATTTATTTTTTATTAACCAAGGCCATTTAGTGGTGGTATCGTTATACCAACCATACTTGCAAGTACTATCCATAGCCAACCACATATAGGTTTAAAAGGACTTTTAAGTGCCCTTCCATTTACCATATTAAACCACTAGGGGGATTCCATGTACCCCACAAACATAATCATTTATCCATTTACCTTTCCAAGCCATTTAAACCATGCATAATTCATTTACCAAGTTTTAAAACAAACAACACTTCCATTAAAAGTACTCAATGCAATTAAAACATTATTATAGACATTTTGTCAAACAAATTGGAGGCATAATATAACCAAAACTAATTTCAATTACCATCAAGTCATTCTCATGCAATCCACTTATCCAAACCCACCATTAATGCACATAAAACATAATTAAAACTACGGGAAAATCATAACCAACCATTTAATATAAAAACTCCCAATTCATATTTGAAAAACAAGATCATACAATCAATGAAGTCATGAAAAAAACATAAAAATGATGCTTCTAGTTAGAATTAACAATGGTGGGAGAGAACATGCCTTAAACTAAGATGATGATGGAAAGAAATCACCAAGAAAAGCCCCAAATTAATCCTCTAGTTAAAACCCTAGCTTCCCTTACCCAAAAACTTTTGAGAGAATTATAGTGCTTTAGAAAAGTTTCTAAGTGTTAATGAATGGAATAATTGGGTAAATTACCTTTCAAGTAGGTTAGAAGTCGTGGGACCTTATTCGGATAAGTGGAAAAATGTCCAGAATACCCCCACTTAAGTTGCACAAAATTCCGTTCTAGGGGTACGACTGACCCTCACAAGTCATACCCTTCAATATGATTGGTACCCTCCACTCATATCCTAGCCTCAATCTTTCTATCAAACATTATCCATCATACGACTTATCCAACCATGTCGTATCTGAAGCATACGATCCGTACCCTTCATCCGTATCCCTGACAATATAGAATCACAAATAGTTTGAACATTATCCGCCATATGAGTCCTGGATATGACTCGTACCCTGGCTTACAGCTTATAGTGAGCCACTCGTACTCAAATCCAACTTAAGCAACCAAGTTTAAGATTAAGTTAATGAACCAAATGATCCGTACCCATAAATACGACTCGTACCCCTAAGTCATATCCGTTTCAATAACCAAAATTTATCCCACCAACCAATACTGGTCAGTATACGACTGGACCTCACCATCCGTACCCAACATACGGTCGTACCTATAAGTCGTATTGGGTCCAGAGGCCAGCATTCCAGAAAATTTTCTAAGAGTCAAAACCCAGGGTGTTATATCTTAGTCCTTAATCATTGATTTAATTTTCATTAATTATCTCTCTTTTTAAATCTTCATTAACACTTCACTAATTTTCGCTACTTTTAATTTCTCTTCTTATTGTTTTTTCTTAGGAAAAAATGAATATTCTAAATTGCATATTTGAAAATTATAATAAAGATATTTTAAAGCAAGATGAAGGTTTTTTCTTTAGGTGATGATAGAAATTTAAAAAAAAGTGAGGATTCAAAGAAGAAGAAAGGGGGTGAAAGTTTATAGAAGATAAAGGAAGGGGAATAAGGGTCGAAGAAGAGGAGGGAGAGCGTGTGGAGGGGGGGTGATAATGCTCAAAGTACAGCTCTCGTAAGAGTGTAAGCGGTCGTTGTCAAATATAGAACCCAACTGGGTTGGGTGTCGAATCCCACAGGGAATACTTGGTCACTAGGTAAACAACGATTATTAGACTTTTGATGAAAGTTCTGCGAATAAAGGGGGGATTTTGTGTGTGCAAATGATGTAAACAAAATAGTAGAGTAAAACGTAAAATAGAAGAGTAAAATGGAGTACTTGGTAGTTTTTAATCAATGAGAATTGAGAGTTAGGGTTATGTCCACCTTATGAGTTATACGTATCTATTGACTATGAGTTATGCAGAATTCAAACATGCATGCGCTTATAGAGAATCGTATTCTATGGTAAATCCAGGCGTCTTTCGACCATCAAGGACTATTTTACTTTAACTCTTTCGAGCTTAAAGGTATATAATGGTACAAATTCTCCAAGAGGTTAATCCAGTTACGACACTAACTTTTAAACAGGGGTTGGTGCCCTATTTCCTTGACATTCTCTCTTTTCCAGACATGTAACTTTTCTTTCGAACAAGTTAATGCTATACTGGCGTATTCTATATGTTTGCAACCACAAGAATTTATATTAAGATGAAGAGAAAAATGATATAAGTAGCATACGTATCAAGAATTCACAAAATCATAGCAATAGATAGTATCTCATAAGGATTCCATAACCCTAACAGAGAAGTTTAGCTATTCATGAGTGCAACGGAAATCACAATAGACATTATCAGCATACCAAGATAAAAATCTCACGTGAAGTATGTTTTGGTAGGGCTTGTGGCATGAATTCCTTGCAAAATAGCGTTTCTCTTGTTATGAAAATTAAAAGTCGACTAGATGAAGAGAAGGGAAGAAGAATTAATTGAAAGAGAATTGTCTTTAATTGTAATAATGCTTGTTGAAAAGTTCAGCATCATAGGGTTTTTATAACACCCATATCCTATTCCTACTAGGCTACTGCGTACTTATCCTAATCCTACTAGGATACTGCATCCTTATCCTAATCCTACTAAGTTACTGCTGATCCCCCAAGTCTTTAGAAATGCTGTTTTTGCCCAGGACAAGTTCTCCATGCATCACTTTTAGTCCATAGGCTTCCAAAAGCTGTCTTCCTTCTTACGTGAGGTTTCCTTTGGCATCAAACAGTCCATAAAATGCTGAAATCTTCATCATTTATACCTGAAAACTTGCTAATCGTGTTGGTTAGCTCACTTACAGGAAAAAGGACTAAAAGTGCAGGAATTATATATTTTGTCCTTAAAACTTAGCTAAAATATGGGTGAATTAAGGTGCTTTAGGCGTGTAAATACGCCTATCATCAACACCCCACACTTCACGCTTTGTTCGTCCTCGAACAAAATATCATGTCCATGTAAACATCTACTTAGGATTTCACAGTAACAGCACAAACTATTCATCAAGACAGGCACGACAATTATTAACAAAGAGTAGTTTTCTGATCACTACTAGAAACAATTCAACCTCTAACATAGACTCGTGATGATGGTTAATTCGTATCCATAAGTTAAGGCACAAAGAATCATACACGACTACCCAAAAATCATCAACCATGTGTGTCTCACAATATATTACCCATCATTACTCACAAGTATTGTATATATTTCGAAAATGGGTATAAGATTATCCTTTCTCTCACTCTCACAAAGAATTCATATGTTGCAACTGATGACCATAGGCTTGCCCTTAGTGTAATGCTCTATTAATATCAGAATGCTAAGCTTAGGATCAAATAGGTCTTTTTACAGGTTGTAATGTAGGCTAAGGGACGGGTAGGACTATTTTGGCCAGAATTAGTGACTATGTTCCTAAGCGCTTTAATACATCACATTATGCCATTAACACTCTCTTTTAATCAACCCTGCTACCTTTCTTTCATCTATCACCCCTTTTCACCTATTTTGCCATTCAAACATAACTATCTTTTCTATTTCTTTTTCTTTTCTTCTCTTTTTTTTATAACACACCTCTATGATAGCCACTCTTTTTTCATAACAAATTCATGTACCAATACCTTTTAAGGCATCACTCTCACCCAATTTCCTCTTATTTTGTCACATGACATTACAATGATAGCCACTCTTTTTTCATAACAAATTCACGTACCAATACCTTTTAAGGCATCACTCTCACCCAATTTCCTCTTATTTTGTCACATGACTTTACAATTTAAAGCACTTAGGAATTTGGATCAAATTATGGTCTTAAAAAAATGGATTCGGCTTACATATGAGGTTGTCAAAGAAAATGGCTTAAAGGCTCAAAAGGGGGTTATCTAGGATAATGTCCACGGGTAGATAAAAAGAAGGTAAACAATAATAGGCTGCCAAAGAAATGCCTAAATCATCTCCTATACTCACACTCTTTATTTCGCTTTACATACACACCGGACAAGTTCTAGCATCAGCCACAAACACAGAATATATTATATCCTCACACACACAAGGCACATAGTCGACTTTATTGGAAGTAGTATAGACTCTTGACCCAACAGATGAAGGAATTAAACCACACAACTATCACACAATGAGTCACATTTAGAGCCTAAACGTCTCAATAGTAATGATTTTAGCACAAACTCTTGTTATAATACCATGCTGCCTATCAGAACAATTTCATGCAAAGTTAAAAAAAAATTTAAAAATTTAACTACTAACAAACAACACAAACAAACATAAATAAATTGTAAATGCAGATAAAGAAGTATAGCATACAAATACCAGCACCCCGCACTTAGATGGGACACACTGCCCTCAGTGGAAAATAAATAAGAAGAACCTGGTTAGTCGGACTCCTCCTCTATGTCTGGGGTCATACCCCCTGCATCAGAATCATCATCAAAGTCGTCGTCATCAGAGTACTCCTCCACATCAGAGTCTGGCATTCGGCGGTCATCATCGGTTGGCAAATCGTCATCAAGAGGTTCCTCAAAATATACACCTACTCCACACATAGCCCTCGCATGCTCATTCATTGGGTAGTCATAATCCAACTGCTGGAGCTCTGCAGCAGTTGGAACACGACCCCCGCTCATCATGGTGAACCTCGTCATGCCATATAAATGGCGGAAGAAGCTTTCGTCGCGAGCATGTCTTTCTGCAGTGGTAAGGTTGACTCTATGCATAGATTCAGCATCTTTAACCTTTGTAAGGTCAACCTTCTTTGGGTTGTGTGGAAGCTTATGATCTGCAGGTTCCTCTTCGATGTCCTCCTTCCTCAATATTACAGTCAACAGATTGCCAAAATTGAAGTGGGACCTCTTGTGCAGCCTAGCCTTACACATTGAAGACCAAATAATCACCCCAATGTTGATGGGGACGTTCGTCATCAATGCTTACACCAAGCACACTCTATCTCATGTAATCTTTGTGTACTGAGTCCCTGGAATCAAGCAAGAGTTGACTATCCGTAGCCATATTCATGCTTTCTGTTCAAGGAAGCATATGGGAAGGTGTTGTGCCAACCGGTGTCCTTGTGTCTACTCCAACATGCCATAGATCTTGTTCCGCACAATGTGTGTCTAATGGCCCTGTACGGAGGTCTGTTATACAGCTCCTTGAGTGGTGATGGATCAACAAATGGCAAACCTAGAAAGGAGTTGAAGAACTCCGCATTTAGTTGCAGAACTTGGCCCCGAATCTTTACTTCACTCCCTGTAGTTTTTGGTGACCAGTTGGCATAGAATTCTTGTGTTAAATCGAGATTGCACTCTCCCATATCTCGGAAGATGAAATCAAGATGTAACGCCATTGTCTTGGCCAACATACGGGGTTCTTTCTTTGCTAGGCTCTCCTTGTGTATCAACTCCACATGAACATATTTTTTCTCTATATTGTTCCTATACCACTCCTTTCCTTCCTCCTCTAGGACTTATTTTATTCCAAACATGCGGCGAGGTATTTGCAGCGAGGAGGATTCTCCTTGCTCTTTTCGTCCCCTTTTCTGGCCTTTTTGTGAAGTGGTTGCTTTTTCTTTTCCTTGTCTTGCTTTTGGTGCCATTGTACCTGAGATTAAAATAATAGTCATGTTAGCTTTATCTCGGTGGATACAATCAACAAACAAGCAGTAGTAGCACCACCCCACACTTAATTTATTGGCACAAACTAGTAAAGTGAACGATGTCGATTACTCAGACTTCATCGATATACGTTTAGGTGTTATGTTACAACAATATAATCAGTGCATTCATACTTTTCTTGTCATCTTAACTATCCTTTTTGATTCTATTTCATGAAATCTTGGCAATACTTTCATGTTTGGATTGATGTATCTTTTGAGCAAGACTACTACATAGAGATTGAATCAAGTTATAGCATTTAGAAATAATCACAACATCGTATGTTTGTAGTCAACCATGCTTCTCATCTCGATGAACAAGTCATTCCAATATGTAAGCTTTCTAGTTACAAGATTATGCAATTTCCTTGGCCATGTCAATTCCGTAAAAGTATGACAGTGTATAAAAATTAAATACAAGTTGGAAACAATTCAAGAGTATCCTTACGTATTCTTTCACTCACTTAGTTGTATCACAACAAAGCAACCACATTCAAATCATCAACACTACTTCAAGATTTAACAACTTATTATAGGTGTAGTAGTGTAGTACTTACGGAATGTAAAAGAAGAACAAAGAAGTACTTACTTGGTTGATGGCTGATGATAGGCGAATTTACACGCCTATATCAATATATTTTGCCCATATTTTAGCCTAGTTTTGAGAACAAATTATATATTTCATGCACTTTTAGTCCTTTTCCTGTAAATGAGCTAACGAACATGATTAGGAAAGTTTCAGGTATAAATGATGCAAAATACAGCATTTTATGGCTTACTTGACGCAAAAGAAAGCTCACAAAGGAAGAGAAGGAAGTCTACACGCCTAAGGACCAAAACTGCTGCATGGAAAATTTGTCCCGGGCTAAAACAGCATTTCTGAAGACTTTGGGGACTTACAGATACAAAGCTGGATTTTGACAATGATCCATTAACCTAGTACAATTGGGTTATGTATTTCATTAGTTTATTTGGATTAGGAGAATGTTACATTAACCTAGTACAAATGGGTTAAGTATTTCCTTAGTTTAGTAGGATTTGGTTATTTATTTCATTAGCATAGTAGGAGTAGGATAGGAGTATTATAAATACCCTATCATGCTAGAGATTTTTAATTAAGTCCTCCCTTAGTGGAGAGGCAAGTCCTCCCTTAGTGGAGAGACACATTCTACTTCTCAATTACAACTCTTCTAATCTTTCCATTAATTCTATTCTTAAATTCCATAACAAGAGAATCGTTACTTGCTAAGGAATCACGCCACACGCCTATCACCTAATCCACACGCCATTACTCAACAATAACAATGCAAATCGTGATCTCCTTCGCACTCATGGGTAACTAAACTTCTCTGGTGGGGTTATGGAAGCCGAATGAGATACTATCTATTGCTGTGAGTTTGTGAGTTCGAGACACGTATATTGCTTATATCATTATTCTCTTCATCTTAATGCAAATTCTTGTGGCTGCAGACACATAGAATAACGCCAGTCTAACATTTAACTTGTTCGAGAGAAAGGTTATTTGTCTGGAAAAGAGATAATGTCAAGGTAGTAGGACACCCTTTCCTATTAAAAAGCTAGTGCAGTAACTGGACTAACCTCTTGGAGAATTCGTACCGTTAGACATGCTTTAAGCTCGAGAGAGTTAAAGTGAAATAGTCCTTGTTCAGGTCGAGAGACGCTTGGATTTACCATAGACTACAATTCTCTATAAGCAATTGCATGTCAAGACTCTACACACTCATAGACGATAGAGACGTATACCTCAGAAGGTGGACATAACCCCAACGCTTCAATTCTCATTGTTTACAACTTACGTAACAATCTTTCTCTCTTTACTTTGCTATTTTCAGCTTTTACTTTATTGTTTTTGTTACACATTACAATCCCCCCTTTTACGAGACTTGCACCAAAAGTTTAGTAATTTTGCTTACTTGTTGGCCAAGCTATTCCCTGTGGGATCGACACCCAACCCAGGTTGGGTTCTATATTTGCGAATATTGATAACCGTAGGCGAGCAACAAATCCTGACGATGAGGATCTAGGCGATGAAGAGCTACTAAACCCACGGCATACTGCTGAGATGGCGGAACCCATGCAGAGGAGAGATCGTCAAGCGCGATTGAGACCTGATCGTCGTACTGTGCAAATTCCTTTTGATGATGATGATGACGATTTGGATGAAGCTGGTGCCACAGGAGCCATTGTTCTGCCACCCTTGGCACCTGGAGCAAAGTTCAATATCACTAGCTCCATGATTCAGCTTTTGCAACTCAAGGGATTATTTGGTGGACTAGCAGGCGATGATCCGAATATGCATCTGATCAACTTTATTTCTACATGCAAGTCATTCGACAATCCTGGCATTGGACAGAATGCAATTTGACTACGCTTATTTCCATTGTCTCTGTCTGGGGAGGCAACTCTATGGTTGAATGGGCTGACTCCTGATTCGATTACTAATTGGAGGGAATTGAAAGACGCTTTCCTAGAAAGATTCTTTCCGCCATCCAAAAGAGCACAGTTGAGAGATGAGATCACCAATTTTCGACAGCTTCCAACTGAAGCCCTCCACGTTACATGGGAGAGGTTCAAGACGAAGCTAATGCAGTGCCCAAACCATCATATGACCAATGTCCACTTGATGGAGATATTATACAGAGCTTTGAATTTGGGGACTAAGCCAGTGGTTGATAATGCGGCTGGAGGATCATTTATGGACCTCACCTTTGTTCAGGCAAGCAATATGCTAGACCGGATGACAAAACAAAGTAGAGCTTGGCATACCAAGGATTCTGAGGTAGCAAGCCCCACTTTATCTATTGGCATGTCTGCAGACCAAAGAAGAAGAGAAGAAGAACGTGAGAAATACATGGCGCACATGAAAACACAATTGGATCTTCTGACAAAGCACTTATTATCAGGGAAGACCGAAAAAGTAAAAGTTGTAGCGCTAAAAGGAAGAGACGAATCTGATTCTGAAGAGGAGGCCAACTACTTGAACAATCAGGGGGGTTTCCGTGGGAATGCCCAAGGAAACCAAGGTCGGAACTATTATGATAAATCTGGAAGCAAAAACCAAGGTAGTTGGAAGAAAAATAATGAAAAGAGTGGTTTGTACGTTCCCCCTGGTAGACGTGATACCACCACATCTAATTCTGGGAGTATGGAAGACATGATGGCTAAGTTATTGAAAGGAGTGGAAGCAACGAGCGCAGGAGTTAAGGAGGTGATTGATGATTTGTCCTTCATGAAGCAACTAGTTGATTCTCATTCCACTTCTATCAGGCAAATAGAGCAGCAATTGAGCCAACTTTCAGCAGCATTCAATCAAAGAAAGGCTGGCACCTTACCAAGCGATACTGTGCAAAACCCAAAGAATGATGGGTCATGCATGGCCATCACTACCAGAAGTGGTAAGGTGATGGAAACTTCAGTAAAAGGCAAGCAAGTGGTTGACGAAGTTGCGGACATGGACATTACACCTAGTGACGTTACAAAAGGAGAAGAAGCCGCAACAACTACTCCCAACGTCAGGGACGTTTCACCTAGTGACGTGCAGCCTGAAAAAGTAGAAAAACAGAAGCAAGAGGAGAAAAAAACCGTGGAGAGAACACTTCCATACCCACCACCACCTTTTCCCCAAAGATTGAAGAAGGTGGCGGATGACACAAAGTTCAGCAAATTCATGAATATATTAAAGCAGCTCACCATTAATGTTCCATTGGTGGAGGCACTTGAACAAATGCCTAGGTATGCGAAATTTATGAAGGATCTCTTGACAAAGAAGCGGGCAACAAGTTATGACTTGGCGGATAATGTTCATCATTGTAGTGCAATCGCTACAAGATCGCTAGTTCAAAAGAAGGCAGATCCTGGAGCTTTCACTATTCCTTGCACAATTGGATCGTTGGATTTTGCTAAGGCATTGTGCGATTTGGGAGCTAGCATCAATTTGATGCCACTATCTATCTACAGAAAGTTGGGGTTGGGAGACCCTACACCAACCAATATGAGGCTCGTAATGGCTGATAGGTCGGTAAAACGACCTGTGGGTATCCTGAATGATGTGTTGGTGAAGGTTTCTTCATTCATCTTTCCTGCAGACTTCGTTATTCTGGATTGTAAGGAGGATTTTGAAGTTCCCATCATCTTGGGACGTCCCTTCCTTGCAACTGGAAGTGTGCTTATTGACATGAAAGATAATGAGCTTTTGTTTCGAATTAATGACGAAGTGGTACGGTTTGATATATGTAAAATAATGAAGTCCTCCCTTAGTGGAGAGGCAAGTCCTCCCTTAGTGGAGAGGCAAGTCCTCCCTTAGTGGAGAGACACATTCTACTTCTCAATTACAACTCTTCTAATCTTTCCATTAATTCTATTCTTAAATTCCATAACAAGAGAATCGTTACTTGCTAAGCAATCACGCCACACGCCTATCACCTAATCCACACGCCATTACTCAACAATAACAATGCAAATCGTGATCTCCTTCGCACTCATGGGTAACTAAACTTCTCTGGTGGGGTTATGGAAGCCGAATGAGATACTATCTATTGCTGTGAGTTTGTGAGTTCGAGACACGTATATTGCTTATATCATTATTCTCTTCATCTTAATGCAAATTCTTGTGGCTGCAGACGCATAGAATAACGCCAGTATAACATTTAACTTGTTCGAGAGAAAGGTTATTTGTCTGGAAAAGAGATAATGTCAAGGTAGTAGGACACCCTTTCCTATTAAAAAGCTAGTGCCGTAACTGGACTAACCTCTTGGAGAATTCGTACCGTTAGACACGCTTTAAGCTCGAGAGAGTTAAAGTGAAATAGTCCTTGTTCAGGTCGAGAGACGCTTGGATTTACCATCGACTACAATTCTCTATAAGCAATTGCATGTCAAGACTCTACACACTCATAGCCGATAGACACGTATACCTCAGAAGGTGGACATAACCCCAACGCTTCAATTCTCATTGTTTACAACTTACGTAACAATCTTTCTCTCTTTACTTTGCTATTTTCAGCTTTTACTTTATTGTTTTCGTTACACATTACAATTCCCCCTTTTACGAGACTTGCACCAAAAGTTTAGTAATTTTGCTTACTTGTTGGCCAAGCTATTCCCTGTGGGATCGATACCCAACCCAGGTTGGGTTCTATATTTTCTAACGACCGCTTTACACTCCTACGAGAGCTGTAGATTGAGCGTTATCAAAAATTGGCGCCGTTGCCGGGTAATACGAGTGTCAATCAAGTTCGTGATAATTACTAGACCCTTTGGTCAAAGATTCTCATGCTTTTACTTTTAGTTGTTGTTTTTGTTTCTTTTTAGGTTTGTTCAGTACATCAATGGATGCACAACGTGAAATTGAAAGGATGGCTGCTCAAGTGCATCAACAGAATATTGATAACTGTAGGCGAGCAACAAATCCTGACGATGAGGATCTGGGCGATGAAGAGCTATTAAACCTACAGCATACTGCTGAGATGGCGATACCAGCAAACAGAAGAGATCGTCAAGCAAGATATAGGCCTGAACGCCGAACAATACCAATGCTGTTCGATGATGATGAAGATGATCTTGACGAAGCTGGTGCCACAGGAGCTATTATTCTTCCTCCCTTAGCACCTGGTGCAAAGTTCAATATCACTAGCACCATGATTCAGCTTTTGCATCACAAGGGATTATTTGGTGTAATAGCAAGCGATGATCCGAATATGCATCTGATCAACTTTATTTCTACATGCAAGTCATTCGACAATCCTGGAGTTGGACAGAATGCAATTCGACTACGCTTATTTCCATTGTCTCTGTCTGGGGAGGCAACTCTATGGTTGAATGGGCTGACTCCTGATTCTATTACTAATTGGAGGCAATTGAAAGACGCTTTCCTAGAAAGATTCTTTTCGCCATCCAAAAGAGCACAGTTGAGAGATGAGATCACAAATTTTCGGCAGCTTCCAACTGAAGCCCTCCACGAAACATGGGAGAGGTTCAAGACGAAGCTCATGCGGTGCCCAAATCACCATATGACCAATGACCACTTGATGGAGATATTATACAGAGCTTTGAATTCGGTGACTAAGCCAGTGGTTGATAATGCGGCTGGAGGATCATTTATGGACCTCACCTTTGTTCAGGCAAGCAATATGCTAGACCGGATGACAAAACAAAGTAGAGCTTGGCATACCAAGGATTCTGAGGTAGCAAGCCCCACTTTATCTATTGGCATGTCTGCAGACCAAAGAAGAAGAGAAGAAGAACGTGAGCAAGACATGGCGCAAATGAAAACACAATTGGATCTTCTGACAAAGCACTTATTATCAGGGAAGACCGAAAAAGTGAAAGCTGTAGCGCTAAAAGGAAGAGACGAATCTGATTCTGAAGAGGAGGCCAACTACTTGAACAATCAGGGGGGTTTCCGTGGGAATGCCCAAGGAAACCAAGGTCGGAACTATTATGATAAATCTGGAAGCAAAGACCAAGGTAGTTGGAAGAAAAATAATGAAAAGAGTGGTTTGTACGTTCCCCCTGGTAGACGTGATACCACCACATCTAATTCTGGGAGTATGGAAAACATGATGGCTAAGTTATTGAAAGGAGTGGAAGCAACGAGCGCAGGATTTAAGGAGGTGATTGATGATTTGTCCTCCATGAAGCAACTAGTTGATTCTCATTCCACTTCTATCAGGCAAATAGAGCAGCAATTGAGCCAACTTTCAGCAGCATTCAATCAAAGAAAGGCTGGCACCTTACCAAGCGATACTGTGCAAAACCCAAAGAATGATGGGTCATGCATGGCCATCACTACCAGAAGTGGTAAGGTGCTGGAAACTTCAGCAAAAGGCAAGCAAGTGGTTGACGAAGTTGCGGACATGGACATTACACCTAGTGACGTTACAAAAGGAGAAGAAGCCGCAATAACTACTCCCAACGTTAGGGACGTTTCACCTAGTGACGTGCAGCCTGAAAAAGTGGAAAAACAGAAGCAAGAGGAGAAAAAAACCGTGGAGAGAACACTTCCATACCCACCACCACCTTTTCCCCAAAGATTGAAGAAGGTGGCGGATGACACAAAGTTCAGCAAATTCATGAATATGTTAAAGCAGCTCACCATTAATGTTCCATTGGTGGAGGCACTTGAACAAATGCCTGGGTATGCGAAATTTATGAAGGATCTCTTGACAAAGAAGCGGGCAGCAAGTTATGACTTGACGGATAATGTTCATCATTGTAGTGCAATCGCTACAAGATCGCTAGTTCAAAAGAAGGCAGATCCTGGAGCTTTCACTATTCCTTGCACAATTGGATCGTTGGATTTTGCTAAGGCATTGTGCGATTTGGGAGCTAGCATCAATTTGATGCCACTATCTATCTACAGAAAGTTGGGGTTGGGAGACCCTACACCAACCAATATGAGGCTCGTGATGGCTGATAGGTCGGTAAAACGACCTGTGGGTATCTTGAATGATGTGTTGGTGAAGGTTTCTTCATTCATCTTTCCTGCAGACTTCGTTATTCTGGATTGTAAGGAGGATTCTGAAGTTCCCATCATCTTGGGACGTCCCTTCCTTGCAACTGGAAGTGTGCTTATTGACATGAAGGATAATGAGCTTTTGTTTCGAATTAATGACGAAGTGGTACGGTTTGATATATGCAAAACAATGAAGTATCCCAGCGATATAAATGAGTTATATGTTCATCATGAGGATACGAAAGAATTATCTATAGAGAAACAGCCTACTGTTGAGCCATTGTCTGTTGTGCCACTGAAAGTTGAGCATAAAGATAATGAAGGTTATGAAGAACTTATGACTGCTCTAACAGAAATAGAGCCTTATACTCCTAAGAAACCAGATTGTGATCTCAAGAATCAACCAAAAGCGAAGACTCCCTTTGACGAGCCACCAATGCTAGAATCGCAAGAGCTTCCCGATTATCTAAGGTATGTGTTCTTGGAAAGTAGAAGTATACTTCCGGAGAGTACAGATGATTTAAGTGAACAGCACGTAGAAGCTCTCATCTCTGCTCTGAAGAGATACAAGAGAGCTATGGGTTGGCCTATTGATGATATAATTGGAGATTCTCCGGGAAAATGTAAGAGCCATCTTGAAAAAGATTGCATGCCCACAGGTAAGCCTCATTGTCGTCTAAATCCTTTCAAAAAACGATCCACCATTTATCTCGATGAAGTCTGAGTACTCGAGGTAACTATGTCGAGCCACGACAATAAATAAGGCGCTAGAGTTTGGATTGTTGATACAAAATCATGTGAGTGAACATGTACGTAGGAAAATCTTGACTTGTTTCCGACTTGAAATTGGTTTTAATAGCATTGTTATACTATTTGTGGAATTACTATGGCTATGAATAGTGCTTAAGATTGTTGTTTGGATACTTACATGTTAGACTATCCCGGCCATCGGGATAAGACTTATAGTGCCTACCGACATAAGAGGTTGTGATTGTTGTAAGAATAACTATTCCATGTGGTAACCCCTATGTAGTAGTGTTGCTATATCTACCATGAAAGTAGTCCAATGGCTGCAAGTAAGTGATGCATTGCTGATTTTCTTGTCGGAATACAATCCTAAAACGTATGTCGACGAAATCTGAGTAATCGACCACTTTCGCTTCACTGATTTGTGTTAACAAAACTAAGTGTGGAGTGGTACCCCTACTGCTTATGTATAGATTGTATCCATTGAGATTGTGCTACCATTAACACTATTTCAAGTCTCAGGTACAATGGCACCTAAAGAGAGACAAAGCAAGGAGAAGGTTACCACTTCCCAAAAGGGCAAGAAAAGAGGCTGCAAGGAGCAAGGAGAACCCTCCCCGCTGCAAACACCTTGACTCACGCTTGGAATTAAGTGGGATACTTATGAGGAAATTCTAAGGATGACGACTCTGATGATGATTCCAATGCAAGGGGTATGACCCCAGACATAGAGGATAAGTCCGACCAACCAGGTTCCTCGTATTTATTTTCCACTGAGGACAGTGTTCCGACTAAGTGTGGGCTGGTGGTATTGCATGCTATACTTCTCTATTCGCATCTATGTTTGTTTGATTTTGTTTCATTTTTGTTTCATTTTGTTTCGTTTTGTTTTTTTAGTAGTTAAAATTTTTTTTAGCTTCGCATGAAATAATTCTAATAGGCAGCATGAGATTATAACAAGAGTATGTGCTACAATTATGACTATTGAGACATTTAGGCTCTAGTTGTGACTCATTATGTGATATTGAGTGGTTCAATTCTTTCACTTGTTGGGTCGAGAGTCTATATTACTTCCAATCAAGTCAACCATGTGCCTTGTGTGTGTGAGGTAACAGTATATTCTATGTTTGTGGCTGATGCTAGAACTTGCCTGGTATGTATGCAAAGCAAAAATAAGGAGTGTAAGTTTAGGAGATGATTTAGGCATTTCTTTGGCAACCTATACATGTTTACCTTTGTTTTACCTACCCATGGACATCATCCTAGTTAAACCCTTTTGAGCCTTTAGCCTATTTCTTTGACAACCTTGTATGTAAGCCTAATCCATTTTTTTTCAAGACCGTAATTTGATCCAAATTCCTAAGTGCTTTAAAGTGAAAAAGTCATGTGACAACATAAGAGGAAATTGGGTGAGTATGATGCTTTAAATTGTAATGGTGCTTGAATGTGTTATGAAAAAGAAAGTGCTATCATAAGAGGTATGTTGTGAAAAGAAAAAGGAAAAGAAAGCTGAAAAGTGAGTTGTGCTTAAAATTGAAAAACAAAAGATGAGAACAAGGGTGGAAGAATAAAATAAAGAAAGGTTGAAAGAAAAAAGTGTCAATGATACAATGTGATGTATTAAAGTGCTTAGGAACTTAGTCACTATTTCTGGCCAAAATAGCTGATCCTACCCGTCCCTTAGCCTACATTACAACCATCAAAAGACCTACTTGATCCTAAGCTTAGCATTCTGACATTTAGTAGAGTACTAAATTAAGGGCAAGCCTATGGTCATCAGTTGCAACATATGAATTCTTTGTGATTGAATCTTTTGAGCAAGACTACTACATAGAGATTGAATCAAGTTATAGCATTTAGAAATAATCACAACATCGTATGTTTGTAGTCAACCATGCTTCTCATCTCGATGAACAAGTCATTCCAATATGTAAGCTTTCTAGTTACAAGATTATGCAATTTCCTTGGCCATGTCAATTCCGTAAAAGTATGACAGTGTATAAAAATTAAATACAAGTTGGAAACAATTCAAGAGTATCCTTACGTATTCTTTCACTCACTTAGTTGTATCACAACAAAGCAACCACATTCAAATCATCAACACTACTTCAAGATTTAACAACTTATTATAGGTGTAGTAGTGTAGTACTTACGGAATGTAAAAGAAGAACAAAGAAGTACTTACTTGGTTGATGGCTGATGATAGGCGAATTTACATGCCTATATCAATATATTTTGCCTATATTTTAGCCTAGTTTTGAGAACAAATTATATATTTCATGCACTTTTAGTCCTTTTTCCTGTAAATGAGCTAACGAACATGATTAGGAAAGTTTCAGGTATAAATGATGCAAAATACAGCATTTTATGGCTTACTTGACGCAAAAGAAAGCTCACAAAGGAAGGGAAGGAAGTCTACACGCCTAAGGACCAAAACTGCTGCATGGAAAATCTGTCCCAGGATAAAACAGCATTTCTGAAGACTTTGGGGACTTACAGATACAAAGCTGGATTTTGACAATGATCCATTAACCTAGTACAATTGGGTTATGTATTTCATTAGTTTATTTGGATTAGTAGAATGTTACATTAACCTAGTACAAATGGGTTAAGTATTTCCTTAGTTTAGTAGGATTTGGTTATTTATTTCATTAGCATAGTAGGAGTAGGATAGGAGTATTATAAATACCCTATCATGCTAGAGATTTTTAATTAAGTCCTCCCTTAGTGGAGAGGCAAGTCCTCCCTTAGTGGAGAGGCAAGTCCTCCCTTAGTGGAGAGACACATTCTACTTCTCAATTACAACTCTTCTAATCTTTCCATTAATTCTATTCTTAAATTCCACAACAAGAGAATCGTTACTTGCTAAGGAATCACGCCACATGCCTATCACCTAATCCACACGCCATTACTCAACAATAACAATGCAAATCGTGATCTCCTTCGCACTCATGGGTAACTAAACTTCTCTGGTGGGGTTATGGAAGCCGAATGAGATACTATCTATTGTTGTGAGTTTGTGAGTTCGAGACACGTATATTGCTTATATCATTATTCTCTTCATCTTAATGCAAATTCTTGTGGCTGCAGACGCATAGAATAACGCCAGTCTAACATTTAACTTGTTCGAGAGAAAGGTTATTTGTCTGGAAAAGAGATAATGTCAAGGTAGTAGGACACCCTTTCCTATTAAAAAGCTAGTGCCGTAACTGGACTAACCTCTTGGAGAATTCGTACCGTTAGACACGCTTTAAGCTCGAGAGAGTTAAAGTGAAATAGTCCTTGTTCAGGTCGAGAGACGCTTGGATTTACCATCGACTACAATTTTCTATAAGCAATTGCATGTCAAGACTCTACACACTCATAGCCGATAGACACGTATACCTCAGAAGGTGGACATAACCCCAACGCTATAATTCTCATTGTTTACAACTTACGTAACAATCTTTCTCTCTTTACTTTGCTATTTTTAGCTTTTACTTTATTGTTTTCGTTACACATTACAATCCCCCCTTTTACGAGACTTGCACCAAAAGTTTAGTAATTTTGCTTACTTGTTGGCCAAGCTATTCCCTGTGGGATCGACACCCAACCCAGGTTGGGTTCTATATTTGCTAACGACCGCTTTACACTCCCATGAGAGCTGTAGATTGAGCGTTATCAATGGCCTCGGAAGATGTTCTTGCAAAGTTAAAAGAGCAAAAGGAAAATTTTTGAGAGAATTTGGAGAGGTAGGCGGCGCTTAGGTATGGTTTGCAATGCATTTTTGTTCTAAGACTAAGGTTCTATTTATAGGACAAGCTTGGGTTGGGTTTTGACCCATTTGAAATCGGATTTGGAGACCAAAAGTTACCATAGGCGGCGCCTAATGCTTTGCCTATGCTTGGCATAGGCGGCGCCTTTTGCAAAGTATTGCTGAGCATAGGCGGTGCCTATGCTATGGCATTGTTGGGCATAGGCGGCGCCTATGCCATGGCATACTAGATTCAGAGACAAAAGGCTTTTGCATAGGCGGCGCCTATGCTATGGCATTGTTGAGCATAGGCGGCGCCTATGCCATGGCATTGTAGAATCCGAGAGCTTAGGCCATAGCATAGGCCTTGCCTTGTTCTTTGCCTATATTTTTATAGGCAATGCCTAACCCATAGCCTTTTGCTTCTTCATTCCTAACTTACCACCTTCAACAAATAATACTTCCAAATCAAAATTTGAAACCAATATCCTCCTTTAAACCTCTTGTACCTACACTTACTCAAAAGCAACAAAAACTATTAGAACGATGGGTTGCCTCCCATCAAGTGCCTTAGTTTTGGACGTGGCTCGACAAAATCCTAGAAAAACAAAAATAACAAAAACAATTAAAAACGATGGGTTGTCTCCCATCAAGCGCTTGATTTATTGTCGCGGCACGACATAGTTACCTCGAGTACTTAGACTTCGTCGAGATAAATGGTGGCCATGCATTTTGTCGAGTCAAGAGGACCGATGTATGGTTTCACTCGTTGGCCATTTACCTTAAAGACAACACCATTATTGTCTTCTAACTCAACTACTCCTGACGAGTAGACTTGGCTAATTTTGTACGGGCCAGACCATTTGGACCTTAACTTACCTGGGAATAGATTCAGTCTGGAATTGAAAAGAAGTACCATATCACCCTTTTGAAAGTTTCATTGAATAATCCACTGATCATGATACTTTTTCATCCGTTCCTTGTAGAGGTCTGATCTTTCATACGCATATAGACGGAATTCATCTATCTCGTTCAGCTGCTCCAATCTCAGATTCATAGCATCATCCCACTTCAAATTCAGTCGCTTCAACGCCCACAATGCTTTATGCTCGAGCTCAATAGGCAAGTGACAGGCCTTCCCATAAACTAGTTGGTATGGGGACATGCCAATTGGCGTTTTAAATGTAGTCCTATAATCCCATAGTGCATCGTCCAGCTTCCTAGACCAATCTTTCCTATTAGCGTTTACAGTCTTCGCAAGGATCAGCTTGATCTCTCGATTAGAAACCTCTACCTGTCCACTAGTTTGAGGGTGATAAGGCGTGGCTACCTTGTGTTGCTTGACCCCATATTTCACCAACACGAATTTGAACAGCTTATTGCAAAAGTGTGATCCTCCATCGCTTATGATGGTACGTCGTAACCCAAAACGAGAGAAGATATTTCTCTTTAAGAATGCTACAACATGCTTTCCTTCATTATCGGCCAGCGCTACTACTTCAACCCATTTGGATACATAGTCGACAGCAACTAGGATGTATTTCATCCCAAATGAATTTACAAATGGGCCCATGAAATCAATACCCCACACATCAAACAGCTCTACTTCAAGAATTTTTTACATGGGCATCTCATGGTGCTTCGAAATCGTACCTTGTCTCTGACATTGGTCACATCTTTTCACAAATTCGTAGGCATCTCTAAATATCAAAGGCCAATAATAGCCACTTTGCAATACCTTCCTTGTTGTCCTACCACCTGCATGGTGTCCCCCAACTTGGGAAGCATGACTCGCTTCCAAGATACTTGGCACCTCCACATGAGACATGCAGCGTCTGATCACACCATCCGCACATCGTCTAAACAAATATGACTCATCCCAGTAGTAGTGTCTCACATCATGCATGAACTTCCTCTTTTGATGAAATGATAGATTTGCAGGCATCACATTACTTACCACGAAGTTCGCAAAGTCTGCATACCATGGTAACTCTTCCATCATCGTGGCTAAGATCTCTTCATCAGGGAATGCATCATCAATCTCAAGATCAGGCTGCGCTATATGCTCGTTCTCGAGTCTAGATAGATGATCAGCCACTTGGTTTTTGTAACCTCTTCTAACTTTTACCTCAAAATCAAATTCTTGCAGCAACAATACCCATCGAATTAGCCTTGGTTTCGCATCTTTCTTTGCCATCAAATATCTCATAGTTGCATAGTCTGTATGAACTACCACTTTGGTTCCCAACAGATAAGCACAGAACTTTTCAAAAGCATACACAACCGCTAAAAGCTCTTGTTCCATGACAGTATAGTTCTTCTGGGCTCCGTTCAAGACTTTGCTCGCATAGTAGATTGGATGGAATAACTTTTCTCTTCTCTGGCCAAGTACAGCACCCAAAGCTACCCCGCTAGCATCACACATGACCTCAAATGGTAGAGACCAATTGGGCGCTACAATGATAGGGGCTTCAATTAGCTTCCCTTTGAGGCATTCAAATGCCTTCAAGCACTCTTCACTGAAGTCGAACTTTGCATCCTTCTCCAAGAGCTTGCATAATGGACTAGCAATCTTGGAAAAGTCTTTAATGAACCTTCGGTAGAAACCTTCATGCCTGAGGAAACTACGAACTCCTTTGACCGAAATTAGGGGTGGTAGTTTCTCGATGACTTCGATTTTAGCTCGATCCACCTCAATTCCTCTTTCGGGGATTTTATGCCCAAGAACAATACCTTATTTCACCATAAAGTGGCACTTCTCCAAGTTTAGCACCAGGTTGAATTCAACGCATCTCTGCAACGCCATACTTAGATTTGCCAAACATGATTCAAACGACTCACCCACAACTGAAAATCGTCCATGAATACCTCCAGAGTGTCTTCCACCATATCAAAAACAAATGGATATCATACAGCGTTAAAAAGTGGCGGGTGCATTACATAGCCCAAATGGCATATGTTTGAAGGTAAACGTACCATATGGGCATGTAAACGTTGTCTTTTCTTGATCCTCGGGAGCAATACAAATCTGATTATAGCCGGAATACCCATCTAGGAAACAAAACCATCCTTTCCCTGCTAATCTATCGAGCATTTGGTCTATAAATGGCATTGGAAAGTGATCTTTAAGTGTCCACGAATTCAGCTTCCGGTAGTCCATGCATACTCTCCACCCTGTGACAGGTCTGAGTGGAATTAACTCATTCTTTTCATTCGCAACTACCGTCATGCCACCTTTCTTGGGTACACATTGTACCGGACTTACCCATTTACTGTCGAAGATTGGATACACAACCCCTGCATCTAACCACTTAATAATTTCTTTCTTCACCACCTCTTGCATAGGTGGATTTAGACTCCTTTGATGCTCAATAGTGGGTATGCAATTTTCTTCAAGCTGAATCTTGTATGTACAAATCCCAGGCGGAATACCAATGATATCAGTGATGGTCCAACCGATGGCTCTCATGTACTTCCGTAGAACCACGATGAGAGCTACAACTTGCTGCTCACCCAAATCTGCTACCACAATGACAGGGAGTGTGTTTTCGTTTCCCAAGAATGCATACTTTAAATGACTAGACATCTCCTTCAATTCTAACGTGGGTGGCTCTTCAATAGATGGTTTAGCTGGTGGTGTAGGTCAGTTTTTGAGATCAAGGTCCAGCTTCTTGGGAGCATGAGGATATGACCCTAATCCTGTTAGAGCACAAATAGTTTCTTCATAATTTTCAGCATCCTTACGCTCAACATTCATAAGCACAATCGCTAATGGGTCATCAATAAGCTGCTCCTCTACAGGTAATTCTTTCTCATCATCAAAATAAACATCAGCTATTGAGAACACGTTCAGATCTTTGGGTTGCTTCATTGATTTACACATATCAAAGCGGATTACTTCTCATTCATTCGGAATAGAAGCTCATTGGCTCTTAAATCAATAAGCACACTTCCTATTGCAAGGATAGGGCGCCCCAAGATTATAGGAACTTCTGAGTCCACCTCACAATCCAAGATAACGAAGTCTGCCGGAAAGATGAATGAGGACACCTTCACCAATACATCACATAAAATACAAACAGTTTGTTTTACCGACCTATCTGCCATTACAAGCCTCATGTTGGTTGGAGTAGGATCCCCCAACCCCAACTTGTTATAAATAGATAGTGGCATTAAGTTAATGCTGGCTCCTAAATTGCATAATGCCTTGGCAAAATTCAAAGGTCCGACAGTGCAAGGTATAGTGAAGGCACCGGGATCGGCCTTCTTCTGAACTAGTGATCTGGTAGCGATTGCACTACAATGATGAACAGTATCTGTCAACTCATAACCTGCTGCCCGCTTCTTTGTCAGAAGATCCTTCATAAATTTTGCGTAGCCAGGCATCTGTTCTAGTGCTTCTACCAACGGAACATTAATAGTCAGTTGTTTCAACATTGACATGAATTTATTGAACTTGGTATCATCAGCTCTCTTTTTCAATCTTTGAGGAAAAGGTGGTGGTGGAAGGGGAATAGTTTTTTCCACGACTTTCTTTTCCTCTTGCTTCAGATTGGCGATCTTTTCGGGCTGTGAACGTTGAGGGGTGACGTTATTGACGCCTTCTTCAGCTGCTTCAACGCCCTCTGGTTCGGCATTATTTAATACGTTGTCGGCCACTTGCCTATCTTTGGCTGGGTTTTCCAACACCTTACCAATCCTGGTAGTAATAGCCATGCATGTTCCATCGTTCCTTGGGTTTTGCACTGTGTCGCTAGGTAAGGTGCCAGCTTTTCTTTGATTTAATGTGGCTGAAATTTGACTCAATTGTTGCTCCAGCTGTTTTATTGAAGTGGAATGCGAGTCAACCAATTACTTCATTGAGGACAAATCATTTATTACCTCGGTTACTCCCGTGTTGGTTGCCTCCACTCCTTTCAACAGTTTCGCCATCATATCTTCCATTGACATCTTACCAAAGCCAAATGCATCGGTGTCACGACTTCCAAGAGAAACATACAAACCACTCCTGTCAGTCTTATTCTTCCAACTACCTTGATCACGGTCCTTGTTTCCAGATTTATCATAATAGTTCCGACCTTGGTTTCCTTGGGCAGTGCCTCGGAAACCCCCCTGATTGTTCAAGTAGTTGGCTTCTTCTTCAGAATCGGATTCCTCTCTTCCTTTTGACGCAACCGCTTTGACTTTTTCGGTCCTCCCTGATAATAGATGCTTTGTAAGAAGATCCATCTGTGTTTTTATGTACGCCATATCTTGGTCGTGTTTCTCCTCTCTTCGCCTTTGTTCTGCAATCATGCCAATAGATATAGTGAGGCTTGTTACCTCGGAATCCCTGGTATGCCAAGCCCTACTTTGCTTTGTCATCCGGTCTAGCATATCACTTGCCTGAACAAAGGTAAGGTCTATGAATGATCCTCCAGCCGCATTATCCACCACTGGTTTAGTTACTGAATTTAAGGATCTGTATAGTATCTCCATCAAGTGGACATTGGTCATGTGATGGTTTGGGCACCTCATAAGCTTCTTCTTGAATCTCTCCCATGTTTCGTGGAGGGCTTCAGTCGAAAGCTGACGAAAGTTGCTAATTTCATCTCTCAATTGTGCTCTTTTGGATGGCGGAAAGAATCTTTCTAGGAAAGCGTCTTTCAATTGCCTCCAATTAGTGATAGAATCAGGAGTTAGCCCATTCAACCATAGAGTTGCCTCCCCAGATAGAGACAATGGAAATAAGCGCAGCCGAATTGCATTCTGACCAACGCCTGGATTGTCGAATGACTTGCATGTAGAGATAAAGTTGACCAGATGCATATTCGGATCATCACCTGCAAGTCCACCGAATAATCCTTTGAGTTGCAATAACTGAATCATGGTGCTACTGATGTTGAACTTGGCTCCGGGTGCCAATGGCGGAGGAATAATAGTTCCTGTGGCACCAGCTCCATCCAGATCGTCATCATCATCATCAAAGGGAATCTGCATAGCTCGGCGTTCAGGCCAAAATCTTGCTTAACGATCTCTTCTGTTTGCCGGTGTCGCCACCTCAGCATCACGCCTAGGATTTAGTAACTCATCATCACCCAAGTCCTCATCATCAGGATCTGCTGCTCGCCCAAGGTTATCGATATTTTGTTGATGCACTTGAGCAGCGGCCAACGCAGCTAATCTAGCCTACTCCTATTAAGAAGCCCTTCTCCCAATGTCACGTTGTGCATCCATCCTTCCAATAATTTGCGGTTCAGGGTTTATGGGTAATAATGGTTTTCCCAAACTTCGAGTATTTGGCATGCACTGAACAAAAACTTGCAGAAAACAAAAACAACAACTAAAAGTAAAGTACGAGAATCTTTGACCAAAGGGTCTAGTAACTATCACAAACTTAGTTGACAACCGTATTCCCCGGCAACGGCGCCAAAATTTGATAACGCTCAAACTACAGCTCTCGTAAGAGTGTAAGCGGTCATTGTCAAATATAGAACCCAACTGGGTTGGGTGTCGAATCCCACAGGGAATACTTGGTCACTAGGTAAGCAACGATTATTAGACTTTTGATGAAAGTTCTGCGAATAAAGGGGGGATTTTGTGTGTGCAAATGATGTAAACAAAATAGTAGAGTAAAACATAAAATAGAAGAGTAAAATGGAGTACTTGGTAGGTTTTAATCAATGAGAATTGAGAGTTAGGGTTATGTCCACCTTATGAGTTATACGTATCTATTGACTATGAGTTATGCAGAATTCAGACATGCATGCGCTTATAGAGAATCGTATTCTATGGTAAATCCAGGCGTCTTTCGACTATCAAGGACTATTTCACTTTAACTCTTTCGAGCTTAAAGCGTATCTAATGGTACAAATTCTCCAAGAGGTTAATCCAGTTACGGAACTAACTTTTAAACAGGGGTTGGTGCCCTATTTCCTTGACATTCTCTCTTTTCCAGACATGTAACTTTTCTTTCGAACAAGTTAATGTTATACTGGCG
This sequence comes from Capsicum baccatum var. pendulum, assembly GCA_030864225.1. Classification (NCBI taxonomy): domain Eukaryota; kingdom Viridiplantae; phylum Streptophyta; class Magnoliopsida; order Solanales; family Solanaceae; genus Capsicum; species Capsicum baccatum. Next base: position 99,400,359 of record CM061551.1, read on the forward strand.
TATTCTATATGTTTGCAACCACAAGAATTTATATTAAGATGAAGAGAAGAATGATATAAGCAGCATATGTATCAAGAATTCACAAACTCATAGCAATAGATAGTATCTCATAAGGCTTCCATAACCCTAACAGAGAAGTTTAGCTATTCATGAGTGCAACGGAAATCACAATAGACATTATCAGCATACCAAGATAAAAATCTCACGTGAAGTATGTTTTGGTAGGGCTTGTGGCGTGAATTCCTTATAAAATAGCGTTTCTCTTGTTATGAAAATTAAAAGTCGACTAGATGAAGAGAATGGAAGAAGAATTAATTGAAAGAGAATTGTTTTTAATTGTAATAATGCTTGCTGAAAAGTTCAGCATCATAGGGTTTTTATAACACCCATATCCTATTCCTACTAGGCTACTGCGTACTTATCCTAATCCTACTAGGATACTGCATCCTTATCCTAATCCTACTAAGTTACTGCTGATCCCCCAAGTCTTTAGAAATGTTGTTTTTGCCCGGGACAAGTTCTCCATGCATCACTTTTAGTCCATAGGTTTCCAAAAGCTGCCTTCCTTCTTACGTGAGGTTTCCTTTGGCGTCAAACAGTCCATAAAATGCTGAAATCTTCATCATTTATACCTGAAAACTTGCTAATCACGTTGGTTAGCTCACTTACAGGAAAAAGGACTAAAAGTGCAGGAATTATATATTTTGTCCTTAAAACTTAGCTAAAATATGGGTGAATTAAGGTGCTTTAGGCATGTAAATACGCCTATCATCAGGGGGTCGGAGAAGATGGAAGGGGGGTTTGAAGAAAATAAAAGTGGTGGGGATCTTGAAGAAGATGAAAAGAGGGATAGGGGGTGTTTTTATTTATTATTTTTATTTGAGTAAATACATTATTTCCACCCTAAACTATAAACGAAATTACTGAGACACATCCCAACTTAAAGGGGGTCCTATTACCCCATGGATTAATTAAAATCGTATTTTTGGCAATCTTAAGTGCCTACGTGGCACATACGTGCGCCTACATGAACCTTCAGTATGGTGATTCACGTAGTGTGCCACGTAGGTCTTAAGATTGTCAAAAATATGATTTTGATTAGTCCAGGAGGTAATAAAATCCCCTTTAAATTGGAGTGTGTCAGCAATTTCATTTATGGTTTAGGGTGAAAATAATGCATTTTCTCTTTTTATTTTATTATATATAAGCAAATTATATATAATAATTAAAAAATCATTAAAATATTCCACCAACACTTTTTTTTTTCGAAAACACGCACTTTATTTTTTTTGTTTTTACAACATCAGTCATTAAGGGGTAATATAATTCATGTGAAAGTTATTTAGAAAAATAAATAATTGCCTGTAAAATTAAAATATTAAATTAAATTATAACTACAAAATCAAGGAGTATTTATTATTTTTCCATTAATTATATGACAAAAGACTGGATCAATAATTTGACGGCACTAGATATTTTCATTACATTCAACTCCCAGTACATAGGAACCCGGAACCAAAATATGCCCTACAACTAAAAAAAGAATCAAGTATGCCATATAAAAAAAAAGCACTAAAATAGGTTTTGTGCACTTAATAAGTGCACAATGCCTTTACATTTGTAACGGCAGCCGTCTAACGACGTTAAAAAGGTGAGAATGCACATTGTGCACTTAATAAGTGCACAATTCATTTTTTTATGGATTGTGCACTTAATAAGTGCACAATCCATTTTTTTTGTGGATTGTGCACTTATTAATTGCACAATCCATTTTTAATGAATTGTGCACTTAGCAAGTGCACTTATTAATTAACATTGTGCACTTATTAAGTGAACAATTCATTAAAAAATGGATTGTGCACGTAATAAGTGCACTTATTAATTCACATTGTGCACTTATTTTATTCTATTTCATTTTATCTGGTTTAATTTTTTCAGTTCAAGTTTTATAATGAAAGTGCACTTAACGTCCAGTTTGGATTAATTAAAGAATTACAACAAATATTAGGAGATTAAATTTATTTATTTTTTTTAATCAAAAACATACATATTATTCTGAAAAATATCTTCTTGAACATTCCCTGAGTTCACCAAAAAATCATTATCATTATCACTAAAAAAACTCTGGTCATATTAGATAAAGTATAGACAAGCCAAACCTATTTTGTCGTAATAAAACAACATAGCAATAATATAGCAGTAGACGTGGCGAAAATTCAAGGGCTAACCTATTGTGAATAGATTAGAGGAGATCCACAAAGTGTTTTTTTTTAAGATAAAATTAGTAGTCGTTTGATCATGAAAATTATTTTTTTTCGGAGTTGGAGTTGGAGTTGGAGTTGAAGATGAAGTTGGAGTTGGAGTTGTGTTTGGCCATGTCTTTTTGGAATTTTTTCTAGACTTTTGAAAAATCTTTTTTAAATATAATTTTATGCCCTCAACTTTTAAAAATTATCAAAATCAGCCAACTACTAATTTACCTACTAACATACAACCAAATATTGAGAAAATAATTTATATGTCTTTAATTGATAAAATAATTAACAATAAACTAAATTATTATGATTGTTATTCGTCTAAAATTTGAATAAAAATATTACAAATACGAGCTAAATAAGTTTATCTAACCATAATCGATTGAATAAAGAAAAAAATATATTGTGATAAATATGATTGATAGATATAAATATATTTTCTATATTCTTAAATTTGTTGATGAAAATTCTCAATTATTTTCACTTGAATTAATTATTTTATTGAATTTGGTCTTTTTAAAAAAAAACTACAGAATTTAGTTAATAAGAGGGGTTTGTGTAGAAATTTAAAGATTGAGATTATATGTAATAATAATGGAAGTTGTAATTGGAAGTGGAAAAAAGGGGAAACAACAAAAAGTTATTTTTCCATTTCACAATTTAATTTCGGAATTGTTTTCCAAATTTTCATCGTCAAACACCATAATTTTTAACTCCAAAAAAAAATTTCGAAAAAAAGAGAAAAATATTCATGGCCAAACGGGCATCCTTATAATCTTTCTTTTTTCTTCTCGAAATTCTAATAAATTTTCTAAGCTTATATCTTTTGAAAATAACATTTATATCTTAACATGGGTAATGAAGCACAATTCATTTTATTTTTTTTTGATTGTGCACTTATTAAGTGCACAATTCATTAAAAAATAGATTGTGCACTTTAAGTGAACAATCCATTAAAAAATGGATTGTGCACTTATTAAGTGCACAATCCACGAAAAAATTAATTGTGCACTTATTAAGTGCACAATCCATAAAAAAAATAGATTGTGCGCTTATTAAGTGCACAATGTGAATTCTCACTTTTTTTACACCGTTAGATAGCTGTCGTTATAAATTTAAAGATATTGTGCACTTAATAAGTGTACAAAACCTATTTTGATGTTTTTTTTTATATGGCATATTTTAATTCTTTTTTTAATTGTAGGGTATATTTTGGTTGTGGGCTCAGTACATAGTGAGAAGGTGGGTCAACACCTGCCGCTTCACGGAGTAGAGCATTGTAGCATTAAATGGAACACTGCTCTTCTACTGTTGGTCAGTATCAGCAAATAACAAGGTTAATCTCATAATTCCGGTCAAAGGAGTCGAAAATTCATATTTTAATATAATCTCTTCAAATGATAATAATTAAATTTTAAATTTAACATTTATACATATTTAGTAAACATTTTAATATATATATATATATTCCCTTTTAAAAAGAAAAAAATATTAAATGTGATCGAATACGGGCAAAGAGACTTCTAGCTCCTCCTGATTTCAGACTTCAGCTACACATCAAAGTAAAAAAAAAAACGTCACATCACACGTCTTTGTTTCTCTTCAATTTTGTGCGCCCCAGTGGGGAGAAGAGTCAGCACACTGGAGTCTGGAGGCAGGTTGTCACTCACGAGTCACGTGCATTAATCTTGGCCACGTTAGGTCCAATGTATGAACAAGATCCATTATGGAGGAAAAGGACAGACGAGTATATCAAAAGCAAATCAGGACACCACGTACAATCCTATTTAAAATTTTATTAAATCATTAGGGATGTTAATTGTTGATTGTAGTATAAAATTTTGCCTTTAAATAATGTTATGTTTGATTGGTTTCCTAGAAAAATAATAATAATCGCCACATAATTAACGTAACATTAGGCTGGTTACACAAGAAAACTGATTAAAGTATAACTAATTGATATTTTATTGACGGCAATGAATATATACTTAGGGGTAGTTTGATAGAGTGTATTAAAAAATATAATGCATGCATTAGTTAATGTGTACTACCAGACACTAGTACCTTGTTTGGTATGTGTTTTTTGCCTATTATAACTAATACAAATATTAATTATACACTCTATTGTATATTGAAGTGTGTATTAGTAATACACTTCATTTCTTATGTATTAATAATACAAAGACTTTTAACATATGCATTAACTTATTAAATAATCTTAATACCCCTCAATTTTCCTTTCAAAATATTTCACAATTACTTTTCCCGCCATTTTAATTTTCAACAGTGAATCTTCTCAAAACATTTCACAATTTATTTTCCCACCATTTTAATTTACAACAATAAATAATTGATTTAAATAACCGTAACATATTTTTGTTTTGCTTCGAGGGTCTTTAAAAAGATTTAAAAAAAGTCTTGAGACTATTTCTTAATTTTACGTCTTGTATTTTATTTTTGTTTCGACTATGTTAATCCGCCAGCGTAATCATGCGTAAAGACGAAGGTCTTGCAATTAATCCTAAATCTCTATATACTAGTTCAACAATATATACTAATTATGTTTGAGATGACAAAAGAATTTTGTCGCAAAAAAATGTACAAAGTCAAAGAAGTATATTTTTGTAAACAAACACTTCTTTTATAGAAATTATATAAGATATATTATTTCTTATACATCAAACCAAACAATGTATAAGAAATAATATATGCATAACTAATGCAAGCATTAATAATACTCTATATTTTGCATTATTCTTATACACTTTATAAAACGACCCCTAAGATTTTGGAGACAAAAGGCAGCCAATTATTATATTTGATTGAGGGTTTGAATCTTGTTTTTGTAGGAAAAATAAAAACACTAGTGATCCTCCCTAAGAAAAACAGAAAGAAAAAAAATATATAACCGTGAACATATATATTTGGTGTTTAGGTTTGCTGTGATGAAATAATTTTATCATGATTAATCACCACATGATAATTTTACTATTCCTACATTAAAAATGTTGGCACAGCTATCATGCACACCCCACGAATGCATAGCACTGCCACTGAGTCATTGTGCCCCTATATGAACAAAGACTATATTATAGCTCACATCACCATCTCTTTCAAGAAAACAAAATGGCCTACTTTTTCTTCCTCCAATTCATCCTATTAAGTGCTATTTCATCCTTAGCTTACATCTCAGGACAGGCAGTTCCACCACCACCACCGACAGCCGCCACAACTCCTCCGTCCCGCGCAGCCCAAGAATTCTTGGATGAACATAACAAGGCAAGAGCTGAAGTGGGTGTTGGCCCTCTAACATGGAGTTCAATGTTAGCTAAAGAAACTAGCCTTCTTGTTCGTTACCAAAGGGACAAACAAAACTGCAGTTTTGCAAATTTAAGCAGTGGCAAATATGGTGGCAATCAATTATGGGCTAGTGGTATGGTCGTGACACCACGTATGGTTGTTGATTCTTGGGTTGATGAGAAGAAATTTTACAACTATGCTAATAATTCATGTATAGGGGATGATAAGTGTGGCGTTTATACGCAAATTGTTTGGAAGAAATCCATACAATTGGGTTGTGCTCAAGCTACTTGTTCTAAAGGACTTGCCACTCTTACCATATGTTTCTATAATCCACCTGGAAATGTAATAGGAGAGAAACCTTATTGATCTGCAATTTACATGATCTGATCTGTAATGTAACTTTTGTGTATTCTAAGACACTAGCTTTCATTTACAATAAGAAAGTCATTCTGTTCATTTGCTGGTATTCTCCATTCTCTTTCTTCACTTTCAGTATAACTAGCAACATATAACCGATCCAACTAATTAAGGTGCTGGGAGACGGAATCCGGAATTTAAATTTGATAGGTTCGATTTATAGTTTGTTAATTGGGAATTCATTAAATGAAACTATGAATTCAAAAATTTAATACTTGCTCTCTAACATCTGTATTGAAAATACTAAATTCAATTGAACCTATTGAATATATGTGGTATCCATGCCTTTGATGACTGATCTATGGTACCGGAGACAACCAAGAATCCTAATGTAAAGAGGACCTTGGGATTAAGACGCAATTGATCGATGCAACCACACCAACAACAAATGGGAATCTGAATTATATAAAAAAATGAAAGCAAAAAAGATGATGTTGCATACAAAACATTGTAGGCATTCTTCAGTCATTCTAACTAAAAAATTTGTATGCGATTATACAGAAGCGAGAAAAGCAAATAAGTTCCTTCTGAAAAGGAAAAGAAAGAAAAAGAGAGGTCTCATAAGACACTCTTTTCCCCTCTTTTCCCATTCTGATTCGATGAGCAATGCTTTTCATTTACCCTTAGTGAGACTCGAACCTACGACCTACTGGTTGGAGGTCAAAAGTGGCTTACTACTAATCAAATCTCTACAATCACATAAACAAGCTTTAACACAAAATATAAGTAGTCACTTCACCAGCTACTTCATGATTAGATACCGAAAAGCAACATTATGTGGAACCCATTCAATGTTCTTGTGAGAATTTCTCTGCTGAATCTTCTTTATGCTTCCTCTAAGAGATTCAGGTAAAGATTGCTGGATCATCTCCATCACACCAGCAGGACATAGGCCAGAATCTTTAGCAAATGACTCCACAACTTTTGGTAAAACAACTTTCTGATCCTTCTTCACACCAAAAGTTGCTCTAATGTATTCTTCTTTTGCTGCTTCCAGCTCCTGAAACACTCTCTTCGGTGTATAGACTCTTACCTGACAATGGAAATGTTTGGCCAGTGAGACAACCAAGTGGAAAAATTGCTCATCGAAGAAATTACAGCACTGTTAAATGCTATGTAACTCAATTGTTATTGAATCTAAGAAAAATGATTGTCGCAAACTTCAAGGAGAAAGCAAGATTATGGACAATACCGCAGGATCTGAATGATTGCCTGAGCAGAGTGCAAAGTGCAGAAGGGGTTCTGGATGTTCAATAGCATAGGCTTGTCTTTCGTCGCCTGCCTTAAATTTTCCTCTAGAAGAACGTAACAAGCGTAGCCACTGCATCAGCTTTATCAGCAATATAAGTACAGAATTTGAGAAATCCAACCAAAGGACCAGTAAATTAAACAAGACACGCAGGAATCAGAAAATACTAGGCATGAGGATCGATCACTTAATATGAATAGAGTAGGCACAAGATGCTTACAAGAAAAAAGAAGATCATTAGATGCTTTTGGGAGATTTTCAGATAATGCTGGTTCAACACGACTACTTCTAGAGGTTTCGAGTAGTAGAGAACATAATTGCTGAAAATGCAAGTTAAGATGAAATGCATGTGAAACAAGAAACTAGTTTATGAGGTGCACCTGTCCTGATCTAGACATCCGACATCCCAAGATAGAGCTTGTTGGCTGCTCTCCTTTTGTCAACAATTGTTGCTCATATTTCAACAATTGTGGATGATGAAGACATTTGTGACTTTGTGTTTTCAACATCAGTGGCTGCATTCATATATGAAGGCAAGACTTTTGAGGTCCAGATTTGGCTATAAAAGCCAATGCTACTTCATTTGCAAACACACCTCCACAACATTTCAATAGTCAATCTCTCTTTTATATTTTCTTCTTTCTCTACTTCTTGGTTGAGTATTTCCATACTCGTAGAGAATTTGTAAGGGGCTATTTTGTCTTGTTAGTCCCGAGAAAATATTTTGTACTCTCGTCAATATTAGTGAAATTTTTGGCTCTCTCGCCGGTGGTTTTTTTCCTCTATTTAAAGAGGGTTTTTCCACCTAAATTTTACTGTTTTTATTAATTTCTCGGAATCTTTGGTTGAATTTATCACGCTTCCACACTCTGTAGCCCTACAAATTGGTATCAAAGCCACGATAATTCAACCGGGATTTTTTTATTAAAAATGTCGACGAAGTTCGATATTGAGAAATTTGATGGTAAAATTAGTTTTGCTATCTGGCGAGTCCAGATGCTGGCTGTTCTTACCCAGAATGGCCTAAAGAAGGTTCTGTCCGGCAAATCGGCGAAGCCAGCCACTACAACGGAGGAGCAGTGGGAAGAGACGGATGAAAAGGCGTTATCCACAATCCAATTATGCTTGTCCCGTGAGGTGCTACGCGAAGTCATCAATGAGAAAACTGCAGCCGGCATATGGAGTAAATTGGAGTCTCTGTACATGATCAAAAGTCTTGCAAATAAACTCCGGTTAAAGGAGCGACTTTTCACACTCCGTATGTCTGAAGGTACACTCATCCAATCTCATCTTGGTGAATTTAATTCCATCATAATTGATTTGGAAAATCTGGATGTCGAAATTGATGATGAGGATAAAGCCGTACTACTTATTGTTTCTTTGCCACCCTCATATAGACATTTCAAAGAAATTATGCTATATGGTAATAATGTTACCTTGAGCTTTGATGATGTCAAGTCTAACCTACTGTCCAAAGAAAAATTTGATACCCAAATTCATTCTGAAAGTTCGGGTGAAGGACTAGTAGTTAGAGGGAGAAACCACGAAGTAGGTGCTAGCGGTAAAAACCAATCCAAATCCAAAGGTAAAAACTCTAAGTATTGCTGTTATTGCAAAAAAAGAAATCATGAAATCTCTGAGTGCTACAAATTGAAAAATAAGCAAAACAGAGAAGATAAGGGTAAGCAACCCGAAAAATCTGCCGAAGCTAGTTTTGTAGAAACCGAATCTGATGGAGAGTGTTTTATTGCTTCTGGTACTAAACAAAGGTCAAAAAATGAGTGGGTTCTTGATTCTGGTTGTACATTTCATATGTCTCCTAATAGAGACTGGTTTACCACCTATGAATCTTTTAATGGTGGTCTTGTCTTAATGGGCAACGATGTTCAATGCAAAGTTGTCGGCAAAGGCACAATCAAAATCAAGATACATAATGGAGTCATTAGAACTTTGACCAGTGTCAGACATGTCCCTGATTTGAAACGGAATCTCATTTCCATAGGCACTCTTGAATCTCAAGGGTGTAGATACTCAGCTGAAGGTGGAGTTTTAAAAGTGTCCAAAGGAGCTCTTGTGTTACTAAAGGCAATTCGATCTGGTAGTTTGTATTTGCTTCAGGGTCCAACTGTTATAGGCTCTGCAGCCGTCGCCTCATCCAACAAAGACAACACGAAGTTTTGGCATTTGAGGTTGGGCCACATGAGTGAGAAGGGAATCCAAATTCTCAAAAAGAAAGGCTATCTTGGCAACCATTGTACCGGTAAGGTCGATTTCTGCGAGCATTGCATTTTTGGTAAGTAGAGAAAGGTTAGCTTTTCAAAAGCCATTCACAGGACCAAAGGTACTTTGGACTACATCCATTCAGATCTTTGGGGTCCATCGAGAGTTCCCTCCAGAGGTAAATGTCATTATATGCTGACATTTATTGATGATTTTTCACGTAAACTCTGGGTATATTTTCTCAAGCAAAAGAATGAAGCTTTTTCCACCTTTAAAGAGTGGAAATTATTAATTGAGAACCAGACTGGCAAGAAGATCAAGAGGCTAAGGACGGACAATAGCCTCGAATTTTGTTCTAATGAGTTTAATGATTTCTGCAAGAAAGAAGGTATTGCCAGACATTTCACCGTTCCAAGAACTCCACAACAAAACGGAGTTGCTGAAAGGATGAACAGAACTATCTTGGAGAAAGTTCGTTGTATGCTCTCCCATTCTACTCTGGGAAAAGAATTTTGGGCAGAAGCAGCTTCAACATCATGCTACTTGATAAACCGCTCACCAAATCGATCACTCGACTGCAAAATCCCAGAAGAAGTTTGGTCAGGTAACCCTGTTGATTATTCTAATTTTAGAATATTTGGTTGCCCTGCTTATTCTCATGTGAACGAGGGAAAATTGGAACCTCGTGCTAAAAAATGCATTTTCTTAGGTTATGGCCTAGGGGTTAAAGGCTATCGTTTGTATGACCCTGAATCTCGCAAAATATTTCATAGTCGGAATGTAACCTTTAATGAAAATGGTATGCTATCTTCTGGAAAAGATACTGTTGTTCCCTCCACTGATACAGGTGATCAGGAGGATGTTCGAGAGAAGGTGGAGTTTGAGACTGAAGCTCCCATTTTGGAAGCAAATATCCCTAATTCTTCCACCACTCAAGAAGATGAAGTCACTGTTGAATAAATGAGTCCACGACAACATCCACCTCAACGTCGAGGTTTACCACAACCATGGTCTATGGCTCAAGAACTTCCACAACAAAGGCCAAGAAAACCGACTCAAAGACTGATCACAGAATCTGCCAACATTGCTTATGCATTGACTGTTGCACAAGATATGGGTGAAGATGGTGAACCCAAGAATTATTCTGAAGCTATCTCTGGTGATGACTCAGCAAAGTGGACTGCTGCTATGCAAGAAGAAGTCGAGAGTCTTCTCAAAAATAAAACATGGGATTTGGTGATGTTACCGGAAGGCAAGCGAGTCATTAGTTGCAAATGGATTTTTAAGAGAAAAGAAGGCATCCCCGGTGTTGAAAATGCAAGGTACAAAGCAAGATTCGTAGTAAGAGGTTTTGATCAACAGGAAGGTATTGACTTTAACGAAGTATTTTCTCCCGTTGTTCGTCATTCTTCAATTCGTGTATTACTTGCTCTAGTTGCCTTGTATGATTTGGAGCTGGAACAGTTAGATGTGAAAACTGCTTTTCTTCATGGTAACCTTGAGGAGGAAATTTATATCCAGCAGCCATAGGGGTTCGTTGTTCCTGGAAAGGAGAACCATGTATGTCTTCTGAAGAAATCTCTTTATGGTTTGAAGCAATCACCAAGACAATGGTATAAAAGGTTTGATTCCTTCATGACTGGACATGGCTATTCTAGAAGTAGTTATGATAACTGCGTCTATCTTCAAAAAATATCTGATGGATCACTAGTATACTTGCTGTTATATGTTGATGATATGTTAATTGCTGCAAGAGATAAAACTCTTGTTGACAAGTTAAAGGTGCAACTCAACAGTGATTTTGATATGAAAGATCTAGGTCCTGCCAAGAAGATTCTTGGAATGGAGATTAACAGAGATCGTCAAGCTGGAAAACTTTTTCTATCACAGAAAAGGTATGTAATGAAGATGCTTGATAGATTTGGAATGCGAGATTGCAAAGCTGTTAATACTCCACTTGCTGCCCACTTCAAGTTATCATCAGATCAGTGTCCACAATCAGAAGAGGAACAAAGGCGCATGTCACATGTCCCGTATTCTAATGCAGTCGGAAGCCTTATGTACGCTATGGTATGTACTAGGCCTGATTTGGCTTATGCGGTTAGTGTTGTTAGCAGATTCATGCACAACCCAGGAAAACAGCATTGGGAATCTGTCAAATGGATCCTTCGTTACTTGAAGGGTTCTCCGGATATTGGTTTGGTATTTGATAGACAAAAGTCTGATCCAGGAGGCGTAGTTGGTTATGTTGACGCCGACTACGGTGGTGATTTAGATCGGAGAAGATCACTTTCAGCCTATATCTTTACACTCTGTGGCTCTGCTATCAGTTGGTATTCATCACTTCAAGCCATTGCGGCTTTGTCCACCACTGAAGCAGAATATATTGCTGCTACTGAAGGAGTGAAAGAGGCTATCTGGCTCCGAGGCTTGGTTGCTGAACTTGGCTTACAACAACACATTCTTGTTATGTTCTGCGACAGTCAGAGTGTTGTCCACTTGGCCAGGAATAGCAAGAATCACTCAAAGACCAAGCATATTGATATTAAACGCCATTTTATCCGAGATATTGTTGATGCAGGAGAAATTACTGTGGAAAAAATCCATACAACTGAAAATCCTGCAGATATGTTAACCAAACCACTTCCAGCCGCTAAGTTCGATCATTGCTTGGACTTAGCTGGTATTATTCATTGTTAACAGGATTTCATGGCGAGAGAGTATTTCCGGTCAAAAGGAGATCAAGGTGGAGATTTGTTGGCTGCTCTCCTTTTGTCAACAACTGCTGCTCATATTTCAACAATTGTGGATGATGAAGACATTTGTGACTTTGTGTTTTCAACATCAGTGGCTGCATTCATATATGAAGGCAAGACTTTTGAGGTCCAGATTTGGCTATAAAAGTCAATGCTACTTCATTTGCAAACACACCTCCACAACATTTCAATAGCCAATCTCTCCTTTATATTTTCTTCTTTCTCTACTTCTTGGTTGAGTATTTCCATACTCGTAGAGAATTTGTAAGGGGCTATTTTGTCTTGTTAGTCCCGAGAAAATATTTTGTACTCTCGTCAATATTAGTGAAATTTTTGGCTCTCTCGCCGGTGGTTTTTTTCCTCTATTTAAAGAGGGTTTTTCCACCTAAAACCTTGGTGTCAATTTTACTGTTTTTATTAATTTCTCGGAATCTTTGATTGAATTTATCACGCTTCCACACTCTGTAGCCCTACAGAGCTCTGTATCACATTCGTACTGACTACATGACCACCGACATTATAGGCAGCCTGAATTAAGTAAAAAGGTAAGACAAAATCTACCAAGCAATTCTTGGCCAAAGAAAAAAGTTGTCTCACTAACCTTCAAGAGTAGGAAAACTCTCTTCTCATTCTTTTGTGGAACCCCATAAGATAAAAATGCCTGGATGGGAATAGTTGAAAAACATCATGAGCTCAGAGTGATTTAGAACTTCACAGATTTCTTAACCTATAATGCTGAAAGTTTAATCAAGGATAATTACATGCATCACCAATGCATTGTGTATGTTAATCCAGAATGCTAGCTTTTCTGCATGGCTCAACTTTTGTGTATTTATTACTTCTAGGCGAGAAACAATTGACCTGTAATTTAAAACCTTAATGAGCATTTTACAGCAAGAAATTGCTAAATCTCAGATTTCCTCACCTGAAGTTTTGCAACAAAGGCTCAATATCACCTAGTCTGTGACTATCTTTATATATACATTGTACTTCAACCATTGTGCTGTAAGGTCCACTGAACTCCTTCAGCCCTTCTACATGAAAAGGATTGTCCAACCGAACATCAAAAGAAGAATCTTTCCTAAATCCTGGGCTCCATATGTCACATTGGTCTTTCAGAGAAAAGATACTCATTGATGACAAGGATGAGGTTGGCGATGAGAGATGGATTTGAAAGAGGTGGATCAGCAAGTTTCCAGTATATGGTACACATGCACCTTACCATGTCCTCAAACAGCTTATTTGGTGTCTCTGGAACATGATCAGAAATACGGGTGCCAAGATGCTGGGCCAAACTGATTAAATTTGCAGAAGTGCCAAGATGTGCGTACTGCAAAGAACCAGTTAAAGTAAAAGTCTAAATTTTCATTTCTCATTGTTCTGTAGAGGAAAGTAATAACACTATAACATGGATTGATGCAAAACTAATATGTAATCACTCCTTCCCCTCAAAAAGGAAAAAGTTCAGCAAAAACTTATCACTGATGCAACATACCTTCATCATTGATGATGATTGAGATTGACAAGCATGCAAAGCTTTGCCTGATATTTCCTCTGTTGTGGAAGCTCTCTTTGACAGAGCTGAATGCTGAGTTAGTGAGGAACGGCTTCGATGGACCCCAGATTCTCTAACTTTGTCTTCTGTTGTGCTAGTTGTTTCTTTCCATAGTTTTGATGCTGACTGTTTATCAGGTTAAGCACAAGAATTTTCCTGTCTTACTATAGTATCACATTTAGAAAATTCAAGGTGCCTTCTTATTTTGGTATTCGTAGGAGATTTTAGTTTATCTCTTGTGGGATGAAACAAGGATGAGATCTGTTGATCAAATGCTTTACGACACAATGAGAGAAGATACTGCTCCAAAGGCATTACTTCCAACTCTAGTACAGCAATTTCTCTAATCAGTTCTGTGGGTGGCTGGAGTCAATTGAAAAGAATACTCTCAACACATGACCAACTTTTAGGGTATTAAAAGCAACAAAAAAAAAAAAACTCAATTTTGACAAGAATAACCATGAGCGGGACAGTGAAAGCAGTTACGGCAAATTGACAATAGAGTATGTGAGCTTTACACACTAGCTATGCGCTACTTCACAAGGAGATGTAAGAAGTGTGGAACACTCAAATTTACACAAAAATCTTATAGAATCTCTAAACTTATTCAATAAGTAACCAGAATAATATGTCAGATAATAGTGCGTCATTAGGGCCGCAAGAATCAGGAGGAGCTACCTTAGACATTGCGGTCTGAGTGATGTTTTGCAAGAAAGATTTACATCCCAATGCTTTCTCTAAAGAACATCGAACTGTAGTTTGGTGCTCTAATCTTCTCTCTAGCTGCATTATCTGTAAAGTAGTTAAGTTTTCGACCAATTTAGACATTAATAATCTGTTGAACCAAACTAGAATTAACTGTTTTATCATCTCTATTTTGTTATCTCTTGCCTCAAATAACCTTGGACTTCCTTAGATGACTGCTTCTTCTTGCTCTCATTACAGTCATTTGTATCCACTTATCCTAGAAAAGAAAACATATATATCCTCAGATATTCCAAATGCTTGGTAATATTTAGGCAATTGTTTGATTTGAGAACACAACAATATAGCAACTGAAGTACTTCAAGATGATGTCAAAACAAACTTAAAAGGGCACAAGGAAGAAAAGGTACAATGTAAGTAATGATGCAAGTTAAAGATCAAAAGTTCATGATGTGTCCAACTCTACTTTTCCTTTTCCTTTTCCATCCTCTTTAACTTGTGAATTTTTTGTCATATTCTGCTCTGACAGCTCTAATATAAAACAGGAAGGACACATGGAAGCTTCCTTACCAATTCACTCGATTAGTCTGTACCGAATGATCTGCATTCTCCTTATATCCTCGAGTATACGGGAAGCTGCATTCGTGAAAATCATTAAGCAAATAAAATGTTAACTGAAACACTAGACGTCACCCCAAATATCATGGTGTTGAAGATTAAGCTACAAAACATTTTCAGGAAGACACTGTGGCTCCTACTGTAAACAAACAATTAGTCAAAGAACTAAAGCAGTATGACATTAACAAGATACGAAGATAACAAAAGCCCTTCTATTTTCTTTTCCCATTCTTGCTACAAAACCTTTAAACTTTTGCTTTAAGACCAAGTAAAGAAAACTAGAACACTTTAACCAAGAAAATTGCAATATCAGCTTTCAAGGAGAATATCCACCCAAGTGGAAAGTCTTTCAACTTAGAGAAACCTCAAATACAAAAAACAGAGAAAGAGAGATTGCAAAATACTACTATTATCTCCATCTCAAGTTATGTGGTATAGTTCAAATTTTGAGAGTAAATACTTTAATTCACTGTGAATTCCAACACATAATCTTTAAATAAAACTAAAACTACCTTAAAAGAACCACAAGGCATATGAAAAAATCACATACAAAGAATAAAACAGTTTGATTCTCAAAATCGGAAAGGTGACACATAAATTGGCTCGGTGAGACTATACACTATACAATAACAAGAAGAAGATATCCAATGGTTACCTCTTAGAACGCTTGTGTTTAGAATTGGTCACTTGCATTTGTAATAGCTTTCTCCAAGTAACCAACACCCTTCTCCCCACTCCTTTTCAAGAACTAACTTGAAAGCTTGCCATGAACATGCTCTGAAGTTTGAAAAAGAGCTTGCTAATACAGAAAAGGCAGCCCCTTTTGACTGAGAATTAAAGTAAGTATTGCTTATATAAACTCTTTTGCTCCAAAAATCTGTTACATGCAGAGTCCCAATATAGGAGTAGTTTTTTTGGGAGTAGAGTAGAAGGAGCGGAACTTTATTCTACAAAGGGCACATTAAATCGACTAAGTAGTACTAAAGCTCTAAATGTCAAATTAAAGGTGTCCAAAAGCAAAGATCTTTACTTGATTACAGGAAAGTCCTTAAAATGGTGGCTGAATAATGAAGAGCAGATTGAAACTATAACTCTATTACAGATTAATTAAATAGAAGGGTTCATTTTACCAAGTATTGACAATCCATTGGAAGAAAAAAGAAGTAACTAAATTAATAGGATTGGACTACAAGACGGTAATAAATATGCATTTTAATAAAAAATTCTAAAGCTTTATCGATATTAATTAGTTATCATTGAATTCTGCTATAAGCTTTAAGCACATTTACAAAAATATTTAAAATATAATTATTATTAATAATTATCTCTAATATATAATTTGACAATTATTAAACTATTATTGTTAATTACCTCTAAATATGTTTTTTGTCTAGGCGTGGTATATATATATTGAATCATGGAGTTGGTGAAAACAATGTTATAATGTTAGACCATCCTAAGTTGGGGGGGAAAAAGAAATTTAAATTATTTTCTCCAAACCCATAGGTCTAACCTTTTGATGTAAAATTGAGCATTTGGTTGTATCTTTTGAGACCAACTGTAAGTTGTATGCTTGAAAATTAGAGACCCTGACACAATTGAACAAGCGCTTCATGTGGATCCAACCACTCCATAAAATGATATATTATATGAGCAAGTGTGTATATTTCCATTCGTATTATTATTATTATAATTCAAGCCATATATGTAACGATTATTTACCCCATAATAAAAAGAATGGCATCTCATCAAGCTTAAACAATAAAGAAGTTCTTATCCAAATATTATGTTTATGCATTACTCAAAATTAAGCCTGTCAAATGGGTCGGGTTGATCCGAACTGGCCCATTTAATGAAATCGATCCGATTTGACCCGGTTCGGTAAGCCCAAGGGCTTTAGGGTACCGGGTCTCGAGCCAGTTTTTTATTTTGGGCCCGGTTAACCCGGCCCGGAACCAACCCGGTTGGGGCTGCCGGTTAACCGGCCCGGCCCGGGTTTAAAAAAAAAAATTGGATTTTGGACCAAACTAGCCGTTGGCCCAATGGCTATATAGCCTTTTTGGGTCTAAACGGCTAGTTTGGGCCCATTAATTAAAAAAAAAATTACTTTTAAAATTATTTTTTAATCCCCCAAAAAAATTTATAAATACCCTACACCTTCAAATCATTTTTCACACAATTTCTAATTCTCTTAAATCTCAATTCTCAATTCTCAAATATTCTATAAATTTAATTTCCTAAAGTGCTCACTTTAATTTTTTTAATTTTGCGATTACAAAGTACAAATGAAAGTTTCTAAAGTCGCAACCTTCGGATACTTCCAAAATTTGGTATTGTCGTTCCATCTCTTACGTTTAATTTTTATTTAGTGTATTAATTGTTGAATATTTAATTTTATTATATTTGTGTATTTTGAATTTTTTTAGTTTAATTTATATTATGGATAAATTAAGAAACCTCGCTACTAAAGGTGTTAAAAAAAATTGTACCGGAAGCGATAGTGGTAGTAAAAAGCGAATTACTAGCAGTACAGGTAGTTCAAGTAGTAGATATACCCGTGTGCCTCGGACACCGTTTAGTCAACCTTTTGAGGAAGAAGTAGGTGTATCTTTAGGTGTAGGTGCTCACGATATGGATTATGTAGAAGTTCAGGAAAATTACGGTATAGAAGAAGAAAATGAAGTAGATGCGGTTAATTTAGACAAAGATGATGAAAATATTGGTGAAACACCCGCAGTAGGAAATGCTAACGTTAGATCTGAATCGGTTAATCTCCCTTCCCGTCCTCCCCTATCCCCAAGAGCTTGTAAAACAACTAGTGTTGCATAATAATTTTTTGAACGTATATCAGATATTGAGGTGCAATGTAATATTTGTCAACAAATATATAAGCATAAAAGCGGAGACAAGCATGAGGGTACGGGTACGTTAATGAGACATATAGGTGATGCTCACGAAAGAGAGTTAAATATTGCACGAGGTGGTGGGGATGTTGGTGGGTCAACGCAAACTAGAATGGACCCAGCAACTGGTCAGGTAACAAAGAAGTATAATAAATTGAGAGACCGAGAAGAAATAACTAAAATGGTAGTTGTGGGTTGTTTGCCTTTTAGTTTTCCTTCTTCTGATGCCTTTATTCATTATATTCAAGTAATTTATAATCCTATGTTTAATGGTGTTCCTAGAAGTACTTGATGATCTGATATTTTTAGACTTCATTCACAATATTGTTTTTATTTATCAACATTGTTAAAAAATATTCAATGTAGATTGTCCCTAATTTCTGATCTTGGTCGTGCTGTAAATAAAAATGATTCTTTAACCGTTACTTGTCACTGGATGGATAGTAATTTTGTGATGCAAAAACGTATTCTTGCTTTTTTATATGATGAAGATCGTAAACATACTGGAGATTTTATTGCTGATTTTATTGTTAAAGTTGCCGGATTTTATGGTATCGAAAATAAAATCTTATGTATTGCTTTTGATAATGCTTCTAACAACAAGACTGCTATAAAAAAAATTAAAATCTAAGCTATCTCCGCCATTGCCTGAAATTTTTCATATTAAATGTGCATGTCATATATATAATTTAATTGTAAAAGATGGTCTTAAGTTTTTTGACCTTTATATTGAAAAAATCCGTCTTGCTGTTGGTTTTATTCAAGAAAATAATCGAAGAAAAAAAATTAGAGAATTTAAAATTAAATGTCAAGAAAATAGACTTGCACCGATATTGATGCTTGAGGAAATTGATATTAGATGGAATTCTACGTATGATTTTTTAAAAACTTGTTATAAATATAGAGTTCCTATTACACTAGCTTTTAACCAACATTGCGGTTCATTTGCTGATTCTGCTGATTGCATGCTACATGATTTTGATTGGGTTGTAATTAATGATCTTGTTAAGTTTTTAGAAAAATTTTATGTAGCTACGGTTGAATTTTTCGGTGCTTATTATTCTACTTTTTGTAATATTTTGGCATATATAGCCGATATTTCTGGTTTGCTCAAAAAATATAAAAATAAAGAAGGTTATAAAGAAGCTGTTGGTGTCATGTTTACTAAATTTAAAAAATATTTTTTTTCCGATTCTCCCTATTTACTTGGTTGGTGCTATGCTAAATCTGTGCATGAAATATAATATTATGTGCCACTTTAGTACTATTATTTATGCTAACTTAGAAATAAATACAAACAATGATTCTGAACAAGTACAACCCAATTTGTGGACGGTTATGGATGATGCGAATGAATATATAGAAAAATTATATAATCACTATGCTGATTTATTTGATTTAGCTGTAGCTATAAATATCACTCCAACTGTCATTTCTCATCCTCCCGAGGAGCCATCATTTTCTAAAAGACCGGCACATAGTGTTTTTCGTGATTCCTTTTATGATTTACCTTGTTGGAACAGTGTTGATGACAGAGCTTACACATCAACTTATCGGGAAGAGCTGAAATATTATCTTCGATCGCCGCCTGAGGATCGCAAACGATGGATCAACACGTTGGATTGGTGGAGGAGTAATGAAACACAATATCCTGTGCTTTCAAGATTAGCTAGAGATATCTTGAATGTTCCAATATCAACCGTTGCATCAGAGAGCGCCTTTAGTCAGGAACGACAGCAGCTTGGAAACAACCGACACTCATTTGGAAGCAATTCAATGAATGTTCTAGTTTGCCTCAGAGATTGGATTAGAGCGGAAAGAAGAAACCAAGGAATGGAACCAGAGCCGAACGACGAGCTGAAACTTGAAGAAATTATGTCTTCACAGGAGAACTCAGCAGAATCAAGTCCAATGTATGGTTTTGCCCCTGTTGATTTTGACTATCCTATGCAAGTTCTCGTTAATATTAACATGAATGAATTGGAAAAAATGATGCATAATTTGTAGATTTTTCATTCATGTAAATTATAAATTTTGGATCATTTCGCAATCAATAAAATTCAACATTCATACACTCCTTAGTCCTTACTTTGTAATTTTTTTCATTTAATGATTTAAATTGAATTTCTACTTTAAACTAAAAATTTACTTCTAATATATTATTAATTCACTACCAAGTATTATTAATTTATTATATTAAGTAGCATGTGTTTTGTATATTTGTGTATATAAATTCTATAGACGTGTATATTTAACGTATACATGTGTATATTTTTTATAAATTAGTATATATATATATATATATATATATATATATATATATATATATATATATATATATATTGTAGTATATTTTATTTAAACTTTAAAGTTTAAAGTAGCAATATACATTGAATGGTGTGTATATATGTGTATATATTTTTTTAATTCTAATGTAGTATATACTATATATATAGTATGTATATATTGTTTAACGTATTTAAAATGTTTATAGGTGAGTATGTATAGTTTATATTGAAAAAAAGTTTTTATTTTTATTTTTGGCCGGGTCTGACCGGGTTTTGGTGGGTTTAATCGGGTTGGGTTAAGTAGGCCGAGTTAGGGTTGTTTTTAAAGAGTTTACTGTTGAGACCGGCCCAACCCACTTAACCCAACTCGGACTCGGCCTGGCCCACAACCCAGATAATTTTAACGGGCCAATTTCGAGTTGACCCGACTCGGCCCACTTAACACCTTTTACTCAAAATCAACAAAGAAAAAGAAAAAAAGAAGGTCCCCAGAATGGCTTGTTTTAGAAAGCGGATTTGTAAAAAGAGAACTTTCAGTTGAAAATTAGTTCAATATTTTTATAGGTAAAATAGTATTTTAAGGAGAACCAAGTGTAACAAAATTGATCAGCCATAACGCGTAACTACTACATGATACTTGTTGCTAGTGAAAGATAGAATGTATCTAAAATTAATCGAGGTGTGTGTAATCTGATTCAGACATCAAGATTATAATTTATTTATTTTAAAAAAAAGGATTTTATGGAGTCTAATCATTTACAAGGCATTGAAAACAGTTACCTAGCCTTAGAATGGAAGGAGAGGGGTTTTGGAGCTCTTGAAGTCGAATGGGAAGAGCGAAAACGAGAGAGAAGGTCAGATTTTATGAATTTATAGAAGTCGTCAGGCGATCACCTACCACAAATCATATAAGACCGAAGATGGTACATACAGATCGTAAATGGGCAAGTCTTCTTAAATAAGAAATTTGAAATATTAAAAATTAGATTCATTAGCAATCATAACAAGTAAATATGACTTGAATCCTTGATGGCGTGAACATGATTTAAAGTAACAAGTATATATTACCTAATTAATCTCTATCACAATTGAAATCCAAATCTTGTAATTTTAAGCAATTTTTGAATTATCTTTATTGTTATTTTCTTAAGCATATACTTGCTCGTTTTAATTTATTTGTCTTATTTTTTAAGTTTATTTAAAAAAGAATTATACTTTCTATATTTAGTACAATAACTCTTTACCCCAATATATTACATGACATATTTAAAATCACAAAATTCAAAAGACATTTGATACATTATACACATCTTGATTTTCAGATCTATTAAATTCAAAAATCTTATTTATTATTTTAAATTTTGTGTCAAGATAAACTAAGTCATAAAATTAAACTGAACACTGTCACTCCATATCCCATATTATACTCACCCTTCATCTCCTTTTTCTTTTTTGAAGCGAGACACTGTGTTTTTTCTTTCAGCACTATACATTTATATATATATTACTAGCCTAAAATGATTTGATGATACAAAAGATTATTCACATTAACAATATATAAAATTTAAGTTCATTATGATACGTAATATTTTTTAAAATCCCCTAACTAAAAATTACTGACTTTCCACTAGCTAGCTATGCCATTATTTATTAGGTAACTAGGACGGTCTCGCTGGTTTTGTCGTGATGTTCACCTGCCCAATTGAAAAGGCTATTTCTTATAGCTAGGACGGTTCAAAATCGAACCGTAATCGTTAATCTAATCGTAAAATTAGTTTGTTGACTAATTAGTAATGGGTTATCAGATTAATGATTGGAAAACAATTTTTTTTTTAATAATTAATGGCTTATTGGTGCTGGGACGGATTATTCAATTTTCTTATCGGGTAAACCGTTAATCCATTAAGAATTCTTATAATTATATTTTCACCCCTAGATATCTAAGTATTTTTTATCAATCCAACATATAAAACTCCATTTATTATTCTATTCACTTCTTAGTTTAGAAAATAACATGCCACTTCTTGTGACGTTTAACCATAAAGTGCAGATCAGACTCCCTAAAATGTAAAGAAAATCTGAAATTAATTCTTAAACCAAAACATAAATTATTTTTGACAACACAGAGGACCGCAATAAAAATGAAATAACTCAAATGTGTCTTTTACAAAGTTTGATATAAAACATAAAAATTCAAATAATATGAAAGTTTTAATTTTTTTCTGTCAATCCAGTAATTAAAAATGTTTCTATATACATTTTAGGTCAAGAAGAAAATTCTTATTTGATTCGATGTTTTAACCTATTAATAACTACATGAACAAAACTCAAGAAGCCTAAAAGATTGATAAATAGATCAATCATAGTATACAAACAACTTAATTGGTGAAGAAACGAAGAAACTACCAATAATCACTCGATATTTCATTCTCTCTTAAATTTATCCGTTACACCATCCGATAACTGTCCGTTAATTGCTAATCCGATACCGAACCAACCATTATCTTATTGGATGATTAGCGGATTAGTATATTTAAAAATCGATAACCAATAAGCCAAATCGCTAAGCATAATTAAACAACCGATCCAACCGATAAGCAGTCCTACTTATACATGTGTGTTTCCAACAAAGTTTTACAGTGACAGAAATAAATTGCAATCACAAATAAAAATATGAAGAAACAAGAATTTTTATTGATAAACGAGGTGGTTACAAATCTGTTCCTCTCTTGATTCTTCTCGCAATTTTCTTCGTAATTCGAGGACCGTTAGTGGCATATTTCTAGAACATAACATAGGATGATCTCTTTATGAATATCCCATGATTTTGTGGGATATCCCGATCTTTTTACGAATACCCATCAGTTTATGGGATATTCAAGATGTCTGTTTCAGGGAATTGTTACCCTTTAAATAGGCAAAATTTAGGGTAAAGTAGCCGCCTAGAACTCTAATAGAATTTGAATTCTTCTTGAAGAGTCCCACAACGGAATTTAGGGTAAAGTAACCTCCTAAAACTCTAACAGAATTTGAATTCTTCTTAAAGAGTCCCACAAATTTTAGATGTCTACAAATGCCCCTACTTCAAGGCTTGTCGAAGTGTAGATTTGATGACGAGTCTTGAAGTACCAATAGAGCTTACATCTTTATGCGGCTTCCACAAATTTGCATATCTGATTTATGATAGAAGAGATGAAGGGCAGATTTGGTTCCACTGGGCGTGCCAATTTTGTTGGACAATAAAATTTCTTGAGACTGAAAATAATAATCGAGACAAGAAAATATTACAACAATTAATTTATTGATTTCAGTGTGAATGTTACAATCTCTATGAATCCTCTAATTCGTCTTTTCAAATATAAATTCAAGGTCTTAAAGCTTGATCTTGAATTTGAACTTGATTTGATGGACTTGAGGGATTTGATCTTGACTTGTGCTTGAATTAAAGGGTTTTTGAGCTTATTCTTGAATATTGCGGTCTTCTTGATGAACTTGATTTTAATGCTTGAGCTTTGTAGAAATTGCGGCGTTTGATCCACTAGCTTTCTCTTGCTTCTTGTTAGAGTTCTGTTTTTTTTTTCTAAAGTATGAGACCCCTATTTATAGTTGTGGAAAGAGAAGAGTCATGATGAAGATGAACTTCCTTTGTCCAATCAAATTCAAGTGATGTGGCGCCTTTTATGGGGTTTGATTTCATTGGTCCTGCTGCATCATTTGATATGTGGCATGGACCTATTGGCTCCTTCACTTGACAGAGCATGCCACATCATTTGACACGTGACACTTATTTGGGCCTCTAGAATATGATAATATCTTGGGCTTAGTAAAGTGGCTCATCATTTGTAACCCAAATTAATGGACTAACTCAATAAATATTGGACCTTATTTAAATTCATACATGTTTGGACTTAAATAATTAATCCAATTATATTAATCCACAATATACGCAATATTTATTTAGGACTAATATATTTTGAATTTAATATAATCCAAATTTAGTACCGATTTAAATTTAATAAAATTTTAGCATTCATGCTATGATGGGAAGAGAGGAACAGTTTTCCTTTTACAGTTTTCCCAAAAGAAAAAAAAAGGTTTACAACAAGCCAAAAATTCAACTAGTATTTCATGTTGGGTTCGAAATCAAATGGGCGTTATGCAAAAGTTTAAAATTTACAAATCAAAGCGTTGATAATTCAGATGACAAATAAAAATATACTAAAAAGACATATTGCTAGTATGATTCAGTCAAACGACCTACATATGAAAAACTAATAATGAAAAACATAAAACCTATTGGGAGAAAATCTCTCCCTAAACAAAATTCTTAAACGACTATATTGTGCATGCTATTGTGTTGTGGCTTGAGAAAGGAGATCTTCTATTTACAGAACTACAAAACTTTTTTTCTAAGAAATAAAAAACCTAATAGGAAAAAGAGATCTTTTCCAATAAGAATTTTTTTTTCCATAAAGAAAATAATTCTAATTGTGGTAGAAAATAAGATGAAGTAGGAAATTCAAGGCAAATCTAACAAATCTCCCCTTGGCCTGAATTTTTGGCAAATCAATCTTGATATTCTTCTTCTTCACATAATCTTCATCTAATTTGCATCGCTGTTATTTGTCATGGTTAAAAATAAAGTTTAAAATATTATGAGTTAAAAATGATTTAAAAAATATCTAATTTTTATTTTTAAAGATATAGTAGCAAAAATGTTGAAAATATGCTTTAATCTCTCTCTTCACATGTAGCTAGACAAAGATCTTTATTATCATCAAATTGGTTGCATTGAAACCGCTATCGAACCTGTTTAATCTCGTCTCACCATACTATTAAACCATAGGCTCGGATACCATGTTGGGTTCGAAATTGAGAGGGCGTCATGCGGAAGCTTAAAATTTACAAACTAAGATGGTGATAATTCAGATGAAAAATAAAAATATACTAAAAAGACATATTGTTAATATTATTCGATCAAACGACCTACATATGAAAAACTAATAATGAAAAATACAAAACCTATTGAAAGAAAATCTCCCCTAAGCAAAACTCTTAAATGACTACATTATTGATGTTATTGTGTTGTCGCTTGAGAAAGGAGATCTTCTATTTATAGAACTACAAAACTCTTCCTCTAAGAAAGAAGAAACCTAAAGGAAAAAGAGATCTTTTCCAATAAGAAAATCTTTTTCCATAAAGAAAATTAATTGTAATTGTGGTAGAAAATCAGGTGAAGTAGGAAATTCAGGGCAAATCCTAACAAATTTCCTCTTGGCCTGAATTTTCGGCAAATCAATCTTAATGACCTTCTTTTTCTTCACATAATCTTCATCTAATCTGCATCACTGTTGTTTTTCATGGTTAAAAATAAAGTTTAAAATATTATGAGTTAAAAATAATTTTAGAACATCTTATTTTATTTTTAAAGATCCAACAACAGAATGTTGAAAATATGATTTAAACTCCTTCTCCACCTGTAGCTAAACAAAGATCTTTTATCATCAAATTGGTTGCATCTTAATTTGAAAACGCTATCGAACCTGTTTAATCTCTTCTCACCACACCATTGGATCATTGAACCATAGACTCTGTTACCACTTGTTGGGTTTGAAATTGAGAGGGCATCACACGGAAGCTTAAAATTTGCAAATCAAAACGGTGATAATTCAGATGACAAATAAAAATATACTAAAAAGACATATTTTTAATATGATTCGGTCAAACACTACTAGAAAAATAATTTTTACGACCACATAAAAGCAACCACAGTTGGTGGTCGTAAAAAAAGCGACCACATGTTGTCCTTTTATTTCATTTTTTCTAAAAAAACAAAATAAAAATAAAAAAGCGACCACATTTGGTCTCTTTCATATTTTAAAATTGTCAAATACTAATTTCAAAATTCTTCTTAGATTTTTATATTCAATATAATATTTTTTAAAAACTAAAAGTGACCACAAGTGGTCGATTTTCGAATAAAAAAATATAATATTTTTTCTAAAAGTGACCACTACATTAAAAAATAAATTTAAAATATTATGCAAAAATCGATCACTTGTGGTCACTTTTTCATTAAAAAATATTTAAAATAAATATTTACGAAAAAAATGACCATAAGTGATCGATTTTTGATTAAAAATAAAAAATAAATTTTTTTGAAAAAGCAACTACATGTGGTCACTTTCCTTTACAAAAATTAAATCAAAAATATTTTAAAAAAAGTGACCACTTGTGGTCGCTTTTGATTAAAAGTTATTTTTAAAAAAATTATATATAAAAAAATGACCACTTGTGGTCGCTTTATGATCAAAAAGTGAAATTTTTTTTTGAAAAGTGACCACCTTTAAAAAAATTAAATTAAAAATATTTTTGGAAAAGCGACCAATTGTGGTTGTTTTTAGATTAATTTTTTTAAGAAATAATATTTTACAAAAAGCAACCACTTGTGGTCGCTTTATGATTAAAAAAATGAAAAAGAAAATATTTTGGAAAAGCGACCACGTCGTTTTCCTTCAAAAAATTAAATTTAAAATATTTTTGAAATAGCGACCACAAGAGGTCGCTTTTTGATTAAAGAAAATATTTATTAAAAAGCAACCACATGTGGTTGTTTTTCATTAAAAAATAAATTAAAAATACTATGCAAGAACCGACCACTTGTGGTCGCTTTTTGATTTTAAAAAATATTTCATATATTATATGTAAAATCAAATATATTTTTAATATGTATTAAAATATTTTAATTGCACTAACCATATGTAGTCGAGTTTTCATATAATAAAAGTAAAATTAATTAAATTTAAAATTTGTAAAAAATTATACTAAAAAATAAAATAAGAAATATATTAAATGAAATAAATAAATTGCGTTAAACCTAATCTTTGTATATTGAATACGTTGATATCTTATAGTTGAGGTAATAATATGCTATTGGAGTTATAAAAATGTAAGGTACATATATAACCAACGATTCATCAGAATATAATGAATACGTTTACGTATTCAAGAGTTGATATATACCGTTGAAGTTATAATATTAATATAATACTATTAATTCATCAAAGTATATGCTTATGTTGTGTATTGGGTAATTATATACTAATGTATATGCTATGTATATACTACATGTTTGGAACTTTGATAGTCGATAGTAAGTGATATATATATATATATATATATAGGGAGGGTATGTATGTGTGCGCATGCGTGCGTGCATGTGCATCTCGTGTATTGCAAAAGGTCAAAATCTATAACTGGTTGTATCCAAGTATATATTGAATACTTTGATTCAAAGCGATCTAAGGAATAATATATTGTAATACGTTGAAGTTATATTAGCGTAAATTAATCAAATTAATCGATAATTTGTCAAAGCATGTATGAAATACATTGCCTTAAGAGGTAATATACTTATGTGATGTATATACGACAAATTTAGAACCTGATAGTAGATAAAGTGTGTGTGGGTGTACGTACATATATATATGTGTATGCGTGTGTGTGTGTGTCATTTAGTGATGTACAAAGTACATAGTCAAAAGCTAACTAATGTATCCAATTATATATATTAAATTGGCTGATATCATACGATCGATGTAATAATATCCTGTTGAAGTTATAATAACGTAATATAAACTAATCGATAATTCATTTAAGTTTATATGAAATACGTTGCATTATGGAGTAATATATTTGTGTATTTGATCTATATAGTATGTAGTGGAATCTGATAGTTGATTTTGTGTGTGTGTATATAGATGTATATATTATGCAATAACATACGTAGTATGTAGTCCAAAGCTTACATTTATATGTATGTATGTATATCTCATATAGTGATGTACATAGTACGTAATCAAAAGCCAACTAAATGTATTCAGTTATATATTGAATACATTGATATCATACAATCGATCTGGGTAATAATATACTGTTAAAGGTATAAATAATAACGTAAGATAAACTAATCGGTAATTAATCAAAATTCATCATAATTTATGAAATGCAATGATATCATTATATAATTTAGGAAATATACTACTCGTGTTAATGTAATTATAAGATAACTAATAATCTAATTTATTTATGCATTGCATTAAATTATTTGCATTAAAATAGTAGCCAATTTCATTTAATTTTTCTAACTCACTTATTTTTTAGCCTAATTTTGTCCAATTTTTGCCTAAATTATGTCCAATTGGACTCAATTTCATTTCAATTTTTTTAATCCAATTTTAACTAAATTTTGAATTCCCCATAACTTTAAATTTCAGCCGTACCTCCCTTTCGCTCATGTCTCTCTCACTCTCTTCACCATCATTATCACCTCTCCCTTCGATGAACCAAGCGCCACCACCACCAGCTCCAACTGGTGAGTGTCGCAACTCCCATCAGAAAACCATCCTCCACCATCGTCGCTGGCTAGCGAAAATTCCACCGGCAAAAATCTAATTCTATCCAGTTGTCTAACCAAAAATTAGGTTTGTGAGCTTGATTTTGTTCATCCATGTTATATATTGAAAAAAGACAATTCTCAATTCTTCTGCTTTAAGATTGCAGTTGACTCAGAAAAACTAAATTCTATTTCTTAGGAACCCCTTACAAAGATCTGGGAAACACTTCATCATTTTAAAGGCGCTTCCTTCTGGAGTTTACCAATATAGGTTTATAGTTGATGGACAATAGAGGTTTTCCCCTGACTTGTCTACGTGAATATATAATATGAGTCAGATTAGCTACCCTGTCAAACCAAGAAGAGTATAATCTTTATTTGTTATGCTCCTGCAAGATATTAGTTTCCGAAATGAAGTTTTGGCCTGTGACCATTGTAAGGGAGTTTACAACTAAGTCTCTCCATCCTGGACATTTTTGCTCTGTGACAATCTCATTACGAAAACAAAGTGTCAGCATATGGATCCTTAGCCTGGATTTTATTTTGTTCATAGATATCATTAGTAGTAGGTGGTGGGTAGTTGTTGAGTTTTCTACCTAAACCTATTAGAAGTTGAAGCGGTAGCCTTTTTGAAAAAAATTATGTTTTGGTTTTAACTTTTGGATACATTGTGCTGCAGATATCATTTGATTCATGCTGATTTGAAATATGAATTAGTTACTTGAAAATGGTTAAGTGTAGTTACTTGAAATGTGAATTAGTGACTTAAAAATGGTTAAATATAGTCACTTGAAATGTGTACTAGCGACTTGAAAATGATCAAGTATAGTCACTTGAAATATCGAAATAGTTACTTGAAGATGTCACTTGAAATGTGTATTAGTGACTTCAAAATAGTTAAGTATATTGACTTGAAATATGAATTAGCTACTTGAAAATGGTTAAGTATAGTCACTTGAAATGTGAATTAGTGACTTGAAAATGGTTAAGTGTAGTCACTTGAAATATGTACTAGCGACTTGAAAATGATCAAGTGTAGTCACTTGAAATATCAAAATAGTTACTTGAAGATGTCACTTGAAATGTGTATTAGTGACTTGAAAATGGGTGAGTGTATTGACTTGAAATATGAATTAGTTTCCTAAAAACGGTTAAGTGTAGTCACTTGAAATGTGAATTAGTGACTTAAAAATGGTTAAGTGTAGTCACTTGAAATGTGTACGACGACTTGAAAATGATCAAGTGTAATCACTTGAAATATCTATGTAGTTACTTGAAGATGATCAAGTGCAGTCACTTGAAATGTATATTAGTGACTTGAAAATGGTTAAGCGAATTGGCTTGAAATACTAATTAGTTACTTGAAAATGGTTAAGTGTAGTCACTTGAAATGTGAATTAGTTACTTGAAAATGATTAAGTGTAGTTGTTTTATCCCTTTTTAACTCGAAGGGTTGGAAAACATTGATTTCGACTTTTTCAACAATTTTGAAACTGTAAAGAAAAGTTCGAAACAATTTAAGAAATTAAGAGTCACCACTTGATTTTTGAGAAAATAATAAGAAAAATTAAAAATATTACTTAAAAGATTCAAAACAGAAAAAAATCTTCCAAGTTTAGAAATCCCGAGCAAGTAGTTCCTATTAATACTCTTGGAAGGTTGTTAAGTCACCAACAGTATCCGCTAACTTGCAGTTATATGGACTATTTGAAAATAACTTTTTGACTAACTTTAAAAAAGAAAATTGATTTTTAAAAAGAAATTGATTAAGGAAAAAATTGTTTTTAATATTTGTGTAAAATAGATTTTGACGACTTAGTGGGAATTTTTTTAACTAACTTTAAGAAAACTAAAAACAATTAGCATCTAAAGGGGAAAGGGGGAGACTAAAAGACTTAGGCCATTAGGCCTAAATCTATAAACTCTATCCTAAGCTATTTTGGGCTTTTGGACCATCTTCACCTGTCCTAATCTAAATACTTGGGCTTTTTAACCATAACTTGTCCTAAACTATCTTTTTGACCTTTGGAGCCCAAAATCTGTTTTACCTGTATTAGATTACTATTTTGACTTCGAGACCCCAAATAAATGAATAAATAAATGACTAAATAAAAATAAGGCAATAATAAAAATCGAGACTTTTCAAGTCTCTTAGCGACCTCATCAATGAGTTTTGACCCATTTTCCTTCTTCTTCCATCTTCTTGAACCCCCGCACCATATAATCGACTTTGAACTTGAATTGAAAAGGTGGACCTTATAGGCCCATTACAAAATACAAGAGGAGATAAGTCCATTTGTACTCGAGATATTTTTTGCATGCAAAGAAAAGATAAAGAAATTAATATACGTTCAAGGCATAAAATGAACATATTTGAAAGCAAAAGAAAATATCAAGAACCAATTTTTGAATGACAATGATAAGCACACTTGCACACGTACAGCAATAATGAGAGTCAACATATAAAATGCAAAGTAAAGACACCTACTTACATACCTCATGATTTATGTTCATATTAGGAATGAATAAAGGTAAAAGGAAGAAGGTCATATTCAATGAATTAATCCGAGAACAAACAATGTAAGCTTGCGAAAGTAAAGGGATGAGACAATAAGAAAATTAGAATAAAAGTTTAGCATCTCTAAAAGTGAAATATCATTTAACAATCATACTATGCATGACTTGAAAATATTTAAATAATTCTATTTAGCCACAAAATTCTGAACTTTCTCATCATTTTGACAAAACAACAAGCGAACAAAAGAGGAATAAACATCTTGGATGAAAAATAAAGCTATCACTTCATCTCTCATATGAGGATTTTGAAATCCACTAAAATAATAAGCAAGCAGATGCCAAGTTTTTGACTTAACCAATTACTATTTTATTAAGGTGAAACAAACAATAGTAACAATTCTTTTCGACATAAGGGAAACAATTTTACATGCTAAAAGTGAACATATCGAATAACGAATTTAAACAAGGCAAGAATACATATTTTAATCAAGCAAAGGTCAAAACTTTATCCATCTAATTTAGTAAGGCGAAACAAACAATAAAAACTATTCTTTTTTGACATAAAGAAAATAACTTTACATGCTAAAAGCGAACATGTACATCAATAATGAATTTAAAGAAGGCATTAGTGTGTATTTAATCAAGCAAAGGTCAAAACTTTATTCATTCAATAATAATAATCAAAGAAGAAATTTAAAGAAACACGTTCAACTATCGTTAGTTCATTTTATATCAGGAGTCATAAAAATAGCCATAATATTGATATCACAACGTCCTATGGCCATCAGGGCCATCTACAACAAACAAAATTATAACTACTCAACTATGAAACTACGAAGGAGATGAAGAAGAAAACAATAACAAAACTAAAAGGTAAAGGTGTGGTTACCTTTTTTGGGACAACAAAACGGGATTTCAAGCTTTCTTTGGAGTCTTGATCACCACCGGAAAGCAATCTTTCGAGAACCCCGATTAGCCTACCGCTTGAAAAAATTTTACTAAAAAAAATTTAACTCATTGCTCAAAAGTTTTTTTCACTCGTTGAGACTTGGTGTTCTACCAAAATAGTGGTAGTATTTATAAGAAAGGATGAGAATTCAATTCGTTTCATCCACCAATGTGGGAGAAAGAGTTTAGGGGTGTTTTGAAAATTTAAAATTTAGGAAAAGGTTTGTTGGAGGATAAGGTGAGGTGGAATTGTATAATCCAGTACAAATTGAAATTCAAAATGAAAAAAGGTAAAGGTTGAGGGAGAATTGTACAATCTAGTACAAATTTGAAATTCAAAATTTGAATTTCAAAAGATGGAAAAGAATAAGGTTGATGTGGAATTGTACAATTTAGTACAAATTTTTAATTTCAAAAATGAAAAAAAAAAATAAGGTTGAGGTGAAATTGTACAATCTAGTACAAATTTTAAAATTCAAATGGAAAAAAGGATAATGTTGAGGTGGAATTGTACAATCTAGTATAAATTTGAAATTAAAAAACCAAAAAGGGATAAGGTTGGGTAGATTTAGGTCATTTTTTGGTATTTTGGGGTTATTTAAAATATAACCCCAATGGAGATTTAAAATTTGGATAAATTTATTTAATTGACCAAATTGAAAATCAATAGGCGGATTGCATTACAATTTTGACCAATTTGATTTCAATTATGGTCAAATCTAATAGATTAACTAAATTAAATTTAAATTCGATACAAATTAATACTTTCTTGAATCTCGAGCTTGTTGATTACATAAAATCAAATAAATATTTCTCCAAATAAATTATTTTTGAGAACAAAATATATTTAAATCAATATTTTACCCATTTGAATTAATTTTTGAGATAAGCTTTGATTAAAATCCAATATTTCGAAAAGTAGATATTTAAGTAACAAAATTATATAATTTCATATAATCAAATACAATAATATATAATTGCTGCTTAAAATGGAAAAATTACTCAGATAAATACTTTGAAAAGCTTTTTATTTGGATAAAATAAATATTGTAATTTTATTTAAAAATCAAAGAAAATCGGGACTAAACATAGTTATAGAGGTAAAAAATTAGGTGTCAACAACTGTCCCTTCCCTTTGGGTAAGGTAGATGCAAGTAACCCTGGGCAAATGAAGTTTGGCGTTCCTAATTTTTGTCTGACCACAAATTTATATCTGAAAGAGGTTGGCTTTTACACGAGTTTTGTGGAGTTATGACGGGACTCCGATATCAGATTCCCTACATATCTCAGGTTGCATGAGAATTCAGGTCACTTGTAGTTTATAAAGCTTGATTCTGAAGAACGATTTTCAAAGAATTCACGAGCTTTTCCAATTTTCAAATTTTGGTAAAACTGAAAAGCTGAGGAATAAGCGAATTAGGAGGGAGGTTGGAATGCAGTCGAGGTTTCCACAAAGAGCTCAGCATACATATCCCCGAGACTCAGGGAATTATACTACTTGTAGTTCAACTCAATTAGTGAAAAAGATAATCTTTTATTTCAGATGATCTTTGGTTTGGGAAAAGTGACAAGTTGATTGAGTTATAGAAAAGAGACTTGTAACTTCTTAACCATGAATGTGGGATCCTTCACATCCATAGGCAAGAATTTACCTGGACATAATTTCTGAAACTCTAAGTATGTTGTCACCCGGATTTGAAAGAAAGAGAAGGTTACCCTCGGTATGAGTCTATAAATATCTCGAAGGTGAAGCTGAAACCAGAATATCTTAGAATACCTATATGTCTTCTACTAGTGGTGTGGTTTGATGGTGGTGGAAATCATCATTTATCTCGCGCCCAAAGAGTTTGACGTCCCTCTCTAGATTTCATCTTATTTTGCCACTAAGAAAAAGTTTCACATTGTGCTGCATCCCTTTTGGAGTCGTCCGCACCTGTGGTTTTGATTTGAAATTTTCATTCTCTCGATAATAACTCAAACAAAAATCATTAGTAACAAACATAATTCATGAAAAGGGTGTATAGTTTATTACCATATCTCCATGTGAGTTGTTGACTAAAAAGTGAAGTCATCCTCTCATGTATCTGTTTGAAAAGAATAACTTGCAATAATAGACACAACAACTTTCGTAGTTGTTGCATAATTAGATCATTTGTTGATTGAATATGTCTTCAAAATGGGGTGATCCTTTTGGACACCGATGACACTTTATGCAGAATGGTCCTTGCAACCATGTAATCTTATGCTAATGCGACAACCCTTTTGGTCACCTATAATGCTTGTTGTATGTGGAATGATAACCTCTCCAGTTATTGACAATGATTCTTTACATGTGACCTCGGGTAGGTCTTGCGCATCTTTTGTATCGATACGACTTATAGATTTCCATTGAATAGTCAATCTTATGATGATCTTGCACATTATTTGATGTTGGATACGAGGCAACTTATAGATATCCTTTGAGTCACTAGATTTTGGGTGATCCTGAACATTATTCAACCTTGGATTAGAGATTACTTACAAATATTCCTTCAATCGCTAGCTCTTAGGTATTCCTGCACATTATCCGACCTTGGATATAATATGACTTATAGATATCTCTCAAATTGCCACTCTTTGGGTAATCCTACGCATAATCGATCTTGGATATAGTGCGACTTATAGAAAACCCTTAGACCTATCAATTTGAAATATCACATATTCTTCTGTAAGGATTTAGTTGCGACTTATGGATAACCTTCAACTATCTATCTTTGGGTAACCTTGCATACTATCCGGTTAGGATGTTATTGCAGATTACAAATGAACTATGACCTATCAACTCATGGGTAATCTTGCACATTATCCTATTTCAAATAATGTGACTTATAGATAACCCTCGAACTGTCAATTTATAGGAAATCTCATATGTCATTTGATTTCAGATAGCGTCTTAAAGATGTCCCTTCGAGCCATTTTTCAACCTGACATGCTGATGCATGCTAATCCATAAAATGCTGAAATATCCTCGACATAGGGCTACATCACCTTCTGCGTGGTCAATAGATATAAAATGCTGAGATATCCTCGATGCCATAGTATTCTATCTTTGCATGGTCAACGGATATAAAATACTGAGATATCCTCGATTCCATCATATTCTATCTCACGTGTTAATGGATATTAAATGCAATGGCCCTCTTAGCAATGACATGATATGAAATGGCCTTCTTGGCAATAAAATTAAATAAAATGGCCCTCTCAGTGATGATATGAAATACAATGACCCTTTTGACAATACAATGAGACAAAATTGCCCTCTTGGCAATAAATGATATGCACTGGACCTCTTGGCAATAAAATGAGATAAAATAACCCTCTTGACAATGAAATGATATGTAATGGTCCTCTTGGCAATAAAATGATATGAAATGGCCCCTTTGTCAATGAAATGATATGCAATGACCTTCTTGTCAATAAAATGAAATGCAATGACCCTCTTTGTAATAAAATGATATTAAATGACCCTCTTAATAATGAAATGACCCCTTTGGCAATGAAATAATATGAAATGACCCTTTTGTCAATAAAATTATATACAATGGTCATTTTGGCAATGAAATGATATGCAATGGACCTCATGGCAATGAAGTGAAATGAAATGGCCCTCTTAGAAATAAAATGATATGCAATGGTCCTTTTGGTAATGAAATGATATGCAATGGACCTCTTTACAATGAAATGGTCTGAAATGAACCTCTTGGTAATGAAATGATATGCAATATCCCTCTTGGCAATGAAATGATATGCAATGGCCTCTTGGCAATAAAATGAGATAAAATGGCCTTCTTGATAATAAAATGAGATGAAATTGCCCCCTTGGCAATGAAATGATATGAAATGGTTCCCTAGGATATGAAATGATATGAATATGAAATGGTCCTCTTGGCAATGAAATGATATGCAATGGACCTCTTGGCAATAAAATGACCCTCTTGGCAATGAAATGATATGCAATGGCCCTCTTGGAAATGAAATGTAATGTAATGGCCCTCTTGGAAATGAAATGATATGTAATGACCCTCTTGGAAATGAAATGAAATGACTCTCTTGGCAATCAAATGACATGAAATGGACCTTTGGCAATGAAAATAGTTTTACCTATGTCTGTTTGTCTGCAATTTTTGCTTTCTACATATACCTGTACTTAAGGTAGATAGTTAGTAGATACAATGTCGCTCTCACTGACGACCACAGTCAAGCTTTATAATAATGTAAATAACTAATCTAAATAACTTAGTCAGGTTGTCATCTTCTTTTTGGATAAGCATTTAAACAATAAATCAATCAAATTTAAACAGATGGGTAAAATCCCTTTTTGGGGGACTACTCGAATACCATTTGCATCACCTCATGGTGAATTTGAAGATGACTTTTTTCTCTTTCTTCTATTGAGTGATCCTTTAATTGTTTCCTTATACGTCCGTCTCTTTTGAACGTACATGCACTTAAGGTAAATATTTAGTAGATACAAAGTCGCTTTTGCTAGAGACCAATTTTTTAGAAAAATTTTAAATAAAATATTCATAAAGAGGATAAGGCGCCTTTGTTTGTCATTTACGATCTCTAGAAATAAGATAGACAATTCAAAAGGTCCTTTATAAATGGGTATTAAACCTGTCTTTGGGGATACCCCAAAATACCATTTATGAGCATTATATGCTTTGGTGTGGCTCCCAACTCGCTGGGGATTTTTTTGAAAAAGATTCCCATTTTTATGTATTGATCCTTACATCCGCAGAAAAATAATTAGTTTTGAGTAAAACTACTCCGTGTTGACCTCCTTTGATTTTTGGTTTGCTCCTCGCCATTTTTTTTATGCTTCTTCATGGGTCTTCATCTTCTTTTTTGGATGATAATCTTCCTCTTGTGAATTTTTGAGATTTCTTCTCAAAAATTCTACACCAATTTCCATTTTTAGGGGTTATATGACTGAGCCGTTGGGGTGCCTATGTATCATGTTGAAGCAGCAATCAGGTCAAATATAGTTCAAGACTACACTAGGTATATATAGAAAAATCCAAAAGGTTGACCAAAGCCGATATAGCCGCCTATGTATCCCATTCCTAGGAATTCAGGTCATCACATAGTTCATACATAAAAAGAAAGAATAAATTCTCCTAAGGGGTTGACCGAAGCCAACATAGGCAGCCTACGTATCCCTTTCTTGGGAATTCAAGTCAAACGTAGTTCATACATAAAAGAAAAGAGTAAATTCTCCTAAGGGGTTGACCGAAGACAACATAGGCCGCCTACATATCTCTTTCTTGGGAGTTCAGGTCAAATATAGTTCGTACATAAAAGAAAAGAGTAAATTCTTCTAAGGGATTGACCAAAGTCGACATAGGCCACCTACGTATCCCTTTCTTGGGAGTTTAGGTCAAATGTAGTTCGTACATAAAAGAAAAGAATAAATTCTCCTAATGGGTTGACCAAAGCCGACATAGGATGCCTATCTATCCCTTTCTTGGGAATTCAGGTCAAACGCAGTTCGTACATAAAAAGAAAAGAGTAAATTCTCCTAAGGGGTTGACCAAAGACGACATAGGCCGCCTACGTATTCCTTTCTTGGGAATTCAGGTCAAATGTAGTTTGTACATAAAAGGAAAAGATAAATTCTCCTAAGGGGTTGATCGAAGCTGACATAGGCTGCCTACGTATTCCATTCTTTGGAATTCGAGTCAAACATATTTCGTACATAAAAGGAAAGGATAAATTCTCCTAAGGGTTTGATGGACCTAAATACTCTTTCACATCCTATTAGGATAGAAATGAGCACTCTATGGATGACATAACGCTTTTATTGCGTTCGTCTTGATAAAACGAAGGATTAATTGTCTACTTCCATTTGAGATAATTGATAAAATTCCTTCTTCCTCATTTTTTTCTAGATAGACATTGACCTTGATTCTCTTAACTTAGTCATTTTCCTCCTATTTAACCACCTCGGTTTCTTCTAGATTAGGCCTTCTTAACTTTTAGACTTGTTTATTTCTTTTGTTGACAGTTCTAGGATCATTGTCTCCCATTCATCATTTCTTCCTTGATTTGTTCATTTTGCTTTTGACATGTCATAATATTGGCAGGTTTTAGATGTTTATTACCTTTATCAAGAACCAAACAAAATAAAGATTTTTGCAATAGGGAAATCTTACAAGTTTTGAGAAAATATTTACAAAACTCTTAGTATGACCCATATGAATATGGGACTATGTTTTTTGAAATGCATAAAAAGCAAAAAAGGATTAGATAAACTTAAAAGGTAGGCGTCGGGTATCGTCCGTACTACCACCGACTTTGTGAAAAAATAAATTTCACTTTTCTATCTATCTATTGATTGGGGAGTACTAAGTGGAGCGAAAGTCCAGTTCAACAATGTTTTCTCCAATTCATCTTTCATGATTCTGGCTGTCTTGAAAAATTCTTCCATGATAGCATCACATTTTTCCTATTCCATCCTCAAAACCATTGCTTATAAGCTTTAAAAATTGACTGGTAGAGTCCAGTTTTACTACTAGTCATTTTCCTTTTCCTATAACAAAACTATAGTCAAGAGAGGAATCTCTTATTCACTTTGATCTAGTGAAGTAGGGCCATTTTA
This sequence comes from Capsicum baccatum var. pendulum, assembly GCA_030864225.1. Lineage (NCBI taxonomy): Eukaryota > Viridiplantae > Streptophyta > Magnoliopsida > Solanales > Solanaceae > Capsicum > Capsicum baccatum. The sequence goes on from CM061551.1 coordinate 99,439,128, forward strand.
TGTCTACACAAAATAGTTTCTATTACCTGCAAAGTAAAAATAACTCAAAGGTTGACGTGTTAGATTCCGTCAGTATTAAGCAAAGCAAGATGATAAGGTAGGAAGTAAACCCATAGATTTGTTTCTCATCTCATGCGTATTGATCCATGAAGTAATGATGACTCGAGAATTTCAATGAACAGGATTATGATCATTGATATGAATAGGTGGAATTTGTCAGGAAGACTCAACTTTTCTTCTTTTTGACCTTATTACTTCTTTCAAGAAGTGGGGGACAACAGAGTTTTAAAAGACAGGGGCGGGACGAAAAGGCTGCCTACATGTCTCACAGAGGAGAAATCAAGCCCTACGTAGTTTGAAATGTTGCAAAAGGATTGTTTTCATTTCATTACATCCACTAAAACCTCATTACATTAGGAAAGTAAATACAAGAAAAACAAAACTTGCTACATTTAAAGCTTGATTCTAAATAGTGGGAAGTTCTTTGATATTTTCTAGCCTTCTTCTGCTTCATGGATGGTCTGACACGAACTCCAATAGAATCTTTTCAATTCTGATCAAGTTCTCAAATCAAAGTGAAAAGTATGACATTTCTCAATTATATGACCTTTGGCTCCATTATGATAATAACAGCTATCATCACCCTTCCTCTATTTGGCATACCTTTTCATTTCCTTTATCTTGACTGGATGAAGGATCTTTGCTTGGACCAACTTGAAGTTAGTGTCTTCGTAGCTATCCTTAAAAGTTGTGAAGTACAAATGATGAATTTTGAAATCACTAGTAACGAACACTCCTGATTCAAACCTATCACACTCCAACATGGTGTGAGGTCCATCCAAGTGAGAAATTTTATCGCTGTTAATCAAATCAAATATTTTGGTTTTCAACATATGCCACTCATATGTGATATGTCCTTTCTAGAAGAAATGGTAGGCACATCTCTTGTGCTCATCTTCGGGGTCATATTGAGGCCCTTGAGTCTTAATTAGGCACAAAGTTGCTATAGCTTCAACATTTGGTAAATCTCTGATACTTTTACAGTTTCTGTCTCTCTCATATAATTCTTTGCACTTGCTCTGAGTGTGATCTATTTGTCTCCTTGCCTGAACCTTGAAGGAAAGAATATCTTGTCTGCGTCTTCTAACTATTCTTTCATTTCACTTATGAGTTCTTCGAGCGTTATTGGTATTTCCTCTGGTCCGAGGCTAGCATCTTCTGATTTTTTCACTTTGTTTTCTCATATCATCTTTTCAATCATCTCAACGGCTATTTCAAATTCCATGGCTAGTCGTTTGATCTCCCTAGTAAGGTCTCTTTTTGGTATTTCCTTCTTTTTCCTTAACATTTGGTCGAACATAGCGATCTTGGCTTTGGTTAGGAAAGTTTGTTCCTTTAATTTCCTATTCTTTGTCATGGAAACATCCTCTTTTTTCTTCAATTATTAGGTTAACTTTGGTAGTATTTCGTTTGGCCATAACAATCTTCTTAGACACTTTCTTATTCTTCGCCTTTAGCATATCGTCTATTTGGTCTAACTTCACCAATTTCCTCTTGAATTGAGCAATTTACCTACTGCTATTTTTGGTCCTTCCTGCAATGACTTCTTGTAAGTCCATAGTCAGCCTTCCTAATATGGTAGGAATAACTCTTTAGAAAATTTTAAGAATAATTGCAGACTTTTATGAGAGACTTGGGATATATTTGATCGGACTTTTGTATAGTGGGGTATATTTCTGCCTAGAGATGCTCTATGGGATTGGATCAATTCGCCTTTGATTCAAACATACCACGTATAAGCATATACACAATTATATCACACTAGCATATTATAATAAACGTGCATCCTAATTGGGTGACCCTTTTGAGCCAAGGGTTGGCATGATGTATTTGAAGGAAGTATATGCTTTTTAAAACCAATCTATTATCCCTCCAAAACCTCCACAAGTATACATAAAAGGCATAAATTCTTACAAAAGTTGCACAAAAGGGATACAATCCTTGGGGTAAGAAAAAATAACATGAGAAAAAGAACAACATCCCGCGCAGGAGATAGGAAATACTAGTTCCTAAATGCTCTTCTATCGGCCTTCACCCTCTTAGCTTTGTCTACTTCTTGTCATAGGAGACATCTGTTGATGATCAAATGATTCCCGTGTAACTGTTCTTTATACTTATAGATCATTAGTCTGGAAAATCATGCAATCGTCCAAATTGATCAACCTCTTGCCAGGCTCGCTTTAATTTTTCCCTCAATTAGTGAATGATTGAGGTGTCCTCACACGAAAGCAAAAAAAGTAAGCCTTTCCCCTACCCCCCCAAGGGATAATGGGTTGGATTAAATAACATATATTTCTTAAACACATAAATATGATTCGTCTGTAATTGGATCATAGCCAATAGACGCTGTGAAAGTTTTCTAATGGGCCTAATACCCCCTCGGATATTGGTTGTTCTAGGCTTATGCCTAAAAAGAGGGTTTGGGTTTTTGTTCTATCCTAGGTATCTAGAGTGGATTTGAACCAGATTTTCAAGCGGACGACTTGATTTTGGAAATACGAACAACCATTGGACGCCTCACCCGGGATATCCACGAAATCCCAAATAGTTTATATATCTCAAATGGGAAGTATGCTATGAAATGCAATATTTTAGTTTTGCAAAATTTAAACACATAGGCACATAAACAGTTTCAACACTACAACAATTAGTCAAAGAAGCTAATTCAAATATTTGGTTAAAACCTAGTCAAATTTTCTAGCAGAGTCGTCATTTCTATTTTATCCTTTTTTAACTCGAAGGGTTGAAAAATATTAATTTTGACTTTTTCAACAATTTCAAAAATCTAAAGAAAAGTTCAAAACAATTTAAGAAATTACAGAGTCGCCACCTGATTTTTGAGAAAATATCAAGATAAACTAAAAATATTACTTAAAATATTCAAAACAGAAAAAATCTTTTAAGTTTAAAAATCCCAAGAAAATGGTTCCTATTATTACTCTTGGAAGGTTGTTAAGGAACCAAGAGTATCTGCTAACTTGCGGTTATCCGGACTATTTGAAAATAACTTTTTGACTAACTTTAAAAAGGAAAATTGACTTTTAAAAAGAAATCGATTAAGTATTTTTTTTTAATATTTGTGCAAAATAGATTTTGACGACTTAGTGGGAATTTTTTTTAACTAAATCTAAGAAAACTAAAAAAAATTATCATGTAAAGAGAAAAGGGGGAGACTAAAAGACTTAGGTGATTAGGCCTAAATCCATAAACCCAGTCCTAAGCTATTTTGGGCTTTTGGACCATCTTCACTTGTCCTAATTTAAATACTTGGGATTTTGACCCATAACTTGTCCTAAACTATCTTTTTGGACCTTTGGGGACCAAAATTTGCTTCACCTATATTAGATTACAACTTTGGCGTCGAGGCCCAAAATAAATGAATAAATAAATGACTAAATGACTAAATAAAAATAAGGCAATAATAAAAATCAAGACTTTTCAAGTCTCTTAGCGACCTCATCCATGAGTTTTGACCCGTTTTCCTTCTTCTTCCATCTTCTTGCACTCGCACGCCATATAATCGACTTTGGACTTGAATTGAAAAGATGGGCCTAATTAGCCCATTATGAAATGCAAGAGGAGAGGAATCCATTTCGACACGAGACATTTTTTGCTTGCAAAGAAAAGATAAAGAAATTAATATACGTTCAAGGCATCAAAGTGACATATTTGAAAGCAGAAGAAAATATCAAGAACCAATTTTTGAATGAAAATAATAAGCACACTTGCACACGTATAACAAGAATGAGAGTCAACAGATAAAATGCGAAGTAAAGACACCTACTTACATGCCTCCTGATTTATGCTCATATTAAGAATGAATAAAGGTAAAAGGAAGAAGGCCATATTCAATGAATTAATCTGAGAACAAACAACATAAGCTTGCGAAAGTAAAGGGATGGGGCAATAAGAAAAATACCCATGACTTCTAAAATTGAACAAACATAGACACTAATCCATATAAAAAAAGAAAATAAAGGTTAACTTTTCAAGAAAGGAAATCTTTAAATTTCAATTAAGGCAACATTAACAAAGATTCATACATCTAAATTACAACCAACATTTTAGTAAAAAATGTGTAACGACCTATGGTTTATCTTTCTAAGACATCATTGATTCTCTTTTGATATTATGAATCAAAGAGAGACACGAATCAAGTCTTTACACACAGAAAGAACACATATAACAATCCAAATGGAGTAAGAAAATTAGAATACAAATTTAGTATCTCGAAAAGTGAAAGATCGTTCAACAATCATACTATGCATGACTCGAAAATATCTAAATAATTCTATTTAGCCATAAAAGTCCGAACTTTCTCATCATTTTGAAAAAACAACAAGCGAACAAATGAGGAATAAACATCTTGGACGAAAAATAAATCTATCACTTCATCTCTCGTATGAGGATTTTGAAATCCATTAATATAATATGCAAGCAGATGGCAAGTTTTTTACTTAACCAATTACTACTTTATTAAGGCGAAACAAATAATAGTAACAATTCTTTTCGACATAAAGGAAACATCTTTGCATGCTTAAAGTGAACATATCGAATAATGAATTTAAACAAGACAATAATACATATTTTAATCAAGCAAAGGTCGAAACTTTATCCATCTAATTTATTAAGGCAAAACAAATAATAAAGACTTTTCTTTTTTGACATAAAGAAAACAATTTTACATGCTAAAAGCGAACATGTCCATCAATAACAAATTTAAACAAGGCATTAGTACGTATTTAATCAAGCAAAGGTTGAAACTTTATTCATCTAATAATAATAATCAAAGAAGAAAGTTAATGAAACACGTTCAACTATCGTTAGCTCATTTTATATCAGGAGTCATAAAAAATAGCCATAATATTGATATCACAACATCTCATGGCCTTCAAGACCATCTACAACAAATAATTTCAGCAAATAAAATTACAACTACGCAACTACAAAACTACAATGAAAGTGATGAAGAAGAAAATGATAACAAAACTAAAAGGGAAAGATGTATTTACCTTTTTTGGGGCAGCAAAATGGGACTTCAAGCTTTCTTTGGAGTCTTGATTACCACTGAGAAGCAATCTTTCCACTCTTTGAGACTTGGTGTTCTACCAAAATAGTGGTAGTATTTATAAGAAAGGATGAAAATTCATTTCTTTTCACCCATCAATGTGGGAGAAAGAGTTTAGGGATGTTTTGAAAATTTAAAATTGAGGAAAAGATTTGTTGGAGGATAAAGTGAGGTGGAATTGTACAATCTAGTACAAATTTTGAATTTTAAAAATTGAAAAAGTACAAGGTTGAGGGGGAATTGTACAATCTATTACAAACTTGAAATTCAAAATTTGAATTTCAAAAGATGAAAAAGAATAAGCTTGAGGTGGAATTGTACAATCTAGTACAAATTTTTAATTTCAAAAATGGAAAAAGAATAAGGTTGAGGTGAAATTATATGATCTAGTACAAATTTTGAAATTCAAATGGAAAAGAGGATAATGTTGAGGTAGAATTGTACAATCTAGTACAAATTTAAAATTAAAAAATGGAAAAAGGATAAAGTTGGGTAGATTTAGGTCATTTTTTGGGATTTTGGAGTTATTTAAAATATAACCCCAATGAGAATTTGAAATTTATCCAAATTTATTTAATTTTGACAAAATTAAAAATCAATTGGCAGATTGTATTGTAATTATAGCTATTTTGATTTCAATTATGGACAAATCTAACAGATTGACTAAATTAAATTGAAATTCAGTACGAATTAATACTTCTTTGAATCCCGAGCTTCTTGATTAGATAAAATCAAATAAATATTTTTCCAAATAAATTATTTTTGAGAACAAATCATATTTAAATCAAGATTTTATCCATTTGAATTAATTTTCGAGAAAAGCTTTGATTAAAATATGATATTTCATAAAATAGTTATTTAAGTAACAAAATTATATAATTTCATATAATTAAATGCGATAATATATAATTGCTACTTAAAATGGCAAAATTACTCAGATAAATACTTTGAAAAGCTTTTTATTCGGATAAAACTTTGAAAAGTTTTTTATTCAGATAAAATAAATATTATAATTTTGTTTAAAAATTAAAGAAAATCGGGACTAAACTTAGTTGTGGAGGAAAAAAATTAGGTGTCAACAGTAGTCACTTGAAATGTATTAAGTGACTTAAAAATGATCAAGTGTAGTCACTTGAAATATGGAAATAATGACTTGAAAATGGTTAAGTATAGTGTTTTGATATGTGAATTAATTACTTTAAAATGTGAACTTGTGTTTTGAAAATGATTAAGTTTACTAACTTGAGAATATGAACTAGTTACTTGTAAATGGTTAAGTTTAGTCTCTTGAAATGTGTACTAGTGACCTGAACGAATGGTGACAAACACATTAATTGTGAGTTGAACCTTAGCAGTTATAGCCTAGAATTTTTAGTTTAGCTTGCAGAAACTCATTAGTACATTAATTTCTAGTCATTAGTGTTGGTCCTATAATGGTTACATTTTGAGCACGGCAAGTGAATGGTGATGTGGAACATACAAGAAAAGTAATTATGTATAGATAGATTTAATTTGATCGTGAAGAGTTTATTATATTTTCAAGTGGCCATGCTAGACTTTTTGAACTCATCATACAGGCTCTCCTCTGTGAATACTTTGGAGCATTTTACTGCTCTCTAATAAATACTTTTACAAATCAAAGTAAAAATTGGTGCAATATCTCTATAATATGTTCTGATAAATAACCATCTCTGATGGACTTTTACCGTTCATAAAAAGAACCATTTTTGACTAGAAATATTTAGGTATAATTGTCTCCATCAAATGGTGGGCAAGTTTACTTTTATTTTTCTGTTCCTTGTAGTATTCATTTTAAACATTGTTTGAAAATCCATTATTCTTAGTGACTTATGATCTTACATTTTCAAGAAGTTCTAGAAGAGCTACTGAGTGCTTTTATCTTTTGCTACTAAATTTTCATTGGGTTTGAGTAATTAATAATTATCTTATGGTTTATTTGTGATTCTTAAGACATAAGGGTGCTACCAAAGCTTACAACTACTCCAAGCTTTCAATCAAAACTTGTTTTTGCCTTAATTTCTTGTGCAGTCCTCACTTAGTCGGGCTATTCTCAGAAAGTCTAGGTGGATGTGAAATATCTTTTTACTCCTTTTATTTTATTTTTTTGTAATTTAATGTAACATTCTCACAAAATGGATGTGTGTTCACAAGTATTGGGTAGTTACTTGGAACGTGTACTAATGACTTGAAAATGAATTCGTGTTCTTTTTACAACAAATATTCCTTTTCTATAAGATTCTAAAAGGATCATTTTCTTACAAGAAATACCAGCAAAACCGATCACTGGTGGTGGGTATTAGGCAAAATTACTAGAAAAAACAACTACAAGTGGTCGCTTTTAAAAAAAAATTACTAGAAAAAACTACCACATGTGGTCGGTACCTGAAAAGTTGTATAAAAGCCACCACATGTAGTCGCTTTTATATAATTAATTAATTATTTTTTAAAAATTATTTTGTTAAAAAATATATAAAAGTGACCACATGTGGTTGCTTTTCGTAAAATTAATTAATTAAATGGATATATCCAAAAGCGACCACATGTGGTCGCTTTTATAAAAATTAATTTTATTAAATATTTAACAAAAGCGACCACATGTGGTCACTTAAATATTTGACAAACGCGACCACATGTGGTCGCTATTATTAAAATTAATTTTATTAACTATTTAATTATAAAATCAACCATTGGTGGTCACTTTTAAAATTAGAAAAAAATTGAAAATTATTTTTTAAAATTAATATTGAATTATAAGTAATTTTTTTTAAAAAAGACCACATGTCACTACAAAAAAACTAGGAAATTGTGGTGGGTTTTTGTCAATTTATGATGGTTTTTTACCGCGACAAAAAAAATTGTGGTGGTTTTGGAAAGTGCCACGAGCAATATTGTGGCAGTTTTCCGAAACCTCCCTGACGTATGCCACAAAATAAATTTTAAATTTATGGGATTTTGTAAAGTTAATAAGTGACAACTTAGAGCCCTCGCAATATGGTATTAATGTTTCAAAAAAATAAAATTGCGGGAGTTTATAAACCCCCGCAATATGATCATAATGTCACAAAAAAATACTGTGGTGTTCTATAAATCCCACAATAAAATACTAGTTGTTCTCTTAAAAAATTATTCAGGATTTTTCAACCACTACAATATGACATTAATACTTAAAAAATAATAATTGGTGACAGTTTAACTCTGCCACAATATTTTTGTTGCTTACTTTCTATTTGAAACTTACAATAGGAATGAATAAATTAAAAGAATAATTAGTCCCAGTCTACTATATTTGGTTAATCCCAAACCAGACACAACCAAAAACTATCATCAAACTCATAAACAAGTAAACTAACCTAGCTGATAAGAGCCCAAATTAACTAATTATTGTTTATTAAAATGAACATGTTTCTACATGAAAAAACTTGCTAGGTCTGTTAAGAATACAACATGGGTGATCTTGTATGAACTATGAGATTTGTTTTTGGGATTGTAGGAAATTTCACTATGCTCTTTCTTTTCTTGGAACCAACGCTTACATTCAAGAGGATCATCAAAAATAAGTTGATAGAACAGTTCTCTGACATACCTTATGTTATGTCATTTCTCAACTGCTTGCTTTCTGGATAGTACGGTCTTCCATTTATAACATCAAACAATATTTTAATAGTAGTAGTCAAAGGAGTTGGAGCTTCAATTGAGTTGATATACGTGATCATCTTTTTCCTATATGCACCCAACAAACAAAAGCGAAAAATCTTTGTAATGTTCGTTATAGTCCTCTTGGCTTTTGTTGCTGCAACGGCTATCTCAATGCTTGTTTTCCAAGGGAGAAACAGGAAACTCTTTTGTAGTATTTCTTCCGCCATCTTCTCCATCGTTATGTATATATCTCCACTGTCTATCATTAGACTAGTAATTAGGACAAAGAGCGTGGAGTACATGCCATTTTTCCTTTCATTTGTCATTGTTGTGTCCTGCTCCTGTTGGTTTATCAATTCCCTATTAGGAATGGACCCATTTATTGGCACTGCAACAGGTGTTGGCTTAGTGTAATGACCCTCTCGGTTATTTGTGAAATTTTTTCATCTTCTCTATTTTTAGCTCTCTCCGTAGTTTGTATACGTGAATTAGGACTCACGGGATAAGTAGCATCAATTCTTGAGGTGTTTGGGGTTATTGAAGTCATTAGTTGAATTATTGAGTTTTAATAAAGTTAAACCCAATCATGATCAATCTTTGATCGAAACGACCTCGGGTTAGTGTCTTTGTAATTTTAATATGTTCAGAATGTACTTTTAGTCAATGTACATATTTAATGTATTTTTATGTCATTTCGAATAAATCTTGAGAATTTATTCAAGTTTTGGGTATTTTAAATAATTAAGTTAATTGGTTACTTAGTGGGTCAAAACTATAATTTACTTACTTATGTCGCCACTACAAAAATGAATTCAAGTGAAAGGATTTATTGTATATTAATAATAATAATAACATCAGATAGTTATGGTAAGGAGGTACAGAACAGTTGCATCGTTAATTTCCCCATTCTTTTCTTTTCACGGTGGTGGAGGCTTCTGTATCACGTTAGCACAAGATTTTCCTTATCAATTAGTTATGTTGTTAGTTGTGTGCCAAGCAAGAATGTTAGATTAAGTTTTCCTGCACAGATTAAGTGTGGGAAGTGAATAGAGGGGTGAGTGGTGTATACAGTGGTCAACTATGTGTAAAAGTGGATGTGCCAAAATATATATGTGTAAATATAATTGGCAATAGTTGGCAGGTGTATTGTAATTGACAAAAAATGGACAAAAGGTTGGCTAGTCAAGGGTCATAAATGAGTTTTATCCTATTTAAAACCATGGAAATTGTGGGATAGATAATAATCAATTGTAAAAGTGTTCAGGGGTTCGATTTATAATTGGTGGAGTTAGTAATAGGCACTGGGGATGTAAATTAATATTATTAATGGTAGTAATTGCAGATTTTTGGGGATTTAAAATTATTATTGTTAAATTTTGACACTAACGTTGGTAACAATAGGTGATTATATGGTCATATTGTGTATGGAATACTAAAATAGATAGAGAAATTATAATTTGACTATATTTTCAAGTCAAAATAAATGTAATGGTACGGGTGTCATTAGATTTGTATTTTTATGGAGATTATATTTTGAATAGATATTGATCGTTCGGAGACTTTACGGAAGGGAAAGACCCTTGCAAGTTAGCTTGCATTCGGATTTTTCAATCGAGGTAGGTTATGGTTTAATTGGAGTTTAGACTCGACTTAATTGTGTATATGCTCCTAAATTGGATACTTGTGGATTGGTATCTAGACATGCTTTAAATTGTTGATTCGTGTATAAATATTTATTAAAAATTGACTTGATGGAATTGTCTTATGACTTTAAGTGTACTTGTAACCTTGGTACATTGTGTTGTATGCTGTGAGGTTGTATAAATTGATATTGATAATACTTGTTTATGTTTATGTTGGATCGGGTACCATGCCGGTATGTTTATATTTATGTTGGATCGGGGACCACGCCGGTACATTTATATTTATTTTGGATCGGGTACCACGCCGATACGTTTATATTTATGTTGGATCGGGTACCACGCCGGTATGGATATGTTTATGTTGGATCGGGTACCACAGCGATACAGATATGTATATGTTGGATCGGGTACCACGTCGGTACAGTACATGAACATAGATTGTTCCCTGCAGGCCATGACTATTTATGCAAAAATAAGTCCCACAACATGTGAGTACATACTTGTGTAGATTCTGTAGATGTTTATCGTATGGTTGATACTCTTGATAGTTATGTGGCTTGTTTGTGACCACTGTTGACCTGTTATAGCTGTATTGTTGATTAAATAAGAAATTTTTATTTGATGATGCCTGTGTACTTATTTTTCTAATTATGTTGTGTAGATCCTATTAAATTGAGTTGGCCTATGATGCCCACTAGTACATAGTGGTTTGTACTGATATTACTTCGTACCCTTCTTTTGTTGAGTGCAGAAAGTTTTCCAGAGGCTCAGACACAACCTCACCTCTAGAGTTGATAGAATATCTTGATTCGAAGGTGTAGACACCTAATTTTGTCCTTCCCCGATAGCACTTTTACCATTTTACCTCCGTCTTACTGCGTGTCCTCACCCGTATGATTATATCCCATAAAAATGCAAGAAAATAGAACCCTTAACAAAATTCCTAACAAATCTTATCCTAACCAACTCACCCTACCCCACCTACCCTATACCCTACCCTCGCTACCCCATCATCTTATTAGAAAAGGAGAACACACTCCATCACTAAAGAAAAAAGATCATTCTTCTTCATACTCATTGTGACACCACAACAATACCATATACACACGTACTCTCTCACTGAACATACATACCTCACAATCGAGGAGAGAGAAACCAAATAGAAAGAGAGATCGTAAGGGAGAGAAGAGACACGGAGAGAGATTGGAGATCGAGAGTATCGAAAATGGGGCTCCAACGATAAAACTCGCCGAAAATTGATTGAGAATCATCCTTGGGTATTGCTATCACTGTTATGACCAATTTATCATCGAAAAGACCTTGCCGTCATCTAAGCTAATCGGAGCTCCTGTTGATTTCTGCGATTTCTTTTCTAAAAATTATATCTGGGTTGTTTCTCGATTGATTTGGAGAGTCAAGATCTCGTTGGTATTCTCTGAGGTTTCGGAATGGCTCATTTTCTGTTCTCAAATTAATCGAAGAAAAGTAAGTGATTGAGGTCTATCTCTATTCCTCTCAATATTTACATAATTTTGAATGAATAATTGTTGATATCTTGTTCGTTGGGTGATTATGTGATTATGAATTGTTGAGTTCTGTGGGATATGTGAATTGTTTGATAATTGTTGGATGATTTTGGACATATCGAGAATGAATGAAATTTGTCAGATTTGTTCAAATTAATTTGGGGGTGATATAAAAATCGGTTAATTTGTAATGACAGTTGGTTAACTTAATTTGTTATATCTTGATTAATTTTGACATATTGAATTTGCTAGTATCATGTTTAGGTCGAAATGGGTAGGCAATAGTAGGCTCGGGTAGGCAAAATTTAGAATTTATGGTTTTGTTAAATGTTTGAAATTTTGTTGAATGGTGTGGTTTTCTCGCATTGAAAAGATGTATTCGTTTGGTCGGGGAACGCCCTGAGGTTTCATGTATTTACTTATTGGAAAATACCCCGATGTATTATGTCTTCGAAGAAGGTTCATGATAAGGCCCGAGACATCGGGTAAAGAATGGAAGCGTAGTTCGGGATTAGTGTAGGTTAGAATAGAATTTTTTTTTTTGCATTTTTTTATTTTTAGACTGTATAATTAGACTGAACGCTGTATTTTGGATTTGTTTTATTTCGTGTGTTTGATAGATTGTTTTATGTGTTTTGTGTGGTTTATACATTTGTAATGTCAAATTAGCCGATACCTTCCCCTCGGTCAACAAAATTCCTTAGCCGAAATCTCTATTCGTAAACCAGTTTTAAAAAAGTCAAAAACCATTTTGAAAAGGATTTTTCTAAAGGTGACTTGGCACACCCGATTTATGTCAAGTGGTGACTCTGAATAAAAAATGTAAATAATCCTTTTTCGAAGCAAATTTTCTATCTTTTGTCACTTTAATATTAAAAACCCTATCAAAACATAAAATCAATCTTTTTGGGGGTTAAAAAGGGGTGTGACAGAAGGGTGAGCACTCCGTTATTAGGATGCCACGGGTCATCTTATTTGTTATTGTCCATCTTTCAGTCAATGAAACATTCCTTATTTACTTTATTTTAGAGATCTCTTTCGACATGATTTTCTTAGTAGTTCTTGTACGATGACTTTCAGATCTTGGGGATTTTAGTAAGTATTTTATTTAAATTCCGCATTAATAATGATTGGTCCTGAATTATTAGTGTTCTGTTGATTTATGATATCATCATCTTAATATTGACTAAGTGCTTGGGTAAAGGTTCGGTTTAGATGGTTCTCCCACAAGAAGATTAGTGTAGGTGCCACTCATGGCCATTTGGGTTGTGACAAAGTTGGTATCAGAGCCCTAGGTTCGTCGATCTTGTCATACAAGAACATGTTTAGTAGAGTTTTGCGGAATGGTATGGAGATGTCTGTACTTTTCTTCGAGAGGCTACAGGGCAATAGGAAAATTCAAATTCTTCTTTCTTACGTGCTATTACTTGATTTCAGTTGGTATCTGACGATTATAATTGGTATCTAACTTCATTCACTCTTATTCTGACAGATGGTAAGAACACAAAAGAATGAGGTAAGAGGAGGACATGGCGGAGGAAGGAGAGCAGTGCCCACCAGGGGCAGAGCTCAGGCTGTGAGGCCATCTAGAGAGAGACTAGTATCTCCTCCCCTACATGAGGATTTGCCTTAGGTTGTAGAGGATGGAGCTATGCTAGTAAAAGATGAACGAGTGCCCGTTCATGATGGGGTTGCACCATCTCAGGGAGGTACAAATCCAATTTAGATGTCTTTCGCTATGATTCAGCAGGTTCTAAGTTTTCTGAGTGGTTTGGCAAGATCAGGGACTATTCCCACAACACCTGCAGTTTTTCCAAGAAAGTTAGTGGGTCTGGTGATGACTGGAGATGAGCATGAGTTATTCTGTAAGTTTATAAAGATGAAGCCCCCTATCTTTCACAAAACTAAGTCAGAGGATGCCTACGAGTTTATTATTGACTGCCATGAGAGGCTGTATAGGATGGGGGTGGTTGAGAGGTATGGTGCAGAACTGGTTACTTTTTAGTTTCAGGGGCATGCTAAGATGTGGTAGAGGGCCTATGTTGAGTGTATCCAGCTTTGCCTCCCTTGACTTGGACACAGTTTTACTCAGTTTTTCTAGAAAAGTGTGTGCCTCGTACTTTGAGAGATAAAAAGAGGGATGAGTTTGCTAATCTTAAGCAGTGGAACATGTCAGTTGTGGCCTATGAGGCCAAATTTCATTCCCTATCTCGGTATACATCTCACTTGCTAAAAATAAAGGAGAAGAGGATTCTTCTTTTTATAAAGGGATTGAAAACTGGTCTCCAAATTTTTGCTCTTCAGATGACATCTTCATATAGGTCTTTCTAGGAGATGGTTGATTTTTTCAAGAAGATGGAGGGCATAAGGCAAGAGGGTTATGCTAAGGCCTCAGAAGAAAAGGCCCGTAGAGGAGGCAGTTTCAGTGGTTCTTTTTTTAGGGGTCAGAGATCTCAGGGATACCCTGCCCTCCCCATTCAGTCAGCGATGCCGGTGTCTGTGGGTGGTCCGTCAGGCGTTAGTCAGCCATTTTCATACTCTGGTGGTTACCTTGCTTCGTCTTCATCAGCTCAGCGGCCTACCTTAGACCGTACATGTTATGAGTATGGTGGATTGGGTCACGTTAGGAGGTTTTGTCCTAATACAAGGTATTTTGGTCAGTCTAGCCAACGGCAGGCTCCTGGAGCTCTCGTTCCAGTAGGTAGGGGAGGTGCTGGTAATGGTAGAGGTCATTCACAGGGTGGTCGTGGTGATCATCAGGCAGATAGGGGTGGTAATCAGCCCCATCAAAGTGGTTCTCAGCTTAGCAGGGGTGACATACAGACTTGTAGTAGGGCCTATATCTATGCCTTTCCAGGCAGGCCCGAGGCAGAGGTATCAAACGATGTTATTACAGGTACTATTCTTGTCTGTGACCAGATGTCCACCGTATTATTCGATCTTAGCTCTACTTTTTTATACGTGTCTGCTAATTTTATTGTGGGATTGGACATGGTGTGTGATTTGCTTGACTTTCTGATTCATGTGTCTACTCCTATTGGTGATTCTGTTATTGTTGATAAAGTTTATCATTCTTGTTCTGTTATGTTTATGGGATCAAACTTAGGCAGATTTAATGATTCTAGACATGGTAGATTTTGATATAATTTTGGGTATGAGTTGGTTGTCTCCGTATCATGCTATATTAGATTGTCATACTAAGACAGTGACTGTGGTTATACCGAGAAGGGATAGACTTACATGGGAGGGTGATTAAATTCCTGCTCTAATAAAACTTCTTTCCTTCCTACGTGCAAGGAGGTTAATTGGGAGAGGTTGTTTGGCCTTCCTAGCACATATTTGGGACACTTCTGCAGAGGTTCCATCTATTGAGTCCGTTCCTATAGTGTGTGATTTCCAAGAGGTTTATCCTGCAGATTTGCCTAGTAAGTCGCCAGACCGTGACATTGACTTCTGTATTGATCTAGAGTCAGGTACTCGTCCTATTTCTATTCCTCCCTATAGGATGGCTCCGGCTGAGTTGAGAGAGCTAAAGGCTTAGTTGCAGGATTTTTTGAGTAAGGGTTTTATTCATTCGAGTGCCTCTCCATGGGGTTCTCCTGTCTTGTTTCTAAAGAAAAAAGATGGTAGTCTTCGTATGTGTATAGACTACAGGTAGTTGAACAAGGTTATGATCCATAATAAGTATCCTTTGCCCCATATCAATGAATTATTTAACCAGTTGTAGGGTGCATCCGTATTCTTTAATATTGATTCGAGGTTCGGGTATCATTAGCTCAAGATTAGGCCTGGCGATATTCCTAAGACTATTTTTCGAACTAGGTATGGCACTATGAGTTTCTTGTGATGTCTTTTGGGCTAACTAATACCCCAGCTATTTTTATGAGTTTGATGTATGGGATATTTAAGCCCTACTTGGATTTTTTCATGATTGTATTTATTGATGATATTTTGGTTTACTCTAAGAGTACGAAGGAGAATGAAAATCACTTAAGGATTGTTTTGGGTTTGTTAAAAGAGAAAAAGATTTATTCAAAATTCTCTAAGTTTGAGTTATGTTGGCTTCTGTATCATTTTTGGGGCATGTGGTTTCGATGGAAGGGGTGACAGTAGACCCTCATAAGATTAAAGCAGTTAAGAATTGGGCTAGGCCAATTTTAGTAACAGAGGTTCATAGCTTTGTTGGCTTAGTAAGTTATTACCGCAGGTTCGTGAAGGGGTTTGCTCCTATTGCTATTCATATGATGCGGTTGACTCAGAAGAATATACTATTTATTTGGTCTGATAAGTGTGAGGAGAGCTTTCAAAAGCTCAAGACCTTGTTGACTACCGCTCTTATTCTTGCCTTGCCGGTAGAGGGTAAGGATTTTATTATTTATTATGATGCCTCACATTCTTGTTTAGGTGTTGTATTGATGTAGGAAAGGAATGTTATTGATTATGCTTTGAGGCAATTGAAGCCCAATGAGAAAAGTTATCCCACTCATGATTTGGATTTAGCTACTGTGGTTTTTGCTCTTAAAATATGGAGGCATTACTTGTATGAGGCTCATTGTGAAGTGTTCACTGATCACCACAATTTACAGTATATGTTCACGTAGAGCGATTTGAATTTGAGACAGTGTAGACAGATGGAGTTACTTAAAGATTATGATATCACCATTCTCTACCACCCGGGAAAGGCTAATGTGGTTGCTGATGCAGTGAGAAGAAAGTCGGTAAGTATGGGTAGTTTCGCTTATTTGGATGCTAGCAGGCATCCGTTAGCTAGAGAGATTCAGACTCTACCTAACAAGTTTTTTCGACTTGAGGTGACTGGGAGGGGAGGAATTCTAGCCAGCATTGAGGCAAGGTCCATATTCCTTGATCAAATCAAGGCTAAACAATTTGAGAATGCTAAGTTGAGCAAAATTCGTGATAAGGTTTTGCAGGGTGAGGCTAAAGAGGACATTCTTGATTGTGATGGTGTGTTGTGGATTAAGGGACGAGTTTGTGTACCTCGTGTTGATGATTTGATTCCTACTATTCTAGCTGAGGATCATTGTTCGAAGTATTCTATACATCCTGGTGCAACCAAGATATACTGGATTTAAGGCAACATTACTAGTGGGGTCAAATGAAGCGTGACTAGTTGATTTTGTTGCTAAATTTTAGAGTTGTCAGCAGATAAAGTACGAGCATCAGAAACCTGGTGGTACTCTTCAGTGGATGCCTATTCCTGAGTGAAAATAAGAGAGGATAGCTATGGATTTTGTTGTTGGCCTTCCCAAGACCTTGTGGAAGTATGATTCTATATGGGTTATTGTGGATAGGTTGACGAAGTCTGCACATTTCATTCCAATTCAGGTAACTTATAATGCAGCAAAGTTGCCCAAAATATATCTTAAAGAGATTGTTCGGTTGAATGGGGTCCCCATTTCTATTATCTCAGATACGGGTACCCGATTTACCTTTACCTTTTGGAAGAATTTGCATGAGGAGTTAGGCATAAGGTTAGATCTTAGTATAACTTTTCACCGTCAGAACAATGGACAGTCTGAGCAAACGATTCAGGTGTTAGAAGATATACTCTGTACGTGTGTGATGGATTTTGGAGGTCATTGGGATCAGTTCCTGCCTTTGGTCGAGTTTTCATATAATAATAGTTATCATTCGAGTATCGATATGGCACCATTTGAGGCTTTGTATGGAAGAAAGTGTAGATCTCCCATTGGGTGGTTTGATGCTTTTGAAGTGAGACCGTGGGGTACTGATCTGTTGAGGGACTCATTGAAGAAGGTTAAATAAATTCAGGAGAAGCTTATAGTAGCTCAAAGTAGACAAAAGGAGTATGCGAATTGCAAAGTTAGAGATATGCACTTTATGGAGGGTAAGTTATCACCTATGAAGGGTATCATGCATTTTGGGAAGCGAGGTAAGCTCAGTCCTAGATATATTGGGCCGTTTGAGATTCTTCAGTATGTGGGGATGGTAGCTTATAGATTGGCTTTGCCTCTGAGTTTTTCGGATGTTCACCCTCATGGGTGGACCCACATAGGTTCTATATGAACCCACTTCTTTAATAAATTACACTGTATATATCCGTATATATAAGCTGTTTTTACAACTTTAAAAGCTATATATTATATGTTGAACCCATTATACATAAGAGGAATGCCAGCTAGCAGTAGTTGGTTCAATTCTCAACACGTAGGTCATGTGTTCGAGCCCTTGCGGGCCAGTTAAGCAGCAATTCCCATGTCAACTTCTCAACCATAAAATAGTTGAGTCTTTCTTTTATATACTGAACCCACTTAGTATTTATATATTGAACCCACTTAGTGAAAACTCTGGGTCCACCACTGTTCACTCTGTGTTTCATGTGTCTATGTTAAAGAACTTTTATGGTGATGGTAACTTCATAATTCATTGGGATTCGGTCTTATTAGTTGAAAACCTCTCTTTTGAAGAGGAACCTATTGCTATTCTTGCTAGAGATGTCCGTAAGTTGAGGACTAAGGAGATTGCGTCTATGAAGGTCCAGTGGAAGAATCGTCCTATTTAGGAGGCCACTTGGGAGACTGAAGCAGACATGCGTAACAAGTATCCACGTCTTTTTTGCGGATTCAGGTAATTCCTTATCTTCCTTTCTTATCTTATGTTGCCTGTTTGGGGAGGAACGATTGTTTAATTGGTATCTGATGTAACGACCCTCTCGATCATTTGTGGAAGTTTCTCATCTTCTCTATTTTTAGCACTCTCCGTAGTTTGTATACGTAAATTATGACTCATGGGATGAGTAGCACCAATTCTTGAGGTGTTCGGGGTTATTGAAGTCATTAGTTGAATTATTAAGTTTTAATAAATTTAAACCCAATCATGATCAATCTTTGATCAAGATGACCTCGGGTTAGTGTCATAGTAAGTTTAATATGTTCGTAATGTACTTTTAGTCAATGTACATATTTAATGTATATTTATGTCATTTCGAATAAATCTTGAGAATTTATTCAAGTTTTGGATATTTTTAAATAATTAAGTTAATTAGTTGTTTAGTAGGTCAAAACTATAATTTACTTACTTATGTGGCCACTACAAAAATGAATTCAAGTGAAAGGATTTATCACACATTAATAATAATAACAACATCAGATAGTTAGGGTAAGGAGGTACAAAACAGTTGCATCATTATTTACCCCATTTTTTTATTTTCACGGTGGTGGAGGCTTCTGTATCAAGTTAGCACAAGATTTTCATTATCAATTATTTATGTTGTTAATTGTGTGCCATGCAAGAATGATATATTTAGTTTTCTTGCACAAATTAAGTTGTGGTAAGTGAATAGAGGGGTGAGTGGTGTAAATAGTGGTCAACTATGTGTACAAGTGGATGTCCTAAAATATACATGTGTAAATATAATTGGCAACAGTTGGCAAGTGTATTGTAATTGACAAAAAAATGAACAAAAGGTTGGCTGGTCAAGGGTTATAAATGAGTTTTGTCCTATTTAAAGCCATGTAAATCGTGGGATAGATAGTAATCAATTGTAAAAGTGTTCAAGGGTTCGATTTATAATGGGTGGAGTTAGTAATAGGTACTGTGGGCATAAATTAATATTATTAATGGTAGTAATTGGAGACTTTTGAGGATTTAAAATTATTATTGTTAAATTTGGACACTAACGTTGGTAACAGTAGGTGATTATATGGTCATATTGTGTATAGGATACTAAAATAGATAGAGAAATTATAATTTGACTATATTTTCAAGTCAAAATAAATGTAACGGTACGGTGTCATTAGATTTGTATTTTTATGGAGATTATGTTTTTTTTATAGATATTGATCGTTCAGAGACTTTACGAAAGGGAACGACCCTTGCAAGTTAGCTTGCATTTGGATTCTTCAATCGAGGTAGGTTATGATTTAATTGGAGTTTAGACACGACTTAATTGTGTGTATGCTCCTAAATTAGATACTTGTGGATTGGTATCCGAACATGCTTGAAATTTTTGATGATTGAATTGTTGATTCGTGTATAAATGTTTATTGAAAATTGACTTGATGGAATTGTCTTATGACTTTAAGTGTACTTATAAACTTGGTATATTGTGTTGTATGCTGTGAGGTTGTGTAAATTGATATTGATAATACTTTTTTATGTTTATGTTGGATCGGGTACCACACTGGTATGTTTATATTTATGTTGGATTGGGTACCACGCCGGTACGTTTACATTTATGTTGGATCGGGTACCATGCCGGTATGTTTATATTTATGTTGGATCGGGTGCCATGCCGGTACGTTTATATTTATGTTGGATCGGGTACCACACTGGTACGTTTATATTTATGTTGGATTGGGTACCACGCCGGTACATTTATATTTATGTTGGATCGGGTACCAGGCTGGTACGGATATGTTTATGTTGGATTAGGTGCCATGCCGGTACGGATATGTATATGTTGGATCGGGTACCATGTCGGTACGGTACATGAACATAGATTGTTCCCTGCAGGTCATAACTATTTAGGAAAAAATAAGTCCCATAGCATGTGAGTACATACTTGTGTAGATTCTATGGATATTTACCGTATGGTTGATACTCTTGATAGTTATGTGACTTGTTTGTGAGCACTGTTGACCTGTTATTGCTGTATTGTTGATTCAATGAGAATTTTTTTTTGATGATGTCTTTCTACTTGTTTTTGTAATTATGTTGTGTACATCCTATTTAGTTAAGTTGGCCTATGATGCCTACCATTACATAGTGGTTTGTATTGATACTACATAAATACTTGGGGATCTTGGGGATTTTAGTAAGTATTTTATTTGACTTCCGCATTAATAACTATTGGTCCTAAATTATTAGTGTTATGTTGATTTTATGATTTCATCATCTTATTATTGACTAAGTGCTTGGGTAAAGGTCCGGTTTAGATGGTTCTCCTACAGGAAGATTAGTGTGAGTGCCACTCATGGCCTTTTGGTTGTGACACTAAGGTTTAGTAGTAGTGCAACTAATCTTGTATTTCATTTACTGAGACAGGAAAAGTTTAAACAAGATTACATTTGCTTTTGATGAGTCCATACAGATGGAAAAGTGCCATAGCAATAACGTTAAGTCATATAATGATGAGAAACAATTAAATTTTCATGAAGATAATCAACACTCCGACCATGACCAAGTGTAGACAAGTTATAGAGGATCAAGTTCATGGCCATTCAAAATTCAGTGATTTTTGTTCAGAATTTGTTCCTTTTGATTTCAAAATCATTTTGATGTGAGCTAATAATATTGTAAAGACATAACAGTGTGTAAGGAATGATGGATCATCTTTATATCTGAATGAAAAATTCATGATCAAAGATGAGCAAAAAAATAAAAAGACGAGAGCCCAAATTAATAACATGCATACCTCTTAGAACTAGCTTTCCTCTTTTTCTCCTCGGCTTTCGTTAAAACATCTAAACTATGAGCTACAAATCCAGTGCCAAACCTGACACAAAAGAGACAAACAAAAGAGGGTAAGAACAACTTAACATATATCCTCACATGAGTTTTATGGTTGTGGATATCCAGTATCCCACTCTCCCTACATACACAAGATCTTTATTGGACAATGTAAGACTTGAACTGAGTTGAGTGGACTCTTCACTTTCGATGCCACACCCATGTCGGATTCTCTAAAATTTCACAACTCACCAAGCAAGTCTTTATCTAGAAATTTGAAAGAAGTTTTCGTCTTTTAATGAGGACCATTTCAGTTAAGAGAACAAGCATCAGCAGACAATTATATTAAAGAGATCAGCACATGATCCATGATGTTGAGATGCAATTCAAGCATTTACATATTTACTACCTTAAAGACAATATAACCTTAAAGAAAAGCAAACTTGAATTTGGATATAAAGCCGTAATTCGAATTATAAAATGTAGTGATCCAACCAAAAACCAAGCTAAATGTAATAGCAATCAAAGAAAAAAAACTAAAAGAGTACTTGGCAGGGATGAGAGCAAGATAGGAAAGAGCAGAAGGAATAATCTCAACAATAATGTGACCACCATCAAGCATAATGATAAGACCCTTGCAAAGCCTCGCAAATCCAGTATACACATTCATGCTCATACTGCCTTAACACAAATCAAATTTCAGATCTAAGGCTAACCTCCACAAATAATCATAAGCATATGTAACACAAACTTTTACCTAAATTTTGGAAAGCAATTTTCTAATAGAGATCTCCAACAGGGTGTCTAGTAGTTGACATGTGAGAGTAAGTGACAATCTATATATCCGGTGTGAATAACAGCTATACACTTGGTATGAGCCCACTTATTCTAACCTCAGTGGAAAAGATTAACTTAATAGCCTGTACTTTTAGGCAGGATGCAATGCATGGTGAATTATATTCAAGATGCATGCAAATTAGCCCAAATACCATTAATACCCCACTGAAAATAAATAAATAAAAATAAAGTGAAATACAATAAATTAAATGAAAGTGATATTTGGAGAACTGTACAGCAAACAGTCACATACTTTTGCATATGCATACATAGTGGTTATCTATTTTTGTGATGCCAAAGAGAGTCTTGAAAAACATAACAGCAGTGTGCTGAAAATTTATATGGAGCTGTCAAGTTCACATATTAAAGACTCCTTTAATAGCATGGGATATTGTATGTAAATCCAAGAAAGAAGGGGGATTGAGGGTTACTAACTATATGATTTGGAATGAGGCTGCAGTGGCGAAATATGTATGGAACATAGCTAACAAAGATGATAACTTATGTGTCAAATGGATTGATCATGTGTACCTGAAGGGAGTGGACTTGTGACAATACTCCCCATAGTTGTTGGTATTGGAAGAAGTTTTGTTCTGTTAAAGCAAAATTTATGCCCGGTTACATGGGTAACGGATGACTCAAACCAAATGGGCAGTATAATAGTAGTAGTGGCTACAAATGGAGGCTCAGAGAAGGACCACAAAAACAATGGTGGAGAGAGGTATGGAACACAACAAACATCCCAACATATAGTTTTATCTCATGGATTGCAATGTGTGGAAGATTACTCACGAGAGTAAAGCTAGCTCATATGGGATTATGCCAAAATACAACTTGCTTGCTATGTGACAACCATCCCGAAACCATGGAGCATCTCTTTTTTTAGTGTACTTATTCAAGCAAATGCCTGCATAAAAGGCTATATGCCTATAGAATCTTAAGTTGTTGAGATAAAGAGAATCTAGCATTCTCATTGGTATGAATAGGTTATAAGAAAAAATATGCTAATCTAAAGTGATAAACTTACTATTTGGAATTTCTATTTCTGATCCAATCTTGAATTGGTCCAATAAGTCGATTGCTTGTAAGGTACCTTGCAAAGAAAAATCTTTAATTCAACTGATATGAATATAAATAAAAAACTTCAAAATAAATGAATCAAGCTCTGAATAACCTATGATATTTCAGCAACTAAAATTTCTTTGTAATAAATGTGTTTGAAGCCTATGATATGCTTCTAAGTAATCGAGCATATCCATCCAATTCTAGAAAATATATCAACGTTGAGAAGTCCAATAAAAAAACTGAACAAGTTAAAATCCTCGAAGAGGGGAAGGTGGGAAAAAGATCATTTCAACATGAAATGAATTAGTCAAATCAAAGCCTCATCAAACGGTAAATCTAGATAAATTCACTCCAAATTAGTTCAATGATCACATTAATTACCCAAACAAGTAATTACCGTAACATACTTTGAAAAGAACAACAAGTATTAACATAAGTTACAAAAATTAGTCAGAAATTGCATCTGCTGCTTGATTAGTAGCAATATTTCACTCTACTATATCATCAATTATGTGATCTGTAGCTAGCTGTACATAAATTATCACTATCAATAAAAACGTTTGAGTTCTTGCACTTGATATGGTTCATTCTTATATACTTCTTCTTCCATTACCTCTCCCATACATACAAATCTCTTGGCTTTAAATGCATAGCAACACTCCACCCTTTATTAACAATATCATCCACATAATACACCATCTATGCCTGAAATGCTTCAATGTAAGGGTCATGTTCTTCACGTTCACCAGTATGAATCAATCTATCAAAATTAACACAATTAAGGTTCCAACGATCTTTTTGATACCCTCTATCTCGAGCAGTATCGTCCCATTTATATTTGAAAAGAACAACCTTAAAATGTGCATTATAATTTATCTTAATAATATCTTCTAACTTCCCATAATATGGTAATTCAGCTAGCCTTAAATTTTCATGAACACTACTTGCAACACATGATGTTTTGGAGGTTAAGACAACTACACTATTCTGTATTTTCAATCCTTCTTCTTGAGCGAAAGTTTGAAATTTTGACCTATTGATGTTATATGCAGTAAACCTTCTTCCATTTGTACATGGACCTCATGTTAAAAACTTTATATCAAGAGACATTGTATCTATTGTGTCTGGATTTATAATCTAAATTAAAATAAAATTGACTTAGTCAGATTTGCTCATTCCAATCAAATATAAATAGCAACTAATTATTAATTACTTACCCACTTGTGGAACCAATCAACAAACTCTTTATTAACTTTTCTCTAGGTGAAGGTCTTCTTCCTCTTAAACTCCTCCTTATGTGTTGTCTAAACTCACTATATGAAACAATTAATTTAATATTAAAGAGAAAAACTAGCCTACTTCAAACTTTGCAATGATACAAAACATACAATTTTTAGGATTTACTCACTCCATAAATGGCATGACTATTGCACAATTTAGAAGCACATATCGATGAGCCTATAGTTTCGACATAAGAGTTAATCGTAATTTTTTGCAGCTGACTCAGGTTTACCTAATTGAGGGAAGAGTAGACATTTTAGAAGGCTCAATGTCATTTGTGTCATCACGGACATGCCTAAGCCTGTTAAATCTTGTATCAATATCCTCAATATACCACAAACAAAAGGTAAGAGAATCTTCAGCTAAATAACCCTCAGCTATAAAAGCCTCTGGTTGTGATTTATTTCGTACAAAGGACTTAAAATGATCCAATTCTCTAGAAAAATAAGAGGCAATCATAAGTTTACACACTATATGGAATGACCTGGATATACACATCTTTAAATTAGAAATTTTAATATTTCAAAAAAAATAGATATCTTTAAATTGGAAATGTTAATTTTTACCTCGCTACAGGATACATATTTCAGTAATGCACTGGACCTCTAAGTTTTGCTTCCTCTAATAGATGAATAGATAAATGAACAATCACTGTAAAGAATGATGGAGGAAATAGTATCTCTAGGTGGAAAAGTGTTCTTCTAATGCACTCCTGGAGAATATCAAGCTCCGAAAGATTCAATGTCTTGCTAGAAGGGCTCTGAAAAATGAGCAAAATTCCACCCAAACTGTAACTACATGGTCTGGCAACACATTACAAATTGCCAATGGTAGAAATTGCTCTAAGATAATATGGCAGTCACGAGTTTTCAATCCAAATTTTTTTTGTACCAAATCAATGCATTTGGAAATGTTACTTGAGTAGCCATCTGGTACTTTAACATTCTTCAAAGTTGTAAGAAATAACTTTTTGGTGTCCACCCTCTTTTTTGTTATCAGTCATAAATGAAAACATAGCAAGATTATATCCTTCAGTCAAAGATCATGTCGTATGCCCATTTCCCTAAGATCTTTTCTAGCATTGACATTATCTTTTGATTTTGATTTATCATGGAGAAGCCTATATATGACATTGTCACATATATTCTTTTCAACATGCATAAAATCTAGATTATTGTGGAACAGTTAGAGTCAAAATAAAGAAGTTCAAACAATATACTTCTCTTATTCCACTATTTAGTTGCTCGTCTAGATCTTTTCCTTCTACTACCCAACTCTACTCCTTTTTCTTCAGCAATTTGTATCAAAATGTCAGATCCTGATAATTTTAATTGTGGATTCTGCTCCTCTGTGCTTCTATTAAATTGTACTCTATTAAATCTAAACTTATGATTTTTTCTCAGAAAATATCGATGACCCATAAAATACCACTTTTTACTATGATGAAGATGACAAGGTTCCGTGTCAAAGTTACAAGTTGGACAACAAATCTGGTATGAGTGTTCCAGCTAGATAGGATACCTAATCCAGGGAAGTCACTAATTGTTCACATAAGAGCTGCATGCATTCTAAACGTTTCATTCAATGACGAGTCAAACGTTTCAACACCATCATACCGTAACTCTCAAAATTCCTTCACAAGTGTTTGTAAGTACACATCTATATTATTTTTCGGTGTCTGCTTTCCTAGAATAATCATTTACAAGATTAAAGAAGTGTGTTTCATGCACATCCAATGAGGGAGATTATATGGAATCAAGAAGACTAGCCAAATACTGTAGGTAGAACTCATTGTTCCAAAAGGATTAAAACCATCAGTAGCAAGGACTAAACAAACATTTCGAGGATCGAAGCAAATCCAAAGTTAGTCCTATCAAATGTCTTTCATGCCTCACCATCCCTTGGATGCCTCATCAACCCATCTGGGTTACAGCCTAAAGCATGCCATCTCATATGTTCCGCAGTCTTGCAACATATAAATAACCTTTTCAACCTTGGTTTTAATGAAAAGTAACGCAGAACTTTTGCAGGTTGCTTATTTTTTTTTGGAATTTCATTTAGACGTGCCACAATGCTTACATGCTTCCAATTCTGAATCACCTTCCCAGAATAGCATACAGTTATTTGGACATGCTGGTATTTTGGTGTAGTCAAGACCAAGTGTGGTAATTATTTTTTTGCCATATAAGAAGAAGGAGGTATCTTTGTATCTTCAAACTCATCTCTCAACAAATCTAGTATCATGGTCATTTCCTTGTCACTTAATTGACAATAGACCTTTATATAATACAATTTTATTAAAAACTCCAACTTTGTGTACTTGCTCCTTTCATACGGTGTTTCACTTCCATATTTAAGAAAATCATTAAAGTCATCAGATTCGTCCCTACACCCCTGATTTGATGTTTTAGTTGAGCCCAATGGTTGAGATGTCCCTGCATAATCTATTTGCTGGCTATACTTCCCAAATGCATCATTAATCATTATTTCTATTGGATTTTCTAGATTAGTCATCTCTTGCATAACCATTTTATCCCCAGAAGACTTTAATACCTTTTTCTCACCATGAATATCCTAAATAACATAATTTTGAGGGAATGTCTTGCAAATAAAATCATCATACACCTCCTCTCTAGTTTTTCACTTACGAAAATGACATATAGGACATGGACATTTTATTATATCTTCCACAACCGCATTCTTAAATGCAAAATCAAGAAATTTTCTCAACCCAAACTTGTATTCTTCTGAGTTTTGGGGCTTTCTAATTCATGATTTATCCATTAAAAAGTAATAAGAAAATTAATATGGATAGTTCACAGTATACCTTAATACAAATACCCCAAGTGCAGCATCACCTTTAGATTTTGTTGTACTTGCAATCCACTTCAACAACTTCAAAATTCTCTTTCAAATCTAATTAATTCCAGAAACTGACAGAGGAAAGAAAGAACTCATGAAGAATCTCACAAAAAAACAACTTCCTGTATATATGTTTGTTCGTATGGGAAAGGATCAAACAAACAGTAGCGAAAGGAGGGTACAACTTCAAACCAAGAAAACCTAAACAGAAGAAAAGAATTTTGATAAAATCATATTTCTTCTACGGTTGAGCTTATGGAGGAGGGACTTGCGCTTTAATTCCATGCTTTTCACCGTATATGGTGTTTTTAATGAGTATACTAATATTAATTATAAAAAGCTTTAAAGTATTTTGTGACAGTTATTAATTATTAATATATGATATTTTCTTCTCTTTCGATTATTGGGTTATATATTAATGAGAATATATACTTGGTAAATTTTCAATTTCTCAACACAAAAAGGTCAAGAATTTATCTTATATACATTTTTGAAATTAGAAAGTAACATTTAGGAATAACAATTATATCTTTGAGGTTGTAAATACCTTTTCCCTCTATTCATTTATCTTAGGGCAATTTTGGTTCTTATTGATAGTTTCATGCTATGGGCTTTGCAGGTATTATTATATAAATAATTATAACTTAAAAATCAAATTATACTATTAAGTAATATCTTTGAGTTATAAAATAAAAATAAAAATATAGTATAATAGTTCTTGAATATGATTAATTTGATAATATTTAGCTCGATTAACAAAATGTGAATATTTTCATATAGAAATCCGCTAACACAAACTTTGATAGTATAAAATTTCTGCAGTAAAATATTGACGAAAACATAAATCTAAACAACACATACATTTAAGTTCGGTTTTGATCAATGCACGACTTCTGGAAGTCTTGTCTTGGGGCTTTTGGTGTGGTTTTCTCATTTTATTTTAGTTTGGGTGATTGACCAACTTGTCAAGGCTTTCCGAAGTGCCATCATGACCCTTGATTCCTGTATTGTGACACATAATTATTAGACCATAGTTTATTGCTAAAAAACATTGCTAGGATAGCATGACTGACTTTGCTCTTTAAGCTAAATTTTTCCTCGAGCTTTCTTTCATATCAATGTGCCAAAAAAAGTGTTTTATTTGTTTGAAAAAATATTTTCAGCCTCTAGACATTATCATACAAATGACCTGAGCACAACAAATCGAACAGTATGGGTATCACAACTAACAACATCTTTACACGGTCAACAACCATTGGCCATAATACTTTGGGGCTTGAGTAGAGCCTTTTTATTGGTTAATGTGTCACCTTCATAACCTATAAATAATATGTTGCCGACACTTTGTAGAACATTTTGATTCCAACTAGTACAATAGCAACACATTTATATTCCAATTCCAAGAAAACACTAACAACACATTATAGCATTTGTACAAGTAACGTAAGATGATCATAATTATCACCTCGACTAAGAATTTTATCGGGCATTCAGAGACTCATTTCTTATTAATTATGATTTACGGACTACTATTATCATTCAAAAAAGTATACTAACTTTAGAATTGCATTTGAGCTTATCAACTATCTCTCGGCCAAATCTTATAGAATAGCCTTTGACTAAATTTATTTTTCTATAGCACCTTTTTTTCTCTTACTACTAGTATTAAATTGGGGTGGGGAGCGAAGAGAACCAGAAGAATGATTTTTGGATCAACGATCTATTTTATCCTAATAAATAAGAATCAACGAAATAAATGTCTATCCATGAATATTAATTTTTTGTTTCTATCTTTTGGGATCTCTCCATACATATAGATTTTTTCTTATGAAATGATATGATTGGCTAGCAAACGCTCCAAAATTATGTTCAATCTTTTCTTCAATTATCATAAAATGACAAGAAATTTTCAAATTAAAAATTGTTAGACCATAGTTTGTTGCTGAAAAACGTTGCTAGAATAGGGTGGCTCTTTTCGCTCTTTAAGCTAAATTTCGCGGTATCATTACTATCATGTGATACATCTTATAGTATCATTGCAAGGTTACTATTTTTGACGGTCTTTCTGGTGCAATGGACAGCATGGCTTGATTTAAGAGGAATATCATTACACGTGTCATGTGGTATTTTACACTGGGCTTTCACAACTGTTGTCTCGAAATTGGGAGAGGAATTGATTTTTAACAAAAGCTTGCCAATTGTGTTGAAGCCCGAACAACTCTTTTTCTGCGTCAATAGTATACAATAGTTGCTGGCCCTGTTTTTTCTCTGTTTTGGTTCGATAAGCTATTCAAGGTGTGTGGAACAGATATGGTTGTGTTGAAGTTCTATTAAAGACCAGCAAAATGTCAATTTAATTAGAGGTAGTGAAGTGCTCTAACTTAGACATTATAATTTCAATATCTAGTATAAATGAAATGATAAAAATTGCAAAATCTAAACAAGGGTCACAGATTTAGATATCTCATGCCCTATATTCTTTTCAACTGGACCTCTTTGTTGCTCCATTTAATGTCAATATTGAACTCCTCACCAAAACTGCAGGTTCTATATAAATTTGGGAAGATTTTTATATTCCATCTCGCTTTTGAGCTCCATGATATCGTTACATCTTGCTTAGTGTTATCTATTATTCCCTTGAATATCACTGTGTGCGGTTGGGAGTTAAAATTGTCTGAACTATAGGCCATTACAATCTTCTATTGTGTTGAAATGTCACATTCAGGGATAATAATATAGTACTGATTTACCTAAACCAAGAATCAACCCCAATTTCTTTTTCCCTGAAAATGAAGTAACGTCAGACAAATTGTGGAGGAGGTAGTATTAAAAAATAATAACCTGATAAGGAAGAAAATAGAACTTATAAAATGTTTCTGAGAATTGGAATGGATATAGTAATTTGATGATATGCCTAAGAAGATCCATGGTATTTTACTCTTGAGAAAGGATTCTTATTTTGCCCAACGAACTCACAAACTTAAAATTCTAGATCTGCCTCTGGATATAGAGTGACATGCATTTATAAAATTATTGGTTTTGGATCAGTAGGCAAATGCTTCTGGATGTGCTATTCAACAACAACAATGTACTTAGTGTAATCCACAAGTTGGGTCTGGGGAGGGTAGGTTGTACACAGACTTTACCACTACCTTTGTGGGGTAAAGAGGTTGTTTTTAATAGACTCCTGGCATAAAAGGAACGTTACTAAAGCAGGATTCCAAGAAAAAAATAACTAGATAACACGAAGCGAAGCAAATAAAGCAACAAATAGTACCACACATAAAAGAACAGGAGACTGTGATTGTTAAATATTACTAGACACCATTCATCAAAAAAGTTATTAGTAGTTATACGTCGCT
Organism: Capsicum baccatum var. pendulum; assembly: GCA_030864225.1. NCBI lineage: Eukaryota > Viridiplantae > Streptophyta > Magnoliopsida > Solanales > Solanaceae > Capsicum > Capsicum baccatum. Next base: position 99,469,921 of record CM061551.1, read on the forward strand.
ACACAAACTTTGAAATTAAACACATTATTAATCATCGACAACAGACAACCTAATCCAAATGATTATTCAATTGTATCTTGATGCTTATATCATCAAGCAATACTCTTTTGTGCTCTTGGTGATCACACAAAAGAATCAAAGGCACGGTGCCTAATCATAGCATAAGGTGCTGCATAGCTATATCGAAAAATTAACTGCTAGATAGGGTCATAGGGGTTTACTGGAAGGTTTGCAACTCAAAAAATGAGGCCTGTCAGTGCAGAAGCATTTGAATTGATAATTTGGCACATCAAATCCACTCACTGGACGCGCATCTTTGAATACTATTTATTGCTAAGTTGGCCAAATCGATCTTATGTCTACGTCTATTATTATCAACAGCAGTCATTGATGAGATTCAATGAGGATAACCCTACAACTATAAAAATCAATTTTGTCATGACCTGGTAACATTCATGATACTCTGGATCAACATATCCAGCTGTCCCTTGAGGAGTAGTTGAGACATGACTAGCATCATTCGGGGGCAATCTCGAAAGTCCAAAATCTGCAACTTTGACACGACAATTGTTGTTAAGGAGTATGTTGCTAGTATCACATCACGATGTATTATGGCATAAGAATGGAGGTAAGCTAATGCACTAGCAATTTCTACAATGATATGCATCCGTATAGGCTATGGAAGAAATCCGTCCTTTGCTCTATCCCCATTCAAGTGATCTTCCACTGTTCCATTGGGAATGTATTTATAAATAAAGGAGGAGTTCACGGTAGTGCTTTGATGTGAAACCATAAAGGGTTACGAGCTTAGTGTATCGAATTACCCTTGTACTTCCCTAATAACCTCTTCTCAACAAAGTAATCCTCATGGACTGGAGAGAACTGGAATCCAGTAGCCAATATAAAAAGTTAAGCAGAATATGTGGATTGTGGAAGTTCAAATGTTAATTCCAAGACGCTTTATGAAGGTTCTATAATAGCAGAACTTAGTTATTAAGCCATAGTTAGATGACTTATCCAGCATGTAATTGATGAGTTCTCGTCCTTGCTAGCGCCTCTAAATTGAACCCAGAGAATGGCGAAAAAAAAAATTTATCGATAGGTGTACATGGGAAGAAAAAGAACATTACATCTCAACATGAATATTCATGATTTATCAGTCACTTCAAGACTACTCTTTGATTGAGTAGGGTTAATACATCTCCAAAAGAAACCTAAACAACTACCCATTACGTTCAGAATGATCGCTGAAGTTGTTGCTGGTAATGCAACTGCTGGTGAGGAGAAATGGGAGGTTGCTAAAACCACGCCCAAGGTGAAATTTTTCATGCCCACCTGCAAGGGAATACAGAAACGTTAACATCATTAGCTACCTATATCAATGGGAAAAATAAGTGGACAGAGAGTGAGAAGCTTCTTTTTTATTTAAGGCTCCATTTAGCTGGAAGTAAAAACTAGTTCAAGATGAAGTACATTTCAAACGATAATTATCTAAACCATTTTCCTGAATTTAGTTGAAATTGTACGAGTCTGTGGAAGGAAATGGTATAGAGAGGCAATCTCTATTTCGTTAGGTACAAATTTTTTGCAACAAAGAGCAATTCTTAACTTCAGAAATTAGAACAAAAGTGTAAATCATAACAGGGAATATTTGGCTTCATCGTTCTAAAACATAACAGGGAATATATTGGCTTCATCCATGAGAAATATGTGTCATTCAGAAGTGATCAAACAGGGTACTGCTTAAATAAGTCTCAGGCTACTAAAATCAAAATAGGAACTTGTTATCAATGTGATCTTTTCCATGTTTGACAAGAATTTAACAAAGTAGTACATGTGGGAGTCTTACTCCCATCAAGAATATATCTCGATGGATACAACTCGTCTTTGAGGTTCGCTAAAACCAGCCAAAGCAGCAGAAAGATACCTGATGAAGATCTCATCATATGACATAATCACATGGATGCTAAATATGGCCAATAGATTGAAACAAAGAAACAAAGAAACAAAGATAATCTTACCCAACAAAGAAACTAGCAAAATCAAGTGATGCGACGGACACCACAACCAGCCCAAATTCACTAGATAGCATATTCTGAGCACAACTAAGTATGGGTAAATCAGAAGAGAATGACATGCCAACCACGGAGGATCTCAGACGACCAATATTTTTTGAGAATATACTGAGTAGGAAAAGGAAAAAAAGACGGTGTGAGAAAGGGATGAAACAGAAAAGGACAGTTGAGTAAATATTCAGGCAAAAATAATTTAGGATCAACAATTAAACCTGGCAGAAACAAGAGATGTAGCTAAGAGACAACCAATGTTGATTTCCTTGTTCAAATCCACTAGATTGGAAGTTTTCCAACAATGTGAGGGTTCACATAATCTCAATAGGAAAAAGGCTTAAATATGGCACTGAACTATCAGAAATGACTTATTTATACCATCCGTTAAAAGTTGGGCTCATTCATGCCATCGCCGTTATAAAACCAGTCTATCCATGCCATTACTTTTTAACGGTGGTTTTCAAAAGAACTGCTTTGCCACGTGGCCTCTTATTAGAGGGTCCACGTCATTTTTAATTTTTTTTTTTAAGTTTTGATCCATTAAGAAGAATTCACCCACACCCAACCTATCACCTTAACCCACTTTAATATTACTTTTAATTTTGACCCCAGATTTAAACATATATATAATCATTTAGTCTTCAAACATGAAATTTACACACTTGAATACTACGCTAAAAATAATATAGGTTAGAATAATTAATAATTTAAAATGGCAAATGAATAAATTGTGATTAAAAAATAATTTATTTTGACTCTTGAAATCCGAATATCATTTAGGACGAAGAGAATACCATATACATGAAGGACCACAACTTTTAATTAGGAAGAATACCTAAAAATTCCTTCTAAATTTGAATTATAAATTGTATAATTGAATTATTGGCAGTCTTAATTATTTCATGGACTTGGCTATTTGGTATCCTTTATACTCTTTAACGTGGACGAGACGTAGAGCATAATTTATTTTTAGGCGTGTTAGAGTTTAAAAAAATATTAAATAAATAAAAGACCACCATCCAGGTACGTAGGGTGTTTTCAGTCCACATATTTTTTAGTGTTATTTGGTACCTTCTCACGCAGACACTATTTATGTGTATATTAATGGATCTTTAATGTGTATATTAAAGAATCCACCCACGCAGAAAAAAGTTATGCTCTACGTCTCGTCCACGTTAAAGAGTATAAAGGCTACCAAATAGTCAAATTCACGAAATAATTAAGACTACCAATAACTCAATTATAAAACTTATAATCCAAATCTAGAAGGGATTTTTAGGTATTCTTCCTAATTAAAAGTTGTGTTCCTTCATTTATGTGGTATTCTCTTCGTCCTAAATTATGTGATGATGTTTGAATTTCGAGAGTCAAAATAAATTAATTTTTAATCACAATTTATTCATTTTTTATTTTAAATTATTAATCATTCTAACCTATATTATTTTAAACGTAGTATTCAAGTGTGTAAATTTTATGTTCGAAGACTAAATGATTATATATATGTTTAAATTTAGGATCAAAATTAAGAGTAATATTAAAGTGGGTTAAGGAAATAGGTTGGGTGTGGGTGAATTTTTCTTAGTGGATCAAAACTATAAAATAAAATTAATTTTTTTTAAAAAAAATGATGTGGGCCTATAATAAGAGGCCACATGGAAAAGTAGTTTTTTAGAAAACCATTGTTAAAAAGTAATGGCATGGATGGACCAGTTTTATAACGGCGATGGCATGAATGAGCCCAACTTTTAACGGATGACATAAATGAGTCATTTCTGATAGTTCATTGGCATATTTGAACCTTTTTCCATCTGAATATGATCAAAGTTCTCATTGATTTTTTGAGGATAAAATAAACAGGAACTAATCATGACAGTAGTTCTGCAAGTATGATGAAGTTACCAAGTAATGTGTATTGCTGTAGCACGGACTGAATCTGTAGAATTTTGAACAATATTTCATAAGGAACATGGATAGTAGGTTTCACGCAAGGATAGTTATAGTTATCATAGGATCTAATTTAGATGGTGGCGTGAGAGGAAACTTAATGAGATCTCAGAGCACCGAGAATAAGTAAATAATAGAAATTAAGATTTGCGGTAATTGCTTAGGTTTAGCTTGATATGAAGGCATTTCTGACATCAAAATAATGTAGGTACTGATCAACATCAAATTAAAGTAAGTACTGAACATCAAAGTAATGTAAGTACTGAACGTCAAACTAATGCAGGTACTAAACATCAAACTAAAGAGGTACTGAACATTAAACTAATGAAGGTACTGAACATCAAACTAATGTAAGTATTGAACATCAAATTAAAGTAGGTACTAAACATCAAACTAATGTAAGTACTAAACATCAAACTAAAGTAAGGACTGGACATTAAACTAAATTATGGTAAACACAAGTCTAGACAACCATTACAAATTCAAATTCATATAAAGTTAATTAAAAGTAGTCCACAAAGAAAACATTAAGCATCTGATTGATGATTTGCATTGTTATCAGGTGTCGAGCCCATTACATTCAGTGGTGAAATAAGTTCATTCTCCTCCGCTTCAACAAGCTGACATACTTAAAAGAATTGGTATTCAATACAAATCACCATAGTAGTGTTTCTGCAAAACTCTTATCCTAAGCCTCCAGAAATTTACACTATTTAACAAGGTTGATTGGTGGGTGCAAAACTACCAAATCAGTAAATTATCTTATGCCAGAGCATAGAATAAAAAACATTCATACGTTTGAACTACCTATTCCATAGCTAATCAAGAGAAATAGAGAAAGAATCAGAGACATCTAGAGTCCAAACAACTATACCCAGCTTAATATAATTAAGAACTAAGTCCATACTTTGAATATGATCAATCAAAAACTCAAGCATGGACTGCAACTTTTAATAAAGTAACTCAGATAGAGGTTGTTTTATTTTGATACCACAAAGAAGTATTATGTTATTAAGCTGATCAGAATATGTTGTAACAGAAGAAGTACAATCTATATTTACTTCTTACCTATGGTTGAGGAGCAAACAGATGAGTAAATTCTTCAGGAATCCCTCCTTACTTTGATATCATGTAATTCTTCAGTGCATTCAGGGTTACTTCCAATTGAGACTCGAAACGCGCAACCTTTTGATACAAATAGGTAGAAGTTGTTGATGATTCACCATATCTAGATGAAGACATGCTCAACTCACTACATCGCCGCTTGGTATTCACGAATGTGTTTGATGGAGCTGCTCCCATGCCCATACATCTTACTTTTCCAGAGTGCTCTTCCTCTAATATCTTTCCAATAATATCTTCAAGGGAAACATTAGACTCATTGATGTTACACTGAGTCATATTCAATTTAATTCATTCCCACAAGCATATAATATCAATAGTAAGAACAAAATAGTGAGACTTGAGATGAAAAAATTACACAGTAACAATGAAATTAAGTAAAAAAATATACTGATGCCATACTTATCGCTATAATTTGAGCCTTATCATTCACAAATGATCCATTCTTTCTCTTATGAGTTTCAATAAATATCTGTCCGTGACTAGGAGGTTTTTCAGTTTCTAGAAACTAAGAAAGAAATGTATTACCACTTACAAATATTATCCTAAAACATTTTAAATAAAGAAAAAAAAAATTATTAAGTTAATGTTGTACTAGTTCATATCGTCTTCTCGAGTTAGCTTTTGAACCACCAGTGTGTGGCATTGTTTGCTTCCTCTGAATTTTCTTATTTCTTCTACAAAACTCCTATCAAAAAAATAAATACAACTTAAAATTTTCATCTCTATTTAATTATGATGAGACCAAACTTACTAACATAATCTGAAGCTTACAATTGTTGATGGTTTCATACGGTAGGCAACAAAACTAGCCCATTGATCTTTAGTTATACTAGTTGGTATATTACTGATAATCTTATTTTTGCTTTTGGCTAGGTCAAATATTCATTCCACAATCTCTGCCTATGTGTAGCCTACTTCTTTGAAATGTTAGCATCGCAATACCTGTATGTAGTATACTTACTTGGCCGAAAAAGAAAACGAGACTTCAAATAAAAAAGTTAGTTTTCTTATGTCTTTTAAAATCTTTTTGATATCAGTAAATATATATGTAAGAACAATTGTACCTTTAATATTATTTCAAATCAGTCTTCCATGTATTTCTTAGGCATGCCCGATGGCCCTGACCACTTCTAAAAACTAATCGAAAATAAATTACAATCAATTGTCAATGAACCACAGTATCCAGCGAGCAATCCTTGCGTATCACCATTTGCTGCATCATACTCATCAAAATTCACAACAAGGCGCTCTCCAATAGGAAGGTAATTAATCCTATTGACTTTGACATTAATCTGCTTTATAGTGTTTTCTGAGTCATTTAAGAAGAAAAATCAATCACTCAATCAAAAAGAAAAAAAATATAAGATACTCATAAGTTAAAGTCAAAATTACATAAGACATATATACCTTCGGTCGCTACTCTCCAATATTTTGGAGATGAACACCTACGAATAGATGTGACACTTGAATTAAAAGGCAGAATTAGAGCTTGTTCTTGCTGCGGTGGAATTGGAGTTTCTTCTTGTTGTGGGGGAATTGAAACTTGTTCTTGTTGGGGGAGAACATGAGCTTGTTGTTGTTCTTGGACTTCATGAACTTGTGAGTGATTTGTTGAAGCATCTGGGAGGACTTTGGCTGCTGGAGTAGTTGATAATAAAGCATATTCATTAGCAGACTTTAGTGGATTCTTAAAACGTTTAATCTTTGGCATCACTGCACATTCATAAGAAAAAAAGCGAACCAAATATGAAGATATCTGAGATAACAAGTTAATACCAAGTAATTGACAAAAATGATGTGTTCAGTGTCATACGAATAGACAGAGAATCGATAAACTACACCACATCATAATATTAATAAAACTTAGTAGTGAATGAAATAACATATACATCTACATCCCAAATATGAAGCACAAATATGTATCCAACAATCTTGCTGATGAAAACAACATGTATATTTAGAAGAATCTAAGAACAAAAAATTAAAAAAAAATAGATCTAGTGATAATATATGAATTCATCTCTCCAAAAAAAATCATAATAAAATTTATAGCTCTGTAAGGGGAAGTTTTTCATCAATAAAATGAGAGAATAGGGGATAGTGGGAAGATGCAGGGGAGGTGGAAATTTGGAGGGAAAAACAATACAAAAAAGCTAGGGAAAAAAACATAGATATTTTCTTACGTTTTCCTCTCTTTATTTTTCTTATTAAGTTTTAATTTTCATTTAATAGAAGCACATTTTAAAAATTGAAATAATTCGTTTGGTAAGAGATACTCTATAGATGTTTGTAACTGTGCAACTTAAGAAAAATGTATGAATCAACTGGGGCTTGGAATCCCTCTATTTTTAATAGACTTAGATCGTATATATTTGAGTCCATAGGGTTACCTAGTATGTGAATAATCTTGAGTGGGAGCTGAGGTTTCTACGGAAGTTGGCAACTTTTGGTGTCTCTTTTATATTTGTGTCCTATTATGTCATTGTTTATAATCTATGATTAGTTATCATGTTTGTTTGCAAAGTGGACTCTTATTTGTGCCTCTGTCATCACCCAACCATATTCATCTTAATTGCCATCCACTCCAATAGGACGATGAGGAAAATAGTTGTTGTATTAGGTTGAGAACCATGATGTCTCAGATGCAAATCACAACAGAGAAAAAAAATTGGTGCTTTTTTTTTTCAATTAGTTGAGTTAAGATTCGGTTCATTTTGTGTAAACTATTTAACTTATTTATTATCGGTTCTTATATGTGTTGAACCGCTAACGACCCAATATAATATCATTTGATTCGTTCTGGATTAATGGTTATTCATCAATTAGTTATCTAGTTATTGGTCAGTCAGTTTATTTGATATAAAAATTAAAACGAAAAAATTAAAGTATCTTTTATATACTCCACTACTGACTTCTCTTCTAATGGTCCGAACCCATCGAATGCCGTTGCCACTGCGAGCAGAGATTACAATTGATAATCGATGGAGATGGTAGAGTTAGGGTTGAGAGGCGAATAGAGATGGATGTTTTGGGCTAAAGGTATATTTAGAGTGAAGTCTATATGTATGTTTTGATAATGATTATATATGCATATTGTGATTAGTTAGTTGCAATAGTATTTGGAATATTTGTACTCGATATAGTTCAATATGCTTAGACGTGAGTTATGACTAATAGCTCGCTCAATATTTGTTGCGGACACGAGATGTGGTCACACAAACCTTTGAGTATAGTGTGCGACATAAATATCTATACATAGGCAGAGAGTCATTACAATGAGTAATTTATTAAGGGCAAAACGTTATTTAAAGTAACAAATTTCTCTTAAATACCATCAACCGTTGACTTTTCTCCCAATATTTTTTTATAATCTATATCTATATCTATAATATATTAAAAGTGTGTAGACCCTTACAAAAGTAAATTGAATTTTTTGCCCTTCATTAAAGGACTTTTCTTTAGATAAAATCATCTTTTTACTATTTTCATTATATTTAGCAATTTAAATTTACTATATTTTAAGGTATTAAATCTTTCCTTATTTAACTATATCACAATTCCTAAAATTTAGAGTTTAGAAATAGAAATTAATTAAAATTTTATCATATTCTATATACTAATTCGAATTGATTCCAAATTGAAGTAGGTTACATGCAAGTTTCGAGGTATTTTAATTTTTTTACAATTTTCCTTTTACTATTTTTTTTCAAATAAAATTAATAGATAAAGACATATATATTTTATATTTTATTCCCCAAAACTTCCAAAAGCTCACGCATCTTTTTTATGGATTTTTCGATTTATTTCTTAAATGAAATTTTCAACGTGTCGTTTATATTGAAATTAAGTTTTTAGTCCTCTTTTTAATAGGAGATAAATTAGGTTATTTAATGTCGCATGTGTTTTAAAAAAAGGAGAAAAAGTAGTTTTTTTTTTTAGAAAAGGATCTAAATTTGTCGTAGGAATAAAGAGGATACTAGAGTTAATTTTTGATAATAAGTCTCTAATGTGTTCTTCATAATTGATTCTATTCTTTTGATAGTTTTGTATTTTTTTTTTTGTAGTTGAAAATTTATGGTTGAAAATTAGATGACAAGCATATTGCTACTGAATGAAGAGGTCGAAAAATTAATGGTCTACCACTTCCCTTTTTATTTCTTTATTCAAATAAATTTATTGTTCAATTCAGCTTTACGTTTGTTATGATAAATATACTTAAAAAGTTATATAATTTCAAATTGATAATCATTTAAAGAAATTTCAAAATGTATAACAATTAAAATTTATCATTATGAGATTAGTTTATACCAATTTTTTTGAGACAAACGTACTTAAATTAAAAGTGTGAAGGACCTTAGAAATATTGTTTGAAAGTGTGAAGGATCTTTAAGAAGTGACTTCAACTTTTCGCACTTCATTAAAAATTTTTGTAATACATAAAATTATTTAATTTTAAATAATCAAAAGTTACAAGTTCGAGATTTTTTTCATTAGTTTAAGAATTCTAGACCAACTAAAGTTGATTTTAAGAAGATTTGAAAAATCTAGAAATAAATGTAAAGCGTTAGACTAGAAAAATATAAAAAGTACCAAAATTTTAAAGGTTTTAAGTAAGTAAACAAAGATTTTTTAAAGATTTAACTTTAAAAATAAAGAAAGATTTTAAATATAGAAAAGATAAAAATAAAATAATCATACTATAAATATGGTTCAAATCGATGCGTCTCTCTTAGGCTCTAGCAGCAAGGAAAAGAGGTACTGCATGACAAATGCAAAAGTGACGATTTATTAACCAGTTGAAACTTCTGATGGTAAAATATATATGTGTTTACAATAAAATATATGTTATGTTTACATTATCTATCTCTATATCTATAATCTATAATATATTAAAAGTGTAAAGATTCTTAGAAATATTGTTTAGAAGTGATTTGAACTTTTTGCACTTCATTAAAACCTCCGCAATAGACAAAATCATCTAATTTTTAAATAACTAAAAGTTACATGTGCGAGGTACGTGCCACTGTGAAGATCCTTAGAAAAGTTTATTCAAAATTTTTGCCCTTCATTAAAAGAATCCACTTTAGATAAAATCGTCTTTTCATAATTTTTTTCAAATTATTATTTATTATAATATCAAATATTGACTATAATAAATGCCCTCAACTAATCCTAATTCTACCCAAAATCCACCATCCTAATTTAACCCCAAAACCTCAATATATTACTCCTACATTTCTACCCAATATTACTGTTTATTTTGGTTCGACTTTAGATACAATTTTGCCGAAGAGAAAAAATTAGGTTTAGCTTTTGTATTCTTTAATATTTTGTCTTTTTTGTTTCTTTTATTGAGTAGGATTACTGTTTATTTTGGTTTAAACTTTAGATACGATTTTGCCGTAGAAAAAAATTAGGTTTAGCTTTAGTATTCTTTAATATTTTTTTGTCTTTTTTGTTTCTTTTAATTATTAAATTTAAAGATTATATATAAAGTGTACAAAATTAACAATTGACAATAGATTCTCTCGTTTTGATAATTTCGTGTGTTTGTTTTTCAGTTGAATTTTCTTTAATCAGAAGATCAGATTAAATAAGTATGTTGCCACTAAATAAAGAAATCAAAGGTTACATTGATTTTACATGCTATTTTTTAAAAAAAAAACTTTAGGTTTACATGCAATTTGATTTCATTCCGATAACATATTTGTAAGGGGGTGCGGATAACTAGGCTAATAAATAGATTTATTATAACCAATGAATCTATTCTTTTTAGTGCGTGGATATTTTTTAGATTTTGTTTTAATAAATTATTCTTTTTGAAAGATGTATTCATTAATTTATTTGGTATATTATTTTATCCTGTAGTAACTGCTGAGTTACAAATTTCTGTGTAATAATTTATTCTATCTGTACTGTAGTATATATCTAATTCTAGATTTTCTATGTCATTTATTATTTTGTGTTGCTCTTCTCGTAGTGAGTTTTTTATATTATATAAACTGTCACATGTGCTTTTTTCTAAATTTTCTAAGGTTTTTTCTATCCATATTAACTTTTCTTTTAGATCTTCCATTATTTTTCTAATTCAGTTTCTATAATTAATTTCGTTATTTAGATTATCTTGGTTTTCTCTAATTTTTCTAATATATTCTAACATCCACAATCTTGATCTGAATAATATCCTTCTGGGTAAATGTCTTCGTATATTTGTTCTAAGGCATTTATCATTTCAATTTCGTAGTTTATTACTTCTTCTAATATCATTTTCTTAATATCTATTATTTCTATATCTTTAAGTATATATAAGATTAAAACTCTAAGGTAGTCTAAATGAGCTATTTTCTAAAATTGATATTTATAGTTATTTGTTTGTCTTAGTAGTTCTTGCATATTTATATTAAGAGATTTTATATATTTTTTATTTTCCATGTATTTGTCTATATTTATTTTTATCTATTTTTCTAGTAACTGTATATTTCGTATATTTTTAAAATTTCTACGTGATCTTAACATAATAAATATTTATAAGAGTAGTTAGGTATGTGTGGTATATAACTTATTCTATCCATATAATTTTCTCCAAATGCTTTTTCTAATATAATTTTTCTTATATCTGCAACATTTATATCTCTAAGTGCATACAAAATAAGTATCTTAAATTTATCTACCATGACATCAGATATATTATCATTCATTATCATAAAATTGCTTTTTTCAAAATATTCCCTTCAACCATGTACATAATAAAATATAGTCATCTCAAATTACTATATACTAGATTATTCTTAAATAACATGTTCTTCGGTCACTATTAGCATGGTAATTCGGATACTTTTTCCCTTAAACAGCGTCTCAACTGTGGTTACTCCCCGCCACGGCTTCTTGCCTCATTGGTTTCACCTTTAGGATGGCATAGTTCTTAGGGATTTTTCTCCGTTTCCACTTTGCTAATAAACTTCTTAACATATTATTCTTCGAATAATTCTACTATAAAGTAACTAATATGAATTTATTTTATCATATCATGATTGTTGGGAATTATGAATTTAGCTATTCATAATTATAAATAGATATACCTATTCCGATAGCTTTGATATTTCTGAGGTTTGTTGCTCCATAGCTTTTTCCATTGCAGTGTATATATTTAATTAACTGGGCTAAATATTTCTGAACGGAATAGAGAGAGTTTTTTGGCTAATGTGAGAAGGCTTGCCCTCTGCAATGCCTTTTGAGCTTTTATTTATAGAAAGAATACCTCTTTACATTGTTTTACATCTGTCCACTAAAAAACAAACAAAACTATTAAAGAAAGATTTAAAAGTCTTCCCTTCTACCTACCCTAAGCCTATAAGACTAAGAATTCAAATTTTACATTAAATTTACATTAAATGATGCTACCAACTATTAACTTTACGTAAACAAATTTACAATAAGTCTTCCGTCTATTTTGTCATATCTGTTGTATCTCCATTATTGCTCTGGTCTTATCTTTCCAGCTGGCGTTCTTATCTTCTTTTATTCTAGCTGAACTGCTGGGACGTCATTATCTCCTCCATTACATTTTGAACATTTGTGGTCTGGATATTTGTGTCCAATAGTCTTGCAATATCTGGTCAATAATTCCTCTGAAATAAATTTTTCTCTGATAGCTCTGGCGATAGGTTCTGTTTCTGTTTTAAGCAACATGATAATCCATTGCCTAATAGTTTCCATATCTGTTTCTCGTAACTCTTTTGAATTTGAATATATTAATACATGATTTCTTGAATAGTAGCTCCATATAGGATTTTGGTTGCCATATGTATTTGCTAGCTCTTGTAAAATTATAGATAGTCCGATAATTCTTTTGTTCGCATAAAATTTTGGTATCTCAATTCTGGGTATCTCTGGCTGTGAACTTATATCTTGTGGTATAATCATATCTCGTGTCATTCCTATCTTTACAACTTGTATGGGTTTTTTAACTTCATCAAATAATATCTCTGCTGGTGCCGTGTAAATTTTTATAAAAAATAAAGTACCTTTGGTTATTCTTTTAAAAGTGATAAATGCTTCATATATCTCTGGTTTAGTGGATATCTCAGTTCCGTCCGTGGTATATACAGTACTTAGTAGTCCATATTCGTAGCAAGTTTTAACTAAGCTTGGTTTGGTTTTAGGTAAGGCAATTAGCTTATTGTATCCGGTCAATCTCTGAGTTATATAGTTTGTATCTGGTTCTTGGATATTGGTTGCTTTGGGGTTGCTATTTAAAAAGGTTTGTACATTGTAGATATTTTCTATATATGTGCGGGCTGTGTAGTTGTAAGTCTTTTTGTCTTGGTTTAGACTATCTCGGTATGTAGTAATTTGTGGGGGTATAAACATGGGGTCTTTTGATGTATTTGGTGTATATGGTTTGTCAAATAGCTTGTTTAGGTTCATATTTTTTCTAACTCCTTTGCTATTACCTGCAGAAGTAGATTGATAAACGTTATGGGTTTTATGGAGTATCCCAACATCTCCTTCTAGCTCTGGAATTTTATTGTCTTCCGATCGACATAGCTCTGCGCATTGCTGAGTTAGCTGATTCATAGCTATAGACTTCAGTTTATCTTCACTAGTCTTTAGCTTTAGCGTTTCTATCTCAGTACCCATCTTTACTATCTCAGTACCCATACTGTCCACTTTCAATGAAAGCGTAGTTAGGGCGTTGAGTATCTTTTCATGTATATTTTCTTCTATCATTTCAGTTTGTGTAGCTTTGTCTTGATATGTAATCTGCAATAACATTTTTGTTAGTACTGATTACTTCTATTACAAATGTAAAATTTAATATGTTTAAAACTAGTCTCCGAATCTCTTTTGTTGTAACTGAATTTTGTATTTTCTTTGTTAGCCACCAGCGTACCTGTGTATTATCTGTTCGCACAATAAATTTGTTATATACAATATATGGCTCAAATGCTAACAAACATTTATATAATGAACATAATTCTTTTCTATTTATTTCCCATTTTATTTCTGTCTCGTTGAACGTACCTGAGTAGTATCGACAATGGTGTTCTATTTTTTCTGCCTCATATCTATATTTAAGTACTCCTCCGTAACTATATTCACTGGCATCTGTTTCTACTATGTATGTAAATTTTCTATTTTCATCCGGAAATTGTAATTTTGGTAATTCTTTGCAAAGTAATTTTATTTTTTGAACTTGTTTTTTGTCTTCTTCATTATAATTATATTCTATATCCTTTTTAAAAATTTTTCTGTAGTGGTTTTAAGTTTTCTGCTAATTTTGGAATATATTCTCTTACTTGGTTTACTAATCCTAAAAATGATTGTAATTTCTTTTTTGTATCTAATTCTTCTTTCGAGTTTATTATTTTTTGTACTATATGTTGTTGCATTTTTACTCCACTTTTATCTATTTGTATTCCTAAAAATTCTATCTGATTTTTTATAATTTCGGCTTTCTTTTCACTTAGACTTATTCCTGATTTTTCTATTATATCCGTAAATTGTTCTAATAATTTTATATGTTCTTCTTTAGTTTTTGTATATAATAATATATCATCTATGTATACTATACAATTAGGTAATTGTTTAAAATAATTATCCATAAAATGTTGATATCTACCTGGTGCATTTTTATATCCAAAGGGTAATACATTCCACTCATAAAATCCTTGTGGTACCGTAAATGCGGTTAATTCTTTAGATTCTTCTTCTAGCTTTAGATGGTAAAATCCTGATTTACAATGGAATTTGCTAAAATAATTATATCCTTATATTTGTCTTATTTTTAATATCTTATTTGGTATCGGATAATTATATGTTATAGTTTTTGCATTTAAATTTCTATAATCAATAACCATTCTACTTTTTCCTCTTTTTTGTTCACTATGTTTATTTACTATAAATGCTGGACTATTATGTTTACTATTAATGGTTTTTGGGTTATTATACTATTCTTATCTATTAATTCAATTTTTATGGTAGTTTTATGTTTTTCCCATCCTTTTAATGGATCTTCACTATATAATTGTTCTAATTTTTTCTTAACTATTTCTATTTTATTTATTGAAAATATAGTTATTTCCGTTTTATTTATCGAAAATACTACTAATTCTATTGTATCTTCAGTGTTTTTTATATTTTCTAACTTTTGTGTAATTTTTTCACTTCCTTTTATCCAATCAGTTTTCTTTCTTATTTTATTGTTAACTCTTTTTGCTCTTACTTTTTGTTTACATGGTGTTGTAAACCACCAATCGTTTTTAGTTATTATATGTGGGTATAGTTTATCTAAAAATGACATTCCTAAAAGTATATCTTTTGATGTTAGTTCATAATTATAAATTTCTTCTATTGTTAGTAACTTATCCCATATTTGTGCTTTTACATTCCTAATTTTATAAGTAATTAAGCTTCCTTCATTATTAAATCCTTTAACTACTATTGATATTTTTAATTTATCCCATTTACTTTCTGGTAAGCAATTATATTTACATAAGTTAGCTTCTGCTCCTGTATCTATCATAGGCGTATAATATCTACTATAATATCCTTCCACTATTATCTTCATTAATACATATATTTTCATTTTATGTTAAGGCTCTTCTTAAGAATAATCTTTCCCTATTATATGTTATGGCTAATTGTGTATCTTCTATATTATATGGTTTTACTTGTTCTAACCATTTTATTCCTAATATTATATCTGTTTTTTGCATTTCTTCTTTTACTTCAAATTCTATTTTTATTTTTCTAATTCCTCCTATTATTATTTCTTTTTCTACTATATCCTTACTATTTATTAAACTTCTCGGTAGATCTGGGCATATATCATTATCAGTTTTTATTTCTTCATTTTTTACTAAACATTTTGCTATATAATTTTCTTCTTGTCCTGTGTTTAATAATATTAAATATTCGTTTTCATTTATTTTTCCTGTTATGTAATATTGATTTAGGTTGCTTATTGAATTTGTTTCATAACTCGTTCTTTTTTATGAGCTCGATGACTCTGGTTTTTCATTAGCTATTCTTTTTGTTGTACTTATTCTATCATTTACTATTTCTAAATTTTCTTCTATATCTATGTCTCTATAGCTATAATCATTATAATCTATTATTTTTACAATTTGCTCAAATGGGCTATCTATTTGTATTTTGTTAATTTTATTTTTTCCTGTTATTTTATGTTTTGTTGTTAATACATATAAATTTTTACATCTTGCTGTAAATATTTTACTTCCTAGGGTTAATTTTATTCCTGATATCTTCCAATATAATACTAGTGATTTATCTATATTTCTATCTGTTACTGCTACTGAATAATTTGCACTTATTATAAATTTAAATTTTTGGTATATTAAATTTCCTTCTACGACAGTTATTATGCTTTTTTCTATAGGTTTTATAATTCTATCATCTGCTAAATATAATTCTTTCGGTGTATCTATTCCTTCTCTAAAACATGCTTTTATTAATATTTCTGTACCTCCAAGGTGTACATATTTTATTGGATCTCCTTTACTTTTTATATCATTTATTTCTTTATTAATTATTCTTTTTGTCACAAGTGGTATATTAGCTTTTCCTTTTGCATATCTGCAGTCTATTACATGTTCTTTTTGACATACTACATAATATTCATCTTTTTTCCTAGTAAAAATATTTTTTATTGTTGGTATTTTAAATATTTTTTCTACACTTAAATCTAACTCTTTTCCTTTTATTTCATCAAATATATTACTATCAAATATTATCTTTTGTTCTGTTCCTTCATCATTTAAATATTCTTCCTTTGTTATTATTTTTATATCTTCTTCAGTCATCTGATTCATCTATTTCACTATCTATTTCAGTATCTGTTTCGTTTTCTGAAAGTTCATATATACTATCTTCACTTTCTAATTCATAATCTATATAATCTATTTGCATATATTTTGTATTTTCTATTTTTATTTCGGATATTTGTTTATTTTTTGGATTTTTAGGTAATTTACAATCTCTAGCTAAATGTCCTAACTTTCCACAATTATAACATGTACATTCTTTTATAGATTTTTTCTTTCTATATGGTCTTTTATTTTTGTAATTTTTTACATAATATCTTTTTCTTGGTTTTTTGTATTTATATTTTGATTTTTTATATTTCTTATGTCTTTTTCTTTTCTTATAATATCTTTCTTCGCATCCAAATTGAGGTGCTATTTTATTTTTGCAACATGCTAAATTTCTTATTAATGTTTTTTTCATTTTTAATTCTTCTCTATATTTTTCACATAAGTTTCTATACCATTGTTGTAAAAATTTTATCCTAGCTCCTAACGTATCTACTATTTTTGCTTCTTCCCAACTTTTTATTATTTTTGAACTAAATGGTTCGGGTAATTTATTAAAATATAATTTTCTTATTTCTTTACTTTCTTCTATACTATATGCTCCTTTATAATAATATTCTTTAAATGCACAAGTATATTCGTCTATATAACACATATTACATATTGTTAATTTTATCATTAAATTCCTATTTGTATCTTTTTCTTCATCTTGTTCTTCTTCTAATGTTGTCATACTACCAAATTCATCTTTTATAGCCGTTTCATATTTTTTTAATAATTCTATAGGTGTTAATTTAGTTGTTGTTGATGATGTTCCTTCCATAGGTTTATTAGTTCTTAATACTTTCTTACTATTTTCAGTTAAATTTGAAAACCATAGTTTTACTGATCCTATTAATGTTCTTTCTATATATTCTGGTCCATCTATTATGTTTATATTATTATCTAATAATTGTTTTGTCATATATCCTATCCATAATTGTATTGTTTTTTCTGTATCTATTACACAGTCTAGATCTAAAAAGTTATAATTCTTATTAACTATTTGTTTTGGTGTCCATTTGTCATATTCATTATATCTTTTAAATTTATTTTTATAATATATAGGTTTTCTTATTTCTGTTGTTTTAGGTATTATATTTTCATCTTCTTTTCTGTCAAGAGTATTTATTTCTGTATTGGTATTTTCTCCATTAATTTTTTCTTGTTTTTCGTTAATTTCTAAATCTTTTATATTTGTCAATATTTCCGTATATGTTTCTCTATCTTCTGAATCATAATTATCTGATTCTTCAATATCTATATTATTTATTTCTAATTTTTCTTTAAATTGATTTATCTCGTTTATTAATTTTTGTTCTTTATCTTTTTCTTCTTTTTCTTTTTGTCTTTGTTCGTATAAATCTTTTAACATTTGTAGTTCTTTTTCTAATTCAGCAATTCTACTATTTTTAGTTTCTTCTATTTTTCGTATTTCTTCCGTAGTTTGTTGTTTAATTTTTTCTATTTCCTTTTTTCTATCTATTTCTTCATTTTCTTTTTCTATTCTTACCATTGCTGTTAATTTATCTTCTAATTTTAATTCTTCTTTTTCTAACATTAAATATAAATGTTCTCCTATTTTCTTATATCTTCTTCCTAGATTAGAAAATATTAATTTTATTTTTGATCCTTCGTGATTTTCATATATTTTTTCATCTATTATAAATTCTTCTTTATTCATTTTATTGTGAATAATTCATGTTGGTATACATATTCTAGACTATCTATTTGTAATTCTAATTTTGATATTTCATCTTTTTGTATATTTATTGAATTTTTACTAACTCCGGCAAATATATTATAATGTAATCTTTCTTTTCTTATTTTTAATTCTTTACGTTTTTCAGAGATAAATTGTTTTAATTCTTTGTATTTTTGCTCTTTATTCATTTAAATTATATTTATAATATCTTGGCGGATATCTAAATCTAATTTTATCATAATTAGGTGGTATGTGTCTCATTCTTCTAGATTTTAAATGGATTATTAATTTTGCTTCAATACTAGATATTAATGTAACTAGATAGGCTAATCTTTGTGGATTTTCTTTTGTTTTATTTAGACTTATATATTCTGAATAATTACTAACTAAAGATTCTTTAATTTTTCTAAAAGCTTCTCTTTTTTTAAATGGTCTTCTCATAATTAATTTTATAAATAACTAATTTTATAACATCTAACTAGCTTATATCTCACTTCTGTACTTTTTAAATTACTGAGCTCTGATACCATTTGTAAGGGGGTGTGGATAACTAGGCTAATAAATAGATTTATTATTTTGGCTAATGTGAGAAGGCTTGCCCTCTGCAATGCCTTCTGAGCTTTTATTTATAGAAAGAATACCTCTTTACATTGTTTTACATCTGTCCGCTAAAAAACAAACAAAACTATTAAAGAAAGACTTAAAAGTCTTCCCTTCTACCTACCCTAAGCCTATAAGACTAAGAATTCAAATTTTATATTAAATTTACATTAAATGATGCTACCAACTATTAACTTTACGTAAACAAATTTACAATAAGTCTTCCGTCTATTTTGTCATATCTGTTGTATCTTCATTATTGCTCTGGTCTTATCTTTCCAGCTGGCGTTCTTATCTTCTTTTATTCTAGCTGAACTGCTGGGACGTCATTATCTCCTCCATTACATTTTGAACATTTGTGGTCTGGATATTTGTGTCCAGATATATTTTCTTTGTATAAAATTTATTATTTTAATTAATTTATACAAACCTCAGTTTATTGTGTATCAATGATAAGTCCGTGTAAATATTTTTCTTTAATTGGATTTTTTTTGTTGTTGTTTGACATAAACAATATAACTTTCTCTTCAAAACTATGTTAAAGATTAGACATATAAATATCAAAAGTAAAAAATTGAATACAATAAGAACCAACCCAAGAAAAAAATGACATACTATTCTAATCAAGATATTTTTCTGTAATTGAAGTTTTTTTTTTGTTTGACATGAATAATCTAACTTTGTCTCCAAAAGATTATTATTAATATTTTTGTTTTTATTATTTTTGATAATACAAAATTGTCATTTATTACTTTTTTGTACATGTTATTTAGTTATTTTTACAATATTTTAAGGACTTCTAAAATGTATGGAAGAGGTGTACGTGATTCACGTGAATTAAGAACTTCTAAAATGTATGAGTAGAAGTTTCTTTAAAATCTTTGTTTATGGAAAGTAAAATCTGAAAACTTTGAATAGAAAATCTAATACGAATAGTGCTCCTTTTATTTTCTTTCTAAAAATAAAATATATCGTCTTTTCACATTTTCCTCAATTATTATCAAAAAACAATTATCCTTAGTTTTTGTAAAACTTGCAATTTATTTTCCATTGCTATGTTTTGACTATCTTTTCTCTTAATGCCCAATTTTGAACATATTTCTCAAATTGAGGTGTATAATGGGATCTACTCGATAGCTGAACAAATTTTATGATAGAAATCGTAGATAATATTATTTGTTGGACTTTATGTTAGCGATGATAAGTAATATCAAAAGCTTCTCTATAGCCACATATATCCATCAAGTATTCTTTAAGGTATGTTTCTCTTCATCTTCTCCTCCTTTTTTTGTGTTTTTTTTTTAAATTATAATGAAGAAAAGGTAATAGTATAGTTTAGTTGATTTGATTTCTTTTTTAGTTTTTTGTAAGAAAATTTACAACTTAATAAACTCTAGCCTAATTTTAATTTCTCTCTCTTTCATATAGAATTTACTGAATTGTTTGATTAACGTGAGATTATTTTCTAAATAACAGCAACAACAACAACAAACCCAGTATATTCCCACATTGTGGGGTCTGGGGAGGGTAGAGTGTACACAGTCCATCCACTACCTCTACAGAGGTAGAGAGGCTGTTTCCGTTAGACGTTCGGCTCAAGATAAAAGACAATATACACAAGCATCAAGAGCATAGAACACGATAAAATAACATAGGTACGTCATCCATAAAAATATGTACATTGCCAAATAAAGGACATCAAATTCCACCTAAATACTGACTACGACTCAACCATACCCTTAGCCCTCTATCCTAATGCTTTTCCTCCATATCTTCCTATCTAGGGTCATGTCCTCAGTCAGCTGTAACTGCTCCATGTCACATTTAATTACTTCTCTTCAGTATTTCTTCGGCCTACCCCTACCCCGTTTAAAACCTTCCAAGGCCAACCTCTCACACCTACGAGTGAGAAATTTGTCTTAATAGTAAAACTTGTTGAGACACTATTTTTATTGTTTCTCTGTATCCATGTTACGAATTAAATTTTGAAATTATGAATGAAGTGTGCATAAAGAGTATGACTATATTTGATGTGGTAGAAAAAATATACAAATTATTTGATCAAGAATAGGGGATTGAAATGATATGAAATTTGCAGGTCAAATTTATCACTTCTACAACGCAACCAAGTTAAATTGCAAAACTTTATGGATTATCAAGAACTAACATCAACTCACTAAAAACATCAACACTAATTTTAAGGGTTGTCAATATATTTCACCTATCTTATTTGTATTTTAGATATTTATAAATATTATATAAGTAATTGAATAAATTCTCCATCTTTACACCTCCAACGATGTTGAATTTAATAATTGAATTTATTTTTATTAATTAAATAAATATCGTATTTAGTGTAGCGCTTAAAATTATCAAAATGAGGTACACGCGCGAAGCGCGTACACCTAAACTAGTATAATAATATACACCGAATAAGTTATTATGAAATATATTTATTCTAATAATGAAAATTTTCAAAAAATTAAATTATTCTTGGAAATTGGTATTATAGAATAATTATTGTGTAGGGTGAAACTGTCGAAATATTATGCAATTATAACAGATCATATAAAATATTTATTTTATGACTGTTTGTGTAACGCCCCAAGAGTACACCCTGGCGTCACACGGTGCTTACAGTCCCGAGGGACCACAAACTAACCCATGAGCTGGTACCTGCTGTGAGTACTGAATAACATAATCATAAATGCGGAAGAATAATTGATATGCCATAAGGTTTTAATATCTGAAACAAATACTGAATTATGAATCTGAAGAAATAACTATCTGAGTCTGAATAAATACTGAAATATGAGATAAATTGACTAACTAACTGACATGTCAACTGAAGTCTGAATACTGAATAACTGATTGTAGTTTTTGAAAGCCTCTAAACTGAATAACTGTGAGTTGATGGGACAGACCCTAACTAACTCCACTAACTACTAAACTAGAGACATAAAGTAAAATAGTCTGTCCTTGAAATATAAGGACTCACCACTACTACTGCTGTGAGCCTAAGAAGTCTAAGTGTAATCCAAGAATGGGGCATCCAAACCTATGATATGATACATCATAGCGCAAAAGAAAAAGTATGCGATCGGTACTTTGAATGTACTGGTATGCTAAATAAGGTAGACTAATAAGCATGATTCATGAACATGGATAAATAATCGCCTGAATATGTATGTATAACATAAGGTATTGAATAAAAGGCATAAAATCTGGAGTTACTAAGAATATGTGAAATCTGTAAATACTGAGGATGTATGACCAAGCATGTAACATGAACTGAATAAAATCTATAAATTGAAATACTGAAATAACTGATATCTATAAGCTTTGGTCAAACAACACTGAGACTGAGTGTCTGAACTGATTATTGAACTGAAACTTTACTGAGACTGTGGGAGGTATCATCTAACCGACATGCCTTGATCTGAGCTAATCGGGGTCCAACCTGTAACCCCAGTTGGAAGGGTGTTAGTATCGTGACACGGGTACTAACACTGGCTATATGGATCCACTATACTAATGTACTGTCCCGAAGGACTAAGGGTGTCAAGACTGAATTAACGGGTAACCCTTGTGAGATAGTCAAGCCTAAACTGACGGGTGACTTTTTATATCCTACGCTGGCTATGTAGTTTTGGAGTTTAAGGACTGCTACTAGAGAATCTGCCTATCTGACGGGGAAGTCTCCATCCCTACACTCGCTTGGTGCTAAATCCTACTCTCAACTGAAAGACACTGAAATACTAGACTATTCTGAGTTTAACTGACTTTTCTGATAATGCTCATAACATGATCTGAAGTTATTCTGAAGATTCTGAAATGAGACTAAGTGAACAGCTATGAATTTTGGGCATTCAATACCCCCAGGACTCAAAAACAAAAATAGTTAACATTATACTTGAGCTTAAAGGACATAACATGCAAGCCTTTATCAAATCTTCACTCTTGTAGGCATTTTATCAAACACTTGTAGTTCATAGTTTATTCAAATCCTAGGAATGTTATGGGACTTGTAGTAATAGCATGAATTCAACATGAATAGCACTAAATCATGATTTAATTCAATGAACGACAACATTAAAATGTGGAGAATTGAATTGCAACAATAATTTCATTTATACATAGTGTATAATCATAGTTCATGGAGATTCATGGGTGAAATCATAATCTAAAATCAAAATAACTTGAAAGGATCATAATTTTTGCAATTTAAACTGGATACTTGAACTCTATGGGTGGAAGGAACTCAAGGATGAACATCTAACATACCTGGGTTAATGAATTTAAGAAGATTGATTGAGATTTGATCTTGTATTTGAGAGCTAGGGTTTTAATGGAGAGAAATTTGATGAACAATGAGCATATTTTGCTCAATTTCAAGATTAATCTTTTGTTTACAAGATTTGGGAGCTTGATAAAAGACAAAATTACCCTTGGGATTTAAAATTCTGCAACTAGGATGCCGATTAAGGCCTCACCACGACGCGGTGAGTGGGTCATCGCGATACCCACCGTGATGGGGTGAAATAGCAGTGACTCTCTGGATCGTGACAATTGTTGTTTTGGGGTTCACCGCGATGCGGTGTAACTGTGGTGACCCTCTAGAAATTGACAAATACCAAAATAGCCTTCATCGCAACGAGATGACATGCTCATCGTGATACTCACTACGACATGGACTAATCGCGGTGAGATACTATTTTGTCAATTCGAATACGGTCCAATCTCCATTTGAAAAACCTGAAACTTACCCGAAACAAGCTATTTTCCAGCTTCTAAGTGTTACAACTACGTACTAAGGGTTGGACTGAGCTAGAAATATTCAGGGTATTACAGTTTGAAACTGACACAATACAAATTATAGAAGTCATCGTGAATTAAGTATGCAAGCATTTTATGGCGGTTCTCTTAAAACCGTCAAAATAGTATTAATAACAGATGAATTTTTGGCAACATTGAAAACCTCCATTTTATGCTCATTATGGTGGTTATAAACCGTCACTACACCCAAAATAAATCGTTAGGATTATTCTGATCTTTTGTAGTGCAAAACCCTACACAAGAAAATCGCCATAACAAGGAGAATTTTAGGGATGTTGAAACACATGCCACAAATCAAAAGTATAGTGGGGGGCTTTTACAACCTCCAGAGTTAAACCACCCCAAAAATAATTATTTGTGGGAGTTAACATAAGCGCTACAATATAAATATGTAGTGGGTATTTCTTATAACCTCCATAAATAAACTGCCACAATTTAACAGTTTTTTTGTAGTGTGTGGTCGCTTTAAAAAAAAAATTGCTCTTGAGACCTCAACTTTTGATTGTTTTTATGGTCGCAAAAATAGAAAAACGACCACATGTGGTTGCTTTTCCTATTTTTTCTAGTAGTGAAACGACCTACATATGAAAAACTAATAATGAAAAACATAAAATCTATTGGGAGAAAATCTCCCCCCTAAACAAAACTCTTAAATGACTACATTATGGATGCTATTGTGTTGTGGCTTAAGAAAGGAGATCTTCTATTTATAGAACTACAAAACTCTTTCTCTAAGAAAGAAGAAACCTAATAGGAAAAAGATATATTTTCCAATAAGGAAATATTTTTCCATAAAGAAAAGTAATTCTAATTATGGTAGAAAATCAGGTGAAGTAGGAAATTCGGGGCAAATCCTAACAAATCTCCCATTGGCCTGAATTTTTGGCAAATCAATCTTGATCTTCTTCTTCTTCTTCTGCTTCTTCTTCTTCTTCACATAATCTTCATGTAATCTGCATCACTGCTGCTTGCCATGATTAAAAATAAAATTTAAAATATTATGAGTTAAAAATGGTTTAAAAATATCTTATTTTTATTTTTAAAGATGCAGCAACAGGAATATTGAAAATATGCTTTAAACTCCTTCTCTACATGTAGTTAGATAAAGATCTTTATTATCATCAATTTGGTTGCATCTTGATTTGAAACCGCTATCGAACCTGTTTAATCTCATCTCACCACACCATTGAACAATTGACTTTGATACTACTTGTTGAGTTCGAAATCAAGATGACGTCATGCAGAAGCTTAAAATTTACAAACCAAGAAGGTGATAATTCAGATGACAAATAAAAATATACTAAAAAGACATAGTGTTAATATGATTCGGTCAAACGACCTACATATGAAAAACTAATAATGAAAAATATAAAACCTATTGGGAGAAAATCTCCCCCTAAACAAAACTCTTAAACGACTATATTATGGATGTTATTGTGTTGTGACTTGACAAATGAGATTTTCTATTTATAGAACTACAAAACTTTTCTTCTAAGAAAGAAGAAACCTAATAGGAAAAAAAAAGATCTTTTCCAATAAGGAAATGTTTTTCCATAAGGAAAAGTAATTCTAATTATGGTAGAAAATCAGGTGAAGTGAAAAATTCAAGGGAAATCCTAACAACTCTCCCCTTGGCCTGAATTTTCGACAAATCAATCTTGATTTTCTTTTTTTTCTTTACATAATCTACATCTAATCTATATCACTGCTGCTTGCCATGGTTAAAAATAACGTTTAAAATATTATGAGTTAAAAATAATTTCAAAAATATCTTATTTTTTATTTTAAAGATACGACAGCATGCATTTATGTTGAAAATATGCTTTAAACTCCTTCTCCACATGTAGCTAGACAAAGATCTTCACTATCATCAAATTGGTTGTATATTGATTTGAAACCGCTATTGAACTTGTTTAATCTCTTCTCACCACACCATTGGACCATTGAACCATAGGCTTTGATGCCACTTGTTGGGTTCGAAATCAAGAGAGCGTCATACGGAAGCATAAAATTTGCAAACCAAGATGGTGATAATTCAAATGACAAATAAAAATATACTATAAAAACATATTGTTAATATGATTCGGTCAAACGACCTAAATATGAAAAACTAATTATGAAAATCATAAAACCTTTTAGGAGAAAATCTCGCCTTAAACAAAACTCTTAAACGACTACATTATGGATGGCATTGTGGTGTGACTTGAGAAAGGAGATCTTCTATTTATGTTTATAAAACTACAAAACTCCTCCTCTAATAAAGAACAAACCTAATAGGAAAAATATTTCTTTTTCAATAAGGAAATCTTTTTTCATAAAGAAAAGTAATTCTAATTATGGTAGAAAATCTAGGTAATATTCTCTTTCTCTCTCTAGAATGCGACTTTCGGTGAGCAGCTGCTGAACATGGTATAGAAAACTAAGGCTCGAGGGAGAGGGAAGAAAGGAGAACTGGAGAAGGAAACTCTAGGGAAGGCACCTAGAGGTGTTCCCCAAACTATTGATGCAAAGAAAATGAAAAATGTTCAGATTCTACAAGGAATCTTGCCGATTGATTTCGCACAGATGGGGGAGTCATCCAAAAGTCAGAAAGGAACACCAGAGGTGAGCCCGACAACTGTATTTGGAAGTCGGTCATGGGCGGAGGAGATTGAAACAGAGGAACTCGCTGAAAAGTAGGAGAGTGCGATAGAAATAGGACTGGAAAAAAAGGACAAGCGACGTGGAGTGGAATTGTTGGTACACCAAAAAGTATGGAGGGTTTGGACCTAACAATGGAGAGGAACCCTAATCAAAATATAAAAATTACACTATAACATGTCAAAGATGAGATTGCTTATTGGTCCACAGCTTTAGTATGTTATGTGATGGGATCAAACCCACCTAAAGTAGTGATGGAGGGTTTTTTCAATTGAATCTAGAAAAATAGAGGAGTTGAGAAAGTGGCTCAAGTGCACAAAGGAGTCTTCCTGGTGCGATTTGACTACCTAGAAGAGAGGCAAAGAGTGGTAGAGGAAGGAATTTTGACGTTTGACAAAAAACCAGTGGTGATTAAACCCTGGAGAGCAAACATTGATGTTACAAAAGAGGCAATGGAGAAAGTCCCAATTTGGGTCTGTTTAATGGGATTGGATGTCAAATATTGGGGGGAAAATACGTTGATGAAGATAGCAAGCCTGGTGAGAAATCCAATTAAAAAAGATTATGCCACAACAAATAGGGAAAGAATGACGTTTGCTAAGGTGATTGTTGAGGTACCTATCAATAGGGAGTACCCTAAATTGGTACTCTTTGAGAATAAAATAGGTAGAGTGATTGAACAACAAATTGTGTATGAATGAAAGCCTATACTATATCCAATATGTAAAGATTTTGGACATAGTGAAAATGAATGTAGAAGGAAGGAACAGGAGCAAAGAAAAAGAAACATGAAAGAAAAGTAAGCTCATGATCAACAAAAAACAAAGGATCTTGGTGGTCGGGATACATGGACAGAGGTACAAGGGAACAACGTGTTGGCTGTGAAAGATAATAATAAAAGCAAAACAGAGACAAGTAACTCTTCTGAATCACTTACAAAAGATATAGATATAAATAATGCGGTAAGACTACCCAAACAAGATGGTAGTAGGAGAGGTCCGAGCCCTGGGAATGCAGGGGGTGGAAAGGCATCCCCGCCTGTCAAACCCCTTTTTCGCTCGAGGCTTCGAGGTTGAAGGATCTATTAAATTAAAGTGACAGTTTTGAATAGGGATTATTTTAATTTCAGAGTTGCCACTTGGAATAGAGTTATGGTGTTCCAAGTCACCTTTTTGAATCCCTAATCAGAAGAAAATTACTCTTTATTATTGTCTGCAAAAACAGAAGACCGAGTAAGGAATTCTATTGATCGAGGAAAAGGTGTGAGGCACCCCTCGAGTCCCATGGTTCTAGCACGGTTGCTTTTATTAACTTATCTTGACTTAAACTATTTTGATAATTATGTTAGTAGGCCCTAAAATTTCTCATTTTAGTATACTAAAATTATTTAAAACTCTTGTATTAAACTGGTGAAAATTAATTTTAAGGTGAACTTTGCCGAAGTGCAATATTGCATCCTCGAATTATTTTTAAAGGTCTCCGAAAGATGCGTACACCACATTCTTAATCGAGATAAATATTATAAATGCATCTAAAATTTATCTAATATTAAAGACGTTCTTACTAAAAGTTCTATCTAATTCTAATAGTGATTTAGAGAAATTTTATTTAAAATTAATTAATTAAAATAATAAAATAATGAAGTCTTATTAATGACGAAAAATAAACATAATATAATAATAAAATCTTATTAATGACGACAACTAAACATAATATAATAATAATAAAATCTTATTAATGACAAAAATAAAACAATATAATATAATAATAATAAAATTATAAAATAATCTATGTTATATTAATCTTGCTCTATACTATATAAAATAAATTATATATTCACATAAATCCCTAGACCCTATTTCTTTCTTCTTTCTTTTCGCACACAAAAAAACTTTCCCTCGCTCTTCTTTCAATAACAAGGTACTAACATATGTAAAATGGATAATAGACACTAAGAACGGAAGAGAGCACCGGCGGCAGCCTCTGTTGGCTGACCTGCACGTCGATGTTTCACTGGTGTCTTTGAAAAGTGGGTAAAGGGAAGAGGGAATCAGCAGTGGCAGCGCGAAGCTTCGCCGGTGAGATTCCGGCCAGATTTGGGCGGTGGTGGCGTGGGGGAGAGAAAAGGGGAGCGAGGGTTGGTCGACGCGAGGAAGGGGAAGAAAAGACAGTGACACGATCTGGAGGTGCTGGCGTGGCAATTCCGATAAGAATCAACCGGAATAAACCTGAAAATGGGTTCATTTTGATGGGATGATGATTTTCCAGCGACGGGAAGGGAAGAAGGAAAGGGAGTGGTGCGACATTCCGGTGTAGAAAGCGGCACCGGTGAAATCCATCTCACCGGTGTAATGATTTTCGGTGTGTTTCGCCATGATAGCGACCGGTAGCATCTCCCTGGAGAGATTCCAATAAATTGCGGGTAATGGGTGGTTGGTTTTCTTGACGGGACGATGGTTTTGGCGATCATTTCGATAGACAGATCTATTTTTTAATTATTTCCCTTTCTCTCTGATTTTTATTCCCATGAGTATTGAAATCAGTAGGTTTGCGTGAATGAATATTATCTGTATGACGTATGATGATTAGTGTATGTGCATATTTTGTTATTCTGTGTGAATATATATGAATGAACTATGAGGACTATGAATTTTATATTTGCATCAGTAATTACAGGTATAGGCATATATCAATGTATATGAATATATTGCTATATCTAAAATTTTTTGATTCCATATAATAAACAAATAATATTACATATCAAATAATAAGGTCATTAACACAAACTTAAACATGTTTTGCTTTATCATAAAAAATCATACAGTAAATAATATAAATTCAAACAAGAACCTATTTATGAAATAAAGCAGAAAAACTTGAATATCGTCACCGAATTCGAACTCAAAAACCTGACTTCAATTTCACACCTTTTCTCTTTTTTATCTAATGATATTTTTTGAAGTTTTTCTATTTGGATTTTTTTCTGATGTTTTTTTTATATCTGATTTTTGATGGATGTCAAAAGTACGTAGTTTGTTCTGGGGTGAGAGAGTCCTTTAAATAGAGGGAATTTGGGGGGGGGGGGGGAGGGACAATTAACTTTTTGGGGAGGGAATCTCATTAGCAGATAAGAGGGAAGAGTTTTAAAATTCAATTTTTTTTTATTATTATTTGTTTTGGTTTTATTTTATATAGAAAATAATAGTAATAATAATAAATAAAATAAATACATGAAAT
Organism: Capsicum baccatum var. pendulum; assembly: GCA_030864225.1. Classification (NCBI taxonomy): domain Eukaryota; kingdom Viridiplantae; phylum Streptophyta; class Magnoliopsida; order Solanales; family Solanaceae; genus Capsicum; species Capsicum baccatum. The sequence goes on from CM061551.1 coordinate 99,499,950, forward strand.
AATAACAATAATAATAATAAATAATTAATTTTATATTTAACAAAATTTAATAACAATTTATAAATAGAAAAATATAAATATAATAAAATAGTATTAAAACTATAAATTTATTTATTAAAAATTTATAAAAGGAAAATTATTTATTATTTTATATTATTTTTAAAATTAGAATAAAAATAAAATATCTTGAAGTTAACTTTATTTAATTATTTATTTTTATTAAAAATTTATTAAAAATAAAAATAATAATCAAAATAATATATAAATATTTAAAATAGTGGGAGGATCAAAAATCACGTGTCTACATTTTTGTTCGTCTTTGTGTGAAATCTCGAAGAGTTTTCATACAAAGAAGTAGACAAGATAAGATTTTTGAACATCCAATTATTTGAAAGGTAAAGATAAAAATAAAAAGAAAAAGAAAAAGAAAAATGTGATTGAGTCCTGTTTTTGGCCGTCCTACCTATCCCGGGTTATAAGGGAATCAGGTCATGAGTAGTTCAAAGATAATTTGGTGAGAGAAAAAAGTTAAAATCGAGTGAGAATCTATCGAGTTTTTGGTTAACAACTTCTGCCTTTTACATTTAAATGACTAATAAAAAATGAAAAATTACAAATGAAAATTGCAATCTCTAGAATCTTGATTTGAATTTTCATGACTTGAACTTGAATATTCACCCTGCTCTTCAGGCGGGTCCATGACTTGTTATTTCTTTATCCTATTTTTCAAACGGGCTCCTGGACTTACAATTTCTTCACCCTGTTTTTCAGGCAGGCTCCTGGACTTACAATTTCTTCACCCTGTTCTTCAGGTGGGTTCCTGAACTTTCTTTTTTCTTCACCCTGTTCTTCAGGCAGGCTCTTGGACTTATAATTTCTTCACCCTGTTTTTCAGGCGGGCTCGTGGACTTACAATTTATTTACCTTGTTCTTCAGGCGGGCTCCTGAACTTATAATTTCTTCACCCTGTTCTTTATGCGGGCTCCTGAACTTCTTTTTTCTTCACCCTGTTCTTTAGGCGGGCTTCTGGACTTACAATTTCTTCACTCTGTTCTTCAGGCGGGCTCCTGGACTTATAATTTTTTATTTTCAAATATGTTCCTGAACTCAAAATAAAAGGTGAAACAGAAAAATAACATCCCATTCTTCAGGAATGTCCTAAGAAAAAAGTAAATTCCCATTCTTTAGGAGGGTCCTGCACAAAAATAAATTTCCATTCTTCAGAAGGGTTCTGATAAAAAGTAAATTTCCATTCTTCAGGAGGGTCCTGTGCAAAAGAATAAATTCCATAAAACACACATAAAATTTTGCCCCAGCTTGTACTAGAAAAATTTGTGTGTCCCGGATCTTAATACATCTCACAAAGAATAAAGTTTACTATGACCGAGATCCATCATCAGATACTTTAACCATGATTTTTGTGTTGACAGAAATGTGGAATTGCATCCTTTATTTTAAAACTTTAGTGTCAAAAAGAATATCCCATCTCTGTTCATACAAAGAAAAATTGTGAGTTTTAAAACATGTGGTGGTTGGTTTGTGGCATTTGGCTTTTGAAGTGGCCACTCTCGCACTTGCCATGCTCATCTCTTTTCCAATCCATGATAATATTCATTGAATTGTCATACTTCTGACTCAGAATTCTAACTACTGAGATCCTCAACTCAAATCATGTTTCTATTGTATGATGCTTTTGAGTTTAGCTTCCAATACATCCCTCAGATTTTCACGAGTTTAAAATGGTCAAATCACCATTATCTTGAGTACCTTACTTTTACTTTAAAATATTGTCTCTATGCATCGACCCTTTGTCTTGCTTTGTACCCTTAAAGGAGTTGGTAGCGAGTTTGGAGTCCTTTTTCACTCGACCTGACGTGAATTTGACTCAAAAGACAACAAAAATTTTTGTTTGATGACAAGGACACAAAAAATCAAAAATTAAAATAAAAAAAAAAGAAAAAGACAATAGACATCTCTTTCTCAAAACAAAAATAAAACTTATCTGAATGTGGAAACCGATTCTGGTGATTATGACATGCATTTTGAATCAAAAAGCCAGATCTATCCACACCAATTATTACAACTTTTGTCCACTTATTGAGCTTGAAATTAAGTCAATCTTGAATTTGTTCCTTCTTAATAACAACCTTTCTTCGGCTAGTGGCACCTCAATGGGTTTTTGCCAACGAGCCTATCTCCTTTTCATTTTTGTCTCAGCTCACAGTCGTTTTATGGTGCCCGAAAGGGTTTTCACCAATAAGACTCTCTCATTTTTATTTTTTTATTTTTTTAAATAAACACCCAAAATATGAAATATCATGCATTCATAACATGTTTAGCATTGACATTTCCAAAGATTGATCCGAAGGTCTTTCTTTGGTTGTAACTTGGCTTTTGGATAGTGTTAGAAAGAAAGGTCGGCATGAGGCTCAAAAATTTATATAACATTGGGTGAAACATACAACTTTTGGAATCGATTCTTTTAAGAAAATAAATTTTGCCCCAGTTTCATTTCATTTTGGGTAATTTAAATTTTCTTCTAATTAGACCGAACCCCGGAGTAGGACTATCTACGTATTTTGTTATAGAAAGAATCAGGACAAACGTAGTTCAGGAAACATCATTATTTTGTTTGATTTTGAATTTTTGATTGATTTCTTCTTTTTTTAAAAAAAAATATTTTTTTCAACTTTTTTTTTTCAATTTTCTGACTTTAATTTGATTCCAAAAGAGGGGTACGAAGAAAAATAAAAGCTCAAAGGGGTAAGCAAAGGTTGATATATTATTCGGATAGTAGAACAAAATGCCTTCATCATTTCAAATCTTTAAAAATGTAAGTACAAAACATACATAACATAATTGTACATGAATATCATACATAATATCTTTTAACTGCATCAGCATTGACCGGCATTCCTTCCATTTTTCCTTCTATATCAGTTAGATATAACGTGCCATTAGATAACACTTTCTTAACCATGAATGGCCCATGCCAATTAGGAGAAAATTTGCCTTTGGCTTCAATCTGATGAGGTAGAATGCGTCTTAGTACTAACTGACCAACTTCAAAATGTCTGTGACGCACCTTTTTGTTATATGCTCGTGCCATTCTCTTTTGGTATAGTTTTCCATGACATATTGACGTTAATTTTTTTTCATCAATCAAGCTTAATTGCTCCAAATGAGTCTTGACCCATTGATCTTCATCAATTCCAGCTTCCACAACTACTTGAAGAGATGGAATCTCAATCTCTGCAGGTATAACTGCTTCAGTTTCATACACTAACAAGTAAGGAGTTGCACCAATTGAAGTCCGAACTGTAGTACGATAACCCATTAAAGCAAAAGATAACTTTTTATGCCATTGTCGGGAACCCTGCACCATCCTGCAAAGTATTTTCTTTAGGTTCTTGTTGGCAGCTTCTACAACCCCATTTGCCTTTGGGCTATAGGAATAGAATTTCGATGCATAATCTTAAATTGTTGGCACACTTCTTGCATCAAATGACTGTTGAGATTTGCAGCATTGTCGGTGATAATTATCTTCGGAATGCCAAACCAACAAATGATGTTGGACTGAATAAAATCAACCACCACTTTCTTGGTCACTGACTTGAAAGTCGTTGTTTTCACCCACTTCGTGAAATAATCAATGGCTACTAAGATGAACCTATGTCCATTCGAGGCCTTTAGTTCAATTGGTCCAATTATATCCATTCTCCAAGCCACAAAAGTCCATGGATCAGTCATTGTGTGCAACTCAAATGGAGGAGAATGTATCAAGTCTCCGTGTACCTGGAATTCATGACATTTCCAAACGAAACTAATGGAATCTCGCTCCATGGTGATCCAATAATAGCCTGCTCAGAGTATTTTCTTTGCCAAAACATACCCACTCATGTGTGGTCCACAAATTCCAAAATGTACTTCAGTCATGATTTATGAAACTTCTTTAGCATCTACACACCTCAAAAGTCCCAAATCAGGAGTCCTCTTATACAAGATTCCTCTACTTAGGAAAAATTCACTAGACAAATGTCTAATAGTTCTCTTTTGATTACCATTGGCATGTACAGGATATTTTCCAGTATGAATATATTCTTTGATATCATGGAACCACAGCTCTCCATCAAGTTCTTCCTCAACAACATTGCAATATGTATGTTGATCATGAATCTATATATGCAAAGGATCAATATAAGTTTTGTCGAGATGTTGAAGCATCAAATATAAGGTTGTTAAAGAATCAACAATCTCATTATGAGCTCTGAGAATGTTTTTGAACTTCACTGATACAAATTGTTGACAAAGATCTTGCAAACAACCTCTATATGGTAGGAGTTTTGAATCACGAGTCTCCCAATCTCCTTGAATTTGGTGGACTAATAAATCTGAATCTCCTAATACCAACAGTTCTTGAATCCCCATGTCAATGGATAATCTCAATCCCAGAATGCAAGCTTCGTATTCTACCATATTATTGGTACAATAGAATCGAAGTTGGGCTGTTATAGGATAATATTGTCCTGATTCAAAAATAAGAACTGCTCCTATCCCCACTCTTTTTACATTAGCAGCTCCATCAAAGAACAACTTTCAGCCTGAATGACAATCATAAAAAATAACTTCATCAACATACAATACCTCTTCATCTGGAAAATAAGTCTTCAATGGCTCATACTTCTCATCAATAGAATTTTCATCTAAATAATCTGCCAAGGCTTGAGTTTTCATTGCAGTTTATGTCACATAAACAATATCAAACTCTGTGAGCAACATCTGTCATTTCGCGAGTCTACCTGTGGGCATAGGCTTCTGAAAAATATACTTTAAAGAATCCATATGAGAGATGAGGTAAGTAGTATAAGATGACAAGTAATGTTTCAGCTTTTGGGCTATCTAAGTTAACGCGCAACACGTCTTCTCAAGAAGAGTGTACTTAGCTTCATAAGTGGTAAACTTTTTGTTGAGGTAGTAGATTACTTGTTCTTTTCTTCCCGTGACATCATATTGACCCAATACATAGCCAAAAAAATTGTCTAACACAGACATGTACAATATCAAGGGTCTGCCTGGCTCTGGAGGAATCAAAATAGGCGAATTCAACAAGTACCTCTTAATTCTATCAAATGCCTCTTGACATTCTTTAGTCCATTCAACTTTAGCATTCTTTTTCAATAACCTGAATATTGGCTCATAGGTTGTTGTAAGCTGAGCAATGAATCTATTGATATAATTCAACCTTCCAAGTAAGCTCATCACCTCTGTTTTATTTTTTGGTGGAGGCAGGTGTTGAATAGCTTTTATTTTTGAAAGATCTAACTCAATACCACTTCGACTCACTATAAAACTCAAGAGTTTTCCTGATGGAACTCCAAATACACATTTTGCTAGGTTAAGTTTGAGATGATACCTCTGAAGCCTTTTAAAGAATTTTCTCAAATCTTTGACAAGATCAGATTGCTCTCTCGATTTAATGATCACGTTGTCCACATAAACTTCAATCTCCTTGTGCATCATGTCATGAAACATTATGACCATTGCCCTCATGTAAGTTGCCCCAGAATTATTTAGTCCAAAAAGTATGACTCGATAATAATATGTCCCCCATGGCATAATAAATGATGTCTTTTCCGCATCTTCTGGATCCATAATGATTTGGTGATACCCCGCATAACAATCCACAAAAGACGTAAGATCATGTTTGGCACAATTGTCCAACAAAATATGGATATTGGAAAGTGGAAAATTATCGTTCGGACTCTCCTTATTTAGATCACGATAATCAACACACATCTGAACTTTGTCGTCCTTCTTTGGAACAGGGACACTATTTGCCAACCAAGTAGGATACTGGGCCACTCGAATGACTTTAGCCTCAAGTTTCTTCGTAATTTCTTCTTTAATTTTTACACTCATGTCAGTTTTGAGCTTTCTTTGCTTTTGCCTGACAGGAGGAAAAACAGGATCAATTGGCAACTTGTGAACTACCAAATCAGTGCTCAAACCGGGCATATCATCATAAGACCACACAAAGATGTCTTTATACTCATCCAAAGCTTCAATTATAGCTTTATTTTGTTGTGGTTGAACATGTACACTTATCTTAGTCTCCCTAATATTTTCATGATCTCCTAAATTGATCGCCTCAATTTCTTCCAAATTGGGATTTGTCTTATTCTCAAACTGTTTGAAATCTTTGCTTATATCCTCAAATGCTTCTCCTTCATTGTATTCAACTTATTTATTCATTATTTCATAATTAGATTGGGTTTTTAAATCTGGTTGACAATTTTTCATGCATGCCATATCATTAGAATCGGCATAGAAAGAACTGTATAATAGAAAATAGATAAATAAAAATCAGACTCAAAATAAAATGAAGGAAAACTATGCTTTATTAAAAACATAGATAGAAAGAGTTTTAACCTAAAATACCAAGTTTAATGTTATGAATTACAATTCTAGAATGATTCAAATTACAGGAGTAAAAACAAACAAACTACTAAGACTCTAAGAAAAATAAATAAACTACCCAGACTCCTTTATAATAGGGAGAGGAGTGGCCTCCCAATTGTTAAGATGGACATCAGGACCGACAAACTACACATCTGCATTGCTGGTACCTTCCCCAATTACAACCATATCAGCTTCAATGAACATATTCTGAAAAAGGCCAATCAACTCTGCATCATCATCATTCATTGATTCTGCAGCAGGTAACTTAGAGGATCCAACAACACTGAATTTGATGAAAGACTCGTGAAGTGGTGGTATCGGCTTGTAAGTGACCATGACTCTTTCTTATGCTTTTTAGCCTTCTTTATATCTTCAGAAGTAGGCTCGTATCCCAAATCAAAAGTACCGAAGTTCTCATAGAGGTTTAACGGATGAACTATGCCTTGCAAAAACATCCCTAAACCTTTTCCTGGTTCGAAACCATGCTTTAACATTTCATTCACTACCATAACAGATGCAGAGGACAATTATGGTCTTGTGATGAGATTCCCCTCGAGGATATGCTCAACAGCCACTACCTCAGAAGCTTGATGAATTAACACATTATCTGTAGTATCTTCTTCGATGGAGAAAACAAAGTAGTCTTTATACATGGATAAATGTCCTTCACCATGAGCAATTATTTCTTGCCTGTCGTGATCAAATTTGGCCATTTGATGCAATGTTAATGCGACTGCTTTAGCCCTATGAATCCATGGCCTTCCCAATAACATATTATATAAAGTTTCAACGTTCAGCACTTGGAAATCCATAGCAAACTCCATGGGTCAAATTGTCAATATGAACTCTATTTTACCAATGGCATCAATTTTTGATCCGTCAAAACCTTTAACGCATACATTATTAGGTCAGATCCTTTCCACATTAACATTCAACTTTTGAAAAGTTGACACAGGACAAATGTTAGCGCCTGATCCTCCATCAATTAATACTCGAGTGACGATGGAATATTCACATTTCACAAAAACGTACAGACCGTTGTTATACTCAGTACCTTCCATAGGCAATTCATCGTCTGAGAAAGTAATTTTATTTGCTTTAAGGATCCTTCCAACAACTTCTTCCAGCTGATTCATACTAATCTCACTGGGAACACATGTTTCATTAAGAATCTTCATTATAGCCTTGTGGTGTTCCTCATTGACAGGCTTCTTGACTGTCATTCGTTCTTCACCGCCTTGTTTTCTTTCTTAACTCTACTGGGGCATAATATCTTCCAGATTAAGTTAAACCCCTTACTTTATCTATATCTTCAATCACTTCTTTTCCTTTGTGCATCACCACAACACGATCATAATTCCAAGGGACTGCCTTGGTAACAACCATAGGCAGTTGTGACACTGGTTTAATAACAATAAGAGCTATGAGATCTCCTTTTATAATTAAAAGAGGCTTATTGGATCTTTCAAGAATAATGAGTTTTGGTTTTATTTGACTTGACCCTATATTTTCTGAAATCTCTTTCCCCACCACCAAGAGAACATTCGATGATTCGGGTCTTTTTATCACCACCTCCGCTTCTGCAGGCTTTTCTTTTGTCAAATCTATAACATTTGCTAATTTTTCTGAATTAGTTTTAATTTTAATGATCGGCTTAAAGGAAATCGTAGCATCTTCACCACTGAGTATCACATTGATCATGTTTGTTTCATTATGATATGACAGCAGATTTTGATTGACATTTGAAGCGTCTGGACTTTATACCATGATCTGTTATGTATTAATCAACTCTTGAATGACTCTTTTCAGATACCAACATTTCTCTGTGTCGTGTCCTGGGGCATCAAAACAGTATTCACATTTTCTAGAATAGTCCAAGTTCTTCGGAGGAGGATTTGGGATCCTTCTCTCAATTGGGTTTAGAATATTCATTTTTCTCAGCCTATGAAATAAATTGGTGTAAGATATTCCAATAGGAGTGAAATTATCTTTTACCATGTTATTCTTTTTGAAGTCTGCTCTAGGCTGAAAATTAGACCTGGGAGGGCCTCTTTGAACTTGCAGGACCGGTAGATAATTTTGGATGGCTGGTGCACGCCATTGCGGGTAAAAAGGATCCCGAGCATATGGTTGTTCATTATAAATAGGGTATTGAGGTAAAAGAACAAAACATAATGGATTTTGTGCGTATGGTTGACGTACACCCCTCCAATTTTGTCGTGGACTTGGCACGACAATTGCTACATCCTCTTTTCTTTTCTTTCCCCCGAAACTTCCTGTACCACTTTGAATTTCCTGTGTTGTTGCTTTCAAAGTAGCCTGGCTGATAATTTTTACTGATTTGATTTTGTTTTTTACCATCTCTCCAATTTTGATAACTTCAACAAATGTGGTTCCGATAGTAAAGAGCAAATAATGGAAATAATTAGGTTCTTGTGCTTGCAGAAAAATATCATTCATTTCAGATTCTTTTATTGATGGTCTGACTCTTGAAGCCTGCTCTCTCCATCTGACGGTATATACTCAAAAATTTTTGATCATTTTTTTCTCATGTTGGCAAGCGTAGTGCGATCTGGCACTATCTCAATGTTATATTGAAATTATTGAGCAAAATCCCGAGCCATGTCATCCCATACGTGCCAACGAGAAATGTCTTGATCAATGAACCATTCAGAAACTATTCGTGTTAGGCTTTCTCCAAAGTAAGCCATCAATAATTCCTATTTTCTTCCTGCGCCCCTTAATTGATTATAGAAGTTCTTCAAGTGAGCCACAGAATCTCCATGACCTTCATATTTAACAAAATTTGGCATTTTGAATCCCAACAATAGATGAACGTCAGGAAACATACATAAATCCTTGTATGAAAAACTCTTTGGTCCGCCTAATCCTTGCATATTTCTCATACTCTGCTCTAAGCTTCTAACTTTTCTGGCCATCTTCTCCCGTTCTTTATTCTTAGCAATCTTCTCAATCAAAATAGGAGTATCGTGTTGATGAGCATGATAATATGGATTTTGGGATTTGAAAGTCATTTCAGGAGGATACAACATATCATGACTTGGTTTTCCCATATTTCTTTGTGTTGTTAATTGATAGCCCGCGGTAGCTGGTGCTACAGAAGTGAAAAATGGGTTATTTATGACAGACGGATTTGATGGGCTCATGGTAGAAGTACCAGAAACTCCAGCCACATTATAAAATAAACCGAATCCATGTGGGTATAATAGATCGCTAGTTTGAGCTGAAGTAGGATTTGGATCATTCGAAGTCGAAAGTCCAAGGATTGAAGAAGGCGGGGCTTGTCCATTCAACCAATCTTGGTACATCTCTACCATATGTTGTTTCAATAACTTAATCTCTTCCATTGATGCTAGTTTTTGCGAAATCAATTGATTTTGCTCCTCCTTACTGCCAGACCCTACACCTTCCTTGCAGGTCATTTTTTTTTCCTTGTATCTGGTGTTGTACGGATGTGATGCCAGTTTAACCACAAACCAACCACCAACTACTTTATCTTTCTGTTACCAAGTATCAAACAGGTGAGTGTTACATATTTAACACATTATAATGCCACGTTATATGTCATGCTTCTATATGCATTTTCTAGCCTATCCTGGGAGGCTTTGTGTTTCATCCTGATTTTTAAAGGCGTATATTTTTCAAAAATTATGATCGAACCCCTTAGAGGTTGCCTACGTATCATGCTAGGATATGAATCAGATCTTGCGTAGTTCAGAAAAAAATTAACAAAAGATTGTTTTGTCTCTTTTTATTATTATTTTTTATTAAAGAAAATAAATAAAGTAAGTAAAGTAAAACATATGTATTATATATGGAAATAAATAGTCAGCTTCATTACATTACATAACATAAATACGACAACATAAATGACCCAACTCCTAAGATAAAACCTACCAACTAACATCTGATAAATAAAACCAAAAGACATAACATCTAAACAAGAAGTTTTAAAACTGAAAAGGAAAAACTATGATAAAGAAAACAACTATCCATTCAAGGAGACTTCGGCTTAATATGTCCTCCCAAACTCAAATATATGTCCTCCAATGAAGTAGTGAGACGCTGTGCAAAAGCTGAAACTTGTGCCAAAAAGTCCTCACGATCCAATTGTTGATAATCCAAACCCATTCTGGCAGTATCCTGTGCTACACGATGGACCTTCCCTCGAAGGGAACTGAAGGCCTAATCCCATTCATGGGCCTATCGATCTCAAAAATCAACTATCTCTCTTACACGTTGTTCATTAGCAGAAGCAACCTCCAACTGTTCTCGCAATATTCCTCTTTCACGAATCCACTGAGATCTCTCTCGATCAAATTCTTCTGGCATGTTCTATTCAACTTCCTGCAATTGTTGTTGGTGAGATGCGGCAAGTTCTGTAACGTGTGACCCCCTAGTGGTAGCAAGCTTGATTTGTCCCCAAAGTGCAACCTCAATATCTGCTGACTTTGCTCTCTCTTCAGCAAATTCCCTTTGTTGTTCATCTATTTTTGCCCTAGCATGCTCTAATTCTGATCTCAAAGCTTGATTGGCCTCATAATGTTCTCGCATGGCTCTCTCGATCCCTATCCTGATTGAAGCTTCCTGATCTATAGGTCCCTTAACCGTTCTTTCTGGTCTGATCGGTGGACTCAACTGTTCTTCAAACCATTCATGATAATCTGGATGTACTTCTCCTTTCTCCCACTCTATGACCATTATTTTAATCCCCATGACACGACAACCTTCCCAAATCTGCTAGGCTAATTTCTCCAGAAGTGGAATCTCTGGTCTAACCTCAAATACAAACTCAATCATATTTTCTGTTATGGAAATTATTTGACGCCTGCCCAGCTGACGTAGAACTCTCAATGGAACATATGGTTGAACACCTCTGATACCCATTAATAACAAGAACGGCCGAATAATAGAACCATGTATGACTTGTCTCCAAGGGAACCAAGGTAGATTCCAAGTGATTTTATCAGCAGTCAAAGAATGAAAAAGCTTATCCCAATCTTTAATTCCTTCTGGGCATTTATATTTCTCTAACCTCTCTTTATAATCTTTGATGTGATTAAATTGTTCAGGATTAAACCTTGCCAATGTAGGGCATTGGTAAAGATGCTCCACAATCCATATCTGTAGCAAAATATTACATCCCACGAAAAAACTCTTTCCTTTCTGACAAACGGTCAGAGCACGGTAAATATCGTCCAAGATCATTGGTACAATAGTGTAATCTTTCTTAATCAGTATTTTTACCACTCGTGCTAAATGAATGTTAATTTTTTATTCTCTTCTTGGGAAGACCATAGTGCCTAAAAAGGCTACCATGAATGCAAATCGTCTGTGAACCTTCCAAGCTTCAAAATTCCCCTTATTACAGAGTTGCTTACCATAATTTTTGAACCCCTCTTGCCTTTCGTATCTATCGTACAAAAACTACATGGAAACCCAACCCTTTTTCATCGATTCTTCTTTTGAGTTCCGTAAATTCATGAGTTTGCAGAATTTGTTTATCGAAATAAGTCTTGAGGCTATAATTTTCTTCCGATGCATATCCCCATATCCAACATAGGCTGCTATCTCCTCTACAGTAAGAGTCAACTCAAAATCCGAAAAATGAAACACATTGTTCTTCAGGTCCCAGCAGGTTAGTAACGCATCAATCACCTCCCTATCAGGCTTGATTGTCATAATACTCGTCATAAAATCAAAATACTTTTGTATCTCATCATAATCGAATGTATCCATTTTGTTCCACCACAACCAAAGCTGCAAAGGGGTACAATCCATAACCTGAAGTGGTACACTCCCATCTCGCTTTCTCTTTGGATGCTTTCCACGAACAGGGGGAGACATTTTATACCTATTGACAGGGACATAAGATTAATAAATGTTTAAAATTAGACAGAACTTAATTTATCAATTTGAAAAGAATTTACAACTTGACTTGTGAAACCTAGTGCGACCATTATTTGGACTTAGTTGCAAAGAACAATTTTGTCAAAATCAAAATGAGAAAAACATGACTGATAATATTTTTAGGAAAAACATTATTTAAATTGACTCTATAAAAAACTTTACAATAAAATACCTCTAGACAATTTAACTATGTGTTTGGAGACAATACCTCCCTAAATACACTTAAGAGAACGAAAATAAAATAAAATGATTTAGAAATAAAGAAAAATAGAATGATCGTTTTATGTATGAAGTTGTATAAAATTTTTAGTCTCACAATCCCTAAAGGTTCAGGACTGTTAAAATATATGTTTACATATTTTATTATTTTATAAAAATTCAGCTCACGACCACTAAAGGTTCAGGATATTATGATTTTTATGTTAAAATTAATTTTGAAAAAGGGAAAATAAAATAAAGATAATAATATTCATGAAAATAATTATTTCTTCTTCTTCTTCTTCTTATTTTTTCAAAAATATCCTTCAATAAATTTGTGAATAAATATATTATTATTATTATTTTTCAAAACCAGGGTCGTATCCCGGATAGGATATCCTACGTATCCCACTAAAAAGTGAAAATCAGACTCTCGTAGTTCAAGAAAAATCTAAAAGTATATTATTCTATATTTAAAATTTTTCTTCTTTTTTGTTTTTAAAAAAATTTCCTTTGAAAAATAATTCAATGAATTTAAGGATAATATAATTTTTTGTATTTTAAAGTTGCCTAGAAAGCCGATCAACAATAAAATAAGCCTTTCAAATAAATGTCAAAGAGCACGTAGGATGCACATGTTGGTCTTTATAAAGTAGGTCACCTGTCCTAGACAGACCCGGCCCCAGTGTCAAGTCTCGCTAAGTCAAATGCATATGATGCAAATAAAATGACGCCTAAAAAGGATAACTAGATTCTGAATTTTCAGTTCTTCTGAGTTTAAGCCTAATAGGGTCTAGTGTCTAGACTGGCTTACCCGAGCGGACACTCGAGACGGGGAGAGACAACTTGGTCGGTAGCAGGGCAACACTGCCTTCGTTGTCAATCCGAACCCCGCCTAACATGTGTGGCTATAATCCTTCACCAGGTGCCTTGACACTCTGGCAATCTCAAAAGAAAGTTAGGATGCATACGCTGCATTCCTTCTATCCTATTTCAGAAACTCAGAGGGGGGTACACGAGAGAAAACAGTTTATAAAACAGTTCAACAATATCAAAGCTGTAAATGAGCGACAAGTAGCACATAAGGCCAACAAATACAATATTAACAATAATTAAAGCAAGTATAAGTTAATATAAAAAGCTTGAATTCTTATTGTCCCTAGTAGAGTCGCCAGAGATGTCACACCCCTTTTTTCGCTCAAGGCTTCAAGGTCGAAGGGTTTTTCCAATAAAAGTGACGATTTCGAATAGGGATTATTTTAATTTCAGAGTCGCCACTTAGAATCGAGTTATGGTATTCCAAGTCACCTTTTTGAATCCCTAATCAAAAGGAAATGACTCTTTATTATTGTCTGCAAAATAGAAGACCGAGTAAGGAATTCTATTGACCGAGGGGAAGGTGTGAGGCATTCCTCGAGTCCCGTGGTTCTAGCACGATCGCTTTTATTAACTTATCTTGACTTAAACTATTTTGATAATTATGTTAGTAGGCCCTAAAATTGCTCATTTTAGTATACTAAAATTCTTTAAAAATCTTGTATTAAACTGGTGAAAATTAATTTTAAGACGTATTGCATCCTCGAATTATTTTTAAAGGTCTCAGAAAGATGCGTACACCGCATTCTTAATCGAGATAAATATTATAAACGCGTCTAAAATTTATCTAATATTAAAGACATTCTTACTAAAAGTTCTATCTAATTCTAATAGTGATTTAGAGAAATTTTATTTAAAAATAATTAATTAAAATAACAAAATAATGAAATCTTATTGATGACGATAAATAAACATAATATAATAATAAAATCTTATTAATAAAGACAAATAAACATAATATAATAATAATAAAATCTTATTAATGACAAAAATAAAACAATATAATATAATAATAATAATAATAAAAAATTATAAAATAATCCATATTATATTAATCTTGCTCTATACTGTATAAAATAAATTATATATACACATAAATCCCTGGATCCTATTTCTTTCTTCTTTCTTTTCCCACAAAAAAAAAATCATTCCCTCTCTCTTCTTTCAATAACAAGGTACTAACATATGTAAAATGGATAATGGATACCAAGAACGAACCTGCGCGTCGATGTTTCACTGGTGTCTTCAAAAAGTGGGTAAAGGGAAGAGGGAATCAGCAGTGGCAGCGCGAAGCTTCGTCGGTGATACTCCGGCCAGATCTGGGCGATGGTGGCGCGGGAGAGAGAAAAGGGGAGCGAGGGTTGGTCGACGCGAGGAAGGGGAAGAAAAGACAGTGACAGGATCTGGAGGTGCTGGCATGGCGATTCCGACAAGAATCAACTGGAATAAATCTGAAAATGGGTTCGTTTAGATGGGATAATGATTTTCCAGCGACGGGAAGGGAAGAGGGAAAGGGAGTGGTGCGGCATTCCGGTGAAGAAAGCGGCGCTGGCGAAATTGTCTCACCGGTGTAACGATTTTCGACATGTTTTACCGTGATAGCGACCGGTAGCATCTCCCAGAGAGATTCCAACAAATTGCGGGTAATGGGTGGTTGGTTTTCTTGACGGGACGATGGTTTTGGCGATACATTTCGCTAGACAGATCTATTTTTTTTTATTATTTCCCTTTTTCTCTGATTTTTATTCCCATAAATATTGAAATCAGTAGGTTTGTGTGAATGAATATTATCTGTATGACGTATGATGATTAGTGTATGTGCATATTTTATTGTTGTTGTTGTTGTTGTTGTTGTCGTCAATATAATAAACAAATAATATTACATATCAAATAATAAGTTCATTAACACAAACTTAAACATGTTTTACTTTATTATAAAAAATCATACAGTAAATAACATAAATTCGAACAAGAACCTGTTTATGAAATAAATCAGAAAAACTTGAATATCGTCACCGAATTCAAACTCAAAAACCTGACTTCAATTTCACACCTTTTCTCTTTTTTATCTGATGATATTTTTTAAAGTTTTTCTATCTTGGATTTTTTTATCTAATGTTTTTTTTTTATATTTGATTTTTGATGGATATCAAAAGTACGTAGTTTGTTCTGGGGGGAGAGAATCCTTTAAATAGATGGAATTTGGGGGGAACAGTTAACTTTTTGGGGAGGGAATCTCATTAGCAGATAAGAGGGAATAGTTTTAAAATTCAATTTTTTTTTCTTCTTCTTATTTTTTTGGTTTTATTTTATATAGAAAATAATAGTAATAATAATAAATAAAATAAATACATGAAATAATAACAATAATAATAATAATAATTAATTAATTTTATATTTAACAAAATATAATAACAATTTATAAATAGAAAAATATTAATATAATACAATAGTATTAAAACTATTAATTTATTTATTAAAAATTTATAAAAGGAAAATTATTTATTATTTTTTATATTATTTTTAAAAATAGAATAAAAATAAAATATCTTGAAGTTAACTTTATTTAATTATTTATTTTTATTAAAATTTATTAAAAATAAAAATAATAATCAAAATAATATATAAATATTTAAAATTGAGGGAAGAGAAAAATTAGATGTCTACACCGCCAAATGGATAGAATTGGGTTTTGGAATACTAGGAGGCTAAATAAAGCTGATAAACAACATGAATTGCAGATTTTTCTGCACAGTATGAAAATCAGTATGTTTGGCCTCCTAGAAACAAGAGTTAAGAGAGCAAAAGCCATTTTTGCTACTCTTAACATATGTAAAGATTGGTCGTTAGTCACAAATTATAATAGTCATCCTGGTGTAGGGTCAAGCACCTGAATTTCAAGGCAGGGTTAAAGATAGCTGGCAGGAACCAAGGCAAGGCAGGAAGATGTTCCAGGTAGTGAGCAAACTACGCAGACTCAAAGGAGTTCTAAGCAAGCTGAATAAAGAAAGATTTCATGAAGTGGAAAAACAGACTGAAGCAGCAGAGGAGGTACTTATGAAATGCCAAATCAAATTACAGTTGGACCCAAAAAATACTACTTTAATAGCGAAGGAAGCAGCTGCAGCACTAGAATATAAAAAATAGAGGAAAGCTCATATGAGCTTCCTCCAACAAAAATGTAAATTACAGTGGTTAAAGGAGGGAGATCAGAATACAAAGTTTTTTCACACACAACTTAAGGCAAGAAGAAATGGAAACAAGATTTTTTCTATAAACGATAAAGATGGAATCCACAAACAAGGGGTGGATGGTATAGTGAAAGCCTTTATTGATTACTATACTACTCTCCTAGAAACTGCAGCAGAGAATAAAACCAATGTGGATAGTAATTTGGTGAGAACTGGAACGCTAGTGACAGAAAGGCAACGACAAGAATTGGTTGCGGAATTTACTAGAGCTGAAGTTAAACAAGCATTATGGGCTATAGGAGGAGATAAAGCGTCGGGTCCGGATGGATATGTCAGTCAGTTCTTTAAAGACACGTGGAACATAATAGGGGAAGAGGTCACAACAGGGGTATTGGAATTTTTCAGAACAGGTGACATGCTCAGAGGTATAAATTCCACCATTATCACTCTAATCCCTAATTATGCAAATGCTGACTCAGTAGGAGATTATAGACCTATATCATGTTGTAATACCTTATACAAGATTATTTCAAAAATGTTATGTATAAGGTTGAAAAAAGTGCTACCAGGGATTGTGTCTGAGAATCAAAGTGGTTTTGTAGCTAGTAGATCTATAGTACAGAATAGTTTAATCTGCCAGGATTTGGTGAGACTTTATAACAGGAAGAATACCGCAAGCAGCTGCCTTATAAAGATTGACTTAAAAAAGGCATATGATTCAGTTGAATGGAATTTTGTGATGGAGATGCTACATGCTTTAAACTTCC
The DNA here is from genome assembly GCA_030864225.1 of Capsicum baccatum var. pendulum. Lineage (NCBI taxonomy): Eukaryota > Viridiplantae > Streptophyta > Magnoliopsida > Solanales > Solanaceae > Capsicum > Capsicum baccatum. The sequence goes on from CM061551.1 coordinate 99,517,372, forward strand.
CTAGCAAATACATTGGATGGGTTATGACATGTGTTCAAACAACAAGATACTCAATAACTATAAATGGAGGGGTGTATGGGGATATAGCAGGAAAGAGAGGGCTCAGACAAGGGGACCCATTATCACCTTTGTTGTTTGTAGTGTGCCTGGAATACGTTTCAAGTATTATGAGATGGATTGCTGATCAAAGAGAATTCAGTTTCATACAAAATGCTTCTGGACAAAATGACTTGCAGAATCCAAGACCTGGGGTTCAAAAAATTTGTCATATGCAGGGAGAACACAACTAGTAAACTCAGTCTTCATGCACATACAATCTTACTGGGCTTCAATGTTCTTGCTGCCGCGAAAAGTGTTGAAACAGGTAAACAATATATGCAGGAACTACATATGGACAGGGATGGTGCACACTAATAAGCCACCTCTAATTGCGTGGGATCTGGTATGTAGGTCGAAAAAGGAAGGTGAGCTAGGTGTAGTAGACTTTGCAAGCTGGAATGATGCTGCAGTAACAAAACACATATGGAATATAGCAAGTAAAGCAGATAATATGTGGGTGAAATGGGTCAACTATATTTATTTAAAGGGCCAGGATTGGTGGCAGTATGAAGCCCCTTTAGACTCATGTTGGTACTGGAAACAAATTTGTGGTTTGAAGAAAAAATTTGTTGTTGGATACAACAATAATGGATGGCTAAAACAACAAGGAAAATATACAGTGCATAGCGGTTATACGTGGCTTAGGGCACAAATGCCTCAATGGCCAGAATGGAGAGTCGTGTGGTGCAAAGCTAGCATTGCGAAACATCAGTTTATTTGTTAGCTAGCAATGCACAAGAGATTGATGACAAGAGATAGATTAAAGAGGTTGGGTTTGTATGATGACGAGACATGCGCTCTATGCAACAATGAACCTGAGACAATTAATCATCTATTCTTTCATTGTACTTTCTCACAAGCTTGTGTGACAGAAATATGTCACTGGCTACAGATCAGGATGCAGAACTGGACATTACAAGGCTGGTGGACTAGAATTGCAAGAAAGGTTCTAGGTAAAATGAGTCGAGCGCTGGTTTGGGCAATAACAACAGCATTAATCTACCACATTTGGTCTGCAAGGAATGAAGCAGTATGAAACTACAAAGTACCACGTCCCACAATCACATGCAGGAAGATAAAGTTTGAATGCAAGATGAAATTAGTTGATAAGATATACAGAAGATATGATAGAAAAGATAGAAGTTAGGTTGAGAGAATTGTACAGAAGGTGGGGAAATAGATTAGGGATGCAGAGTTTTTTCTTTTCTCTTCTGTTATTTAAGGCGTAATGTAGCAAGCATATCCTACACTTGATGTAATGGATTTTGTTTAATAAGAATCTGTTGGTCTGACCAAAAAAAAAAATTATGGTAGAAAATCAGGTGAAGTAGAAAAGTTAGGACAAATCCTAACAATTACAATACCAGTGAAAATCTCTCGACTTCCTCCTAATCACCTCAAAGACAAGCCAATGCCATCGATATAATTACAAGAGCGGAATTCAAATCATCATGCACTGATCATTGTTTGCTGTTAATTTGGTTACGAACTAGAAGAGTCGTCCAAAATAAAAAAACAAATTAAAATATAAGTCACACAAAACAGTATATAAGTTGAAGAATTCAAATGGCAAATTACTCTCTCCAACGTGTTATTATACAAAAGATAGTAAAAGTGTTTGCCAGTAAAGAAATAGTATGAGGAAATTTGTTGGGACTAAGTGAAGTATCGATTTTCAAATGAATCTGACAAACATGTGGTTCCATGAATAAGTGAGCTGTCTTATTATTATTCTTTGGAAGTGTGGATTACAAAAACAACATGCATGCCTAGTATATATTGCCCCTTTTTTTAATTGCTTATTATATGCGCTAACATCCAAGAACCTGAGATCTTCTTCATAATAAATATTTAAAATTTGATTATTTAAGCTGCTTCTTCTTTCAAGAAACTCTCAGTACGTACTAAAATGGTCAAACAGAGATTAAATATAATAGCAATCTTGACGTGCTTCTAGGAATGCAACTCTTCAAAAAATGTTAAATGTCTTAGAAGGCCTAGCTAGAGACAAATATTGCTGCAATTTAAAAGTTCCGAGAAATTAATCACAAAATTTAATAGTCTATCACGAAATTCAATCTAACTGTCGAGTCAGACAAATTAGAAATGATACCAGCAGTATGAAGGTTGTTCGATTCAAACCTAGCGACGATTAACTTCCAGGATGGAGCTCGTATTTCAATTATCGATTCGATAAAATTTAATAGCTTTGATGTATATTAGCATTTAAAAATTTATTTAATATTTATAAATAATTTATCAAGAACCTCATAACTTTTTCTTTTAGAATGTAGAACTCAAAAAGAAAATAATCAAAATTAAAGGCATTAAGTAGAATTATTTTATTAAGATGTACATACATGTTTTTGCTTCAATTTATGTGATGTATTTAGACTCGATATAAAATTCAGAAAAGAACTTTTAAAATTTATGAATTAAAATATATCATAATATGACTATAGAAGCTACTCATTAAAAGTAAAATAACAAAATCAGAATTAGATTATTTTAAAAATAAATATACATTATTCTTTTTACACCGACTAAAAAAATAATACTTATTTGATAAAACATAATTGCAGCTGACTAAATATCTAGGAATAAATCACTCTTTGACTTAACAACCTCTCCCTCCCCCAGCTGCCCCTCCAGTCCTCAATTATAAAACCTTGCAATAGAATACTGGTTCCTTGCTGGTACCACAAATCATAAGAGACCCTGAATCGCTAAGTATGTTAAATGGAACCCTCCAATTCAATCACATTTTATGCCCAATACTGATTGTTCCTTCAAGCCAAACTCGGGACAATGCTCCCTGGGAGAAGTCTTTAGGAATTCTAACGGGAAATGGTGGCTGGGTTTAAAAGTTATTGTCATTCTGGTCAACCAATAGATGGAGAAGGCCAAGCACTTCTGCTAGGATTAAGCTTAGCGCAACAATATATATTACTCCTTTGGAAGTAAATATTGATTCACAATAACTTGTGCACATAATATTCGGTCCTGCTTATAATAATGCTTCTCTATTTGCTGATTCCAGGTACCTTCTCAGAGAACTGGGTAAACCCCCAGCTGTGTCAAGTATATCGGGAACAAAACTAACTAGCTGCTATGCCCTATGCTACTATTACTGCAATAATGTTAGATAATCCTACTACGAGTTCTATTACTTTGTTTTGGAAACCTCCAACATCCTTACTAGCTCAGGTTGTAAATATTAGTCCTACTGCTCCTACTACTACTCAGTTTGTAATAAGGAGTTCAAAAACTTCAGCCCTGTAAAGTTTTTGCTTATGTAATATAAAACTACCCATTTGCTACAAAAAAAGGACATAAAGTACATTTGACAGAATGGCACAGAATTATCCAAATTTATAGAAAGTATTGAGTTTCATAAATATCATATAATTGGAAATATAGAACGTGAAACGCTTTAGTTCATCACTTGCTCTAAAAATCAAATAAGCAACGTATGTGACAAAAGACATTTATGATTGCAGAGAAAATTACGTTCCCATTTTCGAAAGATAAAAGAGGGAGAGATTGATCGTTGTATGACAGTATCATATATGTATTGGAATATTGTTGTATCTATTCATTGGATCGGGTTTATTCACCTATTTCATCTCAATGTATATTCGTCTGTTACAGTACAAAGCTTAGGCCAGCCTTGATTTCAGCCATCTGAACATATTAATTTCGGTCCAAATCTAGAAAATCTTTATATATTATTTTATTCCTTTTGTATATCCTAGATAAATCTTTAGTATATATCTCTAATATTTTGTACCTTATTTAAGAGTGTATCATACCCTATTTAGGGGAGTATCTCTTTGTTATTTTGTACCTTAATTAGACTTCTACCTTATTTAGAATATTGAAGTCAGTTTAGTGTTACTTTTGTTTAGGAAATCCTCACCTGATGATCTAACTTTGGGGGTTTGAGTTAGGTTTAAGATCCATTTCTTTCTCATGGTATCAGAGTCAGACCCACCCAATTAATTGTTTTCGATGTAGGACCCCACATCTTTTACTGTCCACGCTCTTATACCATGTTGGAAATTGAAAGATGTTTTGAAAAAGATTGCGGAAGTATTAAAAGAGAATTGATAGATAATGAAATTGAATTGAATATTGGACCTTGATTGATTCAATAATAAAACTGAATGAATATTGAATATTTACTGAATTATTGAAATATTAGTGAATCATTAAATCATTAAATGAATACAACTGATGTACAATGTCTTATTTATACAAGTAAAATAATGAAATTAACCTAAACAAAAGTAACACTAAACCAACTTCAATATTCTAAATAAGGTAGAAGTCTAATTAAGCTACAAAATAACAAAGAGATACCCCCTAAATAGGGTATGATACACTCCTATATAAGGTACAAAATATCAGAGATATATACTAAACATTTACCTAGGATATACAAAAGGAATAAAATAATATATAAAGATTTTCTAGATTTGGGCCGAAATTAGATGGCTGAAATCAAGGTTGGCCCAAGCTTTCTACCGCAACATACGAATATACAGTGAGATGAAATAGGTGAATCAACCCGATCCAATAACAAATACAACAATATTCCAATAATATGTGTGAAAATTAAAACATGAACAATTTACTAATTGTAGGTTATTTCAAGTTTTAGTAGCTCTTTCTATGAGTCAACAATGGTGAAAAACTGACTGTAAACTCTAAAACAGTGCACATGATTTTTTTTAAAATTTATTTAAAAAGAATATTTTGTTTTAAGTAAATAATTTTTTAATTCTAACATCTCAAATGGCAATGCTCAAGATTAAAGAATATTTTGATACTATACACACATCTTTAGTTTAAATTAGAAGCATTGACAGAGCCACCTTATGCTAAGAGGTGTCAAATTACACTATTTAGCGAGACTAAATATCAATGTGGTGCTCCTTGTATGAATCAGTAATGATATTATTGAGTTGGATTCCTTGAGTGAACGGTTGAATTGATATTCCAATTTACTATCGAATTTGGGTTTTTGGAGTGAACTGATTTTCTTGGCTTATAACTATTCTAGCCATTATGAGAAGTATAACTTTGATATTTGCCAAGACTTCATGAAATAAAGAAAGAGTTGATTGTATAGTAGTTTTGTATGTTGACTATAGTTGTGTGTGTATTTGTTTAAGTATTGACATTGTTATTGACTATTTGAATTATATGTCATGGTTGTTTAATGTACTGTGGTAATTGAAAATGATAATAATAATTTTACGAGTAAAGGTCAAGAAAATATTGGCTAATTAATTCTTATAGTCCTAATTCGATTGTGATGTTGAATGTACTCATATTTAGCCTATGTCAGAGATCTAAAGGTAGTATTTGAGGAAAAAATGAAAGTTACTTACATTAAAAGTGATGACATGACCTATAGACAAAGGGAGTTAAACTCTATATCACATTATATGTATATCTGTCTAACGGGCCGGGCCGGGTCAACCCGGAACCGGCCCCCTCTCTCTAACCGGGTTACGGGCCGGTGATGGGCCGGTTTTGGCCTTAACCGGGCCGGGCCGGGCCGGGCCGCACAGTAAAAAAAATAAAACCCACCCGGAACCGGCCCACTTAACCCAATCCGGTCAAACCCGCTAAAACCCGGTCAAACCCGGTCAAATCCGTATAAAAACCGGTCAAATATACACTATATATACGCTATATACACAATCTATACATTAAATATACACTTCTATAGAAGATATATACAATGTATACATTAAAGATACACTTCTATAGAAGATATATACACGTGTATACATTAAATATACACTTCTATAGAAGATATATATAATGTATACATTAAATATACACTTCTATAGAAGATATATACACGTGTATACATTAAATATACACTTCTATATAAGATATATAAACATATACACATGTATACATTAAATATACAGTTGTATAGAAGATATTAAAACTTTAAATTGATAAATAAAAAAAAATAAAAAACAACGACTAAGGAGTGAATGAATTTGTGGAATTTTATTGATTGCAAAATGATCCAAAATTTATAATTTACATGAATGAAAAATCTATAAATTATGCATCATTTTTTCCAACTCATTCATGTTAATATTAATTGGAATTTGCATAGGATAGTCGAAGTCAACGGGGGCAAACCCATGCATTGGACTTGATTCTGTTGAGTTCTCCCGTGAAGTCATTATTTCTTCAAGTTTGAGGTCGTCGCTTGGCTCTGGTTCCATTCCTTGGTTTCTTCTTTCTGCTCTAATTCAATCTCTAAGGCAAACTAAAACATTCATTGCGTTGCTTCCCAATGAGTGTCGGTTGTCTCCAAGCTGCTGTCGTCCCTGACTGAAGGCGCTCTCTGATGCAACGGTTGACATTGGAACATTCAAGATATCTCTGGCTAATCTTGAAAGTACAGGATATTGTGATTCATTATTTCTCCACCAATCCAGCGAGTTGATCCGTCGTCTGCGATCCTCTGGTGGCGTCCGCAGATAATATTTCAGCTCTTCCCGATAAGTTGATGTGTAAGCTCTCTCATCCACACTGTTCCAACAAGTTAAATCATAAAACGAATCAGGAAAACCACTATGTGCCGACCTTTTAGAAGATGATGGCTCCTCGGGAGGATGAGGAGCGACAGTTGGACTGATATTTGTAGGTACGGCTGAATCAAATAAATCAGCATAGTGATTATATAATTTTTCTATATAATCTTTTGCATCAGCCGTAGCCGTCCACAAATCAGGCTGCTCTTGTTCAGACTCACGGTTAGTATTTATTTCTAAGTTAGCATAAATAAGAGTACTAAAGTGACACATATGATTAAATTTCATGCAAGGATTTAAAATAGCACCAACCAAGTAAATAGGGGGAATCGGGAAGAAATATTTTTTAAATTTCGTAAACATAGCGCCAACAGCTTCTTTATAACCTTCTTTATTTTTATATTGTTGGAGCAAACCAGAAATATCGGCTATATATGCCAAAATATTACAAACAGTAGGATAGTATGCACCGGAAAATTCAACCGTAGCTACATAAAATTTTTCTAAAAACTTAACAAGATCATTAATTATAACCCAATCAGAATTATGTAACATGCAATCAGCAGAATCAGCAAAAGAACCACAGCGTTGGTTAAAAGTTAGTGTAATAGGAATTCTATATTTATAACAAGTTTTTAAAAATTCATACGTAGAATTCCATCTAATATCAATTTCCTCAGGCATTAAAATCGGTGTAAGTCCATTTTCTTGACATTTAACTTTAAATTCTTTAATTCTCGCTCTACGATTATTTCCTTGAATGAAACCTACGGCAAGACGAATTTTTTCAATATAAACCTCAAAAAAGTCAAGACCATCTTTTACAATTAAATTATAGATATGACATGCACACTTAATATGGAAAATTTCAGGAAAGGGTGGAGATAACGTAGATTTTATTTTTGTTATAGCATTCTTGTTGTTAGAAGCATTATCAAAAGCAATACATAAAATTTTATTTTCTATACCATAATATCCGGCAATTTTAATAATAGAATCAGAAATAAATTGTCCAGTATGTTTGCGATCTTCATCATATAAAAAAGCAAGAATACGTTTTTGCATTATGAAATTACTATCCATCCAATGACAAGTAACGGTTAAATAATCATTTTTATTAACAGCACGACCAAGATCAGAAGTTAGGGACAATCTACATTGAATATTTTTTAAGAATGTTGATAAATAAAAACAATATTGTGAATGGAGTTTAAAAATATCAGACCGACAAGTAGTTCTAGGAATACCATTAAACATAGGATTATAAATTGTTTGTATATAACGGATAAAAGCATCAGAAGAAGGAAATGTAAAAGGCAAACAACCCACAGCTACCATTTTAGCTATTTCTTCCCGGTCTCTCAATTTATTATACTTTTTCGCTACTTGACCGGTTGTTGGGTCCATTCTAGTTTGCGTTGACCCACCAACATCCCCACCACCTTTTGCAATATTTAACTCTCTTTTGTGATCTTCAGCTATATGTCTCATTAACGTACCCGTACCCCCTTGCTTACCGCCACTTCTATGCTTATATATTTGTTGACAAATATTGCACTGCACCTCAATATCTGATATACGTTCAAAAAATTGTCATGCAATACTAGTTCTTTTACGGGGTTTTGGGGCACTGGGAGGACGGGAAGGGAGATTAACTGATTCAGATCTAACGTTAGCATCTCCTACTGCGGGTGTTTCAGCAATATTTTCATCATCTTCGTCTACATTAACTGCATCTACTTCATTTTCTTCTTCTATACCGTAATTTTCTTGAAATTCTACATAATCCATATCGTGAGCACCTACACCTATTTCTTCCTCAAAAGGTGTACCAAGCGGTACCGGAGGCGAAGTCACACGGGTATATCTATTACTTGAACTACCTCTACCGCTAATAATTCGCTTTTTACTACCACTACCGCTTCCGGGACAAAATTTTTTAACACCTTTAGCAGCGAGGTTTTTTAATTTATCCATAATATAAATTAAATTAAACTAAAAATATTCAAAATACACAAATATAACAAAATTAAATATTAAACAATTAATACAATAAATAAAAATTAAACGTAAGAGATGGAACGACAATACCAAATTTTGGAAGTATCCGAAGATTGCGACTTTAGAAACTTCCGCTCTTACTTTGTAAACGAAAAATTAAAAAATTAAAGTGAACACTTTAAGAAATATATTGAATATTTGAGAATTGAGAATTGAGATTTGAGAGAGAATGAGATTTGAGAGAGTGAAAAATTGTGTGAGAAATGATTTGAAGTTGTAGGGTATTTATAGATTTATTTTGAGGATTAAAAAATATTTTATATATATATATATATATATTTTTTTTTAATCAAATGGGCCCAAACTAGCCGTTTGGACCCAAAAAACGGTAATATTACCGTTGGGCCAACGGCTAGTTTGGCCCAACAGATTTTTTTTTTTGTTTTTTTTTTTTTTAATTTTTTTGGGTTACCGGGCCGGGCCGGGCCGGTTAACCGGCGGGCCTGGACCGGGTTGGTCCGGGCCGGGTTAACCGGGCCCAATTTTTTAAAAAAACCGGACCGGGACCCGGTACCCTAAAGCCCTAGGGCTTTCCGGGCCGGGTCAAACCGGTCCGGTTTGGTGTTTCGGGCCGGGCCGGGCCGGGTCAGCCCGGCCCGTTTGACACCTTTAATTATATGTATGCGATTTATCTTGAATTTCTATATTATATGTTATGTGCCTAAACCTTGGTCGATGCCTACTAGTATGTAACGTTTGTACAGATGCTACCCTTGATATCTCCTTTTTTTTTTTTACTGCAGGATCAGTAGATGTTTCATACTTGACACGGTAAAGATCTCTAGCAGCTTTTGGTCTTAGTCCTTCTGATACGATTCAAATGGTCACCTTAACTTTCAATGACATCATTCGAAGTCAGTACGTGGGGCATCAAGCTTTGGTCACATTAAGGAAACGAGATCCTACATTGAGGGGCCGATTTGAGTACACCAAAGAGCAATCCCATGTGTGAGAGATAGCTTGGAGCATTGAAGATTGAGGACTCACGGTTTTGGGCCTTCATTAAGGACATTTTGGTTACTTAGCCTTGTCCAAGTAACACTCCATGACCAACCCTTTTCATTAAGGGTATTGTGGTGATTTTGTTATGTAATAACTTAGACTATAAATAGGTTCTATTAGTTCATTTGCTAGTTAGTTTATGAAAGATGACAAATTGAAACACTTGAAATCCTTTCTTGAGAGTAAACCACCTTAGTATAATCTTAGTTAGGACTTGAAAAAGTCATCCTTAGTATAGGGTTTGAAAAAACCAATATTGTTCTTTGCTTGAAAACGGTGGATCTTGAGGTGAGTCGATTACCTTGGCGGTCACCGTAAGAGTGTGGTTTTGATTATTACATTCATTAGGGGTTAATGTTGAAATATACTTGGTTCTTAATCTTATAATTATCTTGGTCTCATTATCTATCCTTTTATTATTTTGCAAATCCGTGTGTTTTTGTGTCTGTCATCTTGTATCCCTTTGTGTTGCTTGTTCTTCTTACGTTTTGTGGATTGTTTTGACATCTTGATGGACTGATTTGTATCACCTTCGATGGGAGTTGGATCATGTGTACAGTCTATGCCTCTATTAATAGCTCTTGTAACTATTTAGATTAGGTCTTGAAAAATCCTCGTCACAAGGACCTAAAGGATTTTACTGGCTCTTTCACAGCCACTGGACCATACGCCATCTTTGACTATGGAATCCTATCAATAGATTATTATATGTTAATCATATTTTAAATATAATTAGAGTTTGGGGATAAGTTTAGGGGTTCCCGAAAATCTCCTAAAACTACTGTAGATCCGCTCCTAACAAAAATAGTAATAATTTATGACTGCAGATAAGAGTACATACACTTCATTTTCCAAAATGAAATGAGGGACTGTATGATTTGTTTAATTTGAATTTTGAAGTTCCTTTATCATAACCTATATAAAACAAGGAAGCCTGAAAAAAGTAATTGGGGCATACTATAATTAATTAATTTTAAAATATGCTTCTTTTAATAGTGTATATTTTTAAAATGAGATGATTAATTTAATATTGACATAATATATAAATAAGATTTTTAATTTGACATCAAATTATTACTATAACCTTTAACCTTGTCAGTGAAAAAATAGGCCCTTTAACTATATAAAAACTGAAAAGAATATGCTTCAATCCTACCTGACAAAATACGTGAATACACTCAAAATGACGCGCGTCAGAGGTAAAATTTGAGCCTCTCAACGATGAAAAAATTGCATAAATGACTATTATTCCTTTAATGATTCTTTTTATATACATCCCTCCTTTTCAAATCAATTTTTCGCTTTATTCTCTTTTTAATTTCTCCAACAACTCTTCTCTATTTCTTTCACTATTTTCAGCTCATTGCTAGATAAAAATGACATCTAATTTCTTTTGTCAATGTAGACACGTAATTTTGATCCTCCCAAATTTAATATATATTTCTGTATTAAATATTTATATTTGATCCGATATTATTTTAACTCTTATTTTATTTTTAATAAATTTAGTTGAAAATAAATAAATAAAATTACATTTTAAGATATTTTATTTTTATTTTTCATAAGTATAAAAATTAATTATTTAATATTATTTTATTATTTTTATTATTATTTATTTTATATATAATTTATTTATTTATTATAAGGAAAAAAAAGAAGGAGATCAATATCCTAATAAAAAAATATTTCAAAATTTGAATCCTAAACTGCCCTGACTACTCTCCCAAAATCCTCCTATTTAAAGTCTCCCACTCTCAGACTATTATACGTACATTCACTAAGTCTCCCACTCTCAGACTATTATACGTACATTCACTATCAGACACTTTGACAGTAAAATTGTTTTTAGAGAAAACTAGTACATCATTCTACAAACTAGACATTAAAAAGAAAAATCAGTCAGAGGAAAATCAGAGAACAACAACAAAAAAAACTAAAAAGATGAAAAAGTGAATCAAATCGAATTTGAATTCCACTCGAGTTTCTAGTGATAACATCTTGCTTCCGTATTCAATAAGTTGGAACACAAGTTTCATTAAGATCTTATGTAATTTATTGTATAAACTTTATTATGAATCAAAATATGAATAAAGTTGTTTAAGTAATTTTAATATATTGTTTATAATGTGTTGTTGATTTATTGGTTGAATGCATATGTTATGTTATTATGTTGTATATTAGATTACTGAGTGTCTATGTACACATCTGCACACACAGATTTTTTTTTTTATGAATGAAAAGTCACTGTGAATCCAAAAGAAAAAAAAGAGTGTAAAACAGTGGCGCAACAACCCAGCGGGTTGCTCCAGTCACATCACTGTCGAAAAACCCCAAAAACCAGACGTGTTGCGGCTTTCCTCACCTGAAAATGGGTCAAAATCCGGCCAGAAAATCCTATTTTTTGGCAACCCTCTTTTCTTCTCTCCCTTTCCCGTCATCAAGAACACCGATGGCAGCCATCAGCGAAGCCACTAGCGCCGCCATTCTCTCCACCATGCCGCCGACACACCCCTTTCCCTGTCGCTGCTCGCTGACAAAACGATGAAACCGTCACCGGAATCATCACCTACTCTGGCTAACACCACCATTAAAAGTGGCCGTGTTTTCATCCTCCGTTTCTCCACTAGCCGACTCCGACCAGCAATTGCCAGATCTGGCCGTAATTTTCCTATTTACTTACAAAACCTTTTTGGAATCGTTAGTTATGTGTTGCTGTTTATTTTTTTTTTTTTGTCATATTTGTCTCATGGCTTCACTATGAAAAAGAAAATGGGTTTGTTAAGTATCAGATGTTTTATTAGTTAAAATATTAAATTAGTAGATATAAATTAAAAAAAAAAAGATGAGAACAATAGTGGAAAATCTTTATTATTTTGGTTTCTTTTTTTAAAAAGTTATAAAACATGTTTTTGACTTTAGAAATTATTTTATTTTATTTTGTCTCGTTATTATTAACAAAGTTTAATATTATTTATCAAATTAATTGATCATTTTAAATAAATTTTTATTTTATTTATTCGTCGTCATTAATAAAGTTTTATAATTTTTTATTAAATAATCGTTTTAAATTTTGTTTAAAGATTTTTGTTAAATATTAATTATTTTAAATAGATAAAATTGTTATGAATTTACAAGTGACTAATTAAAATTTTCAATGCTAGACAAATTTAGGTACATTTAAAATATTTGTTTTCATTAAGAATGTAGCGTACATATCTTTTGAGAAATTTAAAATTTAAGGATGCAATAATGCACCTTGATAAATAATTTTTCTAAAATTATTTTTTTTCGTTGATTTATCTAATATAAGATAATAGACAAGTTTTTTTTGGTATAATAAAATGAGCGAATTTAGGCCTTAACATGATTTATTCAAATAGTTTAAATCAAGATAAGTCAATAAAAGCGATCGTGCTAGAACTACGGGACTCGAGGGGTACCTCACACCTTCCCCTCGGTCAACAGAATTTCTTACCCGATCTTCTGTTTTCGCAGACCATAACAAAGAGTCATTTCCTTTTGATTAGGGATTCAAAAATGTGACTTGAAACACTATAACTCAATTTCAAGTGGCGACTCTGTAAATAAATTAATCCCTATTCAAAACCGTCACTTTAATTGGAAAAACCTTTCGACTCGATCTCCTCGAGCAAAAAAAAGAGTGTGACACTCAATATGAAAAAAGAGTAATATTGAAGATTTCTTAGTCTGTAAATAATTCAGGTCATTAATTTCTTGAATGTGAAGATGATTGGGTAAGGTTGTATTTTAGATGAGTTTCTCTTTGTTTATATGCTACTAGTACTTAATTTTGAGGATTCTTATATTCTTCTTAAATAGGTTGAATGTAAGTTTTTTAGATGGTGTGAGTTAATTATACTGAACAAGTTAAAATTGCTATTTCAGTATTACAAAGGGACGACCCGGTTCATACCTACTCCGTAGGTGTCGGGGAGGGGGTGATCACTCCGAGCCTGACCTACGCGCCTTCACCCCAGCTTTACTGGAGGGGCGTTTCGAACTCCCGATCCTGACACACCACGGTAAGCAAGCTTACCGCTGAGCCAAGGCCATCCCTCAATTTCAGTATTAATTTAAATTCTCTTAAATTTAAAGAGAATTGTTGTCATGGTTCAAGCCGGCCAGGATCTTGGCTTGAACCATGACAACAATTCTCTTTAAATTTAAGCTAGTATCACAATGATTAATAAAATTTGATAATTTATCTTAATTTTTTTTTTTTGCATAATATTTTTTTTTTTTTATCCTTTTTATTTCAATATTACAAAAAGGATAAAAAAATATTATGCAAAAAAAAAATTAAGATAAATTATCAAATTTTATTAATCATTGTGATACTATCTTAAATTTAAAGAGAATTGTTGTCATGATTCAAGCCAAGATCCTGGCCGCAATGGACATTCTGAATCACAAAGGCCTGAGAGACCCCATAATATGCTATCATGAATATAATCCATACATACATCAAAATGAGGAAGATATAAAAGTGTTTAATGGAATACCCATTTATAGTTCCTGCTAAGTAGACAAGTTTAGGGGACAGATGACTTGTGAAAAGCCTGAATATACTTTTAAAAAGTAATACCCATTTTAGCATGATCTACCACATCAAGTGCAGTCTTTGCATAGCCCGCATTGATAAAAAGGTTCCAACACTTCTTTCTTGTTTTGTTAGATAGCTCATCAGTTTATGTGACTAAGTTCGGTTTGCTCTTTTTCACCAAATGTCAAGGGAGATCGCTAACCATGTTCTATTGTTAGGAAGATTTTGTGACGAATAAAAACAGTTGTATTTGATTATTATCTTATCATTTTGGTTCCATAGCCCAATTTCGTTCTATCTCATAGCTACTCAGAAGCATCTTATTCAATTCTTTTTAGATTAGTCTAAACTAGTTGGGTTACTCTCAATACACACATATATATATAGGGTTCTTCCTTGTTGTGGTTCCATTTTAACCTGGTTAGAGCATATCCTTTTTTTGAAAAACAAATTTTTATTTATCAATAGGATAAGCAGTACATCTCAAGAAGGGAACGAAAAAGAAATTAGCTGCAAAATTAGTTATTGAAAGTAAAATAAAGTAGCAGCATGCCCTTGATTTGTTAACTAAATCATTAAAATTAGTTATTGATATCAAAAGAAATTAGCAAAAGAAAAAAAAGAACTTACTAATTTTCTAGCAAATTGTTTCAGATAGTAGAGATGACTGAAATAATCATAGTGTTCCTAGTATGCTGATCTCCCTTGCATTAAAAAAAATTAGTATCTCTTTTGAAAATTTAGTAAAATAAAAATCTCAATGTAAAAAATACATGCACAAATTGCTTTAAGTACATGCAAGTGTGTTGTAGAATAACTTTGTGAAAAATCCATTACATTTTTCACTAACTTTGTGTCTTGTTGCTATTGAAATTATTTTATAGAAAAAAAATAATAATTGGTAAAAAGTATCACATTCTTAAATAAATGCATGACATTAATATATTTTTGACTAAACAAAAAAAGAAAAAAACTTACATTGGAGAAATCAAAGATAGGTGAGCTAGTTGTATTATTCAGTACAAAAAGTTCTTGTTTTTATTTTTTCTCTTAGCTTTTTACCCCTTTGAATTGATTTTTGGATTACTAAAGGATGCATAGTAATGACTACCATTAATAATGTTTTCTCCATAGTACTCATCTTCTTGATGAAAATTTGAAGGTCCTGAAGATGTATCAGAAATCATAGACAAATCTTCTTCTTCTTTCTCTTCTTTTTGATGTTGTTTTTTCTTTAAACTCTGTTCACCTTTAAAGTTGTTGTCTTCACAAAATGTTAAGTAAGAATTTTCTAAGTATAAAGTCCAATCAAACTCACATCCACAAATGCATTTTGAATCAGTTGCCACCATTTCATGATTCATTTGATTTATTTGTATGTCTAAGACAAAGAATTTAAGAAAATCAAAAAAGTTTATTTATGTGGGGGTAAATGATGAGCAAAGAACTATTACACAAGTATTGTTAGTGAGTAGTGAAACGCCTTGTTATTGCTAAATAGTCCAAGAAATATGTCATACATAGTAGTACCTGCTACACTTTTCAATAGAATAACCCTCTCAGCATACCTCAAGTATCAATTGATGTGCCTGTTATTAGCCATGTATGTAGTAAGATTACTCACCTTTTGTTTCTTATTCTTATAATATATCTTTTCCTACATTTTAGAATATGTTTGTTCTTACAGCTCATCTTATTCACTCATTTCTTCAGATCATTTATATTTCATTATATCGAAAATTAATTTGGTATGAAGTAACGCTAAGTGGGATGATGATGCTCATATTTCTTTTATAGAGGTGTGTGTAACAGAAATTAGAAAAGAAAATAGACCAAATTCTCATTTAAATAAAGATGGTTGACAAAATATGATTGAGGAGTTCAATAGGAAGGCACGAAGAAATTATATTAGAAAACAATTGAAAAATAAGTGGAATAACATGAAATAGGACTGGACTTTTTTTAAGCAGATGATGAGAGAGTATACAGGTTTAGATTGGGATGCCACAAAAAATACAATCATTGCAGATGATGATTGGTGGGAGAAAAAGACTAAGGTACATCTCTCGCATTATTCTATATTTCTCTCATTGTTTAATTTACTTAAGTATCTTTGTTTTTTATTGTTTCAGATGGATTATTGATATAGAAGGTTTAGGAATAGATATATTTCTCCCATATGTTATCACTATGATATATTATTTTCTGATATTGTTGCTACGAAAAAAAGAGCACGCGTCGTGAATCAAGAACAAATTTATGAAATTAGAGTAGATCTTGATAAAGAAAAAATAAATGATGTAGATTATTTTGACAAAAAACACTTAATTAATTTCAACGATGAAGAGAGTGATGAAAGTGATGACCTACATGATATGAATTCTCTTATGTTTTTCAAGCCATCATTAAAAATACAACTTTTAACTGATGGTATTAAAACTAGCAGTCGAGTAAAAAAGAGTAAGACAACATCTGTTAGAGAGGAACTACACTTTATAGTTGAGTTAATGTCAAGCGAAAATACTATTACATCTCATGCAGTAGAGGATTCCATCATTGATAAGTGTATGGACTTTCTGACAAGTATTCGTAAAATTGTTGTCCCATCTAAAATGCACAACTATGCAGTTAACTTGTTTCTAAAGAAAAACGTCCAACAAATATTTTTTAAGATGACTACTGATGAAGCTTGGAAGTCTTGTTATCCTTAAGAAAATGTGAAGATTTTATTCATTTGATTTAAATATTTTTGTTATTTGGTGTTTGATATCATAATTGTACGCGTGAACTTTATACGTTGTGGTTGTATGATTAAAATCCTTTTAAAATTGGGTTGAATTTACATGTATTATTGTATGTGTTAGAGTCGGACAGAATAAAGCAAACCATAAGTAAAAGAAAAGCAAGAACAATATAGCAGATTTACCTGGAAACCTTGAGGGAAAAAACTACGAGAAGAGGTAGAGAAATTTCACTATGAAAAGAGAGGAGTACAATATGAAGAATGTGCGTATTTTTTGAATACTCAAAATAATCCACTAAATGTACTTATATAATATGTGCATAAAAATAAGTCCTAGGCCCAAAAAAACATAGTCTGATCCTTATGCTATGACCACAGACCCCATTGAAAATCACAAACATGATTGCACCGCGAAACTTTCTGGGCCGGATCAATAAAATTTGGGTTACAACTCTAACAGTATGTGTGAGTGTATTTTATACATATGTATGTTCTATTGATTTTCACTTATTAGATGCAGAGTATGCAATTAGATATGAAATACATAGATTCATAGTACATCTTACAGATTAAAATATGTTGATGTACTATACTCTACTAATGTTAGGATTATGAAATTTGTATACTCCTATACTCTACTAATGTGAGGCATTTTTGATTTTCAGTTAAATGGAGAGTTTGGATATTAGCATGTCTCCTGATTTAAGTGACTTATTAGATGAAGAAGATGCAGAACTAAAAAAAGTTCGCAGAGAGCAAGACAAGGAGTGGATAACTTTGTATCAACGAGCAGGTAAATATATTTTGAGGTATTGCAAAAAGTACTTATAAAAGGAACCTTGTCGTACATCAAAGCGCTCTGAACATATATTTATTCAAGAGATATTACGAGGAAATGAAATCCGTTGTTATGAAAATTTTCGATCGAAGAAGGCGTTTTTATTGATTTATCCAATGACTTAACCAAAAAATATAGGCTTAAATTCACTCGTGGAATTTCTACACATGAAATGTTAGACATGTTTTTGATGATTTATGCACATAGAGCGAAAAATCGAATGATCTGGAAAAATTACTCATAGACACCTTTATTGTATTTTAAACAACGTTTTTAAGCATGCAAGATATATCATTAGAACACATTTAAATTATAGTGATGGTGTAGGAGCTCACAAGCTGTAAAACAAGCGATATTTGTCTTTCTTTAAAGTAAGTTGTACTTTCTCTAAATATATACTTTATTATATTTAATATTTAATTTCTCTCATGTTTATTTCCTTAAGTTAAATTTATATATGTATATACTTGTAGGATTGCATTGGAGCACTTGAAGGCACACATGTTAAAGCTAGATTGTCGCCAGGTCAAGAAATACCGTATATTGATCGTAAAAGGTATACAAGTCAAAATATTCTTATCTTTATAGATTTTAGTATGTATTTAAAATTTGCATGGGCCGGGTGAGAAGGATCGTCTTATAATAATCGTATATCTCGTAAGGTTCTTCGTAGACAAGAACTCAACTTTCCACATCCATTGAAAAATAAATATTATCTAGTTGATTCTAGATATTCACACATGAAGGGATACATGGCTCCTTATAGAGGAGATAATGTGAGATATCATCATTCTAACTTTCGACGTGATGCAACACGATAATTGCGGGAGCCAAGAGTATGCATTGAAAAAGTTAATTATTTACATTCATCTTGTAGAAATATAGTGGAGCGCATATCTCATGTTTGAAAAGTAAGGTGATCTATTTTATGAGACATGTCTTACTATAACATTGACACCCAAAAGGATATCATAATTGCTACTATTGTCATTTATAATTACATTAGAAAGAAGTGCAGTGTGAATAATGCAAATGTCTGAGAATGAAAAATATATTCCATCGATTGATTTTGGTTTATGCACAACTTCAAGGGCTAACAATATAGATGACAAAAATGTGAGTGAAGAAAGTAATCTGTATTGGGTGGGACTTCGTGATATGATTGCTAATAATAATTGTAATGCTTAATGCTTGTATTAATTGAATATTTCTACTTTTTGTATTTATGTCGAGCTTAACTCAAACCATATTAGTACCTCTTTTGTATGAAACTTCTCATTTATGAAATATTAATTTTTATAAATTAGTCTCTTTCTTTAATATATTCTCTTAAATTCGGACAATTATTATTGTACAACATATGAATTTCTCTTATAAATATAACTCACCAATCAAGATATATGGAGAATACTCACTGAAGATATACAACTTCATGAATGATTAGTGAATAATCCATTAGTATTTCACGACGCAACATTCGTATTCGACAATATTTTAATAGTGATAAAGTCATTACTCAATCAACGAGTAATATATTTTTCAATTAAGAGTCATTTTATCAAAAAAATAGTATCATCTGTGACCAACTATTTATATATTAATGTAATTATAATGATTAGTAATATATATATTTTGCTTAATGATTTAAATTGTTTTAACCAAAAAATAAAAAAATTTAGCGCATAAATTTCATAGTCACTCATGAAAATATTTTAGAAATATATATATATATATATATATATATATATATATGAAGAGAGAGAGAGAGAATTAGTTAGTAGTTTATATTGAAAATGAATTAAAATATACATTAATTTTAATTTGAATCATTTTAGAAATAAAAATTAATAATAATCAACTCTATATATTGTTAACAGCTTTAAGGCTATTTCAGACATTTTGATTAAAAAAGTGTTTAACAGTACTTGTTTACCAAACACGCAACAACTTTTTTTCAGTTTTAGCACTTTTATCCAAACACATAACTGCTTATTTTTAAAATAAGTTTCAGCTCTTTCAAAAGAACTTTTAAAAAGAAATTTTTTCAACCTATTCAAACGGGCTCTAGTTTCCTACCAATTTCTCTATTTCTAGGATCAACAATTCAAGAATTAAATGTTTCGCACATATTATTTTTCACTACATCATACTTGGTTCTTTTACTAAAATAAGTCGTACACCAATATATTTTTTTAATCAAATATAAGTAATAACTTACATATCTTCTTATTATTAAGTGTTCTCAAATATGAAAAGTCTTTTCTCAAGTTTACCTTAAAATTAGTCTTGGCACACCTCCAAAATGTTTTTGTTCTTTCTTCACCTTTTCAGACCTTTTATCAATTTATCCAAATGTGTCTTGCACATTTTCCTTTCAACTTTAAAAAATAATTCTGTAACAGTTGATTCTAGACCCTAAAAAACAAATGCAATGAAAGATGGAAAGTGTCAACTTAAAGAACAACTTAAAAATGAAAAAAAATAGTTGTAATATCAAAGACATAGTTAAAAAGGGATAGAAGTAACTTTTTAAAAAATACAGTTTTAAGAAAACTGACAGAATTAGTTTTAGAATGATAGAAACAACATAAAAATGTCTGAAACAACTTAAAAATTGATAAAAATAACCTAAAAATTATTAGAAAGAACATAAAAATGACAAAACAACTTTAAAATGACTGAAACAAATTAAAACTGACAAAAAACTTAAAACTTATATAAACAACATAAAATATAAAAAACTTAAAAAAACATAAAACTAACAAAAACAACATAAAAACTTATCAAAATAGCTTAAAAATGACTAAAACAACTTAAAAACTGATAATAATTGCTTAAAGATTACTATAAACAACATAAAAATTGACAGAAATAACATAAAAATGACAAAAATAACTTTCAAAGGTTGAAACAACTTAAAGACTTACATAAACAATTTAAAAACTGCTAGAAACAAGCATATGAAGATATGATTAAAAACATCAAAAAATTAGATCAATAGAGCAAGATTAAAACATCATACCTTTGCATGTCAGACATGATTGTTATTCCATCTCCATCACCAAACTGCAAATTGTGACTGAGAGTAACTTATGAACCAACTTCAAGAGTGTTTAGTTTCTCGATCAACCACTGTCCAAGCTATTGAATACTGTTGCGGAAATATCATGGATTAACTAGAAAATAATCATAAACAAAGAAAATATAGAAGAAAAAATAACACAAGGATTTAATGAGATTCGGCTAGGCCAAGTCCTCCAAGCAAAAATAGAGAGATTTTTTCAATATGAAATAAAAGAAGAAATGTACAATGTTTTAGAATCCCCCAACTGCATTCCCTATATATAGATCCTAAACTAGTCTCAAACCTATAAGAAAAATGTTTTCCTAATCCTATAAGGACAATATATTCCTTTCTCAAATCTATTAGGACAAAAGATTTCCTAAACAAATAGGGATTATGAGTTTTCTAAAATAAACAGGGGAAAAATTCAAGAAATAATTAATAAATATTCCCATTGACTTGAATTTCTTTTATCAATAGGAACAACATCTCTAATATTTCCTTAGTGTGGAAACATCCTTGGAGTGAGTATACACCATAACAATCTCCTAGCTCAAAAGTTAAGTTGAGCACTTCCCTATTAATTGACTTTTAGTTGATGATTTTACTTGATTCAATTTCCAGTGACTATTTATCCTAGGATATAAATATTCATGTGGCCTGCTATATATCAAATTTAATCCCTTCGAGTATTCTTTTCAACGCCACCGATCGTTCGTTAATTCGAGTCCGGAGTAAAAAGTTATGAGTGTTTGAATGAGGCATTGTCCAGGCTGTGCGATGAGGCATGCGACACCCACTTAAGGGCTATGCCATAGGCTGTGCGTCGCACACCATGTCCTGTAAGCTGCATGGCTAAGGTATGGCGACGTAAATGCTCCATTTTTATTTTATTTCAAGGGTAAAAATGTCCTTTCATATCCCATAACCATCCCTAAACATTTATAGACGAAATTAAGGTCATTATTCATGTTTTATCACCAACAAAATTTCCTAGTTCATCTTCCTTAAGCACAAGAAGAGAAAACAACCTAGGGTTGAGAGATTAAGCCTCAAGAGTCAAAGTTTCTCAATGTTTCCATCAATCTAAGGTACGTGCGGCTATCCTAAATCTCATTGGCATAGGTTTTACGATTTTAAGAAGCTTTAAAGTTATATATGTATGTATGTATGTATATCGAGTTTTGGGAAATTGTTTTATGACCATGCATCGTGAATTAAATTTGATGAAAGTACGTAATTGTCATGGGGTTTGTTCCATAAAATTGATTTATAATCTCGTGCATTTGTGATTTGAATTCGAAAGGTGATTTACGAATGTGAATTGTGAAATTCCCTTTCCCCATGATGAAATTTTTGGACTTTTATGGTATAAATTGTGAATTGTTATCGAGAGCATGACTTAAGAGCCCCTTTTTGATCATGAGATTTATGTATAACTAATGTTGGGGCTGGTTTATGAATGATGGTGATTCTTGAGATTAAATTCCTCTTTAATGATTATGCATTGTCGTTTGTACTCTTTCAAAAGGGGTATTTCTTATGCTAAAGGCTTTTGTGTCTTAACTGAAAGAAATGCATGTGTTGAATAAATGAATTGACCACCACGTGTTAAAATCTTGTCAAGAGAGAGTTTTGCATAAGTCTTCATATGCTTTTGATAATAAGAACTCTCTTGTGATTTGATAAATCTTTTGGTGGTCATTTACATGTTTTGAATAAGAAGGGCTGTGGAATTGATATGATATGAATGACTTACAAGTCTAGGTATGACGATACCCGGTGTTGATAGGCTCTTAACAGAATAATCATTTAATTTTCTATAAGCATGAAGCATAACTTTAAATAACTAAAAATAGGCTTAAAGAGAGCTAGTTGGTTACCCGAAGAAGACTTGAGTTCAGATAACTCATAGTCCGAAATCGTGTTTTGTCGGTACAGGTTTATGATGTCCTATAATATAGATTGTACACTGGCGGCAGCCTTAAGGCATAGTAGAAAGCAGAGACTCCAATCCTTGCGGCAAACTTGGATTGGGGGTTTGGCTGCTAAGTCAAGGGTGAATTTCATATAACCCTAGGATCATAGAAATATAGGGTGGACCATCTATCTCAGAAGTAATACAAAGAGTTGAGTCATGAGTACAAGAAAATATGTTGAAACTCATCAAATTATGCCCATGTATTTTCAAATATTTTATGATGACATGTTTTTATGAAATTCTCTTGCTTATGTTGTATAAAGATATTTTGTTTTTGAATTATTCTACGTACCAGTACCTTTGTGTATTGACCCCCTATATTTCAGGTTCTTCGGTATAGTCCCATGGTCCATCACATCAGTATAACTCTTGGGATATGACAGAAATGGGTGAGCCATCCATCTTTCGGGAGGCATTTACTTATATGTTGTGTCTTTTAGTATATGGTCCAGCTGAGGACTTTATCCTGGTCTAGATAGCAGTTCTCATTAGAGGTTTTGTAGATGAGAGTTAAGTAATGTATTGTCAAAATTTTATTGACATAGTTTGTATTACAATCAATCTCCCTTGAATATTATTATATTTTCTGCACTTTGATTAATGTATGGATTATGCTTATGATTACATGCTAAGGGGCCTCTCGGGCCTTCATGGTTTGGAATATCCATCGTGGTCAGGCCTCGGCTCGAGTCGTGACAAGATTGGTATCAGATCATGGTTCATGATCAAAGGGTGTCTACGAAGCCATGTCGAGTAGAGTCCTTTTTAAGGGTGTGTAGCGTGCCACACTTATAAGGAGGAATCTACGAGGCATTTTGATACCTCTAAATTACACTTCTCTTATGAGAGAGTAGACGGGCATTGTCACATATATAACCCAACTAGGTTGGGGTCAAATCCCACAGGATATATGGTGTTAATTTAAGTTATTCGTAAGTCAATCGACTAATAGTTAATAGCTTCCTATAAATGGAGGTTTCAAAGATTAAACAAAAGTTATTGTTCACTTTATTTTAACAGCTTGCAACTAATATTTCAACGTTTCAAAGTAATATTATGGGAAAACTAGAGTTTGTTCACTATGAGTATTGGAACTTGATATACACTAGTTATGGATCAAGATTCTTAAGACATGTAGGAACAACAGACTACCAATATCAAAGCATTATCTAAAAGTCTCTCTACCTATTTAGACATTCAATTACCTAATTGTTTTGAACTTAGAAAATCCATATACTTAACCAGATTTTATCTCGAGTTAATTAACCTTGTTACAACGTTAATCATTAGATGGAAGTTTAATGCTTCCAAATCCCCGTTGATAATTCACTTCCTATTAGATTGATTTCTTACTTCAATAAAGTCAATAATCAGGTCTAATATATTGTTTGCAACCAATAGACAACATGCATAGTAGAAGAATCATCAAGAAGTTCCTAATGCCTTGGGAATCTTGATCAACTAATGAATTTACAAGACCAAACTCATAGATCCCATAAGTTGGGTTAAGAAGATTAGCTACTCTTAATATAGAAAGAAACAACATATATTGAATTCATAATTCGATAGTTGTTAACTTACAAATGATGAAGATATATGATCGTTGTTCCTTCTAAGTCACAAGAGAATTCTTAAAACCACAATAATAATCCCAAAAACTTAATTCAAAAAGTTCAGAGAAAACTATTGAAAAGATATTGTTTTATGTGTGTGTCAAGATGCCTGTGAAAACCTAACACTTTGCCTTAAATACTCAAGCTAATTTTGGAGTCAAATTTCAAATCCCATATTTTTCGCCCATAGCTGATGACATTCCTTGACGGCTTATCAGAGAGTTGATGACTTATCATACAAAGTAGTCAACTCCTTTTTTGAATTCATGTTTGTTGCTTATAGGTGACGACCTGATCTAACGGTCTATTAGGAAGTTGGCAACTTATCAGGTTAAGTCGTCAGCTCCTTACTTCAGCTCTTACACTTTGTCTTCGACTGACGACTTCTCTGACGACTTATCACAAAGTTGACGATTTATTAGACAAGTTGTCAACTATAATCTTCGTATATACTTTCTCAAAATTCGTCCTTCTTGACGTAGTAGTAGTAGGTTTTCATGCATCTTGACTTACCTGCAATATCCCAAAGAATATAATAAAAAATGACAAAAGTTACTTAAGAATTTACAATTATTCTGAGTTAAAAGCCTTAAGTATGCTAGCACAAAGCTCACACATCAATACCCTCAACTTAAAATAATTTCTTGTCCTCAAGAAACTAACACAGTACAATACTACGATGCTTAACCAAGAGAATATAAAGTACTTATGACAGTCAATCACCAAATTTTTGCTCAAAACACATTACCCTCTCCAAGTTCAATCACTTTAAACCCAACTGTGTATATTAATGAAGAACAACAATGTGACACAAGGGAATCAAGATATGGAATCTCATTAGCAACAACAACCATGCATATATACAAGTCACACTACCCAAACAAGTAAGCAGCTAGCACTAAGACCCATGTGCCCTTACAACTAAGAAGTCCCTCCTCACTCATATCTGAAATCAAGTACGTTAATATGGGAACGACCAAGAGACACTCACTCTCAGAAAGAAGTTCCAGTCAATATATGCCAAATACCATAAGCTTGCCCTTATTTTCATTATTGAAGCTTTCAAACAGTTAAGTCAGGATCACTATATGACTTTTCTTTGGCTTGTAACATAGGCTTGGGGCTAGTATGATACACAAGGATATTTAAAGTGATTAAGCCTCCTTGGCACTACACTATTTTTGGGGTCTCACTTATTAACCTTTACCTTAGTTTACCCTTTCTTTATTAAAGCATATTCAAGTTGGGTGCGGTCTTTTAGTCTTTTATTTTCTTTTTTTGCACAAATTTCTTTACTTATTCTTTTTCTATCACACCCAGACTTGCATTCTTTTCTCTTATTTTACCCTTCTTCATACTCATTTTACATCACACACCCCTATGATAGCCACCCTCAACTTAGATGATTTACCTAAGTTAAAGTGCACAATATCCAAGGAGGACCAGGGCAAAAACAGGTTCATTATGATACAAATGGGACGGTGATAGGTCTAACAAGAAAAATAGGCATACATGCTCAAAGATCGAGATCAAGGGATATCATTCACAAATGGAAAGTTATTTAGGCTAAAAATGGACTAATATAAAAAATGGCCTATGACCTTTTCCTAACCACTATCCTTCAACCTAGGTAAGACTAACTGAGCAAGTTCTAGATTTAACACACAAAGGGAACTTGGTAATATCTCACACACACATGGCACAATGGTACATCACAAGCTACTACCTATCCAGTTCATACAATTGTTAACAATGATTATCATGTCCCTAATACTAATGCCATAATAAGATTCACAACAGTCGCATATAGATACATATCACACAGTTGCAATATACGCACTTGGAGAGGTATTTATCATTGCAAAACAAAATATGCCGATTACCATAGAAACTTATTTCTCTCCTAGTTAACCACAAAACAACATGAAACAAAACACAATATGCAAACACAAACAACCTAAACATCTATTGTAAGTACCCCCACCCCCATAGATAAGAACATGCATTTCCCTCAATGCATAAATAACAATCTGAAACAACAAGGGATAGGATATACCTGCAGCGCTTCAAGCGCGTGAATCATAAGTCGCTGACTCTGCTGCTGTATCATCAGTGGGAACAATCACATCAATAGCATCAAGCTGTGCTGTCGCATTTGCCATAGTGAATAGCGGAGTGAAAAACTCCCCAAAATTCTCACCAATATTCAACGAAGGCCTACTAGCCGAGGCTCTCACATCTCTCACTCTTAATGCTTCCTCCACTGGTTCACCCTCTGCTTTCGATATTCACATTGCCTTTTTTATCTCCTCTCTCTCTGCCTTCCTCTGTTCTTTCTTCTCTACTCTTCTTTCTTCATCACTATCTGTTCTTTTTCTTTTGTCTTTATCTTTCTAATCGCCTTTTTCTTTTTTTTTTCACTATTTTTTCAGTGATGTCAAACAGTGGGTCTTTATCTTTAGATTCTTCAACCACAGGGTCTGAAGATATCACAATTTGGTGGTGTTGTAATGCCATAATATCAGCTCTCACCTTGTCTAAATCTGCTTTGAAAACTGCCAGGTCAGTGACTATCATCTCGCTCAATCGTGTATTAAGGCGGTTCTCCAAATTATCAACACATCCATGCAAAGTTTGAAAAGGTTTAAGTGCCACCTTAATTCTTTTATCCACAATAGATTCAAATTGACTGACAAATAACTTCAATTGCACATTAAAATTTTTCCCTTGCTTCACCATCTTCCTGAAATTAAGAGGAGTAAAAGCATACTCTGACACCGGTGCTGCACTTACAGGATATTCTTCGCTCTCAGATACTAAAGCTTTCCTTGCAGAAGATGTTACTTGTACAACTTTGAAAACTGACACCTCCATATTTTGCGTTGAACCAGTAGCAGTAGAAGCTATTTTCTTTCCATCAGTCCTAACTAGATTACTTTCAACTCCTACTTCTTTGCCTAAAACTAACATAGGCTGATTTTTATCATACTTGATGAGATTGTGAGTTTTCCGTGCATTAATCTCCTGATCCAAATCTATAATATCAGGTACATGAGCAACCTCGCACAACTTCATAACCAAACAGGGAAAAGGGTATGCAGTGTCCGGTCTCATTACTTGAATCTTCATTTTATCTGCAATAATTTCATCAAAATTCAAAGGATAGATGAACATTAAACCTTCCACCAAAACTACCCTATCATCACCTATAATGTTGTCTCCAGCTATTGGCATCAATCTAGATCGTACGACGCCCCACCAAAATCTTACCTCCTGAGTCATTGAGGCCCTAAAGATCTTTGTACTTGCATTTTTCAACCATTTCGGCTCTCCTTCAGCTATAATCTTTGCCAACCAAGGGCGTTGTTTTTCCATTTCCCATATCCTATGGTAGAATTCTGAAGAAGTGGTTGGAGGAGTGAAGTTTAGGCCATAGAGGAATCTGTTGATAGTGCGGTCTGATAGATCCACTAATACATCACTTACTGGAATCTTATAAATGTTGGGCATGTCACCAACTTTATCTCCTTTCTTACACATATTCTCCAGTGTAGCCTGATAGTTTGCATAAAACTCCCGGACTAGTGTTGGGCAGAATGATTCTACTCCCTTTTTAGTCTATGCCAAATCATAGTCTTTGAATGCCTTCTCCACCTGGGGTACCAGTTCATCCCAGTAGTGGTATCCATATTTCTTCACATATTGGCCTCTTAAAACTACTTTTTTTTGTTCTTATTAGCCCGTTATGGTAAATTCTGTCTTCTCCAGGAACTTTCCATCTGACACTTTCTTAAACACCAAGATTCTTGGATTTTATCATATCTCTCCTAATATGAGGATCTTCATCAGTTGGGTGCTCAGAAGAAGGGTGTTCTGATAAAGGTTTCTCAGAGTTGGGCTGCTCTAATAAGGTATGCTCAGATGGAGAGGAGTTTTCCTCCTCAGACTCAACTTTCTCAACCACCTCTTCCTCAGGTTATGGGAGAGGTTCAACTATCTTCAGAATCTTCCTCGTTTTGCATCTCTGAAGTTGTGGTTCCTCTTCCTCACTTTCAAACTCATTAAAGAGTTTTCAAGTCAAGTTCTCCTTAGTCACTTTCTAAGCTATTTTTTCTTTGCTTTTTCTTTAGGAGGAATGATTAATTCTACATTAGAGAGAAATATCATTTAATATTCAAGGCTGAATAAGCACACAAGAGTCAATGAAAAAGGGTGTGGTGACTTGGTTTGATAAGCTGTCACTTATGTGATGGCCCGTCAGCCAAGTCATTAGCTTTAGGCAGAATATGATCTTTTTGAACAATAAGTGATGACTTGGTCTGATAAGTCATCACTTTTGTGATGGCTCGTCAGCCAAGTCGTCATCCCAAAATAGGATTCTCAGCCCACTTTTAACAACATAGTCATCATCTAAAATCATGCTTGCCAACATAAAAAATTCAATTCTTAGGCTGAACTTTCAAACTTTGTTGCTCAATTCAGAACTTGTAACCCTAGTTTTCAGTTTCAACAAGAACCCATATCCAAACTTGATTCAATACTCTTGAAACTAGAGTACAATGGACTTTTACCCAATAATGGTGCATTTTTCAACTTAACAAGTGTTCGTTCATGAACACAGTTTAGTTACGCAAGATGTAATTGATTTTAGATGACCAATTCACAATGCACTACTTAAAATTGATCATGAACACTTCAAAACCTACAAAATTTAATTGTTGGGCAATTATCATTACTTACCAAAGAAAATAGACAAGCTTGAAACATACCTTTCAGTCGACTCGAGTTGCAGTCTTCCCTTCTGAGGGTTTTCGAGTTGCTTAGAGAAAAACAAATAAGCTTGACTGATTTCTTAGAGAAGGAGAGGAAGAATTTTCATACCTTTTTCACTTGGTTTAGAGAAGATGAAGAGAAAGATGAATATTGGCTTTTGAAAGAGAAACTGGTGGGAAAGGTGAAGTGATTGCACCTATGTAGCCAAATTTTTTTTCTATAATTATCTAACAATTAATAAAAGAGAAACAATTAAAAATAAAAACTAATAATGGAAAGAAAATATACTAAAGAAAAGTAGAAGTGGGTAAGGCTATTATCGGGAACCTAAAAAGATTAGGGTTAAATGAGTTTGGATCGGGTCAGATTGCCTTACCTGGGCCCAAATTTGAGTGATGGATTATCACATATCTGATATCTCATCACTTACATCATCACCTTAAGGCAGAATGTTGCCCAATTTTGGCCCTTCTGACGACCAGGCGTGACGACTTATCACATGTGTGATGACTTAGTTGTCAGATTTATCCATATTGTATCCCATTTTTTATTCAATTGACGGCCTCACATGATGGCTTATCACGAGGGTTATGCCTTATCACCTATGGTCATCACCCTTATCCATAATGGTGGCCATTTTTACTCGAGCTGACGACATCAAGTGACACATCGTCGTCTTGCTGATAACCCATTAACTTAGTCATCGATTCCATTCTTCTGATAGCATTTATTTCACCTTAATCCCTACACATCTAAATAACTTATTATGAACAAAAACTTTAAAACAAAAACAAGCATACATACAACATAACAATTTGGGTTGCATCCCAATAGCTCCTGATTTACTGTCGCGACACAGCTTGGTTATCTCGACTACTCAGACTTCATCGAGATACACAGTGGACAATAGCTTTGCATCATCCATTGGACCAATATAGGTCTTGACTCTTTCCCCATTAACTTTGAATAGACTTCCATCTTTACCTTCAAGTTCTACCACACCTGATGGGAAAACTTGACTTTCTTTGAACGACCTAGAACATCTTGATTTCAATTTTCCCAGAAAGAGCTTAAGTCAAGAGTTGAACAATAACACCCAATCACCATCTTGAAAATCTCTTTTCTCTATTATTCGGTCATGGTAATTCTTCATCCTTTCTTTATACAAATCAGCTCTTTTGTAAGCTCTGAGAAGGAATTCATCCATCTCATTTAATTGTCCCAACCTTAACTCAGTTGCTTCTTTCCAGTTCATGTTCAGTCATTTAAGAGTCCAAGAAGCCTTGTGCTCTAGTTCAACCGGAAGGTGACATACTTTGTCGAACACCAGCTGATATGGTGAAATCCTAATAGATCTTGAAAGTAGTTCAATATGCCCACAAGGCAGCATCGTGCTTTTGAGACTAATTTTTTTGCTCACATTCACCATTTTAGACAAAATTGATTTTATCTCCTGATTCAAAACTTTCACTTGCCCACTGGCTTGTGGGTGATATGTAGTAGCAACCTTATGCTACTTCACATCGTATTTCAAAAAAGCAACTCGGAATGTTTTGTTGTAGAAATGGGATCCCCCATCACTAATGGTAGTTCTTGGTGCTCCAAAATGAGAGAAGGTGTTCTTTTTTTGAAAAGACACCACTCTCTTGCCTTTATTAATAGCCAAAGCAACTGCTTCAACCCATTTCGACACATAGTCCACAGCCACCAAGATATATTTTAGTCCATAGGAGCTTATAAACGGCCTCGTGAAATCGATACCCAGACGTTAAATAGTTCAACTTCCAACATCTTTGCCATGGGCATCTCATGATACTTCAATATTGACCCTTGTCTTTGGCACTGTCTATATTTCCTCATAAACTCATATGTATCCTTGAATAGGGTTGGCCAATTGTAGCCACTCAGTAACACCTTTGTTACATTATGATCACCTGCATGGTGACCTCTGATCGGGGAAGCGTGATAAGCTTCCAGAATACTTAACATGTCCACCTCCGGGATACACCGCCTAATAATATTATCTGCACACCACTATAATAAATATGGATCATCCCAAAAGTAGTGTGTAAATCATGAATAAACTTCTTTCTTTGGTGGAAAAAATGATTTTGTGGGATAATCTCACTTACCACGTAATTTGCAAAGTCCGTGTACCAAGGTACTTGTTCAAGCACAGCAGCTAAGATTTCCTCATTCGATAATGTATCATCGATTTTGAGCTCATCCTTAACTGCTTGATCTCCTTCAAGTCTAATCAGGTGATTTACAACTTTATTTTCGCATCCTTTTCGATCTTTGACTTTAAAGTCAAACTCTTGAAGAAGCAGCACCCACCTGATTAGCCTGGGCTTCGCATCCTTCTTTGCTATCAAATACCTCTAAGTGGCATGGTGTATATGCACTACCACTTTAGTCCCCAATAAGTAAGCACAAAACTTCTATAATGCATAAACCACCGCAAGAAGTTCCTGCTCAGTCACAGTGTAATTCTTCTGGGCCCCATTCAATGCCTTGCTTCATAGTAAATTGGATGAAACAGGTTATCTTTCTTTTTTCCAAGCACAAAGCGCTAATCCACTTGTGTCACACATGATTTCAAACGGCTTTGACCAATCTAGTACAACAATGATTGGTGCCGCAACTAGTTTCTCCTTAAGGAATTCAAATGCCTTCTGGCACTCATCATAAAATATGAACTTGGTCTCCTTCTCCAAAAGTTTGCACATTGGGTTTGCAATTTTAAAGAAGTCTTTTATAAATCATCGATAGAAACCTGCATGACCAAGAAAACTCCACACTTCCTTTACTGAAATAGGGGGTGGTAGTTTCTCAATACCTTTGATTTTGGCCTGGTCAACTTCGATTCCCTTCGCTGAAATTTTGTGACCAAGGACAATGCCTTCCTTCACTATGAAGTGGCATTTCTCTCAATTTAACACTAAGTTGAACTCCTCGCATCTTTGCAAAGCTCTACTCAGATTAACCAGACATAGCTCAAAAGAATCACCTACCTTTGAGAAGTCATCCATAAATACCTCCAAGGTGTCCTCCACCATATCGGAAAAGATAGACATCATGCACCATTGAAAAGTGGCAGGTGCATTACACAAAACAAATGGCATTCCTTTGAAAGCAAAATTACCATATGGGAAAGTGAAATTCATCTTCTCTTGATCCTCTGGAGTAATAGATTCTGGTTGTAGCCCAAATACCCGTCCAAGAATTAATACCAGCCTCTTGCCGCCAATCGATCAAGTATTTGATCTATAAAAGACATCTGGAAGTGGTCCTTCAGAGTCCATGAGTTGAGGTTACGATAGTCCATGCAAACTCTCCACCCTGTAACCGGCCTAAGTGGAATCAACTCATTCTTTATTTGCCACTATAGTCATGCCCCCTTTCTTGGGCATACATTGGACGGGGCTTACCTATTTACTATCTGAGATGTGATATGTAACTCCTGAATCGAGCCATTTAATGATCTCCTTCTTAACCACTTCTTGCATTAGTGGATTAAGGCTACGTTGGTGCTTAATAGTTGGTGTGCAATCCTCCTCAATATGAATCTTGTGAGTGCAAATATCAGGAAAAATACCAATGATATCGGTAATAGTCCAACCAATAGCCCTTTTATATCTTCTAAGAATAGAGGTAAGTGCCTCAACCTGGTGCTCAACTAAATCTACAGAAATAATCACAGGTAAAGTGTTTCCACTGCCTAGAAATACATACTGTAAATGTCCTAGCAACTCCTTCAACTCCTACACTAGTGGCTCTTCGATAGATGGCTTAGCTGGTGGTGTTGGTCAAATTTTTAGGTCTAAATCTAGATTCTTGGGAGCATATGAATAGGATCCCATTCTCGTCAAAGCACACACTGTCTTTTCTTACTCCTCAATACCTTTACTATTAAAGTTCATCAAGACTGCAACTAGAGTTTCCACAATAAATTTGTCCTGGATTGGAGCCTTGTGCTTGCATAATAAACATCAACGATAGAGAATACACTCATCTCCTTGGGTTTTTTCATATATTGGCACACATCAAAGTGAACTACCTCATCATTAAGCCTAAATAATAGATCATTATCTCGCAAATCAATAAACACACTTTCTGTTGTGAGAAAAGGTTTACCCAAGATTATGGGTACCTCAAAATCTGCCTCACAGTCTAGAATAACAAAATTTGTAGGAAATATAAAGCTGGCTACCTTTATAAGCACATCATATAATATCCCAACTGGCTGCTTCACTGACCTGTTCGCCATCGCCAATCACATATTTGTAGGTGTAGGATCACCTAAATCCAACCTCTTATAAACAACAAGTGACATTAGGTTAATACTTTCTCTGAGATCATTTAAGGCTTTAGCAAAATCAAGTGACCCGATAGTTCAAGGGATGGTGAATGCTCCTGGGTCTTCTTTCTTTTGCACCAAAGATCTGGTCAAATAGTGCTGTAATGGTGAATATTATCCACTGGTTCGTAGCTCACTGTTCTCTTGTTTTTCATAAATTTAGCATAACCAGGCATCTGCTTCAGTGCATCAACCAAGGGCACATTCACCGTCAGCTGCTTCAGAAAAGAGAAAGAAATGGAGTGAAGAGCTTCGTTGACTGATTTCAGCATTGCCATAAATTTTCTGAACTTTGTGTTATTCACCTTTTTTTTTCAATCGATGGGGAAGGGGTGGTGGTGGTTTTGGGAGAGTAATTTATTTTTATTTCCCTTCTTTTTTTCTAACTCATCAACCTACTAATGGTTAGATGTGCCCGCATAACCATCCAGCTTCTCAGACTCCACTGGATAGGTTTTATCCTTATCTGCACCATCTTTAATCACATCATTAATCACTT
The DNA here is from genome assembly GCA_030864225.1 of Capsicum baccatum var. pendulum. Classification (NCBI taxonomy): domain Eukaryota; kingdom Viridiplantae; phylum Streptophyta; class Magnoliopsida; order Solanales; family Solanaceae; genus Capsicum; species Capsicum baccatum. The sequence goes on from CM061551.1 coordinate 99,551,538, forward strand.
TTTGCCCACAGAAGGTCCAAGTAATAATTTACCGCTCCAAGTGGTAATTGCCATGCAAGAGCCATTATTCTGAGGATTTTGTACTGTGTTGCTCAGCAATGTACTACTCTTCCTCTGATTAAGTACTGCTGAGAGTTGGCTCATCTGCTGCTCCAACTATTTGATAGAATATGAGTGTGAATTTACTAAATGACTCATGGAAGATAACTAACTCTTCATCATCGTCACCCCAGTATTGGTTGCCTTAACTCCTATTAATATCTTCTCCATTATGTCCTCCATGGATATTTTGCTTGAACTAGTAGCAGTATTATCCCGATTTCCAGGGGGTACATATATTCTACTCTTGTCATTCTTGTTCTTACAGCTTCCTTGATCCCTATCCTTGTAACCAGCTTTGTTGTAATAGTTCCAACCTTGATTCCCTTGGCTATTGCCTCAGAAACCCCCTGATTATTTAGATAGTTGTCCTCCTCCTCTTAATCTAAATCAGCTCTTCTCTGTGACCCAATAGCTTTCACCTTCTCAGTCTTCCCAGATAATAAATATTTGTTAAGAAAATCTATTTGGGTTTTCATGTATGCCATGTCTTAGTCACATTCTTCCTCTCTCTTGCATTGCTTTGTAGTTATTTCATTAGAAAAGGTAGAGCTTGCTACCTCAAAATCTCTAGTATGCTAGCTCTACTTTGTTTGGTCATCCTATCAAGCATTTCAGAAGCTTCTGGAAAGGTAAGATCTATAAATGCTCCTCCTGCAACATTATCGACAACCAGTTTCGTAATAGAATTCAAGGCTCAATACAGAGTCTCTATCAAATACACTTTAATCATTTTGTGACTGGGATACTGTATCAACTCCTTGTTGAACCTCTCCCAAGTCTCGTGAAGAGCTTCAATCGGGAGTTGCATGAAATTATTGATATCATCCGTCGACTGTAACATCTTGAACGGTGGAAAGAACCTTTATAGGAAAGCTTCTATCAACTATCTCCAGTTTGTTATAGGATTAGGAGTTAACCTATTAAGCCATAGTATTTCCTCCCCAGATAGAAGAAACAGAAATAGGAACAGTTGGATGGCATTCTGCCCTACTCCAGGGTTATTAAATGACTTGTGAATAGTGATAAAATTCACTAAATGCATATTTGGATCATCACTCGGAAGTTCACCAAATAGCCCGTTCAGATGAAGTAGTTGAATCATGGTACTCGTGATGTTGAACTTAGATCTGGGTGCCACAGGTGGAGGAATAATAGCTCTGGTTGCACCTGCTCCATACATCTCATCCTCATCCTTCTCAAGATCAAATTGCACAGGCTGCCAATCTTGTCCAACTCAGAAAGGATGATTTCTGTTTACATTACGGTTCACAGGTGTAGTCACATTCTCTGCATGCCTTTGGTTAGCGAGATCTAACAAATCATCGTCTTCTAATTCCTCATTATCTGGATTAGGATGATGCACTGGTTGACCATTATTTTGTTGGTTCAGCTGTGCCTTAGCCAAGGCAGCTAGTCTATTTGCTTCTTGTTGCTCAGCCATTCTACCAATTAGATGTGGTTCAGGATTGAAGGGTAATAGTGGTTCTCCTGAACTTCTAGTGCATGTCATAAACAACAATGACTCTGTAAAAATAAAAAATAACAAATAAACGTAAAATTTAAAAAAATTTAACTAGGAGTCAATTGTCACAAATATACTCAATTGGCGACCGTATTCTCTGACAACGATGCCAAAATATGATAAGCCCAAATTACACTTCTCTTATGAGAGAGTAAGTGGTTGTTCTCAAATATATAACCCAACTAGGTTGGGGTCGAATCCCACAGGGAATATGGTGTTAATTTAAGTTATTTGTAAGTCAATCAACTAATAGTTAATAGCTTCCTATAAATGGGGGTTTCAGAGATTAAACAAAAGATATTATTCACTTTGTTTAAATAACTTGCAACTAATATTTCAATGTTTCAAATTAATGTTATGGAAAAACTAGAGTTGTGTTCTCTATGAGTATTGGCATTTGATATACACTAGTTATGGATCAAGATTCTTATGACATGTAGGAACAATAGACTATCAATATCAAAGCACTATCTAAATGTCTCTCGACCTATTTAGATATTCAATTACCTAATTCTTTAGAACTTAGGAAATTCACATACTTAACCAGATTTTATCCCGAGTTAATTAACCTTGTCATAACGTTAATCATTAGATAGAAGTTTAATGCTTCCAATTCCCCGTTAATGATTCATTCCTATTAGATTGATTTCTTACTTCAAGAAAATCAACAATCGGGTCTAATCTATTATTTGTAACCAATAGACAACATGCACAATAGAAAAATGATCAAGAAGTTCCTAATTCCCATAGAATCTTGATCAACTAATGAATTTACAAGCCCAAACTCATAGATCCCACAACCCGGGTTAAAAAGATTAGCTACTCTTAATATAGAAAGAAACAACATAAATTGAATTCATAATTCGATAGTTGTTAACTTACAAACGATGAAGATATATGATCGTTGTTCCTTCTAAGTCATAAGAGAATTCTTACAACCACAATAATAATCCCAAAAACCTAATTTGAAAAGTTAATAGAAAACTATCAAAAAGTTGTTGTTTTACGTAAGTTTCAAGATGCCTGTGAAAACCTAACACCTTGCCTTAAATACTCAAGCTAATTTTGGAGTCAAATTTCAAATCCCAGATTTTTCGCCCATACCTGACGATATTCCCTGATGAATTATCAGAGAGTTGACAACTTATCAAAGCAAGTCATCAACTCCTCTTTCAAATTCATGTTTGCTGCTTATAGGTGATGAACTGATCTGACGGCCTATCATGAAGTTGATGAATTATTAGGTTAAGTCATCAACTCTTCACTTCAGCTCTTACACACTGTCTTCAACTGAAAACTTCTCTGATGGCTTATCACAATGTTGATGACTTATCAAAACGTTGATGACTTATCAGACAAGTCATCAACTATAATCTTCATATCTGCTTTCTCAAAATTCATCCTTCTTGACGTCGTTGTCGTAGGTTTTCATGCATCTTGACTTACCTGCAATATCACAGAGAATATAATAAATAACGACAAAAGTTACTTGAATTTATAATTATTCTGAGTTAAAAGCCTTAAATATGGTAGCATAAAGCTCTCATATCATATTTAGGAGGTGTTTTTCATTCTTTCATACTCTAGATCGTGCCATTGTAATGTCCATATTGAATTTATCCAATTCCTTCTTTACTCTAATTTTATTAGCTATGCCTCAGTGTCGAGGCGATACGAGTTCAAGAGTTTAGATTTTCTAATGACAAGGTCTTTTCTGATTAACCTATCCATTGAGTTATGTAATAGCACAAGGACTTGAGAGGAGTCCATTAGTGAGTCAAAGTGTATTTATTCGAGTTTATATCTCTATCTTAATAAAATCATGCTTTTCAGCCTGAGGTATAAAGTGTATTCAATTCTTTTCAGAATCCTTATTGCAAATTACATGCTTAAGGGTAGAGATATATAGCAAAATATTGGAAGAGTAATTCTACCCGAGTAGTAGTATATATTTAGGTGTCATGATCGATTGGTAGTAAGATAGTCCATAAGCTTGTGATATGATGTCAAGAGTTTAGAAATCAGAGTGAGGGTGACTTTGGCATAAAGAAGCTAGTTTTATTTGTATAACCTTTGATTGAGGGATGGATTTCCATTTTATTGTGATGGACAAATATTGTAACAAGATTTGTTGATAGTATGGTAGTCTGTGAAAGAAGTGATTGGCTATGATTGTGATTTATTCAAAATAGGGAAGGATATCAGAATGGATAGTTATGGTGGTTGTAGAAAATTATTTATAGGCTTTGAATGGAAAAGGGTTGATTAGTCAATAAATTATGGGTAGAGATTCTTTGATGTAAATGGAATTTGAAGGTACTCTAAATGTATTCATGGTTAAGTAAATTTGATGTGAGAAAGTGGAATATGTTGATAAGATCTTAATAAGATATAGCATAAGATTAAGATCAACTATCCCTATTATGTGACTTTACCCCTTGATATTGTTTTCTCTAGTCGTTATAAACTAGTACTACATATGAGAAGGTATATAGTAGATTTTAAGGTGTAGTAGTAATGTCGTGGAGAGGATGAACTTATGGGCCATAGTTATGTGAAATAAGAGACTTAGGTTGATATTTCTATTCGATTAATTAGGATAGTATATGGTATGTTTCATATGATTGGTGTTGTTAGACAATATGCTTGAACTTTAGAAGGGGGAGTGTAGTGGTAAGATTAGTAGCTCAAGATTGATAATGCATGTTTTGTGGAAAATATAGGTGGATGATGCCTGCTCTTGGTCTAGTTTTAAAAACTTTGTTAAGATGTAAGGGTATGCGATTAAAGGTTTTATGTAAGAATATTAAGTAGTGGATTGTTATGTAATAAGGAGTGTGAAAATGTATATTCATGAGTGTGTGAGTTGTAGGGCGATGGCTATAGAGACTAGTGAAAGATAAGAGTAGTGCTTTTGGAAAGCAAGGCCTTCAGAGTATAGTTTATCAGGGGGAGTCTAGATTTTATGTGTATGATGATACCTCATTGTGTTGAGTGTTGTTCTTGTAGATTTAATAAGAGGATATTTTCTCAAGCCTAGCATTATGACTTTGATCTACGGGGGAGATGATGAGTTAAGGTAGTTCTCAAATTTTCTCATGGTGGAAAATTTTGGGGAAGATTCATGATAAATCTATTCCTATTGAAGTAAGCTCCTCCTTCAATTTAAGAGGTCATCCTACCAATGTCTTATATATTTAAGTCCTGCCTATATCTAAGGTCTGAGTTCTCTGTGTAGGTTGATCTTGGGCATAATTATATGTCCAATCACTCATATTTGGACTTGTTCTGAGACCAAAATAATGAAGGAAAAAACTCTAGAAATCTCGTTCAGGAAGTCACTGAGTTGAGGTGGAAGGATAATCACCAATGCTCATGTTTTAAAGCCCACCGCGTCGCGATGGAGGCAAAATAGGCAATAGTTACTATCTAATACCTTTCCATGATTCCACCACGTTGTGGTGAGGGTACAATCCATAATTATTAGTAAGTAGAGTCTCACCGAGATTACACCGCGTCGAGGTGAGAATGGCGATGGGGAGGCTATCCCGACACGGTAAGAGGCAAAAGTGGGTTGATTCGACCCAACTATAAAAGGAAAAATTCACTACAATAGGGGAAACTTTTGGAAAGCAGAGCACCGGTAGAAAAACAACAAAATCTCTCTTTGAGGGTTCTAAGAATTACTTTTGAACTTCTTTTCTTCAAAACTAATTCTTGGTATGATTAATTATTTATCTTTGATGTTGAATTCAAACATGAGTGGGTAAATACCCATTTTCTGTGGTTGAGGCCAAGAACATGATTACTCTTTGATATTTTTTATCATAGTTTCTTTTTGGATTATCATCAAGGTTGTTCTTAATTTCTTGAGTCTACTATTTTGATGAGTGGCCACAATTATAATAAATCTATATTTCTATCTGAATCCGGGAGGAGAATCATAGGATAGAACAAAGAAATTAAGGAGCAAGGTTCTTATCCTTTTATGAAATAAGGGGTTTGAATTAGCATCTAGGATAGGGATATACCTAGAAGCCTTGTTTGGTTCAATTTCAAGAACATAACTTTATGCATCTAGATGAATTATTGCTTCTTTTCTAGCCAATGTAGTTCAAATAGTCATAGAAGTAGAAGATTTGAGGTCGGGAGATAAGATCGTACTATAAACCTTGTGAATCAACAACCCATAACCAATTAGACTGCGATAAAAATAGAGATTTGTAAGATTGTTAGAAGTTCCTCAACCTTGGAATTCACATCATTACTGTTCACAACCGTTGCATGCTTTACTATTATCACAAACTGATGTTTCTTATTTATTTACATTTTTATTCCAAACTATAAAATCATCTTTATACTTGACAACACTTAATACCTCTTTGTCTAAAACTAATGTTGGCTAAATTGCTATTTTCTTAGTCCTCGTGGGAATGATATCCGACTGTTTGAGTCACTATATTAGTTGTATGATCACGTACACTTGCATGTCCTTTTGAATTCAACAAGTTTTTGGCTCAGTTACCAGGGACTAGTAAAATTAGTAATTTGCTATATTTTTTGGTTTTTGAAAGTAATTTTAAGTGTTAAAGTCTTGAACTTAGCGGTTGACTTTTTGCAGGTTTAGCTGAATACAGGACTGGTGAGAGATAGAGAGTTGGTTGAGCCTTTTTCAAAACCAGAACTGGTATTTCAGTAGAGGCAAAGAGCTCAGTATCCTATTCAACAGGTTCAAATAGTTGAACAACGAAATCTAACTATTATTGATCCAAATGATCCAGTTGATCCAAATGTCAGGCGTATTCTAGCTTCAGTTATTCCAGATGCTCCTGCTCAACCAGTTGCTAGACTTGTTCGTGAGGTGGCAATCCCACTCATGAATCATACGACTAACAATATTTGTAAGCCCAAGCAAAGTGGTCGATTTGAATTAAAGCAGAATATGGTGCAGTTGCTGAATTCGGCTGGATAATTTGCCAAATTTTCACATGAAGACGCACAACAGCACATACAGACCTTCTTGAAAATAAGAAATACCTATATTCCTGCAGGGGTAAATACTGATTATGTCAGACTGAATCACTTCCCCTTTTCTTTAATTGGGGAAGTGAAGAGGTGGTTACATGCTGAACCACTACTCTCTATTACTTTTTGGGAAGATCTAGCTTAGAAGTACCTTATTCAATTCTTTTCATCAGGGAAGACTGGATGTTTAAGCAAGATTTTGAGTTTCAGACAAAAAGAAGGAGAGAATCTTTATCAATCTTGGGAGGGATTTAAAAGTATCTTAGAGACAAATACCAAGATTCTCTTGGATTCAGCAGTAGGTGGGTAAGCTCTTGAGAAGACTTATGATGAATTATACACATTGTTGAATCGGATTTCACAAAGGAACCTTAATGGCATGTTGACTCGAGGAGTTATCCTAAGAAGGTTGTAGGGGTATTAGAGGTAGACCAATTCACTGCCTTATTATCTCAGACCACAGCAATGCAAAATAAGATGCTTACCCAGCTTAATTACATAAAGTTGGAGGTTCCCCAAGCAGAAGGTACAACTAATGTAGTCCAACAGGTGAATTCTTGGTGTGAGGCGTGTGGAAGTAGTGAGCATGCAACAGATGCTTATGGCGATTAATCCAGATTCTGTTAATTATGTGGGGAATACAAATCATCAGGGACAACAAAAATTTGGTAACACCTACAATCCTAACTGGAGGAATTATCCTAATTTCTCATGTGGTGGAAATCAGGCATACAATAATAATTAGTATAAGGGGCCAATGCAACATAATCAACAGCAGGTTCAGAATAATCAAGCTACTACTCAAATAAGTAATATAGAAGAGATGTTGAAACAACTATTAGCTAATCAAGCACAATTAACATCAGATTTAAAGAGTCAATAGTTGATTACTAGGAATTTAGAGTTACAACTCGGTCAGATTGTAGGAGCACAAAACACAAGACTCAAGGAGGATTACCAAGTGATACTGAGGTGAATCTAAAGTAGGTAAATACAGTTACAACAAGGAGTGGGTTGCAGTTAAAAAAGGCGGTACTTGAGCAGGTTAGTACCACAAACACTGTTGATGATCCTAAAGACAATAAAGAGAAAAGGGGTCAAAGAAAAAATTACAAATGATGGAACTCATGTGGAGAAGAAGACTCTACCTTTACCATTCCATCAAAGGCAAAGGAAGCACCAAGAGAAGGCCAGTTACAAAAAGTCTTTGGATCGTCTAAAGTAGTTTCATGTAAGTCTTCCTCTTGTTGATATTCTACAGAGTGTTCTAAAATATGTAATGTATCTTAAGGACATAGTGTCAAACAAGAAACGGTTGACAGAGTATGATATAGTTGCACTTACTGAGGAGTGCACATCAATTATAAAAAACAAATTACCCACTAAGCTGAAGGATCCAAGTAGTTTTACTTTGCAGATTACTATTGGGCAGGCCATCAGTGCCCGCGGATTATGTGACTTGGGAGTGAGCATAAATCTTATGCCTACATCCTGGTACCAAAAGATGGATCTTGGGAGTCCCAAACCTATAACTATTATTTTACAGTTGGCAGATAGGTCCCTTGCTAGTCCGGATGGAATTATTGAAGATGTATTAGTGCAAGTGGGATCACTGATCTTTCTTGTATACTTTGTAATTCTTGATTTTAAAGTTGATCTAGTTATTCCATTTATTTTGGGATGTCCATTCCTAGCAACAGGGCAGTTACTAATTGATGTAATAGCAGGGAAGATGACAATGAGAGAACATGACAAAGTGGAGGTTTTTGATGTATATAAGGCGCTGAAATTGCTGTCTATATATGAAGAATTATACTCTATATCAGTTATTGACTTTGGATCTAAGCTACATCTATTATTGTCTGATGATCCACTCGAGTGAGCCTTAATTGGATTTGATATTTATGGAGATTTGGAGGTACGTGAATTGGTTTAAGTCATGGAGTTAGCGATTGTTGAAATGAAAAAGTTGCCGTTTGAGCAATTAAACTGGCCAATTGGCCCATCTCCCAGAGCTTCAATTGATAAAGCCCCAAAATTGGAGCTTAAAGTTCTTCCTCCTCACTTGAAATATGTTTACCTTTGTGACAATGATACTTTGCCTGTTATTTTGTCTGTCGATTTATCTGAGGTACAAGTAAGGGAACCAATACAAAAACATCAACAAACCCAGTATATTCCCACATAGTATGGTCTGGGGGGGGGGGGGGGTAAGATGGACGCAGTCCATACCACTACCTCCGGAGAAGTAGAAAGGTTATTTCTGATAGACTCTTGTCTCAAGACACAGAATAATACATAAATCCTTAATAAAGCATGGAACAAGATGACAGTACATACCAACCCACCCACAAGGAATAATAATCAAAGAGTAGTAAACAAACTCGTAATAAAGCATGCAACAAGGTGTCATAAAAAGAATAATACCCTACCAAGTAATGCCCTACCCCAGCGACCCAAAATAGCACTAGCCTTGTATCCTAATCTGCGTCCTTCAGATCTTCCTATCTAGAGTCATGTCCTCTGTGAGCTGTAACTGTTCCATGTCCCACTTGATAACCTCTCTCCAGTATTTCTTTGGCCTACCCCTACTCCACCTGAAACCATCCAAAGCAAGATTCTCGGACCTACGAACTGGGGCATTCGTGCCCCTCCTTTTCACATATCTGAACTATCTCAAACGGGTTTCTCGCATCTTTATCTCCATCAAATCCACTCCAACCTTTTCCCGAATAGTCTCATTTCGAACTCTGTCACCCCTAGTAAGCCCACACATCCAATGCAACATCTGCCGGACGGAATGCCACCCTATAGAATTTGCCTTTAAGCTTAGGCAGTACCTTCCTATCATACAACACCCTCGAGGTGAGATTCCACTTCATCCATCCTGCCCCAATCCGGTGGGAGACATCTTCATCAATCTCACCATTCCCCTGAATTATACTGCCTGGAAATCCAACTTTACTACCACCTCGTTTTCCTGCCTCAAGTCATTAAACATGCATTCCAAATATTCTGTCTTGCTCCTACTCAACCTGAACCCTTTTGACTCAAGGGTCTGTCTCCACACCTTTAATTTATCATTCACACCCCCCGCATCTGGTCAATCAAAACTACATCATCTACAAAAAGCATATACCAAGGCATCTCTCCTTGAATACACTATGTCAACACATCCATCACTAAAGAAAATAAGAACAGACTAAGAGTAGATCCCTGGTGCAACCCTATCACAATAGGGAAATGCTTTGAGTCTCCTTCCGTCGCCCTCACCTGAGTCATGGCTCCATCATACATGTCCTTGATTACTCTGATATATGCCACGGGGATCTTTCTTACCTCCAAGCATCTCCAAAGAACCTCCCTAGGGACTATTTCGTACGTCTTATCTAAGTCAATAAACACCATGTGCAGATTTTTTTTCCTTTCCCCATACTTCTCCACCAGTCTCCGCACTAGGTGAATCACCTCCGTTGTCGAGCTCTCGGGCATAAATCCAAATTAGTTCTCTGAGATAGACACTATCCTTCTCAATATTAACTCCACCACTCTCTCCCAAATCTTCATAGTGGGGCTCAATAACTTAATACCTCTATAGTTATTGCAGCTCTGAATGTCACTCTTATTCTTATAAAGAGGGATCATTGTACTCCATCTCCAAGCCTCGAGCATTTTTTCTGAGTTGAAAATGTTGTTAAATAATTCAGTCAACCACCTTAAGCTTGCTCGTAAGAAAACTTCCAAAAGTCCACAGGAATCTCATCAGGCCCCATCACCCTACCCCTACGTATCCTATAAACAGTGGGTGGCAGATGGGTGACATTACAGGGATAAATCTTGCCTTTTGCATGCACAATATATACATGGAAGAAGGTTTCAAACCAAGGGTGCAACAATAATGTAGATTGAATTTGGTGATAAAGGATGTGGTGCAAAAAAGGTCATCAAGTTGGTAGATAATGGGATTATTTATCCAATTTCAGACAGCAAGTGGGTAAGCCCAATACACTTCATCCCAAAGAAAGGTAGGATGACTATGGTTACTAATGAAGCTAAGGAGTTTATTCCCATTTGCATGGTGTCTGGATAGAGAATTTGTATTAACTATCAAATTTTGAATGAACCCACAAGAAAAGATCATTATCCCATCCCATTCATTGATCAAATATGCTGGATAGGTTAGTAGGGAAGGAGTACTACTATTTTATTGACAGTTACTCAAGATATAATCAGATCACTATTGCACTAGAGGACCAATAAAAAACTACCTTTAGTTGACCATATGGCACATATGCATTCAGACACATGCCTTTTGGCCTCTACAATGCACCTGCAACATTTCAGAGATGCATGATGGAAATTTTCTATGACATGGTTGAAGAATTTGCTAAGGTATTCATGGATAACTTCTTTGTTTATGGTAATTCTTTTGATGTATGCTTCTAGAATCTAGATCGAGTCCTAGCATGTTGTGAAGAGACAAATCTTATGCTGAATGGGAAAAATAACACTTTCTGGTCAAGGAAAGAATAGTCCTAGGCCATACAGTGTCATGTAGAGGACTGGAAGTAGATAGAGACAAAATTGAAGTGATTGAAAAGGTGCCATACCCGATAACAGCGAAGGAAGTGCCAAGTATCTTAGGGCATGCAGGCTTCTACAGGTGGTTTTTTCAAGATTTTTCAAAGATTTCAACCAGTATGTGTAAATTGTTAGAAAAAGAAGCTAAATTTAATTTTGGGGCTGATTGTCAAGAAGCATTCGTGAAGCTAAAAAAACACTGACTGAAACACCCATCTTGATTTCTCCAGATTGGGTGATGCCATTTGAATTAATGTGTGACGCAAGTGACGTGGCTGTTGGAGCAATTTTGTGGCAGAAAAAATACAAGGCATTTCACTCTATTTATTATGCTAGTAAAGTCTTGAATGATTCCCAAATAAATTACACATTTATGAAAAAAGAGATGTTAGCACTGGTTTATGCATTCGACAAATTTAGATCATATTTGGTGGGCACCAAGGTAATTGTTCGCACTGACCATATCATCCTCAAGTATTTATTCAACAAAAAGGATGCAAAGCCTCGATTGATTAGGTTAATTTTATTACTGCAAGAATTTGACCTAGAGGTTTGTGATAAAAAAGGAGCACGAAATAAAGTTGTAGGACATTTTTCCAGACTAGAGAATCATGTCCATAATACGGATGATATCAAATGCATTCAGGAAGAGTTTATGGATAAAAAATTATTGGCTTTGTGTGAGCTTTCGTGGTATGCAGATATTGTGAACTTGTTAGTGTGTGGGGTTTATCCTCTCGTCGCTACCACCTAATAAAAAAAGAAATTGCTACATGATTCATGTGATTACATATGGGATGAGCCATATCTATTCAATTAGAGTCCTAATGGAATTGTACACAGAATGTGTTCCAAAAGTTGAATTTATACAAGTGCTACAGAAGTGCCATTCATCTCTTTATGGTAGCCATCATGAGGGTAAAAGAACAGCCAGAAAAGTGTTGCAATCCAGTTTCTTTTGGCCAAAATTGTCCAGAGATGAAGTGGTTTTCATGAAGAGTTGTGATCAGTGCCAGAGGTTAGGTAAAATTTCAAGGCATCATGAGATGCCCCAGAACAACATTTTTGAAGTTGAGGTATTCATTGTTTGGGGGATAGTTTATGGGACTATTGCCACCATCCAATAGCAATATATATATCCTTGTGGAAGTTGATTACATATCTAAATAGGTGGAAGCTGAAACTTTCCCCACTAATGATGCCAGAGTGGTATTTAAATTCGTGAAGAGGCACATATTCTTCCTATTTGGAACTCCTAGAGCTATAATCAGTGATGGAGGTATGCACTTCATTAACACTTGGTTCAAAAACCTTCTAACTAAATATATTGTTAGGCACAAGGTTGGTACTGCGTACCATCCACAAACAAGTGGTAAAGTAGAGTAATCCAACCAGGAGATAAAGGAGATACTACAAAAGACTGTCAATGGTCAGCGGAAAGATTGGGATGAAAAGCTATATGATGCACTATGGGCTTTTAGGACAGCCTATAAGACCCCCATAGGTACCTCTCCATATTGTTTAGTTTATGGGAAAACCTGCCATTTTCCTGTAGAGCTGGAACATCAAGCTTATTAGGCAGTGAAAAAGCTGATTCTAGAATTGAAGGCCGCGTAAGAGAAAAGATTGTTGCAGCTTGTTGAACTTGATTAGTTTCATCTCCACTCTTATGAGAATACCAAAATTTACAAAGATAAGACTAATAAATGGCATGACAATAATATCCTTGACAGAGTTTTTGAAACGTGACAGCTTATCTTGCTGTTCAATGCAAGGTTGAAATTATTTTTGGAAAAGTTCTGTTCAAAGTAGTTTGGGACTTTTGAGGTAGTTTTAATGACGACTCATGTACAGTGGGGATGTGGAATAAATAAAATATTGAGAAGTTTTTGGTGAATGGACAACATGTTAAGCATTATTGGGATGATCATGGAGATAAGCACAATGTGTCTATCACCTTTGTGGATGAGTAAAACTGATATGAGTCATGCCATGATGTTAACTAAGGTGCTACATAGGAGTAAAACCACGAATATAATCTAATAGCATATTTCCTTTCTGTTTTTAGATTTTTTGAAAAGAAAAAGAAAGTGAAAATACAAAAAGATGAGTCGCGCCACGACCAAAACTAAGGCGCTGAGTGAGAGGCAACTCATTTTTTCTTACGATGTTTTATTGTTTTTGTTTAGTATGACAGGGTTGAGAGACTTTGATGTAAACATATTGAGATTTAAATGAGGAACTATGGATAGAAGACAACTGACAGGCAAGGGAAAAACTGGTACTTCTGAGCCAGCCAGGAAATGAAGCAGGCAACCCAAAAGACAAATTGATAGGGTGCCACATGCTCCACCAGTCCCTCGTGGTTAGACATGGAGATTTAGGTTTAAGGAATTCAAACAAGCAGGCAAAAAGTGGTACACCAAACACCTTGACACAAAATACATACCTAAGGTATTTTTTGATAGGGCGAGCTTATAATGGGAATACCCAAGTATGGTACGTCGGCTAGAGTAACTAAACATGACCTTCGCATTTCACCAATTGATGGAGTGCAATTTGTACCTTGTACATGAATTTTATGACAATTGGGATCCACGAGACCCATATCATGAGGTGAAAGTTTACGGCAATGTGGTGTGATTTATAGCTGAAGACATCACTGACATACTGGGAATATTTGAGGCAGATGCAAACTAGTTAAGGCAAATGATCATCACTCTGAACTATGATTATATTATACATTTGCTATATGGTACTCGTTCAGCTGCCAAGTGTACTAGACAGAGAGGCACGAATCTTCATTCCACATTTACATATGCACAAATGAACAAAAAGGCACATATATGGGGACGAATTATATACCATTTCCTTATTCAAGGAAAACATATGACAGAGGTTACACGTGATCGAGTATGATTGATTTATGCAATAATGTGTGATGATATTGAGATTAATGTAGGCCAAGTGACATTTTTTGTGATGAAGAAGGCGCATTACATTGAGGGGAGTAGATATAGGTTTGAAGTTTTGTTGACTCAATTTTTTAGGAGGCACCGAGTAGAAAAGAAGAAGTTAGACTATAAGCCAGTAGTAGATGTTTGCCCTATTAATGTCACCCCAGCTAGGAGCACAGCTGGGGCTCAGGGCTCAATTCTTACTATAGTCAAGCGACAATCTCGTACTGATGAAATTACTGCTAGAATGTATGGGTTACATATATTGAAACTGTGGGTTGGGGGAGGAGCATCCATGAACTCATACTGTGGAGCTGGATTACCCCTTGGGCCATCATGTCAGGACATTGCTAAGGATAGGACCAAATTTTATGGAGCCGATTGATGATGATGTTTCAATCGATGAGGAGCGATAATAATGTGACTCAGATATTGAGTCAGATGTTGATGAGTAGCCTGATGATGGCGATGATAATGATGAGGAGGAGTCAAATGATGATGGTGATGATATTGATACCGCACATGATGATATATCTGATGCCTAGGCAGGAAGAATTCAGCCATCTCACCATTTGAGCTTATTTATAAGCATTGGGACGTGCTTTATTTAAGTGTGGGGTGGTTGTGTTCTTCACCTTCTTCTCTTCTTCTCTTTGTCTTGATATTTTGGTTTGTGTTTGCTAGACAATTTTTATTTTTATTTTGATAGTATTTCTAACTATTCGAAACACTATGTCTATAATATTTAGTAAGTTTAAAGTATAGATTGCGGCAATTTTCCCTCAAGGCATTTTTTCGCATATTGTTTTTAGTTCAAAGTATTTGCTTTTGACCTTAAAGAATTTTTTTTCCAGGTGGCCCTCAAGGTATCGCAAAATAAATAGTCATAGTTAGTTGTCCTCTCCTATGAAGGATGGATGACGACCGTCTTAAGGGGAGTTAGTCTTTAGAAGCTGAGAATTCTTGAGAACCCAATCACAACTTTTGGCAAAGTGTGTTGTGTTGGGCCATTTTTCCAATGACTTGGAATGCATTAAATTTAAAACAAATGTCTTAAACTAAAAAGGTAATGATTTTGGATGCTTAATCTCAATAGGTGTCATATGAGTTGTTGGCTTAATTTTGAATTTAACAAATAACAAGACCGAGAATCGTAAGGATACAATTTGATTCCTTGCATGCACAGTGAGTGTGATTATTTGATTATATTCTACATGTATAGGAATGTCTAAAACTTGCCAGGTGTGTTTACAAAGCGAAATAAAGGGTGTTGGGTGTAAGAAGTGATTTAGGCATTTCTTTGCTAGCCGAATTGTTAAGAATTTATTTACCTACCCTTATGCATGTCTCTAGTTAGCCTCTTTTGAGCCAATAGCCTGATTTTTTGGTATACTTGTACTTAGCCTAATCCCTTGTTTAATGGACCTTAATTTGATCCAAAGCTCCTAAGCACTTTAGTATCGAAAAGTAATTGAGTAAGGAGTGTGAAATTAAAGTAGGAAAAGGTGGAAGTGAAGCCCCAAAATTGTAAGTTATTGGTGAAAAATTGTTGTGGTTGAGAGTTAAGGAAATTGTTTCAAAGGAAGTTTATTTTTTTTTATTTGCCTAGTTGGGTTACAATGAACCTATTTTAGCCCTGGTCCATTTCAGACACTATGCACCTCAACTAAGGCGACTCGCCTTAGTGGAGGGTAGTTATTATAGGGGTGTGTAACAATAAATGGGTGTGAAGAAAAGCTGGAAATTGAATCATGGTGTAATAGAAAATACTCCTACCATAATTTATGTTAATGTGCTTAAATGAAATTGGGGTGAAACAAATGATGTGTGAAGGTAATAAAGTGGAAATTGGTTAATAAATTGTGATTTTGATTGTAGTTTGAAAATTATTAAAGAACTTAGGGAGATTAGTCACTATTTCCTAAATAGTTTCTACCAATCCCTTAGCCTACATTGCAACCAATAAAGACCTAGTTGATCCTATATTTCAACATTTTACTATTAGTGGAGTAGTACACTGAGGAAAAGCTTATGGTTCATTAGCTATCATATATTAATTCTTTGTCGAGAGTGAGTGATTAATTTTGATATTCCCCTCATCAGAAATATAAAAAAAATTATGAGTGGTATGGGGAAACTTTCTTGTTGTGAGGGTGCATGCGGATGAAAGTACGGAATACATATTGTGTTTTTATATTGAGTGATTTGATTAGGTTTGCCAATGAATTGATGTCACTATTGAGATAATGAGGTTTGAAACAAAGTGCCCATGTGCATAAAAGTAATTTGACATGTTTTGAGATTAAAAAGACATTGACAAAATTGTAAGTGCCCAATGCAAAGATGACTCTTAGGTTGTGATGTGGAACTTGAGTGATTGTGTTTGTGAATTAGATTGTTCGAAGACGAATAAGGTTCTAAGTGTGAGGTGGTGATCGTGGGTGTATTTATACGTCCAATCACCAATATTCACCCATATTTGGACTTGTTCTAAGATCGAAAAGGTGCTATTTCGATTATAATTGAGCTATAAGTGTGTTCCTTATCTAATGGATATGATTAGTGTGTGCAGGATTAAATTTTGATGGAATTAAACGTGATTGGATGCATTAAGGAGGTATGACGATGAAAGGAGAAATGAAGGCATTAGAACATGGTTTGGGAAGATAATAAGGAATGAAAAAGCTCTAGAAGTCTCTTACAGGAAGTCACCATGTCGCGGTGAAGGGATAATCACCAGTGCTTGTATTTTGAAGCTCACCGTATCGCGGTGGAATAAAATAGGCAATTGTCACTATCCAGTACCTCACCGTGATTCCATCGCATCGCAGTGAGGGTCCAATCCATAATTATAACTACGAAGAGTCTCACAGCGATTACACGGGTGATGGGGAGGCTGCCGCGTCGCGGTGAGAGGGAAAAGCAGGTTGATTCAACCCAGAAATAAAAGTAAAAATTCACTACAATTGGGGACACTTTTGGAAAGCATAGCGGTGCGGAAAAACAAAAAATCTCTCTTTTAGGGTTCTAAGAATTGCTTTTGAACTTTTTTACCTCAAGATAAATTCTTGGTATGATTTATTACTTATATTTGATGTTGAATTCAAACATGAGTGGCTAAATACCCTTGTTCTAGGGTTGAGGCCAAGAACATGATTACTCTTTGATATTTTTTATCATAGTTTCTTTTTGGATTATCATCAAGGTTGTTCTTAATTTCTTGAGTCTACTATTTTGATGAGTGGCACAATTATAATAAATCTATATTTCTATCTGAATCCGGGAGGAGAATCATAGGATAGAACAAAGAAATTAAGGAGCAAGGTTCTTATCCTTTTATGAAATAAGGGGTTTGAATTAGCATCTAGGATAGGGATATACCTAGAAGCTTTGTTTGGTTCAATTTCAAGAAGATAACTTTATGCATCTAGATGAATTATTGCTTCTCTTCTAGCCAATGTAGTTCAAATAGTCATAGAAGTAGAAGATTTGAGGTCGGGAGATCAAGATCGTACTATAAACCTTGTGAATCAACAACCCGATAACCAATTAGACTGCAATAAGAATAGAGATTTGTAAGACTGTTAGAAGTGCCTCAACCTTGGAATTCGCATCATTGTTGTTCACAACCGTTTCTTGCTTTTTTATCATCACAAATTGATATTTCTTATTTATTTACATTTTTATTCCAAATTTTAAAATCATCTTGATACTTGACAACACTTAATACTCCTTGTCTAAAACTAAAGTTGGTTAAATTACTATTTGCTTAGTCCTCGTAGGAACGATATTCGACTGTCTAAGTCACTATATTAGTTGTATGATTACGTGAACTTGCATGTGCATTTGAATGCAACATAGGTCATGTCATGTTACGACCTCCAAACTAGAAGCAATAATGTTCCTTAGTGATCCAATATTCCAAGTATTCAAGCTCTATGTTATATTTACCATGATCCATAAAATCCATGTCTCACATATACTTAGTTCTAAGAAACTATGCTCTTTATATGTTACCATTTTATCTTACATCGGGACTAGATAGAGTGATAAGGTTCTTGCAAACTCATGACGATCTCAGCTCCGAAATAAGAAGTGATAGCTTTAAGTACCAATCCCTATCTCAATCATTGACTTCATGAATTCTCACTTTATGTTATACGACTCATGATGTAAGAGCTCATGTTTCTCACTGTGGGTTGTCCCAATAACTTATGTTATGCTGTGCTTATGCTAGAACGACTCTCTACTTATGATTCAGACACTTGATATATGATGTAATTTGTGATTGTATCATATCTTCACCTCCTGTTCCACCTTGAGTAGAGCAATAAATATAAGTTATAATCAAATAGTGTTACTCCTATTCATGATGCTTACGGTTAGGTCCCTCAATGACCCTTCTTATGTTAGTATGCTGGCAGTTATGGAAGCATAGTAATGTTTTAGGTAGAGGAGTAGATATTCTTAAATGTAAAAATTTTGATGTGATTTCTCGAGCTAAGGTTATAGGTGAAGGGGAAGAAGGAAATGAACATTTGTGTAGTAAATAGTTAGAAAAGAGATATGTGGAAAAAATCTTTGTAAGAGTGATTGAATTTGCTAGTCTTAGTGGAAAGATCCATGAAGTGGGTTGTAACGCCCCGAATCTGGTACCCTGAATGCTACACGGTGCTTATGACCCCAAAGGACCATAAGCTAACCCATGACTAATATCTGTACCAGAACACTGCTAATATACTGTATAAATGCGAAAATAAAGGTTCAAAACTGAAACATAATATCTTATAAAATATAACATCTGGATGGGGTATGAAATACCCAAAACAACTGAAATAAACTATCTGAACATGATAGTCTGAAAAGCCTCTAATTGTCTAAACTGCCTGAATAAGGAGTTGATGGGATATGTCTCCAACTAACTCCAACTACTGAAATTAACTGAAAATTGAAATAATAATGTAATCATCATGTCCTCGAAGGATGAGGACTCACTGCTAACTCTGACTGCTGAACTGGGATACTACTTACGTTCTGGAGCTCGTGTTTCTAAACCTATGGTATAAGACACCATAGCATAAATGCGTCAATACTTTAAATGTACTAGTATGCAAGTGAGGTAGGCTGAATGCAAGGGGTTCATATACATGAACAATACTAATTAACTGACTAACATGAACGTGAGAATACATGCATACATACGTAACTGTATCTGACATCGTGATATGACTGAATACTGAGTTCTGACAACTGAGTTTACTAATAACATAGATTTACTGATATCTGAGTATGTAAGTACTGGGATACTGAATAACTGAGGGACTAATGCTATGTTACTAATATATGAATAACTATTTTTGACCGTTCTAATTATGAAGAACTAGTATAGTTGACTGTATCTGACAATCCTAAAGCTAAATACTAATAACATAAGTTCTGATAACAGATATAACTGATAACATAAGTGACTGTATCTAACATTCCTGAATCTGATGAAACTATCAAATTTTTGTACTATATATGAATTGACTGTATCTGACTGTCTAAGTTCTGATGGAACTAGCTGAGTTTTGTACTGTATCTGAAAGCCCTGAAATCTGTAGAACTATCTGAGTTCTATTACTGAGACTGAGACTGAAACTGAGACTGTGGGAGGTAATCATCTAACCGACATGCCTTGAAACTGAACTGGTGGGGTCCATCCTGTAATCCTAGATGGAAGGGTATTAATACCGTGCCACGGGTAAAGACAAGTTGTGAGGTAATCCTCTCTGATAGAAAGCTCTTTCGTCAACCCTCCTATAGGAGTAACCCCAAACGAGATGTATTAGTAGCCCTATGCATAGGGGTACATCTCTACCTATGCTGGCTACGTTCTGGAATGCAAGGATTGCTACTAAGGGTCAAACCCCTACTGATAGGAATGTCCCCATCCTTGGGTTCACATGGTTCTGAATCCTACTCCCAACTGAATAGACACTAAACTGATTAAATGAACTAAATTGATACTAATGGTATTGTTTTGAGGAGATAAACTAATTTCACTAAGTTCCGTTGGATGACGGAATGCTATTGAGATCTGAGGACTGACTAAGAGTACTAAAGTCACTGAGATTTACTAGGAATACTGAGGTTACCATGATTACTGAGTACTGAGATTACTAAACTACTGAGATTACTAGGTTTTCCTGAGTCACATGACTAACTGAGTTCTATGGATCATGGCTTACCTGAGAGTATCGTAAAAACATAACATGGCTCTGGGCACACAACTAACTTGTCGGGTACAAGTACCCCCAGGACTCTATGGAAAGAAACTGACAAAGCATGACTTTCTTGAATACATGACCAACATCACAATCCATAATTCATTTATTGAGGTATTTCAACAAACATGTGATATGCATAAACTTGTACATAAATGGGGATTTCATAATATCATACTATTTGGTTACTTTTTCTTCACATAGACATTTAATCAAACACATGGTAAGCATAGTATATATAGACAACATTATACAAAAAGTAAACAACATGATTCAACTCTAAGTTCATTATCCAAGGGTTTAATCATAGGTTCATATAAATATACACCTATACTAATCAATTCCACATAAAATTTATCACCCCACAAGGATTAGAACTCAATTAGTCATTATCAATATGAACAAGAGCAAACCCAACATGAAATTCATAAAAATCCATACACTTTAACTTTGAGAAGAAATTCTTAGGCTTCATTGACTAAAGGAGTCCATGCATGAACTTTAACTTTGAGAAGAGATTCTTGGGCTTCATGGATGAAAGAAGTCCATGAATGAACACTATGCATACCTGGGTTGTGATTTCTTGAAGATCTGTGGAGGAAAACTTGAATTCTTGGCTTGGAATTAAGCACCTAAGGTTTCTTATTCTTGGGGATTGATCCTTGAGAGAAACCATAATTTATTGTTGTGGAATGAATGAGGAGTTATGTTCTTTGATTTGATGTAATTAGGGATTAAAAAGGGTGGAAAAGACCCAAAAAGCCCTTTAATATGTTGTTTCAGCGCTGATTCGGACAAAATTGATGATCTGGGTGACGGACCATCACTCTGGTGACTGACCGTCACTCCAACCATCAGTTTTGGGCCAAAAAAAAGCCTTACTGGCTCAGGATTGATGGCCAAAGAGACGTTCCGTCGCTGACTTGACGGTCTATCAGCTTGCCCGTCGCTCCTGGGTAGCTCAAATAGCTCCCAGTAAAACGGCCATAACATTTTACTTCGATACCAGATTTTAGCGAAATTGGTATCGTTAGAAATCTAATTCAATTATCTATCTATTGGTGGTTCATTATATCAAAAATTCATAGTATAACAAAAGATATTCTAGTTTGAATTTGATTATGACAATATCCTTCTCACGAATTCAATTGGTAAAGGATGTTTTGATTCGACTAATAGCTAGGATGTATTTGAGGAATTAATATACATCTAACTTGATCATAAAACTACCAAATAACTATAATTTATTTCTCATGAGCTTGAAGCATGGTTCTACTATCGGTTGGGATTCTCGGGGTATCACATAGGTGTAGTAGAGATAGGCTTGAATATTGTGAATTATAGATACACAAGTCATTGTGTTAAGTGGCTAATACTCTTAATAGGACATGATGTTCTTCGACTATAGTGATAGGATTGATTAGTATTCTTGGATGGATTTGAAGTATAAATCCCCGTAGCTTAAGTTAGCATCTTCTAACTTCGGGTTTGGTTTATGTATGAAAGCAATGTATAGTTAGATTTTGGATCTTGTAGTAATGTGGATTATGGGGAAACTGTAAGTTAGAAATGATGAAGCTGGTGGTTTGTGGTAGAATGCATAGTGGAGGAGTATTGTTAAGCTAAAAGTCTATTCGCCATATCATGTAAGAGGAGAGTACCTCTATTTCTATGTCCTGCAAATCCTTATTTCATTTTTGGTACAGATGTAAATAAGGGCTATGATCACCAAATAAACTCATTCCCTATGTTGTAATGATTATGATCCCTAGAACTTATGTGCAGGATCATCTCTATGTCAATTCTTATTATCTCACTTTTTTGCTTACACATTTCACTAGAGGTTATTATGAAGCTCTTTTGATGCCTTTGCATACTCCAATGAGGAAAAATGTTCAATGCAAGGTTACGTTCTTTATCCTATACTTTTAGAGCATCAAGAAGTTCCTACCATTTATTCAGGGACGAATGATCCTAAGGGGGAGATAATGCAACACCCCATATTTTGGGATAAAGTTGAACCATCTTTCCAATGTATATAGATACAAATCAAATGGCTTATAGTTAGAAATAAGTGATATTAATATTTCCTTAGTATGGGAATATCCTTGGAGATGAGTATTGTAATACCCCGTATTTTTTCTAACCCAGTTTAGCTCTCAATACATGAGAATTCCTATATATTTTTAGAATACTCAGAATTTTCCAAATTAAGATCCTTCATTGTGTAGAGAATTTAACTAGCTTTCCAACGATAAAAATTTTTCCCAAATTCGATATTCGGGTGAGAATTTATGGAACTTTTAGTGAAACAGTATGTAAAATTGAGAAGCACCACATTGCGATGAGGGTCAAAATGGCATTCATCAGTTTCCACTGAGAAACCACAATTCCAACACATCGCGGTGAAGTCCCAGTTCCCAATTGGTTTTGTCCAGTGTGTCAATGCGATAATGGCGCATCGCGCCAAAGTGCCATTTCGCAATTGTCAGTTTCCAATGAGGCTCCACGATACCTTTGTGTCGCGCTAAAGTCCATTTTCCCACTCATCCTTGGACTACACTAGCCGACAAAATCCAGTGTGGCATCGCGGTGAAAGCCAAAATTGGGGTTTTCAGTGATGAAAATTTAATTATTTCCAGGGGCATTTGCATATTTTTCCATAACCTAGATCAGTTCAAGACACATTAATTAATCCCTAATAACCTAATTAGATCATCATTTACTCAATATCCCTTAAATCATGATCAATCTCTCTTCTAATTAGCGATACCCTAGCCTTCAAGAATCAAGAAAAATCTCAAGAATCTTCAAGAATTAAACCTCTGAGGTATGTTAGGTGTTCATCCATAGGCCCTTACCACCCATGGAGTCCAAGAACCCTATTTAAAAATACAAGTTTTTATATTTATGATTTCTATGCTTGAATTAAATTGTATGTATATTGATGATGTTGTTTGGGCTTCAATCCATGATTAATTATAAGTTTCATGAAATTAAGATAGAATGTATGATAAATTATGTGATTTTTATGTTAAATCCTTGAATTTACAAGTTGAATGTTGTTGCCATAATATTTAGATATGTTTATTATTATGTGAAATAATCATGCTCCCCAAGTGTTTGTCAGAATGCCTAAGTAAATTGAATAGTGGAATCATGACATGTTATCATATGTTCCCATTCATGTACAAGTTCGTGCCTCTCAAGTGTTTGACAAAATGTCTAAATAATACCTTGTTAACAAGAAATTATTGTTATGCTTTTAAAATCATGCCATGCTTTACTATCAATGCTATCGAGTCTGGGGGTATTTTATACCCGAAATTTAGTTATTTACCTAAAATTACAATAGCTACAGAATAGTCTAAGTAATGTCATGAACAGTAGTACTCATTTAGTTATAAAACTCAGTGAAACTCAGTCCAGTTTAGTTTATTCTAAAAATTAGTGTCATTCAGTTGGGAGTAGGATTCATCACCGAGCGAACCCAAGGATGAGGGCTCACCTATCAGTAGAAGGTGTGATCCTTAGTAGCAGTCCTTGTATTCCAAAACTACGTATCCAGTGTAGGCTGAGATATAAACTTACCAGTTGCGTGTAGATAAGGTGTTTACCTGACAGTTGATGGTAATACCGTTCTCATCAGGAACCTGCCAGTAAAGGATGACCCTTAGTCCTTCGAGACGACATTTCAGTGGATCCACATAGCCAATGTTCGTACCCGTCGCACGATACTAACACCTTTCCAACTAGGGTTACAGGTTAGACCCAAATTAGTTCAGAGAGGGGTATGTCGATTAGATGATTACCTTTCACAGTTTTAGTTTCAGTCTCAGCATATAACTCAGTTCAGTTCTACAGAATTGGGACTATCAGAAATAGTCGCCCTGTTATCAATAATTCAATTATCAATAATATTAGATATTAGTTACTCAGTTATCAGAACTCAGTACTCAGTTTTAGTATAAATATCAGACACATAAAATATATGTATATGCATAGTATTGTATAATTAGTGCTTATAGTAGCTTTAGTTATTCATGTACTCTAATTCAGTTATATTTATATCACTTAGTCAGTTGTTGTTCATACATATAAGCCCATGCATTTTAGCCTTACCTCATCTAGAATACCAGTACATTCCACGTACTGATCACACATTCTTTTCTTGCACTATGATGTCTGATATCATATGTTCGAATGCTCAGGTTCCTGACCATGCTTATCCAGATTTCATTAGCAGCAGCAGATTCAGTAGTGAGTCCTCATCTATCGAGGATATTCTTTTATTTTAGTATTACAGTAGATTCAATATTTTATTAGTCGGAGTTAGTTGAGGGCTTATCCCATCAACTCCAAATTCAAACAGGTTAGTTAGAGGCTTTTCAGACTAGATATTTCATACAGTATTTAGTTTTTAGATGTTATTATCAGTTGTTGTATTCAGATTATGAACCTTATGTCACTTCAGCCTAATTTTTGTATTATTTTAATTTTATTATTCAGTGCTCACATTTGGTACTAGTCATGGGTTATCTTGTGGTCCTTTGGGGTCGTAAGAACCATGTGGCATCTGGAGTGCGACTCGGGGCGTTACAAGTATACACCATAAGAATCTCCGATCTCAAAGGTTAAGTTGATCACTTCCCTATCGATTGACTTTTAGTTGATGATTTTACTTGGGAAAACTTCAAACTACTATTTCTCCTAGGATATAAAGATTCATGTGGCTTAATATATATCAAATTAAAGCCCTTCAAGTCTTTTTTCTAATGCCACCGACCGTTAATCAATCTGAGTCCAAAGTAATAAGTTATGAGTGTTTCAATGAGGCATTATCTATGCTGTGTGATAGGGCATGCGAGACTCACTTAAGGGATATGCCATAGGTTGTGCGTCGCACACCTTTTCTTGTGTCATGGTCTGTGCGCCGCATGTATAAGGTAAGGCCGCATAAATTCTCTATTTTTGTGTTATTTCAAGGGCAAAATGCCCTTTCATGTCCCATAACTGTCCCTAAACATCTATAGATGAAATTTAGATAATTATTCATATTTTACCATCAAAAAAATTTCCTAGTTCATCTTCCTTAAGCACAAGAAGAGAAAACAACCTAGGAATGAGAGATTAAGCCTCAAGAGTCAAAGTTTCTCAACTTTTTCATCAATCTAAGGTACATGGGGCTATCCTAAATCTCATGAGCATATGTTTTACGATTTTAACAAGCTTTAAAGTTATATATGTATGTATAGGTATTGAGTTTTGGGAAATTATTTTAATAACATGCATCATGAATCAAATTTGATTAAAGTACATAATTCTAATGGGGTTTGTTCCATAAAATTGATTTATAATCTCGTACATATGTGATTTAAATTTAAAAGGTGATTTACGAATGTGAATTATGAAATTCTCTTTCCCCATGATGAAATTTATGGACTTTTCATGGTTTGAATTGTGAATTACTTTCGAGAGCATGACTTAAGAAACCCTTTTTTATCATGAGATTTATGTATAACTAATGTTGGGAATGGTTTATGAATGATGATGATTCTTGAGTTTAATTGCCTCTTTAACCATTATGCATTATCGTTCGTACGCTTTCAAAAGGGGCATTTCTTATACTAAAGGCTTTTGTGTCTTAACTAAAAGAAATACATGTGTTGAACAAATAAATTGACCGCTATGTGTTAAAATCTTTTCAAGAGAGAGTTTTTCATAAGTCTTCATATGCTTTTGATAATAAGAACTCTCTTGTGATTTGACAAATCTTTTAGTGGTCATTTATATGTTTTGAATGAGAAGGGTTGTGGAATTGATTGATATGAGTGACTTGCATGTCTGGGTATTACAATACTCGATGATGATAGGCCCTTAACAGAATAAGCATTGAACGTTTTATAAGCTTGAAGCATGATTTTAAAGAACTAAAAATGGGCTTAAAGAGAGCTAATTGGTTACCCGAAGAAGGCTTGAGTTCAGATAACTCATAGCCCATAATCATACTTTGCCAATATGGGTTTATAATGTCCAATAATATGGATTGTACGCTGGCGACGACTTTATGGAGTAGTAGAAAGCAGAGGCTCCAATCCATGCGGCAAACTTGGATTGGGGGATTGGTCGCTAAGTCAAGGGTGGGTTCCATATAGCCCATGGGATCGTAGAAATATAGGGTGTACCATCTAGCTCAGAAGTAAT
Organism: Capsicum baccatum var. pendulum; assembly: GCA_030864225.1. Taxonomy (NCBI): domain Eukaryota; kingdom Viridiplantae; phylum Streptophyta; class Magnoliopsida; order Solanales; family Solanaceae; genus Capsicum; species Capsicum baccatum. The sequence continues at coordinate 99,578,195 of CM061551.1, forward strand.
ACAAAGAGTTGAGTCATGAGTACAAGAAAATATGTTGAAGCTCATCAAATTATTACCATGTATTTTCAAATATTTTATGATGACATGTTTTTATGAAATTCTCTCTCTTATGTTGTATAAACATATTCTATTTTTGGATTGTTCTATGTACCAGTACCTTTGTGTATTGATCCCTTATATTTCAGTTTCTGCGGTATAGTCACATGGTCCATTACATCAGTATAACACTTGGGATGTGATAGAAATGGGTGAGCCATCCATCTTTCGAGAGGCATTTACTTATATGTTAAGTTTTTCAATATATAGTCCAGCTGGGGGCTTTATCTCGGTCTAGATATTTAGTTCTCATTAGAGGTTTTGTAGAGGAAAGTTGAGTAATGTATTGTCAAAATTTTCTTCACATGATTTGTATTACAATGAATCTCCATTGAATATTATTATATTTTTCACACTTTGATTAATGTATGGATTATGCTTATGATTACCTGCTAAGGGGCCTCTCGGGCCTTCATGGTTTGGGATGTCCTTCACGGCCAGGGCCTCGGATTGTGTCGTGACATATTCAAACCAATTAAATCTAGGCAATAGCTAAACTTATTGGTTGGTACTTTCTTGATCATCATATCTACCGAATTATATGTGTAGACACTTTCTCACATCAACACCCCTTTACCACCTTTTTTCCTGTTGGAAATGAACCAAACTTTCATGTTCGATTCTTATGAAGTAACTCAATCTCTTTACCCATAACAGCAATTCATCAATCTCTTCTTGAGCTAGAAATATCTTCTTAGATATATTAGGTGCAAGCACGTCAATGTTCTCTGCAACTAATAAAGAAAATTTCACAAAACTAGTATATCCATAAAGATTTTCATCAACTACATTCGCAAACCTTTTTGATCGGTTGATCACTCTCTTCTATATTCATGTTACAATGTTATATGATTGTTGTTTTAACGATTCATCAATGTTATCATCTTGATTAATTCTTTACGCATCCTCCACTTCTGAACTGCTAGTCTAAGCTAGTAGAGATAAATTTTTCAGCTCTATACAGTCATTGACACCACGATTTATTTATGCTATTTTCTTTTTTCTCTGACTTTCTAATGAGGTTGATTCATTGAATGTCACATTCCTACTAATTATTAATCCTGGAGTCTTTTGATCTACCCACCATAACCTGTAACCTTTCACTTAGTTGCATACCTTATAAATATGCACTCCTGACTCAAGTTTTCTATCCCTCATGTGAACATAAGTAGGACAACCAAAAGTCTTTAAATTAAAATAATTAGTAGGAAAACCATATCAAATCTCAAAAGGAGTTTTGAACTCAATATATGTGGATGAAGATATATTGACCAAATAAAAGTCTATATTCAGTGCTTCAGCCAAAAATCCTTGCTAACACATGAATTTGAAAGCATACTTCATGCCTTGTAACAAAGTCTTCCATTCATACGTTCTGCAACTCTATTTTGTTGGTGTTCAAACACAAGTGTGGTGTCTCACTATGCCCTCTCTGCTACAAATATCATTGAACTTTAAGTTGCAAAATTTCAAATCATTGTCCACTTGAAGATGCATAACTTTTCTTTCTATCAGTATCTCAACCAGCGTCTTCCATTTAATAAATATAAAAAATGCCTTAGTTTTTGTTATCAAAAAATACACCCATATCATTCTTGAGTTATCATCAATAAAATTCATTAAGTACCTCGCACCACTCTTAGAAAAAATTCTATTTGGACCCCATAAGTTTGAATGTATATAATCTAACTTATCTTTGGTCTTGTGTTCTATATTTTTTACTAAACTCCACCATGTTTGCTTACCAAACACACAATTCTTACAAGTATTGAAGGCTTTATTTTTGTAACCATCCAACAAATTTTTCTTGTTCAACAAAGAAAATCCCTTGTCACTCATATGACCAAGTCTCAAGTGCCACAATTGAGACTGAATCAGATCACTCTTCCCAAAACCTATAGTTTTTCCTTTTTCAACTATACCCACTTGAAGATAATACAATCTAGAATGAATCTTGCCTTTCATGAGTACCAGGGAGTCTTTACATACCTTAAGCATTCCATTCTTGACCATCCAAATTCGAAAGAGAAATCGAATTCCTCTTCATTCATAGGACATGACAACACTCTATACTTATGATAATGCCATCGAACATCCTCAATTTAATGTTACCTATCCCCTCTACCTCTAATGGATTATCAACACCTAGGTAGACAGTCCTATCTTCTACTAACTTCTATTCTCCATTATCTTAGGGCAATCTCTTCTATATTGACACTGCTCCCCGCACTCATAGAAGACCAGCTTCTTTTCTCTAGACTTTGATCTAGCGATAAACATTTTTCTGTTTAAGTTTTCTTGTTGTGTTCTTTTAGCGCATTACTAACTTCATCTAGTGAGATACTATTTTTTTAATATAGCAACACATCAATAAAAGTATCACAAGATGGATGATGGTAAAGAACATAACACGATCAAGGCTTGATCCTCACTATAAATTTTGATATACATTTTCTTCAAGTCCATTATAATTGAATTAAACTTATCAAGGTGAGTTTTAACCTGTGTACCTGAATTCACAAGATTATTCTACAACATCTTTTTCAAGTAGAGATAGTTTGTCATCGATTTCCTAAAATATAGATCTTCCAACTTCTTTCATCTCGTTGTTGCAAATTTCTCTTCGACAATTTTTTGAAGAACATAATTTGTAGCATTCATGAAGATCGCACTCAAACCCTTCTCCTTTGGTTCTTCGGTCTTCTATCTTTGATTATTTCAACTGTTTTGGAAAATTATCCTCAATTGCCTTCCATAACCCTTGTAACACTATAGACAACCTTATTCTAATTTTCCATAGACTAAAACAAGACCCCCCCTCCCCCCAATCGAATTTCTCTATTTCATAATTTGTTGAAGATGATGGAGACATATTAACCCTTGAATATTTGTAGAAAATCTAACCTTTCTCTGATATCAATTATTGTAAAAATATCATGGGTTAACTAGCATGCAACCACAAAAAAGAAAATAAAGAAAAAAATAACACAAGGATTTAACTAAGTTCGGCTAGAATGGTCCTCCAAGCAAAAGCATAAAGAATTTTGAACTATGAAAAAGAAGAAGTTTACAATGTTGTAGAATCCCCTACTAGATCTCCTATATATAGATTCCAAACTAGTGACAAATATATAAGGAAGAAGTTCTCCCAATCCTATAAGGACAATATATTCCTTTCCCAAATCTATTAAGACAAAAAAATTCCTAAATCAATAGGGATTATGAGTTTCTTAAAATAAATAAGAAAAAAATTCAAGATATAATTAATAGATATATTTGTTTGTTTTTATTTTTTCCAACTGCCACTAACAATTCTCCTCTACAAGCATCCTTTAAAAAGCATTCATCCAACCCTATGATCTTTCTACAACCTTCTAGCCATCTATTCTCCAATGTAACTAAATAAATTGTTAGAGTCTTGAAGTTTTAATGAATGCCAAAAAAAATTAAACATATTGACCAAGTTTTTCCATTAATGCAACTGAATCAAGAGCGTAAGTCCACTGGTATATAAAGACAAGAGTTTTAAATTAAAGAAGTTGATAAGATGGTAAAGTAGATAAATTCTACTTAACCATCATGTGTGTAAATGAAGATATTTAGTTTGATTACAACACTTGAAGATAAGAGAGTTTAAGTTAAAAAACAAGTTCTACTTCAACAAGGAGATCAACTTCAAGGACTTCAACTTCATAACAAACACTGAAGAGTAGAGAGTTCCACTTGATATAGAAGTCAAGTGAAGTATAAATGGAGTTAGGATTATTGTCATCAAGTTTGGGGACTCGAAGACTTGGGAATCATATACCTTGGGAGGTTTGTGAGTTTTGCTGAGTAGGAGTTAGAATTTATAATTCTTTTATCACATAAGGCTTATAATTTGTTTCTTGTCGAGGCTCAAAGTATTTTAGTAAAATTTGAGGTAAAATTCCGTAGAGGTACAGGTCATGGTTTTCACACCTTTTTTAGGCGGGTATTTTCCATATAAAAATCACTGTCTTATTTACTTACGGTTTTAGCATTGTTGAAACATGTTAGGGAACCGATTTCATTGATAGTTATTTGTTAAGCTAAAATAAGTAAATAAATAGGTCTTGGACACTATCAATTGATATCAGAGCAAGCTTATCTGAAAAAGGGTTAGCAGTTAAGATAAGATCATCATGATGAATTTTGCACCACCTACTCATCATAGTAAGGACAATCTACTACTCGACCACCTCTTTTTGATGGTTCACATTTCATTTGGTGGAAGGACAGAATGGAAATGATACTTCAAGGACATGACTATAATTTGTGGGATAGGATCATTGATGGACCTATAATTCCTATGAAAATGGTTGATGGAGAACAAGTCAAGAAGGTTAAAAGTGAATTTAATGCTAAGGATTTGATTGCATTAAGAAAAATGAAAAGGCCAAAATATTTTGGTGTGTAGACTAGGTCCTGATGAGTATAACAAGGTGTCAAACTATACCAGTATTAAACAAATTTAGGATGCTTTGGTAAATACATATGAGTTTCCTTACTCTTCATTGAATATGAGGCTTTCAAAGTGAATGAAAATGAATCACTATATGAAATAATGACAAGATTGACCTCCTTGACTAATAAGTTGACATTATTGGGAAAGGTTATTTCTACTGAGAAGCATCTAGAAAAGGTTCTAAGGGTCCTGCCTATGTCAAAGTTGGATGTCAAAGTAGCAACTATTAGAGAAGAAAAGGATCTTAGGATGACTTTGGATGATCTATTTGAAAACTTTAAGATGTAAGAAATGCAGATAAATGAAGTAAAGAAGGATGAAGCCACTCCTGAAAAAACACTGGCCCTGAAGGCATCTGAAAGTGGTGATGATATTGAACTAAGTAAGGAACAAGTTGCATTCATTACAAAAAAAAATATTCAATAAGTTTTTTAAAAAGAAAAAAGGAACAGCTAGCATAAATCGGTCAAATGATAACTAGGTTGGATGCTATAAATGTGGAAAAACTAATCACCAAAATAGGGATTGTCCTATTTGGGAAACTAAGTAGAGAAAGGAAAGAGCTAAAAAGGAATTAAAAGAAAAAGCTTAGAAAAAAGAAAATAAAGATTATGGTATGGTAGCTACATGAGGATTTGACTAAGATAAATAAAATAATGAGGATGTTGATGAAACTGCTCTCATAGCCTTTAGAGATTCTGATATGGAAGAAGAAAAAATGACTTCTGAGGTATGTATCTTTGAACTAAAAAAATAGGTGCATTTATTTTCAAAAAAAGGCTTGTTTCTTTAATGAGTGCTCTAATTGATGATTATCAAGACCTAACCTCTGATTAGGATGAAATATTCAGTAGTCTTGCAAGCCTAAGATTTAATTATATTGATCTAGAGGCTTGTAAAGTCACTATTGAGATAGAAAATCGCAGCCTAAAGAAATAGATTAACACTTGATTTATCAAACTTGAGCCTCAAGTCTGAAGTTTTGAAATTATCACACTCAAAAAAAGGCAAAAAGGTTAAGAGTTAATAACAAGAAAAAACTGAGTCGGAACTCATTAAGTATAAATATGAGTGTTTCTATGAAAAAGAAAAAGTGAGAAAATTAACTCAAGAAGTAACTAGACTAAAAATTAATCTTAAAAGAGCCAATAGATGGACAAATTCCTTAAGAATTATTCATAAGATGAGTAAAATAACCCATAAGGAAAAGGCTGAATTGGGTTTCTATAAAAGTTCTAGTGCGACAAAAGATTTCTGCTATATATGTGGAAATCTAGGACATCTAATGTAACAACGTAAAAATTTGATGAAATACATAAAATATGTGTTTCTATATGATTTAACTATTTTACCCCTCCTTTAGTTGCATTATGGTATTTTTTTAAGGGTGTGGGGTGTTGTCATTATTCCCGATGCATTTTGGTACCTTTTGTGTGATATTCTGGTGTCTAGAGGCTTCGAGAGCCTTATTATGGACTAATGTGGTTATTTTTTGATCCATGTGACAGATTGGTTAACGGACTTCGCCAAAATATCTAAAACTTTAAATTTAGTGAGGTCATATAGTTCATTTATGTAAATCGTATTTTGAACAAATTTTTGGCACCCCATCAAAGTCTGTTTTTGGCATAGAAAATTTGGTGCACTAGGTTGTTGGTGCAACCTTGACCACAAAAGTTAAAACACATTTGGTGCATGTGTTTTATACCTTAAAATGTAAATCGCATATGGTGCATGCGATTTATGCCTTATATACCTGGTAACCTGATATGAGTATAAATAACCCTTTTTGACCAATTTTGGCTCATTATTCACTTTACCTCTTGGAATATTAATCCTAAAATAGTGTCAAAGATTAAAAAGTGAAGCCTGTGGGTGCTTGAGAAGCTAGATTAACATCTATTTCTCAATTTTATTATGGATTTAAGGCAAGATTTCATCCTTTTCTTACTTTAATTCTTGATTCACTATTCAAAAACCTTATTACTTTATTTATCCCAGAATTTCACTTCTTTTTACTTGAATAATGTTTCTAATCCTATAATTACTTATTTTTTTTCTTGATTTCATCTTCAAAACATCCTCGATTTTTGAATTTTTAATGGATTTCAAAGGATATACTCGGTAAAGCTTTAAAATGATTTTTTTTCAATTTGAATCTTATTTTTGGCTCAATTTGACATGAGTTTTCAGCTATAGATTCCTAAAAATATGGGAAATAAGTTTTGAAGTAAAGTTACAATTTTTTTCTTTTTTTTAAAAACCATTTGAGAGGTCCATTTTAACCCCGAACTAAAAGTAGGCAATATGAATATTGTTGGTTTTTTTTTTGATGTGTAGATTCTGTATTTCTTAGTTTTAGTTAATTTTGGGATCGTTTAGTGAGGAGTAGGACTTTGGGATTAAAGTGTAGCCGACTGATTTCAACATTTGAGGTAGATTATGGCTTAACTCTTCAGAATGGGATAGGTAGTTAATTTGTATACAAAAATGCATGTTAAGGGGTGAGAAAATGCATGTTAAGGGGTGAGAACTTATCATGATATATGGCTATCTATGTGTTGTGCCCTTGCGTCGGCTTAAATGTGATATAATTGTTGAATGTGAGATATCATGTGATCTGTGTGACTGTGTGGGATCTTATGTGATGTTGATAGCTTGGAATACATGCGAATAATTATATTGTGTCATTAGAAATGCCTATTGTGATTCCTGGGGAGTATTTTGATATATTTAAACTTTGTGGGCATAAAAATCATGTGAAAAATTTATGGATAGTGGAAATAGTGAGTGGATATTAGCTTACGTTGTAGTGAAATTGTAACATTATGATTGGTTGTGGAAATACATCATATGGATTGGTTGTGGAAATACATCATATCAATTGGTTGTGGAAATACATCATATTAATTGGTTGTGGAAATACATCATGTGGATTGGTTGTGGAAATATTCATTTTGAATGGTTGTGAACCTTGTACATTATTCTCATGTCATCATATGCATCATTGTACTTGTTTGTTTTATTGCTTTATATTTACTTATTGTCGTGTGAGTGTTCTTGATTTGTGTCTTATGTTATGTATGTGCTTTGGAAATGCTGGAATTCCTGAAAATATTAGAACACTAGAAATACTGAATATTTCTCAATGTTGTGTGCCAACCTCAAGGTTGTGTGCTAATCTTAAGGTTGTATGCCAACCTCAAGGTTGTGTGCCCACCCCGTGCATCATCATCATCATATTATACATAGCATTTTCTTTATTGTAATTGATGTTGTTATTGGATTTCCATATTGACTTGTTATATGTCTACTTGCTCTATATCTTGTCACTTATACTTAACCATCCTGTATATACATGTTATTCTCTATTTATACCTGCGTGTGAGATAATATATATATATATATATATATATATATATATATATATATATATATATATATATATTAGAACTATTAGTGAAAGTGGTATGGGAACCCGTTGTGGGATATTTTCTGATTACAGGTGACATGCCCCTAGTGTGTATTTTATTTACTTTATTTTTTACTTTGTCCAATCAGCCTATGATACCTATTAAATATAATTGGACCGTACTCACTACTACTATCCCCCTTTGGTGCAGATTCAGGTTCGGGTGCACCCCATGCTGCTTGACTTAGGCGATTTTTGGAGCTTATAAGGTAATAGATAATTTTCAGGCATCCGAATGTCTTCTACTACCTTTTATTATAGACTATGTCCATACTTTCATTTCAGAGATAGAATTTCTCTTATTTTTGAATATCTTATATATTTTTTTTGGATTTGAGTTGTACTAGATATGTTCTTATATGGTTGACACCTGGTTTTGGAAGTTATGGCTACATTGTTGTGTTTCTTTCCACCTTTATTATACTTTGGTGATTTGGATTTATTATAGAAGCCTTACCTGGGGGTTATTATTGTTTTTTCTCTCTTACTATTTTTGTTAGAGTGAGGCTTACTTGTCAAGGTTCATTGGGACAAGTGCTATCATGACTCTTTGGATTTTAGGTCATGACAAATTGGCACCAGGGCATCCAGGTTTCATTAGTCTCAATAATGTAAGAATGAGATGTCTAATAGATTTATGCGGATCGGTAAGCAGACGTCTGTATCTATCTTTGAGAGGCTATAGGATTTCTTTAGGAAAACTTTCCTCATTTTATTCCTTATCATGTGAATTTTTTATATACCCTGATTTCTGAGTTTTCTTTTACCCTTTTTGCAAATATGGTGTTGACTAGGTCCTGCGAAGTCAGAAATATGGAACATTCTTCCAGAGGGCGAGCCTCGAGTTGTAGACGGACTCAAGGAAGTGGATGGTCTTATGGATCATCCCCATCTAGGAGGAGTGCTAGGGGACTCTCCCCTGAACGTCGTGTTGGCTACTTCTCATATGGTTATGTTTTATGCATTTTTTCATAGAATTGTGGATCACACCAAGATGACAGAAGGTATTCTTAGATCATCTCAGGAAGGCGCCAAGAGGGTGTGCCATTTTAGGGAGTTTAGAGGTCAGTATTCCCATGGTAAAGATTTTAGAGGTTCTCATAGATATCAGGGTAGGCCAGTGCAGGCAGCCTTACAGAGTTCAGATGGTGGATCTTCAGGTTCAGGGGCTCAAGAGGGTCGTCAGGGCAAGTTTAAAGTTTGCTATATATATAATGAGACTGGTTATGTGTCCAAGGACTATCCTCATCATGTGATTAGAGCTACTCCTATTTTAGTGATGAGAGATAAGGGCACTACCAGAGGTGTGAGAGATAGAGGTAGTGGAGCCCGTTATGGTAGTCGTGGGCTTACTCTGCCATTTGGTGGCCGTGGTCAGAGTTATGCTATACTCACTAGGCCATAGGCAGAGGCTTCTAATGTTGTGATTACTAGTATTGTACCCATTTATTTTAGATCTACATCTGTGTTATTTCACCCTAGATTGACATTTTCCTATGTGTCTGCATATATTGCTTTAGGTTTTGATTCTGTTAATGAGCCACTTGCCATGCCTATTCTTGTATCTACCCCTTTAGGAGATTCTTTAGTAGTGTATCAGGTGTATCAATCTTGTGTTCTGAGTATTTATGGTCGTCGGACTTGGGTAGATTTGATTCTGTAAGATACAGTTGATTTCAATGTTATTTTGGATATGGATTGGTTGGTTCCTTATCATGCTATCTTAGATTGCTTTGCTAAGACCATGACTTTATCTCTATCGGGTATGCCAAGGATAGCTTGGAAGGGTGCGTGTCATTCGGGCCATAAGAGGGCCATATCCTATGTTTAGGATCGTAGATTGGTTGAGAAGGGATGTTTATCTTATTTGGCTCATATTTGTGATACTAGTGTTGTTCACCTTCATCTTTGGATTATGTTCATGTTATTCGTGAGTTTGTGGATGTGTTCACTAAGGATTTGCCTGGTGTGCGTCCGGATTGAGATATTGATTTTGGCTATTGATATTGAGCAACGCACCAAGCCCATTTATATTCTTCCTTAGAGGATAGCCCTAACTAAGTTGAAGGAACTAAAGGATAGTTGCAGAAATTATTGGATAAGGGATTTATCTGACCTAGTGTATTACCTTGGGGTGCATCTATCTTGTTTGTCAAAAAGAATGATGGGTTTATGCGTATGTGTATTGATTATCGATAGTTAAATAAGGTAACAGTTAAGAATAAGTATCATCTTCCTCATATTGATGATTTATTTGATCATCTTCAGGGTGTTGTGGTATTTTTGAAGAGTGATTTGATATTTGATTATCACCAGTTGAGGATTAGAGCTTAAGATATTCTAAAGACACCTTTTTGGATTCGATATGGTCATTATGAGTTCATGGTCATGTCCTATGGGTTGACCATGCCCCTGCCACATTTATGGAGTTCATGAACTGGGTCTTTCGACTGTATTTTGACTCTTTTATTATTGTATTTATTGATGATATCTTGGATTATTCCAAGAGTGAGGCTAAGCATAAGGAGCATTTGTGGATTATGCTTCAGAGAGTGAGGGATGAGAAGTTGTATGTTAATTTCTCCAAGTGCAAGTTTTGATTAGAGTTTGTTTCTTTCTTGGGTTAAGTGGTGACTAAAAATGGTATTATGGTTGATTTAACCAAGGTTCCAATGGTTCGTGATTAGGGTAGACCTACTTCACCCACCGAGATTTGAAGTTTTGTTGGTTTGGCTAGTTATTATCGCTATTTTGCTGAGGGTTTTTCATCCATTAGAGTTTTATTGACTAAGTTGACTCAGAAGAAGATTTCTTTATAGTGGTTTGATGCTTGTGAGGCGAGCTTTCAAAAGCTCAAGGATTTGTTGACTTCAGCTTCTATCTTGACTTTACCCAAGGAGGGCGTGGGTTTTACCATCTTTTGTGATTCTTCAGGTATCGGGTTTCGTGTTGTGTTGATACAGGAGGGTAAGGTGATTATGTATGCTTTCCATCAGTTGCATCCCCATGAGAAGAATTACCCTACCCATGATGTGGAGTTGTGCGTGGTTGTTTTTGCTTTGAAGTTGTTGAGGCACTACTTGTATCGATTCCATTATGAGATTTTCTAAGATCATAGTAGCCTTTAGTACTTCTTCACCCAGTGATATCTAAGTTTGAGGCAGCATCGGTTGCTTGAGTTGTCTAAGGAATATGACTTAACTATTCTTTACCATTGGGGCAAAGTTAATATGGTTACGGATGCCTTGAGCCGGAAGTCGTCCAGCATGGGTAGCCTGGTGCATCTTTTGACCCAGGAAAGGCCTTTGCCCTTATAGGTTTGGTATTTAGCTATCCATATGGTTAGCCTTGATATTTTGACACCTAGGTGTATTTTTAGCATTCATTGAGACTAGGTCATTTTTTATGGAATAGATTCAAGCTCACCAGTTTGATGATGTGGGATTGAGATCGATTCAAGATAAGGTGTTGAATGGGGAGGCTAAGGAAGCTTCACTTAATTTGGATGGAGTTTTGAGGATTGGTGGTTGAGTTTGTGTGCTGAAAGTAGGTGATTAGATTAGAATAATTTTGGAGGAGGCCTATTGTTCAGATATTCTATCCATTCGGGATGACTAATATATATCATGATTTGGCCTACACCACGATATGCCAAGGCTGTCATCGCGATTTCCACCGCGACGCAGTGCTATCGCAGTGACTCACTGGAATCAGACAATTGCTGAGTTTCCCATCACCATGACGCGGTGACTCCTTCACCGCTATACTTACCGCAACGCAGTCTAATCGTGGTAAGCTATTGTTTAGGAAATTCAAACGTGGTCGAAACCTCATTTAAAAAATCCAAAACATCCCCGAGACATGCTACTTACATCCCAGAACATGAATTAACTAAAAAACTTACATTTCGGGGTCGGGAAGGTCACTTTAAAAATCAACAAAGTGAAGAGGTCAATAAATGAAACTAAGTCTCCAACACTTAGCACAATTTTCTGGTTCTAAGCCTCTTGAACATGTACTTGGGCTGAATTGAGCTAAGATAATTATGGGGTATTACAATAACTCCCCCTTAGGAATATTCATCCTCGAATGATATTGATTAAGATAAGAATACAAAGGTATTAAGATTACATGCTGATTATGCATAACTGAAAACATGATACGTGACTGAGTTTGAAACATGGTGACCGACTGAACTGATCTATGAATGTATGCAATGACATGAACCTGATTATATGGCTGGAACTGAGAACAAGAGAGAGGAACTCTAGGGAAAACTGTTACCTTGAGTTGAGTCTGAGTTTGTGGAGAAAAGGTGAGGGTACTTGGTACGCATGTATTCTTCTGTTTCCCAAGTAGCTCTCTTAACGGAATGATTCCTCCAAAGAACTTTGACCTAGGGAACTTCTTTGTTCCTTAGTCTGTGAATCTGACGATCTATGGTTTTAACTGGGATTTCTTCGTAAGAAACTCTGTTCTGAATATCTAAGCTCTCTAAAGAAACAACGATAGCTAGATCACCAATACACTTCTTTAATAAAGAAATATGGAACACTGGGTGCACTGATGCCAAACCTGCAAGCAACACAAGCTCATACGCTACTTTTCCAAAATGACATAAAATCCTAAAAGGGCCTACATATCGGGGACTGAGCTTACCGTTTTGACAAATCTCTTTACTCCCTTCGTGGGAGAGAATTTCAAATATACAAAATCACTAATCTCAAATTCAGGATCCTTTCTTCTCACATCTGGATAAGATTTTTGTCAAGTCTAGGTTGTCTTAAGACTTTCCCTTATCAACTGAAATTTTATCAAAGCATCAAAAATAGAATCTAGCCCTATCAATATTGTCTCCCCTACCTCAAACCAAACAATAGGAGATCTACATCTCCTCACATAAAGAGCCTCAAATGGACCCATCTGAATATTGGAATGATAGTTGTTATTGTAGGCAAACTCAATCAATAGCAAGTGATCATCCCAACTACCCTTAAAGTCGATAACACAAGATCTCAAAATGTTCTCTAAGGTCTGAATGGTCCTCGCTGCCTGACCATCTGTCAGAGGGTGAAAGGTTGTACTAAGATGAACTTGGGTACTAAGACCCTTCTGAAAAGTCTTCCAAAAATTAGAGGTAAACTGGGTACCTTTATCTGAAATAATGGACAATGGGACTCCATGCAATCTAACCAACTCTCTAATATAGATCTTAGCAAAATCCTCGGTCAAATAAGAAGTATAAACTAGCAAGAAATGGGCTGATTTGTTCATCCTGTCCACAATGACCCAAATCGAATCATGTTGAAGACGAGTACGAGGCAAGCCCATCTCAAAGTCCATGTTCACCTCTTCCCACTTCCAAGTAGTAATACTGAACTCCTGCATAGTGCCACTAGGCCTTTGATGCTCAACCTTAAATGGATGATAATTAGCACACTTGGCTATAAACTATGCAATATCCCTCTTCAAACATCTCCACTAATAGATCTCCTGCAAATCATGGTACATCGCAGTGGCCCTTGGATGAATAGAGTATTGCGCACCATGCGCTGTTTCCAAAACTCATTGTCTTAAAACATTTACACATAGCACACACAGTATACCCTGGCAACACAATACAGCATCTCCCCCTTAGGAGAAAACCTCTACTTTCTGATCTTTGACTGACTCTTTCAACTTGACCAAGCTAGGATCTTTATCTTGCTTTTCTTTCACTTCGGCAACCAAAAAAGATTCCAAACCATTCTGAACCCACACACTACCCACAACTGAGTCAACCAAATGAACATCTAATCTAGATAACTGATGAACCTCCTGAACTAAATTCTTCTTATCACTCTCAACATGAGCAACACTACCCATCGACAACCTACTAAGGGCATCTGCCACTATATTGGCCTTGCTCGAATGATACAAAACACTCATATTATAATATTCCAACAATTCTAACCACCTTATTTGATAGAGATTTAACTCTCTCTGCGAAAACACATACTGCAAACTTTGGTGATTCATGAATACATCAACATACACCCAATACAGATAATGCCTCCAAATTTTCAAGGCAAACACAATAGTTGCTAACTCAAGATCATGGGTAGGATAATTTTTTCATGGCGCTTAAGATGGATTGGTTGTGGAAATACATCATATGATTGGTTGTGGAAATACATCATATGGATTGGTTGTGGAAATACTCATTTTTAATGGTTGTGAACCTTGCATCATCATTCTCATGTCATCATATGCATCATTTTACTTGTTTATTTTATTGCTTTATATTTACTTATTGTCATGTAAGTGTACTTGATTTGTGTTTTATGTTATGTATGTGCTTTGAAAATACTGGAAATATTGGAATTATTGAAACTACTAGAAATACTGAATATTGCTCAAGGTTATGTGTTAACCTCAAGGATGTGTGCCAATCTCAAGGCAATGTGCCAATCTCAAAGTTGTGTGTCAATCTTAAGGTTGTGTTCCCACCTCGTGATTCATCATCATCATCATATTATACATTGCATTTGTTTTATTGTAATTGATGCTGTGATTCAATTTCTATATTGGCTTGTTTTATATCTACTTGCTCTATATCCTGTCACTTATGCTTGACCATCATGTATAAACATGTTCTTCTCTATTTATACTTGCATGTGATATAATGTATACTTGTGTTATATATATATATATATATATATTAGAATTGTTAGTGAAAGCAGTGTGGACTACCATTGTGGGATATTGTCTGATTGCAGGTGACATTCCCTTAGGGTGTATTTTGTGTACTTTATTTTCTACTTTGCTCGGTTAGCCTATGATACCTACTGAGTACAAGTGGACTGTATTCCCTCCTATTGTACTCTTTCAGTGCATATTTAGGTTCGAGTGTGCCCCACACTGCTTGACTCAGGTGATTGTTGAAGCTTACAAGGAAATAGATAATTCGTAGGCATTCGTACATCTTCTACTACCTTTGTCTAGAGACTATGTCCTTATTTTTATTTCAGAGACAGAGTTTCTTTTGTTTTGGGATATCTTATGTATTTCTTTTAGATTTGAGTTGTACTAGATATATTCTTATATTGTTGACACCTAGTTTTGAGATTTATGGTTGCATTGTTATGTTTCTTTCCGCATTTATTATACTTGGGCAGTTTAGATTCGTTCTAGAAACCTTACCTTGGGTTTATTGTTGTCTTTTCCCCTTGGTGTTTTGGTTAAGGTGATAGGCTTACTTGTCAAGGTTTACTGCAACAAGTGTCATCATAACCCTTTGAATTTTGGGTCATCACATCTAACCACGGAATGTCCAGACGCTGCAAAAAGCAGATTTAGAAGAATAAATATAACAAAAGAATCTAAATCCAAGTCAACACAGGCTAATATGATGAGCGTAAAGACTGGTCAGAGAAATAGGTCGCACAATTTATTGCCTCGATGGGCTAGAAGGAACATTATTCATCCCTTTAATCATAAGAAAGAACCCAAGATTTTCTGGGTTTCTAAAACTAACACCTAAATTATTTTGCAGGCAAGAGTGAAAGAAAGCAAAGAACAATGGTACTTGGATAGTGCTTTCTCAAGCCACGTGACAGGGTGGTATGCCTGGTGTTGGAAAGATTGGAAAATATGTATCTAGAGAACTGGAAGATATCTATCTTGTGGAAGGACTAAAGAACAACTTGCTCAGCATATCATAATTATGTAACAAAGGTAATAAAGTAACTTTTACTTCTGCAGGTTGTAAAGTCAAAAGAATGGATACCATGGAGATTGTTCTTACTGCTAGAAGACATGAAAATATGTATAAAGCTGATATCTGGGGATAGCTAGAACAAGGCTGACTTGTTTAAGTGCAATTGAAAATGACCTCCTCCTTTTAGCATAAAAGACTTAGACATGGAAGTTTGAAGCAATTAAACAAACTAAATTCCCAGGTAATGGTGATGGGATTGCCCAAAACCAAGTTTAAAGAAGACAAGGGTTGTAATGTTTGTGTAAGGCAGAAGCAGGTAAGATCTTCTTTCAAACCTAAGAACCATGTCAGTACAACCAAGTGCCTTGACCTGGTCCATATGGACCTTTGTGAACCAATAAGAGTACAAAGTAGAGGAGGGAAAAGGTATGTTTTTGTAATAATTTATGACAATTCCAGGTTTCTGTGGACACTATTTTTGGCTTCCAAAGAAGATGTTTTTGATGTCTTTTCTATCTTCATTAAGAAAATAAAAAAAGAAGCTAGGCATCCCTAATTTCCATAAGATTTGACCATGGTATTGAATTTTAAAGTGTAAAGTTTTTGGAATTTTATTCTACCAATGGCATAGACCATAATTTATCAACTCCTAGATCACCACAACATAATAGAGTAGTAGAAAGGAAAAATAGGACCTTGGAAGATATGGCTAGAACAATGATGCATGCAGAAAATCTTACAAAAAATCTTTAGGTCGAGGGCATAAGTACTATTGGGTACATTGTTAATAGATGTACAATTAGGCCCATTCTAGAGAAGACTCCCTATGAATTACTCAAAGGAAGAAAATCAAATATTTCTCATATTAGAACCTTTGCTTGCAAGTGTTTCATTCATAATAATGGAAAAGATAATTTAGAAAAATTTAATGCAAAAAGTGATGAGGGAATCTTCCTAAGGTATTCTCACCACATTAAATCTTATATGGTCTCAAATAAAAGAACAAACTGTGTTGAACAAAGTATGCAAGTTATTTTTTATGAATCTTATACTGAGACTAACATGCAGGATGAAACTGAAACTGAAGAATAGGAAAAGGAATAGGTTGTATAACGTGGTCTATCTATAGAAACAAATTAGAGGCACATTGAAAGGGTGAGCTGAACCACCAGTAACTCCAGCCCAAGTCATTCATAGTGATCCCAGTAGCTCATACGGATTGGTTCCAAAAAGCTACAAGTATCAAGGATCTCATTCAGTTGAAAATTTTCTAACTAATCTCACCTCAAGGATCACCACCAGATTTAGACTGAAAAACCTATATGTTTTCAAAGTCTTTCTGTCAGTAATTAAACCAAAAAAAGGTAAATAAAGCTCTTCTTGATGCAGATTGGATCATTGCTATGTAAGAAGAGCTTAATCAGTTTGAAAGAAGCAACGTTTTGCACTTAGTTCTACCTCCACAGGATAAGACTATGATTAGAACTAAGTGGGTGTACAGAAATAAAGTAGATGAACATAGAATAGTTATAATAAAAGAGGGAATGATGGTTGTCTAAGCATACAATCAGGAGGAAGGCATAGACTATGATGAGACTTTTGCCTTTGTGGAAAGACTTGAAAAAATTAGTATTCTTGTGGCTTTTGCTGCCAACAAGGAATTTAATCTTTACCAAATAGATGTAAAGAGTGCATTCCTATATGGTTATCTCAAGGAGGAAGTAAATGTGAAACAATCCCCTAGGTTTGAGAGAATTGAATTTCCTGATCATGTGTACAAACTTGATAAGGCTTTATATGGACTAAAACAAGTCCTAAGGGATTAGTATGAAATATTGTCAAAGTTTTCCTGGAGAACAGACATACAAGAGGTAAAATGGACAACAATCTCTTCTTAAAGACCAATGAAAAGGATTTGTTGACTGTGCAGGTTTATGTAGATGACATCATTTTTGGTTCTACGAATATCAATATGACTTATGACTTTGCAAGACTCCTGAGTAGTGAATTTGAGATGATTATGATGGGAGAACTCAACTTCTTCCCGGGCTTGCAATCAAATAAATTGTTGCTAGGATATTAATTAACCAACAAAGGTATGTAAAGAAACTACTCAAATGGTTTTTCGTTGGGGAGGAAAAAGAGATATCTCTCCTATTTCCACTTCCATAAAAATGGACATGGATGAAATATCTTCATCAATGAAACACAAGTTATCTAGAGGAATGATTAGCTCACTATTGTATCTCATAACTACTATACCTGACACCATCTTTAGTGCTGGGCTATATGCAAGGTGCCAAGCTGATCATAAGGAATCCCATATTAAATATGTAAAAAGGATCTTAAGATATCTTAAAGGAACCACTGATCTTGGTCTTTGGTATCCAAAAGAATGTAGTTTTATATTGGTAGGTTATGCTGATGCTGATTATTCAAGTTATCTAATGGATAGAAAAATCACAACAGGTATAGCATGCTTTCTTGGATCATATGTAATATCCTGGTCTGCTAAGAAGCAAAACTCTATAGACTTGTTTATTATTGAGGTTGAGTATTTTGTTGTTGGCTTATGTTGTGCTTAATGGTTGTGGATTAAATAATAACTCATGGATTTTAGTATGTATGTTGGTTGTATTCCTATTTTCTATGATAATACAAGTGCTACCAATGTTGTGAAAAATCTTGTGCAGCACAAAATAACTAAGCATATTAATATAAGATATGTTTTCCTTAGGAACAATATAGAAAAATATCTTATTTCTTTAATGTTTTGTTCTACTAAAGATTAATTGCAGATATTTTACTAAGACATTAAGTAGAGAACACTTTGAAAAGAATAGCATAGACTTAGGGATGATTAAAATTGTATAAATCACCCTCAATGACAGGCTGGATAAAATGCTTTACATTGATGTTAGGAGCAAATATATTAACCTACTCAATCTTGTACATTTATTTATGTGTCTTAATTCCATTTCCTAACAATTTTTATTATTGTGTAGATCGTCTTTGCAGATTTTAGAAGAAAAAATAGAGCAAAACTGGATATCTATGTTAAAATTCCCAAAGGTTTGGTCTCACTTGTCTATAGTTGCTTCTAACTGAATTGCAACCCATGAGCGTATTTGTTCCCTATATTAAATACATCTCTCTTTCTTCTTTAATCCACAATTTTTGAAGAGTCCTTTTCTACTGCAAAAAATTGCAACCCCCAGTCATGCCAAATTCAAATCACCTAATCCTATTGGGTATCCACTGACGAAAACTATTTATTTTCTCATATATCCATTCTAATTTCACTCCTATTTAAAACCCACTCCTCCTATTGAAACTCATCAAATTGCAAGATTCTTGTTCCTACTTCTTTATCTCTCTTATTCATACTCACCAAATGGCTTCATCTTCCTCTCTCTCCACTTAATCTTCTCAAGAAAAAACTGACCCACCATCCTTTTTTTAATGGAACGTGTTCCAGTCAAGCCTCCTATTCCTAAAATCCCTCTTGTTCATACCTTCAAAATGTCTAATTTTGCTACTTGGAATGAGTTTCGAGCCATGATGAAATCATTTAATCACCCCTCTTTCGAACAAGTTCAAGATATTGTTCCTATCCAAACTATTTCTACTCAAGAACCCCTTGTTTCAAATCAAATTCCAAAAAGGTCCAGATATACACTCAAGAAAATATCTGAAGCTCTTATTATTATACCTAAACATGAAGTTATCGAGGAACACATTAGTTTTTTTTTTCAAAGGGAACCTCCCACACTCATAATCGCAAAAGGAAAGAAGATTTATCCTTGAGAAATCTCTAAGAGCAAAAAGAAACACCCTATTCCTACTGGTTCTCCATCTTTAGAGATGACTTTTTCTGACCCTGATGATAACTTACTTATAAGTCAAATTCGTCGTGGTAAAAGGGTCAAAAATATAATCCCTAAACCCTATTGTTTTTGCACAACCCACTCTTCATAATCATAAAAACCTCCTCTAAAGAAAGCTCTTAAATCTGCACCAAAAGCATCAACCAAATACACACCCTCCTCTCACACTCCAAAGAAATAAGTCCCTCGACCTTCTCCATCCATCTCTCTGTCAACCACTCCTCCTACTGTTTCTCTACATCTACTCCATCTCTATCTCTTGATCACATTATCAAGTTTCAAAAGAAGAAAGTAGTGTGATGATGCATTATCACTAGGTTTGCGGGTCCTAAAATGGCCACTCTCTTTACCAAAATTATTGACAAGAGTGGTCCTCTCTATTTCATTAAGGTACTACTCAATGAAAGTTGGCCAAGAGAGAGGTCACTGATTTTTATATCAATGATAATTTTGATGGTACGGTGTTTACCATTACTATCCTTGGGTCCCCTATTAAGCTGACTGGTGTTGATTTGGCATGTATTTCAGATGTTCCTTATGAGGGGTTGAAATGCCCCAAAAATAGGTCCCGAGACGTCACATGGTGCTTAAAGCGACAAGTGACCCCAAGTTAACCCTTCTACTGGAATAACTCCAAAAGCAACTGAAATGAATGCATAAATTAGTACAAAATCAATGGAAGACAACTCTTTCTAAATCTGATCAATACAAATTGAGTTCACATGAGTACAACTTTGCGTTTACAAATAAACTAAAGTAAAATACACTGACTCTACTGATTGTCTATGAATCCTCTACTAGTATTGACTATAGATAGTCGAGTCATGACTCCCAACTATCCTAACTCAATATGATTGAATTAAGAAAATACAATACTACACAAACTCTGATTGACTTGAGCCCTTGAATAAAAAGGGCTCATCCTCTGCTGACGGGAAGCTGCAACCTGTCTGATTATGATATGTGAGCTATGACTTGTACCTACATTATAAGAAAATGTAGCACATAGACATATATGTGGATCAGCACTTTGAGGATGTACTGAGTATATGGGGGTGTATGCATTTAAATAAACAATATGTGTTACTCTTTACATAAATCATGCATGCAAATATGAATGACTCACATGGCTTGAATAAATCTGAAATGTAAAACTCATAAATCATGAATGGTGAAACATGTAATATAAATCTCGCGAGTCATCATACTTAACCCATAAATTTGTATTCTCCTCTTATTCTCAAAACTTATAAGCTAAAGTAATCTTTAAACAATACTTTTAAAACTCATGCTTTTATCTTCAGGAGAGTAGAACTTCTGTAAAACTTAAGGAATTTTAAGACCGTAACACTTTCAGAGACTTTGGGACGTACAACTTTGGAGATCTTAAAACATTAACTTTTAAAACATATATACTTTATCTTAAAGAGAGTAGGGAACTTTTTTTGGGAGTTTCTTCTAACCGACATAAACCATGTGAGCTGACATGGAGTCCAACATCTTACCCATGTTGGGGAGAGCTATTTTACCCTTGCCATCAGAATAGAACCTTAACTTTAGTGATCACTATCTTGGCCCACTTAGGGGCAACTCAGAAACCTATGGTGGCACGTAGTTCTGGAATATGAGACCTTGAAATCATACTTAACTCGGTGCTAAATACTAGTCCCATACTTCTGCTCAGAACTTTTAGGAAATCCACCTTAAAAAAATCCAAGGGTCTATAATAAAGACCAATTATACTCATCTTGGCTTTAAATTATAAACAATGTGCATTCCTTTCTTCTCTTGGAATTAAAAGATCAATCTTTTCTTTGAAAGAACTTATCAAACTTGTCAACAAGACATTGAGATACAGTCTCCTTACAAACTCATTACTAGTACTTAAGATTCAAAATATATAACTTTAATGCATCAATAATCATATTCAACTTCATGCTCAGTAATAATCTTTAAAAGCTTTCAACATTCTCAAAATAACAATCTTTAGATAGGGGTTAATGACCCATATATCAAACTCACGTTAAAACACCAAAAGATTCATGCTTGATAATGTAAATATTGATGAATCAACTCAAAATTTGGAAATTTCAGCAATAAGAATGAAATTATAAACATACTCATGCAATATCATAGCAAAACATCATACTCAATATGCTTCTTGAAAATACTTCAACAATGTTAAAATATAGAAATCATGAATCACAATATAATGCTTAAACTCACTTGAAAAATCACATTACTTGCATAAATATATGAAATTAGTCATGCAATTCCACTTCTAAATTATTAAAAACCTTATAAGCTTGTAATTAACAACAATGGGTATAAAACCCAACTTGAATTTCATGGAAAATAATCAAAAATTCAGTAATTTATAATCTAAAATAAGTTTTTGGCACAAGGACGAAAGAATTGTCCTTGTTGAAACCCCACATACCTTGGATGATAAACTTGGATGAACAACTTGCTTATGAGATGATATTTGTACTCTTGAATGAGATTTCTTGGAGTTCTTGAACTAAGAACTTGGAATCTTGACCCAACTAGGATTTCTAGATGAGAGAATTTGATGAAAAAGGGGGTGTAATTTGCTCAACATCACCCTTAATCCTTGATTTTTACGACCTGGATTGAGGGGAAAAAAGATCCCATTTCTCCTCATTAATTTGAAGCAGAAATTCATAACCCGCATTCTGATTTTTCCCTTCAGCATGATGCGCTACCATTGCAGCAACTTACTGCCTCACACTAAAATGGCTATAACTCTTCGCTCAGGTATCAGATTTTTGCGAAATTGGTATCGTCAAAAAGATAATTCAATTATCTACAATTTAGTGGGTCTTGGGATGGAAAATTAAATTTATATAAAATGTTATATATGTTTAAAGTGGACCCTTGTAGGATTAAATGCCAAATTTTGGATGAATCTAATGTTCTTAGCTCCACTTGGCTCTAAATGACTTCTATGAACATTATTCACCTAATAAGGACTTCACACACTTAGGATTAAAGTCATGACACAAGAATTTAAATTATGTATCAAGAGTATAATAATTACACCTTCACCGCGATATATTGAAATCGCATTAAGCTACTGAAAAGGATGAGTGCGAATTTGCACTCTAGCGCGATGCGATGCTATCGCGTTGCGTCACTGGAAATTGACAATTGAGAATTTGGAACTCTCCATGATGCTCCAATATCATGGAGGTCCACTATAATGTGACGATTGTCATTTTGGCATCCACCACGCCGCGGTGCGTGCCCAGGTGGGACACTACATTACTAAAAATGCTCTAACTTCTTCACCGAGTGACGGAAATGGGAAAATTTGGTATTGATGGAAAGCTTATTCAATTTTTCACCCAATGGAGGGTATATATCTAGAAAATTTCGTATTAAATAAAGTTTATTCATTTTTGAAGCACACTCTTAACATTCTAGGAATGAATTTTAAGCTAGAAAAAACACGGGGTGTTATAGGGGTAGTCTCACTATGTGAAGTATAAGTGACCTCTCTTTCAAAATATACCCACATCCCTTTATATCACTAAGAAATTCTCCAGCACGCCTTCACTTACTCACCATTGTCGAGTTGAAATGAGAGAGATGTCTCCCCTACATCAACTTTACTTTGAAGTAGTGCATAAGATTATTCTCCAAAAAAAAAAAAGAAGAACTAAAGCCAACTACTTAGATATGACCTTGATGGAGCTACTGGATTGAGGTTAAAATTGACCTCCCAGTATGATATTGAAACACATGAATCGTGTACTCCATCAAGATAAAAATGCCTATAAAAATGGCCTTCATTGGCATATAGCTTTAGGCTTGGACAGATCTTTGATGAGTTTGAAGTTCCAGTTCTTGTATGGGAATATTAGACCACAAAATATTTTATTTATAAGGTTCGTCATTCTTCTCTTCCCAAGTCCATGAGACGTGCAAACATTCCTCTACAAAGGGAACAAAATGACTTAGAAGAGAAAACTGAAGAATTGGAAGATGTTATGGTTGCTCAAGCCCAGGAAACCGCTACACTCAGGGATAGAATTGTTGAACTTTATAATGAACTTGATTAGGAGAGGGATGCTAATTCTTCTTCTATTCATCGTTTAACATAGTTGATTCCATCTGCTCCCTCTGCATAATTAGTGTCCTTTATTAGCTCCCTAGGATCATTTGTTTTTGTCTTCTTCACTCTTGTACTTAGGTGTTTATTTTATTTTTGTATGTTTCTTGGCAATGTGATGGTCATATTTTGGAAATGAATGCAATGAATTCTTAGTTTGTTCAGATATTTTCTATTACTGCTTTACTTGATTGCTTTTTAATTTAATTTCCTAAGTTCTGATTGTCTTGGTGACAGCCCCAGTGACCATGAGTATTTTAACTCCTATTTTTATCTTCTATTTATGTTTTGCTTTTCAATGATGCCAAACAGGAGAAAAATTCACATGGATTGTGCAATGCTTATAACCCAAAGTCTAACCTATTTTATTATAGTATCTATTGCTTAAGTGTTTTTTGAAAATATGGCGGATACACAAAGGAAATGGTTTGTCATCATCTAAAAAAAGAAGAATCTATTGTAGTCTTATAGTTTTGATGAATGACAACATGAATAAAATATGTTGATCAGGCTGTTCCACTGATGCGGTAGAATCAAGAGTGTAAATCCACTATTATATGAAGACAAGTGTGTTGAATTAAAGAAGTAGATAAGATAGTAAAGTAGATAACTTCTACTTAACCATTACGTATGTAGATGAAGAGATTGAATTTGATTACAACACTTACAAATTAGAGAGATTAAGTTAAAGAAAGAGTTCTACTTAAAAAAAGGAGATCAACTTCAAGAAGGACTTCTACTTCACAACAAACACTAAAGAGTAGAGAGTTCCACTTGAGATATAAGTCATATCCAATGAAGGACTCTCTGGAGAGTCGTTTTTAAATATAAGGAGTGGATTGCATATTCACTCATGCACTTACAAAGAAAAAGGCAATTGGAAAATTGACTTGTTAGTTCACAGAGTGAAGAAACATTTAGTTGAACTAGGTGCTATTACTTAGAAAGTAAGGTCTCTTAGTTTCTATGTATTAGGTTTGGTTCTTGAGTTATAATGTTTATGTAATTCTAGTCTCAGTGAAGTATAAACTAAGTTAGGATTACTATCTTTAAGTTTGAGAACTCAAAGACTTGAGAATCACATAACTTGGGAGGTTTGTGAGTTTTGTTGAGTAGGAGTTAGAGCTTATAATTCCTTGATTACATAAATCTTATAATTTGTTGCTTGTCAAGGCTTAAAGTGTTTTAGTGAAGTTTGGGGTGAAATCCTGTAAAGGTACAAGTCATGATTTTTCACACCTTTTTGAGTCGGATATTTTTCACATGAAAATCATTGTCTTATTTATTTACTAATTTAGTATTGTTGAAACACGTTAGGCAACCGTTTCATTGATAATAATCTATTGAGCTGAAATACGTAAATAAGTAGGTCTCGTACTCTATCATAAACATAGAAGTATTTGAACCAATGTTGTTAGGGACTATTTCATTATCAGTTCTCACCCAACAAGATGTCCCTAGATTTGTACTCTTAATCATATTTACATAGTCTAATAGATTTGAAAACTCAAGTTTCCAATCACCCATGAACATGATAATAACTTATGTTTTTCCCAATAATATATTAATCTCCCCACATGTAATCCCCATTCTATTTTTAGTGTCTCTTGAAGCTTATAAGCTCCAATGTTACTATTAGATATTATTCTATCCCTCATCTTTCTTTCCACATATTTGGTTGAGCATAACTTATTCTTGTTCTTTGTAATATATTTATGAACTCGATAGTATTTTTTCAATGAAAAATTTCCTGTACTTTTATCCAAGCTAGCAAAAATTTATCAATTGCACTTTTCTTCACATCTTACGCTTATTCTCTTAGGTTTATTAAGCTTTATCTTTAATTGAACCTAGCTATAGATTTTTAAACTCCTTTGCATTGCAAAATATCATACCCAATTCCAAAATAAAAAAATAACACAAGAATCATCATACCTCAATTTTTTGTTTTTCTTCTTGAAAGTAAATCAACACGTGGTTATGCTTAAGTATCTAGCTCTTCATGACTATATTCACTTGGTTCATCTGATAGATTAAGGAAATCTTCATCACCACCCAATCTACCATTATATTTGGTTGTCTTGTTCCTAAAAATAGTGTCATACTCTTTATCTATGGCATCTTTGCCGAGCTCAACCTCATGAAACTTGAAAGATTTTTTAACTCTTTTTTTTTGAATTTTCGGCTTCACTTCTCTTTTGTTATCTTAGATTTTTCCTAAAACTCCTCAATTCTTCATCAACTTCATCATCATCTTTATTCGGAATACAATCCAAGTTTTTCTCTCCAAACTCATTAAAGTCATATTTTTTCTTGAGGTGTTTGTTCAGATCCAACTTACTCATTTAAGGTCTTATTTATAACCTTTTCAAGATGTGAAGCCATAGATCACTTCCTCGATACTTCATTATTTTTTCCATCATAAAATAGTGCTAGGAGTGGACCCTCCCTCTTTCAACAGTCACATATTTTAGAAATAACTTAAAAGATTAAACTACTCCTTAACTTTTTAACACAATTATATAATTAATTGTCTCTTTTCAAATTGAAAAATTTATAGGTCGCAAGGTCTTCAATATAAAAAGCTTCAACTTAACACACCCAATGTCTTCTGCTTAAGATTTCAGTTCATTCAAAGATAAGTGGTCCTTATCAATTTCAAACATAACGTTGGGTAATTTTAACACATATAGACCTTTATAAAAGCAATCTCCATGATGAAAAAGAGCAATAACATTATTGTTGGACAATAAAATTCTCGAGGCCAAAAAATAAGTAATAATTCAAGACAAGAAAATATTGCAACAATCAATTTTATTGATTTCAATGCGAGTGTTACAATCTCTATGAATCCTCTGATTCGCCTTTTCAAATATAAATTCAAGGGCTTAAAGCTTAATCTTGAATTTGAACTTGGTTTGTGGACTTGAGGGACTTGATCTAGACTTGTGCTTGAATTCAAGGGCTTTTGAGCTTGTTCTTGAATATTGCGGTCTTGATCTTGAATCTTGATGAACTTGATTTAAATACTTGAGATTTTTAGAGAAATTGCGAAATTTGATCCACGAGCTTTCTCTTGCTACTTGTTAGAGATCTGGGGGTGTCTCTTTTTTTTTTAATTATGAGACCACTATTTATAGTAGTAGGAAAGGAAGAGTCATGAGGAATATAAGATTTCCTTTGACTAATCAGATTTAAGTGATGTGGTTCCTTTTTATGGGTTTTTATTTCATGGGCCTGCTGCATCATTTTGACATATGGCATGGTCCGATTGGCTCCTTCACTTGACTTGGCACGCCACGTCATTTGACACGTGGCGCTTATTTGGGCCTCTAGAATATGACAATATCTTGGGCTCATCATTTGTAGCCCAAATCAATGGGCTAGCCCAATAAAAATTAGACTTTAATTAAATCTATATATGTTTGAACTTAAATAATTAATTCAATTATATTAATCGACAATATTTATTTGAAACTAATATATTTTGAATTTAATATAATCTAAATTTTGTATGGATTCGAATTTAATAAAATTGCGTCGCCCACGAATGCCCCCTGCTTCAAGGCTAGTCAAAATATTTAAATGTTTGTAGACTAGTTTTGAAGCATCAACAGACCATAACATTAAATTTGGTGTGAAAAAAAATGCATTTAGCGATAGCCATGAAATTCTTTTTCATTTCACTTCATTCTATATATATATATATATATATATATATATATATATATATATATAATGAATGATTTAAAGCAATTCAATCGTTGCCGAACCATTTATTGCACAGGTATTCCATTTGCTATAAATGGTTACCTCTTTATTTTATTTTATTTTTTTTAACTAATAGTGGAAAATGTTGCCAAGACCATATCTATATTTGGCATTAATCTGTGAGCCCCATGTCTTCCTTTCTTTTTTTTTTTGGCAAATACCATCTTAATGATTTAAGCATCATATCTGAGAAGCCTTCTTTTCTTTTTCTTTCACCAGTTAACCATATTTAAATAGAAAATCCATCATGCCTTGAAGTCGTGCACTACCGTCGCCACAACAAACCAAATTGGGGTAGGATTCAATTTTTTATGTAGCCGTCTTTGACACTAATTATATTAGTGGCCAATTAATCAATTCTTCTTGGACTGGAACTATTACATTGACTCCTATCAAATTAGGATATGGGCACCGCCCTTCTATGCCTATAAATAGGAGGATACCTCTCATTCTCTTAAGTCTTAACATTAATCTCGCAACATCGTTCATGGATTGCTTTGAAGTTAATCTATCTATATTAGAAATGAGGTCCTTTATTTCTCTTTCTTTGTGAATTTAACCAACTGCTTTTCTTTTTTTTTTAGTATTGAAATAGGTAGCAATACACTACAATCGGCTTAGGGTGCGAGAGTTTAACTTCTCCTCCGTATACTCTAAGACCGACCAATTTGACTTTAAGATGGTGGCTTTGCAACAATCATCTTAGAGTGTGAGAGTTTAACTTCACCTCCGTACACTCTAAGACTGACCAATTTGACTTCAAGATGGTGGCTTTGCAATAATCGGCTTAGGGTGCGAGAGTTTAACTTCGCCTCCGTACACTCTAAGACCGACCAATTTGACTTCAATATGGTGGCTTTGCAACAATCGGCTTAGAGTGCAAGAGTTTAACTTCTCCTTCATACACTCTAAGACTGACCAATTTGACTCCAAGATGGTGGTTTTGCAACAATCGGCTTAGGGTGCGAGAGTTTAACTTCGCCTCCGTACACTCTAAGACCGACCAATTTGACTTCAAGATGCTGACTTTGTAACAATTGGCTTAGGGTGAGAGAGTTTAACTTCGCTTTCGTACACTCTAACACCGACCAATTTGACGTCAAGATGTTGACTTTGCAACAATCGGCTTAGGGTGTGAGATTTTAACTTTACCTTCATACACTTTAAGACCGACCAATTTGACCTAAAGATGCTGACTTTGCAACAATTAACTTAGGGTGCAAGAGTTTAACTTTGCCTCCGTACACTCTAAGAATGACCAATTTAACCTAAAGATGCTGACTTTGCAACAATCGGCTTAGGGTGCGAGAGTTTAACTTTGCCTCCGTACACTTTAAGACTGACCAATTTGACTTCAAGACGGTCCCTTTACATAACAAATCCATCAGAATGCCAGCTTAAGGTGCAAAGGGACAAATCTTGTCCACCTTAAGGCATGAAAATTTTTATATCCTTTTAAGGATAAACACGTAAGAGTCCATCTTAAGGTGAAAAGGGACAAATTTTGTCCACCTTAAGGCATGGAAATTTTGAGATCCTTTGAAGGATAAACCCGCGAGAGGCCAGCTTAAGGTGCAAAGGGACAAATCTTGTTCACCTTAAGGCATGGAAATTTTTATATCCTTTTAAGGATAAACACGTAAGAGGCTAGCTTAAGGTGCAAAGGGAAAAATCTTGTCCACTTTAAGGCATGGAAATTTTTTATATCCTTTTCAGGATAAACACGTAAGAGGCCAGCTTAAGGTGCAAAGGGACAAATCTTGTTCACCTTAAGGCATGGAAATTTTGAGATCCTTTTAAGGATAAACCTACGAGAGGCCAGCTTAAGGTGCAAAGGGACAAATGTCCACCTTAAGGCATGTAAATTTTGAGATCCTTGTAAGGATAAACCCGCGAGAGGCCAGCTTAAGGTGCAAAGGGACAAATTTTATCCACCTTAAGGCATGAAACTTTTGAGATCCTTTTAAGTATAAACCCGTGAGAGGCCCACTTAAGGTGAAAACGAACAAATCTTATCCACCTTAAGGCATAGAAATTTTGAGATCCTTCTAGTTGTAGGCTTGGATAACTTTGGCATTCCAAATCCCATTAAAGGAACTCTCTTTCTTTTCTACGGGTTGCCCCTATTGAGTCACAAATATTTATAGTAAGTTATAAATTTCATTAGAATAGTTTCATACTTGGTATCCATACGGTAGATACTGCAGGAACATTTTTTTTGACACTCATGCAACTGAACTCAGAATGAAATTCCAAGCGCCTACGTACCTCAGTAAAGAGGATAAAGTCACAACGTAGTTCTGGGTGAATGTTTTATTTTTCTTTTTTTTGTCCTAAATTTTACCTATGCCACCTCCTTCAAGGTTTTCAACCTAGCGTACTTTCATTTTTTTTAGCCGTACACAGTTTATACTCTTGCGAGCGAGGAGTGGACATGTAGTTTATACCCGTGCCTTAAGGAGTTTACATGCAGTTTATACTCGTGCCTTAAGGAGTGTACATGCAGTTTACACTCGTACCTTAAGGAGTGTACATGTAGTTTATACTCGTGCCTTAAAGAGTGTACATGCAGTTTATACTCATGCCTAAGGAGTGTACATGCAGTTTATACTCGTGCCTTAAGGAGTGTCATCTTTCTTCAAGGATAGTACTTCTTCAAGAACTTGGCATTGATAGGGCCAACTCTTACACCATCTATATCGACAATCTTGTAAGCATCACTTGAATATGCCTCTTGTACGATATATGGTCCATCCCACATTGAGGTGAATTTGCCCTCGACTTATGAGAAGTGATAATGGGCCTTCTTACTACAAGGACTTGATCTCCAACTTGGAAGCACCTCAAGTGAACCCTTTTGTTGAAAGAATAAGATAACCGAGCTTGATAGAATTTAAGATTTTATTGAGCCTCCAGCCTCTTCTCATCAAGAGCTTCTAACTCCACAAGACACAACTTAGCATTTTCTTCATCGGTGAGCCCTTCTTGAATAGCCAGTCTCAAAAAAGGTATTTGATTCTCAAGTGGCTGGACTGCTTCAACTCCAAAATCAAGTGAGTATGGGTTTGCTTGTGTCGGTGTACAGTAAGTTTTCCTATACGCCCACAAAGCTTCTTTCATTCTCTCATGCCAGTATCGTTTGGATTTGGAGACAATTTTCTTCAATAAGTTGAATAAAGTTTTATTGAAGGCTTCAGTTAGACCATTGGCGGCAGCATGATACATAGAAGACTTGTGCTGCTTGAAGCCAAATAGATCACAGATTTTGTTCATCAGCTTGTTATCAAATGGTTTTACATTGTCAGTTATTATGTACTATGGAATTCCAAAGCGGTAGACGATATTCACTCAGATAAAGTTTGGAACATTTTCTTTCTTTACATCCTTGAGAGAAACAACTTCGGCCCACTTTGAGAATTAATCTGTTGCGGCCAAGATGTATAAGTGTCCACTAGAAGATTTTGGTAGTGGACCAACAACATCCATTCCCCAAGCATTGAATGGCCAAGACGCTACAGTTGGGTGTAGTATTTCTAGAGGTTGATGTATGAAGTTTGCATGGAGTTGTCAAGCTTTGCATCTTCTAGAATAGT
Source organism: Capsicum baccatum var. pendulum (assembly GCA_030864225.1). NCBI lineage: Eukaryota > Viridiplantae > Streptophyta > Magnoliopsida > Solanales > Solanaceae > Capsicum > Capsicum baccatum. Next base: position 99,609,334 of record CM061551.1, read on the forward strand.
CCAAGCAATCTTTCACCATCGTTGGCCAGTAATATCCCATCCTTTTAATGTAAAAATGAAGCTTCGGTTCATATTGATGTAATCCACACACTCCCAAGTTTTCTTTTTGCAAAGCTTGAATTATTTCTTCCTCTCCCAGACACCGTAAGAGTACTCCTTCAAATGATCTTTTGTACAGTGTGTCCTTATACTAAAGAAGTAAGGTGTACGATGATGAATGTCTCTCCTTCTCTTTAGGTCCTCTGGAAGTATCTCATAACATAAGTAATCAATGATAAGTTTTCGCCAATCTTCTTTTCAGCTTCAAATACGGCAATGAGGTATTCAATTTAATTTTCTTCATCTTCAATTGCTACGGTACTACCCATTCTTGGAGGATGTTGACATGCATCTGATTTGGAAGAGGCAGGGTTGAGGCCAAAGTAGCTAGGGCATCAACTTTATTATTTTATCTCCTTGGCACATGTTAGCGGTTACTTCTCTAAGCTACCCCATCAACTTTTGTGCATAGTCATGATATGGTCGTAGCTTAGGCTTTTTGACTTCATAGTTTCTCAAAAGCTGCTTGATCACCAATTGGGAGTCACCAAAGACTTGTAATTGCAGTTTTTTCATGTCAACTACCATCTCAATTCCAAGTATTAAAGCTTGATATTCAGCAAGATTATTAGAGAAATGATTTGATAGGGTAAAAAGTATGGGATGACCTCTTCTTGTGGAATGACGAACACCACTCCAGCACCAGCTTCATTTGGATGTGCGGCACCATCAAAGTACATCTTCCATGGGGGTCTTGCTTCAATAACCATTGCATATTCATCAGGAATTTCATCACTCAGTTCCCAATCATCTGGTATCGGGTGGTCTGCCAAGAAGTCAGCCAATGTTTGTCCTTTTACAGCCTTTTGGGGAACATACACAATCTCAAACTGCTGAAATTAAAGGTACCATCTTGTAAGTCAATCACTAAGGACTGGTTTTGATATTACAAACTTGATAGGATTTGCCCTAGACATAAGACAGACAACATGAGCTTTAAAGTAGTGTTTCATCTTTTGAATTGAAAAATCCAATGCCAAACATAACTTTTTAATTGGAGAATACTTTAGCTCATTCGGCGTCATCATTCTGCTCAAATAGTAAAGAGAGTTTTCTTTGCCTTCACTATTTTATTGAGCCAGTACCGCTCCAACTGACCTATCTTGTGTCGCAATGTAGAGTATCAATGGTTTCCTAGGTATTGGTGCCACAAGAACTGGTGGCGTCATTAAATATGATTTAATACACTCAAAAGCATTACTAAAAGCTTGGTCCCATTCGAAGGGAGTGTCCTTCTTCATGAGACGACTAAATGGTTGACATTTTCCGGCCAGCTTTGAGATAAATCTCCTTAAATATGCTAGCCTTCCCTGAAGGCTTTTTAACTCATGAATATTTCGAAGCTCGAGCATCTTTAAAATTGCATCGACCTTGGCTTAATCAATTTCAATTCCTCGGTGTCACACAATGAAGACAAGAAACTTTACAGAAGTAACTCCAAAGGCACACTTCAATGCATTCATACTAAATTGATATCTTTGAAGTAACTCGAATACCATTCTTAGGTATTTTAAGTGGTCGTCTCTCTTTCTTGACTTCACCACTAAATCATCCATGTAGCATTCAATATTTTTATGGAGTAGGCCATCAAAGATGTTTTGCATATCCCTTTGATAAGTGGTGGCGCGTTCTTCAAACCAAAAGGCATCACCTTGTAGTAATAAATACCTTTGGGCATACGAAATACAGTGAGTTCTTAATCCTTTAGCGCCATACGGATTTGGTTGTAGTCGAATAAACCATCCATGAAGGACATTGCCTCATAACCAGTAGTGGCATCAATCATCAACTCTGGTATGGGGATTGGAAAGTCATCCTTAGGGAAGGCATTGTTGAGATCCCAAAAGTCAACACAAACTCGAATTTGGCCATTCTTCTTCCATACTGGAACAATGCTTGAAATCCATGTGGGATATTTGACTTCACAAATAAAGCCCACTTCAATGAGTTTGTTAACTTCATTTTAAATTAAAGGAACCAACTCCAGCCTAAAGCATCTTTGGGCTTGCTTAACAGGATGGGCACCATTCTTGACTGCCAACTGATGGACCGCTACTTTTGCATCTAAACCAGGAATTTCCTTATAACTCCAAGAGAAGACATCCATGTATTCTTTGAGTATGTCCATACAAGTTATTTCCTCCTCCATTTCTAGAAACGCGCTCAGGTAAGTTAGTCTTGGGTCTTCATTGGTTCCAATATTAACTTCCTTCAAGAGATCTATTGTGGCCTTTACTCCTTATTCAAGTTGCGATGGATCATCTCCAACATCTTCTTCCTCTTAAAGATCATCATCGTTGATGAATATATGATAACACCAAAAGGCATCTTTTATCTCTTCATCAACCTTTATTTGAGATGAGATATCTTTCTCATTCTGGGTTGTAATATGATATGAGGAGCCAACACTTTCTTCATATTCTTTGTGTTTCTTGGTATAAATCACAGTATGCGCCTTTACTTTTAGCACCTTATTAAATGAAACTACCAGTTCCATCCGTCGCTTCATTCTAGAAGTAATCAAACTTTGGAAATCTTTTTGTATTTTAAGTGAAGAGTGCATCATCGTGCTTTGATGACTCCTCTTACACTTGTTGTTTTCTCTCTTATTTAAAGGTCTTAACCTTTACATTTGATTCTCCAAGTTGGTCAAAGACAGAAGCCCTTTTGTTGTATGCAGTAGACTCTTCTTCTATAGTAATGTAGTTGCTAACCACTCTTCTTATAGAGATGCGAATTGGAGGTGGTTTCGAATATCCTAGGTCTTCACGTGTCTGCCTGGTTGTACCTTCTAACGGAATTTTTCCCAACCTTTATGGCTCATTTGGATTGTATCTAGCCTTTACAAATAGCTTGTATGCATTTGGATCGAAGCCATCCTTCGTACGTTTCATAGGGAATATCATATCTTGTGGTAGATTTTGAGCCACAGACTTTTCAAGAAGTCTTGAGGATGGATTTATTGCATCAATCTTCCTGATAGGTAAAGTTAGCCCCTTTATCACGTTATCTTGGCAATTCGATGGGTGATCTTTCTCTTTCTTTACCTTCGGTACTTAACGAAGAATGGGAGTTGCCTTCTTTTTTGTAGAAGCGACACTTTCTTTATTTAAAGTGGAGAGAAGCTTCTTGGTGGCGACTTTTTCGACAGTCACCGCGACCTTCTTAGATTCAAGATCATCACACTTGGTCTTGGTGACATCTTCAACCCTTTTCTCATTCACAACATATTTTTTAAGTAGAATTTTGCATCGGCAAAACGTGACTCAGCTTCAGTGAAAGGCTTATCATCGGCAACTATCTTTCTTTCCATTCTTCCTTCGAGGTACTTCAAGCATTGATAGTAAGAGGACGAGATAATTTTGTTCCTGTGCACCCAAGGCCTACCAAGCAATATATTGTATGAAGTTTTGGCATTGATCACATACATCAATGGGTTTGATTGAAAATCATCCATATGAATCCCCAACTTGATACATCCCATTGCCCTCTGGCCCCCTTGATTGAAGCCTTGGATCATTATACGGCTTTCGTATAGTTCACTAGTAGCGATGCCAAGTTCCTTCATCATGCAAATAGGCAGGATGTTGACTCCAGATCCCTCATCTATTAAGATTCTATTGATCTTATTTCCTAGAATTTGACCTACCATGTATAAGGGACGGTTATGTAGGGCCTCACCAAGAAGAAGATCATTATTTGTGAATGTGATTTTTGTATCACACGCATGTACCTCTTCGCCAAGAGTTTCAGCAAGCTTTTTGGAAGGTGGAGGAACTTCCATGGGTTGATTCTCACCCTTTGCCCCCACTTTGGCGATATTAAAACAAGACACCTCAAAGTTGACTTGGGCAGTCTTTACACGAAACCAACTCGATAAGAATTCCTGTAAAGTCACCGGACGCCGAGGTTTTTGGGGGTGAAGCTCTGTCACCCTCATCCTCTTTAGGAATTTAACCAACTTTCATTTCCTTAATTTTCTTACCATTCTCCTCATAGTTGGTTGCTCGACTGACTCCTTTTCTGAACTTGTCTTCTTGCGTCTGCATCTGGTTACTAGAGTCCAACATTCATCATCGCCTTCATCAACTGAAGACCTGTCAGGCTCAAATATTTTCTCATTATGTTTTTCGACACATATTTGGACAGGATCGAGCGAGCTAAATATGATGGAGATTTGATGAGAACTGGTCGTCTCATCGTCAAAGAAGATCTTCTTTTCTTTTGCCAGTTGCATAACTTTATCTTTAAAAACAAAGCATTTCTCCAGAGGGTGACTTATGAGCCTATGATATTTGTAATAATTAGGGTCATTGGTCCTTCCAGCTTCGTTGGGATGCTTTATCTCTGGGAGTTCAATGAGCTTATACTCAAGGAGTTCATCAAAAGTCTCAACAACATTAGAATCAAGGAAGGGATATTTTTTTTCTTGCATCTCCTTCAAAGTTTTATGATTTGGACGTGCTCCAGAAGTCGTCTTCACACTTTGTTTCTTGCTCACCTTTGTGGTGACCTTCATAGGAGACACATCAACATTCATGAACTCCTTGTTGTCATTTTTGGGGACAAACTTGCCCCATCTTTTGGGTTCCTGCTTATCCTTTCCCCTTCGAGGTTCATGGATAGGCATTGATCCTTTTCCAGCAGAAGACATGCTCAACTCCATATCATAAGTATGGGTAGCTAGCTCTTCAAAATATTTAGGCTTAATGCCTTGCAAAATGTAGAGAAGCTCCTAGTGCATTCCTTGGATGCACATCTCTATTACAGAACCTTCGCTGAGCCTATACTTTGCAGTTTAGGCTAGTATTTCCCCATTGATTGATGAAGTCAATGACTGGTTCAGCCTTTCTTTGCCGAGTATTTGTGAGCTCTACCATGCTCACTATACGCCTTATGCTATAAAAGCAATTTAGGAACTCGTGCTACAATTGCTCCCAGTTATCGATAGAATTAGGCTCAAGATCCGTATACCAATCAAAGGTGTTTCCCTTTAGGGAACGAACAAACTATTTGAAAAGATAGTCATCGTAAGTTCCAGCATTGTTACATGTCTCAACAAAGTGTGCGATATGCTGCTTTGGGTTCCCTTTGCCCTTAGATTATTGAAATTTGGGGGGTTGATAGCCGGCAGGCATTTTGAGGCTATCAATCCTTGTCGTGTAAGTCTTGGCATAAGTAAGGGAAAACTTAGCAACAACATCATACTTGTCTTTGAGGGTCCCTTCAATAAATTCCCTCAATTGTCCAATCGAGATCATTTCCTCAGAAAAAACTTGCACCTATTTAATCGGTGGTGTTTGTTTCACAGGATTTTCCGTCTCATGAACCTCTGGAGATTTTTCAGGTGCATGGCTAGACTCTCCGTCTATCAGACCTTCCACCCTATCCACTATCTTATCAATTCGAGCATCTTGATTCTGAACATATTTGGTTAGGCCATCAATTTCCTTTGCTAGATTCACAAGTTGCTCCTCCATAGATGAGGAATCAGTTACCATCGCTTTCATAATCACTAGAGATGCTGGAGAGTAGCACGGATTATCGCATAAGTTGATCTTTAAAGTGCTAAACTTATGCGGTGTAGTCGAAGATTGAGTTGTTTGAACAACCATCGCTCTTCGCATCAGAATATTTGGAACCGGAATGCTCAAGTAGAGCTAGAGTCTTCTTAAGTGATTCCGCGACACTGTTTCCTCTTTCCGAAGCATTTGTATTAGACTTCATTCCCTTTGGGGTTAAAGATCCAACAACTGGAGTTAATGCGGATGACACTGGATGTGTTTGTTGTCCTAGCAAGCCTTCCTTGCTCCTTGTAACAGCTCCTAAACTTCTGAAAGTAACACCAAGGATGTTCTCCACTTCAGCAGAGAACGTTGAGTCAGCAGCCTTGGAAGCAGTTGATTTAGAGTTGACCTTCTTGGAAGTCATTTCGTTGTTCTTAAACTTGTAAGTATGAAAAGTTGAGATGAGAGGTAGAGATTGCCACACTGGGCGTGCCAAAATTTGTTGGACAATAAAATTCTTGAGGCCGAAAAATAAATAATAATTTGAGACAAGAAAATATTGCAACTATCAATTTTATTGATTTCAATGCAAGTGTTACAATCTTTATAAATCCTCTGATTTGCCTTTTCAGATATAAATTCAAGGGCTCAAAGTTTGATCTTGAATTTGAACTTGGTTTGTGGACTTGAGGGACTTGATCTTGACTTGTGCTTGAATTCAAGGGCTTTTGAGCTTGTTCTTGAATATTGCGGTCTTGATCTTGAATCTTGATGAACTTGATTTGAATGCTCAAGTTTTTTAGAGAAATTACGGCATTTGATCCACGAGCTTTCTCTTGCTACTTGTTAGAGATCTGGGGGTGTTTTTTTTTTTTTTTAATTATGAGACCCCTATTTATAGTTGTAGGAAAGGAAGAGTCATGATGAATCTAAGACTTCCTTTGACCAATCAGATTTAAGTGATGTGGGGCCTTTTTATGGGCTTTTATTTCATGGGTCTACTGCATCATTTTGACATGTGGCATGGTCCTATTGGCTCCTTCACTTGACTTGGCATGCCACGTCATTTGACACGTGACACTTATTTGGGACTCTAGAATTTGATAATATCTTGGGCTTATTAAAGTGGGTTCATCATTTGTAGTCCAAATCAATGGGCTAGCCCAATAAAAATTAGACTTTAATTAAATCCATATATATTTGGACTTAAATAATTAATCCAATTATATTAATCCACAATATTTATTTGGGACTAATATATTTTGAATTTAATATAATCCAAATTTTGTATGGATTCAAATTTAATAAAATTGTGTCGCCCACAAATATCCATATAATCAAATATGTGAAAAGAAGTAATATTTACTGATGAATAGAAAAAAAATCCTAATTTTTAAATAAAGTTACTGAAAAGCAACACTTTAAAATGGAAAAACAATAAATACCTTTCTAAATTGAGAATGAAGAATTGATAAACACCCAAGTTTATGAAGCTTCAACGAAAATTTTCAATAATTTTTCCTAGGTTGAAAGGGGATATAAGAAATGGAAATTTTGTTAGGGTTTCATTGGACTTTTGATGCCTATTTTTTGTAAATGAACATTTTCATTGTGATGTGAAGCATACATAAATTAATGAATTTTTTGTTTTTTGTTTTTTTTTAAAAGATCTCAAAAGTACATGTTTTTTTGTTTGGGTGGTATATTAATTGTTTTCTTCTTTTAAGAAAAAATCTGAAACTATGTGTGTGTTTTTAATTAGGTGGAAGTATCTGGATGGATTATTAACCCACGTAGGAGCGATTGAGTTTCACGCATATGAATTGCAGGATTGAAGTTTTTCTTGTTCCGATTTTGTATAGTTACGTAGGAGCGATTGAGTTTCACGCATATGAATTGCAGGATTGAAGTTTTTCTTGTTCCGATTTTGTATAGTTAAAGGGCCTACTTGTATACGGGCAAAGTTAAAGGTCATATTTATAATTTGATGTTAAGTTAAAAGGTTTTATTTATGTATTATGCCTTTAATATAATAGTATCAAAGTAGACAAGAGACCTTAAGATCATAAAAAGGATTCATGACCATAGTTACGGGGGCTTGTTGGGAAATGATACTGTTATAACATATGTGGTGTAATTCCACAAGTGATTAAGATAGAAAAAAATGAAATATATCAAACTATTTCTACCTTTCTTGAGTAGAGAGGTTGTTTATATGTAGAACTTCTACTCAATGGGAAGATATGTGGTTGCGTAATTTTAAATCAATTGGTCGGCACAATTAAAACTTTTAAAAGTGTAATTTGTGCATATAATTTTTTTCCTTTCGAAAACTCAACTCTCCAAATACACTAGGAGAAGCAAGTCAATGCAAATAATACATAATTTTTTTTAAAAGGCAACTCTTGTCTCCTATGGATGTCCCCGCAATGATCTCTATTTTCTCAAATACACCTAATAAACGCACTAATACTAGATAAACTTATAGGAAGGACTTTGGAAATGATAAGCCTGGAATTTTTTATCTCGACTACTCTATGGGTAGAATTTCAACTCTAACAAGTTTGGCCTGTGTGCAATCATAGTTTTAAGTTTTTTCCCTGAAGGTTTGCTCAGGAGACAAGCGAGACTCAAAAAACAATTTTCAATTGAATGTAATTTCCTGCTCATACATTATGGCTCTAGATGTAAGATAATGATGGTCCATGATCTGCCTAGTTACACTCAAATATAACTCAGGCATAGTGTGTTTCTGCCTTGTTCCTTTGTGCGTACTTACTGCCAGTTTTGGTGCCTGCTTGCCCTCAGTTCCACTTCACCGGAGGTGTGTTTGACTAGGGAGACAAATTGGAGTTGTTTTTGGATTTTTGTGAGTAATTTAAAGAGAAAAAAAGGTGGAAATTATTTTTTTTTATTGTATTTCAAATTCTTGAATATTTTGGAATTTAAGTTTACGGTGAATTTCAAAGTTTTATGATCAAATATGTTTTTCGAAGTTCTACCTTTGAAAAAAGTTAAAAATTTTCATGGCCAAGTGACCTTAGCATTATGTCTTCAAGGATTTTCCACACCCTTTAAGATTTTTTTTTAAAAAAATAATATTATTATGAAAGTATTTATCTAAACTAACTACTAAGTATCGTTTATCAAACGCTTTACTCAATCCTTCACTAATTTAGAACAGAAAGAGTAAACTTGGATTATTTAGTAATTGTTTTGGTATAATTAATCTCTCAACTGTATAAACCAAAAACAAATTTTCATCCATTTACAAGATTAATAAATCCACATTTTATCCTGAATTACTTTATTTTATCCCATAAACCAAACCTCCAATAGTCTAATAATGAAGGCTAATATCACTTATCACCCAGCAGCTAAAACTCATTTGACTAGGTGCGTAAAAAAATTGAACCGATCGATAAATTGAACAAATAAAAGTGTTATTGGGTTATTGGTATTGGGTTTTGGATTAATAATTTTTTATTGATTTTATAAAAAAATTATTGGGTAACCGGTTCAGTTTCGATTTTAGCTTATTGGATTATCGGTTAAATCGATAACCCAATAAGGATACACTAAATTACTGTTTTACCCCTATTTATACTATATATATATAAATATTTATATTATATATATATGATATTAATATTTATTACTTATTCACAATTCACAATGTATTAAGTTAATACTTTGAAACAGAATTGCAAGAGTTAGACGACCACCGTTGATTATTCAGTATTCATAAATCACAACACAAAATCCTTGTTGTAAACGGATGAGTCAAGACGATGAGGATCGAGCAACCGGCAATCGGCAACCCTCGTTGTGAATAATGTTTTTATCTTTTTGATTCCTCGTTAATATACTTTACTTTAAATTACGGGTTTAACTAGAAGCAGGGCAACAAAAACATAAAGCACGGATATTAGAAAGCTTGAAGCATTGATTAGCATCCAACAACTAGGATTCAGTTTTTTTCCTAACTAACATTCAGTTCAAGTTTGAAGATTCTTGTAAACTAAAACACATTGTGTAGGATTTTGGCGGCAACGAAGATTTCATTTTTTTTAATGTTAGTTGTTACTATTTCTGTTTTATGATTATTTTCTTATTGGTTAAACCGAAATCGAACTGATAAGAACCAAAAACCAATAAATCGAAAATCGATAAAAAAATATCTAATTGATTGGTTATTGATTTTGCATATTTAAAAATTAAAAATTAATAAGCCGAACCAATAATACATAAAATCGAACCGAACCGACCGATGCACACCCCTACGTTTGACACACAAATTTATTAAATATAAATTGGCAAGTCATGTTAAATTAATATGTTGAACATGAAATTTTCATTCCAAGTTCTTGATTTTGTACTCCTATATTGTAGTTTGATGTAAATAATTTATACGGATAACTGTTTAATTAGAACTTAATAAAATGTGTCTTTTTGCAATGTAAAGTAATATATACATTTACGTCCAGTATTTGCGTTGAGAACTTAAAAAATAGAGAATTGATTAATTGAAAGTATGAGCTTCGACTAGTATTAAGTTGGGAAAATTACAGTTTATAGGTAAAAAAAATTTATAATTATATGGTATGGGTAATGTTTTAAATAATTATAATTCATAGGTAATTGTTTGTTAAAATTCAGTTTTATGTAAGCCCATTTATATAAATATAATTTGTAATGTATATAACTAAGGCAAATAAAATTTTCTCTCTCATAATTAATATTTTGTTCTCTCCCTTACCTATTGGAGAGATATGCAGCAAAGGTTACTCCTTCAATCTTGTTGGATGTTATAGGCGACAGAAGGTAATCAATCCAAATTCTAACTTTTTACTCAAATTTTTTTTTTGCTGAAGATTGTGAAAATTTCAAACTCTTTTCCATTGAAATATCAAAAAATATATCTCTTTCTATTTCTTCTCCTAATTTTTCTGCAATTTTATATTTTCAACTACACATTAGATGTATTTTGTCCATTGAAGATTATCTTAAGCTTTTCTCGTCCCTAAAACCTCGCAGAGATTTGATTTGAAGATTTTGATGGTAAATTTTATATATCTACGGATATACAGATTTGTTCTTCTTTACTTTTTTAAGTTAATTGGTCAAGTGTATAAGGACAAAGCCACTTTAAAGTCGGCGATGACCCAATTTGCAATCCGAAACAGATTTCAATTCAATACAAAAAAATCAAATGAAAACGGGTAAGTTGCTATATTTTATGATTATATATGTTTTTGTATTTGTATATTTGTTTTTTAGTATTTGTATATCTGTATGTAGTTGTAGATGATTATTTATTTTTTAGTTGTATTTGTATATCTGTATAAAATTTTATTTGTATATATGTTTTTAAATTGTATATGTATAGCTGTATGTAGTTGTATTTGATTATTTATTTTTTAGTTGTATATGTACACCTGATGTAATTGTAGTTGTGTATATGTTCTATAATTGTATCGGTATAACTGTATGTAGTTGTATTTGATTATTTATTTTTTAGTTGTATAAGTATATCTGTATGTAATTGTATTTACATATATGTTTATTCATTGTATTTATATATCTGTATGTAGTTGCATTTGATTATTTGTATTTTAGTTTTATAGGTATATATGTATGTAGTTGTATCTGTATATATGATTTTTAATTGTATTTGTATATCAGTATGTAGTTGTATTTGTACATATATATTTTAATTGATTTTGTCTATCTGTATGTAGTTCTATTTGTATATTTGTTTCATGTATATCTTTTTTTTCGCTTATGTATAGCGTTGGGTTTCAAAAAAATCGTATTTCAAGAATTTATAATAAAAATTTAAATTTGGAACATATTTGGTAAAAATGATTGTTGAATTATTCCTCTTTCTTCTCTCTAATCTTTCCAAAATATATTTTTTAGATTAATACATGCCTTAAATCACAGATAATGAGCTTTAATGCTCAGTAATGGAAGAGCAATTAGTGGAAAGTTGGAGTAATTTAAGGGAATTTAATGCTTTCAAATTTCTTTTTTTTATCTCTTGTTCAGTTAAGTTATTTTTCTACTAATTTGTATAATTCTGTTGTATATACAAATTAGTATACGTACCCACGAGATGCGCGAAATATTTTTTTTATAATTTTTTATGATTAAAAAAATATTAACTTGTTCATATAAATTTAATTAATTTTCACTGTATAAAATTAACATAGTTCAAAGTCAATGAAATATTAAAAATAAATATTAATAGTGAAATTACAACTCATACCTAATAACAAACCACAATTTTAATTGTTTACATGTTTTGATATAAAAAGAACAATATCGGTATTGATTAATTTTTAAAAAATAGTAAATTATAATATATTAAGTAATTATTAATTCTGTTGTTGGACTTTTAACTTTATATTTTTAATCAATTAACAGTTCTAATTATATCCCTTAGCTTCCATTTTATTTTTTTAATTTATTAATTCAATTTCATCTACACTTTTTAAAAATAAAATGTTATCTTTCAATTTTATTTTAAACACTAAAAATACTTAACTTTGTCAATTACAAAACTTCTAATTCTAATACACTCTAATGTGTGAATAATATTAAAATATTATTTCTAATTACTTCAAATTAAAGTATCTCGTTTCTCAATGAAATTTTGGTCTATAATATTAAACTATTTTTATTTAATTTATACAGCATACTCTTCGATTTAGCAAGTCATCAAAAGAATAAAACATTTATATATTAAGTAAAATAACTATAAAATGTTAATTTCACCTACAAAGAAATTATATATTGCGAGTATAAACGTGTATAACTATTTATATTATAAATTTTGAAAGTCTTACTAAATATTTAAAATTCATACCTATTTCAAATATTTCATATAAATTGAAAAGAAGTGAGTAAAAATTATAGAAAATAATTTATTAAAAATCAAATTTTATACGTATAAAATAATTAAATGCAGTCATTTGGGCCATTTACTAAAAATCAAAATAATTATCAAAGCACTTAAACAACAAGACTCAAGCCCAATTATCAATATTAAATACCCAAGCCCAATTATTAATGTAAGAAATATCTAAAAATAAAATGGCAAGAATCTCTTCTTTCTAATCCTAAAGGCAAAAATGAAAAATGAAAAATGAAAAATGTACACTGTTCCTCTTCTTTTTCACATATCCGATCGGTTTTCATCACTCTATATATTTTCGATTTCGTCAACTATCATATCTAATCAGGTAATATTTCATCATTTTCTGAGTTATCTTGTTGTTTCTCTCTTTTGTTCGATCTTGAGCTTCAAAAAATCAAAACTTTAAAATAAACTACTTTAAATCAAATACAATTTAAGTCGCCTTAAAATCACACCAGGTGCTATGTATTTAGGTTCGAATGGAGCTATAACCAAGCTGTGCTTATTGTTTTTCAGGTATTTGAGCTCAGATTTGTTAATGAAAAATATATTCCGATGTACTACCCTCATTACTTCACCTATTAGCTTCAAGGGAATGAACTTCATTTGTGGTTGATACTACCCAATCATATTTTAGATGCGTTACTTATATGTAACTATTTTCCTCCATATTTTATTTTGCTTTTACTGTATTTTATGTATTTATTGCATGTACCTGTCACCAATTATTATATCTCCCTTTAAATTCTTAGGAATCTCCTTTGATGCTTTATTCGGAATGTGTTGTTAATCCCATCGATTTGAGTTAATCAATCGCTGATGAGTATTAGCGATACTTCATGGAGTTATGTACTACATTTTGTAAATGCTTGAGCAAGCAGACATGGTAGTTCTTTTGTCAAAAGAACTAAATCAGAGATTGCAAAGTTGCCCAAGAAGGTGGTAAAATTTTGTACTTCTTTTTTCTGTTTTGGTGGTTGGGTTGAGTGGATGGTACATAAAGGTTATATGAAATTTTACACTAAATCAAATTTTGTGCAAGCAATCAAGAATTCTGAAGTTCTGAACTTGTTTCTTTTTCTTTCTCCTAATGAGTATAGTTTCTTGATAAAAAAAAATCAACTTTTGAGTCTTTAATAAAGGCAAAGAGAAGAGTAGAAAGATTCTGCTCAGTTAAATTTATTGTATAGTAAAAAAATGAAGATGCTCTCCACTTTTTGCATGATTTTTGGCTAGGTTTGTTGGAGATATATCTTTTCTATCTTTTGTATTTAGTTTGGCCAGTAGCACTGTTAATCTTGTTGTGTAAGTGATTAGTTCAAGCAGTGTCACTGTTAGTTTTGTTGTGAAGTGATTCTAGTCATCAAAGAACTGATCATCTATGCTAAGGGGACTCCAATTAAAATTCTTGCTTAGGCAAGTGTAGTGCAATACTTGAAACTTAAAAAACCTTCCTTGTAATAGAACATTACTTTATGGTTAGAAATTTTAGACTTACAAAAGCAATAGACTGAAAATTTTAGTATTATGTCTAGGAACTAATGCAATCTGGTGAAATAGTGTATTCGAGTTATGCAGGGTTCTATACAGTTATTACAAATTCTAGTATACGTACTCGCATATTAATTTGTTTAGGAAAGTATTCTCAGGCTGCAACTCATTTTCAGTTAGCAAAGTAATTTGTTTCTCAATTCTTTTACCTTTTCTATTATTTTATTCATCAAATTCTTATTTTCTAATTTTTAATTCTCTGTCCAGGTTCCACCTAGAAAAAACCGATAATAATAAAGCCATTAATCTTAATAAGAAGATGTGCTCTCCTATCTCAGCAGCTCCCATGTGTTTAGCTAGTATATGTTTTAGTGTAATCCATTCTAACCTGGTCACGTAATATAGCAAAAATCAATTTATTTTCTGATGTCGCAGCTTCTATCTCTTCAGCAGATCGTGTGATTGAGTTTTCTAGTTCTCTTCAGAAATTATATTGCTTTCGTTATCCTGGAAAAGTTTCTGTTAGGTACAAAGAGTTAATTCTTGGCCGACTTAATCTTTTGGTTATCCTAGTTATCAACATGAGAATCATTTAATTAGGCTATCTTTTAACTTAGCATGGTGCTCTGTAAGTTGAACATTGCACCATGTTTGTCACTGTAACACTAATCTACCTTTTTATCAAGGTGGATTGCTGCACCATGTACTTGCTTCTCTTAGAGTCATATTTCACCTTTGAAATACTAAGAGTTTATTGAGTTTATCAAGTTTGAATGTAAACTTACTATGAATTAGTTGTTTTCGTGTATCCCTCATGGCTCTTACTATGCATACATGTCTCCGAAAGCGATAAAAAGTTACAATAACTACAAATTCTTTCCTGCCTGAAACAGTAATGAAGTTATATAGATATGTGCATGTCAAACATAAACAAAAGAATCAAATTAACAATAAATTGACTGTGGATAGAGATCAAAATATCCCCACAATTCTCAACAGTTAGAAAGTGAGAGTCAATAATCTCTGCCTATGCTATTAGGAAGTGAGAGTCAATAATATCTGCCTATGCTATTCTAATTCATGAATTTCTTACAGTTGGGAGCTCCACAAAGACAAGGGACTTTAAGCTCATCATTTTGATCAACCTCAAACCTGTAATCAAATGTTAACTCATCCTCTACTGAAACATCCTTTTTAACTATAAGAATAATCCAATCCTCGTCTTGTCCAAGACTCATGATCCTTGCAAAGCAATTTGGCATGCATGAGTGGTTGATTAGTCTTGCAATGTTTTCTTTCATGATTGCATAAATCACTACTTCATCATTTATCCTGAAGAAGTAATAGTGCTTCCCTTGAGACCTATATCGACATTCTCTAAGGTCAGCGACACTGCCCATAATCCTCTCACCAATATATTCAGGTTCCAATTGATGCCTGAATGCGATCGCCGTGAAAATAAATAATAATCCATATTTGATCTTATTATAAAGTAAATAAAATTATTAAAATAAAATATGCATAAATTACATATACCTTTTCTCCTTGCAAAAGCATTTCTAATGATAACAGTTTATCGGGATTTTCATGTTCTGAAATATTCCACAATCGTACTACGCGAACTTTTAAGTTTCATTGCATTTTTGTATTTGATATCTCATGAATGAAGTTAATTTTAGTAGATATTTTCTTACTGGACATTGGCAACTCTGTATTTTTTGGGATGTTACTGAAACTATCGGTTTATCTATTATACTATATTTTTTGGGATGTTACTGAAACTATAGATTTATCTATTTATAATGATGCTTTATTTTTTGAATTGTATAGTTGGGATAAAGATGAATAACATAATTTCAAATTTAAATTAAATTGTGATAAGCATGAGTTGAGATAACAATTACAGGCTAAAATTAGGGAGGAAGTTATAGTTAAACTAAATTCAATATTATTGTAACTTTTTAGTTATCATTATTCGTGTGAACAACTCATCAACAAATGGAAGACTCCAATATCACGTTTTGTTGTAATTCTTATTAATTATTTTTTACTAGATATTGACAACACTATAATTTTTGTAGATTACTACTGAAACTATTGATTTATCTATTTTATGATGATGCTTTATTTTTTGAATTGTATAGTTGAGATAAAGATGAATAATATAATTTTAAATTTAAATTAAATTATGATAAACATGAGTTGAGATAACAATTACAGGCTAAAATTAGGGAGAAAGTTACAGTTAACTAAATTCAACATTATTGTGGCTTTTTAGTTTTCATTATTCATGTGAACAATACATCAACAAATGGAAGACTCCACTATCACATTTTGTTGTAATTATTATTAATTATTTTTTACTGGATATTGACAACACTGTAATTTTTGTGGATTACTACTGAACCTATTGGTTTATCTATTTTATGATGATGCTTTATATTTTGAATTGTATAGTTGAGATAAAGATGAATAACATAATTTTAATTTTAAATTAAAATTTAAATTAAATTGTGATAAGCATTTGAGATAACAATTACAGGCTAAAATTAGGGAGGAAGTTATAGTTAAACTAAATTTAATATTATTGTGGCTTTTATACATATCCATAAACCTGAGCTACACTGTAAATTAGTACGAATATGAAATGGTAATTTTTTTTAGATTAAAGCTTTATATTTTTAAATCCAAGTAATTATAAAGGTTTTATAACAATGCTTTAGAACTTGTCCACAAAAATGCCACGTGGCTTCTTAATAGCTTGCCACGTGGCTTCTTCTGGTGTTTCGTCCTCTACTTTATAATATATATAGATAACTATTACCTACTTTTGCCTATAATTTGTAATTATTGAAACTTTCACTACAAAGTTAATTATAGGTCTTATACTTTACCTATTTGTGAATTTTTGCAAGTTAAGTTCACAATCCAAAATTCATCTGCTTGGATTTGTGTCGAATTTCAATTTGGACTTTTCCCGTTCATTTGCCTGTTTTTTTAGTTTTGAGCTCAACTTCTCCCATTATTGCTGGATTTTAAAGGATGAGGTCACAAGTACAAATCAATCATATGTAATAAAATATAGGAAAAATAATATAAATATACAATTTAAGAGTAAATATTACAAAATTTATCAATAGGTTTAATTTTTTAAAATATTCCAATAGAAAACTAACAAAACTTATCAAATAAGGTAAAAAGAAAAAAAATAGTTAAAAGTATCAAAATTGGATAAAGAATAATTGACATTCTTTTCTATAATTTCTCCTAATATATTTTCAATTTCATAACCAATTCCATTCCTTTTAAAAAAATAAAATTATTTTGGGAAAAAATTTAAAATTATTACTATAAAATTAACATAAACACACCGAAAGAACGTGAAATTTGGAACCAACAAGATGGAATTGTTCTACTATATTGTACCTTTTCATTCATCACTTTCTTCTTCTTATTCTTTCTCCTCTTATTGGTATTGGATTTATTTTTGTTTTTCTCGTTTCTATTATTTTTTCTTCTTAATAATTATTGGATAAAATACATATGTTAACATACTTAAATACTTAATTATAAAAAATAGCAACATTTTTCCCTAATTATATTCTATAACATATGTAGCCTTATTTTAAATGGTCTCTATTTTTTTGCCGAATAAATTTGTTACTGTAATAAAATTCCCTTTTTCACTCCTCTTTCTTTATCTTTCCTTAACTTAAATTTCTTTTTCCTATTTTTCCGTCACTCTCCTCAATCTTATTGCATTTTGCACGATTCTTGTACGATTTGTGATAAGGATTTGCTTCCCATATTTCAGGTAATTATTAATCGCATTTTGCATGTGAGCGTTTTATTTTTTTTCCTACTTTAATTCATCGAAAATTTAATTTTTAAGGATTTTGTATTTTAATGGATGAGCACTCTGCAAAAACACCTATAAACAGTGGTACAAGGAATATGAAATTAGTGTAGTCTTGGGTTAACTCAAAAAGATTTAGTTACTGTTGTTTCAAATCCTTTATAGTTGAGGAAATCTGGTAGATCAAAAGAGATTAGGTTGAAGTTTTACAACGACGAAGTGAAGATGACGAAAATTTAAAAAAAAAAAGGTTTGAAGAAAACTCCTTCTCCAAAGGAGTAAAAAAATAAAAAACGGTATGAGAAGAAAAGAAAATCTAAAGAAATTGAAGACATTGTTGACAAATCTTATGATGAATCTGAAGAAGAAAGTGGGGAAGAGGTATTTTTTTTGTTTGTAAATGTATTATTTTTTTTGTGTTCAAGTAATTATGTATTTTCTGTTATGATGACATTTAGGGATTATGTGAAAATATATTGTCGAATTAACTACTCATGAATAGTATTTGGATATATATTTTTCTAGTATAGGTGATATGTATTTTTAGTATAGTTGATATGTATTTTTAGTACAGCTGAATAATTTTGACCTATATGTATTTTTAGTGTAGTTGATATGCATTTTTGAGTATTTATTTTTTTCAGTGTTTGTTGTATTTTTTATATGGTCACAATACATATGCATGTTATTTTAGTTTAACTACCATAACAGTCTATTGTTTATATGTATTTTTAGTACATTTGATATGTATTTTTCAGTGTTGGTTGTAGTTATGATTTGATCAAAATACATGCATTTTAATCATTTGAAATATATATGCATGTTATAAATTTTTTTTGTTTGATTGAATTTTGTTTATAGATTAAGAAGTGGTAGTTTTACTTTGTATAGGTGTTGCGGGACGAAATATTTCTTGTCAAAAAACTTCCAAGATTTGCACCGCACATGTGCTCGTACAGTGATAATGATATTTATGAAAACATACGCGCAATTTTAAACAAGGAACAGTTTAAAAACTTTTGTGAGAATAACATTTTTGGTTATTTTATGAAGAAGAAGCAGTGTGTAGTGCAAGCACAGTTGTGCAGATGTGTTATGACGCTTGAGGTGAAGGGTAGTTCTTCTTCTGGGATTATGATCTATGCTAATGGCACCTCTCTTAGTTTTACTCTCGTGGAATTTGCTATCATTACTGGATTGAATTCTGTGTCTAATAGGTATGACTTTATTTTTAATGAGGGTGTACCAAATAGGATGATTGAAAAGTATTTCAATGGGGTAGAAATTATACAGAAAAGGCAACTATTTCTAGCATTCACGGAGAAAGTATGGGGGGAGAACAATGATGAGGATGCTGAGAAATTTGTAATTATGTATTTCCTACATTCATTTGGGTTGTCTAAAATTGACCCTGTTGTTATACCCCGTCATCATTTTGATTTGGTAGATAGTGGTAGTATAAGAATTTTTCATAGGGTTCTTTATCTTTTGAAGATCTGGCTAGAAGTTTGAACAATCGAATGAAAGATGGGGGCAAATTTTATTTGATTCAAGAAATGCTAATGGCTATTCAAGTGTGGCTATATGAGTGTTGTTCAAAGGTCCCACCAAAGATTGCATTGAAGGTTGAGAATCGAATTCTCCGATTATTAAATTGAAAGACGATTGCACCTCGTCCACGGTATGAGTTTTTGATAAATGCTATGTTCAAGGACAATGGCAAGGTTTGTTGTGAACAAATATATATGCATTGATATGTATTGTATTGTATACATATATTCTTTTTCATTTTCAATTATTTAACATATTCTTTAACATATTCGTATGTTGTATTTAAGAACATAGAGCCAACTGAAATAGAACTGGCAAAGCTTGAAATACCACAGAAGGATGTAACTAAAGATGAACGTTCAGTTGATTCTGACGATGACTTCCAGGATCCACCACCAAAGAAGATCAACGAACGTTTAAGGAAGAAACAGAAAATGGATTTATCAATCCCAATAGCGAAGAAACCTTCAGGAAAAAAGCAAGTCAATATTGTTGACGCGTATACCCAAACGAGAACTCCACCTCATCGTGCTGCCAAGGCTGCTGTAATGATGACACTAGTATTCAAGCCAATTCCAACACGACAAGCTTCTTCTTTCAAAACGAAGAAAGGGAAGCAAACAGCTAGGGTTATTTTTTCGCAGGTACAGTCAAAGGTAGATAGTCATGTAGAGGAAGTAGTCATGTCAAAGCGTGAGAGTAATGTTGAGAAAGAAACATTTATTTCTAATAAAGTTTTTGATGCATTCCGTGAAGAGGTAATTTTTTTTGTCAAATATTTATTTTACATTTAAAAATATGTGTTTACTGAATTTGTATGAATACAGGTTCATCAAGAGTTTAAAGGAGTTCGTGAAGAGTTTACTCGAATTCGTCAATTAGTGAAGAAAAAGTTCAAAAAAATGGTCAAAGCAATTGAACATAACAAGGTAAAAGTTTTATTATTATATAATATCCACAGTATTAAAAAAAATACATATGCAGAGTATATGAAAAAATATATATGCAGTATATTGCTAAAAATACATATGAAGTTTATACAAAAAATACATATGATTTGATATAAAAAAAAAATACATATGAAATGTAATACAAAATACATATGCAGTGTGTCAAGAAATGTATTTTGATAAATACATATTCAGAGTTTGTAAAAAAAATACATATGCAGTATATTGCTAAAAATACATATGTAGTTTATTCAAAAAATACATATGAGTTGATTTTCAAAAAATACATATGAAATGTATTATAAAATACATATGCAATATGTCAAGAAATGTATTTTTAAACACTATATATTTTTAGTAGGTTGGTATATACATATTAAGTGAAATCAAATAATAGTAGTTTATTCAAATTACACTTGTAGCAACAACATGACGATGCAGAGCTACTGTTGATCAAAATTTGGATGAGAATCAGGATGGTACAAAGGTAAAAAATAACTAAATATGATTATTCTTTTGAGTGCACAAATGTAATTACTTTTTTTGTGCAGTTATATGTTATTTTATATATAGTCATGTATAAACATATACAACTGAATTTTTGTTTGAAGTTGGTTTAATTTTTTTTTTCCTTGTTTGCAAGGGGTGCACTGATTTGCATCCAGATAAAACAAACATTGAAATTGATTCTCAACATTTAATCCCTGATGAGCTTCTCCAAAGTATAAATTTGAATTATAATCTTTCTGAGAAGATTGTTCATCACGATGATCGAGTATGTATAATGAATTGAACTTCAGTTTATGTGATGTAAAAATCACAACAATCCATAATACAATTATATATTTTCTTTCATTTTTATTGCAAATCACTGATGAGAAATTGGATGATATAAATTTGTCTAATTCACAGTTTATAATCCCAGATGAGTTATTACCAAGTCTTAATGCACACCGAAGAGAAAGCATCACGAGACATCCACTGGCAACTTCTGAAGAAGAACAAATCGATGAACATTTTAATGATAAAAAGTCTGAATCTGTTGTTCAAGTCTGAATCTGTTGTTCAAGATCATTGTCAGGTATGTATTATGTATATATCTGAGGTTATGTGGGTTATTTTTTACATAAAAAAATAAATCGTTTTCTATTTTTGAAGGAAAACAAAGAGAACGTTGGATCAAGCTCTAAAAAAGACATGCACGGAGAGGTTGATCTTGGTACGGAAGAGCAGATTATGACAACTCGTAAAATACAAGAATTAACCACTGTTGTTCAAGATCATTGTCAGGTATGTATTATGTATATATCTGAGGTTATGTGGGTTATTTTTTACATAAAAAAATAAACCGTTTTCCATTTTTGAAGGAAAACAAAGAGAACGTTGGATCAAGCTCTAAAGAAGACATGCACGGAGAGGTTGATCTTGGTACGGAAGAGCAGATTATGACAACTCGTAAAATACAAGAATTAACCACTGATGAACAAGGGGATGAAACAGTTTTGCCTGATTTATAAGACACAATCCCTGATGACTTGCTTCCTAGTTTGAATGTATACAGTAGTAAAAGCATCATTTTTCATCCCCCTGCTAATCATGAACTTCAAACTCCTATTCCTAAGTTAAGGATTAGACGATCATCTAAATTCAAAGAGTCACCTTACACAATAAAATTTGGTTTAGTTATCGATAAGTACAATTAGTTATATATTTAGTTTACAATGTAACATGTTATGCAAATACTTTTTAATAATTAACTTTTTGTATTACGTAAATATATATAGAGCTCAGAAGGGAACATACGTATATTCCCACAGAAACATCCATTTGTTTATCATCCGATTGATGGGATTGTGGATACGAAGATTGTCAACAAGTTCATGGATTGGATTTCTGAAGACCTTCTCAAAGTTCATGCTAAAAGGTATTTCTATTGAACTACTTTAAGTTTTTTTTTTTTAACTTACATTATGTTCTCATGATTTAACATATACTGATTAACAAAAAAAATAGAAAGAAAAATGCGGATCATTACAAAAGGAAAAAATCAACCATTTCAATGATGCATTTTGAAATTGAGACTGTTGAAGATAGAAACTAGTTCTACACAATGGGGTTCTCTGATCAGTCATGGACCGACTCGGCTAGTATATTTTTTTTTACAATATTTTTTTTTATATTTATAGCACTAATTAAACTACATATTATGGTGGTAAATACATATGCAGGTGCAAATAAGTATTTTTTATGTAATTTTTTTATTATATAAGAAAGGATGTTATGCACTTTAACTTACATATGTATTTTTATATTACATACACATGCTAAATTTAGTAGACAAATAGTTTGAATTATCTAAAATTTGTGTTCTTACTTACTGCAGCATATTGATGTTTGCTTCTACTTCTTGAGGAAGAAGTCAAAGTATGACCCCAACAGGTCTTATAAATTCAGCACAGTAGATTGCAACTTTATGAACATAATTAGATTGTTCGTGATGTTTATTTTGCGGATGCTGAAAATCTTACGGCGGAAGGACATGTGAAATATCTTAATGAATACATAAATAGGTTTCATATGCATGCTGCTATTCCATGACATACAGTGCAAGACATTTATATTTCAGTAAATAAAAAGGAAAAACATCATTGGGTGCTAGCAATTTTATCTTTCTCAGAGAGGTGCATATTCCTATATGATTCATATGAATCATTTGGTCATTATTCTGTTGTTCTTGATGTCATTGAGAAATTAGCTGTGATTATACCATTATGTCTCAAACATTGTGATTTCTACATTAAGAAAGAAATTCATGTTGAAAACCATCCAAGATACAAAGACAAAGACTCTTTAGATATGTTTGATGTGTTATTTCAAGAGAGTTTGCCTCAACAATCGAGCGAAAGCTTGTAAGTTATTTAATTTACATATAACAAAATTGTATATTTGTAAAATATATATTAAAGCATATATGTGTTCCTTTTTATTATTTTTGTAGGGATTGTGGTGTCTATATGGTTACATATGCGGAGTGTCTTTCTTATGGTCACAAAATTCTTGTGAATGAGTTCGATCCCAATGCACTCCGTACAGGATATGTTGCACTTTAGTGGGATTATGGGACCAGAAAGCAAAATGTAAATGCTCATAGTGATGTCGAAGCACCTTTGAGGCCTTCAAGGCAAAGTAGAATAACTAGTGTAACTGAAGTTTTTGATGTATGATGGATGATGGATTGATTACTTTATATAGTTTAGACGCTGGTTTATGGATGTAGGTACTGATTATACAAACTAATTTTGATGTTTTAAAGTGGTTCTAATTATAGGTCATAATAGTACTAATTCAAGTTTAATACGAGTCCTTTATGCTGTTCTTCATTTTACTGTACGATTTTGTTAAAAAAAACATATGTATTGTTCATATTATGCTTAAAATACATGTGCAGGAATTTTTATGCCTAAAAAATACATATGTATTATTTTTAAATGAGAAAAATACATATGCAATGTTATGCCTAAGCATTCCAAAAATATATCTAAAATTTTTAGTTTAAAAATGCCAATATTATGTTAAAATACATATGCAATGTTAGAAAATACATATGCAGTGTTCATATTTTGCTAAAAAATACGTAAGCATTATAAATAAAATTTAGCATAAAAATACATATGCAGTGTTAATAATAAGTTTTTCTAAAATACATATTGTTTATAACTAATATTTATTTTGATATATGTCCAATTAATATGATTATAAATGAAAATGAAATTAAAGATAATTTTGAACTTTTAATACAATTCTGTAATTTATGGTGAGATTTTATTTTACATAAATATATATGCAGTGTTAACATTTTTTATTAAAAATACATATGTATTATACATTGAAATATATTTTTATTATATAAACACATATGCTGCGCTAAGATTTTGAAATTCAAACATAGATTTGCAGAATATGTCATATGTGGCAAAATCAATTAACAATTACAAACCAAATAAGTGTTTGGTTAATCAAAGTTACCAACTTTAACCTAAAAAGTATATTCAATGCTAAAAATACATATGAACTGCATATTCAAAATACATATGCAATGTTCCGATCTTTCAACATATACATATGCAGAATTTAGATTTAACTGTGTTCACTTGTCAATGATGATTAAAAAAATAGTTCAAGTTTATAAAAAATGAAAATAAAATTTAAGCAATAATACGGAAAGAGAAATATTTCATTTTCGATATTTCCTACAAGAATGCCTATTGTGACCCTTAGCCCCATAACCACCACATGAGTTGATGTTCTTCTTTCCAAACATATCCTGGCCTGATTTTCCACGATTCTTCTTCACACGTCTTTGTGAAGGTCTTTTGTATTTTGGAGGCAGTACTATTTCATCAAGTACGCTCTCTGGAATTAGCCAGTCATCTTTGTGTGGCAACGAGTAGATGGGAACACCATATATTTTCAAAACAGTTTTTGGTTGAAACAAATCACAACAGTATGGCCCCTTCTCAAAATTCTTCTTCTCCAACACCGCACAAGCATGTGCACATGGTATCTGATCTAGTTGAAATGCATTACATCAACGTTTTTTCTTTGAGGCAAACAATGTAGTATTTTATTTGTCGTGTACAGTATACACATATTCTGTGGCTGGTACAACCTGATACAAAAATAAAAAGTTTAATTATATGCAACAAAAAGATGAAATTCATATTTATACGATATATTGTAAGCACACCAATATTTTTTCAGAAAAAAAATACATATACAGAGTAAAAATATATATATATATAGTACATAATATTTTTCTTACTTAACTGTTTAGTTTTTTTTTTAAATGTTTCCATTCATTTAGCGCTTAATGGAAGTTATTCTATTAATTATTTTTTCAGAAGTATAAATTTCAAAAATGTAAAAGGTCATACCGTCATATGAGTATACAAAGCCTTGTTCTCTTTCAGTATGTCATAAAACTTTCCAATGAGTGGTGTGAAGGTATATGAAGCATGTTGCCTATTTTCGAAGTTTCATTTTGCAAACAATAATCGAACCTCCTCAAGAAAGTCATAAATTGGCAGTTCTCTAGCTAATACAAGTACTCCATTTATTGACTCCGTAATATTTGAAGTCAAAGTCTACCCTCGATTCACTGTTGCATAGGACCTAGCCCACTTTTTGTAACAAGCCAATTTCAAATAATTCTTCACCCTAATATCAACTACCTCAACTTTTTCCATTAACATTTGGAATTCTGACTTTAAATATGATTTGGCCATTGTATAAAAGATCTCCGACAATGCATCGTGTGACTTTCTGTAAAAAATTTTAACATCCCCCCATAGATGCCACATACAGAATAATTTGGAACATCATTGTATACATCGCTAACAGCCTTTATGATGCTTGGATTCCTATCAGAAACAACACACATATTTTGTCTTTCTCCATACGCTTCCTTTAGATTCTGAAAGAACCACGTCCATGATACATCACTTTCAGAATCAATCGCACCATATGCCAGAGGAAATATATAACCTGTATATACAAAATAATTATGCGTAGTAAAATAGAAATACATATAGGAACTGCATATGTATTTATTATATATACAGGTAATTAAAACTGTATATTTTATCAAATAAATGGTATCAATTACATATAATAAAATTTAGACACACATAACTATAAAACATAATCATTTTTAAATGTTTTAATTCATGAAACTTTGAAAGTCTAGGTAATTTTATACAGATATTTATATATCTAGTGGAGGTATGTATTTTCAGGTGATACGCAGAAATACAAAAACATACAACTAGTTTTACAATATAATTATTACAAATTCATACTAACCTGCTCCATCCATTGTACATGCTGTTACAAATTTCCCAGTATACATTTATCTCAAATGACTAGCATCAACAACTACGACCAGTCTACAATGATTGAATCTCTTAATGAATGCATTTATAGCGATAAATACATACAAGAACTCATTCTCATCTGTCTTCTTCATTATTATATGTGACTCTGGATAGGTAGTATTCAGTACATATAAGTATGATGGCAGTTTCCCATAAGATGCTGATGGCTTACCCCTCAACTTTTCTAACGCTCTTTCTTTCGCCCTCCAACATAAAGTGTATGTCAGATCCATACCAAAATCTTCCTTCATGCCATTTCTAATTTTTGTTGCACTGTATTTTCTTTTGTGGTTCTTGAACTTTTGTTTAACAATACCACCTATCAACATACTAGTAGCATGCACCTTTGGATAGATCTTGTCCTTCACCGGGCATGTATGTTGAGGTCTGAATTCTCTTATTCTAAACATTCTAGTTTCTCCCATTCTTGATGCACGCATTAAAAACTTGCATTTTCTTGATTTGCAAAACAACGTATACCTGCATCCCACATAATTTAGTATTTTAAAAATACATATCTAAACTAATATTAAACAACAATAGAGTGATATAGAATGTACATACGTTTTCTTACTTGACCTTTTACTTCGCATTTGAAACTTCTCCCTAATTGAATAATTCTTCATGACTGACTTAAAAAAAAAATTCTCAAGTAAACCTGGTCTTCCTCAACATGTTTTTGATGTGGATTTAAGATAATCAACTCCACAGTATCCATTTCAAATACATCTAATGCTTGTGTTTCTTCACAAACCACCAAAGCTCCTTCATTTGTTGTATTTATCAGTGTTTGAATATTGTCACAGTTGGTTATTCTTTCAGCAACACACATAGAAGAACTAGCCACGTTGTTCCCTACAACTTTCTCCAAAATGATTACACATAAAGGAAGATAGTTCATGTCTTGTATCTGCTTTTTCTAAAATATAAACACCTTTAAACCTATATCATTATGTATTTCTATCTGCCCTGCATTAGCAGTAATTTTATATTCCACTAGAATACGTTTTCTCGTTAAATCCACACTTAAGTGAGATGCCAATTCATTGTGCAACTCAATAAATGTTGCTGATGTGCTCAACCGTATAACATCAGTGATATATTCTTCGTAGTTTTTTTCATACGTCCACTGACCAGAGTGCTTCAAAAGCACTGGTATGCTTCCCATTTCCACTTGATTTAATCAAAAAATAAACAAATATAAACATGTTGTCAAATTATAACTTGTTAAAATAAACACTTTACAACTTTAACTGCAAACAAACTTACACAGCCAACATCTTCATTCAAAAAAAAAATTTAAACAAAATTTGTTTAACGTAAAATACAAACACAGAAAAAGTTATTAAATCAAATACAAAAACTACTGAATCGAACCGAAGAAAAACTTGTATAAAGTATATTATCAGCAAAAACAGTTATACTATCAAATTCCGACAAGAAAATCAAAAAAATACATATGCAGTGTTAACATTAAGCTGTTCAAAAATACATATGCAGTATTAACATTAAACATATCAAAAAATACATATGGAACATACCTAAATTAAATTTTGAACTGTGTGAATAGAATTTCATCACATTCAGCAGCTCAATTTAATCATCCATTGAGCAATGATTTTCATAAAATAATTGAATCAAATTCAACTCGAAATTTGTTTAACTTATTTTCATAATCGATTATACAAAACTCTGAAAATATACTACAAAGCTTCACAATTTTATCAATTGTTAAATCGATCAAAATAACAACAACCAATACTGAAATAAATAGTCGATCAATGAAATCTAACAAACTGAAACAACTAATAAACTGAATTTTTGCAACGAAAAATTTCGATTCTGATGGTTTTTATTATATATGTTGAATTTCCTCCTGCTTTGATTAAAAATCGAAACTAAATAGGAGCATCAGTAATGGCTGAAACAAAAAATCCAACTAGAAATACTTAATGATTACGTACCTTAAAGAACAATAACAGATGAATTTTCAACTGATAGTTGAATTCGAACAATTTGAACTGAAGAATCTATAATTGGATTTGATTCAAAGAAATTAATGCTTCGTTTTGAAACTGATGTTGAATTCGAAGAAGATACTGTAATATTTCATATGAACAACAACAATGGTTGAACATAAAGACACAGTTGAATTAGACAAAATTTCTCATAAAAACGAAAAGCAGATTTTGATTTTTTTTTTCTCAGATGAACTTGTTAATTTGGAAAACTGAAATTTGAAATTTGATCAATGATGTTAAGCTGAAACGGAAGTCGCATGATTGAAGTTATTTTAACGGAAAAGGAATCTACAAAATTAATTAATTGGTAATTATATCATATTTACCTCAACAAATTTCAGTTATTTAAGGAAGGTAAAATTAGTTGTATATGTATTTTTATAGCATCAATTTTTAAAAATACATAATACAAATTGCTACAAAATTAATAATTAGGGCCTCAAGTATGTCATTTCTGAATTTTGCCCAATATAATTTTTCTAATTAACCGTGTTTTTCAAATTAAATACTCCCGACTAAAGATGGATGTAGTGGAGATGAGGTGCTTGGATGTATGAACATATATTGGGAGAGATATAATTAGAAATGAAGTTATATGGGGCAATGTGAGAGTGACCTTTGTGGTTGACAAGAAGAAGAAAGCAAAGTTGAGATAGTTCAGACATATATAAGAAAAATGTATGGACGTGCCATTAAAAAAATGTGATAGGTTGACAGGGAGGGGGGAGGAGGATTGGAGATGTTGATTAGACAGTACATGACACAACTTAAGCATACCGAGACATCGAGAATTAGGATAGAATGTAGCCAAGGTTTGTGTGTGTAACACTCTTAAATGCTGATCTGGACAAAGTTGGAAAAAAAGTGGTCCTTGCTGCTTGCGACATTATTATTGAGATGGCAATCATGAAACTTTTAGCTTGGTATGTCTGTATACTAACATATCTGATTACCTAATAGTATTCACCATCTATCGCCTTATCATGCTACAGGGACGGAAGGCGAGTGCTAATCACATATGAATTTTCATCAAATTCAAGAGCTTTAGCTCAACTTTGTATATATTGTTTTTTTACTAAATATGCATACATTAAATTAATTGTAAACCCATTAGTTAGCATTTGAAGTTGTATAATTCTGAACTCATTAATTAGCACTTGAAGTTGGTACCTTATAATTTTGGACCCATAAATTTAAATTCTTACCCTGCCTCTAATGATAGGTACTCATTTTGGAACAGCGTGGTCCTTGAACGAGCAAGCTAGCTCCTACTATAAATCAAAGCAGCTGGAATTTCTTGTTATTATCATTTTTCAAGAGTTGCGCGAGAAGCAGTTTTTACTATTTTTTACTAAAAGTATCTGCATGAGGAAACTGTGCATCGTTTTCTAATAATCCACGGGAATGATAGCACAATGACACATTATATTCCTACGTCCATAAAAAACAATTGATACTAAGGATGGTAAAGTGACAAGTACTACTTTATCTTAATTAGAGGTCTTGAATTCGAGTGATGAGTATGAAATCGTCTTTGTTCGAAAGCGATTAACCCCTAATATGAAATTTTTAAACACGAATCAAAATTTGATTGGATCACAATACGGATATCAAATACCAATGAAAATTTTTAAAAATTAAGAAGCTATTAATATCTGATCTATGTTCTCATATCCACTCTAGTAGTCATTTTTGTATGTATACTACGCTTCATTCAAAAATTATCCATAGAATATAGCAAGACCCACTTAAATATCCTCTAGTAATTAGTAGTTACAATGATTACAACAGGGGCAAAATTTGGGAATTGAATGCTAGTGTTTCCCTTCATATAAATGATATATTCACTGGCCGGATAAAGGCTGCAACCATTCAGTACCAAACGGGCCTAGTAGCCAACCACTCTCTTCCCCCTAATAAATATTACTTTTTCCGTCTCATATTAGTTGGTGATCTTATTAAAAATAGTTATCTCATATTAATTGATCATCATACTAAATCAGAAAAATAATAATTACAAATTTTTTCATATTACTCTTGCAATTAATTCTTTTTAAAAATGTTCACACTTATTTGTAAAGTTCTCAAGAAGTTTTTAAGACTTGAATTGATAAAATTATCTTGTTATTTATGATTTTAACATACCTGTAAAAAAAATAAAATGCTCAACTAATATGGGATGGAAGAACTAGTACTCCTTCCTTTACTAAGCATGTGATTTATTTCTAAATACGAGATTTTAAAATAAAAATTCCTAAAAATCATTTGTGATTATATTTAGCACCCGTTGGCCAGAAAAGAAAGAGAGAAAAATCAAGCTCACGTCTGTTAAGGTGCATGATTTTGTTTTTATGTGCAATATAATCTAGCTCGGCAGGTAATAGATATGCAAGGAGAGCATATGTAACATTGATTATAACGTACAACTATCCCAGGTAAGACAGACCAAATCAACTTTCATTTTAATTTATTGTTTTGAAAGGAAAAAGCAAAAAATAACAAAAGAATCTTGTTTGGACATGAAGATGGAAAGAATTAAATGCAGTTCTCGATTGCGTAAGATAGGTTCAATCTTAAAAGCCCCAGCAACATCATGTGTGCTCCTACTGAGTTTTGGGTCCCGAACTGGCTTCTTGTTTAGTAGTATTCCGTTTTAATTTATTTGTTCTATTTACACTCGACACAAATTTAAAAAAGTAGAAAAAGAATTTAAATTATAGTCACAAATAAAATATATTAAAAATGTCATTTAATTTATCGTCTTAATGATGTTATATGAAAAAAAAAAAATTAAAAAGGTTGTCAAAGAGAAAAGAGAGATTTTTTAAAACAAACTAACAAAAAAAGTAACACGAATATATCAAAATATCCATTCATCTCTCATCTCTGCTTGTGACGGCATTATTCTCACTGCGTTCACTGGCCCTCAACATTGATGATTTCTATCTTACCTCAATGAGATAGGTCAGTCTTATCACTTGGATAAGTTGCGGCATTTTGTTCTCTGAGAAAACTTGAGCGGAAAATAGATGTAAAATTTCTGTGTATTTTGTCTTTCGCTGTAGCCGTACATTTATACAAAAGAAAAACTTAATGAGCTTGTGGGCGATGCAATTTTATTAAATTTAAATTCGTATAAAATTTGGATTATATTAAATTAAAAATATATTAGTCCCAAATAAATATTGCGGGTTAATATAATTGAATTAATTATTTAAGTTCAAATAGGTATGGATTTAAATAAGATTCAATATTTATTGAGTTAGTCCATTAATTTGGGCTACAAATGATGAATCCACTTTACTAAGACCAAGATATTGTCATATTCTAGAGGCCCAAATAAGCGCCACGTGTCAAGTGACGTGACATACCAAGTCAAGTGAAGGAGCCAATAGGACCGTGCCACATGTCAAACTGATGCAGCAGACCCATGAAATAAAAGCCCTTAAAAGGCGCCATATCACTTAAATCTAATTGGTCAAAGGAAGTCCCATATTCATCATGACTCTTCCTTTCCTACAACTATAAATAGGAGTCTCATAATTCAGAAAAAGGAACCACAGACCTCTAACAAGTAGCAAGAGAAAGCTAGTGGATCAAACACCGCAATTTCTCTAAAAAACTCAAACATTCAAATCAAGTTCATCAAGATTCAAGATCAAGACCGCAATATTCAAGAACAAGCTCAAAAGCCCTTGAATTCAAGCACAAGTCAAGATCAAGTCCCTCAAATCAACAAATCAAGTTCAAATTCAAGATCAAGCTTTAAGCCCTTGAATTTATATTTGAAAAGGCGAATCAGAGGATTCATAGAGATTGTAACACTCGCATTTGAATTAATAAATTGATTGTTGCAATATATTCTTTTCTTGTCTCGGATTATTTATTTTTCAATCTCGAAAATTTTACTGTCCAATAAATTCTGACACGCCCAGTGGGACAGTTTCTACCTCTCATCTCAACTTTTCCAACTGCAAAGTTCAACAACACTGAAATGACTTCCAAGAAGGTCAACTCTCAATCAACTGCTTCTAAGGCTGCTGATAAAAAGTTCTCTACTGAAGTAAAAAGCATCCTTGGTGTTACTTTCGGAAGCTTAGGAGTTGTCACGAGGAGCAAGGCAGGCTTGCTAGGACAACAAACACTTCCAGTGTCGTCCGTGCCAACATCAATTTTTGGATCTTCAACCCCAAAAGGAACGAAGCCCAATGCAAGTGCTTCGGAAGGAGGAAGCAGTGTGGTAGAATCGCTTAAGACGACTCTAGCTCTACTTGAGCATTTCGATTCTAAATACTCTGGCGCAAAGAGTGATGATCGTTTAAGCAACTCATCATCTTTAACCACACCGCATAAGTTGAGCACTTCAAAGATCAACTTGTGCGATACTACGTATTACTCTCAAACATCTCCAGTGATTATGCAAGCGATGGTGACTGATGCCTCGTCTATGGTGGAGCAACTTGTGAATCTGACAAAGGTAATTGAGAGCCTGACCAAATATGTTCAGAATCAAGATGCTCAAATTGATAAGATAGTGGATAGGGTAGAAGGTCTGATAGACTGAGAGTTTAGCCATGCACCTGAAAAATCTCCAGAGGATCACGAGTCTGAACATCCGATGAAACAAACACCACTAACTAAAGAGGTACAAGTTTCTTCTAAGGGAATGATCCTGATTGAACAATTAAAGGAATTCACTGAAGGGACCCTCAAAGACAAATATGATGTTGTCACCAAATCTTCCCTTGCATATGCCAAGCCCTACACTGCGAGGATAGATAGTCTCAAAATGCCTGCAGGCTATCAACCCCCCAAATTTTAACAACTTGAGGGAAAAAAGAACCCAAAACAACATGTCGCACACTTTGTTGAGACATGTAATAATACTGGAACTTACGGTGACTATCTTGTCAAATAGTTTGTTCATTCCCTAAAGGGAAATGACTTTGATTGGTATATGGACCTTGAACCTAATTCTATTAATAGCTAGGAGCAATTGGAGCACGAGTTCCTAAATCACTTTTATAGCACAAGGCGTACAACGAACATGGTAGAGCTCACAAATACTCGACAAAGAAAGGATGAACCAGTCATTGACTTCATCAATCGATGGAGAAATGCTAGCCTAAACTGCAAAGATAAGCTCAACGAAGCTTCTGCAATAGAGATATGCGTCCAAGGAATGCACTGGGAGCTTCTCTACATCTGCAAGGCATTAAGCCTAAATCCTTTGAAGAGCTAGCTACCCGTGCTCACGATATCGATTTGATCATGTCTTCTGCTGGAAAGAGATCAACGCCTATTCATGACCCACGAAGGAGAAAGGATAAGCAGGAACTAAAAAGATGGGGCAAGTTTGTCCCCAAAAATGACAACAAGGAGTTTATGAATGTTGATGTGTCTCCTGTAAAAGTCAGCACAAAGGTGAGCAAGAAACGAAGTGTGAAGATGACTTCTGGAGAACGTCTGAATCAGAAAACTTTAAAGGAAATGCAAGAAAAGGAATATCCCTACCTTGATTCTGATGTTGCTAAGATTTTTGATGAACTCCTTCAGCATAAGCTCATTTAACTCCTAGAGATGAAGCATCCCAACAAAGCTGGGAAGACCAATGACTCTAATTATTGAAAATATCATAGGCTCATAAGTCACCCTCTAGAAAAGTGCTTTGTTTTTAAAGATAAAGTCATGCAAATGGCAAGAGAGAAGAATATTTTCTTCGACGATGAGACGACCAGTTCTCATAAAATCTCTATCACATTTGGCTCGCTCGATCCAGTCCAAATATGTGTAGAAGAGCATAATGAGAAAATATTAGAGCTGACAGGTTTTCTGTTGATGAAGGCAATGATGAAGGTTGGACTCTGGTGACTAGGCGCAGACACAGGAGGACAAGTCTATGAAAGGAGTCAGTTGAGCAACCAACTAGGAGGAGAATAGTAGAAAAGCCAAGGAAATAGAAGTTGGTTGAATTCTTAAAGAAGACGAGGGTGACGGAGCTTTACCCCAAAAAACCTCGGTGTCTGGTGACTTTATAGGGATTGTTACCGAGTTGGTTTCGTGTAAAGACTGCCCAAGTCAACCTTGAGGCATCTTGTTTTAATACTTCCAAAGATGGGGCAAAGAGTGAGAATCTACCCATGGAAGTTTCTTTACTGTCCGAAAAGCTTGCTGAAACTCTTGGCGAAGAGGCATATGTGTGATACAAAAATCACATTCACAAATAATGATCTTCTTCTTGGTGAGGCCCTACATAACCGTCCCTTATACATGGTGGGTCAAATTCTAGGAAAGAAGATCAATAGAATCTTGATAGATGAGGGATCCGGAGTCATCATCCTGTCTATCTCATGATGAAGGAACTTGGCATCACTACTAGAAAATTGAATGAAAGTCGTATAATGATCCAAGGCTTCAACGAAGGGGGCCAGAGGGCCATGGTATGTATCAAGTTGGGGATTCGTATGGATGATTTTCAATCAAACCCATTGATGCATGTGATCGATGCCAAAACTGTATACAATATATTGCTTGGTAGGCCTTGGGTGCATGGGAACAAAATTATCTTGTGCTCTTACTATCAATGCTTGAAGTACCTTGAAGGTGGAGTGGAAAGAAAGATAGTTGCCGATGACAAACCATTCACTGAAGCTGAGTCATATTTTGTCGATGCAAAATTCTACATAAAAAAGCATGTTGTGGATGAGAAAAGGGTTGAAGATGTCACCAAGACCAAGTGTGATGATCTTGCATCTAAGAAGGTCACGGTGACTGTCGAAAAATTCACCACCAAGAAGACTCTCTCCACTTCAAATAAAGAAAGTGTCGCTTCTATGAAAAAAAAAGGCAACTCTTGTTCTTCTCTACGTAGCGAAGGTAAGGAAAGAGAAAGATCACCCATCGAATTCCCAAGATAATGTGCTAAAGGGGATAACTTTACCTATCAGGAAGATTGATGCAATAAATCCATCCTCGAGACTTCTTGAAGATTCTTTGGCTCAAAATCTGCCACAAGATATGACACTCCCTATGAAGCATATGAAAGAAGGTTTGCCCCAAATGAATATTAGCTATTTGTAAAGTCTGGATACAATCCTAATGAGCCATCAAGGTTGGGAAAACATCCGTGGAAGGGTACAACCAGGCAGGCACGTGAAGGCCTAGGATACACGTAACCACCTCCGATTCGCATCTCCATAAGAAGGTAGTCATTAATTACATCACCGCGAAAGAAGAATCCAATGCGGCTAATAAAAGACCCTCTGTATTTGACCGACTTGGAGGTTCAACTGCAAGAACTTTTGTGTTTGAAAGGATGGGACCTCTAAATAAGAAGAAAAGCAACAAGCGTAAGAGGAGTCGTCAAAGAACGATGAAACACTCTTTACTTAAAATACAGAAGGATTTCCAAAGTTTGATTCCTTCTATAATGAAGCGACAGATGAAACTGGTAGTTTCATGCAACGAGGTGCTAAAATCAAAGGCGCATACTATGGTTTATACCAAGCAATGCGAAGAAGAAGAATAGAGTGTTGGCTCCTCATATCATGTTACAATCCAGAATGAAAGAGATGTCTCATCTCAAATGAAGGTTGATGAAAAGATAGAAAATGCCTTTTGGTGTCATCATATATCCGTCAACGACGATGATCCTCAAGAGGAGGGAGAGGCTGGAGATGATCTATCCAAACTTGAAGGAGTAAAGGCCACAATAGATCCCTTGAAGGAAGTTACTCTAGGAACCAATGAAGACCCAAGATCAACTTACCTGAGTGTACTTCAAGAATTAGAGGAGAAAATCGCTTACATGGACATACTCAAATAATATATAGATATCTTCGCCTGGAGCTATAAGGAAATGTCTGGATTAGATCCAAAAGTCCATCAGTTGGCGGTCAGGAATGGCGCTTGTCCTGTTAAGCAAGCCCAAAGGCGCTTTAGGCCAGATTTGGTTTCATTGATCGAAAATGAAGTTAACAAACTCATTGAAGATGGATTTATTCGTGAAGTCAAATATCCCATGTGTATTTCAAGTATTGTTCCAGTACGGAAGAACAATAGACAAATTTGAGTTTGTGTCGACTTTCGGGATCTCAACAATGCTTGCCCTAAGGATGACTTTCGAATCCCCATACTAGATTTGATGATTGATGCCACCACTGGTTATGAGGAAATGTCCTTCATGGATGGTTCATCCGGCTACAATCAAATCCGCATGGCACCAAAGGATGAAGAACTCACTATATTTCGTATGTCCAAAGGTATTTATTACTACAAGGTGATGCCTTTTGGTTTAAAGAATGCTAGAGTCACTTATCAAAGGGCTATGCAAAACATATTTAATGATCTTATCCATAAAAATATTGAATGCTATGTGGATGATCTAGTGGTGAAGTCAAGAAAGACAGACGACCACTTAAAAGACCTAAGAATGGTGTTTAAGTTGCTTCAAAGATATCAACTTAGGATGAATCCATTAAAGTGTTCCTTTGCAGTTACTTCTGGAAAATTTCCTGGCTTCATTATGTGACACCGAGGAATTGAAATTGACTAAGCCAAGGTCGATGCAATTTTAAAGATGCCCAAGCCTTGAAATAATCATGAGTTACAAAGCCTTCAAGGAAGGCTCACATATTTAAGGAGATTCATCTCAAACTTGTCTGGAAAATGTCAACCATTTAGTCGTCTCATGAAGAAGGACACTCCCTTATAATAGGACTAAGCTTATAGTAATGCTTTTGAGAGTATCAAATCATACTTAATGAAGCCACCAGTTCTTGTGGCACCCATACCTGGGAAACCATTGATACTCTACATCACGGCACAAGAGAGGTCAGTCGAAGCATTATTGGCTCAAGAAAATAGTGAAGGCAAAGAGAACTCTCTTTAATATCTGAGCAGAATGATGACACCAAATGAGCTAAAGTATTCTCCAATCGAAAAGTTGTGTTTCGCATTGGCTTTCTCAATTCAAAAGATGGAACACTACTTTCAAGCTCATGTTGTCCGTCTTATGTCTAGGATGAATCCCATAAAGTTTGAAATATCGAAACCAGTCCATAGTGACCGGCTTGTAAGATGGTACCTTCAATTTCAACAGTTTGAGATTGTGTATGTGCCCCAAAAGGCCGTAAAGGGACAAGCATTGGTGGATTTTTTGGCAGATCACCCGATCCCTGATAATTAGGAATTTAGTGATGAACTTCCTGATAAAGATGAAATGGTTATAGAACCTAGACCCCCATAAAAGATGTACTTTGCTGGTGACGCACATCGAGATGGAGCTGGTGCCGGCGTGGCGTTTGTCACTCCACAAGACTCTTTTACCCTTACAAACCGTTGCTTTAATAATGTTGCTGAATATCAGACTTTGATACTTGGACTTGAGATGGTAGTTGACATGAAACAACTGCAATTAAAAGTCTTTGGTGACTTTCAATTAGTGATGAAGTAGCTTTTTAGAAGCTATAAAGTCAGAAAACCTGAGCTACAACCATATCATGATTATGCACAGAAGTTGATGGGGTGGCTTAGAGAAGTAAACCTCCAACATGTGCCAAGGAGAGAAAATAAGCAAGCTGATACCCTAGCTGCTTTGGCCTCAACCCTGATCCTTCCAAATCAGACGTAATTCACTATCCTCCAAGAATGGTAGTACCGCCAACAACTAAAGATGAAGAAAATAAAGTTGAATACCTTGTTGCCGTATCTGAAGATAAAAAAGAATATTGGTGACAACTTATCATTGATTACTTATGTTATGGGATACTTCCAGAGAACCCAAGGAGAAAGACAGACATTCATCATCGTGCACCTCACTTCTTTTACTATAAGGACATACTGTACAGAAGATCATTTAAAGGATTACTCTTATGGTATCTAGAGAGGAAGAAAA
Source organism: Capsicum baccatum var. pendulum (assembly GCA_030864225.1). Taxonomy (NCBI): domain Eukaryota; kingdom Viridiplantae; phylum Streptophyta; class Magnoliopsida; order Solanales; family Solanaceae; genus Capsicum; species Capsicum baccatum. The sequence goes on from CM061551.1 coordinate 99,647,559, forward strand.
AATTTAAGATTTACAAGAAGCATACTCGGGAGTGTATGGATCGCATCAATCTGGATCGAAGCTTCATTTTCACATTAAAAGGATGGGATACTATTATCCAACGATGGTTAAAGATTGCTTAGACTATGCTAGAAGATACAAAGCTTGTCAATTCAATGTGAATTTCATTCATCAACCTCCTGAAGTACTACACCCAACTGTAGCATCTTAGCCGTTCAATGCTTGGGGAGTAGATGTTGTTGGTCCACTACCAAAATCTTTTGGTGGACACTTATACATCTTGGCCATGGCAGATTACTTCTCAAAGTGGGCCAAAGTTGTTGCTCTTAAGGAAGTAAAGAAAGAAAATTTTGCAAACTTCATCCGAGTGAATATCATCTACCGCTTTGGAATCCCTCAATATATAATAATTGACAATGGCAAGCCATTTGATAACAAACTGATGAATAAGATTTGTGATCTCTTTGGCTTCAAGCAGCGCAATTCTTCTATGTACCATGCTGCCGCCAACAGTTTGGCTAAAGCCTTCAATAAGACTTTATGCAACTTGTTAAAGAAAGTTATCTCCAAATCCAAACAAGACTGGCGTGAACAAATAGAAGAGAATTTATGGGCATATAGAACAACTTACCACACACCAAAGCAAGCAACCTCATATTTACTTACTTTTAGAGTTGAATCCATCCTGCTACTTGAGCGTCGAATACCTTCTTTGAGACTGACTATTTAAGAAGGGCTCATTGATGAAGAAAATGCTAAGTTGAGTCTTACGGAGTTAGAAGCTCTTGATGAGAAGAGACTAGAGGCTCAACAACATCTTGAATATTACCAAGCCCGTCTATCTCGTTCCTTCAACAAAAAAGTTTGCTTGAGGTGCTTCCAAGTTGGAGATCAAGTCCTTGCAGTAAGGAGACCCATTATCACTTCTCATAAGTCTGGGGACAAATTCACCTCGAAGTGGGATGGATCATATGTCGTACAAGATATATATTCAAATGGTGCTTACAAGCTTGTCGATGCAGATGGAGTGAGGATTGGCCCCATCAACGCCAAGTTCTTGAAGAAGTACTATACCTAAAGGAAGATAACACTCCTTAAGGCACGAGTATAAACTGTATGTACACTCCTTAAGGAACAAGTATAAACTGTATGTGTACTCCCTAAGGCACGATTATAAACTGGATGTCCACTCCTGGCCCGCAAGAATATAAACTGTGTACGACTTAAAAAAAAATCTCACCCAGAACTACGTTGTGACTTGATCCTCTTACTGAGGTACAAAGGCGCTTGGAATTTCAGTTTGAGTTCAGTTGCATTATTGTCAAAAAAAATATGTTCCTGCAAGTATCTACCATATGGATACCAAGTGTGAAACTATTCTAATTAAATTTTGGACTTACTCTAAATATCGGTGACTCAACTATCGAAATGAAAGAGAGTTCCTTCAATGGGATTTAGAATGCCAAAGTTCTCGAAGCCTACAACTAGAAGGATCTCAAAATATTCATGTCTTAAGGTGGACAAGATTTGTTCCTTTGCACCTTAAGCGGGCCTCTAACGGGTTTATCCTTATGAGGATATTGAAATTTCCATGCCTTAAGGTGGACAAAATTTGTCCTTTTGCACCTTAAGATGGCCTCTAACTGAATTATCCTTAAAAATATCTCAAAATTTTCATGACAAGATGGAAAAAAATTATCCCTTTGCACCTTAAGCTAGCATCTCACGGTTTTATCCTTAAAGGATATCAAAATTTTCAAGCCTTAAGGTGGACAAAATTTATCTCTTTGCACCTTAAGCTGGCCTCTAAAGAGTTTATCCTTAAAAGGATCTCAAAACTTCCATGCCTTAAGGTGGACAAAGTTTGTCCCTTTGCACCTTAAGCTGGCCTCTAACGTGTTTATCCTTAAAAGGATCTCAAAATTTTCATGCCTTAAAGTGGACAAAATTTGTCCTTTTACACCTTAAGCTGGCCTCTAACAGGTTTATCCTTAAAAGGATCTCAAAATTTCCATGCCTTAAGGTAGACAAAATTTGTCACTTTGCACCTTAAGCTGGCCTCTCGCAGATTTATCCTTAAAAGGATATCAAAATTTTCATGCCTTAAGGTGGACAAGATTTGTCCCTTTGCACCTTAAGCTAAACATTAAATAGGGCCCATACTTAAAAAAAATCACTGCACCATCTTCGAGTAAAATTGGTCGGACTTAAGGTGACGGAGGCAAAGTTAAAATCTTGCACCTTAAGCCGATGTCCACCGTCTTCAAGTAAAATTGATCGGACTTAAGGTGACAGAGGCGAAGTTAAACTCTCTCACCTTAAGCCGATGTCCACCTTCTTCAAGTATAATTGGTCGGACTTAAAGTGACGGAGGCTAAGTAAACTCTCGCACCTTAAGCCGATGTCCACCATCTTCAAGTAAAATTGGTCGGACTTAAAGTGATGGAAGGGAAGCTAAACTCTCACACCCTAAGCCGATTATTGCATATTGCTATCTGTTTCAATTCACCAAAAACAGAAAAAAAAAAAAAAAAAAAAAGAGGAAACTAGAAAGAAAGCAAAAAACACAAATAGAAAGGATGTTACCTATCAAAGCGTTGTGATCTTAAAAGTTATATATCACCAACTTGGATTGAGACAAGATGCCTTGATGAAAATAAAGCCCTCAAAATCTAGTTTGAGCCAATCTAAATGTCCTTTGGTGGTGATGGTCCCACATCAAGAAATAAATTATTTGGTGAGGCAATGCAAATCTGGAATTCTCTGTCGAACATCATATAAGATCGATTTCAAAAAATCATCTAGAACAATCAAAATAGTGTTAAAATATAAATTTTGGATATATTATACATGCATACTTCCGTCATCTACAGAATCAAGTGGATCATAATTTTGGTACTCTCACAATGAGATATAATTTTTTTGGTGATGTCACGTAAATCTGAAATTGTTGATGCATCAAAACTCAATGTTGATTTTGGGATAACACCTGAAAATATCTTGATTGTATTAAATTATGAATTTTGGATATGTTATATATCTTTGTATCTAGTTTTACAAGAATCAAGAGGCTTGTAATTTCATCCTTCCTACTTCAAGATATGAAAGTTATGTAAAGTCGCGTAGATCTGAAATTTTCAGCATAATAAAATTCAGGGCTAACTTCAAAAAATTATTGAGAATTATATTGAAGGATTTTAAATATAAATTTTTTATATGTTATATATATCGAAGTTTGGTTTCTGTAATATCAAGCGGTTCATAATTTTGATATTCCTACAATTAGATATGAATTTTCTACCACTAATATGTTGTGCTGGAAAAAGTGACGAAAATAAGAGAAAAGTTGGAGGGAAAGAAATTACGTCAATATTGTTGATGGCTTGAAAACCCCAAAATTGATATTGAAAAAGTGGAGAAACTACCTCCTTTTATAGAGTTGTAGGATGGATGTTTTCTTCTCCAATATAAATTTAGATTGGAATAACTTTCATCTCCAAATTCAAATTGGAGATTGTTATTTTCTCCAATATAAATTCAGATTGGGATAGCTTCCATCTCCAAATTCAAATTGGAGATTGTTTTCTTTTCCCATATAAATTCAAATTTGAGGTTATTTCCTTCTCCCATTCAAATTCAAATTGAAGGTTGATTTTCTTCTTCCATACAAATTCAAATTGGAGGTTGTTTCCTTCTCCCATACAATGTCAAATTGGAGGTTGTTTCCTTCTCCAATCTAAGTTTAAATCGAAAGAATTTTATTCCTGGTTCAGCAAGACAATGACAAAGTTTTTCAAAACTATTTGAAATTGGATATCATGCCTCACCAACGGGTCTTAAGTATAGAGATTCGTGAAAAAAAATAAGAGAGCTTTGAGAGACAATGTCAATATGGTTCGTCTTTAAAGTTTTTGAATGAGGTGTTCTTATGTATGAAAAATCATTGAAGCACGAAGGAAACATGTTTAAATAATCATATTCAAGGCTAGTCTCTAAAATATTAAATGTCTCGACAAGTCTTGAAGTAGGGGGCATTTGTGGGCAATGCAATTTTATTAAATTTAAATCCGTACAAAATTCAGATTATATTAAATTAAAAATATATTAGTCCCAAATAAATATTTTGGATTAATATAATTGAATTAATTATTTAAGTTCAAATAGGTATGGATTTAAATAAGACCCAATATTTATTAGGTTAGTCCATTAATTTGGGCTACAAATGATGAGCCCACTTTACTAAGCCCAAGATATTGTCATATTCTAGAGGCCCAAATAAGCGTCATGTGTCAAATGACGTGCCATGCCAAGTCAAGTGAAGGAGCCAATAGGACCGTTCCACATGTCAAATTGATGCAGCAGGCCCATGAGATAAAAGCCCATAAAAGGGGTCACATCACTTAAATCTGATTGGTCAAAAGAAGTCCATATTCATCATGACTCTTCCTTTCCTACAACTATAAATAGGGACCTCATAATTCAGAAAAAGGACCCCCACCCCCAGACCTCTAGCAAGTAACAAGAGAAAGCTGGTGGATCAAAAGCCATAATTTCTCTAAAAAGCTCAAACATTCAAATCAAGTTCATCAAGATTCAAGATCAAGACCGCAATATTCAAGAACAAGCTCAAAAGCCCTTAAATTCAAGCACAAGTCAAGATCAAGACCCTCAAATCAACAAATCAAGTTCAAATTCAAGATCAAGCATTAAGCCCGTGAATTTATATTTGAAAAGGTGAATCAGAAGATTCATAGAGATTGTAGCACTCACATTTGAATCAATAAATTGATTGTTGCAATATATTTTTTTCTTGTCTCGAGTTATTTATTTTTTGATCTTGAAAATTTTATTGTCCAACAGAGCAAGCTGTACATTGATACAAAAGGAAAACCTAACAAGCAAGTGAACTTAATGACCAAAAAAAACTAATAGGTTGTACGACCCTAATTATATTCTACTCTAACAAACACAGAAAAATAGAGAAACTCTTTGTAAGTTAGACTAATTCTAAAAGATGAAACTCAAGTAATTCAGCCCGAGTGCAGTTGAGCCCAAGATCTAAATACAGCTTCAGTGTGTATCTATCCCCCTTGTTTCTTTCTCCGTAGAAGTAACATTATTTTTTTCGACAACACCCCCTCTTAAGTTGATGGACGGAGTTCAGACACTCAACTTGTGCAAAAGAAACCTGTGAAGAGGCCCTGCTAGAGCTTTGGTAAATAAGTCAGCTAATTGAGATAAAGAAGGAACAAAAGATAATGAAATCAAACCATCAAGGTATTTTTCCCGAAAAAAATGCAATCAAGCTCAATGTGTTTAGTTCGTTCGTGAAAAACGGGATTCTTAGAAATATGTATCGTGGCCTGACTGTCACAATTAATAGGCACCGGAAATGAAGGAGCTACAAACAAATCTTGATGAAGACGAAAAACCCAGGTGATTTTAGCGACAAGGCGGCGCATAGATCGGTACTCGGCTTCTGTGGTGAAAATAGATACAACGGGCAACTTTTTTTATTTCCAAGAGATAGGGTAACCCCCAAGACGTAAAAAAAATCATTGACAGATCGACGGGATTCAGAACAAACAGCCCAATAGGAATCGCAAAATGCTTGAATTTGGAATGAAGGATCTGGAGATAAGAAGAGCCCTAGACCTAGATATTTACTCAGGTATCTCAAGGCATGATAAACAGCTTGAAGGTGACCAAAATATGGATTTTGCATATACTGACTAAGATGCTAGACTGCATAATCAAGGTCAGGCCGAGTATTTTTTAAAAAATTCAGCTTTCCCAAGAGCCGTCGATAAAATGTCAGATCATTGAGAGGTTCACCAGAGATAGAGAAAAGCTTAACACTTGGATCCAATGGATTAGACACAGGCTGAGATCCCAAACAATCAAACTCGGTGATGAGCTCTATTATAGATTTTAGCTGGGTAATGATCATTCCAGCAATTTCTCGCACCAATTCTATTCCCAAAAAGTAATGTGCCTCACCTAAATCTTTGATCTTGAATTCAAAATTTAACAATTTTTTAATCTCACCTATTTCCCCTGTATTGTTACCAGTGATTAATATGTCGTCGACATATACAGCTAAAAGAGTAACGAGGTTCCCCGTTACCTTAAAGAAGAGGGAGTAGTCATTGAGTAAAAAATAGAAACCTCGAGTGTTCAATACAGAAGACAACCATCCATACCATTGGCGGGAAGCCCGTTTCAATTCATACAATGATTTACAAAAATGGCACACATGATTAGAAGAAGGAGGTGTGATAACGCTCAATCTACAGCTCTCGTTTGAGTGTAAAGCGGTCGTTAGCAAATATAGAACCCAACCTGGGTTGGGTGTCGATCCCACAGGGAATAGCTTGGCCAACAAGTAAGTAAAATTACTAAACTTTTGGTGCAAGTCTCGTAAGAAGGGGGGAGTCTTGTCGTGCAAGTAATGTAAACAAAAGCTGAAAATAATAAAGTAAAGAGAGAGAGATTGTTACGTAGGTTGACAACAATGAGAATTGAAGCGTTGGGGTTATGTCCACCTTCTGAGGTATACGTCTCTATTGGCTATGAGTGTGTAGAGTCTTGACATGCAATTGCTTATAGAGAATTGTAGTCGATGGTAAATCCAAGCGTCTCGCGACCAAAACAAGGACCATTTCACTTTAACTCTCGCGAGCTTAAAGCGTGTCTAACGGTACGAATTCTCCAAGAGGTTAGTCCAGTTATGGCACTAGCTTTTTAATAGGAAAGGGTGTCCTACTAGCTTGACATTATCTCTTTTCCAGACAAATAACCTTTCTCGCGAACAAGTTAAATGTTAGACTGGCGTATTCTTGCGTTTGCAACCGCAAAGAATGTAGATTAAGATGAAGAGCGTAATGATATAAGCAATATACTTGTCTTGAACTCACAAACTCATAGCTATAGATAGTAACTCATTCGGCTTCCATAACCCCAACTAAGAGGTTTAGTTACCCATGAATGCGAAGGATATCACGTTTTGCATGGTGGATGGCGTGAGAAGTGGGTGTTTAGGCGTGTGGTTTTGGTGATTCCCTAGCAAGTAACGATTCTCTTGTTGTGGAATAGATGAATAGAAGAATAATAGAATTAATGGAAAGGTTAGAAGAGTGACTAGAAGTGTTGTAGTGGAAGAAGAGAGGGATGGAAGAATTGTATTGTAAGAAGATGAATAAAAATCTCTAGCATGATAGGGTATTTATAATACTCCTATCCTACTCCTACTAAGCTAATGAAATAAATAACCAAATCCTAATATACTAATGAAATCCTTGACCCAAATGTACTAGGGTAAGGTTACAATATCATAATCCAAATAGAATAGTAAAACACATAACCTAATTATACTAGGTTAATGTATCTTTGTAAAAATCCAGCTTTGTGTCTGTAAGTCCCCAAAGTCTTCAGAATTGTTGTTTTAGCCCGGGACAGATTTTCCATGCAGCAGCTTTGGTCCTTTAGGCGTCCAGCTCCTTTCCACTTCGTTCGTGAGCTTTCTTTTGCGTCAAGTAAGCCATAAAATGCTGTATTTTGCATCATTTATACCTGAAACTTTACTAATCATATTTGTTAGCTCATTTACAGGAAAAAGGACTAAAAGTGCATGAAATATATAATTAGTTCTCAAAGCTAGGCTAAAATATGGGCAAAATATATTGATATAGGCACGTAAATTCGCCTATCATCAACACCCCACACTTGAAGCTTTGTTCGTCCTCGAACAACATATCATGTCCTTCTAAACATCGACTTAAGGTTTTTACAACAACAACACAAAACATTCTTCAAGACAGGCACAACAATTATCAACAAAGAGTAGCTTTCCAATTATAAGTAGAAACAATTTAACCTCAAGCATAGACTCATGATGGTGATCAACTCGCATGCAAACGTTAAGGTACATAGAATCATATACAACTATCCAAAACTCATCAACCATGTGTGTCTCACAATATAGTACCCATAATCACTCACAAATATAGCATATTTTTCAAACATGGGTGTCAAAATATCCTTGCACTCACTCTCACAAAGAATTCATATGTAGCAACTAATGACCATAAGCTTGCCCTTAATGTAGTACTCCACTAAATGTCAGAATGTTAAGATTAGGATCAAGTAGGTCTTTTGATGGTTGTAATGTAGGCTAAGGGACGGGTAGGACTATTTTGGCCAAGAATAGTGACTAGGTTCCTAAGCGCTTTTAATACATCACTTTGTATCATTGACACTTTTTTCTTTCAACCTTTCTTCTTTCCTTTATTCTACCACCCTTGTTCTCCTCTTTTTGTTTTTCAATTCTAAGAACAACTCACTTTTCAGCTTTCCTTTCCTTTTTCTTTTCACAACATACATCTTATGATAGCACTTTATTTTTCATAGCATATTCAAGCACCATTACAATTTAAAGCATCATACTCACCCAATTTCCTCTTATGTTGTCACATGACTTTTTCACTTTAAAGCACTTAGGAATTTGGATCAAATTACGGTCTTGAAAGAAATGGATTAGGCTTACATGCAAGGTTGTCAAAGAAATAGGCTAAAGGCTCAAAAGGGTTTAACTAGGATGATGTCCATGGGTAGGTAAAACTGAAGGTAAACAAATATAGGTTGCCAAAGAAATGCCTAAATCATATCCTAAACTTACATTCCTTATTTTCGCTTTGCATACATACCAGGCAAGTTCTAGCATCAGCCACAAACATAGAATATACTATTATCTCACACACACAAGGCACATGGTCGACTTGCTTGGAAGTAATATAGACTCTCGACCCAACAATTGAAGGAATTGAATCACACAATATCACATAATGAGTCACAAATAGAGCCTAAACGTCTCAATAGTCATAATTGTAGCACATACTCTTGTTCTAATCTCATGCTGCCTATCAAAATAATTTCATGCATAGCTAGAAAAATTTGACTCCCAAAAAAATTAAAAAACATTTGAACGAAAAAAACAAAAAAATGGATGGACTCAAAAAAAAAAAAAACAAAGTAAACAAGCAAACATACAAACATAGGTGCAAACAAGGAAGTATAGCATGCGGCTTCTGCCACCCCACACTTAGACGGGACACTGCCCTCAGTGGAAAATAAATGCGAAGAACCTGGTTAGTCGGACTCTTCATCAATGTCGGGGGTCATACCCCCTTCGTCTGAATCATCATAAGAGTCGTCGTCAGAGTTCTCCTCATCATCAGAATCAGGCAAGCGTCTATCATCATCAGTTGGCACGTCATCGTCTAGAGGTTCCTCAAAATATACGCCCACTCCACACATCTACCGGGCATGCCTGTTCATTGGGTAGTCGTGGTCCAGCTGTTGGAGCTCTTCAGCAGTTGGAATACGTCCACCACTCATCATAGTGAATCGTGTCATGCCATAGAGATGACGGAAGAAACTCTCGTCACGAGCATGTCTCTCCGCAGTAGTAAGGTTGACTCCATGAGTTGTTTCAGCATCTTTGACCTTTGTGAGGTCAACCTTCTTTGGGTTATGTGGGAGTTTGTGGTCAGCTGGTTCCTCTTCTATATCCTCCTTCCGCAACATTGCTGTCAACAAATTGCCGAATGTGAAATGGGACCTTCGGTGGAGTCTGGCCTTCCTCATGGTAGATCGAATGATTGCCCCAAAGTTGATAGGGATATTCGTCATCAACGCATAAACCAAACACACTCTATCTCTCGATATCTTGGTGTATTGCGTCCCAGGAATAAGGCATGAGTTGACAATGCGCATCCAGATTCTTGCTTCCCTATTTAGTGGAGCATAGGGGAAGGTGTTGTGACGGCCTGTTTCCTTATGTCTGCCCCATCTTGCCATCGATCTGCTTCCACAAAGCGTGTGTCTTATCGCTCTGTAAGGAGGCCTGCTGTACAGCTCTTTGTATGGTGCAGGGTCGACCGAAGGTAGGCCAAGAAAAGAGTTGATCCAATCCGCTGTAAGCTGTAACACTTGGCCCCGAATTTTGACTTCGTTGCCTGTTGTGTTTGGCGACCAGTTGGCATAAAATTCTCTTGTCAAGTCAAGATTGCACTCTCCCATGTCGCGGAAGATGAAATCTAGCTTCAAAGCCATTATTTTAGCCAACATTTGCGGCTCCTTCTTTGCTAGGGTCTCCTTGTTGATCAAGTCGACGTGCACATATTTCTTTTCTTTGTTGCTGCTGTACCATGCTTTGGCTTCTTCCTCAAGAACCCATTTTATTCCGAACATTCTGCGTGGTAGGTGCGCTGAGGATGATTCTCCTTGGTCTTTTCGACTTCTCTTCTTGTCCTTTTGGGACGTGGTAGCCTTCTCCTTGCCTTGCCTTGCTTTAGGTGCCATTGTACCTGAGACTAGAAATAACGTAAGTTGCAGCACAATCTCACATGATACAATCTATATACAAGCACTAGGGGTACCACCCCACACTTAGTCTTGTTAGCACAAATCAGTGAAGTGAAAGTGGTCGAGTACTCAGATTTCGTCGACATACGTTTTAGGATTGTATTCCGATAAGAAAATCAGCATTACATCACTTATTTGCAGCCATTGGACTACTTTCATGGTGGATATAGCAACACTACAACCTAGGGGTTACCACATGGAATTATTATTCTTACAACAAGCACACCTCCTAAGTCGATAGGCACTATAACCTTATCCCGATGGCCGGGATAGTCTATCATGTAATCATCCAACCAACAATCTTAAACAATATTCATAGCCATATCAATTCAGCAATTATCATAACAATGCTATCAAAACAAAGTTCAAGTTGGAAACAAGTCAAGAATTCCCTACGTATATATTCAATCACACGATATTGCAACAACTATCCAAACACATGAACATTACCACCAATCTCACATGATTTAGCAAAATATAATAAGCATAGCAACCTAGTACTTATGATAAATAGATGAAGAATAAGAGAGTACTTACTTGCTTGAAGATTGTGGAGAAGTTGTTGTGAATTGGAAGAACAAAGGAAGAAAATTTTGAGAGGATTTGGAGTGATATGCGGCGCCTTTAGGGTTGTTTCTAATGTGGTTGTGTTATAAAACCAAGTCCCCTTTATATGGGAAGAGTATGGGTCGGGTTATGACCCATTTACAATTGGATTTGGGTACAAAATCACCACATATGCGGCGCATATCTCTCGGCATATCAATGACATATGCGGCGCATTGTCCATGGCATAATGGGACATATGCGCCGCATAGTCTATGGCATTTCTAGACATATGCACCGCATAGTCTATGGCATTTGGTCTCAGTATCTCAAATGCCATAGCATAGGCGGCGCATAGTCAAAAGCATACCTAGGAATAGGCGGCGCATAGTGTATAGCACACTAGATTCCGAGTCCGTAGGCTATAGAATAGGTTGTGCATCGTTCGTGGCTTATTTTTACCAAGGGCTAGCCTTCCTCGAAGCCTATTATGACGTGAGAAAGGCTCAATTCATAGCCTTATGCATCACCATTCCTAACTTACCGACTTTACCATACAATGCGACCAAATCGTCAATTGAAATCAATCTCCTCGTTGCATACTTCTTGCACCTATATTAGCTCAAAACAAATGAACACGATTAGTACGATGGGTTGCCTCCCACCAAGCGCCTTAGTTTTGGTCTGGGCACGACTCTTATTTTGGATTTTCATTTATCAAAAAGAAAAAATACTAAAACGACGAAACGATAAAACGATAAAACAATAAAACGACAAAACGATGGGTTGCCTCCCATCTAGCGCCTTATTTATTGTCGTGGCTCGACGTAGTAATCTCGAGTACTTAGACTTCGTTGAGATAAGTGATGGCCATGTCATTCATCGAGTCAAGAGGACCGATATATGGCTTAACACGTTGGCCATTCACTTTGAAGACAACACCGTCATTGTCTTCCAATTCGACTACTCCAGATGAGTAGACTTGGATGACTTTAAATGGACCAGACCACTTTGATTTTAACTTACCTGGGAAGAGCTTGAGTCTGGAGTTAAAGAGCAGTACCATGTCACCTTTTTGGAAGTTTCGTCGAACAATCCGCTGATCATGATACTTCTTCATCCGCTCCTTGTATAAATCTGATCTTTCATATGCATGGAGACGAAATTCATCTAGTTCGTTCAGCTGCTCCAACCTCAGGTTCTTCACATCATCCCAATTCAGATTCAAGTGCTTCAATGCCCACAATGCCTTGTATTCAAGCTCGATGGGTAGATGACAAGCCTTCCCATAAACTAGCTGATAAGGTGACATGCCAATGGGTGTCTTGAATGCAGTCCTATATGCCCATAGTGCATCATCAAGCTTCCGAGACCAGTCCGTCCTATTCGCATTAACCGTCTTGGCAAGGATTTGCTTGATCTCGTGGTTGGAAACCTCAACTTGTCCACTGGTTTGGGGATGATAAGGCGTAGCTACCTTGTGTTGCTTGACTCCATACTTGGCCAATACAGATTTGAATAGCTTGTTGCAAAAGTGAGATCCTCCATCACTTATGATAGTACGAGGTACTCCAAAGCGAGAGAAGATATTCTTCTTTAAAAATGCTACAACACGCTTTCCTTCGTTGTCGGCCAATGCTACAGCTTCCACCCATTTCGATACATAATCCACAGCAACCAAGATGTACTTCATTCCAAACGAATTCACGAATGGACCCATGAAATCAATACCCCACACATCAAAGAGTTCTACCTCCAGAATTTTGGACATGGGCATTTCATGGTGTTTTGAAATAGCACCTTGACGTTGGCATTGGTCACACCTTCGCACATAGTCGTATGCATCTCTGAATATTGTAGGCCAATAATAACTGCTTTGCAAGACTTTCCTTGCCGTTCGATTCCCTGCATGATGTCCTCCAACTTGCAAAGTGTGGCATGCTTCCAATATAGTAGGCACTTCTTCATGGGATATACATCGTCAAATGATACCATCCGCGCATCTTCGAAACAAATAAGGCTCATCCCAATAGTAGTGCTGAACGTCATGCATAAACTTCCTCCTCTGGTGGTAAGATAAATTGGAAGGTAACACATTACTCACCACGAAATTTGCAAAGTCGGCATACCATGGTAATTTCTCCATTGATGTCGCTAGTATCTCCTCATCAGGGAATGCATCATCAATCTGATTTTCTGGTTGCGCCACATACTCATTCTCAAGTCTAGATAGGTGATCAGCCACTTGGTTCTCGCAACCCCTTCTATATTTGAGTTCGAAATCAAACTCTTGCAGCAGCAATACCCATCGAATCAGCCTTGGTTTTGCATCCTTCTTTGTCATTAGATACCTAAGAGCTGCATAGTCTGTATGAACGATCACCTTATTACCCAGTAGATAGGCACGAAACTTCTCAAACGCATACACAACCGCTAGGAGCTCTTGTTCAGTAACGGTGTAGTTCCTTTGGGCTTCATTTAGGACCTTACTCGCATAATAGATAGGATGAAACAATTTCTTCTTTCTCTGCTCAAGAACAGCACCAACGTCTACACCACTAGCATCACACATGACTTCAAACGGGAACGTCCAATCTGGTGCTACCATGATAGGGGCTTCAATGAGTTTTCCTTTAAGGCATTCGAATGCCTTTAAGCAATCATCATTAAAGTCAAACTTCGCATCTTTCTCCAATAGTTTGCACAATGGACTAGAAATTTTGGAGAAGTCTTTGATGAATCTACGATAAAACCCAGCATGGCCAAGAAAACTACGAACTCCCTTCACCGAAATTGGAGGCGGTAGCTTCTCTATTACCTCAATATTGGCGCGATCAACCTCTATTCCTCTTTCGGAGATCTTGTGCCCAAGAACGATTCCTTCTTTTACCATGAAGTGGCACTTCTCCCAATTCAGCACAAGGTTGAACTCTACACATCTTTGCAATGCCATGCTCAAGTTTGCCAAACACGCTTCAAAAGACTCACCAACAACTGAAAAGTCATCCATAAATACCTCCAAAGTGTCTTCTACCATATCAGAGAAAATAGACATCATACAACGTTAAAAGGTGGCTGGTGTGTTACATAACCCGAATGGCATACGTTTGAAGGCAAACGTACCATATGGGCATGTGAACGTTGTCTTCTCTTGGTCTTCAGGGGCAATACAAATCTGATTGTAACCTGAATAACCATCCAAGAAGCAAAACCATCCTTTCCCCACTAATCGATCTAGCATTTGGTCCATAAATGGCATGGGGAAGTGATCCTTGAGCGTCCAAGAATTCAGCTTGCGGTAGTCCATGCATACTCTCCATCCAGTAAGGGGCCTGAGTGGAATAAGCTCATTCTTTGCATTCGCAACCACCGTCATTCCTCCTTTCTTGGGAACACATTGTACTGGGCTTACCCATGTACTATCAGAAATAGGATACACGACTCCTGCGTCTAACCACTTGATAATCTCCTTCTTCACCACTTCTTGCATTGGTGGGTTTAGACGTCTTTGATGTTCAATGGTGGGTGTGCACTTTTCTTGAAGCTGAATTTTATGAGTGCAAATCCCAGGTGGAATACCAATGATATCCGCAATGGTCCATCCAATAGCTCTAATATACTTGCATAAGATTGCAATAAGAGCTGCAACTTGTTGCTCACCCAAATCGGCTGCTACAATGACTGGAAGAGTGTTTCCGCTTCCTAAGAATGCGTACTTCAAATGGCTTGGCAGCTCCTTTAATTCTAACGTGGGTGGCTCTTCAATAGATGGCTTAGCTGGTGGTGTGGGTCGATTTTTGAGATCAAGATCCAGCCTCTTGGGAGTATAACGATATGTCCCTAATCCCGATAGAGCACAAATATCTTCATCAGAAATTTCAGCATCATCATTCTCTCCTTTCATGAGCAAAACCTCCAAAGGATCATCAAGAATTCGCTCTTCAGCAAGTAACTCTTTCTCGTCATCAAAGACAACATCAGCCACCGAAAATACACTCAGATCTTTGGGTTGCTTCATTGATTTGCAAACATCAAAGCGCACCACTTCATCATTTATTCGGAATGAAAGCTCATTAGCTCTCAAATCTATGAGCACGCTTCCCGTAGCAAGGAAGGGGCGTCCCAAGATTATGGGAACCTCTGAATCTGCTTCACAATCCAAGATGACAAAGTCTGCTGAAAAGATAAATGAAGAAACCTTTACCAAGACGTCGCATAGAATACCAACCGGTCGTTTTACCGACCTATCCGCCATAACAAGCCTCATATTAGTTGGTGTAGGATCTCCTAACCCCAACTTTTTGTAGATTGATAATGGAATCAAGTTGATGCTGGCTCCTAAGTCACACAATGCTTTAGCAAAGTCCAAAGATCCGACGGTGCAAGGAATCGTGAAAGCTCCGGGGTCGGCCTTCTTCTGAACTATCGATCGGGTAGCAATTGCACTACAATGATGCACATCATCTTTCAGCTCATAACTTGCTGCCCTCTTTTTAGTCAAAAGATCTTTCATAAACTTCACATACCCAGGCATTTGTTCAAGTGCCTCTACCAATGGGACATTAATGGTCAGCTGCTTGAGTATAGTCATGAATTTGCTGAACTTAGTGTCATCGGCCTCCTTCTTCAATCTTTGTGGAAAAGGTGGTGGTGGGTATGGAAGTGTTCTCTCCATGGCTTTCTTCTCCTCTTGCTTCCGTTTATCATTTTTTTCAGGCTGCACATCACTAGGTAAAACATCTTTGACGTTTGAAGTAGTTGTTGCGGCTTCTTCTCTTGTAACGTCACTAGGTGTGGCATCAATGTCTGCTGCTACGTCAACCACTTGCTTGCCTTTCGCTGAAGTTTCCAGCACCTCACCACTCCTGGTAGTGATGGCCATGCATGACCCATCATTCCTTGGGTTTTGGACTGTATCGCTCGGTAAGGTGCCAGCCTTTCTTTGATTGAATGCTGCTGAAAGTTGGCTTAATTGCTGCTCTATTTGCTTGATAGAAGTGGAATGAGAATCAACTAGTTGCTTCATGGAGGCCAAATCGTCAATTACCTCCTTAACTCCCGCGCTCGTTGCTTCCACTCCTTTCAATAACTTAGCCATCATGTCTTCCATATAATTAGATGTGGTGGTATCACGTCTACCAGGGGGAACGTACAAACCACTATTTTCATTATTTTTCTTCCAACTACCTTGGTCTTTACCTCCAGATTTATCATAATAGTTCCGACCTTGGTTTCCTTGGGCATTCCCACGGAAACCCCCCTGATTTTTCAAGTAGTTGGCCTCCTCTTCCGAATCAGATTCGTCTCTTCCTTTCAGCGCCACAACTTTCACTTTTTTGGTCTTCCCTGATAATAAGTGCTTTGTCAGAAGATCCAATTGTGTTTTCATGTGCGTCATGTCCTGCTCACGTTCTTCTTCTCTACTTCTTTGGTCTGCAGACATGCCAATAGATAAAGTGGGGCTTGCTACCTCTGAATCCCTGGTATGCCAAGCTCTACTTTGCTTTGTCATGCGATCTAGCATATTGCTTGCTTGACCAAAGGTGAGGTCCATGAAAGAACCTCCAGCTGCGTTGTCCACCACTGGTTTAGTTATTGAATTCAAGGCTCTATACAAGATCTCCATGAGGTGAACATTAGTTATGTGATGGTTTGGGCATCTCGCTAGCTTTGTCTTGAACCTCTCCCATGTTTTGTGAAGAGCTTCAGAGGGAAGCTGACGAAAGTTGCTGATTTCATCTCTTAATTGAGCCCTCTTGGATGGCGGAAAGAATCTTTCTAGGAAAGCGTCTCTCAATTGCCTCCAATTTGTAATAGAATCAGGAGTCAGCCCATTCAACCATAATGTTGCCTCCCCAGACAGGGACAATGGAAATAGACGTAATCGAATAGCATTCTGACCAACACCAGGGTTGTCAAAAGACTTGCATGTAGAAATAAAGTTGATGAGATGCATATTCGGATCATCGCCTGCTAGTCCACCAAATAATTCCTTGAGTTGCAATAACTGAATCATGGTGCTTGTGATGTTGAACTTGGCTCCGGGCGCTAATGGTGGTGGAATTATAGCTCCAGTGGCTCCGGCATCATCAAGATCATCATCATCATCATCGTCGAAAGCTGGTTGCAAAGGTTGGCGATCATACCTATACCGAGCTTGTCGACCTCTTCGGTTGGCAGGTGTTATAATTTCAGCATCACGCCTAGGGTTCAGTAACTCGTCATCACCTAAATCTTCATCGTCAGGATTTGTTGCTCGTCCAGGATTATCAATGTTTTGTTGTTGGACTTGAGCAGCGGCAAGAGCAGCTAATCTTGCTTGCTCGTGTTGAGCAGCCATCCTGTCGATTTCAGCTTGTGCTTCCATTCTTCTAATTCGTTGTGGTTCAGGATTGATTGGTAATAACGGTTGACCAGAACTTCTAGTGTGGGGCATGCACTAAAAGAAAAACCTGCAATAAACAAAAACAAAAACTAAAAGTAAAAGTACGAGAATCTTTGACCAAAGGGTCTAGTAACTATCACAAACTTAATTGACACTCGTATTCCCCGGCAACGGCGCCAATTTTTGATAACGCTCAATCTACAGCTCTCGTTTGAGTGTAAAGCGGTCGTTAGCAAATATAGAACCCAACCTGGGTTGGGTGTCGATCCCACAGGGAATAGCTTGGCCAACAAGTAAGTAAAATTACTAAACTTTTGGTGCAAGTCTCGTAAGAAGGGGGGAGTCTTGTCGTGCAAGTAATGTAAACAAAAGCTGAAAATAATAAAGTAAAGAGAGAGAGATTGTTACGTAGGTTGACAACAATGAGAATTGAAGCGTTGGGGTTATGTCCACCTTCTGAGGTATACGTCTCTATTGGCTATGAGTGTGTAGAGTCTTGACATGCAATTGCTTATAGAGAATTGTAGTCGATGGTAAATCCAAGCGTCTCGCGACCTAAACAAGGACCATTTCACTTTAACTCTCGCGAGCTTAAAGCGTGTCTAACGGTACGAATTCTCCAAGAGGTTAGTCCAGTTACAGCACTAGCTTTTTAATAGGAAAGGGTGTCCTACTAGCTTGACATTATCTCTTTTCCAGACAAATAACCTTTCTCGCGAACAAGTTAAATGTTAGACTGGCGTATTCTTGCGTTTGCAACCGCAAAGAATGTAGATTAAGATGAAGAGCGTAATGATATAAGCAATATACTTGTCTTGAACTCACAAACTCATAGCTATAGATAGTAACTCATTCGGCTTCCATAACCCCAACTAAGAGGTTTAGTTACCCATGAATGCGAAGGATATCACGTTTTGCATGGTGGATGGCGTGAGAAGTAGGTGTTTAGGCGTGTGGTTTTGGTGATTCCCTAGCAAGTAACGATTCTCTTGTTGTGGAATAGATGAATAGAAGAATAATAGAATTAATGGAAAGGTTAGAAGAGTGACTAGAAGTGTTGTAGTGGAAGAAGAGAGGGATGGAAGAATTGTATTGTAAGAAGATGAATAAAAATCTCTAGCATGATAGGGTATTTATAATACTCCTATCCTACTCCTACTAAGCTAATGAAATAAATAACCAAATCCTAATATACTAATGAAATCCTTGACCCAAATGTACTAGGGTAAGGTTATAATATCATAATCCAAATAGAATAGTAAAACACATAACCTAATTATACTAGGTTAATGTATCTTTGTAAAAATCCAGCTTTGTGTCTGTAAGTCCCCAAAGTCTTCAGAATTGTTGTTTTAGCCCGGGACAGATTTTCCATGCAGCAGCTTTGGTCCTTTAGGCGTCCAGCTCCTTTCCACTTCGTTCGTGAGCTTTCTTTTGCGTCAAGTAAGCCATAAAATGCTGTATTTTGCATCATTTATACCTGAAACTTTACTAATCATATTTGTTAGCTCATTTACAGGAAAAGGGACTAAAAGTGCATGAAATATATAATTAGTTCTCAAAGCTAGGCTAAAATATGGGCAAAATATATTGATATAGGCACGTAAATTCGCCTATCATCAAGGTGTCAAATCAGGAGAAAACTTCATATATACCTCCTCATCAAGATCTCCATAAAGAAACGCATTGTTCACATCAAGCTGATAAGTTTTCCAAGCTTTCTTTGCAGCAACTGATAAAAGGTACCTGATTGTAGTAATTTTTACTACGGGGGAAAAAGTCTTTGTATAATCGATGAATTCTCTTTGTATATCCCCTCGGATCACCAATCAATCGAGCCTTTAATCTTTCCAAAGAACTATCAAATTTCAATTTCACTTTGTATACCCAATTACAAGGTAATGCCTTCTTCCCTTGTGGTAATTCAACAATATCCCAAGTTATGTTAGAATCTAATGCATCAAATTCTTTAGCCATAGCAGTGGTCCAACCAGGATGCATAATAGCTTTTGCATATGATGATGGTTCAGTGATTTGACAAATTAAATTTATGAGAACCTAACTGGGTTCTATTAAGGCAGAAAAAGAAGCTGAATATGAAGGAGAAATATGTGGATTATGAGAAAACATAGAATAAGTTATTGCACAAATATAATTTGACAAGTACTTGGGCTTTTGATGTTGCCTGTGTGATCTTCTTAGCAAGGTATCTTTTTCAGAAGGTAACATTGTAGAACCTAATAGAGAGCTAGAAAAAGAGTGATCAGGAGTAGGATGTAAATCAGAGACACTTCTAGGATTGAGATCAATTTGTCATATGGACTCTTTAGACAAGTAAGTATCATCATCTGAAATAAGAAAAGACTCCAGGAAAAGCTTGGACATAGGATTAGGTTGAACAAAAGGAAAAATATGTTCCACAAACTTGACATCCCAAGAAACTGTGACTTGATTTGTTTGAAAAAAAAGAACCTTGTACCCCTTTTCTGAAAAAAGATGCCCTAGGAAAACTCTAGGAAGGGCCCTAGGACTAAGCTTATCCCTATTTATAGAAAGGGTAAAAATGAAACACAAACATCCAAAAGGCTTTAAGACGGAGTAATTAGGAATAGTTTGGAATAAAACCTGGTACGAAGATTTTTGTTTAAGAACAGAAGATGGAAATCTGTTAATCAAATGAGTGGCAGTGAGCAAACAATCACCCCAGAACCTTTTAGGAGCATTAGATTGAAACAACAAGGCCCTACATGTTTCCAACAAGTGTTTATTCTTTCTTTCCACCACACCATTTTGTTGTGGTGTAGCTATACAAGTGGTTTGGTGTAAAACCCCTTTCGATTAAAAAGAAATTGTTTTCACCTTTCCTGTTCATAATTCAAATGCATTATCTGATCACACAACTTTGATTTTTATGGAAAATTGTCATTAAATTAGAGATATAAAAGTTTGTAGAGTAGGAAAAGCACTTGACCTGGTGCAAAGAAGAATGGTCCAAGTACATCTTGAGAAGTCATCTACAATTATCAAGAAATATTTTTATCCTTTATAAGTGGGAGTCTTATAAGGTACCCAAGTGTCTATGTGTATTAGCTCAAAACAACCTTTAGCAATGATGGAACTAGTCGGGAAAGGGGGTTTGGTTTGTCTGGCTATGGGACAAATAGAACAAGGAAAATCTACTTTATCGATTTTATTCAATTGCAATTGCTTGATATTTTTCATCGCATAAAAAAGAAAATGACCTAATCTATTATGCCATAGAAGCACTAAAGTAGAAAGTAAATAAGCTTGAACAATTTTATTGATAACTTCACTGGAAGATTAAGTACAATCAGCTCTAACAGGACTGATTGACTCATGCCATACTCACTAAATAGAATTAGGGAAAAACTTAGACAAACATGATACTAACTCTTGATAGGAATTTAAAGACACTGGACTAGAAATTAAAGATGCTGGATTAGCAAATTTCTGAGAAATCAACTCCATATGGGGTGTGTTATCCTTCATCACATATAGCCCTGTTGCAATATCACCTAGTACCTACTTATTCTTCAAAAAAGGGGCCTGCATAGAATAATTTTTTTTAGAAAAAATGAGATTGCAATCAAATTGAGTACGTAACTGAGAAACTGATAACAAGAAGGATATGATGAAGTTCTAAATCTGGATTTAAATTTAGATTGCCTATATAGTCTACTTTAACCTTGAATAAAATTGGTAAAGTGACTAAAATAGGAAAAGGAAGAGGCAATATGTTGTGCAATAGATACTTGTCAAAGGTCATGTGTTGTGAAGCGCCAGAGTCTATAATCCAGGTATGGTACGTTGTTTTGGAAAAAAAGAAGTAAATATATGACAAGCTATATGCATACCAGCCATATTAACACTAGCACTAGCCTCAGAAGTTGATATTGTAGAACCTGGTTGAACACCTTGAAACATTTGCACCAGTTTGTCACACTGTTCTTTGGAAAAACCTTGGTTGATAAGGATAATAGTCATAGTATTTTATCCATTGTCTTCTTTCTCAAAAACTGCATTAGCCTGATAGTTAGCAGAATTTTCTTTCCTTGCCTTGTTGAACTTGAAGTGTGCAAGATACCCAACAGGTTTATAACAAACATCCTTGGTGTGACCAAATTTTTTGCAATACTTGCAAAAAAGATCTGTCTTCTTAGTTTCCATGTTTCCTGATGGATTAGCACCCCTGTAGTTATTTATACTCCTAGATGGAGTCCATTTTTGTCTAGAAGTCATGAAAGAAGAAGATTCAATAGCAAGACTATGATTAGAATATACTTTCTTTTGTGATTCTTCATGTAAGATGATAGAATAGGCTTGGGCAGTACTAGGATGAGGCTTCATCATAAGTATGCTTCCTCTCATGTTAGTAAACGCATCATTAAGACCCATTAAAAACTGTATTAGTTGTTGGTCTTCATTCATTTTGATGTTTTAAGTTTTGGCTCCACATTATAGGTACATTTACATAGCATAAAAGTATTCAGGAGTTTCAGTTGGTCCCAGATTCTTTTAAGTTTGGTAAAATAGCTTGCAACATCATTAGTACCTTGGCTAATGTTATTAAGCTCCCTTTGCAGTTGAAAAAGCCTTGCTCCATCTGCCTGTCCATAGCAATCCTCAAGCTCAAATACAAATCTCTGTAGCTGTCTGTAAGTAGATCACACTTTCAGAGATATCCCTGCTAAGGGAATTCAGGAACTAAGCTATGACTATGTCATTGCAACTCTTCCACTGATCAAACAGGGGTGAATCTTCAGTGGGACACTTGCAATTCCCATTGATAAATCCAAGATTATTTTTAGCTGAGAACGATATGAGCACTCCCACTACTAAAAAGGGCCAAAAGCAACGGCCAAAAGCGACGCCCAGCGTCGCTTTTTTGGCCAAAATTGATGGAAAAGCAATGGCATGCGTCGCTTTTTTTTACGACAGACAACGTCGCTTTTTGAGAAAAAAGTATTTTTAGTTACTTTTAGAAAAAGGGACGCTATGCATCATTTTTTGTTCTTCATGTAAAGAACACATGATGAACAAAATGCATCATTTTAGTGAAGGAAAGATTTAAAAAAATTCAGAAAAAATGACATTGTCCGTCGTATTTTGAGAAAAATAAAATATTTTTTCATAATGAAGACGAAAAGCGATGTTTGTGTTCGCTTTTTGTTCTTCATAATGAAGAAAAAAGCGACAGACAAAAGGGTCTATGTCCGTCGCTTTTCTGTATTTTTTAGATGCAAAAATCTGCTCTTTTTTTGCATCCCACCTGCCAAATAAAAATGCAATTCAATATATACAGATCATGCAACACACATTTCTAAAATAATCATGCAACGCACTACATTATCAAAATATTTAAGCAATTGAAATTAACAATACTTAAACAACCAAATACAAAATACAAAACACTTAATAATTAATCCAAAAACCACTAAAACACTTAAACAATCCTCAAGTTTTTTCATTGGAGTCTAAGGGTGTCCGAGATTTCTTTTTAGCAGTTGACTTCAAACTCTTATCAGGACGAGGCCAATCACCGTTACCACCGGATGTCATCTGTATGCAAGTTTACATCAAAACATATAAAAATCAAGTCATTAGTTCATATTTCGTGTGACTACACTTACTATTTTCAAGTTACTAGTACACATTTCAAGATACTACACTCAAACCATTTTCAAATATCTAATTGACTTATTATTTCACTATACTCAATCAATTTCAAACAACTAGTAGACATTTTAAGTAACTACACTTAACCATTACACGTTTATGTCACTATACTTAACCATTTTCAAATAACTAATTCACATTGCAAGTCACCACACTTAAAATATTTTCTAGTCACTAGTAAACATTTCAAATCACTACACTTAACTATTTTCAATTAACTAAATCACATTTCAAGTCAATATACTTAATCATTTTTAAGTGACTATACTTTAGTATTTTAAATTTATTAGTACACATTTCAAGTGACTACACTTAACCATTTTCAAGCATCAAGTTCACAATTTCAAGTAACTACACTTAATCATTTTCAAGTCACTACAATTAATAATTTTCAAATAACTTATTCTCTAGTACACATTTCAAGTCACTACACTCAAACCATTTTCAAATTGCTAATTAACATTTCAAGTCACTATACTTAAGCATTTTCAAGTAACTACACTTAACCATTTTCAAGTCACTACACTTAACCATTTTCAAATACCTAGTAGACATTTCAAGTCACTACAGTTAACCATTTTCAAATAACTAATTCACATTTCAAGTCACTACACTTAACCATTTTCAAATAATTAATTCACATTTCAAGTCACTATACTTTACCATTTTCATGTAACTACTTCACATTTAAAATAACTATACTTAACCATTTTCAAATCACTACACTTAATCATTCATTTCAAGTCACTATTCTTAACTACTTTCAAGTAACTAATTCACATGTCAAGTAACTACACTAAACCATTTTCAAGTCACTAGTAACCATTTTCAAGTCAGAAGTTTGCAATTTCAAGTAACTACACTAAACATTTCTTCCAAGTCACTACACTTAATAATTTTTAAATAACTTATTCACATTTCAAGTCACTACACTCTAACCATTTTCAAATAACTAATTGACATTTCAAGTCACTATACTTAACCATTTTCAAGTAACTACACTTAACCATTTTCAAGTCATGTACTAGCATTTCAAGTCACTACACTTAAATATTGTCAATTAACTAATTCACATTTTCAAGTCACTATACTTAACCATTTTCAAATAACAACACGTAACCATTTTCAAGTCACTAGTACATATTTCAAGTGACTAAGCCTAACCATTTTAAAGTCATGAATTCACATTTCAAGTATCAACACTAAACCAATTTCAAGTCATGAATTCACTTTTTCAAGTGATTACACTTTACTAATTTCAACATATAAGTTCACCTTTCAAGGACTACACTAAACCATTTTCAAGCTCTTTCCATATATTTGAATTGTTATTTGACTGCATAAAAGAAGTAGTACTTTTTATTGCCTGCTTTTTGGTATTGCTAATGTGCATACATATGCATTGTCCATTGTAATAACTGAAAGTGTAACATTACTATTTTTTTTTCAATTTTAATGAAGTATTAGTTATATAATATTTAAATAAGTTACTCACTGGAATATCACCGAAGAAAATGAATAGTATAGTTTTCTTATCATAAAGTTTTATTTTCTTCACCTCCTAATCGCCTACATTATTTAGCAGTAAACTAAATAGGTTTCTTTATAACCACCATAATATTCTTCACATTATTCAAAAGTTAACTATATAGCTGATAGCACATTATTCAGTAGTTAACAGGATAGGTTTATTCAAACTCACCACAACACATTAATAGTTCACCATACTGGTCTCCACATTTGCACCTCCAATAACATGATCGACTCGAAGAACTGGTGTTTATTTTAAAAATTGCATAAACATTAAATGAACACCACGTGAAGGGAAACCAAGAATGTTGTCAAACCAACAACAACAAACCCAGTGTATTTCCACATAGTGGATTCTGGGGAGGATAAAATATACGCATTCCATACCGCTACCTCCAGAGAAGTAGAGGGGTTGTTTCTAATAGACCCCCATCTCAAGACATATATATATATATATATATATATATATGATTGATGATTCTTTAAATCACAAAATATATACAAATAATTATTACTGAATTATCAATGCACAAAATAAACCTACACACACTATTTCACCAAATCACAAATCAAAACATAAAAACAAAAACAAACTAACCCACGGATTGTCCTCCAGAGAATTTTGGAAGGAGCACCAGAGTGAATAGGTCCACGAGAAGTCTTAGTATTCATCCCCTTTATTAAAAACCTAAGATACTTCATTTTCTACCTAACAAGTCCAACTGATAAACAAACTTCTTCACATCTAGCAATTCTTTGTCCATTCAACAATTCCTCAGCTAAAATTGATGAAAGTCTACCAAGCATCTGATGGCGACCATCAACTACAATTTCCCTTGCCGAGATTCCTTAACCTAACACCATTTTTGTCTACATATTATTTCTATTGTCCCTTTTTTTCCACTTTGTCACAACAAAAAATGATACATATACAAAGAATTCCTCCTTAATCTACAAATCACAAAATAAAAATACATCAAGACACTACTACAATAAAAAATTGCCAATAAAATTGAAAAAATAAAAATAAATCATTTAAAAACTATCAAAACTATTTTTGACAACCGAAATTACCAATAAAAACTCAAACCACAAGTAGAAAATGCCAATTGAAGAAAACAACTACTTAATGCATGAATTTGTGAATGTGTGACTTGCCTCATCCAAAATGATGTGATCCCACTTTATTAAATTCAGAACTAAGTTGTGGGAGAGAGGATGGAGCATCAATTGATGGCGGGAGAGGAGATCACCGGTGATGAAGAGAGCGGTGGCGACAGCTATTTGAGAAGGAGAGATGGTGGCGGCTCTATTTTACTATGGCAGTGCTGGACGACTGATGTTGGAGATGAACGGAGGGAGGCGTAGCGGCGATGGAGGTCAGCAAGGCAGAGCGGTGACGGAGGTCGGTAATGATTTTATTTTAGAGAGAAAGTAGAGAAGAGAGGGTTTGTAGAGAGAGAGAGTGGGAGAGAGGAGGCTCACTGGAGCTGGGATAGCCGGCGGCAGCCATGGATGCTGATGGAGAGGGGATGAGAGTGTAGAGATAGAAGGTTGAGAGAGAGGGCTGATGTGCAGCTATTTTTGTGAAAAATGAAAACTAGGGTTTGGTATTTTGAGTTAAAGAGGAAAGAATGAGTTGAACAATCTCAGTCGTTGGATTAGTTTTGATCAACGACTGAGATTAAAATTATTTAAAAAGAAGGCCACCCATTGAATTTTAATTTGGGGGTGAAAAATTGAATCAATTTTGGCTATAATTGCAATAAATTAAATAGAACTTGGGCTAAAATCATTACATTGTGGTAAAAATTGGGTCAAAAATTAAATGGATCAAACAAATTGATTAATTTAGGCTATTTATTTAAATAATAGTAATAAGAATAACAAACAATAATAATACTAATAATAAAATAATAATGAAAACTGGACAATGTATTTGCAAAAAATATGAGTGTGCACAATTACGTGAGAAATGATTTAAAATATTAATAAAAATCATGTAAAATGTTATATTTGAGTTAGAAAATTATAAAAAAAATGATACTAAAATGTAGTAAAAATAATTTGCGCCTTTTGATCATAAATGTGACACATCAGTATGTATTTTAATATAAGAATAATGTGTAAAAATTAGGTGTAAATAACACAATTAAACCGATTTAGTCTCACAAATTAGGTCTGTGGAGGGTACAGTTTACGCAGACCTTCTCAAAAACCTATTCAAGCTTGAAGATTCTTGTAAAATAAAATAAATCATGTAGGATTTTTGTTGCAATTAAGATTTCATTTTTTTTCTTGTTAATTAGTTGGTACTATTTCTATTTTATGCATATTTTCTTATTGGTTAAATTTAAAATCGAACCGTTAAGGACTAAAGATCGATAAAAAATACCTTATTGATTTGATTATTGGTTTAACTTATTTAAAAATCGATAACCGATAAACCAAACCGATAATATATAAAATCAAACCGAACCGACTGATGCACACCCCTAATTTCAAGAAAAAAAAAGGGAACATTGATTTTAATATTGACCATTGATCAAATATGATGAACGGTTGCGATTAAAATTAAGGACATGAGTCAAATTGGGATTAGAAATTGGGTTAAAAAGATTGAATTGGAGATTTCAATTACATTAATACAACGTATTAATATGAAGAATTGTCGGTTAATTGGCTTCATTATTATAACTTCAATAGTGTATTATTAACTTGATCATATGATGTTAACATATTATTCAAAATATTTGGATATATAGATTCAGTTAGCTAGTTTTTAACTTACTATGTACATTACTATACGAGAGATACATATTTAAACATACATACATATATATATATATATATATATATATTTGATCGATTATCAAGTTTGTAATATGTACTATATACATCACATACACGAGTATATAACCTTATAATACAGCGTATTTTATTTCGACTCTGATGAATTATCGTTTAATTTAGCTTACATTATTATATTATAACTTCAACAATATATTATTAACTTGATCAATCAATCGTATCATATCAATGTATTCAATATATATAGTCGATTGACTGTAAAATTCACAATATGTACTAAATACATTACATACACATGTAAATTACCTCGTAATACAACGTTTTGTATATATACAATGATAAATTATCGTTTAATTTAACTTATATTATTCTATTATAACTTCAACAGTATATTATTTTTTGATCAATCGACCGTATGATATCAATGTATTCAATATAAAATTGAATACATTTATTTTTTTAAATATAAAAATTATTTATTTGATAGTAAATTAAAAATATCAAAGATCAACGGACAGTATTATTTTCATAAATTTAATTTTTATTTAGTTTTAACAAAAGAAACATTGTCCGTCCCTTTTTGTAAGAAATAAAAAAAACTAAAAAATATGTACAAATTGCGACGGACAGCGTCTCTTTTCTAGAATTAATATTTAAAAAAAAAAAATAATAGCGACTTCGTCCTTAGCTTTTAATAAAAATAAAATTTAAAAAGCGACGGACAACGTCACTTTTCAAAAATTATTTTTTATTTAGTTTTGAAAAAAGTGATGTTGTCCGTCGCTTTTTCTAAAAATAAAGAAAAATTTGAAAATAATTACAAATTGCGACAGACAACGTCTCTTTTCTAGAATTAATATTTTAAAAAATAAAAATTATAGCGAAATTGTCCGTCGCTTTTAATAAAAGAAAAGAAAAAATTTAAAAAGTTACGGACAACGTCGATTTTAAAAAAATTAATTTTTATTTAATTTTAACAAAAGTGACGCTGTCCGTCGCTTTTTGTAAAAAATAAAGAAAAATTAAAAATAATTACAAGTTACGATGGACAACGTCGGTTTTCTAGAATTAATATTTTAAGAAATAAAAATTATACCGACGTTGTTCGTCATTTTTAATAAAAATAAATAAAAAGAAAAATCAAATTTAAAAATCGACGGAGTATGTCGCTTTTTAAAAACTTATTTTCATTATTTTTTAATAAATTACGACGTTGTTTGTTATTTTATTAATTACTTTTCTCATCGCTTTTTAAAATGACATAGTACGTCGCTTTTTATTGCGTTGCTTTTTGACCATTTTTTAGTAGTGTCTCCTGCGCCAATTTCCATAGCAAGAACCATCAAAAGTGACATTCAACAATATCATCCCTGAGTTATTAGAATCAGATAAAAAATAAGAATGGCAAGAGTCTACTGGCAAAGAAGCTGCTGTGCCAGAATTTTCTTTTGTACCAGGTGCTGATGAAGAAGAATTGGAAGGGGAAGTACTCATGTTCAAAGAAGGATTTAGAATTGATTATCAAAAAAAATTCTATTGCTTCTTAAGGATTCTCTGATACCATAAGAAAACTTGAGCGGAAAATAGATGTAAAATTTCTGTGTATTCTGTCTTTTGCAGCAGTTGTACATTTATACAAAAAGAAAACCTAATGAGCTAGTTGTACATTGATACAAAAGAAAAACCCAACAAGCAGGTATACTTAATGACCAAGAAAAACTAATGGGTTGTACAACCCTAATTATATTCTACTCTAACAAACACAGAAAAATAGAGAAACTCTTTGTATGTTAGCCCAATTCTAAAAGATGAAACTCAAGTAATTTAGCCTGAGTGCAGTTAAGCCCAAGATCCAAGTACAGCTTCAGTGTGTATCTATCTTCCCTTGTTTCTTTCTCTGTGGAAGTACCATCATTTTTTTCGGCAATATTCTCCATTTCAAATAGTTAGAGGCATTCAATAATCAACTTCATAGGACATGAAGCAACAAGGTGATGAAGAGAGACTGGTACACGAGTTTGGTCCTATAATATAGTTATACAAGTTATGGTAGAACTAAAGGTGTCAAAATGAATCTAAATTGAGCTGATCCGCCCAATAGTTAATGGGTTGGGTTCATCATAATTTAAAGAATAAACTACAGGGAGTAGCATACTTAACACTTACATTATAAAAAATAGCAACACTTTAATCAAATTAGCTTGTGTAGCAAACCAAGCATTATTTTAAGTGGGGGACCACACTTACCACCTCTCGAAAGTTACCGTGTTTGAGGTTCCATTTTTCACACTTACATTTTTTTTCCTTTAATTGCTTTTTACTTTACCATTTTTCACGTTTTTTCTCGGATTTTCTCTTCCAAAAAATTTTCCTTCTTAACGTCTTTTGCACAATCTGATAAGGAAATTGTTCCACAATTTCAGGTAACTAATTAATTCAGTTATTGTATGTTATCAATTTCTCAAAAAAAAAATTGAATTTTGTACTGTAAATAATTTCTCCAATTCGTCTTTAAGATTTTGATTTTTGTAGTTGTTAACGGAGAATCAAGGTAATCGGATTTGTTGAATTCTGTTTTGTTTGTTTTTCAGTGAAATTTGATGTTTTATGAGTTGATATAGTTGAAAAAGTTGAATTTTGAATGAGAATTGAAACTGGGTTTTGTTTTGTTATGATTAATGGAGGATAATTAGAGTTGAATGGATATTGTAGATGGTTTTGGGTTGATTTATTGTTGATAGTTTTTTTTTGTTTATTTTTCAGTGAAATTTGATGTTTTATGTGTTGATATAGTTGAAAAAATTAAATTTTGAATGAGAATTGGAACTGGATTTTTTGTTGTTGTGATTAATGGAGGATAATCGGAGTTGAATGGATAATGTAGATGATTTTGGATTAATTTGTTATTGAAGAAGACATGGAGGAAGAGATATTTTTTGTTGTATATGTATTTTAATTTACTGTTATGTATTTAGGAATTTCAGTAAAGTTGTTATCAATTTGGGGTAATATGTATTCTTTTGTGAAGCTAATATGTAATTACTTATCAGTTGATATGTATTTAGGGATTTCAGTAAAGCTGATTTGTGAAGATGATAGGTTAAATATACATTTTGAGTTAACATGTTTTTATTTGTGTTTTTGTAAAGCTGCTATGTTTAGCTATATTTGTATGTTAAATGAATTTGTTAAGTTGCATGTATGGAAAAATACATTTATATATGAACAACCCATGAAGAGGTATTTGGCTATATGTATTTTTATTATAATCGATATGTATTTTCAGTATATTGAAATGTTGAAATATACAAATACATTTGTGGTTATGGACGTATTTGTATCTGTTGAAATACAAATATATTTTTAAATAATTTTTCAATACAGTTTATGTAGGTTTGCCATATATACAAATGACTAACTAAATATACATTTAAGGTATATATAAGTAGTTTGTATGTTTTATAGATACATATGCACTTACACTGGCATTTTTTTTTTAGGTTCAATATACATTTTAAGGTATAGGGAAGTATTTGTATTTTTATATATACATATTAAATTTCATATATATTTTGCTTTAGTGATGGTTTTGTATTTTTATTTTGTTCAATATACATATGCATATTCATATGTATTTTTTGATGTGTTGATTGTGTTTTGTTGTTTTTTACAGTTTAATAAGGTGTAGTTTTACTTTGTATAGGTTCCGCGTGAAGAAAACTTTCAAGATTTGCACCACTTATGTGCTGCTACAGTGATAATGATATTGAGGGAAGTTTACATGCCATATTAATATGAAATATTGATGTGTTATTTGTAGAGGATTTGCCTTAACAACCAAATGAAAGCTTGTAAGTATTTTAATATACATATACCCAATTTGTAAGTTTGTAAGAAATATATTTCAATTATTATTCAATATTTTTTTGTAGGGACTGTGGTTTGTATATGGTTACATACACAAAGTGCCTTTTGTATGGCCAAGGCGTTCCTTTGGTTGAGTTCAATCCCAACGTACTTCGTAAAAGATATGCTTCACTATTGTGAAATTACGGCATGAGAAAATAAGAAGCAAAAGCTCAAAGTAACGACGAAGCGTCATTGAGCCCTGTTAGAAAAAGCAAGATAACTAGAGTCGTTGAAGTATTAGAAGTCTGATGGTTGATGATTTTATTACATTGTGTAATTGACAAGATTTAACTGGATGTTGGTATTAATTGTAGAAACTTATTTTATGTTTTGAAGTGAATCAAAGCTACTTATTTTGATGTGAATGAAAGTAATTCACTTTAGTCTTTTATGTTGAATATGTTTTCAATACTTTTGTAGTCTGTGTTTTATTCCACTGTTCAGTTTTATTCCACTTTTCAGTTTTATTTGTTACAGTGAGATTTAGCTTCAAAATACATATGCAGTGTTCATATTTTGCAATATATACATATCCAGTAGTCATATTTAAATTAAAAATATATATGCAATTAATATCATATGTATTTTACTCTTGGTTCATTTTTTTTCAAATATATGTGAAGTGAATCAAAGTTACTAATTTTGAACTGAATGAAAGTAATTCATTTTAGTCTTTTATGTTGAATATGTTTTCAATAATTTTGTAGTCTGTGTTTTATTTCAGTGTTCAGTTGTATATGTTACAGTGTGATTTAGCTTCAAAATACATATGTAGTGTTCCAATTTTGCAATATATACATATGCAGTATTCAGATTTAACTTGAATATACATATGCAACTAACATCATATGTATTTTAATCTTTGTTCATTTTCTTTCAAAACACATACGAAGTGAATCAAACTTACTAATTTTGAATTAAATGAAAGTAATTTTGTAACGTCCCGAATCTGGTATCCGGAGCACTACACGGTGCTCATGACCCCGAAGGACCACAAACTAATCCATGACTAATATCTGTACCAGTATACTGCATAATATACTGAATAATGCAGAAATGTGAATTGAAAGGCCATAAAGTTCACATAACTGAAATAAAACATAACATCTAAACGGGGTATGAAATACCCAAAACAACAGAAATAACTGTCTGAACATAATAGTCTGGAAAACCTCTAAGTGAATGAACTGTCTGAGTAAGGAGTTGATGGGACATGTTCCCAAATAACTCCAACTAATAAACTAATTATGAGATAATAGAGAAATAATCATGTCCTCGAAGGATAAGGACTCGCTGCTAACTCTGACTGCTGATATCTGGAATCTACTGATGCTCTGGAGCTCGTATCTCTGAACCTATGATATAAGACACCATAGCGCAAATGCGTCAGTACTTTGAATGTACTGGTATACATGTAAGATAGGTGGAATTCATGGGGTTCATATGCATAAACAATATTGGCTAACTGAGTAATATGAATGTAAGAATACATGCATGCATACATAGTAACTATATCTGAAATCGTGATAACATGAGTATGCTGATGACTAACATGACTAATGAATGAATTCTGATAACTGATAACATGAGTGACTGTACTGATAGTCCTGAATCTGATAGAACTAGCTGAGTTTTGTACTGTATCTGAGTTGACTGAGTTCTTTTACTGAGACTGTGGTAGGTAGTCATCTAACTGACATACCCCAAATGACGTATTATAGCTGAATTGGGGTCCAATCTGTTCCCTGATTGAAAGGGTGTCAATATTTTGCCACTGGCAAGGACAACATGTGGATGACCATAATAAAAGAGAAAACTCTAGTGAGAACAGTCGGAACCCTCATAAAGTAGGTTAATCCACCACATCTACCCTCATATAGCAGGCTATGATGTCTTAACCTATGCTGGCTACATAGTTCTTGAACATAAGAATTGCTTCTAAGAATCACACCCTTATCTGACAGTGTACGTTCCCATCCTTGGTTTCACTCGGTGCTAATTCCTACTCCCATCTGAATAGAATCTGAACTTGATTTTTCTAAAACTGAACATGGACTGAGTTACTGACTTTCGTTGACTGACGGAATACTACTAATATCTGACAACTAACTGAGTTCATAAGATCATGTAGATTTCCTGAGTCATAAGACTGTCTGAAGTCTAAGGATCATAGCTTGACTGAGAGTATCGTGAAAACAAGACATGGATCTAGGCACCCAACTAATATTTTGGGTACTAGTACCCCCAGGACTCAATAGAAAGAAACTGACAAAGCATGACCTACTTGAACACATCACTAACATCATAATATATAATACATTTATTGAAGCATTTCATCAAACATGTGATATGCATAAACTTGTACATACATGGGGATTTCATGAGATCATGCTAGTTGGGCATTTTCCTTCATCTAGGCATTTAATTAAACACATGGTAGGCATAGTATGTGTAAACAACATTATACAACAATGAAACATCATGATTCAATTCTAATTTCATCATTCAAGGGTTTAATCATAGGTTTACATGAATCTACATCTATACTAATCAAATCTACATAAATTTATCCCCCAACATGGAATAAAATTCAATTACTCATTATCAACATGAACAAGAGCAACCCAATCATGAAATTCATAAAGGGAATCCATAAACTTAAACTTTGAAAAGAGATTCTTGGGCTTCATGGACGAAAGGAGTCTATGAATGAACACTATGCATACCTGGGTTGAGCTTCTTGAAGTTCCTGAACTTGAAGAATTTGAATCTCTTAGTTCTTGAAGAAGATTTGGATTTTGTTCTTGGAGATTAACGTTAGAGAGAAAACCCTAATTTTGTTGTTGTAGAAGAATAATGAATTTCTGAGCTTTGGTCAGATATAATTGGGTATATAAACGGGTGGTAAAATACAAAAAAATTCCTTTTAAAAAAATTACTTAAGATAACTGAACGGGACCTGCGACGGATCGTACAATGGTCCGTCGCTAACTCGACGGTCTATCATTTCGACCGTCGCACATGGACCTGAATAGGGTTTCACTGCCTTGGATATAATGGCTTGGGCGATGGTTCGTCGAAAGTTTGATGGTTCGTCAACCTGCCCATCGCGCCTTATCCAGAAGGTGGCCCCACTGTTTCCCTTGCGACGGCCGGTGCGATGGTCCGTCGCTAGTTGGACGGTTTGTCGTACTGGGTTATCGCTCTTAGGTAGAAGGTAGTCATACTACCTCACTGTGATGGTCGTAGGCGACGATATGTCTCTAGTCCGACGGTCCGTCGGCGTCACTGTCGCACCTAGGCGGTTTTATTATTTTCTGTATATTTTCCATAACTTTCTCTACCGATGTCAGATTTTAATGAATTGGAAAGATAATTTAATTTCCCACATAACAAAAAAGAAAATCTTAAAAAAAATACCACATGTACAAAAGTGGATTCATCTTTCAAAGTAAGTTTCTAATATTCTTGAGATGATTTCAAGCTAGGAAAAAGTACGGGGTATTACAATATCTCCCCCTTGAGAACATTTATCCTCGAATGAGAATGAGAGTAAGGGGAGAAGATAACCGACGTACATACTGAACATGAACAACTGGAACATGATCTCATGAATGACATGACTAATAATTGAACATATCATACTGAACATGCATATTTGATGCATGTGTAACTGATTCACGAATGCATGATTGGGTGTTCTGATGAACTAAGTTTCTCACAATGAAAATGCATGTCTGATGCATAATTATAAAACTGAGTTGATACATGAATGCATGACTGAATTGTTACAAAGATTGTGACGAACACTTAATATGAAACTGAGTAAGCTTAGGGAGAATTGTTACCTTGAGCTTGATCTAAGTTGGTGGAGAAGGGATGAGGATACTTGGTACGCATGTCTGCTCTGCTTCCCAAGTAGCTCCCTCGATGGAATAATTTTTCCAAAGAACCTTAACTAGAGGGACTTCTTTGTTCCTCAATCTACGAGTCTAATATTCTAGGATTTCAACTAGAATCTCTTCATAAGAGAGGCTGTTCTGAACATCGATCCTCTGAATAGGGACTACAACTGTTGGGTCACCTATACATTTCTTGAGCAAAGATACATGGAAGACTGGATGAACTGAGGCTAGATCTAAAGGGAAATAGAGCTCATAAGCTACCTTGCCAAAGCAACTGAGAATCTTGAAGGGACCGACATATCGGGGACTGGGCTTTCCCTTCTTGCCGAACCTCTTTACTATCTTCATGGGAGAGATCTTTAAATATACATAGTCATCAATCTAGAACTCGAGATCTTTTCTACGAATATCTGCATAAGACTTCTATCGGCTCTGAGCAGCCCGGAGTCTTTCTCTGATCAACTGGACTTTCTCAAAAACGTCAAATACCAAGTCAGGCCCAATAACTAAGGCCTCACTAACTTCGAACCAACCAATTGGAGATCTATATCTCCTAATAAATAGAGCTTCGAATGGAGCCATATGAATACTGGAATAATAGCTGTTGTTGTATGTAAATTCAATCAAAGACAAGTGGTCATCCTAACTTCCCTTTACATCAATTGCACACGCACGCAATATATCTTCTAAAGTCTGAATGGTCTTTTCTGCTTGACCATCTTTCTGAGGATGGAAGGCTGTACTGAGATGAACTTGGGTACCAAGACCCTTTTGGAATGCTTTCCAGAAATGAGAGGTGAACTAGGTACCTCTGTCTGAGATAATACATAGAGGAACACCGTGCAATCTGACCAACTCCTTGATGTAGAGTTTGGCGTAATCCTCGGCTGAATAAGAGGTATGGACAGGAAGAAAATGGGATAATTTGGTCATTCTGTCTACAATGACCCAAACTGAATCATGTTGATGATGAGTTCGAGGCAAACCCATCATGAAGTCCATGTTCACTTCTTCCCACTTCCAAGTAGGAATACTCAACTCCTGCATGGACCCACTAGGCTTCTGATGCTCTATCTTAACCTACTGATATGTAGAGCACTTAGCCACAAACTCTGCAATGTCTCTCTTCATCTCACTCCACCAATAGATTTCCTACAAATTGCGGTATATCTTTGTGTCCCCTGGATAAATAGAGTAGCGCACACCCTGCACTTCTGTAAGAATTTACTGCCTTAAGTCATCTACAGTTGGAACACACAGACGACCCTGACAATGCAGAACACCATCTCCCCCTTTGGATAAAACCTCTATTTTCTGATCCTTGACTGACTCTTTTAACTTGACAAGGTTAGGATTCCTATCTTGCTTTTCTTTCACCTCAGAAACTAGAGATGATTCTGAACTACTCTGAACCCATATATCACCCTCCTCTGTATCGACTAAGAGAATGCCTAGTCTGGCAAGATGATGGACTTCCTCAGATAATTTCTTCTTACTTTCTTCGACATGAGCAACACTACCCATAGACAGTCTAATGAGAGCATCGGCCACTACGTTGGCCTTGCCCGGATGATAAAGGGCACTCATGTCGAAGTCTTTCAAAAGCTCTAACCACCTTCTCTGACGAAGATTGAGATTTTTTTAAGAAAAGACATACTGAAGTCTCTTATAATCCTTGAACACATCTACATGAACACCGTATAGGTAATGTCTCCAAATCTTCAAAGCAAATACTACGGCGGCTAACTCAAGATCATGAATAGGATAATTCTTCTCATGGGGTTTAAGATGTCTGGGGGCGTAGACTATGACCTTACCATGATGCATGAGGAAACAACCCAAACCTACTCTGGATGCATCACAATACACTACGAACCCATCTGAACCATCTGGAAGAGCTAGAACTAGAGCTGAGGTGAGTCAAGTTTTCAACTCCTGAAAACTCTTCTCGCAAGAATCTGACCACTGAAACTTGAATTTCTTCTGAGTCAATTTGGACATAGGGGATGTTACAGAAGAAAGTCCCTTAACAAACCATCTATAATAGCCAGCCAAACCTAAGAAACTCCTGATATATGATGAAGAGATAGGGTGAGGACAGTTTCTTACTACTTTGGTCTTTTGAGGATCTACTCTAATGCCATCACTGGAAATGATATGGCCAAGGAATACTAGTGACCTTAGTCAAATTTCACACTTACTGAATTTGGCAAATTGTTGATGATCTCTGAGAGTTTGAAGTAATATTCTTAGATAGTCTGCATGATCTCGCTCACTGCGGGAATAGACCAAAATATCATCTATGAAGACTATGATGAACATGTCCAAGTACTGCTTAAACACACGGTTCATCAAGTCCATGAAAGCTGCTAGGGCATTAGTGAGACCAAAAGACATGACTAGGAATTCGAAGTGACCATACCGAGTACGAAAAGCTGTTTTTGAAATGTAATATTCTCTGACTCTGAGTTGATAATAGCTGGATCTGAGGTCTATCTTAGAGAAATAGCTAGCACCCTGAAGTTGGTCAAACAAGTCATCGATTATGGGAAGAGGATACTTGTTCTTGATCGTGACCTTATTAAGTTGACGGAAGTCTATACACATTCTGAGAGAACCGTCTTTCTTGAGCACGAATAATACTGGAGCACCCTACGGGGATACACTGGGCCTGATGAATCCCTTATCTAAGAGATCCTTTAATTGCTCTTTCAATTCTCTAAGTTCTGCTGGTGCCATTCTGTATGGCAGAATAAATATAGGCTGAGTATCTAGAAAAAGATTAATGCCGAAGTCTATTTCCCTTTCGGGAGAAATTCCTGAAAGATCTTTGGGAAAGACATCTAAATATTCGTTCATGACTGGAACTGATTCAAGAATGGGAGTTTTGGAACTAGTGTCCTTAACACGAACAAGATGATAGATATATACCTTAGATATCATTTTCCGTGCCCGAAGGTAGGAAATAAGCTGACCTCTGAAAGCAGATACACTACCCTTCCACTCTAGGATGGGTTCATCTGGGAACTAAAACTGTACTATTCTATTTCTACAGTCGACTGTGGCATAGCAGGAATGAAGCCAATCCATGCTGAGAATGACATCAAAATCAGTTATCTCTAATTTGACTTAGTTTGTTGAGGTGACTTCCTGAGATATCATAACCGGACAGTTCCTGTACACCCACTGAGCTATGATGATTTTACCCACTGGGGTAGAAACTAAAAAAGGCTCTGCTAGAATTTTGGGACTAACTCTGAAATTAACTGCTATGTAGGGAGTATCAAAAGACAAAGAAGCACCTGGATCTAGCAAAGTGTAAACGTGCACATAAAATATCTATAATGTACCAATAACCACATCAAGAGAATTTTCCTAATCCTTTCGGGACTGAAGAGCATAGAGACGATTTGGGCGTTGCCCACTAGTAGCACTGGAGATGGCACCCTGCTGATTTGGGCGACCGGAATGAGCTGAGGAGTGATTCTGTTGACCTTGAGGACCTGGATGAGGATAGTCTCTGACTCTGTGGCCTGGCTTACCACATCCAAAATAAATACCACTTCCAGCTCTACAAATACCCTGATGGTGCTTGCCACAAGTCTGGCAAAGAGGATAGGTGCAAGCACTGCTAACACTGCCCTGGGACTTAAAGCCTGGAACTCTATCTTTGTTGCCCTCTTTGAACCTAGAAACTGGAGCACTCACTGAAGAAGGAACTGGAAATGATGACTTAGGACAAAACTAAGAACGGTTTTCTCCTTCTGACTTAGGCTGAGCAAAGTTGAAACTACCTATATTCACTCTATTATTATACTTCGCCCTTATCTTAATATTCTGCTCCTCTATCTGTTGAGCATGAGTCATAAGCTTAGCTAAAGTCATGTCACTATTCAGCATGGCGGATCTACACTCATTAATCATGTTATCATTCACCCCTGAAATGAACTTACTCATCCTTGCCCTGCTATCTGCAACCACATGAGGGGAATATCTGGCTAATTGAGTAAACTTAATAGAATACTCTTTCACTTCATATTGCCCTGCCTGAGGTTGATGAATCCTAGCACCTTAGCTTCTCTAAGCTATAGGGGAAAGAATCTATCAAGGAAAACAAAAGAAAACTCCTCCCACTCAACTGGCCCTGCATCATCTTCCCTCTCTGACTTCCACTGCTTGAACCAAGTGTGAACAATATCCTACAACTGATATGTAGCTAGCTTAGAACTCTCACTAAGAGTAACCCCCATTACGTCTATAACTTTCTACACCCGATCTAGGAATTCCTGAGGGTCCTCATCTGTCTTAGACCCAAAAAAGAACATGAATTGTGAAGTTCCGAATCCAAGTTGCAGTTGAATTGGCCACTGGATTAGTCAGAATGACAGCTAG
Organism: Capsicum baccatum var. pendulum; assembly: GCA_030864225.1. Taxonomy (NCBI): domain Eukaryota; kingdom Viridiplantae; phylum Streptophyta; class Magnoliopsida; order Solanales; family Solanaceae; genus Capsicum; species Capsicum baccatum. Next base: position 99,687,159 of record CM061551.1, read on the forward strand.
TCATTCATTCTAAGCAGCAACTGACTGAGCAAGAGTAGTGAATGTGGCCCTGAACTCTACATGAATAACATATTCGTCCAAAGGATTTTTTTGGACAGGCTGAGTTCTTTTCTTGGGAGGCATGTTCTGAAAGAAGGAGAAGAAATGGATTAGACTAAGAGATTAGATTGAGATTATGCTCACTAGCACGACATGAATACAGAAAGAAGGGAAACTGTTCCTAAAACATCTTATAGCCTCCTGCATATAAATGTGAAGCGCAACACACCCATGCATAAAACTCTACTAAATGCGGCTTTCAGACTTCCTGGGACTTTATTGAACCTTAGGATTTGATACCAAGTTTGTAACGCCCCAAATCTGGTACCCGGAATGCTACACGGCGCTCATGACACCGAAGGACCACAAGCTAACACATGACTTATATCTGTATCTGTATACTGCATAATATACTAAATAATGTGGAAATATGAACTAAAAGGCCATAAGGTTCACATAACTAAAGTAAAACATAACATCTAAATGGGGTATGAAATATCCAAAACAATGGAAATAACTGTCTGAACATAATAGTATGAAAAGTCTCTAACTGACTGAACTGTCTGTGTAAGGAGTTGATGGGACATGTCCCCAACTAACTCCAACCAATAAACTAATTAATGAGATAATAGAGAAATAATCATATCCTCAAAGGATAAGGACTCACTGCTAACTTTGACTACTGATATCTGGAATCTAATGATGCTCTGGAGCTCGTGTCTTTGAACCTAAGGTATAACACACCATAGCGCAAATGCGTCAGTACTTTGAATGTTCATCTACCCTTATATAGCAGGCTATGATGTCTCTACCTATGCTGGCTACATAGTTCTGGAATGCAAGGATTGCTTATAAGAATCACACCCTCATCTGGCAGTGTACGTTCCCATCCTTGGGTTCATTTGGTGCTAATTCCTACTCCCATCTGAATAGACTCTGAACATGATTTTTCTGAAACTGAACATGGACTGAGTTACTGACTTCCGTTAACTGATGAAATGCTACTAATATCTGACAACTGACTGAGTTCATAAGATCATGTAGATTTCCTGAGTCATAAGACTGTCTGAAGTCTAAGGATCATAGCTTGACTGAGAGTATCGTGAAAACAAGACATGGATCTAGGCACACAACTAATATTTTGGGTACTAGTACCCCCAGGACTCAATTGAAAGAAACTGACAAAGCATGACCTACTTGAATACATCACTAACATCATAATATATAATACATTTGTCGAAGCATTTCATCAAACATGTGATCTGCATAAACTTGTACATACATGGGGATTTCATGAGATCATGCTAGTTGGGCATTTTCCTTCATCTAGGCATTTAATTAAACACATGGTAGGCATAGTATGTGTAAACAACATTATGCAACAATTAAACATCATGATTCAATTCTAATTTCATCATTCAAGGGTTTAATCATAGGTTTACATGAATCTACATCTATACTAATCAAATCTACATAAATTTATCCCCCAACATGGAATAAAATTCAATTACTCATTATCAACATGAACAAGAGCAACCCAATCATGAAATTCATAAAGGGAATCCATAAACTTAAACTTTGAAAAGAGATTCTTGGGCTTCATGGACAAAAGGAGTCCATGAATGAACACTATGCATACTTGGGTTGAGATTCTTGAATTTTCTGAACTTGAAGAATTTGAATCTCTTAGTTCTTGAAGAAGATTTGGATTTTGTTCTTGGAGATTAACGTTAGAGAGAAAACCCTAATTTTGTTGTTGTAGAAGAATAATGAATTTCTGAGCTTTCGTCGGATTAATTGGGTATATAAACTGGTGGTAAAAGACCAAAAATGCCACTTTAATAAAATGACTTAAGATAACTGAACGGGAACTGCGACGGCTCGTGCAATGGTCCGTAGCTGGCTTTATGGTCCGTTAACCTGCTCGTCGCACCTTATCCAGAAGGTGGCCTCACTGTTTCCCTTGCGACGGCCTGAACGACGGTCCATCGCTAGACTGACGATCCGTCGGCCTGGGACGCCGCTCCTAGATAAAAGGTAGTCACACTGCCTCACTGCGACGGTCGTTGGCGATGGTCCGTCGGCCTCGTTGTCGGACCTGGGCGGTTTTACTGTCTTCTGTATTTTAGTCATAACTTTCTCCTCCGATGTCGGATTTTGATGAAATTGTTATCGTTGGAAAGCTAATTTAATTTTTCACATGATAAAAGTGAAATCTTAAAAAAAAATACCACATGTACAATAGTGAATTCATCTTTCAAAGTAAGTTTCTATCATTCTTAAGACGATTTCAAGCTAGAAAAAAGTACGGGGTATTACAAATTCATTTTAGTCTTTTATGTTTAATATGTTTTCAATAATTTTGTACTCTGTGTTTAATTCCAGTATTCATATTTTATTTGTTACAGCGTGATTTAGCTTTAAAATACATATGTAGTGTTTTGATTTTGCAATATGTACATATGTATTATTCAGATTTAACTTAAATATACATATGTAGTTAACATCATATGTATTTTAATCTTTGTTCATTTACTTTCAAAATACATATGAAGTGAATCAACCTTACTAATTTTGAAGTGTATGAAAGTAATTCATTTTAGTCTTTTATGTTTAATATGTTTTCAATAATTTTGTACTCTGTGTTTCATTCCAGTGTTCATGTTTTATTTGTTACATTGAGATTTAGCTTTAAAATAAATATGCAATGTTCAAATTTTGAAATATATACATATGCAGTATTCAAATTTAACTTTGTTCATTTACTTTCAAATACTTTAAAATACTTTCATATTACAAATATATATAAGTGGTCATATTTGAAAAACATCTCAGTTATCAAATACATATACCCTAAAACATAGTATTTTTCAAATAAAAAGCATATGTATTTTTTAATCAAATTTAATAATACATAACTGTATTACTAATTGATATTTATAACACATTATAGCAAATGGTCGATAAAGGTCGTAAAACACACAAATGAATTCATTATTATGAAAAGTGCAAAAGAAATTATAAAGAAAGAATACGGAAGAACAAATGTATCATTTACGATATTTCCTAGACGAACGCCTATTGTGACCCTTAGACCAACAACCACTGCAAGAGTTGATGTTCTTCTTTTCAAACATATCTCTACCCGATTTTAACACCTTCAGCAGATGTATTTAACACTTGATGCAAATTATTTTGGACATCTCTTCTTTTAATAACACATACAGATGAACTTCCAAATGTGCTCACAATATCTTTCTCTAAAATTCTTACATATAAAGGAAGACAATTCATGTCTTGGATTTCTTTCTTTTGCATAATAAATACCTTTGAACCCATATCATTATGTATTTGTATTTGTCTAGTATTTCCAGTGATTTGATATTCAATTTGAATATGTTTGTTGCTCAAATCCACATTAACGTGAGATGCTAAAAGATTGTGTAGTTCATTGTATGATGTTGTCGTGCTCATCAATATTGCATCAGTAATGTACTTTTCATAGTTTTTTTTCCATACGTTCACCTTCCATAGTATTTCACGTGAACTGGGATGCTCCCCATTACTAATGTATTTTAACAAAACTACACAAAAAATATATCTGTAAGGCATCAATAGTTACAATATACAATTACAAAATAAAAATACAAACAAACTTCTACAGTTATAAACATAAACAACACATACTTACATAGCCAAAAACTCCAGCAGAAAATACAATTGCAACAAATTTATTAAACATAAATTTCAAACACAATCAAAATTTCTAGTAGAAAATACAATAACTAATTATTTGTTCAATATTAAATACAGATAAAGTCACAACCTCCATAATCAAACACAACCAAAATAAACATAATCGAAATTATCAGAAATATAGAAATAGTCTTAAATTTCGGGAATCAAACCTCCAAAAAAATTGAATTTGAGTAGCATAAAAAATTGATTTCGATCACTATTTTGTTCTATCTGTTCAATTTACTGTTGCATTGATTTTAAATCAAAATTCATTTATAAAATTTTTAAAAACAAATTAACGGCGATAACAAAAAATTGAACGGAGCATCAGTAATGGTTGACAAAAAAATTTTAAACCAAAAAATAATAATGATTAAGTACCTTCAACAACAATAATGGTTAAATTTGCAATTGATTGTTGAATTCGAACAAATTGAACAGAAGAAGCTACCATTGAATTTGATTCAACAACATTAATGTTTCGCTTTGTAACTTATGTTGAATTCGAAGAAATTGAATAGAAGAAATTCCAATCAAATTTGATTGAAAAACAATAATGGTTGAATTTCAAACGAATGGTTGAATTCGAATAATTTTGAACAGAAAAAGGTTCAGTTATTTTTTATTTTGCTTTTTTTGGATGAACATGTTAATGAAAAAACTGAAATTTGAATTTTGCATAATGTTGTTAACATATAACTAAAATCACGTGATTTAAGAGGTTTTAATGGAAAATGAACCTACACATTTAATTCATGTGTAATTTTACCATATATATCTCAACTACTTTCAGTTAAATAAGGGCAGTAAAATGATTTGTATATGTATTTTTATAGCAACAGTTTCTTAAAATACAAAATACAAGTTGTTATCCTAAGTAATTATTAAAGTGTTGCTAGGAAACTAATAATTATGGTCTTAAGTATGCTATTTGTGAATTTTGTCCATTTAAATTGGGTAAAATTTCAATCCATTAAGTCTCAAATCATTTTTAAATCTAAAAATTACACAAACCCACAACTTAAGTTTCACTTATTACAAAAAATTTCATCTCTCCAACCATATTACAAAAATTCTATTTTTATCTAAAAATACATATACATAGCTTTCTATGTATATGTCAGCCCGGTTATGTCTATGAATCGGCCTTGTTATATATATGTCGGCCTTCTCATACTTATTATGTATATGAATCGACCTTATTATGTATATGTCAGCCTTGTCATATACAAGAGTTTCTATGTATATGTCGGTCTTGTTATGTATATAAATCGGGAAAGAGAGTAAAGTAATTAAGAAAGTGGGAGAGAGTGTAAATAATTCTAATAAGGTTGAGATTTATGTTATTTTTACTTAAATTGGGTTCAAATGAGCTCAATTCAAACTCCACTTCAACCTGTTTAATAAAAGAATAATTTTCTTAATGAAATTAGGAAAAACAAGTGATAATGCATCCTCCCACTTTCAAAATGACCCACCTCACCTCACCCTAACCCCATTACACCCCCAGCTTACCCCCACTCACTACTCCCAATTTTTTTAATAAAAATATTTATTTTAAAAAATATTAATTTTTTAAAAAAATTCTTATCCCACCTCCATCAACTCCTAACCCCCACCCCCACCCCCCATGGCATACCCCTTTCCTAAAAGTTATTTTAAAAAAAATAATTTCTTTTTTTAGGAAAAATTCTTACCTCAACCTCATCCTAACCCCCGACCACCTACCCATACCCCACACCCCTCTCCAAAAAATAAATTCTTATTTATAAAAGAAATTAAAAATATTCTTACCCACTCCCACACCCACCCCTACCCCTACTCTCTACCCACCCATCCAACTTTTCAATCCCATCCAAATCTGTTTTCTTGAGTTGGATTAACAAGGGATAAATATCAATATGTTAATATTGTTTAAACTAAGCGAGTCAAATTGGGTGGGTCAAGACCCAACCTGATTTTTTCCCATTTCAATCCAAAGTGAATTTGAGCGGGTCATGACCGACCTGATATTCAATTCAACCCATTTAATATTTTCAATATCAACCCAACCCGTCCATTTGACACCTAGAGGTAGAACTCTCCTAGATTAACTTGTACAACAGTATTAATCCTAGTACACTCAAACTAGGTAATCGAGTCCTTATAACTTTGGGCGTTGTCATGCAATATTCTTAAAAATAGTATCTTTGACATGCCTCAAGTTACTATCTAGAATTTAAACACAATTGAAAGTAACACTTTATTCTAGTAAATAACATCAACTTACAGGCGTGCGTAGGAGATGAAATACAAACTATTATTTACCTAGTACTACTGTTCCAAAATGACTAGGAAACAAAAACTCAATACTATTAGGATTTGGCTAACAACTAGGCCTTCTATTTAGACTATAACTAAGACTTTTTTTGTGCTGATATTATCATCTTTAATAGAATTTTCATGACTTTCAAATGTTTTATGTAATATTTTCAATAAAATATATATTAAGAGATGTGCACGTCCAATGTGATATACTGGTAAGATAGTGGAGAGTATTTGAAAAAACGGTCACTTTGAAAACTTAATTTGAGAGATACTCACTAAAAATTTTTTCATTTATTTTTTAGTGTTATGGTTTGAAAAAAGAAAAAAGAGGGATAGAATTGTGGGGTCATGATTTTAAAAGTTAGGGATAAAATATAACTTTGTAAAAATACAAGATGATCCCTTTTTATATTTATTAAATATTAAAACCTTTTTAAAATTTATGTAATAAATTCAACAACTTTTTTCTCTCCTGAAATATTTATCTTCTCGATTTTTCTTCATAGTTGTAGAGAAAAGAATATCTTGTTCAATTGTTCCTCCCCAAGTCGAAATTTTTTATCTTCTCTTGCTCATGTAAGTTTAATCTTCCTCCCTGATCACTTTTAGATTCATTTTAGTATAGTTTATTTCGTTTGGTTTTTTGTAGTCATTATTCAATTTTGATGAAAACTGCACTGTTCTTCATTGAATTAGTCAAAATCTTAGAGTTTTTAGTTAATATTATCGATTCTGCATGTTTTAGTTGTGTTTTGCTTAGGATAATGGCTAGAAAATTTTTGAATTTTTGTATTTATATTGCATATTGATTTTAATTTTTTTGCCGAATTAGACCCATTTTAATGGTGTTCTAGTTGTTGTGAATTGCACTGCCAATATCTGGAGAAATTGAAACTTGATTTGCATGTTTGATCTGAGGCATTTTCGTATTTTTCTTAATAGATCAGTGGTCGATTTATTTTTGTTGTATGTTTTCGTTTATTTTAATAGACCAGTGGTCGATAGATCGATCACTATAGATTCATTTTACTTGTAGATCATAAATGGTTAAAGTTCATAAAGCACTTAAAAGGATTGCTTTCACTGCTTCTAGAAGTAGGAAGCGAAAAGCCAAAAAAGTTTCCAAAACTTCAAAGAGGAAAAAAATTATAATCGATGAATTCGAGTAGGAAAGTGAATAAAAAATTATTATCGAGGTTGATGAATTTGAGGAAAGTAGTGCACATGAGAGTGATGATATTGAGGAGAGTGAAGGGAAAAACGATGAAAAAGCGAAGAAAAAGGTGAAAGTGATAGTGGTGAAGATGAGAATAGGAGAGATAGTAGAGACGGGGAGAAGGATGATCCCCTATCCTTGCCAATTTATGCAAGAGATATCTCCGTTGAGTTGTACAACTTGGATGGATGGGTTAGGTTCTTTTCCAGCAAAGATTTTCGTAAGAGCAAGAATGACGGTTTGTCGAGAGTTTAGAAGGATTCTAGTTGAACAAAAGCTTTATACTGATTTTAAGAAGACCTGTTTTGGACACTTGAGACTTATGCCAAAATATTTTAAATTAACGAACAGATGGCCCATTATGTGTTGCTGCGACGTATCAAAAATAATAAAAATATTGCATGAAATGTGTTTTTGTGTGAACAGTAAGCCAGCTTATTTCGGCTTAAAAAATTTGCTCTGATTATGAGGCTAAATTATTCAGCATATCCTCGTGAATTAAAAACGAATACAGTTCTTAAAAATGATGAAAGTTTTTATTTTAAGGTGACAAACAACAAGAGCATTACTTCTACAAGGCTGATTAACCTAATCAAAGGTAATAGGTTGACTAATCAGCAAAAGTTGAAGTGTGCTTTAGTTTGGTTCATATACTCGATTCTGCTGACAAAGGACCCGCCAAAGAAGATGAATTTAGACCACATCAAGATGGAGGATGATTTAAATTTCTTCGGGAGTTATCCATGGGGAAAGGAGTAATTTGGGTTGACATTGAGCTATTTGAAAAAGAAGATTGATTTGTGCAAGCAGAAACAAGCATTGTGAAGAGGAATAATGAATCGTACGCATTATAGGATTTTTTCTGGACATTTCTGGTACTTATTATCTACCATCTTATCGATTTAATATAGACTCTTGCCTATTTATGTAGTAATAAATAGACCTTGTAGATTTATTTATGCTTCTACTAATTACAGGTTTGGATATATAAGACCTTTCCTTATCTGGGAAGGTCGCCGAAAAGCCAGTGGATTCTCCTTTGTCCATTTTTTGCCTACTTAGATGGCACTCGTCGAAGTGCGATAACATAATGAAAGGCGACCCATTAAGTACAAAGAAAACAATACAAAGGTAAAATTATACTTATTATAATATGATAATAATATTATTAAATTAGTGAATGTCGTGTAATTTATATTTATATTTTTTATAGATTATGCATCTGTACCTTATCCCTACTGTTCATGAGATGGAGCAGACCTACATGAAAATATTTAAGCCATACATGGACAAAGTTAAGAACATGTCCATCAATGCCTTGAAGGCACAGTTAAAAGGCATGACTGTCCTCACTTTATCAGTGGAGGTCGCGAATGAAGACGAATATTTGAGTGGTCACAATTATGTTCCAATTCCAGCACATACTTGTGATCATGCTGGTTCAGGTGGATTTAAAACTGCACCAGATTCTTTTAATGATGAAGATCTCGTGAGCGTGTTGCTTTGCTCGCAAAAACTATTCTGAATATTGCTTCTTTTGTTAGAGATGAGAGGCTGAGGAGAATCAAGAAGAACAGGAACAAGCAATAAGATAAAGGTAAACTAATTTATTTTTTGTTCTTTTAATTTAATTTTCTTGCATATTTTTTATAATCCTTTCAAAACAATACAGCATACGTCGATAATCCCCCTTGTAGCTGACATCAAGTAAACCTCAAAGAACTTGCAGTCATAGTGACTGACATTGCAGCAGCAAATCAAAAAATGAAAGAAAAGAAAAAAGAAAAAAAATAGAAGAAGAGAAAGCAGCAGATGAACAAAATAAGAAAGAAGAAGAATAAGGAGGAGGGGAAGAAGAAAAACAATTGAGGAGATGACAGCTAAAGAATAAGTAAAAAATGAGGAGAAAACAGAAGAAGATGGTGCAAAGAAATCATCATCATCATCATCATCATCATCATTGTTAGCCCATATGTTATTGGGCCTTTAGTTTATGGACCTTTAGGTTATTGGCTATGTATATATAGCCTACTTTTGGTTTAGTCAGTTTTTATGCTTTTCAGATTAAATTGTAAACCTTAGCCTTTCTTCCTTTCAATAAAGTTCTATTAATATGGTATCAGAGCTAGTTCGATCCATGTCCTTTGATTTGTTGGTTGAAGATTTTGTAGCAGGCACCTACTGCGCGGATCGAACTCCGCGGTGAGTTCGCTGGGGGGTACGGGGGGCAGCGCGCCCCCGTCCGGGGTTCGGGGCGAAGCCCCGAATTTTATTTTTTGAGGTGCTGCTGTATTCGTTTGCTGTCTGGTATTGTTCGTCTTTCGTTCTTTTGCTTGCTGCCATTGTTGTTCGTTCGGAATTGTTCAACCTAGGGTTTTGCATCTTTTTATTTTTTGAATTATTTGTGTGCTGCTGTGTTTACAATGACTGGAAAGGATGATTCTCTCCAGTCCATTAGTACTCAATTAGATGGTAAGAACTATGCCTATTGGAGTTATGTCATGAAGAATTTTCTTCGTGGGAAGAATATGTGGGGTTATATCACTGGAGTAAAACCAAGACCTATCGATGATACAACTGAAAATTTTGATTTGTTGGTGGACTTATGGGAAACTAATAACTCCAAGATTATCACTTGGATCAACAATTCTGTAACTCAGTCAATTGGTATGCAATTGGCTAAGTATGACACAGCAAAGGAGGTCTGGGATCATTTGGAAAGACTGTACACTCAGTCTAATTTTGCTAAACAGTACCAGTTGGAGTATGATATCCGTGCTCTTCAACAGCATGACCTCAGTATTCAAGATTTTTATGCTGCCATGTCGGATTTGTGGGATCAATTGGCACTTACTGAATCTGCAGAGTTAAAAGGTTTTGGGTCGTACATTGCTAGACAGGAAGAGCAACGCTTGGTTCAGTTTTTGATGGCACTACGTTCTGACTTTGAGGGCCTACGTGGAACAATCCTTCATCGATCTCCCCTCCCTACTGTTGATTCTGTGGTTCATGAACTGATTGCAGAGGAGACTCGTATCAAGTCTCAAGTGGTTCAAGGGTCTAAAGTAACTACTACTCCTGTCGTGTTTGCTGCTTCAACTGATCAGTCTAGGCCACCACGTACTCAGACTCGACAATCTCCTAAAGTTGCATTTGATGAGTGTGCATTCTGCAAACAGAAAAATCATTGGAAGGCTCAGTGTCCGTTGTTACTTAACAAGGTCAAACAGCCTCAATCTGGGCAGCAACAGAAATATGGGCAGCAAAAGTCTCCGTCACGCTCCTCTGGTGCTCCTCCATGGTCATCTCGTCCTCCACAGTTCGCTGCTGCTGCACCATCTGTAGATGTTGAGTCTGTTAGCACTATGCCACCTTCTGCGTTGGATCCCCAGGTTTTCGAACAGTTCAGACAGTTCTTCGTTTCTAATCCTACGGCCATGTCAGCATCTATGTCTCATTCGGGTTCAGTTTCTTCTAGTACCTCAGGTATTCCTTCCTCCTTGTGGATATTGGATTCTGGTGCGTCTCATCACATGTCCCCTCATTTGTCATCGTTTGGTTCTTTGTCACACATTTCACCAATTTCTGTTATGTCCGCGAGTGCTGTACCTATGTCAGTCGAGGGTGTTAGTTCTGTTACTACCCCTCACATTGTCCTCTCTGATGTTTATTACATTCCCAAACTTGCTTTAAATCTTGTTTCGGTCAGTCAGTTGTGTAAGGCTGGTAATTGGGTGTTTTTTTCTGAATCTGTTTGTGTTATACAGGACCAACACACTCAGAGGGTGATTGGGACCGGCCGTAGGTTGGGGGAACTCTATGTCTTGGAGAATCTCAAAGTGTCTGCAGTTGCTGCCTCTAGCATAGATTTATCTTCTTTTCGTTTGAGTCCTTTGTCTTCTCCGTTTTATCTTTGGCATTCCAGATTAGGACATGTGTCAGTTTCACGTTTACGTTTTTTGGTCTCTAGTGGTGCTTTGGGTCATGTGAACACTAGTGATATTTCAGATTGTAGTGGTTGTAAACTGGCAAAATTTTCTGCCTTACCGTTTAATAAAAGTGTGTCTTATTCTGTTGCTCCTTTTGATATTATTCATTCTGATGTATGGGGACCAGCGCCAGTTTCCACTAAGGGTGGATCGACCTATTATGTTTCGTTTATAGATGACTATACTCGTTATACCTGGGTGTATCTTATGAAACGCAGATCTGATTTCTTTGGCATTTACAACAACTTTAGAGCCCTTGTTAAAACACAACATTCGGCTGTGATAAAGTGTTTCAGGTGTGACTTAGGGGGTGAATATACCTCTAATGACTTCACTCAGTTACTTGCCTCTGATGGTACCATACACCAGTCATCTTGTACCGACACTCCTGAGCAGAACGGTCTGGCAGAAAGAAAACATCGTCATATTGTTGAGACAGCACGCTCTTTACTTTTGTCTGCAGAGGTTCCTAGTATTTTTTGGGGAGAAGCAGTCCTAACTGCTGTATATGTGATTAATCGTATTCCTACTGCATTGACTTCAGGGATGTCTCCGTTTGAGAAACTATATGGTCACCCGCCGAATTATTCTGCATTACGAGTTTTTGGATGTACTTGCTTTGTTCTTCGTCCTCATGTTGAACGAAATAAGTTAGGGTCAAAATCAGCTATATGTGTGTTTTTGGGGTATGGTATTGGACAAAAAGGATATCGTTGCTATGATCCTGTAAGTCAGAAATTATATGTTTCACGACATGTCACTTTTTTGGAACATATTCCTTTTTATTCCATTCCAGCTAAAACCCATGATGTGACAAAGTCAGATATTCGGCTTATTGATCCCTTTGGGATTGACGTAGAGGTTCCAGTTCCGGATTCATCCATGCCATCTGGTGTGCCACCTGATAGTGCTTCAGCCTCGCCTGTGCCTGAGTCTGCTCCTTCGACTGTTGAGACTGGAGACCCACCACCTCTGCGGAGGTCTACTCGACCTTGTAAGTCCACCAAACTACCAGATTTTTCCTATTCTACATACTCAGCCTCATTTGCTTCCTTTATTGCAAACATACATCATTTGTCTGAACCTGAGTCGTATAGAGAGGCTGTGTCTGATCCTCTTTGGCAGAATGCTATGGCTGAGGAACTTGCTGCTCTTCATCATACACATACATGGGATTTGGTTACTCTCCCACCTGGTAAGCATGCGGTTGGTTGTCGATGGGTGTATAAGATAAAAACAAAATCTGATGGGTCTGTTGAGCGATACAAGGCGAGACTTGTGGCAAAAGGGTACTCACAACAATATGGTATGGATTATGAGGAGACTTTTTCCCCCGTAGCAAAGATGATGACTGTTCGCACTATGATTGCTGTTGCATCCGTTCGACAGTGGAAGATATTTCAGATGGATGTCAAGAATGCTTTTCTGAACGGTGATCTCCACGAGGAAGTTTATATGACTCCTCCCCCAGGTATTGACCACCAGCCAGGTGAAGTTTGTCGGCTTCGAAAAGCTTTATATGGTCTCAAACAAGCCCCTCGTGCTTGGTTTGAGAAATTCTCCACTGTTATTACTTCCCTTGGATTTGTCCCGAGTAACCATGATTCAGCATTGTTTGTTAGATATACAAGTGCAGGGCGAATTCTATTGTCCTTATATGTAGATGATATGATTATTACTGGTGATGATCATAGTGGTATTGAGTTATTGAAGCATGATTTGGCTCATCGATTTGCAATGAAGGACTTGGGCTTGCTGCGTTATTTTCTGGGTATTGAGGTGGCTCAGTCTAAGAAAGGGTATCTTCTTTCTCAGACTAAGTATATATCTGACTTGTTTACACGGGCGCGTCTTTCTGACAACAGGACTGTAGATACTCCCCTTGAAACCAATGCACGTTACTCTCCTAGTGATGGTGTTCCATTATCAGATCTGAGTCTTTATCGGACTATTGTGGGCAGTTTGGTTTATCTTACGGTTACTCGTCCAGATATAGCACATGCAGTTCATGTTGTTAGCCAGTTTGTTACTGCTCCTACTTCTGTGCACTGGGGAGCTGTACTTCGTATTCTAAGGTATCTTCGTGGCACTCAGTTTCAGAATCTCTTGTTTCCCTCGACGTCATCTCTCGAGTTGCGAGCCTATAGTGATGCTGATTGGGATGGAGATCGCAATGATCGTAAATCCACCACTGGTTTTTGTGTGTTTCTTGGAGACTCTTTAATCTCGTGGAAGAGCAAGAAACAAGATGTTGTCTCTAGATCTTCCACGGAGGCTGAGTATCGTGCCATGGCTGTGACTACATGTGAGATTATTTGGTTACGTTGGCTTCTTGCAGATATGGGGGTTCACATTTCTATGCCTACTCCCCTGCATTGTGATAACAAAAGTGCGGTACAAATTGCAAAGAATTCTGTCTTCCATGAGCGTACGAAGCACATTGAGATTGATTGTCACTTCACCCGTCATCATTTGCAGCTCGGGACCATATCGCTTCCTTTTGTTCCATCGTCTTTGCAGATTGCTGACCTTTTTACGAAGGCTCAGTCGGCGTCTCGATTTCGTTTTTTGTGTGACAAACTCTCAATGCTTATTGCTGTTGCATTGTGAGTTTGAGGGGGGATGTTAGCCCATATGTTATTGGGCCTTTAGTTTATGGACCTTTAGGTTATTGGCTATGTATATATAGCCTACTTTTGGTTTAGTCAGTTTTTATGCTTTTCAGATTAAATTGTAAACCTTAGCCTTTCTTTCTTTCAATAAAGTTCTATTAATAATCATCATCATCATCATCATCATCATCATCATCATCATCAGAAGAAGAAGAAGAAGAAGAAGAGAAAAAAGATAAGGCAGTTGATAAAGAAGAAGTGGCTGAACAAGAGGATGAAAATATAGAAGATGAGAAAAAATCAGAAGAAGACAAAGAAAATGAGAAGAAAGAGGTAGAAGAAGGGGAGAAAAAAATGAAGAAAATGAAGTGTGTGTGATGGGCATTGTTAAGGAAGTCAATGATGATACCATGTAGTTTGGTGGCTTGAAACAAATAATTTGCTTAATGATTTGGTTTTTATGGATAATTGAATTACATATATTTGGCAACTCAATGATGATATTTATTGATGAAATTATGTTCAGTTATTTCATTGTCTTGTTAGATTATACAGTTGATTCCATTGTGTTACTAGTTCAGCTATTGTCCTAATTTATAAAGATCGATGACAAATATTATAGAGTTAGTTCTCTATAATTTATAGACTGCACCCACGATTGATTTAAGAAATTATACATTTACTATAATGACAAACAAGTTTATAGTTATATGTTACATTTTGTTACCAAAGTGATCATTTCAAGTAATTCATTTGCTCTTCATCTTCTTTTAACAACGTCATTTGTAGATATCTATTTCTTCAAATTTTTGAAGCCTTTGTAGTATTTAAAATTTGGAAGCGCCTTGAAAATTTGATGTTGATGGGTTGTTCGTCGGTGAGTCTTCCACAAGTCCCTTAAAAAAGGAGCACCAGCCATTATCCTTGACCAAAAAAATAAGTTATTACATGAATTTTCTCATATATTAATGTATTCACTCACCTTTCCAATCGCATAGTTAAGAATTTTCGACCTGGATTCGAATTGGTGTGTGACTTCCTTAACACAGCTGGGTTGCCACAACGACATATGTAGGAAACTTTTGCATTTGATGTTTGGGATGCTTGAGACATTTTAGTTATCTAAAAATGAATAAAAAATAAAGCCAAAAAAATGAGAGTGTTAAAATAATAATTGTCTTCCTTTTATATAAAAACGGAAGTCAGAAATTACCGTTGGATGTGATTTGACATGTACTTTATTATCATTGTAAAAATTTGATATTTAAATTTTATTGTTGTTGGACCTCATCCATAGACCATCAATATAATCGATGCCTTCTCATGCGTTGGGTAGATGCTGGACCGTATATATCGACATTCAATCATTGCTAAGGTATATACGATTTGGTGCAACGGTCAAAAAAATGTTAGTACATAGTCAAAAATATAAATAATTAAATAAATAAAATTGATTTGAAGGTCATTGATTATGTCCAGTGTAAAACATAGATTACAAGCCTTGTCAATAATATACTGTATTGGTTTATTGCCCTTAGTAGCATATTGTGAAAAAAAGAATAATTAATTGATAAAAAATAAATAATTAAATTTTATGCAATTAAATGAGATTAAAGAAGACATGTGATCGTATAAGAATCCACGTAAACTGAAGAAGATGATCAAAGATGTGTGAGGGTGGGTAATGGTTGTACAACCAACATCCTCAGGGCAATGTTCACCCAAAGCACAAGTATGAGGAATTCATTTGTTCAACGACAACTCATCACCTCACGTCTTTGATCACCACTTTCAATTTACATGGACTCTCATACAATCATATGATTTGTTTAAGCTCATTTAATTGCATAAATTTCAATCATTTATTTTTTATTAATTAATTATTCTATTTTCAAATTATGTGCTAGTCATGGTCTATAAATATGTATCACCGTCTAGTTAGTTAATTGTGGAAGTAGTTCATAGTTTATGCTAGACTATATCAGGTCGAGTAAATAACTAAACATAGTCTAGCATAAACGATGGACTACTTCAATAATAAAACTAGTCCAGGATATATATTTATAGACCATAACTAGCACATATTTTGAAAAGGGAATAATTAATTAATAAAAATTAAATAATTGAATTTTATGCAATTTCATGAGCTTAAACAAGTCATGTGATCATATAAGAGTATACTTAAATTTGAGAAGGTGATCAAAGATGTTTGAGTATGGGTAGTGGTTGAACAAATGAATTTCTCAGAACATACTTGTGTTTTGAATAAACATTACCCTGAGGATGTTAGTTGTACAACCACTACCCATCCTCACACATCTTTGATCACCTTCTCTAATTTACGTGGACTCTTATATGATCACATGACTTGTTTAAGCTCATTTAATTGCATAAAATTTAATTATTTATTTTTTTATTAATCAATTATTCCCTTTTTTTATAATATGCTACTAAGGGCAATAAACAAATACGGTATATTATTGACAAGGCTTGCAGTCTATGATTTACAATGGAGACAATTGATGGTCCTCAATTCCATTTTATTTAATTGATTAATTATTATTTTTTCCACAATATGCTACTAAGGACAATAAACTAATACTGTATATTATTGACAAGGCTTGCAGTCTATGATTTACAATGGACACAATCGACGGTCCTCAATTCAATTTTATTTATTTGATTATTTATATTTTTGACTATGTACTAACGTTTGTTTACCATTTCACCAACTCGAATAATGAAATCCATCGATTACGTAGACATTCACGCATAGATATTGAGCTCGGTCAATCATAAACTCTATCAACCTTGTAATTAATTTTGTATAAATTAACATAATCGCTGATAGATCAGATTCATTATCCATATATATATATATATATATATATGATAGACCATAAATTTTAAAGTCTGGTAACTGTTTCATTCATCTTCTAACAGGGAAAATTGTAAAATTTCAAACAACAATAAAATTATAAAATTCAAGTAGAGACAATGTGAAGGAAACAAAAAATACTTCATTTCACTAGTTCATTGCAACATCGTTTAACATAATATGAACACCAAAATACGAGCAAAAAGAATAAAAAAAGAAGAAGCTTTCATCTAACTAAATTCTTAACCATGAAAGCTTCTTTGCAATGAACTATCACTAGAACAACAACTATACAAACATAGAAATTAAATCCTAAACTAAGGGGATGGTGGGGGTGATCAAGTCGTTGGACTCCATGTTCAGCCTCTCCACGACAGCTCATAAAAAATGGGCGACATAGTGGAGTTCACAGTGGAGGTGGTCTCTGTCCTAACCCAAATCGTAGAAGAGACAGTCCAAGTCATTTCGAAAGAGGAGGAGGTCGTGGTAATATTGGGAACGCATTCTCCTTAGTGGTCTGAGTGTGATTCTCGACATCTGCTGGTATTTCTTAATTTTTTTGGTTGAAGAAGATGAATATTCAGTGGAGTATATGGATGTTTATATAGACCAAAATAGAAGACCTTTGGTCTTTCCGCTCAATAGTTGGTCTACGCGAAATTCGAGTAGGCAGTGTATACCCAATCGACGCAGCATGTGAGTGGACGTGTAACAACTTTTTTGATGTGTCACAAATGCCCGACTGTTCATTTATTCGATTGAATGATTAGGGATTTTCAATAGACTTAAAATAGGATCGATAATAAGCTTTGTGTTATATAAAGAATACACTCAATAGACTGGACACACAATATATGCTATATTTTAAAAGGTCGATAATAGACACAGAACAAAATCAATAAAACTGACATTAATGAGACCACTGCAGGATTGACTGTCATAACTTACAAAAACACATATTCATACAACTCTATTTATGATTTGTTGTTATTACAAGTGGTTCTCTTGTGTCGGGGTCTTTTGTATAGTGAAAACTTGTTCCTTCTTTTGATCTTGAAAGCCTCACCCACACCTTTAACACGTTTTCTTTTCTTTCTGCGGAGCTTGGTGTCAACAAGGGGTGGGATAATGTTCACGTCGAGCGATTCCTGTGGCGCGCGCCATTCTAACTCTAAAGCGACAACACTAACTGATTTCCAAGTGCAAGGAGGTACTCTTCAAATTTTTACATGGGCGAAGAGTATTCGTAGATGCTCAAACCATAATCATCACCGTACTTCCATCGCAAAGCGGCCATCGCATGAGCGCATGGTATTTTGACCAAGTTATACTTTCTGCAAGAACCCGACTTTTTCAGTAGGTTGACTTTGTTCGTAGGACCCCTACTGAACACGGTGAATTAGTTACCATCCCCATTTACGTTCTCCACATAGAAGGAGTCGCCCTCGTTCATATTCTCCCTTGTGATCTTTTCGGTGGCAAGCACAAATTTGTTATTTTTATAGTTGAGGACATATGCATGCCTCTCCCTTAATTTCTCACCAAATATTTTAGCAATTGAATTGAATATGGATGCCAAGGGGTACTCCCTTTAGTCTATCAACATAGCACTGATCGACTCGATAATATTTGTCGTCATCACATCATACCTGTTGTCGGAGAAATATGCTTGCTCCACTTCTTAAAATCAAGCTCATGCTCAAGGAAAATGTCTGGCTCGGGATAATAGTTCTTGAATTCCTCAAAATGATCGCTAAACGCCTCAAAAGAATATGCCTTTACCGTGTGGTAGAATAGATAGAGGTAATCTCCACATTGGTGATTTACCCGGAGATTTTCACCTAGGTGCCTCATGCAGTACCCGTGATGAGCATGCTTGTAATTCCTCGCAATGCCGTTGGCGATGCTCTTGTGCTAATCAGAGATAAAGCACAAATCTGATCCATCAACCACTATAGACTTCAGCTTTTAAAAGAAGAACGTCCAAGACACATCGTTCTCCTTGTCAACGACGTAAAAGAAAATGGAATAAACATGGTTCTCCGTATTTTGTGCAATCGTGCTTAGCAACACATCCTCGTACTTACCGTGTAAATGAGTTTTGTCGACTGCAATAACCTTTCTCATATGGTCCAAAACCCTAATGTAAGCGCCCAAGGCTAAAACCTACAATCGTCCTTGTTTACCATGATGGAATAGGTAGAACCAATGTTAAGAGCATCGATCATGTAGGAAAAAATCGACAGGCAGGAATACTCGTGCTCCAGTGTCCCTTGAACCATTTTTTTGGCGATCACAACCCCCATCCAATATTTCCAGAAGGTTGGTCTACTGTTAAAGTTCTTGAAGACGATCCTCCGAATCTCACTAGTGTCCGAACTCTTTCCTTCGCGATATATATTCACACAGACCGATGTAATAACTTTAGCCGTGATTTTCTTATGGCTACGCGTGGCGTGTTCGACCCTGCAAGTATGATTGTTGATGTATTTACAGATGAAAAATTTATCTGTGCATACATACTTTATCGCCTGCAACATCCACGCGCAACTAGGATAGACGCATTTCACCTTAAAGTATTTGCTACAACTCTTCAACGTAGCATAATCAAAAGTATTTTTCACCGATGCTACATCCAACAATAATTTTGGCTCTTTTTTGCTAGGAAATGTTTGATCTACATGAAAATTAGTTCCATCGAAGAAGGTGTGATTGGGTTGTGATTCCAATCCGCACTTTTTTCTCTCTTTTTGAAAGAAGTTAGAATCTTTCGATTCCATTGAATTATTTTTCGTATCCATTGGATGAACATCCAAACTCTCATCTTCAAATGAATCATGTTCGTCGATTATCGGGTGTGGTGGCGGGAATGTCAGAGACCCTGCGACGATATGTATCCTCAGTAATGGCCTAGAGCCATCGACAGCAACACTAACATGTATAAAGACATATGCCGATCATTATTTATGAATATGGGATGTATTTTCCCTCGTCAATTCATCAAATAGCTAATCACAACATTCTTTGGCTCGCAATCTAATTCTCCGCTCTCAATTACGCTTCGAACCATGTCGTCGTATGAACCGTTGCGACGCAACGAGATGGGCACTGTCTACTTGCTAGATGATTTTCAATTTCAATATTTGGGACCCTTCTCTCACACACCCATATAATTACCACCAACAATAATTACTTCAGCTACTATCATTATAGACCACACTAATCAATAATAGATTAAGGTATTGGTCTATAATGGTCGATGACTAGTATGAAAACCTCTGTACAAAAAACGTTAATGAATGAATTTGGATATAATCGATGCCCTCCTAGCTCTGGGATGAAGAAATGTATGGGTATGACTTCTAAACTACTGAAATATATCTAATGATGAGGTATTGAGTGAATTTGGAAAGCTTTTCAAGCTAGTAAAAATGGTGAAAAATATTTTTTGCAATTCTTTTTTTCAAAAAAGATGGAACAACAATGTAGGCAATGACCAAGAATGGAGATTTTCAATTGTGATGAGCAAAATTTCATCGAAAAATCATCGGAATCGAAAAATATAGCTGAAAAACGAGATCTCCTTTTGATGGCTTCTTGGATAATTTTGTAAATTAAAAATAGGAAAATATGAAAAATGGTGAAAAATATTAGATATTAGTTGAATGAGGCGTGGAACTGAAGTGTAAAGTTTAAAACTTGCGTGGTAGATTTGTATGATCAAAGTGATGATGTCATATTAAAGGTGCGCATACAACTAATTTTTTAAAACTTGTTACGAAATATTTTATTAAGTTTTCAAAGTGTCTATTTTACAAACTGTGCAATATAGTGCAACTGTTTCTCATTATAGATCTTGTGATGCATCATAACAAGAGAAAATTATGTACAACAAAATCTGGTTTTACTATGGCAGAATTAAGTATAAACTAATGGCGTGACAATATATATAATTCATGTATGTTGCACCTAGCCTTCAAATGAAATACTCCCATCTTAGTTAACCAAAAAAATGAGTATCCTCGGGTAGATTTCCTGCATGGCGCAGTCCTAAAGTAAGTGAAACGTCACCAGCCACAGCGGTCCCAAATCTTATCATGGTAGATCCAATTTCAGAATTATTAGCCACATTTGTGGTCCCATATTCACCACCACCGGACACCGCTCCCCCGTGGGGCAACGTGTCGTCGGAATCTTGAATAGTTGGGAAATTGGTTGTTTGAGTTGGCATAGAGGAAGAAATATGGCTGTTCAGTGCAACAATTGAAGGGTCGTTTTCCGGGGCATTGCTTTGGGATTTTTCGTCTGAACCAAATGTTTGTGTATTAGAATTGGTAATAATATTAGGGGTTGGTGTTTGTGCATTAGTAGTACTGTTTTGGTTTTGCATGTCATCATCATCTTCTATAGCCTCTCGTTGATACATATCTTCTACCATGGGTTTCCACAACCGCACCCTCGCATTGATGAACCAATTTGCTACCTGCATATATAAGGCAACATTATATGCTACATGCAGTGATATAACTGCATTATTATGTCACCAGATCTATCAACTACTTGACTGTTCTGACCTCGAAAAATTATCTCTAAGCTTAACAATTATTTAGAGTCAACAAGAAAAAGTGGCAATGACACGTGTCACAATTTGACTGACAGCGTGTAATGCAATTTATTGATCTCAACAAAAAGGTTCTTTGACTCCTCTCCATTTTCATTTTCTCCGGTTTTCCAAAATATATGATATAGTTCAAATTAAATGGGTAAGATTTAATTATTTTAAAATAAGTTTTTAATCATAATTTAGATAATAAATACATTATATATTTACTTTAACAACATATTGTCTTATTCATAAAAATAACAACAAAAATTTTTTTTTCCTAAATTTTTTTCCTACGCATGGTCCGTCTTTTAGTTTTTATTTAAATTAACCTTTTTTTTTTTTTTTAATTATAGGAACTTTCTCTTCAATAATTACTAGCTATTTTATTTTCTTTAAATAGACAAAATAAAATAGAAGAGTCGATAATTTTTCCTATTTTATTTCATCTATATTCCCTCTATTTTATTTCACCTATTTTAAAGAAAATAAAATAGACAATTATTAAAGCAAAAGTTTCAAAAAAAAGGCAGTAAAAAAAATTAAATTAGAAGACGAGAACCGAATATTTCTTTCATTTTCTCCCTATTTTATTTCACCTATTTTAAAGAAACTAAAATATCTAATTTTAAAGAAAAAGTTTCAAAAAAAAAAGGTGATAAAAAATTAATCTAAAATAGAAGAGTTGATTATTTCTCCTACTTTATTTCACCTTTTTTTAATTTATTTTTTAAAAAGCTAATTGTTAAAAAAAAAGTTCCAAAAAAAAAAATAGATAATTAAAACATCAATTTACAAAGAAATTAAAAGATGAAACTCTTGTGTAGGAAAAGAAAAAGGAAGAGAAAATCTTTTGTTGCTTTATTTATGGACATGTAATTAAGATAGTGGAATTACAATATTTTTTTAAACTAAATATATAATATATTTATTATCTAAACTATAGTTAGAAATTTACTTTAGAATAATTAAATCTTACCCATTCAATTTGCACTATGTCATATGTCGTCAATCAAGATAGGGACTTGGGGGAAATGGAGAGAGTGGAAATTGAGAGGAGCCGAATCCAACAAAAGTAGTCTAAGACAAGAGTAAGTTGTTTGGATAGTAAACGCTCCTTGTCGGAGTCGAAATTGAGAGGGCGTCATCCGAAAGCTAATAGTTGTAAATTATTTGAGATAATAAATGAGATGATAAAAAAAACATACTAAAACATAATATTAGTGATATAATTCGATCAATTGGCCTACATAATAAAAAGCTAAATCAAGAAACAAAAAAACTAATTGAGAGAAAATTCCACCCTAAATAAAACTTTTAAACGACTATATTATGGATGTTATTGTGTTATGACTTGAAAACAGAGGTCTTTTATTTTATTTATAGAAGTACAAAACTTCTCCACAAGAAAGAATTAACCAATTATGAAAGAAATGATTTCCGACAAGGAAATCTTTTCTACTAAGAAAACCATTTCAAATTAAAACACAATTAGAAAATCCAAGTAAAGTAAAAAAATTCAGGATATATCCTAACACTCCTAACTTGCAATCCGAAGATTATGAATTCGAGTCACTAAGAAAAACGAAAGGATGAAAGCTCGTTAGGAGGGGTAAAAAGAAAAAGGAAAAGGAAAAGAAGAGAAAAAGTAGTATAAGCACGATTTATAGAGGTGTATATTCGACAAAAGAAATTGTTCGGATAGTACGCAACCTACACATCCAACTTGTGGATTGTGCATTTGAATTTTGAAGAAAGAAAGGTGGTGTGTACACACACATCCGGGAAAATGTTCCATCTGTAATTAGATGTTTCTAAAGGAGAGTAATAAGTATTTGATTATAGAATTAAGGCTAAACTATATTTAAGCCTTTAATGTTTGAGGTGTAAGCTTTATATATTAATGAGTACTGGCTCCGTCCATTCTCATTTATATGTCAATACTTTCTTTTTTGTTCGTTCAAATTAAGAATGACCCACTTTTAAATATGAAAGCAATAAATTAGCTCTACATTTTCGTTTCACCTTTCATGAGAAGCTACTATAATCAGACAAATGTAATCAAATGTTGTAATAAGATTAAGCCAACAAAGTTTCAAAAGTCCGATAACCACAATAATAATATGACATGTTATAATATCACAAGTTTTAGATAGTTTATTTCTTTCCTAAACTTTACACAAATTAAAATAATATTACATAAATTGAAACGAAAAGAGTATTATATTTTGATATCTTTAACCCTAAATATTGATTTTCCGAAATCAAACGGATATGTTAAAGACAAATTATCAGCTCAATCACATTGGAACACAATTGCATCAATTAATTTGGGATGCAGAAGGATCGAGCACTAATTTTCTATAGGCCCATGCATGCACTAGTCTCCTGTGTTAAACTTCTCGCGAATTAGGAACAGAGAGAATACAGTTTGATGTAGAAGATTCTGAAGTACTAAGATGACATGAAGAGCAGTGAATACATGTGGTCAACGGTCTTGTATATTTTTTTTCCTTTAACTGGGAATAAGAGTGTAAATAATTGGGTTGGTTCGGACTTTTTAAATATTAAATTAAATTATTTGTTTTGAGTTTTTAAATCAATATACCATTTGGTTTTTCAAAATTTCCAGTTTTCTCAATTTGTTTGGGTTTTTTTGTTAAAGTTTTCATACAAACATATAAGTAATTAACTTGTGCTTTAAATATTTCTTTAGTCCTAGCAAGATACAACTTAGTTGTTCCTTAAGAAAATAACACAAAATATGATATGAGTTATGATTATAAAATATTCAACAAATAAAAATAATAAAATCGTATAAAATAAATATTGCATATTAATAAGTTATAATAAAAATAATCATTAATTAAAACTATTAAGTCATGCTAAAATAAATTTAGTAAGTATTAATTACATAACTAAATATTAAATAAAAAATAAATCTAAGTTATGTATTTATGTAAAACTAAAGAAAAGTTATTCAATACTATTATTATTTTTAGTATTTTAATTGAATATTATTATTATTATTATTATTTTACACTCACTTTATTTCAAAATGAATAACTTACTTTTTTTTAGTCTGTTTTTTTTAAAAAAATGATTCTTCTCTTTTTCGGCAACACTTTAATTCCAACCTTTCATGTGGCATGTTTAAGTCCACAAAATTAAAAGATATTTTGATACATTTGACATAACGTTAATTTAAAATTATAAGATTTAAAAGTCTTTTTTATTTTTTAAACTTCGTGTCAAATCAAAACAAATGATTCTTTTTTAAAGAGAGATTACAGAGTATCAAATAATCAAAATTTCTAATAATAATGTAACTTTCAGATGACGTTTAAATGAATTACCTTATCAAAAATAATCAAGCAGTATCCATATCGAAGAACAATCGAGATGATTGAGTCAGTTTTGAAAAGTCTAAAGGGAAAAAGACGTTGTGTAGCATTTTTTAAAAATAAATAACTCAAATTTGATATTTTTTCAAAAAGTGATCGATATATTATTTTCACTTTTTAGTTATTTCCTAATTTAAGTCTATTTTGGTCTATACAATACACATACAATTTTCAACTTGGACCATTCGACCCTTTTAAAAATATTTTATTTTTTTCTATAAAATTTTTAACTGAAAAATATTCTATTTTTTTTATTGTTTAGAAATAATAATTAAATATAATTATATAAAAATGATATAATTGTTATATAGAATATGTATCTAGATAAAATATATGTATAGAAATTGAGTTTTATCAAATATGTATATGTATAAAATATATATAAAAAATATATAGAAAGTGTATAAGAATTAAATAATTATTATATAATATGTGTAAAAAAAAATATAATTATTATATAAATTGTGTATCAAAACTATATACTTTTTGTATAAAATATCTGCGTTTAGCTCATTAGGCTGATATGCATGGCAATATGTATAGAAACTGTATAGAAGATGCGTAGAAACAATATACAACAAGTCAGTAAATTAAAATGGCTAGAAAATAAAATTTAAATTGCATAACCATTTTTGTAAAAATAATTTAATTTGTGACGTATCGTTTTTATCCTTTCCCAAATCTAAATTTGGTTATGTGCAATAAAGTTACTCAAAAAATGACGTGTTATACTCCAATTTCTTAAAAATAACCGAACAAATCATATTATTGACTCCCCGAGTTTATAACTATTTATTTTTCATGCAACTTAATTATGAATATCTTGAGAAAAAAGAGATGTGAAAGAGAAAGACATTTTACAGTAGACGGGGCCAAACCTGATTTCTGGAGAGACCAGTCTGTCGTGCTAACAGATGCTTATCTGCATCACTTGGATACCTGAGATATAAAAAAAGTTGAAAAAAAACAAAAAACAAAAAACAAACAGAAAAAATGGAACAGTAGTATAAGAGTCCCTAAAACTGTATAAAAGTTGGAAATGCTTCCTTATCCGTAGATGAGAATTCACACTTTTTGCTTTCTTTTTTGCTGTATGTATACATACTTATTGGCGTGAGGATCGAAAAAGGAAATACCAATTTCAGCAGTACTGTAGTAGCTACTGCCAAAAGCAGAAAGTAAAGAGAGAAGACAACTCCAGCTCTGTCTGTTTTCTTAACATTCATTCATTAGATAGATGGATAGATTCTCATAAAAACTTGGCACGCATTCGGTTTATACATCAAACTAATATTTTTTATCATGATTATATAATTAAATTAAGTAAAATACATATTGATTAATCATGGTTAAGTAACATGAACTTTAAATTCAAACACATGACACATATATATTGGCTTGATGTATACATTGGGTGCGTGTAAGTTTTACTCGATAGATTCTCTTGTTTTTTATCATCATTGTTAATTTGTTGCCATGCATATCAGCCTAATGAGCACTAGTTCGCCTTCCAAGAAAAAGTATCATCTATATATTTGTTGGGTACGATGTAGATTTGATGATTGACAAACTGATAAAGTAATATGAGACATGTCATTCAAGCTGGTTCACAGACACACTATCTCATGTAGCTAAAACTTGTAGCAAAATTATCGATGATTAAAGACAAGCGTGCAAAAATCAAGGAATTAACGACCAGATGGGTGGCTAATTCAGATAAACTCAAGGAAAATAAACATATGCTGATTTAAAGAATTGGAGTTTGACTACAACACTAAGGAGACAAGAGTTGGAATTGAAGAAGGGGTTTCACTTGAAGGAGAATTCTATGCATTGAGAGTTCTGATTAAAGAAGGAGTTTGAAATAAAGAATGACTCTTTGGAGAGCTGTGCTTAAATAAAAGATGTATTATTCAGAATAACTTCCATACTTACAGAGAGAGAAAAGGCTAAACACGAGCAAATTGAGAAAGTTCATAATTGAGAGAATTCTGACTGAAGATTCAAGTGCTGCCAGTACAAAGGAACAGATTGACGAACCTGTTTCACAGGACAGAACTTTACAGTTCATGAGTCAGTTTAAATGTATTGTTCTTATTGAGTTAAATTTTATTGCTTTCCTTGATTGATTGTTTAGAACAATACTGAGCTGAGTTAACTTCAAGTTTGGGATAACTCGAAGTGGATTCAACAGTCAAGGGTGATTGTTGAGTTATAGGAAATAAAGTTTATGATTCCTAGTTGTTGAGTTATAGGAATTAGAGTTTATGATTTCTAGTTATTGAGGTATAGGACTTAGAGTTTATAATTCCTAGTTTTTTGGTTACAAGAGTTTTGTAATCAGTCGTTGTTGAGGCTCAGAGTTATTTAGTGAAGTTGGGGTTAAATCCTGTAGAGGTACAGGTCGTGGTTTTTTACACCTTTTTGAGCCAGGTGTTTTTCACGTTAAAATCATTGTGTTCTTAACTTTCTGTTTTACTGCTTCCTTGGAACACGTCAGGCAACCCGTTTCATCCATAAGCAAATCTTATGTTAAAGTCACTGGTCAGTAGGGCACGTACTCTAACAAGTGGTATCAGAGAAAGGTTGTCTTAAAAAGGGCTAGCACTTAAGACAAAGATCAATATGATGAATTCCGTACCACCTACTGGTCACAGTGAAGGTCAATCCACTATTAGACCTTCAGTCTTTGATGGTTCTCACTTCATTTGGTGGAAAGTTAGGATGGAAACGTTCACTCAAAGAGAAGACTACGAGTTATGGAACAGGATCACTGATGGTCCTACTATTCCAATAAAGTTAGAAGATGGTGAATAGGTCAAGAAGGTAAGAAGTGAGTTTACTGCAGATAACTTAGTGGCATTAAAGAAAAATACTAAGAACATCTTAGTCTGTGGACTAGGACCGATATAATACAACAGTGTCAAATTGTACCACTGCTAAGCAAATTTGGGATGCACTGGTCAATGCACATGAGGGTAACTCTCAGGTAAGAAAATTCATAATTGCTCTTCTCTTTACTGAATACGAAGCTTTTAAGATAAAAGAGAATGAAAACTTGCATGAAATGATGACAAGGCTTACTGACTTGACAAATGAGTTGACTTCTTTGAGAAAAGTCATCACTGTTGAAGAACAAGTTGAAAAGGTGTTGAGGGCGCTACCAAAATCAAAATGGAATGTTAAAGTGACTGTTATTAGGGAGGCAAATAAATTTCTCACAGGTATGACACTAGATGAACTTGTAGGGAATCTGAGAATTTATGAAATGAAAATTGATGGAACTAAAGAGCTAGCAGTCCCTGAGGATACCTTAGCTCTGAAGGCATCTGACAGTGATAAAGAAATTGAACTTGATGAAAAATAAGTTGCTTTTATAGCTAAGAACTTCAGAAAATTCTTCAAAAAGAAGAAGGGAATAGGTAGCAAGAAATGGTCCAATGACAATCCAAATGGATGCTACAAGCATGGTAAGACTGATCATCAGATCAAGGATTATCATGTCTGGGAAATAGAATGGAGAAAGAAAAGGGATGAAAAGGAATTGAAAGAAAAAAACACAAAGAGGAAAGAATATGCAATGGTAGCAACTTGAGGATCTGACTCAGATAATGATGAAGCTGATGAAACCACACTCATGGCTCTTGGAGATTCAAACTTAGAGAAAGAAGATGATGCTTCTGAGGTAAGTATACTTGAACTTAAAGAAAAGTTGCATTTGTTTTCTAAAACAAAACTTATTTCCTTAATGAGTGCTCTAATTGATGATTTTCAAGAATTAACTTCTGATAGGGATGAGTTATTCAACAATCTTGCAAGTTTCAAGTGTAATTTTATTGATCTAGAAACTACTAAGAACACTGTTGAAAAGGAAAACTGCACTTTTAAAGAACAGGTTAGCAGACTTGATTCATCAAATCTGACCTTCAAATTTGAAATCTTGAAACTGACTCTTTCTGAAAAAGCAAAAACGGTCAAAAGTGAGGACTAAGAAAAAATTGTCAGAAGTGACTAAGATTAAACATGAATACTTTTGTGAAAAAATAAAAGGTTAGTCAATTGAGTCAAGAAGTTTCTAAATTGAAACTTGATCTTGAAAGATTTAATAGATGGATACATTCTTCAAGAATTGTTCATAAGTTAGGTCAAATAACTCACAATGAAAAGGTTGGGTTGAGATTTTATAAAAGTTCTAATGCTATTAAAGATCTGTGTTATATTTGTAGTAACCAGGGGCATCCAACCACTGAATGTTCAGTTGCAGTAAAAAGCAAATCAAGAAGCATAAACCTAGCAAAAAAATCTGATTCCATATTAGCACAAGCTAACAAGAAGGTCAACTCTGGTCAGAGAAACAAGTTACATAACCTGTTGCCTCGATGGGCTAAAAAGAACCTCATACATCTTTTTTCTCATAAGAAAGGACCCAAGCTTGTCTGGGTGCCTAAAGTTAACTCCTAATTTATTTTGCAGATGAGAGTGAAAGGAGACAAGCAAAATTTATACATGGATAAAGTTTGCTCAAGGTATAAAACTGGAAACAAATAAAGTTTTTTTCACTCACCATATTTAAAAGGGAAATGGATCTTTTGGAAATGAAAAAAAAAAGGATGACAGTGAAACTGATGAGCATGCACAGAAACATGTTGTACCACCTGGTTTAACTGTTGTACAGACTGAGTGCATATTGATAGGAGGAACAAAAAATCAAGAAATTGATGCATCAATAACACCAACACAAGCTGATGATAATTTTGTTGGTAATTCATAAGAATTGATGTTGTCACAAGAATCTTGAGATATCTCATGGGAATCAATGGCTTGAGACTATGGTATTCAAATGAAAGTAATTTCACTTTTGAGGGCTATAAAAATGTTGACTATGTGGCTTACTTAAATGACTAGAGAAGCACTAAATGAACTAAGTAGAGAGCATTTTGAAAGGAATAAGTTAGATTTGGGGATGATTAAAATTGCATGAACTCCCCTCAATGATTGACTAGAATAACCATTTTTCTTTTAAATTTTATTCGATTCAGTCTGGCACATTTACTTGTGTGTCCCAATTTCAGATTTTTGACTCTTCTAACCTAATTTTGAATTAGATTGTGCAGAAAATAGGTAAAAGCAAGAAATTGTGACCACAAAGTTCCTCTTATAAGGTATGCTCTACACTGACATAAGCATAGGCTGTCTAAGTTGAAACAGTTGAGCACACATGTTCCGTTCTTCACACTTCATCCTCCCCTTGTCCTATGATGTTGACTAATTGATTGACTAAATTTTCTTTGACTCTCTCTAAATGGTAGTGCACAAATGTGTTAATTCAACACCAGAAATTCCTTCTTCTTTCTCAACCAAAATATCAGTTTTTGTATCATGAATTTGCCAAACTTGATCATCAATCACATCTAGCATATGTTTCTGAAGAATAAAAAGGGACATGCTTTCCTTTTTAGTTCCTAATTGGCTACTTTTTTGTGGATGTCTTAGTCCTAGTTCAGGTTTGATTTATAAAACAACAATGGATGTTCTTGAGCAAATGAATCATGCTGTTATACCTATTTCACTAAGGAGGGTTAACACTCATTTGAAAAATAAATTAATAATAAAGAAATGATTTAGCTGGAAAAAATCTAAACTAAAAATTGCACAACACAGTCATGAAGTGGAATAAGAGGTCCTTAAAGCTAGGATCAAGACTTTGAAGCTTAACCTTGATTGATAAAGGAATGAAAATGTTGAAGTCATTTATCAATTGACATAGTTGATATCACATGTTTCACCTTTCTCATCAGCTTCTCACTATTTGTATCCTTAGATATGTCCCACTTTTATACTATATTCTTTTTTGATTAATGCTCAGTTATTTTTCTTTGTTCAGTACTAGATTAGGTTTAATGCGAGCATGCTCTGTCAGTTAAATGGAATGGTTATCTTTACTAAATTGAATCATATTTTTTCTCTTTTAATACATTACTATGTTGGCTATAGTCTTTGTCGATTGTTTTGGTGATAGCCCCAGTAGCCATGAATAGCATAACAAATCACTTTGGCTAGTATATTATTGCATTAAAAATAGTTTTTCGATGATGCCAAAAGGGGAAAGGTAAGAGGGGTACAATATTTATAACCCATTGGCTAACTTGTTTTATTCTAGTGTTTTATACTTTAGTGCCTATAGGTAAAGATGTTTGAATACACAAAGACAAGAGGTTTGTCATCATCAAAAAAGGGGAAATTTGTTGGGTATGATGTAGTTTTGATGATTGACAAACTGACAAAGTAATATGAAATATGTCAGTCAAGCTGGTTCACAGACACACTATCTCATGTAGCTGAAACTTTGAGCAAAATCATCGATGATTAAAGACAAGCATGCAAAAATCAAAGAAGGACCAGATGGATAGCTAATTCAGATAAACTCAAGGAAATAAACATGTGCTGATTTAAAGAGTTAGAGTTTGACTACAACACTAAGGAGGCAAGAGTTGGAGTTAAAGAAGGAGTCTCACTTGAAGTAGAATTCTATGCAATAAGAGTTCTGATTAAAGAAGGAGTTTGAAATAAAGAATGACTCTTTGGAGAGTTGTGCTTAAATAGAAGATGTATTATTCAGAATAACTTGCGCACTTACAGAGAGAGAAAAGGCTAAATAAGAGCAAATTGAGAAAGTTCATAATTGAGAGAATTCTGACTGAAGATTCAAGTGCTGCCAGTACAAAGGAATAGATTGACGAACCTGTTTCACAGGACAGAACTTTACAGTTCATGAGTCAGTTTAAATGTATTGTTCTTATTGAGTTAAATTTTATTGCTTTCCTTGATTGATTGTTTAGGAACAATAATGAGCTGAGTTAACTTCAAGTTTGGGATAACTCGAAGTGGGTTAAACAGTCAAGGGTGATTGTTGAGTTATAGGAAATAAAGTTTATGATTCCTAGTTGTTGAGTTATAGGAATTAGAGTTTATGATTTTTAGTTATTGAGGTATAGGACTTAGAGTTTATAATTCCTAGTTGTTGGTTACAAGAGTTTTGTAATCAGTTGTTGTTGAGGTTCAGAGTTATTTAGTGAAGTTGGGGTTAAATCCTGTAGAGGTACAGGTCGTGTTTTTTTACACCTTTTTGAGCCAGGTGTTTTTCATGTTAAAATCATTGTGTTCTTTACTTCCTGTTTTATTGCTTCCTTGGAACACGTCAGGCAACCCGTTTCATCCATAGGCAACTCTTATGTTAAAGTCACTGGTCTGTAGGGCACGTACTCTAACAAGTGGTATCAGAGAAAGGTTGTCTTAAAAAGGGCTAACACCTACGACAAAGATCAATATGATGAATTCCGTACCACCTACTGGTCACAGTGAAGGTCAATCCACTATTAGACCTTCAGTCTTTGATGGTTCTCACTTCATTTGGTGGAAAGCTAGGATGGAAACGTTCACTCAAGGAGAAGACTACGAGTTATGGGACAGGATCACTGATGATCCTACTATTCCAATAAAGTTAGAAGATTGTGAATAGGTCAAGAAGGTAAGAATTGAGTTTACTACAGATGACTTAGTGGCATTAAAGAAAAATACTAAGAACATCTTAGTTTGTGGACTAGGACCAATAGAATACAACAGTGTCAAATTATACCACTGCTAAGAAAATTTGGGATGCACTGGTCAATGCACATGAGGGTACCTCTCAGGTAAGAAAATTCATAATTACTCTTCTCTTTACTGAATACGAAGCTTTTAAGATAAAGGAGAATGAAAAGTTGCATGAAATGATGACAAGGCTTACTGACTTGACAAATGAGTTGACTTCTTTGAGAAAAGTCATCACTGTTGAAGAACAAGTTGAAAAGGTGTTGAGGATGCTACCAAAATCAAAATGGAATGTTAAAGTGACTGTTATTAGGGATGCAAATAAATATCTCACAGGTATGATACTAGATGAACTTGTAGGGAATCTGAGGACTTATGAAATGAAAATTGATGGAACTAAAGATCTAGCAGTCCCTGAGGATACCTTAGCTCTGAAGGCATCTGACAGTGATAAAGAAATTGAACTTGATGAAAAATAAGTTGCTTTTACAGCTAAGAACTTCAGAAAATTCTTCAAAAAGAAGAAGGGAATAGGTAGCAAAAAATGGTCCAATGACAATCCAAATGGATGCTACAAGCATGGTAAGACTGATCATCAGATCAGGGATTATCATGTCTGGGAAATAGAATGGAGAAAGAAAAGGGCTGAAAAGGAATTGAAAGAAAAAAACAAAAAGAGGGAAGAATATGCAATGGTAGCAACTTGAGGATCTGACTCAGATGATGATGAAGTTGATGAAACCACACTCATGACTCTTGGAGATTCAAACTTAGAGGAAGAAGATGATGCTTCTGAGGTAAGTATACTTGAACTTAAAGAAAAGTTGCATTTGTTTTCTAAAACAAAACTTATTTCCTTAATGAGTGCTTTAATTGATGATTTTCAAGAATTAACTTCTGATAGGGATGAGTTATTCAACAATCTTGCAAGTTTCAAGTGTAATTTTATTGATCTAGAAACTACTAAGAACACTATTGAAAAGGAAAACTGCACTTTTAAAGAACAGGTTAGCAGACTTGATTCATCAAATCTGACCCTCAAATCTGAAATCTTGAAACTGACTCTTTCTAAAAAGGGAAAAAAGTTCAAAAGTGAGGAACAAGAAAAAATTGTAAGAAGTGACTAAGATTAAACATGAATACTTTTGTGAAAAAGAAAAGGTTAGTCAATTGAGTCAAAAAGTTTCTAAATTGAAACTTGATCTTGAAAGATCTAATAGATGGATACATTCTTCAAGAATTGTTCATAAGTTAGGTCAAATAACTCACTATGAAAAGGCTGGGTTAAGATTTTATAATAGTTCTAATGCACAAGCTAACAAAAAGGTCAACTCTGGTCAGAGAAACAAGTTACATAACCTGTTGCCTCGATGGGCTAAAAAGAACCTCATACATCTTTTTTCTCATAAGAAAGAACCCAAGCTTATCTGGGTGCCTAAAGTTAACTCCTAATTTATTTTGCAGATGAGAGTGAAAGAAGACAAGCAAAATTTATACATGGATAAAGTTTGCTCAAGGTATAAAGCTGGAAACAAATAAAGTTTTTTTTACTCACCATATTTAAAAGGGAAATGGATCTTTTGGAAATGGCAAAAAAAAAGGATGACAGTGAAACTGATGAGCATGCACAGAAACATGTTGTACCACCTGGTTTAACTGTTGTACAGACTGAGTGCATATTAATAGGGGGAACTAAAAATCAAGAAATTGATACATCAATAACATCAACACAAGCTGATGATAATTTTGTTGGTAATTCATAAGAATTGATGTTGTCACAAGAATCTTAAGATATCTCATAGGAATCAATGGCTTGAGACTATGATATTCAAATGAAAGTAATTTCACTCTTGAGGGCTATAAAAATGTTGACTATGTGGCTTACTTAAATGACTGGAGAAGCACCAAAGGAACTAAGTAGAGAGCATTTTGAAAGGAATAGGATAGATTTGGGGATGATTAAAATTGCATGAACTCCCCTTAATGATTGACTAGAATAACCATTTTTCTTTTAAATCTTATTAGCTAAAATTTTATTCGATTCAGTCTGGCACATTTACTTGTGTGTCCCAATTTTAGATTTTGGACTCTTCTAACCTAATTTTGAATTAGATTGTGCAGAAAATAGGTACAAGCAAGCAATTGTGACCACAAAGTTCCTCTTATAAGGTATGCTCTACACTGACATAAGCATAGGCTGTCTAAGTTGAAACAGTTGAGCACACATGTTCCATTCTTCACACATCATCCTCCCCTTGTCTAATTGATTGACTAAATTTTCTTTGACTCTCTCTAAATGGTAGTGCACAAATGTATTAATTCAATACCAGAAATTCCTTCTTCATTCTCAACCAAAATATCAGTTTTTGTATCATGAATTTGTCAAACTTGATTATCAATCACATCCAGCATATGTTTCTGAAGAATAAAAAGGGACATGCTTTTCTTTTTAGTTCCTAATTGGCTACTTTTTTGTGGATGTCTCAGTCCTAGTTTAGGTTTTATTTATAAAACAACAATGGATGTTCTTGAGCAAATGAATCATATTGCTATACCTATTTCAATAAGGAGGGTTAACACTCATTTGAAAAATAAATTGATAATAAAGAAATGATTTAGCTGGAAAAAATCTAAACTAAAAATTGCACAACACAGTCATGAAGTGGAATAAGAGGTCCTTAAAGCTAGGATCAAGACTTTGAAGCTTAACCTTGATTGATAGAGGAATGAAAATGTTGAAGTCATTTATCAATTGACATAGTTGATATTACTTGTTTCACCTTTCTCATCAGCTCCTCACTATTTGTATCCTTAGATATGTCCCACTTTTATACTATATTCTTTTTTGATTAATGCTCAGTTGTTTTGCTTTGTTCAGTACTAGCTTAGGTTTAATGTGAAACATGCTCTGTCAGTTAAATGGAATGGTTATCTTTGCTAAATTGAATCATATTTTTTCTCTTTTGATACATTACTATGTTGGCTATAGTCTTTGTCGATTGTTTTGGTGATAGCCCCAGTAGCCATGAATAGCATAACAAATCACTTTGGCTAGTACATTATTGCATTAAAAATAGTTTTTCGATGATGCCAAAAGGGAAAAGATAAGAGGGGTACAATATTTATAACCCATTAGCTAACTTGTTTCATTCTATTGTTTTATACTTTAGTGCCTACAGGTGAAGATGTTTGAATGCACAAAGACAAAAGGTTTGTCATCATCAAAAAAGGAAAAATTTATTGGGTATGATGTAGTTTTGATGATTGACAAACTGACAAAGTAATATGAAATATGTCAGTCAAGTTGGTTAACAGACACACTGTCTCATGTAGCTGAAACTTGGAGCAAAATCATCGATGATTAAAGACAAGCATGCAAAAATCAAAGAAGGACCAGATGGGTGGCTAATTTAGATAAACTCAAGGAAATAAACATGTGCTGATTTAAAGAGTTGGAGTTTGACTACAACACTAAGGAGGAAAGAGTTGGAGTTAAAGAAGGAGTCTCACTTGGAGTAGAATTCTATGCAATAAGAGTTCTGATTAAAGGAGGAGTTTGAAATAAAGAATGACTCTTTGGAGAGCTGTGCTTAAATAGAAGATGTATTATTCAGAATAACTTGCGCACTTACAGAGAGAGAAAAGGCTAAACACGAGCAAATTGAGAAAGTTCATAATTGAGAGAATTCTAACTGAAGATTCAAGTGCTGCCAGTACAAAGGAACAGATTGACGAATCTATTTCACAAGACAGAACTTTACAGTTCATGAGTCAGTTTAAATGTATTGTTCTTATTGAGTTGTAATTTATTACTTTCCTAGATTGATTGTTTAGGAACAATATTGAGCTGAGTTAACTTCAAGTTTGGGATAACTCGAAGTGAGTTCAACAGTCAAGGGTGATTGTTGAGTTATAGGAATTAGAGTTTATGATTCTTAGTTGTTGAGTTATAGGAATTAGAGTTTATGATTCCTAGTTATTGAGGTATAGGACTTAGAGTTTATAATTCCTAGTTGTTTGGTTACAAGAGTTTTGTAATCAGTCATTGTTGAGACTCAGAGTTATTTAGTGAAATTGGGGTTAAATCCTATAGAGGTACAGGTCGTGATTTTTTACATTTTTTTGAGTTGGGTGTTTTCCCTGTAAAAATCATTGTGTTCTTTACTTCTTGTTTTACTGCATCCTTGGAACACATCAGGCAACTCGTTCCATCCATAGGCAACTCTTACGTTAAAGTCACTGGTCAGTAGGGAACGTACTCTAACAATATCTATAGGAAAAGTCTTTCGAAAATATTCAACTTAACTATCTATTTTATTTTTAATTACCATTTTTTTTGGACACGCAAATATTATGACATATTCCTATTTGATAATAGAAGTTTCAAAAGCTTTATAACTACATGAAATATGAGTAACATATTTAAGATT
The DNA here is from genome assembly GCA_030864225.1 of Capsicum baccatum var. pendulum. Lineage (NCBI taxonomy): Eukaryota > Viridiplantae > Streptophyta > Magnoliopsida > Solanales > Solanaceae > Capsicum > Capsicum baccatum. The sequence continues at coordinate 99,723,965 of CM061551.1, forward strand.
AGAAATTTCATGAAGAAAAGAATTATTTCCTTCTTAATTGAGGGAGCGTAAATTGTTTTGCATTTTTCACTTTTAAAAATTGACATAATTTATATTTGACGACTTTCTTTCTTTGATTTATTTATTTTATTTTTGTTTTTAGTCCGTTCAAAGGAAGAATAATGAACTGATAGTGTATGTTGGTGACAAATTAAATTCTAGATACTTTTCAAATTCATGCTTAAGCCAGTAAGATGGCATTGAATTTCAAGAGGTAAAAGTGGTTGACAAAAAAGTAGTAAGAGGTAATTTTGCTCAATTCTCTGCACTGAGAAGAAAGGACTGAATAGCAGCAGTGCCTTTAAACACTGACAACAAAGAGAGGGAAAAAGGAAATGTACCAGCGGCTACTCAGTATATATTGGAAATGTGTTTTAGATTAGACTAATAAAAGTTGATTGCACGAAAAAACATTCTGTCTTCATGATCATGGGATCTCCACTTTCCTCATTAACTTTTGGTCTTCCAGTAAATGTCTAAGATTTTCCTTTATAATAAAGGTGTACACTACTAGGACTTAAGTCTTAAGGAGAAGTGTAAGCTAGAGTCGACAAAAGATTTGCAAGTCTTCTTCAGCAAAGAGATATATAGTCCCACTCAAAAAAATATATCTTTTATTTTTAAAAATAATTTAATTTTAAAATTTTTATTTTACACACTCTATCAATATAATATAGGATTAACTTTTTGTTACATGTTATTTGGCTTTTTCTTTTAGGGTCTTAACGTTTTAACCAGGTGGCAAAAATTATACTCCATCGGTCCTATTTTATGTGGTATCCTTCAATTTGACACAATATTTTAAAAAAATTACTTTCGAGACTTGTGCTTTAAAATAATTTATAGATATTTGTTTGTGTATAAATCATTTCATTAATGGTAAAAGAAAAATTTTAAAGCTAAATTATTTCTAATTATAACATTATTTTTGAGATGGACAAAAAAGGAATTAGTGTCAAATAAAATGGAATAGATGAAGTATTAATTTTACTAACCTAGCTGCAATAACCATTTGTAAACATTGCCGGTACACATTACTTTCTTGTCTCAATTTATGTGTACAACATTCAAGAGTCATATTTCTTAATTTTGGTCATGGGATCTTTAAACATTTGTAAAATAAAATTTACATGTCTGAAAAATTATGTAAGATTTACTCTTACTTTCAAGTCTCAATAGTTAACAATCTAAAATATTTGAAAGACAAAAATTATGATTAAAGAAAAACTCATTTAACTCTCGAAATGTGCCACATAAATTAGAACGACAGGAGTATTATAGAGTAATTATATTGACTAAAATTTGTAAAATATAAAATAATGATTAGGATAAAAATTCTTTTATCTATAAAAATTAGTAGGAGAATGAGACGAAAGACGTACGGATGGAGAAAATGCTCGAAAAGCCAAGCTCTTAAAATGTTGACAGAACGTTCAGGCAATCCTCTTTGTGGTCTCCAAGCTTCTTGTTCCATCGTGCCCATCTGTTGAAATGCCCTTTGTTGCCTCAAGCTTTGTTCCAACACTTTCAGCCTTGGTGTCTCTCCTTTGGTCAGTCCCGAAGTGCTTGCATCTTTTTCGCCCAGCAATTCACAGCTCTGCTTCAATTGCGCAGCGATGCCACCTTTTAGACACTTGAAATGCCGTGACATGGCTTTCTGTGCGAGTGCTGTGTAAGGAACTGCAGCTCCAAAACCCATGACGAGGTCGAATGAGTTTACTACCATCTGCATTTGTTCGCAATAGTGGTTGTATCTTTTGTCTACCTGCAGCATGCCAAACAAGTAATCCTTCTAGAAAAATAAATCATGTTTTAATTTTGTGCAATTAAGAGTTTTTATAGTGAATGGTGGAACCAAGATTTTCATTAGAAAAAGTCAAACTAAAAATTGTATAAAAATATGAAGAAATCAAAAAAAAAAATAATATACAATATACATAAACACACATACACTATATTAAACTATTTATATAGTGTAAATGTGTAATTTTCAAACAAATGAGTATCAATTGACTTTCTTGGGAAAAGGGAGAGTAGCTCGCCCCTACTGGCAATCTATACAATTTTTGTACTATTAGGTCAAGTTAACTGCAATAACAAATAATTTTTATAACTATTTAATACTTTCTTCGTTTCTTAATAAATAAATTATTGGATTTTGATACATAGATTAAGGAAAAAGCATTAAAGACACAAATTTAATACACATTTCCATTTTTACCCCCAAAAAAAAAAAGTTGATCTTGTAATCTCTTTTCAAAAGTTAATTGATTGTCAAATCATAAGGGTAAATTTGAAAAACAATTTAATGATTCACTTATTTTAAAATACCAATAAATACCCCAACAATTCAATTATTCCGAAACTGAGGAAGTAACATGGAAAATAAAGTAAATAACGTATTATTCTCTCAGTTTCAATTTGTTTTTGTCTTACCTTTTTTTATTCTGTTTGAAAAAGAATACATCTTTCCTAATTTAACAACTCTTTTAACTTCTAATTCTCACATGACATGACATTTTGGTTTATTCTAATTCATAAATCTTCTTTATTTTCATAAATGACACTCATTGAGTCAAAGTATGGCACAAATTGGGAGGGAGTACTATATTACTAAATTTCACCATCAAGGTAAAGAAAAAGATGTTCAATTAGTTGAAAAGTATAAGGTGCAGCTAGGAAGTCAAATTTCCTCAACAAGAAAACTACTACTGAAATTGTAACTTTACCTTCCACTCAAGAAAACAAGAATATCTTCATAGTAAATCAGATGCGATTGAAATAGTAAAGACAAGAAACAAAATAAAGGAAGAAAGATACATAATATATTCTAATAAAAGGGTTGCAAGAAAGCTGATATATAGTAGTACATTGATGCCAAATGATTGTTGTTGTGAAGAAGAACATTCTATGTCTATTTTGTTTGCATGTGCCTTCGCTTAGCATTTTTTCAATACAACAATAATAACAATATAATGTATCAATAAACAAAAAAAAAAAGGTAAATCATATCCTCGCAGAAGGATTTATAAGCATCACTTATTTTGTCGTGTATTGAAATATGATGGTCAAATAAACAAAGATAGATTTTATATTTATATTACATTTAAGAGTAATATCTACTGCAGATTATGACAGAAGATTAATGATTTAATTGGCTTGATGGTAGAGTGAGAGCTATCAATGTTTTTTTTGTACTCGATCTCACCAAAGCAAAATCTGATGCTATGCTTAACATCCCACCCGTTGTATATTCCTTTGTTAGTCAATATGAAATCAAACTTAAAACCAACTCATGAATCTATGGATATTACAAAACCTATCGGCTATCTCTCTAGCCGGCTTTCTATATTCTCCTCTATAAAAGATTCCTCCAACTCCTAGAGTTTTCTATTCCTTCCCTTTCTTGTGGTTTGAATTTATAATTAACAACAAGGATTGGTCATTGACCCCGGAGGCAAATGTACATCTGAACTAGTAATTTCGACTCAAATTATGTGTATGTTAAAAAATTCACTAAATAACGATCATAATATATTTTGAGGCTCAGTAAATCCAGTTGTATTTGAATTTTCAAACTTGAACGCATAATTTTTAAATTCTGGATTAATCGCTAATTAATCCTATAGAGAAATAAAGAAAGGGAGAGAGATTATACATGCCTCATCAAGCATGGATAAAAGTTTAAACTTCCTTCTCTGATGATCAAGTCTATCTGAAGCTGACAAATTAGGAGGGTTATCCTTAGAAGAAGATGGATTATTTTTGCTTCCACTAGGGTTAGAGGCTGATTTTGTGTTGTTATTCTTGGAAACTTTGTTTGTCTTCTTGAATAATTGACCTCTCCCAACACTACAACACTCTTCCAACAACTCTTGTGCTGCTTTGGCATACTTTGAATTCCTCAACACATTGACTAGTCCTAGTGATGACCCATAACCAATATGATGAAATTGACGATGATTTTGACTTTCTTGATTGTAAAACAACATTTCTCCTCCACCACTCATCCTTAATTCTTCAACCTTGGTTGCTTCCAAATGCTGCAAAGTGGATGACAAAGATAATGAAAGACCTTGCCCTTCAATTACATTTACTCCTCCAATTGAATTAGAATTACTTGCTCCTCCACATATGAATTGACCGAAATGCCCTCCGGTCGCTTGACTAGGAAACCCGTGAAGATTTGAACTAGTAGGTTGTGAAGGAGATTGTGATGCTGACCTTGGATGTGGATTCATAAGAAAAAGTTGCATGGATTCCGCGGTATATGTTCTTGGTACTTGATTATGTTGACGCTGGTAATGAGCAGTTACACTATCATGGTTACTCAATACCTTCGCGTCCACATGATCTTTTGCATCCCCAAATGGTACCTGCAAACTTCCACCAACTACGACCACTTGTTGGTTAGCAAACCACTCATTTCCCAAGTTAGTGTTCGGAGGTTGTTCTTGATGATGATGTGGCACTTGATTCGGGTGCCTATAGTTATGAGACAATTGATTCTGCAACAACTCAGTTGCAGAACTGGCCGTGGCTGTTGTCTGAAAATTAAACATTTCAGACAACATTCCGTCTGTCTCATAAACTTGGATTCCACTAGATTCTCCTTCTTCTTCAACACCTACCAAGGACAGTGGCGACTCTAACCCTTCTACTCTTAATTTTTCTCGATGGATCTGGTGAGCGATGTGTTGTTGCTGCTGTTGTTCTTCGTCTTGAAGTCTCTCGAATCCACTCGAGAAACTAGCAAGACTTTGGTCATGATAATCTTGGGACATTGGATTATTCGAAGTATTGAATTCCTCCAAAAATTGAACAGTTGAAGAGTGTAATCATCTCATTTAATAGTCCTCACTTCTTCCACCATCACAATAAGTTAACCTGCCTCCTTCTTTTGCTCCAATTTGCTGCTCAGTCTACCATGGATCGAGCATAATAAGATAGCAAAAATAAATAAACGTTTGTGATATTCGTCATAGATATACAACAAAGAGATCATGGATACAACTATAATTAGGAACAAAGAAAGTATAAAAAAGTGGAAAAGAGAGAGAATAAATCAAAGTAAAGACTTTTTTTTTTTTTTTTTTAATTTGTTTCTTTATTTTTTTTTAATTCAAAAAAGAAGTTGAGTTATATCCATATAAGCAGAATTACTACCTCATGGAGTTGCAGGTCGGAAAAGGTTGCAAAGGCTCTCATCAGGTATCGTTTTCGCTTCTGTGGGATTTAAAAATGAACAATTTTTTTCTTCTCTTTCTCTTTCGCTTCTGTGTTGTTTGTAAGGCTGTCGCTTTTTTTACTTTCTTTCTCTATCTGTGTCCTTGTTACTCTTTGTATTTGAAGTGATTGTTGTCTCTGAAATTGCCTTCTCTAAAGAGAGTCCAATAAGTAACAACAATAAAGTGCACTTTTATAAAATACAATGATGATATACGTAATTTTTTTTTAATATAATCAGTGAATTTTTAGATGTAACATGTAATCATAAGTGGGTGTTCGTACATAAAAATTGTGATTTTTTGTTATGGAAAGTAACATTTGTTTTTTAAGTTGAGAATTTCAGTTGTGTTTGAACAAAAATATAAATTGAAATTGCTTTTATTTTTTTTTTTGTAATTGGAGTAAAAATGATTTTTTTAGATTTTGAAAAATTGCAAGAATTCTATGTTCAAACAGTGTTCTGGGATAATATTTTTTAAAAAAAAGAAAAAAAATGGACACTTAAAAGTATAACTTGCTTCAGTTTTCAAATCTTTAATTCCTCTTTATACGACTTGCAAAAGATGAGTCTTGGAGAAATCATAAAATTTCCTTATGATCTAATAGGTTATGAATTCAAGTTGTTGTTATTTAATAGCTTTTGCTTATATCGTGTAATTTCTTTAGTATCAATACAAATGTATAATGATCTTACTATAATCAATCTTTAAGATAGTTAGTAATATAAATCTCTCTTACTATGTGTGTTGTGGGTATAGAAGTCACAATTATGCCTAATGAAAATTGAAAATCACGCATCTCTGTGCCTCAGTCTTAGAGGAGCTAACACAAGAAAGAAATAAGGAGAGGAGAAGGGAGAAAAGGTCGTTGTTCTTCTTGCTCACCTTACCTTTCATTCAACTAATTACTTATCCTACTAACTTGTCCAAAAATAAAAAAATATTTATCCCACTAAATATTACTACTAACATTAGTTTATTTTTCTTCCTTTGTTTGACAAATGGACTTTAATAAGTCCAATTTTAGTGCAGGGAGGTAAGGTAGATAGCGTACCGGAATTTTAGTGAGACTTCAACATGATAGTACATTATTTATCCTCCTTTAGTCCTTTACTATACTAACATAGTAACATTTATAACTTAGATGCTGATAATTATGCTTACCGAAAAAATAAAATAAAAAGGAGAAGGAAAACGGTAAGCTATTTTCAAAAAAAAAAAAAAAAAAAAAAAAAAAAAAAAGTGAGGAGAAATTCAAATAACCATTAGTTATTTCTCTATTTCGATATTCTATTTGACGGAATATGATTAAATATAATAGCTAATATGTCAATATGACTAGGTATGCGATCGATATATGGTCAAAAACATTATATAAAATAATGTAATCAATAAAATAATAAATTATTGTGGTTCAATTCTCTTTTGAACCCGCACATGATGGGACGTAGTGTATTGGGCTGCATTTTAAAATGAAATCAACAAATCACGGAGCAGAAAATGACCAAGCTACAAATAATTTGTACATCATCAAATTTTGTAGAGAGTACAGCTTATCTAGAGTATAATAAGAGATACTAGTTGGTAACTAATTAAGGTTAGGTTGAAAAGATATCTCAACATCATTAAGACGTTAATCTATCATTATCATAACTTTGCTCACCCTCTTGGCTGAGGCTATAATAGTCAATCTTCGTAGGCGCTTCACAGCAATAACAACAAATTTTTGGAACAAAAGAGATGAGGTGGACATAATGTCACGATTCGAGGCTATCCCTGATCGTGACACGATGCTTAAGGCCATAAATGACCTCAAGCCAGTATTGGCTCAACCCCTTCAGAAAAAAGGCAACCGCCAAAGGCCCCCAAATTTGAGGAGCCTTATATTTTTTAGGGAAAAGGACAGAAATAACACTTCATATTAAACTATTTTCATGAAAATGACCATGGAATTTAAATTCCACTTTAAAGCCATTTTAATTTACTGGCTTGTTCTATATCATTTCTACACACCTTCTATACATTTTCTATACAAATTTTATACATATAAATATTTTATACAAAAATTATACACTTTTGATACACAATTTATACAATAACAGTGCATTTTTTTTTTTACACATTTTATACAACAATTATATAATTTTCATACACTTTCTACATATTTTTTTTTCATATATTTTATAAATATACATATTTGATAGAACTATACAATTTCTATACATATATCTTATATAGATACATAATCTATTTAACAATCATATCGTTTTTATATAATTTAATTATTATTTCTAAACAATAAAAAAAAGTAAAATATTTGATTAGTTAAAAAATTTATAGCAAAAAAAAATTAAAATATTTCTAAAAGGGCCGAATTGCCCAAGTTGAATACTGTATCAGTATTATATATAAACTGTATCGGTATTGTATATGGACTGTATATTAACATTGTAGGTCAAAATGACTCAAATTAGGAAATGCCTATAAAGCGAAAATAGTATATCCGACTGACCACTTTTTGAAAAGTTTTCAAACTTTGACTATTTGTTTTAAAAAATGCTATAGAGTGTCCTTTTCCCCCTTTTTAACAATAATAGATTACAGTTTTTTATTAAAAATTATTAAATATTATCTGTACAAAAAAATAAACTTCTTATATAAAAGTAAAAAACTGTAGAAGAATTTTGATGTATTTAAAGTATGTCTCAAGAAAGATTAAATGCATTAATTATATTAACAAAAAATTTTTTTAGAAGAAATCGATTATAATAGTACAACTTTGCATCTTAGGATTTAAAATATAGACTTTATAAAATAAAATTAACTTTTCTTAAAAATTCAAGGACTTTATTTAATTCTTGCCTTAGGACACCGATTTGCTTGAGCCGTCCTAGTCCCAAGTTAAGCCATGTAGTGGTACCTGCTGAGAGCACTGAATAAAATGATATTGAAATAGCATGTGCAGAAGATAAATTGATGAAATAGGATCCAAAAATGGAATACTGATCTGAATATTAATAATATGTCTGAAAGACAACTGATAATATCTGAAAGATAAACTGACTGTCTGAACATCTGAAAACCTCTAACGTGAGGAGTTGATGGGACAAACCTCCAACTAACTCTGACTAACTGACATAAAAGTAACTATTGTAAATAACTGAAATAAAAATATCATCTGCGGTGGATGGGGACTTACCACTGCTGCTGCTGGGAGAATGCTAATCAGTCTAAGGATGCCTAATGAACTGCACGTCTGAACCTATGTTATAAGACAATATAGCGCAGAGAAAAGTATGCGATCAATATTTTGAATATGCTGGTACGTGAGGCAAGAACTACTGAAATACTTATGAAATCTGAACATGGATGCATGAATATGTAAAATTGAGAATGCAAGATTAAGTATAGTATATACTAATATGATTTGAATAACTGAATAACTGAATAACTGTTATCTGAATAACTAAAATAATCTGTAAAGCTGACTGAATAAATATTAAAATCTGTCTACTTGGTCAAGCAAATTTGAACTGAGATAAACTGAGTGAAACCGTGGGAGCTATCATATAACTGACATAAACCATGTGAGCTATCATGGAGTCCAACGTATGACCCACATTGAGGAGGGATGTTCTATCCTTGCCATCAGATTAGAACCTGAACTGGAGTGATCACTAAACTGAGCCCATATTGGGCAAAGGGAAACTCTCTCTGGCGAAGCCTCTAAACCTACGGTGACACTTAGTTTCTGGAAAGTAGGATGCGTTGAACCCACACTTTTCTCTCGGTGCTAAATCCTACTCCCAACTGAAACAAACTGAGATACTAACTGATGCATACACTGATAACTGATTTGCTCACATAATGTATTTTAAAACTGACAGTGCATGCCTAATCTGAAGAAATCATGAACATGTAAAACTGATAATTTGACATGAAATAATGCTGAGTATAACAATAAAATCATGAATTGATTAACTCACTACTTGAAAAGTCTGAAATGTAAGTAAACATATAGGTATTGAGAGTTCATAACCCACCAGCACTGAAATAAAGTCATAATTGAATGACCCAATTATGAGACATTGTTGGAACCCTTGAGGGTTGCATCACACAGTGAGGGACCAATTCCCCCAAAGTCAAACACAAGCGAAAGAATATTAAAGTAACTATAAGGTGTTGGAAAAACAAAAATAGTAAAACAAAGTAAGAATACATGATTTTCCCATAGAAACCCAGAAAGTAAAAAATCATGGCTCATCCTCACAACAACCTCAAGAAATTCACTATAATTAACCTCTTGATTACAATCTAGATATCAACCTACCTCTAGGCTCCTTTAACTTGTAGCAACTCTACTACAAGCTCATCTTAGTAATTCTACCAAAGACCCTCTATGCCGATTAACTTTAATCAACAACAAACTTAGGTAAGTCTACCTAAATTCTCTCAAAAGAAAATAATACTGTTATAGCATGATTAGTTCAATTATAAATTAGTTTTCACTCGAGAACAATTTTCTATTTAACCTCTCATAAAACTATGAACTTGAGCAGTGTTGAAATGGGGGATTTGCTGCCTCTCTTCTGTCTTTTTAATTGTAAAAAACCACTTGATGAAGAGGCCTCCCTTTTCTTTTGTAGATGAGGATGATTAGGGTTTAAAGAACATCGTACCAGCTATCCTAATAAGTACTAAATAACACCTGCAAAATTGTTACACAAAATGATAAAACTATGCAGACTACGCCTGACTGCTATACTGTATCTTACACATATAGGGACCTGGTCCCTTGCAGTTAACTGCTGATCATCAAAACTATATATAACAATTTTCTCCCTTTTTGATGATGACAAACCAACCATTCAACTTTGAGCATTATTGCACATTCATTATATTTAATTAGAGTGATTACCATCTGAAGATGAATATTTCCTTCCCCCTATCATCATGATTCCTCCATCATACAACACAGGGACCTGGTCCCTAGTTGTCATTTGCAGCAAAAATCTCTTCTTCCCCTTGTCAACATGCCACACATGACATCATCATTTCATGGTACATGGTCATCCTCATTACATGGTACGTGGTCCATGCACATCACACATCATACCTAGCCCTTACACATGAAGTCAATATTCCCTATTTTGTCATTATTGAATAGGAATAACAGTAAACTAAGAGTAAAAATAAGTAAAGCTAATTAACTCATGGACACTGGGACAACACTAACATGAAGAACAACTTAAAGTAAAGAAAACAATTGAATCACACAAGCAGAAATTCATTCATTATCCAATAAGAGCAATATCAGTACAATGCACCAAAAAACTATAAAACGACTATTTGCAAAGGCCACTATAACAATTGGAACTGAAAACTGACTCAAGAGACAGACACAACAGGATTCAGGTAGAAGGGAGTTCAGATGAGAATGATTTTAGCAATATGTCCATTCTACCAGCTGCAGCAGTATGAGCGTCCAGTAATTGTTTGGTGAGATCTTTTACTTTAGCATTCAGTCTTTGGATTTCACTAGTTAACTCTGCAATTTCTTCTTTGATCTTTGCATTCTCTATTGCTAGTTCTTCAGTTGCAATTCTGCAGTTTTAGATAGACTATTTCAGTGTCTTTTGATCTAGTTGAATCCTCAACTCTTCTAATTCTTTGTTCACATTTTCTTGAGGAACCAAGAGTTCTGATACTTGGGACACCATTACATCCTTTCCTTCAATGCATTCATTCTCCACTAAGGTTATTAGACTAAACATCAATTTAGTTGTTCCAGGGGTTCTTTTTTTCCAAATTATTTCATAGTGATCAAACACCTTGTTTAGGAAGTACCCATAAGGCATTCCATGCTTTCTTTCTTTCTCATAGACTAGTATTTTTATGTGCTCTATCATAAGTACAAGTAAGCTCATCAACTCAAATTTACTCAAACATTCTATTAAGAACAGATCAACACCAAAAGCAATGGTTTTTTTCTCTAATTTTGGTAACAGAACCTTGTTGATGAACTCATAGACTAGCTAAAACTCACTGATTAAAAACTTCTTTTTCACCGCAGCTATTGAAGTCCTACCCACTTTTGATGCTTCAATAATAAATTCAGTGGTAGTTTGTTCCTTCACAACAGATTTTACTCCCATAATAGGTACATCTAAAATCCTTCCAGTGCTTCTTCATCTAGATAGATATACTTTCCTTGCACCTAGACTTCTACCCTTATCCGCAACCTCCACACCTTCCTATCTAGGGTTATATCCTCAGTAAGCTGGAGCTGCTTTATGTCATGTATGATCACTTCCCTCCAGTACTTCTTCAGCCTACCTCTCCACCTGAAGCCATCTAACACAAGACCCTCATACCTACGAACTGGGGCATCTGTGATCCTCCTCATTACATGCCCAAACCATCTCAACCTTACACTCCGCATCTTGTCCTCCACCAAAACCACTCCCACCTTCTGTTAGACAGTCTCATTCCTAACTCTATCCCCTCTAGTAAGTCCACACATCTAATGCAACATTCTTTTTTTGCCATCTTTATCTTTTGAATGTGGGAGTTCTTGACTGGCCAACACTCTGCTCCATATAGCATGGCTAGGCGGACTGTCATTCTGTAGAATTTTCCTTTAAGCTTAAGTGGCACTTTATTATCACACAACACTCCTGAGGTGAGCCTCCACTTTATCTAACCTACTCCAATACGGTTAGAGACATCCTCATAGATCTCGTCATTCCCCTGAATCATAGACCCAAGATACTTAAAATTATCCCTCTTACAAACATCCTGGGAATATAACCTCACTACCACATCGTCCTCTTGCCTCAAGTCAATAAACTTGCATTCTATATACTCTGTCTTAGACCTACTCAACCTGAACCCCTTAGATTAAAGGGTTTGCCTCCAAACCTCTAATTTTTCATTCCCCCCCGAATCTCATCAATCAACACTAAATTATTTGCAAACAACATACACCAAGGCACCTCCCCTTGAATACTCCACATCAACACATCCATCACCAATGCAAACAGGAATGGACTAAGATTCAAACCCTGATGCAACCCTGTCTCGACCAAAAAATTATTTGAGTCCCCTCCCGCCGTTCTCACCTGAGTCTTACCACTATCATACATGTCCTTAATAGCTCTGATGTACGACATCGAGACCCTTCTCTCCTCTAAGCATCTCTAAAGAACCTCTCTAGGTACTTTGTTATACGCCTTCTTTAGGTCGATGAACACCATGTTTAAATCCCTCTTCCTTTCCCTATACTGCTCCACCAGTCTCCTCACTAGGTGAATTGCCTCTGTCGTTGAGCGACCAAGCATAAAACCAAACTAATTCTCCAAAATGGACACAATCTTCCTCAATCTCCGCTCAACCACCCTCTACCAAATCTTCATAGTATGACTCAACAGCTTGATACCCCTATAGTTGGTGCAGCTCTGAAAGTCACCCTTGTTTTTATATAATGAAATCAACGTACTCCACCTCTAAGCCTCCGGCATTCTCGCCGTCTTGAAAATGTCGTTAAACAAATCAGTCAACCACCTTAAACCTGCCCTACCTATACTTCTAAAAACCCACCAGAATCTCATTAGCTCCGTTGCCCTTCCCCTCAGCATCCTATGAATAGTCCCTCTAACCTCCTCCACCTTAAAGTATCTACAATAACTGATATCACGTCTCTCCTTTGAGTGCTTCAGCTCCCCTAACTCAATGCCTCTGCCTCCCTCCTTGTTAAAAAGCCTATGAAAATACTTATTCTATCTCTTCTTAATGTGGACATCCTCTACCAAAACTCTACCATCCTCTCCCTTAATGCATTTCACTTGGTCGAGTTCCCGACCCTTCTGCTCCCTAGCCTTATCAAGCCTATACAACCTCTTTTCCCTGCCTTTTTTCTCTAACCCCACATACAAGCTCTCAAACATAGCCATCTTAGCAGCCGTAACTGCTAGCTTAGCCTCATTTTTTGCTACTTTGTATACCTCCCTATTCACCCGCTTCTCCTCTGCATCTTTGCTCTCAATCAACTTAATATATACCTCTTTCTTAATCTCCACTTTTTCCTTAACTTTTTTATTTCACCACCAATCCCTATTATGCCATTCTACTCGACCCCTCGCAACACCCAACACTTCTCTAGAAGTCTCTGTGATGCAACTGGCAGCCCTATCCCACATAATACCCACGCCCCCTACACTCCTATACCCCTAATCCCGCCACTTTCTTCTCTATCTTCAGTACACTATCTAGTGTCAAGCCACCCCATCTAATTCTAGGACAAACCTCCCTGGTCCTTCTCTTCTTACTCTTCTTGATAGTCAAGTCCATCACCAAAATCCTGTGATGGATCGAAAGAGCTCACTCGGAATGAATTTACAGTCCTTACATAAAACTCTGTCCCCCTTTCTAAGCAGCAGATAGTCAATCTGAGTCTTGGCTAATGCGCTTTGGAAGGTAATCAGGTGATCCTCCTTTTTCTGAAAGCTTAAATTCACCACCACCAGCCCAAAGGCCCCCCACAAAATCCAACAGAGCAGCCCCCTCATAATTTCTAACACTGAAACCAAAACCTCCATGCACGTCATCATAACCTCCCGAAAAAACCCCAATGTTCCCATTGAAGTCCCCTGCTATGACAATCTTCTCCGAACTAGACATACATCTCACCACCTCATCCAAAGCCTCCCAAAACCTCCCTTTCACCTTCTTCTCCAAGACCACTTACGACATATAAACACTACACACATGCAGTGTAAACCCCCTAATAACCAACTTAATCATCATCAGCCTATCACTGACCCTCTTAACCTCCACCACCTATTCTCTAAGCTTCTCACACACTAAGATCCCTACTCTATTCTGATGCCTGTCACTCCCTGAGTACCACAACTTGTACCCATCCACATCCCTAGACTTAGAGCCTACCCACTTACTCTCCTGGACATATGCAATATTAATCCTCCTCCTCTTAAGAATCTTCACCAACTCTATGGACTTACCCTGAAGGGTCCCTATATTCCAAGACCCTACCTTTAACCTATCTTCTCTCGACTCTCCCTACCTCTAATACCCCTCACCGTACCAACCCTAACACCCGACCTAAACCCCACACCCACCCCTGCCCTTCCCTCTTAATCTTTACCCAAAACTGCCTCCAACCTCAACCCCCTCAGACATGACCCTATTCCACCATCAACCCCTAAAGCCACCTCTTAAGAACCGAAAACAAAGCCATAAAGTGACAAACGAAAATAATAAAAGAAAAATAGGAAAACAGGCAAGCAGTGGTGAAACAATAGGCACATACAAAATACACTAGTTGTCCTAGCAACTAGAATAATATAACAAACACGTACCAATAAGCGAAAGCTGATAGTCACAAATATACTCATAAGAAATAGAACAATACAAATGAAACAGTAAATAATAACTAGTAAAAGTATCTAAATATGAAAGTTTAGATATCATCAGGGTACTCCTGTGATAACGCTCAAACTACAGCTCTCGTAAGAGTATAAGCGGTCGTTGTCAAATATAGAACCCAACTGGGTTGGGTGTCGAATTCCACAGGAAATACTTGGTCACTAAGTAAGCAACGATTATTAGACTTTTGATGAAAGTTCTGCAAATAAAGGGGGGATTTTGTGCGTGCAAATGATGTAAACAAAATAGTAGAGTAAAAATGGAAAATAGAAGAGTAAAACGGAGTACTTGGTAGGTTTTAATCAATGATAATTGAGAGTTAGGGTTATGTCCACCTTATGAGTTATACGTATCTATTGACTATGAGTTATGCAGAATTCAGACATGCATGTACTTATAGAGAATCGTATTCTATGTTAAATCCAGGCGTCTTTCGACCATCAAGGACTATTTTACTTTAACTCTTTCGAGCTTAAAGCGTATCTAATGGTACAAATTCTCCAAGAGTTAATCAAGTTACGACACTAACTTTTAAACAGGGGTTGGTGACCTATTTACTTGACATTCTCTCTTTTCTAGATATGTAACTTTTCTTTCGAATAAGTTAATGCTATACTGGCGTATTCTATATGTTTGCAACCACAAGAATTTATATTAAAATGAAGAGAAGAATGATATAAGCAACATACGTATCAAGAATTCACAAACTCATAGCAATAGATAGTATCTCATAAGGCTTCCATAACCCTAACAGAGAAGTTTAGCTATTCATGAGTGCGGCGGAAATCACAATAGACATTATCAGCATACCAAGATAAAAATCTCACGTGAAGTATGTTTTGGTAGGGCTTGTGGCGTGAATTCCTTGCACAATAGCGTTTCTCTTGTTATGAAATTTAAAAGTCTAATAGATGAAGAGAAGGGAAGAAGAATTAATTGAAAGAGAATTGTTTTAATTGTAATAATGCTTGCTGAAAAGTTCAGCATCATAGGGCTTTTATAACACCCATATCTTATTCCTACTAGCCTACTGCGTACTTATCCTAATCCTACTAGGATACTGAATTCTTTTCCTAATCCTACTAAGTTACTGCTGGTCCCCAAGTCTTTGGAAATGTTGTTTTTGCCCGGGACAAGTTTTTCATGCATCACTTTCAGTCCATAGGCATCCAAATGCTGCTTTCCTTCTTTCGTGAAGCTTCCTTTGGCGTCAAGTTATCCATAAAATGCTGAAATCTTCATCATTTATACCTGAAAACTTGCTAATCACGTTGGTTAGCTCACTTACAGGAAAAAGGACTAAAAGTGCATGAATTATATATTTTGTCCTCAAAACTTAGCTAAAATATGGGTAAATTAAGGCGCTTTAGGCGTGTAAATACGCCTAACATCAACACCCCACATTTAAAGCTTTGTTCGTCCTAGAACAAAATATCATGTCAATATAAACATCTACTTAGGGTTTCACAGTAACAACATAAAATATTCATCAAGACAGGCACGACAATTATTAACAAAGAGTAGTTTTCTGACCACTACTAGAAACAATTCAACCTCTAACATAGACTCGTGATGATGGTTAATTCGTATCCAAAAGTTAAGGCACAAAGAATCATACACAACTACCCAAAACTCATCAACCATGTGTGTCTCACAATATATCACCCATAATTACTCACAATTATTTCATTTTTTCAAAACATGGGTATAAGATTTTCCTTGCTCTCTCCTCTAAGCATCTCTAAAGAACCTCTCTAGGTACTTTGTTATACGCCTTCTTTAGGTCGATGAACACCATGTTTAAATCCCTCTTCCTTTCCCTATACTGCTCCACCAGTCTCCTCACTAGGTGAATTGCCTCTGTCGTTGAGCGACCAAGCATAAAACCAAACTAATTCTCCAAAATGGACACGATCCTCCTCAATCTCCGCTCAACCACCCTCTACCAAATCTTCATAGTATGACTCAACAGCTTGATACCCCTATAGTTGGTGCAGCTCTGAAAGTCACCCTTGTTTTTATATAATGAAATCAACGTACTCCACCTCTAAGCCTCCGGCATTCTCGCCGTCTTGAAAATGTCGTTAAACAAATCAGTCAACCACCTTAAACCTGCCCTACCTATACACTTCTAAAAACCCACCAGAATCTCATCAGCCCCGTTGCCCTTCCCCTCAGCATCCTATGAATAGTCCCTTTGACTTCCTCCACCTTAAAGTATCTATAATAACTGAAATCACGTCTCTCCTTTAAGTGCTTCATCTCCCCTAACTCAATGCCTCTGCCTCCCTCCTTGTTAAAAAGCCTATGAAAATACTCATTCTATCTCTTCTTAATGTGGACATCCTCTACCAAAACTCTACCATCCTCTCCCTTAATGCATTTCACTTGGTCGAGTTCCCGACCCTTCTACTCCCTAGCCTTATCAAGCCTATACAACCTCTTTTCCCTGTCTTTCTTCTCTAACCCCGCATACAAGATCTCAAACGTAGCATCTTAGCAGCCGCAACTGCTAGCTTAGCCTCATTTTTTGCTACTTTGTATACCTCCCTATTCACCCGCTTCTCCTCTGCATTTTTGCTCTCAATCAACTTAATATATACCTCTTTCTTAATCTTCACTTTTTCCTTAACTTTTTTATTTCACCACCAATCCCTATTATGCCATTCTACTCGACCCCTCGCAACACCCAACACTTCTCTAGAAGTCTCCGTGATGCAACTGGCAGCCCTATCCCACATAATATCCATGTCCCTCTACACTCCTATACCCCTAATCCCGTCACTTTCTTCTCTATCTTCAGTACACTATCTAGTGTCAAGCCACCCCATCTAATTCTAGGACAAACCTCCCCGGCCCTTCTCTTCTTACTCTTCTTGATATTCAAGTCCATCACCAAAATCCTGTGATGGATCGAAAGATGCTCACTCAGAATGAATTTACAGTCCTTACATAAAACTCTGTCCCCCTTTCTAAGCAGCAGATAGTCAATCTGAGTCTTGGCTAACGCGCTTTGGAAGGTAATCAGGTGATCCTCCTTCTTCTGAATGCTCAAATTCACCACCACCAGCCCAAAGGCCCCCCACAAAATCCAACAGAGCAGCCCCCTCATAATTTCCAACACTGAAACCAAAACCTCCATGCACGTCATCATAACCTCCCGAAAAAACCCCAATGTTCCCATTGAAGTCCCCTGCTATGATAATCTTCTCCGAACTAGACATACATCTCACCACCTCATCCAAAGCCTCCCAAAACCTCCCTTTCACCTTCTTCTCCAAGACCACCTACGACATATAAACACTACACACATGCAGCGTAAACCCCCAATGACCAACTTAATCATCATCAGCCTATCACTGACCCTCTTAACCTCTACCACCTACTCTCTAAACTTCTCATACACTAAGATCCCTACTCTATTCCGATGCCTGTCACTCCCTGAGTACCACAGCTTGTACCCATCCACATCCCTAGACTTAGAGCCTACCCACTTACTCTCCTGGACACATGCAATATTAATCCTTCTCCTCTTAAGAATCTTCACCAACTCTATGGACTTACCCTGAAGGGTCCCTATATTCCAAGACCATACCTTCAACCTATCTTCTCTCGACTCTCCCTACCTCTACCACCCCTTACCGTACCAGCCCTAACACCCGACCTAAACCCCACACCCACCACTGTCCTTCCCTCTTCATCTTCACCCAAAACTGCCTCCAACCCCAACCCCCTCAGACATGACCCTATTCCACCATCAACCCCTAAAGCCACCTCTTAAGAACCGAAAACAAAGCCATAAAGTGACAAACAAAAATAATAAAAGAAAAGTAGGAAAATAGGCAAGTAGTGGTGAAACAACAGGCACATACAAAATACACTATTTGGCCTAGCAACTAGAATAATATAATAAACACGTACCAATAAGCGAAAGCTGATAGTCACAAATATACTCATAAGAAATAGAACAATACAAATGAAACAGTAAATAAAAACTAGTAAAAGTATCTAAATATGAAAGTTTAGATATCATCAGGGTACTCCTGCATGTTGATGATACTATCAATTTTGATTTTAGAGTTAGTTGTTGAAAACTAGCATCACTAGAAAGCGGACGCCGGAGCATTGCTGGCTATTGCTGGAGCATCTTCTAGTTGTTATCAAATCTGTGGTCTGGTGGCTGGCTATCATTGTATCACCTAATTTGGCTAAAACTGCTCCGTTGTACCATTGTCGGGGTTGAGCCACTGGAAACCCTAATTCCACTGGCGATAGCAGTGACTAGATGGTTAAGATGGGAAAGAGAGAGAAAGAAATAGCTCGAGAGTACTGGGGAGAGATAGAGATTGAGGGAGAAAGGGAAACAGGGTACCCTCACCTATTGCCAG
This sequence comes from Capsicum baccatum var. pendulum, assembly GCA_030864225.1. Lineage (NCBI taxonomy): Eukaryota > Viridiplantae > Streptophyta > Magnoliopsida > Solanales > Solanaceae > Capsicum > Capsicum baccatum. Next base: position 99,743,064 of record CM061551.1, read on the forward strand.
TGTATCTACGCCGTCGCTGGCATCGGATGGTCAGTCAAAGAAAGAGAAAGTCCTTTAGGTGAACGCTAATGGAACGTTAAAGGAACATTGGTGAAAGATAGAGAAATGCAGAAAAGCTATTGGAACGGACAATCTAAGTACTTAAAAATGTGCTTCGAACTTACGTGATAGACTTGGGTGGTCAATGGGATAAGTATTTACCCTTGATATGGATCTAGATTCGAAAGATGAAAACTAACCTAAGGAATTCAAAACACAACCAGAGATAAAAGAAAAGATAGATAAGTTGACATAAGAGATTACGAAGAAATAAGAACTAATGCGTGTGTCAAACACAAAGACCTCTAAACTCATAAAAACACACACCAACTTCTTACGTGAACCTCAAGGGAATCGAGTTCCCAAGCAATCCATATTTCTAAACAAGTTGTCAGCACAAGTGATTCTATACTTTCCACAAGCTAATCGAAGCTTGTAATTCACTCATAAGAGTATTCCAATCAAAATATCATCAAAGTTGTAAATGAAATAGTTAGGGCACATATTTATAGTAATGCCTTTGCCTATAATAGTCAATTACAAAAAATAGACCAAAAGTGGCTATATCAAAAATAACCCACATGGGCTCTTCATAGAATTTTTTAATCCCTCCAAGCAATAATCCATACGTGGCATTGTAGGCTTAGGATCCTAAAAAGGGTCCACCGAATGCATCCTTGAGCTATAGACTTGATCATTCCATGGACCTCTTTGCATTGGCCTTGGAAGATGTAATATAACTCTTTAAGGCCCCATTGTCTCGTGTCATCCTCCCATTCTTGAAATGGATCCGACATCAAATCCAAATCTTGTAAAATAGTATGAGACACAAGCAAACACACTTTTCTTATAGAATGAGGGTTAGGGTTAGCATAATTTTTCAAAATATCATGCCAAGATTGCACACACTTTTGATATAACCAAGCATCAAAATGATCAATCAAGGGTGTATAACCCCAAAAGGTAAGAACTACTTGGTTATACAAGAGATTTAAACAAAGGGGTATGCTATAGGAACCATGGTAATCAATTAACCGCTTATGAAGGCTCACATAGATTCCAAGTCTTAATAAGATCATAACCCCTCTATAGTACTCAACTTTGTTGGAGGCCCTTCCCTTATATAACTTTGGCCTATTAAGTAGATTAGAAATTTATAAGAAAGACTTACCATCATAGGGATGAGTTCCAACAACCTCACCCGTGGTTGGCTTGTCTTCCTTTCCAAGCATCGAGTGGTGTAGAGAAAAAACACCATATTTTCATTAATCACCGGGATCAAATGGATAGAGTATCTATGTAAACAAGTTTAAGAAATAATTCCTTTCTCTAATATTACCACGAATACAATCATATGTTTCCTCTATACTAGCATGATTATGACACCTTGAATTCTGAACCCCGGACATTACACGGTGCTCATAATCCCAAAGGACCACAAGCTAACCCATGACTGGTACCTACTGCAATAACAGAATAATAATACTGTATAATGCAAAAATTTTGCAAAAACATGCCATAAGGTTCAAAATCAAAATATAACTGTATAAGGTATAACAATACCAAAACCAAAACAACTATCTGAAAAGCCTCTAATCTGTCTGAACTGTGGACTTGATAGGACAATCCCCCAATTAACTCTATCTACTAAAATACTAAATCTAATGCAATAACAAAATAAGGAACATTTTCAAATGATGAGGACTCACTGCTAAGTCTACTGCTGCTAGCTGAATCTGAGCTGCTAAGGGTGTTCGGGAGCCCATGCGTCTGAACCTATGGTATAAGACACCTTGGCACAAGAAAAGTATGCATTAGTACGTGGAAAGGTACTGGTATGCTAGATGAGGTATGGCTAAATGCAAGAGTTCATATGCGTGAACATAAAACTGACTAAATAACATGAGTCTACTGAATGAGGATGCATGCATGAAAACATAAACTGTAACTTAGGTCATACTAACACTGGATACTGAGTTCTGAATACTGTCTAACTATTATCTGAGTTTACTGATAACTGGATCTCTTAGTACTGTAATACTGATGACTGTTGTGGGGTTGATCCTATCTAATTGGTGACCCCCAAGATTAGTCCTATCCGGTGGGTGATCTATGAATTTGCTGATACTGATGCTCATTGACTGTATCTAATAGTCTTTAATCTAAGAACTTTCAGAGTTCTTTGCTGAGTTGAGTGACTGTATCTGACAGTCTTGATTTCTAAAATTGTGAACTTATTTCTATTTTGAAGACTGAGACTGAAACTGAAACTGTAGAGGGTAATCATCTAATGGACATACCCCAAATATAAACTAGTGTGGTCCAACCTATAACCCCAGCTGAAGAGGTATCAGTACCATGCTACGGGTGAAGACACTATGGTGGTCAAGCCTATCTAATGGGTGACCCTAAACAGAAAGTCAAGCCTAATTTGATGGGTGATCCCTGGGAGGTAGCCAAGCCTTAATCTGATGGGTGACCCCTCATCTTGCTCCGGCTATGCAGTTCTAGAGTATAGGGACTGCTATTAAAAACTCTACCTAACTGGTAGGGAAGCCATCATCCCTGCTCTCGCTTGGTGCTGAATCCTACTCCCAACTGAATAGACACTGAGCTGATTCTTAGACTGTCTGGATTGGGCTAAATCTGTTACTAATTATGTTACCTGACTGATATGACTGAGTTCACTGGATTTCGTTAACTGATAGAATAATATTAAATTTTATTATCTGACTGAATGCTACTGAGTTTCTAAATTGATTAATGAAACTGGATTGGACTGATACTGAAATTACTGAGTTTTCCTAAGTTCTATAACTGACTGAGTTCTACTGAGTTCTGAAACTGACTGAGAGTACTACTGAGTGTGACATGACTAAGACTGTTCTGTAACTGACACTGGCTCTAGGCAAACAGCTAAATTATCAGGTATTAAATACCCCCAAGACTCGATAGCATGGATAATATAAAGTATGACAAGTTTTAGAATAACATGACAATAGTCTATTATTCACAATACAATCAATGAAGCATTTCTTCAAACACTTAGCATGCATTAACTTGTACATAAATAGGGATCTCATGTTGACATGCTATAATGACACTAATTCATTCACATAGGCATTTTATCAAACATATGGGTAACATGCTTTGGTTATACAACAATTACTACATCTAAGTATCATGGCTACTTCAATAATCTTACAACTTGAAGGATTTGTCAGGAACATCATGCAAATCATCACATACTAGGATCAAATCTTGGAACTTGAAATCTAAAACATAAATAAACACCTAACAACAGCATAAACATGAGCTTTATTTCAGGTAAATCATGAAAAACTCATAAATAAACAATCTTGTACTTTGAAAAGAGATTGTTGGGCTTCATGGGTGGAAGGGACCAATGAATAAACATCTAACATACCTTAATTTGTGAGTTTCTTGGAGAGATTCTTGGGATTAACCTTGATTTCTTGAGATGCTAATTTGAGAGAGAGTGTTTTTGTTCTTGAGGAATAGCGAACATAATGATCAATTTTGGCTATTGAGGGTATAAATCCCGTATTTAGGCTGATTAGAGGATTTAGGAAATTACCAAATAGTCTCTAAAATTAAATAACAAAACTTGAACAAAAATTCCAATTTTACATGATGGCGCGACGTGGTAAAATCACGCTAGCTCACTGGAAAGTGGACAACTGAGAAATTGGTTGGAGGCATGATGTGGTCATATCGCGGTTCCATCTTGGATGTGAACTAGAAGGGCACAACAATGCGGTGGAATTGTATTGGTGCACTAAAAATTGACAATTCTAAAATTGAGTTTTGGCGTGACGCGCCAATATCACAGAGACTCACTATTTTTTTTACAAATGCCATTTTGGCTGGCTCTGTGATGCGCTAAAGTACCAGGTAGTACACTGTCATACTAAAATGTCTCTAACTCTTCCACATGTATGAAATTTTATTCATCTTTAAAGCAAGTCTTTGACATTTATGGGATGAATTTAAGATATGTAGAAGTACGGGGTGTTACAATATTCAATAACAAAAATAATTAGAGGGTCACTCCCATTCAATTGACCAAACTTTTCAACTTCACCATTCACTTGAGGTCCTTTAAATACCTCATAAACATTCCCAAGTGTTGGGCTCGGTTCACACACAAGTTGATCCTCATAACTTTCACAAGATAATGTATTACCACTCGTCACAATGGCTTCAACACTAGGTGGACACAAATTAGTCTTGCTAGAAGAGCCAATTTTGTCATCATTAGGATCAACTAGTGTATCCAAACTCTCAAGTTGTACATTTTCATCATGAAATAAAGAGACATTAGGCTCACCTAAGGATAAGCTATAATTCACACTTAGTTGGCTACTAGCCTCATTCACTAGAGTACAAGAGTTAGCTTTGTTACCTTATAGCTCTTTTGGAGCATTTCCACTCAAGAAAGCTTGACAAATTGGTGGATTGGAAAGGTTAGACTTAGGTAAGTTTTGATGGGCTATCATGTTATTCAATCAGTTATTCATAGCTTCAAGCTTCTCCATGATGGCAACTAACATAGCATTTATGGTGTGATTTTCCAAGGTGTGTGATGTTTCACATTCTTGAGCCATTGCACCTATTAAGAAATACCAAACAAAAACAACAAACAAGTTAAAGGTTAAAAAATCCTCCTTACAAACCCTCAAAGTTCACACCTTTGAATGTCACTCAATGGGCATCACAAGTGTTGATAGATTGCTTGTACTCTAATAAGATTACTTGGTATCAATTGTGGCTTGAGGTCGGAGTGGATTCTTATTGGAATACTCAATTAAGCAAAATTATGCATGGATTTGAATCAAGAAGCTACAACGAATTTGAAAATGAGAAAAACATACAAGGAAAGATGACATGAAAGAAAATATATTCAACACTAATTTCACAACCTAGTAAGTGATTACTAGTTGTTAATTAGTAATAGAATCAAGAAACGAAACCAAAAAATCAAGGAAAAGAAACTTAGAATAAAAAACTTGATCTTAGGTCAATTTAGAAGAATTGATGACATGGCTGCCTCGGGTTGGACATTGGATGTTGTTGAAATTTTTGGGGAGATTTCTTGTTCCCAATTATGAATTTTTGATCAATCTTCAACTTTGGAGGAGTGTAGTAATCAGTTCTGAATTTTTTTTTTCAAGAATTGGACCTTTTTCAACCCTAAAAGAGTTTGAATTCATTGTGGTCCCCCCTTCATACTTTCTCTTGTCCTCTTCATTGAGAATATTCCTTTTTTGATGTCTTTTGTTTCTTTCTTCCTTTGGAGGACTTGGGATATTCTTTAGAATATTCTTTGAACAAACAAATACCACACCCTCTCGCCTCTCCCTTTTTATCAAAGAACTATTTTTTAAATGTTCTTCTTCAACAACATATGAAGAACATGAAGAACACCAAGAACATTTAAAAGTGAAACCTTAGCCATATGACCTCAGAATTGAATGATTTTTATTTTTTCAAGCTCACATTGATCCCCAAAATACAACCAACACATTTTCAATCCAAGATCTTAACAAAAACCCTTTCAAATTTTGAGATCCACCTTCAAGTTTCTTCAACTAAAGCTCAACAACGGTAGATGACTCAAATCAATCCAGAAATATCTCAAATTCAAGATCTAGACTCTATTACTATTAGAAAACAAGGATCTAACACTAGAAATACCAGAAGACACAAAAATCTAAAACTCAAAAATTCAAGAAAGACCAAACATGAACATTAACTTTTCTCTTTTTTTGTTGATTTTCTAGATAACAATCCCAAGAATGACTTCATAGTAACAAAATCAAACGTAGTAACAAAATCAAACCTTGTTCTTGATACCAAATGATACAGATTTAGATTCAAAATATGAAAACTAACCTAAGGAATTCAAAACACAATAAGACATAAAGGGAAATATAGATAAGTTGACATAAGAGATTACGAAGAAATAAGAACTAATGTGTGTATCAAATGCAAAGACCTCTAAATTCATAAAAACAAACACCAACTTCTTATGTGAACCTCAAGGGAATCGAGTTCGTAAGAAACCCACATTTCTTAACAAGTTGTCAACACAAGTGATTCCACACTTGCCATAAGCTAATCCAAACCTGTAATTCACTCATAAGAGTATTCAAATAAAAATATCATCAAAGTTGTAAATGAATTAGTTAAGGCATATATTTATAGTATTTCCTTTGCATACAATAGCCTATTACAAGAAATATCCAAAAAGTGGCTATTTTTGAAATAACCCATATGGGCTCTTCAAAGCATACTTCAAGCCCTCCAAGCAATAATCCACACAAGGCATTGTAGGCTCAGGATCCTAAAAGGAATCCACCAAATGCATCCTTGATATCTAGGCTTAATAATGTCATAGACCTCTTTGCATTGGCCTCGAAAGATGTAATCTAACTCTTTAAGGCCCCATTGGCTCATATCAACCCTTATGCAAATTGTGTCATAATAATAACTATTGCTCCAGTATTGACATATCTCTTTTTAACGCTTTGAATAAAAGAAGGTGTAGGTTGTTGATATGATAATTTAATGCTTTTAAGGTGAGACTTTAGGGAACTGATATACTAAAGGATTTGATGGAGGAAGTGAGTTTCATCTAGGAGAAGTTGATAGCAGCTTAGAGTCGATAGATAGAATATGTCAATAATAAGGTAAGGAATGTGAAATTTGAGAAAGGTAAGAAGGTGTTGTTGAAAGTATTACCCATGAAGGCTGTGATGTAGTTCAGTAAGAAGGGGAAGTTGAGTCTGAGGTATATTAGATACTTTAAGATCTTGAATGGAGTAGGGTTAGTGGCTTATAAGTTGTCGTTGCCTCCTAATTTTTCTTGGGTTAATCATGTATTTCATGGATCATGATTAAGAAGTACCATGGGGATAGAGTGTTTTACTATTCATTGGGACTCATAGTTGTTCAACAAGAAGCTCTACTATAAATTGGAAATAATTGTTATCTTAGACGTGGAAATAAGGAAGCAGAGAACCAAATTTACTATGTTCATGAAAGTTCATTGAGAAATTAGTTGATTGAGGAAGCAATATAGGAATGGAGGTGGATATGCGCACGCGATATCCATATTTGAATTGACTCAGGTATATTATTTATTTTATTATGTCACCATTTTGGGCTAGTTATTATTTGAGGATGAATACGTAATATATTGATATCAAATGTAACGATCTAAATCATCGTTATGATGAAATGGAGAGTATAATCCTTGCCTAATTTTTACTTAGAACAAAAGTTTAAAGTCTGCACTTACCTAGTCGTATTTTGAGGGTATGATGGTATAAAGAAATATGGTAGTGATTTAAGCATTTGTTTGTATTTTCGATTTAATTTTCTTTTAGGAATCAAGTTTAGAAAGTCATAGGAATTTTTGTCACATAATATGGATTTTTCAAACTCTGGTTATAGAAATTACCGTGAAAGAATTGATTCAAGATGTCGTATTTTTAAAAGTGTGTTGTGAAATAAATAAAATTGAGACCAAGTCCCGGGTTATTGATTTGGGCCCGCTGCCGCGGCAACCCATTTGGACTGAGGTTCACTATAGCTATAGATCCTCCATTATAGCAGTAATGTTGCAGTTGTAGAAATATAGAATTTTAGTTCTTAAAATCATAAAACACGTTTTCATTTTCAATTTCATAAAAGAATATTGAAGGGCTTGGAGAAAGGCCAATTTCTACAACTTTTTGGATTTTCATCTTTGAAAGTAAGATTTATTTATATTCTAAACTTGAATTTCTACTTTAAATTCTTAGAAATTGCAAGAACCGTGATCTTAATAAGAACTAGAGTTTAGCCCTAATTTATGAGTTGGTGAGAATTGGTGGAAATTTAATTTTAATGAATTTTTATTAATTCTAAGGAGTTGAAAAATACTTCGTATGGTAGAATTCTTGTTGATAATGTTAAATTATATGAAGTTCACGAGGTTTAAATGATAGAAAATCGTAAGATGATGAACTAAAAAAATTTCTTAGTTTAAGTTCGTAATGGTTGAAAAAGATGTAATGTTGAATTAAGTATTGTGTAATTGTTGTTTATAGATCAAGAAGGGACTGTTCTTGAAAGGTAGGACAAGTTTTTGGCTATATAGTATTTACAAGCAATGAATCAAGTTAGGTTATGGTTTGATTGTATTAAAGATTTGCTTGACTCTATGCTAATATATGAATTGAGTGTTTGTAATTCACTTTCAGGCATTAATTATGATTAGTAATTACATCATGCAAATACATCTGATATTGAGATGATATTGAACATGAAATTGAAATGATGTTGAGATGATATTGAGAATGATATTGTAATGTTATTGATATTAAGATGATGTTGATGATGATGTTGTGATAATATTGAGATAATCCGTTTCTTTTGCATGCATGCACTCATCCCATTCATTGCATGTATATATAAATTTATGCTTTGTGGTGAACTTTATTGAAGAATCTACCTGTGTAATTTAAGTATTGTGTACTTGTATTTCTGATGAGATGTAATGTTATATCTATACTTAGTTGTCATTGATGGTAAGTTGTATTTTGATCATTATTTCTTGTATTTGATTCGCCTAGTTGCATAGTATTGAGTTGAGACGGTCGATTATGCCTATCAGTCCTTTATTGTTGTACTGATACTACCTATACTCTTCTTTTTGTTGAATGTAGAACGTGTCCTAGCACTTAGTTGTCATTGATGGTATGTTGTGTTTTGATCGTTGTTAATAGTGTTGAGTTGAGTCGGTCGATTATACCTACCAATACTTTGTTGTAGTACTGATACTACCTGTACATTTCTTTTTGTTGAGTGTAGAGCGTGTCCCAGCAGTTGAGATAAGACCTATGGTAAAGTCTAAGTATCCATATGGTTTGCTCTTGTGAGAGACAAAATATGAATAACGGCTTGATTTGGTGCTAACATTAACCATTCTTGCGTAGTGAAATGCAAAGCAAACATCCCCCTCTATCCAAAACTTTTTTTTTCAAAATCATGGGCATGGACATGAATGAATTTGTAACAATATTTTACCTCTTTTTGTGACTTTAAAGTCTTAAGTTGGCAGTGTATGGAAAATAACTCATTTGTTCTTTGCGGAAATGCAATTGATCCTCCTAGATAAGTTTGCATGCCATGCGTGGCGAGCTTAATTGATTGATTTGTATGCCTACTTGTGTCATGTAGAACATGCCCCATTAATCTTTCAAAGCTAATCCTGATTATGCTTGGTTGGTGAAGTGACTTTAGGACTTCGTTGTGAACATGGAATTCCACTTTAGCCAAAAATCCTACCCGTACATAGATAGCACCCCGAGTCACCCAATTTGAGCCTTTGAACCTTTCTTTGGCAGCCACATTACAAGCCACAAGTCATTTGAATTTTATCCCTCTTTTAAACCCTTCCTCTTTGAACTTGAAAATGCAACTTAAGGAAAAAAGCTTAAGTTAGGGTGGTGAATCTTGGAAGAGGTGACCTTGGGCAACAATATTGTAAGTGAGTGCCTAAAAGTTAAGCAATGTGAATAAATAAACATGAAAAAAGGGATCAACGAAAGATAGATCAGCATGAGATTGAAACAAAGAAATGAGATGAAAAAAATGCTTTCAAAAGTTGGGTGAACCAAGGTAATAAATGTAGGCACATGTATGAGTTAGGGATAAATGAAGTGGCCCATGACACGAAGTTTGATCTAATAGTGTTGTTATGTAGAGTTATAGGAGGGTGTAGTCACTTTGATCCCAAACATTTATCCTACCCTTTCCTTAGTCTTCATTACAAGCTTGAAAAAGTTCTTCGAGATCTCCAACCAAGTATCTTCAAATTAGTGGCGATTGAAATTAAGGCAAACATATGGCATGATACTTGTTTGCCTTGAAAAATTATTTGTGAGAGTGAGTGTTTGCGCTTTAGTCCCTTGTTGCATGTTAGATACTTTGGTGTTGGGACTTCTTTTCGTGAGGAGACATATAGACTAATTGAGGTGGGTGAAGTTTTCATCTACCAAAAATAAGGAAAGGGAGTATAGTTAAGTCACTCTTAATAGAGAGTCACTTCTAGAGAGTTAGAGGTTGTTGCTTGGTTGTTCTTAGACTTCTTTTTCATACTTGAAGTATGATTGATTTTGAGGGGAGTTGTGAGAATAGCTTCCATACTTGAGGGATAATTAGTGTTGATAATTGAGTTTGGAATCATTGTGATCATTTAGTTGTATGAATGGGATTATACTCGAGTAGTCTCATTAAATGTGGAGTAGTGTTTCTTGAGTAAAAGTAAAGTTTTAAGTTAGGGGAGTTAATAAGTGGCAATTTTACCACTTATCTATGTCCAAATTCGTGCACACTACGATGAAACGATTGTAGATATGAGGAAAATTCTTTATTACAATGTATTAAATCCCATGGTTTGTAAGTTTGCAGGTAATTAGATAAAAAGGTGTGAAGCTAAACTGAAAGGAAAGCAAAAGAGCAAAGTGCTTGTACAAACTCAAAATCAGGACCAGGGATCGACCCTCAAGATACGATCGCGACCAGTCAAAGACAAGTTAAATCTCGACGATCACGACCGGATCACCGCGATCGCATGAGTCCCAAATGCAGTCAATCAAAGAAGGTCACGATAGAGCAGAAATTTCTAAGAGGTAGAATCGTAAATTTGTCGAGCTGAATCCCAATCTCAAAAGCACAAACCCTTACACAATTTGTCGAGCTGAATCCCAATCGTAAATTCGAATTCTTTCCAAAAATTGGAATGTTTTTATCTATTCCAAACTTGAAAATTAGTTGCAAGATACCCAAATTGTGTAAGGGTTTGTGCTTTTGAGTTTGGGATTCAGCTCGACAAATTTACGATTCTACCTCTTAGAAATTTCTGCTCTATCGTGACCTCCTTTGATTGACTGCATTTGCGACTCATGCGATCGCGGTGATCCCTTCGTGATCGTCGAGATTTAACTTGTCTTTGACTGGTCGCGATCGTATCTTGAGGGTCGATCCCTGGTCCTGATTTTGAGTTTGTGCAAGCACTTTGGTCTTTTGCTTTCCTTTCAGTTTAGCTTCACACCTTTTTATCTAATTACCTGCAAACTTACAAACCATGGGATTTAATACATTGCAATAAAGAATTTTCCTCATATCTACAATCGTTTCATCGTAGTGTGCACGAATTTGGACATAGATAAGTGGTAAAATTGCCACTTATTAGCTCCCCTAACTTAAAACTTTACTTTTCCTCAAGCAACACTACTCCACATTTAATGAGACTACTCGAGTATAAGCCCATTCATACAACTAAATGATCACAATGATTCCAAACTCAATTAGCAACACTAATTATCCCTCAAGTATGGAAAACGCTATTCGCACAACTCCCCTCAAAATCAATCATACTTCAAGTATGCAAAAGACTTCTAAGAACAACCAAGCAACAACCTCTAACTCTCTAGAAGTGACTCTCTATTAAGAGTGGCTTAACTATACTCCCTTTCCTTATTTTTGGTAGATGAAAACTTCACCCACCTCAATTAGTCTATATGTCTCCTCACGAAAAGAAGTCCCAACACCAAAGTATCTAACATTCAACAAGGGACTAAAGTGCAAACACTCACTCTCACAAATAATTTTTCAAGGCAAACAAGTATCATGCCATATGTTTGCCTTAATTTCAATCGCCACTAATTTGAAGATACTTGGTTGGAGATCTCGAAGGACTTTTTCAAGCTTGTAATGAAGGCTAAGGAAAGGGTAGGATAAATGTTTGGGATCAAAGTGACTACACCCTCTTATAACTCTACATAAAAACACTATTAGATCAAACTTCGTGTCATGGGCCACTTCATTTATCCCTAACTCATATATGTGCCTACATTTATTACCTTGGTTCACCCAACTTTTGAAAGCATTTTTTTTCATCTCATTTCTTTGTTTCAATCTCATGCTGATCTATCTTTTGTTGTCACCCTTTTTTCATGTTTATTTATTCACATTGCTTAACTTTTAGGCACACACTTACAATATCGTTGCCCAAGGTCACCTCTTCCAAGATTCACCACCCTAACTTAGGCTTTTTTCCTTAAGTTGCATTTTCAAGTTCAAAGAGGAAGGGTTTAAAAGAGGGATAAAATTCAAATGACTCATGGCTTGTAATGTGGCTGCCAAAGAAAGGTTCAAAGGCTCAAATTGGGTGACTCGGGGTGCTATCTATGTACGGGTAGGATTTTAGACTAAAGTGGAATTCCATGTTCACAAAGAAGGCCTAAAGTCACTTCACCAACCACGCATAATCAGGATTAGCTTTGAAAGACTAATGGGGCATGTTCTACATGACACAAGTAGGCATACAAATCAATCAATTAAGCTCGCCACGCATGGCATGCAAACTTATCTAGGAGGATCAATTGCATTTCCGCAAAGAACAAATGAGTTATTTTCCATACACTGCCAACTAAAGACTTTAGAGTCACAAAAAGAGGTAAAATATTATTACAAATTCATTCATGTCCATGCCCTTGATTTTGAAAAAAAAAGTTTTGGATAGAGGGGGATGTTTACTTTGCATTTCACTACGCAAGAATGGTTAATGTTAGCACCAAATCAAGCCGTTATCTCATATTTTGTCTCTCACAAGGGCAAACCATAGGTACTCAGACTTTCCCTGCATCTATAGCTCAAAAACCTAAAAACATGATGATTTTCCCTCAAGAATGTCGTTACTCAATCTACATAGGGAAAGGCTCATCAAACATTATTATTAAAAACCAAATAAAAGCTTAATAATGAAAAACAAAACTGACTAATCCACAAAATATAGGCACTAACAGAGTGCCCAATATTAAAACCCAATAAAAATAAAGTAAAATCAGCCAAATAAATATAGCAATATCTAAGTAAATATCCAAATCATACAAATAAAAGAATCAAATATAAAATGAATACGGAGATGGGAACCCCCAACTAAAATCTTACAGTGTCCTCACTGCATAATCATGAAAGTGTAAAAAGAGTAATAGAGGCACCCAGTAACTACATCAAGAACTATCATCGCTCTCGATCTCGGCATCATCCTCAGCACCATTAGAGTTGGACCACAAAGCTGGGACCTCATCATCACAATATTACCTGGGAGAAGGAAGCCTCTCTTTGGGCTTCAAGACCTTCTACAGGCCCTTCAACCCTTCCCACATAAGAGTAAAAAATTTTCTCTCTTCTTCTCCCTTTATCTCATCTTATCATGAGAATCCCAGATGTCTCTACGTGATCATGCTAAGGAAGAGTAGGCCCTATTAATAATAGATATGGTGGCCCTCTGCTATTTCTGGTCTACCAAAAATCACTCGTAGTCAGTCTGTACAACATAAGAGTGGCGAGCGCTGGAGGGCCATTCTGGCCTCGTGGGCAACCCAGAACAATCTCCTTGATTACTCTTATATCACTCAATATATCCTAAAATGGACCTACTATGGATGGCCTGCAAAAGTCTATGTCATCATCTATTGACTTGCCTAAGTCAATTTTTATCTTTTTGTTCTTTCCAAGTGTGCCCTTACCCCAAATTTTAAAAGGGTAAATGGGGTTCTACGGGCATGACCAAGTGTCCCCGTGGTACTCCTTACCCCTAGATCTTTTGCATAGTTCTATGATCAAGGAAGGAAACTGTAACACCTTGTACTTTTATCTAGCTTAAATTCATCCCAAAAATGTTAAAGACTTGCTTTAAAGATGAATACACTTTTATACCTGCGGGATTTTCAATATTTTGACTTTTCATTGTGTGGGAAATTGAATAAGCTTAATTTGCTCAAATCCAACACCCGGGCGGAGAGTAATGGCCATTTTAGTAAGACAGTGTACCACCTAAGCCATCAGCGCATCGCGGAGCCAGCCAAAATGGCAATTGTCAAAAATCAGTAAGCCTTCACGATATTAGCGCTTCACGCCAAGGTTCAATTCTAGAATTGTCATTTTCATTGTTCGAACACGATACCACCGCGTCGTGCCACCATACAATTTCCCATTTATCATTTTCCAGTGGCTTGGCGCAATAGTGGCGCATCGCACCAGGGGTCCAGATCGGAAACATTTCACAAAAATTTAAAGTTGCATCCAAGGTTAAAACAATCTTTCCCTATGATTTTAATTCATCCAGATATGGGATTTAATCCCTAAAAACATTTAAACCCTTCATTATTGACTTTTCTCCAAAATCAAAAGATAATTCTCTATCAAGAAAACAAACCCTAGCTCTGAAGAATCAAGGTCAATCCCAAGAATTTCACCAAGAACTCCAAGAAACTCTCAAATTAAGGTATGTTACATGTTCATCCTTGGATACTTACCTTCCATGGAGCCCAAGAATCCTTTTTCAAAATACAAGATTTATGATTTATGATTTTCATGTTTGAATTAGATTGAATTCATGTTCATGATGTTGTTTGATTTTTAATCTATGATTTAGATTACACGTTCCAAGAATTGATTCTAGTATGTGTTGAATTACATGATATTCATGACAAACCCTTCAATTTGCAAGTTGATTGTTGTAACCATGTTAACCCTAAGTGTTTATGATTTAATGAACCAAGTGTGCTTCTTATGTGTTTGATAAATTGACTATGAGAATTAAATAATGCCATTATAGCATGCTAACCTATATTTTCCATCCATGTACAAGTTAATCAATTACAAGTGTTTGATCAAATGTCTCTATGAATGAATTATGACCAAGTGGAAATTGTTATGTTATTCAAGATGACGCTTTGCTTTACTTTTCATGATATCGAGTCCTGGGGGTATTTAATACCCTACAATTTATCTTTTTAGCTAGAGCCAGTGTCATGGGTTACTAGACTGCAATCGCGATACCTGAGTTTATTAGAATAGAACAATCATCTCTAAACCTTTAATTTTTTTATTCCAAATTGTGTTCCTAAAAATATATGGCACTAAGAATAAGAAAATCAATACGTAAATACTCAATTATGTCCTTAAGATATGGAAAAACTATCAAGCAACTTAATTGGGCATTTCACCGAACACTTGGTGAGCATATGCTATTACTATAAATTTTAAACAGTTTTTGGTACTTAAGACTTCTCCAACAGTTCACACACCAATAACAACAGACTACATACCAAAAAAGCTTAATTAATCTCAAGATTAAGCATACAACCCACAATTTTAGGCCATTGCACTAAACATGTATTCTAGGCCCCATAAATACGCATACAAGAGGAGAATTAGGTTACATACCTGATAAGGAGATGCAGAGGGGATTCTATGTAGTTTTGGATGCCCTTAACACAAGTAAAAATGGGTGTAATTGCGAGTAATTTGAAAGAAAGTATGGGGGAAATCGTTTGGGGTGACTATTCATTTTAAAAACTGACTGGACCATGATCGCGATCTCATGGTGATCGTAATCGAAGTAACCAAGGCTTCTTTCAGATCACTGTTTTTAGCTATTCAGCATCCCACTCCATTCCACAATACCTCCCATTACTCAATTTGTCAAACACACCTTATAGCGCCATAATTTTATGGATTAATCAAAATAAATGAAAACTACTCTATCAATAAAATTTAAAGGTTACGGGCCACTTTTGTGGCATTGATTGGTTGTCTCCCATCCATCACCTAATTTAGCATCACTTCATGACATCTTTTAATCTTTAAGTTGGGTCTTTGAGTTGGGATGACCCAACGTACTCTCCTTGATCAACAACATTAATAACTGAGACCACTTGCAACCGACTTAGTTTCTTCTCGACTTTGCATTCCCGAAATGAGACTTCATCACTACGCACTAAAAATGTTATTTCTCCATGCTACATATCCACTAGCTCCCTTCCGATTTCTAAGAAAGGTCTCTCAAGAATTGTGGGTATTTCCTGGTGGATTTCATAATCAAGCACAACAAAATCTATTGAGAGAGTGAATTTATCAACTTTTACCAATACAACATGTAGCACTCTAACCGATTTCTTGATCGAGTGATCCACCATCAATAATATCATGGTGGTAGGCATAGGAGCACATGACCCAAGCTTTTGACACACCACATATGGCTTCAAATATTTGCTAGCACAAAGATCACATAATGTCTTGGCAAATTTATAGGTCCCAATGGTGCAAGGGATGGTAAAAGCACTCGGGTCTTTCTTTTTCTCTACCATGGCATTTGACATAATGACGCTACAAGTATGGGTCACTTTAATGGTCTCACCATCTACAAGCCTCTTCTTTCACATTAAGCTCTTTACTGATTTAGTATAACCCGATATCTCTTGGAGAGCCTTTAATAGAGGAATATTAATTGAGAGGTTGCTAAGCTCTGCAAGAAACTTTTTGAGCTTGGCATTGTCATATTTCTTTTTCAACCTGTATGGAAAGGGTGTAGGAATTTTCATTGGGGGCAAAGGAACACTTTGAGGGTCATTCCCCCTTTTTCTTGTCACCATCAATTACTTTAGGAGTTTTCTCATCATCACTCTCCTCATCAACTATCTTTGGCTCCTCCTCACCCTCTTCAGGAGAATTTGAAGCACCAACACTTGGCGATTTGGAACGCTTACCATTCACATTCATTTGATCATTGAGAGAATTTTCCTCAACTTCAATCATATGATCACCAAGATTTATACCACTTCTAGTAACAATATCCAAGATATGGACTTTATTTTCAGGATTCACCATCATGTTACTATATAGGGCCCCTTTTGGCCTAGTATTGAGTTTGGTAGAAAATTGCCCCACTTGTGTCTCCAATTTCTTCACGGAAGCCAAATGTGAAACAACTATTTGGTTTAGTTTAGAGAAGTCGCTTTTCATCTCCCTTACCATTTTTTTGGTACCTTCAACCCGTATCAAAATTTGAACAAGCACATCCTAAATTTTGAATTTTTCTGGGTCTACCGAGCTTGATTCTTTTTTCTTGACACAATCATAAGGGGGAACATATCAATCATAACCTCTCTCCTTGTCCCTCCAATCACGATCTCTATCCCTTTCTGTATTACACCAATCACAATCTCGGTCTCGATTGTTCCAACCTTGATTACCATGTTACCTTTGATGGACGGGGTGGGAACCCACTGGATAATTTGCCAACATCCTTATCTCTTAATCGAGTGCCTTAGCCTTATCTTCATCATAACCTTTATCACCTTGAGAGGCCACGGCATTGATAACTTTTGTAGGTGCTCCCATTACATGTTTAGTGAGGAGCTCCAATTGCGTCATCACCTTAGCCATATTTTTATCCCTTTCTTCGTCTTTCTTTCTTTGCTCTTTTTTGGCATAAAATTTGATAGGGACCCCTATATATACTTTAGAATCCCGAGAATGGTATCCCTAATTTTTCTTAGTGATATGCTCAAGTATACTTGTCGCAATATCATATGACATCTTCACAAGAGAACCATCTGATGCATTGTCCGCCACCGTCTTATTGAGTTGGTTCAATGCCATAAAAAATATTAGAGGATCAGCTTATTCGAAACTTCATGTTTTGGGTATTGCATGAGCTTGTCATTGAACCTTTGTCACACCTCATGTAAGGGCTCACCACTAAGTTGATAGAAATTTGTGATCTCATCCCTTAGTTGAAGCACTTTATACAAAGGAAAATATCTAACCAAAAAGGCCTCTATAAGTTCTACCCAAGAAGTAATAGACCGGGTGGGTAGAATCTCAACCACAAAACTGCTTCACCCTAGGGAAAAGCATCAACCAAATAGACTCTTGAGTGATATGAGCAATATCAAATGGGGTGTACACCTCAATAAAGTTTTTCAAATGCTAGTTGGCATCTCCGTGTGCTTGACCGCCACATAGACCTTTTATTTGTAACATGTACAGCATGACACTCGTGACATGGAATACCTCATTTCCCTTAGCCAGGGGGATACGTATTGCACTAGCACGCCCTGTATTATAAAGATAATCCTCATCCTCAAGGTGTCTATCGAATGAGCCTTCGTTACTCCTATTGTGGCTTATGGTGTCGTGATTACAATGAAAATAACCAAACAAAAAAAAACAAGTTAAACCAAAGCACTATGAGTAACCCACGATCACTAACGACATTCCAAAAGAGAACTAATTTTTACTCACCGACAACAGCGCCATTTTTTATAATGCTCAACTTACATCATTATTTTGATGCAAGGAAGTCATCATCTATATAAACCCAACAAGACTTGGGTTCATATTCAAAAGAAGTGCAAGCTTGTTTTCAAAACCTTTTGAGTATTAAGAATTAACTAGGAGTTAACCCATAATGCGCAACTAAAACTAAATATTAAAGTAAGGTTGGGGGAGTTTGTGTAAATCTTTGTTATGCAAAACCATATACTAACACTAATAAGGTATTTAACAAGTGATTAATAAATCAAATTAAGATAAATCTTGGGTTTATTTTACCTTTGGGGTCTAAAATACCCTAGGTTTTGACCCTTGGAAATTTTCTCGGTTTTGAGCCTTTTGTTGATCATACAACTCACCATACTAGTCATATGGTGTGGGTACAGATCTAGGGACCCTAGTAGTATGTTGCTCAGTGTGATGTTGGCCAAGTTTTGTTCTTAGTATGAGAAGATTCCATATGAGTCATATGTACATGATACGAGAGATAGGGTCCATCTGTATGTTGTCCAGTGTCTAACCATGATATTTTTGCATAGGATATGACTTGAAGGGTACAAGTCATATGGTTAGGGTACGGTTAGGCTAAAGAGTTGTATGTTGGAAAGAATATGATTCCCAACTTTTTTATCAAGGTATGAGTGGAATGTACTGCTCGTATGATGTGGGTACGAGTGAGGGGTTCAAATCGTACCCACTTGGAGAAATTTTTACAATTTAAGTTGGGGTATTCTGGGCATTTTCCCTCGTAACTTCTTTTGACACCACGATATAAAACACCTTTGGAGGCTTCTTTAACCTATTATTCACAAACAAACACTCTCTAAACACTTAAATTTATCTCAAACTCTTAATTCAAGAAAAGTGTAGGGTTTTCTTCAAGGAAATCCATTAAGGTTCAAAGGAGTGGTTTCTCTCCGTCTTCCTTATTGTCTAAGGCATGTATCTCCTCCCTCATTGTTAGTTCAACTAAAATCATGTTTTCATGAATGATTTTCATGATATTATTGTGGTAATGTTTGGATTTAGAAATATATGTTGGGGTTTTGGTTATTTTTGGTTGAATAGTATTTTTCCATGTTTTCTTATGGTTTTCATGTTATAATGGTGGTTTGAAACATGTGGTTGTATGGAGATGGTCAATTAATACTTAGTTTTTGTTTTGGAAACTATATGCCCTTAACATGTTTGTTAAAATACCTATGAGAATGTTTTTGTCAAATATTTTGACTATTATTGAAAACTTTGCATTGCATAATATGGTAATTGAACTTAAATTGGTTTGGTTAGTTTAAATGGATTGGGAAGGCCTTGGTGGCCATGGATTTGGTTTAATTGGAAATATTGTAGGGTACATGGGAATCCCCTAAGAGTTGGCTAGTGAAATGCTTGCAAACTATAGTCGGTATGATGATACCACTTCATAATGACTCGATAATTAACTCTTGGAATTAGTGGTTTAGTTATGTTCTAAACGTTTTAATTGGGAAATAATGGTGGGTTGTAATAGCTAACCATGAAGGTGTGAGTCCAATGGATGGACACTGGAAACTCATGTTTGCCGACATGAGGGTTAGTCATGGTGACCATATGCTTATGGGGTACATGGGAATCCCCCAAGTTATACTTGTATATATGTATCATGGAGGGAGAAGGGTATATGAGAATCTACGACCCCTATGATTTCTTCGTTATATACGGCTACATGCACTGGGGCCAATTTAAGGGTAACACTAGTCTGATATAGCCCGTGGGTGGATTATGATGGTAAAGTTATACAATCCAGGTTAAAGGTTAAATGCATACTAAACCGTGTTCTCTTCCCTGGCATGATATATATATATGTGTGTGTGTGTGTGTGATTGCATATGGTTATTGACACCAAACTAATAGTCATAACTTTAGAATATCTAACCATTCCATTTATAACAACTTACAACATCCAACTACCCAAGTCCACAGTCATCCACAAGCCTCTACCAATCTGATGTCTATAATAAGTCGGGACAAGCCCCCGACAATAGCCAAATACCAAGTCTAAAACAAGTCTATAACATAGATAGAGAGATTATGAAATGGATGTCTTCCGAAGGATGGAAGCTCACCTTTTCAATGTCAACACACAAACCACTCGAACACCTATCACTGTTCAGGAAGAGAAGAAGAAGATCTGGCCCCTATGTCGCGTGGGGACATAGCATCCCAGAGATGGTTAGTTGTTAGAGCGCTAGCATGTAATTCAAGGGTAAGGGTAAAATAGTGTCATTATTCACTACGAAGTCAAACCATCATAAGCCACCACATTCATACCCATAGATATGTAGGTACATGCAAATACATCAAGTGTCAAAAGATAACAAGGCCGTAGCACGCATTACAAAAGAACTCAATCATGAACTGTAAAGTGAAGGACTTTAACCTTCCACTCG
The DNA here is from genome assembly GCA_030864225.1 of Capsicum baccatum var. pendulum. NCBI lineage: Eukaryota > Viridiplantae > Streptophyta > Magnoliopsida > Solanales > Solanaceae > Capsicum > Capsicum baccatum. The sequence continues at coordinate 99,763,733 of CM061551.1, forward strand.
TTTAGGTTATACCAAGAAAGAGGACTTTAAGCTTAAACCATTTTATTGTGCAAGTGGACTCTGACCACAAGCCTTTTTCTAGACAAGTGGACTCTAACCACAAGCCATTTTGTTAGATAAGTGGCCTCTAACCACTAGCCATCTTATCAAACAAGTGGACTCTAACCACAAACTATTTTATTCCACAAGTGGACTCTAACCACAAGCCATTTTGTTCATTAATAGTCGACATTGGGACTCTAACCCTTTGTCCATGCATTCACTTCCACTCAATTCAACATTTAAGGACTTTAACCCACTTAGACATTTCAACCCATCAAGGCCACAATTCAACACCATACATGATCACAAGGTCTTTACAAACCATTTATCAATCAGTTACCATAATAGGCCAATGATTTAGTTTCAAATACCATTCAAGTAAAGTTGTGGTCATCAAGACCTTTATCAGACCATTCATTAGCATTATTACACCAAGCTTTAGTTCAAACACAATTCAATTTCATGCATAAGGACTCAAATCCCCTTTTAACCAAACCAACCACCAAGGTTATAAATTAACTCATAAAAGGGCCAATAAGGCCTTTACAGGGTCATTTACCAAACATTCTTACTCCTTAAGCCATTGCCTTAGTTCAAAACACCATTAACACGCGACTAGTTATTTCTAATAGACATTTTCACAAGTACATTGTGGGCATATTCTTTCCAAGACCAAAATCAAAGTTGAAATCATCAAACTTAGGGTTATTCATGACCCATTTGTTAAATCACAATCAACAATAACCCATATATGCAACCCATCACCAAAAACAATTATTAGAACAAGTTTAAAAAAAAGTAAACATCACCCATCACTATACATCAAAACCCTCAACATTTGTTTCAAAAACCACCACTAAAGATTCATAAACAATGTTTAAATACCATGATATTTGTTAAATAATAATAAGGGAAGAGTCGCATGCCTTTTACAAGATGATTCACGGAAGGATTCTTGACCCCTTAGCCTTTAGATGAACACCCTTGAAACCCTAGCCTCCAATCTTGTTGGAGAAGTTGAGAGAGGATTTTAAAATGTTTGTGAACTTGTATATGTTAAGAATGAAGGGCAAAATAAGATTATAAGTCCTGGGTTATAAGGTTTAGGGGTGGGAAAAGTCTAATATGTCCTCAGCTTAAAAGCTAAATATGAACTCCCAAGAGGGTACGACTCACATATCTAAATCGTACGCTAGGGTAAAAGTGGTACCCTAGACCCCTCCTTGGATCCCCTTACTGATCAACATAAGACTAGACATGCATGACTCATACCCTAGGGTACGAGTGGTACCATACAAACAGTACCCAAGATAGAAATCTTTGGCTAAGACTTCAAGCATCATACGACTAGGCAACATATGAGCCATACCCCAACATACGACTTGGGAGAGGCTAAACTGTATCTTGGACAGTATGTTATCCACCTAAACTAATCATTATACGAGAGGGGAGGGTACGACTCATACCCTAGCATACAAGAGGTATGATCAAATCATATCCTTCCTAGAATGCTCAACCTAGGAGATTTTTTTCTATGGGGACAAAGCCAAGGTGTTTCAATTCTCCCCCAAGACATACAACAAGTATAAGACACATGCCATGATCATTATCAGTCAACCATTCATTATATTAACTTTGGGACTCGAACCCATTATTTATCAAAAAACTTGCTCAATTCAAAATTTAGGGACTTGAACCCATTGCTTATCAAAGGCACAAATCAAGATAAAAAGATTAACATATACCTCAAGCGCGAGTTTCCGAAATGAAAAACAAATATGGATACTTAGACTTCATGTCCTATTCTGCCTCCCAAGTATCTTCCTCGTACTTTTGGTTCCTCCATAGAATTTTCACCAAAGCTACCTCTTTCTTTCATAACCTGTGAACTTAACGATCTAAGATCCTCACCGGGTCCTCCTCATATGACAAAGAGTCTGAAATACCAACATCTTCTAAGGGAACAACCAATGAAGGATCACCTATACATTTCTACAATATGGACACATGTAATATCGGATGGATGGAGCTCAAATTAGAGGGAAACTCCAACTCATAGGCAACATTACCAACCTTCTTTACAATCAAATATGGACCGACATAATGGGGAGTAAGTTTCCACTTCTTACTAAATTGCATCACTCCCTTCATGGGAGATACCTTCAAGAATACCTAATCACCAACATTAACCTCAGAATCACTACACCTCACATTCTCATAGGACTATTGGCGACTTTGAACAGTTTTCAAACTATGACAAATCACCTTCACTGTCTCCAAGGCTTGGTGAACCAAATCAGGGCCAAGCAACTTACCCTCACCAACTTCATACCACCCAATAGGAGAACGACATTTCATACCATACAATGCCTCACAAGGAGCCATACCAATGCTAGAATGGTAACTATTGTTATAGGTGAATTTAATCAAAGGCAAATGGCCGTACCAACTACCACCATAATCAATCATACACGTACACAATATATCCTCCAATGTTTGGATAGTTCTATCCGCTTGTCCATCCATCTGTCGATAGAAAATGGTACTAAGGCACACCATAGTTCCCAAACCTCTCTGAAATGACTTCCAAAAAATAAGATGAGAACAGAGTACCACGATCCGAGATGATATCAATTAGATCACCATGCAACTTTACAATCTCTACAAGATACAACTTAGCATAATCCTCCATAGAAAAACTAGTCCTCACTAGCAAGAAATGAGTGAACTTGGTCATTCTATCCCTAATGACTCAAATAAAATCACATTGATTCTGATACTGGGGAAGATTGGTGACAAAATCCATATTAATCACTTCCCACCTCCGTTCGGGAAACTCTATCTCTTGGTACAAATTACTGGGTCTCAAGTACTCAACTTTTACTTGTTGACATACCATACACATAGCCATATAGATAGCCACATCTTGCTTCATATTATTCCACCAATAAAATTCCCTAAGATCATGATCATCTCGTAGAACCAGGATGAAAAGCATACCAAGATCCATGAGCCTCATCCATAATCTTTTTTCTCAACCCGTTGACATTGGGAACACATAGCGTACCTTAGTATCTCAAGATACCATCACCACCAATTGCAAAATAGATAACCTTTTGTTGACCCACATTACTCTTAATCTTCATCAAATCGGGATCCAAAATTTGCTATTCCTTTATCTCAACAACAAGAGACGACTGTGATACCTGATGCACAAATATACCACCATACTCAGAGTCTGTGAGATGAACTCTAAGATTAGCCAAATGATGGACGTCTTTCACCAACTCCCACTTATCCTCATCTATATGAGCTAAACTCTACATGGATAACCTACTAAAAGCATCAGCAACTACATTATCTTTAACTGAATGGTAATGGAGACTCATATCATAGTCCTTTAGCAACTCAAGCCATCTCCTTTGTTTGAGAGTCAATTCCTTATGAGTAAACACATATTGAAGGCTCTTATGGTTTGAAAAGATGACGATATGAATTCCATAGAGATAGTGACACCAAATCTTCAATAAAAATACCACGGCTAAAAACTCTAAGTCATGAGTAGGGTAGTTCTTCGCATGAAATTTCAATTGCTTTGAAACATAGGCGACTACCCTACCATTTTGTATCAATATATAATTAATCCTAATACGAGAAGCATTGCGATAAACTACAAAACCATCAGTACCCTCGGCCAAGGTCAAAACTAGAGTCAAAGTCAATTTATATTTCAACTTCTCAAAATTACCCTCACACACATCTGACCAAAAGAACTTGACCTTTTTCAGGGTCAACTTAGCCAATGGTGCAGCTATAGTAAAAAACTTTCCATAAATCTCCTATAGTAATCAGCTAGACCTAAGAAGCTCCGAATATTGATTAAAGTTGCAGGTCTAGGCCACTTCTTAAACTCTGAAACCTTTTGTGGATCCACCATGATCCTTTCACTAGAGATAACATGACCAAGAAAAGTCACAACCTTCATCCAAAACTTTACTTTGAGAACTTGGTATATAAACGATGATCCTTCAAGGTCTGTAACACAGCACAAAGGTGATCTACATGATTCGTCTCACTCTTAGAATAGACTAAGATGTAATCAATGAAGATAATGACAAAAAAATCTAAAAATGAATAAAAGACCCTATTCATCAAATCCATGAATGTCGTGGGGGCATTGGGCAACCCAAAAGACATAATTAGGAACTTATAGTGACCATATCGAGTCCTAAAGGCATTGGTAGGGATATCTTCTTCCCTAATCTTAAGCTGGTGATAACCCAACCTAAGATCAATCTTAGAGAAATACTTCGCACTTTGAATTTGATCAAACAAATCATCGATCCTAGGGACAAGATACTTATTCTCTATGGTCACCTTGTTTAAATAATGATAATCAATACACATCCGAAGAGAACCATCCTTTGTACGCACAAACAATATGGGGGCACCCCATGAAGACACACTAGGATGGATAAAACCTTTATCTAAAAGACCCTTCAATTTTTCCTTATGCTTTTTCAACTTTGTTGGATCCAATCTATATTGAGGGATGGAGATAGGATAAGTGTCTGGAATAAGATCAATCCCAAAATCGATTTTTCTATCGGAAGGAATACCAGGAAGATCATCGAGAAAGACCTCAAGAAACTCATTAACTATGGGAATGGATCCTATAGAAGAACTCTCAAAGTTAGAATCTTTAACTCTGACTAAAGGGTACAAACACCCTTTAAAAATCAACTTTCGAGATCTAAGATATGTAAAACCTCCCCTTAGTCACTAAAGAACCCCCTTCCTATATAATGACCGTCTCATTAGGGAAATTAAACATAACCTTACAGGTCTGACAATCTAAGAAAGCATAGCACGAATGAAACCAATCCATCCCCAGAAAAATATCAAAATTAACTAAGTCCAACTCGATCAAATCAATAAGAGTTTCTCTACTTCTAACAGATACCACACACCGCTTATAGACTCTTTTAACAACCACAATGTCTGCTTCTAGGGTAGAAATAGAAAAAGGAACTGACAGACACTCACAACCAAAACAAAAATATACACCCACAAATAAAGTCACATAAGAGAGAGTGAACCCCAAATCAATCAAACAATACACAACACGCAAGAAAAGTCTCAACATACCTGTAACAACATCTAGAGATGCCTAAGAATCTTGGCAAGTAGCAAGTGGATACAAATAATTTTGTCCAGTGATGGTACCAAAAAAGGAAGTAGAAGGATCTCCCTTTGGTGCAGGAGCAGAAGGAGTAGCAAAAAGGGCCCTATTGTCCTAAGAAGACACTAGAGACTCGCGCTATATGTGCCTAATCTGACCATATCTAAAACATTTGTTCCTGACCTTCTCACATTGTCCACGATAATGCTAACCATAAAATCTACAAGGAGGGTAGGATAGAGCCGATTGAGCTCCACTAGCCTGAGATTAGGCACCTTATTCCTGTAACCTACCACCAAATTGAGACTGACGATCACCCGATGTCTTTGGGTAAGAAGCCCTAGCCGTAGAATGGTAAATGGGATTCACCCATTCTTTCTCTTAGACCATTTACCATTAAACTGTTGGCCTTTAGTTTGGCCAAAAAATTGAGACATCTTGCTCTGTCTCTCATCCATCTTAACTTGTTTCTTTTTCTCTTCTTTCATTTGGTGCATGTACATGTAACACCCCAAATCCGGTACCCAGAATGCTATACGGTACTCATGACCCCAAAGGACCACAAGCTAACCCATGACTGATATCTGTACCTGAACACTGCATAATATATAATAAAAATGCAGAAATAAAAGGCTGAAGAATGCCATAAGGTTTAAAACTGATAAACATCTCATAAACCATATCTAAATAATGTGGTATGACAATACCAAAATTAAAACTAAGTATAAAAACATTTAGTCTGAAAACACTATAGTCTGAAAGCCTCTAAACTGTCTGAATAAGGAGTTGATAGGACTTGTCCCTAACTAACTCGAACTACTGAAATAAACTAAGTAATGAAAAAATAAAGTAATGATCATGTCCTTGAAGGATGAGGACTCACTGCTAACTCTGACTGCTGAAATTGGAATGCTACTGATGCTCTGGAGCTCGTGCTTATAAACCTATGGTATAGAATAAAACACCATAGCGCACATGTATTAATATGATTGAATGTACTGGTATGCATGTGAGGTAGGTTGAATGTAAAGGGTTCAAATACATGAACAATACTAACGGACTGTATAACATGAACGTAAGAATACATGCATGTAACAACTTGGGGTCATTACACGGTGCTCCTGACCCTGAAGGATCATAAGCTAACCTTCTTCTGATATCTGTACCTGAGTACTTCATAATATAGGTAATAAATGTGGAAAACTAGCGAAAATTTTCCATAAGGTTCAAAACATCTAAAATAATCAATACTAAAAACTAAATACTAATATATCTATCCAAAAAGCCTCTGACTATTTGAACTGTGCAGTTGAAGGGACATGTACCCAACTAACTTCGTCTACTATAAATAAACTGAATCTAATGCGATAATAAAATAAGGATCATCCTCGAATGAAGAGGACTCACTGCTACATGTACTTCTGCTGACTGAGTCTGGACTGCTAAAGGTACTCTGGATCTCGTACTTCTAAACCTATGGTATAAGACACCATAGCGCAAGAGAAAAGTTTGCGTCAGTACATTGAATATACTTGTACGCTAGATGAGGTAAGGCTAAATGCAAGGGCTTATTCATGAACATAGCTCAATTGAATAATCATGAGAGTACTGAATGAGGACATATGCGTAAAAGCACAACCATAACTGAAATCATCATGACTCTGAATACTGAGACTCGAATACTGCCTTACTGACATCTAAACTTACTACTAATACTGAGAAACTGAATAACTAAATCTTTTAATATTGATAACTAAGTATTGGAGTTGAGATCAGTCCTATCTAGCGAGTGATCTCTAAATCTGATGATACTGAAGCTGATTAACTGAATCTACTCGTATCAATGACTGAGTTCTGAACTTTCACTACGAACAAACTAAATTTGTGATCAAACCTTTCTAATGGATGATCTTAGAATCTGCTGATAATAATAAAGAATAATTGTATCTGAGATCAGACCTATCTAGCAGAAGATCTCTGAATCTTTTAATAATAGAAATGATTGACTGAAGTTTGAGATCAGGCCTATCTGATGGGTGATCTCTATACTATTAGTACTAATTTTGATTAACTTTATATGAGACCAGGCCTATCTAGCGGGTGGTCTATGAATCTATGTAACTATCTAAGTTCCTTACTGAGATGGGTGACTGTATCTGGCACTCCTAATTTCTGAGTTCTACTCTGAAGACTGATACTGAAACTACAACTGTGGGAGTTTTTACTTAACTGGCATGCCTTAAATCTAATCTAGCGGGGTCCAACCTGTAACCCCAGCTGGAAGGGTGTCAATACCATGCCACGGGTAAAGACCTCTGCTACGATCAAGCCTCTCTAATGGATGACCCTGAACAAGAAGTCAAGCCTAAGGCAATAAGATAGTTAAGCCTTAATATAATGGGTGACTCCTGGTCCTGCATTGGCTACGCAGTTCTGGAGTTTATGGATTGTTGCTAATGACTCTGCCTCTCTAATGGGAAAGCCGTCATCCCTGCACTCGCTCGGTGCTAGCTACTACTCCCAACTGAAGGACTCTGAACTAATTCTTATACTAAACTAAATTAAACTGAATCTGTTACTGATTTGATTATCTTACTTGAGTGATCTGACTGAGTTACTTGATTCCATTATCTAATAGAACACTTCTGAATTCTATATTTTGTCTGAATACGACTGAGTTCTGTAACTTACTGAGCTTTATTGAAATCTGAACTGAGTACTGAGTTTGATTAGACTAAATACTAAGATTTATAGAGTTTCCTTAACTTTTGTCACTAACTAAAATATACTGATCATAGAACGACTGAGATTATCTTGAGACTGACTCGACTCTAGACAAGCAGCTAAGTTTTTGGGTATTAAATACCCCCAGGACTCGATAACATAAATAAATAAGACATGACAACATATCATAATTCATTCATTTAGTCCTTTCAACAAACACTTAGCATGCACTAGTTGACACATTCTTGGGGATATTATACTTCATGTTACAATAACACTATTATCTTCACATAAGCAATTTATCAAGCATGTGAGAGGCACCCTATGGTCACACAACTTTTAACACACCAAATTAACATAATTACATAATTCAACATGCTTCTTGAAGGGGCTTTATCATGAATATCACATAATCAACACATACTAAGGTCAAAGCTTGAATCTTTATAATCAAAATATGAATGAAACTTATCAACAACATGAACTTCAATTTCTATTCACATAAATCATGAAAACTCATAAAACATAAACATTAAAATTTTGAAAGGATTCTTGAACTTCTTGGGTGGAAGGAACCCAAGAATCAATATTCAACATATCTTGATATGTAATTCTTAAAAGATTCACGATGAAACCTTGATGATTTGGGTCTTGTATTAGAAACCCTAGGTCTTCCTCTTGAAGAAAATTAAGAGAATAATGATATTTGGGTGAAATAATGAGAATCTCATGTTAAGGAGTATATATAGAGTTAGCAAAATGACCATTTTTCCCTTGGAATAAAAATTTGGAACTAAAAAAATCCCAATTTTATGTGGTGGCGTGATGCACCATAATCATGCCAGCTTACTGGAAACTGGACAATTGGGAAACTGCTTGATGGCGCGACGTGGTGGAAATTGCGTTGCCACCTTGGTTGCGAACTGGAAAGTCACCGCGATGTAGTAGAATCATGGAGGCTTACTGGATTTTGACAATTGCCATTTTGGCTGGCTCTGTGACGAATTAGAGTACCAGGTGGTACATTGTTCCACTAAAATAGCTCTAACTCTTCGCCTGAGTGTCGAATTTAGGCAAATTTGGTATCGATGGAAAGATTATTCAATTCTCTACATGAAAAAAAATTGATATTAGGAAAATTCTACATGGTTTAAAATATTTCCCACTTTGTAAGTCACTTTTTGATCTTTTAAGGCCAGAATTAGACTTCACTTGATACGCTCTAACGAATCTGACTGCTAAACGGACTTGTTGCACTACTAACTGACTCATGCTGAAATATAAGCTAACATGGGAGAAAGGTATACATACCTGAATCTATACCAGGGAACCTTTCCTGATCATAGTGAGTCTGAAGCGCATAGAGTCTATTCTGACGCTGACCACTATTGGCACCGGAAGTGTCACCCTGCTAATGCAATTCTCCACCCCTCTGAGCTAGCACTCTATAGTCTTACATTCTGTGGCCTGGCTTACCATATCCAAAACATACCTGACTGTTGGATCTACACACACCTAGGTAATTCTTTCCATACTCTCCACAAAGTAGGAAGGTACGAACACCACCAGTACTACTCTAGGCTTTGGAACCTGGAGCTCCATCAAGACTACCATCCCTGATATTTGGTACAGGTATACTAGCTGAGGATGGAATTGGGACTAAAAACTTCTGACTATGCTTAGAACAGTTAACACCCTGTGACCCTACCTAAAAGAAATTATGACTACCTGTTCTGGCTTTCTTAATCACTCTCTCCCTTTCTTTGGTCTTATCTACCTTAATCTACTGTGGATGCATCATCAGTCTAGCAAGGTCCATATCTCTATTGAGCATCGCAGTTCTACACTCCTTCAACACCAACCCGGATACCCCAGTTATAAACTTACTCATACTCGTTCTAGGGTCAGCTATCAAATTAGGATCATACTTAGCTAACTGGTTAAACTTATGAAATTACTCCTTCACTTTCATGGAGCCTTATCTCAGGTTCATAAATACTTTTAACTTAGCTTATCTCATCTCTCGCGGGAAAAACTTATCTAGAAAGGAATCCTGAAACTCCTGCCAAATCAAGGGAGTTGCATCCTCCCCTCTACTCTTATTCCACACTATAACCTAGTCATGAGCGATATCCTTCAACCTATTGGATGATAAATCTATACTCTCCTCCTCAGAAATATGCATAATATGGGTGATCTTTTTCACCTCCTCAAGATAAAGTTATGGGTCCTCACCTACTACTGACCCATAGAACTCTGGCGGGTTTATTCTCATGAAATCTCTAATCCTGGCCATGATTGAACCCCCATCTTACTGAGATGGGACTGCAGCCTGATGGTTGCCATAAACACTAGTGGTCACAGCTTGGGTTAGGGCCTGAAAAGCTACCCAAAACTCTGCATGTGACACATTTTCATTCTCAGGATCTACTGGCGGAGGTGGCTGGTTATCAACCCTACGGGCATTATCTCTGCGAAGAGGCATACTATATAAATGAAAGAAAGAATACATTAGACTGAGATGAACTAGAACTTATACATACTCGCACGACATGAACACTGAAAGAAGAAAAATTGTTCCTAAAAATATCTTATAGCCTCTTGTACATAAATATGGCGCGCAACATACCCATCCTCAAGACTCTACTAGATGTGGATTTTCAGACTCCTAGGATACTATTAAACCATAGGCTCTGATACAAAGTTTGTAATGACCTGGGGCTACCCCCTAGTCGTCACACGGTACTCATAACCCTGAAGGATTACAAGCTAACCCTCTTCTGATATCTGTACCTGAGCATTGCATAATATAGGTAATAAATATGGAAAACTAGCAAAAACTTGCCATAAGGTTCAAAACATTTAAAATAATCAATACTGAAAACTAAATACTAATACATCTGTCCGAAAAGCCTCTGACTGTCTAAACTGTGGAGTTGATGGGACATGTCCCCAACTAACTCCATCTACTATAAATAAATTGAATCTAATGCGATAATAAAATAAGAATCATCCTTGAATGAAGAGGACTCACTGCTACGTCTACTACTGCTAACTGAGTATAGATTGCTAAGGGTACTCTGGATCTCGTGCTTTTGAACCTATGGTATAAGACACCATAGCGCAAGAGAAAAGTATGTGCCAATACTTTAAATGTACTGGTATGCTAGATGAGGTAAGGCTAAATGCAAGGGGTTATGCATGAACATAGCTCAACTGTAATCATGAGAGTACTGAATGAGTACATATGCATAAATGCACAACCATAACTGAAATCATCGTGACTCTGAATACTGAGACTTGAAAACTACTTTACTGACGCCCGAACTCACTACTAATACTGAGAAACTGAATAACTAAATCTTCTAATATAGATAACTAAGTACTGAAGTAGAGATCAGTCCTATCTAGCAAGTGATCTCTGAAGCTGATTAACTGAATCTACTCGTATCAATGACTGAGTTCTAAGAATCAACACACCAAATTAACATAATTACATAATTCAACATGCTCCTTGTAGGGGCTTTATCATGAACATCACATAATCAACACATACTAAGGTCAAATCTTGAATCTTTATAATCAAAACGTAAATCAAAACTTATCAACAACATGAACTTCAATTTTTATTCACACAAATCATGAAAACTCATAAAACATAAACTTTAAAATTTTGAAAAGGATTCTTGAACTTCTTGGTTGGAAGGAACCCAAGAATCAACATCCAACATACCTTACTATGTAATTCTTGAAAGATTCGCGGTGAAACCTTAATGATTTGGGCCTTGGATTAGAAACCCTAGGTTTTGTTCTTGAAGAAAATTGAGATAAAATAATGATATTTGGATGAAATAATGAGAAATCTCGTGTTAAGGAGTATATATAGATATAGAAAAATGACCGTTTTGCCCTTGGAATAAAAATATGGAACTGGAAAAATCTCAATTTTATGTGCTGGCACGACGCACCATAATCGCACCAGCTTACTAAAAACTGGACAATTGTGAAACTGCTTGATGGCGCGACGTGGTGGAAATCGCATTGCCACCTTGGTTGCGAAACTCGAAAGTCACCACAATGCTGTAGAATCGCGAAGGCTTACTGTATTTTGACAATTTCCATTTTGGCTGGCTCCATGACGCACTAGAGTACCAGGCGGTACACTATTTCACTAAAATGGCTCTAACTCTTCGCTCGAGTGTTGGATTTGAGAGAATTTGGTATCGATGGAAAGCTTATTCAATTCTCTACATGACAAACAGTTGATAGTAGGGAAATTCTACATGTTTTAAAATATTTTCCACTTTGGAAGTCATTTCTCGATCTTTTAAGGCCAAAATTACACTTCACTTGACACGCTCTAAGGCTCAGACTATGAGAAAATTTTGTGGGGTCTTATAATGCATGAATAAGTCATTGTGACTAAATTCATGATGGTACTGACAACTGAGTCTGATTATTGATAATATGAGTCACTGATAACTGATATAACTGATACTGAGCAACTGTATCTGACAGTCTAGGCTCTGATAGAACTAACTGAGTTCTGTACTATTTTGAGTTGACTATATCTGATAGTCCTAAAATTCTAAAGAACTATCTGAGTTCTATTTCTGAGACTGAGTTTAAAACTGTAACTGTGGGAAGTAGTCATCTAATTGACATGCCCTCAATAAAGTAATATATCTAGGTTGGGGTCCAATCTATAACCACAATTAGAAGGGTGTCAATACTGTGCCACTGATAAAGACAAGTTGTAAGTGACCCTCAAGTGACAGTGTCCACAAAAGAGAATGGTGGGACCCTCATCTGACAGTGTTTATCCATCTTATCAACCCTCATCTGCCAGTATTGATGTCTCAACCTATACTGGATATATAGTTCTGGAATGCAAGGATTGATTCTAAGGATCACACCCTCAATTGTCAGTATGTGTCCTCATCCTTGGGTTCACTTGGTGATAAATCCTACTCCCATATGAGTAGACACTGAATATGATTAACTTAACTGAACTGGAATAAGTTCATTAAGTTCCATTGACTGACCAAATATTACTGAGATTACTGAAGCACTAAGATTTCTAAGATTATTGGGATTACTGAGTTTTTCTGTGTCACATGACTGACTTAATTCTTACGAACATGGATTGATTGAGGATATCTTGAAAACATGACACTAGCTCTAGGCACACAACTAAATTTTAGGTACAAGTACCCCAGATCTTGATAGAAGGAAACTGATAAGGCATGACATTCTTGAATACACGACCAACATCAACAATCTATAATACAATAAGTTGGGGATTTCATGAAGTACATGGTTATCATAATTTTGTACATGGTAGGAATGCATATACTCAATGTCATAATTTCTTACTCTAACATCATGAGCATTCCAAAAAACATCTACATTGCACATCAATATCATGGGAGTCATTTGAACATAAGGGTAAAACATGAATCCTTCACTTAAGTCACAATTGAGTCATATTACATAATTTCTAGTATCTTAGGCATTTTTGTCAAACACTTAGGGTGCATGACTTAGGGCATGGCATAATCATCAAATTAACATATGATAACCAACTAAAATTCATGGTTTTCAACTCATATGCTAATATATTTTCATAATAAGACATAAAGATTCGAACTTGAGAATCATACAACAACAATAACCACATGAACATAATCAATACATAGCATCAATATCATAATTCATAGTTTAAAACTTGATTCTTGGGCTTCATGGACGAAAGGAATCCATGAATGAACACTATGCATACTTGAGAAAGGAAACCTTGAAGGTTCTTGGAGTTCTTAGTGGATTTCTTGAGATTTACCTTGATTCTCAAGTGCTAGGATTTTATCTCCTTGAGAGAGAATGTTCTTGATCTTGGGAAAAAAGTGAATAATAAGTAGTTAAGGGCATTTTTAGGGCTTAAATCCTACATCTGGATGGAATAAAATCATAGGAAAAGACCCATTTAACCCTAGATGCATCTTTTAATTTTTGTGAAAATTTCTCGATGTGGAACCCTGGTGCGACGCTGTGCTATTGCGTTGTGTCTCTGGAAAGTGACAATTGGAAAATTGCATGGTGGCGCGATGTGGTACAATCGTGTTGCCACCTTGGACGCGACCTAGAATCTCACCGTGACGCGGTGGTATCGCGTTGGAACACTGGAAATGGAAAATTGTGAACTAGACCTTTGACGCGACGCACCACTATCATGGAGCAACACTGGAAATTTTTAATTGCCATTTAAACTAGCTCTGTGATGCGTTGATGGCTCAGGTGATACACTATCTCACTAAAAAGGCTCTAACTCTTCTCCCGGGTGTCGAATTTGGGAGAATTTAGTATCGATGGAAAGCTTATTGAATTTCCCACACAACAAAAAGTGAAAATCTAGAAAATTCCACATATATAAAAGTGTATTCATCTTTAAAGCATGTCTTTTACATTATTTGGATGAATTTAAGCTAGGTAGAAGTATGGGGTATTACAATATCTCTCTTGGGAACATTCATCCTCGAATGAATCTGAGTGAGATGGGAGAAATGATAGACTGAAGTACATGCTGAACATGAACAATTTAAACATGATTTCATGACTGATATAACTGATAAGCTGAATGTATTATGCTGAATATGCATATCTGATACATGAATAATAGATTTATAACTGCATGACTGAATTACTGATAAGATGAGTTTCTCATAAAATTGAACATGCATATCTAATACATGAATACATGACTAAAATGACACATGAATGCATGACTGACTATGCAATAATAATTGATACCAATTTTATAATGGAATTCTAAACATAAACTGGACACTAAGTTGTAACAGAAATCTGAACATGAAACTGAAATGCTTAAGAAAAGTTGTTACCTTGGGATGAGTTTGAATTAGCGAAGAATAGGTGAGGATACTAGGTACGTATGTCTGATTCTACTTCCCAAGTAGCTCCCTCAACGAACTAATTCCGCCAAAGGACTTTAACTAGAGGGACTCCTTTGTTCCTCAGTCTGCGAGTCTGATAGTCAAGAATTTTGACCAGAATCTCTTCTAAAGAGTGGTTGTTATAAATATCTATGCTCTAAATAGGAACTACAATTTTTGGGTAACCTATGCACTTCTTAAGCAAAGAGACAAGGAAGAATGGATGAATTGAGGCTAGATCTGAAGGCAATTCGAGCTCATAAGCTACTTTGCCAAAGTGACTGAGAATTTTAAAGGGACTGACATATCGGGGACTGAGCTTTCCCTTCTTGTTGAATCTCTTCACTCCCTTTATTGGGAAAGATATTTAGATAAATATAGTCACCAATCTCAAACTTGAGATCTTTTCTGTGCACATCTGCATAAGACTTCTGTCAACTCCGAGCAGCCCGGAGTCTTTCCTTGATCAACTAGATTTTCTTTAAGGCATCAAATACTAAGTCAGGCCGTATGACTGAGAAAAGACACACTAAAGGCTCTTATGATCTGGGAACATATCTACATAAGCTCCGTATAGATAATGCCTCCAAATCTGTAAGGCAAATACTACAGTTGCTAACTCAAGATCATGAGTAGGATAATTCTTCTCATGGGATTTAAGTTGTTTGGAGGCGTAGGCTATGACCTTACCATGCTGAATGAGGAAACAATCCAAACATACATTGGATGTATCACAATACACTACGAAACCATCTGAACCATCTGGAAGAGCCAAAACTGAAGCTGAGGTAAGTCGAGTCTTTAACTCCTAAAAACTCTTCTCTCAAGGATCTAACCACTGAAACATGACTTTTTTCTGAGTCAATTTGAACATAGGGGATGCAATAGAAAAAAATCCCTCAACAAATAATCTGTAATAGCCGTCCAAACCCAAGAAACTTCTGATATCTAATGGAGAGACAGGTCTGGTCCAGTTTCTTACTACTTTGGTATTTTGAGGATCTACTCTAATTCCATCACCGGAAATGATATGACCAAGGAATGCTACTGACCTTAGCCAAAATTTGCACTTACTAGATTTGGTGAATAGCTGATGATCTATGAGAGTCTGAAGTATGATTCTGAGATGGTCTGTGTGATCACATTCACTGCGGGAATAAACAAGAATACCATCTATGAAGACAATGATTAACATGTCTAAGTACCTTGAATACACGATTCATCAAGTCCATGAAAGCTTCAGGGGCATTGGTAATATGAAAGGACATGTCTAGGAATTTGAAGTGACCATACCGAGTTCGAAAATCTATTTTTGGAACATCACATTCCCTGACTCTAAGATAATGATAGCTTGATCTGAGGTCTATCTTAGAGAAATTTTTGGCACCCTAAAGTTTGTCAAACAAGTCGTCAATTCGGGCAAATGAATACTTGTTCTTGACCGTAACTTTATTGAGTTGACGGTAATTAATGCACATTCTAAGAAAACTGTCTATATTGCGCACGAACAAGATTGGTGCACCCCACGGGGAAACACTGGGTCTGATGAATCCCTTATCCAAGAGATCTTTCAATTCCTCTTTCAGTTCTTTGAGTATCTGGAAGAAGATTAATGCCAAAGTCTATTTCTCTTTCGAGAGGAATTCCTGGAAGATCTTCGAGAAAGACATCTGAATATTCACTCACGACTGGGACTTATTCAAGACTAGGAGTCTCAGAACTAGAATCCTTAACGTGAACAAGATGATAGACATATCCCTTAGATATCATTTTCCGTGCCCGAAGGTATGAAATAAGCTGACCTCTGAAAGCTGAAGTACTACCCCTCAACTCAAGGATAGGTTTATTTGGAAATTGGAATTGGACTATTCTATTTCTATAGTTGGCTGTGGCATAGCAGGAATAAAGCCAATCTATGTCGAGAATGACATCAAAATCAGTCATCACTAATTTGACTAAGTCTGCTGAGGTGACTTTCTAAAATATCATAACTGGGCAGTTCCTTTATATCCACTAGGCTATGATGGTTTTACCTAATGGGGTAGATACTGAGAAGGGATCTGCTAGAATTTTTGGACTAACTCTGAAATCAATTGCTATGTAAGGAGTAACAAAAGAAAAGGAAGCTCCTGGATCTAACAAAGCGTAAACATGCAAGTAAAAGATCTGTAACGTACCAGTAACTATATCAGGAGAATTTTCCTAATATTGTTGGGACTGGAGAGCATAAAGTCTGTTTGGGCATTGCCCACTAGTAGCACTGGAAGTGGCACCCTGCTGATTTAGGCGACCGTATTGGACTGAGGAACGGTTCTGCTGACCCTGATAACCTGACTGGGAACAATCTGTTACTCTGTGGCCCGGCTTTCCACATCCAAAATAGACATCACTGCCAACTCTACAAGTACCCTTGTGGTTCTTACCACAAGTCTTACAAAGGGGATTAGTTCGGGCATTGCTGACACTGTCCTGAGACTTAGAGCCTGGCGCCCTATCTCTATTACCATCCCTAAATTTAGGAGATGGAGCACTAGATAAAGAAAGAGCTAGAATGGATGACTTAGGACAGAACTGAGAACGGTTTCCTCTCTCTGAATTAGGCTGAGAAAAGTTAAAACTACCTATCCTTGCTTTCTTATTCTGCCTCTCTCTCATCTTAATATTTTGCTTTTCTATCTGTTGAGAATGGGTCATAAGCCTGGCTATGTTATATCACTATTCAAAATCATGGACCTGCACTCATTGACCACACTATCATTCACCCCAGAAACAAACTTACTCATCTTGGCCCTGATATCTGCAACCACATGAGGTGCATATCTGGCTAATTGAGTAAACTTAAGAGAATACTCTTTCTCCATCATATTTCCCTACCTGAGGTTGATAAATTCTAACACCTTAGCTTCCCTCAGCTCTTGGGGAAAGAATCTATCTAAGAATGCAGAGACAAACTCCTCCCACTCAATGGGCCCTACATCAACTAACCTCTCTAACTTCTACTATTTAAACCAAGTGTGAGCAATATCCTGCAACTGATATACAGCTAACCCAGCACTCTTACTAGAAACAATCCCCATAATGTCCGTAACCTTCTAAACATGGTTTAGGAACTCCTAAGGATTCACTTCTGACTTAGACCTAAAAAAGGTTGGAGGATTCATTCGGGTGAAGTTCTGAATCCTGGCTGCAGCTGAATTGGCCACTGGGTTGGCTGGAACGACAGCTGGTCATATATTCTGAGCAGCAACTGAATTATCAAGAGTGGTGAATGCAGCTCTAAACTCTGCATGAGAAATGTATTAGTCCAAGGGATCTGCTTAGATGGGCTGAGGGGTCGGCTGATTTCTATTTCTTCTTTTGGGAGGTATGTTCTGTAGAACAAAGGGAGAGATATTAAACTGAGAGTTAAATTTGAGCTCACGCTCACTGGCATGAAATGAATACTGAAAGAAGAGAAACTATTCCTAAAACATCTTATAGCCTTCTGTATATAAATATGGCACGTAACACACCCATGTACAAGACTCTACTAGATGCGGCTTTCAGACTTCCTAAGACTCTATTGAACCTGGATCTGTTACCAAGTTTTTAATGCCCCAAATCTGGTACCCAGAATGCTACACGGTTCTCATGACCTCGAAGAACCACAAGCTAACTCATGACTTATATTTGTACCTGAATACTGCATAATATACTGTATAAATGCAGAAATAGAAGGCTGAAATATGCCATAAGGTTCAAAAGTGATAAAAATACAATAAAACATATCTGAATAATGTGGTACGACAATACCAAAACTGAAACAATGTTTGAAAATATCTAGTTTGAAAGCCTCTAAACTGTCTGAATAAGGAGTTGATGGGACATGTCCCCAACTAACTCCAACTACTAAAATAAACTAAGTAATGAAGAAATAAAGTAAAGATTATGGACTCAAAGGATGAGGACCCAATGCTAACTCTGACTGTTGAAACTGGAATGCTACTAATGCTCTCGAGCTCGTGCTTCTGAACCTATGGTATAGAATAAAACACCATAGCGTACATGCGTCAGTACTATTGAATGTACTGGTATGCATGTGAGGTAGGCTGAATGCAAATGGTTCAAATTCATGAACAATATTAACTGACTATATAACATGAACGTAAGAATACATGCATGAATAAGTAACTGTTACTGAATTCGTGATGGTACTGACTACTGAGTCTGATTACTGATAACATGAGTCACTGATAATTGATATAACTGGTACTAAGCGACTGTATTTGACAGTTTAGGTTCTGATGGAACTAACTTTGTTCTGTACTGATCTGAGTTGACTGTATCTAACAGTCCTAAAATTCTGAAGAACTATATGATTTCTATTACTGAGACTGAGCCTGAAACTATAACTGTAGGAAGTAGTCATCTAACCGACATTCCCCAAATAAACAAATATATCTAGGTTGGGGTCCAATCTGTAACCCCAATTAGAAGGGTGTCAATACCGCGCCACTGGTAAAGACAAGTTGTGGGTGACCCTCATCTAACAGTGTCCCAAAAAGAGAATGGTGGGACCCACATTTGACAGTATTTATCCACCTTATCAACCCTCATCTGTCTATGTTGATGTCTCAACCTATGCTGGATACATAGTTCTTGAACACAAGGATTGCTTCTAAGGATCACACCCTCAACTGTCAATGTGTGTCCTCATCCTTGGGTTCACTCGGTACTAAATCCTACTCCCATCTGAGTAGACACTGAATATGATTAACTTAAATGAACTGGACTAAGTTCATTGAGTTCCATTGACTGACCAAATACTTCTGAGATTACTGAAGTACTGAGCTTTCTGAGGTTACTGGGATTACTGAGTTTACTGAGTTTTCCTGAGTCACATAACTGACCGAATTCTACTGAACATGGCTTGACTGAGGATATCATGAAAACCTGACATTGGCTCTTGCACACAGCTAAATTGTAGGGTACAAGTACCCCCAGGACTTGATAAAAGGAAACTGATAAGGCATGACAGTCTTGAATACACAACCAACATCAACAATCCATAATACAATAAGTTGGGGATTTCATGAAGTACATGGTTATCATAATCTTGTACATGGTAGGAATGCATATACTCAATGTCATAATTTCATACTCTAATATCATGAGCATTCCAACAAACATCTACATTGCACATCAATAGCATGAGAGCCATTTGAACATAAGGATTAAACATGAATCCTTCACTTAAGTAACAATTGAGTCATATCACATAATTTCTAGTCTCTTAGACATTTTTGTCAAACACTTAGGGTTCATGACTTAGGGCATGGCATAATCATCAAATTAACATATATAACCAACTAAAATTCATGGTTTTCAACTCACATGCTAACATATTTTCATAATAAGACATAAAGATTCCAACTTGGGAATCATACAATAATAACAACCACATGAACATAATCAACACATAGCATGAATATCATAATTCATAATTTAAAACTTGATTCTTGGGCTACATGGATGAAAGGAATCCATGAATGAACACTATGCATACCTGAGAAAGGAAACCTTGAAGGTTCTTCGAGTTCTTGGATTGATTTCTTGAGATTTACCTTGATTCTCAAGGGCTAGGGTTTTGTTTTCTTGATAAAGAATGTTCTTAATATTGGGGAAAAA
The DNA here is from genome assembly GCA_030864225.1 of Capsicum baccatum var. pendulum. NCBI lineage: Eukaryota > Viridiplantae > Streptophyta > Magnoliopsida > Solanales > Solanaceae > Capsicum > Capsicum baccatum. Next base: position 99,784,298 of record CM061551.1, read on the forward strand.
GTGAATAATAAGTAGCTAAGGATGTTTTTAGGGATTAAATACCACATTTGGGTGGAATAAAATCATGGAAAAACACCCATTTAACCCTGGACGCGTCTTTTAATTTTTGTGAAAATTTTCTGATCTGGACCCCAAGCACGATGCGGTGCTATCGTGTTGTATCTCTGGAAAGCGACAATTGAAAAATCGCATGATGGTGCGATGTGGTACAATCGCGTTGCCACCTTGGATGTCACCTGGAATCTCACCGACACAGTGGTATTGTGTTGGAACTATGGATAAGGACAATTATAAACTGGTCCTTTGGCGCGACGCGCCACTATCAGGGAGAAATACTGAAAATTGATAATTGTCATTTAAGCTAGCTCCGCGATGCGCTGATGGCTCAGGTGATACACTGTCTCACTAAAAAGGCTATAACTCTTCACCCAAGTGTTGGATTTGGGCGAATTTGGTATCGATGGAAAGCTTATTGAATTTCCCACACAACAAAAAGTGTATTCATATTTAAAACATCTATCTAATATCTACGAGATTACTTTAAGCTAGGTAGAAGTATGGGGTACTACAGTACACAACCAATCTAGAGATATCCATATCTTTGATCAAGAAGGCCCCCTTGCTCTCAAGAACCAACTCACGAGATAGTCCCAAGGCTAACTTCCTCATCTGAGTCCTCATATCCGACACCATCTCTTGTGCATAACTAGACAATTGGTGAAACTTCATCACATACTCCTTGACAAATATATTTCCTTGATTTAGATTAACAAACTCCTCATCCTTTGTTTTCATTAACTCTAGAGGAAAGAATTGGTCCAGAAAAACATTAGTAAAGCCCTCGAACAAAGATGACTCATAAACATCACCGCTTTTCCTATCCCACTCCTCATACCATTGGTACTCCACGTCCTTCAATTGATAGGATGCAAATTCCACCCTTTCTACTTTAGTGGCATGCACAACTTTGAAAATATTTTCCATCTGATCTAGAAAACCTTGGGGATCTTTCTTTAATTTAAAATTTGTAAAGGTCGAAAGACTCGACCTCATAAATTGGCCTACCCTTATGGCCTTAAAAGATGGCGAAAAAATTACACCATGCTCAGTTTGAGAAGCTACCAACTAAGAACTCATATAATTGATTGAAAAAACTCAGCATTTGATACATCAGCTTGAGGGACTGGAGAAGGACTAGAGGGAATCGGTGGAACTCTCAGACCATGAGGTACTGGACCCCTAGAACGAGTATGGACTCCATAAGTAAAGTGAGTCCCATCAACATCATCCCTAGTTGGGATAGAAGGGTTTGCAGGAACTTTATATCTTCTTGGAGGCATGATCTGAAAGATGAACAAATAAAAATCAGAAGGATACATGACCATACACTCTATAGCTCAAAATAAGACAATAAGAGGGTGAAATATTCCTAAATGCCTCGTACCTTTCTCTTGTAAGTGTGGAGCTCTACACACCCATAAAAGAGATTCTACATAACATGGCTTTATGGACACCCAACTAACCATGAACCTAGGCTCTGATCCCAACTTGATACAACCCAAAACCGAGCCTTATCATGTAGACATCTCAATCCCAACAAGGATCGAAGATCGCCGCATTAACCCAACCTAACCACCAGATCAATCCACAAGTGTCAGATAAACTCCAAACATATAATAAGATAGCGAAAACCAAACAAAACAATCATAACTTAAGAATATTTAATCATTCCATTCATACCAACATACAACATCTAACTACCCAAGTCCGCAGTTATCCACAAGCCTCTACCAATCCAATGTCTATAACATGTCGGGATAAACCCCCGATAAGAGTCAAATACCAAGTCTAAAAACAAGTCTATAACTTAGATAAAGAGACTATGAAATGGATGCCTTCCGAAGGATAGAAGCTCACCATTTCAATGTCAACATACAAACTACTTGAACACCTATCACTGTGCAAGAAAAGAAGAAGAAGCTTTGTCCCCTATGTCGCGTGAGGATATAGTGTTCGAATATGGTTAGTGGTTGTAGTCTAGCATGTAACTCAAGGGTAGGGGTAAAATAATTTCATTATACAATACCAAGTCAAACCATCATAAGCCACCACATTCATACACATAGACATGTAGGTAAATGCAAATGCATCAAGTATCAAAAGATAACAAGGCCATAGCATGTATTTAAAAAGCAATCAATCATGAACCATGAAGTGGAGAAATCTAACCTTCCACTCGCTTAGGTTATACCAAACAAGAGGCCTCTAACCCCAAGACGTCTTACTATGCAAGTGGACTCTAACAACAAGCCTTTTTCTAGACATGTGGACTCTAACCACAAGACATTTTGTTAGACATGTGGACTCTAACCACTAGCCATCTTATCAAACAAGTGGACTTTAACTATAAACTATTTTATTTTGTGGGTAGACTCTAACCACAAGACCTCGTGTCCATTACTAGTCGACATTCGAACTCTAACCCTTTTTCCATGCATTCACATTCACTTAATTCAATATTTAAGGACTTTAACCCACTTAGCTATTTCAAGCCATCAAGCCCACAATTCAACACCATACATGACCACAAGGTCTTCATGAACCATTTATCAATCAATCACCTTAATAGGCTAATGTCTTAGTTTTAACTACTACAAGTCAAGTTGTGGTCATCAAGACCTTATCAGACCATTCATTAGCAATCTTACACAAAGCTATAGTTGAAGCATAATTCAATTTCATGCTTAGGGACTCAAATCCCTATGAAATCAAACCAATGACTAAGTTCACAAATTAAATCATAAAAGGGCCAACAAGGCCTTTACAAGCTCATTTACCAAATATTCTCACTCCTAAAGCCATTGCCTTAGTTCAAATCACCACCAACATGTGACTAGTTATTTCTAATAGACATTTTCATACACCCCATTATGGGCACATTCATACCAAGACCAAAATCAAATTTGAAATCATCAAACTTAGGGTTATTGATGACCCATTTTTTAAATCATAACCAAAAGAAACCCACATGTGCAACCCATTACCAAACACAAGTATAAATACAAGTTTAAACAGAAAAAATATCACCCATCACTATATATCAAACTCTCAACATTTGTTTCAAAAACCACCATTAAAGATTCATAAACAATGTTTAAATATTATTATATTTGAGATATAATAATAAGGTAAGAGTCACCTGGCTTTTACAATATGATTCATGAAAAGATTCTTGACCCCTTAACCTTTATATGAACACTCTTGAAACCCTAGCGTCCAATCTTGTTAGAGAAGTTGAGAGAGGATTTAGAAGTGTTTTAGAATGTTTTTAAACTTATAATTATGAAGAATAGAGGTACAAATAAGGTTATAAGTCATGGGTCACAAGGGTTTATGGGTGGTAAAATACTAATATGTCCTCATCTTAAAAGCTGAAAATGATCTCTAGGAAGTACGACTCCCATGTGTAAATTGTACCCTAGGAGGGTACGAGTGGTACAAACTTGTATCCTAGACCCTTCCTTGGAACTTTTTATGGATCAACATATGACTAGACATGAATGACTCATACCATAGGGTACTAGTGGTACCATATAAACTGTACCCAAGTTGAAGCTTTGACCAAGACTTCAAGCATCATATGACAAGGCAACATATGACCCGTACCCCACATACGATTGGGGAAGGCTAAACCATATCTTGTAAAGTATTTTATCCACCTAAACTGATCACTATATGAGAGGTGAGGATAATATTTGTACCCTAGCATACGAGAGGCATGATCAAACCGTATCCTGCCCAGAATGCTCAACTTAGGAGATTTTTATCTAAGGGGACAAAGACAAGGTGTTTCAATTATTTACTTTGGTTTTGAATAATGGAATTATTTCATCCTTACTCTTGATTACATGTAAGTGTACACCCACTAATCCTTCATCGAGCATTGTATCCCCATGCGATGTAGGAATCGACCATACTACTCCTGTTCAGTGATCTTGGATTTCGGAACATATTTATATTAGACTAAAGTGGTGAGCTTACATACTCCGGAAGACTATATTTCATGCTATGGACTTCTTTTAATACTTTATTTTCTTTCTTGGACTTTGGTTTTTGCTATAGTTGGGGGCATGTCCCAACCGGATGTTCTTTATTTCTTTTAGAGGCTATGTGTGACTACTATAGGCATGGGTAGTATTGGTAATGGTGTCAGCCTTGGTATTGGCACTGGTATAGGTACTGACATCAATTGGATGCTTTGTTGGATGTTTGTATAGTTATGGTTATGAATCTTATTAAATGCCTATTAATTATAATTATTCTATCCTATTATATGTTCGAAATTCATCCGACATACGGTATAAGGCGGTTATGGTTTGGTGTTGGAGGCAGTCTCCAATCTGGGTCGTAGTTAAGATGCCCAAAATGACTAAGCCCTAGTTCGGGTCATGTTAGGGTCACATATGCATGGGTAATCAAAGTTTGGTCCAAGTTTTAGTTAAGGGATTGGGTAGGCTAGGTTTATGGTATTAGCATTAGTCTTTCAAAAAAACAATAACTTTCCCTCAGGGATTCTTTTGAATACCTCATGAGCATAAAAAATTCATCAACCCAATACCTCATACTTGCATCCTTATTTCTAAGATAATGCTTATGAATATAGCACACCCAAATAACATCCCTATTTCTAAGATAATTCCATGAGAGGAGCTAAATGAAATTGTAGTCTACTATTACTTATCACCCATATCCCTCTTTCAAGGATGATATGTGATTCAAGTCAATTTGAATTTTCACCCATAACTCTCAAGTCAAACCTAGATTAATAGTAAAATCCAACCTCTTTAACTAGTTATTTGGAGTAACAGTGAACACCCACACATACTTAACCATCTAATTTTAAATAACCGCAAGGTAAGAATTTTAGCTACTCATGAACATGGAGAAAAGAAATATACCCATGTTGACATCCAATGCATAAGTTGAAAAGCAAGTAAGAATAATCCAAACTTCAATTTAGAATTACAACTAAAATCTCTTAAGAATTTACTACAATTTTTCTTTCCCAAAATTGGAATGTTTTTTCTCAACTCCAAATTTGAAAATTAGTTGTAAGATACCCAAACAGTGAAGGGTTTGTGCTTTTGAATTTTGGGATTCAACTTTACAAATTTATGATTCTGCCTTTAGAAATCCCCGATACAATGCGATCGCCTTTGATTGAGCATGTTCGTGACTCATGCGATCGCAGTGATCCCCTCATAATCATTGAGATTTGACTTGGCTTTGGTTGGTTAGGATCATGACCCTCAGTCCGTGATTGTGGTACCTAAGGTTCAATCCCTGGTCCTGATTTCTATCTTGTGCAAGCAATTTGGTCTTTTGCTTTCCTTTTCAACTTAGCTCCACTCCTTTTTATCCAGTTATCAGCAAATATATAAACCATGGGATGTAATGCATTGCAATAAAGGATTTGCCTCATATCTATAATCATTTCATTGTAGTTTGCATAAATTTTGATATAGATAAGTGGAAAACTTACCACTCATTAATCATCAAGTATAAATAACGAAAGATAGATCAAATAGATATGTGACAAGTCAATATGGCAATTTGATCGCAACATAAGTACAATAAAGCAAGAGTAGCATATAAGATGATAATGATGATGATGGTGATGATGATGATGATGATGATGATGCATGAGATTGTCACACAACCTCTGTATACACCCACGGAGGAAATATCCCAATATGTGACCCATGGGGGGTTCATCAATCACATATACAATCCAATATATATCCATATCTCTTTATTGGCACATCCCTCAAGGTGGATTTTATAAGATGTCACATTTTTTGTCATAAAAAGGTGTTGTTAGTGTTTGTCAGATATTTCCATGGTGATACCATTTGTTTCATATGAGTATGATATGAGGATTATATGCTCACAACCCAACCACAGGATGTACTTCACAATCAACCACAATGATATATTTCACAATCACGTGTGCCACTATCCACTCATTATTTTCCACCATCCATGAAATTCCACATGATTTACATGATGATAAAATATGAATATAGCACAATACACAAATGGTACAATATTAGGCATTTCCACAACATAATACAATTGTTCACAAGTATATCAGGCTATCCGCATCACATAGGACCCCACACAGTCACATAAATCACGTAATATCTCAAAACAACAATTACATCACACATAGGCCTCCACATGAACAACAACACATTAAGATAGTCAATTTCATGATTAGTTACCATCCTCTTAACATGCATTTTGTATATGAATTAACTACCCATCCCAATCTGAAAAATTAAACTATAACCTACCTCAAAGACCGAAATCGATCTAGAAAACTTTAACAACAAATCCCTACTTCTGAAAAACGGTCTCAAAATTAATTAAAAATAAGAAATATAGAATCTACAATTCAAAACAAAGCCAACGATATCCATATTGCCCACTTTTGGTTTGGGGTCAAAATAGACCCCTGAAATGAGTTTCCAAAAAAGAAGAGCAAAACTGTAACTTTACTTCAAAAATGTATATCCCATACATTTAGGGATCTACAGCTGAAAATCAAAGTCAAATTGAGTCAAAAATGAGGCTCAAATCGAAGAAGAAATATTTTTGAGCTTTGCTGGGTAAAACCTTTAAAATTCTTTTTAAAATCAAGAATAGAAGTTGTTTTCAAGATGAAATTGGGGAAAACTAGTAATTATAGGATTAAGAACATTATTCAAGTGAAAAAATATAGAATAGGGGCTAAATCAAGTACTAAGGTTTTGGAATTTTTGAATAATTAATCAAGAAAATTGATTAAACAAAGGGGTGAATTATCATCTTAAATCCGTAAGAAAATCAAGAAATAGATGTTAATCTAGCTTCCCAAGGACCCACAAGCTTCACTTTTATACTCTCACAATATTTTAGGGTTTAGCTCTTAAGAGGCTAGATGAAAAATGATAAAAAATCGAGCAAAAAGGAGCTATTTATACACGTACCAGGTTACCATGTACATAAGGCATAAAACGAATTCCTTAAATGAGTTTCATCCTTTGTGATCCAGGTTGCACCAGATTTTTAAGTCCAAAACGGACTTCGATGGGGTGTTTGGGATTCGTTCAAAATTTGATATACGTAAACTAACTATGTAACCACTCTAAATTCAACGCTCCGAACTCAATAGCGATATCAAAATTTTGAAAAAAAATGTCATTTTCATAAAATCAACCTCCGAAATCACAAATTTTCAAACCAATGGTCGAAATGATATTTAAAAGTCATAAATCACACAAACCATGTTACCACCCTAAAATCAATGTTTTAATTTTGTTGGTGCAGTATGTTCAGCCATCCATCACACGGATCAAAAGATAACCATAGAAGTCCATAATAAGACTTTTGAAGCCTCCAAAAATTACAATATCGCACAAATGGTATCAAAATGAATCAGAAACTGTGCCAATCACCCCCATACCTCAAAAATATCACAATGCAACTATGGGAAGGGTTAAAATATTCAAATCACACAAAATCATAAATTTTACATATTTCATCAAATTTTAAGTCATTACATTATGGCTTATTTTGGAGAAAGTCTGGCAAGTTTAGTTTCGATTGGTTTGTTGATCAAGACATTATTAAGTGCAACCGTTGAGATGATATGGCTAATGAATTCAAGTAATAATTTTAATATAATATTGACTGGATCCCTGATGAAAAAACCTTCATTAACATGGTAAAGAAGAGTGTCAAAAATTTCAAAGAATATTCATTAGATGGAGCGAACAAGTTGTTAGTAAAACCACCAACAAAAAAAAGAAGATGGTGGAGGTGTTTATTCAAGTGTAGGATGAAATATATTTTCAACACATGTACCAGGATCCTACATGGAGAATAGGGTAATGATTTCAAAATTGCAAGTCAGGAGTCCGCCTAAAGCATAGGGTGAAGATTAAATTACAAGTCAGTACCCCGCCTGAAGAATCGGGTGAAGATTTTTAAATTGCAAGTCAGGAGTCCGCCTGAAGAATAGGGTGAATATTAAATTGCAAATTAGGATCCCGTCTCGTGAATAGGGTGAAAATTTAAAATTGTAAGTCTCCTCCTGTTCAGAGAAGAGGGTGATGATTTTTAAAATGCTAGTCAGGAGTTTACCTAAAGAATAGGATGGATATTTTAAACTGTAAGTTAAGAGCCTGTCTGGAGAATAGGATGAAGATTTAAAATTACAAGTTAGGAAGCACGCCTGGAGAATAGGGTGAATACTATCAGTTGCAAGTTGAGGAGCCCACCTAGAGGGAATAGGGTGTAGATTTTCAAGATCAAGTTAAGAAGCCCCGCTGGAAGAACAAATTTAATTTTCAAGTTCATCTCCAATACCAAAATTTGCATGGAGAAAGAATTTACCTTCAAGTTTAACCCAAAGAAAAGCAGATATCTTATAACTTGAGAAAGCACCGAAAACTCAAATCAAGAATCAAGAGAAGCGGCCTAGATAGGATTGTTGTAATTTCATTTTTATTTTAACTTGTTTCTTTCATTTATGATGTAATGAAAGATTCGCGAACTGAAACCTCGACAGGACCTCACTTAACTCTCCAACTCGGTATAGTCCCTCTCATATCTAACCTTTTAAACTACACGTGACCTAATTTCCTCACAATCTGGGATAGGTAGGATGTCCAAAACCAATACTTGACCTCACTTTATCGTTATTTTTCCTCCCTTTTGAGTAATCATCAGGTCAAATCTTATCTCACATTCTACTTCTTTTTCTCGAAACACTTTGTGCTTACAGTCGAAGAGAGGCACAATATAGACACATATTTTGACTCTCCCAAGTTTTGTACCGTCGATTTAACCTATTCACTGCACCCTTACCACACACCCTTCCCTAGCAAATATTTCCTCTATAAAATACAAAAAATAACCAACAGCAAAAAATACCAGCTTAAAATTCCTTCACTACCCACCATATCCCACAGTGCCCCACACACCCCTTACTCATATTTTTTACTCACCCTCTCACCATAATAGAAAAGATAATAATATATACATTGCACAACCATACATAAGGGAAGGGGTAGATCATACACCCATATGATAAGTAGCAGCAATTAGAATGGAAGGAAGAACAAAAAAAAATTAACAAAGAAAGATAGTAGAAGAATGTGAGGGAGAGAAGAGAAAGAAAAGGAAAAAACAGAGAAAAAAACGAGCCTTGGTACATATTATTCGTCAAAATATTTGCCAAAATTTTCAACTGAAAACACCCTGTCACTTCCAGAGCTTACCAGTGAATCTCACCAGAGCACTGGCGAGACCATCCCTTAAACCCGATCCATTACTAGCCCCCTTTCCCACTTTTCTAACCAAAACCACCCAAAACAACTTGAAAATTGACCGTCTGCATTGATTCCAGTGAAGTCCCATCAGAATGCACCATCACCATACAAAACCAGTGACAAATATTTCTCAAACCCCCAAAATTAGTGACCAAATGACCAAAAATCACCGTCGAGATCCCCCTTTTTCGATCTAGTTTTGTTAGGTTTAAGATCTATCGGGATTTTTACTACCAAATTTGTTTTGTTCAAGTTTAGTTGTTAAGGCTTTGGAATTTTTATTGAGGCATCTAATGTATTTTGTGGTTCTTCATAAAAAATTCATATTTGGAAATTTTTTTTCATTTTGCGACCATAATTTGAGGTTCAGTTCTATCTTTTATCTTCTTAATCAAATTGTTATGAGTGCTTTTGTTTGATTTTGTGCTATCAATATCGAGTTATACATATGTTGTTGTGGATTTGTTTATTGGTTTTGATCATTTTAGTCTTTATTTGCGATTCATGTCCTTATTCTACACTATTAAAGTACCTCAAATTTGGGTTAAGTTGGATTATGGAAAATGAAAATTGGAAATTGTTAAACTATAATTAGTAGGTTTATTTAGTTTGTAGTGCTTTAATTTCAATTTATTCTCATTCAACAGTATCATGTTTAGATAGAGAAATGGGTAGGTAAATCATAGAATTTTGGGTAAACAAACTATAGTATTTCACCATTGTTGAATGTTTGAATGCTCATTGAAAGGTTTTTATTTTTATCGCACATGAATCGAAATTGTATTTATTTTACTGGGAAACACTTCAAGGTTGTCAGTATTTATTTGTTCGGTCAATGCCCCGTCATATTGTGTGCTCGAAAATAATTTGTGATCAAGGCCCAAATGTTGGGTGGAACATAGCTTAGGACTAGTTTAGGATAGAATAGGTTTATCTTTCCATATTTATTCATATCAGATTGTATAATTGGACGGACATTATTTTGTTTGGAATTACTTTTTTTTGTTGTTTGTTTGATTTATGTACTTTTTGTGAGTGTATTTAAATCATAGTATCAAATTAGCAGATACAATTCTATGAATGTTCTAACGACGGGATTAAGGGATGCGTAACACTTTTTACTCAGTCAACAGAATTCCTTAATCGATATATTTGTTTGCAGATCAGTGTTCTTAGATTCAAATTTTTGAAAGAGGATGTTCTAAGATGACTTGGTACACCAAATTCATGTCAAGTGACGAGTCTGATTTTAACTATAATTCTTTTTTCAAAACATATTTTATTTTAACTATAATTCTTTTTTTGAAACATATTTCAGCCAATTTAATAAATAAAAATCCTTTTGAACTTAAAATTAATTTATTTCAGTAAAAAGTGGGTGTGCCAAAGATCTTATACAATAATTTGATCGGTAAGGAGCTTTTAACTTAACTATGCACTAGGAGTTATATCTAAAGCACTTCTCATACTAACAAATCATTAAGTTTGGCCCTAAATATGCTTCAAGCATGGTTCAGATCTTCTCTTGGATTTTGGAGATATTACAATATCTCCCCCTTGGGATAATATTACTAAGCTGAAACAATATGGATAGAGTTGTAATCCCAACACAGAGTTCTAGGAGTTGAATAATGATATGATAATTGAGTCTATAATTAAAATGTGGACTAATTTTGAAATTAGGAATACATGCTAAGACATGAGAGTGAATGCGTAACCTAGGATTGAGAAAAGTAATTAGGAGAAAATCGTTACCTTAAGCTGAAACTAAATTTGAAGAGAAAATATGAGAGTACTTGTCCATTATATCTTCTTCTTCCGAAGTATCTCCCTAAACTAGATGATTCCTCCAAACATTCTTCACTGAAGTGACTTCCTTATTTCTCAACTTATGAACTTGATAGTCAAGAATCTCAACTGAGACCTCTTCTTAGAGAGCCATATTTCATGGCACACTTTAAAGTTGTAATCATAGCTGGGTCACCTATGAATTTCTTCAATAAAGATACATAAAAAATAGGATACACTAATGCTAAGTTTGTAGACAATTCTAACTCGAAGTCCAAATTAACAATGTGCCTCAAATTCTTATAAGGACCGATATCGAGGGACGAAGTTTCCCTTTCTTATCAAATTTCTTCAACCCTTTCATGGGTGAAACTTTCAAGTGAACCAAGTAACTAATTGAAAACTAAAGATCCCATCTCCTCATATCCACATAAGACTTCTGAAAACTCTAAGCTATTTTTAAATTTTCCCTGATCAACTGAGCCTTCTCCATAGCCTCATGAACTGAATCGGGACCTATGAAAGTAGCTTCACTAAGCTCAAACTAACCAATAGGAAATCTACACCTCCTGTTATACAATGTTTTGAATGAGGCTATCTAATTAATGAAGTGATAATTATTATTACAGGCAAACTCAATCAAATGCAAATGATCATCCCAACTACCTTCAAAATTGATCACTCAAGCTCTCAACATGCATTTCAAAGTCTAAATAGTTGCTTTGTATGACTACCTATCTGTGGATGAAAAACTGTGTTGAGATAAACTTGGGTTCCAAGACCCTTCTGACATATTTTCCAGAATTGAGTACCTCTATCGAAGATGATAGTAAAAGGGACTCCATGTAATTTTACCAACTCCCTAAGGTAGAGTCTAGCATAATCCTCAGCTAAATTTGGAGTATTAATTAGCAAAAAGTATGTCAACTTAGTCATTTGATCTATAATAACCCAAATAAAATCATGTTGTGAGGAGTATAAGGCAACCCTATAATAAAGTCAATATTCACCACTTTCCACTTCCAAATAGAAACACTAATATCCTGAGCCAATCAACTAGGTCTCTGGTGATCCACTTTAATTTATTAACAATTTGGACACTTATCCACAAATTTTATCTTTCTTCAGGCCATTCGACTAATAGACTTTATGTAGTCCATACCACCGTGGTGGATCTTGGTTGAATAAAATGCCAAGAACTATTAGCTTTTGACAACATCCATTTTGTTAAGTCATCCACATCTAGAACACAAAGTCTGCCCAAACAACGAAGAACACCATCTCCCCCTTGGAAGAAAACCTCAACCTTTTGACTATGATAAACTATGAACCTATTTGACCCTTTGGCAGAGTCAAAATAAAAGTGGAGGTGAGTTGACCCTTTTTGTAAGAATCATACCACAAAAGCATGACTTTCTTGTAATAAATATAGACATAAAGAAGCGATAGAGGAAAATTCTTTGACAAATAGCTTGTATTAATCGGCTAAAACCAAAAAAAACTGATATCTAGAAATGATATGGCCGGGGAATGCTATAGATTTCAACAAAAATTCACACCTGCTGAACTTTGTAGATAATTGGATAACTTTGAGAGTCTGTAAGACAAATCTTAAATTGGTATATATCTTCATCCTTACTCCAACAATAAAAGAGGATGTCATCAATAAAGAAAATGGCGTACATGTCCAATTATTACTTGAATACCCTATTCATCAAGTCCAAAAAGGCTGCAGGAACATTCAATAGTCCAAAAGACATAACAATAAATTTAAAGTGACCATATCAAGTTCTAAAGGCTGTCATTAGAATGTCACATTCTATGACTCTAAGTTAATGATAGTCGGTCTAAGGTCTATCTTTGAAAAGTAACTGAAACCCTAAATCTAGTCCAATAAGTCATCAATCATAGGAATGGGATACTTATTCTTGATTATGACTTTGTTCAACTAACCGTAATGATGCATATTTTGAGAGATCTGTCTTTTATTCACACAAAAAGAAGTTAAGCACCCCATGGAGAGATGCTAGGCCTAATAAAACCTATCTAAGAGATCTTTTAACTATTTCTTCAATTCCTTAAGCCCATCTTGGTCCATTCTATAAGGTGGAAATTAGACTAGGTTGGGTAGCTAGAAAGAGATCTATTCTAAAGTAAATTTATAACTCGGGAAGACCTCTGATAATATCTTTAAGAAATACTTTTGGGAATTCATTAACCACTAAAAATGACTGAAGAGTTGGGGTATCAAACTTTGAATCTTTAACCCAAATAAGATTACAAATACACCTTTTGAAAATCATTTTTGGCCTTAAAGTAAGAGACAAACTGACTATAGGCGCTGAAGTACTACCCTTCTATTCTATGACTTGTTCATTTGGAAAATGAAATTGGAATACCCTATTTCTACAATCAATTGAGGCATAACAATAATGTAGCCAATCAATGTAAACAATATCTAACTCCACAAGACCAATTGAGGTAACTTTTTATGATAGGGCAATTTTTATATACTCGTTCGGCTATGAGTGAATCACCAATAGAAGTAGAGACTGAAAAGGATTTTTAGAGAATTTCAGGGTTGACACCAAAGTCTACTTCTATGTAAAGAGTCACTAAAAAAAGTATGGCTCCAGGATCTAACAAGTCATAGACATCAATATAAAAGACTAATAACATTCTAGTGACTACATCAGGAGATATCTCCTGATCCTGTAGAGTCTAAATAGCATAAAATTTGTTTTGACACTGATTGCCACCTACACTAGATGAGGCACCCTAATGAGTTAGGCAACCTATTATAGTTGTTGAAGAGTTAGATTAATTCTACTGGTGTGCATCTCTGCCCTTTTGTGAAGCTACTGGCACTCCCTCAATCTATGATCTGGATTGCCACATCCAAAAAAATTATTGGTGTTGTACATACACTCTCCTTAATGGTTATTACCATATTTCTTGTAAACTAGATGAGTATGTCCAATAGTTATAGTACCCTGGTACATAAAGCCTGGTGGCCTATCTCAATGATCCTGTCTGAACTTGGCACTAGGAACTAGAAGATGGTGGGGTTGGATTTGAAGACTTCTGACAGAATAAAGAATGATCACCACCACCTTACCTTTATTGAGAGAAGTTAAAACTATATGTTTTGGCCCTCGCCCTCTTATTTTCCCATTCTTTCTCCTTGATCTTTTCATCTTCAATCTATTAAGCATGAATTATCAACCTAGAGAATCCCATCTCCTTGACAAATGTAGTAATTATACACTCTGTAACTACATCTTTGTGAACACCTAATATGAACTTGCTCATACGAGTCCTTAAATTAGCCACCATTACTGGAGCATACTTAGAAAGTTGAGTAAACTTAAGAGAATACTCTTTCACAATCATGTCACCCTGCTTTGGACTAATAAACTCTTGAGACTTTGTCTTCCCTTAACTTAATTAGAAAGAATTTGTAAGGAATAAAGCTACAAACTTATCCCATTCCGCTAGAACTACATCCACACCCCTATCTTTCTTTCACTACTTAACCAAGTTTGATCTACTCCTTTCAACTGGTAAGTGGCTAAGTTTGCACTCTCAACTAGAGTAATGCCTATAATCTGAGTGACCTTCTAATATCACCAATTAACTCATGTGTATCTTTCTTTATGTTAGAATCAAGAAACCCAAGAGGATTCACCGAGTGAAATCTTGGACTTTAGCTATTATCTTACCACCATTTGGGTTGACCCATGCAACAGCCCGATGGTTCACCTGAGTAGTCATTGCCTAAGCTATCCCCTGAAAGCATTCATGAACTTGACTTGTGAAATTTATTTGTTCAAAGGGTCTTCTAGAACTGGTGGATTTTGCAAATTTCCATTGCTATTATCGTTTCTATAGTCGTTTCTCCTTCCTTCAGTTCTTCTAGGAGATATTTTTTGTAAATGCGTAGAGCACGAGTTAGAAGGAGGTTAAAAAGAGTTCACACTCTATCACGTGATATGAAGATAAAAGAAGTATGGTGCACTACACACTTATGGATAAGACTTTACTTAATAAGGCTTTCAGACACCCTAGGACACTTCAAACCTAATACTCGGATATCAGGTTTGTCAGGACCCGAGGCTATCCATTAGTAATAATATGGTACTTGGAGTCACAAATGACTCCAAGCTAACCCATGGCCTGATATGACACTAACGATACTATAATAATCTGAATATTACTAAGCGAAGCTGAAAGCCTAAACAATATTATAATAGTCCAATGAAAAATCAATTCTGAGTTAATGCAGAAAACACCTAGCAAAAACCATAAGCTGAAAACACTAGTCTATCTATCTAAAAGACTCTACTAAGATGAGTTATTGGTACAATTCCCCAACTAACTCTAATTGTCAGAAAATAATGGTAAAATAAAAATATTGAAACTAGTCCTTGAATAATGAGAACTCATCATACTCTACTACTGAGCTGATGTGGAATCGTACTAATCACGAGCTAGATGTTAAGCATCTAAACCTATATTATAAAATAATATAGCAGAAAATAAGGTATGCAGTCAGTACTTTGAATGTACTAAGCATGTGAGATATGAACTATTCTATATGAAACTATGTTGAACATGAGGTACTAAACTGAGGAATGCAAACTGATGTGATAACCACGTAAATAAAAATGTAACTGATAAATATTGTATTAAGTAAACTGAAAAACAAGTTCACACAATATCAAAGACTAAACTGTGGGAGCTACTATTAATCGACATACCCCATGTGAGCTAAACGGAGCCCAACCTATGATCCCAGCTGGGAGGGTGTTTTGTACCTTGTCAAGGGCACAAACACTGATTGATGTGAATCCACTAAATTGTTATTCAAAAGGACTAAGGTATCAAACTCTGTCTGATGAGTGACCTTTTAGAGCCTACAGTGGTGCCGTAGTCTGGGACATAGGAACTTCTACTAAAAGTTTCAGCGTAACTGACGGGTGAGCCTTCATCTCTATATTCGCTCGGTACTAAGTACTGCTCCTAATTGAGTTATACTGATAACTAATAGGCTTATTTATCCTGAAGTCTAAGACTGAAATATAGACATTTGTCTGAAAGAATTCTAAACACATGAAACTAAAGGACTGAATATTCGAATATCAATGTATGACAACCTAAGTCATCGAGTGTTCATAACCCGCTATCTCTAATAAATGTAACTATTCGTGATAATTTTCATAACGTGAATGGGATATGAAATTACGTAGCATACGTGTAAAATCATGAGTTTATCAATATACTGAGGAATCATGAATTATAAACATTTATGACACTGAATTTTCATGGAAAACATGGGTACAAGGTTTATCCTGAAGAGGAACTGAAGTACCAAGGAAATTCATGCTTTTCATGAAACTTTAAGCTTTGAAAGATAAATAAAATGAGGAATTTGGTTTACTTATGGACTCAATGGATGAAATAAAATTCATAGATGAAATTTCACATACCTAAAGGTGAAAATATTACTACGCTCTTGAATTTGAAGCTTGAAAATTAAGAATCCTAATTTCTTACTTGATGAAGATAAGTCGTCTGTTTGCTCTAAATTGTTTGAGTGTCGCTTTAATTTTGAGTTTATGAGGAATTCAGAGTAGTTTAGGCTTAATATTCAGCTTTAGGATAGTTAAAGAAACATAGTTTGAGAGGTCAAATAATGGAAAAAGACTAGAATATCCCTAAAAAAATATAGCTAAAAAATTTATGTCTTACAACGGACGAACCAACCAAGGATTGGAGGAGTTTTGATGACTCTATGGACTTTTGGGGTGGTTTTCATTAGATGGGAGCAAGAGAAGATCGTCCTTTCAACCAACAATTTCGTTGGGCCGTCATATTTCACTGTTGGACAGTACTTCACTACAATGGTCACATCTCTTAGCTCCACAACCGGATTAATGAGCAATTGAATGTGTTGGAAAGAAGACTAAAATATCTTTCATTTGGTGGGTCTTGAGCTCAAAAACTCATCCGAATCTAGGAGTTATACTCGTTTGAAGTTGACTCTAGTAAGATCTTATACAAGAATTTGATCGATAAGGAAGCTTTCAACTTAATTATGTGGTAGGAGTTACTTATACCCTTAATTCATATCTAATGCACTTGTCATACTACCAAATCATTTTCGTTCTAAATATAATTGAAGCATAGTTCTGATATTGAATTTTCAGGGTGTTAAATGAACACTGAGCGGATCAAATACTGATTAGTCAAACTCTACAGATGATATGAAACACCAGTGGTATTCTTTAGAAAACAGTACGTCGGTAACTTTTAATTACACTTTGGTGACACGGTGTCACGGGCTCATTTTTCAACGTGTTAGTGGCATACAATTTTGCCCGTGCGGCGCCCATGGTTCCCCCAACTATGGGCCAGCCTTCCTCATTTCCCAGGTCTTTAGCACGATCCTGTGCCTGTGGAAAGCTCGCCTCAGAGGCTTGCCCCCTTTGGTGCCGCCCCACCAACATGTCGGCTGACATGGCCAACGTATAAGCAACTCTTCTGGTGCACCTTTAATCCTTGGATCTCAACCATATGCTCTCCTGGGGATGGCTACGAACATACTCGTCCCTCACCTTGGCCTGAGCATTGTCATCGCATGCACAGTCCTATCCTTAAGCTTGACATTGCCTCGTATATGTGCACTCGGCCCTTGCTTTGCCCGAGTAGGGTAACCCTCAATCCTTGGACTTTGTCTCAAGCGTCTTTCTTAGATATGCCCTCTCATGTCTTATGGCATAGCCAAACATAGCCCACGCAACTTTCATCCAACTTCCATAGCACAGTGTCGCCCCACAACTGCGCGTCTAGGCCAACGGACCCTTGCTCTCTGGGCTGAACCTAGACCAAACTCACAAGTTAGCTCACGAGTTTCTTGGGGAGAGTATCTTGATTGCTCTATCGGCTTGGAGGTATCCTTCCATCATTTAGATAGCCCACGGGGCTTGTCGGTTCATATAGCCAACCTCTAGCCTTTTTCGGCGCCCAACTCTAGTCCACCCGACCTTGCGTTGCCCATAGAGTTCTCGAGCCCTATGAGTACCTTGCGCATTCCTTTGACATGCCAAGGCAGTCCCTTGAGGTTTTCCCTCAAGGCAGCACACTTGGGGTGGCCATCTGTCGACACACCCAGGAGAGGCTGGTAGGCTGTCACCATTCATACCCCCCTTATATATGCTTAAAATAAATAATCCCAATGTCCCCCACTAGACATCCTTTTGCCCGAGAATCATACTGGGGCTTAGATCATTCATCCGACATTCAAATTGGGTGCCGTTTGTTCCTACTCCTTTATCTTAACTTCCTACACACCTCCATGAAGTTTCACCCCATTCCCATACACATGAAACGAGTTATAGCCTTTGGACCAATCAGCAAATTACGGCAATGCCACTGGACTTTGGCCAAGTCAAGCTCCTATCCAAACGGACTCCACACGACCCCAAATTTGGTAAGCATACATAAGGTACCATCAATATCAACTCTATAAACCGGAATCATCATATTCCACTTGTATCTCAAAATGGAAGGGCGCTGACATCGAACACCGTACACGATCCTCACCTCGCCTCCACCCCCTTGGGCTCACACCCAGCCCTCTCAAAATCACATTGGCACTCTTACGAAATGTCATGAAACATATATAGATGTTTGTTGCCTCATGTTATGCCCCTTTGCCTCATCTTCGACTTCAGCATATTCCCTCAGCACATGTCGCCTGCATAGCTGACAAGGTTGCGGCCTAGTTGGCACCCCCAATCCTGGCAAGTGACAGGCCCCAAAACTTTGGGGAGTCACACACAGTCTTCATTAATTCAGCAGATGTTTCTTTGCTTGCTCTGAGGTATCTTAGGTGATTGCTACTTATGCATTCAGTACACTTTCTTTTTAATGAATCTACACCACACATGTTAAGTTCTTTTCCTTCCTTATCTCTTTCTTTTTAATACAGTTGCCTGTCAAGAATAAGATTAATTCAAGAAAAGTTCATTGATAGGAAAATGAAGTTCAAGTAGAACCAAATATGGACAAATTAATTAAGAGAACCATAACAAGAAGAAAATAAAACAAAAATATTATGTAAAGGCATTGACACCCTTTGACAATTATTCAATAATTTGATATGTTGCATAATGTACAACCCTACAAGCACACTAATCATGAAGTTAAGGACCTTGTACGTCCAGAGGAAATCATTTGTTCTGTGCAAAGGAAAATATTTTTCGAAAAGTGTTATTCGATTTTTTCAGGTTTAGTTGTTGAAAGTTTTCCAAAATTTTCATTTAGAAAAATAACTGATTTATTGGAATTAAGGAAATAAGTTTCACGAGTGATATTCCACCCAAACCTCAACTTCATCCTCACTCCTGTACGCCCATCTTCACTACCCCTACCTTCACCCCCACCTTGAACCCCTAGTATTTGTCTATATATTATATACAAATACTTTTAAAATAAAATATCATTACTCGCATTAATTACACTCTCTCCCACTTTTCAAATTACTTTACTCTCTCCCTATTAATATACATAACATATCCGACATATATATAATATTTTATGTATATGTTGGGATTTTTGTAATATGTTTAGGGAGTTGGGATTTTTTGTAATATTGGAAACATAAATTGTGTATTTATGTAATTTTTAATTTTAAAATCACAAGAAATACAACGGTCATTTGATGCTTTATACTTCTTTCAATTTGAAATAATTGATGTTCTAATTTTTAAAAGTTAATCCAAAATAAGTGATGTTCACAAAACTAAAAATGTATTTAATGTTATAAATGTATTACTATATATAGTGAATGTCTACTTTATCATATAGTGAATGTCTACTTTACCATATATTGTGAATATCTATTTATAAAAAAAGTTAGAAACCCCAAGGTTAATTTTCCCTTATAAATAAAGGGGTTTTTCTTCATTGTAGTTCACTCCTCAAGAATCCTCATGAGAAATAAAGAAGTTTTCTCTCTTCTCTCTATTCTTCTTGTATTTACTTTATATTCCATAACACGTTATCAGCATGCGACTCTGCCAAACAAGGTGAGATTATAAATCTAAAGGAAATTTCAAGGTTAGTAATTTCTTATGTTATTTGTCTTTTGCTACTAATGATATAATGATTATTGAATTGGAGGAAAAAATAATTGATTTAGAACCATTTATATTTTAAATTTGTTCATGAAGAACAATATTGTTAAAGATATGATGATGAATTTAAGTATCATCTCATTAAGAGCGTAAGACATTGGGTTAAAAGTAACAGTGCACCATGGTGATAAGATGTTGGGTTCAAGTCCCATCGAGTTATAGCTAAAGACGTCTTTTTATATCGATAAGATATTGAGTTTGAATCTCAATATACCATATTGATGATATTATGATGGCTAAGGCAAAATAATGGGTTGGATGAAAAGTCATGAGACATGCCACATTGAATATGCTCTATTCTTTAAAGTGGATGTGAAAGCAGTACATAATATATCTGAAAGAAGACAAGTGATTGAATGTACGAATAAAAGCGTGAAGGGACAATATGATGATAATTCTCAAAAGTGATAATATTTTTACACGCTTATTTTGACTATAAGATATATTAAAGAGAAATTCTCTACATTATGCACACCTCAATTTGCTCCTAAATTAGCAATATCATAAAAGAGGTTATAAGCTATCATAATTTGATAGGTTTGAGGCATAATTATATTCCATTCCTGAGGAATGAGAAGCTTATTAATGTAAATGTGCACTTAATTTTGATGGTATCACAATTCACCTTCGAAAAAGACTGAATAATTGAGAAGAGCTATTTTGAAATCTACTTTTAAAGTAGCAAATCTGAAATTTATTCATGTAATAGTAAATATGAAATTTACTAAAGTGAAAAACACACGTCATAGTAAACTTGGAGTTTACTAGAATAAAATTTCATAGATTGACATGACCGATTGTTATACTGCAAAAAATGTGCATGTTGAATATTGCCATATGTTGAAGAAATAGAAGATTCTTCAAGAATTGTTTATGTTGCTTTATCTCATGACAAGTTGGTTGAACCAACTAATTTTGGGATTGGATCCCTTAAAATCTGAAAAGGTATAAAAGGCGAATAAGGCCTTGTAACACCCCGCATTTCGGGTTAGGACGTTTCTACGCGTAAAGGATCCAAAAGCCATAGTGGGAATCTAGCTGAGCATGAATTGAGAACATAGAGGTCCCTTAACTCAAGGATGAGTTGAAAGCCTTCCTATATATTGAGTTTTGGTGAGCGTTTAAACTTGGGTCAACTTCAATCGACCATAATTTTCTGTATATAATAAATTAGAGGGCCTACTATATATCAAATAAAAGGACTTTGAGTCCACCAATACCATGAATTTTGCCTAAATCCGATATAAGGGTAAAAAGTTATGGCCGTTTTATAGTGAGCTATCCGAACTACCAAACTGTGATAGAAAGGCCGACTATGTCCCCTAGAGGGATTATACGCTGGCCTAGTGCCCTATGGCATATCAAACTCAGACACCCCAACTCTTGCGGCAAACTTGGGTTGAGGGCTTGGCCGCCAAATTAAGGGCGGACTCCATATAGCCCATGGGGTTGTAAACTTATAGGGTGTACCACCTAACTTAGAAGTAATACAAAGAATAGAACTGCACTGTCAAAATTGTTTTTAAGATCATTAAAATTACCCATGTGTTTTAACCATTTCATGCATGATGTTTCAGACTTGCTCTCATCTATGTTATATATATACACATTATTTTAGATTGCTCTATGTACCAGTACATTTGTATTGACCCCCTATATTTTTGGGTCTGAGGCTCAGTCTAGAGGTCCTGCTAAGCCGTAGAGTTATTCAGACAGAAACAAAGTGTGCAGTTGGTGAGCCTTCTTTATACCGGAAGGCCTGTTTTCTTTCAGTCAGTTGGTATTTATTTTGGTTTAGGGCCACTGGGGACCTTGTCCCAGTTTCAGATAGTTTGTTGATTTCATATGTAATAGAGATTACACAGACTAAAACAAATATGGTTTAGATGTTGATAAATTTCTTTCCGTATTGCTAAATAGAATTCAGAATATGACCATGATTTTATTTATTATATTTTATGCATATTTTTTATATTATGTGAGTATTGTGCATGATCATCAAATGTAGAAGAGAATTCAGGCCTCCATGATTTGGGATGCTCATCAAGGCCAAGGTCCTGGCTAAGATCATGACAAACTTGGTATTAGAGCATGGTTCATGGTCCCAGGGTGTCTTTAAAATCGCATCAAGTAGAGTCTTAATTATGGGTGTGTAGTGCACCACACTTATAGGCAGGAGGCTACTAGGCTCTTAGGAATGTTTTCCTTCTTTGTGAATTAGTTCGTGACATAAAGTTTGTATGTCCCCTAATCAATGGTCACTTGTATTTCAGAAAATGGTATCATGCCTCCACATCGCCCCAATGATCAAAATGCCCAAACAGAAGATGTTCGTCCTACCCATGGAATGAGGACACGTAATAGGGCTCACACTCCTAAATTTTCTCCTACTTCGGGAGTCCTTCCTATTCAGACCAGCCCACCCCAGGAACCTACGTCTCCCCGTTCTAGGACTAACCACACCCAACCTCCCGAGAGAGAGATATCAAATGCTGAGTTCAAATAGTTGATGCATATAATTGCACAGTTAGTGGCTTCACAGGCTCAACAGTCGGAGGATGTTGGGTCTACGTCTGGTACATCTGAGACTGCACAGGTGGCTCAGTTTATGAGGCAGAACCCGCCTAAGTTACTGATACAAAGGTTGACAAGGATTCGCAAGAGTTCACAGATGAGATGGAGAAAATCATTTAAGTGATACATATGGATGAAGTAGAAGGAGTTGCACTAGCAGCTTATCAACTGAAGAAGGTAGCAAATCAGTGGTACAATGACTGGGAAGATTTGGGAGGGATAGTGTTGAGCCCTCTATGTGGGGCGAATTTGTGGAAGCCTTCTTGGATCGATTCTTTCCCCAAGAGTTGAGGGAGTCCAAGGCTGAACAGTTCATAAACTTGAGAACTGGGAAGATGAGCATCAAGGAGTACACCCTGAAATTCAATCAACTATCTCGTTATGCTACAAAATTGATAGGAAATTTAAGGGCCCATATGAGGAAGTTTGCATCCTGCTTTTCGGATGACTTGGTGTTGGAGTACAAAGGGGCGATGCTGAACAGGGATATAAACTTCTCCACACTATTTATTCACATGAATCAGGTTGAGGAATAGAAAAAGAGGGTTGCAAAAGCAAGGGAGAAGGACAGACAAGCCAAGAGGGCCAGGACAACAGACCAGAACAACAGTCAGCCACAGGGTGGTGATTGGGGTAACAGGTGGCAGAAGAAAAAGTTTTTGGGTAATACTCAGTCTACAACCTACGCTCTAGTGCCCAGACCCCCAGTTGACCGATGATCTCAAAATTTCCAGCCTCACCATAGATCTAAAGCACAGAGTACTCAGTCCCAAGGTAGTGTGGCTCAGTCGTATCGGACCTTTTTATAGTATGAGAATTGCGGTAAGCATCACCTAGGAAAGTGTTAGTTGGGCACGCTGGTATACTATGCATGTAGCCAATCGGGCCATTTCCAGAGAGATTTTCCTTCCATTAGAAGGAACTTCGATGGTGCTAATTCCTAGGAAAACTTTTTCACACCACCACCACCTCCCAAAGGCGCTACTTCAGCTACCAAAAGTGATCGCAACCAGCTATATGCTTTGTCTAACCACCAAAAGGCAGAGTCCTCACCAGATGTAGTCACGGGTATGTTGTAAATCTTCTCCCATGATGTATATGAGTTACTTGATTCCGGGTCTACTTTTTCTTATGTGACCCCATATGTGGTAGTCAGTTTTGGCTTTAAGCTAAAAATATTTTGGAACCCTTCTATGTTTCTACTCCTGTTGGTGACTCTGTTATGGCTAGAAAGGTGTACAGAAATTGTGTTGTGTCTGTCTATAATCATGATACTATGTCATACCTTGTAGATCTTGATATGGTTGATTTTGATGCTATATTAGGGATGGATTGGCTCCATTAGTGCTATGCCACACTAGATTGTAGAACCCGAAAAGTTACTTTCTTCTTTCTGAATGAACCAGTGATAGAGAGGGAGGGGTATTCTTTAACACCTACGGGGAAACTCATCTCTTATCTCAGAACCCGCAAACTTATATCCAAGGGTTATTTGTATCATCTAATTCAGGTAAAAGATTCTAATATTGAAAGTCCTTCTCTCCATTCTGTCCCTGTAGTTAATGAATTTCCTAAAGTTTTTCCTGATGATCTCCCAGGGATACAACTGATAGGGAGATAGATTTTGGCATTATCTTATTGCCAGACACTCTTCCTATTTCTATCCCACCATACAGAATGGCTCCTGTAGAATTGAAAGAGTTAAAAGAATAATTAAAAGATCTTTTTGACAAGGGCTTTATCCGTCCTAGTGTTTCTCCTTGGGGTGCACCTATACTCTTCGTGCGTAAGAAAGATGGTTCTCTCTGTATGTGTATAGACTACCATCAGCTGAATAAGGTCACTATTAAGAACAAATGCCCTCTTCCTAGAATTGATGATCTCTTTGACCAACTTCAAGGTGCTAAGTATTTCTCAAAGATAGACCTTCGTTAGGGTAACATCAGTTAAAGGTTAGGGAGGCCGATATTTCCAAAACAGCTTTCCGAACCCGATATGGCCATTATGAATTGTTAGTCATGTCCTTTGGATTGACTAACACCCTTGCAACTTTCATGGACCTAATGAATAGGGTGTTCCGTTAGTTTCTAGATCTGTTTGTCATAGTCTTTATTGATGACACTTTGGTTTACTCTAAAAATAAGAAGGATCATGCCAGTCACCTCTGAATCATCCTTCAGACCCTCAAAGACCATAAATTGTATACAAAAATTCCAAGTGTGAATTCTGGCTTAATGCTCTTTCTTTCTTGGGGCATATTGTGTCTAGTGAAGGGATTAAAGTTAACCCCTAAAAGATTGAGGGAGTGAGAAAATGGCCCAGACCCATGACTCCAATCGACATTCAGAGCTTCTTGGGTTTGGTAGGATATTACAGAAGGTTCATAGAGAGTTTTTCTTCCATAGTTTCTCCCCTTACCAGGTTGACTTAGAAAAGGGTAAAATTTTTATGGTCTGACTCTTGTGAGAATAGCTTTGAAAAATTGAAGTACAAGTTGACTATTGCACTTGTTTTGACCCTTCCTGAGGGTACAGAGGTTTTTGTTGTGTACTGTGATGTATCTCGAGTGGGACTTGGATGTGTACTTATGCAGTATGGTAAGGTGGTAGCTTATGCATCTTGGCAGCTGAAGGTGCACGAGCGAAACTACCCCGCCCATGACTTAGAGTTAGTGGATGTGGTGTTTGCACTTAAAATCTGGCGGCATTATCTGTACGAGATACATGTTGATATTTTCACTGACCACAAAAGTTTACAGTATGTTTTCTCGTAGAAAAAATTAAATCTCAGGCAGAGTTGTTGGTTGGAACTGTTGAAGGATTATGACATAAGCCTGTACTATTATCCGAGAAAGGCGAATATGGTGGCCAATGCCCTCAGCAGATTATCTATGGGCAGTCTTTCTCATATTGAGGAAGGAAAAAGGGAGATGGTGAAAGATATTCATCGGCTTGAAAATCTAGGGGTGCGACTTTTGAATTTTGAAGATGGAGGGGTAGTTGTGTATGAAATAGCTAAATATTCCCTATGTGCATAAGTTAAGAAGAAGCAATCTGAGGATCCCATCTTGATGCAGATTAAGAAAGATGTGGGTCAACGGAAGGTGATGTCTTTTGAAATTGGCGGTGATAGGATTTTGAGATATCAGGGTAGGCTATGTGTGCCCAATGTAGATGGATTGAGGAAAAGAATTCTTGATGAGGCTCACACTTTGAGGTATGTTGTTCACCCAGGCTCGACTAAAATGTACCATGATATTAAACCTATATATTGGTGGAATAATATGAAACGTGATATGGCTGATTTTGCTTCCAAGTGTTTGAATTTCCAACAAGTTAAAGTGGAACATTTGAGACCAGGTGGTACTTCTCAAGAGATAGCCCTGCCCATGTGAAAGTGGGAGATGCCCAACATGGATTTCATCACAGGGCTTCTAAGGTCTCGAAACCAATATGATTCCATTTGGGTAATTGTGGACCGGCTGACCAAGTCAGCTCACTTTTTGCCTGTGAGGACTAACTATTCGGGAGATGATTATGCCAAGTTGTACATTGAGGAAATAGTTCTTTTGAATGTGGCATCAGCATCCATTATATCCGATCAAGGTATGCAATTCACTTCATAGTTTTGGAGATCTTATCAGAGGGGTTTAGGTACCCAAGTGAACCTGAGTACTGCATTCCACCCTCAGATTGATAGGCAAGCTGAATGCACCATTCAGACCCTTGAGGACATGTTGAAGGCTTGTGTAATTGAATTCAAATGTAGTTGGGTAGATCACTTGCCATTGATAGAGTTTGCTCACAATAATAGTTACCATGCCAGTATTAAGATGGCTCCTTTTGAGTCACTTTATGGGAGAAGATATAGGTCACCAATTGGGTGGTATGAAGTAGGTGAAACATAGTTGTTTGGTCCTGATCTTGTTCATCAGGCAATGGATAAGGTGAAAATCATCAGAGAATGACTCAAGATAGTCCAAAGTCGCCAGAAATCCTACGCTGATGTTAGAATAAGAGAGTTGGAATTTGAGATTGGTGATTGGGTGTTTTTAAAGTCTCCCCTATGAAGGGAGTCATGCAATTTGGGAAGAAACTAAAGCTAAGTCCTCGCTATATAGGACCGTATTAGATTGTACGAAGGATAGATGGGGACACTTATAAGTTAGAGTTGCCCATAAGTCTGGCTTCTGTTCATCCCGTATTTCATGTGTCCAAGTTGAAGAAGTGTGTTGGAGATCATTCCCTAGTTTTTCCTGTACAGGAGATCAATATGAAATACTTCTCTTCATATGAGGAGGAACCCATTGTAATCTTGGATTGCCAAGTTAGAAAGTTGAGGAGTAAGGAAATATCTTCGGTCAAGGTGATGTGGAGATATCAAAAAGTTGGGGAGGCTACTTGGGAGTCAAAATAAGACATGCATGCGAGGTACCCGACTCTTTTTTAGACCATGGACAATGATTTAGAAGGTAAAAATCCTATACTATTACTTTTATTTCATTTAGTTCTTGAAATTATACTTGATGTGTCCGGAGTCATGATTCGGGGATGAATGATCCCAAGGGGGGATAATGTAACACCTCACATTTTGGGCTAGGATGTAAACTATTATTTCTACACGTAAAGGATCCAAAGGTTATAGATCCAATGTGAATGTAGTGTGTTAATCAATTATATAGTGTGGGAATCTAGTTAAGCATGAATTAAGATCATAGAGGTCCCTTAACTCAAGGATGAGTTGAAATCCTTCCTATCGATTGAGTTTTGGTAAGCGTTTAAACTTAGGTCAACTTCAATCGACCATAACTTTTTGTACATAATGAATTAGAGGGACTACTATATATAACATGAAAGTTCTTTAAGTCCTCTTTCAAACTCCATCAATTTTTCCTAAATCTGATATCCGGGTAAAGTTTTATGGCCATTTTACAGTGAGCTATCCGAACTGCCAGCGATAAACCTTCACCAAAACCATCACAACTGAGGCAGTAAGCCCATTTTTTGGCCATAAAGCGATGGTTTGGGGGACGGTCCATCCCCAGGGTAACGGTTTATTGCCCAAACCATCCCGCACCTCCGTTTAGTGATCTAAAGTAATTTTTAAAGGGATTTTGGGGTCTTTTCCACCCTTTTTAACACCTAATTACATCAAATCAAAGAACATAACTTCTCTTTCATCCATAACATCAAAATTAGGGTTTTTCCCAAGAATAAAGAATCAAGAACCAACCTCTAAGTTCAAGATTTTCAAGGAACGAATTGAGATTCGAGTTCTTCTCTTTAAACTAATTAATCTAAGGTACGTGGGGTTTTCCTAAAACTACATGGGCATAAGGAAATTATTTTAACAACATTTAAACATTGTGAAATCATGAATTCTTGAATGGATTTTGGAATTTACATTACAATTTTGCTTTATAAATTCTTTAGTGTTAAAATAGATTTGGTCTTGAGGCCTTTCCCCTAACTTTGATTTATAACCATGATTAATTAATTAATTATATATATATATATATACATATATATGTATGCATTGATTGGTTTGAATGATAAATTGAGAGCATGAACTATTAGAAATCTCTCTCTTGTTTACAAGCCTCTTATTTTCGTAAGATATGATTTATTTGAAATGTGTTGTTGAAAGCATGATATAAATGTCTTTATTTTGTTTATGGCTTGATCATGGTTTTGAAGTGAAGAGGGGTGTTTTACTTGGTGTTAAAGGTTAAAGATGTTTACTAAAAAGATTGCATGTTTTGTCACAAATTTCATGACCACTACATGTTTGTTGAAATATTGAAAAGAGTGATCTTTGCGTAACTTGATAAATATTTTAAAGTCTGAATCTTGTTAAATTGTTTGAAGTATGGTGGTCCAAACTTTAAGTTTTGAAATATGATACTATGATATGATATTTTATGGCTCAGAAACATGACTTGCAAGTCTTGTTATAACGATACCAAAACAGACAATGTCATAACATACACAGAATAGAATAGAAATTAGATTTTACTCAGACTTACGAATTTTGAATTCAAAGAGATACATGTTCATAAAAGGCTAAAATTGGGCATGAAGAGATGTTAGGTGGTTACTCAAAAAAGGCACGAGTTTAGAAAACTCATTGCTAGAAACTGTGTTTTTTCGATACGGATTATTATGTCTCCTATAGGGATTATACACTGGCCTAGTGCCCTGTGGTGTATCAGACTCAGACACCCCAACTCTTGCGGGAAACATGGGTTGGGGGTTTAGGCGCCGAATTAAGGGTAGACTCCATATAGCCCGTGGGGTTATAGACTTGTAGGGTGTACCACCTAACTCAGAAGTAAAACAAAGAATAGAACTGCACTGTCAAAATTATTTTTAAGATCATTGAAATTGCCCATGTGTTTTAACTATTTCATGCATGATGTTTTAGACTTGCTCTCATCTATGTTATATATATATATATATATATATATATATATATATATATATATATATATATATATATATATATATATATATATATATATATATATATATATATATATATATTATTTTGGATTGCTCTGCGTACCAGTAAGTTTGTATTAACCCCCTATATTTCAGGGCCTGAGGCCCAGTCTAGAGGTCTTGCTAAACCGTAGAGTTATTCAGACAGAAGCGGACTGTACAGTTGGTGAGCCTTCTTTATTTTGGAAGGCTTGTTTCCTTTTAGTCAATTGGTATTTTTTTTTGTTTAGGTCCACTGGGGGCCTTGTCCCAGTTTCAAACAGTTTGTTGATTTCGTATGTAATAGAGATTTTGCAGACTGAAATAGAATTTAGAATATGGCCATGATTTCATTTATTATATTTTCTACATCTTTTCTATATTATATGAGTATTGTGTATGATCTCCAGATGTAGAAGAGTATCCGAACCTCCATGGTTCGGGATGCTCATCACGGTCGGGGTCTCAGCTTGGGTCGTGACAGGCCCGTTCACCTATCATATGATATATTAAAAAAGATGCATCAATAAGATGATTACATGTACATTTATCGTCAATCTACAGTTTAACATTCATAAAGTTGTTTGCTCAATAAAATTAAGTTAAGAACATAATTTTCAGATTGTATAATCAAGATAATTCATCTTGATGATGATAGTTTGACATTGAATGCCTTCGATAAATAGCTAAATCATTGCTAAGGAGAACAAAGCTTTATGTGTTGGTCTGGAATATGATATGTCGCATACAATAGACATTGTATGCATTGGACCAATAAATTGTGATTATTTCTTCCCTCTCAATTGGTTCAAGGTGAGAAACCAATTATTCCATCTAATAGTTTTGATGTGCGATATACGATTAATGAATATACCATGATACACAAAGATGGATTCCTCAAAGAAGATGGAGGATGTATGTTAGTTTTCCTAACATAAAGGGGAGACTATAAGAAACTAAAAAATATGTTAGAATATGTTAGGAATTATCATTAGATCCTCATTTAAAAGACAATTTAAGTCAAATGCCAAAAGCATCTCATATTAAGTTGTAAGTGCTCCTATTTTGTGTCCTTAAAGAACAATGTCTATGCATGCATAAAGAGTGGTAGACCAATCGGTTCCAAATAAAATAATCTTTAAAAATGATATGTAGCAAATAATCATAATAAAAAGATGCAAGATCCTACAATATAACACTTCATCAAATCTTATGAGAGGTTCAGG
Source organism: Capsicum baccatum var. pendulum (assembly GCA_030864225.1). Lineage (NCBI taxonomy): Eukaryota > Viridiplantae > Streptophyta > Magnoliopsida > Solanales > Solanaceae > Capsicum > Capsicum baccatum. The sequence goes on from CM061551.1 coordinate 99,814,942, forward strand.
TACCTGAAAATAATGAAGTGATGAGATCTCAACATGTTATGTCATAGTGTGAACCGATACAAAATGATATATCATGAATATTTTTTATACAATATTGGTGCAATATTATGAAATATTACGTGGATCTGAATTCTACGTTTATTTAAGCATGCTGACGTAGAAACATTATCAAGTGACATAAAAGGATGCATCTTGGTAAGCTTAAAACTTATTTGATTTGTAGTCCAGACACTTAAAAATGTTGCACATGATATGTTGAATAAAACTTGTTTAAGAATTCAAAATGTTTGAAGCATATAAGAGTTTCTAGGAAACTTATTTATAATCCTTATATTATATAAGCTTATAACTTGAAAATTATTGGAACTCTTGGAGAATTTTCAAAACCAATAGATTATTTGCTAAAATGAGAAATATAACGATTTGAATTGGCTATGAAGTACCATATCTTAGTACAATTGGTGCACTCATGTAACTTGCAAATACTACAAGGACTATAGCCTTTTCGGTTAATTTGTTAGCAAGGTATAATTCTGCTCCTACTAAGAGACATCAAAATGGGATCAACATGATCTTATTTTATTCCAAAAATTATAGTCCCGATCTTGTTGATTATGATAATATTGGGTATTTATTTAAACTGCATAAATTTTGGTCTCAAACATGCAATGTGTTCATATGTGGGTATACTATCATATCTTAGAGATATATAAAGTAGTCTATCGTAGTCACCTCATTGAACCATGCTGAAATAATAGCTATTCATGAAGCAAGCTAAGAGTGCGTGTGGTTGAGGTCTATAATACATCTCATTCGAGAAAAAAGTGATTTAAAATATGAAAAAGTACCCACAATCTTATATGAAGATAATGCGGCATGCATAACACAACTTAAGGAAGGATCCATAAAAGGAGATAGAATGAAGCATATTTTGTCAAAACTTTTCTATACACATGAGCTACAAAAGAATGGTGATATTAACATGCACCAGATTCGTTCAAGTGATAATATGACTGATTTATTCATCAAGTCTCTTCCTTCTGCAACTTTCAAGAAGATGATGCACAAGATTTTGGATGCAAAGATTCAAGGATGTTCTCATTAGGGAGATTTAATACGTGTTGTACTCTTTTTCCCTTTCAAGGTTTTTTCCCACTGGTTTTCCTTGTAAAGTTTTTAATAGGGCAACCGAAATGTGCATTATTAGAGATGTGTACTCTTTTTTCTTCACAATATTTTTTCCACTGAGTTTATCGTAGTAAGATTTTAACGAGACACATTATCTATCAATTAGACATTCAAGGGGGAGTGTTATAAATATATTACCATATATATTGAATGTCTACTTTACGGTATATCGTGAATGTCTACTTTACCATATATAGTGGATATTTATTTATTAAAAAGTTAGAAACCTCAAGGCTAATTTTTCCCTATAAATAAAGGGGCTTTCCTTCATTGTAATTCACTCCTCAAGAATCCTTGTGAGAAATAAAGAAGTCTCCTCTCTTCTCTCTGTTCTTCTTTTATTTACTTTATATTTCATAATATTTAATTCCTTTTTAATAAATTTTCCCTTGAGATGTTCCTATCACCTTGTTAGTTATGTCAACCTAAAATGAAAACAAAATCATAAGTAACAGTATTTTAATTAAAAATTTCTTTTAACTTTTAGGAGTAATGAATTTCTTAATTCATGTGTTTAAACCTAAAATATCAATTATTTTAAACTAAATAAAGTACTCATATTTAATTTATAATTATTTTTAGAAATGGGGGCAGCAGAAGGGGAAGTGGGAGAAATCAAATTTTCAGCAATAAGGCAAAAGTTCAGATAGTCAACCAACTAAGTTGCTAAGATTTCTTAATTTATTATCATAAGTTCACAAATCTTTCTTATTTTATTAAATTATATGTGTATAATCAAATACTATCACTTAAACTAAGACTAACAATTAATACTCAAAGGCTAAAGGTTGTTTTTCTTCTTTCCTTATTTCTTGAGAAAATTGAAGTACAGGTGTCTTATAAGTCTTGAATGAAGGATTGGTGACATTGACCAGCTTAAAGGGTCAAACATAATTAGAAAACTTAATTAAGTTAATTGTGGACTTGATTAATATTTTTAAAACTTTCTAATCTTTCCAAAAATACAAATCAACCCAACCCACACCCCTCTTCAATCTAAATCAACCAGTTTCTCTCCTCTCTCTCTCGATAGCTTCTCTCAACTCTCTCCCAACCAAAAGTTCTGTAAATTTCTCCTTTCAATCCTCGACGATTTCAACCTCCGATGATAAATAGTAAGGCTTTGAGTTTCTTTTTGACTTCAACCTTCAATTGATGTGATATCCTGGCTCTCCGACCACAATAGCTTTGAATTCTTCATCATTCCTTTTCTTTTTCACATGTAAAAATTTATGGCCTTTTTAGTTTTGAAGAAAACGAGGAACTTGATCTAACTTCTCTTATAGTATTGGTTGATAATTTTAATATTTGTTGCTTTAATTTGAAATGCGGTCAAAATAAAACCATAATTTTTAGTATTTTTTTCTTCTCTTTTCGAAGTGAATTATGATTTTGTTGTTGTTTGTTGTGTTTTTTTTTAAGTTTGATTTTTTTTGTTTGTGTTTATATAAATAAAATAATGATTTAGGTTGATTTGTTTTGTTCTTGTTCTTAGTAAAAATAGTGATATTGCTGTTTTCTGTTGAAAAAAATTATGCTACTATTTTTTTTCCAACAGATTATTCATCTGGTGCGATATATTAACCATCTGATGCAACAGATTTTCATATGATGCAACAGATTAGTCATCTGATGCAAAAGAGGAACCATCAGATTAAAATTTTGATGCATCAGATTAATCATCTTATGCAACAAAGGAACCATCGAATAGAAAATATGATGCAATAATTTTTTCATATGATGCAACAATTTAATATTTGATACACCAGATTAACCATATGTTGCAACAGATTAGCCATCTGAATCAACAAATTTACTATCGGATGCAACAGAGGAACCATCAGATAAAAAATTTAATACAACAGATTAACCATCTAATCCAATAGAGGAACCATCGGATTAAAAATTTAATCCAAAATATGAACCTCCTATTAGATAAAATCTATCAACTTTTCCAACGGGACATGTCCAAGACTTGATTTTTCCAACTAATAATTCATCTGTCACGATAGACGACCCTTCTATTGGAAGAAATCTAAATAATATTAACCGTTGATAATTATTCCAATAGATCACTCATGTGTTGTAACATATGTGCGACCTGTTGCACAGACCTTTCATCTTTCTCAACAGATGAGTGATATGTTTTGTATAATCGCAACAGATTACTCAGTCGTTGTTGCAGGTTAGTTAATTATTTCGATAGATTATTCATATGTTGCAATAGATGTGTGATCTGTTGCACAAACAATTCATCCTTGTAAACAGATGAGTGATGTATTTTATATTATCATAATAGATTACTCAACCATTGCTACAGGTTATTTAACTAATCTAATAGATCATAAATATATTGCAACAAATGTGTGATATGATGCACAGACTATTCATTTTCTCAACAAATAAATGATATATTTTGTATATTGCAAATGATTAATCATTCATTGCAACATGTTAATTAACTATTCCAACAGATCACTCATATGTTGCAACAAAGTGTGATCTGTTCCACAGACCATTCACCTATCTTAAAAGATGAGTGATATATTTTGTATTGTTGCAACAGATTACTCATCCACTGAAATAGATTGGTTATATGCTGCAAAAGATTTACTACCTGGTGCAACAAATCAAAGATTTGTTAGAACTATTATTTTTTTGTTTTGCTTTTTAGATTTACTGTTATCCTTTTTAATGATGCATTAATCAACTATAATATATTTTTTCATGTTTTTGTTAATTTTAGATAATATGACTCCCAAAAGAACATAAATCGAATCAAGTCCAAGTAAAGGAACAAGTGAAGCAGCTAGGCTGTATCCACCACTCTATGAGCTTGCTTTACAAGCGTTATCTCAATCAAGAGCAGAATATGATGATCCAAATGCTAATAGCCCTTCCACCAAAGAGTTGGTCAAAACCTTCAGCATTGATCGTTATCTTATGAGAATGCAGTGCAATGGTGACACAGATTTAATGGATGATTTCTTGGTTAAGTAAGTCATGGGAATATCTTTGAACGCCTTCAGAAAAATACTTCAATAACAAAAATTAGATATTTACTTAAGGGACAGCTGCTTTGGAAAATATCTTGATTTGTCGTAGGACAACAATGCTCGTTTCCAAATAAAAATGGTATATGAACTTCTTAAGCATAAGTTTATGTATGAAAACAAAGATAAGATGGATGAGCTATGGATAAATTACTGTGGCATGCCTGTTTGTTTTCGCTTGAAGGAGTTTGCCATAGTTACTGGACTAAAATGTTATCCTCCTTCTCAAGTTATACCTATTCTACCCAAAAAAGTACCTTGCACATCAAAAAAGTAAAGACAAGTCGTGTGATCGTGGTGACCTGGTGTCCATTGTTGGTCCAAGATTCAAAAATAAAAATTTGATAGAAGCATTAAAAGATAAAGGACTTTCAAAGAAGCACAACCAACCATTGAGCTTGGTTTGGTTTGTACATAATATTCTTTGGGCGGGAGACGTTATCAAAAATATAAATGTTGGTTTAATAAAGATCTCTAAGGATCTTGAGGTGTTTAACAGCTATCCTTGGGGTTATAAAATCTTCAAAATGACTGTCAAATATTTGTTGACTCCGTTAGCGCCAAAGACAGTCAACTTATATGGCTTTCCATGGGCTTTCATGATAAATTTTTCTTTCTTTTATTATGATATCATTCATTTTTTTACTCAATAATGGTTTTGATTTATTGGTGTTATTTTATAGGCTTGGGCATTTGAAGTCATTCCTCATTTGTTGGAAAATATCAAACAGATTTAGGCATATGTTGGAAAACTTAGGTCATCTGTTGGAAATTATAAAATAGGTCTACCCACTGTTGTAACAGATTAGATAGAAATAACATCGTCATAATGCAACAGATAACCAACCTATTGCCACAGATAAACTATCTACCAGAACAGATAGAATATATTTTACAATAGATTGATAATCTATTACATTATAAAAAACTGAACTTTTATCAGAAAAATCATTGCCACTACATGTACAATTAATTTAAAGTAAAGTGAAGTGTGACTTGAAATAAAAAATTGTTATTTCACAGGCTCTGCTATATACATAGGCTCCAAGCGTCCAGTTAGTACCCTATAAGCCCAGACGTCTTGCAGGTTTGCCACAGTATTGTCGCACAGAAAGGTCGTTGGCTTGGCTATTTTTGTGTCGCTCAGCAAATATTTGATGTGTGCAAGAGTGTGCGAGCTGCACACATAACTGATATCATTTTTTGAAAGGTTCATGCCCTTATTTTGACCTTCAAAATTCCATGATTTCTTCATCAACACTTTCTTTGGCAAATTATTTATCAATTTAATCTCCCTCAATAAGATGGGGAACAGCTCCATCAGTGGCTACACGTGGAAAAAAAGATTGACCTCATAAATAGTAGGTTGGTTGCAGTCATAAACTTTGATCTTTTCCTCCTCGAGTAGTATCTCAACAGCCCGATATTGTATGTCATTCAAGCTAATGACTGAAAGACTCCTCTTTGCCTCGGTCCAGCTCTTGCCGTATGGATTTGGCCTCTCCCCTCTAACATATTTAATAATTTTTTTTCATCCCAGTCCAATGTAGAAACTAAGAAATCAAATCCCATGCCATATTCTAACGCAGCATTATTGAGTTGATTGTACTTATCCTTGAACTTCTTGCAGAAGTCGAGGTCTATTATCCTATCGACAGCGTCATAAGCTTACGAGTATGTTAATTGCCTTTTCCTCATTAGGCAGAGAATTTTGTCAACATGTTGTGATATAAGAAGTCAATTTTTAAATAGGTTAGTAATTGTAAAGATGCAATGGATGGTCCATCTTTTGTATAGGGTTCTCTGAATCAATAATCCAATGCAACTTATACAACAGATGGATAATAAGTTGCAACAGAACTACTACCAGTTGCACTATAATACCCAGTTGTTGCAACAGATTTCACATCTGTTGTGTAGCTTCTTCTTCATGGGGTATATTAGAATGCTAGTTTAGGAAAAGTAAACTTGCCTTGTCCTCATATGTCATACGCATATATTTGATAATCTGGAAGTCTTGGGGGAGAATGGGAGTCCTAGGTAATCTGGTGCGCCTGGCTTGGCATTCTTGGCCTGTCGCAGATCCATCTTCTATTTGGCACCAAGTTCTGCGTATATGTCCACCTTCTTGAAGGGACCCTAAACTTCAATAGCTTTTGGAGAGAGGGGAGTTGTAATTTTTTTTATTTTCGATCGGAGAGTAATTCCCTAATTGCTTTTTTCTTCCTCCTAACCAACATTGTAGGAGTTTATGGCTCCCTCATCTTCTTGGATGGTATGACACCCCTCTTGCATTTGAATTCCTCGATGTCTTTAGAGATAGCCTCTACTTTTTCAAAGAGTTTATCCTAGCTGTCCTTGCACTCTTTGCATTCGCAATGAGAACACGAGGGTGAAGAGGAGTGGGAGGCACCTGTGTAAGGGTGAAAAGAGGTGTTTTCAAACATATTTATTTTTTCTAGAGCATCAACATGCTCATCATCATGAGTGGTAGCAGTATCAACATACCTGCCACTAACACCAAAAACTCCACCAGAAGAAGCACTCGAATCTGTCTTAGTAGGTTGGTCATAAAGAGCCTCAGCATTAGGTTGATCTTGCCTAACTGCTCTTCTTATGGTTGTTGCTCCATCCAATTCCTTCTTTATTAACTCCACCATTATGTCTACTATAGTATCAATATAACCTAGAGTAATATAAGAAGTCATCACCAACTCCTTCTCAGTAGGCACGGTCCATGGATGCACAACCTAGCAAAAAAAGACAGATATATTTAAATCATATAATATAATAATTTTCACAGTTAGGTTATACACAGTCAACTTCTGCAATAGATTAATAATATGTTGTATCAGATTACCCATTGTTGCATAGTTTGCAGTAGATGGTTAAAATCTATTTGAGTAGGGTTCAGAGAACTAGAGCAACACATGAATAATCCGATGCAAAATATCAATCATCTATCACAATAAATTACCAATCTGTTGCACCAGTTGCACAAGATGGATAATCTTTTGGGTTACATATTATGCAACAGATGATTTGTATGTCATAATAGATTACTAATATATTACATCGGATGACACATCTATTACATAATTTACAGTAGATAGTTAATTTGTTAGGAGTCGGGTTCAAAGAACCAAAGCAACAGATGGGTAATCTATGTAAGTTATCAATCGTCTGTCGCAACAGATTATCCATCTGTTACACCATTTGGCACAGGATGGGTAATTTGTCGTAATAGATATCTCATTCGGTGCATCAAATAAAACATTTGTTGCACCAGATATAATATCTATTCAATATCTTTCATTGAGTAAAATTATTTAACTTGAAGAAGACGTACTGCATCATTTGAAGGGTTAAAGAGATCAGCCTCCTTAATTTTGGTGTTGTTCTTTGTAGCCAACCACCTAAACATTCTTGGATGAGAAACCTCATTCGGTTAATCCATTCCCTACTTTTGGAGGGGGGGAATGGCTTCAAATGCCCAAGCCTAAAAAATATAAACAGGAAGAAAGAAAAAAAAAGTCATAAAAACTATATTCAATATAAATTAATGGATGAGTAAAAACAGTGATTAATTTTACCATAAAAACCAAGGGAAAGTCGTATAATGTGGTCGTCCCTGAGGATAGCTTTGTCAATAAATATTGGACAGTCAAGTATAAGCTTTCATATCCCCAGGGATAATTGTTGAAATTATCAAAATCCTTAGCACACGCAAACAAATCATCTTCTATGACCTTGTTGACGTCTCTTTCCAATATAACCGAATGGACAAACCAAACTAAGCACAATTGCTCCCTGTACTGTTTTGGTATGGTCTTATCCATGAGATCTGACAACAAATTTGATGCTTTATAGCCACGTCAAGCAATGTCAAACAACCCATCTATTTTTTCCTTGCATTTTCTTGCCTTGGATATTTTGTGGGGTGTTCCCTTAGCGATAGGTAGTTCTTCTGGAGGATGGCATCTCAAGCCCGTCACTATGCCAAACTCTTGCAAGCCAAAACAAACTGGCATGCCACAGTATTTGATTCAGATTTCATCCATCTTTTTGCCCCCCTCGAATCTTTATCATCCCCCACGTACTTGATCCTGCGCTTGAGAAAATCATATACCATCCTCATATGGAAACGGGCAGGGGGATCCTCAGACAGCTCAAGAAAGCATCCAAAGCATCTCTTCTTAAAAAGTTCGTCTATATTTTCATTATTCATAATTTTCCTAAAATAAATAAAATTTCTCCCCATCTGACATTTAAGTACAAGTTCACTAGTTAATTCTTCATCTGCTTTTGGGTCATTTATCGGCATCGTAACTTGAAACCTATCAATACTAAAAATTTTGACAGGATCATGCTGGGATGTCGATATTAATTCATGCCCCATTGGTGATCTATTATTATCATGTTGATGATTATTCTTTTTCTCTTTCTCTAATTCCTCCTCTTTGTTACTTTTATTTTCTTCATCACCATGTATAGACGCTTGTCCACCTCTCTCAACATTATTTTCATATCTCTCCTCAGCTTCATTTTTTCCTGAGTGAGATTGTTCAGAAAGCTCCTCCGAATTCCTCTGTATAGTAGCCTTTTTTTGGGTGGCCAGACGTGATCCACTTTCACTTTCTTTTCTTTTGGGAGACATATTTTACCTACAAACAACAGAAAAAAATTACACTACAATTGATGTATGCATAAATTTTAAAAAATACATTACAAACACCACCAATACCGATACACCAACAGTCACGACCACCACAAACACCACTAACCAATGCCACAAACACCACGAATACTGACACCACCGATAGCCGCCACAAACACCACCAACCAATTCCACTACAAACACCACCAACCAATGTTACCAACAGCCACCACTAGTGCCACCACAACAACCACAAATACCACCACTAATAACAAAAACACTACAAATACCATCCAACAATACCATGACAGTCAACGAAACACTGCGATAGAAACTAAGGTTTTCTCGAGTTCTTTCTATGATTTTACCATCAAAACTAAAAATTGTAAACCCATTCTCAAAGATAATACAACTAAAAGTTTTTTTCATTATTAACTTAAAATCCCTTATATTTTAGAAAAAAAAAACAAATACAGAACTCTTCTCAAACTCTGTTACCTATGAAGACAGAGAAAATGAATGATACAAGCAAGAATAAAGTCGAAAATAACACCTATGTGGTTGAAAATAAGAAGAAAATCAATTTGTTATGAAGGGTAGAGAAATTTGTTTAGTAGTTGTTGTCTGTACTGTATAATTGAGTGAGAAAGAGAAAAGAGCGAGAACTCAAGATTTGAATTGATGAAATATTTTTCTCGCAAATGGATGATTTGTATGGGTTGATTTGTATTTTAGAAAAGAATGACAAGTTTTAAAAATGTTAATTTGGTTCGAATTGATCTTAATTATTTTTTAAAATTATAAAAGATATGCGTAATTTTTAACCCTCTCATCATGCAATTGCCAAAATACTCAACTAAAGGTGTAGTTGACCCTATGAACTAACCCCTGGTCAAATTAATCAATTTAGGCATTAGACTCTAGCATATAAACTCAATTGAAATTGTATAAAAAAACAAATGTTCAACCTGTTGCATCAGATTATGCATCTGTGGTAAATTATCAATCAGATTAAGTCATTTGTTGCAACAGATTATGCATCTGTTGTAAATAATCAAATAGACTAAGTAATCTATTGCGATAGATTACCCATCTATTGTAAATTATCAAATGGATTGTCATATATCGCAACAGATTACCCATCTGTTGTAAATTATCAAATAGGCGCTGTCATATGTTATAGTTGACCCTATGAGAACTCACCCCTGGTGCTAGATTAATCAATTAAGGTATTATTTAAACAAATGAGGTAGTAAGAAATGGTTCAACTCAGAGTGATCGATCGACGACTCTAGTCGGGAGGAACACAATACTGTCTCATCATGCAATTGCCAAAAGACTCAATTGAAGTTGTAGTTGACCCTATGAGAACTCACCCCTGGTCCTAGATTAATCAATTAAGGTATTAGTCTAACATATGAAATCAATTGAAATTGTATAAAAATAAATGTCCAACCTGTTGTAATAAATTAACCATCTTTTGTAAATTATCAAATAGATTAAGTCATTTGTTGCAACAGATTACTTATTTGTTGTAAATTATCAAATAGATTAAGTCATCTATTGTGATAGATTACCCATCGGTAGTAAATTATCAAATGGATTAAGTCATATATCGCAACAGATTACCCATCTATTGTAAATTATCAAATAGGCGCTGCCATCTATTGTAGTTAACCCTATGAGAACTTACCCCTGGTCCTAATTAACCAATTAAGGTATTAGTCTAACATATGAGGTAGTAAGAATCGGTTTATCTCAGAGTGATCGATCGATAACTCTGGTCGGGGGAACGTAATACTGTCTCACCATGCAATTTTTGAAAGACTCAACTGAAGTTGTAGTTGACCCTATGAGAACTCACCCCTGGGCCTATATTAATCAAATAAGGTATTAGTTGAACATATTAGGTAGTAATAAATAGTTCAACTCAGAGTGATCGATCGACCACTATGGTCGGGGGGAACGCAATACCATCTCATCATGCAATTGCCAAAATACTCAATTGAAGTTGTAGTTGACCCTATGAGAACTCACCCCTGGTCCTAGATTAATCAATTAAGGTATTAGTCTAATATATGAAATCAATTGAAATTGTATAAAAATAAATGTTCAACCTGTTGCAACAGATTAACCATCTGTTGTAAATTATCAAATAGATTAAGTCATTTATTGCAACAGATCACTTATTTGTTATAAATTATCAAACAAATTAAGTCATCTATTGTGATAGATTACCCATTAGTTGTAAATTATCAAATAGATTAAGCCATATGTCGTAACAGATTACCCATCTGTTGTAAGGCATTGCCATATATTATAGTTACACTATGAGAACTCACTCCTGGTCCTAGATTAACCAATTATGGTATTATTTGAACATATGAGGTAGTAAGAATCAGTTTATCTTAGAGTGATCGATTGATGACTATGTCGGTAGGAACGCAATGTCGTCTTATCATGCAATTGCCAAAAGACTCAATTGAAGTTATAGTTGACCCTATGAGAACTCACCCCTAGTCTTAGATTAATCAATTAAGGCATTAGTCTAACATATGAGGTAATAAAAATTGGTTCAGCTCAGAGTGATCGATCGATGACTCTGGTTGAAAGAAATATGATAACGTCTCATCACGCAATTGCCAAAAGACTCAATTGAAGTTGTAATTGACCCTATAAGAACTCACCCCTGGTCCAAGATTAATCAATTAAGGTTTTAATCTAAAATATGAAATCAATTGAAATTGTATAAAAATAAATGTTCAATCTGTTGTAAAGGATGTCTTTTCTAATGGATTTAATCAAACAGATTATGTCATATATTGCAAGATATTACGCACATAATGTAAATTATCAAACAGGTGTTGCATCTGTTGCGATATATGAACGAACTTTGGAAATTTTAAAATAGAAATTGTCATTTGTTGCACTTAGATACTTTAAGAACCTTTTTAAATGCAATTTAGGTATTTCCTGTTCAAGATAAAAAAATTTAAAATACTAAGGCATTTAAAAATATTACTTGGATAACTCAAAAATCTCCTGAGTGAGTAATCTTATCTGGTCTTTTCAAAGTCACCATCTCCTCGTGCCCCTCAAAAGTTATTAATGAGTATTTAAAACTCATATCTAGAAGAATACTCTCTCCTTCAGCCATAAAGTAAGATTCAACTCATCTATCACTTTTCTTTTTTCTCAATTCTCTTTCTTTCCTTTTTTTCTCTCTTTTCTCTCTTCTTTTGGATGAGGATCCTTTCGGATCTCAACCGATCAATATTTTTTCTCGACTGAACTAGATGTTCTGATCCCTTTGCTTTTTTCACATTATCATTATGGTTCACTATTGCTCTTTTCATCTCATTTTCTTCTTTGTGTGTCATTTAAATTAGATATTTACATCTATTTCTATTAATGATTTACCCATTATCAGTATCCTATTTATTGAGAAAATTGAAGAAAAGGTAGCATTTAAGTCTTGAATGAACGAACCATTATTTTCATTAAAATATGTGAAAAAAAGTCATCTATTGGGAGAACTTAAAAATACTTGTTGTCAGTATAGTTTGATGAATCATCTGTTGGAACAAACGGAGCAACTATTTGAAGAAATCAAACAAGTAGCAAGGATGATTTGATTTATTCAAATAGATGAACCATCTGTTACAATATGTCATCCATCTGTTGCAACAATGCCTCATCAGTTGAGCAGATGGGTAATCTGTTGCATCCGATTGATCATCTGTTGATTCACTCAATTTTGTGTTATCCTTTTGTACAGACGAAGAAACTGTTTGAAGAAATTAAAACAGTAGCAAGGCTGGTTTGATTTTTTCAAATAGATGAACCATAAGTCATCCATCTGTTGCAATAAATGCCTCATTGGTTGAGCAGATGGGTAATATGTTGCATCAGATTGGTCATCTGTCGATTAACTCAATTTTGTGTTACCCTTTTGTAATGTTCTTTTTATTCTTATCTTGTTTGATATCAAATGTATTTCTATTGTTTGTAGATAAAAGAAAGTGAAACTGGATCCACTTTTGCCCGACCAGCATTATAGGCTATAGTAAAGATGGGTTTGAAGAAATAAGCTTCTTACAGATGGAACCATTTCATATGTGGGAGATATGTATTACTGAACAACCTATTTTGAAAACACATATCCAATACAATGATTTTGTGAATGTTTGTTCTTTACCTATTAGGCGTTAATCATTCAAACAAGATATGGCATTTTACAGTTAAGATTTTTAGGTTAGAACTGGTAAGGCTGGGGGACCAAGTAGGTGGTATCGATACCCTATTATAATTTAATGACCGTTTATGCTCATATTTTTGTGTTAAGTTTGGGGAAGGGTTTAAGTTTTTGGCGGCAGTGTAAATATCCAATAGTGATTGGACCAGTTTTAATGGCTCAATGGACTTCTTGAAAGGCCTCCAAAACCTTGCACTACAGCAAACAATGATGGAACTAATAGAAATTCTCCTGGTCTATATTTATATAGATAGGTTGTTGGAGGAGACTATTATACAGCAGTAGGTGCTTGGGAGAATACCTGTGCAGGAAGGGGGAGATTGAGAAGGCCATATATCATCTCAGACCTTGTTTAAGAAGAAACACAGGGTAGGAAGGAAAGTGTAGCGAAATTGGCTGATAAAATTGACATGAAAAATGAAAAAAACTGGATGAACTGCGAATGTGAAAGTGTATCCAAAAATGAAAATTCATCAGTCGTTGAAGAAAAAGAAGAATGGTCAAGAGGACTGGAGCTGGTCACTTTGCTAGAGACTACAACTAGCGAGCGTGGCCTCAATGAAGACCTAAAAAATGCAGGACCAGAACTCTAAGAAAGCAGCTTTGCAAGCACGAAAGGTGGTAAGATTGTCGGTCAGAATTGAAACCTGAACCAACTACTCCTGAATTAAAAATACGGGATCAAAGCAAGGTGGCAATTTCTCAAGTTAAACTTGCATCCCTTGTCTCCTATTTATGGCTCTGGTCAGGTCAAAGGCAGTAGAAACAACAACACATGGGATTTCTGCCCAACTTTAAACCTTTTTATTTCTACTGCCATTGACCTGATCATAGCTACAAACAGAAGGCATGGCATGCAAGTTAGACTTCAGAAATTAACTCCACAGCTTTCCTTATTTTTAGTTCAGGAGCTATTGGTTCAGGTTTCAATTCTGATCGATAATCATATCAATTTACTTTGCCCGCAAAACTTCGTTCTTAGAGTTTTGGTCTTGCACTTTGTGAATTCTTCATTAAGGCCACGCTCGCTAGTTTCATTCTCGAGCAAAGTGTCCATCTCTAGTCCTGTTGACCATTCTTCTTTTTGCAACGACGGACGGATTTTTATATTTGGATACACTTCCACATTTGAAGATAATCCAGTTTTTTCATTTCTTATGTCAATTTCATTGGCCAGATATGCTAGAATTTCATTACTTGCTTCCCTGTGTTTCCTCTTAAATAAGTTCTGAGATGATATATGGCCTTCTCTACCTCCCTCTTACAGCACATGCATTCCCCCAAACACCTTCTGCTTATAAAAGTATCCTCCAGCAATCCATCCATATAAATTTGGACCATGGGAATTTCTATTGGTTCCATCATTGTTTGCTGCAGTGTGAGGCTTCAGAGGCCTTTCAAGAAGTCCATTGCGCCATTAAAATTTGTCCAATCACTATTGGATATTTACACTGCCGCAAAAAACTTGAACCCTTACCCAAACTTGACACAAAAACATGAGCATAGACCATCATTAAATTATAACAGGGTATCAAAACCACCGTCTTGGAACCCTTTGACCTTATCAGTTCGCACCTATCAAACTAAATTGTACAATGCAAAATCTTGCTTGAAGGATCAGTGTCTAATCGGTAAAAAACTGCATTCAAAAAATCATTGCACTTTATGTGTGTCTATCGCGGTATCCTGATCAATAATACATAACTCCCACGTATGAAAGTGGATCCATTGCACGCACCTTATTCTTTCTACCCCATCAAGACATATCAGATAGTGTTGTTTATTTATCTGCACGCATATGATAACTATTAAAGAAAGAGGTGTAAAGAGTCGTGACTTTTTATCTTAACACATTTAAAACAGTTAATGAATCAAAATCTCCAACTGCTGCAACTAATGAATCAGTTGTTAGAAGAAATCCAAACATTTCCTCTAATATATGATCCATCTATCGCAATAGATAATCCATATGTTGCAACAGATGGTAAATTTGTTATGACATACCAGACATTATTTATTCATCTGCACGCATATGATTATTAAAAAAGAGGTGAAGAGTCGTGACTTTTTATCTAACACATTCAAAATAGCTGGTGAACCAAATCCTTCATCTGTTTCAACTGATGAATCAATTGTTAAAAGAAATAAGAAATCAAAACATCTCCTCCAATATATAGTCCATCTATCGCAATAGATAATCGATATATTATAACAGATGGTAAATCTGTTGCAACAGACCAGATAGTGTTTAATCATTTGCACACATATGATGACTATTAAAAAAGAGGTAGTCATGATGTTTTATCTAACATATTCAGAACAACTGATGAATCAAATTCTCCATCTGTTGCAACTGATGAATCAGCTATTAGAAGAAAACAAAATATCTCCAAAAGATGGTCCATCTGTCACAATAGATAATACATATATTGCAATAGATGTCTCATCTATTGCACATACAAACCATCTGTTTCAACAGATGGTAAATCACTTTTGACAGACCATCTGTTACACATACAGATAATCTGTTGTAACATATGGTAAATATGTTACGACAGATGGATGATCTGTTGCAACAGCTCAATAATAATGGTTGTTATCAAGTCTAAAAATTATTTTGAAAAGGTGAGAAGTATTAATGTAAAATAAAAAGTTACGACTTTTCACAGAAAATAAAATGTCACAAGTTTGAATGTAATTAATATAATGGAGCTTAACAGTCGTGCCTTTTGGACTGACACATCAAGATTCAATCATCTATAAATAGGTCCATCCTTAATCTTCATTCTACTAAACTTTATTTATTTCTTGGATTATTTCTTTTCGTGTGACATATTCAACTACTTCTCTTCAAAGAGCATATTCCTTTCTCGTTGGGGTAATTGTTTTTTCCGGTGTAAATCTACAAATTGGTCGTATACGTTGTATTATATTTGGACTATTTTTCTTTACATTTGTTAATTCATGTGTGTTCTAGATATGTTTGATCATGTTTGTGACATTACTATTTTATGCGACACAGTGTGAGAACGTCAGAAGCAGGTTAGAGTTGTTCGCTATGAGAGCGACGATGTTCAGAGAGATACAAAGGCTGATGAGGGACCTACTACTGCGAGTTGATTGGCCAGTTGTCATTAATGATAATGATGATAATAATAATAATTAGAATTAGAATGTGTTTTTTCTTTTAGCATATGTATTTTAATTTTTCTATATCGTATCTATACCGAATGTATTTTATTTTTCTTTTAATAAAAAATTATTTTAGTAGACTTTGGCTTTTAAATTCTTATTCAATTTTCATTCTGTCTATTTCTTCTAAATATACATGTTAATGTTAACATGTCAACGGTTGGAGGTAAGGAGCAATTTTGAATCCAGTAGCAATAGCAATTTTGGATTTTGAGTTCTTTCAACTGATGGACCATGTGTTGGAACAGATTGGTCATCTGTTGGGTTTCTGTCAACAGATTATCTATCTGTTTGACAGATTTATTATCTGTTGGAGCAAAATATTTTAGTTTGATGGAACTGTATTGTGTTCTTCCAGCTAATGTCCATCTATTGCCACAGATGGTTAATCTATTGAGAATAATTATGGTCTGTTGTATTAGTAAGGTCATGTTTTGCCTCTTTTTATTGATGCACAAGTTATTAAAAAAAATATTTTATATATAATAAATGATAACATTACGTTCACAACAATGAGTTAAATATATAAAAGTCCACAACAAACAACAACACAAGTTTCTGCAATTACAACGATTATGGTGGATTACGATCCGGGCATATAGTTCTTTTGTGGCCAGCGCGCTTACATACGGAGCACTTGTTTCTTCTTGATGAAAGTGATTCTCCGACTCCACTCCTCCTTTTATATGGCTTTCTTCCCGGTTTGTTAATGCTTGGATCAATATATGGAGGAGGTATTAATCTCCCCAAGATTTCTGCATGAACAACCCAAGATTCTTCGGGAGACACCGGAGTAATATGTTCACTATATGTCATTTCATATTCTTCTACCGAATAGATTTAAGTGGAGTGCTCGTAAACTTTAGGTCCATATTTTGGACCGTATTAAGCTCGAAGCGCTGCCATGGCATGTGGACAGGGTATTTTGTCCAAGTCAACATCACCATGACCGATGATACTAAATTTGTAATCTGCTATTATATGAGATAATAACCTATTCGCCAAACTGACGTTCGTTGATATTATTTTTTGATTTCAAGAATAAATCGGGTTCTTTTTCGGCCCTTGAACTGCACACGTCTTTCGTTAAAAAATCTTCCATACTTCTTATTTATTACTTCAAACATAGCCTTGATATGAAATTCTTTTTCATCTCCAAATAATGAATTCACCGATTCAGCTATGTTTGATGTCATAATATTGTACATATAAAAAAGAATCACTTAGTACGACATCATACTAAACTTGTAACTCAAACGAGACATTACATTCATAAGAATGTACCTATCTGCCGGACAGAATGCCCAGCTCCATCTCTCAAAATCGACACGTACGAGAAGTTCTGCTACCTTGGGATTCACATCCATTATTTGATTGAAATGATCTAAAAACTCCTCTCTACTAAATGTTTTAGCTGGTCTGTAAAAAAGGGTCACGACCTTTTGTGATAGTTGGTCTGAATGTTCTCTCCAAGATGCCTGATGCAACAACCAAAGCTGAAGTAAAGAAAATTGAACCCATCTTTGGAAAACTTGGATGCCTATCCGAAACAAAACACAACTCTTCAGTATCTTTGACGCAACTTTGCAGTTATTAAAAAAAATCAATAAGATGTGTCACATTCCTTGTCCGCTACACAAAAAGTGACAGGAAAGATATGATTCTCCGCATCATGCGCCACTGCCGCTAGCAGAACTCCATTATACCTGCTCCTCAAGAAGGTACCGTTGACGGCTATGCCTTTTCTCAAATGTCAAAAACCTTGAATCCAAGCACCATAGGATACAAAAAAGTACTTGAACCTTCCATTTTCATCAACATACAATGTCGTCTTACTTCCGAGATTTGTGGACTCAATCCTGTAATGGTAGGCCTCCACATACACATGCTCATATGTCCCCCTAACCAAGTCCTTGGCAATCCCCATGGTTGTATATATCTTTCAATAACTGACCAGTACACCCAATTTTGCAAGGAGTTAATTGTCCATAACCCTTGTTAAGGGCCTTTGCCATCGGGAAAACTACTCCTGAAATATTCACCGAGGACCTTTGCCGTGGCGTGAGGATTTTGTCTCGAAATGTGCTCCGAACCACATGTGTGATACTTTTCATGTTTATGAATGACGAATCTATCAGAACTTGCATACTTCACCGCTCTCAACCACCACTTGCAGTTCGAATTAGCACATTTGAAGAAAAAGACACTGCTCGAATTAATCACCTTCTTTATTCTAAAATCTTTTTTAAGCAAGAAATAAACAAAGAGATAGATAGTCATTCTTGTCCTTGAATGACATTCCAATAAAAAAGTCGGTCCCATCGTCTTAAAAATTTCCAGACTGTGTCGATTGAGAAGAACTACCCATCGTATTGGTCGCATCAACAGGCGTAGGTGTTTGAATATTCATGTCTAGATCATCCTACCTATAATCAAAGATGTTTTGTTGTTGTTTCTTTTCTACGTTCTAGTTCTCATTCTACATTCTGGTTCTCATTCTCTCTCGTCTTTTCAACTACATACACCCTTAACACCAGCCTGGATAAATCACTAAGATAGGCACGCAACCGAACCTGATCGGTTATCTTAAAAGGCAGTACCCTCTGATTTTCAAAGGATTTGTGCATGTAGTTGATAACGAGTTCTTCTGATTGACAATTCAGTCCCCAATAACTGATGATTAAGTTCACAAAATCATCATACGAAACATCACTTTGGACTATCACAGCTATCGTCTCTAGCATTTCACCCTCATTCTAATGCCATACATATCGATTTCTCTTCTCGATCCATTAACCATGACAATCCACCCCTATTGTTATTGATCCCTCCATTAGTGGTACCTAAATAAAGTCATTTGTCAAAAAAAGTTAATAGTGATTTCATAGTGCCGTAAATGAATCCCAACATATGTGTGATCAGTCGCAATAGATTACTTACCTGTTGGGATTCATGTTACGCTCTTGAAGCTGATTTCAATAGACAAGTCATCTGTTGTAACAGGTGAATCATATGTTGCAACAGACTATATATCTGTTGCAATAGGTGAAGCACCTGTTAGGATTGATGTTACAGTACTGAGGCACCTTTGAAGTTGATTCCAACAGATGAGTGACATATTGCAACAGATAATTAACCTATTACGACAGACGACTTACCTGTTTCTACAGACGACGATCTGTCGGAATCGAGATCAGGTTTTATCACAACAGGTTACTAATATGTTGCAACAGATATTTACCATCTGTTGGAATCGAGTTTAGGTTCTGTTACAACAGATATTTATACTGTTTCAATAAACAACACGTCTGTTGGAATCAAGTTCAGGTTTTGTTGCAATAGGTTACTAATTTGTTGCAACGGATTTTTATCATGTTGCACTGATAACGCTCAAACTACAGCTCTCGTTAGAGTGTAAGCGGTCGTTGTCAAATATAGAACCCAACTGGGTTGGGTGTCGAATCCCACAGGGAATACTTGGTCACTAAGTAAGCAAAGATTATTAGACTTTTGGTGAAAGTTTCGTAAAAAAGGGGGGATTGTAGCATGAATTTAAGAGTCAAAATAGTAACGTAAGAACGAAAAATAGAAGAGTAAAACGGATTGCCTGGTTGGTTTTGATCAATGAGAATTGAGAGTTAGGGTTATGTCCACCTTATGAGTTATACGTATCTATTGACTATGAGTTATGCGGAATTCAGACATGCATGCGCTTATAGAGAATCATATTCTATGGTAAATCCAGGCACTTTTCGACCTATCAAGGACTATTTCACCTTAACTCTTTCGAGCTTAAAGCGTATCTAATGGTATAAATTCTCCAAGAGGTTAATCCAGTTACGGCACTAACTTTTTAACAGGGGTTGGTGCCCTATTACCTTGACATTATCTCTTTCCCAGACATATAACTTTTCTTTCGAACAAGTTAATGCTATACTAGCGTATTATATATGTTTGCAACCACAAGAATTTAGATTAAGATGAAGAGAATAATGATATAAGCAGCATACTTGTCAAGAATGCACAAACTCGTAGCAATAGATAGTATCTCAAAAGGCTTCCATAACCCCAACCGAGAAGTTTAGCTACTCATGGGTGCAATGGAAATCACAATAGTCATTATCATCATACCAATATAAGGATCTCACGTGTAGTATATGTTGGTAGGGCTTTGTGGCGTGAAGACCTTGCAAGTAGCGGTTCTCTTGTTGTGGAAATTTTAAGTCGAATAGATGAAGAGAAAGTAAATAAGAATTAATTGAAAGCAAATTGTTTAGAGTTGTAGATGAATGAATTAGAATGTGAATGATGAGAATAATGAGAATGATCAAAAGCTTCAGCAAAATAGGGTATTTATAATACCCATATCCTATTCCTACTAGGCTACTGCGTACTTATCCTAATCCTAATAAATTACTGCATCATTATCCTAATCCTAATAAGTTACTATTGATCCCCAAAGTCTTGAGAAATGTTGTTTTTGCCCAGGATAGGTTTCCCATGCGTCACTTTTAGTCCTAGGCGTCCAAGCTCTGCTCTCCTTCTTTCGTGAAGCTTCCTTTGGTGTCAAGTTATCCATAAAATACTGAAATCTTCATCATTTATACCTGAAAACTTGCTAATCACGTTTGTTAGCTCACTTACAGGAAAAAGGACTAAAAGTGTATGAATTATGTATTTTGTCCTCAAAACTTGGCTAAAATATGGGTAGATTATAGAACTTTAGGAGTGTAAATACGCCTATCATCAACACCCCACACTTAAAGCTTTGTTAGTCCTCGAACAAAACATCATGTCCTTCTAAACATCTACTTAGGGTTTCACAGTAACAACACAAAATATTCATCAAGACAGACATAGCAATTACTCACAAAGAGTAGTTTTCTGATCACTACTAGAAACAATTCAACCTCCAACCTAGACTCGTGATGATGGTTAATTCGTATCCAAAAGTTAAGGCACAAAGAATCATACACAACTACCCAAAACTCATCAACCATGCGTGTCTCACAATATATCACCCATAATTACTCACAAGTATTTCATTTTTTCAAAACATGGGTATAGGATTTTCCTTGCTCTCATGCTCACAAGGAATTCATATGTTGCAACTGATGACCATAGGCTTGCCCTTAGTGTAATGCTCCACTAAATATCAGAATGCTAAGCTTAGGATCAAATAGGTCTTTTACAGGTTGTAATGTAGGCTAAGGGACGGGTAGGACTATTTTGGCCAGAAATAGTAACTATGTTCCTAAGCGCTTTAATACATCACATTATGCCATTAACACTTTCTTTCAAACAACCTTTCTACTTTCTTTTAATCTACCACCCCTTCTCACCTCTTTTGTTATTCAATTTTGAACAGAATTAACTTTTTATTTTCATTTTCATTTTTCTCTCTTCTTTTTTTTTTTATAACACACCTCTATGATAACCCTTCTTTTTCATAACAAATTCAAGTACCAATTCTCTTTAAGGCACTACTCTTACCCAATTTCCTCTTATTTTGTCACATGACTTTACAATTTTAAAGCACTTAGGAATTTGGATCAAATTATGGTCTTGAAAAAAAATGGATTAGGCTTACATATGAGGCTGTCAAAGAAAATAGGCTTAAGGCTCAAAGGAGGTTATCTAGGATGATGTCCATGGGTAGATAAAATAAAGGTATACAATCATAGGTTGCCAAAGAAATGCCTAAATCATCTCCTAAACTCACACTCTTTATTTCGCTTTACATACGTACCAGGCAAGTTCTAGCATCAGCCACAAACATAGAATATACTATCATCTCACACACACAAGGCACATGGTCGACTTTATTGGTAGTAGTATAGACTCTTGACCCAACAGATGAAGGAATTAAACCACATAGATATCACACAGTGAGTCACACTTAGAGCCTAAACGTCTCAATAGTAATGATTTTATCACAGACTCTTGTCATAATACCATGCTGCCTATCAGAACAATTTCATGCAAAGTTAAAAAAAAATTTAACTACTAAAAAAAAAGACATAAATAAATGCAAATGTAGATAAGGAAGTATAGCATACAAATACCAGCACCCCACACTTAGACGGGACACACTGCCCTCAGTGGAAAATAAATAAGAAGAACCTGATTAGTCGGACTCCTCATCTATGTCTCGGGTCATACCCCCTTCATCGGAATCATCATCAGAATCGTCGTCATCAGAGTTCTCCTCCACGTCGGAGTATGGCATTCGACGATCATCATCAGTTGGTACATCATCATCAAGAGGTTCCTCAAAAAATAAACCTACTCCACACATCGCCCTCGCATGCTCATTCATTGGGTAGTCATAATCCAACTGTTGGAGATCTATAGCAGTTAGAACACGACCTCCGCTCATCATGGTAAACTGAGTCATGCCATAAAGATGGCGAAAGAAACTCCCATCCCGAGCATGACGTTCTGCAGTGGTAAGGTTGACACCATGTGTGGATTCGGCATCTTTAACCTTTGTGAGGTCAACCTTCTTTGGGTTGTGTGAAAGCTTATGATCAGTCGGTTCCTCTTCGATGTCCTCCTTCCTCAATATTGCGGTCAACAGATTGCCAAAGCTGAAGTGGGACCTCTTGTGTAGCCTGGCCTTTCGCATTGTAGATCGAATAATTGCCCCAATGTTGATAGGGTCATTCGTCATCAATGTGTACACCAAGCACACTCTATCTCGTGTTATCTTTGTGTACTGTGTCCCTGGAATCAGGCAAGAGTTGACTATTCACAACCATATCCTAGCTTCCCTATTTAAGGAAGCATATGGGAAGGTGTTGTGCCTACTGGTGTCCTTGTGTCTGCTCCATCGTGCCATAGATCTTGTTCCACACATTGTGTGTCTAATGGCCCTGTAAGGAGGTCTATTATACAGCTCCTTGAGTGGTGATGGATCAACAGATGGCAAACCTAGAAAAGAGTTGAATAACTCCGTATTTAGTTGTAGGACTTGGCCCCGAATCTTTACTTCACTCCCTGTAGTTTTCGGTGACCAGTTGGCATAGAATTCTCGTGTTAGATCGAGATTGCATTCTCCCATATCTCGTAAGATGAAATCAAGATGTACCGCCATAATCTTGGCCAGCATGCGATGTTCTTTCTTTGCTAGGCTTTCCTTGTGTATCAACTCCACATGAACATATTTTTTCTCCTTATTGTTCCTATACCACTCCCTTCCTTGCTCCTCTAGGACCCATTTGATTCCAAACATGTGGCGAGGTATTTGTAGTGAGGAGGATTCTCCTTGCTCTTTTCGTCCCTTTTTCTAGCCTTTTTGTGAAGTGGTTTCTTTATCCTTTCCATGTCGTGCTTTTGGTGCCATTTGTACCTGAGATTAAAATGATAGTCATGTTAGCTTCATCTCGGTAGATACAATCGACAAGCAATCAGTAGTGGCACCAGCCCACACTTAGTTTGTTGGCACAAACTAGTTAAGTGAACGTTGTCGATTACTCAGACTTCATCGATATACGTTTAGGTGGTACGTTCCAACAATATAATCAGTGCAGTCATACTTTTCTTGTTATCTTAACTATCCTTTTTTATTCTAGCTCAAGTAATCTTGACAATTTTCATGTTTGGATTGATGTACCCTTTTGAACAAGACTACTACATAGAGATTGTATCAAGTTATGGCATAGAAATAATCAACATCTCATGTTTGTAGTTAACCATGATTTTTCATCTCAATGAACAAGTGATTCGAACATGAAAGCTTTCAATTTACAAGATTATGCAATTTTCTTGATCATGTCAATTCCGCAAAAGTATGACAGTGTATCAAAATCAAATTCAAGTTAGAAACCAGTCAAGACCATCCTTACTTATCCTTTCACTCACTTAGTTGTATCATAACAAATCAACCATATTCAAATCACCAATACTACTTCAATATTTAACAATTTATTATAGGCGTAGTAGTGTAGTACTTACGGAATATAAAAGAAGAGCAAAGAAGTACTTACTTGGTTGATGGCCTTGGAAGATGTTCTTGCAAAGTTAAAAGAGCAAAAGGAAAATTTTTGAGAGATTTTGGAGAGATAGGCGGCGCTTAGGTTGGATTTGCAATGAGTTTTTGTTTTAAGAATAAGCTTCTATTTATAGGACAAGTTTGGGTCGGGTTTTGACCCATTTGGAATCGGATTAGGAGACCAAAAGTGACCATAGACGGCGCCTAAAGCTTTGCCTATGCTTGGCATAGGCGGCGCCTTTTGTAAAGCATTGTTGAGCCTGGGCATAGGCGGCGCCTATGCCATGGCATATGAGATTCAGAGACAAAAGGCTTTTGCATAGGCGGCGCCTATGCTATGGCATTGTTGAGCATAGGCGGCACCTATGCTATGGCACTCTAGAATCCGAGAGCTTAGGTCATAGCATAGGCCTTGCCTTGTTCGTGGCCTAGATTTACTTAGGCATTGCCTTGTTCTTTGCCTATATTCTCATAAGCAATGCCTAACCCATAGCCTTTGGCTTCTTCATTCCTAACTTACCACCTTCAACATGCAATACTTCAAAATAAAAATTTGAAACCAATCTCCTCCTTTATACCTCTTGCACCTACATTTACTAAAAGACAACAAAAATGATTAGAACGATAGGTTGCCTCCCATCTAGCGCCTTAGTTTTGGTCGTGGCTCGACTCTTCTTAGGAAAACAAAAACAACAAAAACAATTAAAAATGATGGGTTGCCTCCCATCAAGCACTTGATTTATTGTCGCGGCACGACATAGCTACCTCGAGTACTTAGACTTCGTCGAGATAGATGGTGGCCATATAGTTTATCAAGTCAAGAGGACCGATATATGGTTTTACTCGTTGGCCATTCACCTTAAAGACAATACCATTATTATCTTCTAGCTAAACTACTCCAGACGAGTAGACTTGGCTAATTTTGTACGGACCAGACCATTTGGACCTTAACTTACCTGGGAATAGCTTTAGTCTGGAATTGAAAAGAAGTACTATATCACCCTTTTGAAAGTTTCGTTGAACAATCCGCTGATCATGATACTTTTTCATCCACTCCTTGTAGAGGTCTGATCTTTCATATGCATGTAGACGGAATTCATCCATCTCATTCAGCTGCTCTAACCTCA
Source organism: Capsicum baccatum var. pendulum (assembly GCA_030864225.1). Classification (NCBI taxonomy): domain Eukaryota; kingdom Viridiplantae; phylum Streptophyta; class Magnoliopsida; order Solanales; family Solanaceae; genus Capsicum; species Capsicum baccatum. The sequence continues at coordinate 99,840,407 of CM061551.1, forward strand.
AGTTCATAGCATCATCCCAATTCAAATTCAGTTGCTTCAACGCCCACAATGCTTTATGATCGAGCTCAGTGGGTAAATGACAAGCTTTCCCATAAACTAGTTGGTACGGGGACATGCCAATTGGCGTTTTGAATGCAGTCCTATATGCCCATAGTGCATCGTCCAGCTTTTGAGACCAATCTTTCCTATTAGCATTTACAGTCTTAGCAAGGATTTGCTTGATCTCTCGATTGGAAACCTCTACCTGTCCACTAGTTTATGGGTGATAAGGCGTGGCTACCTTATGTTGCTTGACACCATATTTTGCCAACACGGATTTAAACAGTTTGTTGCAAAAGTAAGATCCTCTATCGCTTATGATAGTACGTGGGACCCGAAAATAAGAGAAGATGTTTCTCTTTAAGAATGCAACAACACGTTTTCCTTCATTATCAGCCAATGCTACTGCTTTGACCCATTTTGAAACATAATCTACAGCAACTAGGATATATTTCATTCCAAACGAATTCACGAATGGGCCCATAAAATCAATACCCCATACATCAAAGAGCTCGATTTCAAGAATTTTTTACATGGGCATTTCATGATGCTTTGAAATTGTGCCTTGTCTCTGGCATTGGTCACATCTTCTCACAAATTTGTATGCATCTCTAAATATCGAAGGCCAATAATAGCCGCTTTGTAATACCTTTCTTGTTGTCTGACCGCCTGCATGGTGTCCACCAACTTGTGAGGCATGACTTGCTTCCAAGATACTTGGCACCTCCTCATGAGATATGCAGCGTCTGATCACACCATCCGCGCATCGTCTAAACAAATATGGCTCATCCCAGAAGTAGTGTCTTACATCATGCATGAACTTTCTTCTTTGATGAAATGATAGATTCGCAGGCATCACATTGCTTACCACAAAGTTTGCAAAGTCTGCATACCATGGTAACTCTTCCATCATGGTGGCTAATATCTCTTCATCAGGGAATGCATCATCAATCTCTAGATCAGGCTGCACTATATGCTCGTTCTCGAGTCTAGATAGATGATCGGCCACTTGGTTTTCGCAACCTCTTTTATCTTTTACCTCGAAATCAAATTCTTGCAGCAACAATACCCATCGAATTAGCCTTGGTTTTGCATCTTTCTTTGTCATCAAATATCTCAGAGCTGCATGGTCTGTATGTACTACCACTTTGGTTCCCAACAGATAAGCACGGAACTTTTCAAAAGCATACACAACCGCTAGAAGTTCTTGTTCTGTGATAGTATAGTTCTTCTGGGCTCCGTTCAAGACCTTGCTCGCATAGTAAATTGGATGGAATAATTTTTCTCTTCTTTGGCCTAATACAGCACCCAAAGCTACCCCGCTAGCATCACACATGACTTCAAATGGTAGAGACCAATCTAGTGCTACAATGATAGGAGCTTCAATTAGCTTCCCTTTGAGGCTTTCGAATGCCTTCATACAATCCTCATTGAAGTCAAACTTTGCATCTTTCTCCAAAAGTTTGCATAATGGACTAGCAATTTTGGAGAAGTCTTTGATAAACCGCCGATAGAAGCCTGCGTGACCGAGGAAACTACGAACTCCTTTGACAAAAATTAGGGGTGGTAGTTTCTCGATGACTTCAATTTTAGCTCGATCCACCTCAATTCCTCTTTCAGAGATTTTATGCCCAAGCACAATACCTTCTTTCACCATAAAGTGGCACTTTTCCCAATTCAGCACTAGGTTGAATTCAACACATCTCTGTAACGCCATACTTAGATTTGTCAAACATGATTCAAATGACTCACCCACAACTAAAAAATCGTCCATGAATACCTCCAGCGTGTCTTCCACCATATCAGAAAAAATGGACATCATACAATGCTGAAAAGTGGCGGGTGCGTTACATAGCCCAAATGGCATACGTTTAAAGGCAAACGTACCATAGGGGCATGTAAACGTTGTCTTTTCTTGATCTTCGAGGGCGATACATATCTGATTATAGCCGGAATAACCGTCTAAGAAACAAAACCATCCTTTCCCTGCTAATCGATCAAGCATTTGGTCAATAAAGGGCATTGGAAAGTGATCTTTAAGTGTCCACGAATTCAGCTTAAGGTAGTCCATACATACTCTCCACCCTGTGATAGGTCTGAGTGGAATTAACTCATTTTTTTCATTCGCAACTACCGTCATGCCACCTTTCTTTGGTATACATTGTATCGGGCTTACCCATTTACTGTCGGAGATTTGATACACAACCCCTGCATCTAACTATTTAATAATTTCTTTCTTCACCACCTCTTGCATAGGTGGATTTAGACGCCTTTGATGCTCAATAGTGGGTATGTAATTTTCTTCAAGCTGAATCTTGTGTGTACAAATCCCAGGCAGAATACCAATGATATCAGCGATGGTCCAACCGATGGCTCTCATGTACTTTCGTAGAACTATGATGAGAGCTGCAACTTGCTGCTCACCCAAATCTGCCGCCACAATAACCGAAAGTGTGTTACCGTTTCCTAAGAATGCATATTTTAGATGACTAGGCAGCTCCTTCAATTCTAACGTGGGTGGCTCCTCAATAGATGGTTTAGCTGGTGGTGTAGGTCGGTTTTTGAGATCAAGGTCCAGCTTCTTGGGAGTATGAGGATATGACCCTAATCCTGTTAGAGCACAAATAGTTTCTTCATAATTTTCAGCATCCTTATGCTCAGCATTCATAAGCACAACCGTCAATGGGTCATCAACAAGCTGCTCCTCTACAGGTAATTCTTTCTCATCATCAATATAAACATCAGCTACCGAGAACACGTTCAGATCTTTGGGTTGCTTCATTGATTTACATACGTCAAAGCGGACTACTTCGTCATTCATCCGGAATAAAAGCTCATTAGCTCTTAAATCAATAAGCACACTTCCTGTTGCAAGGAAAGGGTGCCCCAAGATTATGGGAACTTCAGAGTCTACCTCACAATCTAAAATAATGAAGTCTGCTAGAAAGATGAATGAAGAAACCTTCACCAATACATCACATAAAATACCAACAGGTCGTTTTACCGACCTATCAGCCATCACAAGCCTCATGTTGGTTGGAGTAGGATCACCCAACCCCAACTTTTTGTAAATGGATAGTGGCATCAAGTTGATGATGGCTCCTAAGTCGCATAATGCCTTGGCAAAATTCAAAGATCCGACAGTGCACGGAACAATGAAGGCTCCGGGGTCGGCCTTCTTCTAAACTAGTGGTCTGGTAGCAATTGCACTACAATGATGAACAGTATCTGTCAACTCATCACTTGCTGCCCACTTCTTTGTTAAAAGATCCTTCATAAATTTTGCGTAGCCAGGCATCTGTTCTAGCGCCTCTACCAATGGAACATTAATGGTCAGCTGTTTTAACATTGACATGAATTTATTGAACTTGGTATCATCAGCTCTCTTTTTTAATCTTTGAGGAAAAGGTGGTGGTGGAAGGGGAATAGTTTTCTCCACGACTTTCTTTTCATCTTGCTTCGGTTTGGCAATCTTTTCGGGTTGTGGACACTGAGGGGTGGAGTCTTTGACGTCTTCTTCAGCTTCTTCGGTGGCTGCTGCATTATTTGTGGTATCATCAGCCACTTGCTTGCTTTGGGATGAATTTTCCAGCACCTTACCACTCCTGGTAGTGATGGCCATGCATGTCCCGTCGTTCCTTGGGTTTTGCACTGTGTCACTAGGTAAGGTGCCAGCTTTTCTTTGATTTAATGTGGCTGAAATTTGACTCAATTATTGCTTCAGCTGTCTTATTGAAGTGGAATGTGAGTCAACCAATTACTTCATTGAGGCCAAGTCATTTATTACCTCAGTTACTCCCGTGCTGGTTGCCTCTACTCCTTTCAACAGCTTAGCCATCATATCTTCCATGGTCATATTTCCAGACCCAGATGCAGTGTCATCATGTCTTCCTGGGGGAACATACAAACCACTCTTGTCAGTCTTGTTCCTCCAACTTCCTTGATCACGGTCCTTGTTTCCAGATTTATCATAATAGTTCCGACCTTGGTTTCCTTGGGCATTGCCTCGAAAACCCCCCTGATTGTTCACATAGTTGGCTTCTTCCTCAGAATAAGATTCCTCTCTTCCTTTTGACGCAACTGCTTTGACTTTTTTGGTCTTCCCTGATAATAGATGCTTTGTAAGAAGATCCATCTGTGTTTTCATGTGCGTCATATCTTGATCACGTTCTTCTTCTCTTCTCTTTTGTTCTGCAGTCAGGCCAATAGACAAAGTGGGGCTTGCTACCTCAGAATCCCTGGTATGCCAAGCTCTACTTTGCTTTGTCATCTGGTCCAGCATATCACTCGCCTGAACAAAGGTGAGATCCATAAATGATCCTCCAGCCGCATTATCCACCACTGGTTTAGTTACTGAATTCAAGGATCTGTATAGTATCTCCATCAAGTGGACATTGGTCATGTGATGGTTTGGGCACCTCATAAGCTTCTTCTTGAATCTCTCCCATGTTTCATAGAGGGCTTCAGTTGGAAGATGACGAAAATTGTTGATTTCATCTCTCAATTGTGCTCTCTTGGATGGCGGAAAGAATCTTTCTAGGAAAGCATCTTTCAATTGCCTCCAATTAGTGATAGAATCAGCAGTTAGCCCATTCAACCATAGAGTTGCCTCCCCAGATAGAGACAATGGAAATAAGTGCAACCGAATTGCATTCTGTCCAACGCCAGGATTGTCGAATGACTTGCATGTAGAAATAAAGTTGATCAGATGCATATTCGGCTCATCGCCTGCTAGTCCACCGAATAATCCTTTGAGTTGCAATAGCTGAATCATGGTGCTCGTGATGTTGAACTTGGCTCCGGGCGCCAATTGCGGAGGAATAATGGCTCCTGTGGCACCAGCTCCATCAAGATCATCATCATCGTCATCGAATGGTATTTGCATGGCTCGGCGTTCAGGCCGAAATCTTGCTTGACGATCTCTTCTGTTTGCCTGTGTCGCCACCTCAGCATCACGCCTAGGGTTTAGTAGCTCATCATCACCTAAGTCCTCATCATCAAGATCTGCTGCTCGGCCTGGGTTATCAATATTCTGTTGATGTACTTGGGCGGCGGCCAACGCAGCTAGTCTAGCCTGCTCCTGTTGAGCAGCCCTTCTCTCAATGTCACGTTGTGCATCCATCCTTCCAATAAGTTGCGATTTAGGATTTATTGGTAATAATGGTTGTCCCGAGCTTTGAGTATTTGGCATGCACTGAACAAAAACCTGCAGAAAACAAAAACAACAACTAAAAGTAAAGTACAAGAATCTTTGACCAAAGGGTCTAGTAACTATCACAAACTTAGTTGACAACCGTATTCCCCGGCAACGGCGCCAAAATTTGATAACGCTCAAACTACAGCTCTCATAAGAGTGTAAGCGGTCGTTGTCAAATATAGAACCCAACTGGGTTGGGTGTCGAATCCCACAGAGAATACTTGGTCACTAAGTAAGCAAAGATTATTAGACTTTTGGTGAAAGTTTCGTAAAAAAGAGGGGATTGTAACGTGAATTTAAGAGTCAAAATAGTAACGTAAGAACAGAAAATAGAAGAGTAAAACGGATTGCTTGGTTGGTTTTGATCAATGAGAATTTAGAGTTAGGGTTATGTCCACCTTATGAGTTATATGTATCTATTGACTATGAGTTATGCGAAATTCAGACATGCATGCGCTTATAGAGAATCGTATTCTATGGTAAATCCAGGCATCTTTCGACCTATCAAGGACTATTTCACCTTAACTCTTTCGAGCTTAAAGCGTATCTAATGGTACAAATTCTCCAAGAGGTTAATCCAGTTACGGCACTAACTTTTTAACAGGGGTTGGTGCCCTATTACCTTGACATTATCTTTTTTCCAGACATATAACTTTTCTTTCGAACAAGTTAATGTTATACTAGCGTATTCTATATGTTTGCAACCACAAGAATTTAGATTAAGATGAAGAGAATAATGATATAAGCAGCATACTTGTCAAGAATGCACAAACTCATAGCAATAGATAGTATCTCAAAAGGCTTCCATAACCCCAACCGAGAAGTTTAGCTACTCATGGGTGCAATGGAAATCACAATAGTCATTATCATCATACCAATATAAGGATCTCACGTGTAGTATATGTTGGTAGGGCTTTGTGGCGTGAAGACCTTGCAAGTAGCGGTTCTCTTGTTGTGGAAATTTTAAGTCGAATAGATGAAGAGAAAGTAAATAAGAATTAATTGAAAGCAAATTGTTTAGAGTTGTAGATGAATGAATTAGAATGTGAATGATGAGAATAATGAGAATGATCAAAAGCTTCAGCAAAATAGGGTATTTATAATACCCATATCCTATTCCTACTAGGCTACTGCGTACTTATCCTAATCCTAATAAATTACTGCATCATTATCCTAATCCTAATAAGTTACTGTTGATCCCCAAAGTCTTGAGAAATGTTGTTTTTGCCCAGGACAGGTTTCCCATGCGTCACTTTTAGTCCTAGGCGTCCAAGCTCTGCTCTCCTTCTTTCGTGAAGCTTCCTTTGGCGTCAAGTTATCCATAAAATGCTGAAATCTTCATCATTTATACCTGAAAACTTGCTAATCACGTTTGTTAGCTCACTTACAGGAAAGAGGACTAAAAGTGCATGAATTATGTATTTTGTCCTCAAAACTTAGCTAAAATATGGGTAGATTATAGCACTTTAGGTGTGTAAATACGCCTATCATCATGCACCAGATAGCTAATATGTTGCAACAGATGGGTGATATATTGCAACAGATGGGTCATATGTTGCAACAGATGACCTATCTGTTCAATTCATGTTACGGCACTATAGAACCTTAAACATGAATCCAACATATGAGTCTTTCTTTGAAATAGATTTATTTAAACAGATGGTTTTTATGTTGCATTCATGTTCGCGTGCTATCTATTTTTGAAAAAACAGCCCAATAGCAGTTACGCAGATGACAAATTCAACTAAAATCATAATTTGACTTACCAAAGTCTCCTATGAAGTAATGCCTAAAAAATTGATCAAATAGCAACAGTAGTGGTAACAACAACAACAACAACGACAATGGTCAACAAGAAGAAGATGAAGATGATAATAAAGTAGAAGATGATGATAATGAAGCAGAAGATGGTGAATAAAGCAGCAGCAACAATGAACAATAAAAAACACTAAGAGAGAGAAAACAACGATGGATGAGAAAAGAGAGAAAGACGCCTTTTTTTCACTCCTTTTTTGTTATATTAGGTAAATATTTGAAACAAAGTATAAATTTAAAAACTTCTGGGTTATTTTCAAACTTACCAAACTTTTTTAATCCATAAAATAATTATCACCTTCACTCAATAATTAAAATTTATATCACCTACACCTCATTTTAAAACTCTTTTGTCACCTAAAGCTCAAACCGCTTCTTTGCCTTTTTGCAACGTACATTTCTCTTTGCAGCAATGACCTAAGGATATATATTCGAAGCCTATTATTGGGTACCTTACAATGATGTCATGCTTTTAACTTTTGCAACACGTGTCAACAACTGAGCCAGATTTAGTGTGCAATTTTTTGTTTTACATCAACTGTAAATTTATAAATATATGTCTAAGGTCTCATATATCGACATGTGTTTGAATACTTAATTTTAGAAAGTTGAATGAGTCAAATGCCATAACTACTCCCAGCTATTTAGTGAGAAACTGAAGCTACATACATATAAGGGCGTTTGTTAGAGGTTTACCAATTGGCCATACTAAAAACTCAAACAAAGGGGAAAGATCAAAGAAGAGAGATGGAACTTTCTAACTGCAAAGCACATTGATGGTTGACAGGCTAACCCTCCCTTTCACACACTGATAGGACCACTTCACCATTGAAAATATACTGTACTATTTTATGAATGTATAAAGTTATATACATCGTCGGTCTAAAATAATTCTTACAAATTCTTTTTAATTAAAATTTAATTTGTACAATATTATGCTAGCCAAATGATATTTATATGTAAGTTTTCTTTAATTGTAAATTTATAATCTTATAAAATAAAATAGGTTACTAAATGTTACATATAAAAATGATTTGAAGATCAAAAGTAGATTCAAGATTTAACCCTTTACATGTTTAAATTTCAAATTTTATGCATACTAGTTCTTGCAATTTTGAACACCAAATGAATGGTTAAATCAATAATAGAAATTTACCGGTCCCGTAAAATCTCGCTTCACAAACAATCTTTTTTTACACTATGTTAAGTAATCATCGCAATTTAAGTTGTAATATGACATGTTCAAACTTAGTTCGTCATTTGAGATTTCTTTCTTTTTTAATTCACCTTAAACATAAATAATTCGTTCGCCTGAATGACTATGAATTTAAGCACCATAAAATGGACGAGTTAAAAGTCTATGGTGAAAATGAAAAAAAAAAATTATTATTTCAAATAAGAGATTCCTACCTTCTCCTTCTTGCTGCACTAAATAACTTGAAAGTGTACATCTAATTCTAGTACGGAAAGCTTTTAATCAAAATGAAGGTCTGGTGAATTATGAAAGGTAAGATAACCTTGATCATATATACAGCAGGGACGGTGGAATTTATTAGGAAGGTTAATCAATTTCATAAGCATTGTTCCTTTTTTTGCGTGGCAATATTTTCCTCCTTAAAAAACACGAGGGGTAGGTTTGGTGTCCATGCTGCATCACTAACATAAATTAATTCAATAAGTACTAGTTATTATGTATCTAAAAAATCATCATTGTCATTGTCATCGTCATCGTCATTATTATCATTATCATTATCATTATTATTAATAGTAGTAGTAGTATTAGTATTATTATTATTATTACTACTACTATTATAAGCAATTACTTTTATAGGAAAGGTTAAAACTTTGATAAGTAGTTAGCAATGAGCTAAAAATGCTCAAACTAAGACCTCCCACGACTAGCTTATAATTCCCTCAAGTCCTATCATAACCTTTACTTGCTAGCTAAGATCCTAGCCAAATTAAATACCTACTCCAGTCCTATTTCTCGCCACTTCTAAGTACCCAAAGCCTAAACCCACCCATATTTCGAGCCTAAGTTCCTACTCATTTGATTTCACATACACAAATTATATTGATCTTCCTCATTTTAAGAATCTTAACTAACTCTATGGATTTTCCAACCAAAGACCTTATGTCCACAACCCCAATCTCAGCCAAGACGCTTCCTTCACCCACTTATTGCGCCCTTAACCCTCGCCGCCAATCCCATTCGAAAACATGAACTTAGTCTACCATCGCACATCAGAGCCACTAAAGCAGATGAAACTAAACAATGTATATACTAAAAAATACATAGAACAATTGTAAAGTCAGAAGTAATATACGCAACGAAAGAGTAGAGACGAGAAAATACAAATAAGAGGCATGCAAACAATTTGGACAGAGATTGCACAGAGCTACATAAATAAAGGCAGCAATGAACCAATAGGCAACTTCACGTAATAACATACAATCAACCAACAAAAGGGAGACCCAATTGAAGATACTTGGAAACAGAACAAGAAATCAACAACAAACTAGAAAATTGAACACGAAATTAGGAAATGGGAACAGAATTGAGCAACAAAATACCACAAAGTGGTGTCTCGAGAGGATAAAATGTACACAGACCTCACTTCTACCTCTTCATTGAGCAAAAAACTAGAAAATCGCACAAGAAGACACTTCAAAAAATGTTGGATTTGTGGAGATTTAATTGTGAGGATATCTATAACCTCCGCAAAACTAAATTAAATGTGGGGGATTAATGTACCACCCGTTAGTTTTTTTTTTTTCCCTTAAAAAATTTTGGCAGAAATTACTAAGTTAAACTAAACTATAAAATTATTTTACTTTGTGGGCGCATAAAAGTCAAATCCAACTAGATAAAGCAGTGAAATATATATTGAAAGAATGGCAAACATTAGAGTTGTGTTTTTCGTACAACGAAGTGTCAACTCCAATTGCTAAACTCTCTTTTTGCTTATTAGAAAAGGGAATGATGTAAAATCCACAAGAAAAGACAAGTGATGTACAAACATAGAATGATAGATGTACGTTTGCTTTTCTTTGTTGAGGTACGTTCAATGTTCACTAAATCAACACAAGAACAAGAAATTTAAAAAATCCAGCACCCACAATTCTTCAAGTCTTGAAAAATCATTATCATTTGCAAACATAGGCGTACATTACGTTCAATATTTAAAATACATCTAGCTAATGAGTTTTCATTCTATATAAATATAAAAGGAGTGGCTTTGAAATAAAATGAGATGGTGGTTATTATCCTCTTCCTCTTTTTTTTTTCTTTTTTCTTTTTTTTTGGCATCATCAATTCATGACTTTAATTTCCTTTCTTGGATACTTCCTGTCGTTATTTTATTCCCTCTTTTGGGAACAGGACTGTACAAACCTTTAATTTACTACTATTTCACAGTGACCACATCTCCACTCAAGTGCCTATATACTTCAATTTTTGGTTACCTGATCAAGTCTCAACCATCCAATATTAGATGAATGGTCAAATATATACTTGATAATGTCTACAATTAAGTCATCACCTTAGGAATCTTGATAATTGTGGGTTCATCTTCCCCTTTTATATCTCATTTATTCAGCAGAATTAATCATTTCCTAGAGGAGTCTTAATTAAACTATTGTGATCATGGATTGACTGAGCGGGGTCTTTCGCTAGTTGGTCAAACATGAGCAACTTTAATTTGTTGACTTGCACACTCATTAAATAAATAGTGGTGGCTGTGTCCAAAGTTATGGTATTACCATAGGGAGGAGCTGTTTGTTAAAATGATGGGAAATGTAAAAACTGTTTCACTGGACAGAGATTGATTGTCACAAGTATATAGGATGCACATATGTAATTGGTCTCTTGTGTCTCCAGTCCAGAAACGAATACAAGATTTGGAAGTTTCGATTATAGGACAGTGACCTCAAGTTATATTTTATTCATATGTTGTACGTATTTCATATAGCATATACCTAAGTCAAGGATACTGAGTCCAACGGAATATGTATTTTACACCCTACGCACTAGAACCCATATAATATTTAGTAGACACATACCACTGTCGATGCTAAATTTATGTTTCTCTTTTGCAATTTTGGAGATGTTAGATTCTTAAAAGATAAAAAGAGAAAGAGCTATGATTTCAATTAAGAAAGTACAACAACTCTTTACACAATTTCCCTACACCCCTAAAAAAAAAAAAAGACAATACTAATGATTTGGTGTTTGGCCACCAGAGTTTCAAATAAGTAAATTTCTTTTATTTTCATGGCCAAAATGCCTACTTAAATACTCAACTTTAACTTAGTAATTTGAAGTCCAAATAAATATTTATGATAAATTCTTATGTTCTTTTTATTTCCTTTGTAGCCTAGGTACATGTTATTTGGATATTCAAACTATGACTTGTTCTACTTAAATACTTAAACATGTGATAAAACATTCCTATTAGACACTTTCATACTAAATTTCTGAAGTTATTTTGAGCATGTTTTCAAGTGCACATTACGTAAATAAACTTTAATGGTGTATCCTAATTAAGGTTGATGTATATAATTAAAGAAGATGATATGTTTATTGTGATTAATTTTAACTACCTGATAAAAGCTTAGAATATGCACACATTTTTTTTCTCATAGTGTCGGCTGGGAACTTTTATCATGTATTCAGATGCTCAATTAAATAAATCATTGTTCACTTATCTCAATAAAATTTACTGAAAAATTTTAGGGAATACTGTATCTATTAGCCTTTATTTTATTTTATTTTTAGATTTAACATAAATATAGAAAAAAATTAAATACAATATTACAAATTCACTTTTAAAAAACTAAATTAACTTTGCTAATAAATTTGATAAATTAACCAAACATAAATTCAATTTCTGTCGTATGTTAAGTTATTGATAGCAATACAACTAAATAATATTTAGATAAACAAATAATGGATAATAAAAGTTATAAGTTATTATTGTTGAAAAATACAAGGGGAAGAGATGAATAATGTATGCTAATTAAGTGGGTGGTGCAAACTTACATAAAAAAATTAAATACAATATTACAAATTACTTTTATGAAACTAAATTAATTTTGCTAATAAATTTGATAAATTAATCAAACTTAAATTCAATTGCTGTCATATGCTAAGTTATTGATAGCAATACAACTAAATAATATTTAGATAAACAAATAATGGATAACAAAAGTTATAAGTTATTATTGTTGAAAGATTCAAGGGCAAGAGATGAATAATGTATGCTAATTGTGTGGGTGGTGCAAACTTATATTAAAGACAAAAACTTGAAAAAGGAAACAATTTTTGAAGAGTGAGATCGGGAGCAACAGAAAAGATAATCATTCATTTCAATAATAGCACAAAAGTCCATCTAGCCAAAATATGGCAAAGCAACTAGCGTAAGCAGATTTATCCATCAATACAATTGCTCTATTTTAATTTAAATGACCAAAATATCTTTGATGTGTTAGAACTGATGTATATTGATCTCTGCCTGCTGCTTTGGCACTGAAACTCCCTTTTATTATATATATGTGTGTGAAAATAACCACAGAGATGATGGTCGAAATACTTATCGATCAGAGGATAATTGTAAAAATCAAGAAAAAATGTGCTTATTTATGATATACATAGCTGAAGCAGAAGTTGTACTATTGCAGGAGTTCACGTCAAAACCAATTGGTTTTCCACTATTCCAGCCTCAGCAACTTGTTTACCTCAGCTTTTGTCCCTGGTCCTTTATTTTATTTCGTTTTCTGTGTTCATGTTCTTTGGTAAATAGTACCAAGTTTTGAGACCTTTCAATTGTCTAAGAAAGTCATATGATGTCAGGGGCATTGTTAATCAACGCAATACAATTATTTGCCACTTCTTTATTCCTATAATACTTTATCTGTGCTCATATATTTTCATAAATCTATCCAATATTGAACATTTTTTTACCTCAAAGGACGTGTGCAAGTTGATATATACTTCCACTGTTTCAAAATAATCTCGTTAAAAAAGTATTTATTAAAAATTTATTTTACAAATTAGTCTTATCAATTATATCTTGAAAATATAAATTTGATTAGGGTTTGATCTTGGGTATGGACAAAACTCTATTGGGAGCGCTGCCATCTTAATGGGCCCTGCAACGTGCGATTCAGATTAGTCGGGGTTCCAATGCGAGCACCGGACACAGGATGGGAAACCAATATATATATATATATATATATATATATATATATATATATATATATATATATATATATATATATATATATATATATAAAAAAAAAAAAATTTGAGCATATACATTTGTACAGTCAGTTAATGATAGAAATAATATTATAAAATATACTCCATAAAATTCTCTTGATTTTATAAATGAAATAATTAAACTAAAAAAATATATTTTAAAAAGATGGGTAAATTATTTTAAAACGAAGAAGAGTGTATAAGACAAGCTCATGAGAGAATTTGGAGTACTTTTGTCGAGCAGTTTTGTTTGTAGTATTATGAGAATTTTGTACATAATTTGATAGGAAATGTTAGAAAATTTTAAAAATTACTAGTTTTAATAAGTGGTGTTTTAGATAATAAAAAAAGATATTGATGATGCCTTGTCACTTTTATTCTTCTTTAAATAATAAGAGTTTTGCATTCTCAAGAAATTATTAAGGAGTTATATTTTTTTATGATATTTATTAAGGCCGAGTTAATAAAAATATTTTTTATTTTTTATGAATGAATAATATATTAATGGGTGTGTCTAAACTAAAACAATCACTTATTTAGAGATGGAGTCGGAGGGAGTAAACCATACAAAACATTGCTGAATACATAGATGTATTGCACAATTAAAAGTATGTATTGCACAATTAAAAGTATACTTATTGAGATATAAATGATTAAGATTCGAATAAAAAGTTAGATAATTACTCCGTTATTTTTTACTTGATCTCTTTTGACTAGATGCATCCATTAAAAAAATATTAATTAGAGGCGAATAAACCTATCTCATTAATGATGTTTTGAAATTTTATATTTCACCATTACTATATGTTTTAATACTAAGGATAATATATGAAAAAGTAATAAAACACTCTTGATTGGCAAATATAGACAAATAAATTGAAACATTTACTTTTAATATATAGATCAAATAAAATGAAACAGAAGAAGCAGCTAAAATTTAAATGATCAAAATTTAGATTTTTATCAGACACAAATAAATAAAATATAGAGCACATAAAAATAAAATTTCCTCCCATGTAAAGATCTATAAATTTTAATTTTACTTTTTCTTCGTTTCAATTTATGCGACACGATTTAACTAGGCATGATGCAAAAAGAATGAAAGTCTTTGAAATTCATGGTCTAAAATAAACCTTAAATATCTATGTAACATAAATCATTTTATTAAAAATAAAATAAAAATTTTAAAATTAAATTATTTTTAAATATAAAAAAGTGATATTTTTTTAAATGAATTAAAAAAATATCTCACATAATTGAAATTAAAAAATATAAATATTAAACTCATAGCAGGGGCGACTAGCCACTAGTAATTAGTCCCTCAAGTAACACTATTTAGACAAGAAATTAATGCCCAAGAGAATTTTAATGCATGTAATGTTTATTCTTTGTGTCAACAACATATAATTCCAACATCATTCGATCTAATTACTCTCTATCCAAACTCTTTTTAATAGTACTAAAAAACCAAAAAAAAAAGATGAAATCTTGAATGCATTGTATTGGTCGAGATACATTATGTTGCCCAAAAATTTAAAATCTCGAATACATTAGTAAATCTCAAAGACATATGTTGATCCCAATACACAGCGTTAGTATGTTGGTTTGTATATCATGATCACAATTAATTCATGATACATATGTTACTCGTGATACATGTTGTCTTCAGATATATTACTATCTCAAATACTTACTTAAAATATAAAATGAAACATAATTAACTAAAAGAGATGAGATATTATATCGATATGATAAAATAATTAGCGTTGTGATGTAAGTTTTTCCTTTTAAAAAAAATCACAAGATTTCTCATAACCAAATTAGATACTTCGACAGTCACCAAGAGAAGGTAAAATAGGTAAAAAAATATATATATACATTACCAAAAATGTTTAAACTGTTAAATCTAGATTGTTTGCTTGTCAACAGAAAATAAATAAAAATGATAGGAAAAAGGTCTATTAAACAAGAACCTTCACCTAATGATGTAAAACCACAACCATGAAAATTTCCATGGACTGATACTCTCTATATATGATCAAATTTTTAAGCAACCAGAAGATAACAAGGACAACTGAGGTTAGAATGTTGCTCTTAATAATATCCATACTTTCTCCTAATATTAGAGGATGGTGATATCAGTCCCTTCCTAACGTCATATACGAGCCCAGAGTTGGGGGAGGTTGAGGGTGCTAGGGGCAAGAGATGATCAAAATATAATGTTATTTATAACCTTGTCGCTCCTATTTTCCCTTGGAAGAAATTGAATGACATTTTTCGGTATGCTTCCTCCATACCAAATAGACCCCATGTAATCTCATTACTTTGGTGAACCAAAAAAATTAGCTATACGAGTGATGAAAAAAACAAAAAAGCCATGGATTTTAGCTAAATTATGGGTTTGAATTAATAATAACAAAAATAATTACTGAGGTTTAAGGATGCGTTTTTCCCAGTCAAAGACACCCAACTTGTCCACATCCTGGAAGGAAAGGAAGTGGGAGTATAATGAATTTCTTCCTAGCAACTTTGAGATTACAACAAGAAGCATTTCACATGCCTGATTTTCTTCCAATTTCTCTGCATCACTGAGCTCAGAAGAGTGATCTTTCCATGGCTGGTAAAATGACCTGTTCAACAAGAGTAACACCAATTATGGCACTCCATTTATGTAATTTAAAGCACCAGTTAGTTTTCAGATTGTGGTATATTGGGGAAAAGAAAATATCGGCCTGTAACTAGTTCTACAAACCATTGATGTTTCTACTCTAACTAGTTCTACCCTAAGCATTATTTATAAAAGACTACCAACTTGCTAACTTCAGATCATTTAAACATATCGATCTCAACTGTTTTGAATTACTTATTATTATTTTTCAATTTTTTTTGAGCCGAGGTTGTATCAGAAACAGCCTCTACCTCACAAAGGTAGGGGTATGGTCCACATACATCCTACCCTCCCAAACTCCACTTGTGGGACTACACTCGTATGTTGTTTGTTGTACTTCATTATTTGCATGTTTTGTTTATGCACCAGACCTATATTCATCCACAGATGCATGTTTTGTTTATGCACCAGACCTATATTCATCCACAGATGCATGTTTTGTTTATGCACCAGACCTATATTCATCCACAGATTCTTTGGGAGGATTGGATGTATTTGTGACAACTGACATGCACTTGTGCGAGAGCTCAGTTACGGGCACGGACGGGTCTTCTTGAGATTTGGAAACCGTAGACTCGGAAGAAAGAATTTCAACTACAGGAGAACAATTCTTGTGGCAATATATCCCAACTCGAACATCAAATGGTGGCCAAGACCGTAAAAGGAGCACCACATGCCTGTGGTTGAACATAAGACTAGGCTGTGCATCGGTTAATCCCTGCATAATTATCAATCAAGTCTTTCACAGGCCAATAACCGTCTCTAACCACAAGCACTAGAGCAATCCTTGAGGTGGTGTACAGAATTCTAAGCAGCGACAGTAGGTTAAACAATGAGAGGACACCTCCCAAGCACAAGCACAGAACTTCAAAAGACCAGTGGAAGTACTTCACATTAGCATTCCAGGACCCAGGGGGTGTGGGGGCGGTGGTAGGGATTTTGATTTCTTTTGATTTTTTCCTAGAAACAAAGTGTGTGTCTAGAAAGTAAGGCAGAGTGTCATATATGTACCATCTCCAGGCAGGATTGGCTTCAGCGGGGCACTTAATCTTGGAGAAGAGGGTTGCCAACTGAATTGCATCACCAGCTAAGATGCCTGTTTCTGTCAAGCAGCAAAAAGCATAATAAACAAGTTAGCCATTAGTTTGGAAGACAAGATATTGTCTTAAGCGCAGAAAGCAGTACTGATAAGATTACAAGTGTACCTTCAGAGGAAAGGCTAGAGTAAAGAAGCCGACAAAGTGCAGAAACGACAGATGGAAGCACTGTATAGTTTGTGCATTGTAGTTGTTGCAGAAAAAACATCGATGAGGCTAGAGTTTCTTCACATCCAAAAGTCCTGTTGGTACCATTACATCTTTTCTCATTCCACTCCATCAGAGAGTGCAGGTTGTCGAGCTTAGATGCGTCAAAAGAATGACACAAGTCCAAATTACTGAATTTGAGGGAATGCTTTCCTACAATCACTGATGCAGCCAGCCAACGAATAAGCTTTGATATCAGAGAATCATCTGTTTCTTCCTCGGATTGCAGTCTCATATTGCAAGCAAAATCTTCCTGCCCATGGACTTTTTCAATATTTGACTGCAAAGCAGTTAAAGTCGCCCAGCTAACAAACTTGGAAACTTTTTCCGTGTCCTGGAGACAATATAAAGACAACTGTTTTACAACTGATATGAATATAGAAAATAATACATAAACATCAAAGCAAGTGATCTCCAGAAAAGCAGAACTAAAGATTGATGGGCATAACTTATGAACTCATCAATTTACTAACTAATAGCATCGCAAGTCAGGACCTCATGGTCTAAATATATCTTGAACTCATGTACCAAGATTATAGATAAAGAGTTATTATTCAGCCATAACCAAATGTTTATGAAATAAATCAGTCATGACCAAATGTTTATGAAATAAAACATTGTTCATACATCATACTCGGGAGCTTTTAAAACTTCTTTTAAGCATGTACCATCACCATTATCTGAATCATGCCAAGCTGAAGCTCTAATTCACTAGCCAACATACTGTACATGGCAGCAACAACCAATATTGCTGTATTTACATGTTCACCTGACCAAAAAGATTATTTTGGTCCATCTCATTTTTAGTGCATTCCGTTTATGTTTCTTCTCTGTCTTCTCTAGCAACTAGAAAGCTCAAGCAATTGACATCTATGAATTCCAAATCATACATCAGATATTCTAGATTTAAAAAAAAAAAAAATTCTCACTTGCTTAAAAGGTAGAATCAGAACCTGGGAAAGCATACAGAAACACAAGAACCCATGATTTGATCAACTTAATGAATTAATTTCAATATACAAGGCTTCGCAGTGTGGTGAGGTAACAAAGGAAATTGGAAGGAAAAGTAGAAATGAGGAAAGCAGTGTAAGAACTAGGAAGAAAATGAAAGTGATTCATCGCTTGCATAGTCGTTAGTACACAAGTTGCTCCAAAACAAATTTTTCGAATGAAGCTTAAAATATCAATAGCAGTCATTCAGATTATCAGTGCTACCCATGATCAGACAATGCTTATCAATCACACATTGCGTTCCACTGTTAGCAACCAGAATCATGATGGCCACACTTGCCTCAGAACTCACTGCCCTCCCATTTTTTGTGTAAAATAACCACATCTTAGATTTTAAAAAGAACTTTAGAAGTTCTCCATATCACCAGAAGACTCAAAACAAATTCAACATTAATCAGCTAAAACAAAACCAATGAGAAGCAGCAACTTTGTAAGTCCGAAAACTGATCAAGCCAAGTGCAAAATCAGTGGTCATTCTAATGTGAAAGACCGTATAAGCTTCTGTTGTGGAATACAAATACAACAACAGGCTCAATCCATTCTGCATGCTGATGAGTGAAACATTGGTGCCATTTCATCGACAACAAGTGCATCACACTACAGTCCTGGGCATGAATTAACAGCTAGTCAATAGATATGTTCTCTGGGAGAAATCCAGCATCATCGACAAATGTGATGGAAGTCACATCGAACCAGTACAAAGTCAACACTAAGGTCTTTTATCACATGCAACTGGGAGGTGCACTTGATAAAGTGTCAGCAAAAGAGGTTCTAGTCCCGCAGTCAGTGCTCACTAAAGGGAGCATGATATGATCGTTTAGGAACTATTCTGGAATTCAAAAACAAATTGTCTACTGGTATTTCAGCAATTGGTCACCCATGTCCCCCAGGAAACAACCTCTTGCTCATACTCACAGATATTTAAGAGACAAATTATACTTCTTCCATTACGCGGATGAACAACTCATGCCACTGGACAATGGCAGAAATGAAAAAAAAAACAAAAGACTATAGCAGTTCCCCCAAAAGCAGCAAGCATCTCGTCTTGCACAGAAGCATTTTTTCAAAGTTTTCAAGGTAAACTGCATGTTTAGCTTGTCCTATCAACAGATATACAGCTTACAGGAGTGAAGGGTACCGTTTGCAAAATATTTACTGGAGGAGTGCTCATAAGTACAGCTTCAAGTCCAATCTGAGCAACAAGACTTTGCCTTCCATCGCAGCATTCGTCAACAACTTCACATAACTGAAGTAAACTCTCAACGGAGAGGGTGAAATGTGGTTGATAAACTTTCCTCTTTTGTGATATCCTCAATGCTGATCTCAATATTTGTAGAATCAGTTTAAGAAGTTGAGTATTTACTTTAAGCATTTCAACACCTTCAATTAGCATCTTGTACAGATTGCAAGAGAGTTCCACAAGCTGCTCCAAGGCATATTTCTGCATCCAGTCAACAGTGTGCCTCGATAAAACAACTTCATTTAGTGCCTAGAAAGAATTTGAGTTAGGAGAATATTGTTTAGCATTAAACAGAAAAGCTTTCAGGCAAATAAAACAGCTCAAAATGTAAAACTGTAAACAGCATTCAGCTAGAGAGCAATAATGACTTTAATTTGAGAAAAGTACCGTAAGGATCTATTTCTTTGGAGGGGCTGAATCATTATTTGATCTATTGACGGCAAGAAGAGAAGAAATTCGAAACAAAATTGAGTATAATGTACAATGCTAACTATGGTAGAAAGTGATGCTGCATACTACTTGGAACCTAAATCTGATAAAACTCGGCAGATACCCATGGGAAATCAAGGTTGATGCTTACAAATTTTTCTTGTCAAGTAACCCACGCCAGAAGATCAGTAAGGAATCAGCGAAAACACCTTTAACCAGCCAAGCGGGATCAATTTCTCGGGAACCAAGTCTCTTGGATTTTTTTTAATAGCCCAGAAATAGCCAACGCCTAGGGGTGCATGGTTAGAAGCTCAATGTAAAATGGGCCCGCTCACCCCCCTTCTTTTAAGTACCAGGTTTCTGCCAGAGGTAGTGTTTAAACCCATGAAGCATGTCACAAACTGCACCCTTACCACTAGACAAATAGAAAGCCCTGGCGGAAGTTCCTTTGATTGGTTTGCTGGCTATAGTTCAACACTTGACCCACAACTTAGTACTATGTCAGAGACTGATACACCGAACGATGAACTCATAAGCAGGTTGAATTGAAGACTTTTCTAAATGAACACGAACATAAAATTACTTGCTTGATTAATATAATTTTTGAGCAAAATATATTTGTTCTTTTGTAGTGCCTAAAAATACAAATTAGAAAATAATATCCTTATAGGTGATAACTCAGACATCAATCTACCATACCCCAGAAACACTCTTTAACATGGATACATTGTCATGCATCCTAACACATAGGTCATGTGAAATGGAAGAGAAATAAAAGAGAACTCAGCTTGATTATTCCCTCAAGCTATTGGGGTTTAAATAGCTAACTTCACATGTCCTAAAAGAAAGGAAATCAATACAAATAAATACTTAATCAATACAAATCAATATCTAATTTAATACCTAATTATAATATGAGTAAATCAAGCTACCTTCTATATTTACATATGCTATAGAATATTTAGGATTCTAACACTCTCCCTTAAGCTGGTGCATACAATTTATATGTACCAAGCTTGTTACATAAATAACTCCTTCTAGGACTGGCTAGGGGTTTGCTGAATATGTCTGCAAGTTGATCACTTGACCGCACGAACCATGTCTTCTGAGAATAACTTTTCTCTGCCAATCAATCTCCATGTGTTTGGTCCTCTCCTGAAACACCGCATTTAATGCAATGTGAAGTGTAGCTTCATTATCGCACACGAGTTCCATTTCTTTAGTATTTCCAAATTTCAACTCCTTCCTACTTGATCTATATAAGTTCACATGTTGCCGCCGCCATAGCCCGATATTCTGAATTTGCACTAGATCTAGCACCCACATTTGGTTTCTTACTTTTCCAAGATACCAAATTTCCCCAACTAGAACATAGTATCCGAAAGTGGATCGTCGGTCAGAGGGTGACCCTGCGCAATCTGCATCTGAATATCCAACAATTTTCTCATGTCGTTGGTCTTCATAAAGTAGTCTTTTACTCGGAGCAGAGGAGAATTCAAGAACTGACTTACAACACTAACCGTGAAGATAATATCAGGTCGAGTGGTTGTCAGATAATTCAACTGTCCTACTAGAATTCGGTATCTTCCAGGATCGGTAAAAGGCTCCCTTTGACCTGGTAGGAGCTTAACATTTGAATATATTAGAGAATCAATAGGCCTACAATCTGTCATCCCTGTCTCCTCAAGAATATCAAGTGCATATTCTCTGTGAAATGGCAATTCTTGATTTGGATTGGGCAACCTCAATGCCCAAGAAGTACTTCAATCGACCAAGATCCTTAGTCTGAAAGTGCTGGAAAAGGTGATATTTCAATTTGGTAATTCCCTCATCATCATTACCTGTGATAACTACGTCATCAACGTACACCACCGAATACAAACCTAAACCTGAAGCAGAGTGGTAATAAAACACAGAATGATCAGCTTCACTTCGCACCATGCCAAACTCCTAATTAACCATACTAAACTTCCCAAACCATGCTCGAGGAGACTGCTTCAGGCCATAGAGTGCTCGTCGTAGTTTGCACACCATGTTACTAGACTACCCCGGAGCAACAAAACTAGGCGGTTGTTCCATATATACCTCATCTTTGAGGTCTCCATGAAGAAAGGCATTTTTAAAATCCAACTAATATAGAGGCCAAAGGCAAACAAAAACCATGGATAAAAAGAGACAAACTAAAGCAATTTTAGCCACAAGAGAGAATGTATCACCATAGTCAAGACCAAATGTGTATAACCCTTGGCCAACTAGACGAGCCTTTAGGCAATCAATCTGTCTATAGGGGACAACCTTCACTCTATATATACAACAACCAACTGTAGATTTACCTGGAGGTAGAGGAATGAGATCCCAAGTACCACTAGTGTGCAAGGCATACATCTCCTCAATCATAGCTTGTTGCCAGCCTGGATGAGAGAGTTGCTCCTCTAGTCTTAGGAATAGACACATATGATAGTGGTGATACAAAAGCAGAATGGGTTGGTGATAAACAATGATAGCTCAAACAAGTATAGAGAGGATGAGGGTTATGAGTAACGGGATTACTTTTTCAAGTGGCAATGGAAGGGCTCTACAAAAGCAGAATGGGTCGGTGACAAACGATGATAGCTCAAACAAGTATAGATAGGATGAGAGTTACGAGTAGCGGGATTACCTTTTCAAGTGGCGATGGAAGGGCTCTGTGTAAACAAGTCCACAACAGGCAAGGACTCTGGTGGAGGGTGTGAATCATCTGGACGTGGATGACGATGATAAGTCAAAAGCAGCGGAGGTGCAGTGGTGGAAGATGGAACTGTAGAAAATGATGTAGAAGGATAGACAATGACAGGATCCCTAAAAGATGAAACTGGTATAACCTCGAAAATGCATAATTGTCCGCAGGAGAGGATGTAAAGTACGGTGGACCTTCAAAGAAGGTAACATCGGCAAATATAAGGTATCCTAGAGGTAAGCTAAGAAGCATCGATATCCCTTTTGTACCTTTGAATAAATGAGAAAGACACATTTAAAAGCACGAGGAGCCAATTTGCCTTTTCCTGGAGTGAAGATATGGACAAAGCATGTGCTTCCAAAGACGTGGTGGAAGAGAAAACAAGGTTGACTTGGGAAACAAAACAGAGTGTGAAACCTGATTTTGAATACCAAAGGAAAGCATACAGTTAATCAAATAACAAGAGGTGAGCATTGCATCTCCCTAAAACCGCAATAGAACATTTGCTTGTATGAGAAG
This sequence comes from Capsicum baccatum var. pendulum, assembly GCA_030864225.1. Classification (NCBI taxonomy): domain Eukaryota; kingdom Viridiplantae; phylum Streptophyta; class Magnoliopsida; order Solanales; family Solanaceae; genus Capsicum; species Capsicum baccatum. The sequence continues at coordinate 99,863,604 of CM061551.1, forward strand.
GGTGTGTGCAGTAACAACAATATGCCTATTCTTTCTCTTCGCTGCCTCATTTTGTTGTCCAGAATAAGTAAGATGTCTGATGAAGAATGTCATGAGAAGACTTAAATTGTTGAAGTTGAGATTATAAATATACAGGTGCATTATCACTACGAAAAGTGTGAATAAGAACACCAAACTAATTTTGTATTTAAGCACAAAAAGTTTGGAATATGGAAAATAATTTAGAACGATCTTTCATTAAGAAAATCCAAGTACACCTTGAGTAGTCATCAATGAAATTAAAAAAATACTTAAAACCCAACGTAGAACTATCTCTACTAGGACCTCAAATTTCAGAATAAACTAAATGAAAAAGAGATTGCACGATTATTAGGACTGCCTGGAAAAGTAGCTTGAGCGTGCTTCCCTGATTGACACGACTCAAAATCCATCTTAGACAATTTAGACAAGCTAGGTACCATCTTATGAAGTTTGGATAAACTAGAATGTCCCAATCGTCTATGAATTAAATCTGGAGAGTCGGAGACCGAACAAACAGTAATGAACTTGTGGCAATTAAGGTAATAAAGCCCATCAAACTCACGCCCTTCGCCAATCATCCTTCACGTACTGAGGTCCTTTATAAAAAAGACGTCACTAAAGAATGAGACAATAATTTAGAACCTTAGCAAACGACTAATTGATAGAAGGTTAAAAAGACAACTAGGGACAAAAAGAACATTATTCAGAGTCAATGGAAGTAAGGGATTCGCTTGACCAACTCCAATTGCCCTAGCCTAAGAACCATTAGCTAACGGAATAGTGGGAAGGGATTGAGAGCAAATAATATTAGTCAATAAAAATTTGTTACCAGAAATGTGGTCAGAAGTGCCAAGTCCATGACCCAAGGGCCAAATGTGGTGGACTATGAGATACAAGAAACAGGATTACCCGTCTGAGCAGCGGAAGCTATTGATAGAGATGTCTGCTTACTCGCTTGATACTGAAGAAAGTCATTGTATTCTACTTCAGATAAAGATCAAAGTTGATTGGTTGGATTACTGATGGGTTAATTTGAGCAACATGAACATTCTTTAATCTACCATGGAGAGAGTAGCAAACATCATGGGTATAACCCAATTTGTTACAATAGCTAAACCTTGGTCGAGGTTTCCCAAAAAGCTTCCATGTTGGCTTCAAGTTTGAGATGCTAGAACAGAAGACTCTACGGATGTCACAGGGTGACTAGAAGACATAGGTGGTGCAGTCAATCACAACTACGGGTGCACATAGATCGGGTTGGTTCGGTTTTTTATTAAAATATAATCAAACCAATAATGTCGGTTTTCTAAATCTATAAACCAAATCAAACCAATATACAATCAGTTTTTTTATTTTGGTTTTAGTTGGATTTTTTTGTTTTTTTCAGTTTTTCGATTTTCTCGATTTTTTTACAATTATAATGTGATTGAAGAAAAAAATTAAATGTTTTCACTAAAAAGATTAAAAAAAAAACAATGGTCATAGAGTAGTTTCAATAAAAATTAAGTTGGCAAATTACTTTATATTTGTGTGGTGTCTCGTGTCTTGAGCCGGGGGTCTATCGGAAACAGCCTTTCTACTTCTTCAGAGGTAGAGGTATGGACTGCGTACATCTTACCCCCCCAGACCCCACTAGGTGGGAATACACTGGGTTTGTTGTTGTTGTTGTTTGTTGTTGGCAAATTACTAAGTTGTCTAAATTATTATCTCTCAAAGTAATATTATGTGGATACCCAAGTAGTTCAATTTCTAAGTCACTAGTCACAGTAGCTTGTCTGAAAGTTTCCTTCACATAAAATGTGAGCATACAAAAGAATGAAGAATTGGAGACAACTTATTAAAAACTTAACTCCATAAAGTAATTAATTAAAACATAATTCCATAAAAAATAAAAAAACCTAAATCACAACTTGATGAATGAGAAAAGTAAGATGAAAGTAAGATGAGGAAATAACGAGAATTCTCTGAAAACTTGAAAAGTAAAATGTAAAAAGTGAAGCAATTAAAGAGTTTTAGATTTTTATATTAATATTGAGTTTTGTATTAATTTGTTATTAATGGAAAAAAGACAAAATTCAGAAATATCATACTTATCCCCTTAATTATGAGTTTCATAGCAACAGTTTCATAATTACATAATATAGCAAGTTGTATTTTGTATTTTTGCAAACTGCTGCTACAAAAATACAAATACATATGATTTTTACTTCCCTTATGATCGATATGTATTTTGTATTTTTGCAAATTGTTTCTACAAAAATACAAATACATACAAATACATATGCTACAAAATGTAATTTGATAAAAGTGTTATTATTTTTTGTAATTTAATACTTAAGTATGCTACTTCATGTATTTTTTCCATGAAAAAATACTATAATTAAAGGCCCAATAATATATATCTATTTTCTGAATATAAAAAAATAATAAAAGTAATTAGAAAGTAGATTATAAGTAATATTTTTTTACGTATAAAAAATTAAAATTATATATTTATTACGTCGGTTCAGTTTGGGTTCGGTTTGATTTTATTTTTTCTAATACCAAATCAAACCAAGAATGATCGATTTTATTTTACCAACACCAAACCAATCAAACCAAACCATAAGTCAGTTTTTTTCCTCGGTTTGATTTGATTCATCGGTTCGGCTTGACTTAACGGTTCGGTTTGTACACCTCTAATCACAACAATCAAGCGAATAGGTCATCCATAGCAGGAACAATGGGACTCGCTAAAATTTGATCTCACACCGAATCAAGATCAGATGGAAGTCTAGCAAGTGTAACAACAAAAAACATCTTTGCACATTGCTCCAATTGTTTTTCAACACTTGGAGTAGTGGGCATCAACTCCGTGAACTCTTCCATAAGCGCCTGAACCTATCCACATATCTGAATCCTGCTTTTTTAAGATTGGTCAACCAAGAAATAACAGATATCATTTGTGTAAAGCTCACGAGCCTTTTTCCCAAACCAAGAAGCAAGTTTGGAATGGTCGAAACAACAACATCAACTTCGAATCAATAGATTTCCATAATAGACTGCACAGTTAAGCATCAATCTTCTTCATTCACCCTTATCTTTTTCATCAACATCCTTAGCAGGTTTAACCAAGTGGTCCTGAACCCCTTGTCCCTTACACCATAGTTGAATAGAGGAAGACCAAGATAAGCAGTTCGCACTACCTATCAAGTAGTTCAATGGTGATGGAGTGGTTCGCTTGCTGGGTACGACAAGTTTATTGTAAATATATGAACTGAGGGACATAATGTAGTTGGTAGATGTTACCCGAATCTAGAAAAATTTGCAATCGCAGGAATCTAGAAGCAAAAAGTTGACTGAAATCCAAATGTGGGAAAAAAATCTGTTGTGGTAGGAATCTTGAAGCAAACAATTGACGGGAATTTGAAAAAAAAATGAACTACACAGTTCTGTCTACATGAATCTGAAAAAAATCAGATCTGTCTATCGAAATTTTACAGCTCCGATGGGTACGTGAGATGGCTGGTGGTGGCGGAGAAGATTGGGTTTTGCTTGCGCCGGTGGTCCAAGTCTCGTGGTGGTGGTGGTTTGATCACAACACCTCCGAAAATAGAGTTCTGCTCGGACAGCCAAGAAAAATAGTTGGAAAAAAAATGAGTTTGAAATTTCTCTTCCAATGTTCCTGCCCTTAACTGGGCTCTTGACAACATGTGAAATGGAAGAGAAATAAGAGAGAAAGCTTGATTATTCCATCAATTTATTGGGGTTTAAAAGCTAAGTTTACATGTCCTAAAAAGAAAGGAAATCTATACAAATCAACATCTAATTTGATACCTAATCATAATAGGAGTAAATCAAGTTACCTTATATATTTACACTAGTTACTCTTTATATTTTTTTTTCATTATAAGTTTTTGGCAAAATATAGAGAGTGGTGGTTAGATCGGCTTTGTTGTATGGGGCGGAGTGTTGGCCTGTTAAGAAGGCCCACATCCAGAAGATGAAGGTGACGGAAATGAGAATGCTTAGGTGGATGTGTGGGTGAACTAGGAAAGATAGGATTAGAAATGAGGTTATTCGAGATAAGGTGGGAGTGGCTTCGATGGAAGTCAAGATGAGGGAAGCGAGGTTGAGATGATTCGGCCATGTGATGGGGAGGAGCAAGGATACCCCAGTGTGGAGGTGTGAGAGGTTGGCTAAGGATGATTTCAAGCGAGGTAAAGGTAGACCGAAGAAATATTAGGGGAGGTGATTAGACATCAAATGGAGCAGCTCCAGCTTACCGAGAACATAACCCTGGATAAGAAGTTGTGGAGGAGGCGGATTAAGGTAGAAGGTTAGCCTGAGTTTAGGATACTGTATCTTTTGATGTGTTTCTTGGAGTATCTTGCTTATGGTGTTATTGGATATGCTAATTTCTATTGTATCATGTTCTTTTCCTATTCCTACTATTACTATACCCTATCTAGTATCTTATTCTTTTATTATTCCTACTATCACTATTCCTTATCTTAGAATGTTTTATTTTGAGTCGAGGGTCTTATCGAAAACAGTCTCTCTATCTCACATTTGAGGTAGTGATATGGACTGCGTACACTTACCCTCCCTAGACCCCACTTGGTGGGAATATACTGGGTATGTTGGGGAAAAAAAATTTAATGGCTTTCTTATTTATAATTATAATATTTTAGTCTTGACATACTCCTTAAAAAATCATTTCCTCTATAAAACAAAAAGTAATCTTCATTACGTTATCTTAATTAAAAATTCAATTGTCTTAAATTTGATTTTTTTAGAAAAATTATTAAGACCATCATCATTATATAAAACAAATTCATTACAAAATAAGTATAAACATTAAAAATAAAATATAATATAAATCACAAAAAGTAAAGAGCTAAAAATTCATAAACAGTTGTTACTCCATCTCAATTTAGATGTCTTAGTTCTTTTTTGGGATGTCCCAAAAAGAGAGGTTTTTTCTATATGTAGTAAGTTTTTTCAATTTTAACATTCTACTTGGCAAGTCTAAGACCATAAGATTTAAAAACTACATAGTCCATCCATCTCATATTAGTTGTCTACATTACCAAAAATAATAGCCCCAAATTATTTGTCAATTTGCAAACCAAAAGAGAATTAATTAATTATTTTTTCTATTTTACCCTACAATTGAAATGCTTTTTGAAGTATATGCAGGTTTATAATTTTTTCAAAAAAAAGAAATTGTAAAACTACTATTCTTATTTATAATTACGTAAGGGCATGTGAAGAGGAAAGTGGACAACTAATATGAGATAGAGGGAGTACATCATTAATTTAAAAAGTTTTGTGAGTAATACCAAAACTTTTTAACCTCCCTTATATATAAGTATAATATGCTACAGAATATTCAGGATTCTAACGGGTCATCATTTAATGCAGACATTTATTCTCCCCAGACTTCACTCACATCCATATAGTATAGCCCTCCCGTCATTAAGAAACAAGAAATATATTTTCCTCTGACACCTTACATAGTCAAGAGATAACAAAATAAAGGGACAAAAAGCATGAGACTTTTTTATATTACTTAATAGTGGGAACAAATACCTCCAGTATAACAGTCAACTCAACAAATGAAGTTCTGCTGCATTGACTCGAAGAAAGAGATGAAATAACACAGGATGACCATGAGATCAAACCACACTGTTCAATCAAGTACCTGGTCATCTTGGGTATTTTGACAGACTTCTTCACTATCTGCCACATAAACCATACAAATGAATTCAGCTCTTGCTTAGGAGAGGCTCATCACTCTTAGAAAAGAGAAACATGATCAAGTGGAAAAGCATCTTTTGGATGGAGAGTGTAAAAACAAGTTCCTATCAAGAAAAAGATCAAAAATTTTGTTCCTCATTAAACCAAAAAAATTGAAGACCACATTCTGTTTCGCATTAAAAGGAAGGGGCAGCCCAGTGCACTAAAGCTCCGGCTATGTGCGGGGCCCGGGGAACTGCCGTACCACATTCAGTTACGCATTAAATCAACAAATTAAAAACCACATTCTTTTGATGGTCTATCTATGTGAAACAAGAACTTCATGTACACAATTTTTGACAAAAATATACTTAAAAGAGGAACAAACTTGTCAATACATGCACTTCTAGTTTTTATTGTGTGTAAACTGGGAACCCCTGTATACAAGACGTACACAAAGGTTAATAGCTTTACTTGAAGGATTATCTAAAAAGTAACAACAACAACAAACCCAGTGTATTCCCACCTGGTGGGGTCTGGGGGGTAAGATGTACGCAGTCCATACCTCTACCTCTAAAGAAGTAGAAAGGCTGTTTCCGATAGACCCCCGGCTCAAGACACGAGATACCACAAATACATAGTAAAGCACAGAACAAGATTACAAGATTACATAACATAAATACGGCACCCATAAGTAAAAGAAAACAGAGGAAAGCACCCAGATTCGTACTAAAACAAGGAACACGGAATCATAATAAGGATACTACCCCCACCAAGTAATTCCCTACACTAGCGACCCAAACTGACCCTAGTCTTCTGCCCTAATTCGCGTCCTCCAGACCTTCCTATCTAGGGTCATGTCCTCGGTGAGCTGTAACTGCTCCATGTCCCGCCTAATCACCTCACTCCAGTACTTCTTCGGCCTACCCCTACCCCGCCTAAAACCATCCAACGCTAGCCTCTCACACCTACGAACCGGGACATCCATGCCCCTCCTCTTCACGTGTCCGAACCATCTCAATCGGACTTCCCGCATCTTGCACTCCACTGGAGTCACACCAACCTTCTCCCTGATAGTCTCATTCCGAACTCTATCCCCTCTAGTCAGCCCACACATCCAGCGCAACATCCGCATTTCTGCCACCTTCATTTTTTGGATGTGGGAGTTCTTAACTGGCCAACACTCCGCTCCATACAACATGGCCGGACGGACTACCACCCTGTAGAATTTGCCTTTAAGCTTGGGCGGCACCTTCTTATCACACAACACCACCGACGCGAGCTTCCACTTCATCCATCCCGCCCCAATACGGTGCGAGACATCCTCGTCAATCTCACCGTTACCCTGGATCACGGACCCGAGATACTTGAAACTATCCCTCTTACATACCTCCTGTGATTCCAGCTTCACTACCACCTCATCCTCCAGCCTCACGTCATTAAACTTGCATTCCAAATACTCTGTCTTGCTTCTGCTCAACCTGAACCCTTTAGACTCAAGAGTTTGTCTCCACACCTCTAATTTGTCATTCACACCCCCTCGAGTCTCATCAATCAGAACTATATCGTCTGCAAAAAGCATACACCACGGCACCACCCCTTGAATACGCCGCGTCAACACATCCATCACCAAAGCAAACAAAAAGGGACAAGTAAAGGATAAAAATACTTTCATTTAAATTTACTCACTTCTTATCTACCGCATAAAAGGATAACCTAATAAGCTGCTTAATTATGCTCTGCAAATACACTTAAAGGCAACAACTGCTTCATTTTGAAACTGGTATTGAGTTTATTTTTGATGCATGAAAGTGAAAGAAACTATTATACACACCTCAACCTCAATTAATAGAAAAAAAGAGGGAAAAAAAGGAAGAGATTTACTTGTAAACATTGACCCCCCACCAGAGGACATAAATCAGACAATACTCTGCTGCAATTATACTTCTAATTCTGAATGACTCCAGCTAATAAGACTAAACCAATAAATATTATAGCAGGTTGTTGCTTTGATTATTGTATCTCACAGTGAATATGGAGATGGTAGCGGCAATTATGGCACTGAGGTTATCAACAGAATATGCATAGCTAAAATGCAATTCATAGATCCGGTTTTCAATGGTAGAGGTGATTTGAAAGGAAGAAAAGGTACTGAGGTCAATCGTGACAGTTCACTGGTCCCTTGATTTGTTTGTCTCCCTGACTACATGCAAAATTATAACAGTCCACTCTTATGGAGTAATTGAAATAGCTCAAAATACAGCAAAATGAGTTAAAAGGGGTGTTAAGGGGATGCGCGAGTCAGTGAGGATGATCCGGCATACAGTGCCAGCTTGTGTATGTTGAGTAATATGGAAGGAAAGAAATGTAAGATGCTTTGAAGACAAAACAGAAGCTGTATAGAAATTAAAGTACACTTGCTTATGAGTTATGGCTTTTGGCTTTTTGGTTAATCTACGGTATAGGAAAAATGAATATTTGCATGCTTAGCTTAATAGACTCCCAACAGTAGTATCTTATATAGGCAAAGCCTTTTGTTTTTTGGTTGTTTGCAGGAAGGTTTCTATCTTCGTAATTCCTTGGCACTAACCTAAGTTCCATATTTCTGATTTTAATGTAATTACGACTTACCATTTTCAAAAAATAATAGTTTTTAGCTCCTAACTAAAAATAACTATGAATTTGGTTTCAGCTAAAATAATATAGTTTGGTTTCAGGTAAAATAAGATAGTCATCATCATCTAGAAGCATAAAAGACCACCAGAAAAATCAGCAAAGTAATCAAGAGACAAAATAAAGGAACAAAATAAAGGAAAAACAAATAACATCAAAAAGACAAAAACCACAAGAAAACATGTGACATGGTTATCTGATAATCAAATTCTTCAGTTAAATAAAGGATCACCAAAATGCTGAAGACATTAACCATCAAAAGACAACCACGAAAACTTGGAAACGTAAGCAAGACACAAAAACTCCAAAAGGAGGAGAAAGAGACAACACAATATAGGACTTTGATTACCTGAACAATCAACTCCTTTGATTCATGATCAGAAGTAGGAGAAACATAGAAACTGAAAAGTGTCTCAAAAACGGCATTTCTAATGTATATTTGAGCATCGTCGTCCATATTCAATCCTGAGTATAATAGACGTAGCATCCACAACCTCTCTGTTATGAAATTAGTTGAGATACTCCAGAAAAAAGTCTGGAACAATGGAATACCCTGTAAAAAATCAGACAGGAAGAGAGGAAAAGTGCTGTTAGGCTACTCAGTGAGATAATTATCACATGACTGAACAGTTAATCTTTAGGATAAATGGCAGTTATAAATCTTCCATATTAAGGATATACCTTCATGTTTGCACTTGGAGAGCTCATCAGATATTTACTTATTGCTGAATAATGGTCATGTGAAGGATCCAAAAGTACATAAGAAGCCTCTGCAACAAATATGGCAGTTACGGATGAAATCTTCTGCCAAGGCTCTTCTATACCATTTTGCAAGTACGACATCAGGAGACGAAGTCGCATCACATCCTTCCTCTTCTGACATTTCTACAGGCAACAATAGAACTTTATAAAATTATGAGCTGATACTTATACTAAAGAGTCATTAAAGCAGCTCTGGCGAGATATCAACATCTTTTCCAGTAATATAACCAACCAACATGACTGTCACTGATAATAATGATTAGCAGTTGCTCATTACAGATTACCCTATTTATCCTATACAGGTAGGGATCTTTAATCATACAACAACGGATGATACAATTTTGTTACAAAGTTCTATCTCAGATGATATGCACGCACAGTCATATCATTTGACACTGGCCTCTCTTTACAGCCTTTGTTTGAGATGCACCAGAAATATACATAGGCTAGTAACTGTTTAAATCCATGGTTCCCAATGCTTCGCCATAGTTTTAGTAGATAATATAAGTTTAGCTTAGATCTCCTACTACTGCTCAACACTGTTACTAAGATGAGAGTCGAAGCTTTGTTGTGTTTAACTAGAAAAGAGTCTAAAGTTACTTTGGAAGAATTTCAATTTTCTTTAACATAAAAGTATATCCAACGGTACTTTTTGATGAAAAGATGTTGGGAAACTCCTTTCCTTTAAGGGAAGTGGACTCTACTTCAAGAAAGTTCAAAATAAAGTAAGAACGAAATTCTGGGATGCAGGGAACACCGAGAAAGGTATTTCACTAGCATCGACTCATGAACCCTTTGTCAAGCCCAGGACAACTCCATTTCCTGACATTAGTTTTAGTTCGCTATTCACTTATACTTCACTTTCTTTGGTTTTTGTGCGAACACAAATCCAACACACTTCTCCGGTCAAATGTCCACTAGTGGCACCACCATCACTTCCATAGTTGCCGAACCAACCACACACCACCATCTTAGTGTTGCTAACAGCATGTCAATTGTCACTTTACCTTTCTAAAAAAAAAAAAAAGCAGCATGTCAATTGTACAACCCTAAAAAAATTTATGCAATCTTTGAGTAATGAAATCACACCAACACATTCTCACTCACCAATGCCACTCATCAACAACTCCACCAATTTCCCTTCTGACTAAGCCCTCTATTTATATATACGTTTTGAAATGCTAAAGGGTTTATTAATTAACGCATCAAGATGGTACGAACAGTACAGGACAACAGAAGTTCAGAACAAAACTTCTATGACCTAAGTCCTCTAATTTCATATTCTTCACAAGAAAACTCCCCAGCTTCGATTTGACCCAAAAGCACAACACCACCTTGACCCTGTAACTACAGACACGGACCTCTCGTTTCATCCATCAGCTCTTCATGCTCCTTTTCTCCATTAACATCACTCTTCAGACACCTCTTACACCAGTGGAACTCTGCATCCCAAAATCAACACAAATTTCTTCATCCAAGACCACCATGTAAGCATCCATCACTCACCGTGGCAAAACCTAAGAATTTCCTTTACACATTTATCTACACCAATGGCACATAGATCAAAGAATGACTGCAGTGATTCCATCTTCCTCTATGTAAAACCAACCACTACAAATACACACACACGGTCACGCCACCACTAAAAGAGGCTTCAGATTTCCCACTGAGAGCTCTGTAGAGAAGATTCCCAAGAATTATGTTATATGAAGAAGGGAAGAAGCAGGGAATGAGGGAGGATCCCTCTACTATTTTTCTTCTTCTGTTCTTTTGCTTAGTACATGTGCCAGCTTTTTGGTCCAAATTACACATGTCACTTATTGATTCGTTCGATTGAAACATCAAACACATGTCTTTCACGTGTTTGGTTTATGGACGGCGGTATACACGAGACACATTTCTACCAAGTTTAGGAGTTCATCTAGTTACTAGCGAAATCGGAGTGCCTAACTAATATTCCATGCTAAGTTTGGGTGGCCATTCTCTGTCAAATACATTTTGTCTATAGGTTTTTACCATCACATCAATGATTTATTAACTTTGTCAAAAAATAAACTAAAGAGAACGCTATTGATTACACATATAGAATTTAAACTGCTAGAGGAGCACTTGAACAAATTGGGTCAAAGATACTTTGTTAGACTCCTGAATTAAGACTACAAATAAGAAGCCTATGAATCACCCCACCTATTCCTTGGTGACTTGGGACCATGTCTTAATTAGTCCCTCTATCCTAAGTGGATGTCATTTATGCTTCCAAAGTAAGCAAAGAATGTTTTAATAAAATAATTTAATATACCTTTTACTCTATTTTGATATAAAGTATTGCTACTTATAGTACTTTCAGTTATTTTCTGAATATAAAAAATTTATTTAACGAAGGAATTAATTTGTATTCGATTTAGCTCTAAAAATAAATAGAAATTTAATAGGGGTACAAATCCAATAGAGTAGTAAACAAAGAAGGGTATAGATTTCAATTTCCATAGCTGGTATAAGTGGATTAGACATTAGTCTAGACATATTAGAGTTCTAGAGAGATTCAGATTCACCCCAAAGAAAGGTAAATAAGTTAATCAATTTTTACATGCTTTTTTTGTAAATGTGAAAGGAGAGATGAGAATCCTGAAAAACTATGTATTGTTTAATGCCATTAGCCACATAAACTAAATAATCGTTGTGACAAATTTGACTTTGAAGTCTGCAAATCATACTTCGACTTGCAATAATTCTTATAACGACTTCTGAAGTTTGAAACAATCCATCGGGATTGAGTTCCAAAGAATAAAAGGTCCTCCCTCCAAGGCCTTTACAGATACACATAGTTCCATCTTTCATTAGGAGAAACTTACCATAACCACAAATTATTCAGGAAACTAAAGAGAGAAAAGTTATGACAACGATCAATACCTCCAGTACACTTTTGAATCTTCCAAGAACCTCGTAACCTAGTTTCCTTGTGTCATCATCAGGTGAAGATATACTAACAACAGTAATCCCAAGCAAGCCTAAGCTTGCAAACTCCAACGGCTCAATAAAACCCATAGAAAGACAGTGAACTGAAAAGTGCAGAATAAAAATGGGATCGTACATGTGGAGTTTCTTGACATCTGCATTATGTACCTGCAGAAAATTTCAAAGTTTTGAATTTTACAGAGTTGGGAGAAACTGCAGAAATATCCCTTAGTCCTTGTCCACCAAAAATTGAAGGAACAATCAAAGATTATGGAAAAAAGAATTATCATTAATAGGAGTACCTCATATCTAAAGTCAGTATAATCCTTTTTAGGTTCTTTGAGAATGCCTGGACCAACTGTTCTATCATGTGGAAAATAAAGCACGGTAGTTGCACAAACTTTGGGGTCTATGGGAAGGTTTTCTCTGAAGTAGATTCTGCGGTCGTCATCAATTGCTTCAGCTTCACTCAAATTACTTGAGATAGTCTCCCCCAGTTCATTTTCTTTTCTGACTTTCAGCAGAGCACTACCCCATAGGTAATCTAATTTAGCCATACTTCCTTCGCCCAAGTCATTAATCGAATTGATTTCATCCATTAAGCTATATATCTCCAAGTCAATTGCACTCATACTAGCACCATAAGAAGATAGTAGCAAGAAGACCAGTTCCCTCAAATTTATTCCAATGTCTTTTACATTATTCATATCACATTGTCGAGCCCTGATTTGGAAAAGCAACCTAAGCAACTTCACAAGTTCCAAATGCCGAGCACATTCCTCAGATAGTTTACAATTATCTTTTAAATTAAAGGCATCCTGATCAGCAAATTGAACATATGATCTCATGATGCTAGGCAAAGGAGTAAATATCATCCCAAAGTGAGAATGACCAGCAGTGATGTGTGAAGAACGGATGGTAGCTGCAAATTGAGAATGTGCAAGCAATAGTTGAATAATTGAAATGCAAGAGAACTTCCCCTCAGATACTGATGAGATAATAGCTCGGAGCATCCCCAGTGTCATAGGATCGTTAAACCTATGCAGAAGAGATGACTTACCAAGTTGCTCTACAAATGGAAGAGAATCCAAATTTAAAAGACAATCATGCATCTCCCTTGTTATTTCCATTACATTTCTTAGAATATATACTTCCAAATATCTAAATAAGGAATGGTTTCCAACTTCCATTTGCATGAAGTCAACAGCATTCAAAGAGCATCTCTTGACAATAAGCTGCCAGGATTGAACGAGCAAGTTCAAAAGCCGGATTCTTGCCAAGTCTAAAATGGAGCTGTCTTCTGAAGCAGTCACTTCTGCGTTTTTCTTCAGCAGAGACGGAAACTTCCTCTTCTCGGGGAATAGAAGTGTCCTACACAAACGTACTTTTGCAACAGTCCTGTTGACAACATTCAAAGACTCCTCAACTGGATAAGCACCATCTTGAGTGAGATCAAACTCCAGCAGATCAATAAAATCACTTGAGCAAACAGAATTGAATATACTCAAGCGTTTTTTCACTTTCACCAAATCGCCTCTTAATTCAAAGAACGATTGCACTGCAAGAACAGTATCAACGAGAAGACTACCTGAGACAAGATTCAGAAAATCATCCATTGACTGGTTCTCAAGATATTCCACCACAAATATCTCCCTGGAAACATAACTTTTCCAGATAGAGAAACCTTGCTTGAGTATTTTCCAATAAAAAGAAGCTATATGCTCATGAAACATGCAAAGCTGGCCCCCAAATTTTGCAGGAATTGAGTTGAAGTACAGGATAACAGTGGGAAGAAGCATTAGTGCCTCTTCATCAGAAAAACCACAAGTTGGTGGTACTGTACAAGGCTTGTCTGCCACATATTTGTTCATCCTGTCTGAAAATAACTTTCCGAATATAGATAGATGCAGGGGGCTTATATCAGCAACAAGAAACAAGATTTCAGCTTTTCTTTTGGTCATTTTGAGCATGCAATGAGAAAGGATATTTACATGAGTATTAGCCACAACTCTACACGTATCCTTAAGAAAAGGATGGCTTTGCTTCTGCATAGCTTTATGTACTTTCACAATTTTTACAGTTTTGAGCAAACAGGCATCGGCAACATCAAGTTTAAATCGAATGGCAATATCATATACTTGCAAAAGGATTTTCTCATAGAGAGTGACATCATATTGTTCCTGCTGAATTCCCCAAAACAAATAAAGAGGCATCTTTTCAGGTGGCTGAGACATGTATGCCGCCAGATGATCAAATGCAGAACCAGCAATATGTAATCCAACAGAGAGAGCTGAAGTACGCCAAACAGAACAATCCTCGAGGTCAACTACAGACAGCATCCAATGGACCAATTCAAGCACCTCAAAGGGAGATATGAAATGAATCAAGCTATGTAGAGCATATAATATAGGAACTAACGGTATTAAGTTCTTGGACTTCATGCATTCATTCATCTTGAGCTTAAATGTCAGAACCAGTTTCTTTACCACATTTTTGAATGAACTTACAACATGTATATTGGCATGGTAAGCTTCAGATGAAGAGCTTTGGCCATAGCAGAAAGACAACCAGAACTCAGAAGTAGCTTTTACCAAATTAAGCACATGATGATCCATCTTGCAAATTTTCGGTTTAGCTGATTCAACAAACTGGTCTACGTTGTCCTTAATTGTTTTATATGCAAAATCACTACTAATAGGGGATGGGTACTCCAGCACTGCTGCCACAGCAGGGTGATCAAGGATAGTTACAACCAACTCCTCAATAAAGTAAGTTGTGAAAGGAATAAAGGTGTCTGGACCACAAGAATTAGATTTTTCAGCCAACAATTTTTCTAACATGCCACTTAGGAGAAGGAAGCAAGCTGCGGAAAGCTTTTCAAGTCCCTCGAATTGCTCATTTCTATAAGATAACTGAGCTTGATTCAACCAAAACAGTAAATAGCGGAAACAGGAAAGAAGATGATCAGATGTCTTCTCTGAAAGCTTTGCCAGAAGCAAGTTTTGCAATCCTGATTGATCAGACAAATTCAGTCCATCAATATCCAGAACAGCTGGAAAGAGAACATAAAAAGGTGCATGCTCCAAAAATAGAGAAAATGCATCAGACTCATAGTCCATTGTTCTCCCACCACTTAATCTAGTTAAGGCCCTTTCCAGACCCGTGAAGAAGATTTCTGGCCATCTCTTAGAAGCATCATTCAGAAAACCAGGTTCTGAAAAAAACAGTTGCATCAACAGTGACAGAGGAACCCCAAGCAATTTATTCGAGACAGACACCATTAAAGGGAAATTTTGTATTATCTCAGCAGGTGTTGTGCAAGCAATTGAACAGCAAAACCCAATGGTTAATCCAACCAGACTATCATCGGACTCACTCTTAAGCAATCTTTGGACTTCACTAACAGTACGGGTAAAAGAACTGTCAGTATACACGACTTCCTTGATGTTGGAAGATATCGTGTAAGTTCCCTGCAAAATTTTCCGTGACAAATGTAGCAATCTATTGAACGGCCTCCACTCGCATGGACATTGAGAATCATCCAAGTCATATGGAGCATCAAGTCTCTCAGACAACTTCCAATCAATTATTGAAGATAAAAGTAATGGATCCACCTAACAAAGTTCAGGAAAGATATAAGCTGTCAAGCGGGGAAAGCAACTCAAGTGCTACCAATTCAAATCAAAAGAAGTACTTAAATGAAGGAAAGATCCTACCTGAGTCTCCAATAGATACTTTAAGGTATTGCACACGTATGAAGAAACCATCAACTTCTCAGAAGCAGAAATAGCACCAGATTCAGCAGTTACCAATGTTAGGCACTTATCCAAGATGCAGATCGTGAAAGAACTGAAATTAGGAGATATATCTGCAAGAAGTGTCAATAACTGTCAGAAAATTGAAAGTAATCTCTTTAAGCTACTGCTAAGTTCTTTTCACTTTTGCAGTATTTTGGCAAAGAAATTTACAAGCCATTTGATTAAATCAGAAATTTACAATCCAATTGAAGCCAGAGTGATGATGCACTGTGAATCCAATAGAAACTGAAGTACTAGATCAGAAACAGAAAAAACTAGAAGTGTTTTAACCAGTGAACAAGTAGAATAACAGTCAGGGCCCAGGAAAAAATTTAACGGAAGGACAAAATAATGGGAAATATTCAATAGTGTCAACTGAACAGAAAATATTCAATATATGAAGAAAAAGTAAAACCCATTTTAAACTATTTACAAAGACCAAAACACTGTATGAAACTTCAATTACCTTTGGTGCCCGGTATGCTACTTAAAGAAGACCTTAAAAGGTCCAAATAATAGAATAACTTATTGCCAGACTCAATTACAGCATCACGTAGGAAAAGAAGAACAGGTGAGGCCAATTTTCTGTAGACATCACACCCTATTGCTCCTCCAAGCATGTTCTCTTTGTTGTACCCAGGAATAAAGAAGAACCATAAACAAACTTCCTTTGGGTTTTTGTCAAATGCACCAGTACTATACATTGATGTCTTTGCTAGAATGTATGCTTGATCTTTAATGTCTCTGTTAGGTGAAAACATTAACAAGTCCAGAAATGGAAACAAATACTTGTACATTTGTGAGTGAGCTCTTGTTGCTATCTCACATTTAGAAGACCAACCAACATGTTCTTGGAGCAGAGATAATAGAGTTTGCTGCAACACAATTGGTAATGACAGCGGGTTGTTTGGCAGAATTTTGAAGAAATCAAACAATCCTTCTAACATATTA
Source organism: Capsicum baccatum var. pendulum (assembly GCA_030864225.1). NCBI lineage: Eukaryota > Viridiplantae > Streptophyta > Magnoliopsida > Solanales > Solanaceae > Capsicum > Capsicum baccatum. The sequence goes on from CM061551.1 coordinate 99,880,484, forward strand.
GGCATTGTTTTCTGCAAGAAAGAAAAATAATATCCAAAAAGTAAGCATTAAATATCAGGATTTCTCCATTTCGGTTTTTTCTATTTCAATTAGGAACTATTAACTTTGCCTGCACAAATTTATCCTCATAAATCAGATTACTACATATACAATAACACCACATACCCAGTGTAACACCACATACCCAGTGTAATACCACAATTGAGAGTCCGGGAGGGTAAGATGTATGCCGACCTTAGTACTACCTTTGCGGGGCAGATTACTACATATATACCATCTTAAACACTAGAGAAATTCCAGCTTCAGGGAACATACGAGAAGAAGAAGAAAGGAAAATTCAACAAAAGAATCCCAAATATAAATGGGCTTAATAACATGGACGTCTGAAGTTCTACCTAGGAATGTGAGGTGAAGTTAAAAGTTTATGAGACTGGCATCCTTAAATTCAAACCACATGCTCCAAAATCACTGATTGATCCACCAAGAAAATGACATAGTTTAAATGAGAACATATAGATAGAGGACCAGTGGATCTACACTTCTACAGTCATGCAACACGCAAGAGAAATATCAACACCCATGCTTTCTTTAAAAGCAGTATTCCTTAGGGAGTAAATAATATATGGAATCATATACAGTAAAGAAATCAACCTTGATAATACAATGTTAGCCCACATAACCATTTCATGAAAAGTGTGCTTTTGAGGTCCCCGCGAACATTGTTGAACAAGTAATACGACTGTGCAAAAAGCAGTAGACCTAACTTGGTCACTCACAGCATCAATTGGCTTATGTAGGCATCAACTTAATATGATACAGCTACAGTTAATACAGTCAAACCAAAGGGTTACTGCAGATAAGCAAAAAGAAAAAAAAAAACAGTTTTTAGATGCAAAATTTTAAATTTCCTCAATGCAATTAAAAGCTTCCTCTTTGATTACACAAAGTATTTTTCCCATACGCCAGCACAACTAGGACTCATGAGGTTGAAACTTACATAATATATTGTTAAAGCATTAAGCAACTTGGCATAGAATAGCACTTCTGCGTCTTCTATGGTAGAGTCCGGCAAGGGAGAAGAATGAGAACTCCAGAGTTCTGTTACAAGCTTTACAAAATATGCTTCATCTTTAGAATCATCCATGTCATCTCCAATTGGGATTGCTTCATCATCCAGGGGCAGAGCTGCATCAGGGGAGTAACTAAACCCCCCTATAATAATATCTGTATCCTCATTTGCAACATCAATTTTCAGCTTCTTCCTACTGCTCATCTTATCTCCTATTTCAGAATTTGCTGGTCTTTTCAAGCATTTCTCAAGACCTTTGTAAAATTTGTTCAGTGAAGAGAGTAACGAGAACAGAACTTGAGGATCAGGGAGCAAAATCCTAACTGCATTCCAGATATCTTGCTTGAGGGATTCACATTTGTGGATCATTTGACCCTGGGAAGACAGCACACTGTTTAAAGCACCAATTAGTAATTCCAACAATTTCAGAACCTCCAACACAAGCTTCAAAGTTCCATGTTTCACTAGAGGATCCGAATGAAGTAAACCTTTATTAATCACCAGTCGAGAGAAGGATCGTGGTCCAATGCACTTCATGATATTTTGCACTTCTGGGCTGTTAAAAGTTAGCGGCTCTTGGGTTTGAGAATCAAGAAAATCAAAGACAAGTCCATCACCAACAGAGGAGAGCACATTTGCTGCCAAAGAAACTGAAGCAAACCTGCAAGTAACTGAGTCACAATGGACAAACAACAAAAATACCAATACTAATATTCAAAGATAGACTCAAATTAGTAATATTATCTAACCAGTTCCGGGATGAAGGGTCTTCAAGACTGTATGGGAACTCATCCAGATAAGCTGAACCAAAAGATGGCTTCCCCTTAACAATTGCCAAAAGCAGGTTTCTGTGATTCTCAATCTCTCCAGCTTTTAACTTCTTCATAAGGCCCAATAATCTTTTCGGGTTTCCTCTCAATGGACTGGGTACCCTCTTCAAATCTGGCATCAACCCATTCGAAGGATCAGTACATACCATATTTAACACTTCATGAGCTAACTCTGCATCCAATCCACCACCCTCTCGTCCCGAAATGCTAGCAAGCTGCTCCAAAGTTACACTCCCAAAGAGCACACTTCTAAGCCCAGTGGGCACCAATGAATCAGGAACGAGAACCCTATCACGCAAAGTGGACAACACATAAACCACGGTATCCTCGTCATCATTTCCTAACCCACGAAGCACTCCAGAGTACATATCCTTCTGCTGCAACACTCCTCTCAACAACCTAGCATTTCCAACCTCCAAAAACGATACAGCAAAACCAACAAAAGCCTTCCTCGTTGAATGATGATTCTTCTTCCCTTCAATTTTCTTGGCTTTCCACTCAGCTAATCTCCCAAATACAGGCATTTTAAAATCAAAACTCTTCGCCACTTCCCACGCCATCCACGAACTACGCCTCACTATAGAAGCCAACAAAGAAAGCACAGCACGTTGGCGCTTCGCCTCTTTACTATTCAATTCTTTATACAAATCATTCATTCTCTTTTCCACAATTAATTTCGCAAACTTATCTAACGCACTCACTATTACATGGTCTTTATCTGCTCTGTTTTTACCGTATTCATGATTGAAAAATAAAGCAATCAAATTGAGAACAAAGTAAAGTCCAGTTTTGCTTTTTCGAAGATCCCAAGCTTGTTCAAGCTCGATACACTTGGATGAATTCCGAATGTATGAACTGAGATACTCGGGTCCTGTTTCGGACTTGAGAAGTTTGATGAACTCTTTTGAAGCATCGGAAGAGAGTTGGAAATCTGTAGAGGTTAAGTTACGAAGAAGCTCTTTCAGTTTATTCTCCAACTGTAGAGGTATTTTTGCTGCTTCTTCCATTGTTCCAGCAATTCAAACACAATGCGAAAGCCCTCAATTGGAATAAACACTAGAAAAGCATATATTTGCTTTTGTTCAACTGAGATGAATGAAGAATTTTTCCATTAAAAGTGGATTTAGCTTGGGGTTTTAGAATTAGGGCTTTGTTATTATTGCAGTATGAATTGGAAGTGGCCGCGAACAAGATTTTAGAGTTTTTGGCTAAAAATACCCTTTTAAGTATGATTATAATTTAAAACGCATCCTTAGAGTATTCTTCTGGACAAAAAAGTAGCCTTCTTGTTTGCTAAAGTGACCAATTTACGTACCCAACGTTAATAAACTAACAGAACCTAAGTACTTGTGGAAAAAACTTTAGTTAAAAGAGAACAAAAATAATAGTTTTAATATGAAATACTTGATTGATATAAATTTATATATTAAAGTAAAAGAACAACAAGGAGTAATGTAATAATAGTAGTTTCTCTATCATTCCTTTATTTTCAAAAGTGTATATGGCTATTTATAGCCAAAGAAAAATTATATCCAATTTACAAGAGGTGGAGTATGACATTTATTGTTATCAAGACACGTGGCATTTACTTTATGACACATGGACTTTTATGTGCCTTGATAACACTCCTTTTTGGATGTCCATGTAAAAAAAAAAAATTCTGAATACGCATTTGAGTGTTGCCCATTAAAAACCTTACCAGGAAAAATCAGTAGGATAAAAACCTTGGTTAAGGAAAAAAAGTACAGCGCGTAATATTACTCCCCCTGATGAAGATCCCGATTCAACTTATTCAATCTTCGCATTCCAATCTTATGTACCATCTTCTCGAAGGTTGAAGTTGGTAAAGATTTGGTGAACAAATCTGCTGGATTGTCACTGGAGCGGATCTGTTGCACATCAATATCACCATTCTTCTGAAAATCATGCGTGAAGAATAACTTTCGCGAAATGTGTTTCATTCTATCTCCCTTTATAAAGCCTTCTTTTAATTGAGCTATGCATGCTGCATTATCTTCAAATATGACTTTAGGAACCTTGATATCGAGCTTCAGGGCGCATCTCTCTTTGATGGAATTTATCACCGATCTCAACCATATGCATTCTCTACTTGCCTCGTGGATCGCTATTATCTCAGCATGATTAGAAGAAGTCACAATGGACTGTTTTATCGATCGCTATGATATTGCAGTATCTCCATATGTAAACACATAGCCTATTTGAGATCGTACTTTATGTGGGTCAGATAAATAACCTGCATCTGCATGACCAACAAGATCTGGACTAGCTCTGTTAGTATAAAACAAAGTCATATCAATAGTCCCTTTTAGGTACCTCAATATATGCTTAACTCTGTTCCAATGTCTTCCCATAGGAGAAGAACTATACCTCGCTAGCAAATTAACAGAAAATGCTATATCTGGCCTTGTAGCATTAGCGAGGTACATAAGTGCACCAATAGCACTGAGATATGGTACTTCGGGACCAAGAATCTCTCCACCTTCTTCCAAAGGTCGGAATGGATCTTTACTTACATCAAGTGATCGAACAACCATTGGAGTACTTAATGGATATGTTTTGTCCATATAAAAACGTTTTAAAACCTTCTGGGTATAGGCAGTTTGGTGAATGAAAACCCCGTCTGTTAAATGTTCAATTTGCAAACCAAGACAAAGTTTTGTCTTTCCAAGATCTTTCATTTCAAATTCTTTCTTTAGATATTTAATTGCCTTTTGGACCTCTTCTGGAGTCCCAATGAGATTTATATCATCCACATAAACAGCGAGTATAACAAACCCTGACGTCATTTTCTTAATGAAAATACAAGGACAAATGATCTCATTTATGTAACCTTCGCTTTTCAAGTACTCACTTAGGCGATTATACCACATACACCCTGATTATTTTAGACCATACAACGATCTTTGTAATCTGATTGAAAATAATTCTCGAGATTTTGAACTATATGCTTCAGGCATTTTTAATCCTTCTGGAATTCTCATGTAAATATCATTATCAAGTGAACCATAAAGATAAACTGTAACCACATCCATTAGATGAATTTCGGGATTTTCATGCACAGCAAAACCAATGAGTTGTCGAAATGTTATTGCATCCATAACAGGTGAATATGTTTCTTCATAGTCGACACTGGGTCTTTGAGAAAATCCTTGTACAACAAGGCGCGCCTTGTATCTTACAATTTCATTTTTCTCATTTCTTTTACGTACGAAGATCCATTTATAACCGACTGGTTTTACACCATCATCCTAACGTCGAGCTATTTTTCATAGGACCCTCCTACAGTATCGTCACCACAGTAGAGTTTAATCACCAAGTTCGGGATAGATTGGTGTGGTTCCTCAGTAGTTTCCACCGCATGTCCAGGGTTGAGCCCTGGGATTTGACGGCAGACTTAAAAAGCCACCTACAGACGCTTTACGCCCAATCATTCCGGATAACGCTTGCATCCTCTGTATTACCGCGGCCGCTGGCACAGAGTTAGCCGATGCTTATTTCCCAGATATCGTCATTGCTTCTTCTCTTGGAACTTGCCATTTTGTCCAATCTTTTCTTCGTCGGCATTCTTCGACAGATAGAGGTTCAAGGTCCTTATTGTCTTGCATAATATTTAGTGTGACATTATATGCAAAAACATTATCCACCGTAATTTTTATCGATCTAAATTTACCTCATCACTAGTAGAACTTATTAAAATTTCTTCATTCACTTGAGTCTTGGGATCGTTGATTTCTTCAAGAATATCAGAATTAATCAGATTTTGAGTCTCTTCAGAAGAATTTTGTATAATATTATCTTTATCATTCTTCGTGCTTCTTTTTCTAGGATTTTTATCCTTTGAACCCAATGGCGCTTTAGGCATGCTTGGGATTCAGAAGCTATGACATTAGTAGATGGCCCTTTTGGGACTTCAATTCTGACAGGCACATTTACTGCAGGGATATATGACTTAGTTATCCTTTTCGAATCAGTAAATGCATCTGACATTTGATTTGCTAGTTTCTGTAAGTGAATGATCTTCTGGACCTCATTTTCACATATGGGGATACGTGGATCAAACTAAGATAATGATGAAACTATCCACGCAATTTCTCTTTTCAGTTCACATTTTTCTCTCCCTAATTGCAGAAAATTTATTTCATCAAATCGACAATCTGCAAATCGAGCAATAAATAAATCTCCCGTCAATGGTTCAAGATAGCGAATTATAGAGGGTGACTTGAACCCAACATATATTCCTAATCTTCGTTGAGGGTCCATCTTAGTGCGCTGAGGTGGAGCAACTGGCACAAATACAACACATCCAAAAATTCATAGATGAGAAATATTTGACTCATGACCGAGGACCAACTGTACGGGGAGTACTTATTATAATGAGTTGATCTGAGACGAACAAGTAATGTTGTATGTAAGATAGCATGACACCAAATAGTAGTGGGCAATTTCATTTTTATAAGTAGTGGTCTTGCTATCAATTGTGGATGCTTAATAAATAACTCAGTGTAATACCCGTACTTTTTCTAGCTTAAATTTTTTTCCCAAGAATGTTAGAAGCTTTATTTGAAAGATGAATCCACTTTTGAACACGTGGTATTTTAAAGATTTTCACTTTTTGTCATGTGAGAAATTCAATAAGCCTTCCATCGATACCAAATTCGCCCAAATCCAACACTCGGGCGAAGAGTTAGAGCCTTTTTAGTGAGACAGTGAATCACCTGAGCCTTCAGCACGTCGCGGAGATAGCTCAAATGGAAATTGTCAATATTCAGTGTTGCTCCGCGATAGTAGGGCATCGCGCCAAACTTTCAGGTCGCAGATAAGGTGGCAACGCGATAGATCTGCGTCGCGCCACCGTGCAATTTCCCATTTGTCACTTTTCAGTGACTTGGTGCGATAGTGGCGATCGCGCCAAGGATGAAAATTGAAAAATTTTCTCAGAAATTAAAGACATGTCCTAGGGTTAAAAGGGTCAATTTTCCACCCTATATAAGCCTTATAACACGAGATTTGGCCATAATTCAGCAGCTCATACTCAATTACTCTCAAAAACTCTCAAGAACAAGCCCTAGGGTTTTCATAGAAAGTTCAATTCCAAGGGAATTCACCATCAAATTTCAAGAATTTCTCCGTCAACCTTTGTAGAATCACAAGCTAAGGTATGCATAGTATTCCTTCATGGAATCCTTTCGTCCATGAAGTCCAAGAATCTCTTTTCTAAATTCAAGCTATGGATTTTCTTTATGAATTTCATGATTGGATTGCTCTTGTTCATGTTGATATTGACTAATTGCATTCTAATCCATGTTTGATGATAAATTGCATATGTAATCGATTAGTAATGATGTAGATTCATGTAAACCTAGGATTAAAACCCTTGGATGATGAAATTAGAGATGAATCATGATGTTTGATTGTTGTATAATATTGTTTACACATTCTATGCCTATTATGTGATTGATTAAATGCCTAGATGAAGGAAACATGCCCAACTAGTATGATATTATGAAATCCCTAATCATGTACAATATGCTTATCACATGTTTGACAAAATCCTTCAATATATGAATTATGAATTGTGTTGTTGGTTGTGTGTTTGCGTAAGTCATGTTATGTCAGTTTCTTCTCATCGAGTCCTAGGGGTACTTGTACCCGAAACATTAGTTGTGTGCCTAGAGTTATGTCATGTTTTCACGATACTCTCAGTCAAGTCATGATCCATAGAACTCAGTCAGTCATGTGACTCAGGAAAATTCAGAAATCTCAATAATCTCAGTAGTTCAGTAATCTCAGTAACCACAGTATTCCCAGTTAAAAATTAGTAAATTTAGTATCCTAGTCAGTCATCAGAACTCAGTATATTCCGTCAGTCAACAAAACTCAGTAAATTTAGTTTAGCTCCGCCAGACAATACCACTAGTATCAGTTCAGTTCAGTTAATCAACTCAGTTCAGTTCAGCCAATCAGTTCAGTTCAATGTCTTTCAGATGGGAGTAGGATTCAGCACCGAGCGAGCCTAGGGATGGGGACTTACCCGCTAGATAGGACTGAGATCCCTAGAAGCAATCCCTAAGTTTCAAAACTACGTAGCTAGCGTAGGTACAAGATGTCACCCGATAGATAGGACTGACATACTTAAAGATCACCAATTAGCACATTTAAATATATAGGACTGATCCTAGGGGTCACCCGCTAGATTAGGACTGACTCCACAGCAGTTGTCTTTACCAGTGGTGTGGTATTGACACCCTTCCAACTGGGGTTATAGGTTGGACCCCAGTTAGCTTAAGTATGGGGCATGTCGGTTAGATGAATATATCCCACAATTATAGTCTTAGTCTCAGTAAAAAACGTTCGATAGTTCTTCAGATTCTAGGACTGTCAGATACAGTCAATCCTTGTCATTATAAATAGACTACGGGATCACCCATTAGATAGGACTGATCTCAACTATGGTCAATCAGTAGCAGCATAATCAGATTCAGAGATCACCCGCTAGGTAGGACTGATCCCAGACTAAGTCAAATTATCTTGATTATTATCAGTATATTCAGAGATCACCCACTAGATAAAACTGATCTCAAATTCAGTTACTCAGATACAGTACGAAACTCAGCTAGTTCCATCAGATTTAGGACTATTAGATACAATCACTCATGTCATCAGTTATATCCATTATCAGAACTCATGTAATTCAGTCTTCAGCCTCAAGACTGTTAGATGCAGTCAACCAGACCAGTTTTTCATAATCAAAACTGTCAGACACAATTATCCATGTATCAGTACCATAGTATCAGTCCCTCATTATTCAGTAATACAATATTCAGTTCCAACACGATCTCAGTTGCAGTTACGTAGTCATGTATGTATTCTCACGTTCATGTTAGTCAGTCAGTTATATTTGTTCATGCATATGAACCCCATGCATTTAGCCTACCTCACTTGCATACTAGTATATTCAAAGTACTAACACATTCGCGATATGGTGTCTTATACCATAGGTTTAGAGGCACGAGCTCCAGATCAACAGTAGATTCCAGTCTCAACAGTCATAGTTAGAAGTGAGTCCTCATCTTTCGAGGACATGATGATTATATTAATATTTCAATTTCCAGTTTATTTTAGTAGATGGAGTTAGTTGGGGACATATTTCATCAACTCCTTATTCAGACAGTTTAGAGGCTTTCAGACTACAATATGTCAGGCAGTTATTTTAGTTTGTTTTGGTATTGTCATACTATTTTCAAACATTGTGTTATCAGATGTTTGTTCAGTATTGAACCTTATGGTCTTTCAGTTCATGTGTTTCATATTATCATGTTATATTATGCAGTGTACAGGTACAAATATCAGTCATGGGCTAGCTTGTGGTCCTTCGGGGTCATGAGCACTGTTTAGTGTTTTGGTTCAGAAAATCAGGGCGTTACACTCAGCAAGGCTATTTTGAGTATGAACATAAGCTGTTGGATGTTCAACGTATCCCAACTGATATACAATAATTATCAAAAACTTGGGATGTAAATTCTCCCACATTATTGAGACGGATAGCCTTAATGGGATAATCTGGGTATTGCGTCCTTAATCGTATTATTTGTGCCAATAATTTCGCAAACGCCAGGTTACGAGATGACAAGAGGCACACATGCGACCATCTTGAAGATGCGTCTATTAGGACCATAAAATATTTAAATGACCCACTAGGTGGGTGAATAGGCCCACATATGTCCCCATGTATACGTTCTAGAAATAGAGGGAATTCGACGGTAACTTTTAGTGGCGATGACCTAGTTATCAGTTTGCTTCAACATCGTTTTCTGCTTTCTTAAGGGACGCCTAATAAAGTTTTACTAGATGCTTTGACATATGACAGGTATGCGACCAATGCCCTTTTCCTCTACATTGATAATATTTACTTTCAGAGTTCGTCCTTTACGTTGCTTCAGGAGTTTTCCCCTTCTTTTTGCACTGCTGGTGCTGAGGGTTATTATTTATTGCAAGGCAATCACCCTGATTAAAATACCTTCCACGACCACGACCACGATCATGACTGGGGTCAGGACTTCTTTCATGCCTCGTTGGGCAAAAATTTACAACATTCATTTCTGGGAATAGAGCAGTACCGGCAGGTCGACTTTCATGATTTCTCATTAAAAGATCATTATGTTGCTCAGCAATAAGAAGATGAGAAATCAGTTTAGAATATTTTTTAAATCCCATTCTCGGTACTGCTGCTACAGGAGTATACTCGAGGTGGAAAAAATAGAGAATATTTTTCTAACATGTCATGATCTGTGATATCTTTCTGCATAAATTAAACTGTGATTTAATTCTAAACATCGTAAAATTATAATAGTAATATTCTTAAAATCTTGCAACCTCAGATGGGTTCATTCATAATGAGCTTGTGGAAGAATGACCATCTTAAGGTGGTCGTATCTTTCTTTTAAATTGTTCCACAATACAAGGGGATCTTTAATCATGAGGTATTCCATTTTTAAACCTTTGTTAAGATGATGACGAAGAAATATCATGGCATTGGCCTTGTCTTGATTTGATGTCTTATTGTTGTTTTTTAAGGTGTCTGCCAGACCCATCACATTTAAATGTATTTCGGTATCCAGTGCCCAAGACATATAAGTTTTACCCGATATATCCAGGACACTAAATTCACATTTGAAAATATTAGATATTATTTAAGAAAATTAAATACTAACATTTAAATATCGTTGAAAAGTTTTTGCAGAGGCTCGTGCTGATAACGTGATATAAATTTATATATTAAAGTAAAAGAATAACAAGGAGTAATGTAATAATAGTAGTTTCTCTATCATTCCTTTATTTCCAAAAGTGGATATGACTATTTATAGCCAAAGAAAAATTGTTAATTTTATCCAATTTGAAAAATTGTAAATTTTATCCAATTTACAAGAGGTGGAGTATGACATTTATTGTTATCAAGACACATGGCATCCACTTTATGGCACATGAACTTTTATGTGTCCTCATAACATTGATTAAATTTAACGTGATTATTATAAATAAAATATTATATTAAGGTGCTACGATTAATTCTTTTATAATATTAACATTACTAGTTAAATCTTGAAGTATAGTTTTCCTTTTTTAGTGCTTTTTTATTTCTCATCCAATACTTGTATTGGAGTCCAATTAAATTCTCTCTAACAAGGACAATTTCGTATCCAAAGGGACTCAAATTTGAGACATTTGATCGACTAAATTCTCTCTAACAAAGGCAACTTCATATTCAAAGAAACTCAAGACAGAAAACTGTGGTTAAAATGAAGGTACTTACCCCTATATCACAATCTTTGTTGGTAAATCTTAAAAGTACCTTACGCAAATAAAGATTCGAATATTAAATGTTTGTTAATTTATTTGTCTTACTTTCCTCTTTTTTCGTTTGAAGAATAATATGTGTTTCATTTTGTAGTAACTCATCAATTCTAACATTTTTCAAAGTATATTTTAATATTTTTTTATATATATTTTTAGCTTAAGATCATAAAATTTTAAAATCTTTTTCACTTTCTTAATTCTATGCTAAATCAAAACCATACATGAAGCCCAAAAAGGCTAGAACCTATGCTCAATAATTCAACAAATAGTTGTATAGATTATCCTTTTTTTTTGGGTGAAACAGGCAGAGTTTTATTTATAACACAAAAACATTTACAAGCCTAGTTGTGATCGTGTCACAAGCGCAGTAGTAAGAGTAGGAGTCCTATTTACATCCTGTATGGGACTAATATAATACGCACTTAGGTGAATAGTTAAAGTGCTCACCCGCCTAACTAATAATACTCCATTCATATCGGCATACAAAATGTCACCGAGTGACTGTGGTGGAGTCCAAAACAACATAGTAATAGAGGTTGTACTAGGTAATCTTTCCAATCCGTCAGCTAGCCTATTCTACTCCCTGAAAAAATGGTGTAATTGAGGATTATCCAGTGCGTCCAGGAGGTACCTGCAATCAGATATTAAAGTTGAGTCAGATATCAAAGTTGAATTAAGATATGTATTAGAATCAAGTAGCTGGACTAATTGTTGAGAGTTTATCCCAATTTCTAGTAGAAAAATGTTGTTCTGATAAGCAAGCTGGAGTCCTAATAACAGAGCGTGAGTTTCTCCTTCCAGGACATCTGTAGTAGCGCAGGTTCCATGAAAGCCTAATACCTATTCCCCCTTATAGTTCCTGAACACACCACCTAGGCCGAGTTGATGTTGATTTATAGATGAGGTCTCAGAAGCACAATTAGAATTTAATATGTAGTTTACTTGCGCGGGTGGTTTCCACTTAGTATACATTGTAGTCTTAGTTTTCCCAGGGCCCATAGGGTCTACCAGGAACCAAAATTCTTCGGCCATTTGTGATACGTCCTTTAGAGATGGTAAAAAAGGAATGCCTTCAAAAATAAATTTATTTCGCGCAAGCCAGATATGCCAGATGCAAAAAGTCATGTAGATCTTAGAAGGTGTGCGTAACCACATCCCTTCAGAGGGGTTTAAATGGAGGTGAATTAGATCATGCAACCATCGGGACGGATGAGTATCAGCTGAGAGGAGAGTGCTCAGCTGACGCATCACACCTAACCCAGTCTATATTGGTGCAACCTTTAGACAAAGAACGAATAGGTGAGTATTTATTTCTTCAGCCATAGTATTGCAAAGCCTACACATAGGAGAATCTACAACTTTAATATGGTATAGCAAGCTAGAGTTAATTATTCGTCCATGATTCAGTAGCCACATGAAATATTTTAATTTTGGAGGGACCTGAAGTTTCCAAATCAAAGTAAAGGAGATTAGGTTCTGAGGTATGAGATTGTTCTGATGATTTGCTTCGTGTACACTTTCTAAGATTGTGCTATATGATTTTACAAAAAAAGCTTCAGTGGTAGTCAAGCCCCAAGTGATATGATCAAAGGAGCTGGTAAATCTGGGAAAGTATACTTGTTGAATTTGGGAGATCATCGAGTCAGGTAATTGGATTGATAATCTGGAGAAATCCCATGTGTCTTTCCTTCTTACATCCGAGATATGGTAGGATGTCTCTCGACTCCAAAGAGGCCCATGGATTTGGTTGCGAATAAGGAAGTTTGTCTTAACCTATGCATCGTTAAAAAAGCTAATGAATTGTCCGTTGGTAGGTTGCGAACGGAGGCCAACCTGACAGTGGCTCCATCCCATTTTTAGAGCTTTCCAGGTAGTTGAAGACGCTACAGAGGATGGGGCACGGTGCGAGTTGGGCGAGTACTTACCTTTTAAGAGGTTAGCCCAAAGAGTATTCGAGTGGAAAACTCGCCAAGCCGTAGCTGCCAGAAGTGCATTATTTTTTATTTGAAGATCTTGAATACCCAATCCCCCAATATCCTTAGGTTTTGTAAGAGTCAACCATTTCAGGAGGTGAATCTTCTTCCTGGTTGTGGTGGATCCCCAAAAGAAGTTTCGCTCACAACGTTTTAAGCATTTAATAATGTATGTTGGGATCTTGAGGAGTTGCATGAGGTGATTAGGGAGGCTGTTAAAGGTGGATTTAATTAAGGTAGCTCTACCCACAGGAGATAGAAAAGTAGTTTTCCAGTTACTCAGACGCCTTCGGAAGTTGTCAATAAGAAATTGGTAATCTGCTCTGGTTAGCTTGGTGTTTAAGATTGGGAAGCCTAGGTATTTCCCAAAAGATGACCCTTCCAAGATATTTAAGGAGTTCGCAGCATGATTTCTTTTGGCAGCAGGAGTATTTCCCGAGAAAAATATGTTGGATTTAAAGTAGTTAATTCTTTGACCCCGAGACTGCTCAAAAGTGTGTCATAATAGTTTGGATTGTATTTATAGTCTCATCATCTAATTCTCCACATAAAATAATGTCATCTGCAAAAAGAAGGTGAGAGAGTTGAATTCATCGTGGGGAGAGAGTAATAGGTTTAATAAAAGTTGGTCTACTGTTGTGTCAATGCGGCGGGATAATCTTTCCATGTACAAGATAAAGATATATGGCGATAGAGGGTCTCTCTGCCAATGCCTCTAGTATGAGGAAAGGGAAAGGTAGTTGTACTGTTGATTAAGATAGATATTGTAGGAGTACAAATACATGACATTATAAGTTTGATGATATTTGGAGGAAAGTTAAAGAATAGGAGGGTGTCGCGTATAAAGGACCATTCAAGTCGGTTGAAAGCCTTTTCTAGGTCAATTTTTAACATCATGTAGTGTTTTCGACCTTTGTTTTTTTTAAAGAAATGCAGCAATCCATGGAAAACTATTACATTGTCTGAAGCCCTTCTTCCAGCCAGGAATCTAGATTGAGTTGGCCCAATCAGGTCTTGTAGGAAAGGCTTGATTCTATTCACTAAAATTTTTGTCATTACCTTATAGATTGTATTGTAAAGGCTTATTGGCTGGAACTGAGTGATAGTTGCAACACTAGTAGATTTTGGTGCTAAGCATATATAAGTCTGATTTACTCCTTCCGGGATGGTCCAGCTGGTAAAGGCTGTGGAGCAGAATTGTTGTACTAAACTCCCCACAATCGACCAATACTTTTGGAAAAAGAAAGGGTGCAGCCCGTCCGGTCCCGGAGCCTTAAAAGGTTTGAAGGAATTGATGGCTGCCACAACTTCACTCGGATGCACGGGGAGCTCTAGATGGTCACGTGCCGATGAAGGAATGAAGCAGGTTAGAGTACGTAGGTACTTGTTAGAACAAACAGTAAGGTCGGACGAGTAGAGTTCATGAAAAAAAATTTGAATATTTTTCTAGGTTTTGGTAACCCTCCACCCAGTTCCCTACCTTATCTCTAAGTGCCACAATTCGGTTCCTACGCCTTCGATTCAGGGCTGACAAATGAAAAAACTTTGTATTTGCATCTCCCTCGTTAAGCCAAGACACTCTTAACTTAATTTTCCAAAATTCATATTCAAGGAGGAGAAGATCTTTGTAGTCCTTAGTAAGTTGAATTTCTAGATTTTGTAAGAAAAAACTATTAGGGTAGAAAGACGATTCCTGGATTCCTGCTAGCCTAGTGACGAGGCGTCTTTTCTTATGAAATATATTTACAAACACATTGTTGTTCCAATTTAGGATATCCTCTTGAAAACGAAGAATAAATGGCATGAGGATATTATTGGAAGCATCCCAAGAGTGGGAGACTACAAGCGGGAATTAAGGGTGGGACGTCCACATTGACTCTAACCGAAACGGTTTGTTTAGTATTGTTTGTGGATTGGATAATTGAAGAAGTATAGGGTAGTGGTCTGAGTGGATGCGAGATAAGTGCTTGACATGGGCTTTCGGGAAAGCTTGTACCCAAGCAGCGTTACTATTAAATCTATCAAGGAGCTCTAGGATCAAATGGTTGCTATGCCTCCGATTCGTCCAAGTAAACTTGCTACCACTAAAGCCTAAATCTATCATTTTGCAGTAGTTGAGGCATTGTATGAACCTATCAGTCCTATTTATTCCAATAGTCTACCCCCCAAATTTCTCGGTTGATATAGTGACTTCGTTAAAATCTCCACCCAGTAACCAAGGTCCCGAGTGACTATCCGACGCTATTTGTAGGTTTTCCCATAGGTTGACCCTGCTAGCCGTATTATTACAAGTATAAACAACGAAAAACAACCATTGAAAAGGTGAAGGTATTATTTGAACCATGCAGTGAATCTCTTGATGCGTTAGGGACACACTTGAGATATTGAGTAAGTCATCATGCTAGAGGAGTACTATGCCTCCAGCTCGTCCTCCAGCTCGTCCCTTAGCCGGGACTGCTAGGACATTGGAAAAGCTAAACTCGTGCAGCAGAGACTGGTGACTTGTTATATGCGTCTCAAATAACACCACAAGAGTAGGCTTATGATTGGCTATAAGTTCCTTAAAAGCTGGCCTAAAATCCTTAGATATAGAGCCTCTACAGTTCCAGATTATAAAATTCATAGGGTTATAAAGACAGTACTGAGCATTAGCACGACATGCAAAATCAGAGTCATGGTCCCTCTCTCTCAGAGAAGGACTCATTATCACAACATATTTCCCCACTGTCGGGTTCATTTTGGGCCTTACATGAACCGAGAATTTGAACATATTTTGGCGACCATTTACGTTTATTTTTCTTGCATGGTGCTCTTTGAGCAGGAATACACGTACCTGACCCAGGTGGGTAGAGATCATAGTTCCCGCTTTAGTTATTTTTGTGTCGGCTTAACTTTTACTTCTCAAATTAGTTCTTTAATTTTTTACCTCTAGTGTTTATTTAATGAAAAATTATAACTTTATCTATGACCTATTTTGCAAATCAAACCTTTTTAGAGAATATTTGTCTTGGGTAAATGTTTAGTATCATCAAAACTCGCAAGATAATTCTTTTAGAATATTTTATTTGAGGCATAAATTTAATAGGAGTAATAAAAAAGGGTCAAAAATATTCCTAAATTGTTCGAAATTGAGCAAAAATATCATTCATTATTTTTTTGGCTCAAAAATATCTCTTCATTAAATTTTTGACTCAAAAATATTTCCATATTAATTTTTTCACTCAAAAATATCCCTCTCTAATGGAATGACTCTAAACACATCTCGTGGACGAAAAAAACCATATGACTAATCCATGTCAGCGACCACGTGAATAATTACCCCATTAATTATTAACTTATTTTTTATCCATTTAAAACCCACCATCAAACTCAATTTTCATGTACGATTCGACCAGAGTAAGCAACAATAGTTATATAGAAAAACACCCCAAGAATAAAAGGAGCATGAAAAAAGACTTTCTTTTGAACAAACCTATATCAAAATAAGCAACAACACTTTGAATTAAAATAGATATATCCTTGTTTAACACAACTTATGCTCTTAAAAAGTAGGAAAAAACCCCACAACAAAAAGAGCGCAAAATAGCATTCTTTAAACAATGAAACACCACTAAAGTAAGCAGAAATTTAGTATGCATGATTCAATAATAGAAATTCGAAAGTAAAAAAATAAAAAAGAACAGACACATTTTGAGTTTCTACCATGAAAGGCTCGCTACAAAATAATGCATAAATTGCTACAAAATACTTCATAGCTAAATACGAAAATTTTTGTGGCTAAACACTTTAGCCACAATTTTTTTTTTCATAGCATTCGTAGCTACATGTAGCATGGTTAAAAGTGAGCTACAGACTTTACATGATCCATGGCTAAGGACTAATACTTATAGCTACGAGATATTTTGTGTTGTAGCCGTGACGATGAAAAGTTTTTGCCACGAAAAATATACTGTTCTTTTGCCACCATGAGAAAATTTTGTAGCTATCTTCATCTTATAGCCACAAGATATGTATTTACAGCAAAAGCAATTGTCATGCAACTTCAAATTGCGTGGCTATTTTTATAACTTAGTCCCATGAAAATACTTATATTTAGCTACAATTTAAAAAAACATAGCTGTTATTTGAAATATTTGTCACAAAAATTTGAATTGTAGCTATGCTTTTAAAACCCAAGTTTAGCTACAAATTTAAATTTTCATAGCAATAAGCGACACAATAATTGGAGCTAAAAATTTGTATTGCATTGCATTTTGATAATAAGAAATTTGATTTATTAGTTACTAGTGAAACTATCCGCGCTTCACGCGGTTATAAACAAAATTCAATATAATAAGTAATTAATTTTATAAAATAACAAAATTAATTCCTACTAATCAAATATACAGTTTATAAAAAAAGAAGAATATAATTGTTAAAAATCATGTTTTGCCATAGCTCATGATTCCTCTTGTATTTGAATATTCCAGATTCTTTTAAAAAATAATATTAATTTTAGGAATTTGTTTTTAAAAGTTTATAAGGTTATTAAGTTTATTCTTTTATTAATATTTTACTTCATTTTGAAAGAAAAGACAACATTAAAAATAACAACTTTTTCTTTTAATTTATTATAATTTCAGCTTCTTGAATTCTATCAAATTATTTTGGAAGGGTAATTCATCTTTATTCATTTGCCATTAGAAATATATGTCAACACGTATTTCATTTTAACAAATATAATAGTTTCTTTATCTCTCCCTTCTTTTTTTAATTTACTTAATTAGAGAGTTCAATTGTCATATTCAAAAGTCTTATCCCCTTGTTAAATTAAAAAAAAATGAAGATAGAGAGATTAATCTAATTTTAAAAGAATAGACGCAGCAAATTAAATTATACTAAATTATTGCCTTTGAAGACAAATTCAAACTGAAGAAATGAATATTGGGTGGCATTTTATTCATTTCTACCCTTTTTCTTATTTTACACCCAATAAGCATTATCACTTTAGACCTTTAGCAATTGGATTCCTATTTAAATAAATCAGGACAATTTCTTCTTGTTACTTCAGACAGCTCTTATCATTAAATATATATATATATATATATATATATATAATTAAACTTGTGCCAATTTTTTATAAATTTATTTTTTGAGCAAAAACTTTACAAAAGCAACTAATTTTGTTGAATTTTGAGCTTGATTTATTGGTCATGTACTCGTGGCAGCAATGTGGTTTCACTCTTTTGATACTACTATCCAAATTACTGAAAGAAAAAATATTTTCTTGATGAGAGGTGCTTGATGTGCTGCAAATAAAATTGGATGACATGCTTCTAAAGCTACCATTCTCATTTATCTTTTTTGTGAATTTTTTGAGCCTTTTCTTTCATTTTAATTATTTTGTTGAGCTATAATTAAACATAAATTTCATAAATAATAAAAAAAACTTTGTCGATAATGGCTATTATTGACATTAAAGCTCAACGTTTATGACTCAACATTTACGGTATCATAATCATTAAAAACTCTATTTAACCTATTGTAAATTGTAATCTCTTCTATATGGCTCAAGTATTCCGACGAATAGAACTATAGCCTGTAATCTTCTTTTTCTCTTTTTTTTTCCTTTTATTTATGTGTTGTTTGATTAACTTACAAATAGTAGATGATGAGAAGCAATTGTTTTGCAATCTATTTCTTTAAGGTTTATTGATTTAATATGAAAGTGTAGGTTTTCTGATAGTATATGGATAACAAACAATAGAGAAATGAATAATATTCAGCAAACGTCTCATTTTTTCCTACTTCTCATTCAATATTTTGTTTATAATTTCATATTTCAAATAATCAGTCTGATGGTTTTTAGGCTATACACTAAAATTTACAAAAGTAGAATAAAATGAGACGTTTGCTAAGCGTTTCAGGGAGAAACGGCGGAGGCAGAGGCGGAGGTGGAGGAAAAGCAAAAACGAAAGAAACAGGATGAGGAAACATAGAGAAGTAGAAAAAGAAGGTAGACCTATTCTTTAAGAAGATTTTAAGTTATGATTTTTAATAAAATCCATAAGCTTAAGATGAATTAGTTTATTTATAATCTCTATTTATTTGGAGAGATTTTCTTTAATAATATTGAAGCAAGTTTCAAATATTATTGTTTACGGACTTTTAACATAATTTGATTTAACGAAATTTGAACTATTGTATTAGATTATTTTGTCTATTATAATAAAAGAATATACTCCCTCCGTCTTATTTTTGTTGGCTTTCTTTCTAAAAATATTTGTTTCAATTTAGTTGTCCCATTGATAAAAACAAGATGATTTTAATATGTTCTTCCAATAACACCCTTATATTAAATGACTATACAAGTTGTATATATTCAAATTTATATTTTCAAAGCATAATTAATAAGACTAATTTGGTAAAATAGACCTCTAATAAATTTTTTTTTAAGGAGTGTGTCAAGTCTATAGGGGCCAACTAATATGAAACAGAGTAAGTATATAATGAAATCACAAAGTTATATTGATGAGTAAGGAAAATATAATAATAAATAAAATTATTTATCAATATTTTGATTATCATTTTTAATCGCGCGAAGCGCGAATAAGTTCACTAATAATTACATCAAATTTCAATTAACAACTGACTTTTCAACAGAGCCTTAAAATTTGTGTGAAGTAAAACACACTAATATTTGTTTATAGGGCCACAAAGACACGTACTCCAAATCTGGTGAAGCAGCCCAAATATGCATTTTCCGTCAGCAACTGATTTTTGCACTCAATATTTTTTGTACTTCATTACTCGGTAAGAATTGTATTTTATCTCGTTTCTACCTTCTGACAAACCCTAAATTCTTTTATCTTTCTGCCTAAAATGCATTTTTTTTAAAATTAGTTTTTTTTTACAAAAACACCCTAAATTATACAGTAATTGAGTATCATTTGTACTGTATTAACTACATTGATCATACATGCAAGAGTACTATATAGACTATAAATTTGTTCAGTGAATGAAATTGAGTTTTTTTTGGAGTAGAATTTGAAATTGATTTTGTACTGTGTACTTGTGTTGATACAGTGGTGGAGTAACTTGAGGAATTTGAAACATAAATGGGAGACGAAAAGGACACGTTTTATGTTGTGCGTAAAGGGGATGTAATCGCGGTGTATAAGAATCTGAGTGATTTACAAACTTTGCTATGATCTTTTGTATGTTTACTTTACCTTTTGTGTAAAGTTTGAAACTTGATTGATTGAGTACAATTAATAGTGTTAGCAGGTATCTGTTTATAGATATTTCAGGTTGGTGAACCAGCTATAAATGTTTATAAAGGGTATCACCTGGCTAAGTAATCTGAAGAGTATTTGGCTTCTCATGGACTAAAAAATGCAATTTATTCTATGGATTTCAGTGATGTTCGAGATGATCTCTTTGGGATACCCATGCCATGCCTTTTTCGGGTTAAAATGTTGATCCCTTTACTGTTATTAAACTCCCAGTTAATGTAATTGTTTTATATATTTGATAATATTGTTTACTTCTTGTAACTGTTTTATGATAGTTGGGTCGAATTTTGGCTAACGTGGATGCTAAATTGTCTGATTTTTAAAGTTTTATACCTATTCTCCTGGTATTGTGGTTTAGACACATAGTAGTGTGCTGCTAACCTTAACTGACTGCATGATTCTTCTCGATCAGGCTGAACTAATTTTTTATTGATTTTCCAACTATGTTATCGACAATTGAGTAGGAGTGATTCACACATTGTATTTACTCCAGATAGTGGCTTTTTACTGGCAACAACGTGATAGTGATAAACATGTTGTGTCTACTACATTTGGTGGCTTTTTCTGTCTTTAGGTGTATGTCTTTTGGCTAGCCTTGATGATATCTTCGTTTGTGTGGCATTGGTGTTTCCATGTATCTCTTTTTTCTAAAGAAAATGGACAATTGTAATAATGAATGCAACTTTATTGATCGTTTTGACATGATATCCATCTCATTATTCCTCTTTACTTCACTTTTATCCCATCATTGAAATAAGTAAAAATTTACATTGAGGACCAGTTCATGCATGTAAATTTTTAATTTTTCCCTATTTTTGCAACAACCTGGCTCTTTTGAAAGATAAAATTATCAAGAAGAATTTTCAAGAAAAGAGGATGCAGGTAATCTCTTAATGGTCAATCCAGATTATTCTTGCCTTGATTAGATGGGGCATGTCTTTCTTTCTTGTCCAATTCTTTCCAAGTGATTTCTATAGTAGCAGCACCTAAATTTTAAGAACCCTAACTTTGCCTACACATTTTGATAGCCGGAATTAATGGCCTCAGTGGCCAGTGGCCAGCCTCCGGTGACGGAGACTGGTCAAGTCGATACAACAACAACAACAAAACTCACGTTTGCAAATATTTTACAATCATCTAATATTTCTAACATGCAGCTTCCATTGAAAGAAATTTCTTACTTGCATGGAGAACCACGTATCATTTGGGAAGAAGAGGAAGTGAATCAAATGATTATTAAGGAAGATCTACAATACGCAGTAACTGGAAAATTCTCATATGGCTGGCTAGATATACAAGATCTACAACGTTTAATCCCAAAGCAATGTGAGTTGAAGGGAGAAGTCAATATTGGTTTATTGAGTAATCGACATGTTTTTATAAGAGCAACAAAGATTGAGGATTATGTGCATCTTCTATCCAAACCCCAATTCTATATTACAAAGAATTTCTGGTCATATCCATGAAAACACTAAAATGGGATCCAATGTTCAACCTCGAGGAAGAAACCACCACTGCAGTCGCATGGATATCATTTCCATCTCTACCACCGAACTTCCTTGTAAGAGAAGCAGTTTTCTCTTTGGCAGCTGCTGTTGGGAAGCCTTTACAGGTAGATCTAACTACATAGAACAAGACCAGACCAAGTTGTGCAAGAGTGAAGGTTGAAGTTGATCTGTTAAGGAGAATTTCCCAAAAGGATTAATATTGGGATGAGAAAGAAGACAGGAGAAGTTGTAGAGAAGTGGATTCATATCAAATATGATTATATGCCAAAGTACTGTAAGGAATGCAAACTACAAGGACATAATGAAAAGGAATGTTTTTTCATCCATCCTGAACTATATCCAAAGGAGGACAACGCAGAGGGGGAAGAACAAGGAGATATGACAACACTGAAGGAAGAAGAGAAGAACAAGGAAAATGTGGCAAATACTGAAGACAATAGTAAAGTCAAAGACATAGAAACAGAAAAGCTTCAAAAGCAAAAAAGAAAACAAGTTAACAGAAGATGGAACAATGGAAGAAGGCGAGATAGAAGATGGAACCAAAAAGAACACACTTCGAAAGAGGTAGCTGTAGCACTAAATAATAAGCTCGATGCACTGGAGGAGAAAGATACTGGTGATGAGAATAACAAAGAGAAAATAGATGAGAATAACAAAAAGAAACAGTGGAAAAGAAGGATGAAAAAACTGACAAGGAACTTAACAATCAGGTTGAACAATTCACTCAGAATAAGAAGAATGACAACATGGCTTCAACTCCTCACATACCAGTGCAGCTAGCAAAAAGGGGTTGATACAAGAAGAATCACAAAGCTCAGTTAGAGATCAGAAAAAAGACAGTGTTCACCAAGAGACAAGGGACTCACCTGGAAGTCAAGTAGAAGAAGAGAATGTTGATTATGTTGTGGAGGTGGCAGACAATGATTTGGAAATCATAACAGAGTTTGAAGCTGAGATTCCTAAAATTAAGAGACTCACACAGCAGGAAAAACAACAAAATCAAGATCAGGAAGAAGATGAAGACATGGATGCTAACATTGAGCAAATAGGGAGGGATGGAGATTTATCTCCAAGAAAAATTGGCAATTAAAAGGAAAGAACAGAAAAGATTACAAGAAGATTGTTAACAGGTCACAAATCAATACAAGGAGTAAGTCGGGGCTCATATCTAATAGTGATATTCTGGAATATTAGATCTGTTAAAACTCAAAGTTCATTTGAGAGATTAATAGATCTTCATAAAAAACACCATTATTCTTATATTGCCTTAATGGAACCTTTTCAAAGTCCATCACTGCTAGAGAATTATAGAAGAATGCTAGGTGTAACAAATGCCAAAGTTAATTATTCTGATAAGATCTGAATTTTCTGGGATGATGATTGGGAAGAAATTGGTACCACCGATTCTTCACAACACTTAACAATGGAGTATAAGCTTAGAGTAGCAACTGATTCTTTTAAAGTAACTACCGTATATTCTTGATGCAGTCATTTAGAAAGATTGGAGTTGTGGAAAAATTTGGAGGACGTTTCCTCTAATACTAATATCTCTTGGCTTGTTGGGGGTGATTTTAAAGTTATCTTGGATGATTCTAAAAAACTTGGAGGTCTTCCAGTGACACAACAGGAGACTCTTGATTTTGCACAATGTATGAATAATTGTGCATTGAATGAACTAAGATATACAGGCAGCAGATTCACTTGGTGGAATGGGAGAATCCAAGAAGATTGTATTTTTAAGAGGCTAGATAGGGTGTTTGGTAATTATAAGCTTTTCTAGGCAATGCCTAATTGCGAAGTGAATCATCTTATCAGACAAGGTTCTGACCATGCACCTTTTCATGTCATGGGAAATACTATACAAGTACAACTGAAAAAATCTTTTAAGTTCTTGAACTTATGGACCAAGCATAAAGATTTTCAAGGAACAGTGCAGCAAGCTTGGAGTGAAAATTTTCTAGGTTCTCCTTTCCATATAGTTCATGAGAAGTTAAAAAGGTTGAAATCTTTTCTAGCTGTTTGGAGTAGGGGCACGTTTGGGGATATTTTCCAAAAAGTAGCAATTTTGGAGGATGTAATAAAAGCAAAGGAAGCACAGTTCGAGATACAACCATCTGTAGAAAATAGAGAAGATTTGAGCAAAGCGGAGGTAGATTTAAAAAGATTAAGGAAGATAGAGGAAGAGTATTGGAAACAAAAGGCAGGGATGAAATAGTTCACTGATGGGGACAAAAATACTAAATTCTTTCATTCTTATGTGAAAGGGAGAAGGAGAAGGCTACAAGTTACAGAAATTCAGACAAGACGGGGTGATATCATCACATCAGCACAGAACATTGGAGAAGAGGCAGTGCAGGTTTTCATGGAACAATTTAAGGAAAATCAGGTAACTGATAATTATGAGATGTTGGGTTGTATCAAGAAAAGTATCACTGAGGAACAAAATAATAGAATGGAAAGATTGCCATACATAGAAGAAGTCAAGCAGGTTGTATTTTCTTTAAATCGGGAAAGTGCAGGTGGACCAGATGGTTACACAGGTCATTTTTTTTAGTGAACACTATTGGGGAGGATATTACAAATATGGTTAAGGCATTCTTTTGTGGAGGTGAATTACCCAGGTACACCACTCACACTAATCTTGTGTTGATTCCAAAGAAAGAAGCCGTGAATACTTTTGGTGATCTCAGACCCATCAGTTTGAGCACTTTTGTTAATAAAATCATATCCAATTTAATTCATATGATAATTGTGGAGGTGCTTCCTAATATTATCTCTACTAATCAGGCTGGTTTTGTTAAAGGGAGAAGCATTACAGAAAATGTATTGCTAGCTCAAGAGATTATTAGAGACATAAATAGAAGGAATAAACTTCACAATGTGGTGGTGAAGTTGGATATGGCAAAGGCATATGATAGAGTATCATGGAAGTACTTGGTGGAAATATTGAGAAGGTTTGTTTTTTCTGAAAGGATAATTGACATGGTGGTCGGACTGATTAGTAACAATTGGTATTCAGTGCTTTTGAATGGCCATTCATATGGTTTCTTTCAATCCTCAAGAGGTTTAAAACAGGGGGGTCCTTTATCGCCTACTTTGTTCATTATTTCAGCTGAAGTACTAGCAAGGAGGTTAAATGAGTTGTTCGAGGATCCACATTTTAGAGGATATGGAATGCCTAAGTGGATCCCTGATATCAACCATTTATCATATACAGATGATACTATTCTTTATTGTTCTGGACATGCAGAATCAATGAAGAAAATGATGGCAGTTTTGAGATAATATGAATTCACTTCTGGCCAAATGATTAATCTTGATAAAAGTTTCTTTTGTTTGCATGATAAGACTCCGATGAGTGTGGCCAATAGTATAAAGAGGATAACTAGGATAAACCAAGGAAAGTTACCATTCACTTACTTGGGTTATCCTATGTTCTATGGTAGAAAGAATAAGGCACATTATAAGGAGCTGATGAAGAAGGTGATGAAAAGGTTAAACTCATGGCAAAATAGACTGTTGTCGTATAGGGAAAGGTACATTCTTATTGCACATGTCTTACAGTCTATGCCCATATATACTTTATCTGCTATGAACCCTCCTGTGAGTATAATTAATCAATTACACAAGATTTTTACCAAGTTTTTTTGGGGTAATGCTACTGGATCAAAAAATAAGCATTGGGTGTCTTGGGACCTCATATGTTACCCAAAAAATGAGGGGGGATTGGGTTTTAGATCTTTAAATGATATGTCCAAGGCTCTTTTTGCAAAACTGTGGTGGAGTTTTAGAACTTCAACATCCTCCATGTGGAGTTCATATATGTGGAATAAATATTGCAAAAAGTTCCATACTTTACTCACTAGAGCAATTGGAGCATCACATGTATGGAGGAAAATGGTTGCTATAAGAGGAGGTAGATCACCTCATATGGTGGCAGGTGACAATGGGTAATTCAAGTTTTTGGTATGATAATTGGACAAAACAGGGTGCCTTATATTATGTTGAAGGAGAGACTTTTCAAGATGAGGAAATAGAGGTGAAGACCTTTATCAGAAATAGAGAGTGGGATAGGCAGAAGTTGTTATCAGTTTTATCTGAAGATATGGTAGAGTTGATACTTCAAACAATAAAGCCTCAGGTTGAAGGACATAATAATGACAGGCCATGGTGGATGAGAAATACAAATGGCCAATTTACAGTGAAATCTACTTGGGAAGTAGTCAGGAAGAAAAAAGAAAAAAGAAGAGATTTTGATTTTATTTGGAATAAAGGTTTACCTTTCAAATATAATTTCTTCTTATGGAGAGTGTGGCTCAGAAGGATCCCTACTGATGATAATTTAAGGAGAATGATGATTCACATGGTGTCAAGATGCTGGTGTTGTAAGGACAAAAAGGAGGAAACTATAGCACATGTTTTACTAATAGCTCCCATAGCCTTAAAGCTTTGGGGGCAGTTTGCTCATTTTGCAGGGATTAGGATGGACAATGTACAACTTCAACAAATGGTGGTGTCATGGTGGACAAAGAAGTTAACACCAAAACTCAACAACATCTGTAAAGCTGTACCAGCCATAATCATGTGAACCTTATGGAAACGGAGAAACTCTATTAAACATGGAGGGTCCATTTCTTTTTAGGGGATGGTGTTACAGATTCAAGTTGTGCTAAAGAAAATAATCAAGAATCTTTATCCTTGGATACAGTTAAAAAATTGGACATGGCCAGAGGTGGTGGACACTATGAGTACATACAGACCAATACTTCATTATCATAAAGTGGTATGAAAAAAGCCGAAACACCTACAGTTAAAATGCAATATGGATGGAGCTTGTAGAGGGAATCCGGGGATGAGTTCATATGGTTTCTGTATAAGGGATGAAAGAGGGGATCTTGTATATGCAAGAGCTAAAAGATTGGGTATTGGTACTAACATAGAAGCTGAATCTATTGTTATTAAAGAGACAGAAAGGTGTTACATTACCTTGTCTATATTTCTTCGTGCATGAAAATTGTTGGCCAATAGCTTCTTGAACAACCACTGCTTTGCAATCTACCAAAATCTAATAATAATAATAATAATAAGAAGAAGAAGAATATTAAGTGGAAATAGTGGTAATTAATTAAAAACAATTAGCAGTATCAAAATTATTAAAGAAATCAAAGAGGAAGATAAATTACTTGTCAATTTCATTGTTAAAGCAGAAACACAAAATAAATAATGTCTTCACAAATATTTCACTACAACAGGCAAAAACAGTTCAAAAACTGATTATGCAATGGGAAAAAATAGAAATGATAATTAAATAAAAATTTACAAAGAGTTAAATATAAAGAATTAGAGAAAATAAAAAGGTAGAAGTATTAGTCGATGTCAAGTTCTTTATGATGACAAAGAGAAACACCTCAGATCTCCAGACCAAATGTTATCAAATAGACTGGGAACCATAAAACAATGGGCATGTTCGAAGAGAACTGGCCTTACAAAGAAGATCAATGATAAGGACAACCATCGGCTTTCTGGAGGTGATATATCGACTGACGTGCAAAGTGACAATGATGTATTGCCTCGGACTAATTCATTTACGAAGAGAAGCGGTCTTCTGAAATCACCAAGATCTTCTGTTTGTTTGCCCGAGAGTAGCCAAAAAATGGGGAACATGCTACTTGACTTTCACATCCTCATCAAATACGACCTTGAACGCTCACATTGATCAATGTCTTCCTGGGGAGTCATCAACAGTCAAGTTGACACCAAATCCTAAGGTGGTTAGGTACATGACTTCTTTCTTTTTTCCTTTTTTTAATAAGGTAAATAATCATTAATATGAGAAGAAACTCTATATACATGCCTGTATGCCAAAACATAGAGAACTTACACAATAATATGGTTCTCTCAAGAATGTCACCAAATTTTATATATAGGCATAACTCCATGCGCGCACCAAAACTAACAACAATTCTACCCATGTTCTTAAAGGGCAGAAATTACAGAAGCTCCTAATATTTTCAAAAAGTAACATGTAACCTCCCCTACTGCTGAACTAACACGGTACCTCATAAAGCACACAAATTAACTTGAGTTCAACCAAGTATTTTATTTTAGTAAAGCCCCAAACTTAAGTTGAAGTCTCAGGTCCATAATTAAAAAAATTCACATTTGGTTAGTTCTTCAAAAGTTAATCCTTTATAAATAGTAATGTGGAACTTCGCCCGCTTTTTTCTGTATTCCTTGCTTCTGATAGTGTAAGCATACGTATCCTATAATTCCTATATGTTCTACTAACTTCACTTTCGATGGAGTTACAACGAAGAATCAAGGGTCCACTGTAAAATGTTAAAAACTGAGAAAAGTAGCCTAGTGAAAACTTTAAGGTGCGAATGACGTTTCTGTACACTTTTACAAGCCAAACAAGAACAGTTGTTTTAATGCAGTTAGAAATATCTGTGTGCAGAAGAATGTCAAAGATACATGGACTAAGAGAGTCAGGAATGAAGCTTACTGTATTAAATATCTTCGGATTTGCAATTGAGCTTCTCCGTAAAATGGAAGCAACGAAAGAATTACAATAACATTGGAACATGATCTCTTCGAATATTCTCCATTAAATTTTCTTTTGCGTAATAGTACAGTTTGCAATCATTAAATAAATAGCAATAGCAAGTGACTACTGACAGCAGAGACAAACACCTAGCAATTACCCTATATATAGTAGCGTACTCTCGATATTTTTGAAGATGTTGTGGTCTCACAGTAAATCCATCGCATCCCTGCCAAAAGAATAAAAAATTATGCTTTATATTTCTATTAATTTTACTTTCTCGGTAAAAGTTTAATTGCCAAGTAAAGAAAATCAAAACTGTAACCATAGTTTTTGTGGGTGTAAAGTAGCATGAAGGTACAACATAATATTTGAATCCTGCTAAAATGGACAATTATGCGCTTCAATTGAGCAATTTAACCAAATTAATTTGTGAAGGACCAAAACACTTTTACCTGGAATCAACATCCAATGAATGCTTACTCAAGAAGAATAACAACATACTTCATCAAAGTCTCTAATCCTACAGCCCATGTCACTCTTTTTCTCCTCACGCGAATTCAGATCACAAAAACACATACGTAAACATTCTTCTCACCAACGCATTCCCTCCTCCTACCAATCTTTTGGCGTCGAGAAGGTTCATCCCCAAATTCTAATAAATATAATCAAATGCCTCTAAAACCTAATAACACCTCGCATTGAAGTGGATGAATGAGATACAAAGTCAGGTTTAGAGGTTTGTTCTGGCCGGAAGATTTCTGGACCTTAAAACTCGTCACTCAGATTAGGCGTTGATGTAGACACAAGAGAATGATGGTTCCTCGAAGCGTAGAGGATAGCGAAAAAGAACCTTCGGCAATCGACATGAACCCTTCTTTCCTAGATAACGAAGAGAGGGAAGAGCATATTTATCGTTAAAAACATCTTGGTGAACAGAAGATAACGTTACTGTTTACATTGATGCGTGAACGAAACCGTTTTAATTAATATGGAATGTGAAATACATGTGTAACAGTCAGTCCCATATTGGACTGTTTCTCTAATAAATGTGTGTATTATCTTATTTTTTTCACCAAAAGAATGAGTAAAAAATTACAAAAAAAATGAGAAAAAAGATAAATGTCAATGCTGGCCTCTTAGACATGCCACATCAGCATTGTCTTTATTCTCTTTTATATATAGAGAGAGATGATGAAGATTTCGCCAATAACATCTATTGCTTTCAACACACATTTTAAAATTTTCAAACATTCATTCATATTATATTGAAAAATAACAACATAATAAGATTTAGAAATAACTTATTTCATTCAAACTGACATCTAAAATTTGTCAAAAATAAATTTCAAATACATAATTGTATAGATAAAACTTATAGCATCCAAATTACTCAACTTTTTTACAACAAACATAATAAAGCTAAAAGGAAAAACAAGCTATAATGAGGTTATACAGTGATGGTAATCATCAAAGAAGACATTTAAGTGAAAATTCAGCAGATGCTCCAATGCATATCTAGTAACATGTTTTTGGTGTAAATAAGCTCTCTCATATTGTCTCAAAAGAATGAAAATGTTGAAATTGTTGTTGAGGGAAAGAGCTAACCCAACGATTCTGCACCTTTTCAACAATCTGCAAAATACAAATTAAATACTATATGCAAGATGAAGTCCAAGAGTTATTGCAACTATTTATGTTCTTACGGCTATCTACAACAGTAAAACAGAACAAATAGAGAGCTATCTTCATAATAAGTTTGACCAACTTACAAACACTTTTGCGCTGAAAAAGGAGAGCCACATATCACATAATCTCTTCTTTTCAAACTAAACATTAATTTAATTAAAACTCAACGCATATGACGACAACAACTATTAGAAAGAAACTAAGTCAGGCTAACTTCTTTGGCTGTGATAATTGTACAGAATCCCAATTAGAACAAAAATCAGACCCAATAAACACCAAGATAAACAATACAAGAAATGCAACACTCTGCATATTAAGTCTGTCATAAAGAGCAACTTAATTTTTCAAGAAATAAAGAGCAACTATGCTTAGTCTCTTTCTTCTTCTCCATTCTTTTTTACTAATAATAGAAATTAGACTGAAAATTCTGACACCTCAAAAAGTGAGATGGACAAGAAAAAGAAATAGATGAAATATACGCCGACGATATACCTTTTGTGGCCATCAAAATACTGTCAATTAGAGAAGCGAGATGATTTACACTTTACGATCAAAGCAGTGCAGCAGGTAATACCATCTGACTATTTCCTTAGCTAACTTATTCTGTTTAAAATTCATTCCCACGACCATCATTCTAAAATCACCATCCTAATACTTCTGATTACTAATATCATATTAGTTAAGTACAAAAATGTATAAGAGAAAAGATCATCATACAGATAAACAAATTACTTATAATAAAAGTGAGGTGCTCCAGGTTCTAACTAGAAGTAGAGGTACAAATGTTGGATAATTCTCGAGAAAGAATCGATGTAACAGCTAATGAGAAGAATAAGTGTCTTATGTTCGAAAACTAGTTGGTGAAGGTGAGTAAGGTAGCTATTAGGATCTTTTCGAGAGATTTAACTACATATGCATTTGAGTATTGGAAAAAACCGCCTACAAATATTGGAAAAAATTGAACTTTTGGTCGGCTATTCGCTTTTAAGAGTTTAATCATAATTATATTTTATTTTGGTCCTTTAAATATATAATTTTGAGTATTTTTAGTCTTTTAACTTTTAAACTTGTTGAAATATTTTTATCTAATTAATATAATGAATTTAAAAATTTAACTCGGCTATCAAAAGACACTACTAAAAATATAGTTAAAATCAATTTGAAAAACTAATTAACTTTCAAATCGACTAAAAATAATTACTCGATCGGTTTCATCCAAAACATTATTTTTTTTAAAACTGAAATTGATAGAGCTCGATCATCTTTTTGCGACAACAATCAAATAAAAATAAGATTGAGCTCAATAAAATCTCCGATCGGGGTTTTAAAATAGTTTGATTGAAGCTTTGATCAAACAATTTATCGAGCTGGTTGGTTCTCAAAATAACTTTATAAAATTTTAAAAATAAAAGTCTACCAAGTTTGAGCTTCCAAATTTTTACTTCAAATTCATCGTTTAGAGGGTTAAATTTAGTACAAGTTCTCGTAAAATAAATAAAAATCGACAAAGAATTAATAATTTGATGTTATATGATCCACTCCCAATTTTCACCCCAAATCATAGCTCACTTATCCCAAAATTGAGTTGGAATAATGAAAATTTCATAATCAGTTCTATAGTAAAATCCTTTTCATAATTACGCACGTCAGTCTTGCAATTGTAAACCTGCACTTATTATTGTTCGTAGAAATTGACTATAACACAAATGCGACGCTTAGTCTTCAAAAAAAGTTGCACTAAGAAAATTCGCATTAGCTAAGATAAAATTCCTTTCTCAAAACTCTCCCAAAATGCTCGGGTCCCATCCCAAACCCCCTCAAACAAGTTTCAAATATATATTTATATATATATATATATATATATATATATATATATATATATATATATATATTTAGATATTTTAAGTTGTTGACTATTTTAATTTATAATACTTCTAATGTAATTTTCAAATAATATATGTTACTCAATCTCTTTATCCAAACTTTTGTGGCATTGATGGTCAATTATATTTTTTAAAATAATTTAAGTTTTTAATTATTGTGATTTATAATACTTTTTCTTCTGTTCCATAAGTGTCATTGATATAATTTCGAGAGTCAGCCAAATATTTTAAATCTTTTAAATTAAGTTGTTAATTATTGTGATTTATAGTATTTTTTTACATATTTTTTTAAAATATCTACCAGATTTAAAAAAAGTAAGACAAACAAATTAAAATGGAGAAAAAAATAAAATGAAAGCAAGGGAAAAGACCAATGAAATTGTGCCACAACGGGCAACACACCCACTACATGTTACTTTTTTGTCTCAATTTATGAGACGCAAGAAGAATTTAGATAATTAATCATATTTTTATATGTTTTTAGATATTTTAAATCGTTAATTATTGTATAATTTTTTTTATGTAGTTTTCAAATAATATATGTTACTCTCCTTGACCAAACTTTTGTCGCAATGATAATCAATTATATATTTTAAATAATTTAAGTTTTTAATTATTGTGATTTATAATTCTTTTTCTTCTATTTTAATTTAAGTGGCATTGATATTATTTCGAGAGTTAGCCAAATATTTTATATCTTTTAATTTTTTAGTCGTTAATTATTATGATTTATAATTTTTTTACGTACTTTATTTAAATAAATAACAGACTAATAACAAGTAAGAAAAATAAATTAAAATGGAGGAAAAATAAAATGAAAGCAAGGGAACAACTCAGTTGACTTATTGTGCACTGTCGAACTATTTCAATGCCTTACATGCAGAATCTGATAAGTTATGTATCATCAACCATCTTTTGGACTAGTTGATAGATTTCACCCTTTATCTTTTTTGTCTCAGGATATACTGTGTTGATCTGCTGTCTACCTTGACATATTTTCTTTGACCCTTTGCCCTTTATAAGTAAGCCCTTTATATGTGTGTAAGCGTAAGAAATTCCAATAATATTAAAAATAAAAATGGAACATACACGTGCAAATATCTGAAAAACTATTTCTAAATGTATGAATTGCATATAGAATCATATAATAAATACTAAAAATAAAAAGGTTATAATAAAATTAAAATGGGCTTGATAAGTTCAAATTTTTATTATAACTTATTTGTTGTGGTTAAATAATAAAGAGAAAATACATCAAATCACCCCTGAACTTGTGGTCAAAATTTACTTTAGACCTTAAATTAATTGGGCAATTATATGCCCCCTTAATAACTTTAAAGTGAATTTTTTACCCCCTAAAAAAATTATACCACTCTCATTGCGGAGAGTGAAGTACACTCGCGCCACGTCATTGCGAAATCAGTGCCACATCAGTGTCATGTCATTGTCACATAAGAATTATAATTTTTTGTAAAAAAAATTCCACACATATTATTTTTATATATTTTTTCAAAAAAAAAATATATATATGTACTATTTATATATATAAAATATATATTTTAAAATAAATATATATATATATATATTTAAAAACATATATTTTATACATATATAAAAGACTCCCACCCCCTTCCTCCTTCTTCTTCAACAGCCCCCATCCCTTCCTCCTTCTTCTTCAAGAACCCCCACCCCACCCCCGTTCTTCCTCATTCTTCAATAGCCCCACCCCCATTCCTCCTTCTCCTTTAATTTTTTTTCACTAGTAACACCATTATTTCACCATTAACATTATTAACACCAATAACTTGATTCGAATTTAACAAGAAATTGATAAATAACTTGATCATGAGTGGAAGATCGTGAATGGTAAATTAGAAAACACAAAATTCCAAAAGAGCCATTCTCAATACAAAAAAATCATGAGTTGATCACAAAAATACACCAATACACAAAACACACCGCACTCATAATTCAAAGGCTATCTCAACAAGATTATTCATAGATGAGATATACAATCGTATAATAGAAAGAAAATTCACCGAAATTTAATTTTTCGATGAGAGTGGAACGATTTTAATAATAAATTTTTTCAATGAGAGTGAGACACCCACACTTGCTCCTGAAAAATAGGTATGGATTGATATTCTTAATGAGCCCCCATTTTTATATATCTAATGAATTTGTTAATGATGAATTTTGAAAAAAAAAGAAATGAATTTAGTTGTTGAGGCAGTGAGGGGAGGAGCTACCATGGCTGGGAAATTTGATAAAGAAATGGCGTTGGGGAGCGGGGGTGGGGTGGGGGAACGAAAAGGGTGTGGGGGTTACGAAGAAGATGATAATGAGGGGAGGGATTACAGCTGGGAAATAAGGGAAGGGTGGGGTTTATATATATATATAGAGAGAGAGAAAATAGTCTGTTACCCCCCAATCTTTAGTCGAAATTTCAACTACACACTCAACATTTTAATGTGACCTATTACCCCTCTGAACTTATTTTTACCGAATTTATTACCCCTCCAATTGCTGACGTGTCACTAGAAGTGACTACACGTGCCATAGGCGCGTCAGTTGACTTTTTTCACTTTAAAATCATTATTTTTTTATTGCCACGTTATTATTTTTAATAATAATTATTTTTTCTTAATAAATATTGGCTTCTTCTTCTTCTGTTCTTCTTCTTCTCCTTCTTCTTCTTTTACTTCTTTTCTATTCTTCCTCTTCAATGCCTTCAATGGTACAACTTCAATGGTGAAATGGCGATGAACAGTGATGGCGCCGAAAAATTCAAAATTCCGTCAACTTTTTTTCTGTGAATTTCACGTAATTCGATTCAATATTTTGATTCAACACGTTGATTCAACATTCAATTCAGCTTCACGTAATCAATGGCATTCAACTTTTTTGATTCAACATTCTCACATAATTCGAGTTCTTGGTTGCCATTGAAGAAGAAGAAGAAATGTCATTAATGAGTTCTCACCTGAACTAAGAACTTCGATTAAAAAAACTTGAAAAAAATTAAGAACTTGAATTCTTGAATGAGGAGATGAGGAAGATGATAAATTAATCTTGAATGCCGTTGATTAGTTCTTGGATGCTATTGAGGAAGAAATGCCATTGAACCCGAATTAACTTGAAAAAATTTAAGAACTTGAATTCTTGAATGAGGAGATGATGAAGATGATAAATTAATCTTGAATGCTATTAATGAGTTCTTGGATGCTATTGATGAAGAAATGTCATTGATGGGTTCTTGGATGCCATTGAAGAAGAAGGAGAAGAAGAAGAAGAAGAAGAAGAAGAAGAAAAACTGGAAAAAAAAAAAGAAATGAAGAAGAAGAATTGAAGAAGAAGAAAGAAAAATAATAATTGCCATTGATAGGTTCTTGGGTGTCATTGAAGAGGAAGAAGAATTGGAGGAGAAGAAGAATTGAAGAAGTAAAAATAAAGAAGAAGAAGAAGAAGAAGAAGAAGAAGAAGAAGAAGAAGAAGAAGAAGAAGAAGAAGAAGAAAGAAAGAAAGAAAAATAATAATTGAGAAATAATAATGTTAAATTATTATTTTTTTTAGAGTAAAAAAATAAAAAATGGCGTGACATGATGTGGCAGCGCGTGCATCACACCATATTTGCAATGACTGGTCATCAATTTTGGAGGTTTAATAATTCCACTTTAAAATAGTTCAGGGAGATAATAATTCCACTTTAAAATAGTTCAGGGGGGTAATAGGTCACCTTTAAAGGTTGAGTATGTAGTTGAGATTTGAGGTAAAGGTTGGGAGGGTAACAGGCCATTTTCTCATATATATATATATATATATATATATATATATATATATATATATATATATATTAATAATAATAATAATAATAATAATAATAATAATAATAATAATAATAAAGTGGGTTCTTTTAAAAAAAAATCATGCGTTCTTCTTTTTTTTTTGCCACGTCAGCTGTAAGAGGTGAATTTAATTCACTTGAAAAATGTTAAAGGGGTATATAATTGTCCAATTAGTTTAGGGTCTAAAGTAAGTTTTGTCTACAAATTGAGGGGGGAAATGATGGCTTTTCTCAATAATAAATCTTACCATTGATATAGCAAATTTAGTGCATGAGAAAAATTATCATAAGTTTTGAATTTGTGCCTATACCATTTTTCCATAACAATTAAAATGATATCAAATTAATAATTGTCATAATTTTTTTTTTTCAAGTTGTTGCATGTGTCTTGTTTTAGAAATAATATTTTGTTTGAACAATTATTTATCATTATAGGGAAACTATAATTGCAACAACTTCAAATGTGAGGCAAAAATTTATGATTTGTTATAAAAATTTATCCCATATAATTGTCCAATTAGTTTAGGGTCTAAAGTAAGTTTTGACTACAAGTTGAGGGGGAAATAGTGGCTTTTCTCAATAATAAATCTTACCATTAATATAGCAAATTTATTGCATGAGAAAAATTATCATAAGTTTTGAATTTGTGCCTATACCATTTTGCCATAACAATTAAAATGATATTAAATTAGTAATTGCCATAATTTTTTTTTTTTAACTTGTTGCATGTGTTTTGTTTTAGAAATAATATTTTGTTTAAACAATTTGTTATCATTAGAGGAAAACTATAATTTCAACTACTTCAAATGTGAGACAAAAATTTATGATTTGTTATAAAAATTTATCCCAACAATAAAATTATGAATATATCATTTACTTGTGACAAATAATTGTTACGATTCTTAAAGCAAAAATATCAACTTAGCTATTTTACTTCACATAATTTTTTTGTGGTGGCTAAAAAGTATTACTATTGCAAGGATGATTTTAAATGTGCGGCAAAAATTTATGTAGCTAGTTATACAAAATTTAATGTATCAATAAATTTATAGTTGTTTGAGTAACTATTGCCACAAATTATTGTAATTTGAAGTAAAAATATCTATTTGGCTACTTAAAAAATTTATTGTGGCTAAAAGGGATACTATTGCTACAATAACATTAAAAGTGTGGCAAAAACTTATAATTAGTTACAGAATTTCACTGTACTATAACCTTATAGCTATTTGGGTAATTATTGTCACACATTATTATAATTTGTAGCAAAAATATATATTTAGCTACAACATTTTGCTTCAAGTAATTTATTATGGATAAAAGACTACTTTTACAACAATAACTTTAAATGCGTGTCAAAAACTTAAAATTAGCTATAAAATTTTACTGTAGCAATAAACGTGTAGCTATTTGAGTAACTATTGCTATAATAGTTAGCAATTATAGCAAAAATGAGGAATTAACTTGAGAAAATACCCAATTACCCCTCTGAACTATACCCAAAAGGATTATGCCACACCTCAACTTAAAAGGGGTCATATTATCCCCCTGAACTAATTAAAAGTGGAATTTTCACTCCCTTAGTGCCTATGTGGCACATACGTGGCACACACGTGTGCCTACGTGGACACTTCAATTTATTGTGCCACGTAGGCACTAAGGAGGTGAAAATTCCACTTTTAATTAGTTCAGGGGATAATAGGTCCCCCTTCAAGTTGAGGTATCTCGTAGCCCATTTGGGTATAGTTCGGGGGGGGGGGGGGTAATTGGCTATTATCTCAATTAACTTTGCTAATTTATTTTTGTAGCTAGAAAATCTTGCGAGTAAATAGCCACAACATTTTAATTTATGTAGTTGTATTAGGTATTAGCCACAATTTTTAAATAAGTTGCTAAGAGTTTGTATCACTATGTACTTATTGTTGTAGTGGATGCTCAACAATGGAGTCTTTGAGATATTGAGAAAGTGGTATAGGCATATTCTTGAAATAGATCTTAAATATTGTAATACTAGTGTACCCATGTCCGTTCTATGCACGGGAGAAGATATGTTTGCAAGTAAAATAGTTATGTTTCATAACTGGATTCACTATGATTTTTTGTCAATAATCCACTCGAATGTGTGCAATAGTGTTTCATATCTTAAAGTTGGTTGTTGTATGCATGCACCCATTATCAAATATGTATGAAACAACTGAAACATATCTTGCTAAAGGGATATATCTCATTTATTTGACTGCATAGTATATTAAATAATCCATAGGTCTGTAAGGGACACCACCACCAAAAGAAACTTCTCGGTCCACATCTTCGATGTTTTATAAGAATTTTAGTTGAATTGGTCACAATAAATCCATTGCAAGTGTTAATCTGTCATTATCACAGCACACACAGAAAGTTAATTACCTTAGTGTCTATGACACATTGTCAAAAATATTTAGTAGTCTATAGAGGTTCTCAAGGTGCTTAAACACAAGGTGAGATGCAAGAAACTCACAATGGAGGGAAGGGGGCATCTGGATGCTGACACATAACCCATGGCACTCCCGTATCAAAAGATGTAGCCATCGATGTTGCCCAGTTGACATAAGGTTTGGAACGAGCACCATAATGAGGCTCAACATCACCATTGTCATACTCATTTTCCATCTACTCAAACAATAACGAAGAGTGAGTAACATCAGACTCGTTTCTTAGTAGTCTGAATATAGTAAATCACAATCAAAAGCTAACCTAAGACAAGATAACCGGCTCACCCTGAGATGTATAAAGATTTTTTTGCTTGATCATGTCAATAATTTTGGCCATGAAGCGTTTCATTTTAGCCTGAAACAGGAGTCTCATATGTCAATGAACTCCAAAACCAGTATTCCAAGAAAAATACTTAAAAGCATAAGGAGAAAATCACCTTGAATGGTTGATTATCCGTTCGAAATTCAATTCCAGGAATGAAATGCAACTAGAGAGGAAATCCAGTGTCTCAAATTAGATAAAAAACCATCAATTATCAGTAAAACGAAATGCATAAATTACAAAATTGCATAAAAGAGTATAGAGCTACCTATAGTTCCAATCTGCATAAACAAGAAAGAAAGAATAAAGATCTGAAAGAGCATAAACTTTTGATAGCTTTTGTCTTTCATAGGAAAGTATAAATAACTTCAATCAAATTGTATGCAGAGGGGTAAATTCGATCTTCCATATGACATATGAGACCTTTATTAAGATATCTTCTATCAATTCTATTCATATTATCGTAAAATGTACCTGCATGTTTGCAACTCATAATCCTGTATTTTTTTAGTTTATTGCCTTTTGTTGCTTGACTTCTCTCTCTTTGTAAATTATTTCTAAAGTAGAGTCAGTGAGTTACCAACCTAAGTTTGTACTTATAAAACAAACAATTCCCAGAACTTACCTCTAATAATCAATGTAATTTTTTGCTTTCTTTCCTGAGACAACAATGCTCGTTGGGGATACTTCTCTTCAAGACACTGCCCAAGAAATCTTCTCATCACCAACAACATAGTAATGATAAAATTTACACGCTCAAATGGCAGAGTACAAGAAAACCATATCATTATGATAGAAAAGAGTCGGCAATTACTGCAGCTCCATCAACCAGCGTGGGCACATATGCAAGGGGATTCATCTTCAAGTATTCTATTCCACACATTACAAAGGCCAAAAATAAGAACCAAATTTCAAAAAAAATTCTACAATAATCTGTCTAACACCCCCAAACCTAATTTCTCATCTTTGATCCCAATTGATTACAATCAGCTGCTCCATATAACAGTCTAACTAACACAGGCACACACTCCCCCAATAATATTTGCTTGGATCATATACAAACATAGTTGATATAATATTTTCTACTTTGCATTATCTAACACAAGAAAATACGAAAAAAAAACTTATTTTCCAAAAAACACTTTCCATCATACCAAACACATCCCAAGTATAATTTTCTTGTAACTTGCTACAATAAAAAACTTTCAACTGTCCAAAAACTTACAGAGATGAAAACAGTAAGTAATCGGATTTTTTTGGTAATTGGTAAGTAATAATAAAAGGCAAAAAGTAAGTAGATATGTGGAAACGAAATAGCTGTGAGTAGTTTTTTTTGGTAAGTAATAATATAAAAGGCAAAAAGTCAATAGAGACGTGAAAATAAAATAGTAGTGACCTGATTTTTTTTGTTAAGTAATAATAAAAGACAAAAAGTAAGTAGAGCAAAATAGTAGTGAGTTATTTTTTTTTATAAGTAATTATAAAAGGCAAAAAGTCAGTAGAGACGTGGAAACAAAATAGTAGTGACTAGATTTTTTTGTGATAAGTAATAATAAAAGGCAAAAAGTAAGTAGACATGTCACATGTGGAAACAAAATAGTAGTAAGGCAAAAAGTAAGTAAACAGTTTTTTTAAGTAGAAGTAGATACGTGAAAACAATAGTCTTTTTCAGATTCTATCTATTAAACTGAAAAAGAAGAATCTAATGTCAAATTGAATTATTTTAATTATTTGGTCCATCGATCTAGAAATTCGCAAAGTTACATTTGTGCATTAACTGGGAAAAAGAAAGATAAGTGTTAATAATGATACTCCACTACATTACTAAAATATGAACTTTCGCATGGAACTCATGTCCGAGCTAATGGCAATCCATGCGTCTCACATGCAGACTTCAGAATCTCTAGAACTTCAGGTAATGCGGCTTGGTAGTTCAAATCACATACCTGATAAAAATATCTCATTTATCATGCTGAAAAAATTTATTCAAAAATGCATTAGTTTGCAAGTTCAGACCAATTACCTTGGCATCCTAAAAGGTTGAAACTTCAGAAGTTGAGAGATCAACAACCTATTAAGAAATAAGAAGTTTGGGAGAATTTTAGAAAACTGGACCCTCGCTATATTTACCAAAGTATGTACAAACAAGCAATTGAACAAAAGCAAGACTCATGCACACCAAAAACAAACACGAAAGATCATGATAAACAGAATACATCTTAGAGATAATTTGACCCCTAAACAAGAGCAGTAATGAAGATTAAATGAAGAACAAAAACATCGAATGATAAGAGAAACTAACAAAGTGAAAGATAAGTGAAAGATATAGGAAACGACTAATAGTGGAGCACATAGTATTTCAGATCTTACAAAATTGCAACTTAACTGTTATCGTTTCATTCTCAAGGATAAAGAACTTTACTATGTAACTTCTATCTTAATATTCATTCGTTTAGGGATTGATGTTTCAGCCTGAAGTATCGTGAACTATATTTTCATACATAAAGCACATAAAGATATAGTAACAGTTTCGAAGCATATATGCACAAATTATATACTTAACACTGAATAAACACATGCATACATAGTTTCACTACTTAGCTAAGTAGGTAACAAAAGAAATTAACGGGAATAAGGGAATAGATAGATTCCAAGAGATAAAAGAACACAAACCTTAAGGGCTTCGTACACACTTTCAAGCTAAGTTGAAGGTTTTAAATACTTAGTTGGGTAAGTGCAATGATCTACACATATTTCTTGTTTTCAACTTACTTTTTATAGGTTACTGATTTAGTCAAATGTTCTAATCTTGATTGTCTCAGTAGGATGCTGGTTATTTGGAGCAATTTTATAAAGTAGGGATATAGAAATTGATGGCTAAAATTGGATTAAGATTGAAAGCTTTGTTGATAAAACTCTTGAATTCTACAACGGGCTTAGAATCTATACTCAAATGGATAACAAGCATGGTTCCACAATATTCCAGATATAGAAAGTTTGCATCTATCACCAACCAAGGAGTAGAAGGTTCAAAAAAGCCATCCAAATGTAAAGACCATTCTTAGCTTGTCTGAAATAAGCAACCCTTAGATCCCCATCCACATTGACAGTAATCTACAGAGAATCATTAAAGGAATTTAAAGAGCATAATTATGGTATGAGAAGAAAAGGAATCACATGCCGAACTATATAACAGAATTTAACCTAATCAAGTCTTGGCAAAGGATGCATCATTACTGCATGTTTCTGTATATCATTTAAGACACTCAGATCCACGATATACTTCCTTCGAGGCTCTTCATACAAATCAACCCTCTCTCCAAATTTTTCTCTTTGAATATGAAGTTTGATATACCACATCACATTTAGAAGCGACCTCTAACAAATCATCATTTTCTTCCCAGTGAACCACCCCCATTGATGTCAAATTATCCTTGATGTCATCCTAAAATGAATCCATAATAATTCGTCTATTATCAAATAAAAATAATACTGTGTAATTACATTTGAGTTTAAAGAACAAAAGTTTATTAAATTGAATGAGAGGTAATACTAATTACCAGCTTAAGACAATCAAAATTTCATCTTTTCTCATACCTTCATTTTAACCACATCAGGGGATACAAAGTAAATTTTCACATCTTGGTACTTCGCAAGCAAGTGAGCAACTGAACAAACTGTTCTCCCATAAGCTAGATCACCACCAATGTCAACTTTTATACCATCAAGTTTTCCTATTTCTCATTCAATTGTGTACACATCTAGAAGGGCCTGTTTCAGAATTAATGAGGACAGTTTTGTTGCCGCAGTCAGACAAGAAAAAAAAGACTAAGAAGACTATGTATATGCCATTGATATGATCTGTTGCAGTCAGACAAAAAATGCATTCCCAGATAAATATCATATGTACTCTATTATGTAGTTTCATCCAGTTAAGTCTCTATATGCTATTTAGAGTTTGTTATGAATTATAACTGAAGACGAACATTCTAAACACATGACAGTGATATTTACATAGTTAAGACTTAAGAACTATGTTATTAGTGAGCTCCAGAAACTCAGCTGTAATGCATTATCCAAACAAGTTACTATTTCATAGTCTATATCTGTTAAAAGGGGAAGGATAGAACAATATCCCCACACAAGCTTAGAATGAGGTGAAAAAACTTACCATGAAGCAACTTAACTTTTCCCGTTCGATCAATTTCAACAGGATACTTAAGAAGGTGGCCTTTTATTTCAGTGACTTCATCAGCCGTGTAGCCAGTTGTGTTCACCAAATACTCTCATCCATCTCACGCATTCAAGACTCTATGGACGCTCAAAAAATTGCTCTATAGTTGTCGTGTGCTCTGCCCACAGTGACATTCTATATCCGTATATCTGCAGTCGAAATGTGATAGCAACTTAATGACACATTTTTACTACTTGAAAAAAATGCATTGTAAGAATGGTCTAAATATTAGTTTATTGCATTAATCCGAAGCAGATGTTGTTGGACATCTAACTTTCAAAATAAACTTTGAGATATTTACTCAGTAAAAAGGAACAAAACAATTTGGAAATCATCCTTCTTTAGTATA
Source organism: Capsicum baccatum var. pendulum (assembly GCA_030864225.1). Classification (NCBI taxonomy): domain Eukaryota; kingdom Viridiplantae; phylum Streptophyta; class Magnoliopsida; order Solanales; family Solanaceae; genus Capsicum; species Capsicum baccatum. The sequence continues at coordinate 99,923,846 of CM061551.1, forward strand.
GTGAAAAAGAACCATTAACACCAAGACAATTGTTTTTCATCTCCAACTATTCAGATTTCCAGATTACTGATGCAAAAACACCACTTACTACATTTACACATCTACAAGTTATCAGCAGTGAACTGGTGGAACTCTACTAAACAAACTCTCTACATAATCTAAACTCAGCTTTTCTATAACTACACCGCCTAACGACGACAAACATGAAAAAGGGTTAATTCCTTTTTTTCTCTGAACAAGAAAGCAATCGTAAAAATTTTAAAAAATAAAAAACCTTTCAAATTGAGTGGTTTTCAGACACGAAATGCACATAAACTCCTCCAATACGAATATAGCTTCAACTTCTTTGACTTCTCTCACTTTATTCATCAATAAAAAAAAATGATTAAACCAAAAATTAGCCCTAAAAACTATTGTTACCTTTAGGAAAAGAAATAGCCCTATCATAAAACAACAACAATTACAGAGGTTTAACTTTCATTTAAGTTATAAAAAACAAAGCTAATTACAGATCCTAATATAAAAAGATCAAAACTTTAATTAATTAGTATCACAGAACAACACTAAGAAGATATCCAAAGGATAATTGAATTAGTTAGTATCATAACAATATTAATTACAGATCTAGATAAAATAGATTAAAACTTGAATTAATTAATTTGTATAATAGAACAATAATAATAACAGATTTGAAATAAAAGGATTAAGGCTTGAAATAGTTAGCATCATGTATCATATATATAACAAACATCAAATGAAAACTTGCTCGAAAACTTGGTCCACCATCAAAGATGCACTTACCAAAAATAAATCATGATGGACTAATGAAAATTGAGATTAAGAACATGAATTTTGCTTGAAGCTTGTGTTTTGGTTTCAAGGTGCATAGGGAATACAGTGGAGAAAAGGGAAAACAAAGAAAATGGAGATGAAAGAAGATTTTAGGAAAACAAAACAGTAGAGGCAAAAGACACGGTAAAGTGTCATTAATTAGAGGTTTTAGTTACCAAAATACCCTTACTGTTGGTGTTGTTGACGAAAATATCCTCAAATAAGACAAAATAGTAATAACCAAAGTCTTCATTTATACAAAAGAGTAAAAAGAGTATGATGTTTTTGCCCTTGTGGCTCTTTAAAAACTAACATTACTGAGAGCAATCGACTTTACTAACAAATATTGATTCAATGTCTCTATTCACATTTACAGTAAAGTCCAATAAAATTTCATAAATTTCTCTTTTTAAAGTAACTAGTATCCGTAGAAATGAAATGGGCAATTTAGTGTCCTTAATTCAATCAAGTTATGGTCTTGTGAAGTAGAGGAAACCTCCAAAACAAATCAAGCTCTTTTGAACTATGAAATCTCATCAAAGTAAGCATCAACACTTAGAAATGAAATAGAGAATTTAATATATACATGATTCAAGAAAGGTAGCCTGGTGCACTAAAGCAGAGGACGACTATTCGAATTGGACAAGAAAATCAAGTTTGATGATCGGGTTTTAAATGAACCAAAAAAGGTTGATAAATGAGGTGATTTTTACATTGACTGACCATGTGATTTTTTTTTTTTTTTTGGGTCCATGTGGCATGCTTGGAGTCTCTGTTAGAGAGAGATATTTTTGAGTCAAAAAAATTAACGAAGAATATTTTTACTTCATTCAGATAGTGCGACAATATTTTTGACCCTTTTTCGTAAGAATAATTTATTCTTAAAGCATAAATTTAACAAATATAACTTGTATCTTAGGGCGTAAGCTGAGTAAGTAATAAGTAATTAAGTATAGCTTATAACCTGTATCTTAGGTCATAAGCTAAGTATGTATAACTTGTAACTTATGTCTTGATATAAAATTCACTAGATATAATTTGTAGCACAATTTTCATCATTGAACTTATGTTTTGGGATGTAAGCCTTGTGCTTTGTCTTATTATTATTACTCTCTCCAATTTTTTTATTTGCTCCTTATATTTATATATTTTTTAATTGCTTTTTTTTTATTTTTAAAAAATAATTTGATTAAAATTTTTATATTATATTCTTATTCAATAAATGTAATAAATATTAATTTAAAAATAAATAAAATTTAATTAAAAATATATTGATAAAATTACTTTTAATTTTATAGAAATAAAAAATATACTAGAAGGTGTGCGCACCGCAAATAAAGCAAATAAGAAAGGGAGGGAACACTATTTTTTTTGTTGGCTATTTTTTTGTTACTTAAAATCTTCATAATTTCGTACGGCAAAATTTATTAAGACCTGATACTTCGAAGAAGCAATCGCAGTTAATAAAGTCAAAGAAAACTCACCGGGAATCTTCTTCTTTGTTGATCTAACCACGGCGGAGTCTTTTGTTTCTGCCAATTCTCGAAGAGTTGTCCACGCACACCAACTGTTTGATACTTTTGTCGCATGAAATTTTGTCCCATCAAGTTTTGACTGCACACCAACTGTTTGATTTTTTTTTCCCTTTAAATTTACATTCTTGCTCAGCTTTTTGTAGCTTGTTATATGTACTTAAGCCAGTTCTACAAAACAAACAACACATTTAATTATTTATCTCTGCATTTTCGCCGTTTCTTAGGAACCCAATATGTGAATAAGGTAGCTGTGTACTTCCAAAGAGCGAGACTTATCGATTCAATAAGACTCGCTCTTCGGTCTAATTCTTCTGATAATCTTATTACCAATCTCCAGAATCCTTCTTTGGACTCTTTTGTAGTAACCAAGTCACTTCTATCAGCTCCCTCTCCCAATTCAGCTCTCCATTTGATTGAATGTCTCAAAAAAATTCCCCATTTCTCGCATACCCATAACACGCTTTATGCATTAGCCAAGATTCTTGCTAAGGCGCGGGAAACTGCTAAACTCAATGCCCTTATTAATGCCATTAACTCGGGGAAGTTTGTTAACGCTGCACGTGTTAGTTACATGGATCAAATGCGATGGTATGCAATTAGTAGAGAGTTTGATGAGGTTGTCCGTGTGTGGGACGAGTGGAGGACAACCCTTAAAAAACATCCATGTACTGAGTCTTACAATATTGTAATGGGATTATGTGTTCAGGAGGGTAAGGACAGTGATGCTGTGAGGGTATTCCATAGGATGATTGAAGAAGGGGCGCTTCCGAATTGTAGGACATACACTATTATAATTGAGCATCTTGTTACAACTAGAAAGTTGGATTCAGCTATTGAGCTTTACCATATGTTGCCTCATGTTAGGATCAAACGTACATTAAAACAGTATTCTGTCCTAGTGGAAGCATTCACTATTTCGAATCAGTTGGATGTTGTCAAAGTTTTGCTTGATCAGATGAGGAGTGACGGAATATTGCCTGTTCGAGCTATGCTATGGTCATTGCAGCAGATGCAGAATGCTGGTTATGATGTGGAGACAAATGAATTATTAAGGGACATGTTACCGGATGGGAGGATTAAGAAGATTGGTTACTCTATGGACAGTAGTGAAGACAACAGTGATGATGAAGATGAAGAGATTGATTGTAACCACACTGATGCTGTGGATCAACCTCATCTGAAACCATGGTTAGATCCAGCTTCTTTAGCTAATGCTTTGCAGAGCTGGGGTGCTGAGGAGGTGTCAGCTCTGGAGGATGCAAAATTAGTTTGGACAACTAGGTTGGTGTGCAAGATGATCAGGAGCTTCAAGTCAGCAGAAACAGCTTGGCAGTTCTTCTGCTGGGTTGCTTGTCAGCCAGGATTCACTCATGATATATACACAGTTTCAAGAATGATCACCAGATTAGCTCGCCATGGATGTGTAGACTTGGTTGATCAACTTTTGTCTAAGGTTGAAAGAGAGGGCATTCAATTGTCATTCAGCACGATCCGGTTAATTATTGATTTTTATGGTATTTCTCGTAATGGTGATCCCGCCCTAAGGGTTTTCAAAAGTATTAAAATGATTTGTGGTCCAATATCTAAAAGCAGTCAGTTGCTTCTGTACTCATCTGTTCTAAGGACTTTGGTAAAAAGTAATATGAATTCGGATGCCTTACATATTCTCGAAGAAATGAGTTTACTAGGAATTGTTCCAGATTTGCAAACATATTCTGGACTAATGAACCATTTTGCTCTTCATGGAGATATAAAAACTGTACAGAGGCTTTTCGGAATGGTCAGGCAGAGCGGTATAGAGCCTGATGCTTATATGTATAAAGTTCTCATTCATGCTTATTGTAAATGTGGAAGAGCTGCTCTTGCACTCAGGGTTTTTGAAGACATGAGGAACTTTGGGTTGTTGCCTGATGCTAACACTAAACAATTGCTCGTCAAGAGTCTCTGGAAGGAAGGCAAGCTCCGAGAAGCTGCTTCTGTAGAAGAGAAAACTGAGGAAATAAGTGATGCTCTTCCCGTTGCTTTACCTGGACATATGTTCACAGTGAGCTCTATTGATCTTTCAAGAGTCTATAGCATTTATTCCAATGGTTTCCAATCAACTTGTAGTTGAACGACTATGTCATTGATTGGGATATAGAGCTAAAATGCCTTTTCACCACAAATTAGCAAATGGCTTCCTCTATATTTCAGGTCAACATCATGAAGTCAACTCTCATCAAGGAGGTCTGATGACATGTCCGTAGCATTTTGATTATGTTGATAGGAAATGGAAGTGTTGATCTTTGTAACATTGTTGCTAAAAATTGCAATGGTCAACTCGACTTTTACTTGGCATCCGAGTAAATGTCCTAGTTGTCAACAATGTAGCTGTTTTACTAATATAAGATGGTGATATTGCAAGTTCACTCATTTGCTAGGGTTTAGCTTCTATCTGGTATCTGTGCACTTTGTTAACAAGCTATACTCGTGAAATATGTTTTGTTGGAGGGTGGAGCTGGTGTTTGTTCATCACTTCATCTGCTCTATGATTTTTGCTAGTTCATCCCGGGGTCAATGTCCACACGTGATAGGTGTTCACTTTTCTGCCTCTTAAGACTTCAATTATAGTTTTTGCATTTTCATTAAGGATTTGCTTAGGCGTTGGCTTTATATCCATGTAAGACAGGTTTTCAGAGATTCTTAAATTGTTGTCATTGAAACTACGCAGCCCTCTGTCTCCCAAGTAGGGCAGAAATCTTGGCAAAGAGAGAACACTTCACTTGGTCATGAAAGAGACAATAAAACTAGCAACAAGGAGGGTGTGTTTGGTGTCATTTTCCTGGATATGTTTTCTATTGTTGGTTGGAGAGTGGAAAATGTTTTTCGATTTTTTAAAATAAATGTTCGTATACTAATATTAGCATAATGTTTTGTTTAAATTTTTGAATATTAAAGATTGATAGAATGTCTAAGCATTGGTTAAATTAATTCAATGATATGAAGTTCAATAGTTGAGATAATTGGGTAGGTGGGGGAAATCATTTTCATCCTTTAGTGAAAAATGTTTTCCTTGGAATATAGTTTCTGGCAATCAAACCCTAGAAGATGACTTATTTTCTGGAAAATGTCCTTCGAAAAATATTGTTCATCATAACAAAGTATGCCCGTCTCCAAGAAACTCACAATTACAAATTTTGCCTCCTTTGTTACGCCCCTTTCCCCTAAGGTAACAAAGTGTGACACAAGCTTGCTTGCATGTGTTAAGCATATTCCTATTGACAGTCACCTCTTAGAATTCACCCGTATCTCTACTTTTTTATTCTCAGTTGTTTACATTATGAACTTTGACAGGAAGAAGGAATCCGTGCCGTCTGGATTTGGTTCTAGTATTAAACTGATAGCTGGAGCTTCCCTAGAAAATAACTGAGAGGACATAATCAAGGAGAAAGTAAAGATTATATATATAAATGATTCCTTTTGCTTATTGAGAATATTTTACAAAGCATTGTTGCATAAAGACAGAGACAGCTGCTTAAAATATGAGAGTAGGCAGAGAAGACAAGAGGGTATCTCGCAGACAGAGCTACAGACAAGCCTCCTAAATATTGTCCAATTCTATATCCTTCCAAACTCAAGAGGTAAATTCCTAAAATACACTTTTGCTTGAGCTGCCAAATAATCTTTCTAGTTGGTGCCTTGCTATCTAAGCTTTGTAGCAATGGGAGTTCCTCTTGTCTCCTTGTTTTACAACTTTTTCCTCTTTCTCATCCTTTCATCCTCGAACATAACTGCTCAAACATCTAGCCCAGACACTGACTTTTCGTGCTCGTTAAACTCCTCCTTTTCTTGTGATGCTTATGTCTCATATCGTGCCCGTCCGCCATATTATTTTGATGTTGGAAGTATCTCTGATCTTCTTGAAGTCAGTCGTTTAAGTATAGCTAAGGCCACAGGTCTAGCCTCAGAGGATACCGAGCTATTCCCTGACCAGCTTTTACTCGTACCTGTTAAGTGCTACTGCAATGGTTCTCATTATTTCTCCAATGTTACCTATCAGATCAAGAAAGGTGATAGCTTTTATTCGGTTTCAATAGGAGCTTTTGAGAACCTTACTAACTATCATGTGGTGCAAGATATGAATCCAACACTAGATCCAACCAACTTGACAGTTGGTGCAGAAGCTGTTTTTCCTTTGTTCTGTAAATGCCCCGCACATTCTGATCTTGGAAAGGGACTTCAGTACCTCGTCACTTATGTTTGGCAGCCTTGGGATGATATATTGCCTGTAAGCAATATGTTTGGAGCATCTGCAGCTGACATTCTGGCTATCAACAATTACAGAAATTTCACTGCTGCAATATGTCTTCCTGTCTTGATACCGGTAAACCTTCCTATTATTTTGCAATCTTACCCCTCTTCTGCAAGCAGTAGAAAATCTAAACATGGATGGATCCTCATTACTGTTTTAAGTATTATGGGGTTGCTTGCAGTTTTTTCATTTTGCTTGATGGTGTACATGCGTCTTCTAGACGAGAAGAGGAGGGCTAATTTAACCCGTAACTCATTTACTCATGAAACTTCTGATCTTTTTCATACGAAGAAAGCCTCCAAAGGTGAAATTATGGACCATAAGAACATTCAAGATAAGCTTCTTCCTGGCGTTTCTGGCTATATTGGAAAGCCCATATTATATGACCTGAAGGTCATCATGGAGGCAACTCTCGACCTCAGTGAGAGGAGCAGAATAGGAGGATCGGTGTATAAGGCTACAATTAACGACCAAGTTGTAGCAGTCAAGAAAAGAAAACAAGCCTCGGAGGAATTGACGATACTTCAAAAACTACATCACGCAAATCTGGTGAAATTAATGGGTGTTTCGTCGGATGATCATGGGAATTCCTTTTTGGTTTATGAATATGCTGAAAATGGCTCACTGGATCAGTGGTTGTTTCCCAGATCATCATCTGCCTCTGGCTCAGTGGTATCGCTCGGTTGGAGCCAAAGGTTACAGATAGCCTTGGATGTTGCAAATGCTTTGCAATACCTGCATGAACATACCCAACCTAGTATAGTTCACGGGGACATCCGAACATGTAGCATACTTCTTGATTCAAGGTTTAAAGCCAAAGTTGCAAGTTTCTCTACAGCCACACATTCTACCAACTCAATGATGCTGAAAGTCGACGTGTTTGGTTTCGGGCTTGTTCTGCTGGAGTTGCTTTCAGGGAAGAAAGCAATGGAATCAAAAGATAATGGCGAGACACTGATCATGGGCAAAGAAATAAAGGAAATCTTGGAAGCTGAAGATAACCGAGAGGAGAAGTTTAGAGGGTGGATGGATCTAAAGTTGAGCTTTTACCCTGTGGATGATGCTCTAAACTTGGCTGCCTTGGCAACGGCGTGCACATCAGAGCAATCAGCAGAGAGGCCTAGGATGACAGATATTGTCTTCACCCTATGTTTTCTTACTCAATCATCTTTTGAAATGTATGGAAGATCTTGGACTTCAGGTGAAGCTGAGGAGATTGTTCAGATTGTTAGTCCAGTAATAGCACGTTGACTCACGGATGGAATGTAAATATAGCTAAGAACTTTGTCAGTTCGTCTCAAATTTGCAACACATTCTGGATTATAAAAGCAAGAGGAACAGCTGATCTCCAGAATTTTTTGCAAATTCGAGTTCTCGTGTCCAGTTATTCTCTGTATTTCTCTTGTAGCTAAATCAGTTGCTATTGTAAATTCTTGTGTAGGGTGTTTTACTCAACCACTCAACTTTGAAATAAGTGGAGAGCAATTTGACCCGTATTTCTACATTTCACACATTGCAAACTCGATGTTATTTATATCTGAGATCTAAATGATACAGATGAGTACAGGTTTATTTTAATTTGTAGTAAGCAAGTTCTTTAATTTTGCATCCATCTGTAATTACCTCCTTGTGCCCATAGCTTGACCTCCACCTTTTTCTGTGTCTTTCCTTCCTTACTAAGCGAACCTAGTCAAGTAATAAAACGAGAAAGGAAAAAGGCCTTCATCACGCACAGATAACCCATCTTTAGTTTATCAAGGTTGAGGTTAGTTTGCCAAACATACACTTAATTCTTGCAGGTTCTAGTTGGGCATGCCACACAAAGTTTCGATTGAAGCACAAGTAACTTAGATGTAATCAAGATGATGCTTATTTTGGTGCTGTGAATCTACATATAGTTCTTGATATTTTATATCCAGCTCTTGTTCCATTACCACTGCTGCTCTGGCAATGCTTTTTCTCCATTACCAAGTTGTCACGTCCAAGAAACCTCTATCTACACTGGACAAACCTTTTAGATTAATCTTTATTCCCGGCATTTTCAGCTAGAGAAAATTATAGGACGGATTTTGTAGGTTCAACTAAACCTAATGTTATTGGCTTGAATAATGATGTTTATTTATGCAAAAAGAATGCATGAAAATAATAAGATCCTGCTTATTCTAAATCATTGACTGAAGATCCCGAATTTGCTTCTATTCTTACTTGATCGTGCGATGCTCAAATTTGGTCGAGTATTATTGTGCACATGGATTGGGGACTCTGAAGTAGTCATGAATGTATTCAGGACCGTTAATATTTTAGGCAACACACACATATATATATATATATATATATATATATATATATATATTTTTTTTTTTTAATTTTCAGCCTTTCAATTCTTTTACGGGTTGTTTGAATAAGATAGACAAAGTTATCGCATCGATTGAGATATATCCCATGGAATTAGTTATACCAGCATAACTATGGGAACATATCCCATCATTATAGTACAAATGGTAGTATAATTAATCTCAGGACTAACTGATACTTCTAACCAGATGTACCGTAAAGTAATCCTACATTTTATCTTGAGATTATTATCCTTTATCCCTCGTATCAAACGGTGCCTTAAAATCCATGTTCTGTGAACTTAAAAACAAGATCATGAGATACTTGATGATGCTCAGGCACTATAGCATAGGTAAATCTTCCTTTAGGAGTCAGTCAGAGGTGAATTCAGAATTTAAAGTTTATGGGTTCAGAATTCTAATTTTTTAAGTATGAATTATAAATAAATAATTTGTACATATTCGATGATGTTTTTACTGTACATACTTATAGTATGAATCAAAGTTATTGAGTTCAGCACAATCCGTAACCAGTACGTTGGCTCTGCCCCTGAGTCTAATACTCGGCTATATATAGATACGACAAAATGATACATAAAGACGTGTAACTATACATATTTTGGAATATAGTGTTTGGTTATAATTAATTATACATCAAGTATGCCTAAAATTGTTGTTCGTTTCATATGCCTAAAATTGTTGTTCGTTTCATATTGGTGGCTAGTTTGAGTAAAATATTGAATCTTAGAATGCCGATTTGTAAAAGAATTTATTCCAAAATTAAAGGAGCATGACTCAAAATCTACCTTTCTTTTCCATATACCCCTCTCAAATGCAAATGGCAAGATATGATCAAATGTACTCCATAATTAACCACACTCACGTATTTACAACTTCTAAAGAAAATTAAAAATCTTAGTCCTTATAAATTAAATCGAGAGTATGTTTCAATTAACCATGACCAAGCAAACATGTAATGAAAGACATACTATCTTTTATGCAAATATCTATGTGCCAAACCCTAAATACATTTTAGGCCCAAAATAAAGACAGGTTATAACAAGTGAATCTAAAAAATTGACCTAAATTGGGGCGACTTTTAAATTTTAGTCCTAAATAAAAAAACTTCGTTAAAATAGCCTTTACCTATTAACTAATATTTTTTTGGATAAAATTACCCGTGATCAATGGAGTAAATTACATAAATGATCCCCATAATGGATAACAACTTCATATTTATATCTTTCAACTTTTTTTTTCTCTTTTCAATTTTACTTTAATTTTTATTTTTTCTTTTCTCTTTTTATTTTTAATTTTCTCAACCCTTATTTTTTTTCCTTTTTTCCTCTCAACTTCTTTTTTTCTTTTCTTTTTAATATTTTTTTTATTTTTTATTTTTTCTTTCCTCCTTTTTTTTTGTTCTTTTTAGTTTTTCTCAACCCTTACTTTTTTTCTTTACATCTTTCAACGTCTACTTTTATAAAAAAAAGTTTTTTTTCTTTGATCCTTTTTCTTTTTAAATTTTTCTCGACCTTTATTTTTATTTAATTTTTTTTTATCAACCTTTATTTTTTTCCTATTCTCCCTCAACTTCTACATTTTTTTTTTTTATTTTTTTTTAATATTTTTCTTCATTTTCTTCATTTTTTGCAATTTTTATTATTTTTGCTCTTTTCTTCGATTTCTTCCATTCAAGTTACATCTCATGAGCAGGGTTAACACTACCACATTATAAAGACAAGACTTATGACTTTCGAACAATAAGCTACGTTTCATGGGCAAGAGTTGATAATACTACATTGTAGAGGCAAGACATATGACTTTCAAACAACAAGTTATATTTCATGGGCAAGAGTCGACACTACCACATTGTATTTTGATTTATGAGATGTTTTATAACTCTTACCTTAGAGGAAAGACTTAGCTCAGGGATTTTCAAACAATAAATTATACCCCACGGGCAAGAGTTAACTCTACCACGTTATATTTTCATTTATGAGATGTTCTACAACTATTGCTTTAGAGGCAAGACTTAGCTCAAGGACTTTCAAACAAAAAGTTATGTTTCATGGGTAAGAGTCGACACTACCATATTGTATTTTGTTTTATGGGATGTTTTACAACTATTGTCTTAGAGACAAGACTTAGCTTAGGGACTTTCAAACAATAAATTATGCCCCGTGGATAAGAGTTGACTCTACCACGTTATGTTTTTATTATGAGATCTTCTACAACAATTGCCTTAGAGGCAAGACTTAACTCAAGGACTTTCAAACAAATTATGCCCCACGGGCAAGAGTTGACTCTACCACGTTATATTTTCATTGATGAGATATTCTACTATTGCATAGAGGCAAGACTTAGCTCAAGGACTTTCAAACTATAAATTATGCCCCACGGGCAAGAGTTGACTCTACCACATTAGGTTTTCATTTATGAGATGTTCTACAACTTTTGCCTTAGAGGCAAGACTTGACTCAAGGACTTTCAAACTACAAATTATACCCCACGGGCAAGATTTAACTCTACCACATTATATTTTTATTTATGAGATATTCTATAACTATTGACTTAGAGACAAGACTTGGCTCAAGGACTTTCAAACTACAAATTATGCCCCACAGGCAAGAGTTGACTTTACCACGTTATGTTTTCATTTATAAGATGTTCTACAACTATTGCCTTAGAGGCAAAACTTAATTAGCTCAAGGACTTTCAAACTACAAATTATACCCCACGGGCAAGAGTTGACTCTACCATATTATGTTTTCATTTATGAGATGTTCTACAACTATTGCCTTAGAGGCAAGACTTAGATCAAAGACTTTCAAATTATAAATTATGTTCCACGGGCAATAGTTGACACTACCACGTTATGTTTTCATTTATGAGATGTTATATAACTCTTGCCTTAGATGCTCGACTTAATTAGCTTAAGGACTTTCAAACTACAAATTATGCTCCACGGGCAAGAGTTGACTCTACCACGTTATGTCTTTATTTATGAAATGTTCTACAACTCTTGCCTTAGAGGCAAGACTTAGCTCAAAGACTTTCAAACTACAAATTATGCCCCACGGACAAGAGTTGACACTACCACGTTATGTCTTCATTTATGGAATGTTCTACAACTCTTGCCTTAGAGGCAAGACTTAGCTCAAGGACTTTCAAATAATAAATTATTTCCCACGGGCAAGAGTTGACACTATTACATTATGCCTTTATTTATGAGATATTCTACAACTTTCGCCTTAGAGACACGACTTATCTCGCGAAATTTCAAAGAACTTCGTAACAACAATTCATGCCCTTAAATTTGCTTTGATGTCAAAAAAAAAAGATACCTTTGCGGATTATCCAATTTTTTATTTATTAGAAAAATATAATAGAAGTTGAGGAAAAAAGAAAAAAACGATCAAACAAAATAGAGAAATAAAAAGAATATTGAGAAAAAAAGGAAAGAAAAAAATAAAGATCAATAAAAAAATGAAGAATTAAAAAAATTAGAAAAATAAAAATGAGAGGAAAAATAAAAATAAAGTTTGAGAAAAATGAGGAAAAAAAGAGAATTGAAAAAAAAAGAAGCAATCAAACAAAATAGAGAAATAAAAAAAAAGAGTGAGAAAAAAATAAAGATTTAGAAAACATCGAAGAATTAAAAAATTTGAGAAAATAAAAAATGAGAGGAAAAAATAAAAATAAAGTTTGAGAAAAATGAGGGAAAAAAAGAGAACTAACAAAAACAAAAAATAAAGGTTAAAGACAAATGAATTAAAAAAAGGAAAAAAATAAATAGATAATGCTTGAGAAAAAAGAAAAAAGAGAAAAAAATAAAGATTGAGACAAATAATTAAAATATGAAAATAAAATTAAAGAAAAAAATAAAAAGTAAAAATAATAAAAAATAGAATAATAAAATTAAAAGAAAAATAAAAAGGTGAAAATAATTAAAAAAAAGAATAATAAAAATAAAGGAAAAATAAAAAGTAAAAATAATAAAAAATAAAATTTGAGAGACAAATAAGTATGGAAAGTTTTAAAAATATATTTAAGGTGTAGATGGACAAAATGGTACTTGTACTATACTTAAAAAGTAAGGAAGGTTATTCTTTAAAGACATTTATTATTGGGGTCAAATATCTAAAATCACTCATATTTGAGTCTATAACATGCAATTTTCTGAGTTATAACCAAATCCTAAAATTTCACCCTCATTTGGTTGGGAGAGAGTTATCCCGAGATAGCTAACTTCAGGATTAGTTATCCTACCATATATGAAGTAACTTGTTCCATCATTATGGTATAAATGTTGAGATAAATAATCCCGATACTAACTAATACCTCACGCCATACATGAGATAAAATAGCCATTTATTTTATCTCAAAACTATTTATTCCTTATACTTCACACTAAACGACCCCTTAATTTCTCCTCTATGTTTGGCAGCCGAATCTCTCCTCTCATATGTCTCATTATCCGGTAGTATATTTGGTACGAGGGAAGATGTTTTTGACGATAAATAATTTATTAAAAAATAAGTAGCCGTTTGGCAATGAAAACTAAAATTTTTCGGAGTTGGAGTTGAAATTGGAGTTGGAGTTGTGTTTGGCCATGTCTTTTTTGAATTTTTTTTTTACTTTTGAAAAAAACTTTTTTTAAATATGATTTTATGCCCCAACTTTTACAAACTATCAAAATCACCCAACTAAAATTTACCTACTAATGGAAAAAAAACACAATTAGCCACTATTATAAAAATAATTACATATACATGGTCATATTTAATGAATTTCAATTATGACATATATAATATTTACATTAATAGCCATTTTATCATATTTGAAAATTTTAAATATGGATGTAATATTAACAGATCACCGCTTCCTGTTTTTTAGGTAACAAATATTATCTTTCAAACAATTTTATTTTTTTAGAAATTTATTTAATTTATTTTCTTCATTTTTCGTTGCTAAAAAATAGGAAATGATGAGTTGTTATTAAATTTTAGGGTGCCGCTAATTTATTTCTTTAATTTTCTTATACATGAAAGATTTTACTGTGTGTGAATAAATTATTTCTATGTAAAACATGCTTTGCATAGTTATGATATATTATATCATATACCATAAATATATAAATATTCTTAGTATGTTTCTTTATACTTTGTATTTTTATATATGTGTGTATATGATATATACATGGTATAAACTTCATATATAACATACTTTGTATATTTATAGTATAAATATGCTTAGTATGTTTCTTAATACTTTGTATATTTATATATGTGTGTATATGGTATATACATGGTATAAATTTTATTATATATAACATACTTTGTATATTTCTATTATACATATAATACTTTATATATTTATGGGTATAAATATAAATTAACAGTAAAATAATGTCTTAAATAAGGGAGAAAATTAAATAAAGGATAAAAATAATGATGAGAGAGAAAACGAGATATATATTAATTATGATATCATTAAGTTTGAAATTATAATTATCTTATTCTTTAAAACTGCTATATACGTAACATTGAAAAATTAATGTTATAAGAAGAGTTTTATATAAAAATTTAAAAGATTGAGGTTATATGTAATAATAATAAAAATTGGAATTGGAGTTGGAAAATTATGAAAAGAACAAAAACCTGTTTTCCCTTTTCAGAAAAGTTTTTCAAATTTTCATGATCAAACATCACAATTTTTAATTCTGAATTTTTTTTTCGAAAAAAAAGAAAAAATTTTCATGGCCAAACGGGCCTAAGTATCTACTTATGTATTTGATTGTATTGTTGTAATTCAATTCCTTTATCTCCACTACTGACTTCAACCCCCTTGACCCCACAGAGGGATTGACCTTGGTCTCGATTTGGCTCTGGCCTTGACCCCACTAGCTAGGACATAACCCCAACTCACAATCTAATTGTGATCCTGACCTAGAACCGACCGAAAACTTAACCTCGGTAAAAAAAACATTAATCCTTGTTGTGCATTAATTCTATAAACAAATTGATTTATTAATGGACTTTGATGGGTTATTCTTGGACGTAATTTTTCTTAAAATTACATAACACCACAACATAGTATTACTGAACTACATAAAATCTCTATCCTTTTTATTAATTATCTAATCCTTTTTTTTTCCTTAAAAGTACCTTAATAATGTTGTTTGAGCTTTTTACCTGCATTAGAATATTTCGCTTTAGATAAAATCATCTTTCCACTTTCTCCTATAATTATTATTTAATTATATATAATATTGAATCCTAAAATATATGGGTGAGACTAAAATCTTTCTTCTTAAATAATACACAAATATGGAAAACCATAATTAACAAATTTAAATTAAAAAAAAAACTGAAAGTGGCGACAAAAAAAAAAAAAGAACCCCTAAGCATAGATATTATTGAATTATATTAGCATTAGGTCTTTAAAAAAAAAAATAATATGTAAAAGTCCTATATTTAAATACACTTCTAAATTAATTAAAATACTATCTTAAATAATTATTTAGTTAAATTACAACTTTATTTAGGCACTTTTGAAAACCATTACCCAATTTTTTTTCTCAGACGTTTGTTTAGCTCTCAATGACATATTGTTTCTTTTTCTTCTTCATTTGATTCAAGTTTTTTTTTTTTTTTTGCATTCAATGTGATATATCTTTGTCTTTCGTTTAGTTAATAATGGTAGAATGATTTATTTATGTTAATTGCCATTATGAATTTTGTATTTCTTGTGTTTTTTTTTTTTTTTCTTTCAGATGATTTTTCTTTTTTAAAAAAATAGAGAAAAAACATTGATAGTTGTCAATGGATAAAGTGAATCAGCTCATGGCCAATTGCTATATATCGAAAAAGCAAAGATTGTATTTCTATAATTCGTTAGAATGGTATGAAACATTCACTTGATGATATGTAAGTTCTTATTTACTTTGAACTTAAAGTTTTTTTACTTTGTTTGAATAACGGGTAGAGGAAGAAAAATAGTTTTTAGAAAAAGTTATTAACAAACAAAAAGAAGTATCATTATTGTTCCGGAAAGAATCTAATCATCATAGACACGTAATTTTGTCCCTTAAAAAATCAATTTTATCCATTTTACCTCACCTTATCATACACCTACTCTATTTAATAATTTTTTCACAAAAAAAACAAAAATAACTAATTCTCAACAAAATAACAACCTACCCAATTAAATATTGACAACTCATCCTGCCCCCAGCCCCTACTCCACATACCCTCCCCTCCTCATTTTCTTCACGTTTTTCTATTTTCCATAATAGAATACAACAATACAGACAACACTCACAATACACTCCTCTATTTTCACAATACATACACTCATCTACACACACAAAAACAAAAACGGAGAGAAATAGGAGGGTAGAGGGAGAAAAATAGAGAAGAGAGTAGCGAAAACAGAGAAGAAAAATTGAGAGAAAAGGGTGAGACGTGAGAGAGCCGGAGAGAAAATCAGCAAAAGGGGATTGGGAAATTAAGAAAGAATCAAGAGAGAGAGAAAAATCAAGAGAGTGAGAAAGAGGAATTAAACAGTGAGGAATTAGAGGGGAAAACGGAGAGAGGAACGGGAGCAAAATCAGTTTGCACTACTCTGATTTTTTGGTGAAATTTTGTTGGAATCGCCGTTCCACCATTAAATCCAATACACCTATCTCGCTGGAAAAACCATAAAAACCCAACGACCAAGCTTCTCGCTGTAAACCAATCAGAAAACCAGCTCCATTCCTCACCAGACTCGCAAAACCAACGAATAACCAACCCCATTTGAGTTGATTTCAGTGAAGTCTCAACGAAAAATAACCATAAGTTTTGAATTCTATTGATTCCAGCCGATCAAACTACCAGAAACACTATCTCCGTTTGAACTTCAGTCATCTCTTGTCATCGGGTTAAAGCCATCCAGCAGCTCCACCACCAAAACCTACTAGAAAACAATCGGGTTTAGGCAAAACAGAGTTCTGGTCAAAGTTGTTAAGTTGGGATTTGTATTGGGGTTCGAATCGATATTTTTAGGTGCGGATTTTGTCTGTTCATTTGAGTAATATTGGATTTTGAAAGCTTCAAATTGAGGTCCAACTCTACTTTTTTCCTCTCTTTATTTCATTATCTATGATATTTGGTGCATTGGATTGAACATTATTTGTTGGTTGATCCTTATTGGTGATGAATAGTTGCTTGTGTTGATTTTCTTGATTATGGATTGTGTGATGAAATGATATCTCTTTTGAGAACTAAACTCATGTTAGTTGGGATTGAAATTTGGGGCGAAAATTGCAAATTGATAAAAGTGAATATTGATTTTGTTTTGATTCATTGATGTTGTTGAATGCGATAGTACCATAATAAGCCAAAATTGGTAAGCAAACGGTAGATTGGGTAAGAAAATTTAGGAATTATAGATTATTGAATTTATTGAATGTTTTTTAATTTATTGCACAAAATTGAAATTGTATTCATTTGTAAGGGAATGTCCTGAGAAAAATTATATTTATTCATCGAAAAATACCCTGATGTATTATATCTTCGAAGGAGATTCTCGATTAAGGTCCGAGACATCGCGTAGAGCATAGATTAGGATTAATGTAAGTTCGTGTAGGTTTTCATTTCAACATTTTTTATTCGATTTGTATTAATTGGACTAGACACTGTTTTTTTTTTAAATTTTGGTGGTTTGATTGTTTGTTTTCTTGTTTATGTGTTTTGTTGGTTTATACATTTTCATAGTGTCATACTAGCCAATATATTCTACGAAGAAATCGTGGTCAAACCACGGGACTGAGGGATGCCTAACACCTTTCCCTCGATCAATGGAATTCCTTAATCGGAATATTTGTTCGTGGATCAATTTTAAAGAGTCAAAAATCATTTTGAAAAAGGATTTTCAAAGGTGACTTGGCACACCAAATTTATGTCAAGTGGCGACTCTGAGTTTTATTATGAAAAATCCTTTTCGAGGGTAACAGACATTCATTGCCACATCTTATAGCATCCTTACATGCTAATTGTTGCATCTTTGAGGGTAACAAGGTCATTTAACTAGGGGAGGGCATTCAGTTTGTTCAGTTTGCCTGTTTCATATTCAGTTTTTTGATTTTTGAATTGACGAAAATGACAACCATAACCAAACCAAATTAAATTCAGTTTGATTCGGTTTCTACAAATTCAGTTCGGTTATTTCAAATTATTATTTCGGTTTTGAAGATTAAAGTAGCAAACCTTACTTTGTTATGACTGGTTTTGAAATGTTGTACATCTATGTCAATTTTTCATGAAATACCAAGTAAATACGTCGATGATTCATGCATGTTGGTGATATAGACATCTCAAGCAACACAAGTATTGCTTATTATATAAGACTTAAGTGAATATGGAAAGGTGTTGTTGCTCCCAATGTTATCCATCAAATCACAATACTATGAGTCTCCGACTACAAATTCTAATAATCACCGCAACAATACCACAAGACATGAATTTTGGGACGTAAATAGTAAGATTAGGGTTACTTATTATATATTTATATCGAATATATAAAATATATATTATTTATATAATTTTGATTTTTTGGTTTAACCAATTTTTTTTTGAAAAAACGAAAATCAAATTGTTTAACCGAATTTCAAAAATTTGAAATCGAGATTAATCCAAAAAATAAAAAAATTGAAACCAAATTTAAATTTTGTTTTTTTCGGTTTAAACCAAAATATGCCTAGTCCTACATTTAACAGACTGATTTGGAGGAATGTGCTAGAATTACAAAAAAACGTGTGTTTAGGTAAGAAAAAGTTCAAGAGAAAAAAGAAAAAAAGAAAAAAATTATAATGTTTAGGATATTTTATGGTTTTGTTTTTCACACTCAAAAATGCAAAAAGATTTTTCACCTTTTGCACTTCGTTTTCTCAAAAAAAAAAACAAAACAGATCAAAAAGATTTCCCCTTTGTTTCCTTTAGCAAGCATTCATAATTCAAAAATTTAATTTTTTTTAATAGGAGATTTTTATAAAAAAAAAAGAGAAAATACCCAATTACCCCCCTGAACTATACCCGAGAATGCTATAATACACCTCGACTTAAAGGGGGTCCTATTACACCCCTGAACTAATTAAGTGTAATTTTGACACCCTTAGTGCCTATGTGGCACATACGTGGCACACACGTGTGCCTACGTGGACACTTCAGTGTGTTTTGCCACGTATGTGCCATGTAGACATTAAGGGTGTCAAAATTATACTTTTAATTAGTTCAGGGGTAATAGGACTCCCTTTAAGTTGAGGTGTGTCATAGCCTTTTTGGGTATAGTTCAGGGGGGTAATTGGGTATTATCTCAAAGAAAAATTCAAAAAGATGGTAGAAGTTTTGTACATTTCATATAACTAAAATGCCAAAAAGATTTTTCTTTTAGTGTTGTCATGTTTTTCTCGTTGAAAATTTCAAACAAAACAAGTTGTGGTGGTGCTTTATTTTGAACAATTTCATTTGAACATATATATATATATATATATATATATAAATCCTTTCATAGTTGTTGATGTCATTTTGATGTGAAGTTTCAAATCGAAAAGTAAAAAATGATTTTGTTTGCGTTTTTTATTTTTTATCTTGGTAGTGTCCCTCAAGTCGTAGTTTAGTCTATTTGACCAATTTAGACTAACTACACACACCTGATTCTCCTCTCTTGAAAGTGAGATACGTAGACAATCCTTCTCGGGTTCGGTGATCTTATTTAAAAAATTCAAAAAGATTTTTCTCTCTTCATTTTAGAATTGATGTTTCATATACGTCTTTAAATAGAAAAAATACCAAAATATTTTTCTTTAATAGTTTAAGGTTTCGCGTGTGTATGAAATCGAAAATCAAAAACACCAAAAAGATTTTGTTATTATCTTTCGAAAACAACGATAAGAGGAAAAAAGAGGATTTTTCTTTGTTCTTCATTTTAGATTAGTTGTTTTCACATGTTGCTTCACTGAAAAATACAAAAAGAATTTACTTTGATAATTTTTGATTTATTTTTATGAAATCAAAATCAAAATTTAAAAAGATTATGTAAATATCTCTTGAAAAAAACAAAAAAAAAATTCTTTACTCTTCTTTTTGGATTAATTATTTTATGTGTATTTTTATATGAAAATACAAAAAGGAAAAAAATCATTTGGTAATAAATTAGTTAAGTCATGCATTTCTTCATATGAAAATACAAAAAGATTTTTCTTTGTTAATCATTGATTTCATTTTGTATAAGGGATTTGAAGCTGAAAAATTCAAAAGATTTTTATCTACTTTTGAATCTTTGTTATTTCCTTACCTTTAAAATGTCATAAAAAAAAAGAAGGAAAAAAAGAAAAAGAGTTTGATTGGCCATTTTATCGCCAAATTTTACAAACCATGCACACTTGATTCTTCTCTTTCAGGGGTGAGATACGTAGGCTCTCTTCTAGGGTTCGGTGATCTTAAAAAAAGTTTTTTTTTTAAAAAAGTGTTGAACTCTAACGCATTTGTTATCTCTTTTGTTCAGTTAGTATAAGTTGGTTGGTTTGTGGCATTTGGACCGATCGTCCATATTACGCCAAGTCTAAGAAAGAGTTAGTCATGTCCAACAAAGATATTGAGAGTGACATCATGGATCAGACAAAGAGTCGAAAAAATGAGAGTTTAAAGCAAGAGAATTTGAGACTAAGGCATCAAATGTCAGAAACGCACCGAGCTTGGGCCAGTGGGTTGCCTCCTCCTCCATTCCCCATATTGAACCTGCAAATACCTTGAGTTTTCCATCAAAATTGCAAAGTCAGTTTCTTAATGTTGTTGATGTACCACAACAAGCCTTAAAATTTACTCCATGCAAAATGCATCCTAATACTTCCATTACTCATTGTCTAGTTCCTTTGTATAAGCCTACCACATTGTTAGTACCAACTATCGTTTGTGCTTTTGTTGCTCAGCCCTCTTCTGAGGTTCCTACTTGGTCTATCCACCCAATGATTGTTCTTTCCTAATCTGTTAGAAAGTCTGTGTTCATTACTTTTGATGATTACTGCTATACTCCTGAGCCTACATTAAAATTAATCGAACCACCAAAATTTCTTATCAAGAAGCCTGACATGGCAGAAGAGCAAGAGAAAATGGCTGTTAAAGTGAAGGGTGTTGAAAAGATTATGAAAAATTCTTTGGAAACTACAAGTTATAAAGCTATTTTACTTAAGGTCTGGGGCATGTCTTCAAAGTGTTAACCTTTCCCCTAGATTTGAGATATCAAAATTTGAGGGGCATGATGGGCATACAGATTCTGTGAAATACTTGAGATGATATTGCAATCAATTGAGGGGAACTGAAGAAAAGAAGGTAAATGTAGCTATTGTTGTATCAGGGCCACAAGATAGTCCGAGAGGCCAACTCACCAATATTGTCAGCCTCAACCCCGAGTTTATACATCAGATTTGCATACTCACCCGCAATAAAGTTCTTTTCTTTGAAATTCAAGATAATACAATCCCCTTCCTTAGTATCCTTTGAACAGTGCACAACTGTATACTCATCCATCTTCTTATCCATAATGGCATTCACCGATCCCTCAAAATATTCCTCGACCCCATTTACTTATCTAGATATCTCTCAATCCAAGTTTCAACCTAGGACAAAGTTCGCAAAGATGAGGAAGTTAAACGATAATTTTGCACCAATTGAGGAATCCTATACCAGTTTGTTTTAAAAATTGAGAGAGAGGGGCATGATTACTCCTAGGGTATATTTCTGACCCACTTTCTAGAAATTTTGATCCTAATGTATGGTGTGCATATCATTCTAATGTTCAAGGTCATAGTACTGAAGATTGTCGTACCTTGAAAAGAAAAATAAAAAGGATGATTCAAGAAAAATTGATTGTAGTCCAGAACATTGACACTACGAGCATCACTCAGAATCCTTCCTCAACACATGGTAAAGCACAATACATGATAAACAACAATTTAAGCATGGGGATCCATAATTTATATGTTGAAGGAAATGTATTTGACGGTGATAAAAGTTCTAGTCATGCTGATGTGCAAACCAGTGGCTAAAATGTCAAGCTCAACAATTGGAAAGACACTTCTATCCTTACCAGGAAGGGGTTTTGGTAATTTTTTTTTCTTTTTTGTTATCTGAATTATTTCTGGGTTGTAGTTTGGGATCTATCTTGTTCTATGTCGTTTATGTTCAAACCCTTCTATCTTTTATTTCAACTAAATGTAGTGTCCGTTTATTTTGTTAATGTGTGTTGTTTGTTTGTTTTCTTTACACAAAACATTTTGTGTTGGTTCTAGTGATATGACATGCTTGCGGAATTTTCAGCCAGATATTAAAATCCAATTTAATCATGAAACATTGAATCTGAATGTTAAAGTTAGAAAAAAAGATCTGAGAAAATAGATAAAGTGTGGGGACATTTGGTGATGATTTGAAGTCTCACTTGAATAAATTAAGACAATCATTTTAAGAATCACAAGAATAAGTTGGTCACTAGTCTCACATGAATAAATTAATTCGATCAAACAGTGGATGCATGATTTCTGTCAAGAGAAACAAAGGAAAATTTGCTTCACTAAAGTATGAGTCATCCAATGTGAGGTGTGTACAATATAAATGGAGTTGTATGTTTGACAAGAGTATAAGAAGTAACACACATTCTCAGTTAAAGTTAGTGTTAGGAAAAAGATAGTACAAGTGATCTTTATCTTCCACTTTCATATTGCATGCTTTGTACTTACATATTTAAGAATTAATATGATGAAGGCATTTCATTCTATTATCCAAACATTGTGTCATCCTTTGCTTATCCTTTTTGAGCCTTAATCCTATTTTCCTTTGTACCCATCTTTTGGAATCAAGTTGGAGTCAGTAAAACAAAAAAAAAGAGAAAAAGAAAAAGAAAAAATGTGTCGAGAAAAGAATAGAGTCATGAAAAATTAAAAAAAAATAATGAGTCAAGAAAGAAAATAGAAGAGTGTCAAGAAAAATAGAATCATAAAAAGTCCCAAAGAAAAAAAAAGATGAAGAAAAAGAAATAAAACACAAGCAAAAGAACAAGTTGCTAGATCTACTTTTGACCCGATTCTCCTCTTTCGAATGTGAGATACGTAGGCAGCAGTACCCTACTGTAGGGTAAGATCCAACCAAATAAATAATTTAGAATTACCCAGTCAAAAGAAACTAGGGTTTAAGTTAATTTTTATTGTTTGAGTTGATTCCAAAAGTTGTAAATCTCACCCATTTGAAGTATTGTATGAGCCTCATGCCATTATTTTTTCTCATCATATCTAAAAATCACGTTACAACCAAAGAAAGACCTTCAGGTCAATTATTGAGAATGTTAAGGCGAAGCATGGAATGATTATGTATTTTGGGTGTTAATTGTTTTCATCAACACAAGAAATCAGGAGAAACAAAAACTAGAGAGTCTTATTGGTAAAAATCCTCAAGGGCATTGTAAGGCGGTGGTAAGTTGTGAGAGATAAAAATGAGATTCATATGGTTGAAAAATCTCACGGACACCGTAAGGCGACTGTGTGTTAAGAGAAATGAAAATGAGAAAATCTCATAGAGTCTTATTGGTGAAAATTCTCATAGGTATAAGACGATGGTAAGCTAAGAGAAATAAAAATGAGAGACTCTTGTCAGTAAAACCCTACGGTTATCGTAAGGCGATGGTGAGTTGAGAAAATAAAAATGAGAGAGACTTATTGGTGAAAACCCTTAAGACGTCACTAGTCGAATGAGGTCTATGAATGCAATTGACCTAAGAAACCAACTCATTTTTTAGGGTCATTAGCTCAACAATAATTGGAGAGAGTTTGGATGAAAAGACCAGGCTGTTTAATCCAAAATACATGTCATAATCATTAGACTTGTTTGTCATTTTCAGATAAATTTTCTCTTTTCTCTATTTTAGAAAAAAGGGACATTCATTGTCTTTACTTTCTTCTCTATGTTTCTATTTTTGTGTTTTTGAGTCTGTTATTCAAATAGAAAATTCTTACTACCTCTGTCTCATTTTATGTATCGCCATTTGACCAGACACAGAGTTTAAAAAATACGTGATGACTTTGTAAAGTTTACAAAATTACCCCTTTTAAAGTTATTTTAATATTTACTTTTTTGATGACTTTTCTTAATAAGTGAGACCCACTAAGGATAAAATGAGAATGATGCCATTAAATAGTTACCAAATAAGGAAAGGTGATATTTTTTTTGTGATGGACTAAAAATAAAATGGCGACACATAAAATGAGATGGAGGAAGTATTATTTTTCTCATATTTTTGAGTCAAGTCCATGTCAAAATGAGTGAGAAAGGATTTTAAAAATTGATACCAACTTCTTCAATTGCACAAAGAAAGACAAAAGGCCAGCACATAAAAGAAACATGATGGTGATGTTGAAATAAAACATGCAGAAAGTTTTGTCAATAGGCAAGTTTGGTGATTCCGGGAAATATCAAGGTTTAAAGGATTTATCTGAGAGACATAGCAAATGAAGATATTGTGTTTGTTTCACAGTCACTTTAATAATCTGAGCCTGGGTCAATGGTGCAAAAAGTCAATGACATATGCCATTTGTTGGAAGCAAAATTAAATTGGACAAGTGCAAGAGCAGTCTTCTCAAAAGTCAAAGCCGCAAGCCAACCACCATGTTTTAAGCTCATAAGTTTTCTTTGTATGAAACAGGAACACTTTCTACCTTCAAATCAAAGGCTTCAAAGTGTAAATATCTACAGGTGTAATTTCTTGTTTCTGCAAATGCAAGAGGTAATGTTGCTGCATAGGTTTGATAATTACAATTATGGTAAAACTCATCATTCTATACCCCTAAGAGACACACTTTAAAATTTGGGTCTTTCATGTTTCATGGTTTGCACTTCCTAATATGATCCTTTAATACTAAAAGATGCACTCTTAGTCAAAATCTCTCACTTTTTCTCATAAGAGATGGACTTGTTTGTATTGGTCATTCAATTTTATCCTCAAGAGATGTATTTATTAACTAGAGTCTTGATTCATCTTTGCATTATGCATTTTACAAGTAGTTGGGATTTGGTTTGACACTCACAAAATTTTCCTGACCATAAACTGGGGCAAAATTTCATTCATGTGATTGGAACTTCATTTTAGAACCCTTTTGAAAAATGAGACTTTATTTGACAAATGAGACCTCTCGTTATCATAATCATTGTTTTTGATAATTTTTCTTCTAGTTTTGATATTGATTTCAGGAGACCGCTTGGAGAACAGAGTAAGAAAGTTGTAAGTCGGCTGCTCGCTCAGAGAATAAGGTGATAAAATTAAAAGTCAGGAGCCCGCCTGGAGAACAGGGTGAGAAAATTACAAATTGGGAGATCGCCTAGAGAACAGGATGATGAAATTGAAAGTTGGAAGCCCGCCCGTAGATTAGGGCGATGAAATTGAAAGTCAGGAGCCCACCTGGAGAACAGGGTGAGGAAACTGCAAGTGGGGATACCGCCTGGAGAATAGGGTGATGAAATCGTAAGTCGGGAGCTCGCCTGAAGGACAGGGTGATGAAGTTAGGGTTGTGCATTGGTCGGTACGATATGATTTTATGCATTATTAGTTCGGTTTATCAGTTTTGATTTTTAAATATGTAAAATCAATAACTAACCAATAAGATATTTTCTTATCAGTTTCGATTTATCGGTTTTTGGTCCTTAACGATTCGATTTTGATTTAGCCAATAAGAAAATACTTATAGAATAGAAATAGTAACAACTAACATACAAAAATGAAATCTTAGTTACCGCCAAAATCCTACACAATGCATTTTCGTTTGCAAAAATCTTCAAATTTTAACTGAATGTTAGTTCGGAAAAAAATTAAATCCTAATTGTTGGAAGCTATAAATGCTTCAAGCTTTTCAATACGATAATAGCTGAGTTTTATATTATGCCTTTGTTGCCCTGAATAGGTTAATACTTTGTGATTCACTGAATTGTGAATAAGTAGTGCATATAATATATATATATACATGAATATATATATATATATATAGAGAGAGAGAGAGAGATTTATATATATAACATAAATAGGGATATAAAATAATAATTTAGTGTATCCTTATTGGGTTATCAGTTTAACCGATAACCCAGTAAGCTAAAATCGGAACCGAATCGTTTACCTAATAATTTTTTTTTATAAAATCAATAAGAAATCATTAACCCAATAACCCAATACCAATAACCCAATTACATTTTCATCGGTTCGGTTTATCGGTCGGTTCAATTTTTGCACACCCCTAGATGAAGTTGAAAGTCTGGAGCCTGCCTGAAGAACATGGTGAGAAATTGTAAGTCGGGAGCCTGCT
The DNA here is from genome assembly GCA_030864225.1 of Capsicum baccatum var. pendulum. Classification (NCBI taxonomy): domain Eukaryota; kingdom Viridiplantae; phylum Streptophyta; class Magnoliopsida; order Solanales; family Solanaceae; genus Capsicum; species Capsicum baccatum. The sequence continues at coordinate 99,950,213 of CM061551.1, forward strand.
CGGAGAACAGGGTGATAAAATTGAAAGTCGAGAGCCTGCATGGAGAATAGGGTACGCCCGAAGAACAAGGTCAGAAGTCCGCCTGAAGAACAAGGTGAAGAGATTGAAAGTCAACAAGGTGGAGAGATTGAAAGTCAGGAGCCCGACTAGATACTAGGGTGAAGATTTTCAACTTTAAGTCCATCAGAAGTCCCACATGAAGAATATGGTCAATGTTCAAGTTTACCCCCAACACCAAATTTTGCATGAAGAAAGGATTCACTTTCAAGTTCAACCCAAACACTTGAAAAAACATTAAAGACTCAAGCAAGAATCAATAGATGCTGTGTAGATATGACTTTTGAAAATTCATTTATCTTTTTAACTTGTAATTTTTATTTTTGATGTAATGACAAAGCTGCGGATCAGAAGCTCGACGGGACCTCACTCGACTCTCCAACTCAGTATAGTCCCTCTCATTTTTCAATCCTGGAACTATATGTGACTTGATTTCCATATAACCTGGGATGGGTAGGATGCTCAAAATCATGATTCGGCTGCACTCTGTCCTTTTGTTTCTTCCTTTAAATAATGGTAGGATCAAAATTTTATCTTGTTGTCTACTTCTTTATCTGTAAGTACTTTGTGTTCACAAACAAAGAGGGACATGATGTAAACACATAATTTTTTCTCTTCAAAAATTAATTTTATCCATTTTACCTCACCTTACCATACACCCCACCCTATTTAATAATTTTTTCACAAAAAGACAAAAATAACTAATTATCCACAAAATAACAATCTCTCCAATTAAATATTGACAACTCACCCTACCCCACACACCCTTCCCTGTCTATTTCCTTCATGTTTTTATATTTTCTATAACAGAATACAACAACACAGACAACACTCACAATATACTCTTTCATTTTCACAATACATATACTCATCTACACACACATAAACAAAAACAAACAAAATGAGAGGGTAGATGCTGAAAACAGAGAAGAGAATAGCAAATATAGAGAATAAAAATTGAGAGAAAAGGGTGAGAACGTGAGAAAACCAGAGAGAAATTCAATAAAAGGGGATTGGGAAAATCAGAGAGAATCGAGAGAGAGATCGAAATAGAGAGAGTGAGAAAGAGAAAGAAAATAATAAGGAATTAGAGGGGAAAACGGAGAGAGGAATGAGAGCAAAATCAGTTTGAACTACTCGAATTTTAGGTGAAATTTTGCCTGAATCGTTGTTCTACCATTAAATCCGATACACCTATCTCATTGGAAAACCCATAAAAATCGATGACCAAGCTTCTCACTGGAAACATATAAAAAAATAGCTCCATCCCTCACCGGATCCACAAAACCAGCAAACAACTGACCCCATTTGAGTTAATTCCGGTGAAGTATCGTCAGAAAATAACCATAAGCTTCAAATTTTATTGATTCCAGCCGATCAAACTACCAGAAACACTATCTCCAGTCAAACTCTAGTCATCTTTCGCTGTTAGGTTAAAGCCATCCAGCAGCTCCACCACCAAAACCCATTGGAAAATAATCGGGTCTCGGCAAAACAGAGTTCGGGTCAAAGTTATCGAGTTGGGATTCGTATTGAGGTTCGAATCGAGATTTTTAGGCGCGGATTCCATCTGTTCATTCGAGTAATATTGAATTTCAAAAGCTCTAAATTGAGGTCCAACTCTACTCTTTCCCTCTCTTTATTTCAATATCTATGATATCCGGGGGATCGGATTGAACATTGTTTGTTGGTTGATCCTTGTTGGCGATAAATAGTTGCTTGTGTTGATGCCACTACTAAAAAAAAGGAGAAAATCGACCACAAGTGGTCGGTTTTCCCCAAATTTTGACCACAAAACCGACCAAACTGTGTGGTCGGTAAACAATTGATAGTTTTTTAAAAACCGACCACAAGTGGTCGATTTTTCAAAAAAATATATTTATTTTTAAAATTTATCATCATGTTTTTAAAATTTGGAAAATAATTAATTTAAAAAATAAAAAAAATAAAAACTGACCACAAGTGATCGATTTTTTATTTAATTATTTAATTAATTTTAATAGAAAACCGACTACATGTGGTCGGTTTTCTAATAAATTAATTTAATATAAAATTAATTTAATAAATTAATCGAAGTGGTCGATTTTATTTATTTTTTTAAAAATTAGACCACTGGTGGTCGATTTTTCTGTGATTTTTTTTTCTTAAATTAGCAATTGTAAATGCTTTCAAAAGTGTAAAACACAATAATAGTTTCAAAAAAGTACAAACTACAATATAATATGTAAATTCAAAGTATAACTATAGCTTCAAAAGTGTTAACAGCTACAATAATAGTTTAAAAAATGTACAAACTGCAACATAATATCTAAATTCAAAGTACAACACATATAAAAGTAAAAAAACTAAAGGTCATCATCATCGAATTCGTCCTCGTCCTCGTCTTCCATATCCTCATCTATGCTGATGTCATCCAGGGGGTCAAGTCCTTTTGCATCCCGAACAACATCACCAGGACACAGAGGAATAACCCCTGAATGAAAGAGCTGAACTGCTCCTGCAACATCTTGATTTGCGACGAAGTTTTCTCCTCCCTTTTCTGCGACCTCTCTCTCTATTCAACAAGCTCTTCAGTGAGTGTAGAAATCGTACTTTCTAGTCTTTCAATGGTTTCTCTATCAACTGAAGTGCTAGAGGATACAAGGGTGAACGAACACCTAATATTGTCGCCAAAAAAATTGTTGTGGTATCCTTAGTAATGGACTCTAACTGCAGGACCCACAACTTTTTTCCATAACTCCTCTTCTACATGTCGGGGTAGTGGGTCACCCTGAGTTTCAGAAGGCTGAAAACTACGATGCTCATTAAGTAGCTGCCTATATTTTTCCTATATTTATTCAAAGTAAAGTTAGAATTAAAAGTAAGAAAATATTAAAGTACTTATAATTGAATAATATCAAATTTGAGAAAAAGATTCATAAATGCAATATTTGTTTCTTACATGGGCAACTTTTGCATGAGTTTCAATCCAGACATCTTCATCAGTAGGGTTCTTTTTCTTCTTCAGACGAATCTCCTCGAATAGCTCATCGTGTGGTATCTCCCTACCCTTTTCTTTTTCCTGCATATTAAAAAATTATCAATTTTCAAACAATTAAAAATTTAAATAGAAACAAATAGTTAAAACTGTAAAAGTTACATACCAATTTTTCCTGCACAGCAAGGGTACTTCTGGCACCCGCAGTATGTAGGGAGCCACCCTTCGATGATGCCCATATTTTCTTTCTTTTTCCCTCAGCACTTGGTATTCTTCGCTATTCTAAAGGTGAAGATACAGTTGCCATAAGGGTTCACTAATCTAGTCAGGTTTTACCAACTTTGGTTCGAGCATAATCCAACAGACTGTTAAACCTGACTTTACATCTTCTGAAAAAGTTCCTCTTTATAATAAATGTATTCGCATCATCCCACCAGTAAAATTTCTACAATAAAAATAAACATATAATATTCAATCATTTGTTCTAACAAAGTGTTAAGTAGTCGATAAGTTAAATTCTTATTTTAAATTCTTTAAACATTCTCTCCCTGTCAAGTTTTGGAACCTGACGCCAACTGGTCTAGTAGCCGTTGAAGTTCCGACAAATACATTTTCTCACAGCTTGTCAAACTTTAGCATCCGTCCTAAGCCTACAACACAAGATCAAACAATAATTTCATAGAACATAATAATATAGTAATGAAAAATTGAATAATGTTATTATATTTAGAAATCTTACCCTGTCGCAAATGGAATGAGATAAAGCCTCCCATAATCATCTTTGTCTCCTGGCTGCGGATCAAGTGATGGTGGATGCACTAGCGTGAGAGGATCTGAAGCACCAGATGGAGTGCCTTCAAACTGAAAATCCGACAACCCAATAGATCCAGCAGAATCACTGTGTGTAGCTGCGTAACTGCTACAGGAGGGTATTGATGACATTCAAGTGACTTAACCATATTCAAGTGACTAAGTCACCAAATAAATGACATTCAAAACAAAAAAATCTCTTTAAAGTCCCTAGACTTAACCATTTTCAAACAACTACGTCATCTACCAAACCACATTCAAAACAAAAAACTCCCCTTTAAAGTTCCTACACTTAACCATATTCAAGTGACTAAGTCACCACACAAACGACATTCAAAACAAATAAATCCCCTTTAAAGTCCCCAGACTTAATCAAATTCAAGTGACTAAGTCACCTACCAAACAACCTTCAAAACAAAAAAATCCCCTTTAAAGTCCCTACACTTAACCGTTTTTAACCAACTAAGTCACCTATCAAACTACATTCAAAACAAAAAAATCCCATTTAAAGTCCCTACACTTAACCATTTTCAAGCAACTAAGTCACCTACCAAACCACATTCAAAACAAAAAAATCTCCTTTAAAGTCCCTACACTAAACCGTTTTCAGCCAACTAAGTCACCTACCAAACCATATTCAAAACAAAAAAATCTCCTTTAAAGTCCTTACACTTAACTGTTTTCAACCAACTAAGTCACCTACCAAACCACATTTAAAGCAAAAAAATCCCCTATAAAGTCCCTACACTTAACCATTTTCAACCAACTAAGTCACCTACCAAACCACATTCAAAATAAAAAAATCTCCTTTAAAGTCCCTACACTTAACTGTTTTCAAGCAATCAAGTCACCTACCAAACCACATTCAAAGCAAAAAAAATCCCCTTTAAAGTTTCTACACTAAACGATTTTCAAGTGACTAATTCACCTACCAAACGACATTCAAAACAAAAAAAATCTCCTTTAAAGTCCCTACACTTAACCATTTTTAAGCAATCAAATCACCTACCAAACCACATTCAAAACAAAAAAATTCACTTTAAAGCCCTCACACTTAACCAGTTTCAACCAACTAAATCACCTACCAAACCACATTCAAAACGAAAAAAATCTCCTTTAAAGTCCATACACTTTACCATTTTCAACCAACTAAGTCACCTACCAAACCACATTCAAAATAAAAATATCCTCTTTAAAGTTCCTACACTTAATCGTTTTCAACCAACTAATAAGTCACCTACCAAACCATATTCAAAATAAAAAAATCCCCTTTAAAGCTCCTATACTTAACTATTTTCAAGTGACTAAGTATCAAAATAAAATCACATTCAAGAAACAAGCAACAACAAGATCTACAAGATGTCAACAACAATGCTAGTGAATAGAACAAGGCCACACACGACTTCACTAGACTTCAATATAAAAAATAACAAGAAGATAACAACAACGCTAGTGAATCGAAAAAGGTCACACACGGCTTCACTAGACTTCAATATGAACAATAACAAGAAGATAACAACAATAGTGAATCGAGAGAAATTAACTTACCTTTGCTTGGCCTAAATTAAAGTGAAAGAGATAAACGGTTACCGAATCAAGAACCTAAAAAAATCAAGACAAAATATTCCAACTTTGAGTGATTTAGCAAAACTCATATAAAAACCAATAAGCTAAAGTGCTAAACCATAAAAGTAAATCCATTCACTTTAAAGACAACAAGTTGAACCCTCATAAAAAACAATAAGCTAAACCATAAAATTCATTCAAGAATCTTACAAAATTACAAATAAAGATTCCAACTTTGAGGATTTATACAATCAATAACTTCAATCAAGCAAAATTCATATCTAAAACAAGAAGCTAAACAAGCAAAACTAGTTCAAACAATTATGTGTATAGCTCAAAAATTCTGCAAATAACTAAACAAAATTTGAGCTTCAAACGAGCTTAAAAAAACTAATACAAACTAACCTAATCTTCACCATTACAAATTTCACAATTATATAAACTAGTACACCTATAAATAAACCTCAAAAAGCACAAATTTTGTAAAATACAACAAAATTCATACCTGAGCTGAGCTGTGGCCGGAGCACTCATCGGAGAAGCAGGTTTTGCAATTGGAAAAATTAATTTGGGTGTGTTTAGTGTTTTTGTGTGTGTGTGCGTGATTTGTGTGTGTGTGTTTGTGTGTTTAGGTGGTTAGGTCGACTTTAGGAAATATTTTAGGTCCGGTTGGGTCGGGTCATATGGGGGTGGGGTCGGGTAGGAGTTATATAATTAGAATATTTTTTTATTATTTTGTTGAAAACCGACCACTTGTGGTCGAATTTTTGGATATTATTATAAAAATCGACCACATGTGGTCGGTTTTTATAAAATTTTTCAGAAACTGACCACATGTGGTCGTTTTTAAACAAAATAATTAAAAAAAATATTTAATTACTACAATTAATTAATTAATAAATTAAAATTAATTTTAAATAAATTTATTTTTTAATAAATTCTATAATATTTATAACAATAACACGAGTAGTATATTTCCTCAATCGTATAATAATATCAATGAGTTTTATAATTTACGATAAATTTTTTGTTAATTAGCTTTTAATTACGATTATATATATAATTGTAATTAAAAGCTAATTAACCAAAAATTTATCGTAAATTACAAAATTCATTGATATATATATATATATATATATATATATACCTCTTAATAGAATATATTAATCAAATAAATTATTGATTACTTGTCTTACGTTATTACAACTTCAACAATATACGCGTATCTACATATTGACACTAAATAGTATATCTATTTCCTCAATAATATCATATTAATGTATTATTCAAAATATTTTGATATATAAATTCAGTTATCGAGCTTTCGATTACTGCATAGGTCACTACATGAGATATACATATATATACATATATTCAATTGTCTATCAACTTTCAAATAAGTATTATAAACATCACATACACAATTTTAACATACTACCCCATAATAATAATATATAACGTATTTCACATATACTGATCAAATAAATTATCGGTTAGTTTTATCTTATGTCATTAATATACCTTCACTACATCAAGTTCTAAATACGTACCATATATATCACATACGTACACAAGTATATTATCCAATAATATAATACGACGTGTTTCATATACATACTCAGATGAGTGATCGATTAATTATATTTGATTAGCTTAATATACTAGGTTTTGACTAAATCGTTCATCAATCGATCACTACATGATATGTATATATATATATATATATATATATATATATATATATATATATATATATATATATATGAACTCTTGAATACGTACTATATATATCACATCCACAAGTATATTACCTTATAATAGAACACATTCATTATATTCGAACTAATTATCGGTTATATATACACATATTCATTATACAAAGATTATGCATGTTTAACGTCATTTAATGTATATACAAGGAAAATATTTATTCCATATATTGAAACATAAGTAAAAGATAAATAATATGTTTAACGTAATTTGTTTATTTTATTTGATATATTTTTTAGTGTAATTTTTTTCACAAAATTTAAGAATGATTGATTTTTATTATTATTATACTGGTTATCGACTATATGTGATCAGTGTAATTTTAAAAAATTATATATAAATTACATTACATATATATAATTATTTTTAATGAAAATAATATATATATTTGATTAAATATTTAGAATTATTGGTTACCAAAAATTATTTACTTTTAATTTTTTTTTTTTAGTTCAAAAACCGACCACAAGTGGTCGGTTTTTAAAAATATATATTATTTTTTAAAATATTAAAAACTGACCACTTGTGGTCGGTGTTTTTAAAATAAATTTAAAAATAGATTTTAAAAACTGACCACAAGTGGTCAGTTTTTAAAAATGTTCTTCAATTAATTTTTTTTGAAAAAACCGACCACTAGTGGTCGGTTTTGCTATTTTTTAATTTTTATTTGTAAAATAAATAATAATTAATATAAAAATTAATGAAATAATTATTTTGATTTTTTAAAATAAAAAAGTGACCACTTGTGGTCTTTTTTTTTTTTTTTTATAAAATATTACGAAAAATCGATCATTTGTGGTCGGTTCTTTGCGACCACAACACGTGGTTGGTTTTTTATTTTTTTTAGTAGTGTGCGTTGTTGATTTGCTTGATTATGGATTGTGCAATGAAATGATATCTCATTTGAGAATTAAACTCATGTTAGTTGTGAATGAATTTTGGGGTGGGAATTGCTAATTTACAAAAGTGAATATTGGTTTTGTTTTGATTCACTGATGTTGTGGAACGCGATAGTACCATGATAGGTCAAAATTGGTAGGCAAACGGTAGGTTGGGTTAGCAAATTTAGGAATTATGAATTGTTGAATATTTGAGTGTTTGTTGAATGATTTCTATTTTATCGCACAAAATGAAATTGAATTCATTTGCGGGGGAATGCCCTGAGGAAAATTATATTTATTCACTGGCGAATTCCTCGACGTATCATGTCTTCGAAGGAGGTTCGTGATCAAGTCCTGAGACATCAAGTATAGCATAATTTAGGATTAATGTAGGTTTTCATTTCAGCACATTTTTTATTCGGTTTGTAGTAATTGGACTAAACACTATTTTTTCAGAATTTTGGTTGTTGATTTTTTATTTTCTTATTTATGTGTTTTGTTGGTTTATATATTTTCATAGTGCCATACTAGCCGATATACTCCACAAAGTGACCGTGGTCAAACTATGCGATCGAGGGATGCCTAACACCCTCCCCTCAATCAACAGAATTTCTTAATCAAAATCTCTATTCGTGGATTAGTTTTAAAGAGTCAAAAATTATTTTGAAAATGGTTTTCAAAGGTAACACACCAGATTTATGCCAAGTGACGATTCTGAGTTTTACTGTAATTTTTTTTTTGAAATAAATTTTTATTTTTAGTCACTGTACTAATAAAATCCCTTAGAAAATTAATATTAATCTTTTTTTTGATAAAAAAGAGTGTGACAATCATACAAACTGATAATCTGTCTATACTTAGTTTTTGGTACCTGTGAAGAATTCAAGACATTCAATTAGGGGTGAAAGAACTCTAATTATTTCACCACAACGTATTGCGGCTTAAAAATTTGTCAATATGATTTGGAAACTCACTGTCAAATCTGACAAGTGTTTTGATGTCCAACATATGATAGTGAAATAAATATTTTATTAGGTATATTCTCTCGCGAATTTTCTCTCTCTATGTGTATAGTTTAATTACTTGATGTAATTTTGTACATAAGGTTAGGGATTAGATCCCCTTCATTACTATTTTATTCATTAATTTTCAATAGAAGTGTTTGATATGTGTCAAAATAATATTTTACTGACCAACTAAGAAGCTACTAGCATAATTAGAATCTGTATAATCTAACGAGCACATGCCAAATTTTAAAAAGTTCAAATATATTTCAAAATAAAAAAGAAGATTAGGCAAGACGAACGACACAGAGCATCTCAAATAGAAATTATCTTACACACATGTTATGTCGGTCGGACTCTAAAAAAAAATGTAAATTAATGTACATGTCAGATTTTTCCACCGAAAAATTAGGACTTTTCTATTGACGGGTGAAACATTACTTTATATTGTTATTCTCAAATTGTTGAATATTACTTTGGAAAACAATAAGCTACAAGGTCCAATGCCTCAATTAATTTAAAGATAGGGTTGAGGTGGAACTTGGAACTAGGGGTGGACGTTCGGTCGGTTCGCGCTGATTGTTTAATATCGGTTCGATTTATCGATTTTCAAATTAATAAAAATGACATCCATAATCAAACCGAATTTATTTCGGTTTGGTTTGGTTTTTACAAATTCGGTTTGGTTATTTCGGATCTTTATTTCGGTTTGAAATATTGAAGTAGTTAGCCTATCTTTTTCATAACTGAGCATTTAAAATTAATCAATTGTTTTAGAAAAATTATTTTTTTTAAAACTGTTTTTCATTTCCAAATATAAATAACTATAAATAACTCAACATGGATGAAACGAAATGAAATAATCATAAGCTTAACATAATACATAACGTCATTAATCATTACATATAATATAACCTTGCATAAATAGTCCATAAAACAGTTCAAAGTCACCAAAATAGTCTATAAAAAATTTGAGTCACTAAAACAATCCATAAACAGCCTGCGGCGTATGCGAATTTGCTGTTAAATGTTAATTGTGAATGTGAATTACTAAATATTATATATATATAATATAATATTATATTATATATATATATTATAATATATATATATATATATAATATTATTTATTTATTTATAAAATTTCGATTTTTCAGTTTAACCAATTTTTTTTAGAAAAACCAAAAACCGAACCAAAAAATTACAAATCGAATCCTATCCGAAAAATCGAAAAACCTAAACCAAAATTAAATTTTGATTTGGTTTTTTGATTTTTTCGGTTTAAACCAAAATATGCCCACCCTACTTGGAACTATTAATAATTTCGGTAAGGACACTTCGTGACCGTGTGATCCACAAGTCGTTGCACTTCTTGATGTGGTTGGTGGTTTAGGGTATTCATTGTCTTTAGCTGAGTCTTGAAAAGGAAAATACATTTGCAAGAGTTGGAGTTGTACTATTTAGCATGCAACTGGAAATGTGGATGTTGCTACCTTAGGTAAATGTGGATTTTCGGGGACTATTTCGCCTGCTTTTGCGAATTAAACTTCTTTGTTAAGCTTGTTTTTGAATGAAAATAATCTTACTAGTATGATCCCTATGAGGTTGACAACTTTGCCTAATTTACAAGCTCTTGATGTGTATAATAATTGAATCAAAAGAATCAAAATAAAACTTCAAAATTGTTTTAACTTAATTGCGTATTTAATTGAGTCTAATATATCACTTAGGACCTGTTGCTGGTGGGAGGTGGTAGGTATCTCGTGAAATTAGTTGAGGTGTGGTAAAGCTGACTCGGACATCACGTTATAAGAAAAGAAGTATAATATCGATAAGTTTATTTTTGTAGATGTATATTTGTGAGCTGGCTCACTTAAACAAAAAGTGGATATACTTTGACCAACATTTTACGGTAAAATTTTTTGTCATATCAATATGAGAAGGATTACAACTTAGCTAGTAGTATTTAAGTATAATTTTTTAACGTCTAAATTCAAAATTTATAATATTGTATTAATATATTCTTTCCTCAAGGTCAATTGATACTATATATAATTCATTCTTATATTTAATTTTGTATATTTTTTTATAATGTAAAACTCACATGCAACGCACGTATCCTCAACTAGTAATTTTAATTACGTATCTCTCTTTGATTTAGTTAATGTATTATATATTTCGACCAAATAGTTTTAAAAATGAATGTATATCAGTAGTCAAAATTATGTTTCTCAACTTCAGAATTATGTATTCAGATGCTATTCATGTATTCGAGCAAAAATGGCGTAATTAACTTACATTCTTAAGTTCAAAATTATGTATATCATATTAAAAATTATGTATCCGAATGCTAATTATGTATCCAAAAATTGCAAAATAAGAGATTAGTTGTAAGTTAGCAAAATTGGCCAGATCTGGCTGCGTTCTCATTTTTGGGCATTGCTCCGGCGAACGTCGTTGAAGCAACGCCATCGCTACCTAGTCTTGTTGAATGAAGTTGCTAATTTATTTTATTGTTTTTATGATGTTGTGTCACTTGTATGAATCTGGACGGGGTGGATTTTTTGACAAATCTCCATTAAAATAGGCGACCATTTTTGTTCTTTTATCGACATTATATGTGTTTATGTATATTTTACTGTTCATGTCTATTTGCTCCCAATTTGTTTAACTAATTTTGGATAACCATGACGTTGTTGCATTCATTCTGAGACTGTTTTTGTGGTTTATCACCACTATCTTGCTTGTTGATTTGGAACAATTGTTGGATTGTTTTCCTAATTGTTCTTGCTTATTTTGTTGCTCACCATCACATTGTTGGCTGCTTTAAAATTAATTTTGGACTGATTTTATCCTCCATGTCTTATTACACTGATAACGAATATATACTATACTACTTTGGCCAATGACAATATCTCGCCGTTGGATTTTTGAAACCACCTCATAACAAAAGATAGATTTTTATTCTCAAAGTTTACTTATTTTACATCAAAATAAATACATGGCCGATGAAGAAATTCTCCGTCAATTTTTGAGGCCTTCCTAAGTCAGAAGACGGACATTACGTATACAAATACGTAATAAAATAAATTAACTTGGGCGATGACAAACTCTTTATAATATCACGACAACATAAAGAGTTTTACGATTCGTATCTTGAAAAGGTAATTTAGGATGACCGATAAATCAAGCAACCACTTCATAGCCATGGCGTATCTAAAATCTAATTCGAGCCCGCACTTTAATAAAAACTTTATTTTTATGTATATTTGTATACATCTATGCATACATAGTTCTTAATTTATTTGTTTAATTACTAACGTACCTGTACAGGTTCTCGTGAATACTTGTCTAAAATAGCGTTCGAGAGAAGCTTAAACTTTACATTTGTATTTTTGCAATATCACAATTGTATAAATATCATCCGTAGTGAAAATCTTACTTTTGGGGTGTCGGGCAGGGACATTCTTTACTTGCATACTTATTTACTTACATATCACACATTTAGGGAATTTAGGCCATCAATATTTACACAAACAAATTTAATTAATCAATTTATTCACACATTTACATCATAAGAATTATGTAGTTTTTTTCTTTTCAAGTAAAAATCTTTTTTTTTCTCTCTGTAATTTCGGTCGAGTAGGTAGTATTATTTACAAAATCTTTTTTTTTTATAATACATAAAAGATACTTTTCTTTTCATACGTCACAAAATACTTTTTCTTTTCACATAAAATCTGTAAGTTTTTATACATCCCTTTTATATATTTTCATAACAATAAGTTTGTTTATATACTTAATACACAAACACCTTTACATTATTTTTAATATTTATACCTCTTCCCTCTTTGATAAATTTAGTCTAGCTGGATAACACATTTGTAGATTTTGAAGGTTGCCTAACCCCTTTCCTTGAGAATAATTTGAACCCTTACCTAGAATCTGAATTGGATTTCGCAGACTGAAACATAAATCACACGTGTTAATAATTAAATATATTTTCTTATTTTCCTTAAAAATTAGGTTGCGACTCTGTTCAAATTTCAATTCTTTTAGAGTCCATAAGTAATGTTTTTTTTAACTTTGAAAAAAACAGGGCATGACACTTAGTTATCCCATTTATTCTGTCAATTCAATTTCGGTCACTAAGGAGTTAGATAGAGCCACTTTCCATACCTTAAAACTCATGCAAACTTCAACGATCCATGAGAAAATAGAGCCAGGTGAAGTAAAAATGTTGAGTGTTGCAAAGATGATTGTGTCGGAGATGTTGAAATATGAGTATCAGCCTAAGACAAGGCTAGGGCCAAAAGCTGATGGTACAATTGAGCCTATCCAGTTGAAACATCAGAGAGGTACCACGGTACTTGGATATAAGCCCACTTTTAGAGGAATCCGTAGTGAAGGATTAAGAGTGATAGTGTTTGTGCCAGCCCAAGTACCAGTTTCAGAGTAAGCAGTTGATGAGGATATCATAGACGGAATAGGAAATCTGTTTCTGTCCGGGATCGAAGGGGAACCGAAGATAGATTCAAGAAACTTACCATTCATGATGTTGAGCTTGGAGAAACCTTAAAGAATTGGACTATCAGCTCATCCCTGTTTCGACAAGAGTCTTGGTAGCGTGTAATTTTAGTCGATTTCAAAATTACTTCTTTGCATGATCAATTAAGGCTTGAGTCATGCCAAAGCTCTTTTTTCTACTCGTCTCTTGCCAAACCCAGTGCTTTTATATTAATAAAAGCACTTATTTTCAAAACTTATTTTCCTATTTTTTAATATTTATTCACTTTATTCACTTTTTATATTGTTCGGTGATAATATTAGTAATAGTCCTCGTTCCATGATTATGATATGTAACGAATCCGTTGAGCAAAACGCAAACGATGAGTAAGATTATGAGAAGTATTATGAAATCATGATGCCTAAAAACCTACCACCGAAAATCGAGCAACTTGAAAGTCAAAAGAAGCCTAATATGAACAAAACTGTAGTCATCAATTTGGATGATAAAGAAGAGGTAAAGGAAATGCGAGTTAGAATACACTTGGAGGATGAAAGGAAGCAAGAATTGATAAGACTACTCAAGAAATACATTAATGTATTTGCTTGGTCTTATGCGACACTTGATTTGAACACTGATATTGTCTCACATCGACTGGCAATTAACCCCATATGTTTGCCGGTTATGGAAAAGATAAGGAAATTCAAACTCGATTTGAGTTTAAGAATCAAGGAGGAGGTGACCAAACAGATAAAAGCTAACATCATAAGGTTGACAAATCACACCACATGGTTGGCCAACATCATGCTAGTGCTGAAGAAGGACGTAAATATAAGAATATATGTAGATTATCGGGATCTCAACAAGGCTAGTCCAAAGAATGATTTTCCTCTCCCTAACATTCATATTCTCATAGGTAATTATGCAAAATATGAGTTGCATTCATTTGTTGATTGGATTATGGGATATTATCAAATCTTGATGGATGAGAATGATGCAGACAAAATAACTTTTATTACTTTACGAGGAGTATACTGCTACAAGATAATGCTATTGGGACAAATAAAATATTAGTGCAACTTACATGAGGGCCATGAATACCTATCTTCATGATACGATCCACAAAGAGATCGAGGTGTACGTGGATGATGTCATTATCAAGTCTAAAAAGAGTTTGGACCACCTGGATGACTTATGAAAGTTCTTTGAAAGATTATAAAAGTACGACCTAAAGTTGAGTCCAGCCAAATATGCGTTTGGGGTTCCCATGGGAAAACTATTAGGGTTCATTATTAGTAGGAGAGGTATAGACTTGGATCTATCCAAGATAAAGACAATTCAAGACTTACCACCCCCTAAGACCAAAAAGGACATAATGAGTTTCTTGGGAAGGCTCAATTACATCAGTTGATTCATAGCCCAGTCTACGATAATATGTGAGCCAATATTTAAGTTATTGAAGAAAGATGCTGCCACTTGATGGACTGAAGAATGACAAAAGGCTTTTGACAAAATTAAGGAGTACTTGTCCAACCCACTGGTATTGGTTCCACCAGATCCTAGGAAGCAGTTGCTATTGTGCCTATCTATTATAAATAATGCATTTGGATGTGTGTTAGGGCAGCATGATAAGACAGGAAGGAAAGAGTTAGCCATTACTACATGAACAAAAAGTTTACGTCATATGTGGTAAGGTATACATTGTTGGAGCAAACCTGTTGTGCATTGACTTAGGTTGCACAAAAACCGAGGCACTATCTTTCTGAATATACCACGTAATTGATTTCAAGAATGGATTCACTCAAGTACATCTTTCAGAAACCTATACCTAATGGAAAATTAGCAAAATGGAAGATATTTATGTGTTTTTATACTTAATATATATGTATATATATATATATATATATTTATACTTGTGTGTATATATATGTGTGTTTATTATATTCTTATTATATATATATATATATATATATATATATATATATATATTCATTATATTCTTATTATATATATATATATATATATTCTTGTTAATATTATATACAATAAGTTACAAATTATTATATTAGATGTGCATATTAAATTATTTATATAATTTATATATAGATATACAAAAAATAATTTTTAGGGTAGTAAGAAGCATCGATAAAATTAATTTTGCTAGGAAAAGAGTATTTGGGCCAACATTAATTCAATTTAAACTTTATCTTACCCAAACCCAACTCTTATTTATAAATTTCAGCCAAGAAGTCCAAAAATTGAGCCAAAACCCGATTCAATTCCCACATCCACTTCATCAATCCAACCCACATCATATTAACCAATCTTGCACCTTCATGTCAGCAAAGAAACACAATCCTCACCCAACAAACACAAAATCATCTAGTCCATTAATTCTTTTCCAATCCAAGGGCTCCAAAATTTTCAACTCTATGAATATATATATATATATATATATATATATACACCGTTCGATCAAATGATCGAATGGACCATATTTCAGTCAACATAAACAATACAATGACACACTTTTCTCAGCCCCTCCCCCCCCTAAAAAAATAATCAAAATCACGCGTATTCTCTCGTCCCAAAAAATGATTGATGGGTCTCCATCCCCATTACCTAAAAGCAAAAAAATCAGATAGAATTATCCTCTCTCTCTCCTTCTACCTTTCTCCTCCACTTCCCAAGCTAGAATACTGTAATGACCCAAGACTACCCCTAGTCACTATACGATTCTTACAGTCTTGAGAGACCACAATTTAACCCTTCAGCTGGTATCTGCTATGAGCAATGAATAATATAATCATGAACACGGAATAATAACTGAAATACCATAAGATTTTAATAATGAAATAGCTACTGAATTATGAATTTGATAAAAACAACTGACTGAATCTGATAAAATAATGATAAACTGAATAACTAACTATAATATCTGAATACTGAATAACTGACTCTAATGTCTGAAAATCCTCTAAAACTGATTGAATAAATATGAGTTGATGGGACAGGCCCCAACTAACTCTAACTAAGTACTAACTGAGACATGAAATAAAGTAAGCCCGTCCTCGAAGTATGAGGACTCACCACTGCTACTGCTGAGGATCTGATAAGTCTACTCACGAGACGGGGAACTAAGCGTCAGCACCTATGATATGAGACACCATAGCACAAACGAAAAGTATACGATCAGTACTTTGAGTGTACTGGTATGCTAAATGAGGTAGACTGATAGACATGGTTTCTTGAACAGAACTAATAATTAAACTGGATATGCATGTAAATCATGGAGTATTGAGTAGAGAGCCTGGAATCTGTAGTTACTGATAATGCATGGAAATTTGTGAACACTGAGTATGCATGACCAAGCATATAATATGAACTGAGTAAAATCTGTAAACTGAAATACTGAGATAACTGAAATCTTTACGCTTTGGTCAAAAAATACTAAGACTAAATAACTAAGCTGGGACTATAACTGAGACTATATATGAGACTGTGGGAGGTATCATCTAATCAATATTCCTCAATTTGAGCTAATCGGGGTCCAACCTGTAACCCCAACTAAAAGGGTGTTAATACCATGCCACGAGTACTAACAATAATTGTGTGGATTCACTAAACTGATATAATGTCCAAAGAACTAAGGGTGTCAAGCCTGAACTGACGGGTGACCCTTGCGAGATAGTCAAGCCTAATTTGACGGGTGACTACTCATATCCTACGCTGGTATAATACCCCGTATGTTTCCAAGCTAGGAAATGAATCAGTTCTCCTACGTATGAAATACCATATCTTATAATTCATATTTGATTACATGATTTACAATGAGTATCCTAGCGATAAGATAGCTTATGATGTATTAAGCATGATCATGTGAGTCACTCAGAGTAAGGCAAGCTAATAGCTTTTGAATCCATCAAGTTTTAGTGTGTGATTCCGTAAGAGTGACCTTTGAATAAGGATAACTTGATTTATATGTGATATTTTGGCAGATTTAGACCCACAAAATTGTAAAGAATCGAATTAGGTTTCCAACAATTCTAATTTTATAAAAATTAGACGCCCGAGCAAGAAGTTATGGCCCTGCAAAGTAGGAGTGCGATGCATAAACAATCACACATGGCTACTGGAACAAGTGTGCGACAGGTTGTGCGGTGTACACCCTCAAGTATGCGACAGCATGTGTGACACACACCTTAACTTATGCGATAGGATGTGTGGCCCACACCTTAGCATGTGCGATGAGGTGTGCGACGCACACTTATGATTTCAGCCACAAAAAACACATAGTTTTTGAGTTATTTTGAGGATAATTAAGTCTTTTAACACTCCTTACACGTCCCAATTCTTAACCTCACAAAATTTATAGTTTCTAATCATATTACAACCCTATTAACATATTAGGTTTATTATCCAAGAGCACAAGAAGTAGCAAAACTACTAGGGTTGCATAATCAAGCTTGAAGGTCCAATCTTTCAATAATTTCATCGCCATTAAGGTATGTGTTGTGTTCATCCACGGAATTCTTTCATTTGTGGAGTTCAAGAATTAATCTTTGATAAGAAAATCATGAATATTTTGTGGTGATATGGTTGTATTCATGTTGTTTTTTGTGGTTTGTGTTATAGAGTGGGAATTTGATGAACTTCCAGGAAGATTGTAATCATATAGTTGGAACCCATGAATTTGGATAGATTAAAGTGGTAAAAGTTTGTGAATACACCTATGCCTTAAAGAGTGCAAGTAAGGTGTTTTATAAAATACCTAAGAGACTAGAAATCATGCATTATAGCTAAATTGTGACTAAGTGAAGGAATAATGATTGGCCTCTATGATTCAATGTCATCCATGTTGATAATGTGTCTTGTGAACACTATTGGATTACTCATGAACTTGTCTTATGGAATTATGCTATGCTTACTTGCAAAACCACTCATGTACAAGATGTAGAATACCCATGTACATTATGAAATTCCCCAAGTTATGTATTATGGATTGTGGTTGTAATATGTAATGAGCATGATATTGAAAGCTATACAAGTATATACATGTTGTATGAAATTCCCTTCCATGAAATAGATTGTTGAGAACCATGCTTGGTATGAAATCCCTTATTTATAATATTGTGGATTCTGGACTCTACTCTTATGATCAAGTCAGTCATGTGTGTCAGTTTCCTTCCATCGAGTCTTGGGGGTACTTGTACCTGAAAAATATAGCTGTGTGCCTAGAGCCATGTCATATTTTCATGATACTCTCAGTCAAGCCATGATCTATAGAAATCAGTCAGTTATGTGACTCAGGAAAACTCAGTAATCTCAGTAGTTCGGTATTCTCAGTAATATCAGTGCTCAGTAACCTCAGTAATCATAGTAAATCTCAGTAACTTCAGTACTCTTAATCAGTCCTCAAAACTCATTATATTCCGCCCGTCATCGGAATCCAGTAAACTCAATTTTAGCTTCGCTAAATAATACCACTATAATCAGTTCAGTTCATCAGTATCAGTTCAACAAATCAGTTCAGTTAAGTTATTTCGTTCAGCTTAGTTATTCAGTTCAGTGTCTTTCAGATGGGAGTAGGATTCAGCACCGACCGAACCTAGGGATGAGGGCTCACCCACTAGAATAGGACTGAGATCCCTAGGTCAATCCCTAAGTTACAGAACTACGTTGCCATCGTAGGTACGAGATATCACCCATTAGATAGGACTGACATACTCAAGGGTCACCCGTTGATATATTTTATGTATAGGACTAATCCCAAGAGTCACCCGCTAGATTAGGACTGACTCCACAGCAGATGTCTTTACTGGTGGTGCGGTACTGATACCCTTCCAGTCAGGGTAAAGATTGGACCCCAGTCAGCTTAGCTTAGGGCATGTCGGTTAGATAAACACATCCCACTGTTTCAGTTACAGAATCAGGGCTTTCAGACACAGTCAACTCAGCTTAGTAGTACAAATTCAGTACTGTTAGATACAGTCAATGTTTATCATTGTAAATAGACTTCATGATCATCCATTGGCTAGGACTAGTCTCAACTATGATTAATAAGTATCAGAATCATTAGATTTAAAGATCACCCTCTAGATAGGACTGATCTCAGACTAAGTCAAATCTTCCTTATTATCA
Organism: Capsicum baccatum var. pendulum; assembly: GCA_030864225.1. NCBI lineage: Eukaryota > Viridiplantae > Streptophyta > Magnoliopsida > Solanales > Solanaceae > Capsicum > Capsicum baccatum. The sequence goes on from CM061551.1 coordinate 99,969,926, forward strand.
GTATACTCATGATCACCTGCTAGATAGGACTGATCTCAGACTAAGTCAAATCATCCTTATTATCATTATACTCATGATCACCCGCTAGATAGGACTGATCTCAGATTTAGTTACTCCAAGTAGAACGTAACTCAGATAGTTCCATCAGAACTTAGACTGTCAGAAACAGTCTCTTAGTATTGGTTATATCGATTAGTCCGATCATTATAGTTATATCAGCTATATCAGTTGCCATAGCTCACGTTACCAGTATTCAGTTTCAGGACTGTTAGACACAGTCATTCAGACCAGTTCTTCATAATTTGAATTGTCAAAAATAGTCAATAATCTATTCAGTACCTCAGTAATAGTAAAGTCATGTCGTCAACTTCAGACTCAGTAGTTAGCATCATTACGAGTTCAGTTATAGTTGTTTATGCATGTATGTATTCTCACATTCATATTAGTTAGCATTGTTCATGCATATAACCCTTTGCATTTAGCCTACCTCACTCGTATACTCAGTACATTCAGACGTACTGACATATTTGCACTATAGTGCTTTCTCTTATGTTATACCATAGGTTGAGAGACACGAGCTCCAGATCAGTAGTAGCATTCTAGTGTTCAGTGTTTGCAGTGAGTCCTTCTCATTCGGAGACGATATAATTATTGCTATATTTACTATTTAGTTGCTAGATGGAGTTAATTGGAGACATGTTTCTTCAACTCCTTATTTAGTTCAGTTAGAGGCTTTCAGACTAGATGTTAGATTAGATATTCAGATCTCATTATTTTCAGTATTTATGACTTGTTTTGGTATTGTTCTACCTTTTAAAGATATTTTATTATCAGAAGTTTATTCAGTTCGAACCTTATGGCCTTTCATGTTCATGTTTCCGCATTTTATGTATATTATGTAGTATACAGGTACAGATATCAGTCATGGGTTAGCTTGTGGTCCTTTGGGGTCATAAGCACCGTGTAGTATTTTGGTTCAGAAAATCGAGGTGTTACAGACTTGGTATCAGAGCCTAAGGTTCAATAGAGTCCTAGGAAATCTGAAAGCCGCATCTAGTAGAGTCTTGTACATGCGTGTGTTATGCACCACACTTATATGCAGGAGGCTATGAGATATTTTAGGAATAGTTTCCCTTCTTTTAATATTCATGTCATGCCAGCAAGTCAGTTTAGTAATCGAGCAGTCAGATTTGTATAGCTTATTTTCTCATCCTTGCATCTATTCATGCTATCCAAAACCTCAGAGAATGTAACAATTTCAAGGAAGAACCTCCTAGTAGTTTCAAGTTCAGTTCATCTCATACATCATTCATCAGTTTCTGACTCCCAAAGTTTAGTTATAATCTAGTTTGTAGATGCCCTGTGCATCACCCAGTATCTCCATAAGGTAAGCGTTCTTAGAGGGACATAGCATCCCAAAGGGGTGATACCCCACTTTCTCTTAACGCTCTCATGCCTTGGATCCTTCAATTTCTCCTTGCATAACGAATTCAGTCTAGAATATAGGGTACTCATAAGTTGACCTTCAAGTTAAACCTCAACTGTAAGTCAAGTATTGAGAGGTTCAGTTCAGTTCATGATGTTCAGTCCATATGTCACATAGCAGAATCAGTAATGTTCTCATGTTTCAGTTCAATCTTAGTGCCTTTACCATTGCATGTTTAGTCGCATGTTCGTGAGTCAGTTCAGTCATGTATTCACGCATCAGATAATATTGTCAGCTTGTCAGTACTTTCAGTCATGCATTCACGTATCATGTCAGTCATATAATCATGCATCAGATATGCATGGATTCAACTTATTAGTTAAGCATCAGATATTCATTCTCAGTTTGAGAAACTCAGTTTATCGGAACACTCAGTCCTACATTCATAAATCAGCTACCCATGCATCAGATATACATCTACAGAATGATATGCTCAGTTTTCAGTCATGTCAGCCATGAAATCATGACCAGAATTTCATGCTATATATTTGTGTAAGTCGTCTTTTCTCTCATCTCAACCAGTATCATTCTGTAACGCCCCAAAAAATAGGTTTCGGAGCATCACACGGTGCTTGAGGCTATGAGTAGCCCCAAGCTAACCCTTTGAGCCATTTTCATTCAGTTTAACACAAATCAATGGGATTTCCATAAATAACCCTCAAATATCAACAGAGTAATCATCATCCAAGAATAAAAGAATTTCAGAAAGATAACAAAATACGACTTATTAGTCATCTCTCAACATCTATATTAGTCTGACAAGCCTCTAAGAAAATCAATAAAACTAGCGAGCCATTGAGACATGCCCCAATTGACTCATACTCAGTTATCAAATGTAAATAATTCTGTGAAACCAACATCAGACATCACGTCCTCGGAACATGAGGACTCACCACAACAGAGGATATAGAACAGCATGTCTAAAGAATCACTGTAGAACCTGGAACTGAGCACCTGAACCTACATTTCGAGAAAATGCAGCCCACATCCGAAGATGTGGGTCAGTACCATGGAAAGGAACCGAGTATATGGGGGTGTATGTAGTTGTGTAAACATCATCTTCATAAATATTTATAAGAAATATACAGGATGTATGAAAGACTCACATAGCCCGAAGCAAATCATCATAATCATGAGAGGATGAAATAAGTACAATAACACATATGAGTCATCATATAATTTGTCAATCACTTTCAGTTCATCAAGAATATCAATTCTCATAATGTAAATATCATTTAAATCTTTCGAAAGAATAACTTTCACAATTCCACTTTCAAATCACTTCACCATTCACCATAGACACAAGGAAACACACACACACTAGGAGATCCTATAACTGACATAAACCATGTGAGCTACATGGAGTCCAACGTCCAACCCACATTGGGGAGAGCCGTCCTATCCTTGCCATCGGAGTAGGACTATCGATATCAAATCCACACCAACTAGTGATCACTATATAAATCAGCCTCAAGCTCACTCCTACGGGGGCACGTAGTTCTAGGGAAGTAAGGTCGCTTTATACCTCCCACTCGGTGCTAAAGATTTCTCCCGGACTTAGCTCAAATCATTTTAAAGACAATCCACAACAAAACAATTTCAGTAATATATAAATATACATCGGGAGCCATCATGCTTCCCATCTATCAAAATCATCTACGTTGTGGATTTCTTTCACACTCGAGTTCAAAACAACTCCATTAAGACCAAAAGGTCAAATCATTCAAAATATCTCAAATATTCAACATCAATGTGCTTATAACACACACTTTCTAAAAAAAAGCACAATTTCCGATGGGGATTCACGACACAAATATCAAAATCATGATAAATATCATTCAAGATTCATGCTTTATATCTCCACACATGCTTTATGGGTTCATGATTCAAATTCGTAAAAATCAAATAAAAATCATGCCTTTGTAAAGAAAATTACTTTTGGGCACAAGAACGAACGAGAGTTCTTGTTGAAAAATCCCACGTACCTTGAATGATGAACTTTAGATCGATACTCATTTTTGAGATGTTAATCGTGACTTTGGATGATGGTTCTTGGAATTCTTGAACTAGGAACTTGAAATCTTGAATAAATTTGCAGAATTAATGCTGAACTATGGAGGTTCTTGAAGTTGTATGTAGGAGCTTAGAGTTTTCTTTTTGAGGGAATTTGATGAAATATAACATATAATGCTTCTAATAGGCTTTAATATAGGGTTTGGACGGATTTTGGGTGAGGAGGAATGACCAAAACGCCCCTAAAAATTAAATAATTCTCGAATTTGTCCGTTGGTGGACTGCTTTGATAGTCTGAAGTAGATCAACCATAACATATTACTCCGATATCCAAATTGGATGAAACCAATTTCATTAGAAAGAGGACTCTCATATATTTCCGTTGATATATAGTATCTCACCCAGATCATTGTGTACGAGGAGTTATGATCATTTGAAGTTGACCTAAAAATTCACTTTTGATAGGCTGAAGTAGATCAACCATAACTTTTTGCTCCGATAGACAAATTGGATGAAACCAATTTCATTGGAAAGAGGACTCGCAAAGATTTTTGTTGATTTATAGCAGATCACCCAGATCATTATGTACAAGGAGTTATAATCATTTAAAGTTGGAGAAGAAATACGCTAGGCCTCAGTACTTTTTCCTGCATATTTTAGTGTTCACTACTATTCACAGTTCGATCAGAATATTCATAACTCGTCGCTCGGGTGTCCGTTTTATATGATCCACATATCGTTGGAAAACTTATTCGATATTCTACACAATGGTGGGTCATAATCTAAGACATTCTGCATGGGAAAATTTATAATTCATTCTAGAAGATAGAACCCAACACGTTTACGCACGAAACTTCAACGAAAAATTTCCCGACGTATTACACATTCAAGGACGAATGTTACCAAGGAGGAGATATTGTTATACCCCGTGTGTTTCCAAGATAGGAAATGAATCAGTTCTCCTACGTATGAAACCTCATATCCTATGATTCATATTTGAGTACATGTTTTACAATGAGTATCCTAGCGATAAGATAACTTATGATGTGTTAAGCATACTAATGTGAGTCACTCAGAGTAAGGCAAGCTAATAGCTGTTAAACCCATCACGTTTTAGTGTGTGATTCCACAAGAGTGACCTTTGAACGAGGATAAATTGATTTATATGTAACATTTTGGCAGATTTAGACCCACCAAATTGTAAAGAATCGAATTATCTTTCCAATAATTCCAATTTTATAAATATTTGACACCCGAGCAAGAAGTTATGGCCCTACAAAGTAGGAGTGCGACGCATAAACAATCGCACATGGCTACTGGAACAAGTGTGCAACAGGTTATGCGGTGCAAAACCTCAAGTGTGCGATAGCATGTGCGACATACACCTTAGCTTATACGATAGGATGTGCGGCGCACACCTTAGCATGTGCGATGAGGTGTGCGATGCACACTTATGATTTCAGTCACGAAAAACACTTAGTTTTTGAGTTATTTTGAGGATAATTAAGTCTTTTAACACTCCTTACATGTCCCAATACTTAACCTCACAAAATTTATAGCTTCTAATCACATTACAACCCTATTAACATCTTAAGTTCATTATCCAAGAGCACAAGAAGGAGAAAAACTACTAGGGTTGCATAATTAAGCTTGAAGGTCCAATCTTTCAATAATTTCATCGCCATTAAGGTATATGTAGTGTTCATCCACGAATTCCTTTCATTTGTGGAGTTCAAGAATCAATCTTTGATAACAAAATCATGAATGTTTTGTGGTGATATGGTTGTATTCATGTTATTTTTTGTGGTTTGTGTTATAGAGTGGGAATTTGATGAACTTCCAGGAAGATTATGGTCATATAGTTGGAACCCATGAATTTGGGTGGATTAAAGTGGTGTAAGTTTATGAATACACCTATGCCTTAAAGAGTGCATGTAAGGTGTTTGATAAAATATCCAAGAGACTAGAAATCATGCATTATAGCTAAATTGTGACTAAGTGAAGGATTCATGATAGGCCTCTATGATTCAATGTCATCCATGTTGATAATGTGTCTTATGAGCACTGTTGGATTACTCATGAACTAGTCTTATGGAATTATGCTATGCTTACTTGCAAAACCCACTCATGTACAAGATGTAGAATACCCATGTACTTTATAAAATTCCCCAAGTTATGATATTATGGATTGTGGTTGTAATATGTAATGAGCATGATATTGAAAGCTATGCAAGTATATACATATTGTATGAAATTTCCTTCCATGAAATAGATTGTTGAGAACCATGCTTAGTATGAAAGCCCTTATTTATGATATTGTGGATTATTGACTCTACTCTTATGATCAAGTCAGTCATGTGTGTTAGTTTTCTTCCATCGAGTCCTGGGGTACTTGTACTTGAAAAATATAGTTGTGTGCCTAGAGCCATGTCATGTTTTCAAGATACTCTCAGTCAAGCCATGATCTACAGAAATCAGTCAGTCATGTGACTCAGGGAAACTTAGTAATCTCAGTAGTTCAGTATTCTCAGTAATCTCAGTACTCAGTAACCTCAGTAATCATAGTAAATCTCAGTAACTTCAGTACTCTTAATCAGTCCTCAAAACTCATTATATTTCGTCCGTCATCGGAATCCAGTAAACTCAATTTTAGCTTCGCTAAATAATACCACTATAATCAGTTCAGTTCATCAGTATCAGTTCAGCAAATCAGTTCAGTTCAGTTATTTAGTTCATCTCAGTTATTCAGTTAAGTGTCTTTTAGATGAGAGTAGGATTCAGTACTGAGCGAACCTAGGGATAGGGGATCACCCGCTAGAACAGGACTGAGATCCCTTGAAGCAATCCCTAAGTTCCAAAACTACGTTGCCAGCGTAGGTACGAGTTGTCACCCGTTAGATAGGACTGACATACTCAGGGGTCACCAGTTAGCATATTTATATTTATAGGACTGATCCCAAGAGTCACCCGCTAGATTAGGACTGACTCCACAGTAGATGTCTTTATTGGTGGCGCAGTACTGACACCCTTCCAGTCAGGGCAAAGATTGGACCTCAGTCATCTTAGCTTGGGGCATGTCGGTTAGATGATCACATCCCACAATTTTATTTACAGAATCAGGTCTTTCAGACACAGTTAACTTAGCTTAGTAGTATAGATTCAGTACTATTAGATACAGTCAATGCTTATCATTGTAAATAGACTTCAATATCACCCATTAGCTAGGACTGATCTCAACTATGATTAATCAGTATCAAAATCATTAAATTTAAAGATCACCCACTAGATAGGACTGATCTCAGACTTAGTCAAACCATCCTTATTATTAGTATAATCATGATCACTCGTTAGCTAGGACTGATCTCATATTTAGTTACTCTAAGTAGAACGAAACTCAGATAGTTCCATCAAAAGTTAGATTGTCAGATACAGTCGCTCAGTATCGGTTATATCAATTAGTCCGATCATTCCAGTTATATCAGCTATATCAGTTGTCATAGCTCACGTTATCAGTATTCAGTTTCAAGACTATTAGACACAGTCATTCAAACCAATTCTTCATAATTTGAACTGTAAAAAATAGTCAATAATCTATTCAGTACCTCAGTAACAGTAAAGTTATGTCGTCAGCATTTAGACTCAGTAGTCAGCATCATCACGAGTTCAGTTATAGTTGTTTATGCATGTATGTATTCTCACGTTCATATTAGTTAGCATTGTTCATGCATATAACCCTTTCTATTTAGCCTACCTCACTCGTATACTTAGTACATTCAGATGTACTGACATATTTGCGCTATGGTGCTTTCTCTTATGTTACACCATAGGTTCAGAGGCGTGAGCTCCAGATTAGCAGTAGTATTCCAGCGTTCAGAGTTTGCAGTGAGTCCTTATCATTCGAGGATGATATGATTATTGCTACATTTATTATTTAGTAGCTAGATGGAGTTAATTGGAGACATGTTCCTTCAACTCCTTATTCAGTTCAGTTAGAGGCTTTCAAACTAGATGTCAGATTAGATATTTAGATCTCATTATTTTCAGTATTTATGACTTGTTTTGGTACTGTTATACCTTTTTCAGATATTTTGTTATCAGATGTTTATTCAGTTCAAACCTTATGGATTTTTATGTTCATCTTTCCGCATTTTATATATATTATGCAGTATATATGTACATATATCAGTCATGGGTTAGCTTGTGGTCCTTTGGGGTCATAAGCATTGTGTAGCATTCCAGTTTAGAAAATCAGGGTGTTGCAGCTGGCTACATAGTTTTGGAGTATAGGGACTGCTACTAATGAATCTTCCTATCTGATGGGAAAGCCGCTATCCCTACATTCGGTCGGTGCTAAATCCTACTCCTAACTGAAAGAAACTGAGATACTAGACTGCTTTGAGTTGAATAACTGATATCTGACTATTCTGATAATGCTCATAATATAATCTGAAGACTATTTTGTAATGTACTAAGGCTAAACTAAATAAAAAACTATGATTTTTAGGTATTCAATACCCCTAGGACTCAAAACAACAATACTGAAAAGAAACTAGAGCTTGAAGACCAAGACAAGAAGGCTCTTATTAAATAAATCACTCTTGTAGACATTTTATCAAACACTTGTAGTTCATGGTTTAAAACAATCATAGGAATGTCATAAAATTTGTAGAAATAGCATGAATTCATCATAATAGCATTAAATCATGATTTAATTCAGTAAATAATAATATTAAAACATGGAAGATTGAATAATAACAATAATTTCATGGTGACATGGTATAAAATCAATAGTACATGAAGATTCATGGATGAAATCATAATTTAAAACATGATAAATTGAAAAGATCACAATTTTATGATTTAAAAAGGGTTTCTTGGACTCTATTGATGAAAGAGATCCATGGATGAACATCTAACATACCTGGGTTAATGAATTTGAAGAGATGAATGGAGAGTTCTTGAGAAATTGCCTTGAATTTGAGAGCTATGGTTTCTTGTTCTTGAAAAGGGGATCTTTAATTTTGAATAAGCATTGAATAATGATGAGTACTTAGGTCACTAATAGTTTAAATCTCGTGTTTCAGACAGATTAGATCCGTGGGAAAAGACCAAAATACCCTTAAAATTTTTTTAAAAAGAATGTTGAAAACAGACTATCTCGATTTTTGGGGAAAAGGGACAACTAGGATCTATACAAACGACATGATGTTCCACCATTGCGGTAAGCTTGTGGATGCCATTTTGGCCACTTCTGCGATACACCATGATTACGGAGGCCCACTTGAATTTGACAAATGGGAAATTAGCCTGCTCTACGATGCGCCATGATCACGGAGTCACATTGGAAATCGACAATTGTCATTTGAACTGTCTATGTGATGCGCTAAGGGTTAAAATAACGGTGTTTAATGATTGGAACTTAAAATTTCCATAACTTCTTATCTGGTTATCAGATTTAGGTGAATTTTATATCATTGGAAAGCTAACTAAATTTCCTACGCAATGGCAGGCTCTAAACTAAAAAATAATGAGTGTTTCAAAAATTTCATGTATGAATACTCATATATGGGGACTTAGATAATGCTAGGGAAATACAGGATGTTACAATATCTCCCCCTTGGGATCATTCATCCCCGAATAAAATTGGTTAAGCTGAGGGAACTAATGGACTGAGCTTACACATTGAATATGCATGTCTGATGCATGGAATGCATGAATAAACTGATTCATGAATGCATGACTGACAGGAACATTATGTACGACTGAAACTGAGCATGACAGAGAAAAGAAAATCTTAAGAAGATTAGTACTTTATTCTGAATCTAGATTCGCGGAGAAGAAATGAGGGTACTTGGTTTGCATATCTGCCTCTGCTTCCCAAATGGCTCCCTCAACGGACTGATTTTGCCAAAGAACTTTGACTAGTGGAACTTCTTTGTTCCTTAGTCTACGAACTTGATGATCAAGAACTTCAACTGGGACTTCCTCAAAGGAAAGACTGTTCTGAATATCTACACTTTCTAAGGGAACAACTACAACTGGATCACCAATACACTTTTTCAAAAATGAGACATGGAACACTGGGTGTACTGAGGATAAATCTGAAGGTAACTCGAGCTCGTAAGCTACCTTTCTAAAACGACTGAGAATTCTGAAGGGACCGACATATCGGGGACTGAGTTTCCCGTTCTTGCCGAATCTCTTCACTCCCTTCATGGGAGAGATTTTTAAGTACACAAAGTCACCGACCTTAAACTCGAGATCCTTTCTCCTCACATCATCATACAATTTCTGTCAGCTCTGGGAAACCTTAAGACTCCCTCTAATCTATTGAACCTTTTCTAACATATCAAACACCAAGTCAGGACCTACTACTGCAGCCTCACCTACTTTAAACCAACCAATTGGAGATCTACATATCCTACCATAGAGAGCCTCAAATGGAGCCATATAGATACTAGAATGATAGTTGTTATTGTTGCGAATTCAATCAAAGGCAAATGATCATCCCAACTACCCTTGAAATCAACAACGCATGCCCTCAGCATATCCTCAAGAGTTTGAATGGTCCTTTCTGTTTGACTATCTGTCTGAGGGTGGAAGGGTATACTAAGGTGAACTTAGGCACCAAGACCCTTCTGGAATGCTTTCCAGAAGTGAGAGGTAAACTGAGTACCTCTATCTGAGATGATAGATAAGAGAACATCGTGCAACCTAACAAACTCTCTAAGATAAAGATTGGCATAGTCCTCGGCTGAATAAGAGGTATGGACTTGCAAGAAATTAGCTGATTTGGTCATCCTGTCTACGATAACCCAAATAGAGTCATGCTGATGACGGGTACGAGGCAAACCTATTACAAAATCCATGTTCACTTCCTTTCATTTCCACATGGGAATACTGAACTCCTGCATGGACCCACTAGGTTTTTGGTGCTCAACCTTAACTTGTTGACATGTAGAGCACTTAGCTACAAACTCTGTAATATCTCTCTTTATCCCACTGCATCAATAGATCTCCTGCAAACTGCGGTACATCTTAGTGGCCCTTGGATGAATAGAGTAACGTGCCTCATGCGCTTCTACAAGAATTCGTTACCTCAAATAATCTACACCAGGCATACACAATCTACCCTGACAACACAAAACACCATCTCCTTCTTGGGAGAAAACCTACACCTTCTGATCTCTGAACGATTCTTTCAACTTAACTAGACTGGAATCTCTATCCTACTTTTCCTTTACCTCGGAGAGTAGAGATGATTTTAAGATACTCTGTACCCACACACTAGCTTCTGCTGAATCAAGTAAACGAATAACTAGTCGGGTAAGCTGGTGAACTTTCTGAGATAACTTTATCTTACCATCCTCAACATGATCTACACTACCCATAGACATTCTACTGAGAGCATCAACCACTACATTGGCCTTGCTTGGATGATACAGAACACTCATGTCATAATCTTTCAATAACTCTAACCATCTTCTCTGATGCAAATTTAAATATTTTTTAGAGAACACATATTGAAGGCTTTTGTGACCTATGAACATATCTACATGGACCCCATACAAGTAATACCTCTAAATCTTTAAGACAAACATTATACCTGGTAGCTCAAGATTATAAGTCAGATAATTCTTCTTATGGGGTTTAAACTATCTAGAGGCGTAGGCTATGACCTTACCTCTCTGCATGAGAAAACAACCCAAACCCACTCTGAATGCATCACAGTACACAACAAAACCATCTAAACCGTCTGGTAGAGTCAAGACTGGGGCTGAGGTGAGTCGAGTTTTCAACTCCTGAAAACTCTTCTCGCATGAGTCTGACCACTGAAACTTAACTTTCTTCTGAGTCAATCTGCACATGAGGGATGTAATAGAAGAAATCCCTTCAACAAACTGATGGTAATAGCTAGCTAAACCCAAGAAACTCCTGATATCTGATGGAGAGATGGCTCTAAGCCAGTTTCTTACCGCTTTAGTCTTTTGAGGTTCAACTCTCATGCCATCACCGAAAATAATATAACCAAGGAATGCTAATGATCTTAGCCAAAATTCACACTTACTAAATTTAGCGAACAACTGATGAGCTCTAAGAGTTTGAAGCACTATACTGAGATGGTCTGCATGATTATTTTCCCTATGAAAATAGACAAGAATGTCATCAATGATGAATGTCCAAGTACTGCTTGAACACTCGGTTCATCAAGTCCATGGAGGCTACTGGGGCATTTATAAGACCAAAGGACATGACTAGAAATTTGAAGTGACCATACCGAGTTCGAAAAGCTATTTTTGGAATGTCACGTTCTCTTACTCTAAGATGATGATAGCCTGATCTGAGGTCTATCTTGGAAAAGTAACTGGCACCCTAAAGTTGGTCAAACAAGTCATCGATTCTAGAAAGTGGATATTTATTCTTGACTGTGACCTTGTTCAACTGACGATAGTTTATGCATATTCTGAGAGAACTATCTTTCTTATGTACGAATAGAACAAGTGTACCCCATGGAAAGACGTTGGGTTTGATGAATCCCTTATCTAAGTGATCCTTCAACTGTTCTTTCAGTTTTTTGAGATCAACTGGAGCTATTTTATATGGCAGAATAGATATAGGTTGAGTATCTGGGAGAAGGTCTATTCCGAAGTCGATTTTCCTTTCAGGAGGAACTCCGGGAATATCTTCTGGAAAAATATTTGAGAATTCATTTACTGTTGGGACTGACTCAAGAGTAGGAGTTTCTGAGTTAGAGTCTTTGACTCGTACAAGATGATAGACACACTCCTTGGATATCATCTTTCTAGTTCTAAGGAAAGAAATCAACTGACCCCTAAGAGCTGTAGTACTACCCCTCCATTCAAGGACTGTTTTATTTGAAAACTGAAAATGAACTATTCTGTTTCTACAATCAACTGAGGTATAGCATGACTGGAGCTAATCTATGTTGAGAATGATGTCAAAATCCGTCATATCTAACTCCACGAGATCAACTAAAGTAACTTTTTGAGATATTGTGATCGGACAGTTCCTGTATACCTGTTTGGCTATAATAGAAATGCCCACTGGGGTAGACATTAAAAAGGGCTCTCCTAGTTTTTTAGGACTGACTCCAAAATTGATGTCTATATATAGAGTTACAAAAGAAAAAAAATCTCCAGGGTCTAGTAAAGCATAAACATATAAGTGAAAGACTTACAATGTACCAATAACTATGTTAGGAGAATTTCCCAGATCTTGGTAGGACTGAAGAGCATATAATATATTCGGACGCTGACTACTGGTAGCACTGGAAGCGGAACCCTGCTGAGTTGGGCGGTCGGATAGAACAGAAGACTGATGGGATTGGCCCTACTGGCGCGCATCTCTACCTTTTTGAACAAAGACCCAACACTCCTGAATCTAATGGCCTGGATTTTCATACCCTAAGCACACATCACTACTTGCTCTACACTCATCCTGATGGTGTCTGCCATACTTTTGACATAAAGGATTGGTATGAGCACTACTAGCACTAACCTGGGGCTTAGAGCCTTGGGCCCTATCCCTATTGTTGTTTCTAAATTTGGGTACTGGGGCACTGGCTGAAGAAGGTACTGGGGCTAAAGATCTCTGATGAAACTGAAGATGGTTACCACTTCTGACTTTGGCTGATTGAAATTAAAACTACCCATCCTAGCCCTCTTGTTTTCTCTGTCCCTCTACTTAATTTTTTGCTTCTCTATCTGCTGAGCATGGACCATCAACCTAGACAAATCTATCTCACTAATCAACATTGCAGTTTTACACTCTTTGACTACACTATCAAATATGCCATGCACAAACTTACTCATCTTGGACCTATTTTAAGCTACCACATAAGGAGTATACCTAGCTAACTGAGTGAACTTGAGAGAATACTCCCTCACACTTATGCTGCCTTCCCTCAAATTAATAAATTCTAATATCTTGGACTCCGTCAACTCTAATGGAAAGAATTCATCCAAGAAAGCTGCGGCAAACTCCTCCCATTCTATAGGCCCTGCATCAACACCTCTATCAACTTTCCACTGATTAAACCAAGTATGGGCTACATACTGTAATTAATATGCAGCCAACTCAGAACTCTGACTAGACGTCACCCCTATAGCATTCGTTACCTTCTAACCATATCTAAGAATTTCTGTGGATCCTCTTCAGACTTGGATCTCATGAAGGAAGAATGATTCATTCGGGTGAAATCCTAAATTCTGGTTGCAGTAGTATCGGCCACTGGGTTGGCCGGAATAGCAGTTGGACATTCATTTTATGCTACTATGGAGTTCGCTAGAGTAGTGAACGCAACCCTGAATTCTGCGTGAGAGACATGCTCATCCAAAGGATCTGCTCGGACGGGCTGAGGGGTTGGCTAAGGGGTTAGCTGAGTACCTGTTCTTCTTCTGTTATTCTTGGGAGGCATGTTCTGTAAACGGAAGAAAGAAATGGATTAGATAGGGAGTTTAACTTGAGCTCATGCTCACTCGCACGACATGAATACTGAAAGAAGGAAAACTTTTCCTAAATGCTTTGTAGCCTCTCATCCATAAGTGTGGTGCGCTATACACCCATGCACAAGACTCTACTCAATGCGACTTTGAGACTTCCTAAGATACTTTACAACCTTAGGCTTTGATACCAAGTTTGTAACGACCCAAGACTACCCCCTACTCGTTACACGGTGCTTATGGTCCTGAGAGAACACAAGCTAACCCATAAGCTGGTATCTGCTGTGAGCACTGAATAATATAATCTTGAACACGAAAGAATAATTGAAATGCCATACGTTTTTAATAATAAAATAACTACTGAATTATGAATCTGATAAAAACAACTAACTGAATTTGATAAAATAATGATAAACGGACTAACTGTAATATCTGAATACTGAATAACTGACTCTAATGTTTGAAAAGCTTCTAAAATTGACTGACTAAATATGAGTTGATGGACAGGCCCTAACTAACTCCAACTAACAACTAACTAAGTCATGAAATAAAGTAAGCCTGCCCTCAAAGTATGAGGACTCACCACTGCGACTGCTGAGGATCTAATAAGTCTACTTACGAGCCGGGGAACTAAGCATCAGCACCTATGATATTAGGCCTCATAGCGCAAAAGAAAGGTATGCGATCAGTACTTTGAATGTACTGCTATGCTAAATGAGATAGGCTGATATCCATGGTTTCATGAATGAGATAAGCCCCATACTGGTATGCACTCGAGCTACAAGTTGTTTCTATCATTTGCTATCAATGTAGTCCTTAATTTTGCATATTGTAGTTCCACTCTCTGAAACAAAACTCGCCAGAGATGCATAACTACTAGTTTTCTTGACTATTTCCTGTAATCCATTTTCTATCAGTACATTTTATCAACAAAACTATCACCAAGAGGGTGCTGAAATCTGTCCATGATTGAAAGACCTTATCTCCTATGTATATTGTAGGGAATCAATCATGTAAAACAAGGTATCAAAATGATGTACAACTTTCATGTTACACCAACAGGTCAAAGAATTATAAACATCTAGGATTTGTAACACTGCTATCATCTAATACCAAATGAACAGCTTAACAACAACAAATACCAAATGCTTCAAATGCATACATCAACCTCACTTACCTTGTATCTCTTACATGTGCCCTCGATTTGCTTCAAATGATTATTCCAGACAATATCTTACAATATGAATAACACTTTTCAAGAAATTTTCAGCAATTAGAATGATATAAATAAGCATGAATATAAGATACGTATGTAAAAGGTGCTAAGGAATGGATCATGCTATGAATCTAGGAGTAACAGCTATATGTACTAAGATGGTGAAGATGGTTACGGAACCTACCACTTAGCTAATTGGTTTGTTTGTAGACTCTTCAACAGATGCAGAAGACCCTCTCACGCTATATGTTGACTTTATTCTGTTGAGCATCCCACTATTGTTACCTTTCTGTTCCATATCAATATTACCCTTCTCGAGTGACGAAGACCTTTATGAAGAAGACCTCTAATCTCTCAACTTTCCAAAAAGAGCAGCTCAAGAAGAGAAGACAGAAACAGTTCTAGAGAGTGCTCTTGAAAAATCTATTGCCTTCCTTAGGCGGGTTTCCTTCGATACCTTCTAAGGGTAAATAAAAGATGGAACAAGGACAAAAGAAAAGATTCGGTGAGCTCTAACACACGTTTTGTGATCAGGTGGACCATAGCATGGAGTAACTGATGAAATAAAGCATCTGGGAATGCCTAAACATAACGAGAAGTCAGATTCTTAACTCAATATGAAAATAACAGTCTAATAAATTCAAATGACAATCAGCCTTACTTTGTTTTGGTACGACAAATTTGGCATAAAAGCTATGATTTGAGAAGCACGGTAAACAGCAACAATAGTAGTTCTTGCTACCACTTGGATACTTGTGATGTTCTCTAACATTACTGCCATCATATCAAGAATCGGACCTGCATCTCTAACCTAAGAGTCAAGAAAATGAATAATCTTCACTTCCGAAAGCACATCAATAACAATAAGTTTGATTAATATTTAGTCCCATCAAAAAGAGACTTTTGATTCCTGTTTCAATTTCTAACTAAGCAGCTTTCGACCAATTTACCTAGAATGCAACTTATTTGATATTCAAATCCAATGAAAAAACAAAACTTACAGGTTATAAAAACGACCAGATTGAATCCAATTAAGTTTTGGGAACTCAAGACCAAAGCAAAAGACTACCCAAAAAAGGGAAGGAAGGATTGACCCCAAGGGTGCAGACCTTAAGGCACCAAGGTTCAAATCTTAGCAGAAAAGAAAAGACTCAGTGATTTCTTCTCATTAGCCCAATCCTTGGTACATCGAGTTACCCGGTACCTGCACTAGTCAGAAGTAACAAGTACAGGTGCACATAAGATGGAATGGGCACCACCACTATCAAAAGGAAAAAATGAAGGGTGCAAGAATGAAATTCTCACTCGGTCAGATAAGACTTCAATTCCAGAACTAAATGCAAACATTGCACTGTAGAGTCGTGTAGCATGTGTTTCCAAGATTAAATAATCCAAAAGAATGACCCTGGAGCAAACAAAATTATAAAAATATTCATCACTCAGTTACCGATTACAAGGATAAAACGTGCTATACTAAATGCATTTGATACTTCTTTAACATGCTGTAACATAGAAGAAATTCTGTGTAATGTAATGTTGCACATTCTTTTTGTTGCTTAATATTCCACTACACTAAGAAAGAATGTAACTATAATTTTCTCATTACTATTATTGCAACACCTTATGCCCATAATAAATAGACAAACTTTTTATCTTAAAATAATTTACAATGTTATTTAAAATTCATAAGCATCTCACTTAGCAAAAACTACAACAGATCAGATATTTTCTGATAAGCTGATTTAAACAAATCAGCTACTTTCGAACTTTGATGATTATCAACACAATGTTAACTGGATATAGTAAATATGTGCCCCCCATCAACCTTGAGGCTACAACAGAGTATCGATCAATCAGATAGAATCATTTAAAGACACTACCACCCACCTTGTCCTCTATCAAAACCACTATCACCCACCTTGTCCTCTATCAAAAACACTATCACCCAACTCGTCCTGGATAGGTCTATACTAAAAACAACACCAATTGTGCATCCCAAGTAATTCTTCATTCATATCTAAATTTAATGTATAAGTAGATATTTGAAGTGCAATAAAAAAAAACAAGGTCGATTGGAAAAGTATAAGTACTCACAGCTTTATCGCGGGTGCCAGGTTCGATATGGATCTTTCATCGTGATAACATCAATGATTCATCAGTTTTCTACAATACAATTTAAAACAGAGATTTATTTCATTGGTACAAATCATCAAACACTTGATAAACACATCAAACAAATACAAAAAAAAATTGAGAAATGACAGTTACCTGAGCATTGAATCGAAGCTTAGACATGGATGTTTTGTTCTACAGTGGAGCAACTTTTAAATCGAGGTACGGTGGTCACACTTTCCAGCTTTTTGAAGTGGTGGTTGGAGCAGCTTCAAAATCGAGGTGCGGTTGTCGGAGTAGTGATACAGTGGTCGGAGCAGTGGTACGATGATCGGAGTATGGTGGTCGGGGCAGTGGGATGGTGGTCGAAGCAGTGGCGGATTCGATTTGGTGATTTTTTTTTGGTTTGAGACAGTGTAAAATTATAAAAAGGCAGCAAAATTTTGTGGTAGAAATAAAGAAACCGATGGGATAGCTTCTTTTTTTCAAAAAAACTATTGCCATAGTTGATTCTATGACAACTGTTCAGGCAACCGTTGCTATAAAATATCCTATTGCAACGGTTATCAAACAATAAAAACGGTTATAGTATGAAATAGTTATATTAGAACAATTTTCTTTTGCAGCGGTTGAAACCGTTGCAATAGACCCTCTATGGCAACGCTTTTGGAACCGTTGCTAAAAAATTTGTTGCAATAGAGGTAATTTCTAGTAGTGAGTCCAATCAAGGCCGGCTCAAGCCTAAAGCAACTAAAGCCGCTGCTTTAGATCTCGAATTTTTGGGCCCTTAAATTTTTTAATATGTGTATATAATTTCGTTTATAAATAAATAGTGTTTCTAATTTGAGAAAATCCTTGAAAAATAAATTATTATTGAAAATAAAAAGTATTTTTACTTACTTCCAATTAATTAAATGCCTTGAAGAAAAAAGTAACTCTTTAATGGTATAAAATTTCATATATCCCCTCGGTATCATTTTACTTGGTCCTCTTTCTAACTATGGTTTTTTCACATTAGTTGTTCATTTTTCACAAATAAAGGGTGTTTTATTACTTCTTTTCCCATATTACCCTCGGTATTAAATGATTTAAGGAAATAGTAATTGTTAGATTTCGAGTTTCAAGACATCATTGATAGGGTTAATTTTACAAAATAAACTCAAATTAATATTTTTTAATGGGTGTGTCAAGTCAAAAGAGGTTAAGTAAAATGAAATGAAGAAAGTATTAAAACAAGATTAATTTTGAAAGACTACACAAATTCTTTCCTTAATCTCCAATACATACCTATTTTGGAACAAAATGAAGAGGATAAAACACTATTTATCTCAATTTATGTGCCGTTTTGAATTTTCAAAAAATTAAAGAATTTATGTTTAAGCACATTTATTAAAGTCAAAAGGTTTGAATTTTGGAAGAGAGAAAAATATCATATAAATTAGAGTAGAGGAAGAAACTAGAAAATAGACTCCAAGTAATATTATATACTAACATGTTATTATTATTTTGTAATAAAATCTTAAGACCCCTCATTGAAATTTTGTTTTAGGCCATCATATTTATTGTGCCGTCCCTGAGTCCAATCATTTAATTCATAACTAAAATGGATTATTTACGAGACTAAACAATAAATTACATGATCAACTCATATTGTTACAAATTGTTCACATGACTAAACAATATTAAATTTCGTGATCAACTCATATTGTTATAAATTATTTACTTGTATTAAGTACTCATTATTATGAAATAAACGTTATCTTAGGCGAAGAGATAGGGGGGGTAAATTAATTTAATTAGTAGTAGGACCCAAGTGCCACATGATTGGTCGCCTTTTTAGTCCTCCAAGAACTGATATGCGTGTCAACTGTGCGTTGCCTTTGCTATGCTGCATGTTTTCGTCATGTGGTTTTTTCCTCCTCTTGTCCCGCCCAACACAAACACACTCTACCGACACTTCTAGGGGAAAGCTAGAAGTTGAGCTACAGATTTGATTGAACTCTATGGGTGTGTTTGGTACGAAGGAAAATATTTTGATGAAAAATATTTTTTAAAAAATAATTTTATGAAAAAGAAGTTTAATTTTTATTTATTTTTATATATTGGATCGGTGAATAAAGAATATTTTTTTTTAATGTTTGATTGGTGAATGAAAAAATATTTTTTAGAAAATACATTTTAGTGTTTAGCTTAAGAGTATAAGATATTTTTTATAAAAATAATTTTTGAATTTGGAAAATAATTTTTTTAGGGTGTGTTCAATATGAAGACAGAAATCACTTTCTAGGAAAATAATTATATTTTTGTGTTCGTTGTGTAAGTAGAAAAATATTTTTAAAAATATTTTTTTTATATTTAAAAAAGATAATGAGAACGAAAGATAAGAAGGATAGGGTAAGAAAAAAGTTTTAAGCTTTTTTAAAAAATTAATTTTTTTTGGTGGAGGGGGGGAGGGATGTGAAAAGTGTTTCGAGTTTTTTTCTGAAAAAAAAATTAAAATAATTTATTTTTTTGAGGGGGCGGGGGAAGGGAGAGGGAGGGGGCGGCTAGTAAGGGGTGGTTATTGAGGCAGGGTGTAAGGGGGAGTAAATAAAAAATTGATTCTTTTTTAAAACAAATTAAAATAAGTTTTTTTTGGGGGTGGGGGAGGGAAAGAGGGGCTAGTAAGGGTGGGGGTGGGGTCGAGTAGGAGGTGGGATAAAAAAAGGTTTAAATTTATTTTTAAAAAAATAATATTTTTTTGGAAGGGGCTGATAGGGAGGAGGGAGGATGGGGAGGGGGGTAGGATGGGGGATAAGGTAAGAAAAAAATTTGAACTATTTTAAAAACATTAAATATGTTTTTTGGATGAGGAGTGTTGGGGTGGTGGGGGGTGGGGGGAGGTGGGGGTGGTTGGGATTGGGTGTCGGGGTAGGGGTGGGTGATTTTGAGAGTTGTATGAATATTTCAACTTCAGAGTGAGGTTGAAAGAAAATTTTGAAAAATTTTGTAAAATATTTTCTTTACTTTTTGAAGGGAAGTAATTTTTCTTAGATATTAGGAATAAGTTGATTTGAAAAACAGTTTTCAAAACATTTAAGCCAATCAAACATGAGAAGATTGAAAATTTTCAGAAAATTATTTCATTCATATCAAACACACTCTATATCTTTAATTTATATATTTATATATATTAATTTTTTTTTCTGTTTCAACTTAATTGACTTTTTTTCGATTTGAGATGGAGTTTAAGAAAATAAAAAAAATGAATTTTATGATCTGAAATTAAAAATATATCAAATGTACCATAATTTTTTTTAATTTTGTGGTCCTAAAATATCAAACGAAAAGTTGGGATTAAAGAATTGCTAAAAAGAGAAATGATCAATCTTTTTTAAACGAATTAAAAAAAAAAATAGGTCAAATAAATTACAAAAAATATCAAAATATATCAGTAAATAGTTAAATTGATGATCCAATTATTAACATTGAATGTGGTTATTCTAGAATCTAAGTCATAAAATTTACTCACTCCCGAACACTTCGTACCTTTTTTAAAGAATAATTTCTTTTTTTTCCTTTTTAATTTCCCACCTCTTTTCATACATTTTGGGATCGTTTGATAGAGTGCATTGAGAAAAATAATACATATATTAATTAATGTGTATTAAGAGTATCTTGTTTGGTATAATTTTTAGTCAATGTATAACTAATGCAAGTTAGTTATACACTTTATTGTGTATTAGGGTGTGTATTACTAATATCACCCATTTTTTATGTATTAGTAATGCAAAGTCTTTAATACAAGCATTAACTTATTAAATTACTTTAATACCCCTCAATTTTCCTCTCAAAATATTTCACCATTCCCTTTCCCGCCATTTTAATTTGCAATAGTAAATATTTTCAAAACATTTCACAATATTTTTCTCACCATTTTAATTGATTTAAATAATTGTAACATATTTTTGTTTTGCTTCGAGGGTTTTTTAAAAGATTAAAAAAAAATTGAGACTGTTTCTTAATTTTACGTCTTATATTTTATTTTTGTCTCGATTATGTTAATCCGTTGGCGTAATATTTCATGCGCAAAGACGAATGTCTTGCAATTAATCCAAAACCTCTATATACTAATTCAACAATACTAATTATATTTGAAATGATAAAAAAAATTTGTTGTAAAAAAATATACAAAATCAAAGAAGGGTATTTTTGTAAACAAACATTTCTTTTATAAAAATTATGTAAGATGTATTATTTCTTATACATCAAACTAAATAATATATAAAAAATAATACATATATAACTAATATAAGTATTATTAATACAAATATTATTAATATACTATATTTTACATTAATATTATACACTCTACCAAACGACCACTTCATGTGTTATGCGTACGGTATGAAGCCACGTAAGGGTTATCATTGGACTAAGGATATTTACTGAATGAGACAAAACTCTTTTTCTTTTTTAACTCAAAGAAATGCAGTAATGCATGCAAGATGAATAGGGGAAGAGTTTAAAAGAAGATCTTGTGGTGGTGCTTAATAACGTGTGTAAAAGTCGTCTCCATCTTTCTTTTTCAGACTACTATTTTCATTTTTGTGATCATTGTATGTACCGTATAAAATATAATTCTTTTAGATAAGTCAATAAATGTAACTTTAATTTAATACAGCGTATATTTATAGAAGAGAAGTCTTATTGATTTCGTGAAGTTGAATAATTCTGATTCTAATTTCCTTGATCCAATGTCTTTGTATTTGAACAAAACAAGATAGTAGTAGTTTACAGGTTAAAAGGTGCTCATATAAACTCATTTTGATAGAAAGTAAATTCGGAAAAGGTAAATCCTTAAAGAGTTAATGGCAAAATCACTTAGAGAAAAGAGGTGTATATTTGAAATCACCAAAATACCATTTATCAACGATCCAATTCAGTCAAAATGAAGATTCACCTGGTAAACTGTCATGCAAGTCATGTTTAATGCCAGTTTGGAATAAAGAATAAGAGAGAACTAATTTTGAGATTTATTTTATGATGAGTTTATTCAATATTTAATTGGAACAAAATACATGAGCTAACTCATTCCAATATTAGTTATTTCAAAATTATATTGTTATTCTTTTTTCATAAATAAGATAATTAATTTCAAAATAATTAATTTCGAAATAACTTATTCTCAATTAAACAATTATCAAAAAACAGTTCATCTTAATAAGCACCACACTAAAACTCCAAACTGTATACTTACTCCAATATACAAGAAACAGCCGTTACCTTAGACATGAAAAGAAAATCTTACTGTACATAACACAATGAGGAGGATCTCCTAATCATGAGTACACAGATCTCTACTCTCTCTTGTGCTCCAACTTCTTATAGCTTCTGAAAATCAACCAAAGTGTACGTTACAAACAAACTCAAACAACATATATATTTAAATTAGATAAACACAAATATTTAATTAATGAGTGCACTTTCGAATCATTCGTGACGTTCAAATCAATAACCAGGTAATAATATATCATAGCAAATTAAACCTGATATAATATTATGAAAATAATATTCTATTCATCCCATTTTATGTGGCATAATTCATCATATGAAGATCAAATTATCTAATTTTCAGTGTGAACTCGGACGCAAATTTTTTTTATTTTTTTTTAAATTAACGTATTTAGAAACTTTGTAAAAGATTATTGCGAGTCATATAATAATTAACCATTCAAAATATTAAAAGGACACATGAAAAAATTAAGATCGAGAAGCTTTTGACACTTTAACTAGCAATTGTGTCACAAAAAGGGGCATAAAAAGTAATAATATGTTATAACGGTTAAACTGCATAGATAATGTAAATAATTTTTAGAATATTATCTTGTAAATATAAAAGTTAAATATTTTAATAAGTATAAAAAAAGATTCAAGTTATATAAACATAGTTATATAATATATACAATTGAATTAACCAATTATAGTTGGTCATTGTGCTATTTTATTGATGAATTTATCATTATGCTTCTTATTAATAGTATTTGGTAGGGTAAAATTCACAAATAGCATCCTTATTCCCTTAATTATGAGTTTCATAGCAACAGTTTCATAATTACATAATATAGCAAGTTGTATTTTATATTTTTGCAAACTGTTGCTACAAAAATACAAATACATATGATTTTTAATGCCCTTATGATCGATATGTATTTCGTATTTTTGCAAACTGTTGCTACAAAAATACAAATACATATGCTACAAAATGTAATTTGATAAAAGTGTTGCAATTTTTTATAATTTAATATTTAAGTATGCTACTTTATGTATTTTTTCCTATTTGTTATTGTCTATCAATTTCACTTGATGATAGGCGAAAAAAAATGTTCCATCAATGCATGAAATTTAAACTCTAATAAAAAGTAGTGTTACTTTTACCTCAGGATTCAAGAACATAGGGTGTTTGCAGCAGATCATAAGGCGCCCAGAGGGCGTCTAACGGGCAAGGGCGGCTTGCATCGAGCCGTACCCAGGGCTTCCCTTTTCCGCTCCAATGCAATAGGCTAACCGAACCAGGGTGCAAATCACGACACAGTCCCCGAAAATTATCCCCTCCAAGACCATGTTGGTTCCACTTATGATCGACTGGAGCTATATTTCCAGCAAAAACAAGTAAAAAAGGTGGCAATGAACCCAATTCATAAATCCTCATTCTCTTCTGAAGTTCCATCCATTCTACAATTTTTGTTGTATAATCTCCAGCTCTCCATCTTTGAAGGTCAATTACCATAACACCCGTGTTGAAATAACAAGGCTTTCGGTTTGCGAAAGTCAAAGAAAGAGAAGGGTTTGACCAGAAAGTAGGGGTGAAATAGGTAGTGAAATTTGCATTGCAGTATTCTGGTGCTGCTAAAACTGATTCTTCGCCTAGAGGTGTAGCAGCTAGCTTGGCAATGTCATCTACAAGAACAAGATCTGAATCCAGGTACACAACCTGCATACGTGCAAAACAAATATGTCAGGAACAAGACCCATACACCAAGGATTTTCTTTTATTACATCAAGCAGACATTGGCGAATCAGAATTTTTTCGAGCTTCAGATTATATATTTCAAGTATGAAATTGGAATAGTTAGTTAATTTAATAAACAAATAATATATTTAAATAATCTCTAGATGGAGTGTTATAAATTTTGAAATTAATTAAACTCTATGGACAAACGGCCCTAGCGACCGAGTTTTAATTTACCTTCAACAACATTATTCAAAGGGCCAAATTTCCCTAACTAATCATTCTTAATTTCATATGCAGTAATGCATTCATATTTCACACGCACTCACACATCAAAATGTAGAAAATAATCAAAACATAGAACCAAGGCCTAGAGCAAGGTACACAAACCTTTTGGATACATCCAGGAAGAAGATCAGCTAGATAATTCCGAGCATAATTTAAAGGACAATCCAAAGCAGCGCGAATCGACGTGGAAATCAATCCAGCCACAGCTGAATCTTGGAAAGGATAAATTGTGAAATGAAGATAAGGAAATGAAGTAGAAAGCGTGACATTTAAATAATCGGTATTAGCAGAAGACGAAGCCACAAAGTGAAATATAACATTTTCAGGACAAGAAGAATGTTGAAGAACAGAAAGAATGGCAGCCATCGAACCACGGAGATAAGCAGCATCAAGAGTCATGGCAACATTTACTGCATTTTGGAAGCAAATTTGTGTATTGTTAGTAATATTATTCCTGTCGGTGGAGTGGTAGTAGTTAAAAGAAAGACAAGTTGGGGAATTGTAGAATTTTGGGGCTTCTTTGAAATGCAAAGTTTTGGTCTTGATAGAGCCAATGTGTGCAGCAATTGCAAATGAGATGGTCCATAAAAGAGAAATTACGAAACTTCCAAGTTTTATCATTATGGAGGGGAGCTACATAAACATAGATGCCATGCCACACTACTTTCCTTTTATATATAGGAGTACTATATCATAAGCTCAGTCTCTCTGCCTATCCCAAAGGGGCTGTAATTAATTTTATATATAAGTGACTTTGAGGCGGAATGGATTTACTTATTTTAAATGTTTTTAAGTCAAACTAATTTAAAGAGTTTTTGACTTTAATAGTGTTTGAATAAGATTTAAAAGTGCTTTTAAGTATTTATTTTAAGCCAAATTAAAGTCATAAGTTGAAATTCATAACTTATGACGTTTAACTTTTGAGTTATAACCTTATTTTCATTCAAATAGGCTCATGATTGTGTACAATATTTTTATAGGACATACTTAGTAACAGATTCAGAATTTTTATAAGGGAATTCAAACAAATAAAAAAATAATATATACATATAAATATAAAATAATTTGAATGCTACTATACATACAACATATTTTTCAGCAAAAAGGATTCGCCTAACTTTGGTCGTGGATAATGCTTAGAACTTGAACTCGGGTAAATATAAGGACCGCCCACTGTAATAACGATTTATGTAATACACGATGATATTGTTTTAAACTTTTTTAATATTAGTAATGTATTTAAACCTGTGATAACTGATCAATTACCATTTTTTTTCACCAAGCTTTCATTTTACTAAGGAGTAGTGATGATTATCGTGGAACTTACATATGACGACCTTATAAATAACATTTTGGGAGACGAAGAAAGAGTAGGTGTGCATCATGTGGCGGCAATGTCGCTGCCAACACGTATTTGTTGCGGATCCCTTTGCATTTTGGACAACGTGTACTTGTCCATTTCTTTATAGATAAGCAAATACTCCTATCAATGTTGTTTTAATGCCTCTTTCCCCTACCTTTTAGTTACCACATCCACGTCCAGGGTAGCTCCACTGAGACATAGGTGAATTCAGGGTATGATGAATAGAATTGCTCAGTGCAATAAAACTTCCGTTATATACAGAGTTTAGAGATGAGCCGGATCATAAAGATCTATAGCATGATATGAATGAAGTTTATAAATTTTGAATTTGAAATTTATGATTTTTAATAATTGTTACTATATAAATATTTTTTTTACAATTTAGTATACAGAGCTAAAAATCTTAGAAAAATAAAGAGAAAAGGTAAACCGATGCAACAGATGTCTATTGTGTTTAAAGAAAGAGCTGCTTGACGTTACGTAACATTTAGATTTCATCAACTTTAGTTAGAGGGTTGTTATGGCTGGTGAATAAAGGCACATCACTTCCACCATATAACTTAGATTGTTTACTGATTGACATGCGAGATATACACCCTCCGTTTCATTTTATTTGATCCCTATATTAAATCAGTTATTTCATTACTTGTCCAATTTAATGAAATCAAGAGAATTTTATTACTATATTTTTTTCTTTCCACCCTTAGTAGCAAATAACCAAGTAATGTAGTAAGAGTTAAATTTGTAGTTACAAATCATCATTAATAATATTAATTTAGTAAGATATACCACTAACTAAAATTTTCTTACATGATGTGCCAAGTCTATAAAAATCTACTAAAATGAAACGGAGAGAGTATATAATATCGAGGGATCCACACAACCAAACATCTATGTAAAGGGGTCAATTGCTGATCATGATATTTTTCATATTTTTAGAAAGATCACTAGAAACTAGGGTAAGTATGCCAAAAAGACTCTTATTCAAAACTATTTTGACAAATACTTAAAAGTTTGAAAAAATTAATCATATACCCACTTAATTCTACCTCACTACTAACTTTTTTAACTTAACACTTTCAGCTACACCTTTTATAATAATTCATTTTACATCAATACTTCCAACTTAATAAATTCACTCACAAGTTTCTAATAATACACTTCAATCCACTCCATCATCCACTATTATATATACAAAAATATCTAAGTTTTCTAAAAATATTTTAAAAAATTTCAAAAGCTAAAAATAGAAGGTGGTTATTTTTTCCTCCAAAAAATTCCAATTCCGGCCACTTTTCCTGTGTTATTTTCCGGCGATCAGCTGTAAATCAGTCCAAAAACATCATAAGTTTGTCCATTGCATTCATTGTTACCTCATTTGTTTCCTATGTTCTCAAATACACTTTCCACCATTGTTAAAAAGCTTTAAATCACTCACATTACTCAAAACCACTTTAGAAAATGTATTACAGCAGCTCAGGCGACTCTAATTTCATTTCTCTGTTTCATAAACCCAACAATCATTGATTAGAAGCAATATTTGCAATTTCAAGTTTTTGCACGGATATTGCGCAACCATCGACCCGTCATCGTCAGTCATTGACCGTGCATACATCCCGACATAGACCCTAAGCATAATCTACCGTCGATCAAAGCTTAATTCTAGGATGTCTATTGCAGAATTTGTTCTGATTTCTAGTGATTTCATGGGAGAATGGGTGGAACAAATGTTGGAAATGGAGATCATTTACCAAGGTGACAATTCTCATTCCTGTTCGTCGCAACAGTTCATACAACGAATTCGTTGCAAGCGTAATGCAGAGAGGGGATCTAGATTGCGCGTCGAGCGACGTGGTGATTAGTTATCTAATGCATTCGAGGGAAAAGGTGAATTCTACGATCATAAATAACGATGTACGTGTGCTGACGTACCTAATGGATGTTGTTGCAGATGGCTTTAGGCCTATTTTGAGGATAAATATGGTTGAGAGGTCTTTTGAAGGACCGCTGAATTCATTACCACCCCCACCTCGGCGTCCGATAGTCGACGATGATTTGATCGATGACGATTTGAATGATTACGAGAACAATAACGATCATCCAATTAATATGAAAAATGATTCTATGCATATGAAAGACTTTTCATCGGACTCGCAAGATAATGAAGAAGACTGTGGAATGGGATCACAACCAAGATATTCGTTCACCGATGGAATCAATTTCTATTGTAGTTAAATATTCGCCGATAAGAAAGAGCTGAAAATGCTACTAGACACAGCAATGACGAGGCAGTCTTTTGATTATTATATGGAGAAGAGCTGCACCAAATTCATGAAGGTGAAATGCTTATCTCGTGGTTGTGGTTGATTGTTGCGGACAACAAAGTATGACACCTTGTAGAAGAAGCTTTCTTGGTAGGATTGTTGTTAGAAGAAAGCTTCTTCGTTTTTGCTTATTTTGGTTGTTCTAGCCGCTGTGCCAATATTCTCCATGTAAGATTTTTATGATTGTGCAATGAACAAATTTTAATATAAGCATTTCTATTTTCAAACTTTGTTTTCCTCTTTTTGGTTATTGTTATTTTTTTGTGTTTGCATCTGTAGTGAATGCATCTGTAAATACAGATCACATAAATAGTCTATCATCGATCTTAGACTCAGTCTCGCATCGACCAAACATAGTAGTCGACGGTAGACTATATGAATCGATGCCCATGAGTAGCTTGTAGTTTGAAAGAAAATAATTAAATTAAAAAAAAATTCAAGAAATAATCACATGATTTGGGGCTGGTGAAAAAAATATAATTAAATTTAAAAAGATTTAAAAAGATAATAACATGTTTTGGGGCTGGTGAAAGAAAATAATTAAATTAAAAAAAAATTAAATAGATAAATCGCGTGTTTTGGGGCTAGTTAAAGAAAATAGGTTAATTTAAAAAAGTTTTAAAACATAATCACATAATTTGGGGGTGTTGAAAGAAAATAATTAACTTTAAAAAGGTTTAAACACATAATCACATGATTTGGTGGTGGTTAAACAAACAATCTAGAACTGTTGGTGACACTTAATAGACTGTCATCGATGTTGACACATGTCAAATCCATGTAAAAAATATACTTGTGCTTTCAGGGTCCATCGACCCGCTTGATCTACCGTAGACTTATACCTTCAGGAGTGCATAGATTGGTCTCCTGATTATTCGTAGACTACATATTTCTATGTACACTTCTATAGACCAACACTTGAATGTAGTTTAAAAATAAATAAATAAATTAAAAATAAAAATAGTGTGATTTGTACACACATGAAAGAGTATAAACAAGCCACATAATAATATTAGAGCTTATACAAATTAGGGATAGTGAATTAAGGAGTGTGTGGTTGGGTATTGATCGAAACAAACAATGTCTTAAGAGTAATGTTTGTCGAAGCACAAGTATGTTTTGAGGATGTTGATTGTATTGATGACTATCCATTCCACATACTCCTTCAATCACCATCCCAAATCAAAAGAGTATGTAGAATGGATAGTGGTTGAACAATCATCATTCTCAAAACATACTTGTGCTTTGACAATCATTACTCTTAGGATATTGTTTGTTCGATCAATACTCATCCACACACTCCTTAATTCACCTCCCCTAATTTGTATAAGCTCTAATATATTTATGTGACTTGCTTACACTCCTTCATATGTGTACAAACCCACACTACATTTATTTTTAATTTATTTACTCATTTTTAAACAACATCCAAGTGTTGGTCTATAGCAGAGGTCTACGCATAATCAGGAGATCAATCGATGCACTCCTTAAGGCATAAGTCTACGATAGACCAACCAAATCGATGGATCCTCAAAGCACAAGTATATTTTTTACTGTAATATTTTTTATTTAACATATTATTGAGGGTCCATCGATTATGAGTGTCTACAGTAGACTTTGGTATCTCGTTGATGGCTGACATAGGTCATGATCTACGACAGGCTATTAAGTGTCACCACCAGTTCCAAAAAAAAAATTACTGCTCCAACGGTAATAAATGACTACTTTTGTAATCCATCAGTGCTAACACTTCGTTTTTACTTCATATATAAGGTGTACATCCCTCATTATTTTATCTCATTCACTTTGTTTTGTTTCTAAAAATTCTACAATGTCTCGAGCATCTCAAACATCCAATTCTAAAAATACTCTAATTTGTCATTATGGAAATGCAGTTGTCTTGAGGACGTCACACACGAATTCAAATTCAGGTCGCAAATTTTATAATTGTGCAATTGCGAAGGTGAGTTGTATGTATCTTTTTTATAAAGTTAAGTTAATCGTTATGTAATTATTATTATTTTCTAGGATAATGGCACATGCTCATTCGTTAAATAGCTTGATGAGCTATCACCTCCAACCAGTCCATCAACGTTTAGTCTGGGATCCGAGACATCAAATTTTCAAGGCTTGGCAAAATTTAATCTACTACAAAGGCTTCAACAATGCGAAGAAAATAAAGATTTTCTCATGACTTTGTTCAAAGAAACCGAAGAACAGAGTGATCACTTTAAAGTATTGCTACATGACACGCAAATGAAGAGGGATCAACTGAAACAAAAATTAATTTTGGCCGAAGAAAGGGAGAATGGCCTAAAAATGATGTTATGTGCTATAATGCTAGTATTCGTTCTTTGAAAAAGTGTAACATGGATGTAGTGATATTGAATAAATAATAATACTTCTACTTTTCTATAATGTTAACACTATTTTTAATAGAATCATAGTTGATCAAACAAGACGTCAACTAAAATTCGAGCAGCATGGTAATGATAGACTATGCATGCAGTATACGAAAGATTAAGTATGCATTCTATGATATCAAGCATACACTGTGCAAACTATGACAACACCCTGCATATTCAAATTCCATGCCACAAATCAGTTTGATAGAAACAGATTTAGTGTAGAATCATAACAAATTTCATAAAATAAAAGAATGTTTGTCATATCCTACCACCAGATCCTTCAACCTTCATATTTTTGAAATAAAAAAATTATCATATCTTAACTACTCATCATTCAACAACACATTAACAATATTAGCATTCAACCGTCTCAGTTTTTGTTTTTCTACTGCCTCTTCAATTTTCTTCCTTTTTGAGATATTTTCAACTGCCTCAACTTTTCTTTTTCTACTGCTACCAGCAGAATCAGAAGCGGTACCGTCTTTACTTTTAGGAAGGACGTTTTTTTTAGTTATTTTCAACATAATGTGCTCCTGCAAAACAAATCTTCCATTTTTATATCAACAGAAATAACTAAATGCTCAAACGAACCTCCCATCCCCCCCCCCCCTCAAAATAAATAAATAAATAAAGAAATACCCCTCCATTAAACAGTTCACTGCACAAACATACAATAACTGAACCGAAATTCAACATGCAGTATCAAAACACAATAATTACTAAAAATCAAACTAGTGCACCAAATCAAACTAATTAGCTATTAATCTTTTAATTTTTACTATTTCAACAATCATATTTTAAAAAAATTTCATACGTCTAAAAATTGATTTCAATTTAGGGCATTCTCATTTCATAAACCATGGGTCTACGAATTACGAATTGACCACGGGTCTACGGACAGAAACAGGTTACTGTTCAGATCAAAATGTCAAAATAACTCTTATAATAGCAATTATCCCACCATTCAACACTTTCTTGCTAACAAAAAAATCAGAACTAAACCAAAATTCGTAAACAAAAGTTTTAAAATTCAACATCGTGATCGACGAAAAAATCTGTCAAAAATGTCGCATAAAACCTCAACCATTGCTTCAAAATCAAACTCATTACCTATAAAATTCTCTTTTTTTAACTACTTAATCAACCCAATTTGAAAAAAAATTAAATTTCCTACATCGCTACGAATCGATTAACAAAAAAATCGTTTAAATGAATCTAGCAATGATCGAAATTTGATTTTAACTAACCTTGAGAAGCAACAACGAGCCCTTAGCAGTTGAAGAAGAAGAAGAAACGAAAATGGAGTTTTTGGGAGAAGAAGTTTCAAAAGCGAGAGTTGAGAACTGAAGAGGAGAGGGAGAGAGGTTTTTTTTTTTTATATTGAAATAAGCGAAGGATGTTATTATATTAAAGTTGTAAAGTTGTAAAAATGATGAATTGATCCCTTGACCCACGTGTGAACCCCACTTTTTTCACTTTTCTCCAATTTTTACCCTCTAAATTTAAAAAATAAATTAAAAAGAAATTAAGTAGACATTTGACAAATTAATTTTGAAAGATTCATTTTTTGTCAATTATTCCCTAGAAACTACTAGCCATAAAAAAAAAGTAAGTCATTAATAGGGCCTTATTATGAGCCCTTATTATCGCCTTTTCATACCATGTGGCCAAACACTTTTAATTAAATGTTGCCCAATATTAACGTATGAACCATATATAGAACTAGTCGGCTTACGCCGTGCTACGCATGGTCCAATGTTAATTTTTAAAAATTTTACATTATATATAATTCTATCATTTTATTAAAATCTTTATTTGTTTGGTTGATAAATTCTAAGTTAGACATATATTATTATATTTAGATTGATGGAATTCATATAACAATATTTTAAGTTGTTCAAATTTTTAAGTTGTTCAAACTGTTCAAATTTTTAAGTTGTTCAAACTTTTGTGGCATTGATAGTCAATTATACTTTTTAAATAATTTAATTTTTTAATTATTGCGATTTATTATATTTTTTCTTCTATTCTACTAATTAGAAGTGACATAGTAAAATTATTATAACAAAAACTTGTGAATTTTTGTAAGTGGCTCTATATAAAACGTCAAGTTAATTTAAAGCATCAAAAAATAATTTATTATTTTATACCTATTTTGTCTTTTAAATTAAATATTATTAATTTTTTATTACTTAAATGACTTATAAAAACATCAAAAAATAATTTATTATTTTATGTCTATTTTATTTTTTTATTAAATATTATTAACTTTTTAATACTTAAATGACTTATAATAATTAATTATGACTGATATAGTAAAATCATGGTTGAAGCAGTCATGTCATAAATGTCTATTTTAAATTTTTTATTAATTTTTTTAATTTTTTAATACATAAATAACTTATAATAATTAATTAAGAATAATATAGTAAAATCACAATTAAAATAGGCATGTTGACCATGAACAAGCTGCTTCAACTCGTTATTGTGCCTAATTATATAGGATAACAAGATCTTTTTGATGTTCAAAGTTCAATCGTGCTAGAATGAAATTATATACTGCTCTCCTCATATACATTTATGACTATCTAACCAGATTGTTGTGCTCATACTAAGTGCACTTTGATTTAATTTTTTATTTCTCACATTTTGGCATATGATAAACTCTATCTATGTTTCAGGAATTTTAACTTCACATCTTTGCAGATTGAATTCAACTCTTAGGTAGTATATCCTATGCTCAACGGGGTAAATGATAAATATTCACATATTCTAGCTAAGTGCGCATTTTTGCTTGATGATTTTGAAGGATCATCTGTGCAACACATTATTGGAGAAGCTAACACTGTGGCCAATACTATGTCTAAAGCATGATTGTAATATAATAGAATTAATTTTAATAAAACTTACATAAATCGCAGTAAGTGTACCTCTAAGTACTCTCTATCCTTTTACTATTTAACAAAATTACATAAAATTCATGACTTTAATTTCTTAGATACATAATTTGCCAATCAAACATCCTAACAAGAAATTAATGTGCGTTAAAAAGGAAAAAATAACGGAAAAAAAATTATTTGTGGAGCAAATCACAAGACATTCATTGTATTGTACTTTCAAAATCTAAGAACAACTTAGTCAGTTCAAATTTTAAAATTCAGAAAAAGAATCCTCATTCTTAAAGCAAAAACAAACTTCTCTCTTTTCTATTCTTTGCATCTCACCTTTATTTTTTCTAAACGATTCATAATGAGTCTCTTCGACAACATACTTCGTACCCTGCATCGAGATACATTATAATATAAAAGTTTAGATTACTATTAGTTACCTATCAATTAATGTATCAGTTTGTTAATAAATATATCTGACAATTATAATATTTGAGATACATTACATTTTACAGCTATTGGTTGAAATACATTACTCTATAAACAAAAATAACATATAAAATCAATTCTTAAATGTATCTCACACATAGATTTGACGTAAATTAAGAGAAATACATAATTCATAGATGTATCTGAAATATAATCAAGAGAGATACATAATTTGTAGATATATCTGACACATAGATTTGACATATAATTTGTATCTTATAATTTTAGTAATGCATATTAGAGTATTTTATTTCTGATACAAACAAATATTACATTTATAAGAGATTCTCTTGTTGTAACTTCAACATCTTTTCGTTTTGAAGCACGAATTTTGCATCTTTTGATACATAACTTTATTACCTTCTTAACGAAAACTCTTGATGTATCTTCAACGCCTTTGCTTTGTTTAGTCGGAAAATTCATTTTCTTACGTCTTCTAATACATAAATATTTATGTATATATCAGGATTTTTAATCTCAGTCATATGCATCACTGTTGTACCTTATTTAGGGGTGGACATTTATGTCGTTCAGAGGGCTATTCTCCAACAACATTAGTTGACGGTGTCACGAATTTCTCGCTCTACCGCTCAATTTCTCTATATTGATTGCGACGTCTTCTGATAGAAATTCAATCGAACAAAAATTGAAGCAAATGAAGAGAAAACAAAGAGAAAGCGGAGGGTGGAGATGGAGGTTCTTTTGTAGTTTTGTTTACTGAAAATTTTTTGAAAAAGAAGGAGGTTAGATATTAATGGATATTAAATTTATGAAAATAAGATTTTTAGCCAAATTTTAGAGGGATAATTAATGTATTCTGATTTTTAGGGTGAGAGTGATGTATTTGAAAATTTGAAGAGAAAAAATGTAAATTGAGAATTTTAATAATTAGTTAGAAAGGTAGGAATTTTAAATAGTTTAGGTAAATTAAATTGTGATATTAAGTAA
The DNA here is from genome assembly GCA_030864225.1 of Capsicum baccatum var. pendulum. Classification (NCBI taxonomy): domain Eukaryota; kingdom Viridiplantae; phylum Streptophyta; class Magnoliopsida; order Solanales; family Solanaceae; genus Capsicum; species Capsicum baccatum. The sequence goes on from CM061551.1 coordinate 100,004,915, forward strand.
TTTTTCCTTAATTTTACCATCTTAATACGTTTTATTTCCTGTCTTCAAATATTACGAAGGAGGATTATATTTTGTAATGACTTGGAATTTAAGTTTTATGCATCAATATTATATTTATACATATCATTTATAATGTAACTACATGTGAACTTTTACAATAAATATTATAGAAAATGCACTATTTTCATCCTGAACTATAAATGAAATTGTTAAGACATACTTCAATTTAAAGGGGTCCTATTACTCCCTGATTAATTACAACTATATTTTTGGCAATCTTAAGGCCTACGTGGCACACTGTGTGAATCAACATTCTGAAGGTCCACGTAGGCACACGTATATGTCACGTAGGCGTTTAAGGTTGCCAAAAATACAATTTTAATTAGTCCAGGGGTAATAGGATCCCCTTTAAACTGGAGTGTGTCTCAATAATTTTGTTTACAGTTCAAGGTGAAAACAGTGCAATTACGTATAAATATTAACTTCCTCCTAAAATGGTAATCAACCTTGCTACAAACTGTGCTGATCATATAAAACAAGAAGGATAAGGAGTTAGCTTTTTTTTTTGGAATCAGAATACAACAAAGATGTGCAATCAGATAATAGTTCTCCCTCATAATTGAAGGGACCAGCTGGTCAGGAGAAGGAATTCTCAACCACGAAAGTACTCTTTTTTTTTTTTTTTTTTCTTTTTGAAATTTCAGAAAAATTCGCAGCCGCTATATCTTCTGCCACAACCTCTGTCCTTCGGGTGAGTACTACACATTTTATTCCTGCAAGTTAAATCCGTGTTAGTGTTAATAAATACTACTAATTGTTTATAAAGGTATATTCACACATGAAAAAGAATTAGGCATGAGCTAGTATCTATGAATTATGAGTTGTTTAAAATTATATATGGCCAATTTATGATTGTGAACAAATGATTGAAATTGCATGTGCCCTTCACATGTTTGTGCTTTAAGATTCTACTATAGCTTTTTAACAGATCCTGGAGTGGATAAAGTGGGATATTTTAAAGTAGGTTAAATCATTTACATCTCCGAACTTTGCTGTAAAAATTAAATATTTTTGTTAACTTTGAATAATAATTATTTTCCCTCTTTTTTTTTTATTTAATTTTTTAAAATACCCATTTTACTCTTATATTTATTTTAATATTTGTATCTCTTTTTTTTTTCTTAATTTTTTTTTTATATAAAAATATTTTTTTATTTTTAATCTATATAACATATTTTTATAAAAGTTAAAAATTATTTTTAAGATTAAAAAATAAAAGTGAGAAATATTAATTGAGTATATAATTTAATGACAAACTATAATATTATAAATGAGCAAAATAGTAAAAATTAATTTTATTAAAAATCAAAACTCTAATACATATTTATTATGAAAATAATAAGTAATTATAATCTTATAAACATATTTCAATGTAGCTATACAAAAATAATTAATAGTCGAGGATCTTTAAAAAATAATCTCTCTACCTCTCTGAGGTAGTAGTAAGGTTTGTGTACCCCTACCCTCCTTAGACCTCACTTAAAAAATTTTCATTAGATATGATGTTGTTGTATATGCATATTTGTTACAAATCAAATGATTGTTGTTGATGGATTTTGAATTATAATTTAGAAAATAATTCATATTAACAACCCAAACTCGTTTATCTATATAGACATTAAAGAATAAGAGAAAATCAAAATATGCATCTATATACATAATTACATACTCACGTACATACTTAATACATATAATATAAAAAAATTGAATGTAAAAAGTACCTTTGGATTTTGTAATTAATTATAAGAGAATTTATTAATAATATTAAAAGGGGGACTTGAGGATTTGTATACCTACATTGAAATGTATTTATAAAATTATAATTACCTATTATTTTCACGTATAAATATATATTAGAGTTTTGATTTTTAATAAAATTAATTTTTACTATTTTGCTCGTTTATTTCATTATAATTTGTCATTAAATTATATTTTCAATTAATATTTCTCACTTTTATTTTTATCTTAAAAATAATTTTTAAATTTTATAGAAAATATGTTATATAGATTAAAAAATAAAAAAATATTTTTATAAAAAAAAATTCTTAAAAAAAAAGAGATACAAATATTGATATAAATATAAGGGTAAATAGGTATTTTAAAAAATCAAATAGGAAAAAGAAGGGAGAATGATTATTGTTTGAAATTGAGGGGTATTTGATTTTTACAGCAAAATTCAGGAGTATAAATAATTTTAACCCTTTTAAAATATAATCTGAGATTAAATTTATATTTTGTTTGGTTGAAAGATATATAATAAGTAATCACATAGTAAATCATAAATGTGTACTTCAAATTTGATGTTAATTATTTTACCTGAAAAGTGGAATAAGTTAGTATTTAAAGCTTGTAATTTCGAGATAACTTTATCGCTACGAAACTTTTAAGTTGGTTGTTTTTTTCCTATGTTTAGATTCATTTTGTTGTGGAAAAGAGGAGGGTAAAATTCAGAAATAACATACTTATTCCCTTAATTATAAGTTTCATAGCAACAGTTTCATAATTATATAATATAACAAGTTGTATTTTGTATTTTTGCAAACTGTTGCTACAAAAATATAAATACATATGACTTTTACTGCCCTTATGATCGATATGTATTTTATATTTTTGTAAACTGTTGCTACAAAAATACAAATACATATAAATACATATGCTACAAAATGTAATTTGATAAAAATGTTGTTATTTTTTATAATTTAATACTTAAATATGCTACTTTATGTATTTTTTCCAAAAGAGAATACACAAAAGAGAGAAAGAGAAGCCCATGAGATTCTCAATTCACGTTATAATCTAAAATGAATGCAATATGATACAACAGAACCTAAAATCTTGATCAACATTATTAAATATAATTATCAAATTAATTTCCGTGAAAAAAAATCATGTTTCATGTTAAAAAGCGAGTAGACAATGTAGCCTTTATTAGTGTTTAATAGTTTATGCTGGTGCAAAATAACGAATTGAATCAATTAATTGGATGGTGTTACAACTTACAAATGTCGAATCAATATCTGCTAGTACGCATATATGTTACTGCTAGATATTTAAAACGAAAAAGGGTTAGAAATATCCTTTTAATATTGAAATTGGTTAAAAATTTCTTCCGTTAATTTATTGAACAAAAAATATCCTTTATCCATCTTTATAGCTCTTTAAAATCATAATTAAATTTTTTATTAAATACGTGATAATTTTCTGTTGGTCGAAACTAAATTAATTAAAATGATAAACTCAATTCCAACCCAATTAAAACTCAAATCCTACAAAATTTGCCCAACTAAAATCACCCGGCAGTATGAGTGATTTTTGTTGTCAAATGCTGTTGTACTTACATATGAGTGATTTCTATTGTTAAATGCGGAAACTTTTTGGTAATTAGAATCTGTCGGTCTAATGCAATGTTTAGCCCCTACTTATTGTTAGTTTGGTATTTCTTTGTGATGTCTATTTCTTTGTGTTAGCTTGCAAAACTAATTGTGATGCCTTCGTTATGTCACGTTTTAAGCAACACTATCTTATTACTTCCTTCGTTTTATTTTACGTGACACATTTAATTTGTCTCAAAAAATACTTCATTTCTTCCTAAATAGTTGTCACTATTTTTGTTTATGTACATCAAATTGTTGCCACCACTGGCAAGTGCATTTCTCCTGCAAGACCACTTCACGCCACAAATGTTTTGGTGATATGAGAGCTACTCTTCACCATCTTCATACATGTCCAGTCACTTTACATGTATTTTTTTTTCCTTGACGACTTAGCACAACCAACATCAATTATCTTAGAAATTTCAATCTGATGCAACTTGACTTTCTCTTATCAAAGTATTGAATCTAGTGTTAATGCTTCCAGTTCATCTGAATGATTACTCTTTAGAATACATAACTGCAGCCAAACTGATCAAAATTATGATTAATTTTGTAGGATTTGATTCGGATAGTTTTAGTTGGGTTCGAATTGAATTTAACATTTTAATTGGTTTAGTTTCGAACAATAGAAAGTTGTCATATATTTAATAAATTTTTTAATTATAATTTAAAAAATATCGTTAGTTGCAGGGTATTTTTAAGCCATAAAGGTGGATGAAAGGATATTTTTAGCGCTATAGATATCGGAAGGTATTTTTATACTTAAAAAGATATGTCTAGCCCTTTTCCATATTTAAAATGAGCTTTTTGTTTGATTTTTTTTCCAATGCCATTAAACTTATATCTATAATCTATAATTTATAATCTATAATTTATATCTATATCTATAATGTATATCTATAATATATTAAAAGTGTGAAGTGTCTTAGAAATGTTGTTTGAACATTTTACCCTTCATTAAAAGTCTTTATTTTAGACAAAATCGTCATTTCACTATTTTTTCTAATACTTAAGAGTTAAAAATTAATTAACTATATTCATGGTAAAACCTTTCCTTATTAGAAGTCATCAGAATTTCACCATTTTTTCTAATTTAAGAGTTAAAATTAATTAAATATATTTATGGTCAAACTTTTCCTTATTAGAAGTCATCAAAAGTAACAACAACTAATATTTTTTTCATTAGTTTAAGAATTCTAAATCAAATAAATTTGATATATATATATATATATATATATATATGAAAAAATAATCATAACACAAATATTGTTCAAATTGATGCGTCTCTCTTAGCATGTGACAACAAGGGAAAGAGGTAGTATATGCTACACGTGAAGATTCATCAACCACTTGTAACTTCTGGTGTTAAAATATATATGTTTATATGTTTATTTACATTATTATATTAAAGTGTGAAAGAATTTTACAAAATTTGAACTTTTACACTTTATTAAAAATCTCTACATTTAATTTCAAATCATCAAATGTTAGACGTGTCAGTCATATGCGGTTAAATCAGTAGTTTTTAAATGCATAGAAGCAAAAACCCAAGTTTCATTCATGAAATTCAATCTCGTGCGACATGCTACTCCTAAATTATGAATACTGCTTTCATCGTTCAATTGGGTTTGGTTAAACTGTCTAAATGTAATCAACTTTTATCTATGGCTTGTTAAGCACATGAAAATAATTCCATTGATAGATTTAGTTTTTGATCCCAAGATTATTGCAAATAATACCTGCTACATTATCACTGAGATATTAAGCATCTCTTTTTTGATTGCTCAAGGGTTGACACTAAGTTTTTTCTTTTCCATATTGTACCTGACCGTCATATAATATAATGGATTGGCTCAAAATGCATTGCAGTTAAGGACTCAACAATCAACTGTAGAGGTTAAGCCAAATGCTAGTATTTCTATCCATCATACTATGCCTAAAATCCTTTGGAATATTTGGTAAATTTCAACCCCAGATTATATATTTCCAGAAGAATTGTTGTTTCGACAAACATAAAAATTGATCAAGCCATTTATGGAATACTCTATCCTAATTTACCAACAGCCGGAAATTCACAACCGGAAGCCTCCGATCCGGCCCTTAAATATTGCAACCTTCACTCAAGTTTAAGGGGCCGTATATGTGTTTGGCCATACAATAAACTGCACATTAACACATCTACTATCAATGGTGGGGTGGGTTTACTTATCAGGCATGAGCATGTGGTCTGGGTGACTGGTTTGCAGGTTTCTCTAGAAGTAGTATTGCAACCTTAGGCTATACACGCAGAAATTGTTGCTCATAATTGACATTTACCAAAATGCTATCTGAAAGTTAGTCGAACAATACATGCACGTCGTGACAGACCTGTCTCCAGACAAGACTGTACACAGGATTCACGAAGCTTTGCTGCGTCATATAAACTCTCGAGTTCTGCTGGGGTCGATAGCAAAGAGAGATGAAGATATCTTCAAGATGAAATTTCATTTTGTAAACATCTCACCCTGATGACCACATCATCAACAAACATTGTAGGGACATGCCCGCTACTATAGCTTAAACAAGTAAGCACAGAGTGCTTTTGTCAGTTTTCATCTTTCAAAGACAATGTCACTCAATCAAATTCAATCTACATGAATGTGAAAGAGATGTGCACACCAGAACAAGCAATTATGTTTGTCTCATTGATAACCATTATAACTCATTTTCTCAGTAAACATGGAATGGTAAATGAACTGTGATGAACAATCAAGAATCACAATTCCAACACTTGCGCTGAATTCCAGTGTCACAAAGGATTGGACCTGTCACTATTCAGACACTCGAGTGAAAAGCAAAAGAAGTAAAATGTCCATCAGAGCATGCCATTTTACATGAAGGATGCATACAGATGAGTCAAGGGTTAGAACAAAGATTTCTTGGGTATTCTGACCCCCACAAAGGAAAAACAAGCTGCTACGGCAAGGTCTCATACTCATATAACATGCATGCGAAGGAGAAAATAAACATGTTACATGAAAGAAGCTAAGTGCAAACTCTACTAATCACATCAGTTCATCTCTATGTTGCAACTTCAGGTGTAAGAATTTGACATATTTACAACCGTTAAGAATGATTACCTACAAGTAAGATTCAGGCAACAGCTGCCTAAGGGGAAAGTCCATTCACTAACCAAACAAATATAGGAATACAAGAAATCCAACAAGCAAGAACATGAACTTCAGATTATTGTCTGCCTGTCCTTGGGACGGGTGTGCAGCATTCTGAACATTCGCCCCATGATAGGCAGGAGGATACCCATACTGGTAATTTGGCGTTGTACCAAAGACAGTTGGACCAGGGAATCCATGAAACTGAAAACTGAGCAAGGATGGGATAAATCCACCGAAACCAGCCGACATTGTAAAGTTACCAAAACTTGCAGTTGCTCCTGGAAAAAGTCCTCCCATAAGGCCAAACCCGGAATTAGGAAAAGTATTTGATTCTGGTGGAGGAGCCGTTTCAGGTCTTTGCCCTGCTGGCCTTCTAGGAATTTCAACTCCAGGTACTGGTTTTGATCTGGGATCAGTTGACGTCCTCCCTCTTCCATAAAGAGGAACTAACTTCTCCTCTTGTATAAGGGCCTTACAAACAGGGCACTCATGGGATTGAGAGTGAAGCCTTAGCCATCTATAAAGACATGGCCAACAGTAGAGGTGACCACAGAGGGTCACAATAGGGTCTTGTGCCAATTCAAAGCAGATGTTGCATTCAAAATCACCAGCATCATTGCCGCCATTCCCCGAGGACGAAGAATTCTCAAATGCCGTAGCAGTTGACTTCTGCATATTTCACTCAATGTCTCAATTAGCACACAGAAATGCACTTCACCTGCCAATTGCAATAAATTTGATTACAATATTAGCAACCAACGGTCCTTACACATACACATGACAAACTTAAAAACGAAAAGATGGTCCAAAGGCACTATGAATGTGATAGCATGATCCAGAGAAACCAAACAAATGGCATGTATGGGATAGAATCTGTTAGAATACGTGGCGGCATGAGGGGATAGATGCAAGGCACCATCGGACAACTTTCAAGGAAGGTGTTTGGAGAGATATCCTGATACCGATGACATATTTAGGGGACTCCTTAAAATAATCCGGAATCACCAGCCCCTAGCATAAAGCGGGTGATCGATGAAAGTTTGAGATCCGACGAATAAAGAAGGGCTCTTGTCCCAGTGGCGTGGCAAAAAGGACAGAAAGAACAGATACGCCAGATACTATCGTACAAATGGTCTGGTGAGACAGAGGAATATTGGTTGGCATCACGACCGGCATTGCTACGTGGACAACGCGCATTAGATGTGGTACTTTACAGCTTGAGTGACGCTTTTCTATTGGCTGATGCTCAACCATTGTAACCTATAAATAATTCATTTTCCTCATTTGTATAGCATTCGCATTTAAAGCAATACAACAACAGTATATTTACATTCTTGTACTCCAATTTTTCCTTAAGTCTTTACCTTACAACATTTATCTATTGAATCATCCTCAGAAAGGAAGCCAGGAATACTCACACAACTGCGGATACAACATATTCGTCTACTATAGAAGCTCTTATGCTTCGTATGGCTTTATTATTTGTTCTACTATATTTAATTCATCTATTGTGTACTGATTTCACAATATTCTAACTACTAATAATCGAATCTAACAAGTTAAGCTAAAATGTCTGTCCATGACCTCATATAAATTCAATTGTAGTGTTTTTTCAGCAAACATGGTACATGAGCAATAAAAACTTAACCTAAATCATCAACTCAAAAATATTTTAACTTTGCAAGCACAGGTTTTCAGTAAGCTAGACCCCTACATTGTTTTCATTCCATTCATAAACTCAGTCACTCAAGAAATCCATTGGACAGGCCTAGGCCTCTAGTGAGTTATATAGACATATATTTCAAAAGGTCACCTTTGATGACTCCATCATCTAAGATTAAGTTGCGACAAGTCGATGACATCCCACATCATACCAAACTAGCTATCACTTTACAAACATTTAACAAAAAATGACAACGTTTTCTTTTGCAAGTATTTGATACAATTGAAATGACATGGCATTTCTCTATATTTTTATTAAAATGAAGTAATTATTAAAACTACAACATGCTTTACACATAAGATAAAACACAATCTCACTTTCAAACACTCTTAAGGGTTGTTTGGTGCGTGGATTAAATTATCCGAATAATTTATTATTTATCCCACCTGGGAGATGGGATAAAATAATACCAAGTTGGATGCGATAAGGTGAGAGGTCTGGGGCTTCATTCCGTGGGCTTGGGATATCCCACCTGATCCCGCGTACCGGACAACCCCGAAGATTTTTCGAAATGAAAAAAACACAAGGAAGACAAGCAAATCATAGATGAAACAAGAAAAATTAAGAAGAATCATCTTAATTGTGACCCATATACAATAATGTACAGAAGAATCATCTATAATGCTTTACCGAAACAAATCAAGTGATAATCATAATTCAACCTTATAAACTGTGAGGAAAAAAAAATGTCTCTATACAGATACGGAAAGAAACAGCTTGTAATTCCCATAAAATCAGATCAGATCACATAAGATGCAAATTTAAAATTAAGAATTACATAATATTCATAAAACCTACATCAATAATTTAGGATTAATAATGAAGAATTACAAACTTACCTATTTGGATGAGGAAGAATGATAATGGGGAACGGATGTTGACGATTTCAAATTGTAATTATTCTGCTGATCTCTGATACTATTAATAATATATATGTATATAAGGATTGTTCCAATTGAAGATTCTAGGGCTTTCTACATACTTTGAATTCGACGTAAATCTTGTATTGAAGCTCCCTAAGGAGAACATTTAGGACACGGCATGGGAAGCTTCCAGGGGCTTTCGGCTAACTTCAGCTCTCTTTTTTATTTGTGCCTCATTATTTTATCAACTCCAGTTAAAACCAAACAAGTGTTGGGTATATACTAGTGCTTCTAAAATTTAACAAAACTATACACCCCTTATGGGTCATATGACACTCTTCATCATTAATAAAAGGCTTATAGTACTACTATCTTTTATATCTAAAAATAATTTATTTATTTATTATGATAAGTCGTACAAACTGACTCTTGCAAATAAAAATTCAGGAGAAAATGGTGTATTATAAAGTTTTGTGATTTAATTTTTTTTGGACTATGTGTATAATGAAAATTTTATTACATTAGATTATCTTTAATAATTATAGAAATATCATCACTTGTTGAATATCATTAAAAAAATAAAAATAAATTTTCTTTAGGTATTGATATATGCTAAATTAAGAAATTTTTGATAATTGGTAAGTGGGGGAGTTGGGCCACAGGTGACAAAAGAATTTTAAAATGAGGTGTAGGTGACACAAGTCTTAATTATTAGGTGGAGGTGATAATTATTTTATTATGGATTAAGAAAGTTGGGAAAGTTTAAAAATAACCCACAAGTTTTTAAATTTACACTTTGATCCAAATGTTAGTTAATATATAACGGGGAACGAAGGGAAAAGAGACGCCTTTTCTCTCTCCTCATCCATTGTTATTTTCTCTCTCTTCGCGATATTTGTTGTTCATTGTTGCTGTTGCTTTATTCATCATCTTGTGATTCATTATCATCATCTTATACTTCATTATCATCTTCATATTCTTCTTGTTGACCATTGTTGTTGTTGTTGTTACCCCAATTGCTGCTCTTTGACCAAATTCTTATGTCAAATTATGTTTCGTAAATCACTTTCAACTTTGAAATTTACTTGAGAGGAGACTTTGGTAAGTCAGATTATACTTTTTAGTTGAATCTGGGTAACTGCTAGTATGTTGTTTTTTCAACAATAGCTTAAACGCGAACATGAATGCAATACAAGAGCAATCTGTTTAAACAGATCCATTATCTGCGGCAACAGATAAATGTTCTGTTGTAACAGTAAACTCATGTTGGATGGATTCATGTTTAAGGGTTTTAGGTGCCCGTAATATGAATCGAATAGATGAGTATTCTGTTGCACCAGATTAGTAATCTGTTTCAACAGATAAATAATCTGTTTCATCAGATTACTAATATGTTTCGAACAACAAAATTCAGATACAACTCCTATCACACACAAAAACTAAACTAATAGGTAACTCACATGTTCTTGCTATTGATACTGGAGTCAAATTATTCCTTAATTGTAGACATATCATTCGTTAAGAAATAGAAATAGACAACACAAAAATTAAATAAGAAATAAGAAGTCGTGCATCAAATATAATTTTTTATAAAACAAACAAAAAATATATATAGATAACAAAAAAAAAAGCTTAATTATTATTATCATCATTATTAACATCATTATTATTTGTATGGTCAGCTGGCCAATCTTCAAAGGGCAACAGTAGCGCCCTCCGGAGCCTGCAATCTCCCGCAGCATCCTTACTCTGACAGCGGCCAACTCCCAATACAGGTCATGAACCTCCTTCTGCAGTTCCCTCATGGCGTCTCGTAAAATAGCGACATCCCACACAGGATTAGCCATATCTAAAAAACGCATAAGTTGACAAAACACACACGTAAACACAAAAGTAAAGAAAAGAAAGAATTCGAATGTAATGTAATACAACGTATATTTACGCAAAAATCAAGAAAAAAACTTACCAGAGACAGGAAAAAGCTATCAAGTCCTTGAAGAGAAAGTAGTTGAAGGTGTAACAAGAGCGAGGAATAAATAATGTGTAGTAGAATGAAAGATTGAGTAAGGAGAAACCTATTTATAGAGGATTGAACTTGAATGAGTTAGGCAAAAAATCACAACTGTTCACCTCCATTTATTAATGACATTCTTAATTACTGTTAAAAGTTATGACTTAATTAAATTAATCAATATTATGATAAGTCATGACTTTTCAGCTTTATTATTATTAATAATTAGTTCTTTCCAGGAACCGTTTTTTTTACACTATTTTGGACTACAAATAATATATCTGTTGCATCAGATAAATCATCTGTTACAACATATATTTCATGATTTGCAACAAATAGATAACCTGTTGCATCAGATAATATATCTGTTGCAACATATAATATATATATATTTTTTTAAAAATAAATTATCTTCATGACATTCAAATTTTCTGAATTTTTAATTATATAAATTAATAAAGCAGATTTAAAGGCCCAACTGTTCACCTCCATTTATTAATGTCATTCTTGATTACAGTAAAAAGTTATGATTTAATTAAATTAATCAACATTATGATAAGTCATCACTTTTCAGTTTTATTATTATTAATAATTAGTTCTTTCCAGGAATCATTTTTTTACACCGAGTTGGACAACAGATAATATATCTGTTGCATCAGATAAATCATCTGTTACAACAGATATATCATCCGTTGCAACAAATAGATAACCTGTTACATAAGATAATACATTTGTTGCAACATATAATATATATATATATATATATTTTAAAAAAAATATATTATCTTCATGACATTCAAATTTTCTGACTTTTTAATTATATAAATTAATAAAGCAGATTTAAAGGCACAACTGTTAACCTCCATTTATTAATGACATTCTTGATTATTGTAAAAAGTTACGACTTAGTTGAATTAATTAATATTATGATAAGTCATAACTTTTCAGCTTTATTATTATTAATAATTAGTTCTTTCCAGGAACCTTTTTTTTTACACTGAGTTGGACAACAGATAATATATATCTGTTGCATCAGATAAATCATGTGTTACAACAAATATATCATGATTTACAATAAAGATAGTACGAATTTTTGTTGGGTTGAGGGTGATCACGGGCTTTCTATATGAGGTGTGACGGATGAATTAAATGGAGTGACTTAAGCTAGACTTTGAAATAGATCCAACTGAAACACAATTATCTGTGGACATTATCTTACATTTACTTTTTAAATCATTTATTGTAAGTTGAAACTGTATTTATTTATAATTATTGAATTGCATTGTTAATTACAATTCATAGCAGATTTGATAAATTAAATAATTGCGTTGTTAGTTGAAAGTCATAGCAGATTTGATAAATTATATCAATAATTTTATTTCTTATTATTTTAATTTTTTATTATAAATTAACATGTATATATTCATTAGAAATGTAAAAAGTGGGTATTTGATCTCATTTCAGACAGATCTTTCTTCTCTTTTTACTCCTCCATTTATCTACTTCTTTCGTATTTCAACTTTTTACTTCTCTCTCCACTCTTCTTCATATTTTCATTCCATCTTTCCTCTTTTCTAAGAATATGCAAATCAAGTGTAATCTCCATCAGATTTTTGAATTTTAATTTTATTTTTTATTTTTTATATCTTGTCTCATCGAATTTGTTATGAAATTTCTCTCCCAATTTTATATACAACTCTTTCATATTATGCTTTCAACTGATGAGGTTTTCTAGTCAAATATTTGATTTCTGGCTTAGATAGCAGCGATGTAATATTAAAATTTATTTTCTATGTATAAAAATGACAAATCATATGAAATTCACACAGTAGGTAAACTTATCAATATAAAATCAATCTGTATACACATTTCATACACACAAAAAAAGTGTAAGCAAAAGATAAATCAATTTATATACACAAAAAAGGTACATGAAAATGATAAATCAATTTACAAGGTATATGAAACCAGTTTTTAATGTATTAAAAAATGGTAAAATCATATGGAATCCACTAAATAGCTTAACTTATTGTTATGAAACCGATTTGTATATACATTTCATATCAAAAAATAGTATATGTAAAAGGCGTAGGAAATAATAAATCAACCAGTTTATATATACAACAAGTTTTCAAAGTAAAAATGGTAAATCATATGGAGTACACTAAATCTATAAACAACACCAACCATTTTATAGATATGGAACAACGATCCATAGCAATCAAAATGAGTAAATTTGTAATTGATGGAGTTTTTTTCCTACGAATAAGACTAATAATTTGGGAGAATTTTCGATCTTAATTATAATTTGCCCAAGTGATAACGCACAACTTGCACCATTATTTTGATGCAAGGCGGTTGTCATCAATATAAACCCAATAAGAGTCAGGATTTATCCACAAGGAGTGCAAACTAGCTTTCAACACCTTTTGTGTGTTGTGACTTAACTAGGAGTTAACCTGTAATGCGCAACTAAACCAAAATATTAAAGTAAAATTGGGGGGTTTGGTGTAAATCTTCATTAAGAAAAATCACACAATGACACTAATGAAGGATTTAACAAGTGACTAGTAAATCAAATTAAGAGAAACCTCGGGGTTATACTACCTTAGGGGTCATTCATGTGTGGGAAATCAAAGGTTTACCCAAGTTTTAGTTAAGGGTTTGAGTAGGCCAGATTTAAGGTACTAGTGTTAGTCTTTCAACAAAACACTAATTTTTCACTCATGGATTCTTTCAAATACCTCATGAGCGTGAAAAAATCCTCAATCTAATACCTCATACTAACATCTTTATTCTAAGATGATGCTTATGAACATAGAAAATCCATACAACATCCCTACTTTTAATATGACTCTATGAGAGAAGCTAGTTCAAAGTGTAGTTCACTATTACTCATCACCTATATCCCTCTTTCAAGGATGATATGGGATCCAAGTCAATTGGGGTTTTCACCCACAATTCTCAACTTCAAACCTAGAGTAATAGCAAAATTCAACCTCTTTAACTAGTTATTTGGACTAACAATTAACACCAACACAAAGTTAACCACTTAATTAAACATAACCCCAAGAAAAGAATTTAGCTACTCAAGAAATTGGACAAAAGAGATATACCCAAGTTAACATTCAATGCATCCATTGAAAAGAAAAGCGAGAATAATCCAAACATCAACCTCAAATTATAACTAAAAATTTCTTAGAAATTTACTAACAATTATTTTTTTGCAACATTATGTTTTCTCACTACTCAAAATTGAAAAATTAGTTCAACGATCCCCCAATTGTGCAAGGGTTTTTCCCTTTTGAGACTTGAGATTCAACTTTGTAAAATTTCTATTATGCTCCTGTAGCTTTGCCACATCACAACGATCGCCATTACTTAACTACTTTTGCAACTTCCACGATTGAGGTGTCTTTATCGCGATCGCCCTTTGATTGTCTTGTTGAGTGGTGGCGATTGCGACCCTCAGGACGCGATCACGATACCTGAGGGTCAAATCCTGGACCTAAATTTAAGCTTTGATTCCTCTTTCTCCCATTTTATTATTTCCAACTTTGTATCAACTCGATTTCATCGGTTCTTTGCGAGATCACCAACACTGAAAATTATTGCATTTCAATAGATAATTAGCCTCATATACATAATTATTTCATCGTAGTGTGCTCAAATTTGGATGTAAATGAGTGGCAAATTTGTCTCTATCAACACCCCCAACTTAAAACTTTGCTTGTCCTCAAGCAACACTACTCTACATTCAATGACACTACTCAATTATAGACCTCTTCATACAACCAAATGATCACTATAATTTTGAACTTGATTAGCACCACCAATTCTCTCTCAAGTATGGAAAAAACTATTAGTGCAACTCCCCTTAAAATCAATCACACTTTCAAGAATGCAAACGACTTTTAAGAACAACCAAGCAACAACCACTAACTCTCTAGAAGTGACTCTCTATCAATAGAGATTGAACTACACTCTTTTGCCTCATTTTCAAAAGATGACAACTTCATCCGCCTCAATTATTCTATATGCCACCTCACGAAAGAAAGTTCCAATACATCATAGTATCTATCATGCAATAAGAGACTAAAGTGAAAATACTCAGTCTCACAAAGAATCTCTCAATGCACACAAGTATCATGCCATATGCTTGCCCTTATTTTTAATCGTCACTAACTCAAAGACGCTTGGTTGGAGATCTCGAAGGACTTTTTCAAACTTATAATGTAGACTCGGGAAAGGGTAAGATAAACATTTGGGATTAAAAAGACTTCACCCTCCTTGAACTCTGCAAAATACACTGTTTAATCAAACTTTGGAGCATGGGCCACTTCATTTATCCTCAATTTACTCACTTTCCTACTCTTACCATATTTTTCTCACCCATTTCATGAAAGCATTTTCTATCCATTTCTTTCTTTTGTGCAATCTTATGTTTTTCTTTATTTTGATCCTTTTCTTTTCCTTATTCCTTTATTATCATTATTTAGCTTTTTAGGCACTAACTTATAATAACATGGACCAAGGTTACCTCTTCCAAGATTCACCACTCCTAATTTAGGCTTTTAGCCTCAAGTTGTATTTTTAAGTTCAAGGAGGGTAGGGTTAAAAAGGGATAAAGTTAAAAAGGCCCATGGCTTGTAATGAGGCTGCCAAAGAAAAGGTTCAAAGGCTCAAAATGGGTGACTAGGGATACTATCTATGTATGGATAGACTCTTTATTCTAAAGTGGGTTTCCATATTCATAAAGAAGGCCTAAGATCATTTCACCAACCATGGGTAATCAATATTAGCTTCGAAAGACTAATGGGGCAAGTTCTTGATGACACAAGTAAGCATGAGAATTAAAAAACTAAGCTCACCGCACATGACGTGCAAACTTTGCAAGAAGACTCAATTGCATTTCCTACTAGAGATAACATGAGCTATTTACCATACACTACCAACTAAAGATTTTGAAGTCATAAAAAGGGGTAAAGTGTTATTACAAAATCATTCACGTCCATGCCCTTGATTTTCAAATAGAAAAAAAAATTAGACAGAGGGGGATGTTTGCTTCACATTTTACCATGCGAGATAGGCTATCGTTAGCACCAAATCAAGACACCATTTCACATTTAGGCTCTCACAAAGGGAAACTATATGGTTACTTAGACTTCACCATAGGAATAAGGGCAATCCCAAATCTATAATTCCACGTATACTCAGACTGTCTTTGCATCTATAGCTCAAAAACCCAAAAATACGACTATTTCTCCTTAAGAATATCATCACTAAATATATCATAATGAAATGCTCATCCAACATCATTATTAGAACCAAATAAAAGCTCAAAATGAAAAACAAAAATGAATAATCCACAAAATGTAGGCACCATCAGGATGCCCAATATTACAACCTAATAAAAATAAAGTAAAATCATCCAAATAAATATAACAAACTCCAAAGAAATATTCAAATCATACAAACTGAAGAATCAAATTTTAAATGAATACAAACATGAGCACCCCCAACTAACAGCTTACAGTGTCCTCATTGCATAATCATGAAAGCATAGAAAGTGTAAAAAAGGCTCCATATAACCATATCAAGAATTTTCATCACTCTCGGTCTCAATGTAACACATTGCAAAGTCCTCTTCCAGTCTGAGCCTTAGAGCGTATTCAGTAAAGCGGAAATCTGAATCTAAAAGTTTTAGAAATATCTTTATTAGTATGAAATACTTTGAATTGTGTGGAGTTTCCCTAATTTATACTTTTTGTCATGTAGAACATTGAATAAGCTTTCCATCGATACAAAATTCACCCAAATCGGACACTCGGGTGAAGAGTTAGAGCCATTTTAGTGAGACAGTGTGGCACCTGACACTTTAGCACGTCGCAGAGCCAGCCAAAATGACAATCGTTAAAATCCAGTGAGCCTCTACGATTATGGCACGTCGTGCCAAGGTTTAATTTTAGAATTTGTTAATTTCCAGGGAGCCTCCGTGATTCCACCGCATCACGGTATAGTTTCAGTTTGCAACCAAGATGGCAACTTAATTTCCACCGCGTCGTGTTTTCATGCAGTTTTCCAATTGTTCAATTTCTAGTGAACTGACGCGATTATGGTGCGTCGCTCCAGTATGTAAAATCAAGATTCTTCAGTTTAATTCCATGGGCGAAAAAGAGCTTTTTCCAACCCCTATATGTACTCCCTTACATGGGTTTTGGCCTCATTTTCTCTCTTACCACTCCAAAAACTAGGGTTTTCAAAATCAAAACCCTCTCTTTTTCTTCAACAAAAATCAAGAGATAATCAAGAGGAATCAATAAATCTTTCCAAGAACCTTCAAGAAAAGAGTTTCCCCAGTTATATAGATGTTGATTCTTAGGTCCCTTTCATCCAAGAAGCTCAAGTACCCTTTTCTAAAACTCAAAAATTGTATGTTTATGAGTTGTTAATGATTCATGTGAGTTGAAATTGATGTTCCATGTGTTGTTGAGTGTTGATTCATATTTGTCTACAAGATTTATGAACTTGAACCCTAGTATGTGGAATTCTTGTGTTGGTGGTGATGAACCCTAGTATGTGGAATTCTTGTAAGGGTGGTAATGAACTTTCTTAAGAATGCTTCCTATATGAAGTGTTCATGTTAAATAGGAGTAGAAATTGTTGAATAAGCGAAGCATATCCCCCATAAGTTTGATAAAGAGCTTAGGTGAAGCATAAGGGCCATTATAGTATCTTGAGCAGGAAACCCCCAAATTGGGAGCTAGTCCATGCATGCCTAGTGTTTGATAAAATGCCTTAGTGAGTGAAATGTGCCATAATAGTATGAAATCCCCAAGAAGGTGTAAACCCATACTTGCTTAGTGTTGTTGAAAGACCTTAGTGAACAAGTCGAGATATGATGGTTGTAAATTCCCCAGTTATGTGCTCTCTGATATATGTTAAGCTTTTAATACATGCCAAGTGGTTAGCAAGTAAGTTGAGACATAATAGTATGAAGTTTTCCCTAAATTATACGATGTCTAAATACATGTCAAGACTGATTTAGGTGTGAAGTACTTGAGGTAAGACCTTGTTGAAGAAAGTATAATCTAGTAACATGTTTTCCTATGCTAGTATATGTTGATGTTTCCTAAATGCTTGACGCGATGCCTTAATGATTGTAAAGGTGAAGGTATGTTATGTTTCCTAAATACTTGAAGAGATGCTTTAATGATAATGATGATGAATGAATGATTGTGATGATGATGAATGAATGGTTGTGATGATGGAGGAATGATTATGCTTTATTTTATGTTATCGAGTCCTGAGGCTATTTATACCTGGCAATTTAACCGCTGTTTAGAGACCGTGTCAGTTTCACGATAATTCCAGTCGATCCATGACTCTCAGAACTCAGTGAATTATAAAACGCTGTATCCTCAAACAGTTACAGAACTTATTAAATCTCTGTAGTCTCAGTTATCTCTGTAATCTCCGTATTGCTAGTAATCTATCCTCAGTTCTATAATCAGATCAGATCTAATAGTATTCAAGTATGCAATTATAATCTCAGAAGCTATTCAAGCAATCTATTTAAGCTCTGTATCGTCAGTCAGATACCGTGATTCAATACTATTTTCGTCAGATACGGAACTAAGTAATCTCAGTGTAACTCGATCAGATCTTTTGAGAAACATGATCAGTATCAGATTTAGTTCAGTTGTGTTCAGTTAAGAATTCAGTCAGAGTCTTTCATTTGGGAGTATAAACTAGCACCGAGCGAGGAAATGGATGACAACTCCTCCCGTTTAGCGAGAGAGAGGCTGGAGTCATTAGTAGCAATCCCTGACCTCCAGAACTGTGTAGCCACCATAAGATGCAAGAGTTTCTATCAGTAAAGGCTGTCACCTCCAGAGAGAGAGTATTTCACTATGATATTACCTTAGGTCGACTTTCTGTTGAGGTTCATCCGTTAGAGAGGATTGACCAGAAAGAGGTCTTTACTCGTGGCACGATATTGACACCCTTCCAACTGGGGTTATAGGTTGGACCCCACCTGTGGTAGGTTGGGGCATGTCGTTTAAGTAACTACTTCCCACAGTTTTAGTTTTAGTTTCAGTTTCAGATTCAGTCTCAATCTCAATCTCAATCTTCAGAAATCAGGGCTGTCAGATACAGTCATCTATCTCTATAAGGAACTCAGATAGTTCCATTGATTCATGGACTATCCGTCAGATAGGCTTGGTCTCATATACAGTTATTTGATATCATATTCAAAGATATGCCGCCAGACAGGCTTGATCACAGTCTCAGATTCTATTGAGTATTCTTGTTGTCAGATTCAGATATGATCATTTCCTTACTATTGATAATAGCTTCCTTAATCATCCATTAGAGAGGTTGATATTTAATCGTCAGTCGAGAGCAGTAAGCTCAGAATTCAATCATCGATGTAAGTACATCTAGTTTCTCAGTCATCATTATCAGATGATTTAGTGTCCCAATATCTCAGTGTCAGTAGTAAGTTCAGTCTGTAGTAAGGTAGTATCCGAGTTTCAATCTCTAGAGTTGTGATAATTGTGACTATGGTCTATGCATTTATGTATGTGTATGTGTTCTCGTACGGTATTTTCATGATTATTCAGTTTAGATATTATACATGCTTGAGCCCTTGCATTTAACCTACCTTGTCTATATACTCGGTACATTTTTGTACTAACGCATTTGCTCTATAGTGTTCTATTTGACACCATAGGTTCAGAGGCACAGGATCCAGAGTTTCCTCAGTAGTTCAGTCCCAGTTAGCAGCATTATCCATAGTCATGAGTCCTCTTCTTTCGAGGACGAATCTCAGTTTACTATTATTGCATCAAATTTTGTTTACTTTCAGCTGACGGAGTTAGTTGAGGACATGTCCCATCAACTCCACGGTTCAGATAGTTTAGAGGCTTTTCAGATGAATGTATTAGTATTCAGTTTTCAGTTTTTTGTATTCATAGATGTGTTGAACCTTATGGCTAGTTTCCGCATTTATTTCAGATATTATATAGTGTACAGGTACAGATATCAGTAAAAGGGTTAGCTTGTGGTCCTTTGGGTCATAAGCACCATGTGACATCTCGGGATGGGATCTCGAGGCGTTATACTCAGCATCATCAGATCTTGGCTCGTCATCATTATCTGACCATGTAGCAGGAATGTCATCATCCACATCTGCTCTAGAAGAGGAAAGTCTATCTCGGGGATTTAGGACTTTCCATAAGCCCTTCACCTCTTTCCATATGCAGGTGAAAAATTTATCTCTATTCTTTTTCCTTTTTATCATCTTTTCGTGTAACACCCGTAGCTCCCGATGCAACCGTGATAATGAAGAGTAAGCTCAATCAAGTATGAAGATGATGGCTCCCTGCTAATTTTGATCTACTAGAAACCTCATATAGATAGTTTGTGCAACATAGAAGTGGCAAGTGGTAGACAGCTCTCTCAGCCCCGTGGGAAACCTAGGCACAAGCTCTCGAATTACTCTTATCTCACTTGAGAGCTTCTCAAATAGACCTTCTATGGATGGCCAACAAGAGTCGATATCATCATCTGCCGACTTAATCAAGTTGACTTTCTTTTTTTTACTCTTTGAAGGAGCAACCTCACCACGAATCTTTAATGGGTAAATGAGGGTCTTCGAGTGTACCCAAGTGTCTCTGGGGTACTTCTCAACTCTGGCCTCTTGCATAATTCTGTGATCAAGGAAGGAAATATAAGTAGGGAGTCGCCTCTTGTCCAAGATGCACGCAACCATACGAGCTTGTGTATCCTGGACATAGGTCATGTTAGTGGATGGAGAAACACAGCTACAGATGATGGCCAACCAGATTCGAGCCTCGGCCATGAAATAATACAATGATATCACTATTTTTATGGCAGCCCACTGGACCCCTCTTCCCAAACGCAAATTTTAAACTAACCAGCTTCCTGGTGCATAGTCCTTATCCTCAAACTGTGTTATATCAACAACCAACAACCCATACAAATCATAGATGTGTTTGGCCCCAAAATGAACCTCCTTTCCTCAGATTCTCATAACTGGTTCGGAGGTAGATACTACACTGAGATATGTGTAAAACTCCCTAAATCAATGCTATTTAACTTGGCATGGGTCCAGGGAAAAACACCTCCACTCGGTGGCCACAGTCTATCATAAAAGGTCGGGAACTTCTCGGAGTACCTGTTCCAAAGATATGCCTCGCTTAGAGAGTAACTTCATCTTAGCCAAGTCACCATAATGCAAAGTTTGAAACTCAGGGGCCATGAAGCGAATGTGATCATAATCTACCATTGTTATCTTTGATGACCTGAAAATAACACAACATTAGAAATCAATATCATTATGTGAAAACTATCAAATGTGACTTAGTTTGGCAAAAGAACTGGTTCTCGAATCAAATTTGGGATAAAAATAAGATTTCAGGATTTTGGACCTATCTGCTATACCGCCCCTAAATATTGTGATCATAGGTCACTAGACCGCGAACGCAGTTTGGTAATAGCGATCACGATAACTGAGACTGCTGGATTAACATGATATCAACCAAAAGATGCAAATTTTCTATGCCAAACTGTATTCATAATAAGTAAATGACACTAAGAACATAAAACACAATTCCCAAACACTCAATTATGCCCCTTAAACATGGAAAAACTACCAAAAAACTCATTCGGGCATTTCACCGAACAGCTGGTGTGCACCTATAATTTGTGCTAATTTTAAGAAATTTTTGGTACTCAAGACTTCCCCAATGAAGTGCACACTACAACAATAGCCACTACATTACTCAGTAGCAATTTGAACACCACTAAAACGCATAAATCATAGATTTAGGTTATTATTCAACACATGCATTCCAGGGCCCATAAATATGCATACAAGAGGAGATTAGAAGCACACACCGGATGTTGGGTTGCAAAAATGGATGATATGAACTTAAAAGCCTCTTAAAACGGATGAAAATGGATGAAAATTTGAGTTTTTTAAAGGGATAAAAGTGTGGGAACCATTTGAGAGATGGTTCCCATTTTATAACAACTATTTTGGAGATCGCAGTTAAGCCACCGCGATCGCGATCACTCGGTAATCGCGATATCCATCGGCTCACAACGATCACGGGACCTAAGGCTTAATTCTAGACAAACTGAGTCTCGAGTTCGCGATCGGGATATGGTGACTTCGATCACAACCCTCGAGACCAGTTTCCCATCCCTTATTTTCATCACTTACATCTCTAATTTAATTCCACTTCACCTATTATCTCTCAACTTCTCAATTTTACCTTTAGGGTACCATAATTTTCATGGATTAATCACAAATAAAAACACAAACTACTCTAATCAATCAAAATTTAAAGGATACAAGCCAATTTAGTGGTAATGATGGGTTTCCTCCCATCCAACACCTAATTTATCATCGCGGCACAATGCTCATCCATTATCAAGATGGATACTTGAGATTAAGTGACCTAATGTCCACTCTTTCATTCACAACATCAATCACAGACACCACTTGTAACTCTATTGGTTGCTTTTTGGTTTTGCATACACGAAAAGAGACTCCATCATCATGCACCTGAAACTTTATTTCTCCATACTGTATATCAACTAGAGCTCTTATGCTTGCTAAAAATGGTCTCCCAAGTATGATTGGTATCTCATAATCGATATCACAATCAAGAAAAACAAAATCCGCTGGGAGTATGAACCGATCAACCTTTACTAATATATCGTATTATACTCCAACCGATTTCTTAATTTAGCAATCCATAATTAAGAGTCTCATGGTAATGGGTGTAAGAGCACACAACCCAATCCTTTGATACAACACATATGGCATCAAATTAATTCCTGCTCTGAGGTCACACAATGCCTTTTCAAACTTGTATGATTCGATGGTGTAAGGGATTGCGAATGTCTCTGAATCTTCATTTTTCTCTGCAATAACATTAGTCATGATAGAACTACAACAATGGGTCACTTCAATAGTCTCACCATCCACAAGCCATTTTTTCAACATCAAGTTTTTCATTAATTTAACATACCTCGGGATCTCTTGAAGAGCCTCTAATAATGGAATATTGATTGAGAGGTTGCCAGGACTTGAAAAGAAATTTTTGAGCTTGGCATTGTTGTCTTTATTCTTCAACCTTTATAGAAAGGGTGGAGGAATTTTCATTATGGGTAATGGAGCATTTTGAGATTCATTACCCATTTTGTTATCACCACTAATCACTTTAGGAGTTTCTTCCACATCACTATTCTTTTCATTTATCATTGGTTCCTTATCACCCTCTTTAAACGACTTTGAAGCTCCAATACTTGGCCTATTGGACCGTTTTCTCTCCGCATTCATTTTATCATCAAGAGACTTTTACACAATTTCAACTACATGCTCACCAAGATTTCTACCACTTCTAGTAACTATGGCCATAACTTAGGCATAATTCTTTGGATTTGCTATTGTGTCACTTGGTAGGCCTCCTTTTGGTCTAGCATTGGGTTGAGTTAGAATTTTCCCCATTTATATCTCCAATTTCTTGATGGAAGCCGAATGTGAAATGACAATTTGGTTAAGTTGAGAAAAGGCGCTCTTCATCTCCTTTGCCATTTTCTTGGTACCTTCAAAATGCATTAAAATTCTAACAAGTACATTCTTAGTTTTAAATTTTTTTGGATCCACCAAGCTTGATTCCTTGTCCTTGACATGATCATGAGGGGACAAATATTTATCATAAATTCTCTTATTATATCTCTAATCATAGTTTTTATCCATCTCTCTATCACGCCAATCACGATCCCAGTTTAGATTGTTCCAACCTTGATTCCCGCCTTGCCTTTGGTAGGTGAGGAGGGAACCTCCCAGATGGTTTTCCAAGAATATTATCTCATCATTGAGTGATTTATATTCATACTCATCATAACTTTAGACACCTTGAAAGTCAACTAAATTGACCGCTTTGGGATGTGCTCTCATTACATGTTTGGTGAAGAGATCTAATTGGGTCATTACTCTGGGCATCTTTTCATATCTTTCCTCGTCCTTCTTTCTTTGTTATTTGTTGACATAATATGTGGCGTAAGACCCTATGTTTACTTTGAAATCCCGAGTATGCTATCTCCGATATTTCTTAGTGACTTGCTCAAGTAGATTTGTCGCAATACCATATGACAACTTCACAAGAGAAACACCCGATGCATTGTCCACCACAGTATTTTTTAGTTGGTCCAATTCCCTATAAACTATTTAGAGGAGCATCTTCTCAAGCACTTCATGGTTCGGCATTGCTTGAGTTCGTCATTGAACTTTTGCCACACCTCATGTAAGGGCTCACCACTAAGTTGACAGAAATTTATAATTTCATCCCTTAGTTGTAGCATTCCAGACAGAGGAAAATATCTATCCAAAAAGGCATCCATAAGTTTGACCTAAGTTGTAATAGACCAGACGGATAGAGATATCAACTACAAAATTGCTTCACCCATTAAGAAAAATGAGAAAAGCCTCAACCGAATGGACTCTTGAGTAATATAAGCAATATCAAATGGGGCGCATACCTCAATGAAGTTTTCCAAGTGGAGGTTTGAATCTTTGAGAGCTTGGCCTCCGAATAAGCCTTTCATTTGTAACATATAGAGCATTACACTCGTGACATGAAATAACTCATTTTCCTTGGCCGGTGGGATGCAGATTGCACTCGTACGCCCCACATTATTAAGATGATCCTCATCCTCGAAGTGTCTATCAAATGAGCCTTCATTGCTCTTATTGAGGCTTATGGTGTTGTGATTAATATGAAAATCACTTATCAAAACAAAAACAATAAATATGGTAAGCAAAATCACTATGAGTAACCCACGTTTACTAACAACACCAACAAAGAGAAAACTAAGTTTCACTCCCCAACAACGGTATAATTTTGATAATGCTCAACTTACACCATTATTTTGATGTAAGGCGGTCATTGTCAATATAAACCCAATAAGATTTGGGTTCGTATCCATAAGGAGTGCAAACTAGCTTTCTATACCATTTGTGTATTGTGAGTTAACTAGGAGTTAACCCCTAATGTGCAACTAAAATAAAATATTTAAGTAAAATTTGGGGGTTTGTTGTAAATCTTCGTCAAGAAAAATCATACAATCTCTAATGAGGGATTTAATAAGTGACTAGTAAATCAAATTAAGAGAAACCTTGGTTTTATGCTACCTTAGGGGTCATTCTTGTATGGGAATCAAAGGTTAGCTCGAGTTTTAGTTATGGGTTTGGGTAGGCTAGATTTAAGGTATTAGTGTTAGTTTTTCAACAAAACACTAATTTGCACTCATGTATTCTTTCAAATACCTTATGAGCGTGAAAAATCATCAATCCAATACCTCATACTAGCATCCTTATTTCTAAGAAGATGGTTATGGACATAGCAAATCGACGCAACATATCTATTTCTAAGATAATGATATGAGAGAAGCTAATTCAAAGTATAGTGCACTATTATTCATCACCCATATCCCTCTTTCAAGGATGATATGGGATCCAAGTCAATTGGAATTTTCACCCACGATTCTCAATTTCAAACCTAGAGTAATAGGAAATCCCAACCTCCTTAACTAGTTATTTGTACTAACAATTAACACCCACACAAAGTTAACCACCTAATTTAACATAACTCTAAGATAGGAATTTAGCTACTCATGAAATTGGAGAAATGAAATATACCAAAGTTGACATTCAATGCATCCATTGAAAAGCAAAGCAAGAATAATTCAAACTTCAATCTCAAATTACAACTAAAAATCTCTTGAAAATTTACTAGCAATTATTCTTTTCCAAAATTGGAATGTCTCTGACTAATCAAAATTAGAAAATTGGTTCAAAGATCCCCCAATTGTGCAAGGATTTTTCCCTTTTGAGATTTGGGATGCAGCTTTGTAAAATTTTCATTCTGCCCCTATAGCTTTTTTGCGCCACCGCAATCTCCACCACTTGACTGCATTTGCAACTCCCACGATTGCGGTGTCCCTATCGCGATCACCCTCTGGTTGACTTGTTGACTGGTCACAATCGCGGTACCTGAGGGTCGACTCTTGAGCCTGAATTTTAGCTTTTGTTCCTCTTGCTCCCATTTTATCTTTTCTAGCTTGGGGCTTACCTCAGATACCAAAATCGAGTGCACAAGTGTGAAGTATGAACAAGAGCCACAATACACTCCAAGGCTACCCCTCATAAGGGTCTTTTGGTCATTTCTTTAGAGCAAAGAGGCTCCTATGGACTGCATGGCCTCATTAAGGGCCTTTTGGTCTTTTTACTATCTAATAGTTAGCCTAAGTCTTTACATAGCTTTCTTTAGGTTATTTGCCAGCAACTTTGAACATATTTTTGAGAATACTCTTTGAGTGTCTGAATAAGTGTGGAATCACTTGACAAGTATGGATTCACTTGTGGTCAAACGTGGATTCATTTGGCATTGGTTACCTGTTTAGAAACGATGGTTACTTAGGGATTCCGGTTTCCTTGAGGTCTTCGTAAGAACTTGGTGTTACTTGTATGAATCTTTGGGTCTTAATATTTGATACACATTTTGGTTCTTAGTATTTGTGTATTTGTATGTCAAGTTATCTATCTATCATTTCATTATTGTTGTTTGTTCATCTTATTCTCGTGTTTGTGTTGTAATCTTAGTTTGGGTTGTTGGCTATTTTTGTATCCTTCTCGTATGTTTGATAGTTAGTTTGTATCATTTTGTATCAAGAGCAAGGATTGATTTTGTTCCAACAACATCACTCTTGGGGTTGCCTAGAAAATCTGAAAATCTTACAAAATAAGTTGTTTTCGTTGTTGTGTCTTAGCCGAAATTAAAGTTGTTCTTGTTGTTGTGTCTTGCCCGTAAGTTTGACCTTAGATCTAAGAGTCTTTTGTGTGTTTTGATTGTTTCTAGTATTGGCTTTTCTGTACTAACACTATTTAAGTCTAGATCTAAAGTCTTGAGCTTAAAAAACGTGTTTTGTTGATGTTGTTGTTGAAGAATGATGGCTTGAAAATGTGTAATTGATGCTTGTTGTTGAAAATTTGAGGTTGAACATGTGCTGTTGATGTTGGAGAGCCCAACGTGAACCTTAGAACTCCAAGTTTTCAAAGTTGTGTTCTTGATGTTCTTCACCATCTTCATAACTTGTTGAAGAAAAATGTGGTGGTTTGATCTTAAAATAAGGAGAAAGGGAGTGTAGTCTTTTTTTTTGTCATGAAAAAAGTCCCAAAATATACCAAAGATGTAAGAGGACAAAAAATACTTCCAAAAGACTAGTTACCAAAAGAGAGAAAGGAGGTTTTCCAAGACTAACCAAAAGTGGAAAGAGTCAACCACCTTTCAAAAAGGTGTTTTGCCCAAAAGATTCAAAGAAAGTCAAACACTTTTTGAATTTGAAAAAAGGCTCCAAAACTTGTTGTTATTCCCTTCAAATCTGATTTTTCACTCATCCAACTTGAAAATTGAGCAATACAAATTGAAACAAGAAATTTTTCAAAAAAAATTCAACCAACAAAAGGCTGCCATGTCACTAAATTCGTACAACTCACATTTTAGGCTCAAAATTTTGGATTCTTAGTTTCGTTTCTTTGGTTACATTGTTTGATTCTAATACTAATTAGCAACTAGTAATCATCTACTAGGGTGTGAATTAATTGTTTGAGTCTATTTCTTTCATGTCACCTTTTTGTTGTGTGATTTTATCTTTTTGTAATTCGTTGTAATTTCTTGATTCAAGTCCATACATATTTTTCTTGAGTCATTTCAAACAAGAATCTATTCTGACCTTATACCACAATTGGAACCAAGTAACCTCATTGGAGTATAAACGGGATACCAATACTTACAACTCCAATTGAGTGATATTTCAAAGTTGTGATCTTGAGAGATTGTGAGGCTGATTTTTTTGTTTTTCTAACCTTAACTTGTGTTTTTTAGCATTTGTTGATAGGTGAAATATCGGATGAAGGGGAAATGCCTAGTTGGGTTAGTTCTTTCATGAAAAAGCTTGTCATTTCCATGGATTGCCAATTGGGATCTTTTAAAGGGAGGATGGAAATAATGGAAGGAAGAATGGAAGGGATGGAAGATTCTTTTTCAAGATGAATGGACACCTTGGAAGTTCGTCTAGACTCCAACCATTCAAGTCCTAAAAACTACCATGCCTCATCTAGTGGATATGCTCCCAATAGTTTCCCTGCTATAACTCCGGATACACTTCACCAAATATTTAATCCACCTAGACAAGTATGCGAACCAGCCCCTACTTATCCAAACAACCAAAACCAAATCCACCAAGAAGCGAGCCTCACTAAATCGAAACCAACTAATCTAAATTAATGATATAGATGGTAAGGGTCCTTATGAAGGTGAGGATTAGATAAAGTGGCTCTCTTTAAGAAATTTATGAGAAATAGAAGATGGGCTCAAAGAGGAGGACATAGAGGCCGAGGGGGAAGGTTTGGTTTGGCTCATCATGGTAAAGGTAACTTGAGACACCGTCCTCAAGTTTAAGAAGGACTTCAAGCGGATCAAGGGGGAATATGGGTAGAGACACAGGTCTTAACACCATCAAGATCACTCTTTCTACTTTCAAAGGAACTAGTGATCCATCTTGATTGGGAGCTATAATGCAATTGAATTTTCCAACTCAATGAGTTAACTCCCCACAAGAAGGCCGCCGATGCTATTGCTCAACTTGAAGGGTATGCATCTACTTGGTGGGAGTAAAACAGTTGCAAAGAGATAGCAATGGCAATCTTGACCTTACGGATTGGGATGAATTGAAATCACTTATGAAAGAGTGATATGTCATGGAAAGGTTCAAGCAAGAGCAACTAACAAGGCTCTACAATTTGAAAAAAGGAGATAGAAGTATGGAGGACTACTATGGGGAGTTTCAAAACTTGATCCTTCATCTTGATATTGGTAAACCACCAAATCATTGCATAGCTCGGTTCAAAAGTGGCTTAGATTATGAAATTATCTCTCAACTAGTTGTCCACAAGTTTGATCGAATAGAGGATCTTGTTGAAGCGGCCATTGAGGTTGAAAGAAATAATAATGCTAAGAAAACCTTTGAATGGAACAAGCACAAGGACTCGTACAAGTCCTTAGAAAAAAAGCCCGTTGATAGGGAAACCTAAAGGTATCCACCATGGCTTGAAAGTAACCTATCCTCTACTCTCAATCTTAAAGGAATTATTTGTTTTAAATGTCAAGGTTGGGGTTATAAGGCTAGTAAATACCCCAATTGAAGGAATATTGTGTTGGTGGAGGGTGATCCTTACTTTGTTGAGGGTAAAGTGACCCTAAATAGTGAGAAAATCCCTCAAGATGATGATGACAATGATGGTGAAGCCAAATTGGTAGCGGAAGAAGGAGATGTCTTTGTACCTTGTGGGTTGATGATGAAATCTCCTAATGAGGATGTTTTGCCTGAAGAAGGAGAGGTCTTGAATTTTAACCTTTTGATGAGGAAGAACTTGAATGATGAAGGTGAGGAGTTTCGGGTTCAAGAAGAAGGCTTTGGTGTCCAAACCAAGCACTTTTTTTCACCACATTCAGCAAGCCGAGGGCCAGCTCAAGTCTTTTCTCCAAAGGTATGTCCCTACACCCTCCTATTTCTAGTATCCCATGGAATAATAATGTCATTTACCCTAGAGTAGACAATGTTATGAAGATATTTGATTTAAAGTCTTCCCTAGGGGGTGTTGATATCTTTTGGAATGGCTTGAATGTGCATGGAATGTGTGACCTTCCTACTTTGATTTTCATACCTATTTATTGTTCCAAGAAGAGTCTATGGATTCCACCTGCTAAATAACTCTTATCTCTTATTTCTTGTCATACTTATGTGGATAGACAAGTTGTTTCTTTCAATGAAGGGTATTTGGTTTCTTGTGATTGAAAGGGTATTCTATTCCCTAGGACCCCTCGGCATGTGCCATATGTGCAACCTTGGATTGATGCTATGTTTGATTATGCTAACCCTAACCTTTAGATCATGAGGAAAATATGTTTGCTTGTGTCTCCTACTGTTTTGCTAGGCTTGGATTCGAGGTCGAATCCTTTTCAAGAAAGGGAGGATGATATGGGTCAAAGGGGCATCATAGATCATTGGAGGCCAACACATAAAGACGACTCAAGCTTGGGGCGTACCTTGGATACCAAAATCGAGAGCACAAGTGTGAAGCATGAACAAGAGCCACAATACACTCCAAGGCTGCCCCTCATAAGGGTCTTTTTGTCATTTCTTTAGAGCAAAGAGGCTCCTATGGAGTGCATGGCCTCATTAAGGGCCTTTTGGTCTTTTTACTATGTAATAGTTAGCCTAAGTCTTTACGTAGCTTTCTTTAGGTTATTGCCAACAACTTTGAACATATTTTTGAGAATACTCTTTGAGTGTCTGAACAAGTCTGGAATCACTTGACAAGTGTGGATTCACTTGTGGTCAAACATGGATTCATTTGGCATTGGTTACTTGTTTAGAAATGATGGTTACTTGGGGATTCCGGTTTCCTTGAGGTCTCCATAAGAACTTGGTGTTACTTGTATGAATCTTTGGGTCTTAATGTTTGATACACATTTTGGTTCTTAGTATTTGTGCATTTGTATGTCAAGTTATCTATCTATCATTTCATTATTGTTGTTTGTTCATCTTATTCTCGTGTTTGTGTTGTAATCTTAGTTTGGGTTGTTGGCTATTTTTGTATCCTTCTCGTGTGTTTGATAGTTGGTTTGTATCACCCTTTGGCATAGTTAATGTATTATGTGTCTCGATCAAATAGTTTCAAAAATTGATGTATCTCAGTAATCAAAATTATGTATCTCAACTTCAAAATTAAGTATTCGGATGCTAATTATGTATTAAAAAATATAAAATAAAGAATTATTTATAATTTTAAAAAAATAAAAATAGAGAGTGATTAGGGATAAATTTCTTGAGATTTATGTAAGTTTTACTTAATTTTTCCATTTATGTAAGTTTTACTTATTTTTTCTGATAATATAGCACTTTGTTAAAGCTGAATTTCACAATCGCCCCAACTTCATAGTTGAGCCCAAACTTTTAAAGAGTAGGCATGTTGGTTATGCTGCCCAAGGAGTATCAAATATGACCCAAAAGGTGATGATGGTGTACGCAACATTTGAAATGGCAGTCTGCCCATTACAAATGTTGTATTAAGTAGATGATCCTATTCACCGAAAAGAGTTATGGGTCATTTGATAGGAGAGATAAAAGATAATTAGTTTAAGAATTAGTTTAAGATGAACTTATCTTATATTTGATTGGGATATGATTTATGAATAACTCATTCTTGGATTAGTTATTCTGCGATTATAGTATTATTTTTATTTCTTTTTGAGGGTGAAGTAATTAATTTCGAAATAACTAATTTCGAAATTAAAATCCCAATATTAATAATGTCAGATTAACGTATTTCCCAACCAAACGACCCCATAAAACATAACGTGGACATTGATATATAAAACACATGATATCTTAATATATCGCAACATTTTCTTCTCCTCATATTGCCTTTTTGTCTTGTCATGTTTCATTATTTTACTCCTCTGTCTAAGAAAATACAACCATTACTTTTTGACAATTTCATAATTCTTTTAATTATTATTTTTTGCAGTCAATTTAGAACTAGTTTCTGCTGCAAAAGCTTGTGGTAGGTAAATGTTATTCCATTTTTGAAATTTCAATTTAAATATTTGAATTTACATCGAGAGGTCATGGTATACACTTTTTATTTTTTCAAGAAAAAAGAGTGAATGCTCGGAGAAGTAGGGCTTCTCACATGAATGACACTTAAAATATTCGGGGAACTCTATAATACATGTACTCTAAACTAATTAATGTATGTCAATAATAATACATATCAAATGCAATGTATAAAAGATGCAAAATGTGATGAACAGGCTGTTGAAGCTATTAAAGATTCATTTTTGAGGGTGTATTTTTGTTATTGGCAAAATGGTTCAGTGGACCCTTGTACTATGTCGGTTTTGTAAGTTGGATACTTCTATTTAAATGTTTGTCATCTGGATCCCTGAATCCACTAAAAAGCAACATTTTAAACACTTTTTTGGTGAGTGTAACACACTCGCCCCACATCAGCTTCCACGTCATTTTAAATATTATATTAAATTTCACATCATTTTTAAAATGCCACTTAAAATTTTATAAAATAAAAAATTAAAATTAAAAATTAAAAAAAAAAAGAAAAAAGGACGATCTTCTTCCTTTTCTCTCTTCTCCATCTCTCCACTCTCTCTTCTCCATTAATTTTGCTTGGTTTCTCAATAACAATACACGTTCTCACTTGCAGCTTGAGGCGACTAAAAATTGGGAGGAAACAATTGATGATATCATCAATAATTTTGAGAAACAAAACTGACGATAACATTTTGGATTGGAGAGTAAATTAACAAGATATAATTTCATTACTTGTTACCCTTTGTGCCCAAATTTGGGCTGTGAAAAAATTAAAATTTTGATGTTTTTCTACACTTTGTTTAAGATTATTCTTTGATACCCATATCTTGTTTTTCACAATTTTGAAGTTGGATTGTGAAAAAAATTAAAATTTTGGTTTTATTATACACTTTGTTTAAGGTTGTTCTTTGTTTAAGATTGAAATTTTGGAAGTTGATGGCCATGGCTATTGTTGAGGGGAGCTGGTGGGGATGGGGTGGAGGTAGGGGACTGGTAGACGGCAGTAGGGTGGGGTATAGGAGGTTCTGGACGGGGGAGGGGTTTAGGGGAGGGCCTTTTTTATTTTATTTTTTTAAATTTATTATTTTTAATTTTTAAAAATATATTTATAGTTGGGGGACTTATTTTTTAATTTTTTTAATTTTTTTAATATAAAATTGACCCCCACTCTCATCCTAGGTACGTGCCTATACGCGCCTCGTCCTAGCCAGCCCTTTTAATGTCACATAGGCCTGGTCAATGATCAAAGAGTTTGAAATATTGATTTTTAATGGATTCAGAGGTCCAGATGACAGACATATAAGCAGAATTGTCCAACTTACAAAACCGACATAGTACAAGAATCCATCAAACTATTTTGCCCTTGTTATTTAATTAACGTAAGAAGTATTGTATTATTAGCAACGAAAAAAAAAAAACTTCAACCAAAAAAAAAAAAAACATCATCCCCTGATTCTTGGGTCTAATCAATATGGAATGACGTTCTTACCATAAGACTTTAAACACTGGAATATATAGTAAAAATCAAGGCAGTCCAGGCTGTTGTAGTTTTTTTTTTTCTTAAAAAATAATAATAATTACCAAGAACTTCTGGAAGCAAAATTGTCGTACAGCAAAAATCAAATGGGATACGTGCGTGCTATTCAAACATGATTCCACCTCATAAAATCACATAAATTGTTACAATTTTTGCGTGAGAGGTTTTAGTAATGCAATTATAGTTTATCTATATCTATAATCTATGATATATATATATATATATATATATATATATATATATATATATATATATATATATATATATATATATATATATATATATATATAAAAGTGTGAAGGGCCTTAAAAATATTATTTGTGTTATAAAACAATAAAGAATAAAGAAGAAGAGTAGAGAGAATAGAGAGAGTAATTCTTATTTCTCTTGAGGGATGAGAGATCATAAGATTGTACATACAATGAACAAAACCTCTCTATATATAGGAAAAATTTACTCCTAGTCTGAGTAAAAGACTGATGCTTCAAATGCTAATAGATATCAAAGTAGATCTTGATAGATCTTGATAGACATTCACTATAATATAAATACATTTATAACACTCCCCTTAAATGTGTAATTGGTAGATAATGTGCCTCGTTAAAACCTTACTAGAAAAAATCCAGCAGGAAAAAATCTAGTGAAGGAAAAAGAGTACACATCTCTAATAATATGCATTTCGGCTGCCTCATTAAAAACCTTACAAGGAAAACCCAGTGGGACAAAACCTTATAAGGAAAAAACAGTACAACGCGTATTAACTCCCCCTAATGAGAACATCCTTGAACCTGTGCATCCCAATCTTGTGCACCATTTTCTTAAAAGTTGTAATTGGAGAAGACTTGGTGAATAAATCAGTCGTATTGTCAGTTGAACGAATCTGTTGCAGGTTAATATCATCATTCTTTTGTAGCTCATGTATGTAGAAAAGCTTTGGCAAAATGTGCTTCGTTCTATCTCCATTTATGAATCCTCCCTTAAGATGTGCTATGTATGCTGAATTATCTTTGTATAAAATTGTGGGTAGATTGTCATATTTCACACCATATTTTTTTCAAATGAGATGTATCATGGACCTCAACCATACACATTCTTGGCTTGCTTCATGAATAGCTATTATCTCAGCATGATTCGATGAAGTAGCTACGATAGACTGCTTTGTATATCTCCAAGATATGACAGTATCCTCGCACGTGAACACATTGTATGTTTGAGACCGAGATTTATGTGAGTTAGATGAGTACCCAACATCAGCATGACCAGTAAGATCGGGACTGCAATATTTAGAATAAAATAAACTCATGTATCTTATCCCGTTTCGATGTCTCCTAGTAGGAGTAGAAATATACCTTGCTAACAAATTGAGCGAAAGACTATATTGGGTTTTATATTTTTTTACAAGATACATGAGTGCACCAATTATACTAAGATATGGTACTTCATAACCAATGAAAATTGGTATGTTTCTTATTTCAGCAAATAATCTTATTGCTTTTGAAAACTCTCCAAGAGTTTTAATAATTTTCAAGCTATAAGCTTATACAATATAAGGATTCTCAATAAGTTTCCCAGAAACTTTTTTATTTTGAATCTTTAAAGAAGTTTTCATACAAATTTTGTCAAAGTGACGATATTCAACATTTTATGTGTGACATCTTCAAGTGTCTGGACTGCAAATCAAATAAGTTTTCACTTACCAAGATACATCCTTTCATGTCACTTAATAAATGTTTCTACGTCAGCATGCTTAAATTAACGTAGAATCAAGATCCTCGTAAGTTTTCATAATATTGCGCCAATATTGTGTCAAAGATATTGATGATATATCATTTAATATCGGTTCACAATGCGACATAACATTTTGAGATCTCTTCACTTCATTATTTTTAGGTACATGAACCTCTCATAAGGTTTCACGAAGTGTTATGTCATAGGCTCTTCAAGAGCTCATTGCCTTCTTATTATGATTATTTGCTCCTTATTTTTCAAAGACTATTTCATTTGGAACCGATTAGTATACCAAGCTTCACGCATGCATAGACTTTGTCCTTTAGAAACACAAAATAAGAGCACTTACGCTTAATATGAGATGCTTTCGGCATTGACTTAAATTATATTTTGGATGAGGATTTGGTGATAATTCCTAACATATTTCATAGCGCTTATAATCTCCCCTTTATGTTAGGAAAACTAACATACATTCTCTACTTCTTTGAGGAATCCATCTTTGTGCATTATGGTATATTCACTAATCATATACCGCACATCAAAATTATTAGATGAAATAATTGGTTCCCGACCTTGAACCAATTGAGAGAGAAGGAATAATTATAATTTATTGGTCTAATGCATACAAGTGTTATTGTATTCAAAATATCAAATTTCAGACCAACACACGAAGCTTTGTTCTCATTAGCGATGGTTTAGCTATTTATCCAAGGCATTCAATGCTAAACCATCATCATCAAGATAACTTTCTTGATTGCACAATTTGAAAATTATGTTCTTAACTCAATTTTATTGAGCAAGCAACTTTATGAATGTCAAACTACAAGTTGACAATGAATGTACATGTGATCATCTTATTGATGCATCTTTTCAACATATCACATGATAGATGAACGGGCCCTTATTCACCTTTTATAATTTTCAGATTTGAAGGGATCCAATTCCAATATTAGTTGGTCCAACCAACTTATCATGAGAACAAACGGCATAAATAATTCTTGAAGAATCTTCTAGTTCTTCAATACATGCACATCTTCGAGATGTCACAATCGTTCATATCAATTTATGAACTTTTATTCTAGTAAACTCCAAGTTTATCATGACATGTACTTTTTCTTTAGTAAATTTCAGATTTAATATTACATGAATAAATTTCAGATTTACTACTTTAGAAGTAGATTTTAAAATTATTCAACCTCTTTCGAAGGTGAGTTGTGATACAATCACAATCAAGTGCACGTTTGCATTACTAAGTTTCTCATTCCCCAGGAATGAAATATAATCGTGCCATAAGCCTATCAAATTATGATAGCTTATAACCTCTTTCAAGATTTTCCTACTTCAGAAGCAAATCGAGGCATATATACGATATAGAGAATTTTTTTCTCTCTAGCATATCTTATAATCATATAAGCGTATGAAAATATCATCACTTTTGATGATCATTATCATATTGTCTCTCTATGCGTATATTCTTATATTCAATCACTTGTCTTATTTCAGACATATTATGCACTGCTACCACATACACCTCAAGAATGAAGTAAGTTGTCATATTTCAGACTTATCATATATTGCTACCACATTCACTTCATGGAAGGGAGCATATTCAATGGGTCGAATTTCATGACTTTTCATCAAACACCCATTATTCTGTCTTAGCCATCACAATATCATCAATATGGTGTATTGAGATTCAAACTCAATATTTGATCCATATAAAGGCGTCTTAGGCATGAATCGATGGGACTTGAACCCAACATACTATCATCCTTTTTTATAATATTGTTCTTGAGGAATAAATTTAAAATATAAATGGTTCCAAACCAATTATTTTTTCTCAAATTCAATAATAATTATAATAGTAGTAGCAAAATAAAGATAACATAAAGAATTACTAACCTTGAAATCTTTCAAATTTATAATCTCACCTTGTTTGACAGAGTCTCGTGCTGATAACGTGTTATAAAACAATAAAGAATAAAGAATAAAGAAGAAGAGTAGAGAGAATAGAGAGAGTAATTCTTATTTCTCTTGAGGGATGAGAGATCATAAGATTGTAAATACAATGAACAAAACTCCTCTATTTATATGAAAAATTTACTCCTAGTCTGAGTAAAAGGCGGATGCTTCAAATCCTAATAGATATCAAAGTAGATCTTGATAGATCTTGATATACATTCACTATAATGTAAATATATTTATAACAGTTTGAACTTTTTTACCTTCATTAAAAGATCCCTCTTAAGACAAAATCGTCTTTTCACTATTTTTTTATAATTACTAAATTTTACCTATTAAACTTTTCCTATTATACTAAGTAACAAATTCTGAATTCTAGGACTTCGAACAATTAAGTTTTATACCTAATACGGTTCCTTTAGTAATTTACCCTAATAGCATCTCGGTAATCTTAAGAATAGGAGTAGTAAGTGGTGCTCACAATTAAACACCTTACCCGCTGAAATTTCATTCTGATTTTTTTCAAATTATTTACATTTTTTTTTGTTTTATTGTAAGATTGAGTACGAATTGAAGAATTTAAGTTATGAAATTTAAGATTGAGCATGCTACTTTACCAGCTATTGATTTAATTTTATCTTTTTGGGTTTATTTTTGCAAGTAATTGAACTTTTTTTATTTATTTATTAAAAGATTGAGCTTGAAAACCTTGATCATAATTAACAATAGGACTAAATCAATCTATCTTTTTGATGAAAGTATTATTTTATATTTATATGATATATTGTCATATGCCATATTTATAGAAAATTCGATTGAAGACTCTTTATATATAGAGAACCAAAAAAAATGTCGTTCGTCAATACTGATGTATTGCAAGGATTTGGGGTGACGGTGGAGTCGGGTGGGTGTGAAAGGTATTACCAAAGATGCATATTGGCGTTGCTCATTTAAATCACTACCTATGTGTAGCCTGATTTATTTATTTATTTATTTATTTATTTCGTCGTTTTCCTATGTGAAAGAATTTAACTTTGTTCATATTGCTTATCTCAATAGTTATATCTCTTTTCTTTAATGTTTATATAATTATTCCTTTCATGTTTGCAAGGTATTTACTATTTCCATGTTTGATTTTTCATACACGTTGATAAAGTTGAATTGGTACTTAGAAAGTGTTGTGTAGCTTGGTTGTGATATAATGCAGTTGTATTTTGTTTATTTGAATGTAGATTTTTTGTTTATATATATATAAATGTGATGATGTATATGTATTCTTGAGCATCTAAAACATATTTAAGTCATCAAATTTACTTTCGTTATTTATTTTTTAATCAAAACATATTTTCTTGTATAATATCGAAGTGATTTTATAAAATTGAACTTATTAAATCGAGGTACACGCGCGAGGCACGTATCCTAAACTAGTATATATGTGTGTGTGTGTGTTATAAATGTATTTACATTATAGTGAATCAAAACTCGCCTCCGAATGAGACAGAATAATTGAGAACAGTTATGTTGACATCTACTTCTGAAGTAGTAAATTAAAAAATTTATTCATATAATAGTAAATCTGAAATTTACTAAAATAAAAGGTACATGTCATGGAAAACTTGGAGTTTGCTAGAATAAAAGTTCATAAATTGACATGAACAATTGTGATATCTCGAAGATGTGCATATTGAGTATTGGACATGTAATGAAGAACTAGAAGATTCTTCAAAAATTATCAGTGTTGTTTGTTCTCATGATAAGTTGGTTGGACCAACTAATGTTAGGATTTGATCCCTTAAAATCTGAAAAGTATAAAGGGTGAATAAGGGCCCGTTCACCTATCATGTGATATGTTTTGAAAAGATGCATCAATAAAATAATCACATGTACGTTTATCGTCAACCTGCAGTTTGACATTCATAAAGTTGCTTGCTCAATAAAATTGTGTTAAGATTATAACTTTTAAATTATGTAATCAAGACAATTCATCTTGATAATGATGGTTTGACATTGAATGCCTTCGATAAATTTGTAGACCATTGCTAATAAGAACAAAGCTTTATGTGTTGGTCTGAAATATGATATGTTGCATACAATAGCATTTGTATGCATTAGACCAATAAATTATGATTATTTCTTCGCTCTCAATTGGTTCAAGGTCAGGAACCAACTATTCCATCTAATAGTTTTGATGTGCGGTATACGATTAATGAATATACCATAATGCACAAAGATGAATTTCTCAAAGAAGATGGGGGATGTATGTTAGTTTTTCTAACATAAGGGGGAGATTATAAGCAACTATGAAATATGTTAGGAATTATCATCAGATCCTCGTTCAAAAGATAATTCAAGTCAAATACCGAAAGTATCTCATATTAAGCTGCAAGTATTCTTATTTTGTGTCCCTAAAGAATAAAGTCTATGCATGCGTGAATTGGGGTAGACTAATCGATTTCAAATGAAATAATTCTTGAAAAGGATAAGGGGCAAACAATCATAATTAGAAGACAATGTGCTCTTGAAGAGCCTACGACATAACACTTCATGAAACCTTATGAGAGGTTCTGGTACCTGAAAATAATGATGTGATGAGATCTCAAAATTTTATGTCGCATTGTGAATCGATACGAAATGATATATCATCAATGATATCGTTGATACAATATTGGACCAATATTGTGAAAGATTATGAGGATTTGAATTCTATGTTTATTTAATCATGCTGGCATAGAAACATTTATACAAGTGACATGAAAGGATACATCTTGGTAAGCATAAAACTTATTTGATTGAAGTCTAGACACTTATAAATATCACACATGATATGCTAAATATTATCTCTTGACAAAATTTATATCAAAACTGTTTAAGGATTCAAAATGTTTGAAGCATATAAAAGTTTCTAGGAAACTTATTTATAATCCTTATATTGTATAAGTTGATAGATTGAAAATTACTAAAACTCTTCGAGAGTTTTCAAAACTAATAGATTATTTGTTGGAATAAGAAATATATCAATTTGGATTAGTTATGAAGTACCATATCTTAGTGCAAGTGATGCACCAATGTATCTTGTAAATACTACAAGGCCTGATATAGTTTTTTCAGTCAATTTGTTAGCAAGGGATACTGTCATATCTTAGAGATATACAAAGCAGTCTATCTAACACTTCATCGAATCATGCTAAAATAATAGTTGTTCATGAAGCAAGCCGATAATGTGTATGGTTGAGGTCCATGATATATCTCATTCGAGAAAAATGTGATTTAAAATGTGACAATGTATCCACAATTTTATACAGAGATAATGCAGCATGCATAGCACATCTTAATGGAGGATTCATCAAAGGAAATAGAACGAAGCACACTTCATCAAAGCTTTTCTATACATATGAGCTCCCAAAGAATGTTGATATTAACGTGCACCAGATCCGTTTAAGTAACAATGTGGCTAACTTATTCACCAAGTCTTCTCCTGCTGTAACTTTCAAGAAGATGTGCACAATATCGGAATGCAAATGCTCAAGGATGTTCTCATTAGGGGGAGTTAATACGCGTTGTACTCTTTTTTCCTTGTGAGGTTTTGTCCTACTGGTTTTTTCTTGTAAGATTTTTAATGAGGCAGCCGAAATGCGTTTATTAGAGATGTGTACTCTTTTTATTTTACTAGATTTTTTTCTCACTGAGTTTTTAATAGTAAGGTTTTAACGAGGCACATTATCTATCAATTAGATATTCAAGAGGGAGTGTTATAAATGTACTTACATTATAGTGAATGTCTATCAAGAATATAGATAAGATCTATCAGGGATCTATCAAGATCTAGTTGATATCTATCAGAATTTGAAGTATCTGTATTTCAGTGAGAAACTAGAAGTATTTTCCCCTATAAATAGAGGAGTTTTGTTCATTGTATCCCAATTTGATGATCTCTCGTCTCTCAAGAAAAATAAATAAGTCTCCCTCTTCTCTCTCTATTTATTTTTGTTGTTCTTAATTTATATTTCATAACAATATATATATATATACATAATTTTATATATTATATTATATTATATTATATTATATTATATTATATTATATTATATTAAAAGTGTGAAGTCTCTTAGAAAAATGATTTGAACTTTTTGCCGTTCATTAAAAGACTCTTCTTTAGACAAAATTGTCATTTTACTATTTTTTAATTTATTATTTAATTATTTTTTATTATATTAACCAGACTTCCTAAAATATATGAGACTCCTAAAATATATGCTAGGAGAATTAATTAATATTTTTCTTTTTACTAGACTTCCTAAAATATATGTGATTCCTAAATATATGTTAGGAAAATTAATTAATATTTTTATATTTTCCTTTTTACTGTTCAATTAGAAAAATACTCCAAAAATATGACTCTATTAAGGAAATACTTCTATAAATATTGAGATAGTCGTTAAACTAGAGAACAAACCGGTTTGCTTATTGGGAGAATATGATTGATGCTCATCTAACTTGATTCGATTGCATATCTAGATTGATGGATGTTTGATTTTTTAACCCTCAACTTCTTTACTATTTTTGTCAGCAAAATAGAATTCAACATGTGTGTATATATATATCTTCTTTGTTTTCATTCAAAATCATTCTTTAAGGTCAAAATTTTTGCTCAAAAAAAAATTAGTTGGATCAAAATCGAAGCTTTGTGATCACAATTATATATTTTTTTTTATAGTTTACAGGTCGTAGATGAATGTCGGTTGACTTCAAAGAATTTCTTGTGTAAATGTTAGGTTTAA
The DNA here is from genome assembly GCA_030864225.1 of Capsicum baccatum var. pendulum. NCBI lineage: Eukaryota > Viridiplantae > Streptophyta > Magnoliopsida > Solanales > Solanaceae > Capsicum > Capsicum baccatum. The sequence continues at coordinate 100,046,878 of CM061551.1, forward strand.
TTGTATTGTTTTGATATCTTTATTATCTTATTGTTTTATTTTAATTTACAGATGCTAGATGAATGTGGGTCGACTTTGAAATTTTTTTTAGGTAAAGGTTAGATTTAATTGTATTATCGTAATATCTCTATTAGTTTGTTATTTTGTGATAGTTTACAGTTCGTAGATGAATCTCGATCGGCTTTGAGAAATTTTTGTGTGTAAAATTTAAGTTTAATTATATTGTTTTGATATCACTTTTATCGTATTATTTTGTTGTAGTTTACAGGTGATAGATAAATGTTGGTCGGTTTTGAGGAATTTTTTAATGTAAAGGTTATGTTTAGATGTATTAGTTTGATATCTCTATTATTGTAATATTTTGTTATTGTTTACAGGTGATAGATGAGTGTCGGACGACTTTGAGAAAATTTTTGTGTGTAAAGATTAAATTTAATTGTATGATTTTGATATCTCTATCATTATATTTTTTTGTTGCAATTTACAGATGGTAGATGAATGTCGATTGAGTTTTAAAAATATTTTTAGTAAAAGTTAGGTTTAATAAATAAATTCTCCATCTTCACATACTCAAAAGATATTAAATTTAATCATTATCTTCATCTTTATTATATAAATAAATATCCTATTTAATGTAATGTTTGAACTCATTAAAGTAAGGCACATGCGCAAGACGCGTACACCTAAACTAGTTATATTAAAAGTGTGAAAGGACTTATAAATGTTGTTTGAACTTTTTGTCCTTTATTAAAAGTTTTCTCTTTAGGCAAGATTATCTTTTCACCTTTTTCATTATATTTTGTAATTTAAAATTTATTATAATTTAAGATATTAAGTCCTTCCTTGTTTGACTATATCACAATTTCTAAAATTTAGAGTTTAAAAGTTAATTAAAATTTTACCATATTCTACAAATTGGTTCCAAGTTGAAGTAGGCTAGGCGTAAGTTTTTCAAGCATTTTAGTTTTTTTTAGTATTTAAATTATAAAAAGAGGAAAAAGAAAAATAGTAGTATAATTTTATTTGTATTGCTACCGTATAAAAAGTCCTTATATTTTTTCTTCTAATAAAAGTTCCTTGCAATTTTATTTAACTAGTTTTTTACTCACAATTTGGTTTAGGTTTACCAATTACATGAACGTTTCTTTTCTAATTTTGTGTTTTATTCCGCTTAGTTTCTTTTCATATTTTTTCTTTGCATTCCTATTTTGTTTTTGATATGACTCAAAGTTCTTGGATGCAATATAGTTAAATTAATTTTAATTAAAGAGTTATTTTTTTTTTTTTTTAGCTTTTACTTTGATTGGTTATGAACTTTTTTTCTATTTGAGTTATTGATATGAATATGTTTATTGTTTTTGTAAAGTTATCATCTTCTTCAATCAATATATGAATAAATCTATACAAGTCAATATCGATTGATTCATTAATATTTTTTAGCAGGAGGAAAAAGATTCATATGAAGCATGCTATTGAAACTTCGAGTCACTTAAGAGTGACTTTAAAGATATGTTTTTCTGAATATTATTTTCTCATTCATATTGATTTTATTTATATTGTTAAGTCAAAAACTCCTAATCTTTACAGTATTTCTTGACAATTGTAACCCAACAAAAATACGGACTCTTTAGCTTTGGTATCATTATAGCCTTCTTAGAGTTTAAAAATAGATTATTGAGTACAATTGGAGTAATTTATTTAATAAATTTATTTAACGAGTAATGAAAGACAACCTTTTCGTTCCTAGGAGTCATTTTCGTGTGAATGCTTGCTTTTATTGTCGAACTAAATAAGCCCTACTTTCTAATGTAACTCCTTTAAATAAGTAATGCTAACCAATTCTTTTTGTTGATGTAACTTCTTTAATTAATTGGTTAGCAGTACTTATGCTAGTAAATCTATTTAGGTTAGAAAAAAATATATCTATAAAAGCACTACTATAACTATTAATTGTGAGTTTGATTCTCGGCTTAATTTTTCAAGTCAGATTATGATATTTGATGCTTTTGGTATATGCACTAGATTAATGTAATCTTTATTTTTTTACCATTCTTAAATTTTGCTTTTGTCTTTTTATATTTTTGATGTGTGAAGGTTTTGTTTCATGATCGAAAAATCTTAAAATTGAACCTATTATATTTTTAAAGTTATCAGTTGATCATATCTAATTTTTATTGCAATTTCAGGGAAGTTTTTCTTATAAAAAATTATATCTCACGAAGAAACAACTCATTTATATGAATCCGCCACTGAATGTGGTAAGTCTCTTAACCAACCAAATTTCTTTCATGTATTTTTTTTACTTTCATACTTTGTCATCATTTTTTTATCTACTAAATGGTGATTATTAGTGTAAGCATCATCTTCCTATTTACAGTTTACTTAAATCCATGTTTATGACCAACATGGATTGTGATGCAGTGATGAGACTGCTCCACCCTTGAACAAAGGTCTCGAGTTCGAACCCTGAGTATGGAGAAAATCCTATTGAGCATCATATCCAAAATGAATTCTGCAATGTGCGATCCGAATTAGTTGGAACTTCAATCGGAATATCAAACATCAGGTGAAAAATAAAAATAAAAAAATCTATGTTTATGCTCTATCTCAGGCTGTGCAATGTAATTATAGAAAAAAAAAACAATCATATAAATCCTAAGAAATAAGAGAAAAAACATAACGTAAAGAAAATTGGTAGTTTCAACATCTGCAAATATTTGTGAAAAAAATAATTTGTTTTCTTTTCCACTATCTCCTTCTTAAGTCTTTTTTCCTCATTAAAAGTTGTCGAATAAAACTTTGAAGAATGTAAAAAGTGAATGATTAATTTAAAACACCACAAAAAGTGCTATTTCAGAATGGACTCTACTCGTTGCTGGGGTATAAGGCTAATTTTTTTTTTGATTTATTAATCATGTATTTTGTAATATCATAGCTTTTATGTGCAATTTAGTTTGAATATTATTGCATGCTCATGGTATATTTATTTTGAGAGATTTGTGTTTTTTATACAGGTGCAATTGATAGAAGGGTTTGGAGGCCACATATTAAGGTAGAAGGTTAAATTCCTTTAATTTATGAATCATGTTTTTTATTGCCGTAACTTTTATATGCAACTTAGTTTTAATATCATTGCATGCCCGTAGTATATTTGTTTTAAGAAATTTATGATTCTTCTTTGTATGATGCATTAGATAGGAGGGTATGGAGCTCATGAATTAGGATAAAAGGTTATTAAACTACGGATTAGGGTAGAAGGGTAGTAAGTGGTTATACTTTGACTTGATCATTATCGATAGATTTAAATTTGAAGGAAGTCTGAGAGCATTATGTCTGTAGTAGTTTTGGAGTAGAGCAAAGACTAGTTTGTTGCTAGAAATTTTCATAAATCATATAACTACCTAGGTTTTTCAAACATAGTAGTTTCTTCAGTTTCATTTGCTAGTTTAAAACATATATAAGTATATTTTCACTTTTACTCATATGTATAATCGTGTTATTTCGTTCTAGATTATGAATATTTTCAGCGTGTTAGCTTCAGTTTGATTAGTTAGAATTTCTAAATATCTAAATTTAGAATTCTAATTTATTTTGTATTATATTAAAAGTATTATTTTGATGATGATTTGTTAAAATTCACGTGCAATGCATGTACCCTAACTTAGTTTGTGAAAAAGTGTAAACACAATAATCTCAACAGCATCTATATCAAAGCTATCTAGCAAAAAGGTACCGAGTTGGAAAGGGGTGGGATATGGGGCGTCGGGATGGCGAAAGTGAGATGGTCAAGGGGTAGCCGGTAGGGTTTGGAAGCGTTGCCGCATTGGGTGTATAGAGATGCAATAAACATAAAATATCATTTATAAAATTTATTTTTTCTACTTTATTAATTAAGCAAGTCATTTTTCTCATTTGTAAGGAATTTATTTTTCTAGAGACAAAATAGTTTTTAAAAATTGTCCTATTAAATATGGAGAAATAAGAAACCTCACTATAAGACACACCCTGAATAATAATGAAAGCATATAACTAAAGCCATATAGTAGCTACAATTGATTGATTTTCTGATAAGATTTTTTTTTTGGTTGAAAAGGACTTTATTCATTACTTAATATGCGTCACACATATTATAAAGTTGCGGATTAGACCCTATAGGGCCTTTGTCTAGAGTACTAGTATCACATACATTAGAAGTTATCGGCAAACCATGTCGTACAAAAGGTTGATTACTAGTAGAGTTCACACTAGGGTTCATGTCGATAGACCGCCTTGCAAAAAAAGTTCCATCTTTGTCTATTGTAATAACATTACGAATAAACACAGGTGGAACTGCTCATTCTTCAAAAAAACTGGTGTACTTCTTTCTTTTTTCCTTCCATAGCTAAAATGTCTGAAGCTCTATTAAGCCCCCTACCTTCATGGCGTACCAGCGGATTCCCCAACTCCCGAAGAAGATCCCTACACATGATAGTTAAATTGTTATCAAGTTCTAATGCATCATTTATAGTTGTAGACAAGGTTGAAGAATCAATGGTTATACACAGATTGTTGCATTTCAGCTTTAAGGCCATTTTACGTCCCAAATATATAAGGCAGTTGTTTTAGTGTCAAGGGGCGATTGGGCAGTAATTTTGCACTAAACCTGCAGACCCAATTCCCATACTTATCCCTAATTAATCCCCAGCTCCTCCCATGCTATTGATATAGTCAAAAGAGCCATCTATGTTGAGTTTCAAACCTTCATTTGGAGGAACCCAACTAAGTTGTTTAACAGTATCGAGACCATGCTTGGTAATTATATGCTTCCCTGCTAAAAATTTAAACTCAAGGGCCTGGTCTCATGCTAAATTAATAGGAATAAGATTTCTTTTGTTGTTGAAAAGATTATCATTCCTAGTAAATCAAATATTCCAAAGGTAAAATGGAAAAACATCTCTCCAGTTAAGGTACTTCACTACATTAAAGTGTTTCATCTTATTGCATTGAATTAGCCACTCTTTGGTGTCTAACAAACTGAACATATCTGGTAAGGTCATCAGGTTATTTTTCTTCCAGAAAGCTACTACCGCAGGGCAAGACCAAAAAATATGATCAATGGTTTCTAGTTGTTGACATTGTTTACAAAGGGGATAGACATTCATGCCGATAAGCGACAGATACGAAGCAGTTGGAAGTCGATTATGGTAGGATAGCCTTATGAAGAACTTTAATTTGTTCGAACATTCTGACTTCCAAATCCATCTAAACTTATCATGGGGTTGTAGCTGCGGTTTCTGTTTACTAAGAAGGAAATGATAGGCCCTGGATGTTAAGAACTTACCATTTGTGACCAAGGCACATTGAAGTTTATCCATCAAGACTGGGATAATGGTGGCGTAAATAGTCCTCGTTATAGTATTCGGAAGCATATAACTTAGTATACTAAGGTTCCAAGCGCCATTGTTGATAAGGTCATAAACTGTGAGGTCTTCTTCTCCCTTATTTAGGGGGTTATAGACTTGGTTAACAATTGGTTCATTGAAGGACGACCAAGTATCTGTCAAAAAATTTATTTTTCGTCCATCACCCAGATCCCATTTCATGTTTTTTCACACAAATATTCCAACTATTTATGATATTTTTCCACGTACTACTACATGTTTTGCTATGATTTGTAGTATTAATATCAAGACTTTTATTTCTAGTGTATTTATGGATTAGAACTGAGGCCCAAAGCGAGTTTGGTTTACTAAGAATTTCCAAGCAAGCTTAGCATGAAGGCTTCATTTTTTAGAGTAGTGTTTTGAAGACCCAATCCGCCCACCTCCTTGGGGTTATCTAAAGTATTCCAATTAATAAGGTGCAATTTCTTTTTGACATCAGTAGTTTCCTAAATAGAATTATGCTGAATTTTATCAATGACTTTTGTAATATTACTGGGAAGTATATTATACTGCATTATGTGAGTCGGAATACTGTTGAGGCAAGCTTTCGCAAGAGTAGTTCTTCCCGCAATATTTAGAAATCTAGTCTTCCAACCTGTGAGCTTCTTTTTTAGATTATCAACAATGAATTGATATTATCGATTACTTGTTTTATTATTGAATATAGGGAATCGCAGGTACTTTCCGATGCCTTTACAGGGGCCAATGTTGAAAATGGAGGATATATCCTTTTTTAATGATTCATCACAATTATTAGAGAAAAGGATTTTAGATTTCCCCGCTTTAATACTTTGACCCGACCATAAGCAGAAGTTGTCTACAGTATCCTTCATGGTTAGGCAACTTTTCCTATTAGTGGTTGACATGAGTACTAAGTCATCAGAGAAGAAAAGGTGGGATAACGACGGTCCTTTCCTTGATATTTTTATTGGGTCCCACCTATTGTAATTGAGGTCTTGGTTAATATTGTGGGCCAGAACTTCAATGCACAGAATAAAGATTTACGGAGACATAGGATCCCGTTGTCGAATACCCCTAAATGGGCTAAAAAACTCATTCCTAGTTCCGTTAATCAAGACAGCGACAGAGCTAGTACAAATACAAGACATGATTAAGTTAATGATGTTAGGAGGGAAGTTAAAGTAGTGAAGAGTGTGGTGAATAAAGGACCATTCCAATTTGTTAAAAGCTTTTTCGAGGTCGATTTTCATAATGAGGTTACCCATCTTACCCTTTATTTTTCGAAAGTGCCTAATGACTTCCTGAATTATTATAGCATTGTCAGCAGTTTGCCTATTTTTAAGGAAACTACTCTGGCAGGGACCTATAATTTTATCCATCAGTGAACGAAGTCTCCTAGACATGATCTTAGTTATGATTTTATAGGAGGTATTGCATAAACTTATAGGTCTAAAGTTATTTAGAGATTGGGCATTATTACACATAGAGATAAGACAAATTTAAGTAGTATTAATGTTTTCCTCAATTTTTGATTCCTTAAAAGCTCTGAAACAAAAGTTGAAAATCGAATGACTAACAATGCCCCAATATTTTTGGTAGAAAAAAGGGTGGAGGCCATCTGGCCCCGGGGATTTGTAGGGCTGAAACGTAAAGACTGCATTTTTAATTTCAGTTTCAGAAGGAATTTTCTCAAGGTCAGTCTTTTCTAACTCTGAAAGACAAATCTTACTTTTAGGAATGCTCACGTGTAAGGATTTATGATGATTTGATTTAAAGAGGTTATTAAAGTAATCATGAGTAAGTTTAATAATATCCGTTTGGTCCTGGATATATGAGTTATTTTCTAACTTCAGAGATACTATCCAATGAAAAAATTTAGTGTTAGCATCTCCCTCATTTATCCAATTAACCCTCGATTTAAGCTTCCAATAGTCTTCTTTCATTTGAAGGATTAGTTAAAATCAGCTATAAGAGCCTTTTCTAGGTTCCTTAGGAAAGTGCAATAGTAGTAGCTATCCGATATTTGGATGCCTTGAATTCTACGCATTAACTTATTTTTATGCTTAAAGATATTGCCTATATTACTGCATGCCCATGTAGTCACTTCACGTCCAAAAGAATGGACAACCTTTTCTAGCGTAGGGTTGGCTCCCCATACTTGGTCAATACCAGTTGGAAAATCTGGTTGCATTTCTCACATTTTTTCAATTTGAAATTTTTTTTCCTTAAGAAGGGGTCATCAACGTACATAGTAAGAAGCAAAGGACAGTGGTCCAAATGTATATGAGGTAGGTGAATTACATGGGCATTCGGGTAAGCAACTAACCAGTCATTTGTAGCAAGAATTCTATCAAGCATTAGAGCACGATGATTTGTAAATCTATTGTTCAACCATGTATACTTGCTACCTTTAAAACCCATGTCTATGAACTCACAATAATTAATCATATTCAGAAAATCTGAGGAACGAGAGCGATCTACTAACTTACCTCTTTTTTTTCCATATTTGACAAGACCTCGTTGAAGTCCCCTCCTATCAACCACTTACCTTTAAAGTTGTTCTTTATGTTCTTAATGTTTTGCCACAAAAGCCTGCGTTTGTATCTCTATATACTAGCATAAATACAGCTAAAATAGCCAGGATTCATGTTTATGCCTTACCTTGATAATAACATGGATTTGAAATCAACATTCTTTGGAACTTGGGCTGGTGCATTCTCCAATGGACCCATTGGGCTCGACTGGGATGGCATCATGTCCTCTTTTACTGACCTCTGTATCTGCCAGTGGTGGTACAATGGATCTATGTCCATGAAAATGTGATAAGTTGGAAAATATGGCGGAGAGGTTGGGTTCAATAATGGCTGTGGAGGTTGTTGCACCGGTGCTGTTGGGGTCTCCCAAGTTGGAATGTGGAAGAATGGCGGGAATGGAGCATTGAAGTTCATCGGCGGTTGAAGCACCATTGACATCCATAAATGGTTGTTGTACAGCTTCATTGCACGCCTCATCCCCTTCGAAGCAAAGTATGCAAGTAGCTCCGGAGTGTGTATTATGAACATGACCTCTCTATTCTCCATGAATGTATGCATCACTAGAGCTTTAACCTGCAAGGTCATCTCTACACATGATGTTAGGTTCGGATTTATTGGAGCCACATGTATGGACTAAATTGGTGTTGAGCCCTCTGGCAGCCCTGGTACCAGATAAAGATGAACTGGTGGTAAGTAGATCTGGGTCGTGTTTGGATTGAGAGAATTCATGGTTGTTTGGTACGTTTGGTTTCTTTTGGCAGCTCGCTGAAGGAATGAGCGTCTTGGGCGCCTTGGCATTGTTATTTATAGTAAATTCATTAGTTTTTGCTGAGATATGCTGAAGAGAGTGAGTATTTATTTTAGTTTCTAATGTTCCTTGAGTCTTGGAAAAAGAATGGATATGATAATTAGTGGGACCTTCAGATAAATCTAGTAGGTTTGTACTAGAGGTTTGTTTACTATTGGTACTATTTTTAGTATGTGGTGCTCCACTAAAAGTGTAATTTTGGACTATTGAATTTGTGGTTTCAGAATTACTCACGTGGGAGTTATGATTGTGTGTCATATTATTATTGGTGAGTGGGGCAGAAGTAAGGGGATTTTGAGTATTTTCGTCCCCTAGAAGAAAGATAGGGGTCATAGTAGGGCCTATGCTACAAGAAGGGACGCTCACTCTTCTTTGACCTAAGGGAATTTTTGGGTTTTCCTGTTGTTGATTTTCCTGTACCCTTTACAAGGATCCAAGCTAAGGAACTTCAACAACTTCAAGCTTTATTCATGCACTTGAAAGTTGTGAAGGTGTTGTAGATTCATAAAAGGGAGGGAATACATTGATTTGTGAAGAAGGAACTTAAAGAGTCTATATTCTACAAGGGGCTAGAATGGACTTTCCACTTTATATTCCAACACTCAAGGGGCGCCCCTTTTCTTTAGCTCATTAAGGGTAGTTTTGTCAATTGACATGTAATAGTATAAATAGACAATTTCTTTACTCTTTTCAATAGTTTTTGAATGACATTGAATATTACTCATATTTTGTAGCTTTAGTCTCCTAGTTTTAGCTCTTAAATTCAAAACTTGTACTTTGAATGCAATTGAATTGGTTTTCACTTGTATTGGGTAATTTGGTAAAAAGGTGAATTTGAGGAAGTGTGAGTCCTTTGGTCCACCTAAGAGGAAGGTTTGAACTTCTATTGGTGAGGTGTGATTGATGGTTTGATACACCATCTTTTTTTAATCACTTGGTAGGAGTAAAGGTCTTTCTCTACTATCTTTACTTTATGCATCTCTTCTTCATCTCTTTTATTCTATGTGTATTGTTTTCCTTTTTGTGTGGTTGCTGATTTTTGTGTCTTAAGTCCTTAGATTCGTTTTTAGCTTGTTTTAGGCTATCATTTGGTATCAGAGCCTTGTTTAGGGGTGTTCCTACATCTCTAAATCCCGGTTTTAGTGTCATTATTAAGAAAAACTCACAAAAAAAAGTCAAAAAGTCATAGAAAATCACAAAAAAGTGGTGTCTAGTCTTGTGTTGTTGTAGATTCGAACTTAGAACCTTAGATCTACACTATTTTACTTTGTCTTTGAAGTTTCTAGTACTAGATCCTTGCTCTCTAGTACCTAGGGAGTCTAGATCTACCTTTAGAGTGAAGTTTGGTTGAGATTGAGCTAAGATCAACCATGGCTATGGTGTTTTGAAGCTTCTTGAGTTAGATCAAAAATTGTCCTTGTGATTTGTATGAGTTTTGTGGCTGGTTTTTAGTTGGTTGAGTTTGTTTTGGCCTAAGGTGTAACACCCCGTACTTAATTACGTGCATTAGCCATTGTTATATGTGTTGGAGTATATGTATTGATCCTAAGTTAGGTATATATGAGTATTGATTATTTTGAGATGGTTTCAAGTGTATAGTTTGATTATATGTGTATAGGAATCGACCTTATTTATACCGGAATTTGACCGTCGATGTTTCCATACGAAGGTTATTGAATAAGCTTTCCGACGATATAAAGATTTTCAAAAACGGATAAGTTTCGGATATAAGCGAGCACGTTCGAAACTATAAAACGGTGGCCGGGATGTGAACAGTAAAATTGCAGAAAAATTTTTAGTTTTTGGGTCAACTTTGAACGATCATAACTCCCTCAATATAATGAACTGGGCGAGCTACCACATAGCACAAGAAAGATATTTGAGTATTCTTTCTAATGAAATTGGTTTCATCCAAATCCAACATCTGAGTAAGGAGTTATACTCGTTCTATTTCAGCCTCTCAAAACAGATTTTTGTGAACAGTAAATTAGCAGGTTAATACTGAGGCCTGCCAGTTTTTTGGGTCAACTTTGAACGATCATAACTCCCTCAATATAATGAACTGGGAGAGCTACCATATATCAAAAGAAATATCTTTGAGTCTTCTTTCCAATGCAATTGGTTTCATCCAAATTCAACATCTGCGTAAGGAGTTATACGCGTTTTACTTCAGCCTCTCAAAACAGATTTTTAGGGTCAACTTCAAAAGATTATAACTCCTTGTACAGGACGAACTGGGTGGCCTAATTTATATGAAATGAAAGAACTTTGAATTATATTTACAATGATACCAATTTCACCCAAATCCGATATCGGAGCAAAGAGTTATGGTCTATCTACTTCAGCTTGTCAAAACAGTCCACCGGAGGACATATTTGACATTATTTAAATTTTAAGGGCACTTTGGTCATTTTCTATGGTATTATGGACGGGAATATGTGTATATATACATGTATATGAGTTCAAAAACTCATATTCATCATCAATTATAGGAAAGAACAAACCCTAGCCTAATTTTCAACTCTAATTATCTTGTGATTCAACCGTGGAAAGTCCAAATTGATTCCGTAGTTGTGTTCATCGTCTCAAGGGCTTCGAGAAGCACCCCTTATTTGTGCCAACAGGACTTCAAAACCCAAAGTGCCATTCTATGGTAAGTATGTAAATTATGTTGGTGTTATTTATATGGATATGTATATATATATATATATATATATATATATATATATATATGCATGTGAGCATAAGAAGTATGTTATTTGATTGTTGTTGAAAGATGATTGGAAATGATGTTGGATCATTCTTGTGCATGGTTGGATTATGTTGAATTGTGAAGGGATGATGTGGTATTGATGATATGGTATTGAAATGATGATTATATATATATATACACATAAACCTATTGTTCAAGTTGGTTTTTGGAATGCTTTGCAAATATTGGTTGTATGGAATTATGGAAGAGAATTGTGGTGTTGGGTTGCTAATACTAGATGCCAAATATTTCATTGTAGATAAGTGATTTGTAAAGGCGGGAAGTTGTGTTGAATTGGTATCCGAATCTACAACGAGGTATGTAAAGCATACTCTAACGATGTTCTTTGGCATGAAAACACCAATGTTCCATAAAGTAAGATTCCGATGGTTCCCCAAACACATGTATTGTTCTACATTACCAATGAAGTTGTTTCCATTCTATAAAGTGTCAAAATATTTCATTGATATACCAAGAGGCTCCTATTTCATTGTTGTGATATTGATGATTCTGAAACATACCGTTGATGTACCAATGAGTCCTTATTACATCGTTATTGTATAGAAGGTCTATTACTTGATTCCTATTGATGTATTATTGTTCCAAAGGTACTATATTGGCATGAACACTAATGTAATAATCTCAAAAGCTTTTGAACTAAGTTATTGGAAAAATCTCTTATGTGTTACTTGATATACGTGTGGGTGGTATCCCAGGGGCATAAGCCTAGCATGGATCGATCCCAATTGATATGTACTGGGGGCAGCCTAATGGTCACAGTACGGTACAGTATTGATTATTGTTAGGTGGTTGGAGGTTCGGGAGGAGGAGGTAATGGCGAATAATAATTGTAAAGAATGAAATGAACGAATGTATACCGTTCCACAAATGTGTTTGTATTCAAGAACCCAATTCAGATTAATAATAATGTACATGATCCTAAAAGTGTTTATGAAGTGTGGTTCACTTCTATTATGATTTATTCACATGTGTATGATTTTCTTGATCTCCCATATCACATATGATTATTTACAGCTTTACATACTCAGTACATATTTCGTACTGACGTCCCTCACGGGGGACCTGCATTTCATGCTGCAGGATCAGGTACTTCAGCTCATTCACAGCATAGATAGGAGCCAGGTCATACAGCTGTTGTTGGTGAGCTCCAGTTTGCTTCGGAGCTTTCCGAGTCGGTTTCTTATATTTTGTTATTGTACAGGAGTCATGTGTGGGCGGGGGTTCGTCCCGACCCTAGTTATGTCATGTATATACTAGAGGCTTTGTAGACATAAAGAAGAGTAAAGTCATGGAAGTTTATATAGTGATGTTATATTCGTATATGGGGTGGCCCCGACGGCCAAGTATTATATATATGTATATATATTTGTGCGTGTTGTGCTGATACAGGTAATTAGACCCTTTTATATGCAGCGAAGTGCTGCCCAAATTTTTGGTGACATGTAAGTGAAAGTACAAGTATTTGAACGGGTTCTCCCGGGCCTTCTCGGCTTCGGGTGCCAGTCCGGCCCGATGGGATTTTGGGCCGTGACAAAAGTGGTATCAGAGCGGTTCGTCCTAGTGAGTCTACAAAGCCGTGTCTACGTAGAGTCTTGTTTATCGGTGTGTTGTGCACCACATCTATAAACAGGAGGCTATGGACATTTAGGAATTGTTTCTTTTCATCATGTCTTAGATCGTGCGATAGAGCTTATATTGTATATGAAGTCATAGTTGACCACTGAGTCAGTTTGTTTCTCTTATTATAGTAATGATGCCGGTTATCAGAAGCAAGAATACCGGTAAGCAAGTAGATATGGCTGCCGGAGAGGGGACTAGTAAGTCATCCACTATACCAGCTAATCAAAGTGAGGCTCCAGCTGAGCATGCATCAGAAACTTCCCCCAGTCTAGAAGAAATAAGGGGGAGGAGAACTATATCTCCAGAGCCACCTATTAATGTTGTTGATCAAGATCTTAGAAATGCAGTGCAACTTTTGACTCGTATAGTTGCTGGGAAAGTCCAAGGGCAAGACATTCCTGTCGCGGGTTCTAGCAGTACTGATAGGGTGGCTAGTCTTCGGACGCAAGATTTTCTTAAGATGGATCCGCCTACTTTTATCGGATCCGATCTTAACGAAGATCCGCAGGACTTTATTGATCAAATCCAAAGGGCCCTAGAGGTGATGCATGTATCGGGCAGAGAGACAGTGGAGTTAGCCGCGTATAGATTCAAAGGTGAGGCTATATATTGGTATGAAGACTGGAAACGGTCGAGGGGCATTGATGCACCCCCAGCTACTTGGAAAGAGTTCAAAGAGGCATTTATTGATCATTATCTTCCATATGAGACTCGTCAGGCCCGTGCGGATCAGTTCTTAAATCTTCGGCAGGGTAATACAAGTGTGAGGGAGTATAGTCTTCGATTTAATTCCTTGTCCAGATATGCTCCTAATGTTATAGCTACTATGGATGACAGAGTTCATCGGTATGTGAACGGATTGGATCCGTATTTGGTTAGGGATTGTACTATTGCTGCACTGAATAAAGATATGGATATAGCTAGGATCCAAGCATTTGCACGAAAAATGGAAGATCAGAGGCAGAGAAGAAGAACGCAGGAATTTAAAAGCGGATCTTCTAAGAGGTCCAGATCTACAGGGCAGTTTATGGCTCCACAGGGAGGTTTTAGACCTCAATTTTCTGCTAGACCACCTAGGCCATTATTTTCTTATTCTGCAGCTAGTGCTCCACCACAGCATCAGGGGTTCAGAGGCAGTCAAATTGGGCAAAGAAGTGAGGGTCATAGTTCGCGATCAGCGGGTTATCATGGGCAAAGGAATATGATCCAACTGAGACCTCCTCGAGAGCCATGCAATAAATGTGGAAGGCATCATATGGGCGCATGTCGAATGGGAACAAATATTTGTTATTGGTGCGGTATGACGGGGCATATGATGAGAGAATGCCCACGAAGGGGCGCAGGTGGTGTAGCACGACCTTTGGGATCAGCTGTTGCATCATCGTCACCGGTATCTTATTCTGGTAGAGGCGCACGACCCGTGGGTCACGCTAGAAACGAAACAAGAGTCGCCAGTTCCAGTGGGACTCAGAATCGCACTTATGCTTTAGCGGATCGACAGAATCTAGAGGCTTCCCCAGATGTGGTTACGGGTACGTTGTCCATATTTTCATTTGATGTATATGCTCTAATTGATCCCGGTTCTACATTATCATATGTTACTCCTTTGGTTGCTGGAAAGTTCAAAAGAACCCCCGAATTGTTAGATAAGCCGTTGGAAGTGTGTACCCCGGTTGGGGAATCTATTATTGCTAGAAGAGTTTATAAAGATTGTGTAGTAACTGTGTGTGGTCGAGACACGATGGCTAATCTCGTGGAACTAGAAATGGTAGATTTTGATGTTATAATGGGTATGGATTGGTTGGTGTCTTGTTATGCCAAAATTGACTGTTGTACAAAAACGATGTATTTACATTTTCCGAATGAAGCAGTTATTGAATGGCAAGGTAAGATCGGCGCACCAAGAGGTAGATTTATTTCTTATTTCAAAGCAAGAAAAATGATTTCCAAGGGATACCTATATCATTTAGTTAGAGTAAGGGATACAGAAGCGGAGCCACCAACTCTTCACGTTGTTCTGGTGGTAAATGAATTTCCTGATGTATTTCCTGAAGATCTTCTAGGTTTGCCTCCTGAACGAGAAGTAGAGTTTGGTATTGATGTAATTCCAGGCACCCAACCAATCTCCATTCCTCCATATAGAATGGCCCCAGCAGAATTGCGAGAATTGAAAGAGCAATTGAAAGATTTGCTTGAGAAGGGATTCATAAGGCCTAGTATGTCCCCCTGGGGAGCACTAGTGTTATTTGTGCGCAAAAAGGATGGCTCGCTGAGGATGTGTATTGATTATCGGCAATTGAATAAGGTGACTATTAAGAATAAATATCCTCTCCCAAGAATTGATGATTTATTTGATCAGTTACAGGGCGCCAAGTGCTATTCTAAGATTGATTTGAGGTCAGGTTACCACCAAGTGAGGGTCAAAGAAAAAGACATACCCAAAACAGCTTTCCGAACAAGGTATGGTCATTATGAGTTTCCAGTTATGTCATTTGGGCTAACAAATGCACCTGCAGCTTTTATGGATTTGATGAATAGGGTGTTTAAGCCATTCCTGGATGTATTTGTGATAGTTTTTATAGATGATATTCTAGTTTATTCTAGATCAGAAGAGGACCATGCGAATCACTTACGACAGACATTGCAGACTCTTCGTGATTGTAAGCTTTATGCAAAGTTCTCTAAATGTGAGTTTTGGTTAAAGTCGGTGGCATTTTTGGGTCATATTGTATCTAGTGAAGGGATAAAGGTTGATGCTCAAAAGATAGAAGCTGTGAAGAACTGGCCAAGGCCCACAACGCCGACGGAGATTCGTAGTTTTCTCGGGTTGGCTGGTTATTATAGGAGGTTTGTTAAAGACTTTTCTTCCATTTCAGCACCTTTAACCAAGCTAACGCATAAAGCATCCAAGTTCCAATGGAATGATACGTGTGAGGAGAGTTTCCAAGAATTGAAAAATAAGTTGACTTCTACACCTGTGTTGGTACTTCCAGAAGGTACAGAAGGGTATATAGTGTATTGTGATGCTTCTAGAATTGGTTTAGGATGTGTATTGATGCAGCATGGTAAAGTAATAGCATATGCTTCTAGACAATTGCGGCCACATGAGAAAAATTATCCTACACACGATCTTGAGCTGGCAGCGGTTATCTTTGCTTTAAAAATATGGCGCCACTATTTATATGGGGTTCATGTTGATATATATACTGATCACAAGAGCTTACAATATATTTTCAGTCAGAAGGATCT
Source organism: Capsicum baccatum var. pendulum (assembly GCA_030864225.1). Lineage (NCBI taxonomy): Eukaryota > Viridiplantae > Streptophyta > Magnoliopsida > Solanales > Solanaceae > Capsicum > Capsicum baccatum. Next base: position 100,063,246 of record CM061551.1, read on the forward strand.
AAATCTGAGGCAGCGAAGGTGGATGGAACTATTAAAAGATTATGATGTCGATATTTTGTATTATCCAGGGAAAGCGAATATAGTAGCTGATGCGTTAAGTCGTAAGGCTATGATGATGCCTATAGAAAGGCAAGGGATGGTTAAAGATCTTCACCAGTTAGCTAGTTTGGGAGTTCGCCTTCTTGAAACTCCGGACAAAGAGCTTATCGTACATAATGCTGCGGAATCTTCATTAGTAGCTGAAGTGAAAGAGAAGCAATATGCAGATCCTATTTTATTACAGCTTAAGGAGAACGTTCAGAGTGGTGCAACCAAGGCATTTGAGCTTACGCGAGAAGGAGTACTTCAGTGCCAAAACCGATTGTGTGTGTCGGATATAGACGGGCTAAGAAAGAAGATTATGACAGAGGCACATTTTTCAAGGTATTCCATTCATCCAGGATCAACCAAAATGTATCAAGATTTGAAAGATATGTATTGGTGGAATGACATGAAAAGGAACATCGCAGAATTTGTAGCTGGGTGTCCAAATTGCCAACGAGTTAAAGTGGAACATCAAAAGCCCGGAGGCTATATGCAATGCATAGATCTTCCAACTTGGAAGTGGGACATGATCAACATGGATTTTGTTACAGGTTTGCCTCGTACAGCTCGGAAATTTGATTCTATATGAGTGATTGTGGATAGGCTTACTAAATCCGCACATTTCTTACCCGTTAAGACCATTTACACAGTTGAAGAATATTCGAAGCTGTATGTTAAAGAAATAGTCCGATTACATGGAGTGCCAACTTCTATTATATCAGATCGGGGAACTCAATTTACTGCAAACTTTTGGAAGTCTTTCCAACGGAGTTTGGGAACACAAGTGAATCTGAGTACAGCTTTTCACCCTCAGACGGATGGACAAGCAGAGCGCACTATTCAAACACTTGAAGATATGCTACGAGCATGTGTTATAGATTTTAAAGGCAGCTGGGATGATCATTTACCTCTTATTGAGTTTGCCTACAATAATAGCTATCATTCAAGTATCAAAATGGCACCATATGAAGCTTTATATGGGAGGAAGTGTAGATCACCAATAGGATGGTTCGAAGCGGGTGAAACTTTTATGTTCGGACCGGATATTGTGTATCAAGCCATAGAAAAAGTCAAGGTGATTCAGCAACGGTTGAAAACAGCCCAAAGTCGACACAAGTCATATGCGGATAGTAGAAGAAGAGGGCTAGAGTTTTCGTTAGGCGATTGGGTATTTTTGAAGGTATCGCCAATGAAAGGGGTGATGAGATTTGGCAAGAAAGGAAAGTTGAGTCCACGATATATAGGCCCGTATAGGATTATTCGAAGATGTTGGCAAGTTGTTTATGAATTAGAGCTACCCCAGGAACTCTCATCAGTGCATCCAGTATTTCATGTATCGATGCTTCGAAAGTGCATCGGAGATCCGTCCCTTATTACTTCTACTGAAGATGTTCAAGTAACAGAAGATCTTACCTACGAGGAGATGCCTGTTGCTATATTAGATCGTCAAGTTAAGAAGATGAGAAATAAAGAAGTAGCATCGGTGAAAGTACTTTGGAGAAATCAACAAAGGGAAGAGATTACATGGGAAGCGGAGGAAGCAATGAAATTAAAATACCCTTATTTGTTCAAAGATGAAAAAGAAGTGCAAGGAGTGAAACTGGGACACTAACAAGTAAGTTTTTACATATGTATAACATCTATATGATGACGTGAATATCAATTATGAATTCGAACTTGTTTCGGCTAAATAACTACATTCACATTCGAGGACGAATGTCCTTAAGGGGGGAAGGATGTAACACCCCGTACTTAATTACGTGCATTAGCCATTGTTATATGTGTTGGAGTATATGTATTGATCCTAAGTTAGGTATATATGAGTATTGATTATTTTGAGATGGTTTCAAGTGTATAGTTTGATTATATGTGTATAGGAATCGACCTTATTTATACCGGAATTTGACCGTCGATGTTTCCATACGAAGGTTATTGAATAAGCTTTCCGACGATATAAAGATTTTCAAAAACGGATAAGTTTCGGATATAAGCGAGCACGTTCGAAACTATAAAACGGTGGCCGGGATGTGAACAGTAAAATTGCAGGAAAATTTTTAGTTTTTGGGTCAACTTTGAACGATCATAACTCCCTCAATATAATGAACTGGGCGAGCTACCACATAGCACAAGAAAGATATTTGAGTATTCTTTCTAATGAAATTGGTTTCATCCAAATCCAACATCTGAGTAAGGAGTTATACTCGTTCTATTTCAGCCTCTCAAAACAGATTTTTGTGAACAGTAAATTAGCAGGTTAATACTGAGGCCTGCCAGTTTTTTGGGTCAACTTTGAACGATCATAACTCCCTCAATATAATGAACTGGGAGAGCTACCATATATCAAAAGAAATATCTTTGAGTCTTCTTTCCAATGCAATTGGTTTCATCCAAATTCAACATCTGCGTAAGGAGTTATACGCGTTTTACTTCAGCCTCTCAAAACAGATTTTTAGGGTCAACTTCAAAAGATTATAACTCCTTGTACAGGACGAACTGGGTGGCCTAATTTATATGAAATGAAAGAACTTTGAATTATATTTACAATGATACCAATTTCACCCAAATCCGATATCGGAGCAAAGAGTTATGGTCTATCTACTTCAGCTTGTCAAAACAGTCCACCGGAGGACATATTTGACATTATTTAAATTTTAAGGGCACTTTGGTCATTTTCTATGGTATTATGGACGGGAATATGTGTATATATACATGTATATGAGTTCAAAAACTCATATTCATCATCAATTATAGGAAAGAACAAACCCTAGCCTAATTTTCAACTCTAATTATCTTGTGATTCAACCGTGGAAAGTCCAAATTGATTCCGTAGTTGTGTTCATCGTCTCAAGGGCTTCGAGAAGCACCCCTTATTTGTGCCAACAGGACTTCAAAACCCAAAGTGCCATTCTATGGTAAGGATGTAAATTATGTTGGTGTTATTTATATGGATATGTATATATATATATATATATGCATGTGAGCATAAGAAGTATGTTATTTGATTGTTGTTGAAAGATGATTGGAAATGATGTTGGATCATTCTTGTGCATGGTTGGATTATGTTGAATTGTGAAGGGATGATGTGGTATTGATGATATGGTATTGAAATGATGATTATATATATATATATACACATAAACCTATTGTTCAAGTTGGTTTTTGGAATGCTTTGCAAATATTGGTTGTATGGAATTATGGAAGAGAATTGTGGTGTTGGGTTGCTAATACTAGATGCCAAATATTTCATTGTAGATAAGTGATTTGTAAAGCCGGGAAGTTGTGTTGAATTGGTATCCGAATCTACAACGAGGTATGTAAAGCATACTCTAACGATGTTCTTTGGCATGAAAACACCAATGTTCCATAAAGTAAGATTCCGATGGTTCCCCAAACACATGTATTGTTCTACATTACCAATGAAGTTGTTTCCATTCTATAAAGTGTCAAAATATTTCATTGATATACCAAGAGGCTCCTATTTCATTGTTGTGATATTGATGATTCTGAAACATACCGTTGATGTACCAATGAGTCCTTATTACATCGTTATTGTATAGAAGGTCTATTACTTGATTCCTATTGATGTATTATTGTTCCAAAGGTACTATATTGGCATGAACACTAATGTAATAATCTCAAAAGCTTTTGAACTAAGTTATTGGAAAAATCTCTTATGTGTTACTTGATATACGTGTGGGTGGTATCCCAGGGGCATAAGCCTAGCATGGATCGATCCCAATTGATATGTACTGGGGGCAGCCTAATGGTCACAGTACGGTACAGTATTGATTATTGTTAGGTGGTTGGAGGTTCGGGAGGAGGAGGTAATGGCGAATAATAATTGTAAAGAATGAAATGAACGAATGTATACCGTTCCACAAATGTGTTTGTATTCAAGAACCCAATTCAGATTAATAATAATGTACATGATCCTAAAAGTGTTTATGAAGTGTGGTTCACTTCTATTATGATTTATTCACATGTGTATGATTTTCTTGATCCCCCATATCACATATGATTATTTACAGCTTTACATACTCAGTACATATTTCGTACTGACGTCCCTCACGGGGGACCTGCATTTCATGCTGCAGGATCAGGTACTTCAGCTCATTCACAGCATAGATAGGAGCCAGGTCATACAGCTGTTGTTGGTGAGCTCCAGTTTGCTTCGGAGCTTTCCGAGTCGGTTTCTTATATTTTGTTATTGTACAGGAGTCATGTGTGGGCGGGGGTTCGTCCCGACCCTAGTTATGTCATGTATATCCTAGAGGCTTTGTAGACATAAAGAAGAGTAAAGTCATGGAAGTTTATATAGTGATGTTATATTCGTATATGGGGTGGCCCCGACGGCCAAGTATTATAGATATGTATATATATTTGTGCGTGTTGTGCTGATACAGGTAATTAGACCCTTTTATATGCAGCGAAGTGCTGCCCAAATTTTTGGTGACATGTAAGTGAAAGTACAGGTATTTGAACGGGTTCTCCCGGGCCTTCTCGGCTTCGGGTGCCAGTCCGGCCCGATGGGATTTTGGGCCGTGACATAAGGACCCTAGATCTAAAAGAAAAATTAACATTAAGGTTCATTTGCTTATTGGTCAAACTTGGTCAACACTTGAATATTCATCTTGTTCATCCATCATCTTCATATCTTAGTGAAAAAGAATATTCAAAGTGTTTATTTGATCCAAAAGGAGGAAGGAAAGAGAGTGTGCTTGTAGTTTATACAAGAATATTTCCTAGTATATTCCTACTTCATCCAAAAGAAAGAGGGGACCAAAGGACAAATCAAGTACACTTGCAAGTACAAGGGGGGACCATTTCATTTCAATTTCAATTTGAGGCTTGAAAGGACTCTAAATTGCCTTCTTACCCCCTCAAATCTGAGACTTTTCTTCCCCAAAGTGATACTTGGCCGAAACAAAGATTTTGAAAATTGAAAATTTGAAAAAGTGTCAACCAACCACATTGTGCCATGTCATCACAGGTGATCAACCAAATTAATCTCTAAAATTAGATTTCTTAGTTTCACCTTTTTTATTCTAGTTTCTTTTAAGCTAATTCAAACACTAATTAGCAAGTTATTAAGTTCCTACTAGATTGTAATTAGTCTAGAGTTTATTTAATTTGTGTCTTCGGTTTTTGTGTATGTTTCTCATTTTAAAGTCATAGTGTTTTGTTGGTTTAAGTTTGTACATCACTTTATTTGAGTAATTTCAAACAAAGATCGATTCTGGACCAAATCTTTTCACCACTCAAGTAACTTGCCAAGTATTGCCAATTATCCAACACTTGTGAAGCCAAGTGTGAGGTGAGGTTGAGTGTGAGTGAATTGAGGCTTAGTTGAACTAACGTGTTTGTTTATTTTGTAGGTTGTTTGTTTGTTTATTAGGTATCTTGACCATAGAACCCGAGAGTTCCAATGCTACACTTGGGAATGATGTTGTAGGGATCTTGATGGCTCGGTTTAAAGCCCTTACCCGAGACATGAAGGGGTATATAGATGCTATGAGGAGAGACATGAGGAGTGAAATGGATGCTTTGAAGAGTGGTGTGGCTAGAATGAAAGCAGGGGTTGATAGGCCATGTCCATCAAAACCTCCACAAGTCCAAATCCCTCAAAACCAAAGACCCCACACTCCACAAAATTCCATGCCACAAATCTAAACCCATCACCAATCAAATCCAATGTTTCCTCCCCAAGATCTACTAAATGAAAACTACTCCACTCAACTAAGAGAAGAGATTGTGATAGAATACGAGGGTGATGTGGTTGGGTATCAATATGGAGATTAATTTGAGGGTGATATAAAAGAAGAGTGTGAAGAAAATAAGAAAAGGGAAAGGGAAATCGAGGGTAGTGAAATTAGAAGGGAAAAAGAACACTTAATTGTGGATCTTGCCCATAAAGGACCCTTGTTAGTCATTAACCCAAATGCTAGTATTTTGCTTAGCTTTGATCCTTCTTATTTGTAGGTAAAGGATGATATGATATCTAAGAAGGATCTAAAAGGAATTCCACATGAAAACAAGAGAAATGAGCTAGTGGCACCCTTGGCCAAAATCTCCAAAAAGGTGGACTGCCCAAGCCTATCCTGAGGTAATTTCACTACTCTCTACACTTCCTTGAGTGTAAAATGGTGTGATTTAGAGTCTTGTGAAGTAGTTTCGGGTTTACAAGTGCATACACTTTTCCTTAGTAAATCTTTTGTTATGAACAATGATAAACTTACTCTTAAGGCTACTCATTACCCCTCTTTGAGCTTGAAATGTTGTGATGTACCCTATAGTGTGTTGGTCTCAGGTTTGCTTAACATAAGGGTGCATGCTTTTTCTCTTAATAGCTCTCATAATTGGTACCATGAATAATGTGCCCCTATATATGGTCCACTACTTGAATATGTGAATTGTGAAATTGAAAACCTTCAAGTTAGTGTTGATACTTGTCATGTTGATCTTGTCAACGAGTATGGTCTTTTGAACGTGTGTGATGAAATGCATGAAGTTAGTAATGTTCAAGGTGACCATGTGTATGTCAAAATTGTGTGTAATGTCTTGGGAATTTATGATTTTGATCCTTAAGTACAATGGGTGGGTAGTTTCGGCTTAGACCCATGTCTACTACTTCCCTTTGACCCCGGGGTACTTGAGAGGTGTTGGAAGTGTAGTTTTGGGTCATGCTTATAATCTTCTGATGTTGATACTATCCCCTTTTTTGGTATCCTCTATGCCAAGTTTTTTATGCTGAATACCATGGATATGTGGGTGTATGTTAAGTGTGAGCAACCAAGGATTGATGATATGAGTGTGGTACTAATGGTGATTCGTTGTGAAGTGATCTCGGTTTTTTTTGTTATAGATGTGCATGTCTCTCCCATTGTTAGCTCTCTTGATGTGTATAATGAATCATGTGCTCCTAAGGATAGCTCACTACTTCATCATGAGGATAGTGTGATTGAAAACTTTCAAGTTAGTGTAGACGCTTATAATGTAGGTCTTGATGATGAATATTATTCTTTGAATTTGTTTGATGAAGACCTTGATAGTAGTATGCTTCATAGTGATCATGTTCATAGAAATGTAGTGAGTGATAGGATATTTGTTGTTAATGGAACCTCTCTAAGCTATAGATGTCCAATTTTGAGTGTTTGTCTTCCCTTGAAAACAAGTGGCCTATTTGTTGATTTCAGATTGTATCCTCCACTCATTGATGTTTGATTTAAGTGTGTCCTTTATGATGTTAGTGGTCGGATTTTCTTACTCCTCACAAAGGATGGTTGGTTGTATTCTAAGAGTGTACCCCCTTAGTATGTTTACCTCACTTATGGTACTAATGCTAACCCTCCTACCATGAGGATTGTGTGTTTGTTTTCCCTCCCTTTGGTTTTGCAGGGTATGAATTTGAGGACAAATTCCTTTCAATATGGAGAGAATGATACAAGCATGAAGAGAAAAAAGAATACAAGGCATGGTCAAAGGCTCAAGCTTTGAAATTGGCAAGTGTTTGGAGCCTTTTAAAGTCTTGTCAAGTTGAAGGAGGCGAAAGGAATCAATATACTCAAGAGGCGCCTCATTTGAAGGGAAAAAAGAACTTTTCACCTTATATTTTAACACCCAAGAGGCGCCCTAAGTTAGGGCTATTGTGGTCCTTTAAGACTTTCTTTTTACACTTCAAAGGATCATCCTTCATTAAGGGTATTTTAGTCTTTGTTTGTAATAAGTATAAATAGACAAGTAGCCTTCTATTTTCTTTAGTTTTGACATAATGAATTGAGTGACTTTTATATTGTAGTCTTAGTGTTAGATTGTAGTCTTCCACTTCTCCTTAAGAGAGGGAAAACTAAAATTGAACATTAAATGCAATTGAAAGAGGATTTCACTTGTATTGGATATTTGGCAAGAAACGTGTGCTTGAGGAAGTGTGAGTCCTTTGGATCGCCTAAGAGAGTGGTTTGAGCTTCCATTGGTGAGGTGTGATTGGAGATTTTATACATCTTCTTTTGTTAATCACTTGATGGAAGTGAAAGGCGATGAAGAAGAAGATTGCATAAATGTAAAGACAGATAGGTAATAAGACCCTCACCAACACCAATGGATAGCACAAGAAGGTGTATCAAACCTTCAAACACACCTCACCAATGTAAGATCAAACTTTACTCTTCGGTGAACCAAAGGAATTCACACTCCCTAAATCATACCTTTCTTGCCAAATGTTCAACACAAATGAAAATCAATTCAATTGCATTAAGACACTCAAGTTTTGATTTCTACACTACACTAAGACTAAGAACTACACTCTAAAGAGTAGTCTTTCAATATTATTCCAAAACTAATGAAAAATGAAAGCTAAAGGTCTATTTATACTATTACAAGACAATGTCTAAAATACCCTTAATGAAGGGTGCTCCTTTGGATAAAAAGGGAGTCTCAAAAAACTATAATATCCCTAATTTAAGGTGCCTTTGGAGTATATTCAAGGCTGCCTTGGAGTGTATTCAAAGCTCTTCTTCACATTTTAGCAAATACACTCCCTTGGTTGAAGGCATCATGCTCTCATAAGCTCCCATTTGCATGAACAAGGCTTGAAAAGGCTTCTAAAAGGTCTTCAATCTAAAACTTGAACCTTTGACAATACCTTGTACTCTTTGTGCTCTTCATGCTTGTATCATCCTCTCCATCTTGAAAGAAATTTTTCCTCAAATTCACACCTTACAAAACCAAAGAGAGAAGAAAACAAGCACACAATTCTCTTGGTAGGAGGGTTAGTATTAGTACCACACTCATATCATCAATCCATGATTGCTCACACTTGACATACACCCACATATCTTTAAAATTTGACATGAAAAACTTTGCATAAGAGGGTGTAAAGAAGTGGATGGCATAAATATCAAAAGGAATTGAGCATGAAACGAAACTATACCTTTCACAACTCAAAAGTATTCCGGGGTCAAATGGGAGTAAAAGGCAAGGGATTAATCCGAGGTGACCCACTCCTTTCACTAGGCTACCAAACTCACAATCATCATCATTCAAGCAAGGAAACCAGCCACCAAACTTACTACCTCTACATAATACCAATTCAAAATTGACATGGTTATCATCATAGATAAAGAGGTAGTATAGGAAGGAATCATGTGTGAAGACATCACCCAAGGTGCTATCATCTACAAGAGGGTCACTTGGTCCAAAAGATATAGCATATAAGGCACACAAGGATGGAATTAAATTAATTAAGAACATATGAATTTTTCCCCTCAAGTAAAACATCAACTTGGTATCCACAAATTGGGATTCACTCAATTCAAGCACGAGTGTGTCAAGCAAGGATGCACATTTAGAAGCATTATCCCAAGACGACAATGAAACTTTTGCCTTCGAGTTTTCAAGAATAATACTTTGCTTGTCATGTAGACCAAGAAACAAGGTGGTTGTGCCAACATCATCATATGCACATTTTGCACTGGTGCCCAATAGAAAGAGTGGCCTTAGACATGGATCTAGACAACACTCTTTTTCCCCATAGGCTTCACCCAATCTAAAAGACGTACTCTCTACAATAGTATACACATCATCAAAGGCAAATAGAGAGTGGAGAAAGGTGTCACACAAATTGAATTCAACTATGGTACCCTTATGAAAGTACTCACTAGTTCCAAGTTCATCACTACTAGGATGCTCAACATAGGAAACACACAAAGAAGAAGTAGAGGGAATTTCTAAACATGCACCCCCCTTCTAATTTAAGAGTGTAATCCCCACATAGATATAAATCACCATGAGCAGCAAAGGAATCACACACAAAAATATTTTCACAAGACCAATCACAATTCGGGTTTCCCAAATATTCAAGCAATTCAAGATCATCTTCATCTGATTGTGCCTTTTCTTGGTTTCTTTGAGAAAAATCTATCAATATGGCTTTCATCATACAACATGCTCAAATAATTATCTCCAATACCATGATCAACTCCATCAACATCATTACTAGCTTGAGACTTATCAAACACACCACACATATGCTCAAGTAGTGGACTACATTCATGAGTAGGTTGATCATCAGTCACATCCTCACTAGTTGTTGGCAACTCATATTCCAAAGTAGACTCACCTTGGTTTTCACAAGGGTCAACTAGTGTGTGAATACTCTTATCACTTGGTAGTGGAACCTTATTAAAGTTATAAGTGCTAGCACTAGATGGACACAAATCATTCTTACGAAAAGAATCAGTTTTGTCATCTATAGGATCAACTAGTGCTTGCAAACTTACAACAAGAATTTGGTCTTCATGTAATCTAGCAATACCAAGAGTAGCACAAAGGGAAAACTCATGTAATTCTCCTCCAAGCAAACCATCAACTACATCCACTTGTCTACTACTAGCTACATGACGACATTCTAAGTTTATAGGAGTGTAGGAGATAGCATTGTTACCTTTTAGCTCACATGAGGTATGGCCTTCTCCTAGGTTTGGATTATGGCAGCCCATCTGTTCCTTTGGGAAGCTCTCATTACAAGGGAGTTTGTCAAGAATTCTTCCTTGCATCACCTCTTTATCATTTTCTCCAAAGTTGGAATTCCTAGCCAAGAACTCTGTTTGATCGGTAACCATGTGTTCTTGAGGAACTCTCCTTGTTCTCCGATGGAAGTATATTATCTTGAACCTGCACACAAGAAGAATTGATACCAGGTAAAATGCTAGTATCTTGGTTAGTGGTGATTCGGCTTTGGTGGTATGCTTGAATAATCAACTGGGGTAGACTTTCAAGGTTCCGATTGAAAGATTCAAAAGGATCCGAGGTAGTATAAATAACACAACTATCCGGGGTGGATGATATTGTTCCTTCCATTTTCAAGGTACCTAAGAAAAAAACACCTACCAAACAACAAACAAGTTAGTTCAAATAACCTTACACACTCACACTGGATCTCACCTCACACTTGGTCTCACAAGTGTTGAATATTTGGCAATACTTGAAAAGTGAGTTGAGTGGTGAAAATGCTTTGGTCCGGAATCAATTTTTGTTTCATATGACTCAAATAAAAATGATGTACGGACTTGAACCAATAAACTACTACGAATTAAAAATGAAAAAGCCCACACAAAAATCAAAGACACATAAAAAATGGACTCTAGACTAATTACCAACCTAGTAGGTACTTACTAGTTTGCTAATTAGTGATAGAACCAACAAAATTGAAACTAGAAACAATAATTAGAAACTAGAAAATCTAAATTTGAACTCAATTCGGTTGGTCACCCTAGTGATGACGTGGCAGTTTGTGGTTGGATGTCACCCTTCAAAATTTTCAATTCCAAATCGCTTGTTTCAGCCAAAAACTCCTTTAGGGAAGAAGAATTTCGGTTTTAGGGAAAAATTAAGGTTTGAAACCTTTTTGGAGCTTCAAATGAATTCAAAATGGATTAGTCCCCTCAAGTATACTTTCAATTGTACTTGTTTGTCCCCTTGTCCCGTCTTCCTTCTTAGGAAGACTTAGAATATGCTAGGGAATATTCTTGTACAAACACTTAGTACATTCTTTTTCTTCTCCCTTTTTGGATCAAACAAGCTACTTGAATATTCTTCTTCAACAAGATTTGAAGATGGTGGATGAACAAGATGAATATTCAAAAGTTGACAAAGGTTTGACCACTAGGCAAATGAACCCTAACTTCAATTTTTCTTTTAGATATAGGTTCCATTTGCCAAACCAAGCACAAACAACACAAAACCAGACAAAAAATGTCACAAATACCACAAGCCACGTGAAATCCATCCACAAAAAGCTTTAAACACGTTTTCGACAATGGTGGAATGCACAAACACAACCGGATATTGTTCAAAACTTAGATCTAGACTCTATTAGTGCTAGGGAACAAAGATCTAGCACTAGAAACTCACAAAATAAGACAAAACAAAGTAGATCTAAGTTTTAAAATTCCGATCTAAAACAAAAACGTGACAACATTTTTTTTGGAATTTTCAGATTTGGACTCTTTTTTTAATTTTCTTGAGTCTCGATTTTTTTTTGTGGAGATTTTATTTGATCCAAGACTTAGAGTTGTGAGAATAACTCTAAAACATGGCTCTGATACCAAATGATACAAAAATAAACCTAAAAACCAAAATTAAGGACTCAATGAACAAAAATCAGCAACCACAAGACAAAGAAAACCACACATAGAAAGGGGATGAAGAAGAAGATTGCATAAATGTAAAGATAGATAGGTAATGAGACCCCACCAACACCAATGGATAGCACAAGAAGGTGTATCAAACCTTCAAACACACCTCACCAATGTAAGATCAAACCTCACTCTTAGGTTAACCAAAGGAATTCACTTTTCCTCAATCACACCTTTCTTGTCAAATGTTCAGCATACATGGAAATCCATTCAATTACATTAAATACTCAATTTTCAGTTTCTACACTAAGACTAAGAACTACACTCTAAAGAGTAATCTTTCAATATTCTTCAAAAACTAATGAAAAATGAAAGCTAAAGGTCTATTTATACTATTACAAGACAATGTCTAAAATACCCTTAATGAAGGGTGCTCCTTTGGAGTGTAAAAAGGAAGTCTCAAAAGACCATAATATCCCTAATTTGAGGCGCCTTTGAAGTGTATTCAGGGCTACCTTGGAGTGTATTCAAAGCTCTTCTTCATATTTTAGCAAATACACTCCCTTGGTTGAAAGCATCATGCTCTCATAAGCTCCCATTTGCATGAACAAGGCTTGAAAAGGCTCCAAAAGGATCTTCAATTCGAAACTTGAACCTTTGACAATACCTTGTACTCTTTGTGATCTTCATGCCTATATCATGTACCAAGTTTGTATTGGTAACTGAACCCGCTGCCTCTTTAAGCAAAATGTCAAAGGAGTTAAAAGTGCTGATAGCTTTCTTATCAGTGGAAATTGGTTGTTGTTTATCACTTTGGGTCTGCCTAGTGATGTGAGTTCGAGGTATTAATGGGACTGTGTTCTTAGCGATATATTTAAAAATTGGTGATTGAGATACTTACCTGCATCGGTGTCGTAGATTTTGACGTTAATTTCATCAGTCGGAGCATGGGAAACCGTTGAATTGTTCTTATTTTGTGCATGTGTCTTACCTTTCTCTATTGGCTGCTTATCCTTTTCTTGCTTAAATTTTTGACGGTTGTTGAAATTCACCACTTGCCATTGCTGATCCGTTGGGACTTTTGGGCATTCATTTAAAGTTGAAGTGTTCGTTGTTGGTTGTTCCTTAGGTTGTGACGATGTGGGTGGTGAGACGCAGATTGTAAAGGTGTGGCCTATCATGCCACATCTAGTGCAAAGTATGTCCGCCGCTTAATAGACTATCTTTTGCTTTAGTTGTCCTATGTAGAGGTGGGTTTTAATCGGAATCCCTAAAGGCACTTCAACACATATTCGAGCGTATCTACCCCGGAGTATAGCTGACTTAAAGATATCCATCTTAACCGGCTTGCCTAGTTTGCTGCCTATTTTTGACAGAATTTTGTGATTGTAATACCCCGTAGGTAGTTCAGATAACCGTAGCTAGATTGCGGAGTAACTTTCGGTAGGTGCGGATGCAACAAAATTTGATTGCCATTTTTTTACGGAAAGAAATGCTCCATTTATGAACCATGGTCCTTTTTGTATTATAATAACCATGTTTTCTTCTTTCATGAATTTAACAATGAAATAGTTGTTCCCCAAGTCGATGAGTATTAAATCTCCGCTTGGCTTCTAGAGCTGTTTAAGTCTATGTTTGAGGTACTCATGATTGATTTTGACTTTGGTCAATTTTATTATGACCAAATAAATGTTAGGGTTTTTGCCCTGATTTTCTTACTATATTTAAGTTTTATATTTTATTAAAAGGAAAATAAAATTTATCATAATTACTTTTACTTTTTCTGAAAGAAAAAAATATAATTCTTTTCCATATTTGGCTAACCTCCTTCTTGGAGAAAAGGTTTTGGACATCTATAAATAGAAGGTCTCCCTTCTCATACCATAACACAATAGTATTCACAATGTAGTCGTTTAAAGAATTTTACCATAACACAATAGCATTCACAATGTAGTCGTTTAAAGAATTTTACCATAACACAATAGCATTCACAATGTAGTCGTTTAAAGAATTTTGTTTAGGGGGAGATTTTCTCTCTAATAGTTTTATGTTTTCTTTTATATTAGGTTTTTATATGTAGGCTAATTGGCCAAACTATATAATCATCATGTTTTTAGTACGTTTTTCTTTTCGTTTGATTTATCATCTCAATAGTTTGCAACTAATAGCTTCCGCATGACGCCCTCTCGATTTTGAACCCAACAAGTGGTATCAAAACTTACGGTTCAATGGTCCAATGGTGTGGTGAGATGAGATTAAACAGGTTCAAAGCGGTTTCGAAATCAAGTTGCAACAATTTGGATGATAATGAAGATTTTTGTCGAACTACATGTGGAGAATAAGTTTCAACCATATTTTCAACACTCCTGCTGCTGCATCTTTAAAAATAAAAATAAAATATTACTTTTAAATCAATTTTTAACCATGATATTTTAAACCTTATTTTTAACTATGGCAAGCAGCAGTTATGAAGATTATATCAAGAACGAAATTCATGCACGTGATATGAAGAGAAGACGGATCAAGTGAAGAAAATCAAGCCAAAAATGGGAGATTTGTTAGGGTTTTTGCCCTGATTTTCTTACTATATTTAAGTTTTATTTTTTCTTAGAAGAAAAATAAAAGTTACCATAATTACTTTTACTTTTCCTGAAAGAAAAAAATATAATTCTTTTCCATATTTGGCTAGCCTCTTTCTTGAAGGAAAGGTTTTGGACATCTATAAATAGAAGGTCTCCCTTCTCATACCATAACACAATAGTATTCACAATGTAGTCGTTTAAAGAATTTTGTTTTGGGGGAGATTTTCTCTCTAATAGTTTTATGTTTTCTTTTATATTAGGTTTTTATATGTAGGCCAATTGGCCAAACTATATAATCATCATGTTTTTAGTACGTTTTTCTTTTCGTTTGATTTATCGTCTCAATAGTTTGCAACTAATAGCTTCCGCATGGCGCCCTCTCGATTTTGAACCCAACAAGTGGTATCAAAACTTACGGTTCAATGGTCCAATGGTGTGGTGAGATGAGATTAAACAGGTTCAAAGCGGTTTCGAAATCAAGTTGCAACAATTTGGATGATAATGAAGATTTTTGTCGAACTACATGTGGAGAATAAGTTTCAACCATATTTTCAACACTCCTGCTGCTGCATCTTTAAAAATAAAAATAAAATATTACTTTTAAATCAATTTTTAACCATGATATTTTAAACCTTATTTTTAACTATGGCAAGCAGCAGTTATGAAGATTATATCAAGAACGAAATTCATGCACGTGATATGAAGAGAAGACGGATCAAGTGAAGAAAATCAAGCCAAAAATGGGAGATTTGTTAGGGTTTTTGCCCTGATTTTCTTACTATATTTAAGTTTTATTTTTTCTTAGAAGAAAAATAAAAGTTACCATAATTACTTTTACTTTTCCTGAAAGAAAAAAATATAATTCTTTTCCATATTTGGCTAGCCTCTTTCTTGAAGGAAAGGTTTTGGACATCTATAAATAGAAGGTCTCCCTTCTCATACCATAACACAATAGTATTCACAATGTAGTCGTTTAAAGAATTTTGTTTAGGGGGAGATTTTCTCTCTAATAGTTTTATGTTTTCTTTTATATTAGGTTTTTATATGTAGGCCAATTGGCCAAACTATATAATCATCATGTTTTTAGTACGTTTTTCTTTTCGTTTGATTTATCGTCTCAATAGTTTGCAACTAATAACTTCCGCATGACGCCCTCTCGATTTTGAACCCAACAAGTGGTATCAAAACTTACGGTTCAATGGTCCAATGGTGTGGTGAGATGAGATTAAACAGGTTCAAAGCGGTTTCGAAATCAAGTTGCAACAATTTGGATGATAATGAAGATTTTTGTCGAACTACATGTGGAGAATAAGTTTCAACCATATTTTCAACACTCCTGCTGCTGCATCTTTAAAAATAAAAATAAAATATTACTTTTAAATCAATTTTTAACCATGATATTTTAAACCTTATTTTTAACTATGGCAAGCAGCAGTTATGAAGATTATATCAAGAACGAAATTCATGCACGTGATATGAAGAGAAGACGGATCAAGTGAAGAAAATCAAGCCAAAAATGGGAGATTTGTTAGGGTTTTTGCCCTGATTTTCTTACTATATTTAAGTTTTATTTTTTCTTAGAAGAAAAATAAAAGTTACCATAATTACTTTTACTTTTCCTGAAAGAAAAAAATATAATTCTTTTCCATATTTGGCTAGCCTCTTTCTTGAAGGAAAGGTTTTGGACATCTATAAATAGAAGGTCTCCCTTCTCATACCATAACACAATAGTATTCACAATGTAGTCGTTTAAAGAATTTTGTTTAGGGGGAGATTTTCTCTCTAATAGTTTTATGTTTTCTTTTATATTAGGTTTTTATATGTAGGCCAATTGGCCAAACTATATAATCTTCATGTTTTTAGTACGTTTTCTTTTCGTTTGATTTATCGTCTCAATAGTTTGCAACTATTAGCTTCCGCATGGCGCCCTCTCGATTTTGAACCCAACAAGTGGTATCAAAACTTACGGTTCAATGGTCCAATGGTGTGGTGAGATGAGATTAAACAGGTTCAAAGAGGTTTCGAAATCAAGTTGCAACAATTTGGATGATAATGAAGATTTTTGTCGAACTACATGTGGAGAATAAGTTTCAACCATATTTTCAACACTCCTGCTGCTGCATCTTTAAAAATAAAAATAAAATATTACTTTTAAATCAATTTTTAACCATGATATTTTAAACCTTATTTTTAACCATGACAAGCAACAGTTATGAAGATTATATCAAGAACGAAATTCATGCACGTGATATGAAGAGAAGACGGAAGCTTAGTTAAAACTTGCTACGAATATGGATTACTTAGTACCGTATATATCACGGACGGAACTGAGATATCCACTAAAGCCAAAAATGAGAGATTTGTTAGGATTTTTGCCCTGATTTTCTTACTATATTTAAGTTTTATTTTTTCTTAGAAGGAAAATAAAAGTTAGCATAATTACTTTTACTTTTCCTGAAAGAAAAAAAAAATATAATTCTTTTCCATATTTGACTAACCTTTTTCTTGGAGGAAAGGTTTTGAACATCTATAAATAGAAGGAACGTTTTGAACATCTATAAATAGAAGGTCCCCTTCTCATACCATAACACAATAGCATCCATAATGTAGTTGTTTAAAGAATTTTGTTTAGGGGGAGATTTTCTCTCTAATAGTTTTATGTTTTTTTTTATATTAGGTTTTTATATGTAGGTCAATTGGCCAAACTATATAATCATCATGTTTTTAGTATATTTTTCTTTTCATCTGATTTATCGTCTCAATAGTTTGCAATTAATAGCTTCCGCATGATATCCTCTCGATTTCGAATCCAACAGTAAGACCATGGTTTGTGTATTCTATCTGCATCTTCTTTTGTCAATACTATACTATTTGGGTTTTGATCAACTGCGCACTCCATATCATTTTCAATGTTTTGATTAGTGCACCCTATGGCAGTAGCTATATTATCAGTAGCTGATGGAATCTCGGGATACATGGCGGAGTGGGAAGTAACTATTTGGGATAGGACGTTGAGGTAGCTGTGTTTTTGTTGTGAACTGGAGGCAGGATTTTCCTGCTTAGAGCTGTCCAAGATCATAGGATCTAGCTGTATGGAGGCCATGAGGATTAATAGTATCTGTTAGTTAAATGAGTAGAAATCTAGAGAGAAGTCAGACCTTCTCTCTCTTAATTCATTGATAAGAGTTAAGGCATATATAGTATTTTTTTACTTGTTCTCGTAAGGTTACGAAGAGATTGTAATGCACATATTCAATTTTTTTTAAAACAATCATTACCTCATTCTTATGCTTTTCTTTTGTGGATGTTTATTTTATTGTAACAATAAAAAATAAAATGTACAGTATTATTCTTATTTTCAAGTAAATAAGAAAAAAACTGATTATCGACTAAGGGCCCATTTGGATAGGCTGATTTTTAAAAAGTGTTTTTGAAAGTGCTGAATATATTTTAAAAATAAGCAGTTATGTGTTCGGATAAAAATGTTGAAACTAAAAAAAAGTTATTGATGTGTTTGGTAAATAAGTGCTTTTAAGCACTTTTTTGGGGTCAAAATGTTTGAAATACCTTTAAAGTTGTTAACAATATATAGAGTTGATTATTATTAATTTTTATTTCTAAAGTGATTCAAATTAAAATTAATATATATATATATATATATATATATATATATGTATGTATAAATATTAAAATTCATGAATGACTATTAATTTGTGCGCTAAAAACCTTCTTTTTTGTTAAAAGAGTTTAAATTATTAAGAAAATATATATGTTACTAATTATTCTAATTACATTAATAGATAAATAGTTGGTCACAAATGATACTATTTATTTGATAAAATGACACTTAATTAGAAAATATATTACTCGTTGATTGAGTAATGACTATCACTATTAAAACATTGGCGAATACGAATGTTACATCGTTAAATATAGATGGATCATTCAATAATAGTTGTCTAAATTTAAAAGAATATATTAAAGAAGGAGAATAATAGATAAAAATTCATATTTCATAAATTAGAAGTTTCATACGAAAGAAGTACTAATATAGTTAGAGTTAAGTTCGCCACAAGTACAAAAAGTGGAAATATTCAATTAATACAAACATTAAGCATTAAAAGTTATTTTGGGCTACACAAGGATAATTTTGGAATAAGGGAGAATTTTGAGGGACAAAAATGTCTTTTAATTGGTCAAACTACAATGACTTAAAAACAAAACAAAAAAAAGTTGGGAATTGAAGATTTTAGTTTTTGGCTTATAAAAAGTAAATTTTGGCTTTTTTCTAAGTAATTTTGAAACATGTCAAATACTCCTAAAAATAAAAAGTAGCTTTAAAGCCATTTTAACCAACTTATAATGTTATATAAACACGCTAGGGCCTTTGAGCTGTAGGTGACAAAAGAGTTTTAAAATGAGGTGTAGGTGACACAAGTCTTAATTATTGAGTAGAGGTGACAATTACTTTATTATGGATTAAGAAAATTTGGTAAGTTTGAGAATAGCCCCGAAGTTTTTAAATTTATAATTTGGTCTTAATGTTTACCTAATATAATGAAAAACGGAAGAAAAAAAAACGTCTTTCTCTCTCTTCTCATCCATTGTTGTTTTCTCTCTCTTAGCGATTTTTGTTGTTCATTGTTGCTGCTGCTTTATTCATCATCTTCTGCTTCATTATCATCATCTTCAACTTCATAATCATCTTCATCTTTTTCTTGTTGACCATTGTCGTTATTGTTGTTGTTATCGTTACTGTTGCTATTTGACCAATTTCTTAGGTCAAATTTTATTTCGTACATCACTTTTCACTTTGGTATTACTTCATAGGAGACTTTGGTAAGTCAAATTATGATTTTTAGTTGAATTTGTCATTTGGGTAACTGCTATTGTGCTGTTTTTCTAACAATAGATAGAACCCGATCATAAATCCAACATAAGAGCCATCTGTTTAAACAGATAAATCATCTGTTATGACAGATGAGACATCTATTTCAATGAAATACTGATATGTTGGATTCATGTTTATGGTTCTGTAGGTTGTAACATAAACCGAACAGATGAGTCATCTGTTGCAACAAATGATTTATTTGCTTAAACAGATTAGTTATCTAGTGCAACGTGATAAATATCTGTTGCAATAGATTATTAACCTGTTGCAACAGAAACTAAACTCGATTCCAACAAACGTATTGTCTGTTGCAACAGAGTAAATATCTATTGCAACAGATTATTAACCTGTTGAAACAAAACCTGAATTTGAATCCAACAGACGATAAATATCTGTTGCAACTTATTAGTAACCTATTGCAATAGAACTGACCTCGATTCCAACAGATCGCCATCTTTTGCAACAGGTAAGTCATCCATCACAATAGGTTAATTATCTGTTGCAACATGTCATTTATCTGTTAGAATCAGTTTCAAAGGTGCCTCAATAATGTAACATCAATTCTAACAGATATATAGTCTGTTGCAACATATGATTCAACTGTTACAAGAGATGACTCATCTGTTGAAATTAGATTTGGGAGCGTAACATGAATCTCAACAAGTAAGTAATCTATTGCAACTGATTACACATCTGTTGGGATTCATTTACGGCACTATGAAATCACTATTAACTTTTTTTAACAAATGACTTTATTTAGGTACCACTAATGGAGGGATCAATAACGATAGGGGTGGATTGTCATGGTCAATGGATCGATAAGAGCAATCGACATGTATGGCATTGGAACGAGGGTGAAATGCTAGAGACAATAGCTATGACAGTCCAAAGTGATGTTTTGTATGATGATTTTGTGAGCTTAATCATCAGTTATTATGGACTGAATTTTCAATCGGAAGAACTCGTCATCAACTACATGCATAACTTCTTTGAAAATCAGAGGGTACTGCATTTTAAGATAACCGATCAGGTTCGGTTGTGTACTTATCTTAGTGATTCATCAAGGTCAGTGTTAAGGGTGTACGCAGTTGAAAAGATAAGAGAGAATGAGAACCAGAACATAAAAGAAGAAGAAGAACAACAAGACATCTTTGATGATAGGTTGGATGATCTAGACATGAATATTTCAAATGATGATCAAACACCTACGCCCGTTGATGCGACCAATACGATGGATAGTTCTTCTCAATCGACACAGTTTGGAAATCTTCAAGACAATGGGATTGACTTTTTTATTGAAATGTCATTCAAGGACAAGAATGAACTATCTACCACTTTGTTTATTTCTTGCTTGAAAAAATATTTCAGATTAAAGAAGGTGATTAATTTAAGCAGTATTTTTTGCTTTAAATATGCTAATCCGAATTGCAAGTGGTAGTTGAGAGTGATGAAGTATGCAAGTTCTGAAAGATTCATCATTCATAAATATGAAAAGCATCACACATGTGGTTCGGAGCACATCTTGGGCCAAAATCCTCACGCCATGGCAAAGGTCCTCGGTGAATATTTCAGGAGTTATTTCCCCAAAGGCAAAAGCCCTTCAACAAGGGTTATAGTCAATCAACTCCTTACGGAATTGGGTGTCCTGGTCAGTTATTGGAAGATATATACGGCCATGGGGATTTCCAAGAACTTGGTTAGGGGGAAACACGAGCATGGGTATGCAGTCCTGGAAGCCTACCGTTACATGATTGAGTCCACAAATCTTGAAAGTAAGACGGCATTGTATGTTGATGAAAATGGAAAGTTCAAGTGCTTTTTGGTATCCTATGGTGCTTGGATTCAAGGTTTTTGACATTTGAGAAAAGGCATAGCCGTTGACGGTACCTTTTTGAGGAGTAGGTATAATGGAGTTCTACTAGTGGCGGTGGCACAGGATGCGGAGAATTACATTTTTCCTGTCGCTTTTTGTGTAGCGGACAAGGAATGTGATGCCTCTTATGGATTTATTTTTGAACAACTGTGAAGCTGCGTCAAAGATACCGAAGAGTTATGTTTTGTTTCGGATAGGCATCCAAGTATTTCAAAGATGGATTCAATTTTTTTCACTTCAGCTTACTTTGGTTATTGCATCAGGCATCTTGGAGAGAACATTCGGACCAACTATCATAACGAAATGGTGGTGACCCTTTTTATAGAGTAGCTAAAGCATATAGTAAAGAGGAGTTTTTAGACCATTTAATCAAATAACGGATGTGAATCCTAAGGTAGAAGAATTTTTCATACGTGTCAGTTTTGAGAGATGGAGTTGGACATTTTGTCCAACAGATAGGTACATTCTTATGAATTTAATGTCGTGTTTGAGTTACAAGTTTAGTATGATGTCGTACTAAGTGATTCTTTTGTATAGGTACAATATTATGACATCAAACATAGCTGAATCAGTGAATTCATTATTTGGCGATGAAAGAGAATTTCCCATCATGGATATGTTTGAAGTAAGAAATAAAAAGTATAGTCGATTTTTTAACGAAAGGTGTGTACAGTTCAAGGGCTCCAAAAGAACCCGATTTGTTCTCAAAATTGAAAAAATAATATCAACGAACGTCAGTTTGGGGAATAGGTTATTATCTCATAAAATAGAAGATTACAAATTCAGTATCACTGGTTATGGTGATGTTACCACGATCGATCTTCAAATAAGATCTTGTACGTGCAGAGTTTTTAACTCGAAAAAAATAACCTGTCCACATGCTATGTTCTTAAATATGGAACTAAAGTTTATGAGCACTCCTCTCAATACTATTCGGTGGAAAAATATGAAATGGTGTATAGTGGACATATTACTCCGGTGCCTTCCGAAGAATCTTGGGTTGTTCCTGCAGAGCTTATGGGGAGATTAATACCTCCTCTATATATTGACCCAAGCACTATCAAACCGGGAAGAGATCCATATAAGAGGAGGCGTGGAGTTGGAGAATAATTTTCTCCAAGAATAAACAAGTGTTCTGTATGTAAGCGCGCTAGCCACAAAAGAACTGCATGTCCGAATCGTAATCCACCATGATCGTTGTAATTGCAAAAACTTGTGTTGTTGTTTGTGGTGAACTTTTATATATTTAAATCATTGTTGTGAACATAATGTTATCATTTATTATATATGAAATATCTTTTTTAATAACTAGTGCATCAATAAAAAGAGGCAAAATATGAACTAAATAATACAGTAGAACACAAATAGTTTCAACAGATTACCCATCTATGGCAACAGATGGCATTAGCTAGAAGAACACAACATAGTTTCATCAAACTAGAATATTTTCCTCCAACAGATGACAAATCTGTCGCAACAGATGGATAATCTGTTGACAGAAACCCAACCGATGACCAATCTGTTCCAACACATGGTCCATTTATTGAAAGAACTCAAAAGTAAAAATTGTTATTGCTACTGGATTCAAAATTGATCCTTACCTCCAACTGTTGACATGTTAACATGTATGTTTAGAAGAACAAATAGACAGAATGAAAATTGAATAAGAATTAAAAAGCCAAAGTCGACTAAAAATAAATTTTTCATTAAACGAAAAATAAAATACATTAGGTATAGATCCGATATAGAAAAATTAAAATACATACGCTAAAAGAAAAAACATATTCTAATTATTATTATTATTATTATTATTATTATCATCATCATCATCATTAATGACAGTCGGCCAATCAACTCGCAGTAGCAGGGCCCTCATCAGCCTCTGCATCTCTCTGAACATCGTCACTCTCACGACGCCCAACTCCCTCTGCAAGTCATTAACCTTCCTCTAAAGTTCCTGCAATGTGTTGTGCAAAATTGAGAAATGTAAAGTAAAAAGTTCAAATGTAATACAACGTATACTACAAACTAGTAGATTTACACCAGAAAAAAACTTAGCTCAACGATACAGGAATATGCTCTTTGAAGAGAAGTGGTTGAAGATGTCACACATAAAGAAAAAATGCAAGAAATAAATAAAGTTTTGCAGAATGAATATTAAGGAGGGACCTATTTATAGAGGATTGAATCTGGATGTGTAAGGACAAAAAGGCACATCTGGTAAGATCCATTGTATTAATTACATTCAAAATGGTGGCATTTTATTTTCTGTGAAAAGTGTCGCCTTTTTATTTTACATTAATACTTCTCACACTTTCAAAACAGTTTTAAGACTTGATAACAGCTGTTATTATTAAACTGTTATAACAGATCTTCTATCTGTCGCAATATATTTACCATCTATTGTAACAGATTGTCTGTATGTACAATAGATAAGACATTTGTTGCAACATATGTATTAACTGTTGCTATAGATGGACTATCTTTTGGAGATGTTTTGATTTCTTCTAACAAATGATTCATCAGTTGCAATAGGTGGAGAATTCAATTCATCAGCTATTTTGAATGTGTTGGATAAAAAGTCACCACTATCTCTTTTTAATAGTCATCACATACATGCAGATGAATAAATACTGTCTAATCTGTCAAAATAGATTTACCATCTGTTGCAACATCTGTTGTAATATATAAATTATTTGTTGCGACATATGGATCATATATTTGGAGGAGAAATTGTGCTTAGTTTGGTTTGCCCATTTGGTTAAATTGGCATGAGCCGTCAACAAGGTCATAGAAGATGATTTGTTGGCGCGTGCTGAGGATTTTGATAAATTCAACAATTATCCCTGAGAATATGACAGCTTCTACTTGACTGTCCAATATGTAATGACAAAGCTATCCTCAAGGACGGCCACATTATATGGCTTTCCTTGGGCTTTCATGGTAAAATTAATTATTATTTCAACTCATCCATTAAGTTATATTGAATATAGTTATTATGACTTTTTTTACTTAATTCTTGTTAACATTTTTTAGGCTTGGGCATTTGAAGCCATTCCTCCCCTACGAAAGCAGGTAATGGATTACCCAGATGAGGTTTCTCATCCAAGGATGTTTAAGTGGTTGGCTGCAAAGAGAAACACCAAAATTAAGGAGGCTGATCTCTTTAATCCTCTGGATGATGCGGTATATCTTCTTCAAGTAAAATAATTTTACTCAATGAAAGCTATTGAACAAATGTTATATCTGGTGCGACAAATGTTATATCTGTACACCAGATGGGACATTTGTTGCGACAGATTACCCATCCTTTTCGAATCGGTGCAACAGATGGATAATCTATTATGACAGATAATTGATATCTTGTATCAGATTACCCATCTGTTGCTTTGGTTCTCTGAACCCGACTCCTAACAGATTAACCATTTACTATAAATTATGCAACAGATGTGTAATCTGATGTAATATATTGTTAATACACATACAGGTCATCTGTTGCATAGTATGTAACCCAACAGATTCCCATCTTGTGCAACTGGTGCCACGGATTGGTAATCTGTTATGACAGATGATTGATATTTTGCATCAGATTATCCATATGTTGCTCTAGTTCTCTGAACCCGACTTAAATAGATTTTAACTATCTACTGCAAACTATATAATAGATGGATAATTTGATGCAATATATTATTAATCTGTTGTAGAAGTTGACTCTGTTAAAATATAACCCAACTGTGAAAATTATTATATTATATGATTTAAATGTATTTGTCTTTTTTTTAGGTTGTGCATCCATGGATCGTGCCTACTGAGAAGAGTCGTTGATGACTTCTTATATTAGTCTAGGACATGTTGATACTATAGTAGACCCAACAATGGATTTAATAAAGAAAGAATTGGCTAGAGCAACAACCATAAGAAGAGCAGTTAGCCAAGGTCAGCCTAATATTGAGGTTCTTCATGGCAAGCCTACTAAGGCAAATCCGGGTGCTTCTTCTGGTAGAGTTGTTGGTATTAGTGGTAGGCATGCTGATGTTGCTACCACTTATGATGATGATTATGTTGATGCTCAAGAAAAAATAAATATGTTTGAAAAAAAAACTTTTCACCTTTACACAGGTCCCTCTCACCCCTCTTCACCCTTGTGTTCTCGTTGTGAATGCGAAGAGTGCAAGGACAGCCAGGATAAACTCTTTAAAAAAGTAAAGGCTATGTCTAAAGCTATCGAGGAATTCAAATCCAAGATGGGTGTTATACCATCCAAGAAGGTGAGGGAGTAATACACTCCTACAGTGTTGGTTAGAAGGAAGAAAAGAGTAATAACTGACGTACTCTCCAGCCGAAAATAAAAAATAATTGCAACTCCTCCCTCTTCAACAGCTATTGAAGTTCAGGGTCCATTCAAGAAGGTGGACATATATGCAGAACTTGGCACCAAAGAGAAGAGAGATCTGTGATAGGCGAAGAATGCCAAGCCAGGCGCACTAGATTGCCACAGGCCTCCCTTTCTCCCCCAAGACTTCCAGACTATGATAGATATGCGTATGCGGTACGAGGACAAGGCAAGTTTACTTTTCCCAACCTAGACTTCTAGTCTACCCCATGAAGAAGAAGTTATGCAACAGATGTGAAATCTGTTGCAACAGCTGGGTATTCTGATGCAACTGGTAGTGGTTCTGTTGCAACTTATTATCCATCTGTTGCATAAGTTGCATTGGATTATTAATTTAGAGAACCCTATGCAATGGATGGACCATCTTTACAATTACTAACCTATTTAAAAAT
Organism: Capsicum baccatum var. pendulum; assembly: GCA_030864225.1. Taxonomy (NCBI): domain Eukaryota; kingdom Viridiplantae; phylum Streptophyta; class Magnoliopsida; order Solanales; family Solanaceae; genus Capsicum; species Capsicum baccatum. Next base: position 100,089,592 of record CM061551.1, read on the forward strand.
TAACTTCTTATATCACAACATGTTGACAAAATTCTCTCCCTCGTGAGGAAAAGACAATTAACATACTCAGAAGCTTATAACGCTGTGGATTGGATAATGGACCTCAACTTCAGCAAAAATCTCAAGGATAAGTACGATCAACTTAATTCTAATGCGTCAGCCTGTGGAGCGGTACTTGATTTCTTAGTTTCTATGTTGGACTTGGATGAAGAAGAAATGATAAAATATGTTAGAGGGAAGAGGCCAAATCCACACGGCAAGAGCTGGACCAAGGCAAAGAGGATTCTTGCAGTCATTAGAGTGAATGACATACATTATCAGGATATTAAGATACTACTCGAGGAGGAAAAGATCAAAGTTTATGAATACAACGAACCTACCATCGACGAGGTCGATCTTTTTTTCCTCGTGTAGCCACTGATGGAGCTGTTGCATATCTTATTGAGGGAGAGTAAACTGATGAATCATTTTCCAAAGAAAGTGTTGATAAAGAAACCATGGTATTTTAAAGGTTGAAACAAGGGCATGAACCTTCTAAAAAATGATACCGATTAGGGGTGCGGCTCGCACACTCTTGCACGCATTGAATGTTTTCTGACCGACACAGAAATGGCCAAGCCAATGAACTTTTTGTGTGACAATGTTGTGGTAAACCTGCAAGAGGTCTACGCTTATGGGGTACTAACTGGACGCTTGGAGCCTGTTAAATAATAATTTTTAATTTCAAGTCACACTTCACTTTGCTTAAAATTACGTGTACATATATAGTGGCAATAATTTTTTCTGATGAAAGTTGAGTTTTTTATAATGCAATGGATTGTCAATCTATTGTAAAATATATTTTATTTATTCTGGCAGATAGTTTATCTATTACAATAGGTTGATCATTTGTTACATTATTTTGAGGTTAATTCTATCTAATCTAAGTCTAATTTGTTGCAACAGTGGGAAAACCTATTTGATAATTTCCAATAGATGATCTAAATTTTACAACATATGCCTAAATTTGTTTGCTATTTTGCAACAATTATGCTTGATTATCTATGTACTCGACAACACCAAACCAGTAGCAAATACACCACCACGAAAATTTTAGCAATTATGCTTGAATATCCATGTGCCCAACAACACTAAACCAGTAGCAATAACGACAACAATGCAGTATCTTCTTGCTCGATTTTATTTCTCTTCAGAAGCCTTGACTTTGTTTAACAAACCTCAGATCACATGATTTTCTTGTAAAGGGTTTCATTATTCATACCAATCAAAGTAATCGCATCCACCCAATTTCTATAAAAATAGTACACAATTACAAAACAATTACAAATCAATATCAAATCAACTAATTAAATAAAAAATATTACCTTTGAAATCTTACAAGTAAAAAACATACGACCTAGATTTTGTTGAGTCCATGAAGTCTTCAATAGAGCTTCATGACCACACTTACAATATCAAAAATTTTTATCACAAAAAAAGTAAAAGATGCGCTTGACATTGTCAAGCTCAATTGGAAAAAATGAAAAAAAAAAAAGACCAAATACAAATAATTTGAAGAATCTGGATAGATAAAAAAAAAGATAACGATGAAGAAGAAGATTTGGAAATTTAGGGTTAAATTTTAGGAAGAATATGAATATATAAGACAATGGGGGGGGGGGGGGAATGACCGTTGGGGGCGAAATCAGACGCCAAATCAGCAAAAACTGTAAACCTGACACATTTGATGCCTATTTTATTTTACGTGTTTAAAATGAACATTGTCTACTTGATGCCTATTTTATTTTAGGTGTTTGAACTGAATACTGTTGATGAGTTTCGCCTTTTTTATTTCAATTCACTTTCACTTTTTTACATGTAGTGGCAATTTTTTATGTCCAATGAAAGTTGAATTTTTATAATGCAACAGATTCTCCATCCATTGTAACAGATATTCTTACTGTTCTGACATATAATTTATCTGTTACAATAGGCTGGTTATCTGTTGCATTATGTCAATGTTTCTATCTAAGTCTATCTGTTGCAGCAGTGGAAATACCTGTTTGATAAATTCCAACAGATTACCTACCTGTTGCAACATATGTTTAAATCTGTTCAATGTTTTTCAACAGATGTGTCGTCTGTTGTAACAGACACATTATCAGTTGAAATATTTGAATCTACTATTCTATTTCAATTAGTAAGTTCAAAACTAAGGGTAAAATAAAATTCATTGAAAAAATCAAATAAATCGAAACCTTAAGAAATTAGCTGAAATAAATCAACGAATAAATGAAATGTAAAAAAATTGTTATGGGTACAAATCTCAATAATTTAAGTACTGATGCCAAGGATTCCTAAGAAAGGGTGAGGTTATTACTTTGACAGACACAAGCTATAAAGATCTACTCAATATGGACAGGTTGTTCTTTATGCGGTGCTATGAAATTTGGCTTTGCTCATCGTGGATCTTTATTGTCGCTTACGTATGATTTCTGCGCTTTCTGTTCTCCGTATTTCCATAAAAAGAGTAGCATATTATCAATGTTGTTCAGTAGTAGCTTCTACATTTACTTGGAAAGCCAGAATCGGTCAATGCTAATCACGGAGATACAACAAAACTGAAAAGGATAACTCATTTGTTCTAGCAAGTCAAATAGGTCTTTCTCCTATTTTAAATTATCCCAAACAAATTATATTTTTGTTGCAACAATGAATCAACTGTTGGGATAAATTTCTACATGAGAAAGACCTGTATGATAATTTCCAACGGATGAACCATCTGTTGTAATATATGACTCTTCTGTTGCAGCAGATAGTTCTTCTGCTGGTACAAATAAAAGTAGTATGATGAGCTATTTGATTTGATAAAATAAACAAGACATATGTCGCAACAGATACTTTATCTGGTGCAACAAGTTAGTCAACTTTTGCAACAGATGTATATATCTGCTTGATAATTTTCAGCAGATGTGTGATTTGTTGAAACAAAAATATGTCTGTATGTTAGTTAGAATACATATATATTCACCTTCTTCAGCTCGTGCTGCTCTTCTTTGGACATTGTACATTGCTTAGTGCAACACACGGTCAGAGGAGTTGCAATTTTGGTTTTTGGATGCTTGATAATGCCTTGGAAATCAATCTCTTTCTCCTCTTAGCATTAACTCTAATGGAGTGGATGGAAATAAAATCCTCTTTGATGGAATTACACCCCTTTTAGATGTCAATTCCTTTACAGAAGCAGTTAATGCATTAATAACATTAATCATTACATCATGTTTCGCCCTGCAGTCTTGACATTTGCATGTAGAACATTCGCTGAGAGAGAAAAAATCTGTATAACTAGTATGATCATACTCATAATGGTTTGTTTTAAATACTGTAAGAGGAGCATCAATAGCACCAACAGCAGCACCACTACCACTATCAACAGTTCCATCACCACTAAGACCATCAACAACTACAAGCCCACCCTTCAAAATTGTTTTTTTTTGTAATGGTTGTTGCACCAAACAATTCCATTTTTATTCTGTCGAAAACCTTAGGTCCAATAAAGTTTGCATAGACCATAAAGTTAGAAAAAATGGCATCTTCAACTCTCGATTGATCGAAACTAGCGACGGATGCACAATCTAACATAAATCATTACATATATTAGAATGATGATTAGATCATTCAAAAAAATTATTAATTAAAATAAAACCTTAATTATAATTATATTTACTGCATCCTTCGAGGGGTTGAAGAGATCAATAAATTTTATATTTTTACCAGTTTTGGCCGACAACCATCTCTAGATTCTTGGACGGGAAACTTCTTCCTGGTAGTTCACTTGTTATCTCAAATAAGGAATGACTTCAAATTCCCAAGCCTATAAAATAACATCAATAAATCAAAACCATTATTGAGTAAAAAAAATGAATGATATCATAATAAAAGAAAGAAACATTTACCATGAAAGCTCATGGAAAGACATATAAGTTGATTGTCTTTGGCGCTAACGGAGTCAACAAATATTTGACAATCATTTTGAAGCTTTCATAACCCCAAGGATAGTTGTTAAACGCCTCAAGATCCTGAGAGAGTTTTATTAAACCAACACTTATGTTGTTGTTAACGTCTCTAGGCCAAATAATATTATGTACAAGCCAAACCAAGAACAATGACTGTTTGTGATTCTTTGAAAGTCCTTTAACTTTCAACTCTTCTATCAAATTTTTATTTCTGAAGCTTGGACCAACAATGGACACTAGGTCATCACGATCACATGACTTGCCTTTGCCTTTTTTGGGTGTGCGGGGTAATTTTTGGGTTCGAATAGGTATAACTTAAGAAGGAGGATAACATTTTAGTCCAGTAACTAAGGCAAAATCCTTCCAACCAAAACAAACAGGCATGCCACAGTAATTTATCCACACCTCATCCATCTTATCTTTTTTTTTTCATACATAAACCTACGCTTAAGAAGTTCAGATACTATTTTTATTTGGAAACGAGCATTGTTGTCCTCCAACAAATCAAGATATTTCCCAAAGCAACTGTCCCTGAAATAAGCATCCAATTTTTATTCTCGAAGTATTTTTTTGAAGGCATCGAAAGATTTTCGCTGACTTAACCACAAAATCACCGTTAAATCTGTGGCACCATCGCACTGAATTCTCATAGGATAATGATCAATACTGAAGGGTTTGACCAACTCTTCGGCGGAAGGGCTATTGGTATTTGGATCATCTCTTTTGAAACATTCTTTCTTCCTGTACTATTGGAAATTATCCCTATGGTGACGGTTGCAAAACCATTTCCATAGCTCTACCGCAACGGTTCAGCAAGCGTCCTATAGGTGGGCATTGTAATAGGTCTATGGCAATGGTTTATGTGACAGTTGTCTGAAACCATCTCCATAGGTCAAGCTATGGCGACGGTTTTCTGAAGTCGTCGCCATAGCTTGACCTATGGCGACGGTTATTTTTTAACTTATTGAGACACCTATTTTCATCTATTGCAATGACATTAAACTGTTGCAACAACATCTATTGCGATGCTTTTGTTATTCTGTTGCAATGTTTTTTGAGTACCTATTACAACTATTTGAGTACTTATTGGAACGCCTATTTTCATCTATTGCAATGGTTACCAACCGTTGCAATAGATTCTATTGCAACGATATTAAACCATTGTAATAGCATCTATTGCGATATTTTTGTTATTCTGCTTCAATGTTTTTTTACTGCCTCTTGCAGTGGTTTATTGATCTATTACAACAATTGTTGCCACATGTAATTAAATTGAAACAATTAATATAAATGGCCACTCATATTAACATAAATATTTATTTACATACATAATAAATTATAACACAATATATACACATCACAAAACAAAATCATTCATTAATAATCTCATAATTCAAAATATGATTAAGTTCTACATATTTCGCAAGCAGTAACACAACTTACAACCAAACATCATTGTGAGGTCCACGTTATCACACACTTCTCCATCTGGTATCAATTATGATTTTCTCACATCAACCCAAAGTCTACTCTGAACTATTCATTTATCCTAAAGAAGTAGCTGATCTCTCTGGTCCGCAGTTTAATAATGTAAGACATTATCTTCACTTTTATTATGGCGGTGGTAACATCGGATACTTGCTACCAAATTCCACTTGCTTGAGACTTGAGATCGACTTGAATGAAAGATTAAATAGCTGAGATCGAAAATTTCCTAGGAAGATAAATAAAGAAGGAACCACCTCTCTATATTTTCATAACCAACGAGTATATTCTCCAGATTTCCCAAAGTCTTCTCTAAGGATAGGGGAGAATGGTGTATCAGGAAATCATAACAAGTCCAAACATATTAAAAAGGAAGAGAGGCTTACAAAGAAAAAATAGAAGCATATATATCTCCTCATTGTCCAGCCAGATATCAGATAGTATAACAAACATATCATTTAAAACATTTTTCTCCAGCTCTGCAAGTCTTAGCTGTAGCAGAAGTTAGGGAAGTCTCATATCTATTTAAGCTACCACGAATAGTTGCTATGGTATTTTTGCTTTTCTATTAATGAATCAAGTCAATACAGTTTACTCTTTGGTAAGAATACCACCACCAAAGAAGTCTAGGCCTGCAAAAAATGCCATGGACTTTTCTCTGTCCTCTAATGGAGGAAATTCGCATGTCCTGACTGCACGATACTTTTAGCATATTATCTATAAAATAAACCACCAATCATATAATTAGCATATCCAAACTCAACCTTAAATTTGACATCAAATTTTATATGGTGGCTTATTGGTTGAATGTGAAAAGAATTTCTTTTGTTTAGCAAGTCTTATAAGGATAATACCTCCCTTGTGCCTTATCAATAATTAATAAGGAAGACTGGGCTAAAGATAACTTTTTCTTAATTACTTAAAATTGCTAATAAGTAAACAGTCAGCACATAAAAAAGATATTAGAGCACGTCAGCTTTGACAAGATTTTTATGACAGAACTTTGATTGTTGACTAAATTACTTATGTGATTTTTCAATGAAAAGTATCTCAGCTATGGAACCAAAAAAGGGACAGCAACCACAGAGGTTTATCTCCCTAAATTAATCAATGAAGTACACAAGTTCTAGATATGCTAAATGCTTGGGGATATGGATTTTAAAAAGCATGAGGGGAATTACAATGGGAAAGAAGTAATTCAACTTATGCCACTAGATACACCCCTGAAAATAAAGAGACGTAAGCAAAAATACCTAATAGACACTGCAAAGATAGAATTTAAAAAATAGAATTTAAAACAAAGGTTGGGAAATCCAAACAGAATTTAATAGGACAACACAAGATACAAGAGTAATTTACATTTTCCAAAAGATACCCGAGCCTCCAATGTCTTCCATCAAACATGATAAACATACATATTCAAATGAAATACAACAGATAGGAAGCAAGTTCAAGCAATTAAAACAATATAGGTGAAATCTAAAGGTAACAGCTGTTATGCTATTACCTATCACTCTTGCCAAACCCAAACCGTGCACCAAAGTAGAATGTAACAGAAAGCATCCATGAATCCCTGTGAACAGCAACAAGTGATAACCAGTCTTTTTCTTGAATTCCATCACGTGCAAAATTTATTCCCAATGCTGAATCTGGAAGTTCTAGAGGCACCTCCTCCACCGAGAGGTTTACTTGCCATGTTTCATTAGGAATCCCATAAAGACACAAGTTCTCCTTTTCTGAAAGTAACACAAATGGTATAATTCAGAAATTACCATAAACGTTTCATAATTGATCTGAATAAATTATGTAAAAAACAAATATTGAACATCCAATGAGGGAAAATAACAAGAAGCCTCAAAACAAGGAAAAAGAAAGGGCAAATTATGAAGCGAAGGGAGAAGACTAATGTAACACAAAAGCAAAATGTATTATCCTTACAACTCCCAGGTTGAATAAACAATCCACAAAATCTTAAACAAATATGTGATCAATCAGACTAAGAACGTTTAAGAGAGATATATTTATCATAAGGACTGACAACTATTTGATATATAGAAGTGGTAGTCTAGTGATATACATCATCACAAAGGTCAAATCAGCAGTTCCCGCAAATGGGAATAAATAAACAACAACAATGAAATAAATAATGTAAACCAGTTCTTTAAATAGGGTTCTTTACAGAGACTATAGAATAAATACAAACAACTCACTGTATTAAAGAAAGAAGTCAAATGTTTAGGATAAACCTACAGATATGTTTCACTACTATATCACAAATACTTGTTGGCACAAAAAAGCACCTTAAAACTGCCAAATACATTCCAAATTATTTTTTTCACAGACCACACTGCCCCCTCCCCCCCCCCCCCACCTCTTCCAAAAAAATACCAAGAAAGAGAGAAAAAAGAAGACAAGAATACTTATTAATCATAAGGTGACAATATAGTATACCCCTCACCCCCACATTGATCAAACACTTCCACCCACTTTAACTACACAACCTCAAGATGCCTCAAGTATGTGTACACCAAATGCATCTACCTAAAATGGTCATGAAAAAATGCTTCTAACGCTACATTTACATGCAATCATATTCTCTTTTAACCGGCCCACATTATTAAGTATAAACAAGATTACTAATGGTTGGGGACACTGCAATACTGTGATAAAGAAATGATGATCACTGCTACATAAAAGAAGTTTTACATCTCTACTTCCTTGAGAATTGATAAACAAGATTATGATGAAAACACTTTCGACAGTGACATTCTCACTAAATGACATAAAATTCTAAGTAGTAATCTCACTTTTATAACTCATATTCTTGAATGCAGTTTGAAATCATGATAATTCTGTCACAATAAACTACTTAATAAAAATAAGCTCTTTCCAGTCCTAAATAACAAACAGCCAATCAAGACATCAAATGATAAAATGATGCCAACAGTCAGAAAAAGCTCTAACCATACGTCTTACGGCACCGCCTGGAACAACAAAATTGGAATTACAAAACCAACATAAAATAGGACAAGAAGCAAATTGTAAAATTCTAAATTGGTGAGTGCCACAAAGTCCTAATCAAGTGGCTTAATCACTTTTACCACATTGACAATGTAACTCCAAGTTACACTAACAACTTTTTTTAAACAAAAAAGGGAAAATAGGAATAGGAAGAAAATAGTCCTAGAAATTAAAAGCTATAGCTTATATGAAATATACTACATTTAGAAATACTCCTCGAGCTGAATAAAACAGAAAAACTTAAAATTTGCAAAGATTGATAGAAAACAGTACTCCAATCTAAAAAATTGAGCAACAGAAACTCACCAGGATCACACTGCTGATAAAACTTTTCAACTTCAGCAACAATATTTTTTTTCCTAAAAAATAAATAAATAAATAACATCATAATTAGCAAAGCCAACAATTCAAGAAACACCCAGAAAGAACGTATGCTAAGAAAATAATAATAATAAAAGTACATGAAATTATTAATTTTTTATTTAAAAAAGGAAACAGGATTAGAAACCTGTAGCCAATGCTTTGATTAAATCAGTTCATCACAGCACATGTCTCACATATATAATAAAATTTTAATTGTCTCAACTAGAATATACAATCCATGAATGTAAAAGTCATTAGCACACTACTTTCAAGTATCCCATCAGCCGTTACCTTGCACACTATTTACTAGTATCCCATTAGAATCAAAGAAGAAGAACACTATTACCATCGGTGGAAACTAGTGCTGCTAAATAGAAATTTCTCTTCATATTTATACAACAATAATGCAATTAATCAATCCCTGCAATAACTTCAGATATGTGAAAATCATTCTGCTATAAAGAATTTTCTAACCTCAACTAAAAATTGCAATTCATCAACGGTGCTCACCACAGTCCTGAACTCAACTTACAAAGCAATATAAATTGGTGGAACTCTTACTATGATAGCCAAGAAAAATCAACACAAGCAGAGAGGGGTATCATCTTGGCTAAAAAGTATGTAGCACATACCTTTGAGTTGTATCGTCGTGCAATTTTTTGTAGCACCGCAGTAGCTAAAGATTGTAAGTTCATTATCATAGATTTTAGTTGAGAGTCTCTGTAGCTAAAGATTGTAAATTCATTCTCATAGCTTTTAGTTGAGAGTCTCTGTTGTTAAATAGCGACTGATGTTGAGAGAACCTACCCTCTGTCAAAGGCATAGTACAATTAGCCTAGCAAGCATATGTTATAAACTTGACGAAGAGAAGGCATAAATAAATAAACAGATAAAAGATCAAAGAGACTGTATGTGTCAAAATGAACATAGTGCATCTCTTTCTCGACCTCTCCTAAACCATGCCATACTTGTTCTCCCTAATACCAAACTAAAGACAATCTATAAAGAGCATATCCCATAACGAAAAATTTTCTTCTAGACTTCAATATTATCCAGAAACATCTTTTGAACTCCTTCCAAACACTATCTTGATCAATAAAAATACACACATACCACCATCCTGGCAATCAATAAGTAAAAGTATTCAATTCTAGCCTTCTTTATTTGCTTTTATAAATTAAATCCCTTGTCCTAATTGATAACTGAACATGCAACTAGTTGTATCTATTATTTGATAGTTGGGGCTAAAAATCACAAGTTGAAAACTAGATCTTAGGAGAACAATAGTAGCAGCAACGACTGCAGTCAAATTTAATACCAGCCATTAACTTGAAAACATTCATTCCGAAAAGATTCACTGAGATGGCTACCTAACCCCAATAGCAAAAACTAGTGCAGTATGTTTAATAAATGCATTCTTTCCTAAATCTCAACTTTTTCTCATACTATTTCAACTTCATAACAGCAAAAAGGGGATTGGGAAAGTATAAGTAGTCACAGCCTTCTTGCGAGTACTCTCTCTCTCTCACTCACCTTACCAAGGTCCCCTCTCTCTCTCACTCTTTTGCTCCTAGGAAAGGGGCAGAAGTAGCAAGACGACGCAACAAGAATGGGCTTTATGATTAGCTATGATCACGACAGTTCATGAAAGACGGTTATTAGCAACCTAATTAGAATTGTAGCCAATGACGTAAAAAAATAGTTGATACTTAGATATTAGACACTAGCCCCGAACTTATTAACAGGAAGGTGATATTCTCTGAGACTAGTGGCTATAAAGATGATAAATATTCATATTCATTAAAGACTAAACATCACATGTTCAGATATACGATTACAACCCAGAGCATATATTGCACAGCTAGTTCAGCTAAATAACATAAGAGGAGTTTTTGTCAAACCATTATAGATGCAGTAACCAAAATATATTGGCCAAACAGAAACCAAAACGATGGTGTTGCATGCTACCATTTAATCATACCAAACTATCCATCACCCTATAGCACAAATATTAAATATCTACTTCTGCTCTCCAATAATAAGATCCATGACAACACGCTTGATGCTTCCATTATTCTTCTTAAACAGCTGCTTGTTTATTTCTTTATCACAGAAACCCTGCACTCACAAAATCAGTATACAAGTCAAATAACCTACAGTTATTTCTTGCACAAGTTAACTGAAATTTATTTTTTAATGTCCAAATTAACCTACCATCTCCTTCAACTCTACGAGCATAGGATCCCACTCGACAACACCTTAGAGATCATCAACTGACAACTCCAAATCATACTCATTCTTCTTTAAGATTTCTTTGTTTAGATCCATCATCGTGACAACTTCAATGATTCAGCAGTCTTTTATAGTGATTTAAAATAGAGATTTACTTCATTGGCATAAATCATCGAATAGTTTATAAACATATCAAATAAATACAAAAAATACTCAAAATGAGAAATGACAGGTACCTGACCTTTAAGTAAAAGATTAGACACAGATTTTTTATTCAGCAGTGGAGGAGATGAAGTTGGAATAGCTTCAAAATTGAGCTACGATGGTCGCACTTTCTGGTTTCATGAAGTGGTGGTCAAAGCAGATTCAAAATTGAGGTTTGGTTGTTTGAGTAGTCATACAGTGGTCAGATTAGTGGTACAATGGTTAGAGTATGGTGGCCGGAGTAGTGGTATGGTGGTCGGAGTAGTAGCGGTTCAGATTTGGTGAATTGTATTTATTTTTTGTTTAAGACTTACTGTGAATTATATGTAAAAGGGTTTATTTCGGTGGCCTTGTAGTGAAATTTTGTGGTGGGAATAAATAAACCTATGTCATAGCTTTTTTTATCTCAATTAAGCATTGCCATAGCTTATTTTATGGCAACGGTTTGGGCAGTTGTTGCAATAAAACACCCCATTCCAATGGTAACCAAACAACTGCAACGCTTCTAGCACCATATAGTTCTATTAGAATAAATTTTTTTGCAACGCTTTTGGAACTGTCGCCAAAAGATTCATTGCAATAAAGGTAATTTCTAGTAGTGCCGTATTCACCATATTTTGCTCCTGATTGAGATAACTCTTGAAAAGTAAGCTCATAGAGTGGTGGATGTAGCCTAGCTGCTTCACTTGTTTCTTTACTTGGACTTGATTCAGTTTTTGTTCTTTTGGGAGCCATATTATCTAAAATTAACAGAAACATAAAAAAATATATTATAGTTGATTAATGTATCATTAAAAAGGATAACAGTAAATCTAACAAGCAAAATAGTAAAATAACAGTTTCAACAGATCACTTATCTGTTGCATCAGGTAGTATATTTGTTGCAGCATATAACAAACCTGTTTCAGTGGATAAGCAATCTGTTGCAATAATACAAAATGTATCACTCATCTTTTAAGATAGACAAATGGTCTGTGCAATAGATCAGACATTGTTACAATATATGAGTGATCTATTGGAACAGTAAATAACCTGTTACAATGGATGAATAATTTGTTGCAACAATACAAAATATATCACTTATCTGTTGAAAAAAATGAATGGTCTATGCAGAAGATCACACATCTATTGCAACTAGGGGTGTTCATGGGTCGGTTTGGATCAGTTAGTGGTTAAAACCATAACCAAAACCAATTTAGTCGGTTTTTTAATTTCTAAAACCAAACCAAACCACAAAAACAAAATAGCCGTTGGTTTGGTTCTTGTTGATTTGGTTTGGTTTTTTGGTTTTTTCGATTATTGACTAACCTACTCCAACCATCTCTAGAATAAACTCCTTCTTTTTACCCATAGAAAAGAGTATCACATTGAACAATTTCTCATGGAATGTTTGTACAGTGATGGACAAATGACGATATAATCTCTTAATAATCAGAACAAACAAATTAAACAAAACCAACATTGAGATGAAAAGCACTAGTCTTGTATTGTAGGCACTAAGATTATCCAATAACATACAAACACATACATGTACATTGTAAAATAGAGCTTTGTATTCTGTCATAGTGTACTGCAAGATGAGACAGATTTGGGAAAATTTGAGTAATCTATTTACTTTATAGACTAGCTAGGTGAGCTAATCATATAGGGAAAAGATTAAATAAACAAGGAGACATAAAACTACCATTTGAACCAAGGACCATGGTAACTCATTTGAAAGATTCTTTGTTTATGTAACCGAAGATGAAGCAGCATATGGATTACAATTTCAGTCATCATTCATGCCATCTCTCTTTGGTTATTCACAAATCATACATCAATAAAAATTCAGTAACATTTAATAAAACCCCTCTGCACCACTGCCGTGCTAAAGTTACATCCCATGAAACTTTGAGATTTTACTATAGAATAGAAACAGATTTAATCGCCAAAAACATCCCACAAAAAATAAAGAGAAGACTATACTACGAAAGCGAGCGTAAACGAGATATAGGGGGTTAAGAAACTAAACAAGAAAATATTGCAATATCAGAGCTAGCCGAGACTCCTTTCAATGTAGTGCGTTGTTGCCTTTCAATGAAGAATAAAAGAAGCAACAGTTGATGTACTACATATTGTGAAAGCTGAAGTAGAAAAGGTGAGGTAGGGAACGTAGGGTTAACTTATTAGTAATAGTAGGTAGAGTTGGGCTTGGGTTTGGGGCTTTGGGCAATTGGGCTAAATTATTGGTTGGGCTAGACATAGATTAAAATTTAGTTTAAAATTAAATTTAATAAAATATTTATATTTTATTCATAAATTATATATAAATAATTATAATATATATATATATATATAATTTATCGGTTTGGTTTGGTTATTTTCACAATGTTTTTAAGTAAAACCATAACCAAATAAAATAGCACAGTTTTTTTAAATTTAACATCAAACCTAACTAAACCAAACCAAACGTTGGTTTTTTTTAATCGATTTGGTTCGGTTTGGTTTTTAACCAAACCCATGAACACCCCTAGTTGCAACATCATTTGTTGCAACATATGAGTGATTTGTTGGAACAGTTAAATAACCTGTAGTAATGGCTGAGTAATCTATTGCGATAATACAAAATACATCACTCATCTATTGAGAAAGATGAATGGTCTGTGCAACAGATTACACATCTATTGCAACATACGAGTGATCTATCAAAACAGTTAACTAACCTGTAGTAATGGCTGAGTAATCTATTACGGAAATACAAAACATATCACTCATCTATTGAGAAAGATGAATGGTCTGTGCAACAGCTCACACATTTATTGCAACACATGAGTGATACGTTGGAACAGTTATCAACTGACAATATTGTTTAGAATTCTTCCAATACGGGGTCGTCTATCGCGGTAGATGAATGATCAGTTGCAAAATTCAAGACTTGAAAATGTCCTGTTGGAAGAGTAAATAGAATTTTATCCAATCGGAGGTTCGTCTGTTGCATCAGATCATTAATCTGATAGTTTTTTCGTTGCATTAGATGGTTAATCAGTTACATCAGATTTTTTATTTGATGCTTAATCTGTTGCAACATATGTTTAATCTATTGCATCAGATAGTTAAATTATTGCATCATATGCAAAATTTGTTGCAGCAGAATTTTAATCTAATGGTTTTTCTTGTGCATTAGATGGTTGATCTGTTACATCAGATGGTTGATCAGTTGCATCATATGACCAATCTATTGCATTAGATGATTAATATGTTGCACCAGATGGATAATCTGTTAGAGAAAATAAAAAATAGTAGAACAATTTTGTTCAACAGAAAAACAACAATATCACCATTTTTACCAAGAACAAAAATAGAACAAATCAACCCAAATCATTGTTTTGTTTGAATAAACACAAACAACAAAAATCAAACTTTAAAAAAGTACAACAAACAACAAAAAATCATAATTCACTTTGAAAAGAGAAGAGAAAAATACCAGAAATAAAAATTTTATTCAGAACATATTTTAAATTAAAACAACAAATATTAAAATTGTTAACTAATACTATAAGAGAGGTTGGCTCAAGTTACTTATTTTTTTCAAAATTAAAAAGTCCATAAATTTTTACCTGTAAAAGAAGAAAAGTAACGATGATGATATCAAAGTTGTTGTGGCTGGAGAGCAAGGCTGTCACGTTTATTGAAAGTTGAAGAATTCGAAGCTGTTTTGGCAGAAGAGCAAGGCTTTCACATCGATTGGAGGTTGGAGTTGAAAAGGAACTCGAAGCCCAACTATTTATCATCGGATATTGAAGTCGCCGAGGACTGAACGGAGAAATTTACAGAAATTTTAGTTGGGAGAGAGTTGAGAAAAATTGTCAAGAGAGAGATGGGAGAGACTGGTTGATTTGGATTAAAGAGGGGAACTCGAAGCCCAACTATTTGTCATCGAAGGTTAAAGTCGTTGAGGATTGAAAAAAGAAATTTGCAAAACTGTTGGTTGGAAAAGAGTTGAGAGAAGCTGTCGAGAGAGAGGAGAGTGAGTGGTTGATTTGGATTGAAGAGGGGCGTAAGGGTTTGGTTGATTTGTATTTTTGAAAAGATTAGAAAGTTTTAAAAATATTAATCAATTCTATAATTAACTTAATTAAGTTTTCTAATGATGTTTGACCCTTTAATTTGGTTAATGTCACCTATCCTTCATTCAAGACTTAAAAGACACTTTTTCTTCAATTTTCTCAGCACTCTCTAAGATAATTTTGGTCTTTAAGATATTTTATCCTCGTGAAACTTAATATATAAATAACATTAAATTTGATATATAATTGTTGGACAATAAAATTTTGGAGGTCGAAAATAAATAATTGAGACCAGAAAAATATTGCAATAATTAATTTATTGATTTCAATATGTGAGTGTTACAATCTCTATGAATCCTCTGATTCGCCTTTTCAAATATAAATTCAAGTGCTTGAATCTTGATCTTGAATTTGAATTTGATTTGGATGATTTGAGGGACTTGATCTTAACTTGTACTTGAATTCAAAGGCTTTTGAGCTTGTTCTTGAATATTGCGATCTTGAACTTGAATCTTGATGAACTTGATTTGAATGCTTGAGCTTTGTAGAGAAATTGCAGCGTTTGATCCACAAGCTTTCTCTTGCTTCTTATTAGATTTCTTGGGGTTCTTTTCTGGATTATGAGATCTCTATTTATAGTTGTGGAAAGGGGAAGAGTCATGACGAATATGAAATTTCTTTGACCAATCAGATTTGAGTGACTTGGTGTCTTTTATGGGCTTGATTTCATGGGCCTGTTGCATTATTTTGACATATGGTGTGGTATTATTGGATCCTTCACTTGACTTGACATGCCACATCATTTGTCACGTGGCGCTTATTTGGGCCTCTAGAATATGACAATATCTTGGGCTTAGCAAAGTGGGATCCTCATTTTGTAGCCCAAACCAATGGGCTAGCCCAATAAAAATTGAACTTTAGTTTAAATACATATATGTTTGGACTTAAATAATTAATCCAATTATATTAATCCATAATATTTATTTGGGACTAATATATTTTGAATTTAATATAATCCAAATTTTGTACGGATTAAAATTTAATAAAATTTCGTTGCATACAAAATGCCCCCTACTTCAAGACTTGTCAAGAAATTTAATTTTTTTTTTAAGACTAGACTTTAAGTAATAACTTGATAATTTAATATCTATGGTAAAAAAATGTAATTTTATATTACCCTATAAGACGAAGGAGCCAATTATGATTTTGCCAAATCAAATTGAACTTTCATCCTTTTCCCAAAAGGGAAAGACTTCTTCTTAAAACACATTGAACTTTCGTCCTTTTCCCAAAAGGGAAAGATTTCATCTTTTCTTTCTTCCCTATTTTGTTTTAACAAAGGAAAAACCATTCCCTTTAGGTGCACAGCAGACGTTCTACCTTGCCTTCCGCCGCATTACCTTTTCCTAATCCTATGTAACTTGAGTTTCAGCCACCGTCTTTTTCTCTTATAAATACCCCATATTTTTTCTACCATGCAAAGCATCAATTACAAGATTCTTGTTTGAGTTTCAAGAATTAAAATTGACGTAATTTCTTTATTTTTTTCTCCTTTTTTAAGGATTGAAGTAGATAGCAATACATAACAATCAACTTAGGGTGCGAGAGTTTAACTTTGCCTCCGTACACTCTAAGACCGACCAATTTGACTTCAATATGGTAGCTTTGCAACAATCGGCTTAGGGTGCGAGAATTTAACTTTTCCTCCGTACACTCTAAGACCGACCAATTTTACTTCAAGATGGTGGCTTTGCAACAATTAGCATAAGTGCGAGAGCTTAACTTCGCCTCTGTACACTCTAATACCGACTAATTTAAATTCAAGATGGTGGCTTTGCAACAATCGTCTTAGGGTGCGAGAGTTTAACTTCACCTCTGTACACTCTAAGACTGATCAATTTGACTTCTAGATGGTGGAAATTTCCTTTTTCTTTGAATAAACTCGCAATATAGAGGAACTTTCTGTCAGCAACCGTTTGTACAGGTATTTTGTTCAACCTCAACTTTGTATTCAACTAAACCTTCCTTATTCATACAGATTGCAGGAATGGTTCACTTTAAGGACTATAACTCTCCTTCCTCCTACAAAAAGTATCTTCTTATTTAGGTTGATGATGGTATAATTTTATCCAAGTTATTAACTCACACTCTACTGGTCGGTAGGTGTACTGATCCATGTCCACCCTTGGTGAATTCTCTTCATATGCCGAACTGGACTTTTGAACATGAACTTGGTTCTAATCGATTCGTTAAGGTATGGACTCTTCAGACTCCAAACCAATATCAACTGAATATTGCGAGCACCCTTCCTTTCCTAGGGCGTCAAATACTTTAGGGAGATATACGTTAAGGAAGTACCATGAAGATAGATGGTGAATTTTGTCATATTTAAGGATATTGGGAATGGGCTGAGGATATTTTGGCTAGAAGTCAACAAACTCTAAAGGCAGCAAAGTTATACGATGCTATTTATGTTTCTTTATTTACCTATGATCAAAGTTCAAACATATTGCAAGCCTTTCTGGAAGCATGGTGCCCAAGCACAAACACATTACTAACATCAATTTGAGATCTCTCTATATCCCTTTGGGATTTACATGAGATTAGGGCCTACCCTACAGAGGTCTTCCTTATGAAAAAGTAGTGCCTGAATTCAAAGAGCTCACTGGTGTTGATGAGAAGAATAAGAGATTCATCTCTCATACCTGTGAATTCTTATTTTTAGCCTTTGAGCATCTTTAAGAAGGAGAGTCTCATAATCCAAGAGTTACTCTAAGCAAGTGGATAAAGTTTTAGTATAAAAGAGTCTTGAGATATGAGGCAACTCCAATGAGGAAGTAGAAAAAATTTGTTCGCTTGAAGTCAACACATAACCCAACTGGGACTATTTTAAATGCAGCAACGTAGTCAAGCACAGATGATGCGACATTTTCTAAACTTGGGGTAGGGTATGAACATAGAGTTGATACATATTTGGCAGCATTTTTATCATATTGGTTATGCAACTTTGTGTTTCTTTCTAAGGATGCAGATTTCATTCGTTCGGGAACTTTTAGGATTGCAGCTATGATAGCCAATAAGCAAACATTTAGTCTTACCGTTTCTGTCTTGTCAAGCATTTATAATAGTTTAAATAGGATTACCAAAGGTTCACAACTTGAGCACATCAAAGTATCCTTTCCAATCCATTATGTGTATGGTTGGCTTGCTTACTATTCAAGACACATTTTTCTCTACCTAATGGGCTATCCATTCTATTAATGGTAGCATATTCTAGAGAAGGTGCTGCAAGATATTTTGACAAAAAGCATGCCAGAAAGCGTATCTATCGAGGAGATAATATTTCTTAGACTTCTACCATGTCGAATAAGTCCAATATTCATTATTTTGTGGATAATGATAAAGAAGCTAATTCAGAGATAAGTTACTTCATGAGCCTTCATTTTAACTTTCTCCCTTTTAGGTATGAAGACTCATTCATTCTTGATCCATATAGCCCGTATCGATTTAACCATCAATTTGGATTTTATCAAAACTTCCCTAGTAGCTTAGGAAATGATATTCGCAGTGCATCACTTGATGAAGGACTCAGATTTTATCGCATTTATGTGTTGAGTGGATCCATGGCAAAGGAAACTTTTCCTATGGCCACACCTAATGTGTGAAATCACTCTTCTTCTGCGTATAAAACTTGGTGGGAAAAAGTTGATTAGCAC
This sequence comes from Capsicum baccatum var. pendulum, assembly GCA_030864225.1. NCBI lineage: Eukaryota > Viridiplantae > Streptophyta > Magnoliopsida > Solanales > Solanaceae > Capsicum > Capsicum baccatum. The sequence goes on from CM061551.1 coordinate 100,108,654, forward strand.
TTTCTTGAAGCTAACTTGCAATCCTTGGTGAATGTTGTAGGTCCTATTATCGATACTCCTAAAGAACATGGTGAGGAGGTCCCAATTATGGTTAAGCCTCCCATTTTGAAATCTAAGGTGGTCATTCCATATGAAGTTAAGGGACCTTCACACGTAGAAGCTCAGAAAGAGGAGTTGCCTGTCCTGACTCAACAGGCTTTCAACAAACGACCATCTCAAGACGAGAGAAATAGTAGTCTTGGAGATCGTTGTTGGAAGAAGGTAAAACCATCCTTGTCAAAGCAAGGTGAGTCTAACTCCCATGTGTAGATTCTTTCTAGTTCGTCAAAGACTCCGCCAGCCATTGAGAAGGTAACAACTTAACTCTCTACTATTTCATAGTATATAAATCGCCTTTATATACCCCTCATATGATGTTTATTTTTTTCTTTGTGTGTGCAGCCAAACAATATCTAAGGTTTGGAAGATCCTGACTAAAGTAAGCCACAAGATAGTAGTGAGTCTGTAGTAGGTCCATACTCAAGAGAGTTAGCTTTGTCATCCAAAGAGGTTACTTTTAACCCTTGTGGTAAAGTCCAAGCAAATGTAGAGTCAAACTTTCCCCGGCAACCAGCGGTAACCATGTTTATTTTTTATGGGAAGAAGGTCATTTCAAAGCTTAAAAAGGAATTTATCATGAAGGATTGGGCTAGTATCCGCACCAAATTTGCAGGACTTACTCCGAATCATGCTTCTTCTATCCAAGATGATGTCGAAGTCATACTTAATGACATGAGTAGGATGGGCGCAGACATTTCCCCTTTGCAGTACTTATTGGGATATTTCTTTGGGCTGGTGACTTTCTATGACCAAGCAAGATCCGCCCTTATTGATAAAACCACAACAATTAAAGAGTCAGATCCATATTTGAAATCCAAAGAACACCTTGAGCTTGTATTGAGGGAGAGGGATGAGAAATCTGAAGATGTTTCTGCCTCTTGCAAAACTCTTGAGAAGGTGAGAAAGAAAGTGAAGAAGTTAAAAAGTCATCGAGATACTGCCAAGCAAGAAGCTGTAGAGATGGAATCCAAAGTCTCAACTGGTAAAGAAAAGTTTTCCAAGTATTGTGATGTCTCCCTTGCAATGGCAAAACCCTCAAAGGTTGTGGAGAAAAGAAGTAAGTCTTAGAGGTTGCTTTACAAGATTTAGTCAATTATAAGATATACTTAGATTAGCCTTAGGAGATGTCTTCCTTCAAACCTTCTTGTTGCTTTCTTTTACCCCTTTTATTGAGTAGTCGGATCTATTAGTTATGATGGAAACTCTTTTTCTTTATATTGTACATTTATTTTAATATTTCCTTTGAATTTCAACTCCAAGAATTGCTTGCTTATTTTGATGCATTGATGTTGTCATATTAAACTCTGGCTTTTCTTTCCCAAACTTATTGCTTATTAGCTTTACATTTTTGTCTCACAATCGAGTTGGACTTGCAACTTCAATTTGAAAGCCTTAAGAATTAAAGCTTTTGACTTCATAATTGATAATTGCATGTATGGTAGATATATGCCTCAACTTTAGGATTTGGATATTCGAAATCCTATTGAAAGAGAATCCTTTCCTTTTGATGGGTTGCCCCTATTGAGCCACAAGTATTTAACATAATTCCAAAACTTAATTGCGATGTATGCAGACTTGACTTTCATACGACAGATCAAGCAGGGGCATGTATCTTTTTGACACTCATGTAACTAAACTCAGAATGAAATTCCAACCCCCTACGTACCTCAGTAAAAAGTATCAAGTCACAACGTAGTTCTGGGGCGAGTATGTTTTTGTCCTAACTTGTGCCTAGGCCGCCTCTTTCGAGGTTTTCAACCTAGCGGACTTCTTTATCTATTTATTTCTTTAGTCTTACACAATTTATACTCTTGTGGGCCAAGAGTGTACATGTAGTTTATACTCGTGCCTTAAGAAGTGTCATCTGCCTTCAAGGATGGTACTTCTTCAAGAACTTGGCATTGATAGGACAAAATTTTACTCCATTTGGATCGACAAAATTGTAAGCACCATGTGAATATGCCTCTTGTATGACATAAGGTCCATTCTACTTTGGGGTGAAGTTACCCCCAGACTTACGAGAAGTGATAATGGGCCTCCTTACTGCAAGGACTTGATCTCCACTTGGAAGCACCTCAAGCGAACTTTTTTGTTGAAGGAACGAGATAGACGGGCTTGGTAACATTCAAGATGTTGTTGAACCACTAGTCTCTTCTCATCAAGAGCTTCTAACTCCGCAAGACGCAACTTAGTATTTTCTTCATCAGTGAACTCTTTTTGAATAGCCAGTCTCAAAGAAGGTATTTAATGCTCAAGTGATAACGCTCAACTCACATGTCATTTAGTGCAAGGCGATCGTCGTCAATATATTTACCCAACTTTGAAGTCGGGGTCGAATCAACAGGGAACAATGTGAGTGGCGATTAAACTAGTTTGAAACTATAGCTACAAGTTGAATTCAAACGAATGATGAGAAAATATAAAGTGGGGATTTTTAATGATTAGTAAATAATTGTTGGTCACTCTAATTTCAGTGTTTGTCAATCAAGAGTTTATGAAATAACCAGGATTATTTTCACTAGGGCTTACGGTAAATGACAGATGCTAAAATTTAATCAAGACTCTCACGATGGTTAGGATCACAAGCTATCTTTATCGATGATATGCTCAAATGTATCTCGACCTATTCAACCGTCTAATTTCCTAATCCTCTCAGACTTAGGGAATCCCTATGCACTGTCCAGATTTTACCTCAGGTTAATCAACCTTGTTATAACACTGATTATTAAACGAAGTCTTTCCGAGTCTCTGTTGATAATTTACTTCCTAATGTTTATGATTTCTTTATCAAGCAAACCAAAGTAGGTACGCCTACTGTTTGCAACCAACAAACATATATTATAATCTCAGAATTATCAAGAAATCCTAACACCTATCAAATCTTGAGTATTTAATACCTTATCATGATCTAACCCTAGATCCCATGATCCAGGTTACAAGTGTTTAGCCACTCATGATGCAAGAAACAAGTATGCAAATTGAATTCATAACTAAAAGGATTAACTTACAATAATGAAAAAAATCAAAAGTATACTTTGAATTGAATCACAGGGCAAAACTCCAAAATATTGGTTTTTGAGAGAGAGAGAAAAATCATATATTCTCTCTTGTGGGATATGTCAATCGATAAAAGAAAACCCTCAAACAAGGCTTTAAATAGTTAAACCTAAAATAAGGAAATAAAATTAAAGTTTCAGATTTTTCCTTGGAATAGATGATGGTGCCCGTGACGGCCTATCAGGAGTTTGACGGCCTATCACGGACGTCGTCAGCTTCTCTGTAAGTTTAGCTTCTGCTGCCTAAGGATGATGGCACCCGTGACGTCCTATCAGAAGTTTGACGGCTTATCACGAACGATGTCAGCTTCTCTGTAAGTTTAGCTTCTGCTGCCTAAGAATGACAACGACGATGATGCCTTATCATCATCTTGACTGTGTGTCATGAATGTCGTCACAAAACTTCCTGCAACTTCCATCTTCTATTTAAGGTTGACGGTATCCTTGACAGCCTATCACCAGGCTGACGTCGTGTTATGGATGTCGTCAGCCACCCTTTGTTCTTTATTTGCTTCTGATTTCATGCTTTTTGCTTCCTTTATTAGTGGTTCCCCTTCTTCTCTACTTTTACTGCAAAATCAAAGTAAACTAATCAAAAACGACTAAAGTTGCTCAAGACTTTGCAATTATTTAGAGTTAAAAGCTTTAAATATGTTAGGATAGGCTCATACATCAACACCCTCAACTTAAATAATTATTTGTCCTCAAGCAACCAAAATATAACCAAGAGTATTCAAAGTACAAGTTGGAAGCTAACTACTCATATCAGTTCAGAATACATGCACCATCGTCAGTCAAATGAAGAGCAACTATGTCTATTATTGAAAACACCCATACAACTCACGAGGATCAAGATATGGCAAGAATTTTAGCAATAACAACCTAACACATACCCAAATCACACTATCCAAATAAGGCAGTGATTAGCAACATACCTAGTGTGCCCTCACAACAAAGAAATCTCTTTTTCACTCATGTCAGAATTTACATACATAAACAAAGGGATAAACACAAAACTCACTCTCAGAACAAAGTTCCAACATTGCACATCAAATACCATAGGCTTAACCTTATAGTCAGTACCCAAGTCGTCAGATAGATCAGTTAGGATCACTATAGGGCTTTTCTTAATCTTGTAACGTAGGCTAGGGGCTGGTATGATATTCATGGATATTTTAGAGTGACTATGCCTCCTTGATAGTACACTAAACTCTTGGGGTTTCAACTCTTAACCTTCTTTTCTTCCTCTCTTTTATTGATCACACATGCTCAAGATGGATGCGGTCTTTTTAATTATCATATTATCTTTTTATCTTCTTTTACACAACTTTCTCATTTCTTATTCTTTTTTCACCGCACCCAACTGTTTATTCTTTTATTTTATTATTCCTCTTTTCATACTCATTTTGTATCACGCACTCCTATGATAGCCACCCTCAACTTAGGCGGTTTGCCTAAGTCAAGACGCACAGTGTCCAAGAAAGACCAGGGCCAAAACAGGTTCATTGTGATGTAAACGGGAAGGTGAGAGGTGTCGTAGAAAAAAATTGGCTAATTAGGCTCAAAATAGGGATCAAGAGATATTATGCACATAGGGAAGATCATTTTGGCTAAAGTGGGCTAAAATAAAAAAAAAATGGCCTATGATCCTTTCCTAACTCCTATCCTATGACCATGGCAAGACTAACAGGGCAAGTTATAGATTCAACACACAACGGGAACTGAGTAAGATCTTACACACACAAGGCACATAAGTATCTCGCATATCACTACTTATCCAGCTTATGCACTTGTTTAACAAAGGTTATTCAACTGTCTGACTAATGCCACAAAAAGATACACAGTGGTGACAAATGGATGCAATTCATATAGTAATATATCAGACCAATGGAGAGTGCTCAAAAATCACAAAAATAAGTTAACTACCTTAGTAACTTGTATTTCTCCTAGTCAACTGCAACATATCACAAAACAAGTACAATACGCCTAAACATGCCGGCTCTACTAGGAACAAGACTCTGGGGAAAAGAGGCACGGCAATAAAAACCCTAGGAGGACATTAACACCCACAAATAGCCCCAACACCCTCAACTTAAAATCATGCAATGTCCCCAATGTGTCAAACCAAAACAAGAGAGTTAGAAACATACCTGTGGCACCATGGGTGCGAAGATATGATGTCAATCACATAATATGAATACAAACAATAAAATACCTTGGGTTGCCTCCCAAGAAGCGCCTAATTTAGTGTCGTAGCATGACAACATCCAATCATCCTTTATCCCTCTATTTTGATGATTTAAATGGTCGGCCCATCTTTTAATCTTTACATCTTTTAGGTCCGTTGGGCAAATGTGAGGGCATGATAAGGAATGTTCTGTCACGCCACTTCAAAGACTTAAACCGCTTGCCTAATTTTGCATCAAACTTTTGTATGGGCTCATTGGGCAACGATGAGGATCTTAAAAAACCACTAAATAGATATCGATCTTTAAGCTTCTTGGCCTTCAAGACTGGGGTTGTAGTATACCCTTTTGGAAATATAAACTCCAAAATGTAAGAATTTTCCTCCTCATTTTCAAAATTCATCATTTTCTTGGGTAGTTTGACTTTCATCACATCCACCAAGCATAATGTTGAAAAGTGATTCAAATGAAGACTGACTCTCAATTCTGGAGTAGCGTCTCTATTAGTATCTTTACCCCGAAATGGACTAGAGTCTTCACAAGGATTGTTCTTGATTTCTTCTTTCAATTCTAGTACCATTTCCTCATCTTTGGTATCTTCATTCATGAATGGTTAGGAAATCTCCAATGGAATATTAACATCAAGATCATCATTAGTATACGATTCTTGCTCCTCATCTTCACACTCTTCTATTATGTTAAATGATTCCACAGACAAGATATCATCTAAACATAATATAGAAGACTGCTTTGAATAATTGACCTCTATATCCATCTCCTCATAAATGATTGACTTCATGTCTTGATGTATATCACATATGATATCATATGTTTCTTTCTGGAGATCCAACATTCGTTTAAACATAGCTTTAATTCCACTCTTACCGGTGCTTCATTCTTTTTTTCTTAACCATAAGACCTATCAAACTCATAAGAAAAACTACAATTTGGGTTAGCGCAATAGGGGGAGGGGGAATTTGGGAAATAACTCCAATTTCCATCTCGACCACCACATAAAGAACAATCATACTCCTGATAGGATGAAAATGGTGCACACATCTCTCCTCGGAGAGCATATCTACAATCTTGCCAAAAGTGAGGTCCATCACAATATAGACATGGATCATCAAGATAAGATTTCCAACCACCAAGCTCATGTTCATTCCACGATGCCATAGTAATAACTAAACTAAAATAAAAATCTACCTAACACAAGAAATAAAAGAAAACTAAAAACAAATATTTACAAGTTTGAATTCAAGCGAGTAGGCTAAAATTCCAAACCAACTCAATATGCCAAATTATTTCCCGGCAATGGCACCATTTTTTGATAACTCTCAACTTACACGTCATTTAATACAAGGCAGTCATCATCAATATATTTATCCAACTTTGGAGTCGGGGTCAAATCCACAGGGAACAATGTGAGTGGCGATTAAACTAGTTTAAAACTATAGCTACAAGTTGAATTCAAACGAATGATGCGAAAAGATAAAGTGGGGTTTTTTAATGATTAGCAAATAATTATTGGTCACTCTAATTTCAGTGTTTGTCAATCAAGAGTTTATGAAATAACTAGGATTATGTTCACGAGGGCTTACGGTACATAACAGATGCTAAAATTTACTCAAGACTCTCACGGTGGTTAGGATCACAAGCTATCTTTATCAATGATATGCTCAAATGTCTCTCGACCTATTCAAGCGTCTAATTTCCTAATCCTCTCAGACTTAGGGAATCACTATGCACTGTCCAGATTTTACATCACGTTAATCAACCTTGTTACAGCACAGATTATTAAACAAAGCCTTCCCGAGTCCCTGTTGATAATTCACTTCCTACTGTTTATGATTTCTTTCTCAAGCAAACCAAAGTAGGTACGCCTACTATTTGCAACCAACAGACGTAAATTATAATCTCAGAATTACCAAGAAATCCTAACACCTATTAAATCTTGAGTATTTAACACCTTATCATGATCTAACCCTAGATCCCATGATCCAGGTTACAGGTGTTTAGCCATTCATGATGCAAGAAACAAGTATGCAAATTAAATTTATAACTGAAAGGATTAACTTACAATGATGAAGAAAATCAAAAGTATACTTTGAATCGAATCACAGGGCAAAACTCCAAAATATTAGTTTTTGCGATTGAGAGAGAGAAAAATCGTATATTCTATCTTGTGGGATATGTTAATCGATAATAGAAAAACCTCAAACAAGGCTTTAAATAGTTAAACCTAAAATAAGGAAATAAAATTAAAATTTTAGATTTTTCCTTGGAATAGATGACGGTGCCCGTGACGGCCTATCAGGAGTTTGATGGACGTCGTCAGCTTCTCTGCAAGTTTAGCTTCTGCTGCCTAAGGATGATGGCACCCGTGACATCCTATCAAGAGTTTGACGGCCTATCTCAAACAATGTCAGATTCTCTGTAAGTTTAGCTTCTGCTGCCTAAGGATGACGACGACGATGACACTTTATCATCATCTTGACAGTGTGTCATGAATGTCATCACAAAACTTCTTGCAACTTCTATCTTTTATTTAAGGTTGACGGCATCCTTGACAGCCTATCACCAAGCTGACGGCGTGTCATGGATGCCGTCAGCCACTCTTTGTTCTTTATTTGCTTCCGATTTCATGTTTTTTGCTTTCTTTATTTATGGTTCCCCTTCTTCTCTACTTTTACTGCAAAATCAAAGTAAAATAATAAAAAACGACTAAAGTTGCTCAAGACTTTGCAATTATTTAGAGTTAAAAGCTTTAAATGTGTTAGCATAGGCTCACACATCATCAAGTGGCAGGACGGCTTTAACTCCAAAAGCAAGCGAATATGGGGTTTCTTGTGTTGGTGTGCGGTAAGTTATTCTATATGCCCATAGAGCTTCTTATATTTGTTTATGCCAATCTTGTTTGGATTTGAAGATGACTTTCTTTAACAAGTTGCATAAAATCTTATTGAATGCTTCGACTAGACCATTGGAAGCAACATGGTACATAAAAGACTTGCCTTAGTTAAAATCAAAGAGATCACAAATCTTATTCATCAACTTGTTATCAAATGGCTTTCCATTGTCGGTTATTATGTATTGAGGGATTCTAAAGCAGTAGATGATATTCACTTGAATGAAATTCATAATATTCTCCTTCTTCACTTCTTTGAGAGGAACTGCTTTGGCCCATTTTGGGAAGTAATTTGTTCGGCCTAGATGTAAAAGTGTCCACCAGAAAATTTTGGTAGTGGTCCAACTACATCTATTCCCCAAGCATTGAATGACCAAGATGCTATAGTTGGATATAGTACCTCTGGAGGTTGATGTATGAAATTAGCATGGAATTGGAAAGCTTTACATCTTCTAGCATAGTCCAAGCAATCTTTTACCATCGTCGGCCAATAATATTCCATCCTTTTAATATGAAAATAGAGCTTTGGTCCAGACTAATGTGATCCACAAACTCCTGAGTGCGCTTCTTGTAAAGCTTGAATTGCTTCTTCTTCTCCCAGACACCATAAGAGTACTCTTTTAAATGATCTTCTGTATAGTGAGTCCTTATAGTAAAGGAAGTGAGGTGCACGATGACGAATGTCAGTCCTTCTCCTTGGATCCTATGGAAGTATCCCATAACATAAGTAATCAATGATAAGTTGTCTTCAATCTTCTTTTCCAACTTTAGATATGGCAACGAGGTATTCAACTTTACAGTATTCATCCTCAGTTACTGGTGGTACTACCCATTCTTGGTGGATATTGACTTACGTCTGATTTGTAAGAGTCAGGGTTGAGGCTAAAGCATCTAAGGCATCAACTTACTTATTTTCTCTCTTTGGCATATGTTGGAGGGTAATTTCTCCAAGCCACCCCATCAACTTCTGTGCATAATTATGATATGGCCATAGCTCAGGCTTTCTGACTTTATAGATTCCCAAAAGCTTCTTGATCACCAATTGGGAGCCACCAAAGACTTGTAATTACAGTTGTTTCATGTCAACTGCCATCTCAAGTCCAAGTATTAAAGCTTGATATTCAGCAACATTATTAGAGCAACGGTTTATAAGGGTAAAAGAGTATAGGATGACCTCTTCTTATGGAGTGACGAACACCACATCGACACCAGCTCCATCTCGATGTGCGTCACCATTAAAATACATCTTCCATGAGGGTCTGTCTTTGATAACCACTGCCTCTTTATCAGGAATTTCATCGTTCAGTTCCCAATCATTAGGTATTGGGTGGTCTGCCAAGAATTCAGCTAATACTTGTCCTTTTATGGCCTTTTGGGTAACATACACAATCTCAAACTGTTGAAATTGAAGGTACTATCTTGCAAGTCGGTCACTAAGGATGGATTTCGACATTACAAACTTGATAGAATTTGCCCTAGACACAAGATGAACCACATGAGCTTGAAAGTAGTGTTTCATATTTTGAATTAAGAAGGCCAATGCCAAACATTACTTTCCAATTGGAGAATAGCTTATTTGGTGTCATCATTCTTCTTAGATAGTAAAGAGAGTATTCTTTGCCTTCATTATTTTCTTGATCCAATAGTGCTCCAACTGACCTTTCTTGTGCCACGATATAGAGTATCAATGGTTTTCCAGGTATGGGTGCCACAAGGACTGGAGGTTTCATTAAGTATGATTTGATATTCTCAAAGGCATTACTACAAGCTTGGTCCCATTCGAAGGGAGTGTCCTTCTTCATGAGAAGACTAAATTCTTGACACTTTCGGCCAAGTTTGAGATAAACCTCTTTAAATATGCTAGCCTTCTTTGAAGGCTTTTTAACTCATGAATGTTTTGAGACTCGGGCATCTTCAAAATTGCATCTACCTTAGCTTGATCAATTTCAATTCCTCGGTGTCGCATAATGATGCCAAGAAACTTTCTGGAAGTAACTCCAAAAGTACACTTCAATGGATTCATCCTAAGTTGATATCTTTGAAGTAACTCGAACACCATTCTTAGGTCTTTTAAGTGGTCGTCTCTCTTTCTTGACTTTACCACTAGATCATCTACGTAGCATTCAACATTTTTATGGAGTAGACCATCAAAGATGTTTTCCATAGACCTTTGATAAGTGGCGCCAGCATTCTTCAAACCAAAAGGGATCACCTTATAGCAATAAATACCTTTGGGCGTATGAAATACAGTGAGTTATTCATTCTTTGATGCCATGCGGATTTGATTATAATCGGATGAACCATCCATGAAGGACATTGCCTCATAACCAGTGGTGGCATTAATCATCAATTCTGGTACAGGGATTGAAAATTCATCTTTAGGGCAGGCGTTATTAAGATCCCAAAAGTTGACACAAACTCGAATCTGGCCATTCTTCTTCCGTACTGGAACAATACTTGAAATCCACATGGGATATTTGACTTCGCAAATAAAGCCAGCTTTAATGAGTTTGTTAACTTTACTTTCAATTAATGAAACCAACTCTGCCTGAAGCTCCTTTGGACTTACTTAACAGGACGAGCACCATTCTTGACTGCCAACTGATGGACTGCTACTTTTGGATCTAAGCCAGTCATTTCCTTGTAGCTCCAAGCAAAGAAATCCATATATTCTTTGAGTATGTCCATATAATTGATTTCCTCCTCCACTTCTAGAAATGCGCTTAGGTAAGTTGGTCTTGGGTCTTTATCGGTTCCAAGATTAATTTTCTTCAAGGGATCTATTATGTCCTTTACTCCTTCTAGTTGCGACAGAGCATCTCCAGCATCTTTCTCCCCTTGAGTATCATCTTCGTTGATGGATATATGATAACACCATAAAGCATCTTCTATCTCTTCATCAAACTTCATTTGAGACGAGATATCTTTCTCATTCTGGGTCGTAACATGATATGAGGAGCTAATACTCTCTTCATCTTCCTTACATTATTTGGTATAAACCATAGTATGAGCATTTGCTTTTATCACCTCATTGCATAAAACTACCAATTTCATCCGCCGCCTCATTCTAAAAAGAATCAAACTTTGGAAATCCCTTTGGATCTTAGGAGAAACGTGCATTATTGTACTTTGACGATTTCTCCTATGCTTGTTATTTTTCTTCTTATATAGAGGACCCAACCTTTTGAACATAGAAGTTCTTGCGGCTGATTCTCCAAGTCAATCAAATACAGAGGGTCTCTTATTAGCAGCAGTGGATTTTTCTTCCACGGTGATGTAATCATTGACTTCTTTTCTCATGGAGATGTGAATTGGAGGTGGCTGCGTGTATCCTAAGATTTCACGTGCCTGCCTTGATGGCTCATTAGGATTATATCCATCCTTTACAAATAGCTTGTATGCATTTGGGTCGAAGCCCTCTTTTGTACGCTTCATAGGGAGTGTCATATCTTGTGGAGAATTTTAATCCACGACTTCTCCAAGTAGTGTTGAGGATGGATTTATTGTGACAATCTTCTTAATAGGTAAAGTTAGCCCTTTTAGCACATTATCTTGGGCATCAGATGGGTGATCTTTCTCTATTTTTACCTTCGGTGTGTAGGAAAAAATAGAAGTTGCCTTATTTTTCGTAGGAGCGACACTTTCTTTATTTGAAGTGGAGAGGGGCTTCTTGGTGGTGGCTTTTTCAACAATCACCATGACCTTCTTGGCTGCAAGATCATCACACTTGGTCTTGGTGACATCATCAATGCTTTTCTCATTCACGACATAGTTCTTCAAATAGAATTTTGCATTGGAAAAAGTGTGATTCAGCTTCAGTGAATGGCTTATCATTACTTACTATCTTTCTTTCCACTCCATCTTCGAGGTACTTTAAGCATTGATAGTAGGAGGATGAGTTAATTTTGTTCCCGTGCACCCAAGGCCTACCAAATAATATATTGTATGAAGTTTTGGCATCAATCACATGTATCAATGCATTTGATTATGAATCCCCAACTTGATAGATCCCATGGCCCTCTGGCCCCCTTGGTTGAAGCCTTGGGTCATTATACGACTCTTGTCCAGCTCGTCAGTAGTGATGCCAAGTTATTTTATCGTGTGGATAGGCAGGATGTTGACTCCGCATCCCTTATCTATCAAAATTCTATTGATCTTCTTTCCTAGAATTTAACCCACTATGTTTAAGGGACGGTTATGTAGGGCCTCACCAAGCAGAAGATCGTTATTTGTAAATGTGATTTTTGTATCACATACATGTGCCTCTTGGCCAAAAAGTTCAGCAAGTGGTTCAGAGGATGAAGGAAATTCTATGGGTATATTTTCATCCTTTGCCCCCTCTTTGGCAGTATTAAAACAAGATGCGTCAATGTTGACTTAGGCAGTCTTTACATGAAACCAACTCGGTAATAATTCCTCTAAAGTCATCGGACACCGAGGTTTCTGTTGGTGAAGCTCCATCACCCTCATTTTCTTTGAAAGTTCAAACAACTTCTGTTTTCTGGGTTTCTTCACCATTCTCCTTCTGGTTGGTTGCTCGTATGTCTTCTTTCACAGATTCATCTTCTTGCGTCTGTGCCTGGTCACCAGAGTCTAAACTTCATCATTGTTTTCATCAACTGAAGACCTGTCAAGCTCTAATATTTTCTCATTATGCTCTCCGACACATATTTGGACTGGGTCGAGCAAGCCAAAAGTGATAGAGATTTGATGAGAACTAGCCGTCTCATCATCGAAGAAGATCTTTTTCTCATTTGCTAGTTACATGACTCTGTCTTTAAAGACAAAGCACTTTTTGAGAGGGTGACTCATGAGCCTATGATATTTTTAATAATTAGGATCATTGGTCCTTCTGACTTCGTTGGTTCGATTCATATCTGGGATTTCAATGAGCTTATGTGCACGGAGCTCATTGAAAATCTCAGCAACATCAGAATCAAGGAAGGGATATTCTTTTTCTTGCATCTCCTTCAAAGTTTTCTAATTTGAATGTATTCCAGAAGTCGTCTTCACACTTTGATTCTTGATTACCTTTGTGGTAACCTTCATAGGAGACGCATCAACATTTATTGACTCATTGTTGTTATTTTTGGGGACAAACTTGCCCCATCTTTTGGGTTCCTGCTTATCCTTTCTCATTCAAGGGTCATGGATAGGCATTGCTCCCTTTCCAACAAAAGACATGCTCAAATCTATGTCGTGAGTACGGGTATCTAACTCTTCAAAGGATTATGGCTTAATGTCTTGCAAGATATAGAGAAGCTCCCAGTGCATTCCCTGGATGCACATCTCTATCGCAGAAGCTTCGTTGAGCCTATCTTTGCAGTTTAGGCTAGCATTTCTCCATCGATTGATGAAGTCAATGACTATTTCATCCTTTTTTATCGAGTATTTGTGAGCTCTACCATGCTCACTATATGCCTTATGCTATAAAAGTGATTTAGGTACTCATGCTCCAATTGCTCCCAACTATCGATAAAATTAGGCTCAAAGTTCGTATACCAATCAAAGATGTTTTCATTTAGGGAATGAAAAAACTGTTTGCCAAGATAGTCACCGTAAGTTCCAGCATTATTACATGTCTCAACAAAGTGTGCGACATACTGTTTTGGGTTTTTTCTGTGCCGTCAAATTGTTGAAATTTGAGGGGTTGATAGCCGGCAGGCATTTTGAGGCTATCTATCCTCATAGTGTAGGGCTTGGCATACACAAAGGAATATTTGGTGAAAACATCATACTTGTCTTTGAGGGTCCCTTCAATGAATTCCCTCAATTGCCCAATCGGGATCATTCCCTCAGAAGAAACTTGCACCTCTTTAGTCAGTGGTGTTTGTTTCACAGGATTTTTTGTCTCATGAACCTCTGAAGATTTTTCAGGTGCATGGATAGACTCTCCGTCTATCAGACCTTCCATCCTATCCACTATCTTATTAATTCGAGCATCTTGATTCTGAACATATTTAGTCAGGCCCTCAATTGCCTTTGCCAGATTCGCAAATTGCTCCTCCATGGATGAGGAATCATTCACCATCACTTGCATAATCACTGGAGATGTTGGAGAGTAGCATGAATTATCGCATCAGTTGATCTTTGAAGTGCTCAACTTATGCGGTGTAGTCGAAGATGATGAGTTGCTTGAACGACCATCTCTCTTTGCGCCAGAGTATTTAGAATCGGAATGCTCAAGTAGAGCTAGAGTTTTCTTGAGCGATTCCGCCACACTGCTTTCTCCTTCCGAAGCACTTGCATTGGAATTATTTCCCTTTGGAGTTAAAGATCCAAAAATTAGAGTTTGTTCGGACAACACTAGATGTGTTTGTTGTCCTAGCAAGCCTGCCTTGCTCCTTGTGACAGCTCCTAAACTTCCGAAAGTAACACCAAGGATGCTTTCTACTTCAGCAGAGAACTTTGAGTCAGCAGCCTTAGAAGCAGTTGATTGAAATCCCAAAACTCAAAATTTCTTAAGTTACTAATATTACTTGAAATCCCATATCTCAAAATTAATTACAAAAATCCCTTCTCACACTTTCTTTCTCCAACTATCAAATACATAACCCACATCCCTATTTTAATGCCTAATGCTCCTCAGCAACACCTAAAATCAAGGACATAATCAAACTTGAATTCTTCTTCCGTTTCTTTCAAATTTTCTTCCATTAACCCCATTAAAAAACACAATAGAAATCAACAAAACGTTATCAAATAATGTTATTTTTTGAATTTTTCACTATACAGTAACAAAGGTTACATTCTTCATATAGTTGTACAAACATCAAACTGTACTGTCCATAAAAGAGTAGTTGTGTTACTTTGAGCAATACAATTAAATGATGATTTTGCAGGGAGGTTCCATCCACATAGCACGACATGTAGAATATTTTGAATGATTCGTATAGAATTTAAATACAGATTTTGAATCAGATCTCAAATTTTTCAATACATATTTATAATGTATATGTTGATGTCTTTCCATGACTGATACATAACTCAGTTATGTATATGTATTGATTCGACATTGCTGAGCCATTTTATTCCAACCCATTATCAAAGGTATGATTTTTATGTATTAGATTGATAAATTTCGTCCATATACATTCTATTTATGTATTATAGTGTAAAACAAAATAAACGAGAATGTAACTACTGTTTTTGATACATAGATCTATTTCTGACAAAGATATTGCATACTTTCTGATAAATAAAAAGATTTGTATGTGATGTGGATTCTTTACACCTGCTACATTCAATATTTATTTTTTTGTGATACATAGATATAACAAAATTAAGTTTCAAATTCGTTTTCTGATACATAGAAAGATTTGTATGTGATATGAGTTCTTTACGCCTACTACATTCAATATATGTTTTTCTGATACATAAATCTAACAAAATTAAGTTTCAAATTCATTTACTGGGACATAAAAAGATATTTATGTGATATGAGTTTTGCATTTGTGATACATTAAAATTTTCACATAGAAAGATATATGTGTGATATAGGATTCGCACTCCTGATACATCAGATTCTTATATTATGTTCAGTTTTTTTCTGAACGCAAGGGATGACATATGTTATGATGAACAGGGAATGAAAAATCAGAGAAGGAATTAGTTTTGAAAGATTATGATTGATGAAGTTTGATTTGATTATTCAAATTGCAAATCATGAAGTTGTTACGGATTTTATGTAATTAAACAGACAAAATTTTAAATTGAGTGCATTAATTACTCAACTGTGGGCACTTTTACCATTTTTTTCTTTTTTGTCTCCAATTAATTAGTTAGTAATGTATCATAATTTTATGTATCGGGTTGTTAAATAATGTATCATATCCAGAATATTATGTAGTTAATATAAAAGTTGGGAGAGAGGGTAATTAGGTATCAAAGTGTTGGAATTTATGTTGTTTATCCACAAATTAATTAGAAGTGATATAGTAAAATTACGATTGAAACACGAAGCTCAAGCAGACATTCCATAAATGTCTTTTACTTTTTTATGAATACTAGTTTAGAGTACATGCTTTGCACATGTATCCTACGTCAATTATATATATATATATATATATATATATATATATATATATATATATAGATATAGATATAGATATATATATATATATTACCTAATAAAACTATACATTAATTAATATATGGATAAGACTTTCGAAATTGAGATACAGTAATTGATATATAAGTTAATGGATGATTTTTTTACGAATACCACAACAGTAACATATTCAATGTAAAGTGAGGTTGGGAGAAAATAAAGCGTACACAAACTTTATCCCTACATCTAAGGTATAGAGAGGTTGTTTCCCATAGATCCTCAACTCTAAATTGTACGATCAATTATCTAATTGACCTTCTATCCTAATCAGTGTCCTCCACGATCTCTTATCTAAGTTGAATCTACGTCATATCCGCTCCATATACTACATAGCAAATCTAGTTATTGCTTTATAGAACTTGACTTTAAAGTTTGATAGCACCTTAAATAGAGCAAATGCAAGTGTCCTTAAATAAAGACTCACACTATTCTAACTGAATTGTATTAATGAGAATTATGTCGGTCAGGGGAGGACGTACGTAGGTGCCATGGAGTTCATCCAAATTCCCTCGGCAAAAAATAAGTTGTATTTAATATATATTAATTTTGAACCATTTAAACTAAAATTTTGAGATAACTCAATGGTAATAGGTTATGTTGCTTTGGCTGCATGCATCAGACCCACTTCACAGGCTCGATTCTAGTTGAGGTGGCTGTCTATTTTTTTGGTTTAATTCACTATTGGTGTTGTCGTGTACAAGTACAACTGCTACTATTAAAAAAATGCTAGAATCCATTTAAATTATATTTTATTGGCTTATTATATATTTATATTTTT
Organism: Capsicum baccatum var. pendulum; assembly: GCA_030864225.1. Classification (NCBI taxonomy): domain Eukaryota; kingdom Viridiplantae; phylum Streptophyta; class Magnoliopsida; order Solanales; family Solanaceae; genus Capsicum; species Capsicum baccatum. The sequence continues at coordinate 100,125,791 of CM061551.1, forward strand.
ATTTTTTGAACTCTCTGAAGAAAACTTCTAAATTTGTCACTGATATTGGTGTCGTGCTATTGAAAAATAATTAATATAACAATAATCTAAAAGAACTCTATCCTTAAAAATTGTATTTGTGATAATGATATTGTTAGTTCAAAAAGAATTATATGTAATGTACAATAATGTTTAGTATTAAATTACTTCATGAAGAAAATATTTAGAACCTGTTTGACCATAAAATAATTACACTTTTATTTTGTATTCTTTTTCACTTTATTTGAAACTCAATGTTAGACCATAAAAATTTTAATGCGAAATTTAGACGGTCAAAACGATGTTTTCATTTTTTTCACTTTTAATTTTTCTATTTTTTAAAACTTTTGTTTCTCAAAATAATCATCTTTTTTTTTCATAAAATAACCTCATCTAAATAATATTTCATGTGCAAATAATATTTTATATTTATTAAAAATATATATATTTAAATTCTTAATGTTTAGTAAAAATTGTGGCAATCACAACTCTAACTCCAAATTCAACTTTGAAAATTTTAAATAAAGTAATTTTTTTTCATGATCAAACGCTCAAAAATAACTAACTGATCATTTTATGCGGAGATTCTATAACCCTCTCATGATTCATCTTGTTTAACTACTATTCAAGTAATTTCATTGACTCGTACAATGATACCCATATTATAGAAAATAGCAGGAAATCATTAACACCATGGACTTACCTTAAGCAACCATAAAATCTTTGAACATTGTTGCATGTACCAACTAAGTCTCGAAACCACTTCAATGGCCTGGAAAGTTCATTAGGTGAAAACATGATTAGTAGCTGCCTAATTTGGATCATATTAACCTACCTTGACTTAGCTAACAAAAGATACAACTTGAATATAATTATTTTTGATACCCATTAAAAAATATAAAGCTGATTAAAAAGGTATTGGGTAATTAACACTTAGTTAATCATCAACTAGTGATTCTTTTTGTTGAAAAAAAATAACATAATCCACCTATAGCAATGTACCCTTGTCACAAACAACCTTTGTAATGCAAGGGTCTCTCTTAGTATATATTGATATATACTTCCACCTGACCCTCTGACTTCTTAGCATTAAAATTGAGTATGATTATGTATAATTATAATACTAATTACATTCATTCCAATATAGTATAGATTTTCTATATTCATAGAGAGTAAAGATTTCATATGTTAAATAATATGAAATCAAACAAGCAAACATAAGATATTTTCCCAATCAAACTAAAATAATAAAAATGAATTAGTAAAAGATAGTAATCAAAACTTAAATCTATTTTTTCCGTTTGTAATCCACGGTAATTTAGGTATTATATAATCTTAAAGCTAAAGGAATTTCATAAGAATAGTCCTAACCTAAATTGGATATTAAATTTAAATTAAGAAAAAAAACAAGGTTAGTAAGACTAATTGATAGAAAGAAATTCTAGTTAAATAATATTTTTTTTCTTTATCATATATTTAGGACTCTTTTTGTATTGTAGGATTCTTTTAATTTTTTTAAAATTAAGTAATAATTAGAGGAAGTCAGTGGAAAGACATTTTGTCTATTGCATAATCTCTAATGAATGGCAAAAAGTTTAAATCATTTTTCTAAGGGTATTAACACTTTTAATAAATTATAGATTATTAATTTTTTAATATATAAATAATTTATAATAATTAATTAAGGTGATATAATAAAATCACGATTGAAGGAGCTGAAGCAAGTGTATTGACAAATTGTTGCCGCTTCTTCACATTTCTACTAAGTAGTAATTACAATTTAATTTATTTATTAAAAGTATTGAACTAATTGCAAGTTATTTCCAGCGATTTCCCATATGGGTCAAAATTGTCTTTAGCCGATCAATATTGAATTGTCAAACAAAATCATAACAGCTGAAGTTGCATTTGTCATTTGCCAATGGTCCCAAGGAGCAGCAAAATGCATCCCCACTAGTGCCAAATTTCAATTTCGGCCACAAACATCAGCATTTCAAACTTCAAATATTATTTTCAAATTAATAATTTATTTTGTAGTTACGTCCATTATTTCAATATAAATTTGAAATACATAATTTAACATTAAAAATGTTTTTCAAAAGTTTTTCAACTGATTTCCAGCACACTGTGGTGGAAAGTGTATGTGTCTAGCACAGAAAATACCTTCCCCTGCTCATAAAACAAAATAGCTCATTTTCCGATGGATGTGACTCTTAACAATATTAGTAGTCATGAATTCTTAATTGATTGAGATGGTGACAATTTTTCGTTTGAAAAGATGCCATTGCCGTGCATTTGTTTGAAATTGTTGAATTTTTAAATTCACATATGACTCGACTAATCGTTTAACTATCCGAAATGATTTAGTAAAATAATCTTTCGTTGTTGGTTTAAAAAAAATTAGTAGTTCCATTTTTATGATGGAGGAGTTAGGCATGACTTCAACCTGTATATTTGTCAAAAATCATAATTACACGAAAGAGGACGTAAACCTTAGCCTCCAGAACATGATGAAAGTTGGCTATAACCAAAATCTTGAGCAATTGTTTACATACATATCCAGCAAATGTATAGATATAGGACCAGATCCTTGAGAAATTTGTAACTTTAAGAGATGTTATGTACAGAGAAGACATAAGAAGCAAGAGGTCATCTAGTAGTATTGATAACATATTTGTTCTTCTTTTGACTGAACCTGATCTGCTTCTAGCTTCATTGAGGCTTTGACGTTGGCAGGAATAGAAGCAGTCTCATTGAAGATAGATAAAGTCTTGGTATCTTCTCCCAGATTTGCAAGAATGTCGGCAGTATTAATACCCTTTCTAAGTGTACGACAAAAGATGAAGTTTCTATTCTTGATCAGGTCCATAATCTGTTCTATGACTTGAATAAGCTGCCATGGAGATTTTTTAACTCTCTTGATGAAATTTATAATATCATAGAGTCAGATTCAACGATAACATTTCTGAGGCCTTTGTTGAGACATATAGAGATTCCGTAAGCATAGCCTTAGCTTCTGCAAGGTTATTGCAACATTCACCATAAAATTCAGCAAATGCGCTGATCATGACCCCAACATGATCTCTGATAATACCACCTCCTCCAGTAGGGCCTGGATTTCCTTTACTACAACCATCAACATTAAGTTTAACCCACCAATGATTAGGTTGGTGCCAGAAAATAGCTTGATAATGGATAACAGGATTCAATTGTTCCAGAGTCGTATACATTTCATGCCAAGAAGTAGGTAGTTGTAGATCAGGAAATTGCAACCTAATAATCAATTTTATGAATTTAATCACTTGCTGAATGATGAACCAGGAAGTCATTTTGTGGTTATCAAATCTGGCCGAGCACTTAATTTTCCAAATTTGTCAGCAAATAATTGTTGGAAGGCATTGGAGGACAGTCTTATGGGACTTCACTCTTGCCTTTATGCAACCCCCATTTCATGGCTCTTTGACTAACCTAACCATCGGTTAATTTGATGTCACAAGACTTACAGAAGAAGGCTCAAACATCTTTAGCAATGTTACCATCAATCACTGAAGAGGTGAAAAGTAGTCTCTTCTTTATGAATAGTGTAACAATTGCATATAGAAGATCAATTTACACCAAATCTCTTCACGCCTATATCTATTGCCACTTTATCCAGCAAAACCCTCATCATAAAAAAAGAAATTTTGAAGGGTAGTTTTTATGCCATATGCCAGTGGTACCCTTCCTTATTCTCAGTGTCTTCTTTTATTGGTTATATCACATAATTATACCTATAGCACTGAAAATGTCATTGAAGAAAATTTGTCAAAATTTTTGGTTGTTAAATACTTACTTTAAGATTTATAATTTGGGAGGTAAAATATGCCTTTTGGCCACCAAATTGAGAAATTTACTACATAATTTTAAATGACTAAATAATGATTTAAATAATGGACTCATGCATTTTGTTTTTGACCTATTCAGTATCCCCCAACAATCTCCCAGAATGATGAAAAAGATACTACTTTCCCCTCTCCAGTTTTGTCTTTGGTAGGGCACAGTAAATAAATATAAACTCCTCTCTTGGCATATTCGTTGGATCAAATATAAATCTGGTGGGGGTTCATCTCTATTAATCATACTATATGCAGAAGCCCGCGCTAGTATCACTAGCTATAATTTATAACCGTCGATTTTGTATGTCCCAATCAAAATTACATCAGAGTTTTTTTTGTTTAAATCTAATTTTAACATAAAAGTTGAAAGTGTGTTTGAGTCATTTGTTGTTGAACTTTTATCGTCGTGGCCATTGTTTAGACTAAATTAATCTTTGGTAAGAAAAAAATTTTAATTTCATCATATAATGTAAAGTATTGGGCCAAAATTATACTGCAAAGCACCAAACAATTCAAAAAGGGGACAGCCCAGAATATTAAAATTTCTCCTATGCATTGGATTCGGGAGTAGTTGTGGCAGATTGAGAAACTGAAGGTCTTGGTGCCAATTGCGCAATCCGTTCATAGCTTTGTGGGAAAATTCATACTTGACCAGCTATGATCTCCAAGGATTTTCTCTATGCAAGCAAATCAGAACAATCAGAGACTTCCCAACTTACATAAGCTTGCTAGATTATCATTCAAGTTTGAATGTACCTCTACTCACGCTTAATAGAATTATTTCACATCAAAGATTTAAACATCGCAAGAACTCCTGAATTTCAGTAGAAGCAATAGTAGAGGAACATGTACACCAACCGATACAACAGCCTGAACAACAATTGTGCAAAAGCAAGGTAAATGTAAGAATGTTTCGAGTGTTTTTGTCATGAGCTAATCTTAAAATCAAATAGCATCTTAGTGTCTCCATTTCTCATGAGATTTCAGTTAAACAACAACACCACACATAATGTAACCTTGTATAAGTGAAGTCAATAAAACATGATTTGGTGTAAGCATCAAGCGAAAAACTATTATGTAGATCTAAGTTGGTAAGATATTGAGACTTAAATAATCACCATGATGTGCGCATGTAGCAAGCACGTGATATTCTTGACTCCCAGCAAACCATGTACAAATAGAGATATATCTACATCTATGTCAACCCGTCTTTTGAGCGATACAGCAGCTGAAAGTTTTCCAGGTTTTGAAAGAGACAACAATTAAGAAGTGAAAAATACAAGCTCTTTATGTACAGTAAATGCCAGCTATCGATAGCTTAGTGATGTTCTTTTAATCATGTATATCTTGATTCATCCCCAAGAAGTGCAATCTGTAAATTATACATTTTAATCGGGTAACCTTCACACAAGAATGAAAGACACACATATATCTAACCACCTACCTTGTATTTGATAGTTGTATTGTGTATGGTTAGAAAAAATATGTAAAATGTTGGTGAATCCTGATTGTGGCAGGATCAATTGATTTACCTTTGAAACAACAATATTATGTTATTAATAACAAAAATAAAGAATAAAAAAATCAAACGCAATCAGAAAAATGAAAAAGGAAAAAATGAAATATAACATGAACTAAAGTCGGACGAAAGTGATTGATGACAAATCTTGAGAAATTTAAAAGAGCTTATAGCTCCGAGCTCTTAAAATCACTGAAAGAAGCTGAAGGAAGGAAATCAGAACAAAGATTTGAATGAGCAACAAAGATGGTGAAGGAGCAGAGAGAAATCCAAGAAGCAACATAAATGACAGCGTCAGGCAAGGCAGGTGGTAGAAAATTGACATTCTTTAAATATTCAAAGGCATTCATATCATTGGCTTGAGGATAAATTGTGATCCTGCTTAAGATTTCAAACTTCTTTCCTAACGTATTTGACAAATCTTCTACATGAGCTGATTCAGAATTCCTCAAAAAGGGTAATAATTCTCTTCTGAAGAACTTCTAACTCTGTCTGAATTCACTGAGAAGTATTTATACATACATAGAACTGCAACTTCCCAAATGACTTATCACCATTCAATGTAGCAACTTGTGGGTTCCTCTTTGTATTAAGCGTCTTATTCTTACTCTTCCACAACTTTATAACAGTCGTACATCTAAGTGCAGAAATGGTTGGAACATGTGTGGTACTTGATCCTACAAATGACAACGTAGATTAATGGGCATGTTAAGCTACAAAAGCTATTTTTGGCGCTTTTCAGTAAGAGCTTTACTCAATTATATTCATAACTTGGGCCTCAAAGGATTCTAAGGAAAGGCTAAAATTAATTCTGTGTATAATTTAAATAGGATGGGGTGCTTTCTAGTCCATGCTTACTTCGTTTGGACGGCAGTTGCTGGCAACGAAATTAAAAGAAAGTAGTAATTCAGTTTCCAGTAGTTTCTTCCTTTCAATGAATTCTTTGTGTTTATTATCTTCTTCACGTGGCCACGACCCTTTTTCCACATTCTTCTTTATCACAGTAAGAAGCTCTTCACTTTTTCTTAGTTCCTTTTCTCTTTTTCAGCTCTCTCTATTTCGAATCTTCTTGTTGTAGGAGCATTTTGTTGGAACACTCGAAGAAGTAGAAGTTTTCTTATTTTCTGAATAAATATATTTATTTTTGCCATCACTGTAAATATGTCCAGCTCCAAATTCCTGTTCTTCACCTTATAACTTGTCCCATTTAATTTAAGAAACAACAGCCCCGAGTCTAGCGATCATCAAAATTCACAAGGAAATATAGTGTTTTATTTCAGTAAGAATATTTCAAATAAAGCTCGATACCTCAAGTAAACTACCTAATTTGTGCGGAACAACTAATATTCCTCCTATGTCTTCCAAACAGGCAGTTTCGATCGAGAATTTTCACAAACAGATATAGAGCAAAAGTTGGCTCAAACCAATACAGCAAAGAATAAAAGAGTGAATCCAAAAAGATAACTCACAGTTTATTTTCTCCTAAATTATTTGGACATTCAAACAATAAATTTCCAAATACAAGTAAAATAAGCCCTATAATTTGAAAGAGAAACAGATAAAATAAAGAATGAGTCACAATTTTTCACCCACAATTCGCACAAAGAAATAATAGTTTTACTGAATAAGCTGAAATTGAAGCCAAAGAAATCATAATTAAGCACATAAATAGGAGAAAAGAACCTGAAAATGGAAAAGAACAGTTGAGAAAATGCAGATATGCTTGGTACGGGAAAAGAATAACTGAGAAGATGAACTTATAGCCAGCGGTGTTGTCAGTGTACAAATAGAACTGTTAAAATCAAGGATAAAAACAGACTTATAATTTGATTTGATTAGTTTGGTGTTGGCAAAAAAAATTAATTATTTTTTATTTGATTTGATATTAGAAAAAATTAAATTAAATTAAATCGACGTAATATATATATAATTTTAATTTTTTTATACGTAAATAAATATTATTTATAATCTACTTTTTAATTACTTTTATTATTTTTTTATATTCAGAAAATAGATATATATTTTTGGACCTTTAATTATTGTATTTTTTCATTACTAACAAATTAATACAAAGTTCAATATATATATATATATATATATATATATATATATATATATATATATATATATATATATATATATATATATATATATATATATATATTTCTATAATCTATAATCTATATCTGTAATATATTAAAAGTGTGAAGGGCATTAAAAATATTGTTTGAATTTTTTGTCCTTCATTAGAAATTTTTGCTTTAGACAAAATCATCTTTTCATTATTTTTTTCTAATTTTTAAAAGTTAATAATTAATTAATATCTATTTATGGTAAAATCTTTTCTTATTAGAAGTCGTCAGAATTAATGACAACTAATACTTTTTCCATTAGTTTAAGAAACAACTAAATTTGATTTTAATAAGATTCGAAAAATTTAGAAACAAATATAAAAGCCTTAGAATAAGAAAATTTTAATAAGTATTAAATTTTAAAAAGTTTTAGATACATAATAAGAAATGTATTTTTATTATTTTATCAAATTCTTATTTAATTATTTTTACTAAAAGAAAACACGTCCCACCTCAAAAACAAAAAAAAATAAGTACTGTCAAATTGTAATTAACATACGACCTAATTTCTTTCTTTTAAGTATGGTTTTTGATTTAATTAGAAGTCCTTAATTTTCTTTTCTTTTAAGTTTTGTTTGTCTTGATCTTCTATAATAATTAGTTTTTTATGAAAAAAGTTTCTCCAATTAGATTAGATTTCTTCCATGTTTCATAAACTCTTTCTTAAAAGGAAAAAAATCGTACATTTATATATTGAGCATTCCTTTTTTTCAATAAATAATAGAATAACATTCACAATTTAATTGTTAAAGAGTATGTTCAAGAGAAGATTAGTTTTATGTTCTTTAATATTAGTTTTTAATTTGTAGGTCAACAATATTAAATATTATGCATCTTTTATTAACGTTTTTTTATCGTATAATTTATTGTAATTTCAATTGTTGGCTTTCGTGTGATGTGCAGGTAAAGAAAAATTATGTGAGTGTGTGGTTGAGACTTTGTGCCGATTACGAGAGGGTTTAAAGGTGTTTTTAAAAAAAAAAAAAAGAATTATTTCTCATTCATATTAGCACGATTTATGTTGTTAAGGCGTTGATTAGAAGTACACGTTCTGCTCTTTGATCGATTTTATCAAATTTCAATTCAATTATTTAATTTACAATTTTAAAAAGTAGACATTGAACACCGAATCGAACTATTTCAGTTTGGTTTGTTTTCTTTCAACTTCGTTTTTATTTAATTCGGTATTCAGAAATATTTGAACTTTTTGTCCTTCGTTAAAAGTGTCTGCTTTACACAAAATTATTTCTTCAATATTTAAGAATTGAAAATTTATTATATATTTTAATAAAACATATGTTATGTTTGCGCTATTTTATTAAAGTGTGAAGGATCTTTGAGAAGTGATTTAAATTTTTTCCTCTTCATTAAAATTTTTTGCAATAGACAAAATTATCTAATTTTAAATAATCAAATGTTACACGAGCAAGACACGTAGGGTTTAGCTAGTTAATATAAAAAACTAAAACTCTTTAATTGCTTCACTTTTTACATTTTACTTTCCAAGTTTTCAGAGAGTTCTCATTATTTTCTCATCTTACTTTTCTCATTCGTCAAGTTGTGATTTAGGTTTGTTTCTCTTCTTTCTCTTTTTATAGAATTATGTTATAATTAATTACTTTATGAAGTTAAGTTTTTAATAAGTTGTCTAATACTTCATTGTTTTGTGTGCTCACATTTTATGTGAAGGACACTTTCAGATAAGCTACTGTGACTAGTGACTTAGAAATTGAACTGCTTAGGTATCCACATAATATTACTTTGAGAGATAGTAGTTTAGACGTCTTAGTAATTTTTCAACTTAATTTTTATTGAAACTACTCTATGATCATTTTTTTTTTTTTTATCTTTTTAGTGAAAACATTTAAGTTTTTTCTTCAATCACATTATAATTGTAAAAAAATCGAGGAAACTGAAAAACCAAAAAAAACAAAAAAACCCGACTAAAATCGAAATAAAAAAACCGATTGCATATTGGTTTGATTTGGTTTATAGATTTAGAAAATTGACATTATTGGTTTGGTTATATTTTAATAAAAAACCGAACCAACCCAACCTATGTACACCCCTAGTTGTTGTACACAACGAAGCCACGCATATTGATATGGAAATGTTACCAAGAATCAACAAGTGAAAACACCATAATACCCCCGGCTGAAGCGTGAAAATACTGAAATAGCCTGTGAAGAAGCACACATGACAACTGTCTCCTGTGTGCTTCACTCACATTTATATATCTACTAGATACCGTAGCTTGTGTCAGCATGGGCCCAATATATGTTATTTACGTTATCTCAATTTATGTAGCACAAATAGCATTTGGAGTGTCAATCAATTTTTAAAATAATTTAAGTTGTTAATCATTGTGATTTATAGTATCTTTAACATAATTTAGTAATTTATGTTACTCGCTTTATCCCAATTTTAGAATTTAGTGAGTCAACTATTTTTTTTTTACTAATATATTTTGTAAAAATATTTTAAGTTGTTAATCTTTCTGATTTTAGTATCTTTTAATGTAATTTCAAATAATTTATGTTACTTGCTTGATCGCAACTTATGTGACACTACTAGAATTTCAAAAGTCAATCATATTTTTACTATATGTTTTTAAAATATTATAAGTGTTAATAGTTATGACTTATAATTATTTTTTTTGCATAATTTTTAAATATATAATATTTTATCAAAATAAATTAAATAAATTAAAATAAATAAAGTACTAAATTTTTAAAACATGTTAAATTCGAAAACATCATTTGGATCAACAAATTACTAAATTAAAACAATAAAACATGCAAATTATAAAATATCAAAACTATCCCGAATTTACGTGACACAAATATAATTTAGATAATCAATCAGATTCTTAATATGTTTTTAAATATTTTAAATTGTAAGCTATTGTAATTTATAATATTTTTTATGTAATTTTTAAATAATATATGTTACTCTCCTTATTCAAATTTTTGTCGCATTAATATTCAATTATATTCTTAAAATAATTTAAATTTTTAATTATTATGATTTATACTCCCTCCGTCCCAAATTATGTGTCGTCATTTTCTTTTTGATCCGTCCCAAAAAGAATGTTGCCTTTTCTTATTTGGTAAGTTTTTAAAGGTACAATTATAATTTTACCCTTAGTGATCCTACTTGATTTTAAATACAATTACTCTTTTTTTTATTTATTTTTCAGTTAAAAGTGGTCCCACTTGATTTTAAATACTATTATTCCTTTTTTTAAGAAGGGTATTTTTGTAACTTTAACAAAGTCAAAACTTATTTCTTAAATATCGTGTCCTGTCAAATGACGACACATAATTTGGGACGAAGAGAGTAATACTTTTTCTTCCATTCCAATTTAAGTAGCACTGAAATAAATTCGACAGTCAACCAAATTTTATGATTGAAGCAGCGAAGTGGATATGTCCTAAATGACTTATAATACCTAATTAGAAATGATATAGCAAAATTACTATGAGAAAATATTTATGAAAAAAGTTTAAATGGGTCTCATATAAGATGTCATGTTAATTTAAAACATCAAGAATTAATTTATCATTTTATGTCAATTTTATTTTTATTAAATATTATTAAATTTTTAATACCTAAATGACTTATAATAATTAATTAGGGGTGATAGAGTAAAATTACGGTTGAAGAAGCTGAAGTAAACATATCATAAATGTCTATTTTATTTTTTTATTAAATATTATTAATTTTCTTATATGTAAATGTCTTACAATAATTAATTAGGGGTAATATAGTAAAATCATGGAGCAAACATATTTGTGACTTTTTGTAAATAAGTCTCATATAAGATGTCCTATTAATTTAAAACATCAAGAATTGATTTATCATTTATATCTATTTTATTATTTATTAAATATTATTAATTTTTTAATAGCTAGATGACTTATAATAATTAATTTGAAGTGATCTAATAAAACTACGATTGAAGCAGCTGAAACAGACATGTCATAAATGTCTATTTTACTTTTTTTTAATTGAGCATTTGTTGGGCAAGAAAATTCTCGAGACCGAAAATAACAATCGAGACAAGAAAAATACTGCAGCAATCGATTTATTAATTTCAATAAGTGAGTGTTACAATCTCTATGGTTCCTCTGATTCGCTTTTTCAACTATAAATTCAAGGGCTTCGAGCTTGATCTTGAACTTTTAACTTGAACTTGACGGATTTGATCTTGACTTGTGCTTGAATTCAAGGGCCGTTGAGCTTGTTCTTGAATCTTGTAGTCTTGATCTTGAAGCTTGAACTTGTTCTTGAATCTTGAACTCTTGATCTTGAAATCTTGATCTTGTTCTTTAACCTTGAACTCTTGATCTTGAAATCTTGAGCTTGTTCTTGAATTTGTAGAGAAATCTGTTGCTTTGATCCACGAGCTCTCTCTTGCTTCTTGTTAAACTTGTTGGTCTCTTTTCTGAATTATGAGGCCCCTATTTATAGTTGTAGGAAGTAGAGAGTCATGATAAACATGAACTTTCTTTGATCAATCAGGTTTAAGTGACATGACATTTCTTATGGGCTTTTAATTTACTGCATCATTTTGACACGTGGCATGGTCCTATTGTCTCTTTCACTTGACTTGGCATGTCACGTCATTTGACATGTGACGCTTATTTGGGCCTCTAGAATATGACAATATCTTGGGCTTAGTAAAGTGGGTTCATCATTTGTAGCCCAAATCAATGAGCTAGCCCAATAAAAAATTGAACTTTAATTAAACTCATATATGTATGGACTTAAATAATTAATCCAATTATATTAATCCGCAATATTTATTTGGGACTAATATATTTTAAATTTAATATAATTCAAATTTTGTACGGATTTAAATTTAATAAAATTGGATCGCCAACAAATGCGTCCTACTTCAAGACTTGTCGAGACATTTAATATTTTGGAGACTAGCCTTAAAGTATGCTTATTTAAGCATGTTTCCTTCGTGCTTCAACGATCCTCATACATATGAATATCTCATTTAAAAATTTAAAGCTGAACCATATTGATATTTCCTCTCAAAACTCTCATTTTTTTTCCATGAATCTCTACACTTAAGACCCATTGGTGAGGCATGATATTCAATTTCAAATAGATTTTGGAAGACTTTTTCATTGCCTTACTTAATCAGGAATAAAACTCTTTCGATTTGAACTTAGATTGGAGAAGCAAAGAACTTCCAATTTGAATTTGTATGGGAGAAGGAAATAATCTCAAATTTGAATTTGGAGATGGAAGCTATTTCAATCTGAATTTATATTGGAGAAGGAAACAATCTCCAATTTGAATTTGGAGATGGAAATTATTCCAATTTGAATTTATATTGGAGAAGGAAACATTCATCCTACAACTTTATAAAAGGATGTAGTTTCCCCACTTTTTCAATATCAATTTTGGGGTTTCCAAGTCATCAATAATATTGAGGTAATTTCTTTTGCTCCTACTTTTCTCTTATTTTCGTCACTTTTTTTTCAGCACAATATGTTAGTGGTAGAAAATTCATATCTCATTGTAGGAATATTGAAATTATGATCTGTTTAATGTTCTAAAAATTAGACTTCAAGATCTACAACATATCCAAAATTAAGAATTAAACTCCTTCAATATAATTCTTGATAATTTTTTGAAGTTAGCCCTGAATTTTATCATGCTGAAAATTTCAAATCTGTGCACCTCTATTAAAATCTTTATATCTCAATGTAGAAATGATGAAATTATAAGATGCTTGGTTTTTTATGAAATTAGACTCAAATATATATAACATATCCAAAATTCATGATTTAATACCTTCAGCATTATTTTAGACAATTTTGAAGTTGACTTTAAATTTTGCCATGCTGAAAATTTCAGATTTGCGCGTCTTCACTAAAACCTTCATATCTCAAAGTAGGAGGGATGAAATCATGAACCACTTCATTTTTTCAAAACTAGACTCGAAAATATATAAAATATCCAAAATTCATGATTTAAAAACTTCAGAATTACCCTAGATAATTTTTTAAAGTTGCCTCTGCCTGCTAATACATTTTCAATTTCAGGTTTGCGTGGCATCGCAAGACAAATCATATCTAGGCGTGGAAGTGTTGAAATTTTGAGTGTCCTTTTTTCGTTGGAAAGAGAACTCTAATATTTACAACACTTTTGGTAGGCGAGCAAACTCAAGGGTGTAATTTGATCCATCTTTGTCGATCGAGATACTCGCCATATTTAGGTAAGCATTCCTTCTTCTTTTTTTCGTTCCCCTTTTTCTTTCTTTCTTCTTCTTTTTTTTTAGGTGAACTACAAGCTTTTGCTCAAGATAACGCCTTTTAGGTAAAGAATATAGTCTTACGATGCAAAGGGATAGATTTTCTTTCCTACCATAAGTAAGGTAATCCTAGAAGGTAATCTTACGACGCATAGGGACGGCTATTCGTCCCCGACATAAGAAAAGGATAATTTCAGGGTAATCTTATGGCGCATTGAGATGACTACCTGTCCCCTCCATAAGAATAGGTTAAAGGTAACTTTATAATAATCTTACGGTGCAACGGGATGACCACTCGTCCCCGTCATTAAAAAAAGGTAAAAGGTAACTTTATGGTAATCTTACGGCGCCAGGGGATGACCACTCATCCCCGCCATAAGAAAAGGGTAATTTCAGGGTAATCTTATGGCGCATCGGGATGACTACTCATTCCCGCCATAAGAAAAAAGATAATTTCATGAAGATTGAAAGGTAAAATCAAGAAGGTTAGAAGGATTTAAAGACTTCAACTTATAATTCAAAGCACCTGATGACTCCAACTTTCAAACTCTAAAAGCTTCAATATGGCAGACTTAAAGACTTCAAATTATAGTCGCAGAGCATCTGAAGACTTCAACTTGTAGACTTCGTGAACTTGCAGGTTTCAATATGGTGAAGTTGAAATCTCCAACATGAAGACTTAGTGAATTTGAAGACTTCAACTTATATGCATAGGTCATTTGAAGACTTCAACTATCAGACTTCGTGAACTTGCAGGCTCCAATATGGTAACTTGAAATCTCCAACATGAAGACTTAGTGAATTTGAAGACTTCAACTTATATACATAGGTCATTTAAAGACTTCAACTATCAGACTTTGTGAACTTGCAGGCTCCAATTTGGTAACTTGAAAGATCCAACATGAAGACTTAGTGAATTTAAAGACTTCAACTTATATGCATAGGTCATTTGAAGACTTCAACTATTAGACTTCGTGAACTTGCAGGCTCCAATATGGTAACTTAAAAACTTCAACATGAAGACTTAGTGAATTTGAAGACTTCAACTTATATGCATAGGTCATTTGAAGACTTTAACTATCAGACTTCGTGAATTTGCAGGCTCCAATATGGTAACTGGAAAGCTCCAACATGAAGACTTAGTGAATTTGAAGACTTCAGCTTATGTCCAAGAAGCTTATACTTCATAGGGATCTGCCCTCATTGAGTCACCAACAATTGGTGCAAGTCTGAAGATTGATGATGTTAAAAGTTTTTTAAGATTGAATTTTTTATATGAGGGGGAACATTTATTTTTTTGACACTCATGCAACTGAACTCAGAATAAAATTTCAAGCGCCTACGTACCTCAATGAAGAGGATCAAGTCACAACGTAGTTCTGGGGTGAGTATTTTTTTTCCTTTTTATTTTACGCCCTAACTTTTGCCTAGGTTGCCTTTTTCGAGGTTTTCAACCCAGCGGATATTTTTTTGAGCCGTTCACAGTTTATACTCTTGCAGGCCAGGAGTAGACATGCAGTTTATACTCGTGCCTTAAGGAGTGTCATCTTCCTTCAACGATAGTATTTTTTAAAGAACTTGGCATTGATGGGGCCAATCCTCATGCCATCTACATCAACAAGCTTGTAAGCACCATTTGAATATGTCTCTTGTACGACGTATGGTCCATCCCACTTTGGGGTGAATTTATCCCCAAACTTACGAGAAGTGATAATGGGTCTTCTTACTGCAAGGACTTGATCTCCAACTTGGAAGCACCTCAAGTGAACCCTTTTATTAAAAAAACGAGATAGCCGGGCTTGGTAACATTCAAGATTTTGTTGAGCCTCTAGCCTCTTCTCATCAAGAGCTTCTAACCCAGCAAGACGCAACTTAGTATTTACTTGATCGGTGAGCCCTTCTTGAATAGCCAATCTTAAAGAAGGTATTTGACGCTCAAGTGGCAAGACTGTTTCAACTTTAAAAGCAAGTGAGTATAGGGTTGCTTGCATCGGATTACGATAAGTTGTCCTGTACGCCCATAAAACTTCTCTCATTTGCTCATGCCAGTATTGTTTGGACTTGGAGATGACCCTATTCAACAAATTGCATAAAGTATTATTGAATGCTTCGGCTAGACCATTGACGACAGCATAGTACATAGAAGACTTGCGCTGCTTGAAACCAAAGAGATTACAAATTTTGTTCATCAACTTGTTATCAAAAGGCTTTCCATTGTCAGTTATTATGTACTGAGGAATTCCAAAGCAGTAGATGATGTTCACTCAAATGAAGTTTGCAATATTTTCCTTCTTTACTTTCTTGAGAGAAACAGCTTCGGCCTATTTTGAGAAGTAATCTGTTGTGGCCAAGATGTGTAAGTGTCCACCAGAAGATTTTGGTAGTGGATCAACAACATCCATTCCCTAAGTATTGAATGGCCAAGATGCTACAGTTGGGTATAGTACCTCTGGAGGTTGATGTATGAAATTTGCATGGAATTGGCTAGCTTTGCATCTTTTAGCATAGTCCAAGCAGTCTTTCACCATCGTTGGCCAATAATATCCCATCTTTTTAATGTAAAAATGGAGCTTCTGTCCAGACTGATGTGATCCACAAACTCCCGAGTGCCCTTCTTGCAAAGCTTGAATTGATTTTTCCTCGTCCAAACACCGTAAGAGTACTCCTTCAAATGACCTTCGGTACAGTGTGTCTTTGCAGTAAAGGAAGCGAGGTGCACGACGATGAATGTCAGTCTTTCTCCTTGGATCTTGTAGAAGTATTCCATAACACAAGTAGTCAATGATAGGTTATCACCAATCCTCCTTTACGACTTCAGACATGGAAATGAGGTATTTAACCTTACCTTTTATATCTTCGTCTTTATTTAATAATGGTACTACCTATTCTTGGCAAATGGTAACTCGTGTCTGATTGGGAAGAGTTAGAGTAGAAGCTAAAATAGCTAGGGCATTAACTTGCTTATTTTATTTCCTTGGCACATGCTGAAGGGTTGCTTATCCAAGCTATCCCATCAACTTCTGTGCATAATCATGATATGGTCTTAACTCAGGCTTCCGGACTTCGTAGCTTCCCAAAAACTGCTTGATCACCAATTGGGAGTCACCAAAAACTTATAATTATAGTTTCTTTATGTCGACAACTATCTCAAGTCCAAGTATAAGAGCTTGATATTCAGCAACATTATTGGAGCAATGATTCATCAAGGTAAAAGAGTAGGGGATGACCTCTTCTTGTGGAGTGACAAACACTACGCCAGCACCAGCTCCATCTTGATGTGCAGCACCATCAAAGTACATCTTTCATGGGGATCTAACTTCAACAGCCATTGCATCTTCATCAGGGAGTTCATCGCTTAGCTCCCAGTCATTAGGTATTGGGTGATCTGCCAAAAAGTCAGCCAATGTTTATCTTTTTACAACTTTTGGGGGAACGTACACAATCTCAAACTGTTGAAATTGAAGGTACAACCTTGCAAGTCGATCACTTAGGACTGGTTTTGACATCACAAACTTGATGGGATTTTCCCTAGACATGAGATGGACAACATGAGCTTAAAAATAGTGTTTCATATTTTGGATGGAGAAAGTCAATGCCAAACATAACTTTTCAATCGGAGAATACTTCATCTCATTTGGTGTCATCATTCTGCTCAGCTAGTAAAGTGAGTTTTCTTTACCTTCACTATTTTCTTGAGCCAGTAGAGCTCCAACTGACCTCTCTTGTGCTGCGATGCAGAGTATCAATGGTTTCCCAGGTATGGGTGCCGCAAGAACTGGTGGCTTCATTAAGTATGATTTGATACTCTTAAAGGCGTTACTACAAGCTTGGTTCCATTCGAAGGGAGTATCCTTCTTCATGAGATGACTAAATGGTTGACATTTTCCGGCCAAGTTTGAGATGAACCTCCTTAAATATGCTAACCTTCCTTGAAGGCTTTTTAATTCATGAATATTTCAAGGCTCGGGTATCTTCAAAATTGTATTAACCTTGACTTGATATCTTCTAAGTAACTTGAATACCATTCTTAGGTCTTTTAAGTAGTCGCCGCTCTCTCTTGACTTCACCACTAGATCATCCACGTAGCATTCAACATTTTTGTGGAGTAGGTCATCAAAGATGTTTTGTACAACCCTTTGATAAGTGGAGCCAGTATTCTTCAAACCAAAAGGTATCACCTTGTAGCAATAAATACCTTTGGGCATACGAAATGCGGTAAGCTCTTTATCCTTTGGCGCCATACGGATTTGGTTGTAGCCAGATGAACTGTCCATGAAGGACATTGCCTCATAACCAGTGGTAGCATCAATCATCAACTCTGGTATAGGGATTGGAAAATCATCCTTAGGGCATGCATTGTTGAGATCTCGAAAGTCGACACAAGCTCAAATTTGGCCATTCTTCCTCCGTACTGGAACAATACTTGAAATCCACGTGGGATATTTGACTTCGTGAATAAATCCAGCTTCAATGAGTTTGTTAGCTTCATTTTGTATTAGTGGAACCAACTCTAGCCTAAAGCGTCTCTGAGCTTGCTTAACAGGATGAGCACCATTCTTGACCGCCAACTGATGGACCGCTACTTTCGGATCTAAGCCAAGCATTTCCTTATAGCTCCAAGCAAAAACATCCATATATTCTTTGAGTATGTCCATATAAGAGATTTCTTCCTTCATCTCTAGCAAAATACTTAGATAAGTTGGTATTGGGTCTTCATCAGTTCCACGATTTACTTCTTTCAAGGGATCTATTGTAGCTTTTACTCCTTCTTCGAGTTGAGATGGAGCATCTCCAGCATCTTCCTTATCTTGAGTATCATCATCGTTGATAGATATGTGGAGACATCAGAAAGTATCTTCCATATCTTCATCAACCTTCATTTGAGATAAGGCCTCATTCTCATTCTAGGTCGTAACATGATATGAGAAGCCAACACTTTATTTATCTTCCTCACGTTCATTGGTATAAACCACAGTATGAGCCTTTGCTTTTAACACCTTGTTGCATGAAACTACCAATTTCATCTGTCGCTTTATTCTAAAAGAAATCATACTTTGGAAATCTTTTTGTATTTTAAGTGAAGAGTGCATCATCGTGCTTTGACGACCCCTCTTACACTTGTTGGTTTTTCTCTTATTTAGAGGTCCCAACCTTTCAAACACAAAAGTTCTTGTAGTTGACCCTCCAAGTCGGTCAAATACAGAGGGTCTTTTATTAGCAGCAGTGGATTCTTCTTCCACGGTAATATAATTACTGACTGCCCTTCTTATGGAGATGCAAATTGGAGGTGGCTACGTGTATCCTAGGCCTTCACGTTCCTTCCTATTTTTACCCTCCGATGGAAGTTTGTCCAACCTTGATGACTCATTAGGATTGTATCCAGCCTTTACAAATAACTTATATGCATTTGGGTCAAAGCCTTCTTTCGTACGCTTCGTAGGGAGTGTCATATCTTGTGGTAGATTTTGAGCCACAGACTCTTCAAGAAGTTTTGAGGATGGATTTATTGCATCAATCTTCCTGATAGGTAAAGTTATCCCCTTTAGCATATTATCTTGGAAATTCGATGGGTGATCTTTCTCTTTCTTTACATTCGATACATAGCGAAGAACGGGAGTTGCCTTCTTTTTCGTAGAAGCGATGCTTTCTTTATTTGAAGTAGAGAAAGGATTCTTGGTGTTAACTTTTTTGACAGTCACCGCGACCTTCTTAGATGCAAGATCTTCACACTTGGTCTTAGTGACATCTTCAACCCTTTTCTCATCCATAACATGCTTCTTTAAGTAGAATTTGCATCAGCAAAATGTGACTCAGCTTCAGTGAATGGCTTATTATCGGCAACTATCTTTATTTCCACTCTGCCTTTGAGGTACTTCAAGCATTGATAGTAAGAGAACGAGATAATTTTGTTCCCGTGCACCCAAGGCCTACCAAATAATATATTGTATAAAGTTTTGGCATCGATCACATGTATCAATGGGTTTGATTGAAAATCATCCATACGAATCCCCAAATTGATACATCTCATAGACCTCTGGCCTCCTTGGTTGAAGCCTTGGATCATTATACGACTTTCATCCAGTTCGCTAGTAGTGATGCCAAGTTCCTTCATCGTGCGGATAGGCAGGATGTTGACTCCACATCCCTCATCTATCAAGATTCTATTAATATTCTTTCCTAGAATTTAACCCACCATGTATAAAGGACAGTTATGTAGGGCCTCACCAAGCAGAAGATCGTTATTTGTGAATGTGATTTTTGTATCACACATATGTGCCTCTTCGCCAAGAGTTTCAGCAAGCTTTTCGGAAGATGAAGGAACTTCCATGGGTAGATTCTCACACTTTCCCCCCCTCTTTGGTGGTATTAAAACAAGACACCTCAAGGTTGACTTGGGCAGTCTTTACATGAAACCAACTCGGTAAGAATTTCTCTAAAGTCGTCGAACGCCAAAGTTTTAGGGGGTGAAGCTCTGTGACGGTTGTCCTTTTCGAAAGTTCAACCATCTTCTATTTTCTTGGTTTCTTCACCATTCTCCTTTTGGTTGGATTCTCGATCGACTTCTTTCGTAGACTTGTCCTCCTGCATCTGTGCCTGGTCACCAGAGTCTAACCTTCATCATCGCCTTCGTCAATTAAAAACCTATAAGGCTCTAATATTTTCTCATTATGCTCTTTGAAACATATTTGGACTGGATCGAATGAGCCAAATATGATAGAGATTTGATGAGAACTAGCCATCTCATCGTCGAAGAAGATCTTTTTTTCTTTTGCCAGTTGCATGACTTTATCTTTAAAGACAAAATACTTTTCTAGAGGGTGACATATGAGCCTATGATATTTGTAATAATTAGGGTCATTGGTCCTCCCAGCTTCGTTGGGTCGCTTTATCTCTGGGAGTTCAATAAGCTTATGCTTAAGGAGTTCATCAAAAATCTCAGCAACAACTGAATCAAGGAAGGGATATTCCTTTTATTGCATCTCCTTTAAAGTTTTCTGATTTGGACGTGCTCCAGAAGTCGTCTTCACACTTTTCTTCTTACTCACCTTTGTGGTGAACTTCACAGGAGACACATCAACATTCATGGACTCTTTGTTTTCATTTTTGCGGACAAATTTTCCCCATCTTTGGGGTTCTTGCTTATCCTTTCCCCTTCGAGGGTCATGGATAGGCGCTCCTTCCTTTCCAGCAGAATACATTTTCAAATCCATGTCATGAGCACGAGTAGCTAACTCTTCAAAAGATTTTGGTTTAATTCCTTGCAAAATATAGAGAAGCCCCTAGTGCATTCCTTGGATGCACATCTCTATTACAGAAGCTTCACTGAGCCTATCTTTGCAGTTTAGACTAGCATTTCTCCATTGATTGATGAAGTCGATGACTGGCTCATCCTTTCTTTGCCGAGTATTTGTGAGCTCTATCATGCTCACTGTACGCCTTGTACTATAAAACTGATTTAGGAACTCATGTTCCAATTGCTCCCATCCTTTCCTATAAATACTTTTCTCCCACATTGGTGGAAAAGGGAAAAAAATACCTCATTCTCTCCTATAAATACTACCACTACTTTGGTAGAGAGAGGATGGGAGAAGGAAGAAAAAAAAGGCTAGAAAGGTGAAAAAATCCTTTTGAGCAAAAATAGTTATTTTTATTTAGTAAAAATTTTTGTTTCATAAAGTTACTTGGCTAATTAAAATTTTTGAGTTGCCGGCGACGTTTTTCGGTGGTGGTTAATTCCAACGAAGATCATAGTCTCGTTTTGCTGCCCCCCAAAAGGTAAACACACCTTCTTTTTTCTTTTTTTATTATTTTAGTTTTTATTATCGTTTTTCTCTTCATCTTTTTTCTTCTTCATAGCTCATAGATATAATTTTATTTGTTGGGATTGTATATTGTAGATGGCCTTGAAGGCCCTAGGACGTTGTGGTATCGATATTCTAATTATTTTTATGTTCATGATATAAAAATGAGCTAGCAATAGTTGTATGTGCCTTTTTTTACTTTATTCTTTGATTATTTTGGATAAAGTTTCAATCTTTGCTTAAAAGATGTATTTATGCTTTTTTTAAACTCATTATTGTTGGATTCATTTATTTTTAGTATGTAAAGTTATTTTCTTTATGTTTAGAAGAATAGTTAATGTTGAATGTTTTTCCTTTTTACCTTATTCTTTGATTATTTGAATAAAGTTTAGATCTTTACTTGAAAAACGATACCCATGTCTTGTTTAAACTTATTGTTGGTAGATATATTTATTTTTAACATGTAAAGTTATTTCCTTTATGTTTAAAAGAATAGATAATATTGATTGTTTCTCCTTTTTTAATTTATTCTTTGATTATTTTGGATAAAGTTTAGATCTTTAATTGAAAAACAATACCCATGTCTTGTTTAAACTTATTATTGGTAGATATGTTTTTTTTAGCATGTAAAGTTGTTTATTTTATGTTGGAAGAATAGTTATTATTATTTGTTGCACCTTAATAAAAATAGTAATTAGTTAAGTCAAGAATTTGTCATTTGCTTACTAATTATTTTAATGGATTTTAAAACTCTCATATAAGATATGAAGTGCTAGCTTTATTTTTCATCCAAGATGCCTATTCTTCTTTGTTCGCATGTTGTCTTTTCAAAATGATAAGAAAGTTCGAACTTTTGCGGCTAAATAAAATTATTTGGATATTTTTGACTCATGCATAGTATGATTGTGAAACTTTTGCTTTGCATGTTTTATTTGTCGACTCTCATTCTTGTGCAAGTGTGCTTATTCTTGTCATTCAAAAATTGGTTCTTGATAGTTTCTTTTACTTTGAAATATGTCACTTTTATGCCTTGAACATATACTAATTTCTTTATCTTTTCTTTGCATGCAAAAAAATATCTCGAGTCCAAATGGACTCCTCTCCTCCTGCATTTCGTAATGGGTAAATGAGGCTCACCCCTTCGAGTCAAGTTCGAAGTTTAAACCCAAGGTTCACTACATGGCGTGCGGGTGCTAGAAGATAGACAAAGAAGGAAAATGGGTCAAAACCCATTAATGGGGTCACTAAAAGACTTGAAAAGTCTCAATTTTTATTATTGTCTTCTTTTTATTTATTCATTTAGTCATTTATTTATTCATTCATTTCGGCCTCGAAGCCAAAGTTGTATTTAATACAGGTGGAGCAAGACTCGAGCCAAAGGCTCAAAAAATAGTTTAGGACAGGTGAAATGGGTTGGAAGCCCAACTAAACTAGGACAGGTCTCGTTGATTTGGGCCTAATGGCCTAAATCTTTTAATTTCTCCTCCCTTCCCCTTTTATGTGTTTATTAATTTTGTTTAGACTTAGCTAAAATTCCTACTAAGTTACCTAATTCTATTTAACACAAGTGTTTTTTTTGAAAAAAATTAAATCACTATTTCAACAAATTAATCTTTTCGAAGTTAATCAAAAGACTATTTTCAAACAGTCCGGCTAACTGCAAGTTAGCGGACGTTTTAGGTGCCTAACACCTTCCTAAAATATTAATAGGAACCACTTATCTAGAATCTCTAACTTAAAACTATTTTCCTGTTTTGAATCGTTTGAAGTAACTTTTATAAAGGTTTCTTAATTCCTTTTCAAAATTAAGTGGAGACTCTCTTTCAAAAGTCAAAAATTTTTGCAAAACAGAAATGGCGACTCTGCTGGGGATTTTATAAAGAGGTTCTAACCAAATGTTTGATTTCGTCGTTTGATTAACTGTTTATGTGTTTATGTGTTTCGATTCTGTAGAATTTAAATATCGCATCTCATGGCATATTCCTACATTATTTAAACTGTTTTGGGGTTTCGTGGGTATCACGACCCCTATTGATCAATTCCAAAAATGTGTTGGGAATACAAATAATTTATTAGCACGTGAGTCGTATGATGGTTGTTTGTATTTTCAAACTCAAGTTGTCCGTTTGAGAACCTAAGTTCAAACCCACTCTAGATACCTAGGATAGAGCAAAACCAAAACCCTATTTCAGGCATGAGCCTAGGACGACCCAATAACCGAGCGGGGTACTGGGCCCATTAGAAACTCTGCCCTGCGTCTATTGACCCCAAGTCACAATTCAATCCATTATCCTTTGGGGGTCGGCAAAAATCTTGATTTGCTTACTTTTGTAAGAAGAATTGAAGTAAGATAAGCAAAAAATTGATCGATTTGGGAGGTTACATCTAAAGCGCAGTTTGAATGTCAACAGATGTCACCAATAAAAGAAGTGGATGAATCTTAGAAGGCGAAGGTTGATAGAAGAAGCACTCAGGAATTAGTATTTTTTATCCCCTGTGTGGGAACGTGTCTTCTTTCATGTTATTTCCCTTTCCCTTAATATTGTATCCCTATTTTGTTATCGTTTGTAAGTATTTATGCCCTTTTCGTGTCTATATAAGTTGGAGGTTAATGGATTGACTTCGAGGAATCATATATTTTCTTCAAAAATCGTTAGGCCTGAACCCTTGGCTCAAAAGGGTCACCCCAGCTAGGATACGTGTTATTATAACATTTTTGTGTGATATAACTGTTTCATGTGCTTATGTGTGTATATTTGAATCAAAGGCAAGTTTATCCACTATGTCCTATGGACGAACTTGGCTATGACTCAAACAACTCTATTTGGTTATTTCATGTCAAATATTTTCCATTATTTATCATATACAGAAACTAACACATTTGCCTTTGAGTTGTTTTACTTTACAGATAATAAAAATTACTCTGCGTTGATATAAGCTGGCAGAACATCCCTACTTCACCCGATCGAAAGCGCACAAAATCCCATCCTCTGACCATCATCCGAAAATGACAGGAAATGACGAAGAAAATGCACTGACTATCCAGGATAATGTGATAGCGGAACAGAATTAGATGATTGCGGAACTTGCAAGAAAGTTAGAAATGCTTCGGGAGGAAATAAATTGCACTCGGGATTTGGCTAACTTGGCCATCACCGTCAATGCTCCCGCTCCAGGAGGACACTGGACTCCACTCCAAATTCCTTCCCTCAGCACCCCTATTCTCGGGGATCAGCCGAATAATCTATCGTCCACCTCTACTCCTCCATTCGTCCAAAATATCAATCATGAAAATAACCCAGACTCCTACCATCCGCAAAATCCATCTCTAACCCCACAAAATCCGTCTACGAATACATTCCCAAATCCTCAAAACACATTTTCAAATCAACAAAATGCATTCCCAAATCCGCAAAATTCAGTCCCAAACCCACAAAATATATGAAATCTACCTTCGAATCCACCAAATTCAGTTTCAAATCCTCAAAATCCTTCTCATATTCCACCAAACTAATCGCAAGGTCCACGGAACCTTCCCAATTTCCAAAATGTCTTCCCCACTTACCAACCAAATTCCCCTCATCCGCAAAATCAAGCCTCCTTTCCAAATCCTCCTCACGTCATCATATCCCCTGATATCTATAATCCCCTTCCTCATCTCGAGATGGACCATTACGAGGAGAAGGAGAAAGAGTGAAGGACCAAGCATAAAAGGAATTTGCTAGCTATGAAGGAAGAGATCATGAGGATCAAAGAGTCTCATGGAGCCAGGGACCACGACAGTTTGGGGTATGACGACTTATGTGTTCACTCGTGAGTAGACCTACCAGATGGGTACAAAGTCCCTAAGTTTTAAATGTTTGATGGTACCGAAAACCCAATGGCCCATCTGAGAAGGTACTATGAGCAATTGGTAGGTGATGATAGGCGAATTTACACGCCTATAGCATTAGATTTTGCCCATATTTTAGCTAAGTTTTGAGAACAAATTATATATTTCATGCACTTTTAGTCCTTTTTCCTGTAAGTGAGCTAACGAACATGATTAGCAAAGTTTCAGGTATAAATGATGCAGAATTCAGCATTTTATGGATTACTTGATGCCAAAGAAAGCTTCACGAAAGGAGAAAAGGGAGTCTTGGACGCCTAAGAACCAAAAGTGATGCATGGGAAACCTGTCCCGGGCTAAAACAAAAATTCTGAAGACTTTGGGACTAGCAGTAATTTATTACGATTAGGATAATGATACATTAACCTAGTACAATTGGGTTAAGTATTTCATTAGCTTAGTAGGATTTGGTTAAGTATTTTATTAGCTTAGTAGGATTTGGTTAAGTATTTCATTAGCTTAGTAGGAATAGGATATGGGTATTATAAATACCCTATTTTGCTAGAGATTTTGAGGACATTCCTCCATTAGTTATAATAAAATTCTTCTTCTAAACCTTCCATTAATTCTACTTCTTATTCTTCTATTCATCTGTTCTTAATTTCCGCAACAAGAGAAACGTTACTTGCAAGAAATCACGCCTAACGCCTAACACACCATTACTACACGAAATCTTTATTGTGGTATAATAACAATGTCTATTGTGATTTCCTTCGCACTCATGGGTAACTAAACCTCTCTGTTGGGGTTATGGAAGCCGTATGAGATACTATCTATTGCTATGAGTTTGTGAGTTTGTGACACGTATGCTGCTTATATCATTATTCTCTTCATCTTAACCTAAATTCTTTGTGGTTGCAAACGCAAGAATACGCCAGTATAACATTTAACTTGTTCGAAAGAAAGGTTATCTGTCTGGAAAAGAGATAATGTCAAGGTAGTAGGGTCCCATCCCCTATTAAAAAGTTAGTGTCGTAACTGGATTAACCTCTTGGAGAATTCGTACCGTTAGACACGCTTTAAGCTCGAAAGAGTTAAAGTGAAATAATCCTCGAATAGGTCGAAAGACGCCTGGATTTACCATCGAATACAATTCTCTATAAGCACATACATGTCGAAATTCAACACACTCATAGCCAATAGATACGTATAACTCAGAAGGTGGACATACCCCCAACTCCTCAATTCTCATTGTTTTACATCTTACTAACTATTCTTTCTTTTTACGTTGCTATTTTAAGTTTTTACTTTTAATATTTTTGTTACACATTACAATCCCCCCTACTTACGAGACTTGCACTAAAAGTCTAGTAATCGTTGCTTACTTGTTGACCAAGCTATTCTCTGAGGGATCGATACCCAACCCAGTTGGGTTCTATATTTGCTAGCGACCGCTTTACACTCCTACGAGAGCTGTAGATTGAGCGTTATCAGTAAGGATAGGGAAAAATAAGGCGTTGTTGATGTGCCTATTCAGTCAAAGTTTAAGCGGTGAAGCCTTAGAATGGTTCATGTCTCAGAAGCCAAAAAGATGGACGAGATGGAAAGCATTATCCAAGGGTTTCCTTGACAGGTTCGCGTTCAATATTGAAATAGTCCCTGAACGATATTCACTAGATCGGATCAAACAGAAGAACGATGAGAGTTTTCGAGACTATGCTTTTCATTGGAGAAAAGAGGTTGCTAAAGTACAACCTCTCATGTCTGAGGAAGAAATGGTATCAGTTTTCTCTCGTGCACAGGAAAGAGAATTTTATACCAAGATAGTATCTGCGGTCCGAGCAACTTTCACAGATTTAGCAAGGATTGGGGAATCATTAGAGGAAGGCATCCGAATAGGAAAAATTGCCAAAACCCCAACATCATCTGAATCTTCTGCATTTCCAAAGAAGAAAAGAGAGGATGCTACTGCGGTCTCTACTAATTCTGTTGATAAGGTAAAGAGAAAATT
Source organism: Capsicum baccatum var. pendulum (assembly GCA_030864225.1). Taxonomy (NCBI): domain Eukaryota; kingdom Viridiplantae; phylum Streptophyta; class Magnoliopsida; order Solanales; family Solanaceae; genus Capsicum; species Capsicum baccatum. The sequence goes on from CM061551.1 coordinate 100,153,251, forward strand.
CAAGCCTAGAAATATTCTTTCCTCATCATCATCACCAAGTTTTCAGCCTATATTCTACGCTCAACCCTAATGTCAAGCTCCAAATCCAAATATTTCCCCCAGTACCAAGTTCCACAACTAAATTATCAGCCTCATACTCAAGCGACTTTTCCAAATAACCAAATAAACGTCCAAACGTCTCCAAATTATCATCAAGTACCTCCTCCCATAAATTAGAATCATATAACCCTCCACGTCCAAAATTTGAAAAGAAACCTCCCTGAAACTTCACGCTGCTAGCTGAAAGTCGTACCCAGCTCTTCGGAAGATTGATTGAAGCTGGTTATTTGTAACTGATCCAGCCAAAGCCTAGCGATCCGAACTCCCAATTTTATCATCCCGAGCAAAATTGCGCCTATCATTCAGGAGAAGCAGGGGACAATACCAAGGATTGTATGAACTTAAAACATAAGATCCAAGATTTGATTGATTAGAAGGTCATCACACTTCAGTTGCCGACACCAAATGTTAACAGTAATCCGTTGCCTAACCATGGGGGACCTACAGTTAACATGATTGAAATAGATGATGAATGGGTGTCTAGCAAGGCCATCGCTAAGGTAAATTCAGAAGGACTTAGAAGAACAAAAGAGGTAGAGAAGATAGAGAAAGTTGCGGCCGCCTCAAGTAAGGATTTGGAAGAAATTTTTGAGCCTATTATGGTCCCGGAAAAAGAATTTAAGCATGAGATAGAGTACCAGCCAAGAAGGAAAAATGAGATCGAAGATAATTCAAAGGAGAGTCTATTTAGGACCTTGACGATCTTGTACCAGTCATTTACCATATATGAGGTGCCAAACGATGATGGTCTTGGGGATGGGATAAAAGATCTGTTCGAAGGATACAATGCTCTACCAGATGGTTTTCCAAAGTCTGGTGGGGTAAAGAAGATTGCATCGTGGGAGGCCTTGTAAAACTGGACCTCCACTCCACTCATAACCCGTCACTCATCGCGGTAGATGAAAGGGCAATTACTAATAGTTTTTAAAATTGGTGATGATCCAGAGGAGGCCTCGTTATCCACCTTTTTATGTCTTAAATTTTTGTTTCGTGTTTTACAACTTTCAAAAAGGCATGGGCCCACATTTGTGTGGGTCATAAGCCATACTTTTTATTTATTTTCCAAAAGGCCTCCCTTTATTTAAGAAGTTACTTTTTAAATATGATTATCTAGCATGGTTTGTTTTGGTCACAATAATTTAAAAAACCCATCAATGTCATGTCACGTCAAGGGTAAGGCAAACAAGGCGAAGGAAATAATGATGAACAGAAAAGGTGATGAGGAGCAGTTAGTAGTAGATACAGAGGAATGTGAAAATCAAAAGAAGCCCAACCTAGAGGAGCCCTAATACTACCCAAGAAGGATGGTCAAGAGTGGACCAAACCAATCGATTCTGATGCGGTAAAGATATATCATGCTTGAAAGATGTTATAGTTTTTATTTTTGCGGGTTATTTGTAATCGCCTTTATAATAGTATCAATTTTATGATGTGTAATCTCCTAGAATCCTTTCCCTCTATGTACGAACAACGTTTGACCTGAATTCCCAAGAATGGGATACGTAGGCGACCTATGTCGACTTCGGTCAACCCCTTAGGAAAACTTATCCTTTATTTTTATGTACGAACTATGTTTGACCTAAATTCCCAAGAAAGGTATACGTAGGCGGCCTATGTCGGCTTTGGTCAACCCCTTAGAGAAATTTATCCTTTCTTTTTATGTATGAACTACGTGATGACCTAAATTCCCGAGAAAGGGATACGTAGGCGGCCTATGTCGGCTTCGGTCAACCCATTAATTTCTTTTTATATCCCTAGCATAGGCCTGAACTACATTTGACCTGATTCCTGCTTCAACGGGATACGTAGGCGCCCCAATAGCTCGGTCATATAACCCCAGGAAAGGAAAACTGAGGCAAAATTTTTGAGAAGGAATCTTAAAATTTCACAAGAGAAGATCGACATCCAACAAAAGAATGAAGATCAGCAAAGACTTCAGATCTACTCGGATTGGTATCATCTCAAACAACTTTAAACTGGGGCAGAAATTTTAAGGAAGACCTCAAAATTTCCACCAATTGCCGGAACATATTCCAAATTCCCCAGCATCAGAGGTTAAAGCTTTGGAAGCCACCAACTGTAACAAAGTCTGGGTAGACTCAATTTTGGGCTATGATAGAAATACTTGAAGAAACCCTCCAACAATGATCATGAGTTTTGGAAACCATCCGTCGAATATAGTCAAAACCATGAGGAAGACATTCGTTGAGCTAGTACATGACATGATTGGCAGAGATTTTCTAAAGTTTTACAGAAGTTTTCAAAATTATTTTCAAAAATTTAAGACTATTTTCCAAAAATCTTACGATTCAATTATTTAGTATTTGCCTAGACATCATTTGGGATGGAGTGTCAGGGTGGAAGTTCCGATATGGTGGAATGCCCAAGAGATGAAAAGGAGAAAATCAAGGATCGAATGAGGTCAACACAGAGTAATTTCATTCCAACTAATCATTTTTTTGTGGATGCAGGGTTCAATATACAAAATGAGGGTTCCTTTCAAAAATCCCTGAGAAAAATGGGAGCCACAACAGAGCATTAATACCCAAGAACGTTATTTTAAGGTAGCCCTAAAAATAGGTTTAACGGACATTTATTGAGGACCTTTTAATTTATCCATCTCATTTCTCGAGATCATAGGCGACAAACAAAAGCTCTTTGTCTTCTTTACACATATCGTATTTAGAAGTTTCCTAAAAATAGTCGCTAGTAAAAGCGACTTTGTGTCTACTAATCGTCTACCTTGAGTACAGGTACATGTAGAAAGCAGGACGCTGACAAATGAAATCAGGTAAAATTACACATCATAGCCGCAAGGCATTACCTCAAGGGCTATTGCATATCATCGCCACAATGGCTATTGCATATCATCGCCACAATGGTTATTGCATATCATCGCCACAATGGTTATTGCATATCATAGCCACAATGGTTATTGCATCTCATCGCCACAATGGCTATTGCATCTCATCGCCACAATGGCTATTGCATATCATTGCCACAAGGGCTATTGCATATCATCGCCACAAGGGTTATTGCATATCATCGCCACAATGGCTATTGCATATCATCGCCACAATGGCTATTGCATATCATCGCCACAATGGCAATTGCATATCATTGCCACACTGGCTATTGCATATCATCGCCATAATGCCTATTGCATATCATCGCCACAATGCCTATTGCATATTATCACCACAATGCCTATTGCATATCATCGCCACAAGAGCTACTGCATATCATCACCACAAGGGCTATTGCATATCATCGCCACAATGGCTATTGCATATCATCGCCACAATAGCTATTGCATATCATCGCCACAATGGCTATTGCATATTATCGCCACAATGGCTATTGCATATCATCGCCACAATGGCTATTACATATCATTGTCATAAGGGCTATTGCATATCATCGCCACAAGGGCTATTGCATATCATCGCCACAAGGGCTATTGCATATCATCTCCCAAAGGGCCATTACATATCATTTTTGCAAAGGCCATCTCATACCATCGCCCTAGAAGGAATTTAATATCTGTTGACACGCTCGACAGAAATGCTGGCGTCGAGGATATCTCATTATTTCATGAATCAGTATATGAATGCATCGAGGGTACACGATTTGAAGGGACGCCATTAAGTCGCTATCTAAGGATGAATGAGATATATGGTTTCCTGGAAATTGACAATTTAAGGGATTATCTATAAGTTATATTATTTGAAATAGGATAGTGTGCAAGATCACCTATGAGTTGATAGTCTGTAGGTCATCCGTAAACCACAACAACATCCTAACTGGATAGTGTGCAAGATCGCCCAAAAATTGATAGTTCAAAGGTTATCCATAAGTCGCAACTAAATTCTTATCGGAGAATATGCAAGATTATCAAACTGATACGTCCAAAGGTTCTCTATAAGCCACGTCATATCCAAGATTGATTATGTGCAGGATTACCCAAAGAGTAACAATTTGAGTGATTATCTATAAGTCATATTGTATCCAAGGTCGGATGATATGCAGGAACACCTGAAAGCTAGCGATTGGAGAGATATCTGTAAGCCATCTCTTATCCAAAGTCGGATGATGTGCACGATTTTCTAAAATCTAGCAATTCAAAGGATATTTGTAAGTTGCCTCGTATCCAACATCAAATAATGCGCAAAATTATCCAAAGATTGACAATTTAAGAAAATTTATAAATCGATCATCGGCTATAACCGGAGAGGTTATCATTCTACATACAACAAGTGATATAGGTAACCAAAAGGGTTGCCACACCAGCACAAGATTACACGGTTGTAGAGATCGTTCTGCATAAAGTATCGCCGGTGTCCAAAAGGGCAACCCCACTTTAAAGACGTATTAAACCGATAAATGTCATAATTATACAACAACCAAGAGGGTTGTTATGTTTGTTGTTACCAGTTATTTCATTCTAAATAGGTACATGAAGAGATGACTCCGCTTTTCAGGCCACAACTCACGTGGAGATATGGTAAAAGACTACATACCTCTTTCGTGAATTATGTTTAATACTAACACTTTTTGCTTGAAGCAATGTGGAAAGCATCTGAGAGGATAAAAATCTCAAATAAAAAACACAGGTGCGGACAACTTCAGGTAGGACGCAGCACAACGTGGAACTCTTTCTTAGCAGCAAAATGGGACATAGTCTAAAGAGGGACGTCAAACTCTTTGGACGAGAGCTAAAGGATGATCACCACCACCATCCAACCACACCCATGTTAAAAGGCATGTGGGTATTTCAGGATATTCTGGTTTCAGCTTCAGCTTCACCTTCGAGATATTTTTAAACTCATGTTGAGGGTAACCTTCTCTTTTTTTCAAATTTGGGTGGCAACACACTTAGAGTTTTGGAAATTATGTCTAGGTAAGTTCTTGACTATGGATGTGAAGGATCCCACATTCATGGTTAAGAGGTTACAAGCCTCTTTTCTACAACTCGATCAACTTGTCACTCATTTCGAGCCAAAAATGGTCTGAAATAAAAGACTATCTTTTCTACCGATTGAGTCGAACTACAAGCAGTCTGATTATCTAAAATCTTGGGGATATGTAGGCTGGGATCTATGTAGAAAACTCGACTGCATTCCAACCTCCCCCCAATCCCTTTATTCTCTAGTTTTTCGGTTTTATCAAACACTCTAAACTAAGATAACTTGTGAATTTTTTGAAAATCGTGCTTTAAATCAAGCTCTATGAACTACAAGTGTCCTGAATTCTCATGTAACCTGAGATATGTAGGAAACCTAATACCGAGGTCCGGCCATGACTCTATGAAACTCGTACGAAAATCAACCTCTTTCAGATTCGAATCTATGGTCGAACAAAATTAGGAACGTCAACCTCCCTTTGCCCAGGGTTACTTACATCCACCCTACCCAAAGGGAGGGGGCAACTGTTGACACCTAATTTTTGCCCTCCACGACTAAATTTAATTCTGTGTTTCTTCAGTTTTTAATAAACCAAAATAATTATTTCATCCAAATAAAAAAAACTTAAAATATTTTTCGTACGTGATTTTTTCATTTTAAGTAGCGATTATATACTATCGTGTTCAGTTATATGAGATTATATAATTTGTTACTTAAATATTTATTTTATAAAATATCGGATTTAATTAAGGCTTATCTTGAAAATAAATTCAAATGATTAAAATCTTAATTCAAATATAATTTATTCTTAAAAATAATTTATTTGGATAAATATGCATTCATTTTATTAAATCAAGAAGCTCAGGATAAAAAAAAAGGTATTAATTCATATCGAATTTTAATTTAATTTAGCCAATCTATTAGATTTGACCATAATTGAAAATTGGTCATAATTGCAATGCAATTCGTCAATTAATTTTTAATTTGGTCAAAATAAAGAAATATGGCTAAATTTTAAATTCCAATAGGGGTTATATTTTAAATAACCCCAAAATTCTCAAGAACTCTCATTACTTTTACCCGATTCCCACCAAAAAATAAATTCAAATTGTACTATTCCCCTCAACTTTGTCCTTTTCCAATTTTGAAATTCAAAGATTGTACTACATTGTACTATTTCCTCACATTATCTTCCACCTCACCTTATCTTTAATTTTTACATTCCAAAAATAGTTATTTTTATTTAGTAAAAATTTTTGTTTCATAAAGTTGCTTGGCTAATCAAAATTTTTGAGTTGCCGACGATGTTTTTTGGTGGTGGTTGATTCCAACGAAGCTCGTAGTCTCGTTTTGCTACCTCCCAAAAGGTAAACACACCTTTTTTTTTCTTTTTTTATTATTTTAGTTTTTATTATCGTTTTTCTCTTCATCTTTTTTCTTCTTCGTAGCTCGTAGATATAATTTATTTGTTGGAATTGTATGTTGTAGATGGCTTTGAAGGCCCTAGGACGTTGTGGTATCAATATTCTAATTATTTTCATGTTCATGATATAAAAATGAGCTAGCAATAGTTGTATGTGCCTTTTTTGACTTTATTCTTTGATTATTTTGGATAAAGTTTCAATCTTTGCTTAAAAGATGTATTTATGTTTTTTTTTAAACTCATTATTGTTGGATACATTTATTTTTAGTATGTAAAGTTATTTTCTTTATGTTTAGAAGAATAGTTAATGTTGAATGTTTTGCCTTTTCACCTTATTCTTTGATTATTTGAATAAAGTTTAGATCTTTACTTGAAAAACGATACCCATGTCTTGTTTAAACTTATTGTTGGTAGATATATTTGTTTTTAGCATGTAAAGTTATTTCCTTTATGTTGAAAAGAATAGATAATATTGATTGTTTCTCTTTTTTTACTTTATTCTTCGATTATTTTGGATAAAGTTTAGATCTTTACTTGAAAAACAATACCCATCTCTTGTTTAAACTTATTGTTGGTAGATATGTTTTTTTTAGGATGTAAAGTTGTTTATTTTATGTTGGAAGAATAGTTATTATTATTTTTTGCGCCTTAATAAAAATAGTAATTAGTTAAGTCAAGAATTTGTCATTTGCTTACTAATTATTTTAATGGATTTCAAAACCCTCATATAAGATATGAAGTGCTAGCTTTATTTTTCATCCAAGATGTTTATTCTTCTTTGTTCGCATGTTGTCTTTTCAAAATGATAAGAAAGTTCAAACTTTTGCAGCTAAATAAAATTATTTGGATATTTTTGACTCATGCATAGTATGATTGTGAAACTTTTACTTTGCATTTTTTCTTTATTGACTCTTATTTTTGTGCAAGTGTGCTTATTTTTGTCATTCAAAAATTGGTTCTTGATAGTTTCTTTTACTTTGAAATATGTCACTTTTATGCCTTGAACATATATTAATTTCTTTATCTTTTCTTTGCATGCAAAAAAATATCTCAAGTCCAAATGGACTCCTCTCCTCCTGCATTTCGTAATGGGTAAATGAGAATCACTCCTTCGAGTCAAGTTTGAAGTTTAAACCCAAGTTTCACTACATGGCGTGCGAGTGCTAGAAGATAGACAAAGAAGGAAAATGGGTCAAAACCCATTGATGAGGTCACTAAAAGACTTGAAAAGTCTCAATTTTTATTGTTGTCTTCTTTTTATTTATTCATTTAGTCATTTATTTATTCATTCATTTTGGCCTCGAAACCAAAGTTGTATTTAATACAGGTGGAGGAAAACTTTATTCAAAGGCTCGAAAAATAGTTTAGGACATGTGAAATGGGTTGGAAGCCCAACTAGATTAGAATAGGTCTCGTTGATTTGGGCCTAATGGCCTAAATCCTTTACTTTCTCCTCCCTTCCCCTTTTATTTGTTTATTAGTTTTGTTTAGACTTAGTTAAAATCCCTACTAAGTTGCCTAAATCTATTTTACATAAGTCTTTTTTTTGAAAAAAATCAAATCACTATTTCAACAAATTAATCTTTTCGAAGTTAATCAAAAGATTATTTTCAAACAGTCCGGATAACCGTAAGTTAGCGGACGTTTTAGGTGCCTAACACCTTCCTAAAACGTTAATAGGAACCGCTTATCTAGAATCTCTAGCTTAAAACGATTTTCCTGTTTTGAATCGTTTAAAGTAACTTTTATAAAGGTTTCTTAATTCCTTTTCAAAATTAAGTGGCGACTCTCTTTCAAAAGTCAAAAATTTTTGCAAAACAGTGACAGCTCCCAAACTTCTGAAAGTAACACCAATGATGCTTTCTACTTTGGTAGAGAACCTTGAATCGGCAGCCTTGGAAGCAGTTGATTGAGAGTTGATCTTCTTGGAAGTCATTTCAGCGTTCTTAATCTTCAAAGTTGGAAGAGTTGAGATGAGAGGTAGAGATCGTCCCACTGGGTGTGCCAGAATTTGTTGGACAATAAAATTCTTGAGATCGAAAATAATAATCGAGACAAGAAAAATACTGCAACAATCGATTTATTGATTTCAATAAGTGAGTGTTACAATCTCTATGATTCCTCTGATTCCCCTTTTCAACTATAAATTCAAGGTCTTCGAGCTTGATCTTGAACTTTTAACTTGAACTTGACGGATTTGATCTTGACTTGTGCTTGAATCCAAGGGCTTGATAGCTTGTTCTTGAATCTTGTGGTCTTGATCTTGAACTTGAACTTGAACTTGATTTTGAAGACTTGATGAACTTGATCTCGACTTGTACTTGAATTCAAGGGTCATTGAGCTTGTTCTTGAATCTTGTAGTCTTGATCTTGAAGCTTGAACTTGTTCTTGAATCTTGAACTCTTGATCTTGAAATCTTGAGCTTGTTCTTGAACCTTGAACTATTGATCTTGAAATCTTGAGCTTGTTCTTGAACCTTGAACTCTTGATCTTGAAATCTTGAGCTTGTTCTTGAACTTTGAACTCTTGATCTTGAAATCTTGAGTTTGTTCTTGAATTTGTAGTGAAATCTGTTACTTTGATCTACGAGCTCTCTCTTTCTTCTTGTTAAACTTGTTGGTCCCTTTTCTGAATTATGAGGCCCCTATTTTTAGTTGTAGGAAGTAGAGAGTCATGATAAACATGAACTTCCTTTGACCAATCAGATTTAAGTGACATGGCATTTCTTATGGGCTTTTAATTTACTGCATCATTTTGACTCGTGGCATGGTCTTACTGGCTCCTTCACTTGACTTGGCATGCCACATCATTTGACATGTGGCGCTTATTTGGGCCTCTAGAATATGACAATATCTTGAACTTAGTAAAGTGGGCTCATCATTTGTAGCCCAAATCAATGGGCTAGCCCAATAAAAAAATTGGACTTTAATTAAACCCATATATGTTTGGACTTAAATAATTAATCCAATTATATTAATCTCCAATATTTATTTGGGACTAATATATTTTAAATTTAATATAATTTGAAATTTGTACGGATTGGATCGCCCACAGCATTATTAATTTTCTTATATATAAATGACTTAAAATAATTAATTAGGGATAATATAGTAAAATCATGGAGCAGCTGAAGCAGGTGAAGAAGCAGACATGTTGACGAAGAGCTGCTTGTTTCTTCACTCTTATTAATAGTAGTAATACTATATTAAAAGTGTGAAGGGTCTTAGAAATATTGTTTGAACTTTTTGTCCTTCATTAAAAGACCCCGCTTTAGATAAAATAGTCATTTCACTATTTCTGAAATTATTATTAATTATATTTATGCTATTGAATCCTGAAATATATGGGATTAGGACTTTAAAATGTACCATTAAGACTTATTTAAAATTAGGACTCCTAAAATATACTATAAGTAGTACATTGAATAACATTTTATTTTTAAAAAAACTCAGATTTTGCACTATTTTTGCGAACTTTATGAAAAATATGTGTTTATGTAAATCTATATCTATATATATACTATAATAAAAGTGTGAAGGACCTTACAAATTTTGTTTGAACTGTTTTCCCTTTAATAAAAGACCCCGCTTTAGATAAAATTGTCATTTTATTTTTTCTAAAATTATTATTTAATTATATTTATGATATTGAATCCTAAAATATATGGAATTAGGACTTTAAAAAATACCAGTAAGACTTATTTTAAAATTAAGACTCTTAAATTATATGATAACTAGTACATTGACAAACGTTGTAAAAAAACACACGTTTTGCACTATTTTTGCAAATTTTATGAAAAATACGTGTTTGTTTATGTAAAATATGTGTTTATGGAATATGTATTTAAAGAGGTTGTCTTTTCTTCAAATTTAATGTTGTTAATTAATTTATGAAATATATATTTAAAGAGGTTGTCTTTTTCTCAAATAATTATACAGAAAATTTAAGAGTACTAAACTACATGGTAATAAAATATATAATAAGAAGAAAAATTTTAAAAATTTAAAAAAAAACTAGTACGGTCCTTCTTGAAAAGAAATAAATAAAGTGACACATTTTAAAAAAAAAAAAAATTGATGACAAATTTTACTCGAGTCTAATTTTCATGTATTGCTTATATTTTCTTTTCTTCAAGGTTGGAAGAATGTTGAATGGCCAGAACAATTTTCTTTTTAAGGATGAGGATTTCCAGCTGTTTGACGAGTATAACAATTAACAAGTAATTTTATACTCTCAAATTTTGTGACAAATAATTATGTATATATATATATATATATATATATATATATATATATATATATATATATATTATAAATGTATTTACATTATAGTGAATGTCTATCAAGATGTATCAAGATCCACTTTGATATCTATTAGGATTAGAAACATCCGTCTTTTACTCAAACTAGGAGTAAATTTCCCCTATAAATAGAGGGGTTTTGTTCATTGTATTGACAATCTTATGATCTCTCATCCCTCAAGAGAAGAAATAAGAATCACTCTCTCTATTCTCTCTACTCTTCTTCTTTGTTCTTTATAGTTTTATAACACGTTATCAGCACGAGACTCTGCCAAACAAGGTAAGATTATTTGGCAGAGTCTCGTGCTGATAACGTGTTATAAATCATTTCGTATCGGTTCACAATGCGACATAACATTTTGAGATCTCATCACTTCATTATTTTCAGGTACATAAACCTCTCATAAGGTTTCATGAAGTGTTATGTCATAGGCTCTTCAAGCGCATATTACCTTCTTATTATGATTATTTGCTCCTTATTCTATACAAGTACTATTTTATTTGGAACCGATTGGTCTATCACGCTTCACGCATGCATAGACTTTGTCCTTTAGAGACATAAAATAGGAGCACTTGCAGCTTAAATATGAGATGTGTTTGGTATTTGACTTGAATTATCTTTTGAATGGGGATCTGATGATAATTCCTAACATACTTCATAGCTGCTTATAATCTCCCCCTTATGTTACGAAAGCTAACATACATCCTCCATCTTCTTTGATGGATTCATCTTTGTGCATCATGGTACATTCATTAATCGTATACCGCACATCAAAACTATTAGATGGAATATTTGGTTCATGACCTTGAACGGGAAATAAATAATCATAATTTATTGATCTAATGCATACTAGTGTTATTGTATGCAACTTATCATATTTCAGATCAACACATGAAACTTTGTTCTCATTAGCGATGGTTTAGCTATTTATCGAAGGCATTCAATGCCAAACCATCATCATCAAGATAACTTTCTTGATTGCACAATCTGGAAATTTTGTTCTTAACTCAATTTTGTTGAGCAAGCAACTTTATTAATGTCAAACTGCAGGTTGACAATGAATGTACACGTGATCATATTATTGATGCATCTTTTCAACATATCACATGATAGGTGAACGGGCCCCTATTCACCTTTATTCTTTTCAGATTTTGAGAGATCCAATCCCGAAATTAGTTGGTCCAACCAACGTATTATGAAAACAAGCAACATTAAAGTTCATGAAGAATTTTCGAATTCATTAATGTGACTCGTTAAAACCTTACTAGAAAAAACTCCGTGGAAAAAAAATCTAGTGAAGGAGAAAGAGTACACATCTCTAACAAACGCATATAGGCTGCCTCATTAAAAACCTTACAAGAAAAATCCGGTAGGACAAAATTTTGAAAAGGAAAAAGAGTACAACGCGTATTTGCTCCCCGTAATGAGAACATCTTTGAACTTTTGCATCCCGATCTTGTGCAGCATCTTCTTGAAAGTTGTAATTGGAGAAGATTTGGTGAACAAATCAGTCACATTGTCAGTAGAGCGAATCTGTTGCACGTTAATATCATCATTCTATTAGGATTTGAAGCATCCGTCTTTTACTCAAACTAGGAGTAAATTTCCCCTATAAATAGAGGGGTTTGGTTCATTGTATTGACAATCTTATGATCTCTCATCCCTCAAGAGAAGAAATAAGAATCACTCTCTCTATTCTCTCTACTCTTCTTCTTTATTCTTTATAGTTTTATAACACGTTATCAGCACGAGACTCTGCCAAACAAGGTAAGATTATAAATCTGAAGGATTTCAAGGTTAGTAATTCTTTATATTATCTTTCTTTTGCTACTACTAATATAATTATTATTGGATTTGAGGAAAAATAATTGGTTTGGAACCATTTATATTTTAGATTTATTCCTCAATAACAATATTATCAAAAGGGATGATAATATATTGGGTTCAAGTCCCATCAATTTATACATAAGACGTCTTTATATGGATAATACGTTGAGATTGGATCTCAATGCATGTATTGATGATATATCATTTCGTATCGGTTCACAATGCGACATAACATTTTGAGATCTCATCACTTCATTATTTTCAGGTACATAAACCTCTCATAAGGTTTCATGAAGTGTTATGTCATAGGCTCTTCAAGCACATATTACCTTCTTATTATGATTATTTGCTCCTTATTCTATACAAGTACTATTTTATTTGGAACCGATTGGTCTATCACGCTTCACGCATGCATAGACTTTGTCCTTTAGAGACATAAAATAGGAGCACTTACAACTTAAATATGAGATGTGTTTGGCATTTGACTTGAATTATCTTTTGAATGGGGATTTGATGATAATTCCTAACATACTTCATAGCTACTTATAATCTCCCCCTTATGTTACGAAAGCTAACATACATCCTCCATCTTCTTTGATGGATTCATCTTTGTGCATCATGGTACATTCATTAATCGTATACCGCACATCAAAACTATTAGATGGAATATTTGGTCCATGACCTTGAACGGGAAATAAATAATCATAATTTATTGATCTAATGCATACTAGTGTTATTGTATGCAACTTATCATATTTCAGATCAACACATGAAACTTTGTTCTCATTAGCGATGGTTTAGCTATTTATCGAAGGCATTCAATGCCAAACCATCATCATCAAGATAACTTTCTTGATTGCACAATCTGGAAATTTTGTTCTTAACTCAATTTTGTTGAGCAAGCAACTTTATTAATGTCAAACTGCAGGTTGACAATGAATGTACACGTGATCATCTTATTGATGCATCTTTTCAACATATCACATGATAGGTGAACGGGCCCCTATTCACCTTTTATTCTTTTCAGATTTTGAGGCATCCAATCCCGAAATTAGTTGGTCCAACCAACGTATTATGAGAACAAGCAACATTAAAGTTCATAAAGAATTTTCGAATTCATTAATGTGACTCGTTAAAACCTTACTAGAAAAAACCCAGTGGGAAAAAAATCTAGTGAAGGAGAAAGAGTACACATCTCTAACAGTACGCATATAGGCTGCCTCATTAAAAACCTTACAAGAAAAATCCCGTGGGACAAAATCTTGAAAGGGAAAAAGAGTACAACGCGTATTTGCTCTCCCTAATGAGAACATCCTTGAACTTTTGCATTCCGATCTTGTGCAGCATCTTCTTGAAAGTTGTAATTGGAGAAGATTTGGTGAACAAATCAGTCACATTGTCAGTTGAGCGAATCTGTTGCACGTTAATATCATCATTCTTTTATAGCTCATGTATGTAGAAAAACGTTGGCAAAATGTTCTTCGTTCTATCTCCATTTATGAATCCTTCTTTAAGATGTGCTATGTATACTGAATTATCTCTGTATAAAATTGTGGGTAGATTATTATATTTCACACCACATTATTCTCGAATGAGATGTATCATGGATCTCAACCATACACATTTTCGGCTTGCTTCATGAATAGCTATTATCTCAGCATGATTCGATGAAGTGGCTACGATAGACTGCTTTGTATATCTCCAAGATATGGTAGTACCACCACATATGAAAACATAGCCTATTTGAGACCGAGCTTTATGCGGGTCAGATAAGTACCCAACATCAGCATGACCAATAAGATCGGAACTACAATCTTATGAATAAAACAAGCTCATGTGTTTTATCCCATTTTGATGTCTCATAGTAGGAGCAGAAATATACCTTGCTAACAAATTGACTGAAAAGGCTATAGGCCTTGTAGTATTTGCAAGGTACATGAGTTTATTAATTGCACTAAGATATGGTACTTCATAACCAATCCAATTCGATATATTTCGAATTTCAACAAATTATTTATTGCTTTGAAAACTCTCCAAGAGTTCCAATGATGTTCAAGCAACAGGCTTATATTATATAAGGATTATAAATAAGTTTACCAGAAACTTTTATATGCTTTAATCAGTTTGAATCCTTAAAAGTTTTCACATAAGTTTTGTCAAGTGACAATAATCAACATTTCATGGGTGACATCTTCAAGTGTCTAGACTGCAAATCAAATAAGTTTTACGCTTACCAAAATGCATCCTTTCATGTTGCTTGATAAATGTTTCTACGTCAGCATGCTTAAATAAACGTAGAATTCAGATCCTCGTAATCTTTCACAATATTACGCCAATTTTGTGTCAAAGATATTAATGATATATCATTTTATATCGGTTCAGAATGCGACATAACATTTTGAGATCTCATCACTTCATTATTTTCAGGTACATGAACCTCTCATAAGGTTTCATGAAGTGGTATGTAAGTTTTTCAAGAGCTCATTGCCTTTTTATTATGATTGTTTGCTCCTTATTTTTCAAGGACTATTTCATTTGGAACCGATTGGTCTATCACGCTCCACGCATGCATAGACTTTGTCCTTTAGAGACATAAAATAGGAGAACTTGCAGCTTAAATATGAGATGCGTTCGGCATTTGACTTGAATTATCTTTTGAATGAGGATCTGATGATAATTCCTAACATACTTCATAACTGCTTATAATCTCCCCCTTATGTTAGGAAAGCTAACATACATCCATCTTCTTTGATAGATCCATCTTTGTGCATCATGGTACATTCATTAATCGTATACCGCACATCAAAACTATTAGATGGAATAGTTGGTTCATGACCTTGAACCAATTGAGGGGAAGAAATAATCATAATTTATTGGTCTAATTCATACACGTGTTATTGTATGCAACATATCATATTTCAGATCAACACATGAAGCTTTGTTCTCATTAGCGATGGTTTAGCTATTTATCGAAGGCATTCAATGCCAAACCATCATCATTAAGATAACTTTCTTGATTACAAATCTGAAAATTATGCTCAATTTATATTGAACAAGTAACTTTATGAATGTCAAACGTAGGTTGACCATGAATGTACATGTGATCATCTTATTGATGCATCTTTTCAATATATCACATGATAGGTGAACGAGCCCTATTCACCTTTTATTCTTTTCAGATTTTGAGGGATCCAATCCAAAAATTAGTTGGTCCAACCAACTTATCATGAGAACAAGCAATATTAAAGTTCATGAAGAATTTTCTAATTCTTCAATATATGTTCAATACTCAGTATGCACATCTTTGGGATATCACAATCGTTCATGTCAACTTATGAACTTTTAATCTAGTAAACTCCAAGTTTACCATGATATGTCGAAATGTTATGTCGCATTGTGAAGCGATACGAAGTGATATATCATCAATATCTTTGACACAATATTGACGTAATATTGTGAAAGATTTACGAGGATCTGAATTCTACGTTTATTTAAGCATGCTGACGTAGAAATATTTATCAAGTGACATGAAAGGATGCATTTTGGTAAGCTTAAAATTTATTTGATTTGCAGTCCAGACACTTGAAGATATCACTCATGAAATGTTGAATATTTTCACTTGACAAAACTTATGTGAAAACTTTTAAGGATTCAAACTGCTTGAAGCATATAAAAGTTTCTGGAAAACTTATTTATAATCCTTATATTGTATAAGCTTATTGCTTGAACATCATTGGAACTCTTGGAGAGTTTTCAAAGAAATAGATTATTTGTTGAAATTCGAAATCTATCAAATTGGATCGATTATGAAGTACCATATCTTAGTGCAATTGATGTACTCATGTACCTTGCAAATACTACAAGGCCTATAGCCTTTTCAGTCAATTTGTTAAGCAAGGTATATTTCTGCTCCTACTATGAGACATCAAAATGGGATAAAACACATAAGCTTGTTTTATTCTAAAGATTGCAGTCCCGATCTTATTGGTCATGCTGATGTTGGGTATTTATCTAAATCACATAAAACTCGGTCTCAAATAGGTTATGTGTTCATATGTGGTGGTACTACCATAACTTGGAGATATACAAAGCAGTCTATCGTAGCCACTTCATCGAATCATGCTGAGATAATAGCTATTCATAAAACAAGTCGAGAATGTGTATGGTTGAGGTCCATGATACATCTCATTCGAGAAAAATGTGGTGTGAAATATGACAATCTACCCATAATTTTATACAGAGATAATTCAGCATACATAGCACATCTTAAGGGAGGATTCATAAATGGAGATAGAACGAAGCACATTTTGCCAAAGTTTTTCTACATACATGAGCTACAAAAGAATGATGATATTAACGTGCAACAGATTAGTTCAACTGACAATGTGACTGATTTATTCACCAAATCTTCTCCAATTACAACTTTCAAAAAGATGTTGCACAAGATCGAGATGCAAAGGTCAAGGATGTTCTCATTAGGGGGAGTTAATACGCGATGTACTCTTTTTTCCTTATGAGGTTTTGTTCCACTGAGTTTCCCTTGTAAGGTTTTTAATGAGGCAACCGAAATGCATATTATTAGAGATGTGTACTCTTTTTCCTTCACTAGATTTTTTTCCTACTGGGTTTTTTCTAGTAAGGTTTTAACGAGGCACATTATCTACCAATTAGACATTCAAGGGGGAGTGTTATAAATGTATTTACATTATAGTGAATGTCTATCAAGATCTATCAAGATCTATTTGATATTTTGAGTAAATTTTCCTTATAAATAGAGGGGATTTGTTCATTGTATTGATAATCGTATGATCTCTCATCCCTCAAGAGAAGAAATAACAATCACTCTCTCTATTCTCTCTACTCTTCTTCTTTGTTCTTTATAGTTTTATAACGATTTCTATATCTATATCTATATATATATATTACTACTATATAAGCAGGCAACTGACGTTTGACATGCCGGCTTTCAGTTGTCTGCTTACTCCGTGATTTTACTATAGTGTCCCTAAGTAATTATTATATGACATTTACTTATTAAAAAAATAATAATATTTAATAAAAAATAAAATAGACATTTATGATATGGTTGTTTCAGCTGTTTCAATTGTAATTTTAATGTATCACTTATAATTAATTATTTTGAGTCATTTAAGTATTTAAAAATTGATAATATTTATTTTATAAAAGGTAAAATAAACATAAAATGATAAATTAATTTTTGATGTTTTAAATTAATTTGACATCTTATGTGAGGCCATTTAATTTTTTTTCACAAGTATTTTTATATCAATTTTTTACATTATAGTGAATGTCTATCAAGATCTATCAAGATCTATTTGATATCTATTAGGATTTGAAGCATCTGTCTTTTACTCAAACTCGGAGTAAATTTTCCTTATAAATAGAGGGGATTTGTTCATTGTATTGATAATCTTATGATCTCTCATCCCTCAAGAGAAGAAATAACAATCACTCTCTCTATTCTCTCTACTCTTCTTCTTTGTTCTTTATAGTTTTATAACGATTTCTATATCTATATCTATATATATATATTACTACTATATAAGCAGGCAACTGACGTTTGACATGCCGGCTTTCAGTTGTCTGCTTACTCCGTGATTTTACTATAGTGTCCCTAAGTAATTATTATATGACATTTACTTATTAAAAAAATAATAATATTTAATAAAAAATAAAATAGACATTTATGATATGGTTGTTTCAGCTGTTTCAATTGTAATTTTAATGTATCACTTATAATTAATTATTTTGAGTCATTTAAGTATTTAAAAATTGATAATATTTATTTTATAAAAGGTAAAATAAACATAAAATGATAAATTAATTTTTGATGTTTTAAATTAATTTGACATCTTATGTGAGGCCATTTAATTTTTTTTCACAAGTATTTTTATATCAATTTTGTTATATCACTTTTAATTAGTTATTATGAGTTATTCAACACATTCTGATTTCGCTAGTTCAATCGTGATATTTGGTTTACTCTCGAAATTATATTAGTGTCGTTTAAATTGAAATAGTTAAAAATATTATAAATTACAATAATTAAAAACTTAAATTACTTTTAAAGTCTAAATTCACCATCAATACCATAAAAATTTAAAGTAAAAAAGTATTATAAATTACAATAACAAACAATTTAAAATAGTAAATTACAATAGCGAAAAAAGTACTATAGATTATAATATTTAGTGATGTCATATTAATTAGGATAAAGGGATATTACTTAAAAATTTCGTTGAAAGTCGTATAAATTTAAATTATAATAATTAAAAACTTAAATTACTTTGAAAGTCTAAATTCACTATTAATACCACGAAAGTTTAAACAAGAATAGTATTATAAATTACAATAGCAAATAACTTAAAATAGTAAATTACAACGTCGAAAAAGTATTATAGATTATAATATTTATCGATGTCATATTAATTAGGATGAAGGGATATTACTTGAAAATTTCGTTGAAAGTCGTATAAATCATAATATAATTAAAACTTATAAAATTAAATAAAAAAATAACATATAATATCTGAAAAGTAGCACATTGAATCGTAGACTTCAATATCTAGTATATATATTTTTTTGAGAAAAGGTCCATGAGAACAAACCACTGATGTGACGTAACTTTTATTGCATCCTTCTGTTAAATCAAAATTAAAGATTATGTGTGTACACACACACATTTATATTCTCTTTTTAAAGGAATGAACAGAATCGGAGAAGAGTCCATGAAACAACTTCCAATTAACACTTTCATTGAAATTACTTACGGGAGATTTCTTTTTCCAACAAATCCTATCGACAATTTTCAATAGCAATTGTTTTGATTTAGTAGGGTTGTTATTAATTTACAATCCAAGTTCTATTAATTATTATGGGAGACTAAATTTCAATTTTTCTTAACTTAGTAAATTATCTAAAAGTCGATTATAGTACTTTTATTCTGACCGATTTTTTTCAATTCGTTTTGAACTCGGCTTTATCTCAAATCAAACAACAATCATAATCTTAGTGGCATACGAATTTTATACGGTGAGTGATAAACGTGCAAATGCATGTTCGCATAGACTAGTAGTAGTAATACTAATATCTTCTTCTTTTTGTTTTTCTCACTGAGGAGCTGTTGTTAATTAAATTATACAATTTGATTATGAGACTTTGACTAAGCACCATCGAGGCTCCAGTGCTTGGGGCATATACCCCGGCTGACAATTTTAATGGAATTCTTATTCAATGCATTTACCTTGGCCGTCTATGACACGTTGAAAATTAAAATTAAACCCAAAAAAAAAAAGGGAAGAAGGAAAAAACAGAGAGACAAACGGGCGTCTCTTTTTCTCGTTTGCACTCCCTTCTTGATAAAAATAATCTATTCCTACAATAAATACTTCTACCTAGTAGCATGTTCATGTAAATTATCAGATTAATTAAACGTTAATGTTCTTCCAGGAGGCGAAGACAATTGAGGATAACAAGCTCTTCTGAGCTTGTTATACCTTTGAAGATTGAAATTCCGAAGTTTCATGAGTCGCTTTTGCTTAGCAACAAATCGGCTCTGGAAAAATCCTTCGAAAGAAGGCTCTTTGGAGGTCTTAAGGAAAAAAGTATAACCAGCCATGCAGTAAAAGGATGTAACGTAAAAGCAAATTGGTTCCATGACATCCCACGAGAGTTCCCAGAATGTTAATCTCATGAATGCTGCTGTCTGAATGACAAAGTAGCCTAGCCCACACCATAATTCTCTGCGCACCAATGACTCTGCTTTCTTGTCAATTATTGCTTTTTCCTCTTCCATTTGGTTGAGCTCCTCCATCATTTGTGGGTCATTTGTGTTCGCCAAGGGCATAGGCAATAGGCCTTGTAGGGATTTCACTACCTGTAAACAAAAACAGAGGACCAAAATATTTGGGTAAAACTAACTCCACATGACAATACCTATGTCGACATCCGACACTGCTTCAAATAAAAGTATTTCTCAAATATGTGTATATAGAAAAAATATACTGTATATATTTTTTAACAAAGACGTATATAGAATTATAAGGATAACACCATTGGAAAAACATACGAAATGTATATATTAATTTGGAATAGGAAATAGGGTTCGAAATTGACATTTTCCTAACCTACTTTGTGACAATAAGTGCTACTATCTCCCTAGCTATTGTATAGATCCTAAATTTGTGATTCTTTTACTCCTTTCCTCCAATAAGAATTTGGCCTGGGCTGCCCAACGCGTTGTTATGCATATTATATTATACTAATATTGGTAGAATTGACATAAGAGGCTTTCTCTATGACAACGCAAACGAATTCTCCCCAACTTCATTTGTTATTTTTCTAAAGAGTTGTCTATCGTCAAGTAATAGAAAAGACTAGTGGCCAATTCGAAAGAGGATTTGTGAATAGATAGCTAATCCTTTTTCATGGACTCCACGATAATTGGATGTCCTTTTCCTCTTAACAATCCACCACCCTCACCAACCTCCAACAATCCATCCATTAAAATTTTAGCATCTCATTTTCTCTCCCCAATCAGATATGTAAAAACTAACACCCTCCAAAACAAGTTTGATTCTTTGGCTTAATTTTTTGGTGAAATTTTGGGTCTTTGAAAATGATCCGACCGATCCACTCCTTTACAAAAGTCACCAGAGATCTGGAGTAACTTTGATTCATTTTCCTGTCTGGAGAAAAAAACATGAAAAATGCTACTATCAGTTTTCGGTAGACACCCAACCTTTAACAAACAGAGAATGCAAAACATTAGCAACTTATTTCTATGTAACGCTGCTAATTACCAACGAATTGTCACATAGTAGTAATTTATTTTTAAGCGTCTCTGTCAAAAAAACAGTTACGCATAGCAAAGTAAAAATATTAGTAATAATAAAAGATGAATGGAAAAATTGGAAAAAAAAAAACCTGATCAGGCCGAAGGAACACAAGGTTTCCCAGAACAATTACAGTTCCAGAATCATCTAGAATCTTCGCGAATTCGATGCCCCGTTCACTATTCAAACAATTTCCAGAGCAAATCTGAAGAAATTCCGAGTATGAAATACAACTCTTTTCAATCTGATTTAGCCTCAATTTCACCATCTCCAATTGTGATAACCTTAGCACCTTCCTCGCATCCGCCACTGTCAACTTCCCCTCCCACTCTTGTGGCGGCAGGAGTCCATCGAGTTTGATCCTGCTTCTGCTTATATCCATTTCACGGAGTTTCTCGATGAGAGTTTCCCCGGTTGGTATTGACCGGAGCTCCAGAGAAGTCGTCGGAGATGAGTACATAAATCGGCGGTGGATTAATCGCCGTAAAATTCCATTATCTTCTTTATCTGGGGCGATTTTGTTATCAGGACGAGGAGGGGTAAGTGTTCTGGCGGACATTGATGATGAAGATATACGACAAGCGGAAATGGAAAAACCGGTAGTTTTGTATGCATTGAAAAGGCGCTGAGCTAGCGTATTTTTGAAAGCCATTGATAGATAAAAGAAATACTAGTAAGTATATTATTTGAGAGAGAAATATTGATTTGGAAAAATGGTAGGCTTTAGAGTTTAGAGGTTTGAATTGTTCAGGTTTTTCAACGATGAAAAAAGGAGTCATGGGTTAGACATATTTATAGGTACATTCATAGTGACGAAATGACAGCCAAGCTAGTATGTTAATCCAGTTAAAGTAACGGAGCTTGTAAATAGCTACTACCTCCTCATTTAATTGAACACGAAATTAAAGAAATAAGTAAACAATTTATAAAGTTTACAAAATTATAGTTATTTTTTATTAATAAATGAGATCACTAAGAATAAAATAAAAATAATGTCATTAAATAATTAACAAATAAAAAAAGATGATATTATTTTTGAGACGAATTAATAAACAAATGATGACATATAAAATGAGACAGAAGGAGTACTTAGTAATTTCTCTCTCTTACGTTAATTTTACTTGTGTATATCTTAATTTTATAAAATGATAAGTATTTGAAATTATTTATTCAGTAATGACGATTAGAAAAATGATGAATGGGAGATGAAGATATTTTCCATCGTGACACACATTTTGTTTTATACATTTTCTAGACATTTTAACAATATTAATTTTAGCATTTTCTTGTCAACATATTAATTTTACCATCAATCACTATAATTTTTGATTTGGCCTCATGTAGTTATGAACAGAATGTGACAACATAATTAAATTAATAAAAAAATAATTAAGTAAATTCGGGTTGTGAAAGCATTTCATCTGCTTTCATTTCTATTCCTTGAGTAAAAAAAATAAAACTAATTATCTGTCGAATGTGTTCTAAAAATAAATCCAGTAACAAATATTTTGTTTTAGTATTTTGAATATCTTGTTGTATTCATTAAAAAGAAATGAATTTTCACCAAAAAGTAAGAAAGGTTCATTAGAATTAGGATGAATGAGATATTCGCTGTAGAAAAAGGAATATCCCCTCAATACGGGGCAACATCCTTAGTAAACCTTATATGGTGAATCATTTCGCTTTATGTCGTTCTTGTTAGAAAAAATGAAAATATATTTCAAAAGAAAGTGTTATCATTGACTATGAATATATTCAGATTTATTCTCTGCATATTAGTATAAACAAATGTCTATATTCAACCATCGATATGTTATTATTAATAATATCGACGAGCCTTTATTTCTAACCGTAATCAAAACTATGACAATATATATTTATTCACTTATTATCAATATTGAATGAATAGTAACTATTTGTTACAATTTGTATTAGAGCCGTTAGTATGGATCAAGTTCATTGGGTCAGCCCGATTCGACCAGTAATTTGATGGAGTTGAGCTTCAATTTTCGTAGCTCATTTAAGAACTGAGCTTTTTAGTTCGGCCTGGATAAGCCCATGGTCCATGAGGCTTGAGCAATGCGGGTTAGGCTAGCCATGGGCTGATCCATAAGTCAAATACATGCAACTATTTAGATTGTTTATTAGCATTTTTATTTGATTAGAAGGATATCATGTCAAAAGTTATTTAATTTCGCTATTAGAACTATTTTTTGATGCATTGGAGACTTGATTAACAAGTATGAACACTATATAATCTTGTCTGGTAATATTTATGTTTATTAACATTCTAAAATTAAATTATAAAATATTATATTTTAAAGGGGAAAGGACATGGGCTGCCCATTTTAAAAAAAATGACCCACAATTTGAAAATGTGGACAACTATAGCCAGTCGGCCCAATGTATTTTTCCTTTTTAGCCATTGGGCCCAATTGGACAAATGGAGTCTATACTCAATTGATAAACTTTTACACCACATTGATACACTTTTATACTATTTTGATACACTTTTTTTTAAAAAAAAAGAAAATTTTATGCAAATACATGCAGTCCCTATACTCAACTGATACTCTTTTATGTCATATTGATACACTTTTATAACAAGAGAGAAGAGAAACCTATGTATGCATATTCAGTGTCCATATACCCAATTGATACTCTATTATACTAGATTTTAGATTGATACACTTTTATACCACATCGATACAGTATATATACCATATAAATACACCATGTACAGAGAAAATCTGTGCAAGTATATACAATAACTGCAATTAAAGATTGTATAGAATGTATTGAAATTATGTAATTGCCATATAGAATAGGTATATAAACTGTAAAGTTATCGTATAAAGTATATTTTTATGGTCTATACAAATTATATCATTATTATGTAAAAACATAAAATAAAATAAATAAGATCATCAACTAGCTAGAAAAGAATAGCTACAAACTTATATTTGATTGTTTAGACAATAAAGAGCAAATTATTATTTTTTGTACTAAATTAGTAGGAAAAATGTAACTAAAAAAAAAAGCTAAAAAAAGAAAGAAAAGAAGTAAAATGACAACTATAAAAAACGAAAATAAAAAGAAGAAGAAGCGGAAGAAGCTTACCAAAGTTGGTCGCTATTTGGTCAACAAATGCGGTTATAAATTGGAAATTAAATATTTGACTATTTTTTGAGATTAGTTTCAGCTGAGTTAAGCGTATGGAATGGCTATTTAATGGGTTTTTAGTTTTAGGGTCTATTTTTAGGATATTATTTTAATTTTAGGTGTCATTTTTATTCTTTTCTCTTTTTTTAAAACGTGGGCTGGCTCGTGAGGCCCGCAACTCACAGAGTAATAGTATGAGCTTGATGTTTTTTGATCCATCATTTTGATGGGTCAACCCAACCTGACCCGTCAAATCAAAACCCGTGTGAGCCAGTCCAAATATATTGGGTCGATCTGTATTGACAGCTCTAATTTCTATGCCGAGCATTGCATTGAAAAGAAATAGCAACAGATTATTTGCTTCATAGTTTGCTTTCAGTGCTTTTTATTAGTCAATAATATGATCATCAGTGAGTATATTTGTCCTGTGAAATTATATTGTGCGATTTTTCTTTTTATTGAACCTTTGCTAATTTTTTGCTTTTAATTATCGCTATTTATTGTCATATTTGCTTTCAACTGTCTCCTTCTGGTCACTAGTATTTTTGAGATTTTATATTTTATATTTTAATTAAATAATTTTACTTTTATTTTTAATTTGTTATATATTTAAAATTACATAAAAATATTATAAATTATAATAATTAATAATTTAAACTATTTAGATACACATAAAATAATTTAATTGACTCAAAATTCTATCAGTGCAACATAAATTGAGATATATTATTTAGAGATTTAGTGAAAAATAATATAAATCATAATAATAATCAAATTAAAATATTTGAAAGATGTATGAATTTTTTTTTTTGACTTTTCAAATTCTATCAATGTAATATAAATTGGAATAGATGGAGTAACATATATTACTTGAAAATTATGTTAAAAATCATGTAAATTATAATAATTAACAACTTAATATATATAAAGCTATACAATAAATTTAGTTAACTTTCTGAAATATTTCATCAGTGTCACACAAATTGGGATAAAAAAAGTAACATATAATATCTAAAAATTGTGTAAAGCTGCAATAAATCAGTAATTAATAACTTAAAATATTTATAAATCATATAAAAAAATTAATTGACTACTTAAATTTTATCATTGCCACATAAATTAAAATAAAAAAGTAACACACATATACCAGCACTGGCCCCTATTTCTATGTTTATGTAGAAAAACTTAGAGAGAACGACCCTCCTCCCTCTAAAATCCCCAATGTTGTCATCAACTGCTTCACCTTCGATCCAGATCCACCAGCACCGTTACCTCCGCCGGATCCACCAGACCTAACCCCAGACGCCATGAAGGAATACCCCCCCAAAGAAACTATCCTATAAACAAGTAGCTGAAGCGCACTCCGGTCTCAACCTTGGAAATGTCGAAGTCCTCTAAACTTTGAAAACTTCGGAAAATCGTTTGTTGACCCCGACGGAGATGTTATTCAACTCTCTGAAAAAGACAAGTGTAGGCTTTACAGCCCGTGGAAAAGATCTATTATCTTGAAAGGCGTCGGAAGGATACTGAACCACCAATATCTCCGTTATGGAAACTCCAAAAAAAGTGTTACCCTTATCGACCTAGGTGAGGGTTATTACACGGTAAAATTAGCGCTTGAAGAGAGCCAAAAGAAGATCCTACTGGAAGACCCATGGATCGTCGCAGGCACGTACATCTCTATAAGGGTGTAGGAGTCAAATTTTGTGCCTTGCCAGTCAAAAATTGCTTCCACAGCAATCTGGGTCAGGTTACCATCGTTACCAACGGAATTTTATGACAATACTATCCTTCAAAAAATTAGAAAAAAAATTGGTTGCCTGCTGAAAATAAATACGTGTACTTCTTCTTCCCTAAGAGGACGCTACGCTCGTATCTGCGTACAAGTCAAAATGGAGAAACCTGTTTGCATATCCGTACTGATTGGATATCACGACCAATCGATCTGCTATGAAGTAGAATATCTTGTGAACAAATTGTGGTATTCTGGGCCATACGATTAGAGCATGCCCATATATACAACACATTAGAGAAGATACAGGCAACACGGAGTCCACCTCTCCCCAACAAGTAGCATCAGAAAGACGGACTGTCACATTTGCAAAAAAAGGTACTAAGGTATCGAAAAAGGGGAAGGCCTCAGCACCAGGTATGAATCAGCTCAACAAGCCTAATGTCAAGACGAAAACTTTCAACCGCAAATCAGGTAAGTTTCTTAAAACACCCCATCGAAATCCACATCCTCCGACAGGTGCCGATACGCGGTAAGGATAATAGTACCCCGAATTTGGACCACCTAAATTTGGACAGGCCCAACTCAATAAGAAATGGAAAAAGGCCCATCTCTCCAACTTCCAAAAGAGGACCAACTTTTGGCTCCCAGGGCCCAAACTCCCAACAAGGAAATACCAGTTGGGCCCAACAAAAAGGTACAAAGCCTTTGAGTATGAATAATCGCCCGGATAAGGCCCCAAACAGTTCTTTTAATGGTCAACCTTCTTCTTATAAAAATAATAAGCCCAACATGGGCTCCATAACAAATTTGAAGCCCTTAATCACATTGACACCCTGACCCCTCAGAGTGACGTGACTATCCCCGATCAAATCAACCAGTCAAACAGTCTCCTCGAGCAGACTGCCGCCTCTGGAAATCCCTTCAGCTCCCCTTCTCACCATTATCATCCTATACATCTTGAAAAGGATGATGTTTCCACTAAGACTTTTCATAAATATCCCCTCTCTCCTACTCTACCTTCTCAAGTTATCTCCTCACAAAATGCACTCCTCAGAACCCTCTCATATGAACCACCTCCCCATAGCTCTAATCTCAGTACCATTGCCTCTGGACCATACACCAACCTCTTGGTTGGAAATGGGACTACAGAATATGTCGATCACCTTTCAAGGCACAGTAGAGGAGAGACGAGTACAAGTAATAATCCAAAACCCAAAGTATCTCGCATTGTTGGTCAAGGAATCCCTGAACAAAAGTCTAGCAAGTTATGGCAACAACCTATGGATGACCACCCTACTGGCAGCTGCCAACCAACACCCAATAGAGAGCCTGTCAACGGAGACACTCTCAGCCATCTTGAATCAAGTCTCACAGACTCTTCCTTTTTTCCCGCCACCAAATCCTCTCCTGCTCCAGAATGACCCCTCTATGCTTTCACTGGAAACTTTTTTTTCTCAAGTGGAAGTCCATCAGGACATTGCCACTCCAGAGATATGGGAAAGAGGAAAAACCCTGGAAATATTAAAAGCAAACAATCGAGAAATGGAAGCTATTCTAGCAACCATGAAAACTCCCATAACAAAAGCAACCACTCTAAACAAACAGATAGGGTTAAGATTCGTAGAATTAGTAAACGAGATGTGGGTAATCCTGATTCCATGGATCTTAACCAAGTTCACAATGAGCATCAAATACCCAAGTATTCTGATAAAGGGAAACTTCCTGATATCTCTAAACCCCCTGAAAACAATGATCAACATCAACTCACCACAGTCATCCCTGGACCCTCAGAACAAAGGGAAATCAGTGACTGCGACCTACTCCCCACCTCACAACAAAATGATGATGAACCTAATAATATGGAATGCTAGGGGTGCAAACAATGTCGAATTCAGGAACCATTGCAATGATATGTTACGCCTCCATAAACCTGTCATGCTAGCTCTCCTTGAAACTAGAATGAGTGATCATCATCAACTAACTCAAGACCTTGTCTATGACTGTATGATCCAATCTTCTATCATTGGTATGTCCGGTGGGCTGGTACTTATGTGGAATGAGGATATGTTCAACATCACGGACATATCTATCACTCCTCAAAGCATCTATATTGCTGTCAAGGTAAATTTCCCACCCTTCTCATGGTTCCTTAGTATAATTTATGCCAGCCCTCATATTAATACTAGGAAATCTCTCTGGGAGCAACTCTCCTTTATGGCTAACACTATAGTAAATCAGCCTGATACCAGCTGGCTGGTAGGGGAGACTTTAATGAAGTCCTTTCATCCCAAGATAAATATGGGGGTAACCCCATAGCGACTAGTAGAGTCAACATATTCTAGAATTGTGTCAATCACTATAGGCTAGTTGATTTAAGCTTCAAGGGTAGTAAATACACTTGGACGAATAAAAGATACCGTCATCGTAATAATCTTATCCTTGAAAGACTTGATAGATGTCTAGCTAATGTGCAATGGCTTCATCTTTTTCCGGAGTCTTCTATAACTCATCTCCCAAGAACTCATTCCGACCATTGCCCTATGCTGGTCCAGCTGAATGCCAAACTACCTTCTAAGGAGAAACATTTTAGAATGGAACTCATGTGGTGCTCTCATTCAGACTTCCCAAACTTGATAAATCAAGCCTTCCAGAATAGTGAGGATCTTACAAGTTCCATTCACTCCTTTCAGTCAATTATTATTCTTTGGAATAAATATGTCATTGGTAACATCCATTCTAAGAAGAAAAACCTATTAGCAAGACTAGCTGCGATACAACGGAGCCCTCACTATCCCACTAGTTTCTTCCTCTATAATCTTGAAGATTCTTTGACTACCCAGTATAAGAAAATCCTCAGATTAGAATGCGAATTCTGGAAGGTCAAATCTAGGGTTAATTGGCTAACTGAAGGAGATGCCAACACTATTTTTTTCCACACTTCCACTCTTAACAGAAGAAGGAAAAACAATATCAATGTCCTCAAGGATGACCTGGGTAACTGGAGGTACTCCCAGGGGGATATAGAAGACATGTCTTTCTACAGAACCCTTTACACTACTAAACACTCCACTTTCACCAGGAATTGCATCAGTAACTACTCTGTTACTGGTTCAATTCCTCAAACTGCTTGTGCTCTGTTAGATAGCCTTCCCACCATTTCTGAAATAAAGAAAGATGTCTTCAGCTTCAAACCCACCAAAGCTCCAGGTCCGGATAGCCTTCACCCTCTCTTCTTTCAGAAATTCTGGGACTCTACCCACACTCAGCTTATTTCTTTCTGTAACAAAGTCTTCTCTGTGGGTACAATGGATAAATAGGTGAACATAACTTACCTCTGTCTTATCCCCAAGTGTCAAAATGTTGTTACTCTTAAGAATTACAGATCTATTGGCCTCTGAAATACATAGTACAAGATCATAACCAAAATCATTGCCAATAGAATCAAACTATTCTTGAGTAAAATCATTTCTCCAACTCAAGCAAGCTTCCTGCCGAACCAAAGAGCTTCTGACAATGCAATCATCGTGCAGGAATTCTTGAATCACTTTTCTAAAATGAAGTGAGCTAAAGGAAATATGATTCTCAAAATTGACCTTGAAAAAGCTTTTGATAAGATAGAATGGTCTTTTATCAAACAAACTCTTTCTTTTTTTAAATTCCCATCCCTTCTCTCCAAACTCATTATGTCTTGCATATCCACTTCCTCTATATCTGTCCTCATAAATGGGTCTAAAACCCCTTTCTTTTCTCCTTCTAGGGGAATTCGGAAAGGGGGGCCCATATCCCCGTACATCTTCATCCTTTGCATGAAACTTCTCTCTAGGAGGATTGAATATGAGGTGGATACCCTTAATTGGACCCCTATTGCTATCAGTAGAGGAGGACCCAAGTTGTCACATCTCTTCTTTGCTGATGACCTAACTTTTTGCACTAGAGCAGATACTTTTAACTGTCAAACTGTCAAAAGGACCCTTGACATCTTTAGCTCCTTATCAGGTCAAAGAGTTAACAGGACCAAATCTAAGATAATCTTCTCCAAAAATTGCTCCAGTGATGTCACTAACAACATTTCCACTCTTTTGGACATCTCTACTAGCAATAATTTTGGAAAATATCTAGGCTTTCCTATTTTCCACAGATCCCCCACTAATTTAGATTTTCAGTTTATCATTGATCGGATGAAAGCTAAACTCTCAGGTTGGCAAACCAATATACTTAACCGGGCTGGTAGAACTATCCTCACCAAAGCCACTCTTAATAGTATTCCTTACCATTCAATGCAATACATAGCCATTCCAGCTGAAGTCCATAAGCACATCGACAAAATCCAACGAAACTTTATTTGGGGCACCACAAACGCCAAGCGAAAAATGCACATGGTTAACTGGGAAAAGGTCACTACACCAAGGCATGTTGGTGTCCTTGGCATCATACAAGCTAGTCACAAAAATATTACTGCCCTGACAGCTTTAGCTTGGAGGTACACTTCAAATCCCCAGTCCTTTTGGGCCATAATCCTGACTAATAAATTTTCCAGATCTAGCAGAACCCCCAGAAACCAATCCCAGGGTGTCTCTAGAACTTGGTGGAACATTATCAAAGGTCTTGATATCTGTTCGAAGGCTTCTATATGGATCATCCACAAGTGGGATAGAATAAATTTTTGGACTGATAGATGGCTCCCCAATAGCGAACCTCTTAGCAGTACTATTCAGGGTCCTTTGCCTCAAAACATGTTGGACCTAAAAATCTCTGACTTATGGAAAATGGTTCCTGGGATTTATCTTCTCTACCCTTCCAACTACCTATGACTATTACCCATTACATTCATCACACTTTCTTTCCTGATACCTTGGCCCCTACTGATTATCCTATTTGGACTATCACTGTAAAAGGAATTTTCACCACTAAAAGTGCTTACAACCTCATCACTTTCATAACTCATCCTTCTCTCTGTCATGGCCATTACAATTGGATTTGGTGCTTAAAGATCCCTAACAAAATAAAACACTTTCTTTGGCTCCTAAGTCACAATAGGCTCCCTTGCAATTCAACTTTGAATCAAATAAGTGTACCCCTAGAACCCTATTATAAATTCTGCCCGGACCAAGATGAGGATATCCCTCATATCTTCTGGCACTGCACTAAAGCCAAGACACTCTGGGATGTTTTGCTCCGAAAGATCAATTGTAGTACCCCAAATATCACTAACCTTAACAGTGAGAACTTCCTAGAAACTGTTAGGAACTGGTCTGCTAACAACAAGGCGGATCAGTACATCAACTTTCAACCTCTAATATCTTTTTGTTTGTGGGAAATTTGGAGCTGTAGAAATAATAACCTGTTTAACAACTCTAATGCTTCCCCCTCTCTCAAGAATGCTTATGTTAATTGTGTCGAATACTCTTACTTATGCCTCCACTCACTACCACCTACCAAGAAACCACTGTTCTTGTACGTTGGCTCCCGCCTCTAAACACCCCTTACAAGCTCAACACTGATGGAGCGTGCCTTAAAAACCTGGTATAGGAGGCATAGGAGGTTGTATTAGAAATGCCAAGGGGGATTGGATTATTGGCTTCGTGAAGGGCTTCCCCCACGCAACCAATAACCAAATGGAGCTTTTAGCACTCATTGAAGGACTCAAATTGGTGGAAAATCAGAATCTTTTCCCTATTAAAATCAATGTGGACTCAACAGAGATAATCCATATGTTAAATACTGGAAACATGCATTATAACCCCATTCTTGAATCTTGTAGGTGCTTGCTGAGAAGGGTGGGGCATCCACCAGTGACCCATGTCTTTAGAGAGCAAAATCATGTTGCAGACTGTTTGGCAAAAGAAGGAGCGACAAAGAAGTTCTTTGGCACAATAAATTTTTTGGCAGCTCCTCCGGTGTATGCACAAAAACATGTGTGGGCAGACATTTTAGAAACTGAGTTTACTAGGAAAATCAATCAATGTACTAATTATCAGAATGCTGATACTCATATTTTTGTATCTGACTAAAAAGTCAGCAGTTTGTAACAAACCTCTATTTTGGTTTATCTAATATATCGCCTTGTTATAAAAAAAAAAAAAAAAAGCTTAGTAAATTAATTAGGATAAAAACTTACACGCATCCTGTGTATATTTTAATTAATCATGATTAAGTAACATGTACTCTAAATTCAACGACATGACATGCATGTAATGACTTGATGTATATATCGAATGCGTGTAAATTTTAACCATTAGTCAGTGCGGATCTCAACTCATGAGATATTCTAACCCATTACATCCCGTTAAGCAAACAACCCTTTACAATTTTCACGAGGGCAAAAATCAGGGAAGACTAATTACTCGGCGTACAAGTGACTGGCTAGAATTGCTCGCAAGACAACCGTCTGATTATTAGAAAATCACGGGGTGAATTTGTTTTATGGTGTATAATATAAAAAATGTGTGGGAGACTTTGGACAATAATTAATCATGATTTATACGTGTTGGTTAGGGAGGGAAGCAATATAAATATCAGCCAACGGTGCAGGATGTATAGGATAAGTTTGTGTGATGACGTGTTGAGTCCACCAAAATAGAAAGAGAGGAATGGTGGTGGATGGTGACTTGACTATGAGGCCCAATTTCTAGGAAATGCAAACGTGTCGCCACATATATCCTAGCTGAATGAGTCATGAATAGTAAATATTGATGATGCTGGGGTTGATTTAATTTTTGCAATTTTTACACAGTGAATGTGAAAAGTACATGTTGATTATGAGATTAACATTGAATTATCAGTGGAATATGGTACAAAAAGATTAATTTGATTACTAGGAAGCGTGAATGTTCGCCACATATATCCTAGGTGGACGAATTGGTGAATACATAGACAAATCTTTAAATTGACAATAAATTTTATTTTAGATAAAATACTTATATCACTTATTTTAATTGAATATTTGAACACATCATGGAATATTCTGATTAGACAATTTTAACTCATTTTTTGAAAAGTAATTACTCATCTTCTCAAATCCTCATTAGATAGATAAATTGGTTACAGAAACTATGCCTCTTCCTTAATTATATGCATTGATTGGAGCAACCCAGAGATTTGACGGCCTATCGAGCAGCATATAATTAGAGGAGATAATATATTTTAAGTGATTAATTTATCTGTAGAATAAGCACTTGAATATTGTACAATTTTTTCCCCCAAAATTTTGAGCATAAAATGTTTGATATGAACATTTTATGATGCCTCCGTTCAACTTTCAAGTATCCATGTATTCTGCTTTTTTTCTTTTTAGTGTGTGTGGGGGGATAGTAGTAAATCGTGATGATGAGATTAACGTTAAATTATGGTAAAAGATTAAGAGAAAAAGAGATCATGTAGAGCTTTTTAAAATTAGTTTAGTCACACGTGCCTCGCATGTATAATTTTTGATTATTTAAAATTAGATAATTTTATCTATTTCGAAGATTTTTAATAAAGTGTAAATAGTTCAAATCACTTGTCAAAGATTTTTCACAATTTAATATAATAATATAAACATAATATATATTTTATTGTAAGCACATATATATTTTACCATAAGAAATTTCAAGTGGTTAATGGATCGTCACTTTTGTATTTGTCATCGTAAACTTACAAAATATACTACACCAATATTAAAAACTTACCTCAAATCACAAACAAATTTATCGTTGTAATCATAGATACTATCAAGATTTTATTGGATAAGAAAATTCTATACATGATTTTATTTTTTTCTTGCGTACGTTTTGGAACCTACAAAACTAAAGACAAAAAAAAGTAAGTGAATTGAAAATCAAATAAAGAAAGATAAAGAGGATGATGACAATGAATGCAGTAATATGACTCGAATCAAAATCAAAATAAGAAGAAAATTAAAAATAGAATAAGCCAATGTTAATTTTTCTAGTAAAATTTGATTGAAAATATTACTTAAAATAGAATTGTAAAAGTTTTTTTTATTATATAAAGTAAAATTTTAATTAATTTAGATGTATTAAATATTATGATTTCTTATCTAGATGAAATAAAAACTTTAATTAATTTTAAAAATCTAAATAATGTATATTTCACTTATAAGGTAATATTTTTTTCCCTTCTACTGATGCACGCTAGGATAAAAAATTAAGTAGTCTCCTTATTGTAAGAAAATATTAAATTAAATTATATGCACCTAAATATTAATTCTCCTTTTCATGTATTTTAGGATTTTCTTTTTCTAATTCTCCCTTCCATATATTAGGAGTCCTTGTAGATATAGGTTTATAGATTGTTTAAATTGTCTTAAAATCAAATTTAGTTGATTTAGAATTCTTAAACTAATGAAAAAAGTATTAGTTGTCATTAATTCTGATGATTTCTAATAAGGAAAGATTTTGTAATAAATATATTAATTAATTTTCAACTCTTAAATAGGAAAAAATAGTAAAAAGACAATTTTGTCTAAAGTAAATACTTTTAATGAATGACAAAAAATTCAAACGACATTTTTAAGGCCCTTCACACTTTTAATATATTATTATAGATTATAGATATAGATTATAGATTATAGATAAATAGCCCAAGTTTTACATTTTTTCAAAGTGAAAATTATTCCAAATAGACTTATTAGATTGTTAATTACAAGTTATAGCTAAGGTTGCTTATCGGATGGATCGGATGGACCATTACACTTAACGATTTGGCTTAATGGTAATCGATTTTAAAATATATAAGTCCACTAGCCAACCGATAAGATATCGATTGGTTCGGTAATGGATAAATAATTATCGGGCGGTTATCAGACGGTTTATCGGACAACCACAATTTCTACTTGAATGCGTCTAAAAACCAGAAAACAAAACAGAATAGAACATTCTTTTCTTTTCATAGTGACACTGACAACAAAAATACTAGTGCTAAATCTCTTTAAAGCTTTGACTACTGTTGAGTACTTTTGATTTGAGTCGGCAAAGCAAACCAAAGTAATGAACAGGTTATGAGTTTTGACTTTTTGTACTTGAATAAATAATAATTTTAGTAGTTACTAGTTAGTAAGTATTTTACTATTTAGGGTTAATTAGGGATGGGCTTTAGGTTAGAATTTAGATCCATTAGGTTTGAGTTTAAATTTTACTATAATATAATATAATATATATTTTATATATCTAGGTAAAAAATATAAGTATATATGGTAATTCTTAACGGGTTAACGGTTTATCCAATAAGAAAATTGTGCAATCCACCCCCACACCAATAAGCCGTTAATTAAAAAAATTTAATCCGTTCACCAACCATTTATCCGATAAGCCAATACCAATAAGCCAATAAGTTAATTTTGCGGATGGCTTATCGGATACGGTTCGATTTTGAACAACCTTAGTTATAAACTTTTTAATAATTACTAGACTTAAGAAATAATTACAAGCTATAGCAATTTTTGAGAAAAACATATTTTAATTAAATTTTTGAAAATTAATTTTAAACATTTATTATTTGTATTATTTTCTTATTTTTAGCATTTAACATTTATCACTCTTAATTAAAGATTTGAATAATTATGACAAATTAAGGTATCAATATATTTTTTTTTATTTTAATAATTAAATATTAAAATTTGTTCCCAATTTAAGGAGTTATATATGGTAAATATATTTTTTAAAGTTAAAAACTAATTTTTTACTTTTTATTAACTTGAATAATTATTTTGCTTTTACACTTTTTCATGTTTTACTGCCTTTAATTATCAATAAAAGTCTTATCTCTTACCTTTTTTTAACTTTTTTTTTCCTTCTTTTAACTTTATTCTACAAGCCTTCACGTTTTACGATATCTTTTTAATTGAATTCATATGCAAGATCTTTTAAATTTGAATAAAAGTCTTCAACTCATTATTATTTATTCATTTCAACTTTTTTTTTTAGTATGATTATTGATTTTTCAATATTCAGTCACAGTTGAGCTTGGTTTAATATCTTACACTTTTTTTTATTTTCTTGAGACAATGTTCGAAAAAATCAAGTTTGATTCTACCTCTAGTAGAAAAAGCCCTAAAATAATACAACAAAATAGCCCGATTAATCTTTTGAGATCCACGTTTGATTTGGGGTGTTTTACCCCATCTCCAAAATCAAAGAACAAAAATAAGATAGTTGAAGCTAATTCTATTTCTCATAATAAAAGTAAATTTTTGCTGGTGAAAATCGTTTTTTCAAAGATTTCACCATCCTTCAAGCCACAACAACTCAATATGCAAAGCTATATAGTATCAAAAAAGGTTGTTGTTTCATATTTTAAGAAGGTTGATAAGAGAAAAAAGCTTATTGGTCAACATGATTCAAATTTAAATTTTAAAGATGAAATTTTTGCACCTAAAACCGAAGAAATCAAAAACTGAAAATCGTGAAAATGCTATAGTTACAAGGTCCAAGGCCAATGTGGGTGTTGGCAAAGTGGATGATAAGAAGGTTGACACGGAGAAATCAAGAAACGTGTGCAAGGTTAGAGTAATCTGATTTTGATTTTTTCATATATGTATTAAATTGATATTGGATTTTTTATTTTAATGACATGCATGTAAATTAGACTTTCATAAATTTTGTGTGTTTATGGTTAAAAGTTGAAATATAACTCTTGATCTTGTTAGTGTTTGAATTATGTTGAAATATCACTTTTGTTGTTGCTAGTGGTTGAAAGTTGAAATATCACTTTTGTTATTGTTAATGGTTGAAAG
The DNA here is from genome assembly GCA_030864225.1 of Capsicum baccatum var. pendulum. Classification (NCBI taxonomy): domain Eukaryota; kingdom Viridiplantae; phylum Streptophyta; class Magnoliopsida; order Solanales; family Solanaceae; genus Capsicum; species Capsicum baccatum. Next base: position 100,190,290 of record CM061551.1, read on the forward strand.
TTGAAATATAACTTCTAACACTGAAACAAGTTGGTGCATTATGTATTTTTTAGCTCCATGGCAAAAGTTTTGTGAATTATTTATTTTCTGTATGCAAAAAATTGAGATGTGATAAAAAAGAAGTATATGTATTTTTTTGATAATAAAATTTTTGTGAATTGTTTATCTCCTTTTTACGACAAAAATCTGTATACTCATTGGTCTTCATACATAAAAGTTAATGTGTTTGATGATCTCAAACAGAGATGAACCAAAGAACATTTCAAAATGTTTCAGAAATCTCCATTTGCTCATTTTCTGAATATGCATTCTTTGAAAATCAACCCTAACTTCTTCGTAGTCTATTACTTACAGAAATCGATAATAATAGAGATAATTTATTTATCTTCAATATCAATGGTAAAGAACTGCATTTTGAAAAGAGAATTTTGTATAGTTAGTGGGTTGAAATGCTTTAAGAAATTTAATTTTGTTTTCGATCCTAAAGAAACAAATAAATTAATGGATAGATATTATCCAGGTATGGATAAGATCACGGGGTCAGTTTTTTATGATGATTTTTTTAACAAGAAGATTGCTTTTCGAGATGAAGATTTGTATGAAATTGAATTATTATACTTCATAAGTCGATTTCTTCAATCTGAGTTACCAAGAAAGTTCATTAAGAAGGTTGATTTTGACTTGACAGAACCAGGTAACTACTTGAAGTATGATTGACGAGGTGAGTGTTTTCAAATCTTAAAAAAAGCATGTAGTCATAAGATGAAAAAATCCATCCTCTTTTACTTTTCGAGGATTTCATCTTGCGCTTCAAATCTGATTCTATGAGTGTTGTTTGGACATTGATAATTGAATTGCTAATCGAATTGGATTTCAAACTCCTCGGATTTTAAATTGAGAGTTATCTGAAGAACTCATTTTTATGACTATCTTCAGAGTACAATGTTCAAGTGGTACAACAATGAGGTAATGATCATATTCTAAAATATGATCAACATACCTTTTAAGATATCATTTCTTCTGATATTCTATCATTTCTTCTGATATTCTATCATATTCTACAATATGATCAACATACCTTCTAAAATATCTTCAGAGTACAATGTTCAAGTGGTACAACAATGAGGTATCGATCAACCATTTGAGTGGCATGTATTTTACCTGTAGAGTGAAAATAAGTGTAACGTGGAGTTTCTATCTTGCATTCAGAACATGAGTTTAACTTTGATAGTTATATAATTTTTTGAGATGAAGTTTTTTTCTGATACTCTTTAATTTAGTAGATTGAATGGTACTGATTATCTGTGTAAGTATAGCTTCTATCTGCATATATCTTATATATATTCCACAGAATGAATACAATATTTTTTATGAAGTTGTCTTTACTTTACTTGCTAAATGTTGTAGTGAGTAGATGATATTATTTTATTTACTTCAAATTCTCTCTCTCAGATAGTGTTTGGGTATTCAAGATCTTGGCATAATTTCATTATTGTTTGCTCTCTATCTAGGAGTCCTTCTTTCTTTGCACCTCTAACCATTGCATTCAGGGTATCCACTTTGTCTAATCTCACCATTCTCTTTGTTCCTTGCTGTTGTTATAGTTTACTGAGAAACATTAAGAATATTTAAGGAGTGCATCTTAGATGGTGATATTGGACATGAGATTAAGCTTTCAGTTCGTTTAATTGTTTCCCTTAGTTAGTTGCACTACTCATTGCAACTTGTTGTCTCCACTAAATTCAGAATTCCTTCTTGTTTTCAAATAATTTTTTTAGCCATGATAATAACAATTATTTGTATCCATTCATCTCATCATCAAAAGCTGCTATATTGCCTGACTTATAAAGGAATCGTGCTAAATATTATCAGATGCACTAGACATACTTACATGATTGGAGAGACTAGACTCAGATATACTTGACTGTCATTTTGAGTGAGTGAAACAAAATAAAAATAGGAACCTCAATGGCTACTATGAGGTAGATTCATACAAAAATTAAGAAAAGGATTTGGTAGGCCTGGATAGTCATAAGTGTATTCTTATAGTTGTTTATCGAATCATTAAAAAATGTCATCGGGTGTGTCAGATCCTTGAAAAGTTATTTCTTTTTTGAGGATCCAATACGAGTATGGCGACACCAGGATTTTCAGAGGATCTAAGCAACATAGCTTCTAGGTTTAAACCAAGACTGTTTGAATTATTTGCATTACTTTTCTGTGTATTATATTTTTCTGTATTTTCTTTGGTATTGAATTATTTTTTGAGATTTATTTGTATGTACATAGTATGATTCTGTGTATGTCATTAAAAATATATTTAATTGAAATAGAGATAATTTTTGTGTATGACACTGTGTTTGAAATATTTGCATTGCTTTCTGTGTATTGTGTTTTTCTGTATTTTCTTTGGTATTGAATTATTTCTTGAGGTTTATTTGTATGTACATAACTTATGTGCGTCATTTATGAAGCAAAAAAGAGCACTCATTAGTCATGAGTGATATCATGAAATCAATGCAAGATTACATATAGCCAATCAGTAAGGACTACATATTTTCTGAAAACATTAAAAAGTAGATCTCTATAAAAAGCATAAAGACAGAACACAAAGGCATGACTTGTTAATTGTGTTAGTTGTAAATAACATCAGTATTGTTTTAATATATGTTGTTTGAACTATATGTGTTGGTCACCAATTGGCTTACATTAAGATTGAAACTAAACACAACTTATGCAAAACTAAATTAGGTTGAGAGTATGTTGTGCAGTTTTGTTATTTATGTGTTTACTTTATTCTAATATAATTTTTGTTTAATCAACATGTAGATGTGATAATGTATTATTTGAGAAAAAAATTAAAGTACAGTGTAATAAAGTCGATTACATACGCCACTGCTGATGTCTTCTTTGTTAAATAAATACGTTCAATTCAACAACAATGATTGAGTTTGAATTATGACATGAGTTGTATCACTGCTGAACACCATGTTAGCCAGTACATTAGGGATTACAAAATGCCTGCCAATATTTTCTGGAATTCTGTTGATTATATCATCATTTCTATGAATGCTAGTGAGTCATTTCATTAGATATTGATTATTTTTCAAATTAGACATAGGTGTCTATATGTTTATGATTCAATGATGGAAGGTGTTGTGCATTCAAAGAACGCTTTAGATCATATTCAATCTCTTTCTATAATGATACCTATGTTTTTGGTTGTCACTGATTTTTATAAAAAACGTTCGGCTATTGATTGGAATCGTGAAGCTAAATATATTGATAAGTTTATGAATGAATCTTTGGAGTATGTCATTGTGAAGGATGCACCCCAACAGGAACCTCAATCTAAGTATGTTACAATTAAATTATGTTTTTATTTATTTATGTTAATATATATGCTGCTTTATCAATGATTTTTCTGATTTTCAATTTTATAGTGACTGTGGTATGTTTGTATGTGCCTTTGCTGAGTTTGTTAGCCATGATGTATTTGATATATCTAATAGAATATTTGGTGCTTCTAACCATTGACTCAGATATAATGCACTACTATGAAATTATGCATGACGAAAGAGAATGATAGAGCAATCAGTGAAAGTGAGGCAACTAAAAATGTTACTAGCAAGCATGGTGATTTCAAAAGATCTAGGGAAGCATTTTTTAAAGTTCAAGGACACGATAATACCAGTCACAAAATAAGATTTCAGTAGATGTTCTTGTTTAGTACTTATGTTTTTGACGAATGTTTTGTTATTTGAAAGTAGTAAATTCTTTTTTAATATTTTCAAGGATACCCAGAATTTTTTTATTACTCTGTATTGATTTTTGGTTCCATTTAGTTGAACATTATTGATGTGATGAAGTAAAAGCAACAGTGTTTTTAATTGGAGTTCTTGGGCTTGTATTAGTTCTTGTAGATTATATCATTTTCAACCCAATTTGATATGGGCATATGTTACATTCAGCTATTATACATGGTGTTTCTTGATCTTATTCAGGAATTCAATAAAAAAAGTTGTTCATTGAATATTGTTCGTTATTGGTATTACATTCACTAGTAATTCTACAACAGAGCCGTAACATTTCGATTCCTACATATCAAGTTGCAACTACTGCATATTACTGTGCATTTCTGGAGTAGGTTGTTATTTTTTGATTCACAACATTGTATATGTGTTCATCTGTTAAGCAATTGATTTTAGTAATTATTTTTGAAGTTATGACGTACTATCAACTAGTTGATTTGAACTTATTAAGTATCTATGTTGTACATTCAATGTCTTTTTAATGATTTCATATAATACTTGATTAGGTACATCCAAGGTGCAGCTCCAAATGATCTTAAACACACGTGACATCATTATATCTGACACCATTATAATTCAACATAATGCATTATGTAGATAATGCACCGTTATAGGTAAACATAATACATGATAAAGATATTTTATTTAATATTTTCAGTCATAACCAGTGAAAAAGAAATTCACTAACCCTGAAGAGTTTAATTATTTAAAACCAATAAAAATAAATATTCATAAACATAAATTACTTAAAACATCACAAATCTTAACGCTAGAATTTATTGATCATAAATATTTTTTTAAAAAATATTAACATCAAAATAAAGTAAGAAACACAGATTCACACTTAAGAACGTGGTGCGTTTGTGGCAAGTCTTTTTATTGTGCCCCTCACGATGACAACTACTACATGTAATCTTTGAACATTTACACTTGTCTTCATTTGGTGCTTTCCATCTTTCATAACATGATCTTTCGGGTGGTTGTTTTGAATCAGGTGGCAATACAACTTCATCCAACACTTCACGTGGTATTTCTCATGTACTTTCACAATGAAGAGGTTCAACTGGTATGGCATAAACATCTCTAAAATTTTTGTTGCTATAGTATGGTGAGCAATAATTCTCGCCATGTTGGTTTCTATAGGTAATAGAAACCATAGCATGACAACATGATATTTTGTCCAATTGAAATTCGTCACAGCTGTATTTTTTGCTTTGCAAACAAACAATGAATCCGTTTGCTCTGTAATTTACAGTATGCAGAAATTCATTTGATTCTTTTACCTGCATTTAGAAGAAATTTTAATACACAAATCAATTAACATAAAATTTAAATCATGTATGAAGTAATGGATAAAAGACTTACTATCATTCTCTGAGAAAACAAACGATTATTTGTTAAAATATCATTATATTTGACTACCAACTCTGTTAACGTGTTTGTTGCCTCCCCATGCTGTTTTACATTCTATGGTTCAACCATTAACCTCATAAAATTCATTGTTGAAACCACGGGTAATCTTCTAGCTATTTTGTTGGTGTTGTTGATAGATTCCGCCATGTTTGATGTCATCGTCCAGGTCCGTTTTGACAGTAGCCCATTTGTGATAGCCAATTTTGAATAAATACCCCCTAACTCTCTTATCTATTTGATCCATCCGCCCCATTAACTTTTCAAATTGTTGTAGAGTATATGCCTTTGCTATTGCAAAAAATGTTTATGCAATTCTTCAAGATTCTTATGAAATTTTACCTTTATGTTGCACCATAAATGCCAAATGCAAGTATAATGTGATAAATAGGGATATACTGTTGATGTTGCCTTCCAAATGCTCTCGTTTCTATCGGACATTATACACATACCTTTCCTCTCACTAAATGTAATCTTAAATTTATCAAAAAATCAAATGCAAAATGCGATATTTTTTGAATCAACCATAACATAAGCAAGGGGTAATATATGACCTACATTTAGAACATACTTCATATAATATACTGTTGATTACTATTTAACATAACAAACAAAATACATACATAAGACATACCAATATTATACAACGCACTATAATACTAACATGATTTAAAAATATATATTTAAAAAAATAAGCATTACCTCCTGGATCCAACGTACTTGCAGTCAGCATAGTTGCACCATAAACTAATTGTCGAGCTGCCCCATCGACTACAACAATTGGCCTGCAATATTTCCATCCTCAATGAAAGTGTCCAACGCAACAAAAGCATACAAGAATCTATTTTCTTCAGTTTTCTCCCAACTGACAACAGATCCAGGATAACGCTTTTTCAAGATATATAAATAAATTGATATCTTTTGATATGATTCGGTAAGATCACCGCGTAAAATATTAACTGCTGTAATTTTTTCACGCCATGCCTGATGATAATTTAGTGAAATTTCATTCTCCCTCATCATATCAGAAACAATATCGTTGGGAGTGTATATTCTTTTGGTGTCCACATAATTACCTAAAATCAGTCCAGCTATCACTTTTTTCATCCCTTGACGTCTTGCATAAACTTGATCTTTTATTGAGCATGTATGAATGCCACAATACTTTCTTATTTTAAAAATCTTTGATTTGTTAATTCTGAAAGAATGAAGAAACCAAGTATGGTCCTCCACCACACAAATCAAATAATAGCTATTTAAATTAAAAAATATATATTTTTTATTTAATACACAAAAAATAGATATTTGATTTACATTCAACTATTATATCCGATTTAATACACACACAAAAAAAACCAGGTTGTTACCTGCTTGCGCTTGACCTTTCAGCTTGATACAAAAATTGTTTCACAAATGCGTGCAACTTCATAATATTAGTCAATGTTTGTTCATCCTTGTAAGTCTGTTTTACAGTTATGTTGATATTCGTTACATCACAAATTATATCCACATGTTCTTCTTCAACTTCTTCAAAATCTGGACTTAACCTGATCAAACGAACACAATATTTTGAGAATAACTTTCTCCGTTGTAGATTTTTTTCATTACAACTCTGTTGTCCAACACAAACAATTGCTCCTTAAGTTTGGTGAATTAGATCGTCCGATATATCCATAGTTGTAACGTACTGTGGATATTTTAAGAAAAAATTAGCAACCGTTTTCTTCTGTTCCAAATAGACTTTAACACTTGTTCATTGTGTATGACCGTAGTTGGGCATCTATCACTTATTATGTATCTTATTTCAAGTTTATTTGAAGTTGTGTCTATCATTAGTTGTGTTACGATTGCTTCTACTAATCCCTTGTAATTTGTAGTTGCATCATACATAATCCCATCAATACCAAAGTTCCTCGGTATTCCTGTTTAAACAATAATTTTACTTTTCATGAAATTGATAAACATACACAAACTCAAATCATCATCATATTATACAAAATTCAACAATGTAACAATAGAGAATTGAAGAAACACACACAAAAAAATTCTTCAAATTCGTTTTGAATGCAAAATATTCATTTTCATTAAAAAATTTAACATACCTGACGAATCCCATCTCCCTCCATGACGTATCATGATTGAATGCAAATTATCAGAATTCATATTTGTTATCAAAAGAAATACTTATTTTTGCTTCTCTTTTAAATAATAATCCTCAGCAATTTGTTAGAAGAAGTCGAAATTACGTTTAGAAGTTTACTGCCAGAGTTTAATTGGGTACAAAGAGAACAATAGTGTATGAAGATGGAATCTTAATGCAAGCATTAAAATAGGAAAAAATATAAACGGTTAGAGGGATTTGGAGGTGGATTAATATCGGTAATTAAGGTCAACTATTTTTAAAGAAAGAATATTGTATATTAGTTGTATTAAATTTTTATTTTCCTTTTCAGTAAATTCTTTTTTGTATTTTTAGAAAAATAAGAAAAACCTTTTTAATTACTTTTTTAAAATGAAAGTTGCTATAACTTGAAAACTCAAAAGTTTTGCTATAACTTGTAATAACCAATCTAATAAGTTTATATAGTTAATTTTCCTTTTTTCAAAAAGTATCCAGTCGGGTATATTATTTTTACTTTATAGCCATTCCTAATTTGGATCATTTTGGCGCATGTAGTTCAAATACAATCCAGATACAATGTTGATACAGTCCATGTGCAATACAGATACAGTTTTCAACTTGGTCCATTCGGCCCTTTTAAAAATATTTCAGTTTTTTTTTCTATAAATTTTTTAATGGAAAAATATTCTATTTTTTTTATTATTTAGAAATAATAATCAAATATAATTATATAAAAATGACATAATTGTTATATAGAATATGTATCTATATAAAATATATGTATAGAAATTGTATAGTTCTATCAAATATGTCTATGTATAAAACATATATAAAAAATATATAGAAAGTGTATAAAATTTGTATAATTGTTGTATAAAATGTGTAAAAAATAACTAATTATTGTTTAAATTTTGTATCGAAACTATATAATTTTCGTATAGCATATTTATATGTATATAAACTGTATAGAAGGTGTGCAGAAACAGTATAGAACAAGCCAACAAATTAAAATGGTTAGAAAGTGAAATTTAAATTGTATGACCATTTTCATGAAAATAATTTAAATTGAAGTGCCGTTTCCGTTCTTTCGCGAAAGATTAATTTAGTTACCACTAGGAAAATAAACTTGCTTGTTGCGCCACATATATCCTAGGGGGACGAATATTGGTGGGGTTTGATTTTTTTTATAAAAATTTCTTTTGACTTTTTTTAACAGAATGAATTAGAGAATGGTAACTGCTGATTATGAGATTTACATTGAATCGTCAGTGGAATATATCTACATTGAATCATTAATGAGTTTATGGTTGTTTCTGTCAATGAGAAAACGTGAACATTTTGCCACATATATATGTCCTAGGTGGACGAATTGGTAAAATATTGATGGTGGATGTTGATATTTTTTTTTAACATGATGAATAGAGAATACTTAATAAATGCTGAATGTGAAGTTAACGTTGAATTATCTGCGTAAGTAAAAGATTAATTCTAGCTAGAGTTTAGAAACGCGAACGTTTCGCCACATCTAACTAGGTGGACGATTAGCCGTTTGTTGATTGTGGAAGTCAATCTTTTTCTTAACCATATTTACATAAATAAAGGAATAGTAATAAATTTGAACATAATAATCGTTAAGAGAGTTCTGGATATATTCTCTTGAATATTAATAATTGAATTTGGTCGAGCTATATGTGATAAAAATCATTTATACAAACAGTTGGGCCTTGATCATGAAAAAGTGATTTCAATTTCAAGCTTGGTAAAACTTAATATCTCGAAATTAGGTCTTGCATAAGGGTAGATAATGAATATAAATATACATTTCAAAATTCACATCCTCTTGAAACATACTATGCCAACGTTAGAAAGACGAACTTGTCTAAGTATTAACTTTTGAAAACTATACTAGAAAGAGAGGAGGATATATGACCTCCACTATGTCCAACAACTTGTCACCGACTCACCGTAGACAACTTTAGTTAGTGACTTATGAATTTGCGTGAATTCAATGATTTTTACTGATATTATATAAGTATTAATTTGAAACCGGTATAGAAATCATAAACTTTTGAATTCGCCTATGATTATTAACCTTTGGCCCAATGAAGAGTCATAAATCAGAAAGGCAAAATCACCTTTAAAAATGGTTGCGACCTGCCTTGGTCATTCTCAAACTCTTGTTAACCTTCTCTTTTCTTTCCTTTTTCTCTTTAACCTCTTGCCATTAATCTATACTAGTTTAGGTATACGTGCTTTACGCGTGTATCTTACTTTAATGAATTTCAATGTTACACTAAATAGAATTACTAATATATATAAGCGCGAGTGCGGCTGGATGTTTTAAATTATTTTTTGATGTTTTAAATTAATTTAACATCTTATGTGAGGCCCACTTAAAAAATTTCACAAGTATTTTTATAGCAATTTTTTTATATCACTTTTAATTAGTTATTATGAGTCATTTAAGAGGTGCCAGTTTCACTATTTCAATCGTGATATTTAGTTTACTCTCCAAATTATATCAGTGTTGCTTAAATTGAAATAGAAAAGAAATATCATAAATTACAATAATTAAAAACTTAAATTACTTTTAAAGTCTAAATTCACTATCAATACCACAAAAGTTTGAACAAAAAGAGTATTATAAATTACAATAGCAAACAACTTAAAATAGTAAATTACAACGTCGAAAAAGTATTATAGATTACAGTAGTTATCGACGTCATATTAATCAGGATAAAGGGATATTACTTGAAAATTACGTTGAAAGTCGCATAAATCATACTAATATAATTATCAACTTAAAATATCTAAAACTATATATAACAAATTTGATTGACTTTCTCAAATATTTCATAAGCTTCATATAAACTGAGATAAAAAAGTAGCATATTGGGCCCGTACTAGCATGGGCTCCAATATCTAGTATTTGTTTAAATTGATAAAGATGCGTATAATAATTAAATTCAAACTTTACCAAAAAAATTCTCAAAGTCAATTGACATTCATCTACCATCAGTAAACTATAACAAAACAATATAGTAATAGAGATATGAAAACAATACAATTAAATCTAACATTTACAAAAAAAAAAAATTTCTCAAAGTCGATGGACATTCTTCTATCAAAACAATACATCTAAACCTAACCTTTACACAAAAAAAAATCTCAAATCAGAGATATCAAAACAATACAATTAAATTTAATCTTTACCTAAAAACTTTTTTCAAAGTCAGTCGATATTTATCTATCACGTGTAAACTATAACAAAATAATATGATAAAAGAGATATCAAAACAATACAATTAAACCTAACCTTCACACACAAAAATTCTTAAAACTGATCAACATTCATCTACGACATGTAAACTATCATTTACGACCTGTAAACTATCACAAAACAATACGCTAATAGAGATATTAAAACAATATAGTTAAACGTAATAAAAAAGGACGACTTAAATGAAAACAAAATAAGAAAATATAGTAGAAGTAAAAAAAGATATATATATAACCAGAAATAGTATTTTAATCTAAAGACAAATTTATAAAAGTAAAAATCTTCATAAATATCTCTTCGTGTAATATAAGGTAGAGTAATATATTTATTTTAGAATTCTAATTATGATATATTAAAGATAAGAAAGGAAAAATGATTTATCTTTACTAAAAATAATCCACGAATTTTATACCTAAACAAATTATACTACTATCATACATTCCTAATAAAATAAGGAAAGAAAATTGATTTATCTTAAGTAAAAAAACAGTACACGTAATTTATAATTTTTTCAAAAATATAAATTATAAGCAAATTTTTAAAAACCAAATTTCCAAGTTGTCTTTTTCCTATGTAAAATTTGATCAACTTACATGAATTCAAGTATCATAAATGAATATTAAAAAGAAAAAAAAAATGTATCACATATTCTGATAACCTTCTTTTGGTAACTTAGTGGCTGGAGGATTTATTCAGCCGAATAATGTCTAACTTTACATCGCTTAATACTAAAAACAGTACACGTAATTTATAATTTTTTTTAAAATATAAATAATATTTGCTTTTATGATTGTATTTATTTTTCAAATATAAGGTACTATAATTAGGACTCTTTTAATAATAATGATTTTTATTTTTTTAAAAATATATATTATTAGTATTTATGTATACTTGTAATTTAAAAAAAATAATAAAAAGACGATTTTGTCTAAAGGAGTGTTTTAATGAAGGGTAAAAAGTTCAAATCACTTTTCTAAGGGTTTTCACACTTTTAATATAGTATAAATATAGATATAGATATAAATATAAATATAGATTGTAGATTATAGATTATAGATTATAGATATAGATATAAATATAAATATAGATATAGATTAAACAACATATTTTGTCTTTTTGCTTTATTTTAGGTCAACATGCACGCGTATGTTTATCCCATTGCTTGATTCCAAAGCTTGAAGAAAGAAAAGCGTGGAATGGAGACACTCTAACAACCCCAACCATGGAGGCCAAGTCCAAGGAAAAATTTATTTTATAAATAAAAAAGACTTATTGTGATAAATGATGTCAGGCAGCCACTTGGAGATGATGCTACAGCCTAAAAGGATTTGGAGAATGGAGAGACTATTTAGGTGTTTCGATTATATTTTGTTGAAAATGAAGAGAATATTTAAGGCTAAAATTGAAAAACAGTTATCTAAAAGTTATGTGTTTCTACATGAATTAAGTTTTAAAAAAACTAAAATGTTGTAAGTTAAATCATTATAAATATTAAACTGCAATAAATTGTAAATATTTTACTTTGTGGCCAAATGAAAGGGGGCATGACCAACCAACAAAGATTGTGACGGATTGATAAGTATTTTTTGATCGATCTTAGGTTTGAGTCACATTGTATACGAAATCACCTTTATTATGAAATATGTTACTCGGGGAGTTGGCTAAAAGATCACTTCCCAAACTTTTTTTATGATATTTAGACACCAAGTTTTTTTAATTGAAAAAATAGTCACTTTAATGGGACCACCAAGAAAAAAATGCAACCTTAACAGTCAACTTATAAAATATACACTTTAGCTCCTTTCCCCATTTCAACCCTATTTTTTTTAAAACTACATTTTAGTCCATCTCCAAAAATATAAATATTGGATAATTAATTTTAAAAAAAAATATACCAAAGCTTCTCAACCAATCCACTATCAACTACCCAATTTTGGCTCCATTTTCTCAATTTTTTGACCATTTTTCTTCGAATTTTCCGGCATCCATCGAAAGTGACCATTTTTCGGTTATTATCCATCGAATTTTTCGGTCATTTCGCTTATTTTCAGCTCCATTTTTTTTTTTTTCATTTTCATACAAAGAGCTTGAAAATCAGTCCCACATTTCAAAATCGTTTCTTAGCTCAATAGCAACATTCCAACACTCCTTAGGTTGTTTGTAAGCTGAAATTCGTCGGATTATTTTGGTGGTCGTCGGAAAAGGATCGATCGTGCACTGTATGACCAACAGCTAAGAAGACGGCGACTTCAGTCTATTAAGTCTAGGCACATAAACCACAATTCAAGTTTATTAAATAATATTATCGAGGTATGTCAAGTCGATTATAGATTACGTGGTTGTTGGTAGTATATTTTCTGGTGAATGGGAGGAGACTTCTAAATGCTGGGTTTGGAAAACTGCATCTAAGGAGACAGTGTCAATTGCCCTTCATCACAACGGTTCATACATCGATATGGTTAAAAGCGTAATGGAGAGCGGTGAATTAAGTTGTGATCAAAATGAGGTGGTAATTAGTTGATGAACGGGGGGGGGGGGGGGGATTCCATCCAACGTTTATAAGAAATGATAGACACGTGGAATTATACATGCTTTGCGTTGATTCTGATAACTATAGACCTATATTGTGAGTTAAAGTACGATTTCATGGGTGGTAATGAATGGGATAATAGTGAAGATTATGAAAAAAAGAGTGTGGAGGATGTGAGGACGGGCAGCTCGAACCACAAAAAATTACTCTTTCTCGGACGACACCAATCTTTTTGTAGAACAAACATTCAAGGATAAGAAAACGTTAAATCTTTTGTTGAAGCAGGCGTCAGTGAAAATGTCGTTCAATTACACAACGGTGAAGAGTTATAAGAAATACTTGAGGGTGAGGTGCATAGATCTTACTTGCCGGTAGATGATGCACGCATGTGCTATCGAAAAATTGGGTTGGTTTCATATCCATAAGTATATGAGAGAGCATACTTGTGGCGTTGATCATGTCATGGGAAAGCACAAGAATGTCACCGTGGAGGTTATTGCCTCACTTACTTTAAACTTTTTCATCTACAACAAAGGTCCAAGCCCAAAAGAGATCGAGAAAATCGTATTTAGGGAGCTACATTGCAGGCCGGGCTATTGGAAGTGTTGGATGGAAGGCTTCATTGCGAAGAACATAGTTTGAGGTACGCCCAAGCACGGATATGCAGTGCTTACCACATTTTCATATGTTTTCAACGGGTTCAATCCTGGGTCTATTAATTCCCTCATGGACGATGAGGAGTCGGGCAGGTTTATTTACTACTTTATGACATTTAGGGCTTCCATTCATGGATATGCACACATGAGAAAGGTTGTTGTCGTTGATGGCACGCATTTTTCCGACAAGTACGAGGGCATGCTGTTGTCCGCTGTCGCTCAAGATACACAGAATCATATCTATCCCTTAAAGTATTGTGTGGTGGATAAGGAGAACGATGCGTCCTGGGGATATTTCTTCGAGAAGCTTAAGGCCTTTGTCGTCGATGAACTAGAGCTGCGCATTATATCTGACAGACATGTAAGCATAGCCAACGACCTCGCAAGGCATTATCTGCTTGCGCATTACGATGTTTGTATGAGGCATCTCGATGAAAATCTCCAAACAAATCACTATTGTTGCGATTCTCTCTATTTGTACTACCATGAGGCCAAGGCATACACGTTGGAAGAATTTAATGAATACTTCAACGCCCTTAAAGAAATATGCCTCAGCGCAGCAGCTTGCCTCGAGCATGAAGTTTGATTTAAAAAGTGGATTTGGGCTCACTTTCTAGGTAATCAATTCAAAGCCATGAACTTAAACATCGCCGAGTCACTCAACTCAATGTTGCGCGACAAAAGAGAGTATCCAGTGGCGATCATTTTCAATTCAATTGCACATAGGTTTGGAGAAATATTTAGAAAGAGGTATGTAGAGGTGGACAATTCAAAGACAACATTCGTTTCCATAGCCGAGACGATCTTGAAGGAAAATATGACCGAGGGTGACAAATTATATGTGAACAATATAAACGAAAGCACTAACGAATTCACCGTGCTTGGTTACGGTCGTTCCGCCAAAGTTAATCTTTAGAGACGGTCATGTTCTTGTAGAAAGTACGACTTGGTGAAATTTCCATACGCTCTTGTAATGGCAGCGTTGCATTTGAAGCACGGGGACGAATACAACACTAGCATTTACAACTACTCTTTGAATATATATTTGAAAGAATCATACCTCCTTGCATACTTGGAACCTATTTATGCAGCATCACTGGAGTCGGAGTGGAGTGTTGCGCGAGAGTATCTAGAAATGCAAGTTCTTTCACCCAATTTTGATTTCAAACTCAGGAGGAGGAATATGAAATGCGTTAAGGGTGTTTTGGAGCCTTCAAGGTACAAGAAAAGAAAAAAGTGCTCCAAGTTCAGAAGGTCGGGACATAAGAGAACAACATGCAGCCTTAACGTAGGATAAGATGATTGACATTGTATTTTATGTTTTTGATTTTTTCAAATGCACTGGACACTATGTAATGTGTATTTTGTTTTGAAAATCACTGAACTGCAGTCAAAGTTGACTTTTTTGGTTATGCATTATCAATTCCAGTTCATATATTATATACTACGTAATAAATAGATTATAGACTAAATTAATCGACCAGCCTCATAATATATAATATATCAGTGTTTCTTCTATAAAGTAAATATTCAATACGTTGTGTATAATAAACCTATCTGGTTGTCTATTGAACAAATCCTTTTCTTCATACAATGTAGAATTCAAAATTATTATGACGCATTGGAAAGGGTGCCAATTTGAAAACTGCCATCCCAAGTTCTGAAATCGACTATACACAGTAAACGACTGGACTCAAAATATATAATATATCGATGCATGGTCTATATGGTATAGGTTAAACTACATAGTATATCATCGATCAATAGTGTAGTCTATTAAAGAATCCCTTTCCTCATACACTGAACCTTCCAATGTAATTATTACACTTCGAAAAACGCGACGGTTTGAAATGACTCGACTGCCATGACTTTTTATTTTCTATTCTCACACTCCTTCTCCCCTTTCATCAATATGTGTACAACTTCTATTGGTCTATTGTCTCATGCTTTGGTCTATTTAAAGAGGCCCTTGCCGATTTTAAATCAAATTTATGAAAAAAGACTACGGAGAGAAGAAGATGACTAGGAGGAGGTACACACTACGACTAATGCACAAAATGACGACCATCAACAACATAGAGTTTCTTAGGATTCAGAGTAACCTGAATTTTCTTTTCTATGGTCTTGTCGTCGATCAATGGGAGCTGGACAGAGAGCTTCGGAGAATGGCTCATTTTCTTCGAGCCATAGCTGTGAGGCTCAACTTGGACCCCCATGAACTCATCACCCTCCCTTCATCCCCTTAGCCTAGTCTAGTTCAGTTTAGTTTGTTTTGTAGTTCATTGCTGAATGAAACTTTCATAGTAGGATTATATACATGAAAGCTTCATTTTTTGTCTTTTTGTTTGGGACCCCCCCCCTCCAAAATTATAAATATAGACGCAATGAACTTTATCTATCTATAAACAAGTTTATGTTTTTATGATATTCTATTTATCTATAATGATTTGTTGGTGTTTCTTCAGTAATGCATGTTTAAAGATTTGCAAACATTATCTAAACTCGGAGTACAGTACAAATAAATAATCGACTATGCTAAATACGAATTCTATAATCGATCGGGTCACGTATGAATTATATACTGATATCAGTGTTGATAATCCTGTATATTGATATATTATCAATTTTTTTAGAGGTCGATTGTAGACCTATCATATAGTCTATGATCAACTTATTGAATATATTGACAGCTTAAAATAGTGGCAAAAAAAAAGAAATTAAATAAAATAAAATTAGAGTATGTCAATTAATACTATTAAAATATTATAAAGAAATTTTGATACATCAATTGTGAGTTTCAATCACTTTTGGACGTGATCAAGTGTTATCTAAGGCAAGGTGTAGTCTTAGATCATTGAGATGGCACAAAAAAAAAAATAACTAAAATAAAATAAATATTAATCATCCAAAATCTAAAAAACGACTACATATCATGACAAGAGATTAGACGTGGGTGATGACCATAAGGAAGAGTGGTGGTTGTAACTTGTGAGTGTTCAATAGACAAGTAGTGTATGAGAACAAGAAGTCCTTCTCGACAGAGATGCTTGTTCTAGGTAATTGGTTGATACTACCATTGCCCTCACCTATACTCTTTTGATCGAGTGTCTAATTATTTTGTAATCTCATATTCTGATATTTAGTCACTTTACATTGCTTGAATGATGTTTATTTATTTTATTTTATTTTATTTCTTTTTTTTTTAATCTCACCTCCTTTGAAAATAGACTTAGTTGGTCGATACATAACCAATAATATAGTCTGATATAGATAAAACTAATTATCTATAATATACTCAATATACAAAATGATTCTATTTTCAAAGGAGGTAAGATTAAAAAAAGAGACAAATAAAATAAAATAAAAAATAAACATAATTCGCGCAATGTAAAGTGACTAAATATCATAATATGAGATTACAAAATAATTGAACACTCGATCAAATGAGTATAGGGGAGGGCAATGGTAGTAACAACCAATTACTCAGAGCAAGCGTCTATGTTAAGAAGGACTCCTTGTTCACATACACTAGTTGTCCATTGAACACTCACAAGTGACAACCACCACTCTTCCTTATGGTCATCACACACGTCTAATCTCTTGTCATGATATGCAGTCGTTCTTCAGTGCTTGGATGATTAATATTTATTTTATTTTATTTCTTCTCCTTTTTGTGTCATCTTAATGATCTATGACTACATCGTGTCTTAGATAACACTTGATCACGTCAAAAAGTAATTGAGAGTCACAATTGATGTATCAAAATTATTTTATAATATTTTAATGGTGTTAATTGACATACTCTAATTTTATTTTATTTTTTTATTTTTGTCATTATTTTAAGCTATCAATATATTTAGTAAGTTGATCATAATTATATGATTGGTCTATAATCGATCTCTGTATAAATCGATAATATGTCAATATACAGGATCATCAACACTGATATCAGTATATAATTCATACGTGACGCAGTCGATTATAGAAGACATAAGCATTCTTTAGAGACCTTTTGAAGTAAATGATAATCCATTTAAATTTTCTCCAATGGTACAATTCTAATCGGTAGAATTTTCCAACGGTCAGATTTTGGTAGCCTTACTATATTAATTAAAGGGACCCTTTTGAACTCCTCCATGTTCATTTATTCATAACTTTCTAGTTTTGCATCAACAATAAAAATGTCGCAGTCATCTCAAACATCCAAAAGTTCTTATATTTGTCATTGTGGTAATCCTGTGGTGTTGAAAACATCACGAATTAAAAAAAATACGGGTTCAAAATTCTACAGTTGTGCGGTTGGAAAGGTTTGTTTTTGTTTAAATAAAAATTTATTTATGTTCATCTCATAATCCAATTTACTAATTTATCCTAGTTATTTTAAGATAATGGTGGATGCTCTTATTTTAAGTGAATTTCCTCCGATTTTTAGGTGTCAAAATTTCAAGGCACTACAAAGTTTGAAATGTTGGAAAGGCTTAGAGATTCCGAAGAAAATAGGGATCTTCTAATGATATTATATAGAGAATCGGAACACAAGATTGATCACTTAAAGGGATTATTGAAAGACATCGAAATTGAGAGGGATCAACTTAAGAATAAGTTGGTTATGGCTGAAGAAAAAGAAAAAGACATAAAAATTATGGTGTATGGTTTATTATTAGTTTTAGCTTTTTGAAAAGGTGTAATGAGGGTGTAGTGGGATTGAATGTATTCTAACTCTTTTATTATTCGACTACTTTTTACTTATATTATATATGATTTACCTTTTTAATTCATCGACTACACAACACTCTACTGTATATACTTTACCTTTTAGTCAGAGTCTATAATAAATGATGACATTCATGTAAAAGCAATGATACATTGATTATATAAAATGAAAAATGTTTATCATAAACTATAAAAGTAGTTTCAAAAATAAAATTGTTCATCTCTACACATCCCGAGCTAAAAATTTAAAAAGTTAAGATTGTCTAGTCTAATAAAAATAATCATCAGCCACAAATAAAAATTAAACATTATATAAAATTCAACATTTTCTTCTTCCACTTGCATCTTATCGATATCCTGAGTAACTTCATTAAGAAATTCATTTAAGTTCAAAAATTTATTTTTATTTTCATTTTCTTTCTCCACGATGCCTTCGTTTTTTGGTGCATCATTTTTCCTTTTTCTTTATGTTCTTCTCCCTTTTCTTTCTCTACTTCTTCTGCACTCTTCTCTTCTTCTTTCTCTCCATCTCCTTCATTGTTTTCTTCACATCCACTTTTCTCATTTTTATTATCTTCATCCTGCCTGCCTTCGTCATGATCCTCCTTCTCTATACCAGCTGATCCATCAGCTTTGTTTTCTTCTTCGCAAACATCTTCTTCATTTGTTTCTTATTCTTTCTTTTCATTGCCTTCATTGAGATTTTCCTTCTCTACAATAAATGCAACCTCAGGGATCATTACCTCATCAGCATTGAGCGAGGCCTGTTCCAAAGTTGCTACCTCAAGGAGCGTTTCTTTAATGCCGCTGTCATCGCGGATAACCCTCGCCGCTGAATGATGACTTTGCACCTGAACACCTACATTTTTAAGTATTTATCATTTATAATAAACTAAGATATCGATTGATGAAGAATGGTATAGATTCTATTATAAGTAAAAGAGATTATATAAAATATGCAACTTCTATAATATACAAAGTAGATATTACCTTTATCTTCATCTCTCTTCTTTTGTTTCTTCTTTTTCTGCACTCATCAACCTCTCATCTTTCACAAAATCAATGATGTTCTTGATCTGTTCCTCCAGCCTAAACACGTCCTCTTCCAGATTTTCAATCATCGGTGTCTTTCCTAATGCTCTCAGTTTACTCATCCCCTCACCCAGGATGACATGTCTTGAAATAACATTTTCACCCAAATCTCGGTTATTATCCCCATCCTCATCATCCTCCAATGAGTTTATGACAGTCACTCCCTCCAGAGGGGCCTTTAAGCCATCGATGAATATATCCTTTGGTTCGTCCGTGAATGCTTTAAACTTTTTAATGTAGTACTGATTCATTTCATGGACTGTGGGAATAAGGTATGGGTGCACTCTCTATAGATAAATATGCAAATGTGATTGATTAGAAACATAATATTGGTAAAAGTATTCTTCGAAAAAATAGTTTCATAACTTTGTGCTCCATCCGTTCAGATATGGATCACCTTCGATTAGTTTATCACCTTTTAAGGTGTGCCATCTGAGCAATCGGGAAATGGGCAGTGGGTCTTCTGTTGATTTACCATCTCCCTTTTCGAGCGCAGGAAAGGCTTCGTATATCCAAATTTGTAATCAAAAGAAAAAATAAAAACATATAACTGAGAGTCAGTATAGTATAGACTCCATAGATGAATTACAGTATATAATAAACTACTTCAATGGTTTATAATCAAATACCATAAATGCCCAGGAAAATTTGTAGAGCGCGTACGATGAAACTTTCTTTGTTATAAATGTCTTCTTCTGCCTACTAAAGTCTATCCGCTTCTTTAGATAGTCTAGAGTCAAGGAAAATGAATCCTTGCCCCAAGGGTATCTCTCAAAGAAGCTCAAGTTATCCACCATCTTTATGGTGTCTATGTCCACGGTTTTTGACTAATCGCGTGCAAGCAATATGCAGTGTACGAACCAAACCAAGCAACATTTGAACTTATCCTCCTTCTCCAGCCTCCTACCTCTAATAAGCTTCATCAATCTCTTCGGATTTACACTCCTTTTTTTCACAATCTTTAGTAAAAAAGCTTTACCCTCCTCCATCTCTTTGATATATTTTGAATCACGGGGATAACGCCCACAGTTTAAACCCGTGATTATCATAAACACCTTCAGGCCGAAACATGCAGTCCAGTCATTGATGCAAAACCACATTAAATGCTGCTTGTTGTTCTGTTTAACTCGACGAAGAAGTGTATAGTGGACAAGCTGTCCGTTGAACTTTATATGTTTTGGAAAGTCCCATAAACCACCAAAATAGGAATTCTTAAACCTAGACTTCAGACTTTGATCAACCACGACTTGTTTGAATTCACAAAATATTTTCAAACGGGACCTAATGGATATCTTAGCCAGAAATGATCCTACATCATCCAGGACTGTGGCGAGGTCGTACCTCTCAGCCGAAATAAACCTTGTACAGTGGGTCAAGATCAATGCTTCCTCATCTATCCTAGCCTCAATTTCTATTTCCTTCGGCTCATCTCAAATCGAAGCTTCAACAGCTTCCTCACTGCAATTTCTATTCTCCGATTCATCGACTACTCATTTTTTTCTTTTCTCAGACCTATTAACTTCTACAACCTTGCGTTTGTTACCTCTAGCCATTTGTTATGATCTACAGACAAAAAATAATATTTCTCAACTATAACAATAAATACAATACCTAATCGACCTAGCAGTCTATTAACATGGCAACAGTTGTAACACCAATAAAGCCTATTTGCAGAAGAAGTTTCTTCCAAAACAACTCTATCACCCACAATAATATGCATCTAAATGACCATTATATTGTACAAAAATAGGATGAAACCCAGATTTGTAGCACGAAAATCGAGAAAAATTGGTAAAAAAATTTCAATGCAATCGTCGAGGGAAATTAAAATCCAACAAAAATAATGCACAATCAAACCAAATACCAATTTAGAAACACAAATTTTAAGTAAACTCAAGCACCATTTTTTTAAAAAAATATCAATTTTTCAGGTCCAAATATCAAATGCGAGTATGATTCAAAACAAGGAATCCCCAACATGAACATGCTTCTACAACACCATTACATTGGAGAAAAGTTTGAACAAAAATCACATATCTTGCCACATTACGATGAAATTAGTGAAGAAATTTCAACATGCAATCGCCAAGGATAATCAATATACACCAATTATCCATCAACAATCAAGTAAATACCAACTAAAAAGAATCAATTTCTGTAAAATCAATCCCCATTTAAAAAAAAATTATTTTTTTTAACTCCAACGAGTTCAACTGCCACAAATGAATTCAGAAAAAAATAAAAAAACCCCATCAATATGGAGCACAAATTAACCAAAAAGTGAATATAACTTACCTAAAGTTGAAGATCGAAGTTGGAGATAATTTACACAAGCTCGAAATTGAAAAATGATGGAATAGGGAGATGAAGCGGGAGAGAGTAACGAGAGAAGATGAGAGAGAATTTTTTTTTGTATTTAATGAAAGAGGGGTTAAAAATATATTTAATAAATACATAAGGGGTTCCAAAAGATTTAATAAATACATAAGGGGTGCCAAAAGGTTTTTTTATTTTACACTTAAACCCATACCCCATAAAACCCTAAAAAATTAGGTCAAGTAAAAAAAAGTATCCTTTCTTCAAAATAAATTTTCAAAGTGGACTCTTACCTAAATCTTCTCATGTTACTCCAATGTGAAATTTTTTGATGCAAATTTAAATTTAATCGAGACCTAATGGGAGCATTTTGCTAGAATGAGATGGAGAAGGATGAGATTGACACACCATTATTTGGCTAAAGCAATAGAATTGGAAGAGATTTAAATAATGTAGACAATTGAAGAAGGGTAGATACGGATGGCGCAGAGTCCAGTCCTTTTTTTTCCTAGATAGATTGACCTAATGTGATCATTTACATTTTCTCTTATATATTAATGGCTCTTGGATGTTACCAAATATTGGTTTACTATTAATTAGTGGCCCCATTACCGATTCTAATTAGCTTCTCTATTATTTCCTCCAGCAAATTAGCACAAGAGTTGAAGGAATAAAAGCAAGAATTTACCTGGTTTGTAGAAGATTCACGAAATTTAATTGAAGAATTTATCTCCAATTAGAATTGTGTAGCAACTAGTTCATCTTTTAATTATACATAGAAGTAATTTAATTCAAACAAAAGGTTTTTGTCATTACAAGATAGTTAGGAAAGAGTGATGTTTTGGTCCTACCAAAATATTTCGTATCTTTTGTGCTACTAGTAAAGTGAGTTTGGAGTCTAAAGTACAAGTTTTTTCATCTAAAATTTTGAAGGGGCGTATAAAAATGAAAAAAATTCCTAAACGAATAAGACAAAAGAAGGTGTTTGTCTTGTAAAGAAAAGATAACTGAATTTTATAAAAAATTTGGAGCCTAAAGGATAAGTTTTTTCATTCAAAATTTAGAAAGAGCATATAAAACTGAAGAAATTTTAAAACGGACATGACACAAGAAGTTTGTCTTGTCTATAAAAAGTTAAAGTCGTTAGGTATTAATAAAGTGTAAGGCGGGAGCACGATTTTATCTTACAGGGTAAATAAAGTCACTTACCTTACCTTCTGAAGGAAAAAGTTAGTAGAGGCTGGAAATTTAATTTAAGGTGGTGGGTGTTGTCAACTCTCTTCCAAGGGGAGGAGAAACATTAATTTCTAGAGCTGACACCAATGTACTTCCTCCGTCGACCTTTACTTGTCCACATTTTTATTTTGAAATGTCCAATAATACTTGTTAAGTTTTTAAAATCAATGAAAAATTTACCCATTTTTACCTATTTTATCATTGGCATTATATACAATACATCATTAATTGTATTATTCAAAGCAAAAAGCTTATTTTATTCAAAGGGTGATATAATAAAATCTCTCAACTATTTATTGTTTCTCAAGGCATGTGTCAAGTCAAAAGTAAAGAAGTATTTATGAATGAAGGGAGTAATTAGTGAAGAATTTATTTCAACGGCTGATAGCGCAAGGTTGGGAGACCTTACAAGGGAAAATGTAAATAGATTCTATTGTACAAGGTAAAACCGTATTACTGCTGATAATGCATGGGTGGTTTTATAGTAAGATAAAATGGTTTCCCAATCTTCTGCTATTAGTAGTTGAAATAAATTCTTCACTAAGTATTTTCTCCGTCCATAAATACTTGTTCATTTTTGACTTGACACATGCCTTGAGAAATAATAAATAGATGAATTTTACTATATCATCCTTTAAATATAATAAATTTTTTGCTTTGAAAAATGTAATTAGTGATGCATTGTATTTAATACCAACGGTAAAATAGGTAAAAATGAATAAATTATTCATTGATTTATAAACTGGACAAAAGTTGTTAGACATTACAAAATAGAAAAGTGGACAAGTATAGATGGACGGATGGAGTACATTAGTGTCAGTTTCAAAAAATTAATATTTTTTCTTTTGACATGATCCGAACCAGGGCCTAGTCGTGTCGGGTATCTCAAGTCCAACCAGGATAGGAGACCATCCCCAATACCCCACCGTTAACCACCCCACACCCCATGTCGGATGAATTTCGAACATATAAAAAGTTACAACAATAATAGTCTAAAGACAATAAAGTAAGTCTATAACCATAACCAAACAACCACAACTAAATATCCAACCAATACTAGTCCCAATGTCAATACCAATAACAATGCTACACTAATATTGACACCGTCCATGCCTATAGTAGTCCGACAAAGCCTCCAACCAAAATCAAAGAACATCCGGTCGGGACATACCCCAGATCATAGCCAAAATCAAAACCAAAGAAATAGCAATAATAAAAAGAAGTCCATAGCATGAAATGAGGTCTTTCGGAGTATGGAAGCTCAATACTTCAATCTGACCCAAAGCTGCCCCCGAATTAAAGTCACTGAGCAGGAGGAATGGTAGTATGGTCGGTTCTTGCATCGCGTGGAGATACAACACTCGAAGACGGTTAGCGGAGTGAATGCTAGCATGTATTCAGGGATAAAGATAAAGTAATGTCATCATTCAAAACCAAATCAAATAACCATATGCAACCACATATATACATACATATATATATACCATGCCGGTATAGGGAACAAGGTTTAGCATTCATTTAAAATCTTAACCTGGTTTGTGTAGCTTAACCATCATAAAATCCACCCACGGGCTATATGGGTTCAGCTCCCCCTACTAATAGGCCCCGGTGCATATTAACCGCGCGAACCAGGGGTATCAAGGAAGACTAGGAAATGCCCCGACCCCACGTTAAACCAAGATTCAATCATATCAATAGTGTGAACCACACATACAAGTCATCAAGACCAAACCTCATGACGGTAATCACGAGTTTCCAGTGTCCGTCCTTCGAACCCACACCTTTCCGACTAGCTATCATAATCCCCATTATTGCCCAATTAAAACCTTTAGCGCATAACCAAACCACCAACTCCAGGAGTTAATTATTAAGGAATTACTAAGTGATATCGTCATACCAACTATAGCTTGTAAGTAATGTCACCTGCCAATACTTCGAGGATTTCCATGTACCCCGCATACTCCATTATTTAAAATCACTTGGGAGATTCCTTCATACCTCACAAGGTTTTCCAAAACCATCCTTAGTCATTTAACTATTTTTGTTCCATGCATTAGTTTTAAGGAATAGTCAAACCAAACACTTTGGGGATTCTATTGTACCCCTAGTTCAAATTCCCACTTTCCTCACAACTACTAACCAATTTTACAAAATACAGCTGGGGTTATAACCATTTAAAGAGTCACAAGTTTAAAGCAATTTACCATTATCAAGCTTACCACCATACCCATGGAACCATATGTTCAATATCATAATGAAAACAAGGAAAACCATAATCAAAACATGAGAAACAATATTCATCCATGACAACCAAAATCCCAACCTTTATTTCAAAACTATAACAATACCATGAAAACCATACAATATAATAAAAACCATACATTAAAACATATGCCTTGAGTAAAATAACAATGGGGGGGGGGGGGGAGTAACATTCCTTAGACACCAAGAAGCACGGAGAGAAATCGCCCTTAAAAGCCTTAAATTGATTAGCTTGATGAAACCCTAACTTTTTCTTGAACAAAGAGTTTGAGAGAGAATTTGAGAGTATTTTAATAAGAATAATATGTTAATAAAGTCCCAAGGGATGTTTTAAGTCTTGGTATCAAAGGGACTTAAGGTGGGAAATGTCCAGAATGCCTCTAACTTAAAAGATACAAAAAGGTCGCATGTGGTTACGATTCGGTCCCTTGAGTCATGACCACAAGCTATGACTCGTACCCTTGAGTCGTCACAAAGACAATGAGTTAGACACCCATACACTGTCCACCATACGGCTCCATGATCCTACTCGTGACCTGACCGTATAACTCATATGGTCTAGTCGTATCCAAGACAGAACTGAAGAGATTTGGACATTGGACAATATATAACTCAACCCTACCACTTTTAACCTATCCTCATGGCTCTTAGTGAGCCACTTAAAGCCAAGCTAGCCACTAAGTTTCTAATTTGATTAAGGATCGTCCTAACGACTTATCACCACTCATAACGACTCATACCACCAAGTCATTATCAAGACTGAAAACCCAACCACCACCCACTAGACACCTAACAACTAGGGTCACCTAACCTATACCCACACCATACGACTTGTATGATGAGTCTTTACTAGGACAGTGAGCTCAGAGCTCACGAATTTTCCAAGGATCAAAATCTAGGGTATTTCAATTCTCCCCCACTTGGATCATTCACCCTCGAATGATGGGATAAGGCAGTGACTAGCACGATTAAACCCCCAAACATCTGTACTTTTACCTTTAAGACAAAAAACAAATTATCAAGGAATTCACAATCTACCATTAACAAAGATAGAAAACAAGGATGTTAAGAACAACAAATAACTTAAGCACGATTTTCTAGAACGGGGAATATGAATGGATACTTGGACATCATGTCCTCTTTAGCTTCCCAAGTAGCTTCTTCCACCTTGTGGTTCCTCTATAGAATCTTTACCGAAGCTATGTCTTTGGTCCGCAACCGACAAACCTGCCGATCCAAGATTTCAATAGGGACATCCTCCTAAGACAGGAGATCCAAAATAACAATATCCTTGATTGGCACAATTTGCGATGAATCACCCACTCACTTTTTCAACATAAAAACATGGAACAACGGATGAATGGAGCTCTAGCTAGAAGGCAACTCCAACTCATACGCAACATTGCTAACCCTTCTCAAAACTAAGTACTGACCAACATACTCAGAACTAAGCTTTCTCTTCTTTCCAAATCGTATCACTCTCTTCATAGGAGACACCTTCAAGAACACCCTATCCCCAACCTCAAAATCTAACTTCCCACGCCTCACATTTGCATAGGATTTCTGACGGCCTTGGGCAGCTTTAAGCTTATCCCAAATCACCTTCACCTTCTCTATGGCTGGGTGAACTAAATTCGGACCAAACATCTTTGCCTCACCAACCTCAAACCAACCAATAGGAGACCTATACCTCCTACCATAAAAGTCCATAAATGGAGTCATCCCAATGCTAGAGTGGTAGATATTATTATACTCAAACTCTATAAGAGGTAAATGGTTAATCCAACTACCATCATTGTCAATCATGCAAGCTCGAAGCATATCTTCTAATGTACAAATAGTTTTTTCCGCTTGCCCATCCGACTATGGGTGGAAAGCAGTACTAAGACTCATCTTGACCCAAACCTTTCTGAAATGGCTGCCAAAAGTGCAAGAAAAACTGCGTACCATGATTTGAGATAATAGAAACAGGTACCCCATTCAACTTCAGAATCTCATGGAGGAATAACCTTGCATATTCCTCTGCCAAAAAATTAGTCCTCACTGACAATAAGTGAGCAGACTTAGTCACCCTATCCACGATGACCCAAATTGAATCAAACTAATTTCGAGAATGGGGAAGATCAGTAATGAAATCTATGTTTATCACTTCTCACTTCCACATAGGCAACTCAATTTCTT
Source organism: Capsicum baccatum var. pendulum (assembly GCA_030864225.1). Classification (NCBI taxonomy): domain Eukaryota; kingdom Viridiplantae; phylum Streptophyta; class Magnoliopsida; order Solanales; family Solanaceae; genus Capsicum; species Capsicum baccatum. The sequence goes on from CM061551.1 coordinate 100,217,900, forward strand.
GATATAGCCCTCTGGGCCTCATGTGCTCAACTTTCTCTTGTTGGAACACCATGCACTTAGATACAAAACTAGCCACATCCCACTTTATATTGTTCTACAAATACATCTCCTTAAGGTCATAATACATTTTGATCTAGTCAGGATAAATAGCATAGCGCGACTCATGCACCTCGGCCAACACTCTCTCTTACAATCCATCTACATCTGGAACGCACAATCTCCCTTGGTACTACAGGGTACCATCATCACTAACCTCAAAAGTCATTACTTTCTGCCCATCTACATCACTCTTGATCCTCATTAAGATAGGATCTAACACTTGCATTTCTTTTACCTTATCACCCAGGGATGAATTCCCCATAACCTAAATAAATACACCACTATCCTCAGAGTCAAAGAGAAGAACTCCAAGGTTAGCCAAATGGTAAACATCATTTACCAATTCTCGCTTTCCCTCATCCAGATGAGCTAGAATCCCCATATATAACCTGCTAAGAGCATCAACAACCATGTTAGCTTTACCTGGATGGTATTAAGGACTCATGTCATAATCTTTGGGCAGCTCAAGCCATCTTCTTTGCCTGAGGTTAAGCTCTTTCTGGGTAAATACATTTTGCAGGCTCTTATTATCTGAAAATATATCCACATGCACTCTATACAAATAGTGACACAATATTTTTAATGCGAACACCACAACCAATATCTCCAAGTCATGAGTTGGATAATTCTTCTTATGCACATTCAACTGTCTATTGGCATAAGCTATCACCTTGTCATGCTGCATCAAAATACAGCCAAGTCCATAAGGGATACATCACAATAGACTACAAAACCTGCAGTGCCTTTAGGCAAATTCAAGACTGGTTCCAAAGTCAACTAATCCTTCAGCTTCGTCAAACTACCCTCAGAAGCATCAGAGCATAAGAACTTCACCTTCTTCTGAATTAACTTAGTCAACAGGGCAGCTATTGTTGAAAAAATTTCCATAAATCTCCTATAGTAACTAGCTAAACCCAAGAAGTTTCATATATCAGTTGGAGTCGTTGGTCTAGGCCACTTTTAACCACTGCAACTTTCTATGGATCCACCATGATCCCTTTACTAGAAATCAAATGGCTAGAAAAGTGACAACATTCAACCAGAATTAACATTTCAAAAATTTGGCATTCAACTGCTGCTCCTTCAGGGTATGTAATACAATACGAAGGTGATCAGCATGATCTACCTCACTCTTCAAGTACACCAGAGTATCATCTATAAACACAATGATGAACAAATCCAGAAACTAATGAAATACTCTATTCATCAAATACATGAATACCGCCGGGGCATTGGTCAACCCAAAAGATATAATCAAAAACTCAAAATGCCTATACCAGGTACAGAAGACAGTCTTAGGGATATTCGCATCCCTAATCTTTAGCTGATGATACAGGAACCAAAGATCAATCTTGGATAAAAACTTAGCACCTTGAAGCTTTATCCTTGGAAAAGGGTACTTATTCTTTACCATCACTTTATTCAGTTGCCAATAATCAATACACATCCAAAGGGAAACATCCTTCTTAAGCACGAACAACACCGGTGCACCTTATGAAGAAATACTAGAAAGGATGAAACCCTTGTCTAAAAGATCCCTTAGTTAATCCTTAAGCCCTTTTAACTTAGCCGGAGCCATTCTATACAGAGGAATAGAAATAGGACGAGTGTCCAGAACAAGAACAATCCCAAAATCAATCTCTCTATCGAAAGGGACACTAGAAAAGTCGTTAGAGAAGACCTTAGGGAATTTATTCACCATGGGGATAGAATGTATAGAAGGACCCCCCAAGTTAGAATCTCTAACCCAACCCAAATAATAGAGACACCCCTTGGAAATTAATCTCAGACCTCTAAGATATGATATGAACCTTCCCTTACAAGCTTGGGAACCACCCTCCCAATTAATAAATAGCCCATTAGGGAATTTAATGATAACCTTATGGGTCCGACAGTCTAGAGAAGCATAGCACGAGTGTAACCAATCCATCCTGATTATGACATCAAAATCAACCATGTCTAGGTCAAACAAATTCACCAACATCTCCCCCACCAAATAACATACAACCCTTATAGACTCTCATGGAAACCATAGAGTCATCCACCAGGGTAGAAATAGAAAAATGGTCCGAAATATACTCTGGACCAAAACAAAAATTCACAGCCACAAATGGGGTCATATATGAAAGAGTGGACCCCGAGTCAAGTAAATCGTACACGTCAAGGGATAAGATTTTCAACTTACCAATAATGGCATCAGGTAATGCCTCAAATTTCTGATAGGTTGTGAGAGCATAGAGTTGGTTCTGACCAGTGTCAGAGCCAGATGGTGCACCCGTTGGTGCCGGAGCTGATGAAGAGGCAATTGAAACCTTGTTTTCCCCAAAAGTAGCCTTAGACACTAGATAGTTTCTAAGCATGTGCCCTAGCTGACCACAGTTGAAGAACTCGTCATTTCCTTCATTATAATAACCCCAATATAATCGACCATAAAATCTCCAGGGAGGACAGGATAGAGCTGATTAGGCCCTTTCCCTATACCCTATAATTATCGCTATCATGAAAATACCTGTCACTCAACGACTTTGGTTAGGGAGCACTAGCCATCAAGTAAAACCTAGAATTGCCCTTCTTTTTTTGGACCACTTCCCACTATTCTTGCCACCCTGCTGTTGGCCACCACCCTGATCAAAGAATCTAAATTTCTTGCTCTACCTCTCTCCTATCTCTGCGTAATTCTTTTTTTCTTCCACAACCTTCTGCATATACACCACCAACCTGGAGATGTCTATGTCCTTGTTCAATAAGACAGTCGTACTCTCCAAAATCAAGTCTCGGGACAATCCAAAAGCAAACTTCCTCATTATAGCCATCATTTTAGAAACCAAGTTTGGAGCATACCATGAAAACTGGTAAAACTTCAAGGCATACTTCTTGATTAACATCTTGCCTTGCTTCAGGTTAACAAAATTTTTCGCGTTCGCCTCCATAAACTCCTGAGGAAAGAAGAAATCTAGGAAAGCACTAGAAAAATCATCCCATAGGGTTGACTCAGCATCGTCATCCCTTGACTAGTCCAATTTATTGTACCACTGATAGGCCACATATTTCAACTGGTAGGAAACAAACTCCACACCCTCCAAATTAGTGGCATGCATAAAACGGAAGATCTTTTCTATCTCATCCAAAAAAAATTTAAAAATTCTCCTCGACCTCAGCTCCAATAAAGGTTGAAGGGTTCAATCTCATAAATTAGCCAACCCTTGTGGCCTCAGAAGATGGAGTAACAGAAGAACAGTCTCGGCCTGAGAAGCTACCAACTATGCCAATATATAAATAGACTGACGAACTGGAACTATAGACCAAGTTCGGACCCCATAAGTAGAACGTGTCCCATCAATATGTCCGCAGGTGGGACAGAGGAGTTTTCGTGAACTTCAAATCGTTTGGAAGGCATGATTTTAAAAGCAAAAAAATGGGTATTACAGAAGATTTCAGAGCCTTAGACTCCAGCCCAAAAATAGAACAAAAGAAAGAGAAAAATACTTAAATACCTCATAGCCTCCCCCTTATGAGTGTGGCACACTACACAACCTTAAAAAAGACTCTACTCGACAAGGATTTGTGGAATCCTAATTGACAATGAACCTAGGGATATAATACCAATCTGATACGACTCGAACCAGGGCCTAGTTGTGTCAGGTATCTCAAGTCCAACCAGGACCGGAGGCTACCCCTAATACCCTACTGTTAACCACCCTACACCTCATGTCGGATGAATTCTAAATATATAACAAGATACAATAATAATAGTCGAAAGATAATAAAGTAAGTCTATAACCATTACCAAATATCCACAACTAAATATCCAACCAATACTAGTCCCAATTCTAATACCAATACCAATGCTAACACTAATACCGACACCGCCCATGCCTATAGTAGTCCGACAAAGACTCTAACCAGAATCAAAGAACATCCAATTGGGACATGCCCCCGACCATATCCAAAACCAAAACCAAAAAATAATAATAATAATAAAAAAGGTCCTTAGTATGAAATAGGGTATTCTGGAGTATGGAAGCTTACCACTTCATTCTGACTCAAAGCTGTACCCAAATACAAGTCACTGAGCATGAGGAATGGTAGTATGACCTGTTTCTACATTATGTGGGGATAAAGTGTCCTAAGGCGGTTAGCAGAGTGAACTATAACATGTATTAAGGGATAAAGATAACATAATACCATTATTCAAAACCAAATCAAATAACCATATGCAACCACATATATACATACACACATATATATACTGTACTGGGATAGGGAACAAGGTATAACATGCATTTGAAATCTTAACTTGGATTGTGTAGCTTAACCGTCATAAAATCCACCCACAAGCTATATGGGTTCATCTTTCCCCGTTAAAAGGGCCTTGGTGTATGTTAGCCGTACAAACTAGGGGTACCAAGAAAGACCAGGGAATACCCCGACCCCACATCAAACTAAGATACAATCATATCAACAGTGTGAACCACACACACAAGTCATCAAGACCAAACCTCATGACGACAATTACAATGACACGAACCAAACCAGGGCCTAGTCATGTTGGACATCTCAAGTCTGACCTGAACCAAAGACCGCCCCCAAATACCTAATTATAATTACCCTGTAACCTATGTCGGATGAATTTTGAACATATAACAAGATAGAACAATTTTAATTGAAAGGCATTTAATAAAATTCATAACTATAACCATCCAAACATCCCACCAAGCTTCCAACTAGTGTTATCCCCAATACCAATGCCTAGGGCTAACACCAATACCGACACTGCCTATGCTTATTGTAGTCACACATGACCTCTAACTAAAAATAAAGAATATTCGGTCGGGACATGGCCTTAATAATACCCAAAACCAAAGTCCAAAAAATAAACAACGATATGAAAAAAGTCCATAACATGAAATAGAGTACTCCGAAGTATGTTAGCTCACCACTTTAGTTTGACACGAGTGTTGTCCCCGAATCTAAGTTACTGAACAAGAGGAGTAGTAAGGCCAGTTCCTGCATCATGTGGGGATACAACGCCCGAAGATGGGCTAGCGGGTGAACGATAGCATGTACTCAAGAATAAGGATAAAGTGATGTCATTGTTAAAAACCAAAGTAAATTACCATATGCAACCATATACGTATATGTGTATATACTATGCCAGGAAAGAGGGACGGGTTTAGCATGTATTTAAAACCTTTAACCTGGGATTATGTAGCTCTACCATCCTAAATCTACCCATGGGCTATATGGGTTCAGCTCCCCCTGCTGAAAGGGCCCCGATGCGTGTTAGTTGCACAAACCTAAGGAAAAGAAACCTAAGATGTCTAGTAATCTCCCAAAATATAAGTGTGACATGATGTACACGGTCACCAAAACCAACCTCACATCAACAAATGTGAGTTTCTAGTTTTGGTCTCCCCGGGACTTCCACCTTCCACGGCTTTGATAACACATCCCTCTTTAATCTCATATTAAAACCATTCACAAATAACCACCTATTTACCAATGAGTTTTATTTATGAGGTATTAACCATTGGTATCATCATACCAAAATTAGAGCTTGCAAGTCTATCCATTTATATAATACCAAAGCAATGTTTTTAATAATAGTCTAACTATATGTTAAAAGCATTCTCATTGGCATTTTAACAAATATGTTGAGGGCATATAATTTCCAAAGCCAAAACCAAGTACCAATTGACCATTCCCATGTAACCAAATGTTCAAATCACAATTATAACATAAAAACCATAAGTAAAACATGGGAAAATACTATTCAACCAAGAACAACCAAAACCCCCAACATATCCTTTGAAACCCAAAATAATACCACAATGATGCCATGAAAACCATTTATTAAAACATGCTTTTAGTTGAATTAACAATGAGAGAGGAGTAACATCCCTTAGACACTAAGGAAGACAGAGAAAAACCGCCCGTAAGAGCCTTAATTGATGTTTTTGAAGAAACCTTAGCCTTTTCTTGACCCAAAGCTTGAGAGAGATTTTAAGAGTATGTAAAGGTGTTTGATTGAGAATAGGAGGTCAATGAAGCCCCAAAAGATATTTTAGGTCATGGGGTCAAAAGTAGTTAAGAGGGGAAATGTCCAGAATACCCCCAACTTAAACTATAAAAATTTTTGCAAGAGGGCACTGTTGAACCCCTTCACTCGTATGGTATGGATACGAGTGAAGGACCTCCTTGATCAAAAGGTTAGACACTACATTCTGTCCAACATATGACTCCAAGGCCCCAACTCATGACCAGACCATATGACTAGTATGGTTCAGTCGTACACTAGGCAAAATATACTGACCCGACTCGAGGTCCTGGTCGCGATGGGCATCTCGAACCATCAAGGCCCGAGACACCCCTGTCTCTGCCAGACCCACTAGTGATATTGTCCACTTTGGGCCCAGGCCCGTACGACTTTAAAATGCGTTACTAGGGAGTAAGGCTTTCTTACTTATATACCTAGCATCATCCTGCATTTTGCTGATGTAGTACTCCTTCCTAAGTTGAGGTGTTACATACACCCTCCTTATAGACTCAGCATCCTCGCTGAGGTTTGCCCCATCGAATGTGATTTGCCTACACTCAGGACTGAGGTTTGCCTTGCCTTACCGAGATTTGCCTACACTCAGTTTGAACTCTGGCCTTTATCGATAGGGATGACACAGGAGCAGCTCTGATACCATTCTTGTCTTGACCCGACCCGAAGTCTTTGCCACAATGGGCATCCCAAACTATCAAGGCTCGAGACACCCGTGTCTCTGCCCAACCCACTAGTGATATTATCCGCTATGGGCCCAGGACCGCACGACTTTAAAATGCGCCACTAGTTAGTAAGGATTTCTTACTTATATACCTAATATCCCTCCTGTATTTTGTCGATGTGGGACTCCTTCTTAAGTTGGGGTGTTACACAAAATCCAAAGGGATTGACACTGGACAATATACGATTACACCTTACCACTCGTACCCTATATTTACAAATCATAGTGAGCCTCTTGTACTCAGAGTCAAGTCAATTTACCAAGTTTCAGATTAAGTGAAGGACCAAACTGATGAACCGCAACTAAACCATACGACCCGTACCCACCAAGTCATAACCACAATAGAAACCTAACCACCATATACTTGACAACTTATGAGTTGGGTCACCTGACTCGTACCCACACCATACGACATTTATGACATTTCGTATAGTGATCAGAAAGTTCAAAACTCTGAAAATTTTCAAGGGACAAAACCCAAGGAATTTCACATAATTTTACAGTGTTCGTCTTCTGGACCCACACCTTCACAGATAGCTATCATAACCCCTATTATTTCCCAATTAAAACCTTTATCACATAACCAAAACACCAATTCAAAGAGAATTATTTAGGCATTAATAAGTGGTATCGTGATACCGACTATAGCTTGAAAGCAGTGTCACCAGCCAACACTTAGGGGATTCCCATGTACCCCGCAACTCTATTATTTAAAATCACTTGGGCGATTCTTTTATACCCCGCAAAATTTTCCAATACCATCCTTAGCCATTTAACCATTTTTGTTCCATGCCTTAGTTTTAAGAAATAGTCAAACCAAACACTTTGGAGATTCCATTGTACCCCTATCTCAAATTCCCACTTTTCCCACAACTACTAACCAATTTTACTAAACCAGGTTAGGGCTATAACCACTTAAAGGGGCACAAGTTTAAAATAATTTACCCTTATCAAGTTCAACCACCATACCCATGAAACCATATGTTCAAAACCATAATTAAAATAATAAAGTCCATAATTAAACTATGAGAAGCAATATTCATTCATGAACAACCAAAACCCTCAACCTTTATTTCAAAACCATAACAATACCATGAAAACCATACATTAAATATATGACTTGAGTAAAATAACAATGAGAGAGGAGTAATATGCCTTAGACACCAAGAAACACGGAGAGAAATCGCCCTTGAAAACCTTAATTGATTAGCTTGATGAAATCCTAGATTTTGCTTGAACAGAGAGTTTGGTAGATAATTTTAGAGTATTTTTATGGGAATAGTGTGTTAATAAAGTTCCAAATGATGTTTTAAGTCGTGGTATCAAAGGGAATTAAAATATTCAAAATGACCCTAACTTAAAAGCTATAAAAAGATCACATATGGTTACAATTCGACCCCTTGACTCATGACCACAACCTATGACTCGTACCCTTGAGTCGTAACCAAGACAGTGAGTTGGATACCCATACACCATCCACCATACGACTCCATAATCCCACTCGTAACCTGACCATATGATTCGATTGTCTAGTCATATCCAAGATAGAACTGGAGGGATTTGGACATTAGACTACATACGAATCAACCCTACCACTCGTAACCTATCCTCATAGATCTTAGTGATCTACTTATATTTAGAGTCGAGCCAAGCCACTAAGTTTCTAATTTGATTAAGGATCGTCCTAATAACTCCTCAACACCCCTAACGACTCGTACCATCAAGTTATTAACAAGAGAGAAAACCCAACCACCACTCACTGGATACCTAAAGACTTAGGTCACCTAACTCTTACCCACACCATACAACTCATAGAGCTGTAGAATTTTTTAAGGGTCAAAATTCAGGGTGTTTCACTTTTCCTAGAGGGTGAGTTGACAAGAACCACCATATTAAATCAAATTTCGTACTCCCACCTATTTTTTAAGTAAAATAATAAGGTAAGTGACTTTATTTACCTTGTAAGATAAAACTGTGCTTCTGCCTTACACTTTATCATTACCTGACGGCGTTAACTTTTTATAGAATAGACAAACACCTTCTTTTGTTGTGTCCATTTTAAATTTTCTTCATTTTTGTATGCCCCTTTGAAATTTTGAATGAAAAAACTTATCCTTTAGGCTCTAAACTCTTTGTAAAGTTCACTTATCTTTTCTTTACAAAAAATAGATCCTTAGTAATTTTAATGCAACAAACTAAAAGTTCAGTTTTCAACTAATAAAATCAATGAAAAATTACAAGAAGTGACAATCTTAAGATCATATTTATGATAAATAGTAATACTTTCACAAAATTATGTTTTATAGAAAAAAATAACATTTTGTTTAGTGATAGTTACCAAGGGGTAACTTCTCATATTTTTACTCCAACACTTTATCTCTTTCCTTTCTTACTTTACCTTTTATTTTTTTCTCAAATAACTCCTATTTTTTAGATTTTCATTCCATTTCTCATGTTTTCCTCACATTGTAGATAAAGATTTTGCTTCACTAATTAAGTTAACTATTAATTTGTAGTTATTGTATAACTACCTAAAAATTTAATAAAATATGTGAAATTTATGATTTTGTGATTTGACTATTTTAGTCCTCCCATAATTAAATTATGGTATTTTTGGGGTATGGGAGTGATTGGCATGGTTTCCGAAGCATTTTGATAGCAGTTGTGCGATATTGTGATTTTTGGTGGCTTTGAGCGCCTTATTATGGACTTGTGTGGTTATCATTTAATCCGTGCAACAGATGGCTAAGCGGACTATACCATTAGATCCAAAATATATATTTTAGGCTAGATAAACCTTTGACTCAAGTCCCGATGCACTTGAGCTCATTTCGACCTGTTGGTCATAAAGTTGGAAAATTAGAAATATGGGTGTGGGATCCACATTTAGTCAAAACAACCTCGAATAAAAAATTCAACTTTGTCAATGCATCTGAAGGGTCGATTTTAGGAGGGGTATAGTTTGTTTGCGTATATCAAACTCCGAACAAATCTCGTCCACCCCATAGAAGTCTGGGTTGGACCTAAAAAATTTGTTTTTTCCAGGTCTGGTGCAGTGTATAAAATAACCCTTTTACCCTCTTTTTTACCCATTTTGCCCATTATTTCACCTTTTCTCTTGATAGTTAAACCCTAAAAAGTGTGAGAGCTTGAAAATAAAGCTTGTGCGAGCTTGCGAAGCTAGATTAACATCTGTTTCTTGATTCTATTATGGATTTAAGTTGAGATTTCATCTTGTCTACTCCAATTCCTTGATTAATTTCTCAAAACCTCAAAAATCTTAGGGCTTGATTTTAAACCCTAATTTCACTCCTTTTCACTTGAATAATATTTTAATCTTATAATTACTAGTTTTTCATCAAGTTAGCATTCAAAACAACTTTGATTCTTGATTTTAACATGGATTTCAAAGATTTTACCCGATAAAGCTCAAAAATGGTTTTTCTTCAATTTGAACCTCGTTTTGACTAGATTCTACTTAGATTATCTTCTGAATATTTCTAAAAATATGGGAAACAGATTTTTGAATTAAAGTTATGATTTTGCCATTTTTTTCAAAACCCATTTCGGAGGTTCATTTTGATCCCAAATCAAAAGTAGTCAATATAGGTATCGTTGACTTTGTTTTGACACGTAGATTCCATATTTCTTGGTTTGCGTTAATTTTGGGATCCAGGTTCATTTTGATCTCGAATCAAAAGTAGTCAGTATGGGTGTCATTTCCTTTATTTTGATGTGTAGATTCTATATTTCTTGGTTTTAGTTGATTTTGGAATCATTCGTGGAAAGTAAGGTTGTGCGTTCGAAGTGTAGCGGATCAGTTTTGACATTCGATGTAGGTTATGGCTTGGATTTTTTACACTGGATTGGTTAGTAAATATTAGTGCCAAATGCATGTTAAGGGTGGAACCTAATTATGAAAAATAGCTACTATGTGTTGTTTTCGTGTGGGGGCCTATATATGATGTGATTATTGAAATTGAGATATTATGTGATATGTATGATCGTGTGGAGACCTATGTGATATTGATAGCCTTGAATACATGTGAACAATTGTATTGTATTGTTGAAATGCCTAATATGGTACTATTGGTTTATTGTGATATATTCATACTCGTTGGCATTGGAAACATCTGGAAATTCATGGATGATGAATTATTGAGTGGATATTGGCTCACGTGATTGTGGAAATGTATTATTATGATTGGTTGTGGAAATACCTCATGTGGTTTGTTGTGGAAATACTCATTATGATTGGTCGGACTATGATACCTACTAAGTACAAGTGCACTGTATTCATGCCTACTGTGCCCTTTCGGTGCAACTCTTAGATTGAGTGTGCCAAAAATTGGTTTATTTCGAGCTCCTTCGGATTTATCAAGGTAGTAATTGGACATTCATGCGTTCATAGTTCACCTTTATCTTTCTATAGCAGTTATGTATTTTCTATTTTGGTTGACAAATGTTGACCCTGTGTTGATATTTTTGATGTATTTGACTTATGGTTTGTTGATAACACTCAACTTACTCTAATTTTTTGGGGTAAAACTATTGTTGTCAATATAATAACCCAACTTAGGTTGAGGTCGAATCCTCGAAGAGTGTAATTTAGTCTTCAAATTCTATGTATGTTGAAAGTCACTAAGCGTTGATCCACAATGTATAATTAAAGAAAAACATAAATTAAATTGGGAGAGTGGGTATGATTTAAAACCTATTTGAACAAAATTATCTTGTAACACTAAGTGAGAGAAAGCAATAATTTTTTATTAAAATCCAATGAGAGAAGAGTCTTGGGGTTATACTTTTCCTAGGGGTCATACATGCATGGGTGATAGAGGGTTGGTCTATTTCTTAGTCAAAGATGTGGGTAGGCTTGATTTTAATTCTTAGCGTTAGTCTTTTAACCACACACCAAACTTCACTCATGGATTCTTTTGAATACCTCATGAGTGTGCCAATTTCACCAATCAAAGGCCTCAACATAACATCCCTATTTCTAGGATGAGGTCAATCAATCTAGCTACACATATAACATCCTTATTTTTAAGATAATTCTATGGACATAACTAGTATCAAATAGTTGTTCACTACTACTCATCACCCACACCCTTCTTTCGAGGATGAAGTGGGATCTAATTCAAAATTGGTTTTCACCCACAATTATAAATTAAAGCAAAGAGTAGTAGCAAAACCCATCATCAATAACTAATAATTAGGACTAACAATCAACACTCATATACTTTAACACCCTAATCAAGCATAACCGCAAGATGAATATTTAGCTACTCATGAGATTAATGAAAACAGGTATACCTAAGTTACCACCCAATGCATCCATTGATAGCAAATCAAGAATAATCCCAAAACTTCAATCTCAAATTATAACTAATATTTCTCTGGGAAAGTTTAGAAACAATTGTATTTCCCAAATTGGTAGGGTTTCCTCTCAATACCAACTTGAAAATTAGTTGAAAGATGCCTTAAATATGTAAGGGTTTTGCTCTTTTGAGAATTGGTTCAGTTGCTTGAAATTACAAAACTGCCCTTAGATTTTTGGCGGCACCATCACGATTGTCATGGTCTGATCACGATCGCAACTATCACGATTGCGGTGATCCCCTCGAGATAGCCAAGATTTGATCAGGTTTTTACTGGCGCAATTGCGACCCTCAGACCATGATCGCGGTATCTGAGGGTCAATCTCTGCTCCATATTTTCCATCTTTTGCACTAACTTTACTCTTTTTGTTTCTTACTTAACTTATTTTCTTCCAACTACCTGTAAACCTACAAACCATGGGAATTAGTGCATTCAAATGGATAATTTGCCTCATTTACACAATTTAACAATAGTAGTGTGCACAAATTTTGATGCCAATTAGTGTTAAATTTACCACTCATCAACACCCCCAACTTAAACTTTTGCTTGTCCTCAAGCAACACCACTTCTTACTCAATGAGACTATGAAATTATAAGCCCATTCATATGACCAAATAATCACAATGATTTCAAACTTGGTTAGCACTAAATAGTAGCTCTCAAGCATGGGAAAAGCTATTATCACAACTCCCCTCAACATAAACCACATTTTTCAAGGATGCAAAATACTTTAAAGAGAAACTAAGAACAATCACTAACTCTCTAGAAGTGACTCTCCATCAATTAGTGACATATTTAAACTCTTTTGCCTCATTTTCAAAAAATGACAATTTCACCCATCTCAATTAGTCTACATGCCTCCTTACGAAAGAAAATCCCACACACTAAAGTATTATCATGCAATACGGGATTAAAGTGAAAGTGCTCACTCACACAAAGAATCTCTCAATGGAACAAGTATCATACCTGTCACGACCTGAGACTACCCTCTAGTCATAACACTATACTTGGAACCACAAGTGGTCCCCACCTAACCCAGGAACTGCATACTACTTGAGCAACTGATTTATAACATATTAACTAGTTGGTTCTACCATGCGGAAATATAATCATATAAAATTTGGGAAAAATATAATATTGATATAATTTACAATATGATAAAACTGAAGAGAGAACAGAAATTACAAGACTGACTCTGACTGAAATCTATGAAGCCTCTACTATATTAACTATAGATATCTGGGACATGTCTCCAACTATCACTAATCAATACAAATGAATAATAAGGTAAAGTACATGAACAACATCTAACTGAAGTCCCCAAAATAGGAGAACTCATCACCTATTGGCTAGAAACTACAACTGTCTGATCATGACGTGTGGACTACAACTGGTACCTACATTATTTCATAATGTAGCCACATAGACGTATATGTGGATCAGTACTTCTGGAATGTACTGAGTAAGCGGGGTGAATGTAGTAAGTAAAACTGATTTCATACGTAATCTTAAAACATGCATGCTAAGTGTAAGTAGACTCACCTAAAGACTGAAATAAACCGAACGCTCAAATATCTTAAGACATGCATAACAAATAGAATCTAATAAGTTGGTGAATCATTATACTTAGTTCATTATAAATTTAATTTTATAATATAAATAGAACTGAAGCTGGAAAATAGTAAAACATGGGTACTATATGAACACTGGGTCTAAAACTATGTGATGGAAATTGTAATATCTGAAAATGCAAGACTAAGTGTATATCTGTCATGTTACTGAGATAAATTTGAAATTCAAAAGACTAAAAGATGTAAAACTGAATATCTGAAAGTCTGTACACTTAGTCAAGCAAACCTAAATGGAAATTACGCTGAATACTGACCGATACTGCGGGAGGTATCATGTAACCGACATGCCCCAATCTGAGCTAATCGGGGTCCAACCTGTAACCAAATAGAAGAATGACCTAAAGAGATGAAGACTAAGAGAAACAAGATAACAAACAAATGCAATAAAGTAACATAGATAGCTTGACATATGAGATTACAAGAAAAAAGAAACAAATCATGTATCAAATGGTAAGACCTCTAAGACCCGCAATAACAACACCAAACTCTTACGGTGACCACTAAGGGAATCAACTCTGCCTTACAACCACTGTTTCTAAGCAAAGATCAATAATGGTTTTTCCAAGCGCTACACTACTTGGCTTTTTCAAGCCCTACACTACACTTTCAAAGAGAGAAGAAGAAGACTTTCAATGTCTTTCAATTATCCATAATCAACTAAAGATCAAATGACCTAATAGAAGACTATTTATAGGCTAGATTATTACATAGCAAAATGGCCAAAATACCCTTAATGAAAGGGGTGGTCATAGAGTGTTTTTCTAATAAGTGTAATCCCCAAAATACCCTTAATTAAGGGTGCGTCTTCAATGCTCCAAAACCAAGGGGTCATGCTTCAACACTTGTGGACTCGGGTTGGCATCACCCCACACAATCTTCCACACACGAGTTTGCTTTTGTCATGCTCAAAATAAGTCCTCTATGCATGTTCTTGTGTCCTCGAGGTGACCAAGTCTTGAGTTTTTATGCATTGGCCTCCAATGATGTCTTCAAAAGTATAGATGGCTATTTGGATTGTATCATCCTCCCCTTCATGGAAAGGATTCGACCTCGAATCCATACCTTGCAAAACTAAAGAAAGGACAAACAAGCACAACTTCCTCATGGCATGAGGGTTAGGGTTAGTACAACAAATAACATCATTATGCCAAGGTGGTATATACTTGAGATTTAACCACGAATCCTTTGCCTTGGTAATGAAAAGCTTAGTAAGAATGTTACAAAGGAAATAACTATGACAAGTATCATGAGATATAGAAACTATAAAGGTAAGGCTACCCTTGTCTTAGGAACCATAAAGCACAATTGTTTCATTACCTCTTCAAGTGTCCTCATTAAACGTGGTGACACTATTGGTCTCAAAGTCCACCAATCCCACATAGCCTTATCAATCAAATAAGTGGACCAACCAACAAGACCCCTACCTCTACTTAATGCAAACTCAAAACTAGCATGGATGTCATCATAGGCAAAGAGGTAGTATAGGAAAGAATCAAGTATAAAGACGTCTACGGGTGAAGACAAAGCATTTAAGCACATACATGATCTTTTCTTCAAACAAATAGACAACTTGGCATCCACAAGTTGGGATTCATGCAATTTAAAAGTAAGTGTGTCACGCAAGGATGCACATTTAGAAATATTAGCCCAAGGAGACAATGACACTTTTGCTCTCGAGTTTTTAAGAATGACACTTTACTTGCCATGTAGACAAGCAACAAGTTGGGTGCGCCAACATCATCATATCGATATTTGACACCGGGATCAAATGGAAAGAGTGGCCATAGACATGGGTCTAGATAACACTCTTTTTCTTCATAGGCTTCACCCAATCTAAAAGACATACTCTCTATAATAGCATACATATCATCAAAAGCAAATAAAGAGTAGAGAAAGGTATCACTCAAGTCAACTTCAACTAAGGTGTCCTCATGTATGTACTCACTACCAGTTTTAACATTATCATTATGAGTACCCTCAACAATAAAGTCACACATAGTAGAAGAAGTAATTTCCAAGGAATGGACACTTTCTCCTTTTATGGAAGAACCCTCAAGTAGACACATACCTCCGCCAAAATCAAATGGATTATTCCTTAAGTCTTGATAAGAAGCAAGCAATTCATCCTTATAGTCATCAAACATGGGTGGGGTGTCATACAAAGGATCACAACCACAATTCATTTTCAAGGAACAATCACTTATTGGGTTTCTTAAGAATTCAAGAAAGTTAAAATTATCATCACCCAATTGATCATTCCTTTCCAAGACCACATATTCCTTTCCCTTAAGAGTACTCTCATCTTTCAAGAAGAGATTTTCATCTTTAGGAGGAATATTGTCACAGCATAGTGGGTTAGCATATAGGTTATAGCTTTTAAGACAAGCTATACCTTCAACTTTATTCTCACCACTAGGTTCATTAGGAGTGACTTTATCATCTTCAAACAAAGATATTATACTTAAAGAGAGTAGGATATATTTCCCGGACAGATTGAGAACAAACACGTTCATCACTCTCTAAAAGATCAATATCAAGTTTCAAAGAGATTTCAAGTACAAGATTATCCCAAGAATAGCTCTCAGGTTTACTCCTATTTTGTTGACCAACATCTTCAAGTATTTCACTCACTTGAGTTTTATTAAGCACATCACATACATAATCAAGTGGTGGAATTTTTTACAAATAAGTTGATCAACACCAATTACACAATACGATGTATTTCCGTTCAATATATAGGCTTTAACACTAGGTGGACATAAATTGATCTTACACGAAGAGTCAATTTGGCCATCAATAGGATCAACTAGTGTATCCTCACTCGAAACATGCACATCATCAACAATTGGCAAAGAATCAATAGACGAAGTACTTTCATTTAACACATTGGCTTCAACACTAGGTGGACTTAAATTGATCTTACAAGAAAAGTCAATTCGGTCATCAATAGGATCAACTAGTGTATCCACACTTACAACATGTACATCATCATCAAGAGGCAAAGAAATAATGGACTCATAAATAGATAAGCTACCACTCACACTCAATGGGCTACTAGCCAAACAATCATCGTTCACATGCACAAAATTGTAAGAGTTAGCTATTATACCTTGACATTCATGAGTATGTTCATCTTTACCTCGGTGTGAAATTCTATCACAAGCTTGGGCAGCAACTTTTTTTAGGAAGCTCTCTTTGCAAGTTGCTTGGATAATTGGATTTTGAGGAAAGAATTTGGGTAATAATTGGCGTATAATTTTAATGTGCCATTTCATATTTTTAAGACCGTCATTGATGCGATCACATGCAGCATTGAAATTATGGGCAGCCATGGTACCTAACAACAAAAAAAAACTAACAAACAAAAGTAAACAAACAAGATTAGTAGTAAAATCTCCTCACCAACACTTGTATACACTCACCTTTGTGATACTCACAATTGGAGCGGTGAATATTGGAAGTTGCTTATACTTCGATAGTCAATAAGGTGTCAATCACTACTTAGAGGCCAGAATAGATTCTTATTTGATGGACTAAAGACACAAAATAAAAAATTCTACTTATGAACTTGAAACAAAAAGTTACGATGAATTAAAAATGAGAAAAGCACACAAAGAACAAAAATAGGAAAGAAAAGGACTCAAAACTAACTCACAGCCTACTAGACAATTACTAGTTTGTCAATTAGCACTAGAATCAACAAAATTGCAACTAAGAATCAAGAATAGAAATCAAGAAATCAAGATTTAAACTCAAAATTTGGTTGTCCCAAAGTGGTGATGTCGAAGCTTGTGGTTGGACATTAATTTTATTATTTTTTTTTGTTTCAAGTTGTGTTTTTGGCCAAACTTCAACCATGGGAGTGTAATTTCAGTTTTTGGAGGAAAAACACAAGGTTTGGATCCCTTTTCAAGGTCAAATGAATTTGAATTGAAATGGTCCCCCCCTTGTACTTTCAATTGTACTTGTTCTTGTACTTTATTATTCCTTCTCTTTTATTGTTTTCTTTCTTTTTGGATGACTAGGAAGGTTCTTGAAAATTTTCTTGAACAAGTAGTACACTCTCTTTCCTCATTTTTCAAGATCAAACACTCCTTTTTGAATATTTTTCTCCAATAAGTTATTAAGAAGATGAAGAACAACAAGAATATTCAAGAGTTGACCAACTTTTGACCACGAGGCAAATGACCTCCAAATTCAAATTTTCTTGTAGATCAAGGATCCTTTTGCCAATATAAGCACAAATAACACAAAATAACTTCAAACCAACATCACAATCACAACACCCACATGGATCCACCTTCAAAAAGCTTCAAACTCAAGTCTAACAATGGTGAAATACTCAAAACAACTCGGATCTTTCTCAAATCTTAGATCTAGATTCTATTAGTATTAGGGAACAAGGATCTAGCACTAGAAACTAACAAAACACACAAAAATAAAGTAGATCTAAGTTTCAAAATCTGCCCAAACACAAAAAATGGGATTAACAACCTTTTTGTGAGTTTTTATTTTCTATACTTCTTCTAGTGTTAGAAACAAGGATCTAATACTAGAAACACACAAAACAGACAAAAATAAAGTCTCAAAAAGTGAAAAACCCTAAAAATATGAATAGTAACTTTTTTTTCTATTTTACTTTTTTTTTATTTTCAAGATAACAATCCCAAGATTGATTTTGTTGGAACAAAATCAAACCTTTCTTTGATATCAAATGATAGAAGAATGACCTAAAAAGATGAAGACTAAGAGAAACAAGATAAAAAAAAAATGCAATAAAGTAAGATAGACATCTTGACATATGAGATTACAAGAAAAAAGAACCAAATCATGTATCAAACGATAAGACCCCTAAGACCTGCAATAACAACACCAAACTCTTACGGTGACCGCTAAGGGAATCAACTCTGCCTTACTACCACCATTTCTAAGCAAAGATCAATAATGGCTTTTCCAAGCCCTACACTACTTGACTTTTCTAAGCCCTACATTACACTCTCAAAGAGAGAAGAAGAAGACCTTCAATGTCTTTCAAATATCCATAATCAACTAAAGAGAAAATGGCCTAATAGAAGACTATTTTTAGGCTATCATATTGCATAGCAAAATGGCCAAAATACCCTTAATGAAAAGAGTGGTCATGGAGTGTTTTTCCAACAAGTGTAATCCCCAAAATACCCTTAATAAAGGGCGCTTTTTCAATGCTCCAAACCAAGGGGTCATTCTTCAACACTTGTGGACTCAGGTTGGAATCACTCTATGCAATCTTCAACACACGGGTTTGCTTTATGTCATGCTAAAAAAGGATCCTCCATGCATGTTCTTGTGTCCTCGAGGTGACCAAGTCTTGAGTCTTTATGCATTGGACTCCAATGATGTCTTCAAAAGCATAGATGGCTATTTGGTTTATATCAACTAACCCGAGTTAGAAGGTTCTTAGTATCGTGCCATGGGTACTAACATTGACTGACGATGTGGATCCACAAGGTTGATATCCTAAAGGACTAAGGAGTCACCTTATACTGGCAGGTGCTCTCATAAGATATGCACCAACCCTAAATAGGAAGAAAGACATGTTAAGCATAAGCTGGATACATAGTTCTATAACTCTGGGGTTGCAGATAAGGGTCAAACCCTAAACTGGCAGAAATTCCCCCATCCCTGGGTTCGCTCGATGCTAAATCTTACTCCCAACTGAATGACACTGGAATACTAACTGGTACATGCACTATAAATAATAACTTATAAACTCAGGTCATGGTATTCTGAAAATAACAGTACATATGGATTTTGGGGTAATTAATAATACATAAACTTATAATTCTTATCATGAATATAGATATCTGTGTATACTAATAAGATTCATGGATTAGCTGTCTGAATATTTGAAAAGATGAATTTATGTAAATCATTTAGGTATCAGGTGTTCATAATCCACCAGCACTGAATGAGTATAAAATACAATATTAAAGCTTAAAACTTTGGGATTAAATCATAGTTCAAAGACTCAAAAGCATAGACATTTCATCAAACCCTTGGGAATTATCAATTTGAACATTGGAATGTCTTAAATATGGGAAGACAACAGGATAAAATGGCTAAATTCATAAATTCGGGATTCATCTTGAAATCAAATAAACATGGTATGGAAATTTCAATACTCAAACATTATATGAATCATTCTACTTGAAAATACATGAAACCACAACTCGTAATTAAAATTAACAAGATATTCATGGAGATAATTCAACTTGAAACATGTAAAACTCATAATTTAAAATCAAAAAGGGTTCTTAGGATCCATGGATTAAAGGGGACTCATGAATTAACTCCCACATAACTTAAGCTTCTTAACTTAGGAAAGAATCACTATTCTTAAAACTTTCTTTTAGATTCTTGAGCTTGGGAAACTTGGATTCTTGATTTCTTATGAAAAGGGCTTGAACCTTGTTCTAGGGGATGGAGGAGGGTTTTGAATTGTGTAATGATTTCTTAGGGTTAAGAGAGAGGAGTTAATGTTCTTAATACTTCATTAAATCATTTTGAAGTGATTAGGGATGGTTTAGGGGTGTGAAATGACTTTAACACCCTTGATTTAAGTCAAAACAGAGCATTTTTGGCACTGGGCAATGACCTAGGCGACGCTCAGCAAATTGCCCAAGCTAAGGTAGGCGATGCATGGCCAATCGCCCAGCCCTTATGTCGGCAACGTATGGACAATCGTACACCCTTTACAGTGGCCCTAGGCATTTGTTATGCGACGCACGACCCTTTGCATGGCCATAATTTTTTGCTCGAGTATCCAATTAAGGTAAAATTGGTATCGTTAGAAAGTTAATTCAATTATCTATAATTTGGTTAGTCTCTGCAAAATTTCATATATGTAAGAAGTTATACTCATGCAAAGCTGACCCTTGTTTAATCAAATACCAAACTTTGAATAAATTAAAGTTTTTTAGCTCAACTTTGTTTTAAGTGATTCCTATGAACATTTTTTACCTCGTAATCACTTTACACACTAGGGTAAAGATCATGACACATGAATTCAAAAATAAATCGTGGGATTAGAGTTTACACACATAGAAATGATGGTTCGATTTCTAGATAAAAAATGTGGGGTGTTACATTATCTCTCCCTTGAAAACATTCGTCCTTAAATAAGACTGGTTAGACTGAGAGTGCTGAACTAAGGCAACTAAGATCACATACTAAACATGCATGTCTGGGAATGTGATTTCATAATTGAGTCTGATAATGACACATGAACTGAAATGATTTTGTGAATACATGCAATGACATGAGAATGGTTATAAGGCTGAGATAGAAATGAGAGAGTCAACTTATGCGTAACCATTACCCCAGGTTAGATCTAGTTTTGTGAAGAAAAGTTGAGAGGTCTAGGAAATAAAAACTCAGGGTATTACAATATCTCCCCCTTGAAACCATTTATCCCTTGAATGATACTAACATGGCTGAAATACTACGAAAAGATTGAGTTGATGCACGAAACAATTACAAACAAAATCATGACTGAATATCTGAATCATGATGCATGAACTGAACTGAATTTATAATTTACATGGATGTGAATAAACTATCTCTTGAAATAGAAATATTCATGAAACTTCTGATAGTAAGACTAGATCGGAAGATAGAAAAACCATAGGAACTAGTCTGTCTGACTGCTAAACTCAATTGCTGGCTATACTGACTAAATTATACTAAAATCTTATACTCAATTGGAGTATTTATTCAACACTCTATCTAAGAAGTTATAATAATATTAGGGATCAAAGGATCTTAGGCATGACCTGATTGAGATATCTGAATATGGAATCACAACATGGCTATATTTTGTAATATAGAACGTAGGCCTATGAAATATAAACTGGAATTTTCTATGCCTTAGACAATGCAACTGATACACTCAATATTAGACCTACTCCTCAAATACTCCCTCAACTATACATTCCACTTTAATACCACACTTCACTTGAGGCTACTGCAAATATTCACATGGGCACTGATAACTCTATCTACCAAAGTTTGAGCTAAACTAAATTCCCTTTCTATGTTCAAGCCTACTCGAATCTACAAAGTGCACACATAACACTATAATACTAGTCTTAACCATAAATTCAATACACCATGTGTTTTCACAACTTTATCTCAAGAATAATTCTTCTTACCACTTCATTAACTAACTTCAACCTCTTACAAGGTATTTACTAGAGCACAGTGCATTCATCCACTTACACACCAACATAAAATTCAAGCCTATCTTTATAATGACATATGAATGTCTAAACAAGCACCCATAAAAGAATCTTTCTGATATTCTCTAATACCTTTATAAATCACAACTTCTATGCACTATTCTTAAGAAGACACACATAGAATTCTTAACTAACCATGAAATATACAAAACGGTTAACCTCATTAATCCAACTATATAGCCTCATATAAAATAAGCATGCAATAATCCTTCCTCAATAAGAAATATTTACTCTCTCCATTAAACTATTAATCATTAATTTTTTTCATCGCCATTATCTGAACATTAGGGAGAGGTCACTGAAAGGTTAGAACATGAGGACCTGAAGTATAAAAGAATACTATGTATAACTTGGACACTTAACTGAGGCATGAGGAATAGAGTATCTACGACATAGATTTATTACAGAGATCAAAACTGAGGATATACATGACATAATCTAAATTTCGTTGATTATTAAGAGTGTAGCATGAGTTCTTGGAATCGAATATACTATAAAACATGAGTACATGAGCTACATGACCTGAGTTTGGAGTTCATGATTTCATGGAACATGATTTGTACTGTTGAATGAACTGGAACTCCTCATATTAAAAATTGAGAGAGTACATGATTCAATGAAAAGTGTATGATTATGAGCTATGAACATGGAGCTGATATGTAAGGCATGAGTAGATGTCATGATGACTGAAATACAACTCTTTTCACTGAGATAATAATGGGTTGGGCATCATCCTCCCTTACTAACGTTCTACAACATACAGACATCACTACTAGAATCAGAGAGCCTAACTTAGTTACTTGTTCTATCATCTCCCCCTTAGCTTTAAGACATTATTCTAAGTTTGTAGGTCCCTTTAATAAACTCTATTCTGAGCTAAAACCACTTTACTCTAGAGTTCAAGATATGACAATACACATAAATATTAAACTCATCCAGAAAGACCATATCTTAAAGCAAAAAATCCACTGCTAAAACTTTCTTCTGAGATAGAACTCTTAAATTTCTGTAGCCCCAATAGTCATCATACAATAAATTAAACATTGACTAACTTAGAAATTTAAGGAGTATCACAATACCATGAATTCATACCAACTAGAATTCCAACTCTTCTATTAGTTCAACCATCCACAATTCAAACTTAGATTCTAACACGTAACATAGGTATTCCCAAACCTTTAATGAACCATACTACTTCCATCATAGCCTACTAATATCACATCTCTAAGCTTATATTTTTCCCTAAACTATGAGAATTATGATTACACCAACATACTCAACATCAACAACAAATAATTTTGTATAAACAAGCTTAAATTCTTGTATACACCATTTCAAGCCTACTTGTTCACCTTTCATACAACTAGACCTATGGATATAAAATCTATTGAATCTAGATAAAAAAAATTATAACCAATTTACTACTGCTAAACTTCTAGGTTCATGCTTCTAACTCTAGATCACATACTATCATAGTATTCTGAGAAGGGATATGAAAGCATATCTGACTTTGGTTTATTTCAGGATTTTTCATAAACATGAATGAAGTCCTTCAAACTTCAGAACTTAAGAGCACCGATGGGATACTTTTGAGCCTGTGTGTAATCCCATAACTGTCTAAAAAAACTCTATCTATAGAGATTTAAGCTTCACCATTTTTGTTGCCTCAAGAATAAGGTAAAGTAGACACAAATGGATTAACATGAGAATCTACATAAGTTCCTTAGAGAACACTTCTACTGCACGATCTGAGACATGAAAGAAGGGAGACATTTTTTAAATGTCATGTAGCCTCTAGAAGAAAAAAACAGACATCTTTGTACCATTTCATAAGACTCTACAAGACATGGCTTCATAGACACCCTTGGACACTTGAACCTTATGCTCTGATACCAAGTTTGTCATGACCCGAGACTATCTCCAAGTTATAACACGATGCTTGGAACCACAAGTGGTCCCAAGCTAACCCATGAACTGGCATACTACCTGAGCAACTAATTTATTGCATATTAAGTAACTGGTTCTACCATACGGAAATATAATCATAATAAAATCTGGGAAAATATAGTAGTGATACAATTTACAATCTGATAAAACTGAAGAGAGCACTGAAATTACAAGACTGACTTTGACTGATATCTATGAAGCCTCTACTATACTGACTATAGATAGCTGGGACATTCCTCCAACTGCCACTAATCAATATAAATGAATAATAAGGTAAAGTATATGAACAACATGTGATTAAAGTCTTCGAAATAGGAGGACTCATCACCTATTAGCTGGAAACTGCAACTGTCTAATCATGACGTGTGGACTACAACTGGTACTTACATTATGAAATAATGTAGCCACATAGATGTATATATGGATCAGTACTTCTGGAATATACTGAGTAAGTGGGGGTGAATGCAATAAGTAAAACTGATTTCATACGTAATCTTAAAATATGTATGCTAAGTGTAAGTAGACTCACCAAGAGACTAGAATAAACTGAAAGCTAAAATATCTTAGAACATGCATGAAAATATAAGTTGATAAGCTGGTGAATCACTACACCTAGTTTGTTAAAACTTTACTTTTATAATATAAATAGAACTAAAGCTAGAAAACAGTAAAACATGGGTATTGTATGAATACTGGGACTAAAACTACGTGATGGAAACTGTAATATCTGAGAATGCAAGAATAAGTGTATATCTGTTATGTTACTAAGATAAATTTGAAATATGAAAGACTCAAAACTGTAAATCTGAATATCTGAAAGTATGTACACTTAGTCAAGAAAACCAGAACTGATATTACATTGAATACTAACTGAGATTGTGGGAGGTATCATGTAACTAACATGCCCCAATCTGAGCTAATCGGGGTCCAACCTGTAACCACAGTTTGAAGGGTGTTAGTTCCATGCCACAGGTACTAACACTGGATGACGTTGTGGATCCACAAGGCTGATGTACCAAAGGACTAAGGAGTCACCCTATACTGACAGGTGTTGTCATGAGATATGTGTCAACCCTAAACTAGCAAAAAGACATCTCAAACATACGCTGGCTATATAGTTCTGTAGCTCTGGGATTGCTACTACAGGTCAAACCCTAAACTGGTAGGAATTCCCCCATCCCTGAGTTCGCTCAGTGCTAAATCCTACTCCCAACTGAATGACACTGGAATACTAAATGGCGTATGCACTGTTAACAAATAAATGATAAGCTCAGGTCAGGGTACTCTGAAAATAACATTGCATACAAATTTTGGTATAATTAATAACACATAAATCGATAATGCTCATCATGAATATGGATATCTAAATATATTGATAAGATTCATGGATTAATTTTTTGAATACTTGAAAAGCTAAATTTATGTAAATTACATAGGTATCGGGTGTTCATAACCCACCAGCACTAAATAAGTATAAAATATAATATTAAATCTTAAAACTTTGGGATTGAATCATGGTTCAAAGACTCAAAAACATAGGCATTTCATCAAACACTTGGGAATCATGAACTTGAACATGGGAATGTCTTAAAGATGGGAAGACAATAGGATAACATGGCTAAATTCATAACTTAGGGATTCATCTTGAAATCAATTGAATATGGTATGGAAATTTTAATCTTCAAACATGATATGACTCATTCTACTTAAAAACATACAAAACCATAACTCGTAATTGAAATCAACAAGAGATTTATGGAGATAATTCAACTTGAAACATGTAAGACTAATAATTTAAAATCAAAAAGGGTTCTTGGACTCCATGGGTGAAAGGGGACCCATGTATGAACTCCCACATACCTTAAGCTTCTTAACTTGGGAAAGAATCACTACTCTTAAAGCTTTCTTGAAGATTCTTGAACTTGGGAAACTTGGATTCTCGATTTCTTATGAAAGGGGTTTGAATCTTGTTCTAGGGAATGGAGGAGGGTTTTTGAATTATTTACTGATTGCTTAGGGTTAAGAGAGAGGATTTAATTTTTTTAATACTTATTAAATCATTTTGAAGTGATTAGGGACGGTTTAGGGGTGTGAAATGACTTCAACACCCTTGATTTAAGTCAAACAAAGCATTTTTGGCACTGGGCCATAACCTAGGTGATGCTTACCAAATTTCCCAAGACAAGGTGTGTGATGCATGTCCAATCGCTCATCCCTAAAGTGGCCTATGCATGGCTAATCGCACACCCTTTCCAGCGGCCCTACGTGATTTTTCATGCGATGCATGACCTTTTGCATGGCCATAACTTTTTGCTCGGATACTAGATTGAGGCAAAATTGGTATCATTAGAAAGCTAATTCAATTATATACAATTTGATTTTCTTATGTTTAAAAATTCCACATATGAAAGAAGTTATACTCATTCAAATCTGACCCTTATAGAATCGAATACCAAACTTTGGACGAATAAAAGTTTCTTAGCTCAACTTTGTTCTAAGTGATTCCTATGAATATTTTTCATCTTGAAAGAACTTCACATACTAGGGTAAAGATCATGACACATGAATTCAAAAATAAATCATGGGATTAGAGTATACACATGTAGAAATGATGGTTAGATTTCTAGCTTAAAAATGTGGGGTGTTACACTACCATATGCTTGCTTTTATTTTCAATCGCCCCTAAGTTGAACACACTTGATTGGAGATCTCGAGGGGCTTGTTCAAATTTCTAATGTCGGATCGGTAAAAGGTATGATATCATTTGGGAACAAAGTGACTACACCCTCCTTGAACATCTGCGTCACACTATTTGATTAACCTTTGGACCATGGCCCACTTCTTTTATTTCCAACTTACACATTTTCCTACTTTCACTACCTTGATTCACCTATTGTTTTGATAAAAATTTTCATCTCACTTATTTTTTTTGCACAATCCATGTCTTTCTTCTTTTGATGATTCCTTTTTTTCTTTTTCTCTTTCTCTCTTTGCTTAGCTTTTAGGCATTCGTTTACAATACCATGGACCAAGGTTACCTCTTCCAAGGCTCACCACCCCCAATTTAGGCCTTTAGCCTCAAGTTGCATTTTCAAATTCAAGGAGGATAGGGTTCAAAAAAGAGGTAAACTTCAAATAGTTCAAGGCTTGTAATACAGTTGCCAAAGAAAGGTTCAAAGACTCAACATGGGTGAGAAGGTTTAAAGTCTCAAAATAGGTAAGTAGGGACACTATTCTATGTATTGGTAGGCTCTTTAGGCTAAAGTGGATTTCCATGTTCACAAAGAAGTCCTAAGATCATTTCACCAATCAAGAATCATAATATGTAGCTTTGAGAGACTAATGGGGCAAGTTCTAGATAATACAAGTAAGTATGAGAGTTAAACAACTAAGCCCACCGCACACAACCTGCAAACTTTTCAAGAAAGCTCAATTGAATTTCTTACTTAGAGGCAAAATGAGTTATTTACCATGCACTACCAACTAATGATTTGGAGTCACAAAAAGAGGTAAAGTGTTGTTACAAGATTTTTCATGTCCACGCCCTTGTTTTTCATAAAAAAAATTTGGACGGAGGGGGAGGGGTGCTTGCTTCATATTTAGACCACACAAAATTGGTTATTGATGGAACCAAACCATGCTGTCGTTTCACATTGCCATCATAAGGGCAAACCATATGGTTACTCAAACTTCACCATACACATAGGGCCAATCCCAAATCTACAATGCCATGGGTACTTATATTTCCCCTGCATCTATAACTTAAAACTCAAAGATGATAATTTTTCCTTAAGAATTTCATCACTTAATCTATCATAGAAAAAGGCTCATCCGACATCATTATTAGAACAAAATAAGAATAAACATAAATCTAAAAATGAAATAAAATGGCCAATCTATCAAATGAGGCACAATTGGGATGCCCAATATTACTATTCAAAATAAAAATAAAATCATCCAAAAGTCAAAGCATCCAAACAAATATCCAAATAGTATAGACCAAAGTATCAAATCAAATGAACAAGGAGATGGGCACCCTCAACAAAAAGCTTGGAGTGACCTCACTGCATAATCATGAAAGCATAGAAAGAGTAGTGGGCGCTCCTTGTAGCTACATCAAGAAATGTCATCGCTCTCAGTCTCAACATCATCCCTAGCATCATCTGAGTCTGACCATGCAGTTGGGACCTCATCATCACAATCATCCCATGGAGAAGGAAGTCTCTCTTTAGGTTTCAGGACCTTCTAAAGGCTTTTACCTTCTTCCAAATATTCGTGACAATTTGTCACTCTTCTGCTCCCTCTTTTGCATCTTATCATGCGACTCCTGTAGAAACTGATGGGATCATACCAATGTGGAGTGGGCCTGCTCGAGACTCAAAATAGTGTCCCTCTGCCTTTTTGGTCTCATAGTTGGACTGAGCAACGTAGGAAAGACGGATAGTGGAAGGCTATCCCGACTCTTGAGGTGTCTTGGACACAAGATCCCTAATTGTTCTCATCTCAACTGATATCTTATTAAATATCCCTATTGTGGATGGACTGCATGAATCTATATCATCCTTCAATGATCTCCTCAAGTCAACCTTTCTCTTTTTACTCTTTCCAAAAGCCCTCTCTCCTTAGATCTTAAGTGAGTAAATTAGAGTCTTCGGAGAGATCCAACAATCCTCTAGGTACTCCTCAACCCTGGATAGCCTACAAAACTCCATAATCAATGATGGGAGCATGAGCACGAGATCACTTTTATTTTTGTAATGTTGAATCTCCATGATAACAAAACAGCCAATATTCAAAGAAACGTTGTCTAAGAGATAGAACACCATCTAAGCATGCATAGTCGAGACATTTATCAGGTTGGTGATGGGAGAGACCCTACTAAAAATAATGGTCAACCAGATTTTTGCTTCGGCCATGAAATCACTCATTAGTATTCTATTCTTCGTGGTGGCCCAGGGGACCTCTTTCCTCGAGAAAAGATTCTTAACCAACCATCTCCCAGTGGGAAAATCCTTGGCTGCATATTCCTTCTTTTCCATATTTTGCGGCCCATATACTCCTATAATCTGCTTAGCCTCAAAATAAACCTCTTTGTCCTTGATTTTTATTACTGGGTTAGAGAGATTTACTATGCTAAGATTTGCATATAATTCCATACCCCAATGCTTATTTTCTCGACATGGTTCCAGAGCAAATCATATCCATCTCGTGGCAACTAGTCTCCCATGGAAAATTGAGAGCATTTCGGGCACATTCTCTAACTCAATCCCCTTCTCAGGCAATAACTTCTTCCTCATGAGATCCTCATAATATATTGTCTCGCATTCATAGTCCGTGAAGTAATTGGCATCGTAACCTGCCATTGGGTACCTAGGATCCACACACAGAGCATTAGTCCATAAGGTCAATGTGAATAAATTATGCTATTTAACTTGATTGAGCCGAGGGAAAGACTTATTGGACATGGACATGCTTAAAATACAAGGTTTGATATTTGGACCAAACTATCAGACTGGTCTCAGTTATCGCGATCACGGTCTGCTTGGATTGCAAACATGATTCATGAGACCAGAAAGAACATGCTCTCAATTATCGTGATTCCGAGAATAAGATTCCGATTACGACAATGTATATGCTATTCCTATTAAATTTGAATAAATTAAGGTACTCAAGACTTACACATCAATGTACACACCTATAAAAGTAGCTAATAACATCAAACAAACACAATCAAACTAAGAATTTAGCATGCAAATCACAACTTTAGGCCATTCCTAAAACATGAGTTATAAGGCCTACACATGAGCATAAAACAAAGAATTTGAAGCACATACTAGGTTAGAAAATGTAGGGGAGGATAAAATGCACAATTTGATGCTATCAACAAGGGAAAATTTAGTGTAATTTGAAAATAATTAAAGAGGGAATATGGTAGGGGTTTGGCGACTTTTCATGTGTAAAGCTTCCTCGATCGCGATTGCGAGCCTCGTGGAATCGTGAACACTATAACTGAGAGTAGTTTTTCTCCCCTGTTTTAGATTTCTCAGCCCACAACTCAATTTTACCACATTTTTTATTTACCAAAAATCATTCAAATGAACCCTTTTTGGGAACCTCATTTGCGTAGATTAATCTAAACAACAGAATCTACTCTAAAAATCCATGATTAAAGGATACGGACCACTTTTGTCGTATGATGGGTTGCCTCTCATCCAACGCCTAATTTAACATCGTGGAACGACATTATTCAATATTCAAGTTGGATCCTTGAGTGGTCCAACACTCATCTCCATGTCTAATACATCAATAATAGACACCACTTGTAGTTCCATTGGTTGTTTCTCAGTCTTACTTACCCAAAATGATAGTTCATCATTTTGCACTCTGAATTTCATTTTCCCGTGCTCCATATCAATAATTTCTCTTTTGGTTGTTATGAAGGGTCTCCAAAGAATAATAGGTATCTCTTAGTTAATTTAATAATCAAGTACAACAAAGTACGTCAAAAGAATAAAGCGATTAACCTCCACCAAAACATCAAATAAGACTCCAACTAGTTTCTAAATAGAGCGATCTGCCATCAAGAGCCTCATTGTTGTGGGAGTAGGGATGCCCAAACCAAGACTTTGATATATCACATATGGCATCAAATTTATGGTTGCACCAAGGTCGCACAATGCTTTCTCAAATTTGTGCGTCCCAATGGTGCAAGGGATTGTGAATGCCCCTAAGTCTTTTTCCTTTTCCGCTATAACATTCATCATGATAGATCTACAACCATGGGAAACTTAAATGGTCTCACCATCTAAAGGGAACTTCTTGTACATCAATATCTTCATTAGCTTAGCATATCCTAAGATTTCTTGAATAGCTTCTAGCAATGGGATATTGATTGAATGATTGCTAAGCTTGGCGATGGACTTCTTGAGTTTGACATTCTCATCTTTTTTCTTGAGTCTTTGTGGGAATAAAGGAGGTATTTTTATTGAAGATAAGGGGTCACATTGTGGTTTATTTCTCTTTTGGTCATCACCCTCAACCACTTTAGGAGCTCACTCTTCATCAACAATTCCTTCAATTATCGATGATTCTTTATCAACCCCTTCTTGAGACTTTGGAGTTTTATTATTTGACTCACTCATATGCTTCATCTTTGTGTTTATTTGATCATCAAGAGACTTTTATTTAACCTTAACCTCTTTGCACCAAGTTCTTTACCACTTCGGGTGACAATTGCTAAGACATGATCATTGTTTTTTGAATCTTCCATCATATCACTTGGGAGGACACCATTAGGCGTAACATTAAGTGCAGTTGAGATTTGGATAATTTGGTTCTCCAATTATTTGATTTAGGCCGAGTGCGACATAACCATTTGGTTGATTTAAGATAATTCCCCTTTTAGTTCTCAGATCATCTTGTCCATCGTTTCCACTCTTTTCAAGAATCTAGCAAGCACATCATTGATTTAGAACTTTTCAGGATGGGATTTTACTCCTTGCTCTTCACTCGATCATGGGGGGGCACATATCTATCATACTCTCTTTCCTTGTCCCTTCAATCATGATTTGTATCTCTATCATGCCATTCTTGTTCTCTATCATAGTCGTTCTAACCTTGGTTCCTACCTTTCCTTTGGTAGGCTGGGTGAGATCCCCCCAGATATTTTTCCAAGTATCTTATTTCTTCATCAAAGGCCTTTGTATCATCCCCATTATACCCTTTAAAGACCATGGCATTTGACCATTTTTACAGGTGCATCCATCATATGCTTAGTAAGGAGGTCCAATTGGGTCATCATCTTAGCCATATACTCTTCCCTATATTCTTCTTTCTTTCTTTATGCTTTGTCCACAATCGAGGAGATAGGAGAACCCATGGCTACCTCAGTATCCTAGGTGTGCCACCCCCTACTTTTCTTTGTGATTTGCTTAAGCAAACTTGAATCCACTTAATATGACAATCTCACAATTGACGCACCGACCGTATTATCTATCACAATTTTATTGGGTTGGTCCAACACACTATGAAATTTTTGTAGGAGAATATTTTTTGGCAGTTCGTAGTTAAGGCATTGAAAAAGCTTTTCATTAAATCTATCCTACACTTCATATAGAGGCTCCCCATTTAGTTGAGAAAAAATTATGATTTCGTGTTGTAATTTTAACATTTTTGAAGGTGGAAAGTTTCGATCTAAGAAAGCATTGGTTATACTGATGATGTAATGGACTCGATAGGTAGATACCTCAACCACAACACCGCCTCACCTATTAGAGAGAATGGGAAGAGAAGTAACCATATGGACTCTTGTATGATATGAGCAATGTTAAATAGCACACACATCTCAACAAAGTTCTTCAAATGTAGATTTGGGTCTTCATAAATTTGAACCCCAAAGAGACCTTTATTTTGTAGCATGTGAAGCATTACACTCATGACGTGGAATACCCTACTCCCTTCACTCGGTGGGATGCAAATGGCACTAGCAAGCCGTGCATTATAGAGGTGATCCTCATCATCAAGAGGACCACCAAAGGTCCTGACATTGCTTTTATGTTCACTCATTATGTCGTGGACACTATTATACTCAGTTATAAAAGAAACAAAAACAACAAACAACATAAATAACAAACACTACGGGTAAATCCCAAGTTACTATCAACAAATCACAAGCAAAAACTAAGTTTCACTCCCCGATAACGACGCCATTTTTGATAACGCTCAACTTACTATTTATTTTAGGGCAAGGTAATCATTGTCAATATAATCACACAACTTAGGTTGGGGTCAAATCCATGAGGAGTGTATTTAGTCTTCAAATCTTATGTATGTTGAAAGTAACTAAGTGTTGACTCGCAATATACAATTAAATCAAAACATAATTTAACTTGACGGGTATGTGTTTGAACAAAATTCTCTTGTAACACTAAATGAGAGCAACAATTTTTTATTACAATCCAATAAGAGAAGAGTCTTGGGGTTATACTTATCTTAGGGATCATACATGCATGGGTGGTAGAGGGTTATCTATTTCTTAGTCAAGATAGTCTATTTCTTAGTCAAAAATGTGGGTAGAGTATATTGTAAGTCTTAGCATTAGTCTTTTAACCACACCCCAAACTTGACTCATGGATTCTTTCGAATACCTCATGAGTATGCCAATTTCACCGATCCAAGACCTCAACATAACATCCCTATTTCTAGGATGATGCCAACCAATCTAGCTACACACATAGCATCCTTATTACTAAGATAATGCTATGGACATAACTAGTATCAAATAGTTGTTCACTAGTACTCATCAACCACATCCCTCTTTCAAGGATGATATGGGATCCAAGTCAAATTGGGGTTTTCACCCACAATTATAAATTAAAGCAAAGAGTAGTAGCAAAACCCATCACCAATAACTAATAATTAGGACTAACAATCAATACCCATACACATTAACACCCTAATTGAGCATAACCCAAAAATGAATATTTAGTTGCTCATGAGATTAAAGAAAAGAGATATATCCAAGTTAGCACCCAATGCATCCATTGATAGCAATTCAAGAATAATCTTAAAACATCAATCTCAAATTACAACTAATAATTCTCTTGGAAAGTTTAGAAACAATTGTCTTTCCCAAATTGGTAGGGTTTCCTCTCAATACCAACTTGAAAATTAGTTGAAAGATGCCTCAAATGTGTAAGGGTTTTGCCCTTTTGAGAATTGGGTTCAGCTGCTTCAAACTATGAAACTGCCCTTGGATATTTGGTCTCGCTATCTTGATCGTCATAGTCTGATTGTGATTGCGACTCTCGCGATTGCGGTGATCTTCTTGTGATTGCCAAGATTTGATTGGATTTTTACTGGTGTGATCACGACCCTCAGACCGTGATCGTGGTATCTAAGGGTCAATCCCTACTCTGTATTTTTTAACTTTTGCACAAACTTTGCCCTTTTTGTTTCCTTTTTAGCTTACTTCAATTATTTTCTTCCAATTACATGTAAACCTATAAATCATGGAAATTAGTGCATTCAAATGGAAAATTCACCCCATTTATATAATTTAACCATAGTAGTGTGCTTGAATTTGGATGTCAATGAGTGGTAAATTTACCAGTTCTTACACTATTGACTCTTTATTTTGGGAATGTATGGTATTTGAATATGTTCTTGTCACATGGTTATAATTACTTGTATGGTTCGGCTTTGTTCTAGAAGCCTTACCTTGGTGTATTTCTATCTTTTTAACTTTTTTATCAGTTTGGGATATAGGCTTACTTGTCAAGGTATCGCCGCGACAAGTGCCATCATGAATCGCATTTTTGGGTCGTGACAAATTGGTATTAGAGCAGCCAGGTTTCATTGGTATCAATAGTATAAGAATAGGATGTCTAATAGAGGTTCACAGATCAGTTATAGACATCTGTATCTAGATTCGAGAGGTTATATGATGTCTTTTAGAAACTTTTCTTATTTTATTCCTTATCATGTAAAGTTCTTTTATACTTTGTGTTCTGGGTTGTGTTTAACTCTTTCTGCGCAGATGGTGTTAACTAGGTCTAATGAGAGTAAAGATCTAGAGCCTTCACCCAGAGAGCAAGTCTCGAGTCGTGGATGGATTTAGAGAAGAGGGTGGGCTAATGGTTCAGCCCCATCTAGAATGAGTGATAGGGAACTCTCCCCTGAGCCTCGTATTGAGCAGATTGGAAGAATGGGTTCTAGTCCAGTTCCTCATAGTTCTGCTGCCCCAGTTTTTAAGGAATTATTGGTGTATTTACTGACCCATTTATAGGGTTCTCCTTTGTTTATGCCTGATTTTCCTCCAGTTTAGAGTGTGGATTGTCCTGATGCACCTGCCTCTATTTTGGGTACTCCTTATACTCAGAGTATTATTCTTCCTTTAGTGTTGGTATCTGAGTATATTGCTCTGAGGTTGGGAGTTTGAACTTTATTTATGTTAACCGCTCTGTCGGTATCTTAGCCAGCTAGACTTATTTTGCTTCTTTCTTTTCAGCGAGCCATGACTCAGATAATAATATTTAGGGCATTATTTCAAAGTAAAGGGGACTAGGGGTGGATACAGGGATCTACTCCTCGAGCATTGTAGAGAGGCGCCAAGAGGGTGCGCCATCAGGACAAATTTAGAGGTTGCTTTGTGTGTAATGAGTTTGGTTATTTAGCCAAGGACTATCTTGGTACGTGTCTTTATAGCTACTCCTATTTCAATTGTGAGGGGTAGGGGTGCTACTAGAGGTGCGATAGGAAGAGGTAGTGAAATACGTGGTGGTGTCTGTGAGGCTATTCAACTAGTTAGTGGTCGTGAACAGCTATGCTATCCCTACCAGACTACAGGTAGAGGTTTCTGAAACTATGATCATAGATATCACCTCATTTGTTTCAGACCTGCATATGTATTATTTGATGCCGAATTGACTTTCTCCTATGTGTTTGTGTATTTTTCTTGGGCTTTTGATATTGTTAGTGAGCCTCTTTCCATGCCAATTCATGTATCTACCATACTAGGTGATGTTTTAGTAGTGGATTAGATGTACCGATCTTGTGTTGTGACTTTTGCCAGACATTGAACTTTGGTAGATCTACTTGTGTTAGAGATGTTGATTTTGATTTTATTTTGGGTATGGATTAATTGGCTCCTTATCATGCTATCTTAGAATGTTTTACTAAGATTGTGATATTAGCTTCGCCGAGTGTGTCAAGGATAGCTTGGAAGGGTGCGCTTTATTTGGGTCGTAATAGGGTTATCACATATGTTCATGCTTGTAGATTGGTTGAGAGGGGATGTTTATCTTACTTGGCTCACATTTATGATACTAGTGTTATTTCATCTCTTTTCTTAGATTCAGTTTATGTTGTTCGTGAGTTCGTGTATATGTTGCCTATAGATTTGCCTAGTATGCCTCCAAATTATAATATTGATTTTGCCTTTGATGTTGAGCCGGGCACCAAGACAATTTCTATTCTTTCTTATTGGACAGCCACAATCGAGTTGAAGGAATTAAAGTAGCAGTTGTAGGAGTTGTCGGATAAAGAATTTATCTAACCTAGTGTATTGCCTTGGGGTGCGCCTATCTTGTTTGTGAAGAAGAAGGATGGGTCGATGCGGATGTATATTAATTATAATCAGTTGAACAAGGTGATGGTTAAGAATAAGTATCCTCTTTCTCCCATTGGTAATTTATTTGATCAGTTTCAGGGTGCTACGGTGTTTTCAAAGTTTGATTTGAGGTCTGGTTATCACCAGTTAAGGATTAGATATTCAGATATTTTAAAGACAACTTTTCGGACTCAATATGGTCATTATGAGTTTTTGGTCATGTACTTTGGACCGACCAATGCCTATGCCATATTCATGGAGTTGATGAACCAGGTATTTTGATCGTATCTCGACTTCTTTGTTATTGTATTTATAGATGATATCTTGGTGTATTCAAAGAGTGAGTCTGAGCATGATGAGAATTTATGAATTATGGTTCAGAGATTGAGGGATGAAAAGTTGTATGCGAAGTTCTCTAAGTCGAGTTTTAGTTGGAGTCTATTTCTTTCTTGAGTCATGTGGTGACTAAGAAAGGTATCATGGTTGATCGAGCCAAAGTTGTAGTGGTTCGTGATTGGGTTGAACCTACTTCGCCCACTGAGATTCGGAGATTTATTGGTTTGGTGGGTTTTTATCGGCATTTTGATGAGGGTTTCTCTTCTATTACAACTCTTTTGACTAAGTTGACTCAAAATAAGATTTTCATTCAGTGGTCTGATGCTTGTGAGGGAGCTTTCAAAAGATCAAGGATTTTTTGACTTTAGCTCCAACCTTGAATTTGCCCAAGGAGGGCCTGGTTTCATTGTGTTTTATGATTCTTTAGGTGTTGGATTGGGTGTTATGCTGATGTTAAAAGGCATGGTGATTACTTATGCATCTCTTCAGTTGAAACCTTATGAGATAAATTATCCTACCCATGATTTAGAGTTATGCGTGATTGTGTTTGCTTTGAAGTTGTGGAGGCACTACTTGTATGGAGTCCATTGTAAGATCTTCTCAGATCATCATAGCATTCAGTACTTCCTAACCCAACGAGATCTTAATATGAGGCGAATCCATTGGCTTTATTTGCTTAAGGATTATGAGTTGACTATTTTCTATCAATCGGGTAAGGCTAATGTGGTTGCAGATGCCTTAAGCCAGAAGGCAACTAGCATGGGTAGCTTGGCACATCTTTTGACCCAGGAGAAGCCTTTAGCCTTAAAGGTTCAGTCTTTAGTTAACCAGATAGTTAGGATTGATATTTAGACACCTGGTGTGTTTTGACATTTATGGAGGCTATATTTTCTTTGATGGAGCATATTCAAGATTATCAGTTTGATGATATTAAATTGAGGTTAATTCAAGATAAGGTGTTGAGTGCGGGGCTAAGGAAGCCTTACTTGATGTAGATGGAGTTTGGAGGATTGGGGGCGAGTTTATGTGCCAAGAATGGGTGATTGGATTAGGTTGATCTTGGTGGAGGACCATTGTTCCAGATATTCCATCCATCCAGGTGTGACTAATATATATCATGATTGGACACAACACTACTAGTGGGGTGGTGTGAGGCGAGATATAGCAAATTTTGTGGATCGTTGCCTATATTGTTAGTAGGTAAAGGCCGAGTACATGAGATCTGGTGCTTTGCTTTAGAGTTTACCCATTATTGGGTGGAAGTCGAAATGAATCACCATGGGCTTTGTGACTGGTTTGCCTTTTTCCTCTTATTGTTTTAATAGTGTTTGGATCATCATGGATCGATTGACCGAGTCAGCTCATATACTTCCAGTTCAGGTATCCTTCAGTGCTGAGAGGTTGGTCCGTATTTATATTCTCGAGATTGTGTAACTTCATGGTGTGTCGGTGTCTATCATTTCATATTGGGGTTTTGTATTCACATCTCACTTTTGGAGGACATTTCAAGATAAGTTGGGCACTCAGGTTGATCTCAATATAGGGTTTCACCTCCAGACTCATGGCCAATCAGAGCAGACTATCCAGGTTTTCTGAGGATATGTTCCGCGCATGCCTGATGGATTTTGGTGGCCAGTGGGATCAACATTTGGCTTTAACAGAGTTTGCTTATAATAATAGCTACTATTTCAGTATTGGTATGGCTTCTTTTGAGGAGTAGTATGATAGGCGTTGTCGCTCGCTGGTGGATTAGTTTGATGTTTCAGAGGTAAGACCTCGAGGTATGGACTTACTTCATGAATATTTGGACAAAGTCTAGATCATTCAAGAGAGCAGACAAAAGTGCTATGGAGTATGTAGGCTTCGTGCCTTGAGATTTATTGTTGGTGACCATGTTGTCCTTCAAATTTTAACCATGAAAGGTGTGATAAGGTTTGGGGAGAAGGAAAAGCTTAGCCCCTGGTATATTGGTCCATTTAAGATTCTTTGGGTTGTTGGTGATGTGGCCTATGAGTTGGCTTTGCCCCTAGATTTATCAGTTGTTCATCCAGTTTTTTAAGTTTATATTCTTTGCCATAATATTCCTAATACGTCTCATGTCATTCATTACGAGTCGGTTCAATTAGATGAGTGGTTGTCTTTCCTTGAGGAGCCAGTCTCTATTTTAGCTAAGGATGTTAGACGATTGCATTCTAGAGTTATGCCTTTGATTAAGGTTCAGTGACGACATTGACCTATAGATGAAGCTACTGGGAGGTTGAGTCTGATATGTGTAGTTCTTATCCCCAATTCTTCATTGATTTAGGTATTTCTTTGATTTAGTTTGAGGACGAACTAGAATTTTAGTGATGGATGATGTAACGACCTAAAATTTTGATGAAATTTGTGAAATTTATGATTTTGTGTGACATATTTTGGCATGGTTCCCGACATATTTTGGCACCATTTATGTGATAATGTGGTTTATGGTGTCTTTGAGAGCCTTATTATGGACATGTATGGTTATCATTAGATTTGTGTGATAGATGGATGAATGTAATGCGACAACAGCTCTGAAATATCGATTTTAGGCTAGGTAGACCTTTGGTTCAGGTCTCGATGCACCT
The DNA here is from genome assembly GCA_030864225.1 of Capsicum baccatum var. pendulum. NCBI lineage: Eukaryota > Viridiplantae > Streptophyta > Magnoliopsida > Solanales > Solanaceae > Capsicum > Capsicum baccatum. Next base: position 100,257,059 of record CM061551.1, read on the forward strand.
GAGCTCATTTTGATATGTTGGTCGGAAAGTTGAAAAATTAGAAATATGGTTGTGGGACCCACAATAAATTGAAACAACCTCGAATGAAAAATCTGGCTTCACCAATGCTTCCAAAACATCGATTTTAAGGTGATAGCATATTTGGTGTGATTTTACGACTTTTAAATCTCATTTCGACCCTCGATTTGAAAAATTATAATTTCGGATTTCGGGGGTCAACTTTGTAAAAATAATATTTTTTTAAAATTTTGATACCGCCCTTGTGTCCGGAACATTGAATTTAATGTGGTTCCATAATTCGTTTGCGTATATCGGACTCCAAATGAATCATGGACACCCCGTCAGAGTTCGATTTGGACTCGAAAAATTTGTTTTTTCCAGATCTGGTGCAATGTATAAAACAACCCTTTCCCCCTCTCTTTTGCCCATTTTGTCCATTCTTTAACCTTTCCTCTTGAGAGTTAAACCCTAAAATAGTGTGAGACCTTAAAGATGAAGCTTGTGGGAGCTTGAAAAGATAGATTAACATCTATTTCTTGATTCTATTACGGATTTAAGGTGAGATTTCATCATTTTCTACTCTAATTCCTTGATTAATTTCTCAAAATGCCAAAAATCTTAGGGCTTGATTTTAGTCCCAATTTCACTCCTTTTCACTTGAATAATGTTTTAATCTTATAATTACTAGTTTTCATCAATTTAACCTTCAAAACAATTTCAATTTTTGATTTTAACATGAATTTTAAAAATTTTACCTGGTAAAGCTCAAAAAATGGGTTTTCTTTGATTTGAACCTCGTTTTTGAATTGAATTGACTTGAGTTTTCAGCTGTAGATTCCTAAAAATATGGGAAACATATTTTTGAAGTAAATTATGATTTTACCCTTCTTGCTCGAAAACTCATTGCAGGGGTCTATTTTGATCCCGAACTAAAAGTAATCAATATGGATATCGTTGGCTTTGTTTTGACGCATAGGTTTCATATTTTCTTATTTTAGTTGATTTTGGGACCGTTCGTGGAAAGTAAGGTCGTGGGTTCGAAGTGTAGCAGACCAATTTCGATATTTGAGGTAAGTTATGTCTTAACTCTTTTTGACTGGGTTGGGTAGTAAACATTGGTACAAAATACATGTTAAGGGTGGGAACTAATCATGAAAATGACTATCGATGTGTGCCAGTGTGGGGACCTATATGTGACGTAATTATTAAAATTAAAACATTATGTGATATATGTGACCGTGTGGGGTCCTATGCGATATTGATAGCCTTTAATACATATGAATAATTGTATTGTGTTGTTGAAATGCCTAATGTGGTATCATTGGTTTATTGTGATATATTCATACTTGCTGGCACATTAAACATGTGGCAATTCATGAATGATGGAATTAATGAGTGGAAATTAACTCACGTGATTGTGAAAATATATTATTTTGAATTGTTGTAGAAATACATCATGTGGTTCGTTGTGGAAATACTCATTATGATGGGGTCGTGAACATTACATTATCATCCTCATGACATTCTACACATAATTTCACTTGTTTGTTGTATGTTTTATGTATATTTGTTAGTGTTGTTTGTCACACTTGATTTGTGTCTTATGTGCTCTGAAAATACTCGAAACACTAAAAAATTGGGAATTCAAAAAATACTGGGAACATCAAATTTTATAACCCTTCTCTCGAGGGTGTACAGAGAATGAGATATTGATATATAGATTGTATATGGGTTGACGAACCTCCCATGGGTCCCACGCCGGGAGGCCTTGCCTCTGTGGGTATATATGAAGGTTGTGCGACGAACTCATGCATCATCATCATCATCATATACATTGCACTTATTTTATTGTATTTATGCTGTGCTTTAATTTTCATATTGACTTGTCATGTATCTATTTGTTTTATATCTTGACATGTTAATGTCTAATTGTTCTATCTTCCTTTATTTGTACTTGATGATCTTGATTATACATGTTTCTTTTTTGTTCTACTTGTATGTGATATTTTGTATAATTGTATCTCTGTCTGGTGTGTTGTTGTATTATGTGTGGATATTGTAGAACTGTTAGTGCAAGCAATGTGGGCTACCGATGTGGAATATTTTCTGATTGCAGGTGGCGTACCCTAAGTGTATATTTTGTATGCTTTATTTACTACTTTTCTTGATCGGCCTATGATACCTACTAAGTACAAGTGGACCGTACTCACGCCTACTGCATCCTTTCGGTGCATGTCCTAGCTAAAGTGCGCCTCGAATTGGTTGATTTTGAGCGCCTTCAGATTTCTTAAGGTAATGGTTGTACATTCATGTGTCTAGAGTTCACCTTAATCTTTCTATAGTAGTTATGTCTTTATTTGTATTCGAAGATAGATGTTTACCCCGTGTGGATATTTTTAATGTACTTGACTTATGGTTTATATTAGTAATCATGGTTTGTATTAGTAGCTCTTACACTATTGATACCTGATTTTGGAAATGTATAGTATTTGGATATGTTCTTTGCGCATAGTTATAATTACTTATATGGTTCTGCTTCATTCTAGAAGTCTTACCTTGGGTATTTCTATCTTTTCCTCTTTTTGTATCAGTTTGGGTGATGGTCTTACTTATCAAGGTACGCCGCAACAAGTGCCACCATAACCCGCGTTTTTGGATCGTGACATATTGCATGTTATCTCTTCCACAAACTTTATATATTTTGTAATTTTGTATTTTTTCAATCATTGTTACTGCATATTTTTATATTTTATTTTTTTTGTATGATTGTAGAGTTCTACTCTAATGGAAGAACATACACCATAAAGAAGATTAAATAGAGATATACCACCCATCAATTTAGTTTCTGATAATCCATCATCATTTAATATTGGATTAACTCAGGATGAAGTTGTTAAGGTGGCTTCTACTCCTATACAGTCGAAGAAATTAGTGAGCGTCGAAGAGTGAGGTCGAAGCATTGTAATGATACAGAGAAGATGACCGTAATTATGAAACAAAAAGGATTGAAAAACCCTTCATCTCCAAAACCCCCCAAAATACAATGATCTGAGAAACAAAGAAAATCAAAAGAAATCGAAGAATCAAGCAAAATTTCAAGTTCTGATATTGAAAACTCCTCTGAATATTATTCGAAAAAAGATAAATACGAAGAGTTATTTGTATATGTATTTTTTATTAGCCAATGGGTATTAACTTGTATATATATACAAATCTTATTATATATATATATATATACATACATATACATACATACATATATACATATACACACACACACACACATATATATATACATACATACGTACGTACATACATTATATACATACATTTGAGACATGTAAATGTATTTGTATTTTTGTATATATGCATATGAAGTTTACATATGTATTTTTGGACAGTGTTGGATTTGGATTTGGATTGTCATATGTCTTTTAGAGGGTAACATATGTATCTATTTGTATATATTTATTTTGTATATGTTATATATTAGCTAGTGTGTACTCATTTGTATATTTATGCAAATCTTGTTTTATATATATACATTTTCGGGGCATGTACGTGTATTATGTATTTTTGATTACCTATGTGTATATTTATATAGTTGTCCTTATTGTAATAGAGATTTATGTCATATATGTATATATATACACATAAGGGTTAGATATGTATTCTGTAAATTCATATGAAGATATATATATATTTTTGTATTATAAATACATATGCAAATCTGTGTATTTATGTATTTTTTATATTTTTGAAATATGTATATGTAATATAAAATATGTCTCTTATGAAAAAATAAAAATCTTAATCATTAAAGAAATAATCAGTTATGTAATTTTTGTAAAAATCTTAACTAATATAAATTTATTAGTTATATAATATAAGTAAAAATCCTTTAATATGAGTTATTTATAGAAAAGGAATCATCAGCTTTAAATATATGGAGTAATTTAAGCGTCTGATTATTCCTTATTTAACTCAACTGATTTGAGTAAAAAGTGGACAGTAAATTTCGTTTGTATATGTATTTCGGTGGCAAAATTTGACTAAAATATAAAATACAACTTGCTATTTTGTGTAATTACAAAACAGTCGCTATGGAACTAGTTATGGGCTTAAGTTTGCTACTTATGAAATTTTTCCTAAAATTAGTACCTTTTTTTGTTGTACTAGTTTAACCGCACGTGTCTTTCACGCGTATCATGTAATGTTTGATCATTTAAAATTAAATAATTTTATCTATTGCGATTTTTATTAATAAAGTGTAAAAGTTTAAATCACTTTTCAAAGATTTTTCACATTTTAATATAATAATGTAAATATAAACATATATTTTAGTCTGAACACATATTTATTTCACCATCAGAAGTTCTAAGTGGTTGATAGATATCATTTTTGCGTTTGTCATGCAATACCTCTTTCCAAAGAGACGCATCAATTTGAACCATATTTGTCGTACCGTTAATTTTTTTTCTATATTTAAAATCTTCTTTTTGTTTTTAAAGTCAAGGCACAATTATTTTTTTCTTTTTCTTTTTTTCTATATTTAAATCTTTTCTTATTTTTACAATCAAATCTTTACAAAATCTAATTTAGTGTACGTGCTTTGCACGCGTGTCTTATATCAATTAATAAAATTATATACAGAAAAAGAACAACATTATTAAAAAATATCAATCGACATTAGAATTAATATTACATATATTTAAATGATATGAAAAGTATTATATCTCAAATATACAACTTTCAGTTGTGCCTCACCCTATTTTTTTCATTTTATAAATAATGAAAATTTCAAGAGTTCACGAAATTGAAGACGTCCTTCCAAGATTATAGAAAACTAAATAACTAAATAAATAATTCATAGCATTTCAAAGTTTAGAACTGATCTATCATAACTTAAATATACTATTGTATCAATAATTATATGGTTATAACTTACCTTACTTCTGAAGTTAATATTATCATGTTAATTCATTTTTTGTCGTCTTTGTCATGTTCTAGAATTTAGTACTTCCTTTTTTTTATTTGATATACTTAGACATGTATTTGTGAATTGAAAATAATTTTTATTATTATTTCATTTAACAAATCGACTATTATTTTTTCTTCATATTATTTTAATGTTAAATAATTATATAAAGTAGTAATAGTCAAATTTAAAGTTTTAAAATATCACTAAAGGCTAGTTTAATTAAAAAAAAAATATCCTCAATAAAACTTTCGTAAGATTATGCCAAGTTAATATGAGTCAAGTAATATTAAAAAATAAATAATTAAAACCAAATCAAAACTTTTAAGAAAACAACAGTCATGCATTGTTGAATCTAGATAATCAACTACTCCACAAACCTCTTAAACGTCTATTATTTACGTAATTTATATAAGTTTATCAAAATTTTATCTAAGGTAATTTTTGAAGAAACGACCTGGTAATTATATACATAAAGGTTAGTTGTAAAGAAATAAGAAAAAAACTTCCAAATCATCTTAAAATCAAATTTAGTTGATTTAAAATTCTTAAACTAATGAAAAAGTGTTAGTTGTCATTAATTATGATGACTTCTAATAAGGAAAAGTTTTACCATACATATATTTAATTAATTTTCAACTCATAAATATAAGGAAAAAATAGTGAAAAAATGATTTTGTCTAAAACAAAGACTTTTAATGAAGGACAAAAAGTTCAAACGATATTTGTAATGTCCTTCACTAAGGAAAAACCTTTCAAATCTTCTTAAAATCAAATTCAGTTGATTTATAATTCTTAAACTAATGAAATAGTATTAGTTGTCATTGATTCTGATGATTTCAAACAAGGAAAGATTTTACCATAAATATATTTAATTAATTTTTAATTCTTAAATATTAGGAAAAGTAGTGAAAAGACAAATTGTCTAAGTAAATTCTTTTAATGAAGGGTAAAAAGTTCAAACGATATTTCTAAGTCTTTCACACTTTTAATATATTATAGATATAGATAATAACAAATTTGAAATAAACAAAGAATTGAAAACTAGAGCAATTAAAGGTAGAATTAAGTCAGAAACAAGTATTTAAAAAAAAGGCTAAACAACAGTAGTTACGATGGTTTGGAGTTTAATTACAGAAAATTTCAATATTTTGTATACTTATTGAAAATTCTAATTTTGAATATGTTGAGATACATAATTACCTTCAGATGCATCCAACAAAGATACATTTTTTTTTTGTAAGGATACATAATTAGTTTCTGATACGTTTTTCTCGATTTTGGGTCTGTCGAGATACAGAATTAACTCCGATACATCCAGAGGCAGATTCAGGATCCGAACTCCCTGGGTGCCAAGCAAACTTATCGATTAAATTAATCAGATTATTTATTTTTTAATCTATAGAACAATTAACCAACCAATTAATAAAAAAGAACAACATTAAAATGACAAAACTAAATCTTTAAATAATATTACTAATATCGTAATATATTATCCATAATTTATTACAATTGTCCATGCTGAGTTTTCATATTCTGAAAACGATCAATGATGACATCATTACTTACATTTGCAAATACATCACGCTCTGTGTAACATGCTAAACAATCATTTAAACATTAAACGCAAATCGAGGTCGGTTATAAGACAAGAACGATTGACATTGACATGACTAGAACTTGATTGAGAATAATTAACCTTCTTAAAAAAATTCTCCATCTCAATTCACAAAATTAGTATACTTTCTCCAAAATTAAGATAATTTCAAATTTGGATTTCTAGACTCAAGAAGGAGAAATAAAATAATTTTTCAAAATAACTGACAAAAAGAGCAAGCAACAAGCAAAGAGAGAGAGCAAGCAGCAGCAGCCAGCAGCAGCAAACCTCAAGAACAAGAGTTGATGTTTTGATTTGGTCCTTTGAAAATAGGGTTTTTATTTTAATTTTAATGAGAGATATCAAACAATTAAATTAAAGAAAGTAAAAAACTAATATTACTTTTATAGAAAAGTCAACTAAGTAATACGTTTGTCCCTTGTTTTAATGAAAACTATTGAGTAAAATACTACTTGTTGGCTGCTGCTTTGTTTTAATGAAACAGTTATTAGCAAAAATGATTTAAACTGTTGCTTTGTTTTAATGAAACAGTTATTAGCAAAAAAAAATTTAAAAATCCAAATGCTGCTAACTAGGATTGAACACACGACCTTGGGGCTACAAAAGAAGCAATTTGCCACCTGCACTAGGTAGCACTCTATTATTGTGGGTGGCATAATTAATATTTAACTATATATGTATATATATACAGCTATATATATAGAGTTTGTATCGAAGTTTGTGGGTGGCGTGCCACCTCCATGGGCCTTAATAGATCCGCCCGTGGATACCTCCAATGAACATGCATAATTAGTTGAAATTTTTATAATTACTTTTTAAGGATAGAGTGTAAATATGATAAGTTAAGGTGTATGCTAATGTTATTTTTCCTAAAGATAATGGTGATAATTTATTAGGAACCTAATTACCTCTCATTACATTCAATAAAAGACTCACCCCAATGAGCAAGCTGCAAAACATGTTTTCATTTTTATCAGTCGGTATGATAAACTGAAATGTGATCTTTTATATGCCTATAATTAAACATTACAAATTTGAGAATTTTACTTTAATTTGTGTGAGAAGAGATGAATGACAGATTTTTTCTCATTGGGCATGTCAATTTATTTATAAAAAATTTTAATTCATGGAATATAAATTTCAATTACAAATAAAATTTGAAAAAAACACGGAATTCTTATTGATAAACATGCGAGTGTCTCTTTTATCTCTTTGTAAATATCCTTGTGTTTATGAAATTTTTGAGATGCATCTTTAAGGGAATATGTTACCCTTTAAATAGGTATGATTTAGAGGTTAAGATAGAGTAGCCTCTAGTTAGGTCTTAGAATAAAGTAGCCTCAAGACCTGAAATCGAAATTGAATTATTTTTGTAGAGTCACAAAATTTTGATATTTACAAACCCTTGGGATGTATCATTTGCATACATATAACCATTGCATTATATAAACATGCGAGTACCTCTTTTATCTCTTTGTAAATATCCTTGTGTTTATGAAATTCTTGAGATGCATCTTTAAGGGAATATGTTATTCTTTAAATAGGTGTGATTTAGGGGTTAAGATAGAATAACCTCTAGTTAGGTCTTAGGATAAAGTAGCCTCTAAAAACTGTAATAGAAATTGAATTATTTTTATAGAATCACAAAATTTTGATATTTACAAACCCTTGAGATGTATCGTTTGCATACATATAACAATTGCATAGCATTACATTTTATCCTTATCTGACTTTACTGAATCTGATTGAGCTTTTTACTTTATGTAATGAGGTAAATTTTGTTTATTTCCTTCTATCTGTTGAATCTAGAAGTCTTAATTGACTTATTTGAATTATTTCTCACTTAATTGTCGATTATTTAATTGTGGGACTTATCTTTGATTAAATGTTACTCTTTTCTTCCATTTTTAATTGTCCACTATTAACTTGACACACATCTTAAAAATTATTAAGTAATAGTAGTAATCATACTATATCACCTTTTGAATATAATAAATTTAATATTTTGAGAGAAATGCATTGGGTAATGTATAATACTTTCTTCGTTTGATTTTACTTGTCACATTTTGAGTTGGTACACCTATTAAGAAAAATAATTAATAAAACATAATTATTTTACCATAATACTCTTTTTAAATGATGCTTACATTATATCTTGAAATTAATTTGAAAAAAAAAATAAGCAATTAATGTTAAGGGTAAAATAGAAAAAAAATATTTTCTCTTGATATATCAAAAATGACAAGTAAAGGTAGAGATTCAATTAAGAAAATAGTGACAAGTAAAAAAGAGAATGGAGAAAATAACAAGAATAAAATTAATAAAAACTGCTAAATTATTCATTAATTTTTTAAACTAAATAAGTATTATTAGGCATATTACTACAAATTTCATCGTCCTCCCAACCCAAAACAACCCAAATTTTAGCACTAAATATGGGTTCCACAAAATGAAACATTCATATATATATATATAAAAAATTTGTACCACAAATTCATCATTTGATGTTGTACCCATAGGTGGAAACACCACAACCATCATTAGCCAAATAAATTAGTAATATTTTTTTCTTATTTCATTTTATGTGACACTCTTTAATTTTAAACAGGATTTTTAAAAAATTTAAATTTATAATATTGAATATTTTCTATAGTTACAAATTATTTTAATTTAAAATTAATTTTTTAAATTATAATAAAATAAATTTTTTTCTTCAATAAACTAAAAAAATGTTACACAAAATAAGACAAAGAAGATATTTTTTTCCCTCTTCACTATTTCTTTAGGAACCATCGCCACTATGTGTGAATGCCACATCTGGGTGCTAGACCCAGGTCCCACAAAATGAAAACATTCATCAATTTATTTAAAAATTTGAACCACAGTCACACTATTTTATCATAAATATCACCTTATTATCATCTTATATTCACTGTTTTGGTACTGTACGATATTATGACTCAACATAAAAGAGTCAGTGGTGACATTCTTAAAATCTCTGAAGTTGTATTTTTTTTAATCAATTTAGGTTCTTTCATCTTGGTTAGGTGGGTTATTGTTCTTCTATTCTTTTTTCAATTTGGACGAAGATTGATAATTAAAAGTTCTTTGTTAAATTCTATATTTTGAATCATCCTTTTACATGAAGGCTTATTAGTTATTGCTGAACTTGTAAAAATCTCAATCATATTTTGAATTTATCTAATTTGGAGGTTTTTGACAAAGTAATCATAAGGTGATTTGTGTGGTTGTACTTCAATTAGATTTCCTATTAACAGATGAGATCTTTTTTTTTTTTTTGAAAAAAATTGTTATACACTTATGTTTTTAAGATTTGTGCTAATTTTTTATTTGTTGTAAAGTTCTTTTTTGGAGGTGATTTTTTCTCTTTTTGATTTTTTGAGTAATTGATATAATGTTCATTTTGTTGATATGTAGCTTCTGTAATCATTTATGTTATTAATTATGTGTTTCTTGACCTATTTGTTTAATTGCTTCATTCATTTTCTTGTAAGAGGTGTTGTTTGTTGTTCGAGTATGGCATTCAATAATTTACAAACCTATTAATTCTTTTCCTCAATAAGCAAACCAAAAAGAAAAAAAAGTGATTTCCACTGAAAGCTAAAGAAGTTAAAGAGCACCTATTGATCCACCTAACTCTGTTGAAATAACCAAGTCAGTAATTTCGATTGAGTGTGAACAAAAAAGTAGTGTTATGGATGATTGTAGTTTAGGAATCTTTGATGTGGGGTTGAATTTGAAGGGAAAAAATAGGAGTGGATTAGTGTTGGAGCTTAGTTTTGAGATACTTAGTAAGAATAGTTGTGATTTCGCTGATTTAGTTGGTGAATATTATATCTCCTCATGTGTTGCTGAAATTTGTGCTTTAATTTTTCATTGCATTGTTGTTCAGTTTTTATATTGAAGTCTGTCGAAATCAACCTCTGAGGTATAAGTAAGCTTACCGTACACTTTATCATCCGTTGAAACCATTTTGTGGGATTATATGAGGTATGTTGTTATACACAGGAGTCAAAAATTAGTATTAATTTGCTAAGCTATTGCATAAAATTATTGTGTTGTCTCCAGGTGCCATCCAACAGAGTGAAATAAGAGACTAGAAATTAATGAATATTTTTCAATGGAAAAATATTTTCGACAAATCTATAAATACTTTTAATCATATACTTCACACAAGATCCCACGACTTCATGTTTTCTCCAACTTGTTCTCATAATATCATAACGAAAATAAGTGAATTTATTGCACCACTTTTCTTTAACAACAAACATAATCTCACCATCATATATTTGGTAACAAAAATTCATTCTAGGAAACCCTGGAAATTTAATAATGAAATTTTTGTACCATACTGAAAGTTGATCATTATCTAAAATCCACAAACTAAACTCCCCATTCATTATATTTTCTTCAAGGACTGCTAATTTTTTCTTCACTTCTATCATATTACAAGAATCTAAGACCTCATGTAAATCTTCTGATAATTCAATATGCATAAAGCTTTCAACTTTCACATTGAATTCAACTATAATTTTCTCCCAATAAATTTTCTTGACTGATTAACCTTACTCATAGTGAAAAGCTAGCAGGTAATAATTTGAATTTCTCTTATATTGTCTAATAGTATTGAAGTCTTTGCAAGCAGTGGTAGCTTATGAATTGCTCTTTTCTTACACTTTGCTACTTGTTCTCAAGCTTCATTATGCCCTTTATCAGTTTTGGTAGTTTGTGTTTCTCTACTTTCATTTGCTTTTCTATAATGTTCAACTTTGAAATTGTTGGCATTTGAGAGTTTTTGGTTGATGAATTTGAAATTTGTATGATTTAAAATTTGATTCGTTCCAATTCTATTATGATTGATATCTCATTCGTTCCACATTGAATTGAATGTTTGACATTTCTTATAAGGAATCAAACACCACAATCTTCATTAACCAAATAAATTAGTAATATTTTTTTCTTGTTTCATTTTATGTGACACTTCTTAATTTTACATAATATTTTATAAGAAAATCAAATTTATAATTTTGAATATTTCTGTGGTTACAAATTATTTTAATTTTAAAATTAACTTTTTAAATTATAATAAAATAATATTTTTAAAATAAACTAAATAAATGTCACACAAAATAAGACGAAGAAGATATTTTTTTCCTCTTCACTGTTTCTTTAGGAACCACCGACACCACGTGTGGATGCCACATCTGGACACTAGACCCAGGTCCTACAAAATGAAAACATTCATCAATTTATTAAAAATTTGGACCACAATTAGAATATTTTATCACAAATACCACCTTATTCTTATCTTATATTCACTGTTTTGGTACTGTACGATATTATGACACATCAGAAAATAATTGATGATTACATCCTTAAAATCTTTGAGGCTGTATTTTTTTTTTTTTATCAATTTAGGTTCTTTCATCGTGGTTAGATGAGTTATTGTTCTTCTATTCTTTTTTCAATTTGGGCGAAGATTGATAGTTAAAAGTTCTTTGTTAAATTATATATTTTGAATCATCCTTTTATATGAAGGCTTGTTAGATATTGCTGAACTTGTAAAAATCTCAATTATATTTCGAATTTATCTAATTCGGGGGTATTTGACAAAGTAATCATAAGGTGATTTGTGTAGTTGTACATCAATTAGATTTTCTACTAATTGATTAGAACTTTTTTTTTTGAAAAACTGTCATACATTTATGCTTCTAAGATTTGTGCTAATTTTTTATTTTTTGTAAAAAAAAATTTTGAGGTGAGTTTTTCTCTTTTTGATAGTTTGGGTAATTGATATAATGTTCTTTTGGTTGATTTGTAGCTTCTGTAATTATTTATATTGTAAATTATATATTTTTTGACCTATTTGTTTAATCACTCCATTCATTTTCTTGTAAGAGGTGCTAGTTGTTGTTCGAGTATGGCATTCAATAATTTACACGCCTGTTAATTCTTATTCTTAATAAGCAAACCAAAACAACAAAAAGTGATTTCCACCGGAAGCTGGACAAGTTAAAAGACCACCTATTGATCCACCCGACTCTGTTGAAATAACCAAGTCAGTAACTCCGGTTGAGTGTGAACAAAAAAATAGTGTTACGGATGATTGTAGCTTAGGGATATTTGATGTGAGGTTGAATTTGAAGGAAAAAAATAGGAGTGGATTAGTGTTGGAGCTTAGTTCTGAGGTACTTAGTAAGAATAGCTGTGTTTTTGCTGATTTAATTGGTGAATATTATATCTCCTCTCACGTTGCTGAAATATGTGCTTTAGTTTTTCATTGCATTACTGTTCAGTCTTTTTATTGAAGTCTGTCGAAACCAACCTCTGAAGTAGAGCTAAGCTTACTGTACACTCTTCCATCCGTTGAATTCAATTTGTGGGATTATATGGGGTATGTTGTTGTATACAGGAATAAAAAATTAGTATTGATTTGTTAAGCTATTACATAATATTGTTGTGTTGTCTCCAGGTGCCATCCAACAGAGTGAAATAAGATCTAGAAGTTAATGTTATTTCTTTTCTTTTCCTCCTTTAAAGTACACATTTTCTCTCTAGGAACAAATAGAGTATTTTATTTCCACAAAATCAGTGAATCTTTCAATCGAAAGCTCCAACAACTCCCGACTTCTCTTTTTTTTTGGTTTGAAATCAAGCCTTCTGCCTTCTTAACCTCGGACTGTTTTTCCAGAAAGCCTTATCATGGCCGATTACTTGATTCCATGGTTTTGAGTGGGGAAAGAAAGAGAGTGGGGGATGGGGGTGGAGGTGGTTATACAAAATGAAATCATGGCGAATTTTGTGACTGAAATTTGTATTCTATATTATCTTATGTGTGTAATAGGTGATTCGGCTTTTCTTTTTCGGGGTTTGGATGTGTTATGGGAATATCAAAAACCTCTTATTAATGTGCTGGCAGTGTAAAGTTAGGGGTAGATGGAAAATAAAAATGAACACATATATGAATGGTTGTGGCTTGTGATTTAACTGATTGACCTATCAGTTTTGTCAGCATATAAGCAGAATTATGTTTAAAGGTTCCCATCTGCACTGCTGACCGTTCCCAATCAAATTCAAGGCCCCTGATTGTAGATATGAACCCCCTATGCGACAAGTGCTTATCATATAAAATAGATTAAGACTGTTGCAGAACAATTAACAAGAGGTAATGGGACAGTGTTCCAGTGGAATAATAGCCAGGTAAATTGCAGAAATGGAACTAAGCTAGACTGAGAACTAAGCTAAAAACTAATTACGGCTAAGATATTTTTCATATATGATAGTGAAAATGGAAATGACTCATTACAATTTATAGTATTTCAACCCTATCTAACTCATCCTAATTCTTAAGGGATAAGGCTGAAATTGTACTACCTCTACAGGAATGTTCCTTAGACTACAAAGGGACCCTTGAACAATTGTAGATTCCTAATGTGTATTTAAATTAACTTAGGGACCCAAAATAAAAAAATAACTTAACCATAAATAGAAACTACAATTACTTAACAGATTTAACGACTAGGTACAACAATGCAAGCTAAGGGTACTACTCTCTTCAGCCACGGTTTTCCTGTTCTTCAGTTGGTGACAGCTTTATCTGCATTATTTCTCCTTCCTTCGAAACTTTCTTTTCCTCAAGGAAGAATGATGGAAATTTGATCTTCATCACTTGATAATCTTCCCATATGGCATGCTCCTTGGTCATGTTCTTCCAGTGAATCAAAAGTTGAGGGATGGCCTTGTTTCTCCTCTTTATCATCCTTCTTTCTAGTATATTTTCCGGTTCCTCACAGTAAGGACTGGTTGGATCAACAATTGGGGGGTGAGTGAAGTGGCTAGGGACCTTATGACAAGGTTTTAGCTGAGAAACATGAAAGGTGGGGTGGATTGACACTTGAGGGGGTAGAGACAATTTGTAAGCCACTGACCCCACCCTTTGAATGATCTGGTAAGGTCCATAAAACTTGGCTGATAGTTTGGTGAAAGCCTGATTAGAGAGGGTGGCTTGTCTGTATGATTGTATTTTGAGGTACACCCAATCTCCTACTTCCAGTTGTCTATTACTTCTTTCTTTGTTAGCTAAGGACTACATCCTTTGTTGTGCCCTTCCCAAATAATATTGGAGCATCTGAGATTTGAGTTCCCTGGTAATTAAGCTCCTATCCATTTCTTCATCTATAACTTTTCCTGCGATGTAAGGGAGATGAAGTGGGGGTGGTTGACCATATAGGGCCTCATAAGGGGTGGTCTGGATAGATAAATGAAATATGGTGTTGTACCATCATTCTACCATAGGTAAGTAGAGGGACCAATCCAATTGATTATCAGAACAAAAGCATCTTAAATATGTCTCTAAGGTTATGTTGAGCACCTCTATTTGACCATCAGATTGAGGATGGTACGCAGTTGAAGTACTCAAGGTTACTCCATGTGCTGAGAACAACTCTTGCCAAAACCTGCTAAGGAAAATGGGGTCCCTATCACTAACTATATTCTTAGGCATGCCATGTAGTTTAAAAACTTGATCAAGGAAAACTTGAGCTACAATCACAGCTGTGTAGGGATGACTGAGGGCTATGAAGTGGCCGTTTTTGGTTAATCTATCTACCACTATCATGATAGTAGTCTTACCCTTAGACTTTGCCAACCCATCAATGAAGTCTATCCTAATGTTGGACCAAGCAGAAGTAGGGATTGCCAAGGGTTGTAGAAAGCCAGGTGATGCTGCAGCATCATATTTACTCTTTTGGCATATGGAACAACTCCTGACATAATTGTTAACATCCTCTCTTAGCTTTTTCAATAGAACATGTGTGATAGCCTCCTGTAAGTATTTTCTATTCCAGAATGACCACCACTAGGAGAATCATGCCACAACTGCATAATGTCATGCCTGGGTTGCTCATCCTTCCCTATCACTAACCTTCCATATATCCTGAGTTGCTGGTTATAGTAGGTGAACCCCTTCTGATCTTCATCCTGGTCTATCAGTTTTTGGATCAGTTTCTTGAGTTTTTCATCCTTATCCCAACTTGTCTTGATCCTCTGGAAGATATTGGTTCCCACAGGGATTACTGATAATAGAAATAAGTAAGCAGCTGGCACTCTTGAAAGGGAATCAACAACTTTATTCTCTCTTCCTTTCTTATATTCAATCTGAAAATCAAACTGCATAAGCTTTGCTATCCACTTCATATAAGTACTAGTATGAAGCTTTTGATCAAGTAAAAACTTAATAGCCTTTTGATATGTCCTTAAAACAATCTATCTTCCCAACAAGTATTGTGACTATTTGGTTACTGCCAAAACCAGAGCCAAGAGCTCTTTGTCATAAACAGATAGAACCTGATGTCTTGATGATAACCCCTTGCTCAGGTATGCTAGAGTATGCCCTTCCTGCATTAATACTGCACCTATACCAATGTCACATGCATCAGTTTCTACCATAAATTAGAGTGTACTACTAGGCAAGCTTGGTACAGGTGCATAAGTTAAAGCTTCCTTAAGTTGATTGAAAGCCTGTGTAGCCTTATCATTCCAAATGAACCCTTTCTTTTTTAGAAGTTCATTAAGAGGCTTGTTTATCCAACCATACCTCCTAATGAACCTCCTGTAATAGCCAACTATACCCAAGAATCCTCTTAGTTCCTTAGCAGATTTAGGAGCAGGCCACTTTGCACAGCTTCAATCTTCTTAGGGTCAGTGGTTACACCTTCTGCAGAGATAAAATGCCCTAAGTATTCCACCCTGGTAGAACCAAAAGAACATTTGCCCTTCCTAGTAAAAAGCTGATGTTTGATGAGCAGGCTAAACACAATTCTCAGGTGCTGCAAATGCTCTTCCATGTTTCTGCTGTAAACAAGAATGTCATCAAAGAAAACTAGGATGAATTTCCTGAGGTATACTTCGAAAACATAATTCATGAGACCTTGGAAGCTTGAGGGGGCATTAGTGAGGCCAAAAGACATCACTAAGTACTCATAGTGACCAGAATATGTCCTGAAAGCAGTCTTCTGTACGCCTTCTTGAGCCATCCTTATCTAATGGTAGCTGGACCTCAAGTCAAGCTTAGTGTACATCTTGGAACCCCCCAACTCATCCAACAGTTCCTCAACAATGGGGATAAGGAACTTATCCTTGATAGTGATCTTATTTAGGGCTCTATTATCCACACACAGCCTCCAAGAGCCATTACCGACTAGCACCACTGGTGAGGCATAAGGGCTACAACTAAGTTATACTATGCCTTGATCCAACATCTCTTGTACCAACTTTTCAGTTATATCCTTCTGTCTTGATGAATACCTGTAGGGTCTAGTGTTTACAGGATTGTTGCCCCTTTGTAGTAGAATCCTGTGATCAAATGTGGCCCTGGATGGAGGGAGTTGTTGAGGGTGCCCAAACAACATGTGAAATTCCTTAATCAAGGTCACAATTTTAGGGTGGATATTCGCTGATTCTTCTTCAGTGAGGGATTCTGCTGGTAAAACCTTGATCATGAACAAATGACCACTATTGTGAGTCATCTTGTCCAACCCCCTTGCATCCACTATCTTGTAGTTTTCCTTGACTCCTTGTAACTGTACCTTCTGGTCCTGATACATAAAGAATAGTGTAAGTTTCTGGAAATTGAGCTGAAGATCACCTAATGAAAACAACCACTGCACTCTCAAAATCATATCATAAGACCTCAAGGGAAGAAGTAAGAAGCTGTCAACAAAAAGTAGTTCCTTGCATCATCCATGTGAACCCTCTACACATCTCATTGGTTTCCTTGTTTCCCCCATTAGCAACATTGATAGACTGAGGTTTCATTGATATCACTTCCACCCCCAACTGTCTAGCAACTTCATCATCTATAAAATTGTGAGTACTTTCTGGGTCAACTAAGATATTGAGAGGTTTCTTCTCACTGTACCCTTTCACTCTTAGTGTGTGAAATCCAGGAAGTCCATTCAAGGCATGAATGGATATTTCACATTTCTCCTCCACTCCTTCTACCTCTATCTCAGTCACACCTGGTTCTTCAGGCTATGTTTCTTCTTCCTGTACCTCCCCATCATCCATTTCCAACAAATAAAGTTGCTTAGAGGTGCTGCACTTTTGGCCAGAGACAAACTTTTCCTCACAAAAGAAGCAAAGTCCCTTTTGTCTCTTCTCACTCATCTCAGCTGGTGTAAGCCTCTTAGTATTGATTTTATTGAGATCCACAATGTTATCTCTTTTTGGTGGTTGATAATCTTTTCTATTGGTTTCACCCTTGTGACTAGTCCCAAGAGATGACCCCTTACTCTGACTAGTACCCCCACTATACATTGTAGACCTGGTCAATTTGAGTTGAGCATTAACTTGTAATTCTGTGTTCCTGGATAATTGATAGGCTTGGGGAAGGGAAGGGGGTCTGTGATTCTTGACAGCAAACCCAATCTCTGGTTTCAACCCAGTGATATAGGCACTAATAGCATACTCAGGAGGTAGAGTCAACCTAGTCATGATTCTGTCAAACTCCGTCTGATACTCTTCAACCGATCCAGTTTGCTTTACTAATTTCAACTCAGCCATGGGGTCTGAGTACTCAGCTCCAAATCTATCCATCAAGGCATAAACATATTCTTCCCATAAAGGAGGAGGTAGATGAGCCCTGCTCTTCACATAAGCCAAATGCCACTCAATGGCTATATCATCAAAATGGATAGATGTTACTTTAACTCTTAAATTATAATCTACCTCATCCAAGAAAAAAAATTGCTCTACCTTGAAAAGCCAAGTTCTCAGCTGAGTACCATTAAATCTAGGGAACCCCAGCTTGGTCATCCTAGACATTGTTGGACCTCCGGCGTGATACTGAGCCTGAATTAGTGGACCATTGTTTCTGTCAACTCCAGATGTTCCTCCTGATGTTTGTCCAACTTGGTCCGGCTGTGGAACTAGTCCCATGGTTGCTGCATATTGAGGAATAGATCCCACCCCCGCGTGAACTCTAGCTGGAGAATAAGAGGGCATTGGAGGTCTTCCAGTAGAAGGAGGTAACCAAGTCATCGGATTCCCTGGAGGGGTATAAACCTCACCACCTCCATCTTGCCCTTCAGTACTCTTACCCCGATCGAGCCTTCTAGTTTCTTCTATAGATTTCTTCAACTCAACCAAAGCCTTTTCATGTTGAGCCTCCAATTGATTCTGTCTGACATTAAAGTTGGCAATCTCCACCGTCATTCTTTCAAACATTGACTTAATTTCATCCATATCTGTAGACATTGCTATCCCACAGAGCTTAAGAAAGTTCTCTGATACCAAATGTTGCAGAACAATTAACAAGAGGTAATGGGACAGTGTTCCAGTGGAATAATAGCCAGGTAAATTGCAGAAATGGAACTAAGCTAGACTGAGAACTAAGCTAAGAACTAATTACGGCTAATATATTTTTCATATATGATATTGAAAATGGAAATGACTCATTACAATTTATAGTATTTCAACCCTAGATGACTCATCCTAATCCTTAAGGGATAAGGCTGAAATTGTACTACCTCTGCAGAAATGTTCCTTGGACTACAAAGGGAACCTTGAACAATTGTGGATTCCTAATGTGTATTTAAATTAACTTAGGGACACAAAATAAAAAAAGAACTTATCCATAAATAGAAACGGCTAGGTACAACAATACAAGCTAAGGGTACTACTCTCTTCAGCCACGGTTTTCCTGTTCTTCAGCTGGTGACAGCTTTATCTGCATCAGAGACATATGCAAAATCTTAAATTTGGATCGAACTATTTTATCAAAGAAGAAACGCAAAGAAAGTACATTGGGATCCATAGTTAATATAAATGCTTTAATCAATGGAAAAAAAGGACCAGTAATCCCAAAAGATAACACAACAAGATGAACCAATATATAAAGATAACAGAACAAGATGAACCAATCTTAGGCAACATTGCTTCTATTATGCTAAAACCTGACTCAGGCTTTTCGGTTTTCATTTTTCAACCCCAAAAATTATTGGGGGCATTTCTAAGGAAGTTGAGGAAGTCACTAATTTGCTGCACAGCTTTACATTACTGAAGTTAACGGGCATAGCCCATCCCATGTTTCCTTTCTTGATAAAACTTGGACACACATCTTCTTATTAATTTCTCGATTTGTATTCTAAACATGTTCTCTTTAACAAGTTTATTGTGCTGTTACAGAATTAATCAGAGGAATACACACCCATTGAATGCATTCTCACTTCCACAATCTTTATATTGGTCTAGACTTCACATTTTCATGATTATATTTTTTGTTTTCCTTGGGACAAGTTACAAAGCTTCTTAATGAAGGGAGATCATGTGCGAGTTATGGATGAGTTGCTTGAGAGAGGTGCTGATTCTCTCACTTGATACTGAAACAGTATTTTCGGTTGTCAACTGATGTTCTTTATTGGTCTTGCCTACACAAATTCAGCTTATGCTGCTGCTTTACGACCTGCAATGTCAGTCTTTACGTTCATACTTGTTGTACTCATGGGTCAATAAATATTCATTCCCTTCATCTCTCGATTTGCATTTGTTTCCATCACAAATACTTCATTTTCAAGAGCAATTGCAAACAATTCGAGAATGTATATCCTCCGAATTGGACCTTCTAAGGAACTAAATTGCAAAAACACTTTCAGAGACGGAGGATAAAATGACAGGTTAAATCTAAGACGGAGAGAAGAGGGAAGTTATCAAATTTCAGAAAAAAATGCTAACTAATACTGTTTCAATTTTCCTGCCCCTTTTTAAAAAAAGAGACTATATTCATATTTCAGCCCTAATTACTTCCCTTCGAATTTATATTCTATGTATAGTGTTTCATGTAGGTTACGTTTTCTATTAATGGGTCCTTGAACATGCACATAAGTATTTTCAAGGGGAACATACTTAATAGATCATGTGAAAATATCATTAATGGATCAGGCAAAAGATTAACAGTTTTTCTGTTAATTCATCCTACAAAACAATGTGAGGGCAACAACACTATTAGTTTGCCATAGAAACAATTGTGGAACTTTTGTAGTTTTATCTAGATGGTTCATGAGGTGTTTGACCTTTTCATAATAACTATGCAACTCCGAAGTCAGTCAATGATCAGTTATAAACTGGACAGGTGCGAACAGAAGGAAGATCACAGAAGACAATGATATACCACTTCAATATGCAGTTTTTGGATAATCTGGACACAAATATAAGATGTTTTAAGTGCAAAATAGAACCGGTATGCAGGTTGAAAGACAAATGTTTATTTTTGGTGTTTTGGCGTACATGCCAATATTTTATAATACTAATATTCAATGTATTATTTATAATTATATTGGATGTCCCTGAAGGAGTGAAGGGACAATAACATGCTAAGTGTTTGTGACTACTCCCTCGGTCCCAATTAATTCACTGACTAAATTTTAGTTCAACAACATTAGAAAAAAATAGCATTTTAATTCTTCAAACCACATCAATCTTGGGCTCGGGCCAACCACACTAATATTTCTAATACAATGGAAAAATAGATATAAACAGAGGGAGTTATACAACTGTTTTTAATGACCAATCGTCGTTACTTTGTTCGAGTCAGTCAATTATACTTATTAAGTAAACGTTGATCCCCTAGTCATCCTATACTTGTTGCACACTTCTCTTCAGATTTAGACTAATTGGGTCATGACATCAATGTAATGAATAAAGTAAATATCAGTTTGGATAGTTACAATAGTTCTTGACGGAAGCATATTGTCTATAGCTATTTTACCATTCAAATGACTGGCAGCTGAAATTTTTTATTTCACGGGATGAACCCCCTAATTCTACATATTTAAAACCCTTTTATGACTCTAGCCATTCTCTAGACGATTTAGCATAGGTCTTTCAGTACTAGTAATGACGTTTATATAAACAACGTTTGGCCTTAAGTTTAGATTAATTAAGTAAAAATAACATAAATCTCAACCCGTTTGAATCTAACTACTTCTTCTCCCAATTCTTTTCAATATTATTAAAAATTATTGATTTGGTCCACATGGTTACATCACTTAATTTTATACAGGCACATCTCATTCCACAAGGATACAACATATTCTGTCGGATAAATCACTTAATTTACATTCTATTGTGATATATCCGTGAGTTTTAGAGAGAGAAAGTAAAATATGAGATTCATGTAATTATTTAAAATAACGATAAATCTAAATAATTGTTGTAAGTTTAATATTGAAATGATGTAATTTTTTTCATTCATTTATGAATCTGACTCACTTAGCTAGTATCCTTTTATGAATTTATTATTTAATAGGCCCAAAGCTATTTTTTCCAACACTTCCATATTTCTTGCACGGACCAGGATTACCTCTGCTATTAGAGCCTCCAATAATATATTTGTCAGTAGTGTCACTGACAAAAACTAGGGTAAATAATATAAATCTCAATATTTTGCTACCTAATTATTCTTTCTTTCAATTTTTATATTAATTACATAATATTCCGGATATGATACATTATTTAACCTCCCGATACATAAGCTTGTGATACATTACTAACCAATTAGATGGAGACAAAAAGGAAAAAAACGGTAAAAGAGTCTACAATTGAAGAATTAACACACTCAATTTAAATTTTTTTTTGTTTAGTTACATAAAATCCGCAACTACTTCATTATTTGAAATTTGAATAATCAAATCAATCTTCATTAATCATAATCTTCAAAAACTAATTTCTTCTCCAATCGCTCATTCCCTGTTCATCATAACATATCTCATTCCCTGTGTTCAGAAAAAAAATTGAACATACTATAAGAATCTGATGTATCAGGCGAATCCCACATCACACACACACACACACACACACACACACACACATATATATATATATATATATCTTTCTATGTATCAAAAAACGAATTTAAAACTTAATTTCTTTATATTTATGTACCAGAATAAGAAATATGTATTGAATGTATCAGAAATCATTGATTACCTCTGTCAGAAATAATTTTATGTATCAGAATGCATGTAATATCTCTGTCTAAAAAAATCTATGTATCAAAAATAATATTTACAGTGTTGTTTGTTTCGTTGTACATTATGATACATAAATAGAATGTATATGGACGAAATTTATCAATCTGATACATAAAAATCTTACCTTTAATAATGGGTCTCTTTTTACAACTTTTTTTTTCTCTTTGCAACATCAACAACATACTTATGAAGAAGTACGTTAATGAAGGTTGTTTGTGAAATTTTTCTGGCGGCCAATGGCCATAACACACATACTATGACTTTTTTTGGGTCTCTTTTCACAACTTTTTATTTTCTCTTCACAACATCAACAACAGACTTATGAAGAAGTACATTAATGGAGGTTGTATGTGAAATTTTTTCGGCGGCCAATGGCCATAACACAGATACAACGACTTCAACAACAGACTTATGAATAAGTACGTTAATGGAGGTTGTTTGTGAATTTTTTTCGGCGGCCAATGGCCATAACATAGATACAACGATTTTTTTTTTTTTGCTTATTTTTGGAATTTTGTCAATGAAAGTTAATTGCAGATGAATTTATTGCGAACTTTTATTACTTACCTAATGATTAATGATTTAATAGCCATGTTTTCTAAGGAAAACAGAATCTTCCTTTATCTGCAACAATGTCAACGTGATTTAGGGAGAAAAAATAGGAGTTATGTGTTATGTATCAGATAAAAAACTTATTTAGAGATTTAAGGAATTTTTGTAATTAGTTTAGTGAGATGAAATTTTAAGTATGTTGTTTTATGTAGTTTATCCCAAAAACTACTTGTCAATCTTAAATTGCTTGCTTCTCCTCCTTTCACTTTCATGCTCACTATTATTAATCCATTATACACCCATCTTGCAAGACTCATTTCCTCTCAATTAAACAAAAAAAATTGTTGGGTGTGAATTGCATTCGAATGACAAAAGTCGGTTGAAGTAACAAACTCAATTTCAGTCACTATCATCTCCTCGATCTCGGAATTCTTCAACAGAATATTTTTGGTCGCTATCACTAACTTCATTTCTCTGTATAGTATAATAGTTATGAAAGTGAACTTATTAGTTTTTCTTTTGATTTTCAATTCGATGGAGCCCAAACTACTCTGGATCGTGCACTGTAGGGCTCATTCTTGGGTGGTTCTCACAGCGAAATTTTTTTCATATTAAAGGCTCGAAACCTCTAAATAATGGTGAAACAGTTCCACTATTACACCACAACTCATGTTGACAGTGAACCTATTAATTGGCACATCAATTCTTAATGTAAAGATATTTACATGGCGGTAAACATTGTGTGATGAGCATCTTGTCAAACATAATAATATCATACTCCATATATTTTCATTATTAAGTCCATCAAATAAATTAAGTCGGCTAGGATACATTTTTCTATTGATTAGACAATACATTAGCACGGCAAATACGGCTGTAGACAGTGAAATTCTATCCAAGAAATTTGTATTAAATTTGAATTAAATTTTAAATTCATGACATCTTGATCGAGTCAAATTATTAGTTAATATAGTTGAATTAATATTTAAATAAAATTATATAATTTAAAATAAAACTTACATAAATTCCTAACAAGTTTGCATTTAATTACTCTCTATCCCTTTTTTTTAACAAAATTGCGTAAATTTTTTATTTTAATTTTTTAAATACATAATTTCAGGGCGGATCTATTCACAAGGTTTGGGGTGCCACGGCACCCACACTTCTCAATCGAAACTCTGCATATTTATGTGTATATGTATCAATTAATGTATGACTATTACTCCTGACACCTGTAATATTAAAGGAATTGGTGGTGCAAGTGGTCAAAATGGTTGAGTTTTACTCCAGCAGCACGGGTTCGATCCCTGCTCAACACTGTATTTTCAGTTTTTTTAGAATGATTTTTAGCACTATATGTCTGTTTTCGCTTAAAAAAACATATTGTGGTTATGAAGAATGGAACCCTTGACCTCTTCTTATAAAACACTTGACAATACCAACTAGGCAAGCCTTCATGTAATACCCGTATTTGTTGATATATATAATTATAGTTTATTCCTTAAATATTGACTCCACTATCCTAAAAATAATGTATGAAGTATACGCTATTGTTCAAAATAAGGTGGCACCCGAAGCTTTCGAATCCTGGATCCGCCTCTGCATAATTTAACAACCGATATATTTTAACAGATACATCCTAACAAGAAATTAATGTGCGCTAAAAAAAGGGAATTTTTTTTATTTGTGGAACAAATCACGCAACATTCATTGTGTTGTACTTTCAAAATTCCAAGAATAACATAATCAGTTCAAATTTTTAAAATTCAGAAAAAGGATCCTCGGTCTTCAAGCAGAAGCAAGCTTTCCTTTCTTCTCTGATCTTTGCATCTCATTTTTCTAAACGATACATAATTAATCTTTTCGATAACATACTTCATATTCTGCATTGAGATACATTATAATATAAAGATTAACTACTACATAGTTACTCACCAATTAATGTATCAGTTTGTTAATAAATGTATTTACAGATTATAATATTTCAAATACATTACATGATTGAGATACATTACTCTATAATCAAAATAAGATATAGAATCTATTCTTAAATGTATTTTTCATATAGATCTGACGTAAAACAAGAGAGATACATAATTCTTAAATGTACTTGTAATATAATAAAAAAAGATACATAATTTGTAGATGTATTTGACACATAGGTCTGGCATATAAATTGTATCTATAATATTGTCAATGTATCTTAAAGTATTTTATTTCCTTTACAAACAAATATTACCTTTGTAAGAGATTCTCTTGTTGTTACTTCAACAGTTTTTTACTGTATCTTCAGAAACCTGACAAGCATAATGTATCTTCGTTCCCTCTTTAATGTATCTCATATTTTTTACTCTGATACATATGATAATACCTTTTCCAGAGGGTCCTTTGATATATTTTAACTTTATCACCTTTTATATTGACTGGATCAACTCAAATAATAAGTTTGCATACAACGTAAGTTAGTGACAAGGGTTTTGAGGAATAAAGTAGAGATCAAGTTGATATGCAGAATTTGAGTTTCCTCTTTCATGGCAAACAATCCTTTATATTGTTGTATCTCTCCTATTCAGTTTCTTTGTGAGATAATAATAATACATGATGAGATTAACAAGAGCAAGAATTGAAGATCTCTTGATCCAAGTCATGATTCCTAAGTATGAGCTACGGAGAGAGGGAGAGAGAGAGGGGGAAGGGGGATTTGGCGCCGAGAATTGGAGTAGTAATAATATTGAAAATGAGTACAACAAACGTAGGAGTCATTGCATGCCACCACATTTGTCAATCCTAGCTTCTGGGCATTCAAAACTCCACTTAAATCTTCATATTTATGCATTACAGAGTTTGTTTTCTGAAAAAATACTTAAAAGGAGGAGAAGGTTAGACGCTAATGGTATTAAATTGGTCGAGAGAAGATCTTCAAGTAAATTTTTAGGGGGAAATTGATACATTTGACTTTTAGGATGGAAGTAATATATTTGAAAATTTAACGAGAGAGAATGTAAACTAGGATTTTTAGTAATTAATCAAAAGGATAGGTAATTAAGTAGCATAGGTAAATAAAGTTATGGTATTACGTAATTTATTCTAATTTAAATTAAACTCTTTGGGCCAATATCTTAAGGTGACAAGATAAGCTCAACTCATGCTCTTCAAGCCCAGAATCTACTTGGTTTATTTGGAGATCAAAATACCCCAAGCCCTACCTCACACCTATATAAAAGGGTTTTTACCAAAGAAGAAAATGCACAAAAAAATAAATTGAGAGAAGCTCTCCTCATCATTAGTCTTCATCTCCAAGTGTGAGCCCCAAGTTTTCTATACCTCCACGATTGTGATATAAGATATGCTCTGTAATTTACATTTAAATAAATATCCCATCAATTCAAGAACAAGGTCAAGAGCGCGAGGAGAAGAATCAGAGGATTACATCTTTTTTTAAAAAAATACTATTATTTGTCATTTTTTATTGCTATTTTTCAGGAAAGAAACTTAATCGATTACAAATTAGCACGCCAAATGGGAATTTATTACCTTTCATCTCTTATCTCCAACAATCGAAGTTCAGGAACACTATAATGGATTTCAAGAAGGTCATCTTGAAATCAGCATCCATAAAAACTACTAAATTCAAATTCTCTATTGCTATGGAAAACATCCTAGATGTTACTGAGGGAAGCATAGGACCAGTGACAAAGAACCAAGATAATTTATTAGAAAAATAAGCCTCAAAAGTACAATCCAAATCTACTATTGATTCATCTATAAAAGGTATGGAATCTCATACGAATACTACAAAATGAGGCAATGACATTGCCAGAATGATTAAGAGTGTTCCTTCCCAACTCCATCTGACTAACGATGATGTCTTAAGTATTGGATCTATTCCGCATAACAAATTTGTATCTCAGTTTTGAGAAAATTGATTTTATTCTCTGTCATTTACAATGGCGATGCATGTTATGACTACTAATGCTTTGTCTATAGAGGAACATTAACGAAATTAACAAGATCCATTGAAGGCTTGACCGAAATTTCTCCATATCAAGATGCTTGAATTGTTAATTTAACTGATAGGATGGAGGGTGTAATGGAGAAAGAATTCAGTCATGCACCTAGAAAGCGTCCACAAGCACAAGAGACGATTGATCATCCTACAAAGCAAGTAAAACATGCTAAGGAGATCCAAGTTTTATCTGAAGGGATGATTCTGATAGATCAAATGAAAGATTTCATCATGGGAACCATCAAGCATAAGTATGATGTTGCCACAAAATCCTCTCTTGTATGTGCTAATCCTACACCGCAAGAATTGACCACATACATATGCTTTTCGGATATCAACTCCAAAAATTTAGTAGTTTTATGATGAGGGAACGCTAGAATATATGGTGATTACTCAGTTAAATAGTTTTTTTGTTCCCCTAAAGGTAATGTTTTCGATTGGTAAATGAACCTCGAGTCTGATTCTACAGTAGTTGGGAATGATGAAGCATCAAGAGTTTCTCAACTGCTTCGGGACGTACTGCAAGCAAGTGGAGCTTACAAACACACATTAACTGAGGCCTCCGCTATATTTTTCCAGATATAAATCCTAAGACCTTTGAAGAATTACCTACTCGTGCTCATGACATGGAGTTGAGTATGACATCGATTGAAAAAAGAAGGATCGTTTGTCTATGAACCTCGCAAAGGTAAAGATAAGCAAGAAACCAAGAAAGTGGGTAGGTATTTTTCCAAGGCAATAAAAAAAGAATTCATAAATGTCAACACTTCTCCCGTAAAGTTCACTACTAAGGTAAGCAAGAAGCAAAGAGTAAAGACAACATCTTTCAAAGATAGAAAAAATTGAAAGCTGACTTTGAAGGAAATGTAAGAGAAGAGTTATCCATTTCTTGATTCAGATGTTGATATATTTGATGAACTCCTTGGGCTAAAAATATTTGATTTGCCAAAGATGAAATGACCAAATAAAGCAGAAATGAGTGACGATCCAAATTATAGTAAATGACACCGAGTAGTTGGCCATCCTATCGAGAAATACTTTCTCTTAAAGGATAAAATCATGGAATTAGCTCGTGAAAGAAAGATTTTACTTAAAGATGAAAAATCAAGGTTAAATCTGATAGTAATAATTATATTTAGAGGCTTTAATCCCATTAATGTGAGTGAACTTTTATCTCATTCTAGTTTAAGTGATGCGATATCCGTAGAAGATGAATCATTAAAAGAAGATGAATAAGTGGGTCATTCTAATAATTGGTGTTGGAATCTTGTCACCCGTCGAATATATTGCAAAGAAAGTTTGCCAAAGGAGCATCCTAAGCGGCAACCTAGGAAAAAGATGGTGTGAAGATTCGAATAAAAAAGATTGATTGTACGCCCAAAAAAAAAAAAATAGAGGCAAAACACCATCAAGAGCAGCTTCTATCGATAAAGTTAGTAGAATATCTGTCAAGATGATTTCTCATAAGGTTCATAGGTGATGGAGCAAAAGCTCTATGTTGTAACATATATGAGAAAGAAACAAAAAATGCAAGCTCATCTTGTCCTTCCTCAAAAGACCCTCTGAAATCATCTCCTAAAATTGAGAATGTGTGCATGGATAAAATCACATTCTCTGACGCTGAACTTCTACTTGGAGACACACCTCATAATCGCCATTTATTTATGGTTGGCTTTTCCAGTAAGCGAAGGGTGAATTTAATTCTAGTTGATGGCGGCTCTAAAGTTAACATTTGTCCAATTCACATAATGAAGGAACTGGGGATCTCGATATCGATCTTGCTGAAAGTCGCTTGATGAAAATTAGAAACATAAGCCTAAAAAGAGGTCCTAGGACTTAATTTATTTTAAATGATCCTTTCTCAAGAATCTGATGGTTTTATTAAGTCCAACCATTGTAATTAACCTAGTAACAATATTGATTTATATTTATGTGGTCCCAAATAAATCTCGAGGGTTCGTTAGGGGGCTTTTAACTCATTTTCTTTCAGTATTTTGTTGATATCTAGTGTAGCTAACATTTCTTCTTCACGTTTGCAAGCCCCTGATCGTGTTCGCGAAAAAGAAAATTATTGGTTATTGCGATTGCGGTGGGGGGACTCGCAATCGCAAAAGGTATGAGGTCCTAGTCATCACTGAATGTGGGGGGAGAAGGAGGGGGGACTGCATTCACAAAAGGTTGTGCTTTAGATTCGAATTGGTTACTCATTCGACAGACTCCTGAAATCGTGGAAGTTCGATTCGGGTCGAATTGCAAACATGACGTAAGTGACCGCGTTTGTAAAGAATAAATGATACTAAATGATTTCTGAACAAAATTTAAATCCTTTTCTCGTCCAAAACTCCATTTTCACCACTTTTCATCTTAGAGACCTCGGTTTTTAGCGATTTTAAAGGAATTTTTCATCAAATTTAATGGGTGAGTTTCAAATTCATATTTTCATCATTTTTCAAGAATTTTATCTTCAAAATATCTTTAAAAATCATGATTTCAAACTTGGATTTAGGGCTTTACCTGGTAAACTATAAAATTATTTTTTTCTTTGGTTTAAAGTATAATTTTAACTCGTATTCAGTTAGATTTTCAGATTTAGACTCCTCTTGATATGAGGAACATGACTCTTAAATAAAATTTTACATTTACTAATTAGTATAAATTATTCATATATTTTCATATGTAAATAAAATAAAGATTTTAAATAAAATCATGAATAATATATATTCATTATCCTATATTTACTAACAATTTGTAGGGAAAGGATACTAATATCAAGGAAAAAACAAGGCATCAACAAAAAATAGTGTCGCAACAATGAACAAACATAAAAATGATTACTAATATGGCAACACTATTTGAGACCTATGTACAACCAACAACAACAACATACCCAGTGTATTATCACATAGTGGGGTCTGGGGAGGGTAAAGTATACGCAAACCATACCACTACCTCAGGTGAAGTAGAGAGGTTATTTTCGATAGACCATTGGCTCAGGATGGATAACATTATAACAAACACAAAAACATAAAAATTATATAAGCTAAAACAATAAGCAAAATAAACTAACACTGCAACCTAATACAGGAAACAACACAACCACAAGATAATACTATACACTATCTATCCAAAAATCATAAACATCACTCAAACACCCCAAACAAAGAACTCCAGAAGCAAATAACGTAATCTTCCCTAGTGTTACAGACTCATTCCAACCCCCTAACCCTCTACCCTAATCTGCATCCTCCACACCTTCCTATCAAGGGTCATGTCCTCCATTAGTTGTAACACTTTATATCATGCCTAATCACCTCTCTCTAATAATTCTGTGGCCTACCTCTATCCCACCTAAAATCATTCATAGCCAACCTCTCACACCTATGTACTAGAGCATCTGAGTCCCTCCTCATCACGTGCCTGATTCAGCATAACCTCACTTCTCGCAACTTATCTTCTACCGAAGCCACTCTCACCTTCTCCCGAATTATATCATTCCTAACCCTATCTCTCCTATTAAGTGTACACATCTACCGCAACATCCTCATCTCTGCCACCTTTAATTTTTAAATGTGGTATGTCACAATCCGAACTAGAGCCTAGCCGTGACAGGCATCCCAAGTATGCCAAGGATCGGGGACAACCCCTTTTGCCCTTACCATACAGAACACACATAAACACATGACATCGGATGAGTTCTGAACATATAATAAGATAGAGTAACTAGTGACTTAAAAATCTATGAAGGTCAACAATCAAAACCCGTCCACAGTAATCGACAAAGCCTTTATACCATAAAAGCAACCTACATTGGGACATGCCCACGACTCTGATAATGATAATGTTAACATGAATTCTTTAATTCTAAATCACAGAAGAAAACCGATAAAATGATCAAGTCTTCCAAAGAATGGAAGCTCACCACTTCACCGCAAACGATTGACGAACCGAACTGATCCCCCGAACACTGGGCAAGAAAACTAAGATTGCCTTTGTACCCTGTATCGCATGGGGATACAACATCTAGAGATGGTTAGTAGGTTGAGCACTAGTATGTAATTCAGGGATAAAGCGTAAAATAATGCCATAGTCAACAGTTTAAAATCCATTCAGAATCCAATGCATATACATATATATATCACATGCTGGGATAAGGATCAAGGCTTAACATATAAGTTTAAAACCTTAGCATAGATTGTGTAACTTAACCACCATAATAGAATCCATGGGCTATGTGGGATCCTGCTCTCACCCCCTAATCAGGCTCCAGTGCGTGTAGCCGCATGAACTAAAAAATAATCTTATATATATGCACGGAGGACTCATATCTCCTAATCATATACTAAGGTGACTTAGACACCCAATCATATAATTTAATATGGGAGACTTGAACCTCCCAATCATATAGTAAGGTGGACTCGAACCACCCGATCATAGGCAAAAAGACTCGAACCCCAAGCTATTTAGACCGCCACATTGAGAAATATGGTTTCCAGTATTGGTCTCTCGGGATTGCCACTTTCACGGCCTAGCTACACAACCCTCTTTTAAACCCCATTAAAAATATTTATCACACATTCCCTTTCATTGAACCATAATACTTATTTAGGCACACACTGTTGGTATCGTTATCCCAACTACACTTACAAGGTAATATCATCATGTAATTTCAATTTCATTAACTCGGGAAACAACTCACTTTGTTCATTAATACAAGGTGGGGGAACATCTACTCCCTTTGTTAAAGTGTTAAAATAATGCCCAAAAGGTGTTTTATGGACGTGGGTCTAAGTGCGTAAAGAGGAAAATGTCCAAAGTGTCCTTAAAATAAAAGACTGGAAATTTATCGCCCAGTCGCTACACGTGTCCTTATGACTCGTAGGGTCACCTTAGGACTCATGGCCCTTAGTCGTAGGCTGGACTTTGTCTAAGGCCATCAAAACTGGTCTGGTTACAGAAGGACCATACGACTCGTTATCTTTTAGTCATAATTTAGACAGACTATGTTGGGCATCATACTGGTTTGACTACGGAAAGGGGCTATACGACTCATAATGAGTCTTTATGACTCGTTACCTCAGGTCATCACCAAGGCATCAAATCAGGCAAAACTCACTAGAAATCCTAAGATTTGGGTCCTATGACCCATCAAGACCTCTCTACGACTTGTAGGGTGAGTCGTAGTCAGGACAGTGAGTTCAAAAACTCAATTTTTAGTGGCCAACACCTGGTGTATCATATGGAAGTTCTTAACTGGTCAACACTCTGCTGGAGGTTAAAGGTGCTAGCGTAAGATATAGGAGCCTATACTTTACGCTAATCTAATAATACTACCCTAACTTTTCTTAATATCACAAGGGTTTTACCACATCTCCCCTTCTCAACTATTTCCCATAATGAAAGATCGTCTTATTATTTCATCTTCATCTATGGCCTTAGACCGAGTAGCCACCTCCAAATGTGACATAAAAAAATGTCCACTCCCCTATCTATAGCACTTCTACACTTCCATAGCCACTACTATACCACCAAAAGGAGGGTTACTATAGAGCTGGAGTACAAGCCTAAAGGATGGGAGGGTACTTCTCAATTATGACTCTCATCAATCGTTATACTCAAAGTGAGACCTGTGAAATGATACACGGGACACTAGACACAAAACACTCCATAGAATCTACCTAGATCATAAGTAAGAGGTTGTTTAGGCATCATTATTACCTAGCCCGAGTTCTTCGTACTGGGCACAATGAGAAACATGAGTGCATACATCATGGTTCATATAGCATAAAGATGAGATTTGTGTATTCAAGAAGTAAGATAAGTTTTGCCCCTTGAAACTAGTCCCTCTCATTCTAAGGACTACGAATGGTCGCGATTTTGTATCTGTAGGGTCACTTTGGCCTGGGATAAGACATAAAATAAATCGGTAGAAAATAGAACGTATAGTTCCTTAGAACCAAGCATAAAGTGAGACATAAGTTTATGGGTGTAAGCTGCTTAGAGAACTTGGACTTTAGGCATAGGCACAATTTGAATATGCAAGACATTAGTAGAATGCCTTCCTAACTGAAACAGGAGGGAATCGCTAAAATAAGAGTAGATTTACCATGACTCTTCCCTGAAACTCTCCACCATGAGAAAATTTTAAGTTCAGCCTTAGTTCACTAAATCCCCCTGATAACTATAATATGAAAATACTACCCTCCACAGATACTCATCATAACCTTTGCTAGTCCCTATAGCTATCATCCTATGAACCACACTCTTATGAGCATACACATCGACATTAAGATATTCAATATCATGAACTAGGTACACCTGGCATTTGTATACTTAATATCTCATCTAGCAAAATGCTAACTGGGGCTCAACATAATCTTATAAAATTTATACCTTTACCAACCTAATGACTTAGCCCCACTTCATCACTTCAACTCCAGACCTCTAGTATGTATCATAATTACCCAATCCACTATTTCATGCATCATCAACCTAATCCCTTCCACACATACCGTCAAGCCTAAAAATTTACTTCCATAAATTTCGCAACTCTATCCTCAAACCAATATCATTTTCACCTCAATTAATATATAAAGTTCAAACTTAGTGTCTAGCAATAATCATGCACCACTAACGAAGTACCTCATGTAATATATTAGTCTACCCCATAAAGTGGTCACCCTAAATTCCTTATTCAACTACGGATAATCTATACATAACCGAAGGGAACCATCTTTCTTATGCACTAAGAGGATGGGAGAACCCTACAGAGAAATGCTAGGGTAGACAATACTCTTATCAAGAAGATCTTTCAACTGCTCTTTAAGTTTTTTTCAACTCAGTCAGAGCCATTCTATAAAGAGAAATAGAGATAGGGAGGGTATTCAGAAGAAGGTTAATCCTAAAAATTAATTTTTCTATCGGGAGGAATACCATAAAGATAATTAGGAAAGACCTCTAAAAAATTATTCACCCTGGGGACAGACTGTAAGGAAGGACCTTCAAAATAAGAGTCCATAGCCTAATATAGATGGTATAGACACCCCTTAACTAATCTCCCTCTTCTAAGTGACTTGAGAATCCAACACCACTACCACATCAGTCTCCTGTGATAAATCACTAAACTTATATTTCAAGTATTTCGTCTTGTTCCTGCTTAGTCGAAATCCTTTAGACTCAAGGGTTTGTCTCCAAATCTCCAACTTATCATTAACTACTCTCCCAGTTTCATTAATTAGTACCACTTTATTAGAAAATAATAGATACTAAGGTACCTCCCCTTGAATACGTCGTGTTAAAACATCCATCACCAAGGCAAATAAAAAGGGCTAAGAGTTCCTCCCTAGTGCAACCCTAATAAAAAAAGTGTTCTGAATCTCCACTCACCATCCTTACTCGAGTCTTCATGCCGTCGTACATGTCTGAATTGACCTAGAGTATGCCACAGGCACTCCTCTAGTCTCCAAGTACCTCCACAGAATCTCTATGGGACTTTGTCCTATGCCTTATCAAGGTCAATGAACACCATGTGAAATTTCTATAAACAAAATTCAACCAGGAAGGAAAGAGACCATCAGAGAGAGGGAGATCAATAAGCTCTCTCCAAAACACTTCATATATTTAGTTCTTCTTCTTCTTCCTCTATTATTTCATTAATTATTTAATGCTGGAAATAATTTTACTTTCTATTTTTAATTAAACAGTAAAATTATTTTTGTTAAGTATTTCTTCAATTTTCTTATTTATTGGAAAAGAATATTTCTATTAGTAGTACTAATTTGAGTACAAAATAGATAGCTATTAGTAAATAAAATAACATTTAACAGTAAAGTGGATAAATTAAATAGAAAAAATCAAATCATGTACATGAAATTTAGGAATAAATCTTATTATTATATAGAGCTATCAAGATACATCATTTTCCAACACAAAAGAGATTACTCCATGACCATACAACTCATTATGTTTTAGTCGTAATTAAAATAGAATACCTTGGGCATCATACTGGTTTGACTACGGAAAGAGACTATATGACTCGTAATGAGTCTTTATAACTCGTTACCTCAGGCAAAACTCACTGGACATCCTAAGATTTGAGTCCTATGACCCGTCAAGACCCTTCTACGACTCGTAGGGTGAGTCGTAGTCAGGACAGTGAGTTTAAAAACTTAAAATTTTCAGTGGCCAACACCTGGTGTATCATATAGAAGTTCTTAACTGGCCAACACTCTACTGGAAGTTAAAGGTGCTAGCGTAAGCTATAGGACCCTATACTTTATGCTAATCTAATAATACTACCCTAACTTTTCTTAATAGCACAAGGGTTTTACCACATCTCCCCTTCTCAACTATTTCCCATAATAAATGATCTTCTTATTCTTTTATCTTTATCTATGGACTTAGACCGAGTAGCCACCTCCAAATTTCACATCAAAAAACGTCCACTCCCCTAGCTATAGCACTTCTACTCTTCCATAGCCACTACTATACCACCAAAAGAAGGGTTACTATAGAACTGGAGTACAAGCCTAAAAGATAGGAGGGTACTTATCAATTGTATACTCAAAGTGAGACCTGTGAAATGATACACGGTACACTAGACACAAAGCACTTCATAGAATCTACCTAGATCATAAGTAAAGGGTTGTTTAGGAATCATCATTACCTAGCCCGAGTTCTTCGTACTGGGAATAACGAGAAACACGGGTGAATAAATCATGGGTTATATAGCATAAAGCTGAGATTTGTATATTCAATAAGTAGGACAAGTTTTGCCCCTTGAAACTATTCTCTCTCGACTGCGAATGGTCGCAATTTTGCATATGTAGGGTCACTTTGGGATGGGAAAAGACATAAAATGAATCGGTAGCAAATAGAATGTATAGTTCCTTAGAACCAAGCATAAAGTGAGACATAAGTTTATGGGCGTAAGCTGCTTAGAGAACTTGAACTTTAGGCATAGGCACAATTTGAATATGCAAGACATTAGTAGAATGACCTCCTAATTGAAATAGGAGGGAATCGCTAAAATAAGAGTAGATTTACCATGACTCTTCCCTGAAACTCTCCACCATGAGAAAATTTTAAGCTCAGTCTTAGTTCACCATCTCCCCCTGATAATTGTAATTTGAAAACACTACCCTCCAGAGATACTCATCTTAACCTTTGCTAGTCCCTATAGCTATCATCCTATGAACCATACCCTTGTGAGCATACACATCCATACTAAGATATTCAATACCATGAACTAGGTACACCTGGAATTTGTATACTTAATATCTCATCTAGCAAGATGTTAACTGGGGCTCAACATAATCTTATAAAATTTATACTCTTACAAACCTAATGACTTAGCCCTAATTCATTGCTTCAACTCCAGACCTCTAGTATGTATCATAATTACCCACTCCACTATTTTATGTATCATCAACTTAATCCCTTCTACATATCCCATCAAGCCTAATAATTTACTTTCATAAATCTCGCATCGCTATCCTCGAGCCAATATCCTTTTCACCATAATCAATATATAAAGTTCAAACTTAGTGTTTAGCAATAATCATGCACCACTAACGAAGTACATCACGTAATATATTAGTTTGCCCCATAAAGTGGTCACCTAAATTCTTTATTCAACTACGGATAATCTATACATAACCGGAGGGAACCATCTTTCTTATGCACTAAAAGGGCGGAAGCACCCTACGAAGAAATGCTAGGGCGAACAAGATCCTTATCAAAAAGATCTTTCAACTGCTCCTTAAGTTTTTTCAACTAAGTCAGAGCCATTCTACAAAGAGAAATAGAGATAAGGCGGGTATTCGGAGGAAGGTTAATCCCAAAAATCAATTTTTCTATTAGGAGGAATACCATAAAGATAATCAGGAAAGACCTCAAAAAATTTATTTACCCTGGGGACAGACTGTAAGGAGGGACCTTCAAAATAAGAGTCCATAACCTAATATAGATGGCATAGACACTCCTTAACTAATCTCCCTCTTCTGAATGACCTGAGAATCTAACATCACTACCACATCAGCCTCCTGTGACGAATCACTAAACTTATATTTCAAGTATTTCATCTTGCTCCTACTCAACCGAAATCCTTTAGACTCAAGGGTTTGTCTCCAAATCTCCAACTTATCATTAACTACTCTCCCAGTTTCATTAATTATTACCACTTTATTAGCAAATAATAGACACCAAGGTACCTCCCCTTGAATACATCGCGTTAAAACATTCATCACCAAGGCAAATAAAATAGGGCTAAGAGTTGATCCCAAGTGAAACCCTTATAAAACAAAAAGTTCTCTGAATGTCCGCCTACCATCTTTACTCGAGTCTTCGTGTCGTCGTACATGTCTAAATTGACCTAGTGTATGCCACAGACACTCCTCTAGTCTCCAAGTACCTCCACAGAATCTCTCTGGGACTTTGTCCTATGCCTTATCAAGGTCAATGAACACCATGTGCAATTCCTATAA
Source organism: Capsicum baccatum var. pendulum (assembly GCA_030864225.1). Lineage (NCBI taxonomy): Eukaryota > Viridiplantae > Streptophyta > Magnoliopsida > Solanales > Solanaceae > Capsicum > Capsicum baccatum. The sequence goes on from CM061551.1 coordinate 100,294,743, forward strand.
ACAGAATTCAACCAGGAAGGAAAGAGACCGTCAGAGAGAAGGAGATCAGTAAGCTCTCTCCAAAACACTTCATATATTTAGTTCTTTTTCTTCTTCTTCTTCTTCTATTATTTCATTAATTATTTAATGCTGAAAATAATTTTACTTCTATTTTTATTAAATAGCAAAATTATTTTTGTTAAGTATTTCTTCTATTTTCTTATTTAATGAAAAAGAATATTTCTATTAGTAGTACTAATTTGAGTATGGAGTAATCTCTTTTGTGTTGAAAAAATAATGGATCTTGATAGCTCTATATAATAATAATATTTATTCCTAAATTTCATGTACATGAGTTGAAGTTTTCTATTTAATTTATCCACTTTACAGTTAAATATTATTTTATTTACTAACATCTATCTATTTTGTACTACATATTACAATATTACTAACTCTATAATCGAGAGAGGCGGAAGAAGCAATACTGTTATTTGAAGTATTGATAGATTGCTAATATTATTTAGTATATCTATCTATTTTCTTAAAATTAATTCTACACTTATTGTAATCAAGAGGCGAATAGTGTAATAATTAGTTAGAACAATTCAGGTAGCCGAAAGGGATTTACGAAAAAAAGAGCATGTTTTAGCTCAAGTACATATTTCTGGTTCTTTAATATTACTATTTTGATGATTAAATCGCACAGATGAGAGGAGTGCATTTATTTGCTCAACTTTTGTGGTTTATAAAAATATAATCGTGAGAGGTATATTTATAAGAAAAAAGAAATTAAGGAATAAATAATTTATTTTGTATAAAAATATCAGGATCCCAATACCTTTTTTTATATCATGAAAAAATAAAAATATTTTCTCTATTTGCACGTTTTTAATTAGTTAATTCACCACTCAACTCTTTCGAACTTTCTGAAATAGTAATTAAAACAAGAAACATGCATAGAATAGATAAATCAATTTCTGTGGGTTCAAATCTTTCTATAGTATTATCTGACAGAGTGTGAGTTACAAATATATATACGTTAGTGGCTCGTCATTTATCTTTTTTTATTTTGAGCTAATTTTTGAATTATTTTTTAATCTAAAATAAATATAGTCAATATGGATATTGTTGGACTATTTTGCCATTAGAAAAATTTTTGATAGATTTAGTCTAATTCGAGACTGCTCGTGAAGGAAAGGCTGGATTAAAGGGTACAGGCTAGAGTTTCTGCGATTCGAGGTAGGTTATGATTTAGTTTTGAATTTGGACTGGATAATTAACCATTCATGTAAGACATGCTATGAATTTGATAATTAGTCGTGAGATTCATATTTTTAGATTATTGGTATTATCGTATTGCTCGTGTGGGGTCTTATATGTATATTATTATTGACCTGAGATTTATTATTATTGTGATTCCTGTGTAGGGACTTGAGTTCATATCATTGGCCTTATTTGTGTATTTAATTACCTTATTATTATCTTATAGCCCAAGCAGGGGGCATAGATCGATATCATAGGTCTTATTTGAGTATTGCATATCTTTATCATTATAGTTATGCTCGAGAGAGGGGTTTGGCTTGATTATTGATGTCTTACATGAATAATTATTTCAGTGGTGCTATATGACGACATATAATGAAATATTAACATATTAAGTTGATTTTAAATTCATTCACACCATTATTAAAGTGATTATTATCTTCATACTGATTTGATTATTAGCATATATTCTCATTTCATTTATTTATATTTATGAGATTGATAGCACTGAGAAATACCGATTTAAAATAAAATAAAACATCTATTAAAATTCTTAGCCGAGGTTTTTGCTGGCAAGATTGATTGAGATATTTTATAAAAGCCTTGGTTGAGATATTTTTCGGCAAATTTGATTGAGATATTTCATAAAATTCTTGGTTGAGGTCTTTGCCGGCAAGGTTGATTGAAACACTTTATAAAATCTTTGACAAAGGTATTTACCAGCAAGTTTGATTGATATTATAAAAGTATATGGATTGAGAATCCCCATAAAAGTATACGATCCTGTCTTCGAAGTTTTAGCTTGCAAAGAGTAGACGAGGTCATGAAATGACTTATATCATTATCACTTCATCGCCATTCCATTGCATTGCATCATTTATAATTCTATTTTATGTGTATGATGTCGTGTACTTAGCTTTTCTTTTATATTCGTGTGTAGTTAACATTCTATAGATTTTACACTTTTATGATTATGGTGTGACTTTGTTCTAGAAGTCGCGTACTTACTTCTTTTCTTATTTTTTTTGCACCTGTTGTTGGATTTCTACTTACCTCCCAAGGTTGGGTTCGGGTAGGTTCCATCATGACCTCGACTTCTGGATCGTGACACTTATCTTTTGAGTTGAGGTTTTTTCGAAAATAACTCCTCTACTTATAAAGGTTGGGGTAAAGTTTGCATGCATCCTACCTTTTTTCAAACTCCACTTGTGAATTTACACTAATGAATATGTTGTCAATGTTCTTGTTTAAATTGATAATAATTGATAGTATAATTTTTAATACTATTATAATTTTTAATTTCAGATAAATAATTTTTTAATATTTTTTTATATAATTTAAATGTTTAAATATTTATTGTTCGTAACACTTAAAATAAAAGAGAACAAAACTTGTGCCGATGTTGAAACAATTAATTGAAGTTAAGGCGAGGGAACATAAACTAAATAAGCACAGTATATTGAAACTTAACGAAAAAATGAACTCTCCTAATATCTCTACCGGAAAACCACAGACAATGCTAATCGACCCCCTTCTCCGACAATCCAAAAGCCCACTTGCGCTACTACCTTAATTATTGATCCTTATCTTTCTACTATGTCTGTGCAATTCGCGAATTTCGACATTAAGATAAGGGATGAACTCTCAAATGATACATACTCACCAAATAATTTCGCTCCTCTTAATTCCCCGAATAAAGCAAGAATATACCCATAATGGAAACATTCAATCATTATCAAGGTTCTTGGGTACAAAGTTAACCATAAAACATTAAAGCAAAAATTTCAGCTACACACAATGGAAACATTCAATCATTATCAAGGTTCTTGGGTACAAAGTTAACCATAAAACATTGAAGCAAAAATTTCAAACTGTTTGGAAGCCGTCTGAGCTCCTTTTGCTCTTTGACCGTGGTAGCAACTTTTTCCTTATTAAAATTTAGGTTGAAACTAATATGAACCTAGCACTCCATAGAGGACCTTGGTTTTTCTATATCTACTTTCTCTCGGTCTAACATTGGGAACGTAAGTTTTGTACCTTTGCAACATCTTTTACCTGTACAACCATCTGGATAGGACCCCTAGATATCCTGACAGAATTTTACAATCTCGACATCCTCCAATGAGTAGCACAGAAAATTCAAACACTTCTCATTGTAGACGCCTGCATCTTTCCTCCCTCAAGAGGTTGTGCCCTAGGAACAACCATTGTTATCACACATCTTTATCGGTATGTATCTACAACAGCTCATATACGAGGTGGTCATAATACTCTGTCTCTTATATGGCCGTTTGGATCACAAACAAGACCAATGCCCCTATATTACCACACCACCATTAGCTCTACCGAAAAAACCCTTAATTCTAACAAGATGGAGACAGTAAATTCACCGATGCAAGCTCCAGCACCAACCAAATGGCAAACATTCAATTTGATGAATAAGTTGCCAAAATCCCACAATACAAACTCCATGTCGACATAAATACCCAAACAGAAATTCAACCCATCTCTACCATCAACGAATGGTAATGAACCAAATTGGACAGTAATTTCCCTAGGTAAGTCTTCTGCAACTACTGTCCTGAACGCCTCTTTTTGTGATGCTAATCTATATATGGACCTCAATTCAGAAGAAAATTACTTGGGCCTTAATACCTCTGCTGTGACACCTATTAAAATACCACCCCAAGATATTAGTCTTACTTCTCCTCCAAACCCCGTCTCCCAAAAAAAGATTTTTCACATTATTACCTCTTCTTTATCTACTAGGAAAAATTACTATAACTTGCCACATCCCCTTACACAAGTCATTCACCCAATTAACAATTAAAAGCACATATTTCTACTACTTTTACATGCCCACCAATGCCCACCATACAAATAATCATGACATCCTATTAGTTGAATAACATTTTAACTTATATTTTGGCCCGAAGTTAAATTCAACCCCACGTGAAGAAACCATCCTTACTGCATCATCTCATACAACCTGTAACAGCCCACCAAATACTCCTATTATTAAAACTACTAATTCTATAAGTGTTTTCTGTACTGATATGTGTAATGCCTCGAGACTAACCCCTGAACATTACACGGTGCTTAGGACCACAAGTGATCCCAAGCTAAATGCCCCGAGACTAACCCCTGAACGTTACACGGTGCTTAGCACCACAAGTGATCCCAAGCTAACCCTTATACTGGCATAACTCGTGAGCAACTGAATAAGATACATAAATCTTAAAGAAATGAGCGGAAGAAAAGTCTTTAGATGAACATCTTCAAAACAAAACTATTAAAACAATTACAACTCTGGTTATACAAAACAAAACTGAAATCAAATACCTCAACTCTACTAACTGTCTATAAAGCCTCTACTAGTATTGACTATAGGTAGCTGGGACATGACCCCCAGCTATCCCAAATCAATACGACTGAATAAAGAAAATAAGATAATACTCGAACTACGATTGACTCGAGCCCTCGAATAAAAAGGACTCATCACCTGTTGACTCGAAGCTGCAAACTTTCTAATTATGATATGTGCGCTATAACCTGTACCTACACTATGAAACAATGTAGCACATAGACATATATATGGATCTGTACTTCTGGAATGTACTGAGTATATGGGAGTGAATGCATAAGTAAAACAATAGCTTAACATATTCATAGACTTTCAAATAATGCATGCTAAGTGTAAGTGACTCACCTTGAGCTTGAATAAAACTGAAAGCTGAAAAATCATAAGCCATGAATGATAAAACATACTGAATAAACTTTGTGAGCCACACACTTAGTTTCTAAGAGCTTTACTTTTACACTTTCTTTTGGGAGATTCTTCTAACCGACATATACCACGTGAGCTAACATGGAGTCCAACGTCTCTTACACACATTGGGAGAGCTTTTCTACCCTTGCCTTTGGAATAAAACCTAAACTAGAGTGATCACTTTATTGAACCCACTATGGGCATTAAAACCTACAGTGGCACATAGTTCTGGAGAATGTGACCTTAGCCTCATACCCAACTCGGTGCTAAATACTACTCCCATATTACTTATATGCTCGCTCTTTAAGAAATTCACCTTAAAATAGCATAAGGGTTTATAATGAAAACCATTTATGCTTCTCTTTGCTTTAAACTATAATCAAAATGAATAAATGTGGATTACATCTCTTAGCTAAGGATCAAAAGATCAATTCTTTCTTAAATCTTGAAACAAGCTTATCAAATAATACTTAAAAGCATAATCTTCTTGAAGTCTCAATACTCAAACTTAGGGCTTAAAGTCATGTCAATTCATAATAAAAATTCATGCTCAACAACGAGCTTGAAATATTTCAACAATAGCAAGTCAAGATAGTGCAATCTCATGCATAGTATAATCATGTAAATTAAAAACATAAACATAAGCACTTCTTGATATACTAAAATCTTTAAATCTCATGATAATCACATGCTTCAAGAATATAGAAACTTAGGTATGAACCCTAATTCAAAACAAGTAACTTAAATCTTAAAATTATGCAATTTGGGCACAAGGGTGAAAGGATACCCTTGTTCATAATCTCATATACCTTAATAGGCTTGAATTGATGAAGAAAGATTGACTTTGAAAGCCTTAGAGATGATCTTGAAAGCTTTTCTTGACATTTTTGGATTAGGGAACTTAATTCTTGGCTTTTTTCTTGAAGAGGATGAATTGAATTTGATGTTCTTGGGATTAGGTTAGGGTTTCTTGGAGAGAAAAGTGAAGGAGAATGGGCAAATAATGCTTAAACCAACATCTTACCTCATGTTTTTACGATTCAGTATAAGGGGAAAAGACTTAGCTCCCCCTTAAACATTTAAATTTATACCCGAATCGTGTTTTAAAGGCTCGTCGTGATGCGGTCTAAGCACAGTGGCTTACTGGTTATGACAAAAATGATCATAAGGTTTCGCTCGGGTATCGGATTAAAGCAAAATTGGTATCGTTGGAAATCTGACTCAATTATCTACAATTTGAGAGGTCTTGATCTGAACAATTCCACATACATCAAAAGTTACACACTGTCAAATTTGACCCTCGTATAATTGAATATCAAACTTTGGACAAATCAAAGGCTCTTAACTCAACTTGGCTCGAAGTGATTTATAAGAATATTCTTCACCTAATAAGTACTTCACACACTAGGGTAATAATCATGACACATTCATTCAAATTGTAAATCAAGAACTAGGCGAAAATACCTTCACCACAATGCGATGAGTGTGACATCATTATTACAACCACGATGCGGTCCTATTGCGATGAGCTTCTGGATTTGTGATCCAAACATGACCCAATCCTAGTTCAAAAAATCCAAAACTTCCTTGAGACATGATCCTTACACCCCTAAACATGAATTAACTCAAAACTTACGTCTCGGGGTTGGGAAGGCCAATTTAAAATTCCTCGAAGTTAAGAGGTCAAAAATATGACTAAGTCTCAAACACTTAGTGAAATTTCCAGGTTCTAAGCCTCTTATGCATGCACTAGGATTTGAACTTAAATAAGGATAATATGGGATATTACAATATGTCTAATATCACTACTTTTGAAGCCATGCATAAACAATATCCAATCCCCCCTCGCCCCTCATACTCTTTCACCATCGACTCACTACCACGACAATGTTTTTTTTGTCACCTCATGACAATGAATAACACTATGTTATGCTTGTGGAGTCAAGACTATTAGGCGATGTACATAACTTAATAAATAACCAACTTCAGAATATCTCAATCATTGCTAGAAATCAGACTCCAACAACTCTCTCATGTTCATAATGATGATTAATCAACAGGAAGTGGTGGTCTGAATTCAAAACAAACTAGACTAGGCTCAAATTGCGATGAAAGGAATTCAGGCAGCTATGGAATTATATGCCCAGTATCAAATGGCGATGGCTCCATCGCTCGTATACTGAAGCTCACTCCCAGGAATATCTCATACACTCCTTGGTCTACTTCTCTTTCGACCCTTCATACCTCTATGATTCCATGAATTCATTAGGACTAGAACTTAGTGTCACCCTTATCGACACCTCTACCATCCCTAAGCACCCCATTAGACCCAATACCCACATCAAGAGTCATAACTCTAACTCTGACCCCTTTAACTACAGAAGAGCATGAGTTGCTTACTTCCTAGAAATCTTAGTTATGATGGAACGAATAGGGAAGACAAGAACTACTCTTATATGGTTTGGAGGATGTCACATCTCCATACCCAAAGAGAAATACAAAAAAATCTTCTACTCAATGCCCCAACCAAAATAAAAAGAATATTGCATCGACTTACAGCCTACTTCCAACCTTCAGGCGGTCAAATTAATAGTTTTTGTAACCCCGACACTGCATTATGCAACACCTTCATCCCAATGGAGTGAGGGACATCCTCACTGACAACGACCTCAATGATATCTCAGACTAACCCGTATTTTTCTTAGTCTAATAAATCCATTAATTTTGTTATCTAGAATAATAAGGGCTCCATTCTCCAGACTTTTATTGGAACTTTTGCAGCATACTTAATTATTACAGGCCCATTGTGGTAGTTTTGATTGAGACTCATCTATCCATGCAACTCTTTATCATGACTTTAAGTTCACGGACTATGTTGAAGCCCTAGCTGAAGGAATTTTGGGTGATATAGTTTCTTTGGAATAGAGGTTTGGTAAATATAGATGAATCATAGGTACTAGCCAGGAGGTTTACTATGCCATTCAGGTATCACCTTTCACACTCTCCTTCATGTTTTCTGCTATTTATTCTTAAAATTCATCATATTTACGCCAAGTCCATTGGGAGAATCTTATTAAAATATCTAAAATTGTTATGGGCCCTTGATTGGTCAGTAATGACTTTAATGATATTGCCAACTCTCTAAAAAATTAGAGAACGTCCCATCAATAACGCACGTGCAAACCTCATGCTTGGCTGCCTTAACACATGCAACTTGATTGACCTTGATTTTCATGGGAGTCAATTTACTTGGATGAATACACATTTTGATCACTCTTTAATTCTCGAATGGTTGACTGTCTTGTTGCAACTACTACTAGATTGACCTTATTTCTAATGGAACTGTTCACTATTTACCCTTATTTTTTTCAACCACTGTCCTCGTCTATTTTTGTTTAGATAAATTTAGACCAGCTATTAATGGTATCATCTTTCATTTTTAAACCATCTGGCTTTCATATCTAGGCTTTCTTGATGTGGTATGTAATTCTTAGCATAGTAGTGCACCCATCGTACAAGTCATGACAGCCCTAATGTAATACCCGATACTTTTCCAAGCTAATTTCACCTCAAGAATGTCTAGTATTAAATTCTAAATTGAATGATGGTTATTCCATGAGGAATATTCAATATTTTTACTTTTTTTAATGTGAAAAATTTGATAAGCTTTCCATCGATATAAGATTCGCCCAAATCCAATAATCGGATCAAAAGTTACGACTATTTCAAGTTTCCATCGTAAAATAGTGTCATATTATTTAGTGGCGCGCCGCGCCACAAGAGGAAATGGCATTTGAAAAATTCCAGTAGGGGTCCGCGATTAAGGCGCATCGCGCCAGGGCCAAAATTTAGAATTGTCTTTTTCCAGTGTCTTAGCGCAATTTCCTCCGCATCGCGCCAAAGTTCCAGGTCACAAAAGAAGGGCAACGTGATGGCTCCGCGTCGCGCCATCCCTCAGTTTACCAATTGTCAAATTCCAGTGACACGGCGCGATAGAGCCATGTCGCGCCAGGGGTTCAGTTCGGAAAAATTTTACTGAAATTAAATGATGCATCAAGGGTTAAAAGGGTCAACTTTCCACCCCTATTTAAGTCTTTTAACACGTGATTTAACCAATTTTTACCCAAAGTACACTCTCTTCTCTCAAAAACCTCTCAAGAAGAAGATAGGGTTTTGATGAAAGATCCAACTCTAAGAAAGTTTCACCGTCAATCTTCACGAAATCACGAACTAAGGTATGCATAGTGTTCATTCATGGAATCCTTTCGTCCATGAAGCCCAAGAATCTCTTTTCTAAATTCAAGTTTATGGGTTTTCTTATGAATTTCATGATTGGGCTGCACTTGTTCATGTGGATAATGAGAAATTGAATTTTACTCCCTGTTAGGTGAGAAATTCTATAAGGGTTACATTATTATAGATATAGATTTATGCAAACCTATGATTAAACCCTTGAATGATGAAATTAGAATTGAACCATGATGTTTAATTATTGCACAATGATGTTTACATGTTTCATACCTACAATATGTTTGATTAAATGCCTAGAAGAAGGAAAAGTGCCTAACTAGCATGATACCATGAAATCCCCATGTATGTACAAGTTATGCCTATCATATGTTTTGATGAAATGCTTCCATAAATGTATTATGGATTATGATGTTAGTTATATGTTCAAGTAAGTTATTCTTGGTCAGTTTCCTTCCACCGAGTCCTGGGGGTACTCATACCCGAAACATTAGTTGTGTGCCTAGAGTCATGTCATATTTCCATGATACTCTCAGTCAAGCTATGATCCTTAGACTTCAGACTATCTTATGACTCAGGAAATCTCCATGATCTCATATACTCAGTCAGTTGTCAAATATCAGTAGTATTTTGTCAGTCAACAGAATTCAGTAACTCAGCCTATATTCAGTTCAGTAAATCATGTTCAGAGTCTATTCAGATGGGAGTAGGAATTAGCACCGAGTGAAATCAAGGATGGGAACACACACTATCAGATGAGGGTGTCATTTTTAGAAGTTATCCTTGAGTTCCAGAACTATGTAACCAGCATAGGTTGAGATATCATCATTGTTTGATGAGGGTTGATGAGGTGGATAAGCACTGTCAGATAAGGGCCCCACCATTCTCGTATAGGGGACATTATCAGATGAGGGTTGCCCATAGCTTGTCCTTACCAGTGGCGTGGTATTGACACCCATCCAATTGAGGTTACATATTGGACCCTAACTCATCCATAATGGCATATTAGGGGCATGTCGGTTAGATAACTACTTCCCACAGTTTCATGTTAGAAAATCAGTACTGTCAGATGTAGTCAATCAGTCTCAATAATAGAACTCAAATAGTTCTTCAGATTTTAGGACTGTCAGATAAAGTCAACTCAGATACAGTACAGAATTTATATAGTTCCATCAGATTTAGGACTGTCAGATACAGTCACTCATGTTATCAGTTATATTCAGATTCAGTAATCATGTTATCACAGTATTAGTGTCAGTTGTTATGTCAAATACATGTATTCTCATGCTCATGATAGTTTGTCAGTTATTATTATTGTTCATACATCTGAACCTCATGCATTCAGCCTACCTCACATGTATACCAGTACATTCAAAGTACTGACACATTTGCGCTATGGTGTCTTATACCATAGGTTCAGAGACACAAGCTCCAGAGCAACAGTAGATTCCAGATATCCGCAGACAGAGTTAAAAGTGAGTTCTCATCTTTCAAGGACATGATTATTTCACTATTATCTCATTAATCAGTTTATTATTTAGAGTTAGTTGGGGACATGTCCCATCAACTCCTTACTCAGACAGTTCAGTTAGTTAGAGGCTTTCTAGACTATCATTTTTTAGACTTCAGTGTGTTCAGTTTTGTTTCGGGTATTCTATTACCCAAAACAGATGTTATATCATTAATATCATGTTCAGTATTGAACCTTATGGCCTTTCAATTTATGTTTTCGCATTATAAAGTATTTTATACACTATACAAGTACAAATATCAGTCATGGATTAGCTTGTGGTCCTTCAGGGTCATGAGCACCATGTAGCATTCCGGGTACCAGATTTTGGGCGTTACAAACTTGGTATCAGAGCGTAAGATTCAATAGAGTCCTGGGAAGTCTGAAGGCCGCATCTAGTAGAGTTTTATACATAGGTCTGTTGTGCGCCACATTTTTGTGCAAGAGGCTATAAGATATTTTAGGAATAGTTTCCCTTCTTTCAGTATTCATGTCATGCCAATGAGCATAATCTCAAGTCAATCTCGCAGTCTAATCTATTTCCCCCTTTCTTCTATAGAATATGCCTTCTAAAGGAAGAAACAAAAATCAGTCAGCCCCTCAGCCCGAAGATCCTTTGGGCAATCATGTTTCTCATGCGGAGTTCAAGGCCGCATTCACTACTCTTGCTCAGTCAGTTGCCACATAAAATGAATGGCTAGCAGTTATTCCAGCCAATCCCATGTCCAATTCAGCCGCATCTAATATTTGGGACTTCACCCGAATGAATCCTCCATTCTTCCTCGGGTCTAAGGTAGATGAGGACCCTCAGGAATTCATTGATCGGGTTTAAAAGGTGACAAACAACATGGGGTGACTACTGTTGAGAGTGCTGAGCTAGTTGTATATCAGTTGCAAGATGTGGCTTGTACTTGGTTCAAACAGTAAAAGTCAGAGAGGTCAGATGATGCAGGTCCTATAGAGTGGGAGGAGTTTGTCACTGCATTCTTAGATAGATTTTTTCCCCAAGAGCTTAGAGAGGCTAAGGTTCTAGAATTCATCAACCTTAAGCAGGGCAATATGATGGTGAAAAAGTATTCTTTTAAGTTTACTCAATTATCCAAATATGCCCATCATGTGGTTGCAGACAGTAGAGCCAAGATGAGTAAGTTCGCTTCAGGCGTAAATGATAGCATGGTAAATGAGTACAGATCTTCCATGCTGAACAGTGACATGACTTTAGCTAGTTTTATGACACATGCTCAGTAGATATAGGATCAGAATATTAAGCAAAGGGAGAAGCAGAATAAGAGAGCAAAGATAGGTAGTTTCAACTTCTCTCAGCCTAAATCAGAAGGAGGAAACCATTCCCAGTTTTATCCTAAGTCATCAGTTCTAGCCCCTTCTTCAGCCAGTGCTCCAGTTCCTAAGTTCAGGGAGGGTAACAGGGATAGAGCGCCAGGCTCTAGCTCTCAGGTCAGTGTTAGCAATACCCGAACTAATCTCCTTTGTTAGACTTATGGTAAGAACCATAAGGGTGCTTACAGAGCTAGTAGCAATGTCTGTTTCGGTTAAGGCAAGCCAGGCTACAGAGTCAGAGACTACCCTCAGTTAGGTTATCAGAGTCATCTCCATTCCTCATCTTAGTCTGGTCGCCTGAATCAGCAGGGTGCCACCTCCGGTGCTACTAGTGGACAATGCCCAAATCGTTTCTATGCTCTTCAGTCCCGACAGGATTAAAAAAATTCTCCTGATATAGTTACTGGTACATTACAGATCTTTCATGTGCATGTTTACGCTTTGCTAGATCCAGGAGCTTCTTTGTCTTTTATTACTCTCTATATAGCAGGTGATTTTGGAATCAGTCCCGAAATCTTAGTAGAGCCCTTTTCAATCTCTACCCCAGTGGGTAAAACCATCACAGTCTGGTCAGTATACAAGAACTACCCGGTTATGATAGTTCAGAAAATCACTTCAGGAGACTTAGTCAAATTAGAGATAACTGATTTTGATGTCATTCTCAGCATAGATTGGCTTCATTCCTACTATGCCACAGTCGAATGCAGAAATAGAATAGTCCAGTTTTAGTTTCTAAATAAACCCGTCTTTGAGTGGAAGGATAGTACTTTAGCGTTCAGAGATCAACTTGTTTCCTACCTTCGGGCATGAAAAATGATATCTAAAGGATGTATTTATCACCTTGTTTAAGTTAAGGACACCAGTTCCGAAACTCCCAGCCTTGAATCAGTTCCAGTTGTAGGTGAATATTCAGATATTTTTCCCAAAGATCTTTCAGGAATTCCTCCCAAAAGAGAAATAGACTTTGGCATTGATCTTATTCCAAGTACTCAGCCTATATCTATTCCACCATACAGAATGGCACCAGCAGAAATTAGAGAACTAAAAGAACAATTGAAGAATCTCTTACATAAGGGATTCATTAGGCCCAGTGTTTCACCGTGGGGCGCTCCAGTATTATTTGTGTGCAAGAAAGATGGTTCTCTTAGGATGTGTGTAGACTACCATCAACTCAATAAGGTCATGGTCAATAACAAGTATCCTCTTTTCAAAATCGATGACTTGTTTGACCAACTTCAAGGTGCTAGTTATTTATCTAAAATAGACCTCAGATACGGTTATAATCAACTCAGAGTCATAGAATGTGACAATTTAAAAATAGCTTTCAGGACTCAGTATGGTCACTTCGAATTCCTAGTCATGTTATTTGGTCTTACCAATGCCCTAACCGCTTTCATGGACTTGACGAACCGTGTGTTCAAGCAGTACTTGGACATGTTTGTCATAGTCTTCATAGATGATATCTTGGTCTATTCCTGTAGTGAGCACGATTATGCAGACCATCTCAGAACAGTAGTTTAGACTCTTAGAAATCATCAGCTATTTTCCAAATTTAGTAAGTGAAAATTTTGGCTAAGGTCAGTAGCATTCCTTGGTCACATCATTTCTGGTTATGGAAATAGAGTAGATCCTCAAAAGATCGAAGCAGTAAGAAACTGGCCTCGCCATGTCTCTCTATCAAATATTAGGAGTTTATTGGGTTTGATTGGCTATTACAGATGGTTTGTTGAGGGATTTTCTTCTATTTTATCCCCTATGTCTAGATTGACTCAGAAGAAAGTCAACTTTCAGTGGTCAGATCCTTGCGAGAAGAGTTTTCAGGAGTTGAAGACTCAACTCACCTCAACTCCAGTATTATCTCTTCCAGATGGTCTAGATGGTTTCGTAGTGTATTGTAATGCATTCAGACTAGGTTTGGGTTGTGTCCTCATGCAGCATGGTAAGTTCATAGCCTATGCCTCCAGACAGCTTAAACCCAATGAGAGAAATTATCCTACTCATGATCTTGAGTTAGCCGACATAGTCTTTGCCTTGAAGATTTGGAGGCATTATCTCTACGGATTTCATGTAGATGTCTTCATAGATCATAAAAGTCTTCAGCATGTCTTTTCTCAGAAAGATCTCAATCTTCGTAAGAGAAGGTGGTTAGAGCTCTTGAAATATTATAACATGAGTGTCCTTTATCATCCGGGCAAGGTCCATGTAGTGGATGACACTCTCAGTAGACTGTCCATGGGTATTGTTTCTCATGTTGAGGACAGTAAAATAAAGTTAGCTCAGGAAGTCCATCAGCTTTCCAGACTAGGCGTTCACTTAGTCGATATAGATGAGGGTGATATATGGGTTCAGAATAGTTCAGAATCATCTCTAGTTTCCGAGGTGAAAGAGAAGAAAAATAGAAATCCCATCCTTGTCAAGTTGAAAGAGTCAGTTCAGGATCAGAAAGTAGAGGTTTTCTCCCAAGGGAGAGATGGTGTTTTGCATTGTCAAGGTCGACTCTGTGCTCCAGGTGTAGATGACTTAAGGTAGAAAATTATTGCAGAAGCGCATGGTGCACGTGATAACGCTCAACTTACACCTCAAATTAGTGTAAGTCAGTCGTCGTCATTATATTTACCCAACTTTGAATTCGGGGTTGAATCCACACGGAACAATATGGGTGGAGATTAAACTAGTTTGAAATTATAGATACAAGTTAAATTCAAACAAATGATATGAAAATATAAAATGGGGTTTTAGTATTAATGTTTATAATCAATATAAATGGAAAACCAGAGTTATGTTCACTGTGGAATTCGGGAATTGATAGATACTAGGTACTGCTTAAGACTCTTGAAGTAAGTAGGAACAGCAGAATATCCCTGATGACTATACTATCTGACTTATCTCTCGACCTCACCGGATAATTTATTATCTAATTCTCTCAAACTTAGATAACTTATCTATTTCCAATAGTATGTTATCTCAGGTAGATTAATCCAGTTACGGTATTAATCATTAAACAAAAGGTTGGTAGCTTCCGAGTCCCTGTTGATAATTCACGTCCTCTAGTCTGTTTCTCTGTTCAAGTAAATAAACCTAAGGCATAACCTATTGTTTGCAACCAACAGATTTTGAGTTAAAACAATAGAATTTCAAGACGTCCTACTACTCTTTGAACCCTTTAAGTACCTAGCAGCATATCAAACCCTAATCTATGGATCCCATAACTCTAGCTAATGGAATTAGCCGCTCATGATTTGATGAACGAAAATAAAAGTTGAATTCATGATAGTATAGATAAACTTACGAATTGATGAAAACAACAATTGTTTCTTCAATTGAATCACAATAGAATAATTCACAATAGTTGATAAGTGTTGAAGGGAAAACAAGAAAAATACTTGATGAAAAAAGATGAGGCAATGTACGTTCCTCCCAAGTTCCAAAAACAAGATTGAGAGAGATAACCTCAATAAAACCCTCAAAACTTCTATTTATACCTAAACTTAATTATCAAAATAAAATAACAAAATAAATAAAATTATCGGATTAGGTGACGCCCTGGCTGACGCCACGTCAAGGGTCTGACACCTTATCACGGATGGCGTCATATTATCTCCAGTTGTCTTCAAGTTCTGTCTAAAGCTGGCAATGTTGCTGACGCCGCATCACGGATCTGACGGCATTTCACTGTCGTCGTTAGATGTCTTCTCCTTTTGCTAATTCTCTGCTTAAGGCTGACGCCTTATCACAACTTTAACGCCATATCACCAACGTCGTTAGAACTGCTTCTCAGACTGCAACTCCCTGGTTAAGGATGACGCCAATGTTGATAGCCTATCACAAGGCTGACGACTTATCACGATTGTCGTCAACCATGTTTCCAGCTCTTTTTGCTCAGATTTTGGCTCTTTTGCCCCATTGTTATTTATTTCCATGCATCTTGACTTTCCTACAAAATCTTAAGAAAAAACACCAATAATTACTTAATAACTTACAATTATTTTAAGTTAAAAAGTCTTAAATGTGCTACAAAAATCTAGCACATCAATACCCTCAACTTAAAACAATTGCTTGTCCTCAAGCAACTAGATAACACCATACTATGATGCTTAACCAAGAGACGCATAAGATACCTATCACAGTTGATTATCAAGTTTAGCTCAAAACTCATGCCACTCTCCACGTTCAATTACTTATAAATCCGATTGTCCATATCAATGAAGATTAATAATGTGACCCAAATGAATCAAGATATGGCATCAACTCAACAACAATAACCATGCATATGTACAAGTTACACTGCCCAAACAAGTAAACAGCTAGTAATGCAACCGATGTGCCCTTACAACAAAGAAGTCCCTTCTCACTCATATATGAACTCAAGCATGTCAATACAGGGATGGTTAAGAGACACTCACTCTCAGAAAGAAATTCCAATCAATGCATGTCAAATACCATATGCTTGCCCTTATTTTCATTAGCAAGGTGTCCAGAAAGGTAAGTTAGGGTCACTATAGGTTTTTTCTTTGACTTGTAATGTAGGCTAAAGGCTGGTATGATATTCAATGGCATTTAGAGTGACTAAGCCTCCTTGGCACTACCTTAACTTTTGGGGTTCACTTATTAACCTTTTTCTTCTTTTTCTCCTTTTCTTGATCACGCATTATTAGGATGGATGTGACTTTTCTTTTTCATTCTTTTCCTTTTCTTATTCTTCTTCCACACCACCCAACTTTTTATTTTTTTCACTTATTCTTTTCCTTTTATTCTACCTTTCTTCATACCCAATTTACATCACGCACCCCTATGATAGCCACCCTCAATTTAGGTTGTTTACTTAAGTTAAAGTGCACAGTGTCCAAGGAGGACCAGGGCCAAAATAGGTTCATTATGATCTAAACGGGAAGGTGATAGGTGTCATAGAAAGAAATGGTCAATTCAGGCTCACAATAGGGATCAAGAGATATCATGCATACAGGGAAGGTCATTTAGGCCAAAAAGTGACTTAAAAATCAAAACGGCCTATGATCCTTTCCTAACCCCTATCTTTCAACCAAGGTAAGACTAACCGGGAAAGTTCTAGATTCAACACACACAGGGAATTGAGTAAAACCTCACAACACACATGGCACAATGGTACATCACAAACTACTACCCATTCGGTTCATGCAATTGTTAGCAGTGATTATCATGTCCCTAGTACTAATGCCATAAAAAGATACACAGTATCCACATATAAATGCATATCACATAGTTACAAAACAGACCAACGAAGAGGTGTTTATCAGTCTTAAAAATCAACAAGAATATGTCAACTACTCTAGATATTTATTTTTCTCCAGTTAACCACAATATCTTACAAAACAAACACAATACACCTAAACATGCCGGATCTACTAAGAACAAGACTCCGGGGAAAAGAGGCACGGCAACAAACACCCCAGGAGGACATCACACCCACAAGTAGCCCCACCCTCAACTTAATATCATGCAGTGTTCCCACCGCGTTAATCTCAAACAAAAGAGTTAGAAACATACCTGTGGCACCATGGGTGCGAAGATCTGATGTCAATCATACAATACAAATACAAATAATAAAATACCTTGGGTTGCCTCCCAAGAAGCGCCTAATTTAGTGTCGTGGCATGACCCATCTTGAGGATATGAACTTCACCCCCAATTTAGAGTCCATCTTCTTGCCTCGCTCATAGGGAGGTGGTACAAAGAATAAGAAGCGAGTAATGGATGATGCATAGTAAACAACTCAGTTTTAAAGTGAGGTGTGTTTTTGTGTTGCTTATTAAGTGTAAAATAAAGAATATAGGATTTTTGTTCCTCATTTTCATAGTCTTCCACTATTTTAGATGATTCCACAGACAAGATATCATCTAAACATAATGTGGAAAAATTCTTCGAGTGTGGCCCAACAAATCCTACTTTAAAATTTACACTATCCTCGATACACTCACTTTTATTCATCTTCTCAACATTTTTACTTTGAATGGGCTAGAGTCTTCATAAGAGATTGGCTTGGCTTCTTCTTTTGCCTCTAGCATCATTTTCTCAATCTTGGCATCATCCTTCATAGTTGGCTTGGTTGGTTGGAAAATCTCCAAGGGTTGATCAGCATCAAGCTCATCATCAGTATAGGAATATTGCTCTTTATCGTCACACACTTCCATTATTTTAAATGATTCTACAGACAAGATATCATCTAAACTTAATGTAGAAAAGTGTTTTGGATGATTGACCTTGATATCCATCTCTTTTATCCTTTCTCTTCCCTCATTAAATGCGCTAATATCTTGACGTATGTCACTTATGGTATCATTCGTTGTGTCTATACGATCCAACATCAGTTGAAGCATAGCTTCAATGTCACTCTTTCCAGTGTTGCGTTCTTTCTTTTCTTGACCATAAGACCTTTCATACTCATAAGAATAACTAGAACTTCGGTTAGCGCAATAGGGGGAGGGGGAATTTAAGCAATCACTCCAATATCTATCTATAAAGAACAATTATACTCCTGGTAGGATGGAGATGGTGCACACATCTCTCTCCGGGGAGCATATCTACAGTCATGCCAAAAGTGGGGTCTATCACAATATGGACATGGATCAGCCAAATAAGATTTCCAACCATCAAACTCATATTCATTCCATGATGCCATAGTAAGAAATAAGAAAAAATAAAGAAAATCTACCTAACACACGAAACAAATAAAATCACAAATAAATTGTAACACCCCGTAAATTTTTTCGTACACTTATCGCGATTATATGAAGTCCTAAAGGCTTGCGTATGGGTTAAATTAAGTGTATGGTGTTCGGAAGTATCCCGTCAATAGTTGTATGTGTAGGTATTGGAATAAGCTTTCCAACGATATAAAGTTTGCCCAAAACAGAGGAGTATTTCATATAAGCGAGCACATTCGAAATTTCAAATCGGTGGCCGGGAAGCCTGTAAACAGTAATTCTGCAGGAAAATTACTGCAACTAGGCAATCCAACTTTAGACGATCATAACTCCTCGTACAAAAGGAACTGTGTGAGCTGCTATATATCGAAGAAAAGATCCGAGAGTCTTCTTTCCGATGAAATTGGTTTCATCCAAATCCAATATCTAAGTAAGGAGCTATATCCGTTTTACTACAGCCTATCAAAAAAAAACAGAATTGTGGGACAGATTTTTGGGTCAACTTTAAACGATCATAACTCCTTGTAAAGGAAGAACTGGGTGGTATACTTTATATGAAAATGAAATCCCTTTGAATTATATTTCCAATGCAATTGGTTTCACCCAAATACGATACCGGAGCAAAGAGTTATGATCGATTTACTTCAGCCTGTCAAAACTGTCCACTGGGGACAGATTCGGGATTTATTTAAATCTTTAGGGCAAAATGGTCATTTTCTATTACCTCTTGGACGAAAATTGGTCCTTATAAACCTGCACTTAGCCTCATATATATCATATATCATCCAATTATTAAGAGAAGGTGAAACCCTAGCCTAATTTCAACTTCAAATATTTTGTGATTCAACCGTAGAAAATTCGAATTGGTTCCGTAGTTGTGTTCACCATCTCGAAAGCTTCGGGAAGCACCCCATGGTCATGTAAGGAGGATTATAACTACAAGAGTTCATTGTTAAGGTATGAATATTGTTTATTCTTGATTCTTATCCAAGAATAAGTATTGATAAAGGATTATGAGTATTGTCGTGATGTTGGAAGATAACTAGAAACATAGTTATGAATTGTTTTGTATACATTGTTAGTAGTAAATTATGGAAGTTGTTGTATTGGATTATGGAGGATGAATTGTGGTGATATATCATTATATTAGTGGTTATGTATGCCTAGTGATCATGTTGGTATTGGATGGTGACTAAGAAGGGAAATAAAGGCTAAGAGTGATGTTGAGGGATATTTCATGAAAATGCATGATATGTGAATGTAACAAGAGTATAAGAGGATGTATGTAGCACTCTTATTGATGAGTTAAAGGATTACTTCCTAGACATTATTTGGTGAAGTTAATACCTAAATGGTAAGGTTTGGGTTCTAATACTAGTTTGCCACAAATGACTTATTGTAGATAAGTGTTCGAAGAGTACGGGAAGTCAAGTTGGACTTGTATTGAAGTGGTTATATCAAGGTATGTAAGACATATTCTATCTAATCTTTGGCATGAATAATGACCCATGGCACTCTCAAGTAAGCTTCCAACATTGTCCTACGACACATGACACATAATAACATCATATGATCTTCGACACTACCAATTGAACTTGTTTTCACTTTTAAGATGTCCGGCTAGTAAAAAAAAAATGTCCATATACTATTGTTGACTCCGAAATGGTTTAATGAGGTATCCATGATTCTCTACCTCATTTTCATGATATTTACATGTTTTCCTATTGAGGTATCATGGTTTCAAGTTCCATAAGGTGTGACCACAAAGTAACCAATCGCAAAGATTAATTGAATTAAGGAAATGGAATGTCTTTATTTTAAATTGATGATATGATGCATTGTATTAGTACCACTGATCAGTTGGCCATTGTATTATAAAGTTTATGTATATATGCTATTCCAGGGGTGGTCCCTGATGTATTGTATTAGTACCACTGATCAGTTGGCCATTGGATGACATATGTTATGTATTGATAAGGATTACGGGAAGTAATGATATGAAAGTAATGTGCAGGTATCCCATCAGTTCTTTTAAGTGTGGTCTACTCATACTGTTTATTCACTGGTATCTGGGTTCTGTTGATCTTTTGTATCTCATCTTGATACTCACTGCCTTACATACTCAGTACATATTTCCGTACTTACGTCCCTCACGGGGGACCTGTATTCATGCCTGCAGGAACAGGTACTTCAGGTCGTACACCTCCGCAGTAAGAGCCAGGACATTCTGTTGTTAGTGGTGAGCTCCAGTTGTTTCGGGGCATCCCAAGTCGTCCCTATATGTACTTTTGGTATTTGTATAAAAGTCTTTTGTGGGCGGGAGTTTGTCCCGACCCCAACTCAGTTGTGTATCTATGTAGAGGCTTTTGTAGACATATTGTACAGCCATAGGAGTGTTTGGTTGATAGACGTGATGGCTCTGACGGCCAATTACTGTTCATATATATATTTATGCGTGTCTGCTGGGCTGATACAGGTACTGTTTTCTTCTATTTACAACGAAGTGCTGCCCAAATTTCTAATTTTCATAAGTAATGTAAATGTGAAAGTATAGGTTATGAACGGGTTCTCCTGGGCCTCCTCGGCTACGGGTGCCAGTCCGCTCCAATGGGATTTGGGGTATGACATAAATATTTACAAGTTCGAATTCAAGAAAGGTAAAATTCCAAACCAACTCAATACACCAAATTGTTCCCCGGCAACGGCGCCATTTTTGATAACGCTCAACTTACATCTCAAATTAGTGTAAGG
This sequence comes from Capsicum baccatum var. pendulum, assembly GCA_030864225.1. Classification (NCBI taxonomy): domain Eukaryota; kingdom Viridiplantae; phylum Streptophyta; class Magnoliopsida; order Solanales; family Solanaceae; genus Capsicum; species Capsicum baccatum. Next base: position 100,316,281 of record CM061551.1, read on the forward strand.
CAGTCGTCGTCATTATATTTACCCAACTTTGAATTCGGGGTCGAATCCACAGGGAACAATGTGGGTGGTGATTAAACTAGTTTGAAATTATAGCTACAAGTTAAATTCAAACAAATGATACAAACATATAAAATAGGGTTTTAATATTAATGTTTGTAATCAATATAAATGGAAAACCAGAGTTATGTTCACTTTGGGTTTCGGGAATTGACAGATACTAGGTACTGCTTAAGACTCTTGAAGTAAGTAGGAACAGCAGAATATCCGTGACGACTATACTATCTAACTTATCTCTCGACCTCACCAGACAATTTATTATCTAATTCTCTCGAACTTAGATAACTTATCTATTTCCAATAGTATGTTATCTCAGGTAGATTAATCCAGTTACGGCATTAATCATTAAACAAAAATTTAGTAGCTTTCGAGTCCCTATTGATAATTCACGTCCTCTAGTCTATTTCTCTGTTCAAGCAAATAAACATAAGGCATAACCTATTGTTTGCAACCAATAGATTTTAAGTTAAAATAACAGAATTTCAAGATGTCCTACTACTCTTTGAACCCTTTAAGTACCTAGCAGCATATCAAACCCCAATCCATGGATTTCATAACTCGGGCTAATGGAATTAGCCACTCATGATTTGATGAATGAAATAAAAAGTTAAATTCATGATAGTATAGATAAACTTACGAATGGATGAAAACAACACTTGTTTCTTCAATTGAATCACAAGAGAATAATCCACAATAGTTCATAAGTGTTGAAGGAAAAACAAGAAAAATACTTGATGAAAAAAAATGAGGCAATGTACGTTCCTCCCAAGTTCCAAAAACAAGATTGAGAGAGATATCCTCAATAAAACCCTCAAAACTTCTATTTATACCTAAACTTAATTATGGAAATAAAATAACAAAATAAATAAAATTATCGGATTAGGTGATGCCCTAGCTGATGCCACATCAAGGGTCTGACGCCTTATCACGGATGGCGTCAGATTAGCTCTAGTTGTCTTCAAGTACTGTCTAAATCTGATGATGTTGCTGATGCCGCATTAAGGATCTGACGGTGTTTCACTATCATCGTTAGATGTCTTCTCCTTTATTTAATTCTATGCTTAAGGTTAACGCCCTTATTGATGCCTTATCACAACTTTGACGCCACATCACCAACATCGTCAAACCTGTTTCTCAGACTGCAACTCCCTAGTTAAGGCTGACGCCAATGCTGATAGCCTATCACAAGGCTGACGACTTATCACAGTTGTCGTCAGCCATGTTTCCAGCTCTTTTTGCTCAGATTTCAGCTCTTTTGCTCCATTGCTATTTATTTCCATGCATCTTGACTTTCCTAGAAAATCTTAAGAAATAACATCAAAAACACCAATAATTACTTAAGAACTTATAATTATTTCAAGTTAAAAGGTCTTAAATATGCTACAAAAATCTAGCACATCAGCGCACTAGTCTATTCATCCAAGGGCCACAAAGATGTACCGCTACTTGCGGGATATCTATTGGTGGAGTGGGATTAAGAGAGACGTTCCAGAGTTTGTGGCTAAGTGCTCTACATGTCAGTAGGTTAAGATAGAGCATCAAAAGCCTAGTGGGTCCATGTAGGAGTTCAGTATTCCTACTTGGAAGTGGAAAGTTGTGAATATAGACTCCGTGATGGGTTTGCCTCAAACTCGTCATCAGCATAATTTAGTCTGGATCATTGTAGATAGAATGACTAAATCAGCTCATTTTCTTCCAGTTCATACCTCTTATTTAGCCGAGGATTATGCAAAACTCTACATCAAGGAGTTGGTCGATTACACGGAGTTCCATTGTCCATTATCTCAGACAGAGGTACCCAGTTTACCTCTCATTTCTGGAAAGCATTCCAAAAGGGTACCCAAGTTCATCTTAGTACAGCCTTTCATCCTCAGACAGATGGTCAAGTATAAAGGACCATTAAAACGTTAGAAGATATGCTAAGGGCGTGTGCAATCGATTTTAAAGGAAGTTGGGAGACCACTTACCTTTGATTGAGTTTGTATACAACAACAGCTATCACTCCAGTATTCAGATGGCTTCATTCGAAACTCTCTATGGTAGGAGATTTAGGTCTCCAATTTTTTGGTTTGAAGTTAGTGAGGCCTTAGTCATAGGTCCTGACTTGGTATTCGATGCCTTAGAAAAAGTCTAATTGATTAGAGAAAGACTCTGGGCTGCTCAGAGCCGATAGAAGTCTTATGCAGGTGTCCATATAAATGATCTCGAGTTTGAGATTGGGGATCATGTCTATCTAAAGATCTATCCCATGAAGAGAGTGAAGAGATTCGGCAAGAAGGGAAAGCTCAGTCCCCGATATATTGGTCCCTTCAAGATTCTCAGTCGCTTTGGCAAGGTAGCCTATGAGATTGAATTGCCTTTAGATCTAGCCTCCGTTCATCCAGTATTTTATGTCTCTTTGCTCAAGAAGTTCATAGGTGACCCATCAGTTGTAGTCCCTATTCAGAGCATTAATGTTTAGAACACTCCCTCTTATGAAGAGATTCCAGTCAAAATCTTAGATTATCAAACTCGTAGATTGAGGAACAAAGAAGTCCCTCTAGTTAAGGTCCTTTGGCGAAATCAGTCCGTCGAGGGAGATACTCGGGAACAGAGGACGACATGCGTACCAAGTATCCTCACCTCTTCTTCGCCAACTTAGATCAAGCTCAAGGTAACAATTCTCCTTAAGCTTACTCAGTTTCATGTTCAGTGTTCGTCATAAACTTGGTATGCAGTTTCGTGCTCATGTTTCCATTAAAAACTTGGTATTAAGTACCATTGCATATTCAGTCATGCACGCATGTATCAGTTCAGTTATGTAATTATGCATCAGACATGTATTCTCATTGTGAGAAACTTAGTTCTTCAGAACACTCAGTCATGCATTCATGAATCAGTTACACATGCATCAGATATGCATGTTCAGTATTATATGTTAAGCTTGTCAGTCATGTCATTCATGAGATCATGTTCCAGTTATTTATATTCAGCATGTATGTCAGTTGTCTTTTCTCCCCTCTCAATCCGTCTCATTCAAGGACGAATGTTATCAAGGGGGAGATATTGTAATACCTCATACTTGCCTAGCTAATTTCATCTCAAGAATGTCTAGTATTAGCTTCTAAACTGAATTATGGTTATTCCATGAGGAATTTTCAAGATTTTCACTTTTTGTCAAGTCGAAAATTCAATAAGCTTTCCATCGATATAAGATTCTCTCAAATCCGATAATCGGGTCAGAAGTTATGACTATTTCAAGTTCCCGTCATAAAACAGCGTCATATTAGTCAGTGGCACGCCGCCCCACAAGAGGAAATGGCATTTGACAAATTTCAGTTGGGGTCCTCGATTATGGCGCATCGCGCCAGGGCCCAAATTCAGAATTGTCCTTTTCCAATGTCTTACGCGATTTTCTCCGCGTCCAGCCAAAGTTCCAGGTCGCAAAAGAAGAGACAACGCGATGGCTTAGCGTCATGCCATCCCTCAGTTTCCCAATTGTCAAATTCCGGTGACACAACGCGATAGCGCCGCATCGCGCCAGGGGTTCAGTTCGGGAAAATTTTACTAAAATTAAATGACGCGTCCAGGGTTAAAAGGGTCAACTTCCCACCCCTATTTAAGCCTTTTAACACGTGATTCAACCAATTTTCACCCAAAGTACACTCTCTTCTCTCAAAAACCTCTCAAGAACAAGCTAGGGTTTTCATGGAAGATCCAATTCCAAGAAAGTTTTACCATCAATCTTTACGAAATCACGAACTAAGGTATGCATAGTGTTCATTCATGGACTCCTTTCATCCATGAAGCCCAAGAATCCCTTTTCTAAATTCAAGTTTATGGATTTTCTTATGAATTTCATGATTGGGCTGCTCTTGTTCATGTGGATAATGAGAAATTGAATTCTACTCCCTGTTAGGTGATAAATTCTATATAGGTTGCATTATTATAGATATAGATTCATGCAAACCTATGATTAAACCCTTGAATGATGAAATTAGAATTGAACCATGATGTTTAATTATTGTATAATGATGTTTACATGTACCATGCCTATAATATGTTTGATTAAATGCCTAGTTGAAGGAAAAGTGCCTAACTAGCATGATACCATGAAATCCCCATGTATGTACAAGTTATGCCTATCACATATTTTGATGAAATACTTCTATAAATGTATTATGGATTTTGATGTTAGTTATATGTTCAAGTAAGTTATGCTTGGTCAGTTTCCTTCCATCGAGTCCTGGGGGGTACTCATACTCGAAACATTAGTTGTGTGCCTAGAGCCATGTCATATTTTCATGATACTCTCAGTCAAGCTATGATCCTTAGACTTCAGACAGTCCTATGACTCAGGAAATCTCCATGATCTCATAAACTTAGTCAGTTGTCAGATATCAGTAGTATTTCGTCAGTCAACGAAATTTAGTAACTCATCCCATGTTCAGTTCAGTAATTATGTTCAGAGTCTATTCAGATGGGAGTAGGAATTAGCACCGATTAAACTCAAGGATGGGAACACACACTATCAGATGAGAGTGTGATTCTTAGAAGTCATCCTTGTATTCCAAAACTATGTAGCCTGCATAGGTTGAGACATCAACATTGTCCAATAAGGGTTGATAAGATAGATAAGCGCTTTCAGATGAGGGCCTCACCATTCTCGTATAGGGGACACTATTAGATGAGGGTCACCCACAGCTTGTCCTTACCAGTGGCGTGGTATTGATACCCTTTCAATTGGGGTTATAGATTGGACCCCAACTCAGCCATAATGGCATATTAGGGGCATATCGATTAGATAACTACTTCCCACAGTTTCATGTTACAGAATCAGGACTGTCAGATACAGAAAATCAGCTTCAGTAATAAAACTCAAATAGTTCTTCAGATTTTAGGACTGTCAGATACAGTCAACTCAGTTACAGTACAGAAATCAGATAGTTCCATCAGATTCAGGACTGTCAGATACAGTCACTCATGTTATCAATTATATTTAGATTCAGTAATCATATTATGGCAGTATTAGTGTCAGTTGTTATGTCTCATGTATGTATTCTCATGCTTATGATAGTTAGTCAGTTATTATTATTGTTCATGCATATGAACCCCATGCATTCAGTCTACCTTATATGTACACCAGTACATTCAAAGTATTGACGCATCTGCACTATGGTGTCTTATACCATAGGTTCAGAGACACGAGCTCCAGAGCAACAGTAGATTCTAGATATACGCAGACAGAGTTAGAAGTGAGTCCTCATCTTTCGAGGACATGATTATTTCCCTATTATCTCATTAATTATTTTATTAGTTGGGGACATGTCCCATCAACTCCTTACTCAAATAGTTCAGTCGGTTAGAGGCTTTCTAGACTACCATGTTTCAGACTTCAGTATGTTCAGTTTTGTTTTGGGTATTCTATTACCCCACACAGATGTTCTATCATTCAGATCATGTTCAGTATTGAACCTTATGGCCTTTCAGCTCATATTTCTACATTATAAAGTATTTTATGCAGTATACAGGTACAGATATCAGTCATGGGTTAGCTTGTGGTCCTTCGGAGTCATAACCACCGTGTAGCATTCCAGGTACCAAATTTGGGGCGTTACACCTAATTTCGGCCCTTTTCACTTGGAATCGTAAGACTTTTAGAAATATTTTTTGTCAAAATGGAACTTATTAGCACAACTTTCATGAATCCAATCCACACTGTACTACCCCACCAGTTTCTTCTTACAACACTTAGAAATTGATCTCATGGTAGAGTACAATCATGTTCTTCGCCTTGAAGAGGAATTTGGAGACTAAAATCTAGACTTCAATGGCTTAGGGAAGATGATGTGAATACTCCATTCTTCCATCTCTTCACCCTTAAAAGGCATCACCGTTACCGCATTATTGTCCTTAAGAACTTAGAAGGAGTTCAGATTTTTAACCCTCCTCGTATTTCCAATATTGCCTTCAACTATTTTAAGAATCTGCAATCCACTTGTAAAATCTCGAATTCTAAAGCTTTTTTGTTGCACATTGCTACTGTCTCTCTGATGAGGATCCTAGTCACCTTGAAATACCACTTACTGATCTTGAAATTACTATGGCCCTCAAATCCTCCTATCGATTAAAACCCCCAACCCTGATGGTTTACATCCATTATGTTTCCAACAATTTTAGGAAACCACTGAAGATTTCATGTTCGGCATTTGCAAAAAATGCTTTGCTAAGGGCCAAATCCCATATGAAATCATTGGCATATATCTCTGTCTTACCCCTAAAAGTGAAAGCCCATATTCTCTGCCCACTTTAATCCAATTGGCTTATGCAATACGGTCTATAAATTATTCACCAAATGCATTGTCAACTGTATTAAGCCATTGTTGGATAACTTGATTCATCATACTAAATCATCCTTTTAGAGTAATCATCGAGCATCGAATAATGCGATAATTATGCAAGTGTAGCACCATTTTTGAAAGTCCTGATCCTACTACTCCTGCATGCCTCTAAAGATAGACTTGGAGAAAGCTTTCGATAAACTTGAATGAGATTTATCTATCAATCTCTAATTTTTTCTATTTTTCCTACTAGGCTCATTCAACTAATCATGTCTGTGTCTCGATCAGTCAGATTTCTATCCTTCAAAATAGGACAAAACTCAATTCCTCAACCCCACATGGCGTATGACCTTTATTGCCCTACCTTTTTATTTTGTGCATGGAACTCTTCTCTAAAACATTAATCTCCATGTAGACCATAATATTTGGAGGCTCGTTAAGTTTAAATGTTAAATGGTCTATTTCCACCCTCGTCATACCTTTTCTTTGTTGATGACATCATTTTCATCGCCAAGTCTTGACATCTTACTCCTTAAGTCCAGAATAGTCTTCTTTAAGTCTTGTTCCTCTGCTGATAAAGCACTTGCTTTCTCTTACTTCAACATCAGAGAGGGCTCTCATTTTGGCAACTATCTTGGGTTTTTAATTGGGCAGTATCGTCTTAAGGCCAGTGACTTCCGATTCCTACTCGACTCATACAATCCCGCTTGACAGGATAGAAAACTCACCACCTATTCTTTGCAGGTCGTTTAACTTTTATTCAATATAATCTCAATATAATTCCCAATAATGAGATGTAATTTACTCGTTCGCCATTTGAAATCATAAAACAACTAGAACATTGTCAACGTAATTTCTTATGGGGATCTATTTTGCAAAAGAAAAAGCTATACTTGCTAGCCTGGGACTAAATTACTAAGGATAAGACCTAGGGAGGGCTAGGTATTCAATGGTTTAGTTCTAAAATGAGTCCCTCTTTGCTGCCATACTTTGGAGACTTTTTTAAAACCCTCAGACTCTTTGGGCTTTAATTCTCTTATCTCCATACTTGCCCTCCAATCGTAAGAGGGTAAGCCCACCTTCTGCCATCTAGAAGGCAATTCTTTGAGGTTGGAACACTTTTCAATAAGGAGTCATTTGGCAGATCAACACTGGAACCCATGCTAAAGTTTGGACTAACCCCGAGCTTAAACCAAAGCTCTTGCTTTGCCAGTTGATTGATGCACCTCTACTTATGCCGATATTCAGGCCACTGTGGCTTCTTGCCTACACTTTTCTGCCCCGTTCCACCCGTGTCCTTCAATTTTTCTTACCTAATATGTCATCTCATTAATACATGTCACATGGCCTCTATCTCCGCTGGCCATGATCATATCTTACTCCTACAGATTATTTCGTTGTCAAATTATATTACACGATCATGCTTCTAATAGCGGTAATGTGAACTCTTGGATTTGGAAGCTTAAATTGACTCCTAAACCCGTATCTTTCTCTAGAAAGTCACTCACAAACGTCTTCCCACTAATGCATTCCTTCACCACATTAGCTTTCTTCTTTTACCACTTTGCTCAATTTATCGCTCCAACTCGGAAACAATTGTGCACCTCTTTTTTCGTTGCATCAATGCCATCACTCTCTAGCATCAACTACTCCTACTTTCCAGTATCTTGAACTTGGTTAGTATCTCTCCAACTCGCCATCTACTTGGCTGAAAAGACTAGTACATTGGCAGAAACGACCCTCTGAGGCCCAAGTTTTACCTCAGAGTACCTTTAACCCTTTCTTACTTTGGCACTTATGACTAGTATGGAATAAATCCACTCTCAAGCATAGTAACCTTAAGCCAAACATGGACATTGTCCTCATACTTACCACTAAATATCATCGTGCTATCCGTACTGTTGTGCCTACTCTCTCACTTGACCACCCTATGTTTACACTTTACCCCTTCTGTCCCTCCTGGAAATAATGTCATTTACCTCTATACTGATGTTGCTGCCCAATGTCTGCTACATTAGCGGGCATTATAGGGGTCCCCAGGTCAGCCTCAGGCGACTGGTTATTGGGCTTTGCTGGAATGACAACCGAATCATCTATTGTTATGCGTGTACTATTATCCTTGTTGCGAGGCCTACAATTGGCTCATCATAACGACTATCTGAATCTCCACGTCACGATTGACGCAGTTGAAATTGTTACCTTACTGTTTAATCCAATACCCATCTACTCACACATTGTTAATGGTTGCAGGTCCCTCCTCATACTGCTCCATGATCCACTGACCCAACATACATACAGGAAATTTAATATGATGGCCGATAGTTTGGCAAATTTTGGTGCTTCGCTCACGGGAAGTGATATCACGTTTTGGTCTCAACTGCCTCCCCTTTGTGCTTCATCTCCTGGAATGGGGTAGGGAGGACATTGGAAACGCTACATACTATAATAGGACATGTTCCCATGTACACACATGTTCCCATGTACACACTCTCTCTTCCCTGTAGTTTTTTCGTCTACAACATTTTGTAATGAGGCTATGATTTTTTGTACTAACCGTGTCCTTCAGCACCTCCATGTATTGTGTAACCTTAATATATTAGTACTAATCATGTTTACCAAAAAGAAGAACATAAATAAATAATATTTCCTATGTTCTTGGGCTTCACCTTATCCACGACAACAAAAACAACCTTTAGCGGCTATAAGCATGCACTTTAACAAAAAGTGCTAAAATTTTTATTCGTGTCAGTTAATTTCCATTGGTCCAATATCGTTGTAAGCTTTAGGGCATTTATAAAGATAGTTAAGAAATATCTCTAAAAAATATATATTTAGTGATAATGAAGCTATTATCATTAATTAATTATCACTTAAGATCATTTTTGGTGTATTGATCTAAAGTTTCTCAGCAGTAGCTACTTTCTGTTATTTCTATTATTTTATTATTTATTACTTATATTACAAATTATTATTTTTTTGAATTATTCAAGTAAATTTTAAGTCATTTTCAGCTATTTTCCCATGCGGGTCACAATTGTTTTAGTAGTACAATTTTGAATTGTCAAAACAAAATCACAACAGCTGAAGTTGCACTTGCCATTAGCCAATGGTCTCAAGGCGCAGCAAATGCACCCCACAAGTGCCAAATTTCAATTCCGGCCACAAACATCAGCATTTCAAACTTCAAATATTATTTTCAAATTAATATTTATTTTGTTGTAATGTCCATTATTTCAACTTAAATTTAAAATACAATATTTTACATTATGTTTTTCAAAAGTCTTTAAAGTAATTTCGAGCGCAGTATGGTGGAAAGTGTAGGTGCCTAGCACAGAAAGCACCTCCCCTGCTCATAGAACAAAATAGCTCATTTACACTATCAATGCGAGACTTCTTAACAATATTAAGTAGCCATGAATTCTTAATTGATTAAGGTGGTTACAGTTTTTCGTTTGAAAAGATGAGTATTTGTTTGAAATTGTTGCATTTTCAAATCCATTAGTCGAATGGTCACTTAACTAACAAATGATCTTTTATTGGTTAAGTCACATAATTATACCTATAGCACTCAAAGTGTCATTGAAGCAAATTTGTCAAACTTTTTTGGTTGGTAAATACTTAATTTTGAGATTGATAATTTAGAAGGTAACTATGTATTTGGCCACCAAATTTGAGAAATTTACAGATAATTTTAAGTAATTGAGTGATAGAGGATATAAATAAAAGATAGAGAAAAGAGAGAAAATTAATGAAGAAAATAAATAAGAGAATTGCTATGAAATGTAATTATGTAATATTATTCCGATAGACCCCCGGCTCAAAAATGTACACAGCTCATAATTATCAATTCCTTCTATATTGGTATATTCCTTGGATGAAATATAGATCTGGATCTCAATATAGATCTGGTGGGTTCATTTCTGTCAATTATATAGAATAGTATTATATAATAGCTCATTTCTTTTAATTAAGGAGTTGCTGTAGTGTTGTTAATTAAATTGTACTATTTGATTATGAGAATCTGACTAAGCATCACGAAGGCAAGTGCCAGTGGAGCATATACTCGGGTTCACAATTTTATGGGAATTCCTCTTCAATTGTATTTACATTGACCGTCATTATGACACATTGATGATTAAAATTAAATAAAAAAGATGAGAAAAAGGGAAGGAAAAAATAACAGACTAATTGATGTCTCTGTTTCTTGTTTGAACTCCCTTCTTAAAAAAAAGTATTAACTATTCCTAAAATAGATACTTCTACCTAGCAAAATGTTCATGTAAATTGTTAAATTCTGTCTTGTGAACATTATCTGATGAATCAAACGTTAAGGTTCTTCCTGAAGAGGATAACAAGCTCTTCTGAGCTCGTTATACCTTTGAAGATCGAAATTCCTGAGCTTCATGAGTCGCTTTTGCTTGGAGACAAATCGGCTCTGGAAAAATCCTTCGAAAGAAGGCTCTTTGGAGGTCTTAAGGAAGAAGGTGTAACCAGCCATGCAGTAAAAGGATGTAACATAGAAGCAAATTGGTTCCATGACATCCCATGAGAGTTCCCAAAATGTCAATCTCATGAATGCTGCTGTCTGAATGACAAAGTAGCCTAGCCCACACCATAATTCTCTGCGCACCAATGACTCTGCTTTCTTGTCAATTATTGCTTTTTCCTCTTCCATTTGGTTGAGCTCTTTCATCATTTGTGGGTCATTTGTTTTCGCCAAGGGCGTTGGCAATAGGCCTTGTAGGGATTTCACTACCTGTAAACAAAAACAGAGGACCAAAATATTTGGGTAAAATAACTCCACTTGACAAGACCTATGTCGACATCCGACGCTGCTTCATACATATTTCTCAAATGTGTATATCAAAATATATATGTTATTTAAAAATATGAATACTGAATTATAGGCTGATACTATTTGAAAATTATACAAAATGTATATATTAATTTGGATTGGAATAGGGAATAAGCTTCAAAATTAACATTCTCCTAACCTAATTTGTGTCGATAAGTGCTACTATCTCCGTAGCTATTGTATATCCCCTAAAAAGGTTGACATTCTTAGTTGACATTCTTTTACTCCTTTCCTCCAATAAGAATGGCCTAGCCAAGAGCCCGATCCACCCACGTTATGTACCCTCCAATTAAAACTCATGCATTATATGAACATGCCAGAATTGACATATATGGCTTTCTTTATGACTAGGCAAACGAATTCTCCCCAACTTCATTTGCTTTTTTACCAAAAGAGTTTTCTAACGTCAAGTATAGAAAAGACTAGTGGCCAATTTACAGCTAATCCTTTTGTCATAAACTCCACAATAACTGGATGTCCTTTTCCTCTTAACCCACCTCCCCCCACCCCATGCCACCCCATCCCATCCCAACCACCACCACCCAAAACAATCCATCAATTAAAATTTTAGTACTACCATTTTTTCTTTCCAATCAAATCCCATGTAAAACAACTATCCCCCTTCCAAAATAATTTGATTTTTGGCCTAAATGTTTTTCGGTGAAATTAACTTAAAAGGTCTTGAAGGTGTTCAGGAAGGGAAATTTTTGGGTCTTTGAAAATGATCCGGCTGGTCAACTCCTTTATAAAAGTCACCATCTCGTTTTAGAGATTCCGAAGTAACTTTGTTTCATTTTCCTGTCTGGAGCAAAAAACACGAAAAACGCTACTATCAGTTTTCGGTAGACTCCCAACATTTAACAATCTATCAAATACAAAATTTATCTAATTTCTATGTATCAATAATGCTGTCAATTACCATAGTAGTAATTTATCTTTATGCGTTTCTGTCAAAAAAGCAGTTACGCATAGCATAAAAAGAATATAAATAAAGGAAGAACAATGGAAAAAGTGGGGGAAAAAAAAAACCTGATGAGGCCGGAGGAACACACCGTTTCCTAGAACAATCACAGTTCCAGAATCATCAAGAATCTTCGCGAATTCGATGCCTTGTCCACTATTCGAACAATTTCCAGAGCAAATCTGAAGAAATTCCGAGTAGGAAATACAATTCTTTTCAATCTGTTTTAGCCTCAATTTCACCATCTCCAGTTGTGATAACCTTAGCACCTTCCTTGCATCCGCCACCGTCAATTTCTCCTCCGGCTCCGATTCCTTCGGCGGGATGAGGCCGTCAAGTTTAATCCTGCTTCTACTAACATCCATTTCACGTAGTTTCTCGATGAGAGTTTCTCCGGTGGATAGTGTCCGGAGCTCCGGCGAAGTAGACGGAGATGTGTACATGTGTCTGCGGTGGATTAATCGCCGGAAAATTCCATTATCTCCGGGATCTGGAGCAATTTTGTTATCGGGATGAGGAGGGGTAAGTGTTCTGGCGGACATGGACGACGAAGATATACGACAGGCGGAAATAGAAAAGCCAGTCGTTTTGTATACATTGAGAAGACGTTGAGTTAGCGCTTTTTCGAATGCCATTGATAGAAAAAAGAAGTACTAGTATATGGTTTGAGAGAGAGAAAATTGATTTGTGAAAATGGTAGGCTTTAGGGGTTTGAATTCTTCAAGTTGTTCAACGATGAAGAAAGGAGTTATGGGTTAGACATATTTATAGGTACATTCATAGTGACGTAATGACAGCTAGTTGCTATGTTAATTCAAGTAAAATTAACTGATTAAGAATTTTAAATACCTACTTAATAATTACTCTGTCTTACGTTGATTTTACTTGTCGTCTACTCCATCTTTTCGTTTTAGTTGACCCTCTTTTTAAAAATATTTGTTTCAATTTAGTTGTTTCTTTTGATGAAATCAAGAGTATTTTGTTATATTTTTTCAATATTACCCTTAATATTAAATGACTAAACAAAATATATTTACTCAAATTTATATTTTTAAAGCATAATTAATAAGGCTAATTTGATAAAATAAACCCCTAATAAATATTTTTTTAAGAAAAATATCAAATAAAAAAAAATCAACTATTTTAAAATAAAGAAATATATCTTAATTTTTATAAATGATAATTATTTGAAATTATTTATTTTCAGTAACGACGATAAAAAGAATGAACGGGATATCAAGAGATATTTTCCATTTATTGGTAATAATATATGTGTGTTGTTTTATGTTTTGTCTAGACTTTTTTGCGATAGCCACCAATCACGATAAAATAAAAATTATATGTACTTATTAGTGTCGGACTCAAATATATGTTAATTTTGTGTTTTAATTTATACTATAAAAATAGAACTTAGATAATCAATCATATATTTTAATATGTTTTTATATTTTTTAAGTTGTTAAAAAAAGCAGTTTGGTGCACTAAAACTATCGATATATTTTTATATTTTTTAAGTTGTTAACTATGATATTTTATAGTACTTTTTTTATGTAATTTTTAAATAATATATGTTACTTTTTTTTTATTTGGTAACCATGGTGTCCATCAGCTTGCGCGTTAAAAATTTTGCGTCATTGATAGCCAATTATATTTTTAAAATTATTTAAGTTCTAATTATTGTGATTTATAATATTTTTTCTTCAATTTCAATTTAAGTAACACTGATACAATTTTGAGAGTGAATCAAATATTTTTTATCTTTTAAATTTTTTAAATTGTTAATTACTATAATTTATAATTTTTTTACATATATTTTAAAAATACATAACAAATTAAAAGAATAAGACACACAAATTAAAACACAGATAGAAAATGGAGGCAAGGAAAACGTACAATAAAATTGTGCTAAAAACAGGTAAACATGCCTGCTTCGACACAACTTCATTAATCTTCTATTATAGAGTAGAATATACTACAAATAATATTTTATATTTATTCAAATAATATTAAATAAAGGAAAAATTACATATATACATATGTTAACTTTATCTTATTACATTACATCCCATGTTGAAAAAGAAATTACAAAAATCCTAAATTAATTGCTTAAATCCCTACCTTTTTTATTTTCTCTCTATTCCTTCTTATACATTCCAAACAACCATATTTTGCTCCAAATTATCCTCCATATTTTTCTCCTAAAATCTTGCTACCTTTTCTCTCAATTTATTTAGTATGCCATCTATGATTATGAGTAGCAGCTATAATTTCAAATTTACCTTCCCTTCTTCCTCACCATTTCACTTCTCCTTAACCACGGATTTCACTTTCCCTACTCGGAATTCATAAACCCAAAATTATTTCTTTTTCTTTTTCAAAAAAAAAAATTAAACCCGAATTAATCAAATAAACACTCTCAATAACAAAATAAAATCAAATTGAAAAAATCCTTTGATTATTATTTTTGCGTAATTCTTTTTTTTAATTTAAATTTTTTGTTGAAGTAATAATATAATTTATTATGTATAGATCTTGAACAGTGATGGCTTGGAATGTATTCAGATTTCGTACGGCCCTTAAAGGACTGGGTCAATTATGAACTTGTTGGTGTTAAGCGTTGTGGGTGCTTATTACGCTGTCTTTTTTACCAACAAAGGGGGACGAAACTAAAAGTCAAAGCCAAAAAAAATATTTACTGGGGTTTTCCCTTTTCACTTATTGAATTTCCCTTTCACTTATTTGTTAATAATTAAAACAACATATTACTAATTAATCTGACATTATATTTTGAATACATAATATATTTCCTGTTATGTACCTCTGCTTATAACTGAATCTTACGTTGAACTAAAGACTAATACGTTTTAAACGTATGTATTACATAACATCATACATGTTGTAAAACATTTATTACTTGTAAAAAAATTATAGAAATTGTTAATATCATGCACATTTATAATGTATGATGCTATATCATACATTGATACGAATCTATAATCAAATATTATACATTCGTAAGTCTACTGAAATGGCACAGTTTTACTATACATTGCTTTGAATGTATAACAACTTATTATACATTCAAACGTTTACTGAAAAGACACACATTTATTATACATTGATTTGACTGTATAAAAACATATTATACATTCGTAAATTTACTGGAATGATATTGTATATAATCTAAAAAAAAAATTAAATTCAGTTAAATTTCGTTATTGTATTTCTAACCTCATACGTGTTAAAAACGTATAATGCTATATCATACATTTATTACACATTAACTATTAATGTACAACATTTTAATACATCGTGCGTTTCAACAATTACTTACTCCTACAGAAGGTAAGTCACATAGTTAATGTGCATTTATAATCATGTTCTAACTTCAAGTTATATGGTTACGAACTATGATATAGGGAAAATGCATAAAATTTTTATACTAATATAAATCATTGATTAAAGAAATTAACATCTATAATCAATAAAAAAAAAATATGTATTACTTGCTTCAGCATTCAAAAAAAAAATTAATAAAAAAATGTTTATACAATCAAAACCATTCAAAGCATCCGCACATTGAAAACCATATTATATTCTTCATGATTCCTTTGGAAAGAAACCGCAAGTCCTGCGGTTGTGACCGACTCGTCCGCATTTACCGAAATTACTATTGCGTCACTTTTGTATGACGTATCATTAATTCCTGACTCCCAAATTTCAGAATGTCGCAACAATACGGGGATATTCATATTGATTTTACTAGTATTGAAGAACATATGTAGAAGAAAATTTTAATAGTTTGAAGAACGGGTGTAGAAGAAAGTGGTTATTTTTTGACTTTTCAGATCGTGAATCACAGGAAAAAAATTATGTATAACAAAATATTTTAAATTCAAATATTAGTTACATATTCTATCAATAAATGACTTAATGTTGACTAATTACTGCCTTTAATTAAGAATCCGTAAAATAATTAAAGATTCTCTTACCTTAAATATAGGATTAGCTGTTACATCATACATTCGACCAATGTATAATATGTGACCGAATGTATGAGTATGTTTGAAAAAAAGGGAGAGAGAAAATAACAAAGAATTTTGTGTAATTATTTTCATTGTCTAAAAAATTTATGTTGTTTACACAATAATAAATTCGGGTTGCGAAAGCATTTCATCTGCTCCCAATTGTTTGATGTTATTGCTACTCCTCAAGTAAAAACACATGGAAATTAATGCTCTTTCGAATCTGGTCTAAAACTAATCTAACAAGAAGAATTTGAACTAGTAATTTGGACATTTTGTTGTACTCTTTAAAATCAAAATCTGAATTTTTATCAAGAAAGTGGGAAAGTTTCATTAGATCCTATGAGACATACCATGTACAAAAGGAATATCCCCAAATCCTAAGGCAACATTCCTAATAGGCTTAAGTAATCGTCAGACCCTTAAATTTATTCTGAAAATTCACTTAAATTTCTTAATTAAGGCATGTACCTAACAGGCCCCTCAAGTGCTAAAATTAATACTTATCAGGCACAAAATACTGATTTGGCAAGAAGAATGTGTTACACTCTCCATGGGCGCGTGAATAGTGTCTCAAATGGTTTTTTTTTTTAAAAGTCACATTTCAATTTATTTAATACAATAACAAATTTTAATTAAAAAAAAAAAAAGAAAAAACAGCCCTCCTTCGCCCCCCAGCCCCAGCCCCAGCCATCTTCTTCATCTCTATTTTTTTTTTTTTTTTAAATTCTTAACAATCTTGTTAATATAATTAACAATTTTCAATTTGAAAAAAAAAACAGTGGAAGCCAAGAACTTTAGCATATTAATACATTTCTCTTATATTTGCGGAGTAAATTTGATTGCGGCAAAACTCCATTTTTTTCAGCTAACTTGATATTATTAAAGAATTTAAATTCTAAGAAACCCACAACACAATAAGAAGAAAAATAACAATAAATATAAATTGAATTGGTAAAGAAATAAGATTTCTAAAAAAGTGTTGATTTTTTATTTTTTACAGAAATGGAGTAGAAGATGTTAAGAGGGGGCGGGGTCAGATTGGGGTGGGGAGGGGGGAAGGCAATAGAAAACGTTTTTTGATTGTCTTCACTATCTCAAATCAAATATAAAAAATAAAAATAGAAGATGAAGAAGAAGATGGCAAGAAAATGAAGAAAATATGAAAGAGCAAGTGGGGTGAGGGTGGGGGTGGGGTGGGATGGGATGTTGAAGGGGACCCATTTTATTTTTATTGTTTTAAAAAAATTATAATTAGTTTTTAATAATTATTGGACCTATAATGTCATGTGTCAACTTTCAATTAGTCTTTTTTGCCACATCAGCGCGTGTGTATTACATACACTTGAGCTTTTAGCTGATTGGACAAAAAATGACCGATTAAATCAAAATTCGGGTGGATTAATAGCAGGTAAAGGTCTTAATTACGGGATCTAAGTGAATTTTTAGAATAAATTTGAAAATCTAGCAATGACTTAAGCCATCCTAATAAAACCTCATATGGTGCATCACTCACTTTAAGTTACGGTCCAATTTTCATGACTCGCGATTCTTTTTAATTATAGATTTTAAAGTATTTATTTTCGAAGTCTGTATCGAATTACGTTAAATCAATTAAAATATAAAAAACTGAGATGTAAGGAGTGGGTTTTTTTTTTCCTTCTTGTTGACGAAGGGACAAAATTTCTTAAGTAGCAAAAAAGAAATACTTCGTAGCTAGACTATTTCAGGAGGGGGAAACTCAAGGAAGACAACTAATCAGCGTACAATCTGGCTAGAAGTGATCGTAAGAAAGCCGTCCGATTGTTAGAAAATTATTCATGGGGTAACTTGATATGGTGTATACTATGTGATTATTATGTGTGGACTTTGGGAAATAATTGATCATGCCTTACACGTGTTGATTAGAGAGACTCAAAAAAATATTGGTCAGCGTAATAAAATAGTGATGGGTTGTGTAAGATAAGTTTGTGTGATGAGGACATGAGGTGTTTAGTTCACCAAAATAGAAAGAGGAGAATGGTGGTGGATGGTGACTCGAGTATGAGGGCCCAATTTCTCGGAAACGCAAACGCGTCGCCACATATATCCTAACTGCATGAATGTTAAAATAATGATTAGTACTATAATTTTATAATTTTGCCCTTATTAATAATTGTGTTCTATCGTTTATTAAAGTCTTTCAATATTAATGAAGTAATTATTTAAATGATACCAAAGTATTTTTTGAAAAAAAAGCAGTAGCCTTTTATATTCTTAGGGATCGTTTGGTACAAAGAGAAATTATCCATGAACTAACAGTACAGAAGTTAGCAATACTGAAATTAGTAATATAGGAATTATTTTTTATCAGTGTTTGATTCATTGTAGTATTATATTGTGTTTGGGTTAAAAACTCTACAAGATCTTCTTTAAGATTATACCCTTAAATTTTTGTGGGACTTTCTACTTCATTTAACTAGTCAAATTACTTACCCTTTGTGTGATCTTATAGAAAAGTTAAAATGTGAATAATAATTCTCACTCCGCGTAGTTGATCATTTATTTATTTATTTAGTTAAAAATTGAGTTTATTTGATCAACAAAAATGAAAATAATAAATTGTCATATTATACAAAAATAATTTTTAAAAAATGTAAAACACGCTATGTAAGAACATCACGGACTTTTGATAATATAGTTTTAGATTTTTAAATTATATATTTATTTGATAATAATCTTTTGTATTTAAATTAATTCGTCTGTAAATTGAACGATTACAAAATAGCATAAATATAGTTCACGTTCGAAGCTGTCAACCAACATAAGGGAGAAAAGGATATTTAACCACTTCATCCGCATACGCAAAGTAAAAAAGAGGATGGCAAACTAAATGTAACGTAACAATCAAATTTGTAGTAATTAGATTTAAAATGAAACCAAAAGGAAATTTTAATAAAAAGAATTGAAGGGTAGTTAAGTCATTTAATTTTCTTATTCATGTATTATTAAGCCATGGATAAGTAATTCCATGATTTCTTAGGTATAAGATAATACACTTTATGGTGTATTAGCTATCCATGTACTAGGTCGGATTAAATTAAAATTGAGCAACCAAACATTGTATTAGTTGGACTAAATTTTAATCCATTGATTATTTTAGTTAATACATCCTATCAAACGAGTCCTTAATGATAATCTTTTATACGTAGTTCATTCATTTTTGTTAATTGAATTCCAACAAAAATTAATTTTTTTAGTTGAATTGTAGTAAAAGAATTAGAGTGATATTTGTTGAAAATTCAAATGCTTCCGTCAATATAGTTTTTGTATCTTTATTCATTTCTTCTTTGTTAGAGCATAAAAGATGTCCATAAACTTTGAATCTTATTATTTACCACAAATTATCGATAAAGTTGAATGTGAAATTCTATTGTTTTGTGCAAAAGGAATTGGTGTCTAATAAGGGTAAGAAGATATAGGGTATAGGATATAACTACTTTGCTACTTTGTAGGGAAACAAATATGAGAGTTGTCGAGGAGGTAGAAAACAACTTTTTTTATCGTGTTGTGGCCTCTCAACTTCTTCATACCACAACTTAAAAAGCTACTGGCTTGTGCATACGATGTTCAAAATACTCTATATTATAGGAGTATGTTTTTATGCATTAATTAATGACTTAAATGCTTTGTAAATTTTCACATCATTAATTTGATTTTTGGAGACTTCAAAAAGTCTTGAAGCATTTTACAAGGTTGGTTAATTTAATGCTACTAGGTGTAATCAATTAAGAGTATATAGGAAAAAAAAAATATCTTGTCTTGATTAATAAAAAATAATAAGTAAAAATAGAAATCAAATTAAAAAATTTGTGGCAAGTAAAACTAAACAAAAGTAATACTAAATTGATGTGTTCAAGATTTCCAAAGAATGGAGAAACTATTTGAAAAATACAAAAGTGTTGTTAATAACCATTTAGAAATGTGCTACCCCATAACAGAAACGAAAAACAAAACAAAATAGATATAAAATTTAAACTTCCAATTTGACGTGAAGAGGTGCACTCAATTATTATTGCATTATATGATGCTTTTAGACTTTAGTGTGGGTTTGCTTGTCTATATTTAGGGGAAAGAATCAAAAATACCTTTCTATTTTCATTAATTGACTAAATTTGTTTCACGTTATATTTTCTGACTAAAAATATCCTTAACGTTATACTATCGGACTAAAAATACCCGTCTTTATTGAACTTAACAAAAATACCCTCTAATTGAATAAATTCTCTCAAATTCTATTAAATTATCTAATTTTATTAAATAACTCAAAAACTTCTTTATACCCGACTCGTCTAATTGATTTAACCCACGTAAAATATACCCAATTCTACTCATCCCAACCCATTCTTCCTTCTCTTTTCTTTTATTTTAGAATTTCAATTTCAGTTCTTCTTCATTTGAGTTGGCCAAATATTTTCTCCAATGAGATCATTTCTCGTTAGCATAATAAATATGTCATGAGCTTTAGGATTTCAATTTCACTTCATCGATCTCTCTGCATCATTTATTTCTTGTGAACAAAATATTTTTTTATGACACCCTATTTTTGAAATTAATTTATACTTAATCATTCGTTTAGGAAGAACTATATTCAAATGAAATTGCTACTTATTTCATAAAGAGGATTTAATCCCCGGCTATTTGTACTCTTTGTTGTTTCGGGTAGTACAAAATCTGTTTGTTTATTCACTAAACTTCAACATGCGGTCAAACTTTTTCAAGAACACTTATGAAGTTTTTCAACACCTTCAACACAAGTTCAATACGAACTATCAAAGAAATGTGTTATATTAAAGAAATAAGATGAAGCAAAATTTGAGCCAAATCCTCCAAATTCACGGAGTATCCTTTAGGAATTAATTCCCCTCAAGTACCCGAGGTTGTGGAATTTTTTCTCCCAGGATAAAATAACTCACAATCCGACAGCAATGGTACCTCAAACTATCAGATTCTTCAAACTCACTCAACGGGAGATGATCACACAGCGTTTTTAAAAGACAAAAAGTATTTGTAATATGGAAAGTTTTTGTACTAAACCTGTGGAAAAATAAAGGTTTATATAGCAATGAAGTGCCCCATCGGAAAGGAGGCAATGATTCATTGCAAAGGTGTCTCTTTTCTGAATAGTCATGTCTGTCCATTCGAAATAGTATGTCTTTTCCGAACAGTACGACTATTCAAACAATCATCCCTTTTTCCAAAATAGTGTGTGTCTTTTACTCAAAAATTGGTGTCCCTTCATAGCAACTTTTACCGTTTCTACATGCTTTTGCATGCACGTTAGTGGAGGAATTTTTTTTGCGTTTTCCTTGGATTTTCGGATCACTAATCTTATCGATCGATCATTTGACAAATCTAAATTCAAATTCTAATCCGAATTCGAAGTCAAAGCCTAGCCGAGCGAGCGACAACGCGAGTCACCTCTTGGTTCTTGCCTCACTATCCATGTGGAGTTGTATTTCTTAATAAGAACACATGAAAGTTTCATTCTTGAATTAGTAGACTTTCCTTATTGTGAGCACATTTTCCTTTTAGGTTTGTTTTTTCACTTTTCCTTCACTAATTCCCTCCATTTTCCATTCACACTTTCAATTTGAACCCAACAATCCCCCACATGAATGGGGAATGACTACTTTTTCTTAAGACTTTACGGACAAGTATGTGACCATCAAGAAAAGATTGATTGCATCTGGATAAGTGGGTTTTCCTTTGAACTTTCTGTAGTGAACAAGCATCGGATGCACTCGGTCAATCGGTAGATTTGATATCTTTAAACCGTCGAGCTTTAATGTACACCTAGACAACACATGTCACACAATCGACCTTTTACCGTTTATGATTCTCACGATTTTATTCGTTTCAACCATGAACACGTCCCGATTTCATGAGAGCTTAGAGAATAGGCCTTTACTAACATTCTCCTTGAAGTGGCTTCCACTTCACCCTCACATAGGTAATTTCTAAACGTTCAATTACTATAGATTAAACTATTTGGTCAAATTTGCCAAGTTTAGATAATCATTAAAAGACTTAACACCTTAAGTCTTATCCTTGTTTACTAAACATTGTCTACATCATGAGAATGAGTCGGGTATATTGACAATGTTGAACCTATCAGACACAACTTTGTTTGATCTCCTTGAACCTAGCTCTTGGGATCTCTAGTCTGCTAGGTAGAGTTACCGCCATGCTGACTTGTCCTAGGCCGTCAATATATTCCCTTAGATGTTCTCTCAACTCCCTCTCTAGATAGTCCTTTTGTAAGTGGATCCGACATACTATCCTTTGACTTCACATATTCAACAGTGATAATTCCACTAGACAGAAGTTCTCTAACGGTATTATATCTCCGTCTTATATGACGAGATTTACCGTTATACATCATGCTCCCTACCCTACCTATCGTCGCTTAACTATCACAATATATACATACTGGTGCCAATGGTTTGGGCCAATAAGGAATATTTTTCAAGAAATTTTAGAGTCATTCTACTTCTTCACCAATTTTATCTAGTATGATAAATTCAGATCCATTGTAGAGTGAGCAATACAAGTCTTTTTGGATGATTTCCAAAAGACTGCTCCTCCACCTATAGTAAATACATATCCACTCTTGGATTTTATTTCATTTGATCCGGTGATCCAATTTGAATCACTATATTCTTCAAGTACCGCAGGATATTTATTATAATACAAAACATAGTCTTGAGTGTATTTAATAGAGCCATCAATATGGGCTAGGCCGGTTGCCTGTAATTTGATGGAGTTGGGCTTTAATTTTTGTAGCCTATTTAAGAACAGGGCTTTTTAGCCCGGCCCGGATAAGCCCGTGGCCCGTGGGGCTTGAGTAATGTGGGTTGGACTAGCCCGTGGGCTGTCCCATAAGTCAAACACATGTAACTATTTAAACTGAGTATTTTTATTTGGTTTGAAGGATATCATGTCAAAAGTTATTTAATTTCGCTATTAGGAATATTTTTTGGGGTGTTGGAGACTTGATTAACAAGTATTAACACTATGTAATATTGTCTGCTAATATTTATCTTTATTAACATTCTAAAATTAAATTATAAAATATTATTTTTTTAAAAGTGGGCTGGCCCGTGAGGCTTGCAACCCATAGAGTAATGGAGTGGGCTTAGTGTTTTTTGGCCCATCATTTGGATGGGCCAACCCATCCTGGCCCGTCAAACCCAAAGCTGGTATGTGCTAGTCCGAATGGGTTGGGCCGACTCGTATTGACAGCTCTAGTATTTAAGATATCCATAAACTCTTTTCATTGTCATCCAATGAGTTTTATTGGGATTACTTGTGTACCAACTCAACTTACTAATAGAACATGCTATGTCTGATCGTGTATAATTCATTATATACATCAAACATCCCAACACTCTTACGTACTCTAACTGTGAGTCACTTTTACCTTCATTTTTTTGAAGTGCAAAGCTCACGTCCAATGGAGTCTTGACAATACCAAATTCAAAATGCTTGAATTTGTCAAGTACCTTTTCGATGTAATGAAACTGCAGCAATGCTAACCCTTGTGGAGTTCTATGGATTCTTATTCCTAAGATCACATCCGCAACTCCAAGGTCTTTCATATCAAACTTGCTCTCAAGCATTCGTTTCGTAGCATTTATGTGAGAAATATCTACTGATGATCAACATATCATCCACATACAAATAAATTATAACCTTGTGATTTGGAATGTCTTTAATGTAAAACACACTTATTACATTCATTTATCTTGAACCCGTTCGCCAACATGGTTTGGTCAAACTTTGCATGCCACTGTTTAGGTGCTTGTTTTAGTCTATAGAGTGACTTAACCAGTTTGCACACCTTCTTTTCTTTATCAGGAACCACAAAACCCTTGGGTTGTTCCATGTAAATTTCTTCCTCCAATTCTCTATTTAGGAATGCTGTTTTCATATCCATTTGATGGATTTCAAGATCATATACCACCGCCAAGGCAATTAACATCCGAATTGACATTATCTTTGTTACTGGCGAGTATGTATCAAAGTAATCAAGGCCTTCCTTCTATTTGAAGCCTTTTACTACAAGTCTTGCCTTGTATTTGTCAATAGTACCATCTATTTTCATTTTTCTTTTGAAGATCCATTTAGATCCTAAAGGTTTATTTCCCAGAGGAAGATCAACCAAATTCCACGTATAGTTGCTCAAGATTGAATCAACCTCGCTATTGATTGTTTTTTTCCTAAAGGATGAGTCTGATGACGGCATCGCTTCTTTAAATGTTTGAGACTCGTTTTCTAAGAGAAATGTTATAAAATCCGATCCAAACGAAGTTGACGTTCTTTGACGTGTAATACATCTTGGATTCTCATCATTATATACAACCTCACTTGGTTCATCTCGATGTCGTT
The DNA here is from genome assembly GCA_030864225.1 of Capsicum baccatum var. pendulum. NCBI lineage: Eukaryota > Viridiplantae > Streptophyta > Magnoliopsida > Solanales > Solanaceae > Capsicum > Capsicum baccatum. The sequence continues at coordinate 100,340,929 of CM061551.1, forward strand.
TAGACCTTCCACTAGACTGTCCATGTCTAATTTTATATGGATAAATGTGTTCAAAGAACTTAGTATTATCTAATTTAATTATCGTATTTTCATTGACATCCGGATGTTCGAATTTGTGAACCAAAAATCGACATGCTTTACTACTTTTAGCATATCTTATAAACACGCAGTCCATTGTCTTAGGTCCTATTTTTACCCTTTTAGGCATAGGACTTGAACTTTCTCTAGACACCTCACACGTTGAAATATTTCAAGTTGGGTTTTCTTTCTTTCCAATTTTCATATGGAATTGAATGTGTCTTACTATGGGCGCTCTAATGAGTATTCAGTTAACTGTAAGGATAACTTTCTCCCATAAGTTTTGCGGTAAATCTGAACTTATTAGTAAGACATTCATTATTTTCTTTAAGGTTCGATTTTTTTCCCAGCAATTTAGGTGAATACGGGGATGCAGTTTGATGGATAATTCCATTCTTTACACATATTTTCGCAAATGGAGATTCATATTCTCCACCCCTATCATTTTTTATCGTTTTGATCTTTCTCTTTAACTAATTTTCAATTTCTGTTTTATATTGCCTAATTTCATCTATTGCTTCATCCTTACTATTTACTAAATAGACATAACAATATCTAGTGCAATCATCAATAAAAGTTATAAAATACTTTTTTCACTTTGAGATGGTGTTTATTTCATATCACAAATGTTAGTGTGTATTAAGTCTAAGGGATTGTAATTCTTTTCAATGAACTTATACGGATGCTTAGCATACTTTGATTCCACACACGTTTGATATTTTGATTTATTGCACTCAAAGTTTGACAAAACTTCTAAGTTAATCAGTTTTCGCAAAGTTTTGTAATTGACATGTCCTAATCGTTCATGCCACAAATCATTAGACTCAAAAAAAATAAAAAAAATAAACTTTTATTGATTTCAACAATCATTATATTCATGTTAAATAGGCCCTCAGTGAGGTAGCCTTTTCCTACGTACATTTCTCTGTTTTAATTATAATTTTTTTCGAAAACAAATACACATTTAAATCTATTTTTGTCAAGAAGTAATATGAAAATCAAGTTCTTCCTTAACTCCGATACATAAAGGACATTGTTGAGAGTTAACACTTTCTCTGATGTCATTTTCAAGCATACTTTTCCTGTCCCTTCAACCTTTGCAGTTGCGGAGTTTGCCATATAGATCTTCTCTTAGCTTTGAGCCAGAGCAAACACAACAAAAAACTCTTTATTTGCACAAAAGTGGCGGGTGGCACCAGAATCCATTCACCATTCTCGAGAGTTACATTCCAAAAGCATGGCACATAGACCATCCATTTCATTTTTGGATTCAGCCATATTTGCTTGATCCTTCTTTTTGCCTTTCTTTGGGGTACAACAATCTGTAAACTTGTGGCTAATCTTACCACAATTAAAGAATTTCCCTTTGAATTTCTTCTTAGGTTGATTGCTTTATTGTCATCTTTTTTCCACTTCTTTGAGTTATTGGGGTCATCTTCTACAATATTAGCTCCATTTATTGCAGAATTTTCTTTAGACCTCCTCTCTGTGGCTTTGTTGTCTTCCTCAATGTGCAACTTCACAATGATATCTTCGACTGTCATCTTCTTTCGTTTGTGTTTCATGTAATTCTAGAAGTCCTTCCATAAAGGTGACAACTTCTCAATTATCGCAGCAACTTGAAATACCCCATTCACAACCAAACTTATAATAAAGTTTATGTGAACATTAAGAATATTTTTAGCATGTTCAAATAAGGTATTCATTAAATTCATACCTTTAGTAAGTATATCATGGATGATGACCTACAATTCCTATACTTGAGAAACGACAGTTTTGCTGTCAATCATTTTGTACTTAAGGAATCGTGCAACAAAGAACTTCTTGGTTCCCACAACCTCAGTCTTATATTTCTTTTCCAGCGCATTCCATAATTCTTTAGATGTCTTCATTCTGCTGTAGACGTTGTATAAGTCATCTTGGAGGCCACTTAGTATATAATTCCTACATAAGAAATCAAAATATTTTTATGCCTCTATTACAACGAATTGCGCCTGATCTGAAGTTTCTTTGGGTACTTCTGGAGCATCTTCTAATATAAACCTTTGAAAACATAAGGTCGTCAGATAGAAGAACTCTTCTGTTTCCACCACTTAAAATCAACTCCAAATTTTTTTTTTTGGCTTTTCTACTAGTGCCATAACAGGTGGCTCATTTGTACAACTGGTTGTAGCAACACTTGTTGCTGCCATACTTGTCACACCTTTAACATGACCGTCTGTAGTCAATTTTCTGTCAAAAGATAGTCAACTTTATTATAAAAATATACTAATTACAAGTTCGTAAAAACATATAAAACACTACTTGTTTCTTGTTTAACAATAAAGTTTTTATGTCTTCCAATCGTTAACCAAATGACCTTTAACTTGTGATGAAGTTTTTATTTCTTCAAATCATTTGTTAAGTTCAAACAAAGTAGAAAACATAAAGCGTTAATCTTCCAGAAACCAAAACAATATAGATTATGATAAAAAGTTAATTCCTTAAGATTGTTGTTTCAAATAGTACAAAATCTGTATGTTTATTCACTAAACTTCAACACGCGATCAAGACTTTTTCAAGAACACTTACGATGTTTTTCAACCCCTTCAACACAAGTTCAATACGAACTATCAAAGAAGTGTGTCATATTAAAGAAATAAGATGAAGCGGAATTTCAGCCAAGTCCCTCTAAATTTACGAAGTGTCCTTAAGGAATTAACTTCCCTCAAGTACCCGAGGTTGTAAAAATTTTCCTCCCATGATAAAATAGCTCACAATCTGACAACAGTGGTACCTCAAACTATCTGATTCTTCGAACTCACTCAACGGGAGATGATCAAACAGAGTTTTTAGAAGACAAGAAGTATTTGTAATACAAAAAGTTTTTATACTAAACCTGTAAAAAAATGCAGGTTTATATATTCATGAAGTGCCCCTTCAGAAAGGAGGTAATGGTTCATCGAAAAGGTGTATCTTTTTTGAATAGTCATGTCTGTTCATTCAAAATAGTATGTCTTTTTTAAACAGTCACAACCATCCAAACAGTCATCCCTTTTTTCGAAATAGTGTGTCTTTTACTCTAAAAGTTGTGTCCCTTTCGAGCAACTTTCAGCGTTTCTACATGTTGTGTTTTCCTTGGATTGTCGGATCAATTGTTTCCAAGTTTCAAATAAATTTTGTCTAAAAAATTAATCTCATTGGTCATTCAAATCCAAATCCGATGCCGAAGCCGAGCAACGACAACGACGACGCTAGGCACCTTTTGGTTCTTGCCTCACTATCCATGTGGAGTTGTGTTTCTTAATAAGAACACGTGAAAGTTTCATTCTCCCGCCAATGTGGGAGAATTAGTATACTTTCCTTATTGTGAGCACACTTTCCTTTTAGGTGTGTTTTTTCACTTTTCCTCCACTAATTTCCTCCATTTTCCATTCACACTTTCAACTTTAACCCAATACTCTTGCCTCTTCAGCTATATTTCTTAAGTAAGCACAAAACAAATTTATTATGTTCATTCTCTTGTCCAGATGCAAGACTTAAAAGTATAGAGGGTACTTTACTAATTTTAAGTCTCTTACAATTTTAAAATTTTGTGAATTTATTATTTGTCTAAGAATTATTTTCTGAGGTTTGTCTGTTATATGCTTGAAAAATATTGTTACAATAAAACAATCAACTAATCACCTGCATGGAAATATCAAATACAAATGTACAATAACAATAATTTTGTTGTTTGCTCGAGATGGCTACTTAACTGAATTACTTGAACGGAGTGTAAAATCGAGAAAGGGAAAAGAGAATGAGTGCAGTGTTGGTCGGAGAGGGAGTTTGCCAAAACAACAGCTCAAGTTGTTGATTGTCGACGTGGAGGAAATAACATGAGAAAGAAGGAAGAATTTTACATGGGGCAAATCAATTAGAGGGATTAGATATAAAGAACGTTTCAGGTTCTTTAATGAAATTGAATAATTTTATAGAATTTGGGGGAATTCGTTCAATTAGAAGGTATATTTGTTAAGTTTCACAAAGATCGGGGTATTTTTAGCTCGATAGTACAATAGTAGGGGTATTTTTAGCCAGAAAGTATATATTACAAAGGAAAAATTTAACCAATTAATGAAAGTATATGGGTGACCTCCACCTAGATACACCCCTGATAGGATGTTCTTATTAGACCTCTCAACTCATTTTGAAATACTAATGTGACCTTTTTTGCATAAGTCAATTTATTTGAGACCCTCAAACATTCACTAAATAGATTAAATAAAATATGTCGACTCCTCACATTATAAAAAAATTTACATAAATATACAAGTTAACTTTTAGTTATTACATAAAATCTCATTTTTCAAAAGTAATTACAATTATGTCAAATTAATTACACAATTTCCCATTCTTTTATATTTCTCTCTCTCTTGACTTCTCATACATACAAACACACGATCTATCCCTTTTATTAGCTATTATCCCTTCTATTCAGTCATAACTAATGCTCTTTAATTTTAGCCTACACTCAAACAATCCATTATGTGGAGGTTTCAAGATTTCAAATTTCAAACGTTAACTAATCAAAGTGCTCAATTTCATTATCTTCTTCTATTATTTCCGAGTCTTTTTTTTTTCAACTTTACCAAATCAGTTTTTTTTTATTTTCATTGTTGCATGTTTGTAGTTTTTAAAATCTAAACTTTTGTAATGACATTCCAGTGTGAGATTTGCTTTATTTTGTAATTTTTTCAACTTTTCTAGTTCAAAGTTTTTTGGAGATTTTGCTTATATTTTTTTAACTTTTCTAGAAATTTTATTGTTGGATTTGTTTCTGGAACGTTTGATAACAAGGATCTCAATTTCGCAGAGAACAGGTCAAAATACCGAAGCTACCTAATCGAAATGAAGAAATTGAGAAAAATTGGTGGTACAAGTTTCAAAAATACCATTGTGAAATCTGCAAGTAAGAAAAAAAATTAATGAATCAGGACGATCACGTTTTTCAAAGGTATAATGAATTGATTTTTTTTCTTTCTAATTGTGATTTCTCATACATTGTTATACATAACTTTGTAATGTATGGTGTTAAAGACTTTTTTGTCATACATATATTGTTACTTCCATCCTCATACATTACTAAGCAATGTACGAGGACGTGGTTAAATTTTATTGTTTGTTGAATTTTATTCAATTCAACCCTTATACATTACTAAGCAATGTATGGGTATGTGGTTGATATCTGTTGTTTGTTCATTTTTATACATATCAAGTTGTGTATAAGAAAATATTATTCTTAAGTTAGAATGAGTTGTTCTATTTTTATTTACTATACATTGGTATACATATCAAGTCATAATTCTTAGATTTTTTAAATTTACATTACTACCCAATGCTTAGTACAACATAATACATATGTTATTTTGAATATGTTAACATTATACATTAACATGGTAATCTTTTATATATATATATATGAATGTTATGTATAAGGTTATAGTAATCTGCAGTTTTTGATTGAACTTACACATATCCAGTTATGTATAAGAAAGCATTACACATAATAGACACTTTTTTTTTGTATTTCTTTTACATGAACATAGATATATTATACACAAACATATGTACATTATGTTTTAGATTTTTTGGGTGTATGAAAGTATTTTTTAGCTTATACATTGCAGGTTATGCACGTTAAAGTCAATTTTCATTGTTTATGAAGTGTACTTTTTCTTTTCAATTCAACATTATTTTGTTGTGTTAGATTTTTAATAAGATTGTAATTATATATTATTATTATAGGGGATGAAATTACGAAGTGATCAAGGTCACTAAAGGATATACAAGTGAGAATGATGATCCTTTGTGATCCAGGCCAATATATGTTCACGCAATTGACGAAGCAACAGTAGTTAGTTTAGAATAATGCATAATTTTCACCTTCTATATGAACATTCTTATTTTTTTTTATGTTTTAGAATGGTGTTAAAGACATGTAACAGTTGTTAGGTTTTGAATGTTTTTTCGACTTTGTATTTTTTTTTAGATATTGTAAGAATGTTTTAACTATCTTTAAAATAAGTCTGTCTTTTTAATATAAGTTGTTATACATCTTGTTCTATAAGTCTGGCTTTGTATTTGCCTTATACATTACAGTTACGATTTAATTACATTAACATATCTATCCAACACACAACTGATAACACATTAGAATGTTAACCTTATACATATGCATGTATGTATAAGGTTGTTGTTACCTGCAAGTTTAATAGACCTTTCGCATATCCACTTCGTGTTAGTTCAATCAATAATGCAGGTAACTATAATATTACATATACCATGTATATGTATAAGGTTACCATACTAATGTATAGATTAACATATTCAAGAACTTATATTATTTTTAAAAAAATTAAAAGTCACCTGATGCAATTTAATTTTTGACATTATACATATCAAGTTATGTATATTCTTCAACATAATACATTTAAGATTTCGTTAATGTCAACGTTATACATTAAAGTAATTACACTATACATAACACTGTTATGTATAAGATCAGTGTAGCCTGTAATGTTTTCTGCGTACATACATATCATCTCACCTGATGTAAAATTACGATGTTCATATTGTTGATAGAGGTTGAAAGAAAAAAAATCTTGAACTAATGCAGGAAGAATTGTTGTATGAGAAATATCAATTTTAATCAATCAAATTATTGTGATGTATTAAATTTTTTTCAATTTGAATTACTATCACTAAGTTTAAGGTATCACTAAGCAATAAATTAGTAATTTTCATCGATTAAGGTGTTTGATTTACTTTCCTTAAATATTGGTGTCTGATTTAATTAATAAATTAGATAATTAAGGTGCTCGATTTACTTTTCTTAAATATAGGAAAACGATTTTACCTCATACATACGAAGTAATGTATAAGATAGGTACGACATGTATAAGTACTTTTTGGAATATGGGAAAGAGAAAATTAATCTGTGAGAAAAGGTAATTAAGTTCATAAAGTCTGAGTTTTATGTTGTTCAGACGAAGATAACTAATTAACTATAATGAAGTTCTTGATCTAATCTTCATTATCATTGATTATACATTTAAAGCTAAAGAAGTGAAGCTCGAAATATATATCACAAACACTTTCTAATTAACAACATATCCAAACAAATTCTAGTTAAACTTGCAATGAATTAAGCATAATTGAATTCCACATAATTCATATTCTTGAATATTCACACAACTGAAAATGATCCTCCTGCATCCACGAATTATTTCTCTAGCTACAAATTAATCATTTAATTGTAAAATGAGTCCAAAGAACCTTTTTCTCACTTAGCTAAATTATTATACAATTAATGAAAATTATCTTCCACGCCATACTTATATCTTTTTTTACATTCATCAATATTTAGTTCTGAAGCAATCGTTGAGATCAGCCTAAAAAAAGATATACTTTCAGAAACAACAATACCATCACTTTTGTATTGTTCATATACAATTTCAGAATGTCAAATACTAGAATGCCTCAATAAAATTATGATGTTCATAATGATGTTGGAGGTTGCTGGAAAATTGATCTTGAAAAACTTCGGAAACAATTATTGGGGGAGAAATTCCAAGATCAATCTACTCAGTTTTTGTAATGTTTCAAAAAAAAATTAAATTTAATCTACTGTTACTGATTTTAAGGTTCCACTAATTCATACATTAATGATTTCCATTAATTAAGTTAGAGAATTAAGGTGACTGATTTAATTTCCTTAAATTTAGAGAAAATGATTTATATTATACATTCCACTATAAGATTCAGTACACATGTATAAATACTTTTTCAAATTTGAGGGAGAGAAAACTAATCCAGGATATTATGTAATTAAGTTTATTTACTATGAGATTTATGTTGTTTATACTTAATGATACAAACCATCATTAATTGGATCAAGCCTGAGATTTTACGGCTTATTGGCAATGTATATTTCATCTGTTTCAAATTACTTGACATGCTTGCTAAAAAAATTATCTCAAAATAGTTGGCATGCTTAAGAATTCAAGAGATAATTAATTATTTTTTTTCCAATTATACACATATTAATTGAAGAAGATTCATCTAATTGTTTGTTAAAAAAATCGTCTCAAAATAGTTGACATGGTTAAAAAATCAAGAGATAATTAATTATTTTTTTTTAACTTACCCCTATTAATTAAAGAAGATTCGTCTAATTAAGATTAAATAAGGTCATATTAACCAAATTTGCATTCCTTATTAATTTATCCTTAAGAATTGTGCAAAAAACAAAGAGAAAAGACATCTTTTTCCCCCTGAACTTGTCGTCACAACTTACTTTAACACTTAAACTTAACTTCCGTTTATTTACCCCCCTTAACAACTTTCAAATGAATTAAATTTCCCCTATAGCTGACGTGGCAAAAAAAAAAAGAGCGAGTAAATTTTTTTTTTTAAAAAGACCACTTTATTGCTATTTTTATTATATATATATATATATATATATATATATATATATAACATTAAAAGAAAAATGTTTTCATAGAAGACATTTTCATCTTCTTCATCACTCCCTTTCCCCACCCCTACGCCCACCCCCAACACTCCATTTCTTCATCTTCTTCATATCCCACCCCGTTTTTTCGTAATTCCCTTCCTATCAAGTCCTAATTAATCTAAAATTTTATTTTTCGACAATCAAAAAGGGTTCAAGATTGATGAACAAGTTTGATTCTTGGCCAAAAATTTCATGTCATGCGAATATCATCTATGTCCTTTTTGAATTTCAGACTGTTTATGTCATTTCTGTAGACATTTTTGAGTAAGAAATTGAAAATTTAGGAGTTTCGGAATTTTGGGTTTTGATTAATGTGAAAGAATTTGGATTTGAGATTTTGTGTATTGATGTGTTTTTGTGATCGTGTACTTGTATTTAGTTCATTGATAGATTTGCTCAAGCTAATTCAAGTTAATTTTGCATTTGATGAAGAAAAAAATTCATTGAAAAAGCTTGTGGTAATGGTGAAAGAAATAGAAAAAATGGTGCTTTTATGTGAAGAAGAAGAAGAAGGAGGAGGAAGAGGAGGGGACGGGGGCTGCTGTCTAATGAAGAAGTAGAAGGAATTGGGGTGGGGTGGGGTGGGGGTTGGATTTCTACTTTTACTTGTCATTTTTTGACATATCTAGATAACTTTGTTTTTTTTAGTACTAATTATTTTTCTTCCAAATTAATTTTAAGATATAATGTAAACATTATTTAATAGTGGTACTATGATAAAATAATCATGTTATTAATTGTCTTTCTTAATGAATGTGTCAAGTCAAATTATGACAAGTAAAAGCGAATGAAGAGAGTAATTAAAACAGATGATATCTTTAAAGGGGTTAAGTTATCTATATAATTGAGTACGCTTGAAAAATGTATAAAAAGTTTTCAAAAAATTTAAGTTAGACGTGTCTACTGTAAATGTTTTTCATTGTTCAATCGGAAAATATCATAATTTAGATGTAGATGAAATTTATCGATGATTTAAAGGGGTTATCCATGTGTTTTTCTTTTTTCTTTTTTTTTTCTTTTGTTGGTTTTGTTTTTGCATACTGAACAGAGAATAGTGGTAAATTCTGATAATGAGATTAACCTTGTATTATCGTAAAGGAATAATTTAGTTACCACCAAGAAACTTGGATGTTTCGCACATATATCCAAGGTGGATGAGTAATGATGGGGTTTGATTATTAGTAGGGATGTGTAAATATTGAATCAATCAATAAATTGAATTGTTAAAAATGAAATTAATTTATTATTATTGGGTTATGGTTTTTTAGTGGTTTCATAAATGTATTGGGTTGTTGGTTTTTTTTTTTTTTTTTTTTTATTGGGTTAACCGGTAAATCGATAACCCAATAAGAATGTACTTAATTACTACTTTACCTCTACTAAATATATTACTTATTTATATATTTCTTTTTAATTTCTACAAACTAACAAATATATTCAATTTGCTTAACTAACAGTCAGTTCAAGCTTAAAGATTTTTGTAAATTAAAACACACTATGTAGAATTTTTACTGCAACTAAGATTCATTTTTTTTTTATATAGTTGCTACTATTTTTATTTTATGAGTATTTTCTTATTGATTAAATCGAAATTAAAATCGAACGTTGGATTAAAAATTGATAAAAAATATCTTATTGGATTGACTATTGATTTAGCAAATTTAAAAATAAAAAATTGATAAACCGAACCTATAATACATAAAACCAAATCGAACCAACCGATGCATAAATCCCTAATTATTATTGTCCTTTTTCTTTTTACACAACAAATATAGAATAGTAAATGCTGATTTATTAGATACTCCCTCTGTTCGAATTTACTTGTTACTATTTTCATAATTTGATTTTCATTTTACTTTTTATTTTTGATAAATCACGAAAATATAATTTTTTTCAGGTTTACCCTTAACATTAATTACTTATTCTCTAAATCATTTTTCAATATTTATTATTTAATATGATATACTCACTATATCGATTATTATTTTTCTAATAGATGTGTGTCAAGTTAAAATATGACAAATATCTAATGGAGGGAGTATTTACATTGAATTATCAATGGAATATGGTAAGAGTAAAAGATTATTATTAACATTAAAAGGTTAATTAGGAAGTAGGAAACGTGAACGTTTTGCCACATATATATCCATAGGTGGACGAATTGGTAAAATATTGATGGTGGGTGTTGATTATTTATTTTTGTTTTGGTGAATAAAGAATGCTTAGTAAATGCTGACTATGAAAGTAAAGTTGAATTATCTGTGGAATAACTGTGAAACGATTAATTCTAGCAACTAGAAACATGAGCGTTTCGCCACATATATATCTAGGTGGACAATTAGCCGTTTGTTGATCGTGGGAGTTGATCTTTTTCCTTTTAGTCTTTACAAAAATAAGGAATGGTAGTAAAATTCAACATAATTATCATTAGAATCTGAATATACATGAAAATTCTAATTAGTCCCTTAAATCTTAATAACTGAATGTGGTCGAGATATAAATGATAAGGAAAATATATAGTTTATTGAATTGCCTAAATGATCGAGGTTCGATCTTTAGGATTCACTCACAAGATAAAATTCGATATCTCGAAATAAGTTCTTGCATAAAGTGCAAATAATAAAATATACACTTCAAAATTCTTCCTCATAAATTAAAACATACTATGTACTATGCAAACATGTTAGAAAGACGAATTAGATTGAATATTATCTTTAGAATACAACTCAAAAGTTAGAAAATACGACATCCATTGTGTCCAACAAGCTGTCACAGACTCTACGAAGACGAATTTAGTTAGTGTATTCTATAGATTTACATGGATCCAACAACTTTTACTTATACGATATAAGTATTAAATTAAAATTTTTGTATAATAATCATAAATTTTTGAATTCGTCTCTGATATTGACCTTTGGGCCTTTGGCTCAATGAAGAGTCATAAATTAGAAAGGCAAAATCACCCTTGAAATGGTTACGGCCTGCCTTGGTTATCTTCAAACTCTTGTTAACCTTCTCATTTCTTTCCTTCTTCTCTTCACCTCTTGCCATTCTTATATTAAAAAAACGTATTTTGCCTTTTTGCTTTATTTAGGTCAACCTGCACGCGTATGTTTATCCGATTGCTTGATCGTTGATCCCTAAGTTTTAAGAAAGAAAAACGTGGAATGGAGACACTCTAACAACCCCAACCATGGAGACCAAGTCTTAAGGAAATTAATTATTTTATAAATAGAAAGGACTTATTGGGATAAATGATGCAAGCAGTTACCTGGAGATTATGTGTTACCAATCTAAACACAGTGAACGACTTTATTGAGATACTGTTAAAATACATTACGGATCCTTGTTAAAGGTATGAGCACGTGCACTAAAGATGCCCGTATATAAGAGTAAACTATTTCATTAGGTTTATGCTAATAGTTATGCCATTTTCTTTTCATCAGCTATTTTGTAATAGCAGTACGAAGTCTTCCTCTTCTATTTTCCTTTTGTTCTTTGATTGCTTCTAATTTCTTTTAGGGTCAATACAAATCTTAGTTTGTCACATAATGCAAAAAGGATTTGGAGAGACTATTTTAGCTGTTTCGATTATATTTTGTTGAATATGAAAAAAATAATAATGATAAAATTGAAAAACTAAATTGTAGTAAGTGAAAATTATTACAAATACTAAACTGCAATAATTGAAAATATTATATAGTTTGTGACCACATGAAAAGGGGCATGGAGAACCGACAAAGATTGTAATAGAGTAATAAGTATTTTTTCATCTTTAATTAACGATTTTAGTTTTGAGCCTTGTTACATATGAAGTTACCTTAATGATGTAACATGCAGGTACCTCTCAATATAGGACTTCCCAATCAGGGGCGGATCCAAGGGGTTGGGTGGGGGTTCGTAGAATTTTTGTGCGGATCTTGCATTTATACTGAGAAATTTAGTAAATATATAAGAATTATAAATTAGGTACCCATAAATAAAGTGTGTTGTTGGTTTAGTAGTATGAAGAAACTAGTAAAAATTTTGTTGACCTCTTGGTTGTGGGTTCAAATCCTCTTGGGTACTATTTGCTTTTCTTTTTGTCTGTTATGGGAAACTCACAAACTTTAAATTCTGAATTCACCTCTTTCTCAATGCATATTAAAATTTAGTCGATCCTAATGCTGTACCAGAATAAGATGGTGAAGGATGAGATCGACACACCATTATTTGAAGTTAGCAATAGAATTGGAAGAGAATTAAATAATGTAGATGATTGGAGAAGGGTCGATAGGAATGACACAGAGTACAGTCCTCTTCCTTTTTAGATAGATTGACATAATAACATCATTTACATTCTTCTCTTATACACCCACCGTCACAGTTATTAAGAAAACAATGATTGGTAATGTAAATTTATCATTTTACCCCTCTTAATTGTGTCTTGTTATTAGTTTCAATATTGATGGATAACTAATAACAAGGAGGAATCAATTACTCTAAAGGTATAATGGGGAAATTTTTTTTTGTCTTGTCTTGATAAATAAAAAAGGACAACTAAAATGGGACATCAAATTAAGAAATTTGAGACGGGTAAAATAGATGGAGGGAGTATATTAATGGCTCTTGGATCATACCAAATATTGGTTTACTATTAATTAGTGGCCCCATTACCGATTCTAATTAGCTTCTCTACTATTCCCTCCAACAAACTAGCACGAGTTGGAGGAATAAAAGCAAGAATTTGCCTGGTTTGTAGAAGCTTCACGAAATTGAACTGAAGAACTTATCTCTAATTAGAATTGTGTAGCAACTAGTTCATCTTTTAACTATACCTAAAGCTAAAAGTATATTAATTCATACAAAAGGTTCTGGTTGTAACAAGCTAGTTAGGCAAAGAGTAACGCTTTGATCGTTACAAAATAGTTTCGAGACTTTTTTGATACTTATGTAGAGTTTTAGTTATTTTCAACAAACAACAAATTTTCAAATAAACGGGGAACTGAAAACTAGAAACAATTAAAAATATAATTAAGTCGGAACCAAGTTTGGAAAAATAAAGGTGACTAGATTAGGAACCTAATTACCTCTGGTTACATTCAAATTTCAATAAAAGATTCTAAACTTTTGGAAGGTTATTATGTTCAATGTTTTCTTTATTTTTTATGTAACCATCATTACATTACGAATTGTTATGCAAACTAATAGATTCACTTTGATAACCTATATTATACAGAAATGAAATTAGTGATAGTGACCAAAAATATTCTGTTGAAGAATTCCAAGATCATGGAGATGATAGTGACCAAGATTGAGTTTTTGACTTTAGGCCGACTTTTGCCATTCGAATTTATTCCACACTCAAAGAAATTTTGTTTAATGTGAGCAAATGAGTCTTGCAAGGTGGCCGGTGGGTATATTAATGGATAAATAATACAAGTGATCATGAAAGTGAAAGGAGGAGAAGCAAGCAATTTAAGCTTTCAAAATTTAACAAGAACAAATTGTTCTAATCAAGGACACTTCTGAGCATTATATGATTGAGGGTATATTATAGAGGCGATCTTGGCCTTGCAAGGAACCTGTGAAGTGTTACAAAAAAAGGGGTAATTTTCAGAAAATAGCCACCCTTTTAGCAAATAGTGGTCGTGCTAATCATAAATTATATGATTGAGGGTATATTATAGAGGCGATCTTGGCCTTGCAAGGAACCTGTGAAGTGTTAAAAAAAAAAGGGGTAACTTTCAGAAAATAGCCACCCTTTTAGCAAATAGTGGTCGTGCTAATCATAATTTCAAAAATTATCATTTATAATCGATGTATCAATTGTATTCAATTGATTGCATTTTAATATAAAATATAAATACATCGACTTATTATATGTGCCAAAAAGCACATCATTTGTATCTTTCGATATAAATACAAATGTATCATTTGTATTTGAATAGTTCAATTTGCATCAACAAATACAATTTATATTTTATAGAATCGTATAATTGTATTATATACAAATACAAATATATTATTTGTATTTGGATGATTCAATTTGCATCAACAAATACAATTCATATCAAACCGTATACATGTAACACATTTGAAACATATTACAAAGTACCTAATACATTGATTAGATACATTGAAACATGATACAAAATTTATTTTTTTTAGTAGTGTAGGTGCTTCTGTTTGCTAAGCCCTGTAATTTTCTCTAGAAAAGAAATGAAAAAATTACATAACTCAACACCTTAACTCTTTTATATTACTTTAAATACCATCCTACTAAATATATTACAAAAATCCTTTCTAATACTAAACACACACGCTTAAATTGATACATCACAACCTACAGCTCAACACAATACCCAACTATTGTTTTGTAGCCTAAAATCACGGCATTAGTGGTGAAGATTCTGCCAAAATTCGATCTTGAAGCAACAACCGTTATCTTCAATTACAATTACTCCATTAACTTAATTATTCAAAATTAATTGGAGCTTAGTTTGTTTCTAGTTGATGATTTTTTTATTAGTTTAGAAATTGAAGAAATTCTTTTTCAGTTATGTTCTTTAAATATCGTAACAACATTAATGAATTTCGGACCCTCTTTTAGTTTGGGGGCTTACTCAATTTCAGTCAATTTCTAATGAAATTGATATATCTGGGTTTGTTCTAGGTAACTTCGATTATAAAGATGTTGATTTTTGTGAAAATAGATTTAAGTATCAAAACGATCCTACAATCATAAAGAAGTTAAGAGATGCTGCTAGTGCTAGAGGAAAGAAGCCTGTTGTTGCTATTTCAAAGGAAAAAAGAAAGGAAGTAGGGAAAAGAGATCCATTACCAAAGGTATGTTATTTATGTATTTCATCGATGAATTTCTCCAAAATAAGTTATTGTTATTTATCATAACATAAAATATAACAAATATTATTGTTAACCATTAGTCTAATACATAACGAGGAAGATACTGTCTATGTATGCGTTATGATACATCACAAATTTTCTGACTATGATACATAAGTAAGAATTTTATCATGATGTCTGATACATATGTTATAGTTATATATCATAATACAATATGTAACAAATGTTAAAGCTAATCTTTAATCTGATACATAACAATGTTCATAAGTTCAGTGAATGCATTATGATACATCACTATCATGATGTCTGCTAGATACGTTATAGTTATGTATCATAATATAATATGTAGCAAATGTTAAAGGCAATCTTTAATCTGATATATAACAACGTACATAAGGTCAGTGAATGCTTTATGATACATTACTGTTTCTTAATGCAGGGGATGAAATATGTGATTAAAACTGTTCCACATCATCCACTGAGGTTTGACATTTCTTACAATTGTAACTTTATGACCGATGTTGAGTACTTTGTGGATAAAAAAGTGCTCAATATGTTTAAGGAGACATGCTTTGGTGTGTTTGTTGATATGCCTAAATCAAATTTTCAAGGTCAAATAACCAAATGTATGAGGTTAAACAAGATAACCCAAATGAATTTCATGTTTATGTCAAGGGAACAGTTTTAAAAATTTTTATATTTGAATTTGCTCTCATTAGTGGTCTGAATTACATCGCAAACATTGAGGAGTTTTAGTATCCGACTTTAGATGGCTCTGTGTTATTGACAAAATATTTTCTAGAGGCAAAAAATGAAACTCCAAAAAGAAAATTAATTGAACGGTATAAGATAGAAAATTTTGACAATAATCAAGATGCATTGCGGATGATTATATTTTTTTTCATTTATACATATTTATTATCTGAATCTGATGATGCAGCTATTAATTTTTAGAATTCAAGATAGTAGAGGATGGTCGATATGAACAGTATCCGTGGGGAAAGATTGCTTTCAACAAGTTGATGAACTTGTTGAGACAGGGCCTTTTCATTGAAAAGCAGCTTTATCGTTTAGAAGGAATGTCATATGTTCTTAACGTCTGAATCTATGAATATTGTTCTAAAGTAGATAAAGACATTGCTTGCCGTATTGGTAATCGTATCTCGAGGATATGTAACTGGTTTGTTGTTGAAACAAATTCTAAATTCGAGAAGTTCATGAATGAAATATTTTGTATGGTAATTTCTAGTTATTTTCAATCACTTTTTGTATTTTATATTGCACATATGAAATTTTATTTTATGTTTTTAATATATATTTTCTTGCATATATATGTTGAAGCATGTAGCTCGTTCATACCGTAATATATTTGTTGATCTGACATTTTCCTATCAATTCCTGCATCAAAATATTTTTTTTAAATGTTATATGATACATTACAGTAATCATATGATACATTCTGATACATAACTGTTTAGTTTATGGTACATCACTAGATGTTAAGTAGAATATTGATACATTTTTGCTTTTATATTCATTTAACTAAAGTTGTTTTATTTTTCAATCTTATCACAAGTATGTGTATACCAACATAAGTCCTACGGTTGATGAGATGAAATGTCTTCACTTGCCAAATCATGCTAGTATGAATTTGTAAGATTCTGTCAATTCAACTTTGCCGTTCATATCTTGTAGACAACAGAAAAAAAGTTGATCATAAAGCAATATTGACAGCTGATTCATTACCTTCGGATGATTTTGATGATTTTAATACCCCATCATCGATCGAAATTGTAACTAAGTCAAAGGCTAGGTCTGATAGATCATTGACAACACCTTCAAAAAGAAGAAAGACAGATGCTGAGTAAAAAAAATCGGTAACAGTTCAAGAAAAGATTAAAGCTCACCCATCTGTTAAAAAAGTCAATGTATCACCTTCTGGCACATCAAAATCAATTCCTGACCCAATCAATGAAGAAGCTCCACATGAAGCATCTTTAATGGACTTCGGCGAACAGATACCACCAGTTGTAACACATAAGCGTGAGTCTACATAGAAAATTAATGTGTCTGGAGGAATAAACCATGAGCAAGTTTTGCTAAAAGTTTATAGGAATGCTATTGAATCATTTATCAAGGCATATGTAAGTAGAACATGAATTTTTATTTTTAAATAAGGATATCTTTACATATCTAATTTACTCTGTTAAACTTATGCAGGTTGACAAAAGATTTGATGACATTAAGTCATTAATGAAAAAATATCATGAAGGAATAAAAAAACAACATAAAATGATGTCAGCTGTGAAAGAGAAGCATGACGCTCATCAAAAAGTAACTTTTAATATAATCACCTGAAATTTTAGTAAATTATATATACATTAATCTTATTAAAATTTATATATTTTTTAGGTTGGTATTGACATCGACAGTTCAACCAGAGATGTGAAAAAAAATGAGACATATGTTGATGAATTAAAAACTCTGAAAGAACAACCAAAGGATATACCAGACAAGGTAAAATAGTAGAAATGTTAAAAATGTGAATCATATATTATTTTTATAATGTAGTGCAATTTTATGTTTCAGAATGATGATGGAAATATTGTATCTACTGAAAATCACAAGCGGGATGAAGAAATTTTAACTGAATCTTCTCTGAAATTCAATTTTGATGATCCGACTATTCCGAGGGAGACAATTGAAGTTCAAAATGTACAGAAGGTACTGATAAAAAACTATTCTATTGAGTGTATGTTATTAATGTGGAAAATCATTATGTTAATTAGATTTTGCATTATATGTAGTACAACTGGCACATTCAATGAAAAAAGATTGATATATTTATCAAATCTTTCTCAATTATGTTATTATTTCAGCCTATATAAGTCTTATGGGCTCTTTTATATCAACTAATTTTTAAATTTTTGGTCCGCTATATTTAATTATTTTTATATTTCAGGAGACTAGCACTGAGATTAAGAATGCTTCGTTTCAATAATCCATAGATAACATCATATCTGAGATTTTCTCACAGTTATTGAAATACAGTCCGTTGAGCTTTTACAGAAAGAAAATCTTCCTAATCTAATTTTATCAATAGACAATACTGAAGTTCGAAATGAATCACAGGTACATATAACACACGGTTGTGAATTATATGTTAATTAGGAATATCTTTTTCTAAAAGAGGTTATGCATGATAGATAATTTATTTGATACATTATATAAAATAACTTTTCTGACTATATATATTGTATCAGACATATTATATTTATTTATGATACATACCAATTTTTTTCATAACATGGGTTCTTTTTTGTTAAATCCCGACACAGAAATAATTTGAAAAATGTATTACAATATATCTTTCATATGACATCTCTTTCATTCAATTAATGTTATAACAGTTGGTAGTTGTATCTAACAATTTGCATTTTTAGGTGTCCAATACTGAGATTTCGTCTGATGCATTTCAGGAATCGATAGATGATATCATAACTGGCATTTTCACACCAATCGTTGTAATGTCAGTAAATTCTGTTGAACATTAACAGAAAGTCAATCTTCCTGATCCGTCCTTACAAACAGACAACGTTGAATTTCAAAATGAACTGCAGGTACGAATAACACACGAGTTGTGAATTATATATGTTATTATTTAGGAATATCTTTGTGTGAAAAAAGGTTATGCATGTTATATAATTTACCTGCTACATTGTATACACCAAGTATAATGTTATATGAAATGTATCAGACTTATCTTACACATTATGATACATAACAGTTTCTTTAAAATATGTAGGTTCTTTCTTATAAATTCAGCACACAAATATAATGTTAACGATGTATTACAGTTTATATGTCATATAGGTTCTCTTACAGAAAATTAATTTTATAATTTTGATAATCATATCTAATAATTTTACTTTTTCAGGAGTCTACCAATGAGATTTCAACTGATGTGTTTCAGGAATAGATAGATAACATTATAGCTGAAATATCCACACCAGTCATTGCCATGCAAATCAAGTCTGTTAGTCCTAAAGAATTCAAAGATAGTGAATGTCACATCCATGATAATCAATTTTCATCAGTGCTTCCTACACCAAGGAACAGAAAGCGAACTACAATCTTCAGCTCACCATTTACAACTAAATTTACTTCAAGTTGTAAAGGTAAAGAATTTGCAACTGTTGATTTTCCTCGAAAGCATCTGTTTGATGGTTGTCTTATATCCCAAGATGGGCCGACCAGACTAATCGAACAGTACTTTGATTGGATTGTCGAAGAATTATTAAAGTGTCATGAAAAGAAGCAAGATATTTTTACTTTTCTCATTATTATATTCTAATTTTAAAATCTTGAAGATTTATGACATATCATTATACTCATATAGGAATTGAAGAACAACCACTATAGATCTAATAAATCAGGACTTGGTTTTAGTTTGTTGAATTTTGTTGTTGCACAAACTACTACAAAGAAATGGTTTTACACAATGTCTCAGTCCAACACCTGTTGGAACGATGAGGTATTACAAAAAACATTACTTACAAGTACAATAAAGTGTGTTTTGATACATATGTATACATTACTATACATTCTGATACATAATATATACATACATAAATAAGACAATTGACACACTAATATTATTTGTCAATTTAATTTTTTATTGAGGATCAAATTTGCGGAGATCAATAACTTATTTATGTTGTTATTTTGAGCAGTATGTAGATGTTATATTCTACTACCTTTGAAAAAAATCAAAGCAACAAAAGGATCAAGAATATAAATACACCACCGTGAATAACTTGTTCAACACATACATCAATGCGACAGACAAATGATATTTTGAGGATGCAACAGATGATGCTCTCTCAAGTCAAGATGATTATGAAAGGTCGTGCCTTGTTATAAGCTATGAAGATTCACTGATAAACATCATCAAAGGGTTCAACATACCGGCTGCTTTGTCTTGGCACTTAATTGATGATGTATAAGTCCCTGTAAACTGTGATGGAAAGTTTCACTGGGTGTTGGCTGTGATATCTTTAAAGAAAAGATGTATCTGGGTGTATGACTCAATGTTGTCATTGCATCATAGAGAGACATCACATGAGATCCACAATTTATCTGTGATGTTACCAACATACCTTAGTGACAGTGGATTTTTGGAAAATACTAAACGAACTGTGTGGTCAAGTCTCGAAGTGTACGCAGATAAGATGAGTCAAGGCATCTATGAATCGAAACCCATTTTATGTTGAATACGTTGAAGATATTGCACAATAAGTCAATGAAAGTTTGTAAGTGTCTCCTTACAGTTTTAAATATCTACAAACAATTCATCTCATTTTTATTGTTGAAAAGTTCCTAACTATACATAATTTAAGCTGACACATTGTTATATATTTATTGTCCATGTGCATATTTTTTGATACAACATAAATCCACATGTGATTTAGCATCTAACTAAATGATTCGTCATGTTTATGGAATATGGAATTTTCATGGCAACTTATGCTGAATTTCTTAGTGATCGAATGCCGATTCCCTCATCAAATGTTGATGTAGAATATCATTGAAAGAGATATGCAACACTCTTATGAAACTATGGAGTAAAAAAGGCTACAAAAATTTATTCTAGTGACCATGACGATCTACCAAGACCACGTCTATTTTATGTCCCTCCAGCTGATGAGTCTACTAGTGTAGTCATAGAGTAGATACTAGGTTGTGCCATAGTTATGTTCTGAATAATCTTTTCTATCTTATTGGCCTCTATTATTGTAATTTAAAACACTAAGTTTAATAGTGATGTTTTTGTTTCAAAAAATTATCATCAATTTTTTAGATCAATTAAAATTTATGATATGTTACTATCAATATTTATTTTCATTTTCTTAGACACATGCAAATCAATGAATTATACATATGAAAATTGTTGACCAGTATTTCAATAAGTTAGTTAATGTAAAGTTATGTGTCATAAATATTTTTTTCAAGTACTGCATGTAATGTATCATATTACAAGTTTTTACAAGTACAATATGCATTGAAACACATGTACTTCAAAGTGTCCCAGTTCAAAATTGGAATTTATTTAAAGCTACTTAATTGGTATAATAAATATAAAAGAAATTCACTTTCAGTTTTAATACATCACATATTCATGTATCATATATTCTGATGTTATAATACAAATCTCAATAAGTCAGTTACAGTAACGTTATGTATCAGAAGCAGTATTTACAATGAAGGCTTACAATGCATCATGTTACAAGCTATGTTGTATCATGTTTCTGAAACTTGCAACAATTATCAGTGTAAATATTTTATTTCAGTTTACATATTATTTCTCAATTTTTAGTACAGTTACATACAAGTGTTGTTTCATTAAATTAATTCTAATGAAAAATATCACAATAAAATGAAAAACCTTTCATGATAGAATAGCTTTCTAATTTGAACAACAATCTTAAAAGTTGTTGTACAAATTAGAGACTACTTAAGAATCCATATTAAATAGTAAATAAAATTAATATCATTAGAAAACATTAACTCATTAAACAACAAATAATAATTCAACTTAAACATTGTTCCAAAATTATTCAACAATTATCAAATCTAAACCAAACTAACAGTGAACAACTTAAGATAGTCCATCAAATCATTCAATGTATCATGAAACCTAAACATCACTCCTCCTTCGAAAAGACGTTGCACGCACGCCTATTGTGACCTTCACGATCGCATTTTTCACAACAGTTTGTACTGGAGGATAGTATTTCACTTGCTTTCTTACACCTACCCTTCTTCTGTTTTCCAGGTGGCCTTTTGTATTTTGGTAGTATGACTTCTTCTTCTTCGACATATTGAGGCACATGCCAATCCTTCTTATCGGACAAAGGTACCAATGGAACTTTATATATCTTCACTAATGTCACAAGCTTATAGTAATCAAAGCACCACGGATGGAACTTTGTAATCTGTTTACTTTTCAACACTGCAATCGCGTGCGGACATGGAATTTCATCAATCTAAAATCTACCACAGTTGCATTTATTAGCATCCAAGTTCACAACGTATATTTTCTCATATTCATAAACAGAATAATGATACTCTGATGTAGGCTTGACCTAGCAAACCAATAGTCGCAAAAATATGTATATAAGGTATAACAAAAAATTACTCAATTAATAAAAATTAAACTGAATTACTAATTACATATACCGTCATTCTGGATGCTTTCAATCCATTAAGTGTTTGGATTTCATCAAACCTTTTCCCTAATATTGTTCCTGTTTATGAAGCAATTCATCTGATTTTACAGTTCCATGCTCCAAATAATTTTTTGACTACTTCCAAAAATCCTAAGTTGGCAATTCACGCGCCTCTACTAAACAACCATTTATACATTCTGTAATGTTAGATGTCATCATCCGGCCTCTATTTATACGAGCATGAACCCTTGACCATTTCTCATATCCAACATCATATAGATAATCCTTCACCCGGTGATCAATTTTATTAACCTTGGCCATAAGATACTCAAAATCTTTCTTTCTGTACGCTTTGGCGATCAAATAAAAAAGGTCGCTAAGTTTGTCCTTGCTCATTCTGAAATTTGTACAAATATTTCTCCAAAGATATCAAATGCATGTTAAGTGAGTGTAACGCCTCGAGTCTGCACCCCGGACATCACATGGTGGTGATAATCCCAAAGGATCACAAGCTAACCCATGACTGATACCTGCTGTGATCTCTGAATAATAATACTGTATAATACAAAAATTAGGAAAAAAATTGTCATAAGGTTCAAAAATGAAATCAAATGCTTAATACTGAAAATTGATAGTGTAAATTGAACATCCGTCTAAAATACACTAGTTTGAAAAGCCTCTAACTGAACTATCTGAAAGTGGAGTTGATGGGACAAGCCCCCAAAAAACTTTAAATAATGAAGCACTGATAACTGAAAATAATACTCTGTTCTCAAACTATGAGGGCTCACTACTAAATCTGCTGTTGATAATCTAGGCTGCTAGGTACGGTCAGGAGCCCATACATCTGAACCTATGATATAAGACATTATAGAACAAAAGAAATATATGTGTCAGTACTTTGAATGTACTGGTATGCTAGGTGAGGTAATGCTGAATGCATGGGTTTATATGTATGAACAATAACTTATTGAATGACATGAATATAACTGAATGAGAGTACATCTATATCTGAAACTGCTATAGATACTGATTATGCAATGCTATGTACATAACTATATATACAATGATTGAGATTTCATTAACACTGGATAATGAGTTCTAAAACTAAATGACTGATATCTAAGTTTACTAATACTGTATTACTGTTAACTGAGTGACTATTTCTGACAGTTCTGATTTTGTAGAACTGATCTGAGTTCTATATTGAGTTGGGTGACTATATCTGACAATCCTGATTTTGAAACTGAACTGAGGTTTTATACTGAGTCTGAAACTGAAATTGTGGGAGTGTTCATCTAACCGACATACCTCGATTATAAACTTAGTTAGGGTTCAACCCGTGACCCCAGTTGGAAGGATCTTAGTGAATAACGAGAGTATTTTGCCTATTGAGGGGTTTAATCTCGTGTTTTGGGGCTGAATAGAAGTGGAGAAAATATCCCAAATACCCCTTTGGACACTGATTTACTTGTTGAAAGCATACCCAGTGATGCACCGCATCGATGGCATCAATGCGATGACCATCGCACCACGTTGAGTTTGTGTTGGTTCATTGGAATGGCACTGAAAGATGAGAAAAAAATATCTAACAAAGCGATGGGTGATGCGACACGATGCATCGAGATCGCATTGACCCATTATTTTGGTCACCTGAATATGATTCAAATGATGTCTGAAAAATTCAAAACTCACCCGGATTGACCATTGACACACCTGATCAAGATTCAATCCAAGGATTGACATATTAAGGTGATAAGGGTCATAAAATAGAATCGCCAACTTATAAAGGCTAAAATAAATTCTAAGTATAGACACTTAGCTAAAATTTTAAAGTCTGGGACCTCTTTTCAAGCTTTAACAGACTAAGTTAAGCTTAGGATTTTGTGGAGTCTTACAATATCTCTCCCTTGGAAACATTCATCCTCGAATGAGATTGATTAAGTTGGGAATATTGATAAACTGAATTTATATATATACTGAACATGCACAAATAAAGCATGATTACATGATTAAAAGTACTGATATACTGAGTTATCATACTGAACATGCGTAAATGAAGAATGAATGAGCTCTGAAAACATGATACATGACTGAGCTATTTCATGAAGGTATGCATGATATGAAAATGCTATGCAATTGAATCGATACAGAGTTGTAAAGGAAATCTGAGCATGAAACTGAGTAAATTGATGGAAAACTATTACCTTGAGTTGAGTTTGAGTTAGCGGAGAAGAGGTGAGGATACTTGGTCCGCATATCTGCTTCTGCTTCCCAAGTAGCTCTCTCAATGGACTGATTCTGCCAAAGAACTTTGACCAGAGAAACCTTTTTGTTCCTTAGTCTGTGAACCTAAAAATTGAGAATTTCAACTAGGATTTCCTCATACGAGAGGCTATTTTGGACATCAATGCTCTCAATCAGGACTAGAACTACTGGTTCACCTATGCACTTCTTTAGAAAGGAGATATGAAACACTGGGTGCACTGAAGCTAAGTTTTAAGGCAACTCATGCTCGTAAGCTACCTTTTCGAAATGACTTAGAATTTAGTAAGGACTGACATTTCGGGGACTGAGTTTCCCTTTCTTGCCAAACCTCTTTACTCCTTTCAAAGAAGATATTTTCAAATACACATAGTCACCAATCTCAAACTCGAGATCCTTTCTTCACACATCTGCATATGATTTCTGTCGGCTCTGAGCTGTCTTGAGCCTTTCCCTGGTCAACTGAACTTGTTCTAAGTCATCAAATACCAAGTCAGGCCCTACCACTGTAGCCTCACTCACTTCAAACTAACTAATGAGAGATCTACATCTCCACTCACAAAGTGCCTCAAACGAAGCCATCTGAATTCTGGAATGATAACTATTATTATATACAAACTCAATCAAAGGCAAGTGGCCATCCCAACTCCCCTTAAAGTCAATGGTACACACCCTTAACATATCTTCTAAGTTTGAATGGTCCTTTCTGCTTAACCATCTTTCTGAGGGTAAAAGGCTGTACTAAGGTAAACTTGGGTACCAAGACCCTTTTGGAAGGTTTTCCAGAAATGAAAGGTAAACTGGGTACCTTTATTTGAGATAATAGATATTGGGACTTCGTACAACCTGACCAACTCTCTGACATAGAGTTTGGCATAGTCCTCGGCTGAATAAGAGGTATGAACTGGTAAGAAGTGATTTGATTTGGTCATCCTATCTATAATAACCCAAATGGAATCGTGCTGACGACGAGTACGGGGAAAACCTATTACAAAGCCTATATTTACTTTATTCCACTTCCACGTGGGATTACTAAACTCCTGTATAGATCCACTGGGCTTCTGATGCTCAATCTTAACCTACTGACACGTAGAGCACTTAGCTCTAAACTATGCAATGTCCCTTTTCATCCCACTCCATAAATAGATCTCCCGTAAATCGTGGTACATCTTAGTGGCCCCTGGATGAATAGAGTAACACACACCATGCACCTTTGCAAGAATTCGTTGCCTCAAGTCATCTACACATGGCACGTATAGCCCACCCTGGCAACACAACACACTATCTCCCCCTTGGGAGAAAACCTCTACTTTCTGACCTCTGGCTGACTCTTTTAACTTGACTAAACTGGGATCTCTGTACTACTTTTTCTTCACTTTGCAAACCAGAGATGTTTCTGAACTATTCTGCACCCACACACTACCCTCTACTGAATCGACTAAGAGGATACCTAGTCGTGCAAGCTGATGAACTTCCTAAACTAGCGGATACCTAGTCGTGCAAGCTGATGAACTTCCTGAACTAACTTATTTTTACCATTCTCCATATGAGCAACACTACCCATATACATCCTACTGAGAGCATCAACCATTATATTTGCCCTTCTCAGATGATACAAGATGTTTATGCCATAGTCTTTCAACAACTCTAACCACCTTCTCTAATGTAGGTTCAGATCCTTCTGAGAACATACATACTGTAGGATCTTGTGGTTCGTGAACACATCTACATATACCCCATGCAAATAATGCCTCCAAATCTTTATGGTAAATACAACAGCTGTTAACTGAAGATCATGAGTTGGGTAATTATTTTCACAGGGCATAAGTTGTCTACAGGCATAGGCTATGACCTTACCTCTCTGCATCAAAACATACCCCAAACCAACTCTGGAAGCATCACAATATACCACAAACCCATCTGGTAAAGTCAAAACTGAGGCTATAATGAACGAGTCTTTAACTTCTGAAAACTCTTCTCACAAGAAGATGACCACAGAAACTTGACTTTCTTCTGAGTCAATCTGTACATGAGGGATACAATGGACGAAAATCCTTCAACAAACCATTGGTAATAGCCAACCAAACCTAAAAAACTCTTGATATTTAACAGAGAGATGAGCCTGGGCTAGTTTCTCATTGCTTCAGACTTTTGAGAATCAACTGTAATGCCATCATCGTAAACTATATGACTAAGGAAAGATACTAACCTTAGCAAAAATTTGCACTTACTGAATTTGGCAAACAACTGATAGGTTCTGAGAGTTTGTAATACTATTCTGAGATGGTTTGTATGATCATGTTTTCTGCGGGAGTAGACAAGAATATCATCAATGAAGACTATGACGAACATGTACAAGTACTTCTTGAACACGGAATTCATCAAGTTCATGAAGGCTGCTGGAGCATTAGTAAGACCAAATGACATGACTAGGAATTCGGAGTGACCATACCGAGTTCGGAAAGTTGTTTTCAGAATGTCACATTCTCTGACTCTGAGCTGATGATAGCCTGATCTGAGGTCTATCTTAGAAAAGTAACTGGCGCCCTGAAGTTGGTCAAACAAGTCATTGATTCTGGGACATGGATACTTATTCTTGACGATGACTTTATTTAGCTGACGGTAGTTGTCACGCCCCAAAATCCCATCGGGACGAACTGACACCCGAAGCCGAGAAGAGAACCCGTTTAAATACCTATACTTTCACTTACATGTCACCAAAAATTTGGACAGCACTTCATTGCATATAGAAGGGTCTAATTACCTGTATCAGTACAACACACACAAATATATATATATAATACTTGGCCGTCGGGGACACCACATATACAAATATAACATCACTATATAAACTCCCATGACTTTACCCTTCCTTATGTCTACAAAGCCTCTAGGATATATATGACATAACTAGGGTCTGGACAAACCCTCGCCCACACATGACTCCTGTACAATAAGAAAACATAAGGAACCGACTCGAAAGCTCCGAAGCAAACTGGAGCTCACGAACAATAGTTGTATGACCTGGCTCCTATCTATGCTGTGAATAAGCTGAAGCACCTGTGCCTGCAGCATGAAATCCAGGTCCCCCGTGAGGGACGTCAGTACGAAATATGTCCTGAGTATGTAAAGCTGTAAATAATCATATGTTATATAGGGGATCAAGAAAATCAGACACAAGTGAATAAATCATAATAGAAGTGAACCACACTTCATAAACACTTTTAAGATCATGCACATTATCATTAATCTGAATTGAGTTCTTGAATTCAAACATATTTGTGGAACGATATACATTCGTTCATTTCATTCTTTACAATTATCAATTGCCATTACCTCCTCCTCCCGAACCTCCAACCACCTAACAATAATCAATACTGTATCGTACTGTGACCATTAGGATGCCCCAGTACATATCAACTGGGATCGACCCATGCTAGGCTTATGCCCCTGGGATACCACCCATAAACACATAAATAGGGATCGACCCATGCTAGGCTTATGCCCCTGGGATACCACCCACACGTATATCAAGTAACACACATAAGAGGTCTTTCCAATAACTTAGTTCAAAAACTTTTGAGATTATTACATTAGTGTTCATGCCAATATAGTACCTTTGGAACAATGATACATCAATAGGAATCAAGTAATAGACCTTCTATACAATAACAATGTCATAAAAAACTCATTGGTACATCAACAATGTGTTTCAGAATCATCAATATCACAATAATGAAATAGGAGCCTTTTGGTATATCAATGAAACATTTTGACACTTTATAGAATGGAAACAACTTCATTGGTAATGTAGAACAATACATGTTTTTGGACAACCTCGGAATCTTACTTGACGGAACATTGGTGTTTTCATGCCAAAGAACATCGTTAGAGGATGCTTTACATACCTCGTTGTAGATTCGGATACCAATTAAACACAACTTTTCGCCTTTACAAATCACTTATCTACAATGAAATGTTTGGCATCTAGTATTAGCAACCCAACACCACAATTCTCTTCCATAATTCCATACAACCAATATTTGCAAAACATTCCAAAAACCAACTTGAACAATAGGTTTATGTGTATATATATATATATATATATATATATATATATATATATATATATAATCATTATTTCAATACCACATCATCACACCAAATCTCTTCACAATTCAACATAATCCAACATCATTTCCCAATCATCTTTCAACAACAATCACATAGCATACTTCTTATGCTCACATGCATATATATATATATATATACATATACATATAAATAACACCAACATAATTTACATCCTTACCATAAAATGGCCCTTTTGATTTCGAAGTCCTGTTGGCATAAATAAAGGGTGCTTCTCGAAGCCCTCGAGACGGTGAACACAACTACGAAATCAATTTGGATTTTCTACGGTTGAATCACAAGATAATTGGAGTTGAAATTAGGCTAGGGTTTCTTATTTTCAATAATTTGATGATAATTGATGGATATGAGACTAATTATATGTATATAATGACCAATTTTCGTCCATGAGGTGATGAAAAATGACCATATTGCCCTTAAAAATTTAAGTAAATCCGAATCTGTCCATGGTGGACTGTTTTGACAGGCTAAAGTAAATTGGCCATAACTCTTTACTCCGATATCGGATTTGGGTGAAATTGGTATAGTTGGATAGATAATTCAAAGGTCTTTCATTTCATATAAAGTAGGCCACCCAGTTCGTCTTGTACAAGGAGTTATTATCGTTTGAAGTTGACCCTAAAAAACTAGCAGGCCTCAGTAGTTTGTGTGCAGGAAATTTTCCTGCACATTTACTGTTCACAACATCCCGACCACCATTTTATAGTTTCGAACGTGCTCGATTATATCCGAAACTTATCTGTTTTTGAAAATCTTTATATCGTTGGAAAGCTTATTCAATAACCTTAGTATGGAACCATCGACGGGCAAATTCCGATATAAATAAAATAAAAAATTAATTCCATATAAATAAGACCAATACACGTACTTGAATATGCCAATACATGTACTTGAATACGGGATGTTACAGTAGTCTATACAAATTCTAAGAGAACTATTTTTCTTACACACGAATAGAACTGGTGCACCCTCAGGGTATACGTTGGGTCTGAAGAATCCCATATCTAGGAGATCCTTTAACAGTTCTTTTAACTCTTTGAGTTTTGTTGTGGCCATTTTGTATGGCGGGATAGAGATAGGATGAGTATCTGGAAGAAGGTCTATTTCAAAGTCAATTTCTCAGTGGAGAGGGACTCCTAGAAGATCTTTGGGAAATACATCTGGGAATTCCCATGCTACTGGAACTGGCTCAAGGTTAGGGGCCTCTGAACTAGAGTCTTTAACTCGAAGGAAATGATAAACACACCCCTTAGATATCATTTTCCTTGCCCTAAGGTAGGAAATAAGCTGACCCCTAAGTACTGAAGTACTACCCCTCCACTCAAGGACAGGTTCATTTAGAAACTAAAAATGGATAACTCTATCTCTGCAGTCAACTGAAGCATAGCATGAATAAATCCAATCCATGCCAAAAATGACATCAAAATTGGTCATCTCTAATTCTACTAAGTTTGCTGAAGTGACTTTCTGAGATACCATAATGGACTGTTCCTGTATACCCATCGGGCTATGATAGATTTACCCACTGGAGTAGAGATTGAGAAGGGCTCTACTAGGATTTTGGGACTGACTCCAAAGTCAACAAATATATAAGGAGTTACAAAGGACAAATAAACTTATAAATCTAGCAAAGCATAAACGTGCACATGATAAACTTGTAACGTACTAGTGACCACATTAGGAGAGCTTTCCTGATCTTGTGGGGACTGAAGTGCATAAATTTTATTTGGGTGTTGCTCACTGGTGGCACTGGAAGAGGTACCCTACTGATTTGGGCGATCAGATTGAGCTGAAGGACGATTATACTGACTCTATGAATACACCAGAGGACACTCTCTGACCCTGTGGCCTGGCTTACCGCATCTAAAACATACATCCTGTTAGCCCTGCAGACACCTCGGTGGTTTCTGCCACATTTCTAGCAAAAGGGATTCGTTCAGGCACTGCTAACACTACCCTAAGGTTTAGGGCCTAGTGCCCTATCTTTATTGCCATCTCTGAATTTTGGTATTGGAGCACTAGCTGAGGACGAAGCTGGAATTGAAGATTTTGGGAAAAACTGAGAATGACTCCCACTCTCTAACTTAGGTTGAGTGAAGTTAAAGCTACCTATTTTAGCTCTTTTGTTCTCCCTCTCCTTCTTCTTACTCTTACCCTCCTCTATCTATTGAGCATAGACCATGAGCCTGGATATGCCCATCTCCTTAATCAGCATTAAGGTCCTACATTCCTTGACCATACTATTAGACACGCCAGACACAAACTTACTCATCTTAGATCTACTATCTTCTACC
The DNA here is from genome assembly GCA_030864225.1 of Capsicum baccatum var. pendulum. Classification (NCBI taxonomy): domain Eukaryota; kingdom Viridiplantae; phylum Streptophyta; class Magnoliopsida; order Solanales; family Solanaceae; genus Capsicum; species Capsicum baccatum. Next base: position 100,372,332 of record CM061551.1, read on the forward strand.
ATATGAGGGGCATATCTGGATAACTGAGTAAACTTGAGAGAATACTCTTTCACTGTTATGTTGCCCTGCTTCAGATTAATGAACTCCAAAACCTCCAGAAAAGCAGTGGCAAACTCCTCCCATTCCATGGGCCCTGTATCAACAGCCCTTTCTGCCTTCCACTGCTTGAACCATGAGTGATCCACATCCACTGATATGCGTCCAACTCAGCACTCTCACTATCTTTTACCCCTATAATATCTGTGACTTTCTGCACCTGATCAAGGAATTTCTATGGGTCCTCCTCTGACTTAGACTGGTAAAAGCTGTAGGGTTCATTCGGGTGAAGTCCCAAATTCTAGCTGCAGTAGTATTAGCCACTGAGTTAGCCAGAGCGGCAGTTGGGCATTTATTCTAGGCTGCCATAGAATGAGATAGAGTGGTGAAAGCTGCTCTAAATTCTCTATGGGAAATATGCTCGTTCAAAGGATCTACCTGAATGGGCGGAGGTAGGTACTGGCTGATTTCCTATTCTCCTTCCATTATTCTATTTGGGAGGCATATTCTTTAAACAAAAGTAAGAAAAGGATTAGAATGAGAGTGTAACTTGAGTTCATGCTCACTCACACGATATGAATACTGAAAGAAGGGAAACTTTTCCTAAAACGCCTCATAGCCTCTTATTCATAAGTGTAGCGCGCTACACACCTATCCATAAGACTCTACGAGATGCGACTTTCAGACTTCCTAGGTGTCACGGCCCAAAATCCCATCGGGCCAGACTGGCACCCGAAGCCGAGAAGGCTCAGGAGAACCCGTTCAAATACCTGTACTTTCACTTACATGTCACCAAAAATTTGGGCAGCACTTTGCTGCATATAAAAGGGTCTAATTACCTGTATCAGCACAACACACACAAATATATATACATATATATAATACTTGGCCGTCGGGGCCACCCCATATACGAATATAACATCACTATATAAACTTCCATGACTTTACCCTTCCTTGTCTACAAAGCCTCTAGGATATACATGACATAACTAGGGTCGGGACAAATCCCCGCCCACATATGACTCCTGCACAATAACAAAATATAAGGAACCGACTCGGAAAGCTCCGAAGTAAACTGGAGCTCACCAACAGTAGCTGTATGACCTGGCTCCTACTGGTGCGGTGTATGAGCTGAGGTACCTGTGCCTGCAGCATAAATGCAGGTCCCCCGTAAGGGACGTCAGTACGAGATATGTACTGAGTATGTAAAGCTGTAAATAATCATATGTGATATGGGGGATCAAGAAAATCATACACATGTGAATAAATCATAATAGAAGTGAACCACACTTCATAAACACTTTTAGGATCATGAACATTATCATTAATCTGAATTGGGTTCTTGAATTCAAACACATTTGTGGAACGGTATACATTCGTTTATTTCATTCTTTACAATTATTATTCGCCATTACCTCCTCCTCCCGAACCTCCAACCACCTAACAATAATCAATACTGTACCGTACTGTGACCATTAGGCTGCCCCCAGTACATATCAATTGGGATCGACCCATGCTAGGCTTATGCCCCTGGGATACCACCCATACGTATATCAAGTAACACATGAGAGATTTTTCCAATAACTTAGTTCAAAAGCTTTTGAGATTATTACATTAGTGTTCATGCCAATATAGTACCTTTGGAACAATGATACATCAATAGGAATCAAGTAATAGACCTTCTATACAATAACGATGTAATAAGGACTCATTGGTACATCAACAATATGTTTCAGAATCATCAATATCACAACAATGAAATAGGAGCCTCTTGGTATATCAATGAAACATTTTGACACTTTATAGAATGGAAACAACTTCATTGGTAATGTAGAACAATACATGTGTTTAGATAACCATCGGAATCTTACTTGATGGAACATTGGTGTTTTCATGCCAAAGAACATCGTTAGAGTATGCTTTACATACCTCGTTGTAGATTCGGATACCAATTCAACACAACTTCCCGCCTTTACAAATCACTTATCTACAATGAAATATTTGGCATCTAGTATTAGCGACCCAACACCACAATTCTCTTCCATAATTCCATACAACCAATATTTGCAAAGCATTCCAAAATCCAACTTGAACAATAGGTTTATGTATATATATATATATATATATATAATCATCATTTCAATACCACATCATCCCTTCACAATTCAACACAATCCAACCATGCACAAGAATGATCCAACATCATTTCCAATCATCTTTCAACAACAATCAAATAACATACTTCTTATGCTCACATGCATATATATATATATATACATATTCATATAAATAACACCAACATAATTTACATCCTTACCATAGAATGGCCCTTTGGGTTTTGAAGTCCTGTTGGCACAAATAAGGGGTGCTTCTCGAAGCCCTTGAGATGATGAACACAACTACGGAATCAATTTGGACTTTCCACGGTTGAATCACAAGTAATTTGAAGGTCAAATTTGGCTAGGGTTAGTTCTCTCCTATGATTGATGATGGATATGAGTTTTTAAACTCATATACATGTACATATACACATATTTCCGTCCATAATATCATAGGAAATGACCAAAGTGCCTTTAAAATTTAAATAATGTCAAATATGTCCTCCGGTGGACCGTTTTGACAAGCTGAAGTAGATAGACCATAACTCTTTGCTCCGATATCGGATTTGGGTGAAATTGGTATCATTGGAAAGATAATTCAAATGTCTTTCATTTCATATAAATTAGGCCACCCAGTTCGTCATGTAAAAGGAGTTATGATCGTTTGAAGTTGACCCTAAAAATCTGTTTTGAGAGGCTGAAGTAAAACGCGTATAACGCCTTACTCAGATGTTGAATTTGGATGAAACCAATTGAATTGGAAAGAACACTCAAAGATATTTATTTTGATATATGGTATCTCTCCCAGTTCATTATATTGAGGGAGTTATGATCGTTCAAAGTTGACCCAAAAAACTGGCAGGCCTCAGTATTTTCCTGCTAATTTACTGTTCACAAAAATCTGTTTTGAGAGGCTGAAATAGAACGAGTATAACTCCTTAATCAGATGTTGAATTTGGATGAAACCAATTTCATTAGAAAGAATACTCAAAGATCTTTCTTTTGATATGTGGTAGCTCGCCCAGTTCATTATATTGAGGGAGTTATGATCGTTCAAAGTTGACCCAAAAACTGAAAATTTTCCTGCAATTTTACTGTTCACATCCCGGCCACCGTTTTATAGTTTCGAACGTGCTCGCTTATATCCGAAACTTATCCGTTTTTGAAAATCTTTATATCGTCGGAAAGCTTATTCAATAACCTTCGTATGGAAACATCGACGGGCAAATTCCGGTATAAATAAGGTCGATTCCTATACACATATAATCAAACTATACACTTGAAACCATCTCAAAATAATCAATACTCATATATACCTAACTTAGGATCAATACATATACTCCAACACATATAACAATGGCTAATGCACGTAATTAAGTACGGGGTGTTATATCCTTCCCCCCTTAAGGACATTCGTCCTCGAATGTGAATGTAGTTATTTAGCCGAAACAAGTTCGAATTCATAATTGATATTCACGTCATCATATAGATGTCATGAATATGTAAAAACTTACTTGTTAGTGTCCCAGTTCCACTCCTTGCACTTCTTTTTCATCTTTGAACAAATAAGGGTATTTCAATTTCATTGCTTCCTCCGCTTCCCATGTAATCTCTTCCCTTTGTTGATTTCTCCAAAGTACTTTCACCGATGCTACTTCTTTATTTCTCATCTTCTTAACTTGACGATCTAATATAGCAACAGGCATCTCCTTGTAGGTAAGATCTTCTGTTACTTGCACATCTTCAGTAGAAGTAATAAGGGACGGATCTCCGATGCACTTTCGAAGCATCGATACATGAAATACTGGATGCACTGATGAGAGTTCCTGGGGTAGCTCTAATTCATAAGCAACTTGCCCACATCTTCGAATAATCCTATACGGGCCTATATATCGTGGACTCAACTTTCCTTTCTTACCAAATCTCATCACCCCTTTCATTGGCGATACCTTCAAAAATACCCAATCGCCTAACGAAAACTCTAGCCCTCTTCTTCTACTATCTGCATATGACTTGTGTCGACTTTGGGCTGTTTTCAACCGTTGCTGAATCACCTTGACTTTTTCTATGGCTTGATACACAAGATCCGGTCAGAACATAAGAGTTTCACCCGCTTCGAACTATCCTATTGGTGATCTACACTTCCTCCCATATAAAGCTTCATATGGTGCCATTTTGATACCTGAATGATAGCTATTATTGTAGGCAAACTCAATAAGAGGTAAATGATCATCCCAGCTGCCTTTAAAATCTATAACACATGCTCGTAGCATATCTTCAAGTGTTTGAATGGTGCGCTCTGCTTGTCCATCCGTCTGAGGGTGAAAAGCTGTACTCAGATTCACTTGTGTTTCCAAACTCCGTTGGAAAGACTTCCAAAAGTTTGCAGTAAATTGAGTTCCCCGATCTGATATAATAGAAGTTGGCACTCCATGTAATAGGACTATTTCTTTAACATACAGCTTCGAATATTCTTCAACTGTGTAAATGGTCTTAACGGGTAAGAAATGTGCGGATTTAGTAAGCCTATCCACAATCACCCATATAGAATCAAATTTCCGAGCTGTACGAGGCAAACCTGTAACAAAATCCATGTTGATCATGTCGCACTTCCAAGTTGGAAGATCTATGCATTACATATAGCCTCCGGGCTTTTGATGTTCCACTTTAACTCGTTGACAATTTGGACATTCAGCTACAAATTCTGCGATGTTCCTTTTCATGTCATTCCACCAATACATATCTTTCAAATCTTGATACATTTTGGTTGATCCTGGATGAATGGAATACCTTGAAAAATGTGCCTCTGTCATAATCTTCTTTCTTAGCCCGTCTACATCCGGCACACACAATCGATTTTGGCACTGAAGTACTCCTTCTCGCGTAAGCTCAAATGCCTTGGTTGCACCACTCTGAACGTTCTCCTTAAGCTGTAATAAAATAGGATCTGCATATTGCTTCTCTTTCACTTCAGCTACTAATGAAGATTCCGCAGCATTATGTACGATAAGCTCTTTTTCCGGAGTTTCAAGAAGGCGAACTCCCAAACTAGCTAACTGGTGAAGATCTTTAACCATCCCTTGCCTTTCTATAGGCATCATCATAGCCTTACGACTTAACGCATCAGCTACTATATTCGCTTTCCCTGGATGATACAAAATATCGACATCATAATCTTTTAATAGCCATCGTGTCTCGACCACACACAGTTACTACACAATCTTTATAAACTCTTCTAGCAATAATAGATTCCCCAACCGGGGTAGACACTTCCAACGACTTATCTAACAATTCGGGGGTTCTTTTGAACTTTCCAGCAACCAAAGGAGTAACATATGATAATGTAGAACCGGGATCAATTAGAGCATATACATCAAATGAAAATATGGACAACGTACCCGTAACCACATCTGGGGAAGCCTCTAGATTTTGTCGATCCGCTAAAGCATAAGTGCGATTCTGAGTCCCGCTGGAACTGGCGACTCTTGTTTCGTTTCTAACGTTACCCACGGGTCGTGCGCCTCTACCAGAATAATATACCGGTGACGATGATGCAACAGCTGATCCCGAAGGTCGTGCTACACCACCTGCGCTCCTTCGTGGGCATTCTCTCATCATATGCCCCGTCATACCGCACCAATAACAAACATTTGTTCCCATTCGACATGCGCCTATATGATTCCTTCCACATTTATTGCATGGCTCTCGAGGATGTCTCAGTTGTATCATATTCCCTTGCCCATGATAACCCACTGATCGCGAACTATGACCCTCACTTCTTTGCCCAATTTGACTGCCTCTGAACCCCTGATGCTGTGGTGGAGCACTAGCTGCAGAATAAGAAAATAATGGCCTAGGTGGTCTAGCAGAAAATTGAGGTCTAAAACCTCCCTGTGGAGCCATAAACTGTCCTGTAGATCTAGACCTCTTAGAAGATCCGCTTTCAAATTCCTGCGTTCTTCTTCTCTGCCTCTGATCTTCCATTTTCTGTGCAAATGCTTGTATCCTAGCTATATCCATATCTTTATTCAGTGCAGCAATAGTACAATCCCTAACCAAATACAGATCCAATCCGTTCACATACCGATGAACTCTGTCATCCATAGTAGCTATAACATTAGGAGCATATCTGGATAAGGAATTAAATCGAAGACTATACTCCCTCACACTTGTATTACCCTGCCGAAGATTTAAGAACTGATCCGCACGGGCCTGACGAGTTTCATATGGAAGATAATGATCAATAAATGCCTCTTTGAACTCTTTCCAAGTAGCTGGGGGTGCATCAATGCCCCTCGACCGTTTCCAGTCTTCATACCAATATATAGCCTCACCTTTGAATCTATACGCGGCTAACTCCACTGTCTCTCTGCCCGATACATGCATCACCTCTAGGGCCCTTTGGATTTGATCAATAAAGTCCTGCGGATCTTCGTTAAGATCGGATCCGGTAAAAGTAGGCGGATCCATCTTAAGAAAATCTTGCGTCCGAAGACTAGCCGCCCTATCAGTACTGCTAGAACCCGCGACAGGAATGGCTTGCCCTTGGACTTGCCCAACAACTATACGAGTCAAAAGTTGCACTGCATTTCTAAGATTTTGATCAACAACATTAATAGGTGGCTCTGGGGATATAGTTCTCCTCCCCCTTATTTCTTCTGGACTGGGGGAAGTTTCTGATGCATGCTCAGCTGGAGCCTCACTTTGATTAGCTGGTATAGTGGGTGACTTACTAGTCCCCTCTCCGGCAGCCACATCTACTTGCTTACCGGTATTCTTGCTTCTGGTAACCGGCATCATTACTATAATAAGAGAAACAAACTAACTCAGTGGTCAACTATGACTTCATATACAATATAAGCTCTATCGCACGATCTAAGACATGAAGAAAAGAAACAATTCCTAAATGTCCATAGCCTCTTGTTTATAGATGTGGTGCACAACACACCGATAAACAAGACTCTACGTAGACACGGCTTTGTAGACTCACTAGGACGAACCGCTCTGATACTACTTTTGTCACGGCCCAAAATCCCATCGGGCCAGACTGGCACCCGAAGCCGAGAAGGCTCGGGAGAACCCGTTCAAATACCTGTACTTTCACTTACATGTCACCAAAAATTTGGGCAGCACTTTGCTGCATATAAAAGGGTCTAATTACCTGTATCAGCACAACACGCACAAATATATATACATATATATAATACTTGGCCGTCGGGGCCACCCCATATACGAATATAACATCACTATATAAACTTCCATGACTTTACCCTTCCTTGTCTACAAAGCCTCTAGGATATACATGACATAACTAGGGTCGGGACAAATCCCCGCCCACATATGACTCCTGCACAATAACAAAATATAAGGAACCGACTCGGAAAGCTCCGAAGTAAACTGGAGCTCACCAACAGTAGCTGTATGACCTGGCTCCTAGGGACGGCGATACGTAACGCCTGCATTCACTTAGGCAAATCCCACATCGGTAGTGAAGGGGAACGAAGTGTGCCTTATAGGTGCATGGATACCTTCCACGTATGCGATGCGTTTTAAAACCGTGAGGGGCCGAGGCTCCAAAGCGGACAATTTCGCATGCGCCGGTGGCCTGGGCTGTTACAGTAGTGTAGGGATGGCGATACGTAACGCCTGCATTCACTTAGGCAAATCCCACATCGGTAGTGAAGGGGAACGAAGTGTGCCTTATAGGTGCATGGATACCTTCCACGTATGCGACGCGTTTTAAAACCGTGAGGGGCTGAGGCTCCAAAGCGGACAATTTCGCATGCGCCGGTGGCCTGGGCTGTTACAGTTGGTATCAGAGCCAGCGCCGGTGCCGGTGGTGGGGCAAACCTCAGCGAGGACGCTGAGTCCCTACGGCGGGTGAGTGTAGGGACGGCGATACGTAACGCCTGCATTCACTTAGGCAAATCCCACATCGGTAGTGAAGGGGAACGAAGTGTGCCTTATAGGTGCATGGATACCTTCCACGTATGCGACGCGTTTTAAAACCGTGAGGGGCCGAGGCTCCAAAGCGGACAATTTCGCATGCGCCGGTGGCCTGGGCTGTTACACTAGGACTCTGTTGAACCTTAAGCTCTTATACAAAGTTTATAACACCCCAAGTTTGCACCCCGGAAGTCACACGGTGCTCATAATCCCGAAGGACCACAAGCTAACCCATGACTGGTACCTGCTGCGATCACTGAATAATAATACTGTATAATATAAAAATTCGGCAAAAAATTTCCATAAGGTTTAAAACTAAAATCAAATCCTGAATACTGAAAATCAATACTGTAAACTGAACATACATCTAAAATAATCTAGTCTGAAAAACCTATAACTGAACTGTCTGAAAGTGGAGTTAATGGGACAAGCCCCCAATTAACTCCAAACTGAAGTACTGATAACTGAAAATAATACTCCGTCCTCAAACTATGAGGACTCACCACTAAATCTGCTACTAATAATCTAGGCTGCTAGGTATGGTCAGGAGCCCGTGCATCTAAACCTATGATATAAGACATCATGGCGCAAAAGAAAGGTATACGTCAGTACTTTGAATGTACTGGTATGCTAGGTAAGGTAAGGTTGAATGCATGGGTTCATATGCATGAACAATAACTGACTGAATAGCATGAATATAACTGAATGAGAGTACATGTATATCTGAAACTGATGTAGATACTGATTATGCAATGCTATACGCATAACTATGTATACTGTAACAAAGATTTCATTAGCACTGGATAATGAGTTCTGAAAACTGAATGACTGATATCTGAGCTTACTGATACTATATTACTGTTAACTAAGTGACTGTTTTTGACAGTCCTGATTCTATAGAACTGAACTGAGTTCTATACTGAGCTGGGTGACTGTATCTGACAGTCCTAATTTTAAAACCGAACAGAGTTTTTATACTGAGTCTGAAACTAAAATTGTAGGAGTGTTCATCTAACCGACATACCCCAATTATGAACTGAGTTGGGGTCCAATCCATGACCCCAGTTGGAACGGTGTTAGCACCTTGCCAAGGGATACTAATAATGGTTATGAGTTAACCCTCTCTGAAAGGAAGTCCTTTCATCAACCCTCGCTGGTAGGAAAACTCGTACGAGATGTATCAACCCTAGAATATCAAGAAGACATCTCAACCTATGCTGGCTACGTAGTTCTGTAATGCAAGGACTGCTACTAAGGGTCAAACCCTTTATTGACAGGAATGCCCCCATCCATGGGTTCACTTGGTGTTGTTTCCTACTCCCAACTGAATAAATACAGAACTAATTTCTAGACTATACTAGGCTTAACTGAACTAATATTGATCGTGCTACCTATCTGAGCTAGACTGAGTTCATTGAGTTTTTATAACTGACTGAATACACTGAGTTCTGTTAACTGGCTGAATATAGTGAGTTCTATTATCTGACTGAGTACTACTGTACGTGACATCACTAAGACTATTCTGAAAAATCTAGGTAAACAGCTAGATTGTCGGGTATTAAATACCCCCAAGACATGATTGCATAAATTGTAAAACATAGCACAATCTTGAAAGCATGATAGCTAGAAACTTTGTCATAATTCATTCATTGAGGCATTTTAGAAAAAATTTGCATGGCATGAACTTTTATACATGCTAACATGATATGATTTCATTATTCTACTCGCATGAGCAATTCATCAAGTAGTTGAGGAGCATAATTTATACACATGACAATAATATAACATGCAAGTATCATGATCAAAATCCCAAACTCACAAATTCAAGGGCTTTTAACATGAAACCATATAACCACACACACATGCTATTTGTTTCTCAAGAAACTTGCGATTAATAATGGGTTATAAACCCAACTATATCACAATCATGAATATAATCAAATTCAATATGAAGTTAGTTAAAGAAATCAACTTGTAATCTAAAAAGGGTTCTTGAACTCCAAGGGTGGAAGGAAACCCTTGGATGAACACCTAACATACCTTGCTACTTGAATTCGTAAAGATTGATGGTGAATTTCTTGGATCTTGATCTTGACTTGATGGACTAGGGTTTGTTCTTAAGAGTATTTTGCCTATTGAGGGGTTTAATATCGTGTTTTATGGCTGAATAAAAGTGGAAAAAATATCCCAAATACCCCTCTGGACGCTGATTTAATTACTGAAAATCATGCCCAGCGATACGCCACATCGATGGCATCAACGCGATGACCATCGTGCCGCATTGAGTTTGCGTTGGTTCATTTAAATTGCACTGAAAGATGGGGAAAAATTATCTATCGACGCGATGGGCAACACAACGAATTGAGATCGCGTCGACCCACTATTTTGGTCACCTGAATATGATTCAAATGAGGTCCGAAAAATTCGAAACTCACCTGAAGTGTCCTATTGACACACCTGATCATGATTCAATCCAAGGATTGATATTTTAAGGTCATAAGCGTCATAAAATAGGATCTCCAACTTATGAAAGCTAAAAAAAGTTCTAAGTATAGACACTTAGTTGAAATTTCTAAGTCCAGGACCCCTTTTCAAGCTTTAACGGACTAAGTTAAGCTTAGAATTTTGTGGGGTATTACAGTGAGGAACTTTTGGATACACATTACTGACACTTTTAATTATTGTTTCATTATGATCTGATACAACACGCATGTTCTCACGCTCCTCAAAAGCATGCTTAAACTGTTCGAAAAACCATGTCCATGCAGAATCGTTTTTCAAGTCAACAACACCATAAGAAATTGGTAAAATACAATCTATAAAGAATAATAAATGATGAATTGATACAGAATGGTATTATAAAAATTTTTATGCAACCGATAAAGAATACGTTAAATTAATCATAACAGTTAGTGATGTATCATAAATTGTACAGTTATGTATCATAGTAAATCATATAAGTTTGGTAATGTATCATAATAGCTAATAAAGAATTTTTCACATGATTAGTCTTACCTGCATCATTAAGAGTGCTAGTAGAAAGAAAAGTCTCTTGGTATGGTTCACTTAAATGAGAACCGTTCACCACAACAATTGGTCTGCAATGGTGGAAACCATGCATCATTGGCTGTAAAGCTATAAAAAATATTTGAATTCATTATCTATAGCCTTATGCATCCTATTGCATATCCCGTATACACAGAGTTTAGCATATGAATGTATCTCGGCATTTGTCTATATCCGTCAGCAGCTCCACCCCTAAGCATTTCTATAGCATGCTTCTTGGAACGCCATGCTTTCATATAATTACTGTCACACCATACACAACTTTCATTTCTTCAATAATGTCTTCTGGAGTGTGTTTGCTCTTGTAGTTTACTAATTTTGGCTTTGTAAAGTTACTAATAAAGGTAACTGTAGCTTGCAGCTGCTTTAACACCCTATCACTCATTAAACATGTATGTTCATCATTGAATCTCCGAATTTGAAAAAGATCCGAATCAATCAAGCAAGATGTCTTTATGTACCAACTGTAATTTTTATTACTACATTCTAACCAATAACTTCATATATTAATAAATAATCATAAGTTTTTTATAAAAGAAAAAATAATTTTTTGAAATAAAAAGTTATGTGTCGGGCAGTAAACAATTCTAAACAATTGCACTACTCTAATCAATTCTTAACACAACATTTTGACACATCTACGATAACATCCACCGCACGTTCTTATATGATATTGTCTAAGAATAACACGACCAAAAAATATTTTATAATCTAGCATACGAAGAATATAAACACCAAAGACATACACAAAAAAAAACACAGATTGAAATACCTTTTTCTATCAGATCTTATAGCTCAAAAATTAAAACTGTGATATAACGCATATTTTTCTATTACAACTTTAAGAGTTTTCTTATCCTTGTACAACTTCTTGACTTTAACTTCAGTGTTTTGACAATTGGTGATGAATTTTCTAGTCTTAATTTTTGGTACATACAAAGAGTACTGATTATTCAACTCAACAACGGCAAGTGCAACTAGATCTGATTCTGTTCCTTCGACGCACATCACTGCACCAGTTTTAACATCAACTTCTCTATCTTCTGTCGATTTAACCGTTGTAGTAATGCATAACGGATACATTACAAAAGATGTAAATATTTTTTTAACTCAACGTTAACCTTAACACCTTTGTCGTTTCTAATAACCATAGGAGCCGTATTTCTATCAACAATATAACGAACATCTATATTTTTCTTTGCTTGATCTATGCCAAGTTCTGATGCAAGAGCAGAAATCAACCTGAAATACGAAACACTTTCGCTAACTACAATTCCATCACTTTTGTAATTTTCATAAATAATTTTGTTTTGCCAAATTTCAAAATGTCTCAGCAAAATTAAAATATTCATGACATAAAATAGTATGAAAGTTTGGACAACAAATTATTTTTTGAAGCAATATGATGAAACAAATATGAATGCTACATTCAAATTTTGAAAAAATTCTGTTGTTATGCTAATAATGTATTAAAAATGACACTTCCTATTTTTATGGGATTTCATTAAACAGGATAATGCTTAATTACCTCTTATTTCATATTTAACCACATTAAATATGTTAATTATGTATCATATCACAATGTGTCATATAATCGAGTAATGTATCATATATGAGATTTTCAGTAATTTATAAAAAAGTTGGGAGAGATGGTAATTATGTAGGAAACACTTGGGGTTTATGTTGTTTACACAAAAGAAATAGCTTCGGGCCTAATAAATCCATGATTTATGCTAGCTAAGTGAGACGATCCATTAATTAATCTAAAGTCCAAACATTGTTTATGTAAACCTTGTTACGAGTGTGAGAATATCCATGCTTAATCATCTAAAAAATAGCTAGAGTTTATAATCTCAGCATTATCAAAATGGTTTTTAATCTGTAGAATTATGGGGTACATCCGGTAACATGAGGATTCCCCACTACCGGTGATATGGACCGTGATGACACAATCTGCTTCTAGCAAGGAGAAGCATCAGCATGGCTCCAAACTTGTATTAATCGGTTCATTACATATGTAGTACCACTTTATCCTTAACCCTTATTATTATACATTTACGAAAAGTATTCATTCAACCAGAGTCAACTCTTAATTTACCTTGTTGTGCAGCACAACAATGAAATCATGAAATTACCCTGCATTTTCTTACTTCTTAGTGCCTCCTGAATACTGTTAATATATTCAAATACTAGTTCTAATGAGTATACGAGACTATGATATCCATATGATTCTACAAGGATAGACTAAGCATGCCCAATGCACTACTACAAAGAATGAAATAGAAGGGGCTTAACCAGTCCTTCCTTGATCCCTTTGGGGAATAGAAATCTTCCAATGAAGTAGGTGATGTATCCAAACAAGAAGTAGACTAAGGCTAATATCCATATTGACATATAATCAATCGAGTCAAATAGTCAATAAAATATAAACCCCAAACCTTCAAGGTAAAATAGAAATTTTATTCCTATTTAGGTTATTCATAACCCAAGGGTCTTTTATCTCAATTTTCATGCAAAACTGGCCCATAAACCCCTCTAAAATCCCCATTTCCCTTGAATTTTGGTTAAAAACTCTAAATTCCAACTAAATTCATGAATAATTAAGAAAAAAATATTACATTCTTACTCGTGTGATGAATCTCAACCTCTCATCCAAAATCTACTTAATCAAAAGTCGAGGTCTCGAAAACATACTTGGAATAAGGAATTTCGATTTTGAAAATGTTATTACCTCTATCTCAATTTATATCACACACTTTCGTTTTAGTCAATTTCGAAAGGAATAAAATATTTCTATATTTAGTACCAATTTAATTTTAAAATGTCAATGTCACCCTTAATGAGATGATATATAGCCACACAATCACCTATGGCTTATTATTTTAGACCACAAATTTTAAGTCTTTCATTATTTCTTAAACTCTATGCTTAATCAAACTATATATAAATTGAGATAGAGGGAGTATAAGTTGTGTGAGGTACCCTCCCTTATTCTGTTTTAGCGATTGAAACTCATCTGAACTCCTTGGGATATAAATTAAATATGTAAATCACGCTTAAAACAACCTTCAAAGTATGCACCTATTGAAACTTCCAAATCAGCGATCCAAGGTCGTCTAGACATATATTTGATCGTGGTCAGCTCTTAATCTTCTAAATGACAAGTATGCAACTTAACTATCTAAATCACTTTGGAAATCCTCAGAACAATTCCATATTGTTCATTTAAGAGTGCTTTATTATCATATGGACCGATAAGAACTTTCAGACATCGATTCCGAGTTCGTTTGCCCAAATGTTGACTTTGAAACTTTTTATTTTATTTTTCTTAAGGCCCGTTCGCCGTGTGTGATAAAATATGATAGAATCATGATTTGAAATCATGAGATGAAGTTGAAGTTTTATTTGAAAATACAATTCGGACTTTTTACGTTGTATGTTTTCTCATAAACATGAAATTCTAGAAGTTGTGAAAACTATAAAAATTGCCCCAATTCTTTATACAATCTTACCAAACAAGTAAGAGTTTATCACCAAAGTATGATATACTATCACAAAGCTATTCTAAAAAAAATAACATTTATTGATCAAACTTGAGTTGAATAAAAAAATAAAATTGAACACGAGTTGTCTTGTACTGCTCTTTAATATAATTGTCCCACATAGTACGGACAATCTCCTCATATTGAGCTTGCATTTCTCAATCAAATGACCGAGAAGACAAATCAACATTGTTACTTTAAGCCGCATGTTGGTTAATATTACTAGTAACTAAATCTTCATGTTCATATACCGTGAATATTTCATCACTTCTTTGGTATTCTAGAAAAAAAATTATATAACATAATACAAGTTATGACATTTGTCACTTGTCTATCAACATCATAATGATTCATGCCTTGTTTCAGTATTCTGAATCTACTTTTTTAAAGCTTCAAAAGTTTGGTCAATCACATTGCACAAAAATGAATGCTTAAAGTTAAACCGTTCTTTAGTGTTCTGAAACTCTCTATCACTTTCTATGTAATCTTGCAAATGATATCCAGTCCTTTATATGGAGCTAAAAATATTTTCATCTTCTAAAAATCAGCATTAACAACATGATAATTATCTACCAACAATTTTTTTTTTTGAAGGATAACTAAATAAAGCATGTGACGGAAATGAGATAGCTTTGTGTAAATAAATAATGTTTATTCTAAGAGATAATTTTTAAATTATGAATTTGGTGAATAATTAATGGTAAAGTAGAATAGGTTTGAAGTAATAATAAATTTTATGATGGTGTGAGTATGATTATATGAGATATAAAGGTTTAAAGAGTAATAATATGAATTATAAATTTTATTTGCATATGAAATAAAATATGGTTGACAAATATAAATAGATGGATCTTTTTTTTTTTTGCAAATTATAAACTTGTGGATTAATTTTTGTATTTGAAAATTTTCAAATCATAATATGAAAAATCAAATTAAGATTTTTGAAAATTTTAAAATTTTATCTCATTATATGAAATCATGAGATGAAGATACATGTCCAAATAACTTCTAAGTAATATTTAATATTTTTTATTTTGTTTGCTTCTCTGACACATATTCGATTGTCTAGGCCCCAATGCTTCTTGTCCCGGTCGGACAATAGCACCAAAAGTTTGAGTTCCTATTGAATTTCTTTCTTCATCAATAATAACTGCAACATTGTCATCATATTATATCATTATTCTGTTGACGCATTTGAGTTCTTCACAGATACGTACAATTACATTCACTAAAAAAAAAAAAAAAAATCATTTTGTGGAGATTAGTTTGTCGATTTGTGGCAGCCTCGATCCCCACAAAATAAATTGTAACGGTTTCAAAAAATGCTACATTATACCTTGCCACGAGCAATTTTGTGACAGTTTTTTTTAAACTGCAACGATGTCCATCACAAAATAAAATTTTAATTTGTGATAATTTTTAAAGCAATTAATGACAATTTTTGACCCCCACAATATAATCCTAATACGTTAAAAATAATAATTTGTGGGATTTATGACCCCTTAATTTTATCAAATCCTTTTTTAAAAAAATATAATAGTGGCAGTTTATAACTGTCATTATTTTTTTTTATTGAAAATCATCTTTTACTATTTGAAATTTTTAATTCTGAAATTCAATAAATAATTTTACTAGATTACTCATATGACATGAATTAAACTCCAATATCAATATCCATAAAAATAAATATTACCAATTCAGATCCCCATCAAACTAAAGTTATACAACTACATATATGACGACTTAAAACATTACATAATATAGTAGGTAGCTCCGTGATAATTAAGTAAATATACAAAAGTGTTAAGTAGTTGCTTATTGCTTTGTATTAATATCACTTGATAATGTGGTTGCATCCACGTGAAACAAACTCACGCTCCATATTGTTGTGCTGAAACAATGAAGGATAAATAGTTAATGAAAATTGTATGATGACTAGAATTTTATAGATGAGAACAAATGTAGCTACATAAACAAACAAAAACTCCAAATCTTCTAACTGATAAGTTTGTCACTTGGTATAACAATGCATTGAATTGAAGTTAGTAGAAAAATATTTATTTAGAGAATGTGATTAAACAAACTAACGATCTTATATAAAATTAAAGTCATTTTTCAAATAAAAGATGTACCTCGAGCACTTATTATGTGTATTTGTCACAATCCAAACTGAGGCTGGCCGCGATGAGCATCTCGAACCATGAAATTTCAAGAGCCCTCCTAACAGGTAATCATATACATAATTCATATACTAAAAAGAAATGCAGAAAACATAGCAAAACGGAAACATGGTCATCCTCTTATTTCTACTAAACAATACGAATATGAGTTCATAAATATTCAAGAACATCTAACACCAGTCTGCGAATCTGTAACAATACGAAAACAACATCTATCTGAAGTCGGGACAAGACCCCCGGTTGGACCATGAACTAAAATCAAATTCAAATATAGCATAGCCCAAGACCTTCTGGAACAAGGAAGGCTCACCAACTTCGATCATCTAATAAACTGATCTACTGCTTAGCGGGACCCTAGGTCTGTGCCTTAGATCCTAAAATATAGGGGGTAAATATAAATAGTTTGGTACGCAGAACAGTCCAACAAAAAAATATACTTTTATATAACATAGGTAAGAGCACTTTATAAAACACTTTGACATAAACCTTTTAAAACACATGGACATAATATGATGAGCTTTATAAACAATTCTTTCAATTGTGCTATAATTCATTTCTACATTTTGAGTTAGATGGTACACCCTACAAGTTCATACTTCCATGGACTATATTAAATCCACCCTTAACTCAGTGGCCAGGCTCCCAACCCAAGTTTGCCGCAAGGATTAAAGTATCAATAATGGGGAAATGGGGGGAGGGGGGGCACAGAAGATCATAAAGCATGGTGCCATAATTCTCAATCAAATTAACATGTCATGGTAGTGCGCAAAATCACAAAGAAGGAAACCTAACCATAGTCCCAGTTCGGGAGGAAATGAATCAAAGTGCGCAAGATCACAAAGCATGGCACCATAACCCCGTGTCGGCAAATCACGGTTTCAACATAGAATCTTCTAACTCGTGCTTTCTCTGGGTAACCATCTAACCCTCTTTAAGCCCTGTTTTAATCTCTTATAAGAAAACATGCATCGTGCTTACAAACCATTCTTTTGTTATTCTATTAAGGGCAATTCACAATAGGGTATCGTCATACCCCAGACTTGCAAGTCATTCGTATTGTATCTACACACTGCCCTTCTCATTCAAACCATTTACATGACCATCAAAAGGATTTCATTCATTCAACGCATGCATATTACTTATCAAAACTTTAATTCTCAAGGAATTGTCATCATTTATAAACTAGCCTAACATTGGTTAAACATAGCTCTTATGATCAAAAAGGGGTTCTTAAATCATGCTCTCAAATAGTTTACAATACATGACATACAAAGTACATAAATATTATCATGGGATGAAAGGATTCACAATTCATATTCAAAACCATCTTTCGAGTTTAAAATGCATCTATACAAAATTATAATCCAAGATTATGAAAAAAAACCCATGATCATTCAGTATTCTTCTCAAATTGTTTTCACAATGCAAGCTCTTTTTAAAACGAACTCCCAATCTTACTACATATACATACTTGAGTAACTTTAAAGCTTGTTCAAATTTATAAAACACATGCCCATTAGATTAGGACAGCCCCACGTGCCTTAGGTTACTTAGTTTGAAGAATGAAACCCTAATTTTGACACTTTCTTGAGAATCTTGAACTTAGAGGTTGAACTCTTGATCTTTGGGGAACGAGTTAGGGTTTAGTTGGAAGAGAAATTGAGAAATATTTGGCATATAATGCCCTAATGGCAACTTAATTTCATATTATTACAACTTGGAGCTATGGGGAAAAGACGAAACTGCCTTTTGAAAATTAACTTCGTAACTAAAATCCCGATTTTGGAGTCCAGCGCGTCACGCCAGAGGGCTCATCGTCTTAGGCACTGCGACGTGGTGTAATCACAATGACCTACTATTTTCATGATCCAAACATGGCTCAAACCTCATCTAAAAAATCCAAAACTT
The DNA here is from genome assembly GCA_030864225.1 of Capsicum baccatum var. pendulum. Lineage (NCBI taxonomy): Eukaryota > Viridiplantae > Streptophyta > Magnoliopsida > Solanales > Solanaceae > Capsicum > Capsicum baccatum. The sequence goes on from CM061551.1 coordinate 100,391,109, forward strand.
TCCCGAGACATGGCCTTTACACTCCTAAACATGAAATAACTCATTAATCTATGTCTCGGGGTCGGAAAGACCAATTTAGAAGTCATTGAAGTTAAGGGCTTAAAATATAAGTCTTTCAACACTTAGAAAAATTTCGAGCCGTAAGCCCCTTAAGCATGTAACTAAAAGCTGAATTAAGCTAAGAAAGTACGGGGTAATAAAGTTCGGGTCTATAAACATAGGTAAGATGGTCTAACTTTAGTCCAAAAGTACGGGGTGTTACATTATCTTTCCCTTGAGATCATTCATCCCCGAATGATGGGTAGGAACTTGTTGAAGCTCTAAATGTATTGAATAAAGAATGTAACCTTTCACTGAATATTTTTCCTCAACCAAATATGCAAAGGCATCAACAGAGCTTCATGATAACCCCTTGTGAAACACGTAAGCACGAAGTATGAGGTAATGAAAATTTACGTAGAGATGATCTTGCATTTGAGTTATATGAATTATAATCATCACAACATAAGGCATGAGTTAATTTGGTGATAATAGGCCTTATTTACAGCGGTACAATCATGAGATGAGATTTCATGGGAGATAGGGATAGAAGCATTCTCTACCTTACATGATACAATGAATAGACTTAAACTTAAGGACACTACTTGCTATCCCCTAACATTAGATAACATACTTTGTCCTTTCCATATTATATTTCTACCATCACACATCTAACTATAAGAGCTTGAGTCCCACTGCATGGTACTTCTATGTTGAAGCCTAGCTCAGAAAAAAAAGGTGCTAGCTTAAGCTATGGGACCCTGTACTCTATATCCCATTAAGAATATTATTTCACTTTATCACTACCATCAAACACACTCGAGTTTTAATTTAGGGAGTACTAACCATATAACACATTGGTTTGTGTTTTCATCAACCACAACATTCAAGCCTATCATTACTACACCCACTTCATGGATCTCCTACCAAAACCAACTATCTCAGTCACTCTCATAAATATTTTTTGCACATACCGAAAGTTCATCTCCTTTTTTCCTACATCACCTAGAACCTTATTAAAGAAATTATATCAAAATTTTTACATTCAAGAACATCTAATCCCCCTTCCTAAGTCGCTACTACTCTTCCATAACTACTATCATTCGGAGGGTCATGAGGGACCCAAGCATATGCATCAAGAAAGGGAGCAACACTATTCGATTATACCATATACTTATTGCACTACTTAATATGGGATATGAGATGAAGATATAATACAATAGACACGAAGTGCTCCATATATCAAGTATCTGGATCCTAATCAGAGTGTCGTTCGGACATAAACCTACACAACATAAGTTCTTAGGACTGGGCATAGTGAGAAACATGTGGGCATATATCATGAGCGGTATAAAATGAAAGTGGAACTCAAGGGGTCAACGCTTGAGACAAAGATTGCCACTTAAAGCTATTGCTTCGTATTTTCAGAGCTAAGATGGTGATGATTTTGCATAAACTTTATCACTTTGGCTAAATTCGACATAGAATGATTCGGTGATATATAGAAACATAATTTCTTAGGTCCAAGCATGATGTAAGACATGGATTTTTATGGATCATGCAAAACATAACATAGGGCTTGAATACTAGAAAGATTAGGTTACTGAGACATTATTGCTTCTAGTTTGGAGGTCAGATCATAACATAAGTTACATACAAACTCGGGCCTTAGGCATAGACATGACTTCAATACATAAGACATTGGTGGAATGTCCTCATTAAATTAAAGTAGGAGGAGCTTTCTTGAATAGGAATATATTTTATCACGACTCTTTCCTGAAACTTGACACATCAAGAGAATTCCGGAACTACCTTAATTCATCATCTCCCCCTTAGATCAAAGTGACAATCCTACACTTGAGGATATATCTTCTCATTAAGTCGACAAACACAACCCTCCACACAATGGGGTATCACTATACACATAAACGCTGAACTCTCCAGACTTCTCCATACTATAAAATTTAAGAACGTGAACTAGGTACACATGGCATTCATACATATAGAACCTTATCTAACAACATGATACCTGGGGTTCAACTTATCATTATATACTCACGATCTTATCCACTTAATAATTCAACCATAATCATCATTTTACTCTTGTTCTCATGTGTATATATATGCATCACAATTGTCCACTTATTATTCCACAAGTTGCCAATCTAGGCTATTACATACATCAAACCAAGCCTACCACTTACTTCCACAAACATGCATCATTAATCTTAAGCTACTATATATTTTTTTATCACCACCATCCACATCTAAAGTTCAAGCCTATAGTCTAGCATCTATCATGCGATGAAGCATGCCAAATATTATACTAGTCCATCGAATTGGGAAATCAACCCAAATAACTTATTTCACTTAACTATTACCTATAATCACATCCCTTCCATGATATTACTACTACACCTCAAAATCCAATACTCACCTCCTCACATGTAGTAAAAGTTTACAACTACTAAAGAAAAGAAAGTCAAGGGGGTAAGGTAACATAATAGACATAGTCGATCTTAATATTATATTATAACCCATTACGATATTATCTACATATTCTACTTTCTCACATCATACTTACTTACCCAAGTATACACTTAGACTACCCTCAAATTCCACTTACACCAATGAGTCGCTACCCATAATTTATTGACTAATCTACCACTTTCCATTCACAACCTTTAAATAATTTCTACGACCACCATAGCTATCCATTCTGAGATACTTCCTTATTTTGAATAAATAATAATCATAGCCAAACACTTCCTCCATAGACTACCATACACTCTAAAAATTTTGTTATAATATTGGCCGATCGCCATAAAAGAGCAACCCACCCCTCAGTTAAGGGTTATACAACTTAAACTACTTATTTACACAAAAGTCACCCTCACTCTGATTTCTAACCTTGTGACTTCATATTACTAACTTTGGGATCATCTTACTACCAATAGGGTATGACACTTTAACACGTATTACTACTCAGGTGGAAATATTAGTCCAACACTCTGACGTATATCACTATCCTTAAGCATGACATCTGCAATAAAAAATTTGAAAGGGACTGAATACATTTCATAGCTTAGGCTCAAACGTACGACTGATGTAAATAGGGATATAGGCTTAAATAAATACATTTTAAAGCACTTATGGACTCCTCTCAAATCCCTGTGTAGTTTCATAATCTTTTATGACTCAATTTGAAGGAGCCACCTCATTTAGACTCTAAGATTCTACACTTGAATCAACTCGAAAATGAGACATAGTTACTAAAATTAGAGTAAAGAAGGAATCTCGATAAATTTTAAATGGACAACACAATGGCACGATCTAGAACATGAAGAAAAGTGAAACATTCCTAAATGCCTTGTAGCTTCCTCCTTATAAGTGTGACGCGCTACATACCCATTAAAAGGAATCTACCCAACACGACTTCGCAAATACCTTGGGACCATGAACCTTGATATGATACCAAGTTTATTACGATCCAAACGAGGCCCTGTCTGTGATGAGAATCTCAAACCATGAAGGTCCGAGATTCCTCCTAACTAGAAATCATATGCTTAATTCATATACTATAAAGAAATGCGAAAAAACATAGCAAAACGGAAACATGGTCATCCTCTTATTTTAACTGAACAACACAAATTTGAGTTCATAAACATTTAAGAACATCTAACACTGGTCCGCAAAATCTCTAATAATACGAAAAAAATATCTGTTTGAAACTGGAATAAGGCCCCCGGTTGGACCATGAACTAAAACCAAATGCAAATATAGCATATACCAAGACCTTCCGGAACAAGGAAGGCTCACCAACTTCGATCATCTAATAAACCGATCTACTGCTTAGCGAGACCTTGGGATTCTATCTCAGATCCTGAAATATAGGGGGTCAATACAAATGTATCGGTACGTATAACAGTCCAAAAACAAAATATGCTTTTATAAAACATAAGTGAGAGCACTTTATAAAACATGTTGACATAAAACCTTTGAAAACACATGGGCATAATATGATGATCCTTAAAAACAGTTCTTTCAATTGTACTTCAATTCATTTATTCATTTATGAGCTACATGGTACACCCTACAAGTTCATACTTCCACGGGCTACATGGAATCCGCCCTTAACTCAGCGGCCCCCCAACCTAAGTTTGCCACCAGGGTTGGAGTATAAAAAGGCGGGAAGGGGGGACACATAAGATCATAAATCATAGGGCCATAATTTCCAATCAAATTAACATATCTTGGGGGTGCACAAGATCACAAAACAGGTCACCTAACCATAGTCTCAGTTCGGGAGGACATGAATCAAAGTGTGCAAGATCACAAAGCATGGCACCATAACCTCGTGTGAGCAAATCACGATTTCAACATAGAATCTTCCAACTCGTGCTTTCTTCGGTTGACCATCTAACCCTCTTTAAGCCCAATTTTAATATCTTATAAGAAGACATGCATCATGCTTACAAATAATTCTTTTCTTATTCTATTAAGGGCAATTCACAACAGGGTATCGTCATACCCAAACTTCCAAGTCATTCGTATTGTATCTACACACCACTCTTTTCATTCAAACCATTTACATGACCATCAAAATGATTTCATTCATTCAACACATGCATATTGATTATCAAAACTTTAATACTCAAGGAATTGTCATCATTTATAAACTAGCCCAAAATTGGTTAAACATAGCTCTTATGATCAAAAAGGGGTTCTTAAATCATACTCTCAAATAGTTTACATACATGACATACAAAGTACATAAACATTATCATGGGATAAAAGGATCCACAATTTATTTTTGAAACCATCCTTCGAGTTTAAAATGCATCTATACAAAATTATGAATCAAGATTATGAAAAGAAACCCCATGATTATTCCGTGTTTTTCTCAAATTGTTTTCACAATGCAAGCCCTTTTTAAAATGAACTCCCAATCTTACTACATATACATACTCGAGTAACTTTAAAGCTTGTTCAAATTTATAAAAACACATGCCCATGAGATTACGATAGCCTCACGTACCTTAGGTTACATAGTTTGAAGAATGGAATCCTAATCTTGACACTTTCTTGAGAATCTTGAACTTAGAGGTTGAACTCTTGATCTTTGGGGGAGGAGTTAGGGTTTAGTTGGGATAGAAATTGAGTAATCTTTAGCATATAATGTCCTAATGACTACTTAATTTTGTGTTATTACGACTTGGGGCAATGGGAAAAAGATGAGACTGCCTTTTGGAAATTAACTTCGTAACTGAAATCCCAATTTTGGAGTCCATCGCATCGCGCCTGAGGGCTCATCGCCATAGGCACCGTGATGCGGTGCAATCACGGTGACCTATTATTTTTGTGATCCAAACCCGGCTCAAACCTCATCCGAAAAATTTAAAACTTTTTCGAGACATGCCCTTTACACTCCTGAACATGAAATAACTCATAAATCTACTTCTCGGGGTCGGAATGACCAATTAGAAATCATTGAAGTTAAGGGCTTAAAATATGACTAAGTCTTTCAACACTTAGAAAAATTTCGGTCCATAAGCCCCTTAAGCATGCAACTAAAAGATGAATTAAGCTATAAATGGTATGGGGAAATACGATCTAGGTTCTTAAACTTAGGAAAGACGGTTTAACATTAGTCCAAAAGTGCAGGATATTATCGTATTTGACACTACATTTTAGTAATGCATATGGAACTGACATCATTAAGGACTTTTTTAGACTTAACTTTTTCTAGACTTCTTTAAAGGCTATAGGGCTAGGTAGTAGCCTTTTTGACTTTTTTTAGTAGCCTTTTTTTAGCATTTTAAAAAAAACGTGTAAAGATGATGTAAAGTTTCTTTTTTCATTCTATAAATAAAGAGAACTAAAGGCATTGCAAGGCAAGCCTTCATGCATTGAAGCAAATAATCTATTTTATAATTTAGTTATCCGCACCCTCTATAAATGGTATCAGAGCCCAGTAATTTAAAAAGTACAGCAGAGAGATATATGTTAGTTATGAGAGAATTTATCTATATTTATTGAATTAATTATGAGAAGACCATTTAAAAATAGAGCAGCTTTTAGAAAAATTAAAGAATCTTTAATTAGTAATTATTCAGAATATATAAGTCTAAATAAAACAAAAGAAAATCCACAAAAATTAGCCAACCTAATTACACTAATATCTAGTATTGAAGCAAAATTAATAATCCATTTAAAATCTAGGAGAATGAGACACATACCACCTAATTATGATAAAATTAGATTTAGATATCCCCCAAGATATTATAAATATGGTTTAAATGAATAAAGTACAAAAATACAAAGAATTAAAACAAATTATTTCTGAAAAACGTAAAAAATTAAAAATAAGAATAAAAAGACTACATTATAATATATTTATCGGAGTTAGTAAAAACTCAATGGATACACAAAAAGATGAAATATCAAAATTAGAATCACAAATAGACAGCTTAGAATATATATACCAACATGAACTATTTATAATAAAATGAACAAAGAAGAATTTATAATAGATGAAAAAATATATTAAAATCACGAAAGATTAAAAATAAAAATAGTATTTTCTAATCTAGGAAAAGATATAAGAAAATAGGTGAACATTTATATCTGATGTTAGAAATAGAAGAATTAAAATTAGAAAATAAATTGACAGCAATGGTAAGAATAGAAAGAGAAAATGAAGAAATAGATAGAAAAAAGGAAATAGAAAAAATTAAACAACAAACTACGGAAGAAATACGAAAAATAGAAGAAACTAAAAATAGTAGGATTGCTGAATTAGAAAAAGAACTACAAATGTTGAAAGATTTGTATGAACAAAGACAAAAAGAAAAAGAAGAAAAAGATAGAGAACAAAAATTACTGAACGAGATAAATATATTTAAGGAAAAATTAGAAATAAATAATATAGACGTTGAAGAGACATATAATTATGATTCAGAAGATAGTGAAACGTACACAGAAATATTAACAAATACAAAAAATTTAGAAATCAATGAAAAACAAGAAGTAATTAATGAAGAAAACTTAGAAAGTACCAACACAGAAATAAATACTCTTGATAAAAAAGAAGATGGAAATATAATACCTAAAACAACAGAAATAAGAAAACCTATATATTATAAAAGTAAATTTAAAAATATAATGAATATGACAAATGGACACCAAAACAAATAGTTAATAAAAATTATAACTTTTTAGACCTAGACTGTGTAATAGATACAAAAAAAAACCATACAATTATGGATAGGATATATGACAAAACAGTTATTAGATAATAATATAAACATAACAGATGCACCAGAATATATAGAAAGAACATTAATAGGATCAGTAAAACTATGGTTTTCAAATTTAACTGAAAACAGCAAGAACGTATTAAGAGCTAATATACCTATAGAAGGAACATCATCAACAACAACTAAACTAACACCTATAGAATTATTAAAAAAAAATATGAAACAGCTATAAAAGATGAATTTGGTAGTATGACAACAATAGAAGAAGAACAAGATGAAGAAAAAGACACAAATAGGAATTTAATGTTAAAATTAGCAATATCTAATATGTGCTATATAGATGAATATACTTGCGCATTTAAAGAATATTATTATAAAGGAGCATATAGTATAGAAGAAAGTAAAGAAATAAGAAAATTATATTTTAATAAATTACCCGAACCATTTAGTTCAAAGATAATAAAAAGTTGGGAAGAAGCAAAAATAGTAGCTACGTTAGGATCAAGAATAAAATTTTTACAACAATGGTATAGAAACTTATGTGAAAAATATAGAGAAGAATTAAAAATGGAAAAAACATTAATAAAAAATTTAGCATGTTGCAAAAATAAAATTGCACCTCAATTTGGATGTGAAGAAAGATATTATAAGAAAAGAAAAAGACATAAGAAATATAAGAAATCAAAATACAAATAGAAGAAACCAAGAAAAAGATATTATGTAAAAAATTATAAATACAAAAGACCATATAGAAAGAAGAAATCTATAAAAGAATGTACTTGTTATAATTGTGGAAAGTTTAGCTAGAGATTGTAAATTACCTAAAAACCCAAAAAATAAACAAATATCAGAAATAAAAATAGATAATACAGAGTATATGCAGATAGATTATATAGATTATGAATTAGAAAGTGAGGATAGTATATATGAAATTTCAGAAAACGAAACAGATACTGAAATAGATAGTGAAAAAGATGAATCAAATGACTGAAGAAGAAATAAAAATAATAACAAAGGAAGAATATTTAAATGATGAAGGAACGGAATAAAAACTAATATTTAACAGTAACATATTTGATGAAATAAAAGGAAAAAAATTAGATTTAAGTGTAAAAAAAATATTTAAAATACCAACAATAAAAAATATGTTTACTAGGAAAAAAGACGAATATTATGTAGTATGCCAAAAAGAACATGTAATAGACTGTAGATATGCAAAAGGCAAAGCTAGTATACCACTAGTAATAAAAAGTATAATTAATAAAGAAATAAATGATATAAAAAGTAAAGGAGATCCAATAAAATATGTACACTTGGAGGTACAGAAATATTAATAAAAACATGTTTTAGAGAAGAAATAGATACACCAATAGAATTATATTTAGAAGATGATAGAATTATAAAACCTATAGAAAAAAGCATAATAACTTCCGTAAAAGGAAATCTAATATATCAAAAATTCAAATTCATAATTAGTGCAAATTATCCAGTAGCAGTAACAGATAGAAATATAGATAAATCACTCGTATTATATTGGAAGATATCAGGAATAGAATTAACCCCAGGAAGTAAAATATTTATAGCAAGATGCAAAAATTTATATGTATTATTAACGAAACATAAAATAACAGGAAAAAATAAGATTAACAAAATACGAATAGAAAGCCCATTCGAACAAATTGTAAAAACAATAGATTATAATGATTAAAGATATAGAGACATAGATATAGAAGAAAATTTAGAAATAGCAAATGATAAAATAAGTACAACGAAAAGAATAGCTGATGAAAAACCAGAATCATCAAGCTCATAAAAAAGAACAAGTTATGAAATAAATTCAATAAGTAATTTAAACCAATATTACATAACAGAAAAAATAAATGAAAAAGAATATTTAATACTCCTAAATACAGGACAAGAAGAAAATTATATAGCAAAATATCTAGTAAAAAATGAAGAAATAAAAACTGATAATGATATGTGTCCAGATCTACCAAGAAGGTTAATAAATAGTAAAAATATAGCAGAAAAAAGAAATAATAATAGGAGTTAGAAAAATAAAAATAGAATTTGAAGCAAAGGAAGAAATGCAAAAGACAGATATAATATTAGGAATAAAATGGTTAGAACAAGTAAAATCATATAATATAGAACATACATAATTAACCTTAACATATAACAAAGAAAAATTATTCATAAGAAGAGCCTGAACATAAAATGAAAATATATGTATTAATGAAGATAGCAGTAGAAGGATATTACAGTAGATATTATACGCCTATGATAGATACGGGAGCAGAAGCTAATTTATATAGATATAATTGCTTACCAGAAAGTAAATGGGATAAATTAAAAACACCAATAATAGTTAAAGGATTTAATAATGAAGGAAGCCTAATTACTTATAAAGCTAGGAATGTAAAAATGCAAGTATGGGATAAGATATTAACAATAGAAGAAATTTATAATTATGAACTAACATCAAAAGATATACTTTTAGGAATGTCATTTTTAGATAAATTATACCCACATATAATAACTAGAACCGACTGGTGGTTTACAACACCATGCAAACAGAAAGTAAGAGCAAAAAGAATTAATAATAAAATAAGAAAGAAAACTGATTGGATAAAAAGAATTGAAAAAATTACACAAAAGTTAGAAAATATAAAAAATACTGAAGATACAATAGAACTAGTAGTATTTTCGATAAATAAAACAGAAATAACTATATTTTCAATAAATAAAATAGAAATAATTAAGAAAAAATTAGAACAATTATATAGTGAAGATCCATTAAAAAGATGGGAAAAAACATAAAACTACTATAAAAATTGAATTAATAGATAAAAATAGTATAATAACCCAAAAACCATTAACATATAATTTTAACGATTTAAAAGAATTTAAAATGCATATAGATGAATTATTAGAAAAATAATATATACAAAAAAGTAATAGTAAACATAATAGTCCAGCTTTTATAGTAAACAAACATAGTGAACAAAAAAGAGGAAAAAGTAGGATGATTATTGATTATAGAAATTTAAATGCAAAAACTATAACATATAATTATCCAATACCAAATAAGATATTAAAAATAAGGCAAATACAAGGATATAATTATTTTAGCAAATTCAATTGTAAATCAAGATTTTACCATCTAAAGTTAGAAGAAGAATCTAAAGAATTAACCGCATTTACGGTACCACAAGGATTTTATGAATGGAACGTATTACCATTTGGATATAAAAATGCACCAGGTAGATATCAACATTTTATGAATAATTATTTTAAATAATTATCTAATTGTATAGTATACATAGATGATATATTATTATATACAAAAACTAAAGAAGAACATTTAAAATTATTGGAACAGTTTACAGATATAATAGAAAAATCGGGAATAAGTCTAAGCGAAAAGAAAGCTGAAATTATGAAAAATCATATAGAATTTTTAGGAATACAAATAGATAAAAGTGGCGTAAAAATGCAACAACATATAGTACAAAAAATAATAAATTCGAAAGAAGAATTAGATACAAAAAAGAAATTACAATCATTTTTAGGATTAGTAAACCAAGTAAGAGAATATATTCCAAAATTAGCAAAAACTTTAAAACCACTACAGAAAAAATTAAAAAAGGATGTAGAATATAACTACAATGAAGAAGATGAAAAACAAGTTCAAAAAATAAAATTACTTTGTAAAACATTACCAAAATTACAATTTCGAGATGAAAATAAAAAATTTATATATATAGTAGAAGCAGATGCTAGTGAATATAGTTATGGAGGAGTACTTAAATATCGATATGAAGCAGAAAAAATAGAACACCATTGTAGATACTACTCAGGTACGTTTAATGAGACAGAAATAAAATGGGAAATAAATAAGAAAGAATTATGTTCATTATATAAATGTTTGTTAGCATTTGAGCCATATATTGTATATAACAAATTTATTGTACGAACAAATAATACACAGGTACGCTGGTGGTTAACAAAGAAAATACAAAATTCAGTTACAACAAAAGAGATTCGGAGACTAGTTTTGAATATATTGAATTTCACATTTATAATTGAAGTAATCAGTACTAACAAAAATGTTATTGCAGATTACATATCAAGACAAAGCTACTCAGACTGAAATAATAGAAGAAGATACTCTAGAAAAAATACTCAACACCCTAACTACGCTTTCAACGGAAGTGGACAGTATGGGTAATGAGATAGAAAAGCTAAAGACTAATGAAGATAAACTGAAGTCTATAGCTACAAATCAGCTAACTCAGCAGTGTGCAGAACTATGTCGATCGGAAGACATTAAAGTTCCAAAGCTAGAAGGAGACGTTGGGACACTCCATAAAACCCATAACATTTATCAATCTACTTCTACAGGTACAAGCAAAGGAGTTAGTCGACCAAGATACCAGAATATAAATATGAATAAAATATTTGAAAAACCAATTTACACCAAAAACACAAAAAGACCACTTGTCCATACCCCCACAAATTACCCACATACCGAGATAGCCTAAATCAAGATAAAAAAGTTTACAACTACACAACCCAGAAATACATAGAAAATATCTATAGAGTACAAACTTTTCTAAACCTTAACCCCAGAGCTACAAATACCAAAGAACCAAACACCAACTATATAACCCAAAAATTACAAGGATACAACAAGCTAATTGCACTACCCAAAACTAACCCAAGCCTAGTAAAAACTTGCTTTGACTATGGGCTATTAAACACCATATACACCCAAGACGGAGAAGAACTAACAGCTATGGAAGAATTACACAAGATATTCACCACCTACAAAAGGATAACGAAAGAAAATCTATTTTACACAAAGTGTTATACTGAACCAACAGAGATATTATATGACGAGATAAAATCATTTATACAAGTTATAAAAATAGGACTAACCAGAGATATGATTATACCAGAAGATATTACTCAGCAACCGGAGATACCCAGAATTGAGATACCCGATTTCTACTCAAATAAATGACTTATTGGACTAGCTACAATTATCCAAGAACTAGCAAATAATTATACTAATGGAAACCCTGTATGGAGCTATTATTCGAGAGATCATCAAATGATTTACTCAAATTCAAAAGAGTTACGACCAGCAAATATGAAAGATGTCAGATAATGGATAATGACACTACTTAACCGAGAAAAACAATCTACCGCAAGAGCAATTAAAAAAAGATTTATTTCAGATGGACTACTAACAAGATATTGTAAAATAATTGGACACAAATATCCAGATCACCAATGTTCAAGATGTAATGGAGAAGATAACATTATTCCAGAAGTACATCTAGAATAAAAGTCAAGAAGACAAAATGCCAGCTGGAAGGATAACATAAGAAGCAATAATGGAGATACAGCAGATACGACAACATCAACGGAGACAAGATATTGAATTCATTGTATAGATTTTTCTTTACGAAAATGAATAGTAATTATTGCCTATGTAGATTTTTTTAGACTTAACTTTTTTTAGACTTCTAGAAAGGCTATAGGGCTAGGTAGTAGCCTTTTTGACTTTTTTTTAGTAGCCTTTTTTTTAGCATTTAAAAAAAAATATGTAAAGATGATGTAAAGTTTCTTTTTTCGTTCTATAAATAAAGAGACCTGAAGGCATTGCAAGGCAAGCCTTCATGCGTTGAAGCAAATACTCTCTCCATTTCACAACAAATATTTTGCTCAGTCAATTAAAAAACAGACATACTTCAATGGAAAAAGCTATGGAGGAACAAACTTCAGAAATATCAAAACTACCCGAACAGGTATATTTATTTATGATTATGAATAGCTAAATTCATAATTCCCAACATTCATGATATGATAAAATAAATTTATATTAGTTACTTTATGGTAGAATTATTCGAAGAATAATATGTTAAGAAGCTTATAGCAAAGTGGAAACGGAGAAAAATCCCTAAGAACTATGCCATCCTAAAGGTGAAACCAATGAGGCAAGAAGCCGTGGCGGGGAGTAACCAGAGTAGAGGCGCTGTTTAAGGAAAAAAGTATCCAAATTACCATGCTAACAGTGACCGAAGAACATGTTATTTAAGAATAATCTAGTAGATAGTAATCTAAGATGACCATATTTTGTTATGTACATGGTTGAAGGGAATATTTTGAAAAAAATAATTTTATGAAAATGAATGATAATTTATCTGATGTGATGGTAGATAAATTTAAAATACTTATTTTGTATACATTTAAAGATATAAAAGTAGTAGATATAAGAAAAATCATATTAGAAAAAGCATTTGGTGAATATTACATGACTAGAGTAAATTATATACCATACCTACCTAACTACTCTTACAAATACTTATCATGATAGATTACATAGAATTTTTAGAAAAAGATATGCGAAATATATAGTTACTAGAAAAACAGATGAAAACAAATATAGACAAATACATGGAAAATGAAAAACAAAAAATATATAGAATTTCTTAATAAAAATATGCAAGAACTACTAAGGCTAAAACAAACTACTATAAAATATTATAGTAAAATCAATTTTAAAAGATAGATCATCTAGACTATCTTAAAGTTTTAATCTTATATATACTTAAAAGATATATAAATAATAGACATTAAGAAAATAATATTAGAAAAAGTAATAGACTATGAAATTGAAACCATAAATTGGCTAGAACAGTTATACGAAGAAATTTATACAGAAGGATATTATTCAGATTAAGGGATGTTAGAATATATTAGAAAAACTAGAGAAAATCAAGATAATCTAAATAATGAAATTAATTATAGAAACCGAATTAGAAAAATAATGGAAAATCTAAAAGAAAAATTAATATGGATAGAAGAAACCTTAGAAAATTTAGAAAAAAGTACATGTGATAGTTTATATAATTTAAAAAACTCACTACGAGAAGAACAACACAAGATATAAACAACATAGAAAATCTAGAATTAGATATACATTACAGTACAGTTAGGATAAATTATTATATAGAAATTTGTAACTCTGCAGTTATTACAGGATAAAATGATAAACCAAACAGATTAATGAATACATCTTACGAAAAAAATAAATTATTAAAAGATATTGAAACAAAATTTAAGAAATATCCACGCACAAAGAAAAATAGATTCATTAGATATATAATAAATCTATTTTATAATTTAGTTATCCGCACCCCCTATTTCCCTCCACTATATGTATTCTCTAGGGATGTAAGAAATATAAGATATAATTCATTATTATTATTATCTTTTTGCATTCCTTCAGCAATTTATGGTCCTTCTTATAACTCTGTATAGGAAGGCATACCAACTTTGTTGCATTAGAACCAACAACTACCGATGATCGGATAGAAGAAAGACCTTTTAATAATTTATGAATCTAAGGGAAACACAAGAATAGGATCGGAACCCACTGCAAACTTTGACATACAAGGATCAAGTTGTTTACAATCCCAAAAAATAAAATTTACCCAATTTTGGGAAATCTCTTCTAAACATTCACCTATTATTATTTCACGTATGTCGCTCCAACCATAGAATCTTAGAGCTTGAACATGTTTGAAAACAGGTCAACCCCCTGCATCAGAATAGCTTTGGGTGCTCTTTATTAAGAACTTGTATCCAAGAAAACATTCATGTACATCGAGTACAACAAAATAACTGATGGATATCTCAATTCGTGATCATTCAACCAATGCCAGTTCAAAGTGGCCCAGCCAAACACCTTAAGGTCTTGAATTAAATTATCCTCCTATCAATTGTTTAATGTACTTAATATTATCCTACTATCAATTGTTTAATACATGATCCTCTTTCATTATAAAATTTTACTTATAAACTAATTCATAACTCTACCTTATAGTTTGTACTTTCAATGTTCCAATTAGCAATGTCAAGTGAGCACGTTGGGCTAACTCAATAGTGTATTAAAGGTTACTTGAGACCAACTTGAAAATAATTCAAAGATCAGAACAAAAACTTGCTAGTGACTAAACTAGTTCGACAAATAAAAATATGCATTAGGTTGTTCTTTATAGTTTACGATCTGAAAGACAACCCATACAATAGCCCAACTACAGAAATCCCAGTTAACTGATGATACAAAGATCTATCAAAGAAATTTTGCAGTCACTTATGTTCCCCACAATAATAATTCTTAAAAGGACAGGCTTTGTAATCAGACCTCGAAAACAAGGGTATCGAACAAAACTAACCTAATACATGTAAGAAAATATAGATTAAACAACATACTGAACTCAGATATAAATTTTATAGCAGAAAGTAAATAAAGAGCAAATAAATCACATAAAAAGTGAAAGAGTATGACGAAGTATGAACCTTCGTTGTCCCGATTGCACTTTTGCCCTGATGTGAAGAGGACGATAAAAAGCGCAAGTTGAATGAAAGAATTGTGGATAAGGGAAATCGTGCCCTTTGAAAAAGGAAAAGGCGAGGGAAGAGGGGAATTTTTCCGTGCATAATTTTTAGTCTAATTTACTAATTACCCTCCTAATGAAAACATTAAAATCTAGAAAGATTGTGTACATTTTTGTATTTTACAACATTCTAATTCTTTTTCCTATTCTTCTCTTTTATTTTAGTACTAGTTTAACCGCAGTGCCTCACATGTGTAACGTTTGATTATTTAAAATTAAATGATTTTTACCTATTGCGGAGATTTTTAATGAAGTGTAAATGTTTAAATCACTTTTCAAAGATTTTCACAAATTAATATAATAATGTAGACATGAATATATATTTTAATGTAAGCACATATATATTTTACCACCAGAAGTTTCAAGTGATTGATAAAACTCTCCAACCAATTTTTTAGGCTTAAATATAAGTACTAACGTACATATGAAACCCTCAATACTATTATCAATAATAATTTATAGTGTATATTTATTCATATTTTGATTAAAGAACGTATAATAATTTTACCAAGACAACAAATATATTATTTAGCGAAAAAATAATAGTATTCGTGTAACTTTAATTTTCGGAGAATTAACTTTTCTTTCCACTTTAAATACATGGTGTAATAAAAAGCAAACAATAAAACTTCGCTTTATCATATAATTGTTTGAAAAGCTAGTTTTAAGAAGTTCCATAACTCATCTGTAAAGAAGATCAAAACGCAAACAAATGTCATGGATCAAACTTTACAAAGAACAATAAGATGATATGGATAGATATGTTATAAGATATCTAAATACGTATAGAACTTTTACGAAGAATACTTACTTTAAATATAAATAATGTTCCAAAAAAATATATTGTTATAAAGCTTTTATGGAGAACACTTACTTTATATATAAATTATGTCCATGAAGAAAATATAGTTCTTGCACAATCAAGATGAATAACAAAGTTACATTAATAAATTCAAGTCATATATTGACCTCTAATAATTACAAGAAATTCAATCAGACATGGAAAAAACTAATTTCTTATACTATTCTATGAATCCAGTAGACGAAAGTTCAATATTAATATAATGTTAATTTTATTGAACACAATATGTATGAAAACAAACAACTATTAAAACATGAAATTTTTTAAAAATAAAATTAATATAATAACGGAGTTGAAGAAGTAACAAAATTTCATATATATAGAGAGAGAAAGAGAGAGAGACTCCTAAATCTAAAAGTAATTAAAATTTTACCTAAAATAAAAATCAACTATGTTATCAAATTATTTTAGGTAGTGTTCTGCCTTTTTTTTTTTTTATATATATAAAAACCTATTTATGGTAGTATTTAGTTTTCTTAATTATTGAATTTTACTATTTTCCATGTTTCACAACTTTCACGTAGTGTATTAATTTAGGATTTAGGAAAACCTCTGGTGGAATTAGGAGTCTTTTTAAATTTTATTTTCATATATTTTAGGTAGTCTACATTAATTTTCCTACTATCTCTTAGACCCTTACCATATAATTATTTTTATCATATATTTTCGTATTCTTTATTTTTAATGATTAAATAATAATTCGAGAAAAGATCGTTAAATGACAATTTTGGCCCTCCAAACTTGTAAAGCAAACAGAGATATCCCAAATTTACATGAACACCTTCAAATCCTAACAAAAGAGATATTAACGTGTTCTTATTTTTTAACATTTTGTCATGAGAATTAATTATATTTTTCTCCTCCTATCATATATTTTAGTACAACTCAATTATTAATTCTCCTAATAATTGTTTCCATTTATTTTTTTTATTACCATATATCACTTTTTAAATATACTTTTCTCTTTTTTTCTTAACATCTATTTTAAAACTCCCTTTTCATGTACACAAGGAAAAAGAAAATCTATCAATATTTATTTACCATAAATTTTCTCTTATCATATATTTTAGGATACTTTAATTTTTAATTAATTAATTATTAAAAAGGTTAAAAGACGATTTTGTCTAAACTAAAGACTTTTAATGAAGGGCAAAAAGTTCAAATCACTTTTCTTAGGGTCTTCGCACTTTTAATATATTATAGATATAGATTATAGATTATAGATATAGATATAGATTATAGATATAGATTTAAATAAAGGATTTTTTTTTTTTTGAAATGGAACTAGCTTATAATACGAGAAACCCGTGTAAAGTACGGACCCAACATTTATCCTAAATAATCATATCAATTAATGCGATATCTTTTAAATTTTAAAATGTAATAAATTTAGTTTTCAGATTAATTTTTGCATATATTCTTAAAATAGTTTAAATTATCAATTATTGTGATTTATTATTCAAATATATAATTTTTTTAAAAAAATTTAATTCACGATCAAAATTAAACTCTATAAATGTGTAAATTAGTAAAGAATGTGAAAGCAAAATTCAATGAGTCTATATTACTGTTTTTCAGATAACACGGGCTCAGTATATGTTATTTTTTTGTCTCAACTTATACAACACAAATAGGATTTAAATAATTAATCATACTTTTAATATATTTTTTGATATTATAAGTTGTTCACTATTGTAAGTTATAATATTTTTTATGTAGTTTTCAAATAATATACATTACTTTCCCTGTCCAAACTCTTGTGGCGTTGATAACAGGGGCGGATCTATTAAGGCCCCACTACAAAAAAAACAGCATTTAGCGACACGACATATTCGTTGCTATCATATGAAAATTTGTCGCTAAATAGAAATAGCGACGGAATAGCAATGGAAAATGTTTTGTCGCTATATTGCTCGTTGCTAACCTCATAGCGACAAAAATTTAAATTCCATCATAAAATTTGTGACCAATTAGCGACGAAATAGTTTGGTTGTTGATATTACTGACGTACATTTTCGTTGCTATAGCGTTGCTATCCTCAAAATTCATTTTGGTCGTGGCTTAATTTACGACAGAATATTTTGTCGTTGATCCGTTGCAACATAATTTGATTGACTGAGTAGCCGTATTTAGCAACCAAATTTATCCATCGCTAAAGTTTTTCAGTAGCTACGACTGATGTTAGTCACTAATTTTTTGTCGCTAATTGCAGCCGTCTTTAGCAACTAAATTAATCAGTCCCTAAAGTTTTTCAGTAGCAACGAGAAAAGTTAGTCACTAATTTTTTGTCGCTAATAATTTTATAAGAAAATAGTTGAAACACGTAAATTATAAAATGATTAAATATCCAACATTCAAATAGATAGCAAAATTCACAACAATTGTGTCCAACACCCACAATTTCAAGTATTTTGTCAAACATAAACTAATGTCAAAATAGTCTATCAAAAATTAGTGCAACGATCATGGACTACGAATAATATGAAGCTACGAATCAACGTCGTCATCATCATCATTAGTAGTAGGAGGATCAAGAACGGCCCCTTCTTATACCCTAATACCACCAACACGCTCAATAACTATTAGAAGAAAATGAGTAGTACGGGCCGGAATCAATTGCTTCACAATTTCCTCTATATTTGTTGTCGGTATAGAAATCGAAGGTGGTACTGATGATGTGGAAGCATTGTAGGTACAAAGTTTTTTTTCAAAGTAACTGGCAACTTCAGATCCAAGACCAAATAGTCTTTTCTTCTTTGCTCCTCCCGCAGCTTCAAAATATGTCTCCAATTGGTCAATTTCAGATTCACATTGTACTTTTTTTCGTACAATTTCTTCATACCTTTCCTGTAACAAGTGAAGTTATTAAAATAGACTCAAGTTTATGTCAACACAAAAGAAAAATAAGAGATAAGTATCATATAGTTAGATGTAAGTTATGGACTTACATGTAGAAGTCGGGAACGCTCACCAATAAAAGATTTTCTATTATGATTATGTGTATGGACGTGCAAATGTAACTCACTTAGAGTTGGATCTCGACCTATTTTAAGAGTCTATACAGAATTTTCAGGTATTTAGAATGAGACCAACGTACATTAGCAGTAAACCAAAAGAGAATCATGACACACCACCAAGTTTCTTTACCCTAGTCTAAGTAAAAAAATATCACCAAACATCTTGGCATAGCAACAAAACAAAGAGAAAAAACAAGAGAAACTAGCAGAAAATATAGCTGTAAAACAAAGTGGCATAGCAGCAGCTGCTTGTAGGAAAAATAGCAGCAGCTGCTTACTGAAAAAATAGCATAAAACTAGCAGCAGTTGCAATAATAGAAAACATTCAGCAGCAGCAATAATTTTTAGCAACAATTATAGTAACAAACAAGATATGCACTGCAACAGTGTCTTAATAATAGGTTAACACCTCTGATGATTAAGACAGATTCCCTTACTGTCAGTAAAATTATTCATGGCGTTTGGGAGGTGACATGGACCATTGCAATGGAGATAAAGAAAATAAAGATGTGGCTCATACCTATAGAGAAGGAAACTTGCAGGCAGATTTTTTAGCTAACCATATTCATTATTTTGCAGGTACACAACTATTAACTTTCCATTCTTTTCAGGCTCTACCAAAGGCAGGCAAGGACATTTCTCATAATGGATAAAAATAACATTCCAAACATCACAGTAAAGAAATTACAGAATCAGAATTTTAACTTCAGACATGCAACATAATACAACACCTTTCAATAAAGATGAGAAGAGGGATATTACAATAAAGAATGATAGAGTCTCAACTATATTATTCATTCTTTGGAGTTTTTGTATGACAAGGGAAAGGAAGAAAGAAATAGGAACATCAAACTTGGAATCTGAATAACACAAGTAAAGATTCAATTTCTTGTATGCTTGATGCTGAAATACTCACAGTTCTCGTTTAAGAATGTATATGGATTGGTTATTTTCTATAATTAATCTATGTATGACTCTTTTAGCCCTAAAAAGAAAAACTAACATAACTGTCATTGAAGCTGCTTGCTGGAAATATAGCAGAAAATTAGCAGCAGCTCCAATAACAGAAAATATTCAGCAGCAGCAAAAATTTTCAGCAACAATTATTGTAACAACTCAGAATCAACACAAACAAACTACTTATTCTTATGGTTCTATTTAAAAATCAAAGCTTAACTAACCGTAACTCCTTTAGCCTTAAAAAAAAACATAGCTGTCAACAATACTCGACAAGTGGTAAAGACCAACAAGAAGACAACCATGTAACTCTTGACGTAAGCAAAAGCTTGCTCTTATCATAAATCATTTAACATATCCACCTGGAAAGTTTTTGCATTTGTATCTGGCAACTTACCCAAATTTGAAACATACCCATCTGGAAACTTTAAGTCTTTCACCCAATTAAACAAGATCGCTCTTGCTTCCTTGTCTAATGTATAGACAACTTTTGGATACTGTCCATTACTATCCTTTCCCAATTGAGGTCGATCACAATACTTTGCCGTATCTAATTGTGACTGTGGATTATCTTTGATTTTGTCATAAAAATTAAGAATAGTGTTAAATACATTATCAAAGAAGTTTTTCTCAATATGCATCACATCAAGATTATGTCGAGTCATGTTAGAACTTCAGTATGGTAAATCCCAAAAAATGCTTTGCTTTTTCCACCCACATGTCTTACATATTATTTTATTAACTTGTTCTGTATCTAACTCTGTAACATTTTTTATCCCTAAATTACAAATCTGGTCCAAAATTTTCTCTTCTATTCTATTTATCGGGGGAGGTCTTTTGACAGTCTGGCCTTTAAGAAAGTTCTTTCGATCTCTCCTAACTGGGTGATATTGGGTAAGGAATATTTCGTGGCAATCAAACCAGGATTGTTTTCTTCCATGCGACAATCTAAAAGATTGTGTTTCCTCCATACAATAAGGACATGCTAATTTACCCGCAGTACTCCATCCCGATAACATAGAATAAGCAGGAAAGTCACTAATTGTCCACATCAAAGCTGCCCTTAATTGAAAATTTTGCCTTTTTGAGATGTCAAATGCTCCCACACCTGTCTCCCACAACAAGGTCAATTCCTTTATTAGGGGTTGCAGATAAACATCAATTTTATGTTTGGAATTGCTGGGACCTGGAACAGTGATTGTTAAGAACATATAAGTCTCTTTCATGCACATTCCTGGAGGTAAATTGTATGGAGAGACAATCACTAGCCACGAAGAATATTTTCTTCCAGACTGATTGAATGGTTGAAAACCATCTGTACATAACCCCAACCTGACATTTCTTGGTTCAGCGGCAAAAAAGGGATGAGTTTCATTGAAGTACTTCCAAGCCTTAAAATCTGATGAATGGCGCATCACACCATTTTTTTTTATCCTTATGATGCCATCTCATGTCAGCAGCTGTAGCATAGGATGCATATAATCTTTGCAATCTCAGAATTAAAGGAAAATAATACATTCTCTTGTAAGGGACCGATTTTCTCTTACGAGAGCCAACACAACGCTTATACCTTGGCTTGCTACAAAATTTACAAGATGTAAGGTGTTCATCATTATCACCCCAATACAACATACATCCGGATTCACAACAATCAATCTTTTCAACTGGCAAACCCAAGCTACGTACTAACTTCTTCGTCTGATAATAGCTATCAAGCATGATGTTATCTTCAGGTAAAGACTCTTTAAGCAATTACATTATTTGGTTATAGCCTCTCTGCGACATATTGTTCTCCATTTTAATATTCAACATTCAAGAGACAACTGCAAGTTGAGAGAGGGATGAATCGAGATATAATTCTGCATCAGCAGCATCTAGCAAATCATAAAATTTTTTGGACGCGGGATTAGGATCTTCCTCCATTGAATGTTGAAAAGGATGAGATGACCCAGGTTCACTATTGCTATAAGATTGCCAGCTTGAACCCTGAGAAAAGTTGGAACCAGCTGCATCCAAAATTATTTGTCGGTATGGATTCTCTCTGAATGTAGGTTGACTACTACTATGCAATGCATTACCATAAGAAGTCCCACTTATATCATCTCTTTCCCCTTGATGCTTCCAAATAAAATAGTTCTCAATAAATCCAGATTGATAAAGGTGTCATTTAACAGTTTCAACATCCATGAATTTTTAGTTCTGACATTTTGTACATCGACATCTAACTTTGTCACCACTCATACGATTTGGTTGAGAACATGCAAATTGAATAAATTCATCCACCCCGGTTACAAATCTAGAGTATAAACCTCCTCGGCCATCTAACCTCTCATACATCCAACTACGCTCTAGATTATTCCTCTTCCTATTAAGGTTGAAATAAAAAAAAAGATAGTCAGTGCTAATTAACCAGCTTAATAAGAAATACGATAATTAGTCTTAATTAATAATTGACCTTGTTGGAAATCTTAATTAGTGATAATGTATGATCAGGCTCTATATAAAGAACTAGTTAGCAAAGAAAGCATAATTAAGTTGATCAATTGACACTTAAATAGTTTCACTAAATTATTCAAACTTATGCTCTTAAAGTAGAAAACAAAACTAGTTTACCTTAAAAATAAGATAAAAGTGATACATACTTCTATTTTAACAACAAATTTATTGCTACATGCTTAATATCAAAAATAAGTTACAAACATAATCGAGAAGCCAACAAGCTTAGCAAGAAAAATAAAAAAGTTGAGACAAAGTTTAAAAACACACCTGATTGAATACAATACCCCACTTATTTTACCACCAATCTACAACTTCATTGCACCAATTCCACTAAAAAGACACCTGAAAGATAAGTGACTCAAATAAGTATTTCAACTTGAACATTAAAGTTCTTAGGCATAAGGTCTTTCTTAGATTTGTTTCATTCTCCAAATTTTCTATTGATCATGACCCCTTATGTTTTGAAGGTACATTTTCTCAAAGTGTAGGAGCAACATTAATTGAAATTAAAACAACAGTACTGTAACATGTGTAGATGCTTACCTTTTCTTGTTTATAGTATGTGGATTATTCCTTATTAATAAGTGGTACTAGTTTCATAAACTCAATTATTTTCACTCAAGAAGATAAAGAATTGAAAAGGAAACTGTCAACGGTATAGTATAAACAATGCAATCGATGTAGACGCTAAAATACATTTATCTTTATTCTAGATAAATGATCAACAAAAATAATGATAGCATTACATGAGTATATAATGCATTAGTGTCAAGTCATTCAATTTATGTGATACACTCAGATGTACCGTGGGACCATAGATGGTTGACCATAATTTCTTTATATCGTTACTACTATTTACTGAAATTTAAAACTATTTCTCTCATATATTTCAGAGCTTCCATGGGATATAGAAGTATTATGGAATACTAAATTTAAGCAACCCTCTAGGGCTGCATATGGGGTAGTTCGGTTTAGTTTTGAAGTTTATCGGTTTGACATATTTATTATCGGTTTGTAATAAAGCTAAACCATTAAGAACCACTAAGATATTGGCTTATCGGTTATCTGTTTATTGGTTATTGATTGTTATCGGTTCAGTTATCGGGTTAAACCATTAACATTCGAATATTTTCCAAACATAAGAAAATCATACAGAAGCATATAAGTATAACTATGCCTTGCAAACAGCTACTGGTCTAGCACAAATAAAATAGAAAAATCCAACCAAAGTAACAGTCACACATTTGAAAATTAAGTTCAAATTTTATACATAGTAATAATACTAATTACTAATCAAGTCTTATACTACGAGCATGATACTCCATCCTCTCCAAACAAACCAAACAAGCTGTACAATTTGAAGGCAACAAAAGAAATTATTTCAGAGAAAACACAAACAACAATACCCAAAATGTCTTCAACTTACACAGAATGAACTACTATTCAGGAAAATAGGTAGAACTAGTTACAGTACACTCTATTAAGCTAAAAAGGGAAAGAAAAGAAAAGTATATTGACTGAATCTTTGATTACCAAATTCTTTATTTCTTTATGACATTTCAAAAAGCAGAATCATTTGTACACTAGAGCCACATGCTAACTTAATCACGCAAAAAAATAGAATAAAAATCTTTTATTTAGGCTACTGAGGAACCCCAGAAAGTGAAAACCTTCTGTTGTTTAGAGAAAGAATAAGACTAGCAGAAAATAAAGTTGTAAGTGATGAAAACGGCTCATCTCTTGCTTTATTCATAGTGGTTGTAAGGAAAAGAGTATGTGAGGGAAAATGGGACAAGTTTTGATAGGTAGGATAACAAAAAATGGACCAACAACAGCTATTCAACTTTCAAGAGGCAATACCAGTGACATTTGACAAGATCGAGATTAGACAGAAAGTGAAGATGAAGTAGAAACTAGAATACTATAAACAACAACAGAAATTGAACATGGAAATGAGATGGAGAAAAAGGGTTACCTGAATTTTTTTGAGTTTTGACCTTCAATTTTCGATCGGAGATGGAGATGTGAGATCGGAGATAGGAGATCGGAGATGTGAGATCTTCGGCACTGAGAGAGCATGAGATCGGAGATGGACATATGACTAAGAGAGAGTGAGAGGCGTGAATGTGAAAGAAATCAAGAATAATATTAATACCCTAACCCTATTCCCCCCTTTTCTATACTAAAAATAATTAATTAAAAAATAAAAATTAATATTTTACGACGGCTTCATTGGTCGCTAAATAAAATACTTTTTTTTAAAATGAAGGGCACCGATGAAAGTTTGTTGCTAAATCCGTTGCTACGGAATAATTAACATAGCGACCAACATTTCGTTGCTAATCCGTCACTAAATTTAGGCGCCAATTTTTTCGCTATTATTTAGTGACGGAATTACAATTACGTCACTGATTCGTTGCTAATAACATATCAAAAAATTGGACTGCTATGTCTGCGACCAAATTGAAATATCCATTGCTAATCCGTCGCTATATAGTGACGAAATTTGGTCTGTCAGTAAATTTTGTCGCCAAACATAGTTTTTTTTGGAGTGCCCGTGGGGGTGGCACGCCACCTGCAAACTTCAACGAAAACTCTATACATCTAGCTGTATATATATACAGATATAGTTAAAGATTAATTATGCCACCTGTAATGACAGAGCACTACCTAGTGCAGGTGACAAAGTGATGCTTTTATAGCCCCAAGGTCGTGTGTTCGATCCTAGCTAGCAGCATTTGATTTTTTAAATCATTTTTGCTATTAACCATTTCAGTAAAACAAAGCAACAACCAACAGGCTTACTTCACTCAATAGTTTTCATTAAAATAGGGGACAAACATATTACTTAATTGACTTTTGTATAAAAGTAATATTATTGACTTTTTTTTTAATTAATTGTTTAAAAGGTATAAATAAATATCTCTCATTAAAATTAAAACAAAAACCCTATTTTAAAAGGACCAAATCAAAACATCGACTCTTGTTCTTGAGGTTTGCTGCTATTGGCTGCTGCTGCTTGCTCTCTCTCTTTGCTTGATGCTTTCTCTCTTTGTAAGTTATTTTAAAAATTATTTTGTTTCTCTTTCTTGAGCCTGGAAATCTAAATTTGAAATTATCTTGATTTAGGAGAAAGTGTTCTAATTTTGTGAATTGAGATAAAGAATTTTTTCAAGAAGGTTAATTATTCTCAATCAAGTTCTAGTCATGTCAATGTCAATCGTTCTTGTCTTATAACCGACCTTGATTTGGGTTCACTTAAAGCCGATCCAGGAGAAAGAATACATATTTCTAATTATGATCCTCGAATACGAGATGAAGTGAGAAAATATTATATTGAAAAAGGGCTTTGTCAACCTGCCTTGAAACCATATCCTTCAAGTGAAATAAGAGGTAGAATGCATCAATTTGATTCAAGATGATTTAAAGGTTCACATTCAATTTGGTTGGAGTATAGTGTGGAGAAAGATGCCACATATTGTCTTTGTTCAAAAATTAATTTGTTCATGAAACTACGGGTGATTTTTATGCATCAAAGGGTTTTAGGGTTTGGAATAAGGTTCTTGAAAGATTTCGTTTACATGTCGGTAAAGTTAATTGTGTTCACCACAAATGTTATAATAAGATGCTAGATTTGTCAAATCATTGTCAATCAATTCAGGTTGTTCTTGACAAGCATTCTCAAAAGGCAAAAAGTGAGTACCGAATTCGTTTGGAAGCTTCAATTGATGTGGCAAGACTTCTTTTGTACCATGAATTGCCTTTTCGAGGTGAGGTCATGATGAAAGTAAATCTTCAACTAATCAAGGCTACTTCTTAGGATTTTTGCAATGGCATGGAGACAAACATCTGAATGTGGGAAAAGTGATATTAGAAAAAACTCCACAAAATGATACTTTGACTTGTCCTATGATTCAAAAGGATATTGTCAATGCTTGTGAGAAAGAAACATTGAAAGTTATAATTGAGGACTTGAATGGAGATTACTTTGGGATATTAGTTGATGAATCCAAAGACATTTCACACAAAGAACAAATGGCTCTAGTTTTGAGTTATATTGATAAGAATGGTGAAGTTGTAGAATGATTTATCGATCTTGTCCATGTTAGTGATACATTGACATGCTCATTGAAAAAAGAAATTTATTCTTTGCTTTTTGATCACTCACTAAGTCCATCCAAAATACGTGGATAAGGTTATGATTTAGCTAGTAATATGAAAGGAGAGATAAATGGTCTCAAAACTTTAATTATGAAAGACAGTACTTTGGCATATTATATTCATTGTTTTGCACATCAATTGCATCTAACACTTGTTGATATTGCTAAAAAATATTTGGAAGTTGGATACTTTTTTTTATCATGTTACTAATGTGTTGAATGTTGTTGGAGGACTTTTAAGTGTAGAGATTTACTTCATCATCACCAAGCCAAAAATTTGAAGCAATTACTTAAGTCCGGTGAAGCTCATCGGGACAAGGATTACATCAAGAACGTGGGCTTCAAAGACCGGATGATACTCGTTGGGGATCATATTTCAAAATATTGAATAACTTTCTTGTTATTTTCTCATCTATTGTTCATGTACTTGAAGTGATTGAAATTGAAGGTTCTACCTCAAGTGATAGAAATAAATCGTAATATCTTTTGACAAAGGTTAAAACATTCAAATTTATTTTTATACTTCACTTGATGTTAAAAATGTTGGCCATGTCAAATAAGTTGAGCAAGATTTTACAAAAAAAGATCAAGATATTGTTAATGCCATGGAATTTCTTAGCATCTTAAAGAAAGGATTGCAATATATGAGAGAAAATGGGTGGGAATTTTTGTTGGATGATGTTTATTCATTTTGTGATTCACATGGTATCTTAATTCCCAAATTAGATGAGCCTTATTTTCCTGAAAAGTCAAAGCGTAAGTGTTTGGATGTTTGTTATTCACACCATTTGCGTGTTGAAATATTTTTTGCTGTCATTGATGTGCAACTTCAAGAGCTTAATGATCGTTTTGATATAGTGAGTAGTGATTTGCTTCTTGGGATGGGCAGCTTGAATCCTGTCAATTCTTTCTCTAACTTTGACAAAGATAGAATCATGACTTTAGCGAAGTGTTATTCAAATGAGTTTGATGATGGAAAGCTTCGAGATTTGAGTTACCAACTTGATACTTTCATAATTCATATACGAGGTGGTAATTCCAAATTCTCCAACTTGCAAGGAATTCGCGACTTGGCAAAGGCATTAGTTGAGGAAAATCTTGTGGAGAATTATTGACTTGTTTATTTACTTGTGAAGTTGGCTCTAATTTTACCCATTGCTACGACAACTGTGGAAAGAGCATTCTCTTCCATGAAGCACATAAAAAATAAAGTGCGAAATAGTATTGGTGATCAATATTTAAATGATTGTTTAGTATGTTACATAGAGTGTGATGTATTTGCAAATATAAGTAATGATGTCATCATTGATAGTTTTCAGAATATGAAAACTCGTCGTGGACAATTGTAATGAATTATGGATATTATATTATGATATTAGTAATATTATTGAAAGATTAAGTTTTGTCATTTTATTATTGTTCTTTTTTATTAATTGGTTGGTTAGTTGTTCTATAGATAAAAATGAATAATCTGATTAATTTAATCAATAAGTTTGCTTGGCACTCAGAGAGTCTGAATTCTAAATCCGCCTCAGGTTTATAATCAATTATATCTTAAAAATAATTTAAGTTTTTTTTTAAAATTTATACTTTTTCTTCTATTCTAAGTTAAGTGACATTGATATAATTTAGAGAGTCAACCAAATATTTTATATATTTTTAATCTTTTAAATTATTAATTATTGTGATTTATAATATTTTTACGTATTTTAAAAATATATAATAAATTATTATTTTAGATATTTTAAGTTGTTAACTATTATAATTTATAATAATTTATATAAATTCTCCAATAATATATCTTACTCTCCTTGTCCAAACTTATGTGGCATTGATAGTCAATTATTTTTTAAATAATTTAAGTTTTAAATTATTGTAATTTATAATATTTTCTTCTATTCCAATTTATGTGACATAATACTTAGATGATGATAATAATTAATTAGGAGCGGTATAATAAAATCACGATTGAATCAGCGAGGCAGACATGTCTTAAATGACTCACAATAACTAATTAGAAGTAATATACAAAATTACCACAAAAAATACTTGTGAAAAAAATTTAAGTGGATCTCATATAAGACGTCAAGTTAATTTAATCCATCAAAAGTTATTTATCGTTTCATATCTATTTTACCTTTTTTATTAAATATTTTTTTAATACTTGGATGATTTATAATAATTAATTAGAGGTGCTATTTAGTAAAATTATTATTGAAGCAGCTGAAGCAGACATGCCATAAATGTCTATTTTATTTTTTATTAAATATTATTAATTTTTTAATACATAAATAACTTATAATAATTAAATAAAGATGATATAATAAAATTACAGAGCAAGAAACTGAAGCAGGCAGCTGAGCAGGCATGTTAACGCCCTGCTGCCTGCTTCTCATTCATTTTGCCTCTTATTATATAGTAAAATACTACTTCTTAAACATAATCAATATATACATATACATACATATATATATATATACATATACATATATATATTTATATACATATACATATATATATATACATATACATATACATATATATATTCTCTAAAATATGGAAACCAACGAAAAAAATCCAAATAAATAATAAAGTACAAACTAACAAAATTTTTTAAAATAATTTTTTTGATATTTAAGTTGAAAAATATCATAAATTAGATAAAATTACAAAATTTTAAAATTTTTAATTATTTAATCTAAAATGTGATGATTAGTTCAGTAAGTCAAAATTATTTGAATTAGGTTACAAACAATAAAATTAATTCAAATTGAGTTAATCCTCTGATAATATGAATGGACGATGACACAATAACTAGATGTGTGATAATTAAGTAAATAATTATTGAAATAACACAGAGACAGATAGAGATTCTTGTGTTGGTTCTCCTAGATTGAATGATGAATATTGTTGAGGAGCATAGATGAACAATTTTGTTTTCATAGGTTGTTAGTAAAATTATGAGTAATTCAATAAAAAATTAGATAGTACGATTATGGGAAAGTGGGGACTTTATAGAATATTTTAAAACAAATTTATTTCGAAACTACACTTATTTTAGAGGTACATGACTACATAGACCATGAGAGTTCAAGGCATTATCCAAGAAAGAAAACTTACTTGGGATCATAGAACATGGTCACTATCTAAGTTAACCCCCTCCCCCTTCGCCCCGTCCCTCATTCCTTTTTTTTTTTTTTTATAGATAGTTTTAGATCTCTGCAATTGGAGTTAAGAAAGCACATATGATTATTGACTCTCAAAAGATTTAATTATTCATAACTTAATTGACATTAACCAATTCAACATTGCACTCTGATCATTTTCATCAATTTTTCAAATATGTTCGATCTATTTAAAAGTGTACCTATAAGGTTAGGTAAATCAAACGATGTCCATATTGACATTAAAATACCCGAATCAAAGAGTAAGACTCGAGCTCTATGGTCGAAATCGAATATTCATTCTAAAGATGGGTTACTTATCCACCAATTAGATAAAAAATATCCCCCAATGAAATTAACGATGGAGATAGAGCGAGTGTCAATTAATAATCATTACTGGGATCCAAACTACTATATTTTTTTCGTTACTAGGATCCAAACTATATTTTTTTTTCTATTGAAACTCTAACTTGAATATCAATGTAATTTTTGGGATACCTATGTTTCAGATATTCAATATTTTAATCATTTAATCCTTTCAAATGTTAAATAATTATTATGAATCATGATTGATTTCAAAAAGGTGCAAAATAGGAACTAAAATTTGGTATCACAAAATTGTTAATTGCTTATGGTGAAACTGCTAAATTATTATCTTACACAATTATAATAGAATATATAAAAGAAAAAATTACGTGAAATAGAAAATAAGTCGTAGTTACAAGCTGTAGATAATCTTTAAAATAATTATCGCTTGCAATTAAAATTTGGATTAAATAACTAAATATACATTTCTGTTGTACTTGTATATTTGTATACTTCGGGGCTCATATACAAATCTCTAATTTTTTTGAGGGTGGGGTGGAGGGTGGGGGAGGGAGGTGAGAGAGGGCTTTTTCTAGTTTTCAGGGATTACATACAAATCTCTAAAATTTTATGTTTGCATATAAAGCAAATTTTAGAGATCATTCAAATCTCTAAGTGAATTTGTATTTGTGTAGACGTAATACAATCTCTAATTTGTATATTTAACTAGTAAAGTATATCTATGTCCTGTAATTAGACAAACTTTAATTATGTCACCTCATTTGTTGCCTAAATATTAGCTATGTCTGAAATTTTTTCTATATAAAATGTGCATTTTATGGCGGTTTGAAATTATATAAGCCATTATCAAGTGCACACATTTTATTGTGAGTTTTTTGAAAATGCCTATTAGTACAAATAGCGAAAGGATTGTGGTGGCACCGAAACACGCCATTTAAGATTATTATGATGATTATAAATGACTTGTTTACTTAAAATAAATCGTAAAGATCATTCCGTTCTTTTATAGTGCAACTATAAAAACCTGCACAAGAAAATTATCACAAATGAAATAATTTTGGGGTGGTTGAAGCACATGCCACAAATTTAATGCATAGTGGGGTTTTTCCACAACCTCCACAATCAAACTGCCACAAAAAAATTATTTTGCGGGGGTTGACACAAATGCCACGAATTGAATGTGTAGTGAGGATTTCTTATGACCCTTATAAATAAACCACCATAGCTTAACAGTTTTTTGTAGTGATCTCTGACTAATTCTGATCTTTCGACGGATATATTTAATACTGTGTCTTTGATCACAACGACAATAATGTCACATATATAAGCATGTTGATGATTAGTAGCTCTAATGATTCAACTACACAATAAATCTCGAGTGCGATTATTATCCGTTATATTTAAACTAGGTAACTTGATCGCGCTTCGCGTGATCATAAAATATTTATTAAATTTATGAAAGATCTTTAATATTACTTGAACACTAAAAGTAATGGAACGTAAAAAATTTTAAGAACTAAAAGACATTAAAATATATTTTTTTCTTGAGCAGGGGATCCGAAAATAACCTATTTACCTTATCTCTAATGTAAAGATACAATATGCGTATATTCTGCTCTCTTCAAATCCAACTGTTGTCAGAATACATAAAATATGATGTTGTACACTATCTTTAATCCTAGATATATATAAAATTACATGATACATAACATATAACCACCAACACATAGAAATTATAAGAACCATCTCTTTTTTTTTCCTATTAGCAAGACAATACAAAAGTAAATTGCCAAGTGATTATTATAATAACTTTTAAGAAAATTGAAACAGAAGAAAAAACATTGTCCATCAATGATTGAGTGTTGTCATGTTCTATTGCTCTCTGAAATTAATGTTGCTCTCTTCTTATGCACCTCTTGAAATATTTGAATTGATTCTTCTCTTCAAATGAGAGCTTAAGAGCAATTCCGACTGCTTTCACACCCATGATCGTGAGAGACCCCGTGAGAGAACTAATTCTAATGTAAATTACCATATATCCCTACCCGAATTTAGGAACATACCGTAAAATAAGGACAAGTACCAGCACAATAACTACACATGTGTATACAATCAATACTGGTTCTGTTGCTAGGTGCCAAACCTCCATGAAGGATTCAATTTTCCTTTCCAAAGGAGCATGTAAGACGACACTAACAGAGCCAACCAAGCAGAGGACACAACCAACAATACCTTTGTATTCTATATTTTTTGGAGATTGAAAAGGACAGATAACTGAAAATGTACAATTTTTTTATTCTATAGTTCGTCATTGTAACATATTATCAAGACAAAAATATCTTAGTATATGCATCAGGGGATACGACTTTGCAATGTAAGGCATCTAATGTTCATGAAACTATGTGCTTGCTTGGATGAATAGTGACAGTGAGTTAAATTTATGGATTGATCACTAAAGTTTCCAACTTCTTTCAGCTTTTGGTACCTCTTGTGAGCTCCTACCGATATGGAGGAGATGAGGTGGACTTGCGCTTAGCTAAAGCAGTCAAAATCACTCTAAAGCTCGAGAACTATTTTGTGGAGGTTCTTCGTGATGCAATTAACTAGAGAGAGACAAAAGAAGATCATCTAACTAGAGTTATTGCAACAAGAGCTGAGGTCGATCTAAAGATAATCACTAATGAGTACCAGAAGAGAGATAACATTCCTTTGGGTTGAGCCACTGCCAAAGATACAAGAGGAGATTATGAGAGTATGCTGTTGCTTTTCTTGGACAAGAGAAGGACAAAAGAGGATTTGGCCACTTATGTTTTACAATGACCAAAATAAATAAATATGCCATCCCCTTTATATTTGAATTGGCATCCGTTTTATGGTTGAGTGTGATTTGTTTAACGTGCTTTTTGTTAGTTACTACAACTATACCTCAATTTCAAGCAATTTTAGGTCTATCAATGTCACTTCTTGCATCTATTGTACTAATAGCACATTAACCTGCATTCATCATATTTGTATTGCAATTACTGTATATTTACAACTACACCTCAATTCAGGCAAGTTGATGCCTATCAATGTCACTGTAAATACTCTATATTTTTGTTGTCATAATATCCTATGCATGCTTCACATTGATGTCCAATATTCCCACTTGTGGTTTGCTTCCTCTTTGACCAAATCCCTTGACGTTAAGTACACCAGATAAGTAAAACAACTTTCCTCGACGTTCAGTACACCAAATAGCAAGCATGAAAATCATACAAAAAGATTACACATTGTTCAACGCATTGAACATATTTTGTGAATAACCAGTAACACAAAACAGGAACAAAATTTAGATAAGTTAGACATTGTCATCATCCCCTATAATCTTACATATCCGAAGGTTTTAGCAAAAAACCAACTTACAAAGAGGCATCAACAAAAATTTTTACATGACATAAAATAGTCTAATAGTCTAATATGTTACTGTGATCACCTTAGTAGGATCACAGATAAGATACATTCCACATCCAGTTACCTAGAGAACAACAACATTTACTCTCACTTGGAACATTCCTTTTTCAGTAGTCGTCGAGAGAAGATCTTCTTGAAGTATGGAATAGTGTGCAGGAGAACCGTGTGAGGCCGCACAACATGAAGCAACCAAGCTCTATCGGATCCCTGTTTCAAAGTGAAAATTACAAGAAATAAGAATGTAAATACTAAAACAATCATCCTAACTCGTTTGAACATTATGACAAATGAGACTTGGTATTAACATTTCAAAGTTGCTAGAGCAAACAAGGTTGTGCTAAACCAAGACTTTCAATATTATGGTATGCACATTTCAAATTGGATGTTACTAGAAGTAAACCAAGACTTTAAAGTCGGGGAGTATCACGTAGAACCTTTTCAAGGAATATAGGCTTAAACTGAAGCGAAATTTTATAACAATATTAGGGGGGTAAACTGTATTTGGTCATTTATATGTACTTGTTTTGTAAATGGACAACACAGGTAAAAAAATACTAGGTGGGTTCCCGTCTGTTCAAGTCTTGGTGGATAGATTCAGTCTCTCAAGGAGAAGATTTTGCATATAAGTTATATGAGTGCTCTGTGGTGCCAAGAAAATTAAATTTATGGTGAAAGATTATTCTGATCAATATATGTATTTATAAATAGTATCATGAAGAAAGTTCAATTATTATGGTACTATGAGGGAAACCTTCAATTTCATATGTACTACTAACTGATAAGTGACAATTAATTATTTAAATTCTTATGGATTATTATTGTACATAAGAGGATAACTACAGTAAGAAGTTTAGCCTTATCTTCTCATTTATAGATGTACAACTATATATATAATTGTATTGTAAACTATATTCATCAAGAAATGTATTCTTTCATGGTATCAGACGTCTAGGTTTTCTCTGTTATTGAATAATGACTTTCAACACCTCTACTCAATCAGTTTCTTCTTCATCGGCCTCCCTCACTGAAGCTTCCTCCCTTCTTTCGTCCTCTCCCTCTGCAATTTCTGTCTCTAACATTAAAAATCTGGTTCCCACTATTCTTGACTATACAAATTATATGTTGTGGAGAGAACTTTTCCTACCTATTTTCAAAGGTCATGGTGTTTACACATTTATTGATGGAAGTTTTCCTTGTCTTGAGCCTACTACTCTGAGTGATGATCATATCTTTGTCCCTAATCCTTCCTTCCAAAAATGGATTCAACTTGATTCCATTATTCTTTCATGGATTCAAGCAACTATTTCTCAAGAGATTCTTCAAGAAATAATCAAGCCTAATCATTCGCTCACTTCTAGATATGAATGGCTTCAAATTGAGTGTTTATTTCGCGATCAAGTTAGTTCTCGAACACTTTAACTCAAAATCCAGTTTCATAATCTTAAGAAAGGTAGTCTCTCTATTAATGAATATGTCCATCGCGTGAAGTCCATAGCTGATGCCTTGACCTCTATTGGAAATCCTATGTCTGATTCTGATCTTGTCCTCCAAATACTCTCTGGCTTACCGTATGAATATATGTCCGTGAACACATCTATTTCCACTCATGTTCCTCTTCCATCTTTTATTAAGGCACGCTCCTTACTCTTTCTCCATGAATCTCAATTGACCAGTTTCTCTAAATCATCTACGGATAATGCTACCACTACCTTTGCAGCTAAGCAATAATCTTTTCCCTCCAATGGTCAGGGACGTGGTCTCCATTCCAATGGTGGCAGTCATTTCAATGGCAGTCATCAAAATCAAGGGAATGACAGATTCTTTAATGGGCTGCCTCACCAATTCACTCATCATCCTCATCTTTCCTCTATCCTAGGTCCTCCTCCCTTTTCCTATACGGCTTCTTACATTCTATCTCAACCTATCAATGCAACTATATACTGCCAACTTTGCTATCAGCCAAATCATAGTGCTCGTGATTATCCATCTCTGCATTCTAAGGCCTTTGTGTCAAATGTTAATTCCAATTACTCAACATCGTCACCTAGTGATACTTTGTGGTATGTTGATACTGGAGCCTCTTCTCACATGACTCCTAATGCTTCTAATTTATCCTCTGTTATTCCATACAATGGCTCAGATCGCGTAGTTGTGGGTAATGGCACTCAACTCCCTATATCTTACACTGGACCTAGTACCCTCACTTCCTCTAATAATCTTTTTACGCTTAAAGATATTTTAGTTGTTCCTCGTCTTTCCACTAATTTACTAAGTGTTCATAAATTTGTTACGGACAATAATTGTTCCATGAATTTTGATCCTTTTGGTTTTTCCATTAAGGAACTTATGACGAAGAAGCCCCTACTTCGGTGCAATAGTTCTGGACCACTCTATGCAATTTCTTCTCATTGCAGTGATTCTGCTGCGACTTTTCATTCTGCTCTTGCTACTGCTCATGTCTCTCCAAACCTTTGGCATCGTCGTCTAGAACATCTAAGCTCTGTTATTTTAGCTAGTTAAGTCGTGCCAATATATTGGTTGTCGTTGGGTATATCGTATAAAACAAAAATCTGATGGTTCTCTAGAGCGTTTAAGGCTCGCCTTATAGTCCAAGGCTACAAACAACAACAAGTACTAGACTAAGATCAAACGTTTAGTCCAGTGATGAAACCAATCGCCATTCGCACTATTCTAGCCCTTGCCGCATCTAAGAAATGGTCTTTCCATCAATTAGACATTAAGAATGCCTTTTTACATGGCAATCTTGACGAACTGGTAGCAGCCTACTGTCTTTTTTCATCCACAATTCTCTCAATATGTTTGTCGGTTGAACAAAGCCCTTTATGGCTTAAAACAAGCTCCTCAAGCATGGTTTGATAGGTTCACTTCCTTTATTTTACGAAATGGATTTAAAAATAGTATGTCTGATCCATCTCTTTTCATTTACAAACATAATTCAGACATGGCTATCCTTCTTCTCTATGTTGATGATATTCTCCTTACTGCTTCTTCTAATTCTTTACTTAAGTATTTAATTCAAACTCTTAAATCTGAATTTTCCATGAATGATTTAGGTTTAGTTACTTATTTTCTTGGTATTTCTATAGTTGCTCTCAATGGAGGTTATTTTATTTGTCAGTCCAAGTATGTAAAAGACCTCCTTAGTCGTGCAAATTTGTTATCTTCAAAATCGGTTTCAACTCCCCTTTCTCCTAAATCTCTACTTCATTCCGAAGATTCTCCTCCTTTTTCTGATCCAACACTTTATCGAAGCCTTGTTGGTGGTCTCCAGTACTTAAATTTTACTCGTCCAGACATCTCTTTTGCTGTTAATCAAGTGTCTCAATTTATGCATTCTCCTTTGGCCATTCATTATACTGCCGTAAAAATAATTCTGCAATATTTGCAAGGTTCTTTGGATCATGGGTTATTTATTCCTGGTGGATCTACTAACAACTTACAATGTTACAGTGATGCAGACTAGGCTGGTTGCCCTGCCACTCGTCGATCTACTTTAGCATACTGCATCTTTCTTGGTCAAAATCTTATTTCTTAGTCTTTTAAGAAATAAAATTTTGTTTCTCGATCAAGTGCCGAGGTTGAATATAGAGCAGTTGCTCATGCAACTGCTAAAATAACGTGGTTACATTCGCTTCTACGCGAACTTCATATTTATCCTTCTCTCTCTATAATTTTTTGTGACAATATTAGCAGTATTTATCTGGCACTCAATCCTGTTCAGCACGCTCGTACCAAGCATGTTGAAATTGATATTCACTTTGTTCATGAAAAGGTTGCCGCAGGTGTTCTTCAGGTTCAATACGTCCCTACTCAAGATCAACTTGCTGATTTATTGACCAAGGCACTTTCTTCACAAAGATTATTGTTCCTACGTGACAAGCTCTGCATTCTTCCAGATTGTGTATCGCTTGAGGGGGAGTGATAAGTGACAATTAATTATTTAAATTCTTATGGATTATTATTGTACATAAGAGGATAACTACAGTTAGACGTTTAGCTTTATCTTCTCATTTATAGATGTGCAACTATATATATAATTGTATTGTAAACTATATTCATCAAGAAATATATTCTTTCACTAACAAGTACAAGCATGTTTTCACCCATCTGAACTTAGCATTAAACTTGTCATAAACTGAAAGTTTCCCAAACAAAGCCTTGGTTTTCTTGTACACAACATAATTTAGAAAACCTATCACATATCAGAAGACCTAGGTTTATCTCTGACCAGATTCCAGAGTTGAGCACTATTTTACTTGATGAACCCAAGAAAACTTGAGCTTCAACTATTAAAATTTAGAAAACAATTTAGCCATGCACTTCTAAACTAATTTCTGGTGGCAATATTCTTTGAAGCAAACTTGTTGCACAACCATTAGATAAAACTTATACGCTGATCAGAAAGTTGAACTCCAAAAACAGAAGAGTTTCTTGGAAGTTAGAGTTATAACTAGTTAATCAAGGAAAGGGGAGGACGCACAACATGAAGCAACATATAACTGTCGCAGCAGATAAAAACAAAATGGTTGTACTTCCCAGCTAAGTGTCGTAGCATCTACGTAATTGCAAAGAGAACTTGAATAACTGTCGCAACAGCTATAAAATTACATATGCACTTAACATTTCTTCTAGAGTTGAGATATTTAACAAACATTAGTTACACAAAAAAATTTAGCTTTCTTAGGCCCGTAACAATAACTAGAGGTGTCAAAAAATGGCACTAGTGTCATACTTTAAAATTGTTAATCAAGCATAAATGATCAAACTATTGCCGCCACTTATATCCATAAGTTTTCGATACTTCAAAGTTCATCATGTACAACTATCCACACCATTGTGTCGCACTCATCTTCACCCATACTTAAAAATAATTCTATTTTTTATAATTTTTACAGAGAACCATTGCAACTTTGATACGCTGTTCTACAGTGTACAATTCCAAAAATACAGGGGATTTAAGGATAAAATAAACTTGACCACGAACATCAGATCGGTCACACTCCCAAGTTTTTCAATCAAGGCACCTATTCTTTTGTCTTAACTTTCAGGAAAAATTTTCAACTTCCATTATACCCTCAAGAAATGTCTTATTATCATCCTCCATTTTTTTTCTTTTTTTCTTTTTATTTTTTTCATTAATATTAGAAAAGGATCTTCTAGAATACTCACCTCGTTTATGAGTCTGTCGAGATCCAATATTTTCATTTCAGATGTTCCAGCACTAGCTCCAATGACATTCTCTCCTTCAGTAAACACATTAGGCCCAATGGCATTTTTAGTTCCACTAAATGAACTAGGTTTAGTGGCATATTTAGCTGTAGTAAATACACTATGTCCAGAGACATTTTTAGCTTCTCCAGTACCTACTTTAGAACTATGGTAAACATCATCTTCTTCTTCATCAGCAACATCAATAAGAAATCCCAAACTCATGTCATTACAAAGTTGTGGAGTTCGACTATTTTGAATTTCCTCAGTAGCATCTAGCGGTGCTTCTGCGAACTCTCCAGTTGCTCTATCCTTGCTAAAGATTTCCTCCCAATCCTCAAACATTGACCATTTTTTAATATTCATATTCTTGGCTTTTGGTTCAGCCTACAAAAAAGTAATTAAAATATAGCGCAATGCGATATTAATCAATTCTGAAAGAATTTAAGAGCAACAAACTTCAATAAATCTAGCTCTTATTCCTTCAGATAGAAACAAACTTCAGAAAATCAAGATGTTTACTAGCATTCACACTCATTTCGATAGGATGCCAATTGACTTCCATAAATGTTGTGTAATAGATTATCAAAAATGACATAAATGACTTCCATAAATGACATATACTTAATACGGAAAGTGAAAAAACTCACAGAGACTATTAGAATAGAAAGTAGGATCATATTCATTACCTTCATAAATTTATCACAAAATGTTGGATCGTCAAGTAATATAGCTCCATCACTCTATTGAAAGCCCAAACCACTTTGACTCTTTAGGAGAGCTATAATTCCATAACATTTTTTCCAATATCTCATTTTATTTTTTATGTGTGGTTCACCTTTTAATGCACTCTTAGGATGATGTTTGTGAATATAACGTTCTAACTCCATCAAGTGGCCTGGTCTAAAGGTTCCATTATCACCTCTTCAATCATTAGCACACAACTCTTTCAATCCATCTAAAAAGGTTTATTCTATCTTTGGAATCCACATCCTTCACATCAAAGGAGTTGAGCAGCTTGGCTTTTTGGATGACTTGGTTGATGATGTCTGACTATTCATTTCACCTGTAAATCATGTGTAATAGATTATCAAAAATATGAAAAATAGAACATCACAATAACTTCAGAAAGTTGCTGAAATATCAAAAATATATTTTTAAATTATACACTTTACAATCAAAGAATAACCTGTAGTTAAGCTCACAACTGATTCAACTAACCAACACTATAAATTATAGCATACAACAATCAGGGCTATAAAGAGTACATAAGGATGTGCTACTAAGCTCACAAAAGTGAAAAGTTCCTGGCAGCTATACAACACATACAAGACCAATTCTAAAGAGCTAATAAAGTCTAAAAGTATTCTATAGCTAACAGGTAGTAATATAGTCTCAAAAGTGGCAACAAATCAATTATTAGATATTTCATTCCACATTCGTTGAGCCAATTCATCCCTTCAACTGCTCCACTCCTCCGACGATTCAACAACGTCAATATTTTTGTGGTAATATTTCATTTGTTTTTCCATATCATTGTCTAAAGGATCCACTTCCATCTCTCTACGAATAAAGTTATGAATCAAGCAACAATTACTAATTATCCTGTTATGAATCTTAACTGAGTATCACGAAGGGCTTCTAAGAATTTCCCAAGTCCTTTCAGCAGACCGAATGCCCTTTCAATAACATTGCGAGTCCTAGAATGCCTCATGTTGAAAAAATATTCTTTACATAGAGGTGATGGATTATCACCTCGTCGATTCCTTAACCAATATCTATATCCTCGATAAGGTGACAGAAAACCTTTTCCATTTGTATATCCTCCATCACACAAATAATAATTACCTATAATATAAACATATAATTTAGTTACTTCTATATAATATTCAATCCATGATGTAACTTGAAAGCATATACATGACCTACCCTCGGAGATTTTTAACCCATGTTTTCTTACAATAGCATGTCATAAAACACGACCATTGACATCTGATCCTTACCAACCTGGTAACGCATACGTAAAATTGAGGTTTCTATCACAAACTCCCATAACATTAGTTTCTATTTCTCCTTTTCTTGTCCTGTATCTTGGTTTGTATTGAGTTGGAGCTCTAATTGGAATGTAAGTACCGTCTAGTGCACCTAAACAACCCTATAAGGTAAATTATAGTGTTACCTCAAAGTATAGAAGTTTTGTACTTAAAATAGAAGTGCTAAACTGTAATTTCACCTACCTCAAACCATTTCCATTGATCTTGAGTCTCATCCTCAAGTATTGGTTTAGGATTAACAAGTAACAATGGAGTTAGTTTAAGAATAGCAGACAAACATTCATTGAAAGCCTGACTTACACTCCATCCTAATCTAATATAATCAACTTTGATAGATCTATTCTTCTCGTGACGAGCCAAGATATTTAAAAATATCGCTAACTTTTCACTGCTTGACATACTTGATACTTTTACTATCAGCCAAACCTCCGATATTCTTAGTTAAGAGAACTAAAGTGTGAAAGACGTTTCTATCAATTCTTAACTTATCAATACATACACTATCACTATTGTTTTTGATACAATGCAAGTGAGAAATAATTTTTGAAACTCGAACACCTATACAATACCTAACCTCACCCCTGTTTTGACATTGTCTTCTTAGAGAATGACCATGACTAGCCATGAATAGGCAAATAAGGACAACAAGAAATTGTTGAAACATTATCTCCTCAAGATTAATATATTCAGTACCTGACAGTGGTTGATGATCCATAATAACACCTAAATATCCCATCAAAATAAAAAGAGCGAATACATATAAAATTTTGAAATAAATCTATGAACAACCATATAAAGAGTGAAACGGATGAACTCAAACAAAAAGAGCAATGTTAAACCTAAATTTCATCATCAAATTCATTGACTTTGAAAGGCTGCATTCCAAAATGATTGTCACACTCTAAATCGTTGATTTTGGTATACAATAAACTATACCCAAATAGGGGTAGAAAAAACAAACAATGAGCAAAAATAAAGGTTTGATAGAATTACAAACCTTGTGGAGAAAAGCAAACAATTTGATTAATTAGAAGGATGAAGATGTGGAGAATATGACACTTTCTGTTTCATGGCAAAGTATCAAAATAGAGAGAACAAATTTTTAATACAGTGGAAAAGGAACAGGAATGAAATATGGTGGGAAAAGAAAGCGGGAGAATAATTTAAAGGGTAATAAGGTCACTTACTAAGTTAATACATGTATTGAAAGTTTGTATTATTAAGAGATAATACATCAAAACCCTTGAACTTGTCCCGACAACTTACTTTAATACTTAAACTTTACGGATAATTATTTACCCCCTAAATCTTTTTGAAGTAATTATATACCACCTTAAAAAAACAACACCACTCTCACTGCGGAGAGGGTATTACACTTGCGCCTCGTCAGCGCTACATCAGCGCCACATCAAAATTTATTTTTAAAAAAGTGACCCTACTAATTTATTTATAATACAATATTAAAAAAAAAAAGGAAAAACTCTCCCCCCTTCCGCCCACCCCGCCCCTATTCTTTCTTTTTTAAGCCCCACCACCCCCTTTCTTCTTTCACCCCCACCCCCACCCTCGCCCCCGCCCCTGGCAGCCCGCACCCCCACCCCAAAATCCATAATGATGAATTACGAAACAAAGCGTATCAAATTCAAATCAAACATCCAAATTTAGATACAAAATTAAAATTTATGGATTAAATCAAACATCCAAATTTATCTTTATGGATTATGAATTATAAACATCCAAATTTGTTTGTTTATTCAAATTAAAACTTGCATCTAACAATCAAATTTTTTATACATATTTTTTTCTTGTAAAATTGATGAAATCTAATAAAAATGGAGATGATGAATTTGAAGAAGGAGAAAGGGAATTGTGTGGGGGTGCGGGCTGCCAGGGGCAGGGGTGGGAGTGGGGTGGATTAGAGGTGAAGGTGTAAGAAAAAAATAAAAGAAAGGGTGTGGAGTAGGGGTAGTGGTGGAGGTGTAAGAAAAAAAAATAAAAGAAAGGGATGCAGGGGATGTGGGGTGAGGGTGAGGGGGTGGGTGGCTTTGGAGAAGAAAGAGTGTGATTTGGATATATAAAATAAGAAAGAGTGTAATTTGGATATATAGAAGAAGAAAGAGTGTGATTTTGATATATATATTATATAAAAGTGGGACCATTTATTTTTTTTTAAATTAAATCACACATTTTTTTTTCTTTTTTTAAAATGTCATGTCAGATTTAGGGTTTAAATTAATTCATTTTAAAGATATTAAGGGGGTAAATAAATGC
Source organism: Capsicum baccatum var. pendulum (assembly GCA_030864225.1). Classification (NCBI taxonomy): domain Eukaryota; kingdom Viridiplantae; phylum Streptophyta; class Magnoliopsida; order Solanales; family Solanaceae; genus Capsicum; species Capsicum baccatum. Next base: position 100,434,871 of record CM061551.1, read on the forward strand.
ATGTTAAGTTTAAGTGATAAAGTAAGTAGGAGTGATAAGTTTAGGGATTTTTGATGCATTATGTCTATTATTAATACATGAATGATGTGCATTACTAATACACAACTCAATACACAATAAGGTGTATTATTAGTACAAGTATTAGTTATGTATAGTCTAAAAAAGGATACCAAACATAATATTACTAATACACAATATATAATGTATGCATTATATTTTTAATACACTCTATCAAATGAACTTAAGTAATAAGTAAGAAGTGATGATAACGAATAAACTTGTGTTCAAACCCTGGTTGTTGATGCGGAAATGAAGACTCTTGACTATTGAACTATGCTTCTCTAGCTTGTCAAGGGTGTGCAACATGTATATAACCATAAATATCTATATTTAACCTATATACTTGAAATATTTTTTCGACGAAGGGTGTTCATCTGACCACCCTTCGTTGGCTGTGGCGGAAAGACGTAAATGTTTACTCCATATGCCCGATTTGATCATGCCTCTTGCTTAGCCAAAAAAATAAAAAAATTTCAAGACTTTACAATAAGACAATACTTACCGTTATTCAAATTCACTAACTTTAGTTTGAATCTTATGTTACGTACAAATTTATTAAATATACATATAATAAATTTCAAACTTAATATATCATTTATGCTATGATTGAATTTTAAAGTTGGATATCTTATTATGTCTATGAGATTTATAAGCATGAACCAAGAAAAAAGTTAAAATATCTCATCTTTGCATCGATATATGTTGTTTCGGGTAGTTCGCTTGTAATATTATTGTATGTGATAGTATTGTTAGTTACTATATGTTGTGGTATTGCTCCTTATTGTCATTTGTTACCCTAATTTCGAAAATAGCCTCAATATCCATCTATGAGGTAGTGGTACAGACTGCATACTCTTTATCAGGGGCGAAACTACATGCATGGTAAGGTGTTTATCCGAATTCCCTTCGACGAAAAATTATACTTTATATATATGGTAAAAATTATTTTTTTTATATATATAGTAAATGTCGAACTTTCTATGATTAATTCGTACGTTTACTTGTGACCTTGATAAAATTTTTGACTCCGTCACTGATCTTTACCCCTTCCATACTTCAGTACATGGAAATATATTATGTTATTGTAAAATATGTCATCTTCATGGTACTATTAGGATTGTCGAAATCACAAAATAATGTAAAATCAAAGTACACAAAAATTTGAACTTTCCCTCTAAAGAAAACAGCCTAATTTAAATAGCGGCGCCGCCGAGAAGCGAATGAGTGAAAGTTCACTTATGACATGAGTTATGGCCCAATATCTGTGGCAATTGAATCCTCTTCCTCCCTTTTCACCAAAATACTCCATTACACTCAATCCACTAACCTTCCGAAAGGCCAATCTCTTCACGCTCATCTAATTAAAATCGGGTCTTCCTCTTCTTGCATTTACCTATCCAACAGCATTGTCAACTTGTACGCCAAATGCCACCGCTTGTCCGACGCTCATTTAGCATTTCAAGAAATACAGAACAAAGATGTTGTCTCATGGAACTGTCTCATCACTGGGTATTCTCAATCGGGTCGTCGAGATTCTTCCATTTCCGTGCTCAAATTGTTCAAGCAAATGAGACAGGAAAATGCGCTCCCAAATCCGCACACCTTTGCTGGGATTTTTTCTGCTGTTTCGTCTTTAGGGGATGCCGGGTTTACTGGGAAGCAAGAACATTGTCTTGCTTTCAAACTCGGTTATCTATCTGATGTATTTGTCGGGAGTTCTTTGTTGAATGTGTATTGTAAAGCTGGGAGGAATCATATTGTGGAGGCGCGGAAGGTGTTTGATGAAATGCCTGAGAGAAATTCTGTTTCTTGGACTACGATGATATCTGGGTATGCGTGGCAGAGGCTGGTCAAGGAGGCAGTGGGGGTGTTTAGGGTGATGTTATGGGAGCGAGGGGATGATGCGAATGAGTTTGTCTTCACTAGTGTTCTTAGTGCGATTGCATTGCCCGAGTTTATTAATGTAGGAAAGCAAATTCATTGTCTTTCGTTGAAGAATGGATATTTGTGGACTGTTTCTGTTGCTAATGCTACTGTTACTATGTATGCGAAGTGTGGGAGTTTGGATGATGCATGTTCGGCGTTTGAGCTCTCCTCTGAAAAGAATTCGATAACCTGGTCTGCGTTAATTACTGGTTACGCGCAGAATGGGGATTGCGAGAAGGCGTTGAAGTTGTTCTCTGAGATGCATTACAGTGGGATGAATCCGAGTGAGTACACTCTGGTTGGGGTGCTTAATGCATGTAGTGATTTTGATGCACTTAGAGAAGGAAAACAGGTGCATGGATATCTATTGAAGTTAGGATTTGAGCCTCAAATGTATATTCTGACTGCCTTAGTAGACATGTATGCTAAATGTGGTAATATAAGTGATGCCAGAAGTGGTTTTGATTATTTGAAAGAACCCGATATAGTCTTATGGACTTCCATGATAGCGGGATATGTAAAGAATGGGGATAACGAAAATGCTATGGGTATGTATTGTAGAATGTTGAAGGAGGGTGTTATACCCAATGAGTTGACAATGGCGAGCGTGTTAAAAGCTTGTTCTAGCCTTGCTGCTTTGGAACAGGGGAAGCAGATTCATGCTCATATAGTGAAGCATGGGTTTCGTCTTGAAGTTCCAATTGGAAGTGCTCTGTCAACTATGTATGCAAAATCTGGAAGTCTCCATGACGGTAATCTAGTCTTTAGACGGATGCCTGCTAGGGACTTAGTGTCATGGAACTCAATGATGTCAGGTCTTTCTCAGAATGGCTGCGGCACTGATGCCCTTGAACTTTTCGAGGAAATGCTTCTTGAGGGAACAAAACCAGATTATGTTACTTTTGTAAATATTCTCTCCGCTTGTAGCCACATAGGTTTGGTTGAGAGAGGGTGGAGTATTTTCAAGATGATGTCTAATGAGTTTGGGATAGAACCTAGGCTAGAGCATTTTGCGTGTATGGTAGATATGTTTGGTCGTGCTGGAAAACTCTACGAAGCAAAGGAATTTATTGCATCAGCAGCAAGTCAAGTTGACCATGGTCTGTGTTTGTGGCGTATCTTGCTAAGTGCTTGCAGGAACTATAGAAACTATGAATTAGGTGCATACGCTGGAGAGAAGTTAATAGAATTGGGTTCACAAGAGTCCTCAGCGTATGTGCTACTCTCTAGTATTTATTCAGCTCTGGGAAGATTGGAGGATGTTGAACGCGTGAGAAGATTGATGAATCTCCGTGGAGTAAGCAAAGAGCCTGGATGTAGCTGGATTGAGCTGAAGAGTCAGTTTCATGTATTTGTTGTTGGAGATCAGTTGCATCCACAAATCATACATATACGCAAAGAGTTATGGAAGCTAAGTAAGCTAATGAAAGATGAGGGATACAAACCACATTTTGATCCTTGCTTAGAGTTGGAGGAGTTATAGACTGATTCCATATGCTTTTATGGAAATTATTGTCTTTTTTTTTTTTTTTCAACCATTTGTTAGAAATGTTCTTTTTAATCCAAACCTAATATTATATCTTGAAATACTGCCTAATACAGTAGTTGTTCTATGAAATTGGAGATTTTGGTTTTTATTAAACACATGTTATTGGTAGTCAAAAGTCTTTATGGAAAAAAAGTGATGCATTGAGAAACTTTTGTCAACTTCTCTGCATAGATTACTTATTTATGCGACTTGGAATGAGTACCATAAAAAGACTGCATATTCAATGACTAAAACCTTGGATAATCAGTAATTAAAGAAGGCTAGAATTCTATTTAGGCTTCATTTCTTTGTATAAATGAGGTTCATTTTTTTTTTTTTTTTGTAAATCTCATGACTATTTATCTTATAGACTTTGCTTACAAGTCTTCTTTTTTTTTTTTTTTCTCATTCAAAATTCATCTTGCTCTCTCGCTTTTCTCTGAATATCAGGCTGACTTTCTACTTCTCCAAGTATATTAGACGGCTTATATAATTGTTCTTTTTGAATGGGTAAGATTTCAAAACTTTTACAACTATTTTGTATTAATTTGGATATGTTAGAACTTTTATGGAACTGCATATATGGAGAATAATTGTATGTTGACTGCTGTATATCAGTAAACGACTGACCCAAACTAAAGTTATATTAAGGTTTAAACTTAATGGGCCTAAAGGAATCCCTCATAAGTATGGGGTCTTATGTATAGATATTCGGATGTAATTTTTAAATTAATTATGGGCTAAATTAGAATTACTTAAACCTACTTTTTTATAAAAATAAAGTTATCGTCCCAAATCAAAAAGTAGGTTTTGTTTATGATAGCCATTGTTAAAATGAGAGTGGCGGCTCATGTCTTAATTTGGAAGATCGATAACCACCAAATGAAGAATCGCTATGGCGCTTATAAACTCAGGTATACTTCCGCATCTAGCATTATATTTTTGATAAATCGGTATTAATTGATTTTGGGAAAAGATTCGTCTCTAAAATTAGTCCTAACAGTATATTCATAATATTCTTGATATGATTGTTTGCTTCTCAAGGACTCTAAATTTTGTTACATAAATTTTTTGATTCACTTAAGTGCAGAGAACTTTATACATAACTAGTGACAATTAGGTGATGACCATGAAAAATTATGAGATCTGTTAAACCCAACATTCATTACTCAGTTTATAGTCCTAAGTTGATTTGCTATGTTTAAATATATAGCTTTTGTAACTACTTTATATCTTCTATTAAAAGCCAATTATGATCACCCACCACATTCATGTCATGTAGGTGCCACATGGCATAAAGATGCTTATGTGGAAAGCTTACATGGAAAGAAAGCTAGTCCCTTAATGGTATACTCTAGAAAAATATGAAAATTTTCCATGAAAAATTCTACAATTCCTTAGATTTGCATGAAAAGTTCTTGAAATTTTGTAGCATTGTAGAAAACTCTAGAGAGAGGACTATTTTATAAACATGAGGGACTTGTAGGATAATTATTATTTACATTTTAGTCCTTAGATAAATAGCATAAATAGAGGGATATTCATTTGTAAAATATCAAGCAAAAGTCTTCCGATTCTTGAGCAATATAAAAGCTTCCTTCAGAAATTCTCTTGTATCTTTCTTGAAATTAGCATTCTCTTAGCGATTTAGTGTCAAAAAGTCTTACGGGAGTTTGCAAGATTGTGAAAAATTCGTAAGCAAGTTTTCAAGTGCCAAAGAGATACTTAGTAGGGGTCTATGTCCGTGACAACGTGGTATCAAAGCAAATATTAATACTAGGAAAATGAAAAACAAGGGAGACATTGATGCTGCTAGCACCACCAACGTTAAACAGAATACTGTGGAAAAGCACCAAAAAGGGAGAAATAATCATAAGAAGAGTCAGAAACTATTGTTTGACCCTACACCAAGTGAAGTGCTAACATCTTACTCACATTCGACCGCTAAGCGAGTAACGACAAAAAAGAGGAGGTGTCCCAAGACATCACGTTGGGATTAAAGTGGATCATAAGGGTTGATACAACGAGGAAGGCTGTGGAGATTTCTAAAAAATTTCTAAACAAGATCGATGACCAACTCAAGACTCTTTAAGGAGAATGAAAACATCTGAAAAGAATTGGAGGGAGGCGCAAAAATTCAGAATTAGAGATGCGAGAAACTATCGCTACCTTGGAGTGAGAGCTCATGGAAGCATTAAGCACTATTGAGACCATGAAGGCCAAGATGGAGGCACTCAATCGGCCAATTGAAGCTGGAGGGTTCGTGATATCCAACAAAAAGAGAGGCCATGGTTGAGGCTGTAAAGCCACCCATGTTCAAAGGCGCTCATGATGCACGAGATGTAGAGAAATTTCTGTCATTTGGAGAATTATTTAAAGTTCAACAAGGTTAAGAGTGATGAGAAAAAAGCTTGGAGATGGCCATGCTATGGTGAAAACAAAAGGAACCTGAGATAGAGAAAGAGCTTTGCACTATCTATATATGGGAATAATTTTGAGTGAGTTCAGAATGACTTTCTTTCCCAATAATGCCTTATGAGGTGAAGCGCAAGTTTTCGGAGTTGAAATAGACTGACAACATACAATCATACGTAAAGGAATGCACCGCTCTCACACTTAAAATTCTTACCCTTATAGATGAGATATGTTGTTCCACTTCATGGTTGGGCTACAAAATTAGGCCAAGCCAGAGTTAGAAAGTCGACACGTTAATACTACTAATGAAGCTATCATACTGAATCTTTGACAAACTTTAAGCATGAAAAATATGACAAAGGTACAGACAAGGAAACAAGAAGAAGTCATAACAAAGATGGAGAAGATCATGGCAAAAACAAGGAGAAACAACCGTACACCAAGAATTACGACATCAATGGTGATGGCAAGATGTTTGGATGCCAAAACTATGCTGAGAGAAAGGCACATATGATGAAGAAAAATGGCTGCCACATATATGGTGTGCTGCACGGCTATGTAAGGTGACCCAAAATAAAGACCCTTGGTGTCATATTACTTAAACGAAAAAAAAAGATGCACAACACCAAGAACAAGGTGGAGAACTATACAATTAGGCTTGAGTGGGCTATGTGACAATATCGCAAAGCATTAATAAAGGCCGAAAGAATACAACATCCAATGTGGGGACATCACCATCGACAATCGATCTGCTCGGGCTATGATCGACTTAGGTGCGAAAGCCAAGATCATGACCAAGGCAACAACAACATAGTTGTGGTTGAGTTCAAATCCAAGCAATGGTCACCTCAAGACAGTCAATGTACCACTAACTCTAGTGTACAAATTTTCCAAATGAGTATGCATCATATTGAGCAAGTGGCAAGGCAAAACCAACTTCACCGTCACTTCTATAGATTTCTTTCACATAATTCTTAAATAGGATTTCTTCCAAAGCAGTCATACTATGATCTATCCATTCCCCCTACAACTCTTGGTTATGCAGTGAGAATGATCTTATATGTCACCCATGTTTAAGCTTTAAAAAATGGAAGGACAAGTAAAATTATCAATCGTGCAGCTTATGAAGGGCCTTAAGAAGGGGGAGTCGATGTTATAGTCACTATTGCAGGATTGGGTAAATACAATAATGCCTAATAAGAAATGCCACCAGAGAATAATGATGTTATGCTCGAGGTACGATCGAAGCTAGGTACATTCTATGTGGCTCTACCCGAGTTGGATGAACTAAGAAAACAATTGAAAAAGTTGCGCAAAGATGGTCATATTCAACCATCAAAATCCCCTATACAAATCAAGTCTTATTTCAAAAAAAGAAGGATGGGACTATACATAGACTATAGGGCACTCAACAAAGTAAGAATAAAGAACAAATGCCTTATATTCCTTATTGATCGCCTATTCGATAGACTTAGATGTGCTAAATACTTTACCAAGGTGGATCTTGAAAAGGGTTACTACAAAGTATGTATAACAAAAGGGAATGAGTCAAAGACAACATCTATAATAAGATATGGAGCCTACGAGTGATTTGTGGTGCCCTTCGGCTTAACCAATGCACCCGCTACCTCTTGCACACTAGTGAGCAAGGTTTTTCATCCCTATTTAGACCAGTTCATGGTAGTGTACCTAGAGGACATAATTTTCTACAAAAACGGCTTGGAGGAGAATATTGGGCACTTGAAAAAAGGGTTTTCAGGTTTTGTGAGAGAATGAGCTTTACATTAAATGAGAGAAATGTGAGTTTTCCCAACATGAGGTACACTCCTTGGGTCATGTCATTAGCCAGGTGTGATTACATCTGAACGAGGATAAGGTGCTGGCTATTTAAGAATAGGAGGCATCCATGAAGGTGACTAAGTTTAGATATTTTCTTGGATTTGCTAACTATTATCGTAGATTCATTAGTGGCTACCTTGCCAAAGAATCTGTAACTAAGTACAAATGCATCTCCTTACTACTTTTTTGGTGCAACATGACAATTGCAAATAATATAAAGGTCATGATTGGTTTCTAAAGTTCATTGCACGTTTAGTAGTGATGTTGATCTTTAAATATCCTTAAAGAAACTTCTAGTGGTAGACTTTTTAAAATAAATATCTTTTATTAATAAAAAGCATAGGCCTAAATTATGAATTCACCCTAGCTTTTAGTTTGATTCCAAAAATCATATTATTTGTCTTGAATTCTGGATCAATTTTGGTCTAAGTATTCAAATTGATTAAATCATATCCGTACACAAATTCTACATCCACACGTATGTTATGTTAACACTGGTACATCACCATATATAAAGAGTCGACCAACTTAGGATAGTATTATATTAGACCTTAACTCTATTAACATTATTCATATTTCCTTATTAAGTTTTAATTTGAAGTAAATTATTCATGAAAGCCTTGTATCAAACAACAATCCTACCAACAGATATACCTAATGTTATTAGCACATTTATCACCTATAATTTTCACGTCCCTCACATTGTTTATTCAAATTAATCTAGAGGTGTAATGTCCCCTTAAAATAATGCTAAAACATAGATAAACTATCAATGTTATTCACTTTGAGTGTTGAAGAAACCAAGCACTATAATCAAATAGTTGTCTCATGAAAAATTGCAAAAAGAAAAAAGATAAAGAAGATCTCCGAACTGATATAATGTAAAGATGCATGTAACATATGAATAGTCTTATTCTATAATTAACAAACTAAAGAAACTTAAAAGTATTTAAGCCGTAGTTCTTACAGGTCATTAGTTATAATATTAGCATTTGATTGAGTTTCTGCAACTTTTATTCTTGATGTGTTCTTGATTTATTTTGTAAAATAGAACAAACTGGGTTTTAATGTAGATGTTTGATACAATATTAAAATGAAACTTAGGAACTGCTGTATATCTGATCAATTCATCTTCTGGGTTGTGTATTATAAAAGTTGATCTAGCTATAATCAATATTTCACCTTTAATTTATTTGACATGCATTGTGTTGGAGAAATAACAGAAGTAAATGAACCAACCTCAAAATCAATAGGATATTTGATGAGTATACATTTTTGTCTATGAAGTTTTAACCCTATATGTTTTATAATCCACACATTTGTATGACTTTTTGACAAATAAAAAATGCAAAAAGAATATTTTCAACACTCGCACCAGTGAAAGACTACCTTTTTCATAGTAGAGCATCTCTATTTTTTCTTATTTTCATTAGCCCAATTAATTTTTTTTTGTACCAGCCCTCATGTGTATTAAGACCATTAACAATAGCAGGTCAATAAAGCTTTTCATTCACAAGCTTACCTGAAATACTTAATTGCCCCTTACCATCAACACCTTTTTCAAGAATCAGTGTTTAAACTATATAAGTGGATCTCAACTTGATTTGAATTTCTAGTATTGAAATGCACACTATTTTATAATTATAGTGAAATTCATCAAATTCAAAATCAATTATGTGCGAATCAAGCTTCACTAATGTAGATCTAGGATTAGGTAATTTCTTAGACTTCCTAATTGATATATTTCGTATAATCATGTTAGTAGATTCATTTTCAAGATAAATCAATTCATTAATTGAACCTACAATTCAGACATGTGTATGGACATTATTTAAGGATAATTCAAGCAATATTTCTCTATAACAAAGTTATTGGATAAGGAACTAGCAGAATATTTCTTAAAAAATTTTGATATTCATAATCAAATAAGTCATGTCTTGGGCAAACACAAGACTATGGTGTGTAATATGTATTATCAATAGTTACGTAAAGATGATTCTTGATAAATTCAAGGCTAGATATCAAAGTAAGTCAAGGTTTCTATACATACCTAAATTTCAAGAGAGATTCCACCGAAAGTCTTACGAGGATTTCAGTGACAAGTTTTGATGGCAAAGTAGAAATTTCAAGATTGAATCTATTGATGGAATTTGAGAATGAGCAGTGAATTTACTTTGTTTTAGATCTTTATGGAAGACTTGATCTTCCTCACATTAAATTTTGACAACACAAAGTTGAATTTTTGAGGCAAATTTTGTTATGGATGTAACAATTTTACCACAATTTAATTTAAAGGGGAGTAATATTATTTGGATATTTTAATCTTGATTTCTTGTTTGATGTCTTTGCTGGTATATATTTTATAAATTAGATAATTTATCCATATTTTAACATGATTTTGATATATAGCTTTGAAATACGTATTCAAATATAGACTTGAATTTTAAAACAACACTAACATATGGATAAATTGTCTAATTTGTAAAATATTTAGTTGTAAAGACATCAAACAAGAATTCAGGGCCAAAAGGCCCAAATTATTACTGTCATCCTTTAAATTCAACTGTGGTAATATTGTTGCCTCCATAGATGAAGTTGCCTTAAAGTGCTCAACTTTATGTTGTCAAAATAAAATTTGAGGAAGTTCAAATTTTTTATCAGCACTTAAAATAAAGTGAATTCATTATCCATGCTCAAATTCTATCAGCAAATTCAATATTGAAAATTCCTGTTCTGTCATAAAAAATTATCACAGAAATTCTCTTAAGGCTTTGAGTGATACCTCTCTTGAGATTTAGTTATGTATCTATATCTTAACTTACTTTGATTTCTAGTCTTGAATTTATCTAGAATCGTCATTGTGTAAGTGTTGATAATAAAGATAATACACACCATATTTTTGTGTTTGTCAAATACTGATACCCCTCTTGAGATTTAGTTATGTATCAAAATCTTAATTTACTTTGATTTCTAGTCTTGAGTTTATCAAGAATCTTCATTGTGTAAATGCTGATAATAAAGATAACACACACCATATTCTTGCATTTGTCAAACACAGCTACTTATCTAGTAATGTATATAAATACTTTCTTAAGAATTATTCTGGTAGTACCTTATTCAATAACTTTGTTATGAGGGATATAACTTGGATTATCCTTTGAATAATTCCTGCACACATGTTTGATTAGTGGCTCAATAAATGTGTTGATTTATCTTGCCATTGAATCCACTAACATGTTACATGAAATTCATTAATTAGGAAGTTCAAGAAATATTTTATTCCTAGACATATATCAGTGAGGCTGAATTTGCACATAATTGATTTTAATATGATGAATTTCATGATAATTATAACGTAATGTCTATTTTAAATACTACAAGTTCAGATCAAGTCGAGATCCACTTACATAGTTTAAATAGTGAGTTTTGAAAAGGTATTAATAGTTGCCCAATTTAGGGGCTATTCAGAATTCCAGAGATAAGTTTGTGAACGAAAAAATTTAGTGGCTTGCTATTGCTGATAATCTTAATACATGCGATGACTGCTACATTATTTTTTCTATTTTACTAATAAAAAATTAGAAAAGATGAAGATACTCCGATATAAAAAAGTAATCTTCGATTTACGAGAGTGTTGGAAGGTGATCCTTTTTGTGTTCTCAAATTATCAGAAAAGTCATGCAAATAACATGGTTATAAAAGACTATGAGGTTAAAATATCTTAGACATAAATGTATACCATTATATATCCTGTTGGTCTTGAGGAGAGTCCGTTTACTTCTATTTTTCTCCAACATTATGCATATAAAATAAAGGTGAAATATTGATTGTGACTAGATCAACTTTCACGATATACATTTTAGAGAATGAATAGATTAGATATACAATTATTCCTAAGTGTTGTTTCAATACTGCATCAGACATCCACATTAGTTGCCTAGTTTGTCCTCTTGTACAAAACGAACCAAGAACACATCAAGAATGGAGGTTGCAGAAGCTCAATCAAATGATAATGTTATAGTTAATGATTAGTAAGGATTTCACCTTAGACATTTTTATGTTTCTTTAATTTGTTAATTATAGAATAAGAGTTTGCATATGTTTCATGCATCTTTACATAACATCTTCTTGAAGATTTTTTTTAATCTTTTTTATCTTTTACATATTTCTATCAGATAATTATTTGATCGTAGTATTTGGTGTCTTTAACACTCAAAGTAATGATATGGACATTTTAGTTCTTTTTAAGCATTCTTTAAAGGGAACGTTGTGCTTTCAAACAGAATTAGAATAAAGAGTGTGAGGGTGAAAATCATGGCAGGTAAATTCGCTAATAACCATAAGCATATTCTTTGATAGGATACTATTCTGATATAAGGACTTTATTAATAATTCTATTTAAGTTGCAACTTAACAATGAAGTAAGAATAATATTAAATGAATTAAGGTCTGCTATAGTACTATTTTAAGTTGCAAAAATTTTTTACGTCGAGTGCCGCATTTGTGTCAGCACGAAATAAATATAGGTGTGAAATTCGTAACTGATATGATTAATTAATCTAAATTTTTTAATCAAAATTGATTGATTAATTTGGGATAGATACAATGAATTTTGAAATCAAAATGAGGCTAAAATCATACTTTAGGATAAAAGATATTTTTATTTAAAAGCCCGCTATCGCAGGGTGCTTTAAAGATTTTTAAGACCAACATCCTTGATGGATATGCAATGAACTCAAGAACTCCTATCATAGCCTTTATATTAATTATAATAGTCGTGCTGCATCAAAAAAATAGTAGTAAGAAAATGTCCACTAAATACAGTGTTACTTATGTTGTCTCTACTATGATAAAAGTTGAACAAAACTTCTCCTCCTTGAATATTTTTTGTATATAGTCACTTGAGATTATCGTGATAAAAAGTTGAACAAACTTCTTTTAAAATCCTTTTATATATATGACAATGTTGGTGTTGCTAATTTTTTCAGCTTGTAATGAGTTTTCAGTTGATACCTGCTAAAAGAGGCAAAAGCTTGAAAAATAATTATTGAATGCAATATATGATTAATTTTTACTCGCTACGATACTTGTAATCAATGTTGTATTTTATTATTTTTATCTTTCAGTTGTTAGCATTTTAGTTAATCAAATTTTATCAAGTAAGTAGTTTGTTGAATAAAAGTAGTAGAATTTTTGAATTTATTATCTAGTTGAGTGATAGTAGAAGTTAGTGGGCGACTATCCTATTTTTTTTTTAACAAAATTCTATTCAAGGAGTACAATTATTGAAAATAAGGACTATGAGAAGTTTAGCCAATTCAATAGAATTCTAGTATTTTTTTTACTCTTAATCATAGTCTCTGCTTTTCCATCGGTGATATCAGCATCATATTAAAACCTTAACTTTTTGTGAGAGAAGCACATAAGAAATGTTGCAGCAATAATGTGTTAACCTATGACTTCCAACAACTTTATGTAGACAACCGTACCTCACTGTGATCGTCAGGACGTGTTGGTAAAGAATTTTATAGTATCAAAGAAGTGTTGACATGTGGTTATAGATAGAATATTAGAAATAGAAAAAGGAATAACAGTGCTAGACACAAAAGCAGAAGCATAAGAAGCAAAGTTAAAAAACCTCAAGGCGATGAATTATCCTTTTCAAGAAATTGATTGAGGATAGAGGTAGAATTCTAAATTTGTGTGTCAATTTCTCAATTAGTGTATTTTTTTAAGAAATTCATTCAATGTGCTTATATATGAATTTTAAAATGAAGTTATTAGTACTTGAAGTTACCGTTCTAAAATTTAAAGCTCATAAAGCCAAAATTTTGACTGTCTCTTGAACGTTATTCGTGATAAATGGTTGAGCAAACTTCTTGTAATAATCCGAGACTACCCCCTAGTCATCACACGATGCTTGGAACCACAAGTAATCCCAAGATAATGTGATGCCCTGAGTTTCATGAAGTTTTATTGTCATAAATCTCTCATTCTTTTCTCACAAAATCAGATCTAGCCTAAACAAATTGTTATCCCTAAGTTGACTCTATCTAGCCTAAATAAATTGTTATCCCTAAGTTGACTCTATCGCTTTGATCTCAGCCATATAGCTATTTTCATGAAAGTTCATACACTCACAGATCAGTTCAGTAGCCCACTACGTTGGGATTCAGTCACATAGTTTATTTTAGTTGTGCATGATAGCTTGTAGCCTCAGATTCCTCAGTAATTTCAGTCTAATTAGCCACATTTGAGGACGAATGTTTCCAAGGGGGAGATACGACAATACCCCATACTTTTTCTAGCTTAAATTCGTCCCTAGAATGTCAAGAATTTGCTTCAAAGATGATTACCATTTATTTAATGTGGTATTTTGAAGATTTTAACTTTTTATTGTGTGGAAAATTGAATAAGCTTTCCATCGATACCAAATTCGCCTAAATCCAACCCTCGGTGAAGGAGTTATGGCTATTTTAAGTTCAAGTCGTAAAACACCGTCATTTCAGTCACTAGCGCATCGTGGAGAAGATTTAAATGACGATTGTCAATTTCCAGTATCCCTCCACAATAATGGAGTATCATGCCATGTGCCAAAATGGCATTCCAAAGGGGCACCGCGATGGCTCAATGTTGCGGAGTCTGCCTAGTTCCCATTTGTCGATTTCCAACGAGCCACCGCGATAGTGGCGCATCGCGGTGGCCACCCAGTTCGCAAAATGTTGCATTTTTCAGTTTCGTTTGGGAGTTTAAAGAGGGCATTTTAGTCATCCTCCCAGCCCTTAGTCCGTCTTAAACATTGAATTAAACCCTTCCAAAGCACTTTACATTCAATTTTCATCAAATTCCTCTCAAACAAAACCCTAGCTCATCAAGTATTCTGCCTAAGCAACTTAAATTCCTCCTTTAATCTTCCAAGAAAACTCAAGATTTGGAATCTCCAAGTCAAGAACTCCAAGAATTCATCTCCAAAGCATCAATGGAGATCCAAGATTCAAGTTCTAGCATTTAGTTCATCCAACAAGGTATGTGGGGTTTGAACAAGTATAAATCTTTCATCATTGTGCCCAAAACTTTATTTTTATTACAAATTTACTGTAATTTATTTGATTTCCCATGAATTTCAAGTTAGGGTTTATACCCATTATCATTATTTGCAAGATTATGAGATTTTTCATGATTTAAAAGTTGAATTACATATTTATGTTCATATTTTCATGCTTAATTCAGAAATTTCTAGATTTGAGATGAATTATCATTGACTTTATTATCAAGCATGATTACTATGATATTTTGACATGAGTTTGATATGTGGGTTTTAAGTCCCAAGTTTATATGTTGAGATTTTGAGAAAAATGATGCTTTAATCTTCCTATTATCAGATTATTTCATAGATTTTTAGTAAAACTTTGATCTTTCGATCATCAGATTAGCTATGAAATCCACTTTACAGATTATTACAGATTATAGAACTTAGTATAGCTTTCTTTAAAGATCTACTCAGATGATTGCATAATTGGTTTTAGATAAACCCTTATGCTAGTTTTAAAGTGGATTACCAACAGAATGAGCATATCAAATAAAAAGAGAGTAGTATTTAGCACCGAGCAGGAAGTGTAAGTTTAGCGCATCCTACTTCCACAGAACTACGTAGCCAATGTTGGTATAGATTCAGATTATTTCCATTCATATGGATGGCAGATTTAGCTTGTGATCGATCGCATGGGTAGGTTATACTCCCTGGAAAGAGTATGACACCTGTCTTCAACGTGAGGTTTCTTTCTTAGAAGGACAAAATCTTGAACTCCATGTTAGCTCACATGGTTTATGTCTCTTAAGAGAACCTCTCTGCTAATAAAAATAACAGTTTTCAGAATAGTTTTAAAGTATTTTCTTTCAGATAAGAGATAAAGTATTCTCCTTAATAGTAAAAGAAGACTAGCAAAGCTTTTAGAAAACTAAGTGTAAAGGCTCACAAGTTTTGCTCAGATTATACCTTACATAAAAGATAATAGCTACAGATTTCATCTTTTAGATTTCAGATTCAGTAGTGAGTCCTTCTACACTTAGACAAAATGATTTAAAGGGAGAATACAAGTATAATTTTTAGAACTAAATGTTATGGCTCACAAGATTTATAAAGTATGTTTTGCTTCCTATTTCTATATATTTTAGTATTTAAGATATTCCATCTTATGTGAGTCATTTACATTTAGCATACATTATTTTACAAATTATGATGACTGATATTATGTTTTACTTATGCATTCACATCCATATACTCAATACATCCTTAAAGTACCGATCCACATATATGTCTATATGCCACATTGTCTCATAATGTAGGTACGAGTTGCAGCACACATACCATATTCAGACAGTTTGCAGATTCCAACCAACAGATGATGAGTCCTCCTACTTAGGGGACTTTAGTTAGATGTTATTTACGTACTTTACTTCCTTACTCTCATTTATTGATTAATGATAGTTGGGGTCACATCCTACTTATCTATAGTCAGTATAGTAAAGGCTTTACAGATGTCAGTTAGAGTCACTTATGTATTTTTAGTCCCTCTTTCAGACTTTATCAGAACGTAAAAGTTGTATTGATATTGTATTTATGTCCAGATTCAACCATTATTATGTTTCTGTACAGTAAACTCAGTTGTTTTATGCATATTATTCAGTTGCTTATGAGTTATGCTAGTAGAAGGGTTAGCTTGGGATCACTTGTGGTCCAAAGCACCGTGTGACATCTCGGGAAATATTTTTGAGGCTTTACAAACTTGGTATCAAAGCACAAGGTTCAAGTGTCCTAGGGTGTTTGTGAAGCCGTGTCTAGTAGAATCTTTCGGAATGGTATAGAGGCATCTGTACTTCTCTTCGAGAGGCTATAAGGCATTTAAGAAAACTTTTCTTTCTTTCCTACTCTAGATCGTGCAGTAAAGTTGTTTTCCCAGAATCTTTTGTCTATTCATGTGTTACCTCAAAATTCCTCATCTATGTATTATTCTTGAGGTAACATAATTAGCCAGTTCTAATTTCTCCCAGGTAATACTCTCAGATTTGCTAGGAGAAACTTCAGCAGTCACACAAAGGGGCTTGAGAGGAGCTCCCTAGTGTGTTAAGTCCCTCAAGTTGAAAGTTATGTCCTCATCCTTATTGAGTTGTTCAGTTTAGACAGAATTAGATATGCATTCTGATTCCTTATTATTCCTTTAGTACAGATAGTGTTCATGAGAGGGGATAGTATGAATCTAGATTGTGGAATACAGTTTGCATTCGAGGGATATTATGAACTTTAGTGTTAAGATTTATAATTAGTAGAGCCTTATTGTAGTTGAAAGTATGGGTATAGAAGAGTAGTGGCGAGAAAAGTAAGAGTGTCGACTTATAAAAAGTATAGAGATAAACTTGTGCATGTTAACGAGTTGTGTGAAGGTGATATGTTCTTGTGTGTTAGTTTAGTGGGAGGAAGAGGAGTTATTAGTTAAGGTGAATTGTTGTATTCTTGATGTAAAAAATGAGTCATTGATGGAAATTATTGTGTTTGAAAGGTATGGGATATTAATTAAGTGTTTGGTGGTTTAGTATCGTTAATTTAGGCTTCCCTTGAGATTTAAAAAAAAGAGAGTTTTAGCTAAAACTTCTAGAGTTATGATAGTGATTTAGATATATAGATGGGTAAATAGTAATGATGTGTAGAAGGAGGATATGTTAATGGATTATGATAAAATAGGCCATATGATTGTGATCGATTATTGTTGTTATGAAGTCCTAGTGGACTAGTGTTTCTTGATCATTTATTTCATAGATTCCAAGCGAGAATTGTATGCGAGGTTGGGTTGTTGCATTACGTTAGCACTAGACACTAACTTGAATAGTGGATGATCATAATGGTGGAAATAATGATTTCTGGGTTAGTGATGCTAGTTATATGGAAGTGATCTAGTAGGCTTGAATAGTGCATGTAAGAATTTAAGTTTGTTGATTTGAAGTTTAGCATAATGTGGTATGTATAATGAAGAAGTATGCCCAAGGTTATATGGGATTGTATTATTTTCTAAGGTTACTATGTGTTGTGTGTGATTAGTAGTATCGTTGATTTGCTAAGAGGAAGGAGACTAGTTATATAGTATATGGTGTTCTAAATAGCTAAGTTAAGGAGTTTTGACTGATGATGTTGAGCCTTCTTGATATGATCTTAATTCTCATGGTTTAGAGATATAAGTTTGGAGATGTGATCTTATGTGTTATTAGCGGAGTATGAAGGAAGTAGTATGGTTTATTAAAGGTTGATGATATCCATGTTAAGTGTTAGAGTCTAAGTTTGAATCCTTGAAGATTGAGCAAATAGAAATAAGAGTTAAAGCTCTAGATGGTGTGAACAGGAAGTGGTGATACCCATGAAGATTCTAAGTTAGTAAGTGCTCATGATGTTATATGATGATTAGTGGGGCTATAGAAAGATAGAGTTGTACCTCAAAAGGAAGTATTAGAAGTGGGTTTTATGCTTTCAGGTGTAGTATTTCAAAGTATATTATTTGCGTGCATTATTGTGTTCCAGACTCTAGAGTGCAGTGAGTGTAATTTAGTTTAGAGTTTAGTGAAGTATTCCCTAGACTTAGAGTGATGGCTTAAATCTAAGGGGGAGATGATGCCAAAGTTAGACTTCCAGATGCTAGTAGTGATGCCAGTATAGTGTTGAACATCAGAAAGTGAGGATGTGGCTCTACCCATTCTTATTTCAGTATTTGTTTTTCAGTCGTCCCAATATCTACTCATGTCTTACGTGTCAGTTACCTGACCATAGCTCACGTTCACGCATATAATAGAGAGTCATGTACTCTCCCAGTTCCTAGTAAGAGGAGTTCCAGTTCATCCAGCAGTTAGAATCACATTCCATGAGTTAAGAACTCCAAATTTAGGCCTTACAGTATGTTCAGTTCCTGTAATCATACAACACCCTTAACGATCAGTGAAGTCTAGATTTATATCATGTACGTCCTCAGATTAGATCTCTTTAGTGAATCCATGACGTGAATACTCTATTCCCGGGCCTCAATAAAGTGTCAAGTTCTGCTTAGTATCCTTTCATGTTTCAGACCGTGGCATTCCAACCTTTCAGTGACCTCTCCTAGGTCAAGAGAGTGATGATATTGTGTAGATAGGAGAGAGTGAATGTGTTATGTTGGATAAAAAAATGGTTGCATGCTTTTTTTATGTAAGTCTACAAGTGGAAAATAGTGAGGTGAAGCTTTTATGTATGACTTGTTTAGTTGAGAATATTTTGTGTATTTCTTCCTAAAAATTGAACAGTGCATGGAAGTTGTTATTAATAGAGGTATTAGAAAATATGAGAAAGACTCTCTTATGGGTATTTTTTTAGAAGTGCATGTGGTTATGAATATAGGCTTGAATGTTATGTTGGTGTATAAGAGGATAGACGTGTGGTGCATTAATGAATTTCTAGTAAGAGGTTGAATTTAGTTGTTAAGTGATATAAGAAGAATCATCCTAGAGTGAGTAGTTGGGTGACAATACTTGGGGTATTGAACCCATGGTTCAGACTAGTATTATGGTGTTATGTGCAATGCCTTGTGAATTTCGAGTTAGGCTTGACCTTGATGAGAGGATTTAGTTCAGTTTAGACTTTAGTAGGTGGACTTATTAGGGCCCATGTGAGAATTATAAGTTGAATCAAACGTGTATGGTAATTGAGGGAAATACTATGGTTGAGGGAGTGTTTGAGAAGTGTTGCTAATCTTTAAAGTAAGAAGTTTCTTTGATTAAGGCCTAAAAATTCTATCCTGACTTATGATTTATAGGCCTAAGTTCCATGCTACAGAGTCGTAGCAATGTTATAGATTCCTATTCAGATGGTTTGTTCAGATTATGCCCACAGTTCTTTACTCCCATATAGCATTAGAAGTTTCTTAGCAAGGTGTTAAAGAAATACTCCATCTGAGTATGAGCATTCAATATGATCCAGTTCATATAGCTTGCAATCCAATTTATTAGTCAGAAAAACAAATCTTTATAGTTTTTCCAACTTCCGATTTAGTTCAGTCTCAGTACCTGAAATTTTGTGAGTATGGCCATTTTTGTATATGCATCATGCATCAGTTTCAGATTCAGATATTAAGTAATGATTCGGTTCATAAGTATCCTGCATATCATCTCAGCTTTTTCCTAGTATTTCAGCCAAATCAGTATCATTTAGGGACGAACAATCCCAAGGGGGAGATATTGTGATGCCCCGAGTTTTATGAAGTTTTCATGTAATAAATCTCTCATTCTTTTCTCACAAAATCAGATCCATCCTAAAGAAATTGTTGCCCCTAAGTTGACTCTCACGCTTCGATCTCATCCATATAGCTTTTTTTATGAAAGTTCATACACTCACATATCAGTTCAGTAGCCCACTACATTGGGATTCAGTCACATAGTTTATTTCAATTGTGTATGATATCTTGTAGCCTCAGATTCCTCAGTAATTTCAGTCTAATTAGCCACATTTGAGGACGAATGTTTCCAATGGGGAGATACTGCAATACCCCATACTTTTCCTAGTTTAAATTCGTCCCTAGAATGTCAAGAATTTGCTTCAAAGATGATTACCATTTATTTAATGCGGTATTTTGAAGATTTTAACTTTTTATTGTGTGGAAAATTGAATAAGCTTTCCATCGATACCAAATTCACCTAAATCCAACCCTCGGTGAAAGAGTTATGGCTATTTTAAGTTCAAGTCATAAACACCGTCATTTCAGTCACTAGCGCATCGTGGAGAAGATTTAAATGACGATTGTCAATTTCCAGTGTCCCTCCACAATAATGGAGTATCGTTCCATGTGCCAAAATGGCATTCCAAAGGGGCACCGCGATGGCTCAATGTTGCGGAGTCTGCCTAGTTCCCATTTGTCGATTTCCAACGAGCCACCGCGATAGTGGCGCATCGCGGTGGCCACCCAGTTCGCAAAATGTTGCATTTTTCAGTTTCGTTTGGGAGTTTAAAGAGGGCATTTTAGTCATCCTCCCAGCCCTTAGTCCGTCTTAAACATTGAATTAAACCCTTCCAAAGCACTTTACATTCAATTTTCATCAAATTCCTCTCAAACAAAACCCTAGCTCATCAAGTATTCTGCCTAAGCAACTTAAATTCCTCCTTTAATCTTCCAAGAAAACTCAAGATTTGGAATCTCCAAGTCAAGAACTCCAAGAATTCATCTCCAAAGCATCAATGGAGATCCAAGATTCAAGTTCTAGCATTTAGTTCATCCAACAAGGTATGTGGGGTTTGAACAAGTATAAATCTTTCATCATTGTGCCCAAAACTTTATTTTTATTACAAATTTACTGTAATTTATTTGATTTCCCATGAATTTCAAGTTAGGGTTTATACCCATTATCATTATTTGCAAGATTATGAGATTTTTCATGATTTAAAAGTTGAATTACATGTTTATTTTCATATTTTCATGCTTAATTCAGAAATTTCTAGATTTGAGATGAATTATCATTGACTTTATTATCAAGCATGATTACTATGATATTTTGACATGAGTTGATATGTGGGTTTTAAGCCCCAAGTTTATATGTTGAGATTTTGAGAAAAATGATGCTTTAATCTTCCTATTATCGGATTATTTCATAGATTTTTAGTAAAACTTTGATCTTTCGATCATCAGATTAGCTATGAAATCCACTTTACAGATTATTACAGATTATAGAACTTAGTATAGCTTTCTTTAAAGATCTACTCAGATGATTGCATAATTGGTTTTAGATAAACCCTTATGCTAGTTTTTAAGTGGATTTCCAACAGAATGAGCATAGCAAATAAAAAGGGAGTAGTATTTAGCACTTAGTAGGAAGTGTGGGTTTAGTGCATCCTACTTTCACAGAACTACATAGCCAACGTAGGTAAAGATTCAGATTATTCCCATTTATATGGATGAAAGATTTACCTTGTGATCGATCACATGGGTAGGTTATACTCCCAGGCAAGAGTATGACACCTCTCCCCAATGTGAGGTTTCTTCCTTAGGAGGCTGAGACGTTGGAATTTATGTTAGCTCACATGGTTTATGTCGATTAACAGAACCTCTCTACTAATAAAAGTAACAGTTTTCAGAATAGTTTTAAAGTATTTCCTTTCAGATAAGAGATAAAGTATTCTCCTTAATAGTGAAAGAAGAACATAAAAGCTTTTAGAAAACTAAATGTAAAGGCTCATAAGATTTACTCAGATTATACCTTACATAAAGGATAATAGCTACAGATTTCAGATTTTATATTTCAGATTCAGTAGTGAGTCCTTCTACACTTAGACAGAATGATTTAAAGGGAGATTACAAGTATAATTTTTAGAACTAAATGATATTACTCACAAGATTTATAAAGTATGTTTTGCTTCCTATTGCTGTATATTTTAGTATTTTAGATATTCCAGCTTATGTGATTCATTTACATTTAGCATTCAACGTTTTACAAATTATGATAACTGATATTATGTTTTACTTATGCATTCACCCCCATATACTGAGTACATCCTCAAAGTACTGATCCACATATATGTCTATATGCTACATTGTCTCATAATGTAGGTACTAGTTGTAGCACACATACCATATTCAGACAGCTGTAGCATGCATACCATATTCAGACAGTTGTACCAGTTGTAGCATACATACCATGAGCTAAGACTGAACTGTACTTAGTCTGAATAAGTACTCAGTTTGAATAATTGGATTGAAACTGTAGATTACTATGCATATGAGTTGAGGACTATCTAAACTACATGAGATAACTGAGCATTAATGCATGGAAACTGTAATATCTGAGAATGCAAGACCAAGCATATAATATAATTCTAAAATAGTCTATAAACTGAAATATTGATAACTGTATGCTATGGTCAAGAAAACTTGAAAATGAACTGAGTTTTGAACTGAATACTACAACTAAAACTGTGGGAGTTATCATCTAACTGACATACCTCGATTATAGACTGATTTGGGATCCAACCTGTAACCGCAGTTTGAAGGGTGTTAGCACCATGCCATGAGTTACAAACAGTAGATGGGTCAACCCTAATCTAGCTGGAGGACTCATGAGATATATATGGTTATGTCAACCTTAGTATGGCAGGAAGACGATTTATCCTATGCTAGCTATGTAGTTCTGTAACTCAGGGACTACTACTAAGGGTCAAACCCTCTGCTGACAGAAGTGCCCCATCCCTGGGTTCGCTCGGTGCTGAATCCTACTCCCAAGTGAATCAACACTAAACTGATCACTAGACGGTACAAGGCTTGACTGAACTCACACTGATTCTGTTGACTTGACAGAATTCTACTGTTCGAGATACTACAGAATCATTTTATTTTGATTGGAGACTAGATAAGCTTTTAAATTTTGGGTATTCAATACCCCAAGACTCGAGAACACAGATAATAAGGACACATGAGTGCATTTGATACCATAATAAATATGCATTATTTCAAGAAACTAATCACTTGGGAATTTCATCATACTATAACACACCAATTTTCTGAAATTCTACATAGTTCATATGACCCCGATGGACCACAAGCTAACCCATGATTGATATCTGTACCTGTACACTGCATAATATACTTGTAGAATGTGGTAAACATGAACAATAGGCCATAAAGTTCAACTGAATAGAGTATCTGATAAATAATAACATCCATATAGGGTAACAAATACCCAAAATAACTAAAAGCTGAATCTAAAATCTGAACTAAATCTGAAAGCCTCTAAATACTATCTGAAATAAGGAGTTGAAGGAACATATCTCCAACTAACTCCATCTAGCAAAAATGAATGAAATAAATTAATATCATCCTCGAATAGATGAGGACTCACTGCAATTCTTCGACTGGAATGCTATTGCTAATCTGGAATTTGTGTCTCTGAACCTATGGTGTAACATGAAAGAAAGCACCATAGTGCAAATACGTCAGTAAGATTGGGAGTACTGAGTATATGAGTGAGGTAGGCTAAATGAAAAAGGGTTTACATGCATGAACAATGTTAACTGACTGACTGATATGAACGTAAGAGTACAAAGATGCATACATAGTAACTAAAATCGTGAATACATAATATCTGGATCTGTACGCTAATACATGGTTTACTGTTATCTAACATGACTGATACTAAAATTTTAATAACATGGATGACTGTGTCTAACAATCCTGAATCTGATGGACCTACTTGAGTTTTGTACTGTAACTGAATTAATTGTAACTGACAGTCCTGGTATACTAAATCTGAAGAACTATCTGAGTTCTTTTACTGAGATTAGGAATGAAACTGTGGGAGGTAGTTGCTTAACTGACATACCCTAATAACACATATAGCTAGATTGAGGTCCAATCTCTTCCTCGATTGGAAGGGTGTCAATATCGCGCCACTGGTAAGGATAGCTGTGAGTGACCCTTAGCTGGAAGGTACAGGAATGAGAACGATGGGAACCCTAAACTGACAGGTTAAGTCACCTCATCAACCCTAATCTAGTAGGTTAAGATATCTTAACCTACGTTGGCTATGTAGTTCTGGAACACAAGGATGACTACTAAGAATTACACCCTAAACTGGCAGGTGAGTTCCCATCCTTGGGTTCACTCCATGCTAACTTTTACTCCCATCTGAAGAGACTGAACATGATTTAATTGGCTGTACATAGACTGAGTAACTGACTTCCGTTGACTGACAAAATAGTACTACTCTCTGATAATTTATTGAGATCATGAGATTTTTGAAATTTCCTGAGTCACATGACTGACTGAGTTCTATTGATCATGGCTTGACTGATATTATCATGATAACGTGATATGGCTCAAGGCACACAACTATATTTTTTGGGTACTAGTACCCCCAGGACTCGATGGAAGGAAATTGACACACATAACTGACTTGATCATAAAATAGAGTCCACAATTCACTATATCATAAGTAGGGGATTTCACACTAAGCATAGTTCTCAACATCTTATGTATGGAAGGGAAATTCATACAACATGTGTATACTTGCATAGCTTCAATATCATGCTCAATCCATATCATAACAACGACACATGTCAATCACGTGGAATTCATGTGAAATCATAAAGCATAGAGCATGAACTTGTCATTTAAGCACTATTAAATGATAGGCCATGAATTCTATCATCCTAGATCTTTTATCAAACACTTTGCATGCATTCTTTTAGCTTAGGTGTGTTTTCATGAATTTCCCCATTTTAAACCACATAAAGTTCATGGATTTCAACTAACGAACACATATACTTCATGAAAACACCTTTAGATATCATCTTGAAACTTAAACAACAATCATCAACATGTACATGGTCATATAACAACAAGACAATCATAATATAATATTAAAACATGCTTCTTGAGCTCTATGAATGAAATGGATTCATAGATAACACTACGCATACCTTAGATGGAAGATACTTGATGATTGATCGAGAAATTTGCTTGAACTTGAATCCCCAATTGAAAATCCTAATGTGTTCTTGAGATGATTTTGCAAGAAAGAGTATGTTTTGGTGAAACAAAGGATTAATTCTATGTTTATGGAATATATATAGGGGTGGAAAGATGACCCAAATACCCCTCTAGATGCGTCATTTAATTTATGTGAAAATTACCCGATTTGGGCCCCCGGCATGGCGCGGAGATACCGCGTTATCCCCCATTTGTGACCTAGAAACTCACCACGATGTGGTGGAATCAAAGAGTGACACTAGAAATTGAAAAACGTCATTTTGTCTTATGGCGTGACGCGGCACTGACTGAAATGACGTTGTTGAAACTTTAAATCGCTATAACTTTTTCATCGGGTGTCCATTTTAGGCGAATTTAGTATCGATGGAAAACTTAATTCAATTCTCTACAATTTGGAGGGTATAAATCTGTAAAAAATACTACCTAAAAACAAAGTTATGCTCATTCAAAGATGATCTATGAGAAAATGCACATAAAAACTTGGTGGATTCAAAAGTTCTTAGCTTGGCTTACTCTAAGTGACTCTTATGAACATGCTTAACACATAATAAGCTCTACTATCACTAGGATACTCATCCTAATTCATGTACTCCAATATGAATCACAAGATAGGAGCTTTCATGTGTAGGAACAACGGTTCATTTTCTAGCTTAGAAATATACGGGATATTACAATATCTCTCTCTTGGAAACATTCATCCTCGAATGAGACTGACTAAAATGGGGATAGATGATAAAATGGAGTACGTGCAAGACATACACTACTTGAACATGATCTCATGACAGATATGACTGAAAAGCTAAACATATCATGCTGGACATGCATATCTGATGTATGAGTAACTAATTCATGAATGCATAACTGAGATTTCTGATAACTGAGTTCTCCCAATGAGAATGCATATTTGATGCATGATTATACACTAGACTGATATATGAATGCATGACTGAATATACAATGGTACTTGATACCAGATTTGTGATGAAACGTTAGCATGAACTGAATACCAAGTTGTATAGAATACTGAACGGGAAACTGAATAAACTTAAGGAGAACTGTTACCTTGAGCTTGATCTGGATTGGCGGAGAAGAGGTGAGGATACTTGGTACGCATATATGCTTATGCTTCCCAATTAGCTCCCTCAACGAACTGATTTCGGTAAAGAACTTTGACTAGAGGGACTACTTTGTTGCTCAGTCTACGAGTCTGATAGTCTAGAATTTTGATCAGAATTTCCTCATAGAAGAGACTGTTCTGACTGTCAATGCTATGAATAGGGACTACGACTGATGGATAATCTATACATTTCTTGATCAAAGAGACACGAAAGACTGGATGAACTGAGGCTAGATCTGAAGGCAATTCGAGCTCATAAGCTACCTTGCCTAAGCGACTGAGAATCTTGAAGGGACTGACATATTGGAGACTGAGCTTTCCCTTCTTGCCGAACCGCTTCACTCCCCTCATGTGAGAGATCTTTAGATAGACATAGTCATCGACCTCGAACTCGAGATCCTTTCTACGAATATCAGCATACGACTTCTATCGGCTCTGAGCAGCCCAAAGTCTTTCTCGAATTAACTGGACTTTCTCTAAGGCGTCGAATACTAAGTCAGGACCTATGACTAAAGCCTCACTAACTTCTAACAACCCGATTAGAGATCTGCACCTCCTACCATAGAGAGCTTCAAACGGAGCCATTTTAATACTAAAATGATAGCTATTATTGTACGCAAACTCAATCAAAGGCAAATGGTCATCCCAACTTTCCTTGAAATCAATTGCACATGCCCTTAGCATATCTTTAAGAGTCTGAATGGTTCTTTTTGCTTGAACATCTATTTGAGGATGAAAAGATGTACTGAGATGAACTTGGGTAACAAGACCCTTTTGGAATGAATTCCAGAAGTGAGGTGAATTGTGTACCTCTATCTGAGATGATAGATAATAGAACACCATGTAATCTGACCAAATCCCTGATATATAGTTTGGCGTAATCCTCGGCTGAATAAGAGGTATGGACTAGATGGAAATGGGCTGACTTGGTCATTCTATCTACAATGACCCAAACTGAATCATGCTAATGACGAGTTTGAGGCAAACCCATCACGAAGTACATGTTCACTTCTTCCCACTTCCAAGTAGGAATGGTGAATTCCGGAATGGAACCACTAGGTTTTTGATGCTCTAGCTTAACCTGCTGACATGTAGGGCACTTAGTCACAAATTCTGCAACATCTTTCGTTATCCCACACCATCAATAGATCTCCCGTGGGTCACGGTACATCTTAGTGGCCCCTGGATGAATAGAGTATCACGCACCATGCACTTCTATAAGAATTCACTGCTTTAAATCATCTACACCTGGAACACAGAGATGATCCTGACAACGAATGACACCATCTCCCCCTTGGAAGAAAACCTTTATTTTCTGATTCTGAAATAACTCTTTTATCTTGGCAAGGCTAGGATCCCTGTCTTGCTTTTCTTTCACCTCGAAACCTAGAGATAACTCTGAACTATCCTGAACAGATACACCACCCTCTAAAGAATTGACTAAGCGAATACCTACTTTGGCAAGATGATGGATTTCCTGAGCTATTTTCTTCTTGCTACCCTCAACGTGAGAAACACTACCCATGGAGAGTCTACTGAGAGTGTCGGCCACAACGTTGGCCTTGCCCGGATGATAAAGGATACTCATGTCATAATCTTCAAGGCAAATATTAAGGCTGCTAACTCAAGATCATGAGTAGGATAATTCTTCTCATGGGGCTTTAACTGCCTGGAGGCATAGGCTATGACCTTACCCTGCTTCATGAGGACACAACCCAAACCTACCCTTGATGCATCACAATAGACTACGAAACCGTCTGAACCATATGGAGGAGCTAAAACTGAAGCTGATGTGAGTCGAGTCTTCAACTTCTAAAAACTCTTCTCACAAGAATCTGACCACTGAAACTTGACCTTTTTTTAAGTCAATCTGGACATGGGGGATACAATAGAAGAAAATTCCTCAACAAACTGTCTGTAATATCCATCCAAACCTAAGAAACTCCTGATATCTGATGGAGAGACAGGGCGAGGCCAGTTTCTTACCGCTTTGGTCTTCTGAAGATCTACTCTAAATCCATCACCGAAAATAATATGGTGAAGGAATGCTAATAACCTTAGCCAAAACTCGTACTTACTGAATATGGCAAATAGATGGTGATCTTTGAGAGTCTGAAGAATAATCCCAAGATGGTATGAATGATCATGCTTTGTCTGGGAATAGACCAGGATATCATCTATGAAGACTATGATGAACATGTCCAAATACTGCCTAAACACACGGTTCATTAAGTCCATGAAAGCGGCTGGGGCATTGGTAATACCAAAGGACATAGCTAGAAATTCGAAGTGACCATGCCAAGTACGGAAAGCTATCTTCGGGAGAAATAACTAGCACCCTAAAGTTGGTCAAATAAGTCATCTATTCTGGGAAGAGGATACTTATTCTTGACCTTGACTTTGTTGAGCTGACAGTAATCAATACATATCCTAAGTGAACCATCTTCTTACGCACGAATAAGACTGGTCTACCCCATGGGAAACGTTGGGTCTAATGAATCCCTTATCTAAGAGATCTTTCAACTGATCTTTTAGTTCTTTGAGTTCTGCTGGTGCCATTCTGTATGGCAGAATAGAAATAGGCTGAGTATCTGGAATAAGGTCAAGCCGAAGTTTATTTCCCTTTTGAGAGGAATGTCTGGAAGATCTTTGGGAAAGACATCTGAATATTTGTTAACCATTGGGATTGATTCAAATCTAGGAGATTTGGAACCAGAGTTTTTAACATGAACGAGATGATAAACACATCCCTTAGAAATCATTTTCCTTGCCCGAAGGTAGGGAATAAGCTGAACCCTGAAAGATAAAGTACTACCTTTCCACTCTAGGACGGGCTCATTCGGGAACTACAATTGAACTATCCTATTTCTGCATTCGACTATGGCATAGCTGGAATGAAACCAATCCACACCAAGAATGACATCAAAATCAGTCATCTTTAACTCGACTAAATTTATTGACGTGGCTTTTTGAAATATCATAATCGGGAATTTCCTGTATACCCATTAAGCTATGATGGTTTTACCCACTGGGGTAGATACTAAAAAGGGCTCTGCTAAAATTTCGAGACTGATTCCAAAATCTCCTGCTATATAAGTAGTAACAAAAGACAAGGATGCACCTGGATCTAGTAAAGCATAAACATGAACATGGAAAATCTATAATGTACCAGTAATGACATCAGAAGAATTTTCCTGATCATGTATGGTTTAAAGAGCATAGATTCTATTTGGGTGTTGCCCACTAGCAGCACTAGAAGTAGCACCCTACTGATTTGGGTTACTGGACTGGGCTGTGGAACGATTCTGCTGACCCTGTTGACCTGACTGCAGACACTCTCTAATCCTGTGGCTTGGCTTGCCACAACTAAAACAAACATCGCTACCAGCTCTACAGGTACCCTTGTGGTTTTTACCACTAGTCACACACAGGGGATTAGCTCGGGCACTACTGACACTGCCCTAAGACTTAGAGACTGGTGCTCGATACCTGTTGCCATCTCTGAATTTTGACGTTGGGGCACTGGCGGAGGAAGGAGCTGGAACTGCTGGCTTAGGATGAAACTACGAACGGTTTCCTCCTTCTGATTTGGGTTGAGCAAAATTGAAACTGCTTGATCTTGCTTTCTTGTTCTGCCTCTCCCTAGTCCTAATATTCTGCTCGTCTATTTGCTGAGCATGGGTCATAAGCCTGGCTAAAGTCATATCACTGTTCAGCATCGCAGACCTACACTTATTTACCTCACTATTATTCACTCCTGACACGAACTTGCTCATCTTAGCCCTGTTATCTGCAACCACATGAGGGGCATATCTGGCTAGCTGAGTAAATCAAAGAGAATACTCTTCAACCGTCATATTTCCCTGCCTGAGGTAGATGAACTCAAGAACTTTTTCCTCCCTCATCTATTAGGGAAAGAATGTAGCTAAGAAAGCCATGACAAATTTCTCCCACTCAAAGGGACCTGCATCCTCTAACCTCTCAAACTTCCACTTCTTGTACCAAGTATGAGCCACATCTTGCAATTGGTATGCGGCTAACTTGGCACTCTAACAAGAAGTAACTCCCATGATGTCTATGACTTCTGGACTTGGTCAATGAATTCCTGAGGCTCTTCATCAGACTTAGACCCAAAGAAAGATGGAGGTTTCACTTGGGTGAAGTACCGAATACTAGCTGCGGGTGAGTTGACCACTGGATTGGCCGGATTAACTAGTAGTCATTCATTTTGGGCAGCCACAGGTTGAGAAAGTATGGTGAATGCCGCCCTAAACTCTGCATGATAAACATGTTCTCCTAAAGGATCTTCGGGCTGAGGAGCTGGATGGTTTCTTCTCTTTGGAGGCATATTCTAAAATAAGAGAAGACCGGATTAGACTGAGAGTTTAACTTGAGATTATGCTCACTAGCTCGACATGAATACTGAAAGAGGGAAAACTGTTCCTAAAATATCTCATATCCTCTTGCACATAAATGTGGCGTGCAATACCCATGCAAAAGACTCTACTAGATGCGACTTTCAGACTTCCTAGGACTCTATTGAACTTGTCTTTGATACCAAGTTTGTAACACCCCAATTTTCTGAACCGAAATACTACACGATGCTTATGACTCTGAGTGACCACAATATAATCCATGACTGATATCTGTACCTGTACACTGCATAATATACTTGTAAAATACAAAAAAAATGAACAATAGGCCATAAAGTTCAACTTAATAGAGTATCTGATAAATAATAACATCCATATAGGGTAACAAATACCCAAAAAAACTGAAAGATGAATCTAAAATCTGAAAGCCTCTAAATACTGTTTGTAATAAAGAGTTAAAGAAATATGTCTCTAACTAACTCCGTCTAGCAAAACTAAACTGAAATAATGAATGAAATAAAATAATATCATCCTCGAATGGATGAGAACTCACTGCAACTCTACGACTGGAATGATACTGCTGATCTGGAACTCGTGTCTCTGAACCTATGGTGTAATATGAAATAAAGCACCATAGCGCAAATGCATCAATATGACTGGGGGTACTGAGTATACAAGTGAGGTAGGCTAAATGTAAAAGGGTTTACATGCATGAACAATGCTAACTGACTGACTGATATGAACGTAAAAGTACAAACATGCATACATAGTAACTAAAATCGTGAATACATGATATCTAGATCTGTACACTAATACATTGTTTACTTTTATCTAACATGACTGATACTGAAATTTGGATAACATGGATGACTGTGTCTGACAGTCCTGAATCTGTTGGAACTACCTGAGTTTGGTACTGTAACTGAATTGACTGTAACTGACAGTCCTGGTATACTAAAATCTAAAGAACTATCTGAGTTCTTTTACGGATATTAGGACTGAAACTGTGGGAGGTAGTTTCTCAACTGACATGCCCCAATAACGCATATATCTAGGTTGGGGTCTAATCTCTGCCCCAACTGGAAGGGTGTCAATACTGCGCCAATGGTAAGGACAGCTGTGAGTGACCCTTAGCTAGCAGGTACTCGAATGAGAATGGTGGGAACCCTAAAATGACAGGTTAAGCCACCTCATCAACCCTAATCTGGCAGGTTAAGATGTCTCAACCTACAATGGTTACATAGTTCTGGAACATAAGGATAACTACTAAGAATCACACCCTAAACTGGCAGGTGAGTTCCCATCCTTGGGTTCACTCGGTGCTAACTTTTACTCCCATCTGAAGAAACTGAATATGATTTAACTGGCTGTACATGGACTGAGTAACTGACTTTCGTTGACTGATAGAATAGTACTACTATCTGAGAATTTATTGAGATCATGAGATTTCTGAGATTTCCTGAGTCACATTACTGACTGAGTTCAATAGATCATGGCTTGACTGAGATTATCATGATAATGTGACATGGATCTAGGCACACAATTATATTTTTCAGGTACTAGTACCCCCAGGACTCGATGGAAGGAAACTAACACACATAACTGACTTGATCATAAAATGGAGTCCACAATTCACCATATCATAAGTAGGGGATTTCACACTAAGCATAGTTCTCAACATCTTATGTATGGAAGGGAAATTCATACCACATGTGTATACTTGCATAGCTTCAATAACATGCTCAATCCATATCACAACGACGCATATCAATCACGTGGAATTTATTTGAAATTATAAAGCATAGAGCATTTTCTTGTCATTTAAGCACTATTAAATCATGGGACATGAATTCTATCATCCTAGGCCTTTTATCAAATACTTTGCATGCATTCTTTTAGCTTAGGTGTATTTTCATGAATTTCCCCATTTTAAACCACAAAAAGTTCATGGATTTCAACTAACGAACATATATTCATGAAAACACCTTTAGATATCATCTTGAAACTTAAACAACAATCATCAACATGTACATGGTCATATCACAACAAGAAAATCATAATATAATATTAAAACATGGTTCTTGAGCTCTATGAACGAAATGGATCCATAGATAACACTACGCATACCTTAGATGGAAGATTCTTGATGATTGATGGAGAAATTTGCTTGAACTTGAATCCCCAATTGAAAATCCTAATGTGTTCTTGAGATGATTTTGAGTGAAAGAGTATGTTTTGGTGAAATAAGGGCTTAATTCTGTGTTTATGGAATATAAATAGGGGTGGAAAGATGACCCAAATACCCCTGTAGATGCTTCATTTAATTTCTATGAAAATTACCCAATTTGGGCCTCCGGCGGGACGCAGAGATATCGCGTTGCCCCCCGTTTGTGACTTGGAAACTCACCATGATACGGTGGAATCATGGAGAGACACTAAAAATTGACAAACGTCATTTTGGCTTACGGTGTGACGCGCCACTGACTGCAATGACGCTGCCGAAACTTTAAATTGCTATAACTTCTTCACCGGGTGTCCGTTTTAGGCGAATTTGGTATCAACGGAAAACTTATTCAATTCTATACAATTTGGAGGGTATAAATCTGCCAAAATACCACCTAAAAACTAAGTTATTCTTGTTCAAAGATGACCTATGTGAAATCACACCCGAAAACTTGGTGGATTCAAAAGTTCTTAGCTTGGCTTACTCTAAGTGATGCTTATGAACATTCTTAACACATCATAAGCTATATTATTACTAGGATACTCATCCTAATTCATGTACTCCAATATGAATCATAGGATAGGAGGTTTCATGTGTAGGAACAACGGTTCATTTTCTAGCTTAGAAATATATGGGGTATGACACATACACATGGGGATTAGTACTTTAACATGGGAAAATCCATCAAACAAACATGGATCATGAACTTGAACATCGGAATATCTCAAACATGGGATCATAGCATGATTACATAACTAAAATCATGAATTTAGGAATTCACATAAAATTCGTTTGAAATCTTTAAGAATCAAGGGTTAAAGTGATAGAGAAATCTTTAAATTTTTGTGAACGGAGAAAGAATATTGAATGATTAATTGTACCTTTTACACTTTCATATTAACGAATAAATAGTACATATACAACAAGGTTATGTCGATTTAAGATATTGAGAAAAATCAACTATAAGTATGTTATCATGGGTTGAAGCAAATTTTGTATAAGTTTACAAGTTGAGAACCAATCCTGAAATTCCTATAGTTGGGTAGTTTAAACTAGATATATTTTAGCCTAAATAAAGAAAATAACATGAGATTGATATGATGTGATTATTGATTTGATCGAAGGAAGTCATACCAGTTGTTTGAGGTGAAAAGTTTGTTGTTTTGACAAGTATAGTATGAGTAATCTTACCATTATTTATGTTTTTTAACTTGCATATTTTATACATGATTTTAACGAAATGAGAGTTACTGAATGTTTTGAAAATTTTCACCTAGGACAAGTCCTTTACTAGATATGATATTGAAATGGTTCTTTGAAATATGATATTGTTATTGTGAATGTTCTTTTACTTACTTTAGAAATAAGTATTTTGACATATTTTATCCATGTTTATATGCAATGTGATTTGATATGAACCTAAATAACCTGTACTATATTGAAAGAATTTCATATGAGTAGCTACTGTTTACAAATAAAGTATAAATGAGAGTAGACCTTGATTTGAATTCCGTAGCTAACGGCAGGTTCGTTAGACCTGGTGCACCTTGTATTTATAGATTACTGTTATAGCCCTCGCTAGTGGGAAGGTAGAACTAGCATACTATACTGATCTCTCTTGAGTAGGGACCTACTGATATGATTATTTGACTCCTTTATGAGGGGTCCATAATTATTAACTTTTCTTGAAGCAGAAAGTTATACTGATTATATGATGCATTCTTAGAAATTTCCCAAATATGTAATATTTGGTATGATACAATTCTTATTGAGTTTATTACTTAACAATTAGTTCATCTTACTTACATAAAACAATTGATACAGTTTATTATTACTGTTTTCTAATAGAGCATTTATTTCATGATGTTTTATGACTTTCCCCCATTAAAACGGTTGTGGGTAAGTGTTATTACTTTGAGTTAGCATTTCTTCCTCCCTATTATTTTTACAGAGAACACATTGTGAGGATTTCGTTAGCTAGAGGATTCGAGTTGAGATATTTCTGATGATCCCCACACTTGTTTGCGTGGGCAATAATTTATTCATTTGTTATGTTTTTTTTCTTTAAAACTCAAAGTCGCTCCATGATCAAGTCCTTAGAGTTTGATTATTCTTTCATTATTATGAATTTGTGAATTTATTGACTTCTTCTCATGGTTTGACTATGGATTTCATATTGTTATTTTATGGTGAATGGATTGCTAATGATATTGGTGAATTATGTCGGTGTTATTGGTGTGTTGTTGATTTAAGATAGGGAATTTTTTTGATAGGTCCAAAATCAGGGAAAACTCTGCCCAATTTTTTGTAGAATACTAAAGAGGCTTGTTGTGGAGTTTTAACCCCCTTAGTGTTAGTCATGATCCTATTTTGGATCGTTACAAAGTTGGTATCACAGCCTAGGTTATTTCTATCACTATTAGAGCACAGTATATTAGAAGAATGTTAATTATGGTTTTGTTGCCGACCATTTCTATAATCATGATTCTGCGAGATCATGATAGGGTGTCTGAATTTTATTTCTCATTCTTCCTTGCATGTATGACTTTTAGGACCAGGTAGATGAATTTAACTGTATTTATTTTGTTAAGAAGATAGTTTGCACTCGAGAAACTTATGGTATGGGAGGAGGCGGAGCTCACAGAAGGAGCCAACGTAGGGGTAGTGTAAGATAATAGGGAATCACACTATTATTCTGAGAATTTAAATAGAGCCCACTCTTGAAAGAAATACTACTCCACCTCCACCATCTCATGAGATTAGTACTACGGAGGCACTTGCTTTCATATAAAAAGTCACTGAGATCTTCGTCGATCGATTGGATAGATAAGAGAGGTTGGTCAGCATAATTCTACACAACCACAACCACAACCACAATCACAACCACAACAACAGTTATAGGCACATGCATAGACTTATAAGTTTGGAAATAAAGAGGTATGCTTATAGGAGTTTCTGAAGTTAAAATCACCAAATTCACAAGTTCAGATAGCTCAGATGATCCTCAATGCTTTTTGGATGTTACATTCATGGCACTACGTGTGCTACAATGTTCTAGTAAGAGGGTTATGGAGCTTGAATAGTACAAATTGGAGGACATGACAAATACTTGGTATGGTAGGTTATTGTGAGGAAAGCCTATCGGAGAAACACCTATGACATGTGATGAGTTCACTAAGTTCTTCATAGGTAACTTTCTTCCCGACAGTCAGAAGTAGAAATAAGTGAATCAATTTAATAAATTACTCCAGACACCAGATACGGATGTGTCGACTTAAAATATCAAATTATACAAGTTGGCTAGATATGCTCAGAACTTGGGGTCCATAAAAGCAGCTTGAGTCTAGAGGTTTGTCAATGGGTTGGTTGCTTGTCTCTATAATACAGTAGCCCTACAGATAAAATTCTTGACCTATTATGAGATAGTGGATATTGGTAGAAAAATCAAAGACAAGGGTCATGCAGAGTCGGTAGCTTATGATGTTCGTAAGAAGGCTAAAATAGGGGGATTTTTCAGTGGTGACTTTAGTACAAATCATAGAGGGGGGAATCTGGGAAAATAATAGGGCCATCAGATAGGGAAAATTTGATTTCATAGTTTGCATACAAGCCACCTTATTGATAGGAGTCACGACCTGAATCAGGGCCTGGACATAATGGGTACCTCAAGTCCATGTGGATCAGAGATCAACCCCTTCATCTAATCGAGCCAACACAACATCCTCAAATATCGGATGATTTAAGAACATATAATAAGATAGCGCATAATAAAACCAATGATAATTCAAGATACGTCTATACCAACCACCGGTAATCGGACAATCGTCTGTCACCTTACAATCATCCAAACCACCCAAGTACATAATAATCCAACAAAGCCTCTACAAATCAAAGGTCAATAAAATGTCAGGACATGTCTCCGACAATAGACAAAACTAATATCTAAGTGATAGGCAAAACATAAAAAAGAAACCACAATATGAAATGGGGTCTTCCGAAGGATGGGAGCTCAGCACTTCAATTTGACTTTCTAGCTGCATCACATGGGGATACAATGTCTGTAGACGGATAGCGGTGGAGTGCTAGCATGTAACTCAGGGATAGAGGAACAAAATAATGCCATGATAACATTTCAAAACCAATACAACATTCAATGAATAATATGATATGAAGTACATATACATATATATAATACAATATGCTGGGGTAGGGAGCGAGTCTTAGTATGGGATTTGAAAACCTAAACCTAGGTTGTGTAAAATAACCATCATATAACAAGGCACCCATGGTCTATATGGGCCCAGCTCTCCCCTAGATGGAAGGGGCTCAGTACATGTAGCCGCACGAACCAGAGAATATCCATAGACGTATATGCCTTTATGGGGGACTCGAACCTCCTGGCATATCCAAGGTGAATTAAGAACCAATGTATACAATATGGGAGACTCAAACCTCCCATTCATACAACCAATACGGGGGACTCAAACCCTCCGATCATTTAGACACCCAAACCAGCTAGCACAGTTTCTAGTGTTAGTGCTTTAGGACCTCAACCTTCACGTCCTGGCTACACATATTGATCTTAAGACCAATTTAAAACATTAAACATGCATCAACATTTATTAAGCCATTATAAATATAGGCACCCCATCGTTATCATCATATCAACCCCACTTGCAAACGTATTGTAAGACCCCATATAATTTTCGATGTCTAAGACCTTTTAAAGCATTTCAAGAGAAGTCTCACACTTAAAAAATTTGGCTAAGTGTTGGGACTTAGTCATTTCCAAGGCCTCCAAACTTTGAAGATTTTATTTACGACCTTCCCGACCTTAGTTTGTTAATTTTCAAACTGATTCATGATCAGGGTCACTTGTAGGTCATCTTAGGTGAGTTTTAGAATTTTTGGACTAGTGTAAGGGTGAGTTTGGATGTCCAAACTAGTGAGAGATTGCAATGACCCCGCACCGCGAGGGCCAGTCAACCCCACCAGGGGTCACATCGCGATAGGTAACGCAATGGCTGCCCAATTCAGAACTATTTTGTTATGGGTTTTGAGGGGCATTTGGGTTATTTTCCCACCATTTATTAGCCCCAAAATCACGAGATTCATCCCTCTAAAGCCAAATTATAGTCACTTTCTCTCAATTTCCTTAAGAACAAGTATTAGGGTTCCAATTCAAGATTCCAAATTACAAGATATTTCACCATTTCTTCCTCAAATTAATCCAAGACTTTCAAGAATCTACGTTCAAGAACACAATTAGAGTCTCAAAAGCAAGTTGTTCATCTAGTTCATCATCTAAAGGTATGTGGGGTTCGAACAATGGTAATTCTTTAATCCTTGTGCCCAAAGATTTATTTTAATTATGAATTTTATGAAATATATATGATTTTCCATGAAATTTAAGTTGAGATTTATACCCATTGTTGATATTTGCATGATATGAGATTTCCCAGGATTGAAGAATTAAATTACATGACTGTGCTTATATTTCCATGCATATTGCCAAATTTTTTAGATTTTAAGATAATTTATGAACGCTTACATTACCATGTATGATTTGAGATGTTTTAACATTAGATTGATTCTTGGGTCATTAGACTCCAATTAAAGATTGTTGTTTGAAGACTGTTTGTGCTATGAGCACCCTATGATGAGATTATCCACAGATTTTGATAAAGATTTTACCTTTTGGTCCTAAGATAAAGATAAAGAAATCCACTTCACAGATTCAGACTTACACAGATTTAGCTCTTCAGATTTACAACTGGTTTTATTATAAACTATTAGACTATTTTAAAAGTGAATTTCCAAAGAGATGAGCGAAACAAATAAAAAGGGAGTAGTATTTAGCACCAAGTTGGGAGTGATTCCAAGGTCTCCTACTCCAGAACTACATAGCCAACATAGATACAGATTATCAGATTATTCCCACTTCTACGTGGATGACTCAGATGTGATAACTTATCTCAGGTTATACTCCCTTGTATGAGTATGGAACCTCTCCCCAACGTGAGGTTTCTTCCTTAGGAGGACAAGACGTGGGACCCTCCACAACGTGGGTAAGACGTTGAACTCCATGTAGCTCGCATGGTTTATGTTAGTTAAGAGAACCTCCCAAATAGAAAAGCTTTTAGAAAACTAAGTGTAAAGGCTCATTACTTTATTTCAGATTTGTGCTTTACAGAAAGACTTTTAGTTACAAGATTTGAGCTTTCAGATTTTAGATTTAAGAGTGAGTCCTTCCAATACTAAGATAGTATGATTTTAAGAGAGAATATAAATTCAACTTTTTGAACTAAATGTTATGAGTCACTAGATTTATAAAGTATGACTTCTTATAATTTCAGTACTTCAGATATTCCAGCTTATGTGAGTCATTTACATTCAGTATGCATGATATTTTCCTTAAACTGTGATGATACTATTTATTTATGCATTTACCCCCATATACTCAGTACATCCTCAAAGTACTGATCCACATATATGTCTATGTGCTACATTGTCTCATAATTTAGGTTCAGGTGCTCAGTCTCAGTAGTGATTCTGACTTCTGAGCATCTCATCTATATCCCTGCAGTTGGTGAGTCCTCATGTTTTGAGGACCTACTTTCCAGCTTTTCCGTCTTTATAGCATTTGATTTATCATTCTCAGTTTAGTCTGAGTCAGTTAGGAGTTCGTCCCAATGACTCTCTAGATCTTTAGCAGTAGAGGCTTATCGAACTATCAGTTACTTTGTCTAGACTTTTTAGTATTTTCTATTCAGATAATTTTTTTAGATTATTTTCGGCTCAGTATATCATAATATGGTGTTGTTGCTTGAATAGTTTATCTTGAAGTAAGTTCCAGACTTAGTAGTAGGCTTAAAGGGTTAGCTTAGGTCTATTCGTAGCCTTGAGCATTATGTGACATTTTAAGATGAGATTTTGGGGTATTACAAACTTGGTATCAGAGCCTAGGGTTTAAAGAGTCCATGGGAGTCAGACATGCTTTGTTACGTAGATTCTTGATCATCGGTGTGAAGTGCGCCATATCTATGAGCAAGAGACTATGGAGCATTTTAGGAAAATTATCTCTTTCTTTCATTATCCATCGCGCTGATAAAATGTCTCTATCTACTATTAATTTGTGCTCTTCTATGACAAAATATGCCCCCTCACAGAGCTAATGCCCATAAAAATGATAACCAGCCACCTCAGCAAGCAGATCCTTAGAATGAAAATGTGTCATATATAGAGTTTCAGGCAGCTTTTTAGGCGCTAGCCCAAGCTATGACAGTAAATGTTTAGGGTAACCATCAGGCTGCGACCCCTCCTCAGCAAGATGAGGACTTAGCCGCAGTCAGGATCAGAGACTTTATGAGAATGAATCCGGTAGAATTCTTTGGGTTGAAGGCAGGTGAGGACCCACAACTTTATCTTGATGAGGTAAAGAAGATCACCCAGATTATGCATGTTTCTGAAGAAGAGGGTGTAGAATTTGCATCCTATGGGCTGAAGGATGTTGCTTATGATTGGGTAGTGATGTGGAATAAGAATAGAAGAGAGCGTTGACTTGGCAGATATTTCAGTGTACGTTCTTAGACAAGTTTTTCCCACTTGATATTAGGAAAGTTAAGATACAAGAGTTTATGAACCTGACGCAGGGCTCTATAATAGTGAAGGAGTATTGCCTCAAGTTTAACTAGTTGCTTAAGTATGCCCTCGATCGGATAGTTGACCCTAGGTCAAGCATGAGTAAGTTTGTGATCGGTTTATCTGGGTTGGTGGTTAAGTAGTGTAGGAATGCTATGCTCTATAAAGACGTGGACCTTTTTAGATTGATGATGCATGCTTAGCAGATTGAGACAGAGAAGATTAAGGAGAGAGAGAGTGAATAAGAGGGCTAGAATAGGGGAGTTTGATTATAGTTAAAAATAGATCTGGAGGAGGAAATCATTCACATTTTCAGAATCGATCATCTCTGCCCGCATCTTCTTTAGCCAGTGCTCCCACACCCAAAAATAGACAGTACCAGTAGGGTAAGTCTTCTGTGTCTAGATCCTAAGATAGTGTAAGAGGAAGACCTCGTCATCCACCTTGTGCTAAGTGTGGAAGGAATTATCCAGGTGAATGTTTGGCTGGACAGAGAGTTTATTTTGGTTACGGTAAGCTGGGGCACAGTGTTAGAGATTGACCGTATTCTAGAAAGGGGAGTAGATATGTTTGTCTCCAGACTCAGGCTAACAGTGCATGAGTTTCTCTAGGATGCCCGGCCCCTCCTCAGGGCAAATCATCCCGTACTGGTGGCGGTCAGCGCCATAATAGGTTCTATGGTTTACCTTCTCATCGGGAGTAGGAAGATTCACTAGATGTTGTTGTTAGTATACTTCATGTCTTTTATTTTGATGTTTATGTGTTGTTAGACCCTGGGTCGAGTTTCTCTTAAATGACCCTATTAGTTGCTGTGAATTTTAAGATACATCCTGAAAAGATCCCTGAGCCTTTCCTGGTTTCTACTCCAGTAGGTGAGTCTATTTTTGCTAAGCGAGTCTACAAAAAGTGTCCTATCACTGTCCTTCATAAGGTTATATTCACATATTTAATTGAGCTAGATATAGTTGATTTTGATCTCATCCTTGGTATGGATTGGCTCCATTCCTTTTATGCATCTATAAATTATCGTACCCGTGTGGTTAAGTTTCAATTTCTAGATGAGCCAGTCTTTGAGTGGTCAGGTAATTCAGTATCCCCCAAGAGTCATTTTATATCCTATCTCAAGGCCATAAAGTTGATATCCAAAGGTTGCATTTATCATCTAGTTCGAGTTAAAGACACTAAGTCTGAGACTCCAACTATTAAGTCAATCAGTGTAGTAACTGAGTTTCCTGATATTTTTTCAGAAGATCTCCTAGGGGTACCTCCCGATAGGGAGATAGAATTTGAGATTAACCTTCTTCCCAATATTTAGCCTATTTCCATCCCTCTATATCGTATGTCTCCTGCTGAACTTAAGGAATTGGAAGAGCAACTCAAAGATCTTTTAGATAAAGGTTTCATAAGGCCTAATGTTTCTCCGTGGGGCGATCCCGTCATATTCATACGAAATAAAAATGGTTCTTTGCGTATGTGCATTGACTATCATCAGCTAAATAAGGTCAAAATCATGAACAAATATCCCCTTCCTAGAATTGATGACTTGTTTGATCAACTGCAAGGTGCGAGTTATTTTTCAAAGATAGACCTTAGATCAGGCTATCATCAGCTTAAAGTAAGGAAGTATAGTATTCCAAAGACAACCTTTAGAACCCGTTATGGTCATTTTGAGTTTCTAGTCAAATATTTCGGGCGAACCAATGCTCCAACAATTTTCATTGACCTCATGAATCGAGTGTTCAAACAATACCTAGATATGTTTGTCATAGTATTCTTAGATGATATTCTTGTATGCTTTCGTAGTGAAGATAATAATGTAGACCATCTTAGAATTGTCTTGCAAACTCTTAGAGATCATAAATTGTTCACCAAATTTAGCAAGTGTGAATTTTGGCTAAGATCTATAGCCTTTATTGGTTATAATGTCTCCGCCGATGGCATTAGAG
The DNA here is from genome assembly GCA_030864225.1 of Capsicum baccatum var. pendulum. NCBI lineage: Eukaryota > Viridiplantae > Streptophyta > Magnoliopsida > Solanales > Solanaceae > Capsicum > Capsicum baccatum. Next base: position 100,477,483 of record CM061551.1, read on the forward strand.
TTGATCCCTAAAAGACAGGAGCTGTAAGAAATTGGCCTAGACCTATCTCTCTGCCAGACATTAGAAGTTTCTTGGGTCTGGCTAGCTATTACTGCTGTTTTGTTGAAAGTTTCTCATCTATTGCATCCCCTATGTCTAGACTGACCCAAAAGAAAGTTAAGTTCCTATGGTCAGATTCCTGCGAGAAGAGTTTTCAAGAGTTGAAGACTCGACTCACTTCATCCCCAGTGTTAGTGTTACCTGATGGTACAAATGGTTTTATGGTGTATTGTGATGCCTCTAGAGTTGGTTTGGGTTGTGTGCCCAAGTTCATCTTAGTTCCGCCGTTTATCCACAGACAGATGGTCAGGCAGAAAGGACCATCCAAACACTAGAAGATATGTTAAGGGAATTTGCTATTGATTTCAAAAGTTGTTGGGATGAGCATTTGCCATTGATTGAGTTTGCTTATAGCAACAATTATCATTCTAGCATTCAGATGGCTCCGTTTGAGGATCTTTATAGGAGGAGATGTAGATCACCCAAAGGTTGGTTTGAAGTAGGTGAGGCCGCTTTGCTTGGGCCTGATGCAGTATTTGAGGCTATGGAGAAAGTCAAGTTGATTAGAGAAAGGTTGAAGACAGTCCAGAGTTATAAAAAATCATATGCAGATGTGATGATAAGAGATCTTGAGTTTGAAGTTGATAATTTAGTGTATCTGAAGATTTCACCAATGAGATGGGTGAAGATATTTGAAAAAAAGTGGAAGCTTAGTCCCCATTATGTTTCCCCTTATAGAATTTTAATTCGCACTGGGAAAGTAGCTTACTAGATTGAGCTGCCCACAAATTTGTCAGCTGTTCATCCTGTATTCCATGTCTCTATGCTTAAGAAGTACATTGGTGATTCCACTGTTGTAGTTCCTTTAGAAAGCTCAGATATTCAGAAGAGTCTCTCATATGAAGAGATTCCAGTTGAGATTTTAGACCATCAGATCCGTAGACTAAGGAACAAAGAAGTTTTCTTGGTCAAAGTTCTTTGGCGGAATCAGTCTGTCGAGGGTGCCACTTATTAGGCAGAAGTAGATATGCGTGCCAAGTACCCTCACCTCTTCTCTGTAAACTCAGATTTAACCCAAGGTACTATTCTTGCTTGATTTAGTTCCTTTCTAATCATATGTATTCAGCTATATAGTTGTCCTATTTCTGAGTTCATGCACTCGCGGATTATCTTAGAAGTTCAAGATGATTTAGATTCAGTTACTCAGCTCATTTCAGCTTAGCATGCGATCTTGTATCCCCAGATTCCCCAGTACTCTTAGCCTAACTAGAAATATTCGAGGACGAATGTTCCTAAAGGGGAGATATTGTAAGACCCTGCATAATTTTTGAGGTCTAAGCCATTTTAAAGCATGTCAAGAGAAGTCTCACACTTAGAAAATTTGGCTAAGTGTTGGGACTTAGTTATTTCCAAGGCCTCAGAACTTTGAATATTTTATTTACGACCTCCCCAACCTTAGTTTGTTGATTTTCAAATTGATTCATGATCAGGGTTACTTGTAGGTCATCTCAGGTGAATTTCAAAATTTTTAGAGTAGCGTAAGGGTGAGCTTGGATGTCTAAACCAGTGAGGAGTCGCGATGGCCCCGCGCCGCGAGGGCCAGTCAACCCGATTGGGGGTCGCATCGTGATAAGTAATGTGATGGCTTCCCAGTTTAGAACTATTTTTGATACGGGTTTTGAGGAGCATTTGGGTCATTTTCCCACCATTTATTATCCCCAAAACACGAGAGTCAGTCCTCTAAAGCCAAATTATAGTCACTTTCTCTCAATTTCCTCAAGAACAAGTATTAGGGTTCCAATTCAAGATTCTAAATTACAAGAAATTTTACCATTTATTCTTAAAATTAATCCAAGACTTTCAAGAATCTACGTTCAAGAATACAATTAGAGTCTCAAAAGCAAATTGTTCATCTAGTTCATCATCTAACGGTATGTGGGGTTTGAATAAGGATAATTTTTTCATCCTTGTGCCCAAAGATTTATTTTAATTATGAATTTTCTGAAATATATATGATTTTCCATGAAATTTAAGTTGAGATTTATACCCATTGTTGATATTTGCATAATTATGAGATTTCCCATGATTTAAGAATTGAATTACATGACTTTGCTTATATTTCCATGCATATTGCCAGAATTTCTAGATTTTAAGATAATTTATGAATGCTTACATTACCAAGTATGAATTTTGAGATGTTTTAACCTGATATTGATGCTTGGGTCTTTAGGCCCCAATTAAAGATTGTTGTTTGAAGACTATTTGTGCTATGAGCACCCCATGATGAGATTATCCATATATTTTGATAAAGATTTTACCTTTTAGTTCTAAGCTAAAGATAAAGAAATCCACTTCACGGATTCAGACTTATAGATTTAGCTCTACAGATTTACAACTGGTTTTATTATAAATCATTAGACTATATTAAAAGTGGATTTCTAATGAGATGAGCGAAATAAATAAAAAGGGAGTAGTATTTAGACATGATTTAAAGAGAGAATATAAGTACAACTTTTAGAACTAAATGTTACGACTCACTAGATTTATAAAGTATGACTTACTTCTTATTATTTCAGTACTTCAGATATTCCGGCTTATGTGAGTAATTTACATTTCGTGTGCATAATATTTTCTTTAAACTGTGATGATACTATTTATTTATGCATTCACCCCCATATACTCAGTACATCCTCAAAGTAATGATCCATATATAAGTCTATGTGCTACATTGTCTCATAATGTAGGTTCAGGTGATCAGTCTTAGCAGCGAGAGTGACTTCCGAGCATCTCATCTACATCCCTGCAATTGGTGATTCCTCATGTTTCGAGGACCTACTTTCCAGCTTCCCGTCTTCATAGCATTTGATTTATCGTTTTCAATTTAGTCTGAGTCAGTTGGGGGTCTGTCCCAATGACTCTCTAGATATGTAGTAATAGAGGCTTGTTAGACTATCAGTTTCTTTTGTCTAGACTTTTTAGTATTTGCTATTCAGACAGTGTTATCATATTATTTTCAGCTCAGTATGTCATAATATGGTGTCATTGCTTGACTAGTTTATCTTGAAGTAAGTTCCAGACTTAGTAACAGGCTCAAAGGGTTAGCTTGGGGCTATTTGTAGCCTTGAGCACCATGTGACATCTCGGGATGAGATTTTGGGGCGTTACACGTACATTATGCCTTAACAACAATTTCATCATTGGGACTCGAACCTATTGTCCAAACATGGACATCAAGTTAATTTCACATTTGGGACTGGAACCCATTTAGCCAACCGAACCCAAAGTTACAATTTAAATCAATATGTGGCCATCAAGAACTTTACAAAGTCCTTCATCAATCATTATCATGGTTATGCCAAATCCTTAGTTCAAAAATACAATTCAACTTGTGACCATATCATTATCATTGATAATTTAACAAACAGGTTGAGGGCATGCCATTATCAAAGCCAAAATTATCAAATTTGGGGTTCAACAATGTCCCCTTAATTAAATCACCATTCCCATGCACCCACATGTGCAAAACAATAATTAAAACATGCACAATCACAATATGTACCATAGAAAACAATATTTGAGGATATGTATTCAAACCCCTCAACCTTGGTTTCAAAACTACCATTTATGATTCATGAACAATGCTTTAAACATATGCTTTTAGTAAACTAACAATGCGGTAAGAGTCACATGCCTGGATTATGAAGATTCATGGAGAGAAATTGACTCTTGAACACTTAGATGGCCACTTTGGAGAAACCCTAGCCAATTTTGCTTGAGATGATTTTGAGAGAGTAAAGCAGATGTTTTGATCTTGTAAAGTGTAGAATGAATGCCCCCTAAGTTTTTTAGGGATGTGGGGCCTTAAGGTTTGTAAGTGGGAAATGTCCAAAGTACCCCAACTTAAAGCTGTAAAAATGCCGTATGTCATTACAAGTCGACCCTTTAACTCGTGGTCACAACATACGACTCGTAACCTTGAGTCATTGCCAAGACAGTGAGTTTGAAACCCATATATTGTCCAACTTACGACTCCATGATCCTATTCGTAACATGACCATACGACTCTTCTGGTATAGTCGTATCTAAGATAGAACCCAAAAGGATTAGACACTGGACAACATATGACTTTACCCTACCACTCGTAATATGGTCTTACAACCAGCAGTGATCCACCTGTACTCAGAGAAGAACTTAGCCAGCTACACACTAGTTTGGTTATGACTTAGGTCCCTAGACCCGTAATCACACCATACGACTCGTATGGTGAGTTGTCAAAAGAATAGTGAGCATAAAGCTCAAGGAATTATAAAGGACCAAGATCCTGGGCATTTCAGTATCCTCTCCTTAGGATCATTCGTCCTCAAGGATGGGACAATGTATTGACTAGTACAATTAAACCCCAAAAATCTCTACTCTTACCTTTAAGATAGAAAACAACATACCAAGGAAACTTTCTATTTTCCTTTAACAAAGATAGAAAATAATGATGGTAAGATCAACACATACCTTAAGCATGATCTTCCAGAGAGGGAAACAAGAATGGATACTTGGAATTCATGTCGTCTTTGTCTTCCAAAGTAGGTTTGTCAAAGTTTTGGTTTTGCCATAGAAAATTTATCGAAGCCATGTCTTTCGTTTGCTACCGACGAACTTGTCGATCCAAGATCCTCACCGGGACCTCCTCATAGGAAAAAAATTCCGAAATACCAATGTTCTCTAAGGGAACAGCCAACAAAGGACCACCCACACATTTACGCATCATGGACACATAGAATACCGGATGGATGGAACTCATGCTAGAGGGAAAATCCAACTCATATGTAACTTTACCAACCCTTCTCAAAACCAAGTACGAGCCAACATACCGGGGACTTAGCTTCCTCTTCTTTCCGAAGTTGATTACATAAGTTTGCAACATATCTTCCAATGTCTGAATGGTTCTTTCCGCTTGCCTTTCTTCTTGTGGGTGAAAAATGGTACTAAGGATTACTTTAGTCCTCAAACCATGCTAAAAAGAGCACCAGAAATACGATGACAACTGAATACCACGATCCATAATAATTGAGACAGGCGCACAATACAACTTTTTGACATCCTGAAGGAAAAAATTTTCATAGTCCTCACTGGCATGAAGTGAGAAAACTTGGTCATCCTATCTACGATGACCCAAATAGAGTCACACTAATTCTGCGACTGCAGAAGGACAGTAATGAAATCCATATTGATTATCTCCCACTTCCACACCGGCAATTTAATCTCTTGAAGTAGCCCAGCGGGCCTTATGTATTCGACCTTTACGTGCTGGTACACCATACACTTAGACACAAAGTTGGCTATATACCGCTTCATGTTATTCTACTAATAAATCTCCTTAAGGTCATGATACATCTTTGTTGAACTTAGATGAGTCATATACTATGATTCATAGGCCTCATCCAAGATCCTTCATCATAAACCATCAACATTCGGAACACAGAACCTCCCTTGGTACCTCAAGATACCATCACTACCGATATCAAAGGCCATCATCTTCTGCTTACCCACATCATTCTTAATCTTCATCAAGAGAGGGTCTCCTTTATTCCAGAACCAAGAGATGATTGCATCACCTGTTGCACAAACACACCACCATCCTCAGAGTCTAAGAGACGAATACCAAGGTTAGCCAAATGATGAATATCCTTTACCAATTCTCGCTTATCCTTATCACAACCTGCTAAGAGCATCAACAACCACGTTAGCTTTACTTGGATGGTAGTGAAGGATTATGTCATAATCCTTGAACAGCTCAAGCCACTTCCTTTGCATGAGATTAAGCTCTTTCTGGGTAAACTCGTACTGTAGGATCTTATGATCAGAAAAGATATCAATATGGACCCCATACAAATAGTGACACCATATTTTCAATGCAAACACCATGGCTAACAACTCCAAGTCATGAGTCGGATTCTTCTTCTTATGAACCTTTAACTATCTAGAGCTATAAGCAACCACCTTGCCACACTGCATCAAAACATAACCCAAACCAACATGGGATGTATCACAATGGATGACAAAACCCTTGATGCTTCCAAGTAGAGTAAAGACCAGAGCTGAAGTTAACTTGTCTCTCACCTTCTCAAACCTATCCTCACAAGCATCAAACCATTGAAACTTCACCCTCTTCTGAGTAAATTTGGTCAATGGAGCAGCAATAAAAGAAAAGCTTTCCATGAACCTCCTATAGTGATCGGCTAAACCCAAGAAACTAAGAATATCGATTAGAGTCGTGGGTCTAAGCCACTTCTTAACAACCGAAACCTTTTGAGGATCCACCATGGTCCCCTCACTAGACACAACATGACTCATATAAGTCATAACATTCAACCAAAAAGAGAACTTAGCGTACAACAACTGATCTTTCAAAGTCTACAACACAAGGCAGAGGTGATCGCCATAATCCTCCTTACTCTTATAATACACTAAGATGCATCAATGAAGACAATCACGAACAAATCTAGAAATTGGCGAAAGACCCTATTCATCAGGTTTATGAATGTCGCAGGGGCATTAGTCAACCCAAAAGACATGACCAAGAACTCAAAATTCCTATACTGGGTGCGGAAGACTGTTTTTGTAATATCCACCTCCCTAATCTTTAGCTGATGATACCCATACCAAAGATCGATCTTGTTGAAAACTTAGCACCTTAAAGCTGATCAAACAAATCATCTATCCTTGGAAGAGGGTACTTATTCTTTACTGTTACCTTATTCAATTGCCAATAATTAATATACATCCGAAAGGAACCATTCTTCTTACACACAAACAACATTGGTGAACCCCATGGGACACACTAGGAAGGATAAAACCTTATCTGAGAGATCCTTTAGTTGCTCCTTAATCTCCTTCAACTTAGCCTGAGCCATTATTTATGAGGGAATAAAGATAGGACGAGTGTTTGAAACAAGATTAATACCAAAATATATTTCCTTACCGGTAGGGACACCAGGTAGATCATCATGGAAGACTTCAAGAAACTCATTTACCACCAGAACAGATTATAAGGAAGGGACCTCTGAGTTAGAATCTTTAACCCAGACTAAATGGTATAGAAAACCCTCAGAAAATTAACTTTTGGGTTCTAAGTTATGATATGAACCTTCCCTTAGCTCTAGGAAACTTCCATCCCATTCTACAATTAGATCATTAGGGAATTTAACAATGACCTTATGTGTCCGATAGTCCAGAGAAGCATAGCACAAGTGCAACCAATCTATCCTTAATATGACATCAAAATTAACCATGTCTAATTCAAACTAATCCACCAAAGTCTGTCGACCACCCATAGGTACCAATCAACCCTTATAGACTCTTCTAGCAACCACAGAGTCACCCACCAGGAAAAGGGTCCAAAAATACATTCGAGACCAAAACCAAAATACACAACCATAAATGGGGTCACATAAGAAAAAGTGGACCCGGAATCAAGTAAATAATACATATCATGGGAAAAGAGTTTCAACATACATCCGGAGATGCCTCAGACTCCTAACAGGCAATGAGTACAAAAAGATGGTTCCGACCAGTGTCGAAACTAGAAATGGAACCCTTTGATGCAGGAGCTGATGAATAGACAATAAGAACCTTATTTGCCTAGAAGCAACTCTAGAGGGATAATCCCGCTGCATATGTCTGATATGAACACACATAAAACATCGGTTCCTCTCCTTCTCATACTGACCATGGTGGTGCTGACCATAAAATCTGTAAAAGGGTTGGATGGCACTGGTTGGGCCCCACTGGCCAGAGATTGGGAACCCTATGCCCTAAAAGTATCCCCACCCTAAGAATGTTGATCACCAGATGACTTTAGGTAGGGAGTACTACCTGTTAAATAGGAGTTAAGACTTTTCCAGTTCTTCTTCCTAGACCACTTCCCACTCTACTACTGGCCTCCACCCTGTATTAAATACCAGAATTTCTTACTCTACCTCTCACCAATCTCAGCTTGCTTCTTTTTCTTCTTTTCAAACTACAACATATACACAACCAATTTGGAGATATCCATGTCCTTGTTTAACAAGGTAGTCTTGCTATCAAGAATCAACTCATGAGATAATCCTGAAGCAAACTTACATATTCTAGACCCCATGCTAGAAACCAACTGAGGAGCACACCTTGACAATTGATAAAATTTCAAGGCATACTTCTTAACTGTTATTCTCCCTTATTTCTAGTTAATAAATTCTCCCGTCTTCGCCTCCCTCAACTACTGAGGAAAGTAGTGGTCCAGAAATATACTAGAGAAATCACCCCACACAGCAGAACCATCATCTTCACCTCTAAACTATTCCCACTCTTTGTACCACTGGTGCGCCATATCCTTCAATTGATAGGAATCAAACTCCACACCCTTAATCTCTGGAGCATGCATAACCCGGAAGATCTTCTCCATCTTATCAATGAAATTTTAAGGATACCCCTCAACCTTAGTACCAATAAATATAGGAGGATGTAACCTCATAAAATGGCCAACTTTAATTGCCTTAGATGAATCCATAGAAGTATCAGCAGAACCCAACTGTTGTGACTGAGATGTCACCAACTGGGTCAATAAGTTAATGGAGCGTTGAAACTCAACATTAGTAACCTCTCCTTAAGGAGACTGAGTATAAGTGTTGCCCTCAGGAGTAGGATTATCGGGGAAAGGTAGGAATCTATGATGAAAGTCAGATACAGCGACTCTTGACTGGTTCTGTACCTTAAAAGTTGTATTGCTCCATCCATATTGTCCTCAAATAGGATAGAAGAAGTTCCACCGACAATAAATCTTATTAGAAACATAATCAGAAAGATGAAGAAATAAAAAATAAGAGGGATCCAAGAACTTAGACTCTACAACCCAAAAATAAAACAATAAGAAAGGGAAATATTCCTAAATATCTAATAGCCCCCCCTTATAAGTATGGCATGATATACACCTATAGAAGAGGCTCTACTCAACATGGATTTATGGATACCTAATCCACCATGAACCTGGCTCTGATACTACATCATCATGACTCATACTAGGGCCTAGTTATGATGGGTACCTCAAGTCCTACATGGACCGAAGATCACCCACTTCGCCTAACTGAGCTAACATAACATCCTCAAATGTCAGATGATTTTTGATCATATAACAAGATAGCACATAATAAAACCAATGATAAGTCATCATACATTTATACCAACCACCAGTAATCGGATAACCGTCTATCACTATACAATCATCCAAACCACCCAAATCAACAATAATCCAACCAAGCCTCTACAAACCAAAGGTCAATAAAATGTCAAGACATGTCCCAAATAATAGCCAAATCCAATATCTAAAAGATAGTCAAAATATAAAAAGTAAACCACAATATGAACTGGAGTATTCTAAAGAATAAAAGCTTACCACTTCAATCTGACTCACTAGCTAATCCCAAATCCAAGCCACTGAGCAGGAGCTGTGGAAGTATGGCTAGCTCCTGCATTGCATAGAGTTACAACATCTAAAGACGGTTAGCGATTGGAGCACTAACATATAACTTAGGGATAGAGAAACAAAATAATGCCATGATAATAGTTCAAAACCAATACAACATTCAATGCATAATATAATATAAAGTACATATACATATATATAATACCACATGCTGGGGTAGGGAGCTAGGCTTAGTATGAACTTTAAAAACCTTAACTGGGCTGTGTCGCATAACCATTATATAACAAGGCACCTACGACTATATGGGCCCAGATCTCCCCTAATTGTAAGGTCTTCAGTTCTTGTATCCATATGAACCATAGAATATCCATATCTATATATGACTTTATGGGGGTCTCATACCTCCCGACAAAGTAAAGGTGACTTAAGCACCACTGTATACAATATGGGGGACTCAAAACTCCCATTTATATAACTAATACGGGGGACTTGAACATCCCGATCATTTAGACATCCACATCGACTAGTGAAATTTACGGTGTTAGTCCTTCAGGACTTCCAACTTCACGGACTGGCTATACATCCCGCTCTTAAGACTAATTTAAAACATTTAACATGCATCAAAAATTTATTAACCCATTAAATATATAAGAACCCCATCGGTATCATCATACCAACCTCACTTGCAAGCGTACATTATGCCTTAACAATAAATTCATCATTAGGAATCGAACCCATTGTCGAAACAAGGACATCAAGTTAATTTAATATTTGGGACTCGAAACCATTTAGCCAACTAAACCCAAGGTTAAAATTTAAATTAATCTATGGCAATCAAGGCTTTTATAAAGTCCTTCATCAATCATTATCATGGTTATGCCAAAGCCTTAGTTCAAAAATATAATTCAACTTGTGACCATATCATTATCATTGACAATTTCACAAACAGATTGAGGGCATGCCATTATCAAAGCTAAAATCATCAAATTTAGGGTTCAACCATGAACCCTCAATTAAATCACCATTCCCATGAACACATATATTAAAAACGATAATTAAAATATGCATAATCACAATTTAAACCATAGAAAATAATATTTAAGGATATGCATTCAAACCCCTTAACCTTGATTTCAAAACTACAATTAATGATTTATGAACAATGCTTTAACCATAATAATTTTAGTAAACTAACAATGAGGGAAGAGTCACGTGCCTGAATTACAAAGATTCATGGAGAGAAATTAACCCTTAAACCTTTAGATTGCCACTTTGGAGAAACCCTAGCCAATTTTTCTTGAGAGGATTTTGAGAGATTAAAGAGAATGTTTTGATATTATAAAGTCTAGAATGAATACCCCAAATTGTTTTAGGGACATGGGGCCTTTTAGGGTTTTATGTAGGAAATGTCCAAAGTACCCCCAACTTAAATCTGTAAAAAGGCAACATGTTGTTACGAGTCAACCCCTTAACTTGTGGTCACAACATACAACTCATACACTTGAGTCATCACCAAGACAATGACTTGGATAACCATACATATCCACCTTACGATTCTGTGATCCTACTCGTAACATAATCATACAACTCTTATAGTCTAGTCATATCCAAGACAACATCCAAAAGGATTAGACACTAGACAATATATGACGCAACCCTATCACTTGTAACATAGTCTTATGACCAGTAGTGAGCCACTCGTACTCAGAGTAGAACTTATCCAGTTACACACTGGTTTGGTTATGACTTGGGTTCCTAGACCCGTAACCACACCATACGACTTGTATGGTGAGTCGTCAATAGAATAGTGAGCTCGAATATCAAGGAATTATCAAGGACTAAAATCTTGGAAATTTTAATAGGGCACTCATAGGTATTTAATATCTCATGGATATTATAGTTCTGGCTAGATGTATGCCACTATTCTATCCTTCTAGACTTGCGGCTAATCACATATGGGCTAATGTCGTGTTTTGGTTAGAGAATGTTTTCCATATGGTCAGTCAGGTCATCACATCAGGTATTGCCTTAGACTTTAATTAATGTTAATAAGGGTTTTGTTCTGATAGCTGCACCTATTCAGGTTACTTGTAATACTACTGGTACGGGAAATAGAGGTCGAGGTAATGGAAATTGGATTGCTAGAAATCATGCATTAAAAATTGCTAGTAGAGGCCAGTAGAGAGTCTTTACACTTACTAGGCAAGAGCTTTAGGCATCAAATATAGTGGTTAGAGGTACTCGTTTCGGATATTTATTTGATGCATATGCTTTGATTAATCTCTGTTCTACCCTCCCTTATTTGTCCTTAGACAATCTGAGATGTTAAATTTTCTTTTTCTTATTGCTACTCCAGTGGGAGATTCTTTGTTAGTTGAGTATGTATATCATGATAGCCAGATTATATTGGAAGGTAGCAATACCCTACTAACTTGATTGTGCTTGGTATGATTGACTTTGATGTGTTAATGGGCATAGATTGGTTATCTCTTTGCTATGGTACTGTAGATTGTCATGCAAAGATAGTTCAATTTGAGATGCACAACAAATCTAGTTTTGTATTAAAAGGAGGTCAAGTTCTAGAGGTTGGTAAAGTTATATCCTTTATGAAGGCTCTAGACTATTGAAGAAAGCCTGCATAGGTCTCTTAACTATGATAAGTGATGATAGAGAGGGAACACTTAGTTTTGAGGAGCTACTTATTGTGAAGGAATTTTCTAATGTATTTCCCAAGGAATTGCTAGAATTACCTCTAGTATAAGAGGACCTCCAATAATTATACCTCTATAACATATCGCACCAGCAGAGTTGAAGATGCTAAAATAGTAGTTCCATGGCTTGCTAGATAAGATTTTCATTAGACTGAGAGTGTCACTATGGGGTGCACTAGTTTTATTTGTAAAGAAAAAAATAGGCCTCTAAGAATGTGTATTGACCACAAATAGCTAAACAAGGTAACAATATGTAATAAGTATCCGTTGCCTTATTTAGATGACCTGTTTGATAAGTTATAAGAAGTGTCCATTTTTCAAAGATTGACCTCCAATCGGGTTATCATTATCTTAGAATCAAGGAAGAAGATATTTCTAATATCGTATTCAAAACTCAATATGGGCAGTATGAGTTTCTTGTGATTCCTTTTAGGTTAACCAATGCTACAACTGCATTCATGGACTTGATAAATAGGGTGGTCATGCTATTTGTGAAAAAATTGTGATAGTATTTTTTGATGATATTCTGATGTATTCTCATAGCCAAGAAGAACATAAGAATTATCTGATGACTGTATTGTAGACATTGTGGGAACATAAACCTTATGCTAAGTTTTTAAAGTGCAAATTTGGAAAGATTCAGTATCATTTTTGGGGCATGTTGTCTCCAAAAATGGAATCATAGTGGATTCTAAAATGATAGAAAAAATACAAAAATAGCCTAGGCCTACTTCACCTACAAAGATTCACAACTTTATAGGTTTGGAAAATTATCATAGGCATTTTGTGTAGGATTTCTCTAAAATAAAAGCTCCGACCAAGTTGACACAGAAAAATGTAAAGTTTCAGTGGATGGAATAATGTGAGCAGAGCTTTTTGAAACTCAAAACATATTTAACCAGCGCACCAGTATTAGCCTTACCATTTAGGTTTAGAGGATTCAAGGTATTCTGTGACGTTTAAAGAGATTGATTAGGATGTGTTCTCCTGCAAACTTATCATGTTATAGCCTATGCTTTTAGACAGTCGAAAAACATGAGCTTAACTATCCTAGGCATGATTTAGAGATGATAGCAGTGGTGTTTGATCTTAAAATTTAGAGGCCTTACTTATATAGTTAAACTTGTGAGATTTATACTGATCATAAGACCTTGAAGTACATTTTCCAGCAGAGGGATCTAAATCTTCAGCAACATCGGTGGATGAAATTACTCAAGAATTATTATTGTGCTATATTGTATCATCCCAAAAAAGCTAATATTGTGGGTGATGCTTTGATCATAAATTCTATGGGTAGTTTGGTACATATATCTAATGGAAAAGGAAAATTGATGGAAGATATGCAAACAATTAGAGGCAAAAGTGTCAGATTTGGTGTTGGAAAGTCATGGGTATTTTTGGTTTGTGTTCAAGATAAATCTTATTGAATAGAGCACATAAAGGCTACTCAATATGAGGATGTGCAACTATGCAATTACCAAGATAAGGCCCTAGCTGGTCAAAATAAGATGATGAGTGTTGAATGTTATGGTATTCACTGATTGGGTAATTGATTATATATACCAATGCAGATGGGTTAAGACAAGTCAATTTTAAGGAATCTCACAACTCCAGATATACCATACACCCTGGATCTACTAAGACGTATCATGACCTGAAGAAATTGCACTGGTGGAAAAGTATAAATAAAGATATTGCTAACTTTGTTTCTAGTTGTCTGACATGTGAGTAGGTAAAAGCGAAGCATCAACAACCAGCAGGATTAATGCAAGTTACCATGGATTTTGTAATTAGGCTATCATGAATCGTTAAAGGCTCTGACTTTATATGGGTAATTGTAGACCGGCTACTAAATCAGCTTACTTCTTGCCAATAAATACTACATATAGTGGAGTGAAATATACCTAGTTATTTATAGATGAAATTTTTTGACTTCATGGAGCTCCACTGTATATGATTTCTAACTGAGGACCACAGTTTACTTTCGCTTTTGGAGATCTTTTAAAGAAGCATTGGGAACCCGAGTAGATATTAATACTTCATTTTATCCGCAGATGGTTGGACAGTCTGAGCGTACTATACAAATCATGAAAGATATATTGAGAGCTTAAATTCATGATTTTGGAGGTAGTTAGGATACTTACTTACCCTTAGCTAAATTTTCTTATAATAATAGTTTCATTCAAGCATTTAGATGGCTTCATGTGAAACCTCGTATGGTAGTAGATGTCAATCTACTATCATCTAGTTTAAAGTTGGAGAGGTAAAGGTTTTAGGACCAAACTTGGTACAAAAGTCTATGGACAAGGCCCAATTGGTTAGATAGAGGTTTCTCATAGCTCAAAGTAGATTGAAGTCTTTTATGGATAAGAGGAGAAAAGATCTAGTGTTCTCAGTTGTGGACAAGGTGTTTCTATGAGTCTCCCATATGAAGGGTGTGATGAAATAAGGAAAAGAGATAAATTAAGCCCAAGATATATAGGACCATATGCGATACTTTATAGAGTAGGAGGCATGGCGTATCATTTGGTACTCCCTTTTCATGACCCAAACTGGGGCCTAGCCGTGATAGGCATCCCAAACCAGCCAAGGCTTGAGATACCTCTAACACATAATTATTAATAAGCAGTGAAAGCCAACCAAGATAATAAGAAAAATATATAAATCCAAAAGAGAGTTTGAGAGTCATAACCAAATCTACCATGATAACCCATTACTATCCGCTAAGCCTTTAATTCAAGGAATACTAATCAAGATGGAACATGTCCCCGATTATAAAAATAGAAATCCAAAAGTACTAAAAATAATAAATGAAACTAAGAGAGAGACCAAGCCTTAAAGGATAGAGGGCCCAAGACTTTACAACTGACCAACCGACATATCAAATCACCTAACACTGTACAAGGTCACAAGAAAAGCCCTTGAAACATGCATTATGAAATAATGTAGCGTCCAAAGATGATAAGTACAGCGAGTACTGGCATGCAACCCAAAGGAAGGGATAAAACATATGCAATTACAATAAATTCAGTCGTAAAACACATTTACAACAATTGTACATATACATTTAGAATGTCGATATAGGGGACAGGGACATGAATCACGATTGTTTGAAAAATTAACCCCGAATTATGTAGCTCGTATCAATCTTCTAGGCACCTATGAGCTATATGGGTCTGGCTCTGCCTGCCAGAAGGGCCTCCATTTATGTTAGCCGCATGTATCGAGGAATGCCTAAATACATCAAGGTGATATTCATCAAAAATTTAATATGTACAGCAAACATAATGGTCATAGACCTCCAAAGTTGGCAAATGAGGCTTCAAATATTGGTTCCTTCGGGATTACACCTTCTCGGTGAGCTACACAATTCTCTTTTAGACCAAATTAAAATAATTTTACACATAAGTCAACCATTACCCATGGAGTCTTTTATTAAGGAATTTCCAATTTGGTACCGTCATACGAATAAATATGCAAGATATTCCATTTATGCCATACCATAACCATTTAACCATTAGACTCCAAATTTCTTTTTAAATTCGAAACCATAGACACCAAGGGTGTCCCAAAACCTTTTTATCCATTTAAAATTTAATGCAAAGCAATATTTCCAAAAGATGAGTTTAACTCTTTAGAATCCTTGTTCAAAAATAAAATTATCAAGTGGGCTGGGGGTTCATTGATAAGTCATCAATTTGACAACTTACTAGCATCTTTTTAGTCTAAATTATTCTGATTTTCCATTGATTTGTCGTTAATTTCTTATGAAATGCTCATTGGTGTAGGTAAAAGTTTAAATGGGTAGATGACCAGGGAAAATTGATAAAAATAAGCTAAGGAAAAGGTAAAAGAGAAGAAATGTGAAAGAAAAGAGCCTAATGCTGGAAATCAAATGCAAGAATTGACCCTTAGGTACCGCGATCGCGGCCTGAGGGTCACAATCGTGATCAATAATCAAGTAAGATAATGGAAATCATGAGATGATCATCGCAATTGTGTTATCACGATCAAAGTTAAGAGATAGTGATCGCGATTGGGCGGAAATAGAGTAAGGTGGCATTTATGTAATATTTGACAAATGTGAAATTGGGGCAAAAATAGGGGTTTAGAACTCATTTTCATCCATTTTTAGCCTATCTTTCATATTTCTTTTATATCTTATCACTTGGACCTTCGAGCAAATTTTGTACTAATCTTGTACCTACATTATGAGACAATGTAGCACTTAGACATATATGTGGATCATTACTTTGAGGATGTACTGAGTATATAGGGGTGTATGCATTAAGTCAACAATATCATTACTCTTTATAAAATCATGCATGCTGATATAAAAGACTTATATAGCTTGAATAAATCTGAAATCTAAATTTCATAAATCATGAATAATGAAACATGTAGCATAAATCTCGTGAGTCATTATACTTAGTTCTAAAATCTGTATTCTCCTCTTATTCTCAAAGCTTGCAAGCAAAAAGGAATCTTAAAATAATAACTTTCAAAAGTTATGCTTTTATCTTGAGGAGGATACGACTTTGGGAACACAAGTACTTGGGAACTTTAGGACTATAAAACTTTGGAGACTTGGAGACTCTAGGAACTTGGGAGTTTCTTCTAACCGACATAAACCATGTGAGATGAGAGGAAGTCCAACGTCTTACCCACATCTTGGAGAGCTGTTCTACCCATGCCATCAAAATAGAACCTTAACTTTAGTGATCAGTATATTAGCCCACTTGGGGTAAATCATAATCCTATGGTGGCTCGTAGTTCTGGGGCATGAGACCTTGGAATCAAGCCCAACTAGATGCAAAATACTACTCCCATACTTAGGCTCAGAAATTTTAGAAAATCCACTTTAAAATAGTACAAGGATGTATAGAAAAGCCAATTATACTTCTCTTTGCTTTAAATCATTAATACAACAGATTCCCATTTTAGCTTAGGATTCAAAGATCAATTTTATTTATTGAAACTTGATAACCAATCATCAAATAGGCTTAAAATAATGATAGGGATTAAAGCCCATGTTTCAAACTTATGTTAAAACACCAAAATGTTCATGCATGATAATGTAATTATTGGTAAATCAACTCAAAATCTGAAAAAATATAATCATGTGCATAAATTTTCAAAAGTAGACATGTAACACAATATCCAAATCACTTAAGGTCTCAAAATCATG
Source organism: Capsicum baccatum var. pendulum (assembly GCA_030864225.1). Classification (NCBI taxonomy): domain Eukaryota; kingdom Viridiplantae; phylum Streptophyta; class Magnoliopsida; order Solanales; family Solanaceae; genus Capsicum; species Capsicum baccatum. The sequence continues at coordinate 100,494,875 of CM061551.1, forward strand.
CAGTTAGCAACTTGGGGAATAAACCCTAACTTAAATTTCATGGAAATCATATCAAAATTTAGAAATTTGTTACCTAAGGTAAGTTTTTGGTCACAAGAACGAAAGAATTATTTTTGTTGAAACCCCAGATACCTTATTTGGATTGATTCGATGGAACAAGTTGAATTTTGAAGCCTTGAAAATGTTCTTGGAGGCTTTTCTGAAGGGTCTTGAATGGTGATATTTTGATTCTTGAGTTTTCTTAAAGAAGGGCTTGAACCTTGTTCTTGAGGGTTGATCTTGAAGGGAACCCTAATTTTGATGCTATGGATGAATATGAAGTTATGTTCTTTGATTTGATGTAATTAGGTGTTAAAAAAGGTGAAAAGGATCCAAAAATCCTTTTAAAAACGACTTAAAATTGCTAAACGGAGGTCCCCGACGGTTTGGACTACAAACCGTCGCCCTAGGGATGAACCGTCCCTTCAACCGATCGCTTTTTGGCTAGAAAATAGGCTTACTAACTCAGTTACGATGGTTTGGGTGACGGTCCATCTCAGGCGCGATGCTGGCCCTCCCGTCGCACTTTGGCAGTCCGGATAGCTCACAGTAAAATGGCCATAACTTTTTACCCCGATACCGGATTTTGGAAAAATTGATATAGTTGGAAAGATAATTAAATTATTTATCTATTGGTGGGTAATGAGTTAAAAAATTCATAGTATAAAAAATATATTCTCGTTTGAAGTTTACTATGCTAAAATCTTTCATAAGAATTCAATCGGTAAGGGATGTTTTGATTCACCTAATAGCTAGGACATTTTTGAGGCCTTAATACACATCAAACTTGGTCATAAAAATACCAAATTACTAAAATTTATTTATCATGAGTTTGAAGAATGGTTATACTATCGATTGGAATTCTCGGGGTATTATAATATCTCCCTTTTGGAAACATTCATCCTCGAATGAGGTTGGCTAGCTGAGAAAACTGAGGATGCACAGCTGAAATAAATTACTAAACTAATTCTACATTCTTCTAATCGTTTAAGTACTTCTTGGAATGCATGAACTTATAATAAGAATATCTATATAGCTGAATCTTTGATTAGAAAATAACTGAATTAAGGAAGACTATCACCTACGGTTGGATCTCAGTTCGCGGAGAAGAGATGAGAGGTTTATGACATTAAAACTCAGGATCTTACAACACCCCCTCCTTGGGATCATTCATCCTCGAATGATACTAATTTGGTTGAAATACTAGAAAAGACTAAGATGATATATAGGATACTTACGGACTGAACCATGACTTAATAACTGAATCTGAAACTGATGCATGATGCATGTACTGAGGTGAATTTCGCAATCTACTTGGATGCGAACAAACAATCTCTTGAATTGGTGGTAATCACGAAATTTTAGGTAGTGAGACTAGACTAAATCGGAAGATGTAAACTTAGATTTCTAGCTGCATGGACTAAATCATGCCGAATGCTCTCCCCCAAATAGGGTATTTCTTCAATACTTTTCTAAGAAATTTCTAAGGCCATTAGGGAGTAAGGTACTCTGGGCATGATCTAAACAAGACCTCAGAATAAAGGATTACAACATTGCTCCAAATATAGTATGGAACGACCTGTGAATCATAAGTCGGGATAAAAGTACTAGGCCTAATGCAATGCAACTTCTCACTTTAATGCTTAGCCACACTTCTAAAATACTCTCTCAATTAAAATTTTCCCTTAAACACCATACTTATTGACTCAACTTATAATTCTCACATGGCCGTTGACAAATCCATCTACCAAAGTCTAACTAAACCCAACTCTCTCGTTATGGTCAAGCCTAACTCAAATCACAAGGTATCACACATAACAGCATAACATAACACTAGTCAGAATCATGAATTCTCACGTATCTACACTTTTCACAACTTCTTATCTCCATAATAATCCTCATTACCACTCCAAAAACTATAATCCACCTAGTGACATTCACTAATGCTCAATGCATTCCCTCCACATGTATACAACCATGACATTCAATCCTATCTTCATAACCCCATATGCACTTCTAAACAAATGTTCATAAAGCATCTTTTCTATTTCCAACAAATCTCTATCAAGAACAACTTCCATGCACTATTCTTAAAAAGATATACATTGAATTTCAACTACTCACACATAGCATATAAAAATTTAACTAACCATGACGTGTATCAACGACTTGGTCTTAATCCTACTTCTCACTTATAGCCTTAGCTAAAATAAGCATACAAAAATCTTCTATAAATAAGAGATGTTTACTCTCTCCCATCCAGATAACTGTTCGTCATCACTATCTTGACCTAAGGAAAGGTAATAAAAAGTTAGAACATGAGGACCTGAAACATGAAGAGATACTGTGTATAACTTGACACTAAACTGAGGATTGAGGAATAGAATATTTAACATCATGAACTCATCAAAGAGATCTGATCTGAGGACATACATGATATAAATCAAAATTTCACTGATCATTAAGAGTATTGCTTGAGTGATTGAACAGAACGTACTGTAAAGCTTGAGTACATGAGTCATGAGCTGCATGACCTAAATTTGGAGTTCATCACTTATGGAATGTGATTTCAACTGCTGAAAGAATTGGAGATCTTCATTTTGGGAACTAGGAGGGTACATTATTCCCTATCATATGCATAAACATGAACTATGATCATGGAACTGAAACATAAGGCATGAGTAGGTAATAGGATAACTGGAAATACTGAAATAAGAATGGGTCGGGCATCATCCTCTCTTACGGTTTTTCTACGCTACACAGGCATTTCAACAAGAATCTAAAAGTCTGACTTGTTACTCCTTCTGTCATCTCCCTCTTAGACTTAAGCTATCACTCTCAATCTGTGAACCACTATATAAACTTTAATCTAAACCAAAATCACTTTATTCTAGAGTCTAGGATAAAATCAGTACACATAAAACTAAACTTACCCTGAAGGACTGTATCTTCACGTATAACACCCAATGCTAACACCTTCTTCTAAGATTCAACTCTTAGATTTCTATAGCCCCATAAGCCATCATATAACAACTTAAACACTCTCCAACTTAGGTTCTAACACTAAACATGGATATCTCTAAACCTTTGCTGAACTTTCCTAATACTCTGCTAATATCACATCTCTAACTTACCACATCACCAACCTGTAACCCATAAGTTAACTGACAAGTACACCATATACTACACAACCTTATTCATACTTATCAATTCAAAGGGTACTACTAACCACACAACACTTAATAAGTGTTAAAAATAGTTAAGCCCCATATCACCTTGGGCACCCCTCTACATCATACCTGCAACATCATACTTCATTGTGAACAAATAAACTTAAGCTTTTGCATACACTATTCAAGCCTACTAGATCACTTCCATACAACTAGCCACACTAACCAAGAAATTATTACACCCACCTTGCTAATTATCTACTATTCAAACTTAATGTCTGGTGCTAGGCATGATTAACCTCACATACTAATCTCACTTGGTATCTATAGAATAAAACATTAAGAAACACTAGTCAACTAGAACTTCATAGAAACAATATTCAATCATAATCATATGGCCTATATATCATAATCCATTAATACATCCTCCTTATACACATCATTGCTATTTACCCTTCTATATATCTCAATTACTATCACAGCTCTATAAATTTCAGCTAAAATCCTTTTTGCAATCTCTAGGGAAGACTAAATTAATGATATTAAACCACCAAATACTTCATTTATATCCTATACTTTCAATCACAATAAATACCATCAATAACTCCTTCCGTACTTCAAGCAAACAACAATTCACCTTAACTAATAACTCCCTCTCTATACTCCACCAAACTAACACACAGGAACATATCAACATAATGAAAAATCTATAGCAAGCATAAATTTATCTCTATAGTTTTTATCAATCATCATACTCATTTTTATTGCCACTACTTTTCTATACCCATACTTCCAAGTATAATAAGGTTCTAATACTCATAAATCATAACACTAAAGTTCATAATATCCATCGAATGCACACTACACTTAACAGTCTAGGTTTATACTATCTCCTTACATGAGCATTATCTATATTAAAAGGGTCAATGGGCAATCTGAATACATACCTAATTCTGCATCAACTAAACAACTCATAAGAATGAGGACATAACTTTCAGCTTGAGGGACTTATGACACACTAAAGGTCTTCTCTCAAACCCTTTGGGTGCATTCTAAAACTTCTTGCTAGAAAATTTGAGAGCATTATCAAGGGAGGAAATTGGAACTTGCCGATCATGTTATCTCCAGAACATTACATAGATAGAGAAGTATAGATTAACATTATGGATACTGAGGAGGAATCTGAAAGCACATCTGACTTGGTCTTAGTGCACGATAAAGCACTTCAATCTTCAAAACTCAAAAGCACTGATGGGATACTCTCTAGCCTTTTATAATCCCATAACTATCTACAAAGAATTAAGCTTGACTATTTTTGGTAACTTGAAAATGAGGCAGAGATGTCCTGAATAGAGTAGGATGAGAAGCTATTTAAGTTTCTTAGAGAACCTTTCTATAGCACAATCTGAGACTTGAAAGAATGGAGATATTTTCTAAATGCCGTGTAGCCTCTCGAAGAAAAGTACAGACGTCTCCATACCATTCCGAAGACTGCTAGACACAGCTTCACAGAGACCCTAGGACACTTGAACTCTGTGCTGTAATACCAAGTTTGTAACACCCCAAAAATCTATCTTGAGACGTCACATGATGCTTAGGACCACAAGTTATCCAAAGATAAACCTTCTAATGGCATACTACTAAGCAACTGATTAAATATGAATGAGTGACAGAGTTTACTATGTGGAAACATAGAGAAATGCTGAAATCTATAAAACACAATATTGATACCACTTTTACATTCTAATAAAGTCTGAAGAGAGGGTCTGGAATTACAATACTGACTCTAACTGACATCTGTGAAGCCTCTACTATACTGACTATAAATAGTTGGGAAAATGCTCCAACTATCACTAATCAATACATATGAATAAGAAAAGACACAACATAAATAAATCTAACAGAAGTCCTCAAAGTAGGAGGACTTATCACCTTGCTGGATGGAATCTGCAAGTGTCTGAGTCTGAATGTGCCTACTAGATCTTGTACCTACATTATAAGACAATGTAGTAAATAGACATATATGTTGATCATTGCTTTGAGGATATACTAAGTATATGGGGGTGTATGCATTAAGTCAACAATATTATTACTCTTTATAAAACCATATACGATGATATAAATGACTCACATAGCTTGAATAAATCTAAAATCTGAATCTCATAAAGCATGAATAATGAAACATGTAGCTTAAATATCATGAGTCATTATATTTAGTTCTAAAATTTGTATTCTCCTCTAATTCTCAAAGCTTGTAAGCAAAAAGAAATCTTTAAAAAATAACTTTCAAAACTTATGCTTTTATCTTGAGGAGGATAGGACTAGGGCTGTGCAAAAATCGAACCGACCGATAAACTGAAGCGATAAAAATGTTATTGGTTTATTGTTATTGGATTATTGGGTTACGATTTTTTAATGGTTTTATAAAAAAAATTATTAGGTTATTGGTTCGGTTTGATTTTTTCTTATTGGGTTATTGGGTAAACCGATAACCCAATAAGAATATATATATTTATATATATACATATATATATGACTTATTAGATATTTCTCTTAATTTCTATTTAATCTCTACAAATTAACAAATCTATTATTTCAATTATATAAACTCTTAATTTTTCCTAACAACATTTAGTTCAAACTTAAATATTCTTGTAAATTAAAACACATTATGTAGAATTTTTATTTGGAGCTAAGATTCGATTATTTTCATGTTAGTTACTACATTTCTATTGTATGAGTATTTTCTTATCGATTTAATCGAAAATCGAACCGCTAAGGACTAAAAAACATTAAACTAAAAACCAATAGAAAATATCTTATTGGTTTGGTTATTGGTTTAGCGTATTTAAAAACTGAAAAACGATAAACCGAACTAATAATATGTAAAACCGAACCAAAACAGCCGATGCACACCCCTAGATAGGACTTTGGGAACATAAGGACTTGGGAACTTTAGGACTATAAAACTTTGGAGACTTGGAGACTCTGGGAACTTAGGAGTTTCTTCTAACCAACATAAATAATGTGAGTTGACATGGAGCCCAATGTCTTGACCATATTAGGGAGAGTTGTTCTATCCTTTCTATCGGAATAGAACCTTAACTTTAGTGATCACTATCTTAACCCACTTGGGGTAAATCATAATCCTACAGTGGCTCATAATTTTGCTGCATGAGACCTTAGAATCAAGACCAACTTGATGCTAAATACTAATCCCATACTTAAGCTTAGAACATTTACGAAATCCACCTTAAGATAGTACAAGAATGTATAGCGGAAGCCAATTATGCTTCTCTTTACTTTAAATAATAAATACTGTAGATTTCTATTTTAACTTAGGATTCAAAGATCAACTTTCTTTCTTGAAACTTGGTAAACAATCATCAAGGAGGCTTAAAATCATGATCTTCTTAAAATATCAATGCTAAATCTAAGGGCTTAAAGCCTATTTTTCAAACTTATGTTAAAACACCAAAAGGTTTATGCTTGATAATGTAATTATTGGTAAATCAACTCAAAATCTGGAAAAATATGATCATGTGCATAAATATTCGAAAGTAGACATGTAACTCAATATCCAAATTATTTAAGGTCTCAAAATCATGCAGTTAGCAACATGGGGGTATAAACCCTAACTTAAATTTCATGGAAATCATATCAAAATTTAGAAAATTGTAACTTAAAGTAAGTTTTTGAGCCCCAGAATGAAAGAATTATTCTTGTTGAAACACCACGTACCTTATTTAGCTTGATTTGATGGAACAATTTGACCTTTTAAGCCTTGAGAATGTTCTTGAAAACTTTTCTTGAAGGTTCTTGAATGGTGATGTTTTAATTCTTGAGTTTTCTTGGTGAAGGGTTTGAACCTTGTTCTTGAGGGTTGATCTTGAAAGGAACCTTAGTTTTTATGTTGTGGATAAATATGAAGTTGTGTACTTTTATTTGATGTAATTAGGTGTTAAAAAGGGTGGAAAGGACCCAAAAATCCTTTAAAAATGACTTAAAATCGCTAAATGGAGGTCCTCAATAGTTTGGACAAAGAACTGTCGCCCTGGGGATGGACCGTCCCTTCAACCCATCGCTTTTTCGCTAGAAAATAGGCTTACTGCCTCAATTATAATGGTTTGAGTGATGGTCCATCGGTCTTCCCGTTGCACTTTGGTAGTTTGGATAGCTCACTATAAAACGGTCATAACCTTTTACCATAATACTGAATTTTAGAAAAATTTGTATCGTTGCAAAGCTAATTCAATTATCTATATGTTAGTGGATCATGAGTTCAAAAATTCATAGTATAACAAAATATATGCTTGTTTGAAGTTGACTAACTAAAATCCTTCTCAAGAATTCAATCGGTAAGGGAGGTTTTGATTCACCTAATAGTTAGGACATATTTGAGGCCTTAACACACATCAAACTTGATCATAAAACTACCAAATAACTAAAATTTATTTCTCATGATTTTGAAGCATGGTTCTACTATCGGTTGGAATTCTCGGGGTATTATATCTTGATGATCCATGTCCATATTGTGGTGGACCCTACTTTTAGAAAAATTATACATATGCTCCCTGAAAAGAGGTGTGTGCACAATCTCAATCGTATTGGAAGTATGATTGTTCTTTATGTGGTGGTCGAGATGGACATTGAAGTAATTGTACAAATTTCCCCTCCCCTAGTTATGCTAACAAAAATGCTAGTTCCTCTTATAAGATTAATAGGTCTCATGATGTGATAAAGGTAGAAAAACACACCGGATCCAATGGTGTTGGAGCAATGCTTCTAACTCTCTTAGATCGGGTGATTACAATAGAGGAGGACCTGCATCACTTGCATCATTTTATGATGGCATTTGGAACGAAGAGTGAAAAAGAAGAAGAAGTAGGTGAGGAGGTTGATATTTCAAGTGCCATGGATATACCTAATTTTTAAAATGAGATTGATAAGGAAAAGGTATCAATCCATATGGTTTATGGTGGGCTTGATATGGAAGAATTCTTGGTGATTTGCCATCCAACTGAACCAAAAATAATGAAGGATGCCAAAATTGAAGAACGGATACTAGAGTTGAACGAAAAAGCCAAGAAAATCCTTTGTAAGGACTCTAGTTTATTTTTGAGTGAGAATTTCAAGAAGAATGCAACTCCAAAATTGGGAATACAACCTCTTTCCAACCATTTTTCGACATTATGCTTGGTTAATATGATGAATATCGAACTGCCCGAGCAAATGAAGAACTTGGGAGATGAGGTACCAAATCCTTATTTTTTGGAGTTTGTCATTCCAAAAGGGTGAGATGACTTCCATTACTTTAAAATCCAATAAATTCAAAATCCAAAAAATGACAAGTGGTTTTTTGATGTTCTCACCAATACCTAATGAGCCTACTCGGAATTTTGATGTGAAGTTGGATAAAAGGTTCAAGTTTTCAAAGTGGGGAGATAGAATATGTATATTTGTGCCCTTAGTTTTACCCAAAGTACCTCAAAGATATGTTGATCAAAAGTTGGGTAAAGATTCAAATCTTCTAAATGGAAACATAAATGATAGTCAAAAGATGTCGTGCCGCGACTTTAACTAAGGCGCTTATTGGGAGGCAATCCAAGGAATTTTTTTGATGTTTTCTGATGTTTTTGATTAAATTTTTAGCTTTTTTTGGGTGTTTACAGGTGATAGCCTAAGTTGGATAAGGTATCTCAATAATGAAACCCTGGATACGTATATTGGACTTTTATTTTTATCATTTTCCTCTCTTAAACAAGCTCACAAGGTATGATTTTTGGGATGAAATTTTTTGAATGTGTTCTTTGTTTCACATGCTCAATTACAAAATTCTTGCTTCCATGCTCTAGTGAATACTATGTGTTTGATGAAATACCCACTTGTAGATTGTTTGCATAATTGAGTGATGGTGAATTAATTTGGTTAGTATGATTATAAATGGCGTGTTTGATGATGAATTGGTGCATTGATCTTGTTCACATGTGTTGTTACTCTATCTTTAAGCTCTTACCTTTCATGCACACCACATGTTTGTTAAAATGTCAATAAGAGAGAAATTCCTTATGTGCTTGGAAAGGTTAATGTAACTTTCTTAGGGAGTTATGCAATTATTTTTGGAGCATATTTTTTAGTCCAATTGGTCTTAAATGTTGGATAACCGGTGGTTTTTGGTTAAAATTGTTGATGAATGTTGTGTCCATGGTATGATTGATGAATGTGCTTATCATAGCATCTCCGGGTGAAGTCTAAGTAACCCGAGAGACATGAATGATTGGCTTGCCCTATTATAGATTGGTTGATGCCATTCTTAAGGGTATAGGGTCGTTTTTGTTTCTATTGGTGCCATGAGTATTTTATGAGCTAAATGGACGATATGTGAAGTTGTGAGGAAAGAATCCCATACAGTGTAATGATAGTGTTGCCTTGTATTCACCTAAGTTTTTCTTTAATTGTTTAGGAAGAGGAAAAAGTTTGAAAATTCTTTCAAAATGTCATTGGCAAGAAATGAAATGATTTTGAGAAAAAAAAACCCAAAAATATAGTTTTCTTATTGAAAAAGATCAAGGATGTTTTTGAGATTTCTTTTGAGTGATACTATTAAATTCAATTCTTAGATCTCTCTTTGCAAGGATGACTCCTTGACTCGGAGGAACTTATTAAGCTTAAATTGCTCAAATTGGTTGGGAGACTAACTTTTTGCTGTATGTGTATGATGCCATGTGTGGTGAGATTTTTGAATAATTCTTGTACATATGTGTAGTCTATAGCTTCCCCCAAATGTATTCAAAGCGCAATATTAGATAGGCATGGTTTGGAGGACGACCCGAGGCCATTTTTGACCCGTCACATAGCCAAATTCCCACCTTGACATTTTTTCCTTGTTAATCCCTTTGAGACTTTTGACCCATTTCTCTTTCTCTTTGTAATGATAACCTTTCTAAAACACCTAATCCCCTTTTAAATCTCTCTTTTGTCATTTAACCTCCTTTAATGCATTGCATGATTTGAAGAAATAAAATATAGGTGAACGCCTAAGTTTGGGGGGAGGAGTTTGTATAGTTGGGAGTGTAACATAAAAGTGGTTCACAGTCCAAGTTTGGGGGGATGAATATGATATGCTATGATGAGCCAAGAAAGGAATATGTAAGGTGGTCAATTCATGTGCTTAAGAGACAAGAGACATACTTGATCGTAAAATTGTATAACCTAGACCATAAAACTTGAAGTAAAATGAGACAAATGAATGGGGGTGGGGGGGGGGGGCTAAGAAGATCTTAAAGTAGAAAGTCTCTTGAAAAAATTCAAATAAAGAAAGAAAGAAAATGGTGGATTAGAATTGTTTGGTAACAAAGAGGGTTAAGGGAAACATGGAAAATGGTCTGAAGGAGAATAAGGTGGGTAGTTTGAAAATTTTGGGGTGGAAAGGGTTGAGAGATTGCATTGAAGGAAGTTTTATAGTCACTTGATCCATATATATTCCTTCCTACACTTTAAACCTTCATTTTGGCCCACAAGACCTTGGTGATACCAAACTAGGTAATTCTACATTAGTGGCAAAAAACACAAAGGGAAAGCCTATGGTTCTACTCGTTGTGCTTGAATTTCGTTACTAGAGTGAGTGCAAATTCTTTCATTATTTGAGATCTTTTATAAATTTCAATGTCATGTGTATGTGGATCTAACTCTTGCTTTTGAGTGGCATCGATACGTTGGGGTAGATGGTGAAGTCTTACTCTCGATTTGGGTAAATGAGTGAAGTAAGTTGCATTGTGAAGATTGAAACAATCTTTGAAGATTTTGTGTCTCTTCTTAAGATGCTTTGTTTATTTGGAAGGTTCATCTGATACAAACTTGCATCCTTGCTCCATACATATGTGCTTATTGGAAAAATTTTGGTTTACTTGGTTCCATGACATGTTTGGAACGCCTTTGTAGAGCTTTGTTAGCTTATTCTTTTAGTATAGCTTTTATTTGGGCGGAATTGAGTTAAAAACCATATCTTATTGAATTATCCTCATTATCTAGAGGACAGGATATAGTTTAAGTTTGGAGGTGTTGACCAGTCTTTAATTTAACAATTTACTAGAATCTTTTAAGCCTAAATTATCATGCCTTTCCGTTTATTTGTTGTTAATTTCTTGCTTAATGCTCATTGGTGTAGGTAAAAGTTGAAATGTGAAGATGATCAAGGAAACTTGATAAAAATAAGTTGAGGAAAAAAGGTAAAAGAGAAGAAATATGAAAGAAAATAGCCAAATGGTGGAAATTAGGTGCAAGAATCGACCTTCAGTTATGCTTCTAACTCTCTTGAATAGGGTGAATACAATGAAGGAGGACGTGCATCACTTGTATCAATCCATGGATGCATTTGGAATAGAGAGTGAAAAGGAAGAAGAAGTGCGTGAGGAGGCCGATCTTTCAATTGCCATGGATATGCCCAATCTTCAAAATGAGGTTGATAAGGAAAAGGTATCAAGCCATGTGGTTGATGGTACGCTTGATATGGAAGAATTCTTGGTGGTTTTCTAACCAATCGAACCAAAAATAATGAAGGATGCCAAAATTGAAGAACCAATACTAGAGTTGAAATAAAAATCTAAGCAAATCCTTTGTAAAGACTCTAGTTCATTTTTGGGTGAGAATTTCAAGAAGAATGCAACTTCGGATTCGGGAAGACCACCTCATTCCAACCATTTTTTGACATTATACTTGGCATGAGGATCAAGATCATGATAGGCAATTAAGTCAACCAATGCCGATCATGAGATGATCACCGTAATCATGGTATCGCAATCGCAGTTAAGAGATGCGATCACGATAGTGCGGAATTAGAGCAAGGTGGTATTTTTGTAATATTTTGGAAATATGAAATTTGGGCAAAAATAGGGGTTTATAACTCATTTTTATCTATATTTTAGCCTATATTTTATCTTTAGTTTTTATCTTATCACTTGGAGCTTGGAGCAAAATTTTGTACTAATCCTGAGCTAAGAAAACATTAGAGTAATTTCAAAGTGAAGAAGAATTGGCAAATTCCATTGAAGATTTATTGGAATTTAAAGTGTGGAATTATATTCTCCTTATCTTTCATGAATCAATTTGGTGGAGATTTTGGTATATTTTTGCTTATTATCATTATGAGTTGATAGTTCTTCCTCTTGGGGTTATGCTTGGATAGGTTGTGATTTATGCATGGGTGTTGCTTATGAATCTACCTAATTAGCTATTTTTTTGTGGGTTTTGCTATTTCTCTATAATTAAAATGAGATTTGTGGGTGAAAACCACAAATTGACTTGGATCCCACATCATCCTTGAAAGAGGGATGTGTATGATGAGTAATTGTGAACAACTATTTGATACTAGTTATTTTCTTAGCACTATCTTTGAAATAAGGATGCTTTGTGATTTAGCTAGCTTGATAGGCATCATCCTAGAAATAGGGATGCTAAGTTGAGGTTTTGGATTGGTAAGTTTGGCATGATCATAAGGTATTCGAAGAATCCATGAGTGCAATTTAGTGTTTTCTTGAAAAGATTAATACTAATAAATCTTGCCTACCCACGACTCCTAGCTAAATTTGGATAAATTATCAATTACCCATGTATGTATTCACACCTAGAATGAAATAAAACCAATACCCGTTCCTAATTGATTGCGCTCTAATTATTCTTAGCCCCGAGTTAGTCTTCTAAAGCCGAAGAAGTGTTCTACTTTTTAAAACGTTCTAAATCTCCCAAACATTTGTATCTCATATTTTAATTTAGCAAGTAACTTTTATTTCAAACTTACTCGATCAGCACTCACATTGTTCCTCGTGGATTCGATCCTGACTCAAAGTTGGGTAATTTTATTGACAACGACCACCTTGCAATTAATTTGGCGTGTAAATTGAGCGTTATCATTCATGTCATTAACATCTTTCAAAATTCATAAACAATGTAAAATCCAAGTTACCAAATTACACCATCATTACAAAACAACATTTCAGTTTGTAATTCACCATTTAAACCATAAAGAAAACATTAAAACAAGAGATAAACCATGCAAGAGTATCACAACCCCAAAACCCTAAACCCTAGTTCAATTCAACATTCAATAAACATTAAAAAACAAATAAATTAATGCAATAGTATAATATTTAAACTAGGGGGTGTACAACATGCCTTTTTGATGTAAATCTTATGAGAGGATAGGAGGATTTGAACCTACGAGCTTTGGAATTGAGAAATCCTTCTTGTTGTTCTTGAAAAGAAGAGAATGAGGAAATTTTCTACTAGGATTGGGGGGAGTTATAGGGAGTGAAAGAAGCATTTTGTACTTGATTCAATATGGGAAAAACATGTTTTAACGTCTATAAAGGTAGGGTCGTGCCATGGGCCCTTTTGCATGGCTCCAACTATTCCTCGTGACCAATCATCATGTGTCACCAACATTACCTCACGCAAACCATTGCGCACCCTGGACAGTGCCTCAGTAAAACACTCATAACTTTTTACTCTGAACTCGGATTGATAAATGGTCAGTGATGTTGGAAAAATGACTCAAAGAGATTTAGTTTGGTATATCATAGGCCACCTAACCCATTATATTCTAAGAGTAATAGTCATTAAAATTTGACCTAAGTTAAAACATATACTAAAACTCAATTAGTAGGAAAGTTCTTAACTCAACTTTGAGCTAGGAGATTTGTGTGACTTCAATTAGTATCCAAAGATGTTCCCACATTAAATAATTGATAATCACACTTATTTTTAGATATAAATTAGTAGGTTTGGGTCTATACACATATGAGGGATAGTTCAAACTCTAGCCCGAAAATATGGGGTGTAACATTATCTTCCCCTTAGAACCATTCAGCCTCGAATGTTGGATTAGAACTTTTTGAAACTTGAGAAGTACAAAAGAAAGTATGTAGCTTAACCTTATGAGTTCCCCTCAACCAAATGTACATCGGCATCAAAAGACTTCTTGACAACTACGAGTAAATTATGTTAGCACGTACCATGAGATAATGATACTTAACATAAACATAATATAGGACATGAGTTTATAGTACACGATAATTTCAACGTAAGGCAATTTTTTGGTAATCATCAGCTTGATTAATATTGGTACAAGAAATGATATGAGATTTTCGTAGGACATAGGAATAGAAGCATTCTTAACTATGAGTTTAGCTACGAATACCCTACTTCACCATTTCAATCTTATAATTTCTCTATAATACTCATAACTCCAAAAGCCAAAGTCTAACTATATATTTCTCCTATGTTAAAACCTATCTCAGAGTTTAACGGTGTAAGCTTAAGCTATGAGACCATATACTCCATATCCCCCCAAGAACTCTACTCCCGTCCTATCTCTATAATCAAACAACATCATGTCTTAATGAATGAGTTCTAGCCATATAACTCAATGGTTTATGTATCTATCTATCACAATATTCAAGCCTATCTTTACTACATGCATTTTATGGATCTCCACATAAAAAATCAGCTACCTCAATAACTTTCACAATGATCTTCACCACATATCCCCTTCCAAATTATTTCACATAACAAAATTTCACCTCACTCTTCCCGCTTTATCTATAACTTTAGCTCGAGTAGTGACATAAAAAATTTCACAATAATGAACATATACTTTCTTATCTAAAACATTACTAGGAAACCATAACCGCTATCTTCATAACATAAGGAGGGTAATTGAGGGACTAGAGTACAAGCTTCCAAAATATGAGTGACACTATTTAATCATAACTTATATTCTCTGCACTACTCAAGGTGGGGCCTATAATGAAAGATACGATATAGTAAGCACGAAGTGGTTCATATATCAAATGCCTAGATCATAAATAGAGAGTCGTTCGAACATAAACATAACAGAACATGAGTTGTATAACATAAAACATTCATGTATTCAAGGATTAAGACAAGGACTGCTACGTGAAGCTATAACTTCTCATTTTAAGAACTGAAAAAGGTCATGAGTTTGCATAAACCTTATCTCTCTAAGATACACCCAACATAAAATGAATTAATAATATATAGAAAATATAGTTATGATGTAGGACATATTGTGAGCGTCATACCATAGAACCTGAATACTTAGAAGCTTGGATTAGTGAGAAACATTATAGCTTTTAGTTCAGGGGTCGGATCATGGACATAAGTTGTATAGATAACTTGGACCTTAGGCATAAGCAAAATTTGAATACATATAACATTGGTAGAATGTCCTCTTATATCAGAGTAGGAGGACTTTGCTAAAATAAGAATAGATTTACCGTGACACTTCCTTGAAACTCACCACCACGAGAAAATTTAAGATTAGCCTTAGTTCACCATCTCCCCCTTATCTCAAAGGTCACTATCCTAAATATATAAACATATCTTCTCAATAAATTTATAAGCACAACACTCAGCACCATTAGGTATCACTTTACACATGAATTCTAGACTCGCCCAATTAAAATATTATAGGAAAAATTCTAACTTATTTCTATGATATTCCTCCCATGAGCACTACTCTTAACTTCCTCTGGAGTTTAAGCTTGAACCCCAACCTAAACCTGTCAAGTTGAGTTTTGTACAAAAAAATAATCCCATTAAAGAGATTAAAGATATTTTAGGGATGAAAAATAGATTAAGTAAACGTGGGATGATTTGTAGGGGTGAAAAGATCCAATGTCACGACCTGAACCAAGGCCTAGTCATGATGGGTATCTCAGGCCCATCGAGGGCTGGAGACCACCCTCTTAGCCTAAGATCTAGAGAACAATAAATGTATGTAGAAGACACCAACCAAAATAGTAAATGATATATGGAACCAAAAATATATCCAAGAAATCAAAATAAGATATCAATGACATCCTAACCCTGTCCACAAAAGCCTTTAACCAAAAAATACCAACTAAGTT
The DNA here is from genome assembly GCA_030864225.1 of Capsicum baccatum var. pendulum. Lineage (NCBI taxonomy): Eukaryota > Viridiplantae > Streptophyta > Magnoliopsida > Solanales > Solanaceae > Capsicum > Capsicum baccatum. The sequence goes on from CM061551.1 coordinate 100,511,010, forward strand.
GGGACATTCCCCCGACTATGACAAAAAAAATCCAAAGTACTAAAATGGTAAAGAAACCAATAAAATGATTGGTCGTTCGAAGGATGGAGGCTTCCCACTTCATAACAACTCAATGAATTCACCACACCACCTAACAATGCAAAGAGTAAAACAAAAGTACTTCGGATCAACATCATGAAATAATGCAGCATCCTAGGATGGTCAGTGGGGAAAGCAATGGCATGAAACTCAAAGGTTAGGGATAAAATAATGCCATTGCTAAAATCAATAAAAACCACATGCACAACATTTATGTATACATATATAGGATGTCGGGATAGGTACAAGGGTCCATTAACTTGGTAGTTTAATACATTAGCCTGAATTGTGTAGCTCATTCATCTTAAAGGCACCCACAAGTTATATGGGTTCGGCTTCACCCACTGGAAGGGCCCAATGTATGTTAGCTGCACAAACCAAGGAAAGTTTAGGAAGGGATAAAGCCACAAAGTCATCATTCCAAATATATATAATGAGTAATTAACCATTCCAAAATATATATAATGTGTACACCATACACATAGTCATATTTGACTTATAAGTTCCATTTAAAATCCAAAACCATCACCGCTAAGGCTATCCAAATCCATTTTATCCATTGTCCTTTAATACAACGCAATGAGTTTAAATGATAAGTTAAATCATGCAATAATCCATATTCAAAACCAAATAACAAGATGAGCTGAGGTTGATGCCATTACTAAGTCAAATTTCATCCATAATGTGAAACCCAAATCACAAATTTGCAAACATTATGTCCATGCACCAATTTAGTCCCAAAACCCTTAATTTAAAGAATGAATAATCCATAAAAATCATGAAAAAATCAATTCACTCAATAAAATCCAAAAAACCCTCAACCCAATTTTAAACCCAATATTTAAATCACATGAACATTGATTAATTAAATGGTACAATGTAAAATACAAGTTAGGAATGAGCAACATGACTTTTAGATGAACCAAATATGTGAAACATTAAATGTGAGCCTTGAAAGTATGAGTTTTTAGGAGAGAAACCCTAGATTTTGTCTCTTGAGAGTGGAGAGGAGAAGAAGCATAGAGAAACTGACTAAAAATTGATATACAAGGCCATTAAGTGATTTAATTCGTGGGGGACGAGTTTGGGGTGAGGAAAAGACCAAAATACCCCTAAAGAAACCAAAAAAATCACAGAAATTCTTCAGTTGACGACTTGAGTGGACGACTTGTCAATTTGGTAACAACTTATCACCCTAGTCGTCAATATCTAGCTGGATTTTGCCATTTACTGGTTAAGGCTAACGGCTTGAGTTGATGGCTCATAACCTAGCAAACAACTCATTGCCTTAGTCTTCACCTTGATGGCTCTCTAATTTAGTTGTCACTTTCTGATAGACAAACACTCTCAAGTAAAATGAGCATAACTTTTTACTCCGATATCAAATTACGGTGAAACCAGATGTGTTGAAAATAAGACTCGAAGATCTTTCATTTGGTATATGGTAGGCTACCTAAATCTTTATATTCAAGAAGGAACCATCGTTGGAAGTTGAACCAAAAAGGGACATCTACTAAAACTCAATCAGTATAAAAGTTCTCAACTCTTTGGGTTACGAGATTTTTATGATCTCACCTCAACTCAAAAGATGTTCCCACACTAGATAATTGACCATCAAATTTATATTGACATAGAATCATTAGGTTTGGGTCTATACATGTAGTAACGATGGTCCACATTCTAGCCTAAAAATATGGGGTGTTATATTATCTCCCTCTTAAAATCATTCATCCTCGAATGATGGGTAGGAACTTATTACAGCACTAGAAGTTTTGAATAAAGGGCGTAACTTCACATTAGAAATTTTTCCTCAACACAACATACATAGGAATCAAAATAAAAGGACTCCATTACATCATCAAGTTAATCGTGTAAGCATGAATTATGAGATAACAAGACATAAAATGGACGTGATCTTGGGTATGAGTTACATTGGAACATAATCATAAGAACATAAGGCATGAAATCTTCCAGGAATCATCGGCCTAATTAAGATTTAATAAAAGGGACAAAATGAAATTTTTGCGGGACATAAAAATAGAAGCATTTACCACCTCAAATGATATGTCTAATAGAACATAAATATAGATTTACTTTTCAACTATGCTTTCATATATGGATATCCACCATATCAACGTTATGATTCCCCTTTGAAACACATAACTACAAGAGCTTGAGTCTAACTGCATATTTCTTTTGTGTTGAAGCCTAACTCGGAGTTAAAAGGTGCTAGCATTAAGCTATGGTACCCTATACTCTACACCCCTCCAAGAATACTACTCTAACTTATCACTATAATCTCAAAACTTCAGGTCTTAATCAAGGAGTACTAGCCACATAACACAATGGTATGTGTATCTATCAACCATAATATTCCATCCTATCTTTATTACACCTACTTTATGAATATCCTCACCAAAAACCAACAACCTCAATCACTATGATAGAGATTTTTACCACATATCTCCTTCTTAACTATTTCACATTATGAAAGTTCATCTCACTCTTCCTTTTTCATCTATAACCTTTGCCCGAGTAGACACACCCAAAATTTTCACATTAGAGAACACATACTCCCTTATCTAAAACATTACTATGCTTCCATAGCCATTGCCATCCTGGCATAAGAAGGGTCATTGAGGGACTAGAGTACAAGCATCAATAATAGAAGAGACACTATTCAATTATGACTCATATTTGTCATACTACTCAAGGCGGGACCTGCGAAGTAAGAGATGGTACAATAGGCACGAAATACTTCATACCAAAAACCTAGATCATAAATAAATGTCATTCAGGCATAGACATAACATAGCATGGGTTCTTAGGACTAGGCATAGTGAGAAACATGAGTGCCTATATCATGATTTATATAACATAATGCCAGGATTCATATATTTAAGGAATAAGAAAAGGATTTCCTCTTGAAGCTATTGCTTCTCATTTGACGAACTGAGAATAGTCATGAGTTTGCATATATAGCATCACTTTGGCTAAGACATAATGTAAAATGAGTTGGTAACATATAGAGAGTATAGTTTCTCAGAACTAAGCATACAGTGAGACATGAGTTCACGAATAGTGAGCGTTACAACATAGAGCTTGAATACTTTGAAGCTTGGGTACTTGAGAACCATTATTGCTTCTAGTTCAGGAGTTGGGGAATGAACATAAGTTACAAAGAGAACTCGGACCTTAGGCATAGACACAATTTGAACACTTAAGACATTGGTAGAATGCCCTCTTAAGCCGAAGTAGGAGAAATTTGCTAGAATAAGAATAGAGTTATCATGGTTCCTCCTTGAAGCTCATAACCATGAGAAATTTAAAGATCTACCTTAGTTCATCATTTCCCACTTAGCTCAAAGGTTGATATCCTAGACTTGTGGATATATCCTCTCATTGAACCTATAAGCACTACACTCCTCACCATGGGGATATCACCATATACAATAATCCCAACCTCCTCCGATGACTATAAATGAGGACACTAAGTTCTTCCTACGATATGCCATCCAAGGATACTAGTCTTAATTTTTGCAAGCTTCTATCGGCATTACCCTATAATTTAGACTCTCATGGGCATACATATCCATCCTTATTAACACACAACAATCCATTATCCTGTCCATAGTATACTAGCATCAAACCTCTGATTGCATAACTCATAACTTAACAAAAATTTTAAAACTATATCAAAGGCCTACATCGACTATTTATATTTCCTCAATTCATCTTTAAAGAACACCATATTACAACCCCCTAGACTTCTCCGTACTAAGAAATTCAAGAACATGAACTAGGTATACATGGAATTTATACCCTAAAAACATCGTCTAACAACATGCTGCCTGGGGTTCGACTTGCTCTTATATACCTAATGCTCTTATCCACCTAATGACTTATTTTCTATCTATCATTTCAACACTAGTCTTTATGTATAAATATCATAATTATCCACTCAATTTTTTCATAGGTTATCAACCTAAGCTCTTCCATATATCAAATCAAGCCTACTAATTTACTCGCATAATTCTGGCATCACTATCCTCAAGCTAACATTCTTATCAGCACAACCAACATCTACAGTTCAAACTTAGTGTCTAGCATCAAACATGTACCACTGATGAATCATCTCGCATATCATACTAGTCTATCAATAGATAAATTATCCCGAATTCCTTATTTCGGTTGACTACGGTCTACAAGCACATATTCTTCACAACATTACTACTACACCTTAAAATTTACTACATATCTTCTCACCTATTAAATTATCTTACAACTAAAAAATCAAGGGACCCTCAGTGTAGTAAAATTACATAATAAGGATAGTTTATCTTAATCTTACTCATTATGGCCTATAGAACATTCACCTCTCTCATATCATATCCACTTACCCATGCATTCATCCCTACTTCTTTCAAAATTATATATACATCACTAAGTCCCACTTGCCAATATTTTTCCAAAGTAAATGCCAAATTTATAAATTATAAGCCACTCCATCCTTTCATTCACAACCTATGATTAGTTTTTACTACTACACCAACTAGCTTCAAGATCTCCTTCCCTATTTCAAATAAATTCTAAATCACCATAACTAATACCTTCATCTACTAACTACTGTAAAGGCTACACATATACCTACAACTATAGCAAATCACCATATGAGAATACCACCTCAAACTCTCACGTAATGTTACACGAATACAACTACCTTTTCCATACCAAAGTTACTCTCACCCTGAATTCTAAAATTATGACTTCATTACACGAAACTTGGGATCATATTACTATCCATAGAACATAACACCCCAATTTATATTACCTCTTAGGTGGAATACTATCCCAACATTCAGATACACATTTTCCCCTTAAGCGAGATGTCTGCAATAAAGTTTTTAAAAGGGACTAAATCCACCCTTACCTAAGGTTGAAAAGCACAATTCATGAAGACAGATATATACGCTTGAATCCATACTCTTTGATGCACTAATGGACTTCTTTAAAGTCGTTGTAATGTTTCACAACCTTTTGATGACTCAATAAAAAAGGACCACATTATTAAGAATCTAATATTTTGCACCTGTATCACCTCGATAATGAATCATAGCCCACAAACTTAGAGCAAGAGAAGAAATTTGGAAAACTTTCATATAGACAACACGATTGCACAATCTAGAGTATGAAAGAATAAGAAACATTTCCTAAATACCTCATGGCCTTCCCCTTATAAGTGTGGAATACTACACACCCATAAAAGGGACTCTACTTGACATAGCTTTGTGGACATCCTGGGACCCTGAACCATGCTCTTATACCAAGCTTATCATGACTTGAACCTGGGCTTAGTCGTGACCAGTATCTTAAGCCCATCATGGGCAGGAGACCACCTCTATAGCCTAACCGCCAGAGCATAATAAATGAATATAGTGGAAGCTAACCAAAATAGTAAATGATAAATAAAACCAAAAGAAAATACAATGAATCAAAATAAGATACCAATGACATCCCAACCCTGTCGGCAAAAGCCTCTAAATCAAGAAATATCAACTAAGTTGGTACATGGCCCCGACTATGAAAAAAAGAATCCAGAGTATTGAAATGGTAAAGAAACTAATGAAATGATCGATAGTTCAAAGAATGGAGGCTCACCACTTCACAACAACTCAAAAAATGCACTGCACCACCTAATGTTGCACATAAGTAATAAAAAAGTCCTTCAGATCTATATCATGAAATAATACAGAGTCCGGGGATGATCAGTGGGGCGAGCACTGGCATAAACTTAAAGGATAGGGATAAAATACCATTGTCAAAAACCATTCAAAACCACATACACAACATTTATGTATACATATATAGGATGTCGGGATAGGGACAAGGGTCCATTAACATGGTAGTTTTAAACATTAGCATAAACTGTGTAGATCGTTATGTCCTAAAGGCACCCACGGGCTATATGGGTCTGACTTTCCTACCAGAAATGCCCTTGTGCATGTTAGCCGCACAAATCGTAAAAATCTAAGGAACGGTTAAATCTACCAAGGCATTAACCATTCCAAAATATTTATATTGTGTACATGAAACACATAGTCATATAGACTCCCTACGCCGGCAAATGTGGTTTCCATTATTGGTCCCCTCATGAACTACACCTTCACGGTGAGCTACGCAATTTCCATTAAGGTAAAATTAAAATATTTAACACATAATCCAACCATAAACCAAGGATTCATTATTATTATACATTGCCATTTGGTATCGTCATACCAATATGATTGTAAGCTAATTCAATCATGCCAATCCAATCCATATAACCAAATTTTACTCCTAAATTCCTTTTAAAATCCCAAATCATAGCCACCAAGGTTATCCAAATTATCCATTTGTCCTTTAGTGCAATGCAGTGGGGCTAAAAGAGAAGTTAACTTATGCAATAATCCATATTCAAAACCAAATTACAAGATGGGATGAGGTTAATGCCATTACAAAATCAAATTTCATCCAAATTGTGAAACCCAAACCACAAATTTGCAAACATTATGTCCATGCAACAATTCAGTTCCAAACCCTTAATTTAAAGCATGAATAATCCATAAAAACCATAGGAAAAACAATTCACTCAATAACATCCTAAAAATCCTCAACCCAATTTCAAAACCAACTTTTAACTCACATGACCATTGATTAATCAAATGCTAAAATGTAAAAATACAAGTTAGGGATGAGCAACATGACTTTTAAATGAATCAAATTTGTGACACCTTGAATTTGAGCCTTGGAAGTATGAGTTTTTGGGGGAGAAACCCTAACTTTTCTCTCTTAAGAGTGCAGAGGAGAAGAAGCATTGAAAATCTAACTAAACATCGATGTACATGGATTATTGAGTGATTTATTTTATGGGGGAGGAGTTTAGGGTGGGTAAAATACCAAAATACTCCTAAAGAAACCTAACTAATCATAAGAGTTCTTTAGTTTACGACTTGAGTTGATGACTCGTTAGTTTGGTGACAACCCGTCACCCTAGTCATCAATACCTAGCTAGATTTTTCCCTTTACTGGTTAAGGATGACGACTTGAGTTGGCGGCTCATTACATAGCTGACGGCTCAATAACTTAGTTGTCACCTAGTTGATGGCTCATCATCTTAGTTATCACTTTTCTACAGACAGACACTTCCAAGTAAAATAGCATAACTTTCTATTCTAATAGTGGATTAAGGTGAAATCGAATGCTTTGGAAATAAGATGCGGAGATATTTTATTTGGTATATATTAGTCCACCTAACTCATTATATTCAAGAAGGTATTGTCATTAGAAGTTGACCCAAGCAGGGACATCCACTAAAACTTAATCGGTAGAAAAGTTCTCAACTCATCTTTAAGTTAGGAGATTTTTATGATCTCACTTTACCTCCAAACATGTTCCCACACTAGAGAATTGACCATCACACTTATATTGACATAGAATCATTGAGTTTGAGTCTGCATAAGTAGTAATAGCAGTTCATATTCTAGCCTGAACATGTGAGGTGTTACATCCAAGTACCCTTTAAACCATATAACAACATTGACTCATTGATGAAGGAGAGAGGGGTCACGGTGTGGACCTCAATGCAGATTACCAGTCATGCAGCTTGGGGCCCATCACTAAGCACTCCTTTGCAGTGTGATTCCCGATATTGAGGCAAGGTAGTGAGCCTTTACGATCCCCCTCACGGTGTGGGGCCATCTTGAATCATCCTCCTTACGATGACCGACATTTTCCCCATACCCATACTTCCCCTAATGCATTAGAACCCAACCTGGGGAATTTTATACTCAATCTAGGGGACCATATGGGCTCATGTTAAGCTCAATTTAAACTTCCCAAAGATCCAGGTGTTGCAAATTTAATGTCCAACACTAGTCCTTATATCTCACAATTAGCCACTTAATTTTTTCAAGAGTCATCAATCTAAGCTCTTCCAAAATTATATCAAGCCTACTAATAACTCCCACAAATCTTGCATAATAATTCTTGAGATACCACTTTTACCACTATAATCAACATCTAAAGTTCAAACTTAGTGTCTAGCATTAATTATGTACTATCGATGAATCATCCTGTATATTATAGTAGTCTATCTCTTTTTTTCATAGGGAATATTAGTATTAACCCCTTATTTCTCTTAACCATGGCAAAAAACCACATCTTTTCCAAAACATTACTACTACACCTTAAACTTTACTACTTATCTTCTTATCTACTAAACTGGCTTACAACTACTAGATAAATATCAAGGGACCCCAGTGTAGTAAAACAACGTAATAAGGATAGTTGATGTTAATCTTATAAGCTAACCCATTATGGACAATAGAACATCAACCTTCCTCACGTCATATCCACTTACCAATGCATACATCCCAACTACCTTCGAAATTCTATAAACATCACTAAGTCCCCTTTTCTAAGATTCTCCCTAAGTAAACACTAAATTATAAATTATTAGTCGACCATTCCTTCCATTCACAAGCTATGATTAATTTTTCTACTACAATATCTAGTCCTCATGAGCTCCTTTCTTATTCAACTAAGTGCACAAATATTTTAACTATTCACTCTCTTTTACCAGCTACCATAAGTTTGCTAATTTTGGGACACATTAAAAAATATCTTAAAGACATAACACCCCAAATACTCACTTAAAGGTTATGCACACACAACTACCCCTTTTCTACTAAAAATTTGCCCTCACTTTGACTTCTAAACATATGACTCCATAACACTAACCTCGGGATCATCTTACTACTCGTATGTAATAAAATCTTATTTATACTACCTCTATGGTGGAAATTCTATCCCAACATTTTGATATATATCTTTCCCCTTATGCGAGATGTCTGGAATAAAGTATTTGAAAAGGACTTAATACGCCTCTTACCACAGGCAGAAACACATAATTCAGTAAAATAGAGGAATACACTTGGATCCATACACCTTGATGCACTAATGAAATCCTTTCAAATCCTCGTGATGTTTCATAACTTTTTGATGACATGAACGGAAAGGACCATATCATTAGGAATCTAAATATTGTATGATCTAGAGTATGAAAGAATGAGAAACATTTCCTAAATGCCTTGTAGCCTCCCTCTTATAAGTGTGGCATGCTATACACCCATAAAAGGGACTTTATTTGATGCGGCTTTGTGGACACCTTGCAACCCTGAACCATGCTCTGATACCAAGAATATTATGACGTAAATTGAGGCCTGGCCATGATAGGCATTCCAAACTAACCGAGGCCTCAGATGACCCCTAGCCTTACCTCAAGAGCACATTAGCAATAATAAGAAGCATAAGCCAACCAATATAATAAGAAAAATATATAAATCCAAAAGAGAGTTTGAAAGTCAAAACCAAATCCACCTTGATAACCCATTATTGTCCATAAAGCCTCTAATCCAAGGAATACTAATCAAGTCGGGACATGTCCCCAACTATAACAAAATAAGTCCAAAAGTACTAAAATGAATAAATAAAACTAAGAGAGAGAACATGCCTTCCAAATGATGGAGGGCTCACCACTTTAAAATTGACTAATAGGAATATTGAACCACCTAACACTACAAAGGGTGACAAGAAAATCCCTCAGAACGTACATTGTGATATGATGTAACATCCAGAGATGGTCAATACGTAGATTTTTGGCATATAACCCAAGAAAATGAACAAAACATATGGAATTATAGAAAATCCAGTCATACTGTATGCATAACAATTGTATATATATATATATAGAATATTGGGATAAGGGAAAGGGACATGAAACGTGATTGTTCAAAAACTTAAGCTTAAATTGTGTGGCTTGTATTGATTTCACAGGCACCCACAGGCTACATGGGTGCTGCTCCCCTTGCGGGAAGGGCCCCAGTCCATGTTAGCCATATGTCTCGGGAATGGCTAAAGACACTAAGGAGATAGCCATCCAAAATATAATGTGTACAATAGACACAATGGTCATAGACCCCAATATCGGCAAACATGGTTTCTAGTATTGGTCCCCCTGGGATTAAACCTTCTCGGTGAGCTACACAATTCTCTTTAAGCCTAAATTAAAATAATTTTAAACATAACATCAACAATTATCCATGGAGTTTTTTATTAAGACAATTCTAATTTGCTATCGTCATACCAATAAACTTGTAAGCTATTCCAATTATCTCATACCATAACCATTTAACCATTAGACTCTAAATTCTATTTTAAATCCAAAATCATAGCCACCAAGGGCATTCCAAAACTTTTTTATCCAATTACCATTTAATGGAATGCAATGTTTCTGAAAGATGAGTTTAACTTTTTAGAATCCTTGTTCAATCATCAAATCACGGAGTGGGTTGGGGTTTATGTCATTAACATCATACAAAATCTATAAAAATTGTGAAATCTAGGTTACCAAATTCCACCATCATCACAAAATAATATTTCAGCTTGTAAGTCAACTTAAACCATAAAAAAATGAAAATAAGTGATATAATTTACGAGTATCACAACCCCAAAACTCTCAATCCTAGTTTAATTAAACATTCAAGAACACTTAAATAACAAATAAATTAATGCAGTAGTATAATATTTAAATTAGAGAGTGTCCAACATGCCTTTTTGATGGAAATCTTTGGAGAAGTTAGGAGGATTTGAACCAATGAGCCTTGAAATTCAGAAATCCTTCTTGATGTTCTTGGGAGAAAGATAATGAGGAAATTTTTTATTTTTGGGAGCCTTCGACTAGTTTTGGATGATCTTAGGGTTATAAAACATATTGGGGAAATTATAGGGAGTGTAAAGACTATTTTCCCCTTGATTTAATGTGGGAAAAACATGTATTAATGTATAGGAAGGTCGGTTCACGCCATAGGACAAACCACATTGTTCTAGTTGTGCCTCATGACCGTAATCATGTGGCACCAACATTGTTTCACACGGATCATTGTGCACCCTGAACAATGCCTCACTAAAATACTCATAACTTTTTACTTCGAACTCAACTTGATGAATGGTTAGTGGAGTTGGAAAGAATACTCAAAGGGATTTAGTTTGGTATATCATAGGCCACCTAACTCATTTATATAAGAATCATTGATATTTAACCTAAGTAAAAACGTATACTAAAATTCAATCGGTGTAAAAGTTTTGAGCTCAACTTTGAGCTTAGGAGATTTTTGTGACTTCAATTAGTATAGAAAGATGTTTCCACATTAAATAATTGATCATCATACTTATTTTTAGATATAAATCATTTGATTTGGGTTTATACACATATGAGGGAAGGTTTAAACTCTATCCCAAAAATGCTAGGTGTTACATCCCTCCTGAGATGTCCTTTATCCATCTAGTGTCTTATGTCTTTACGCAAAGGAAATATATATCAGATTCTTCTCACGTTCTCAAAGAACCGACCTTACAATTTGACGTATGAAAGAAACCAATGGCTAAAATTGATTGACAGGTAAGGAAGTTGTACTCAAAGGAGTTTGTGTCCATGAAAGTCTTATGATAGAATCATACCATTTGAAGAGGCTACATGGGTGTCGAATAATGATATGCGAGACAAGTACCCTCACTTGTTTTAGTGCGTGCACTTGTTTTAAATTTTGGGACCAAATTTTTTAATATGGGGAGAATGTAATATCCTGTGTCATTTTAATAATAAGTATTTTAAGTAAAAAAAGGAATAGAGAAAGAATGGGTTAAAGAACATTTTACTTCAAAAAAAAGAAGAAGCAAATAAGCCAATCCCGTTAATATTAGTTAGGGATTTTAATTCCCCTAATTCAATTGTGTCTTCTGCCACCACTCACACAACAAGAAAGGAAAAAACAAGAATTGAAGTTGTTGGGTCTCAAAGAAAAAAATGTGAAGAAGGAAAAAAAATAATAAGCTGATTATAGAGAAAATAAAGAGCGAAATTGTGAAACAATAAGGGACTATATGCTCTAAGAGAAAGAAAAATAAACATTCTAGAGATATTTCTGTCGGGTTCAAGGTAAATTTATTAACTTGGTCAATAAATTTGATTTGTATAAGTAATAGTTATAGATTTGAGGTTGAGAAATTAAGAATCTAGGTTAAAGTGACAGGGAAATCTTTAAATTTTCATGAACGAAGCAAGAATATTAAATGATTGGATTGTAAATTTTAAACTTTTGTCTTAACCAAATAATAGTATGAAGACAACATGGTTATTCTGGTTTAAGATATTCAGAAAAATCAACTATAAATATGTTCTAATGGGTTGAAGCAAATTTTGTATAATTTGACAAGTTAAAAGACAATCATGAAATTCCCATAGTTGGGTAATTTAAAGTAGTTGTTTTTTAGCCTAAACAATGAAATTGACTCGAGATTGATATGATGTAATTATAGATTCGATTGAAGGAAATCGTACCAATTGTTTGAAGTGATAAATTTGATATTTTAACGCAAATGTACTTTGAGTAGTAACCTTATCATAATTTATTTTTCTTAACTTGCATATTTTATACATGATTTTAATGAAACAAGAGTTACTAAATGCTTTGAAAATTTACAATGGGACAAGTCCTTTACTTGATATTATATTGAAAAGGTTATTTGAGATATGATCTTGTTATTGTGAATATTCTTTCACTTACTTCAGAAATAAGTATTTTGACATCTTTTGTTCAAGTTTATATGTAATGTGATTTGATATGAACCTAAATTCCATGTACTATTTCAAAATAATTTCATATGAGTACCTACAGGTTAGAAAGAAAGTATACATGGGAGTAGACCCTGATTTAAATTCTGTAGCTAACAATAGATTCATTAGACCTGGTGCACCTTGTATTTATAAATTACTATTATAGCCCTCACTAGTGGGAAGGTAGAACTAACATGCTATTACTAATCTCATGTAATAATCCTAGGTTCTGGACTCTAAAATTTCTACGTGTTGCCGATGCTGCCCAGGTAACGACTAAGGTGACGAGTCATTTTAACTCATCATGATTCATTAGGTGAGACTCGTTTCCTCACCAGTGAGGTTGTCTAGGAGTTCTGTCTTGATCACGAGTCTTTATCACTGCTCGTGATGATAGGAAACAAGTCGTGATGAGCAAATAGTCATAATAGTAAGGATCAGTGATTTTGTTCCTCGATTCATGAGTCTAAGCAGTGACTCGTGGTCTTACTTCACAAGTCGTCACCTGAGTCGTGATGACTAGACTTAGTTTTTACTGCACAATTTAATTAAGGACTTTTTTGGTCTTTTTGTTCCTTTACACTTCACCGACGACTTAAGAATACTCTAATAACCCTTTTAACATTAGTTGTCAAAAATCAAAATAACTTAATTCTCCTCTTTAACTCCCAAAGCAAGAACACTAGGGTTTTACAAAGGATTTAACATCTAAGCTTCAAACTTTGGATTCCTTCCAATTTCTTTGGTGTTTCAGGCATGTCTCTCATCCTAAACTTTAATTTTACATTATGGAATATTTTAAACATTGTGCGTAAGATTTTAAATTGGTGAGTTTAAAATTTGACTGAGGGCTTTTAATGATTATCACTTGAATTATATTTATCATGGTTTAAATGTCTTATTTATACTTAAATGGATAATTTTTGGGCTTAATGGGTGCATCATTATAGGGAGTGGAATGGGGAACATGGTTTCCCCAAAACTGATGAATTTTTGTTTGGTAGTTATTGTAATCTTCACCTTCATGAATTTGGTTTTGATTATGGAATTTGCATGATTTAACTTACTTTTTGAACCTTACATTGTATTAAAGGATAATGGATACTAAAAAATGTTTTGAAAGTCCATGGTGGCCATGGCTTTGGATTATAATAGATCATGAGAGTCTCATAGTTAAACGGATTGGCAGTGGCATAATGGAATTATCTTGCAAGCATAATTGGTCAGACGATACCAAGAGGTAATTCCTAATCCTTGCTTAGTGATTGGGTATATGTAAACTATTCTAATTCAAGCTTGAAGGGAATTGTGTAGCTCACCATGAAGCTTGAGGACCTGAGGAGATCAACACTACAAACGACATTTGTTGATGTGGGGGTCTATATGACAATGTGAATGGTACGTACATTATATATATATATATAGATATATATATATATATTTGGAATGGTTAATGCCTCAGTGGCTTTAGCCCTTCCAAGTATTTCCTTAATTCATATGGCTACACATATTAGGGTCTTTTTGGTAGGGAGAGCCAAACCCATATAGCCTATGGGTACCTTTAGGATTGTAACGACCCGATAATACTCCCTAGTCATCACACGGTTCTTATGACCCTGAAGGACCACAAGCTAACCCATGACTGATATCTGCTGTGAGCACTGAATAATAATGCTGAATAAATATGGAAAAATAGGCTCAAATGCCAGAACATTTAAAATCTAAAATAATAATAAATAATAACATCTGATAAAACACCTGTATCTGAAATACTATCTGAACTAGTCTAGTCTGAAAGCCTTCTAATTAAACTATTTGAATATGAAGTTAATGGGACAAACCCCCAACTAACTCCAACTACTACAATACTAAAACTACTGAAATACTAAAATAAATGCTTATCCTCGATGGATGAGGACTCACTACAAAATCTATGACTGCTGACTAGATTTGTCTTAGTGCGGTCGAGAAAGCTAAGCATCCGAACTTATGATATGAGACATCATAGCATAAAGAAAGAGTATGCATTAGTATGTTGAATGTACTGGTATTCTAGATGAGGTAAGGATGAATGCAAGGGTTCAAATGCATGAACAGTAACTGACTGAATAATATAGAATAACTGAATATGAGTACGTGGATAACTGAAACTGTTGTAAATACTAAGTATGCAACACTATTCATATATGCATACCGTAACTGAGCTTTTCTGAAGTTAAGCATTGCGTTCTGTTATTGAGTAACTAATAATCTGAAGAAACTTATAACTAAATTACTGATACTAAGTGACTATGTCTGATAGTCCCGTTCCTGTAGAACTGAACTGAGTTCTAGACTGAAGACTGAAACTAAAACTATGAGAGGTAATCATCTAACCGATATTCCCCTCTCTAAACTAATTGGGTTCCAACCTGTAACCCCAGATGGTAAGGTGATAATACCATTCTACGGGTACTAATACTAAAAAACTAGGATGCTAAGCCTAACTGACGGGTGACACCTAGGCGGAGCCAAGCCTAATCTGACAGGTGACCCCTGGGAGGTAGTCAAGCCTAATCTGATGGGTGACTTCTCATCCTGCGGTGGCTACGCAGTTTTGAAGTACAGGGATATCTACTAACGACTCTGCCTATTTGATGGGGAAGTCGTCATCCCTGCACTCGCTCGGTGCTAAATCTTACTCCCAACTAAATAGACACTGAACTATTATGCTGGACTAAACTGGACTGAATTCACTGAGTTTCCTGAGTGTTATAACTGACTGGACTGAATCTTACTATTGATTGTGACAAGACTGACACTATTCTATAACTAACACTGGCTCTAAATAAATAGCTAAATTGTCGGGTATTAAATACCTCCAGGACTCGATAGCATGAAAATTAAAGCATCACATGATCTTGCAAAGCATAACAATGTATACATGTTCATAATTCATCTATATAGACATTTTATCAAACACTTGTAGAGCATAAGCTTGTACATATACTAAGATGTCAAGATTTCATCACTTAATTCACATGTACATTCTATCAAACACTTAGGTAGCACAACTTAATGCACATAATCATGGATAACACATAAACATTGCAACTAAAATGCCCTAACTTGTAATTTCATGGGTTTATCATGCAATTCATATAATTTCCCCTAAATGTTATTCTATTATCACAAATCTTATAATAATCATGGATTAAAACCTAATTAACATCATAGACATATTAATCACTTTGTAAATTCAAGGGTTTATCAAGATAATCATATATTCATCACACATTCTATTTAATTTCATGAAACTTGCAAGTAAATCATGGATTGAAACCCAACTACTATCATGAACATGAATTCAATCTAATTCAAATATGAAAATCATAAATCTGAGATCTTGTATATTTAAAGAGGGATTCTTGGACTCTATGGGTGAAAGGAACCTATAGATAAACACCTAACATACCTGAGAAGAAGAGTTCTTGAAGGTTCTTGGAGAGATTCTTGAGGATTGACCTTGATTCTTGAACTAGGGTTTTTTTCTCTTGAGAGAGAATAATTTAATTTGGGGAAAACTGAATGAATAATGGTGTAACTAGGTTTATTAGGGTTGAATTTTGTGTTAAAGGTTGACTAGGGCCATGGGAAAAAACTTAAATACCCCTGGAATGATTCAAAAACTCAGAATTTAAAACTGGAAATTAATTGAAAAATCCTGATTTAGGCATCGCCCTTGGTGCGATGCAGTGCTATAGCACCGTGTCACTGGAAAGTGGACAACTGGGAATTGGACCATCAATGCAATATGGTGGAATCGTGTTACCCCTTGGATGCGACCTGAAAGTTCATTGTGATGCGGTGGGATCGCGTTGGTGTACTGGAAACTGACAAATGTGAAAATAAGTTGTGGTGCAACACACTGGTATCGCGGTACCCCACTGGAAGCTGACAATTGGGAAAAATGCTAGTGGAGTGACGTGGTTGTATTGCATTGTTTCACTAGAAAATGACAAATTCCATTTGGACTGCCTCCGCGATGCGCTAGAGTACCAGGTGGTACACTGTCTTACTAAAAAGTCTCTAACTCTTCATCCAGGTTTTGGATTTGGGAAAATTTGGTATAGATGAAAAGCTTATTCAATTTTTCAGACAATGAAAAGTCAAAATATTAAAAATTACACATTTATAAAAGTGTATTCATCTTTAAAACAGTCTTTGATATTTTTAGGACGAATTTAAGTTAGGTAAAAGTACGGGGTGTTACGAGGATGGAGCGAGCTATGCAGTTCAGGTTAATGTTTTAAACTCTCATTTTTATGTCCCTTTTCCATATCCCAACATCCTATATATATGAATGTGTGCATGTATTTTTGATTGATTTTAGAAATGGTATTACTCTATCAATCTTCTTGAGTTACATGTTAGTGCTTATCCCACTGACCATCCTTGGACAATATGTAGAGGGATGTGGAAAACTTTTGTTACTAAGTGCATGGTTTATCAACATATTAAGGTTGAGCATTGAGACTTGGAGTAATATCTCAAAAGATAGAGTTGCCCATTTGGAAGTTGGAGGTAATCAATATAAATTTTGTTATGGGTCTTCTGCGGTCTCAAAATAAGTATGACTCTTTTTGGGTCATTGTGGATCGAATGACTAAGTCTACTCATTTTTTGTCTTTGAGGACTACCTATTCGAGAGAGGATTATACTAAGATGTTCATTCAGAAGATAGTTAAATTGCATGGCGTGACGTTGTCCATCATTTCAAATCGTGGTATGTAATTCTTTTCTTATTTTTGTCATTTGTATTAGAATGGTTTGGGTACTTGGGTGAACCTTAGCATCGCTTTCCATCCTCAAATGGATGGATAGGATGAACAGACGATTCAAATATTGGAGGATATGCTAAGGGCCCGTGTGATTGGTTTCAAATATAGTTTGGTTGAACATTTAACTCTTATTGAGTTTGCTTATAATAATAGTTATCATTTTAGCATTCAGATTACCCCATCTGAGACACTTTATTGAAGAAGATGTAGGTCTCCTAGTGGGCGATTATAGGTAGGTGAGACTAGATTATTTGGTCTTGACTTGGTTCACCAAGACATGGAGAAGGTGAGGTTGGTTAGAGAAAGGCTTAAGACTACTCAAAGTCACCAAAAGTCCTATGTGGATGTGAGAAAAAGGGAGTTAGATTTTGAGGTTAGTAATTGGGTGTTCTTGAAGATTTCTCCTATGAAAGGAGTCATGAGGTTTGTGAGGAAGGAGAAGCTCAGTCCCTATTACGTTGGTCCATATCAAATTTTGAGGAGAGTTAAAAATGTTACTTATGATTAAGATTTGCCCACGAGTTTGGCTTCAATTCATCCCATTTTCCATGTATCTATGTTGAAAAAGTGTGGGTGACCCTTCTTTAATAGTGCCTATTAAGGATGTTGGTGTTACCGATTCATTATTTTATGAGGAGGTCTCAATTGAGATACTAGATAAGCAAGTTCATAGATTTAGGACTAAGGATGTGGCTTCGGTGAAGGTGCTTTGGAGGAATCAAAATAAAGAAAAAGCTACATGGGAAGCTGAGGGAGATATGAGATCTAACTATCGTTCTTATTGCATTTTGAATTTTTTCCTTGGAATGGTTTGCATTCTTTCTTTTATCGTGCTAAGGGTACCCATAACTTCTTATTCTAGGACGAATGATCCTAAGGGCTGATAATGTAATACCACTGGGTTCTGGACTCTGAAATATCTGAGTATTGGAGACACTGCCCAGATAACTCAGGTGATGAGTTATTGTCCCTTGACATGAGTTATTAGGTGAGACTCATTGTCTCACCAGTGAGGTTGTCTAGGAGTTCAGCATTTATCTCGAGCCTTCATCATGGTCCGTGACAATAGACAATGAGTCGTCATGAGTGACTCATAGTTCTAATAGTGAGGACCATGGTTTTTAATCCTTAGGTCAGAGTTCATGCAACGACTTGAGGTCAGACCTCACGAGTCGTCACCTGAGTCGTAATGATTAGACTCAGTTTTTGCATATTTTAATTGAGGACTTTTTGATCTTTTCCTCCCTTTTTACTTTACCTATGCCTTAAAACACTCCAAGAACCCTTTTAACATCAGTTGTCAAAAATTTTAAAACCTTAATTCTCCTCTTTAACTCCTAAAGCAAGAACACTAGGGTTTCACAAGGGATTCAACATCTAAACTTCAAACTTTGGATTCCTTCCTATTTTTTTGGTGTTTCAGGCATGTCTCTCATCCCTAACTTGAGTTTTATATTATGGCATATGTTTAAACATTGTTCATTTGATTTTAAATAGTTGGATTTGAAATTGTGTTGAGAGCTTTTGATAATTATCACTTGAATTAGATTTCCCATAATTTGAATTATTGTTTATACTTAAATGGATGATTTTGGGTCTTAATGAGAGAATTATTATGGGGAGTGGAATGGGGAACATGGGTTTCTCGAAAACTAATGAATTTTTATTTGGTAATGACATTAATCTCAACTCACCTTCATTATTTTGGTTTTGAATATGGAATTTATATGATTTAACTTACTTTTGAAATCTTGCATTGAATTAAAGGATAATGGATAGTAAAAATGGTTTCGAAAGGCCTTGTTGGGCCTGATTTTGGATTACAATAGAACTTGGGAGTCTAATGGTTAGACGATTTGGTTGTGGCATAATGGAATTAACTTGCAATCATAATTGGTATGATGATACTGAGCGATAATGCCTAATAATAAAGACTCCTTAGTTAATGTCTGGGCATGTGTCAACTATTTTAATTTGAGCTTAAGAGAAATTGTGTAGCTCACCGTGAAGGTGAAGGTCCTGAGGGGACCAACAGTGGAAACCAGTTTGCCGGTTAGGGGGTCTATATGACTGTGTGCATAGTACACACATTATATATATATATATGGAATATTTAATGCCTTGGTGTCTTTATCCCTTCCTTGGATTTCCTTAGTTCGTGCGACTACATACACTGGGGACCTTTTGGAACGGTGAGCCGAACCCCTATAGCCTATGGGTTCTTTTAGGATAAAGCGATCTACACAGTTCACGCTAATATTTTAAACTCTTATGTTTATAGCTCTTGTCCCTATCTCAACATCCTATATATGTATAAATGAATGTGTGCATGTGGTTTTGATTGATTTTGTAAATGTCATTACTTTATCACTTTTTCTAAGTTATATATCAGTGCTTATCCTATTGACCATCCTAGGATGCTACATTGTTTCATGATGTAGGGTCCGAAGACTTTTCTATTACCCCTCTGCAGCGTTAGGTGGTGCGGTTGTTTATTGAGTTGCTGTGAAGTGATGAGCTTCCATCTTTTGGAAAGCCTTGTCATTTCATTTCATATTTTGGGAATTGAGGATTTCTATTGTCATAGTCGGACGCATTTCCTGACCTAATTTGATTCTGGTTTAGAGGTTTTTATGGACAACTATGGGTTGGATGTTTGGTTTTTACTCTTAGCCTTTATTTGGTTTATCTATTATTCTTATTTTCATGTTTGGTTGGATTCCATTGTATTCTTTTATTATGTTTGAATGTTAGGCTAAGGGGGTGGTCTCTAGCTTACGGTGGGCTTGATATACCCATCACAACTAGGCCCTGGTTCTGATCGTAACATCTCCCTCGAGTAAGGACCTACTTATGATTATTTGGCTCCTTTATGAGGGCTTCACGATTATTGTCTTTTCTTGAAGCAGAAAATCACATTGATTATATGATTTATTCTTGTAAACCTCCCAAATATGTAATATTTGATATGATATAATGCTTATTGAGTTTATTATTGAACAATTAGTTCATCTTGCTCACATGAAACAATTGATACGGTTTATTGTTACTGTTTTCTGAAAAAAAACATTTATTTCGTAATGTTTTTTGACTTATCCCAACTAAAACGGTTATGGTTAAGTGTAATTACTCACTGAGCTAGCACCTTACTCCTCTTTATTATTTTACAGATAACGCATGTGACTTTGGTGAGGATTTTGTTAGCTAGAGGATTCTACTTGGCATATTTCTTGTGAGCCCGCACTTGTTTGCGTAGGCAACAATTTATTCATTTGTTATGTTCTTTTCTTTGAAAACTCTTAGAGTCGCTCCATAGTAATGTCTTTAGAGTTTGACTATTCTTTCGTTATTATGGACTTGTGAGGTTATTGACTTTTTCTCATGGTTTATAGATGGATTTCGTACTATTATTTTATGGTGAATGGATTTTTGAGGATTTTGGTGAATTGTGTTTGTATTAATTGTGTGTTGGTTGTGATGTTGAGTTGTTTTGTTGATTTGAGATAGAAAATTTTCTTGATAGGCCCAAAAATAGGAGAAACTTTGTTCAATTTTCTGTAGAATACTGACGATGCTTACTTTGGAGTTCTAATCTCCTTAGCGTCAGTAATGATCTATTTTGGCTCGTGATAATTTGAGAGAGTCGCTGTGAAATCTATTTAAGGATTACTGAAATTATTAAAATAGGTGCATTAAACACACAATCTCTGTAATTAAGGGTGTCCATATTTTCAGTCTAAAAATAGAACACGATGTTTTTGAATTTTCTGTTCTTCTACTCCTGAAATAAAACATTATGATGCTTTTGATATAGATTATATAAAAATGTATTAAGTCCATAACAATGATTTTTGTCAAACACTTATTTATGTATCAATGCTGGAATTGATACATTATGTATCGATTGATATCAATCTAATTAATCTCGGAGGTAAGTAGACTTAATTTATTCAATACTTTAAAATTAAAATTTAGCTATTCAAAAATTATAAAAAGTACTTAAGTTGCAAAAATTTCAATATCAATATATATTATAAAAAATATATTTTATAATATTGATAAAAAAAATAATGTACTTCAATTTTCGGATAGTAAAACAAGATAAATATGATGGCATGAAGGGATTATATTTGTATTTGTACTATATTAAAAGTGTAAAGGGCCTTAGAAATACTGTTTGAAATTTTTGTTCTTCATTAAAAGTTTTTACAATAGAAAAAATTGTCTTTTTACTTTTTTTTTCTTAATTTATTATTTAATTATTTTCAGAATATTGTATCCTAAAATATATGGAATAAGGACTAAAATATATGGTAAGACTTTTCTTAAATTAGGAGTGCTAAAATATATAATAAATAGTAACTAAAAAACTTATAGTGTAAAATAAATAAGTACACCTAAAAGAAATATAAAAGGATATTTAAATTTTTCCAAATATTAAGAGAATCATACGTGCAGTTTCATAATGTAAAAATATTTCTATATATTATTTCTTTTTTACGTTTAGGTTTTTACTATACCAATTTTATTTAGGATATACAAAATTATGGTTTGTTCTACGTAACCATAATGTACTTACAAACATGCGCATGAAGTATGTATTATTATGAAGTATATAAAACTATGGAACTCCAAACAATGTAACAATTAATACCCATGCATATATCATCCTTCAAGGAGGAGTACTGGTAAAACTTGCAATCACTGACCATAAGGTCATAAGTCCCTTTTCAAGTATTATAGCAGATAAAAAATCTCTGATCTCAATTATGTTCATGTATTTACATAATTTCTAATCGTTGTGCGGGGATAAATAAAATGCTAAATTTACCTACAATTACGGCGTATCGTTATTAACTGTCAGTTTGATTTTCAGTTTTTTCTACTTTTACCTTTTCTTCTTATTTTAGTTTTGGTTTAAGTTAGCTTCTTGCGTTAATTCATGTTTTCTTACTTTCTACTTACGTTATTTATTGTTGTATGTTGTGCATACAATTATGACAGTTTATTGTGCAACGTATTATTGTTATCTTAAATTTAAACGTGACCAACATTATTCGTGTAATGCACATACTTATTAACTAGTACTTAGTAATAATACAATTCTATCATAATATATCTGTAAAGTATGAAATGCAATGTCACGACCCGAACTAGGGCAAGTCGTGACGAGCATCTCAAGCCCACTGTAAGATGGAGACCACCCCCTTATCCTAACATCCAGAACACAATAAAAGAATGTTGCGGAAGCCAACTAAACATAATGATAAGAAGAATAGATAAATCAAATGAATACTAAGAGTCAAAAACAAACATCCAACCCACATTTGTCCATGAAAGTGTCACGACCTGAGGCTAGCCCAATCGTAATATGTTGCTTAAAGTCACGAGTGACCCCAAGCTGACCCATAATTTGACGCAAGCTGCAAATACTAAAGGAAGATAACAAAATACTATGCGAAAATAATTTAATTATTGCTTAATTATATAAGTCAATAATAAAGGAGTCTGAAATACATCATTGAAAAACATAACTAATCGACTGACTATCTAAAAGCCTCTAAGCATGATGAGTTGTTGAGACAGGTCCCCAACTAACTTTGACTACTGAAATAAGCAGGAACTAAAATACTGGAAAGCATGGTAAGTAATATAATTAGTCCTCGACTGTCTAAGTACGATGGTGGAACCTAGCATCCAAACCTATGTTATAAGACAACATATCGCAAAGGAAAGTATGTGATCAATACTTTGAGTGTACTGGTATGTGAGATAGGAATAGCTTATATATATATATATATATATATATATATATATATATATATATATATATATATATAGTGGTACTGAGCATGAATGCATGATCATATAAATCGAATACAAGACCAAGTACATCATGTGTTGAAATAATCTGTAAAACTATTTAACTGATTAAATGATAGACTGACTACTTGGTCATGAAAACCCAAACTAGTATAATATGAATACTGAAATGAGACTGTGGGAGCTAACTACAACCTACATACCCCAATCTGAGCAAAATTGGGGTCCAACTCGTAACCTTAGTTGGAAGGGTTTTATCACCTTGTCAGGGGTACTAATATTGGCTGGCGTGGATCCACTAATCTGATGTCCCAAAGGACGAGGGTACCATGCCTCTATTGATAGAGGACCCCTCAAAATCTACTGTGGCACTGTAGGCATGAAACTTAGGGAATGCTATTAATGACTCATGCCTAACTGATGGGGGAGCCCCCATCCCTGCGTTAACTCAGTGCTAAGTATTACTTCCAATCGAATAACAGTGGTATTATTAAAAGTTTATTCATGTTTTAAACTGAAAAGTGCTCAACATGATCTGAATGACTTGTAACTTGAAATATGTAACATGCATGACTGTCTAGGTATTGGGTATTCATAACCCGCCAACATTGAAAATATAGTAAATACAGAATCATCAAATTCTAACATAATGGGGGAATTTTCATGACTAGAACTCAAGAATGCTAAAATTTTATAAATGTTAAGATATAACATGGTTGGAATACTGAAGCATGTTAAAAATTATTGAGGAATACATATTCATGATAGAATTCAAGAGTTAAATTGAAGAATTGAGAAATTCATGTTTTTCATGGAACCCTAAATCAAAATAGAATTAAACTTGAGAATTTGGGGAAACTTTGGGACTCAATGGGTGAAAGAAACATATTGATGAATATCCCACATACCTGAGTATTGAAACTTAAATGAATCTTCTTAGGAGTTAGACTTGCTTGATGAACCCTAATTGCTTCTTAGGAGAAGAGAAAACTGCCCCTTATTGGTTTCTCTAAATTAAATTATGATAATTGATGGAATTGGGGGGGGGGGTTCTTTTATACCTCATATTTGGGATGACTAAAAGACGTGGGTTAGGTTTTAAAGAGAGTGGGAAAAGACATAATAGTCCCTGGTAAAATATACTAGAAATCTGGGTTTCCAATCATTACTACTGGTTACGAGTCGTAATCTAACTCGTAGTCTGAGTCTCTGAGGCTGGGTCCATCACTGTCTTAATTATGACTCACCACCCTAATACTCATTGGGTCTAACTATGAGTTTTTAGGTAAGGTCGTGGTCTGAGGCTGGGTTCTTAGATAGCACACTATTGTGACTACGAGTTCATACGACTCGTAGCCACTGATTACGGGTCATAGTGAGGAGTCGTAGTCACTGGGTTACAGCTAAAGAGTTTTCTAAAGTGACTAGGACTCACTCATGATGACTCATCATGAGTAGTAAAATCTCATTTCCTTAAGTACTAGCCATGATAGTATCTCTGACCCTAAAGGAAAACTTTCCACAACTTTTTGCCACGACACCGTATTAAGGAAAAACTTAAGAATTGGAAAACTAACATCGCGACCTATCTTTTAAGGGGTCTAGTGCTTGAAAACATGGGGTATTACAATATATCCACCTTGGAATCATTTGTCCTCGATGAAATTTATTGAGCTAGAATAGTAGGAAGCCTGCGATCATGCGCTGAATACTTACGAGCTGAATCATAGTTAAATTTCTGAATCTGAAAACATGACGCATGGACTAAACTGAATTCCTAAATGCATGCTACAACATGAGGATAGTTAAATAGCTAGGATAGAAAATGAGAGAATTAATCTAAAGAACCATTACCTCAAGATGAATCTAAATTCCTAGAGAAGAGATAGGAATACTTGGCTCACATATCGGCTTCTGTTTCCCAAGTACATCTCTCAGCAGATTGATTTCTCCATAGAACCTTAACCAAGGCAACCTCCTTATTCCTAAACCTTATGATCTGATGATCAAGGATTTCAACTAGGACTTCCTCATAGGAGAGGCTATATTCCACACCGACACTCTCCAAAGGAATAACTGAAGCTGGGTCACCAATGCATTTCTTTAGTAAAGAGACATAAAACATGAGATGCGCTGATCCTAACTCTGCAGGCAACTCTAACTCATAAGCAACCTCCCCAAAGTAGCTTAAAATCTTGTACGAGCCTACATAGTGGGGACTGATCTTCTTATTATTACCAAACCTCTTCACCCCTTTCATAAGCAAAATTTTAAGATACACAAAATCTCCAACATCAAATTCAAGCTCTCTTCTCCTCACATTTGCATAGGATTTCTGACGACTTTGGGCAGTCTTCAGCCTTTTTCAAATTAACTGCACTTCTTCCATTGCCTCATGTACTGAGTCTATCCCTATCAAGGTAGCTTTACCAACCTCAAAGGAACCAATAGGTGATCAACACCTCCTACCATAGAGAGCCTCAAATGGATTATATGGATACTGAGTGATAGCTGTTATAGTAGGTAAACTCAATCAAAGGTAAGTGATTATCCCAAATACCCTTGAAATCGATCACAAAAGCCCTCAATGTCCTCTAAGGTCTAAATGGTCCTCTTTGCTGGACTATCTATCTGCGGATAGAAAGTCATATTGATATTAACTTGGGTACCGAGACCTTTCTAAAATGCCTTCTAAAAATGAAAGGTAAATTGAGTACATCTATCTAAAATGATGGTCAATGGAACCCTATGTAACCTTACAAATTCCCTGTTATAGAGTCTAGTATAATTCCTGGCTGAATATGAAGTACGAACTGGCAAAAAATAGGCTGACTTGGTTATCCTATCGATGATGACCCAAATTGAATCACGCTAATGACGAGTACGAGGTAACCCTATAACAAAATCCATAATCACCATTTCTTACTTCCAAGTGGGAATGCTGAACTCCTGAGGTGTACCACTAGGTCTCTGGTGCTCAATCTTGACCTGCTGATAATTCGAATACATAGCCACAAATTTTGCAATATTATTCTTCATACCACTCCACCAATAGGCTTTCTACAAATTGTGGTACATCTTCACAGCTCTCGGATTGATTGAAGATTATAAACCATCTGTTTCTACTAATATTTTTTGCTTTAAACCATCCATATTTAGAACACGTGACCTACCTTGACAACGAAGTATACCATCTCCCCCTTGGGAGAAAACCTCAACTTTCTGATCCCAAACTGCCTTTTTAAACTTAAACAGAATAGGATCTCTACCCTAATTTTTTACCTCATAAACTAGAGAAGATTCTGAACTATTTTGAATCCAAATACTACCTTTGGCTTAATCGACCAACCAAATACCCAATCTGTCCAACTGATGGCACTCGTAAACTAACTTCTTCTTTTCATTCTCAAAATGGGAAACAATTCCCATAGAAAACCTGCTAAGGGCATCGTCAATAACATTGGCCTTACCTGGGTGATACATCATACTCATATCATAGTCTTTCAATAATTTAAGATACCTTTTATGACAAAGATTTAGGTCTTTTATTGTGAAGACATACTATAAACTCTTGTGATTAGTGAACACGCCAACATGAACCCCATATATGTAATGCCTCCATATGTGTAAGGAATAAAAAAAGTACTGCCAACTCAAGATCATGAGTTGGCTAATTATTCTCATGGGGTATAAGCTATCTAGAGGCATAGACTATGACTTTACTTTGCTGCATCAACAAACATCCAAGACCAATACTAGAAGCATCATAATAAACTACCAACCCACCTGAACCTTCGGGTAGAGTCAATACTAAGTGGACGTGTGTAATACCCGCAAGATCTTAGACAAGCTTCCATTTATTTGTCATATATTTAAAGGACCCAAAGATATTATTATACACTTGAGGCAAATACCATGTCCTTTGTGACACACTCAAAATGATAAGCATTTTATTTTTGGCCTTTCTATGTTAGAAATAATTATTTTTAAGTGGGAATATGTTTAGGATTGTTAAAGGGGTCTTTCGGAGGATTTTCAAAATTTTTAAAAAAGGTTCGAGGTGATTTTGGATCACAGAGGCAGTGCACTAACGTGATTTCACCATGTAATAGAGGCCAACCTTAATGATAGAAAGTGTGTCACAAAGGAATTATGCCTCCCTGATACGCATCATTTCACAGAGACTACCCTCCATAATAGGCAGTGTGTCACAGAGACTGGCCTCTGAGATAAGCACCGTGCCATGTTGATAGGTATGAGTCGTGCAGTAACTTAATAGGTAAGGGCTTTTTAGTTCTTATCTCTTGTTTTATACCCCCCAATTCATGTTCAAGAACCCCAAATAAGCATAATTTTCTCTCTCCTTCATCAGTTAACATTATTTATCCCTCTCTCATTCTCAATAAAAAAGGCAAGGGTTTCTTTAAATAATTCACCCTCCTAAGGTCTCAAATCCAATTTCCCTTTAAGGAGATAAGGAATTTAGGTGTGTGGGATATTTATTAATGCACTCTTTTTGCCCATTGGGTCCCAAAGTTTTCCTTAATTTTTAAGTTTAATTCCCCTTTTAATTTAGGGTTCCCTGACAATTATAAATTCCATGATTCCTTCATGTAATTCTAGAAGTCAACCATGAAATAGTGTTTCATCATAATTTCAAGTATTCTTCCATACTTTAATCATTACATTGATGGAATTATTGGATTCTTGAGTTTAAGTCATGAAATATCATATCATGTCATTACATTGAAATTATCATATGTAATTGTATTTTTCAATGTTGGTGGGTTATGAACACCCAATACCTAAATGATCATACATGCTACAGTTTTTAAGATTTCAAGTTATTCATACCATGTTTGTACCATGAAATTTATAACATTTTTGTATTGAGCACTCACCAGAATTATATCATGCTAAATATATTAGTACATGTTCATGAGTACTACAGATTATGCATACATTGTTATTTTTAGAATACTACATTTAAGCATATTAGTTATCAGTGCATGCACTAGTTTATGCTTTTGTGTTAGTTCTGTTGGAAGTAGAACTTAGCACTGAGCAAACTTAGAGATGAAGGCTCACCCTCTAATATAGGACTGAGACCTTTAGTAGAAATCCCTAAGTTCTAGAACTACTTAGCCAGCGTAGGTTATGAGAGGTCATTGGCCAGTTTAGGACTGATACTCTCTTAGGGTTCACCCACCAATTTAGGACTGACACCCTATTCCTTCAAGAAATCAGCTTAATGGATCCATACAGCCTATGTCCATACAGGTTGGACCCCGATTAGCTCAGATTGGGGCATTTTAGTTAAATGTTAGCTCCCACAATCTCGTTTTAGTATTCCAAACTCATCAGCTCAAGGAAGCATGACCAAGTGATTAATTTACCAGTTATTTTGTTATTTAATTTTTTTTACATATTTTTTCAGCAAATGCTTTAATTGGTCATGCATTCATTTTACATGTTCATTCATCCATGCATAGTACCTACATGTATTTTAGTTATTCCCTATCTCACATATCAGTACAGTCAAAGTACTGATTGAGTACTCTCTTTTTGTGCTATATTGATTTCATAATATAGGTTTGGACACTCAATTCCCAGATCACACGTAGTTCCTTCCTATATCACTCAGCTACAGCATTGATGAGTATTCATCAGTTAAGGACTATTCATATTATTTGTCATGATTTCTAGTACCTTATTTCATGTTATTTTAATAGTTAGAGTTAGTTGGGGACCTATACCAACAACTCCTCATTTTTAAAGGCTCTCAGACAGTCAAAAAGTTAGTATGTTTTCAATAATGACTATTCAACACCTTTGTTATTGTTTTGACATTTAGATATTTTCTTTCATGACTTCTACACAATATTTTGTTACTTTCCTTTAGTCTTTACAGCATGTGCCAGATCATGGGTTAGCTTGGGGTCACTTGTGGCCTTAAGCATTGTGTCACGACTAAGGGGTAGTCTCGGATCATGACAAACTTGGTATTAGACAACAAGTTTTAATGTGTCTTAGGGTTTCCGAAGCTGCGTTAAGTAGAGTTTTGTGCATGGATTCGAAGCACGCTACACTTATGGTCGAGAGGCTATGAGAAGTCTTAGGAAAAATTCTTTTCTTCTAGTATTCATGTCATGTGATGGATTGTGAGATCTATTCATTTTGTTTTCCTAATTCCTCCTTCATCCACTTATAGAAAATTCCTCCTAGAAGTAAAACAGGAGGAGAAATAGGGACCAGCTTGTACCACCACCTGTCCCTGAAAACCCTTTGAACGATCAGGTCACCTTTGCCAAATTTAGTATCTCTTTTATAGTTTTGATCCAGTCTATGGCCGTTCAAAATAATCACTAGGCTATTGTCCCAATCAATCTAGTAGTGAACATGACAACTTCTATGATCTGATACTTTACTTGGATAAATCCCCCATTGTTCTCTGAATCCAAGTATGAGGAGGATCCCAAGAGTTTATCGACTATGTGGAGAAAGTGACTGATATCATGGGGGATTACTTTGAGTGAGAGTGATGACTTAGTTGCTTACAAATTGTAAGGAATGTCTCATACTTGGGTTAAGCAGTGGAAAAAAGATAGAGGTGCCAATGCAGGGCATGTAGAGTAGGATTTGCTACTGCTTTCCTAGATAGTTTTTTCCCACTCGAGTTGCAAGTGGCTAAAGTGAAAGAGTTTATTAACTTAAAGTATGGTAATATGAGTGTGAAAGATTACTCACTCAATTTTACCAAGTTGGGGAGGTATGCTCTAACTATGGTGGATGGTTCTAGGGCCAAAATGAGTAAGTTTGTGTCTAGAGTTTCGAAGAATGTGGTCAAGGAGTACAAAATTGCTATGTTGATTAAGGAGATAAACCTTTCTATAATGATGGTTCATGCTCAACATATTGAGGAAAATAAGCTCAAATAAAAGAAAAGGTTGAATAAGAGGGCCAGGACTGGTCGCTTTAACTTTTGTCAGCTGAAGTTAGATTGCGGTAATTATTTCTATCTACCAAAAATCTTTATCCTTAGACCCATCTTCTGCTAGTGCTTCTATGCCTATGTTCAGGCAGGAAAATTGAGATAAATCACCAGGCTCTAAGTCCTATGGGAGTATAAATAGTCACCACACAAATCTAGTCTACAAGAGGTATGGTTAGAACCACCAGGGTGAGTACAAGATAGATAGTGATGCGTGTTTTGGGTATGGAAAGTTAGCAGTAGGATTAGGGAATTTCCAGTGGTTGCCCATAAGGGAAAGGAATTTTATCAACTGGGTCAATCTAACTTCTCATCAGCTCCAACAAGTCACCTGACTCAGCAGGTTGCCATTCTAGTGCCACCAATAGGCAATGTCAGAATTGACTCTATGCCTTTCAGACTTGACAAGATCAGGAAGGTTCTCCTAATATGGTTATTGGTACGTTGCTTGTCTTTTTCCTTCATGTATATGCATTATTAGATCCAAGATCTGTACATTCCTGTGTGACTCCTTATATAGATATAGACTTTAGTGGCAGTCCCTAGATTCTTATAGAACTCTTTGTAATATCAACTCTATTGGGTAGTTCCATTATAGCAAGATGAGTATACATAAATTGCCCAGTCTCAGTGTCTCAGAAAGTTACCTCAGTAGACCTTATAGAATTAGGGATGATTAATTTTGATGTCATTCTCGGCATAGATTGTCTCTACTCATACTATGTATTAGTTGATTGTAGGAATAGAATAGTCCAGTTTTAATTTCCTAATGAGCCCATGATCAAATAGAGGGGTAGTACCTCAGTGCCTATTGGTCGGTTCATCTCCTATCTTAAGGTAAGAAAAATGATATCCAAGGGTTGTACCTACGATCTCATTTGAGTCAAGGACTCAAGTTCTAAAACCTTAATTCTTAAGTCAGACCCAATAGTCAATAAGTTTCCAGAAGTGTTCCTTGAAGATCTTCTTAGAGCCTCTTCTACGAGGGAAATTGACTTCGAAATAGGTCACCTCTTAAATACCCAACCTATCTCAATTTTTCCTTATAGAATGGCTTTAGCTGAGATTAAGGAATTGCAAGAGTAGTTAAAAAACCTTTAAAATAAGGTCTTCATTAGGCCTAGTGTTTCCCCATGGGGCACTCCAGTTCTCTTCGTGAAAAACAAAGATGGTTCTCATAAAATTTACATTGACTATCGTCAGTTAAACAAAGTCACAATCAAGAATAAGTATCCTCTCCCCAGTATTGATCACTTGTTTGATCAACTTTAGGGTGCAAATTATTTCTCTAAGATTGACCTCAGATCTGTCTATCATTAGGTTTGAGTCAAAGAATGTGACATTTTTAAGACAACCTTCAAAACTCCGTATGGTTACTTCAAATTTGTAGCTATGTCTTTTGGACCAATGAATGACCCTATAGATTTTATATACTTGGTTAATAGAGTATTCAAGTAGTACGTGAACATATTTTTCATAGTCTTCATAGATGACATTCTCGTATGTTCTAGTAGTAAAGGTGACCATGCAGACCATTTGAGGTTTATTTTTCAGAGACTTATAGATCACTAGTTATTTTCTAGGTTTAGCATGTTTGAATTTTAGTTGAGATCAGTAGATTTCCTTGGTCACATTATTTCTGATGTTGGCATTAGAGTTGATCCTAAAAAGATTGAAGCACCAAAAAACTAACCTAAATCCATCTCTCCATCAGACATTAGATGTTTTTTAGGTTTAGCCAGTTACTACAGATGGTTTGTTAAGGGGTTTTCTTCTATTACCTCTCCCATGTCTCGATTGAATTAGAACAAAGTTAAGTTTTAGTGGTCATATTCTTGTGAGAAGAGTTTTCAAGAGTTGAATACTCGACTAACTTTTTCCCTGGTGATAAATCTACTATTGGATTTAGATGGGTTCATCATTTATTATGATGATTCGAGACTTGGTCTTGCTTGTGTGCTGATGCAGCATGGTAAGGTCATATTCTATGTCTCTTGAAATACCTTGGTTTCTGGACCTTAGAAAATCTCTAAGAATTCTGATCTCTAGACCTAACATGTCTCATGAGTATGAGATGTATGTTGGGGTATGAATGGTATGGTCCAGTCGTATGCTAACCAGTGTTGGTTAGTAGGATGGATTTTGGTTACTGGAATGTGTACGACTTAGGGGTGCGAGTCATATTGGTGGTTATAGATCATTTGGTTTCTTATATTAATCTTAAACTTGGTTACTTAGGTTGGATCTGAGTATGAGTGTCTCACCATAAGCCATAATCCAGGGTACGAGTCATACGTAGGACTCGTATGGTGGATAGTGTCTAAATCATTCTTAGGTTGAAATTTACCAGGGGTACGGATATAAGGTATGGATTGTATGCTTTGTATATGACTTGGTTGGATGAGTCATATGCTGGACAGTGTTTGTTTTGAAGGTTGAAGCTTAGGGTACAAGTGTAGGGTACCACTCGTATCAGCGGGTACGACTTGTATGGGCCAGTCATATCCCTGTGATGGGATTTTGGTGTAACTTAAGTGGGGGTATTTTGGACATTTTCCCACGTATCCTAATAGGGTCCCATGAATTCTAACATACTTGTAAGGTTATTTACCCTATTTTTTAATTCATTAGCACTTAGAAAATCTTTTAAACACTCTAAAATGCTCTCAAGAGATTTTGGGTAAAGAAAGCTAGGGTTTCAACAAGAGGATTGATTTGGTGTTTGTCTTGGTGATTTCTTTCTATCATCAACTAGGTTTAATGTGTGTTCTCTTCTCTCATTGTTAATTTTTTCTAAAGGCATAGTTCTATAAATGTTTTCATGACTTCATTGATTATATGATTTTGGTTTTCAAATATGAATCGGGGGTTTTGATGTTTTCATGACTTCATTAATTATATGATTTTGGTTTTCAAATAAGAATTGAGGGTTTTGATGTTAAATGGTTGTTTATGGTTTCCGATTGTTTTAATTATGCTTTTATATGCATTAATGATGGTTTTGGATAGTTGGATTGCATGGGAATGGTTTAATGGTAATTGGAATGGGCTTTAGTCATATTATACCCCTAATGTGCTTGATAAAATACTTATAAAGATATGTTCATTGCATTGACTACCTTTATGGAACTCTTGCATGTTTTAAAAACTTGGTAAAGGAATTATGCATGGTTTTAGTAGATTGGAATGGTAAATGTCTAATGGTTATGCTTGAGGGGTACATGGAATCCCCTAAGTGGTTTAATATGGTAAATAGAAGGGAACTTGAAAGTCCCTTAAACCTATAATTGGTTGGCTATAGATGATACTTATAAGTAAGGATTAGTATGACGATACTAATATCAATGGCCTTGGTTAATAACTAGAAAATAGTTTGGTTATTTGGAAATGGTTTTTAATTGGACAATAATGGTGGGACGTGTAGCAAAGCCATGGAAGGTGGAGATTACGAAGGGACTAAAATTGGAAACTCAGATTTGCCGATATAAGGTTGGTCTTAGTGACCATGTACATGATGTCACACTATATTTGGGAGATGTACTAGTCATCCCAACGTTTTCTTCCCTGGTCGTGCGTCTACATATACTGGGGCCATTTCAACAGGGAGAGCTCAACCCATGTAGTCTATGGGTAATTTAGGATGGCAAAGCTACACAACCCAGGTAAAGGTTTTAAAGGCATGCTAAACCAGATCCCTTTTCCCGGCATGGTTATATATATATGTATGGTTGTGTGCATATGGATGGTTTTATAAATAACATTATTTTATCCTTATCCTGAGATCATGACATCGATCACTCGCTAACTTAATCTATTGGCGGTTGTATACCCACGCTATGCAGGAATCGACCATTCTATTCCTCCTATATATTGATCAACTCAGGGATCAACATTTGGATTGAAGTGGTAAGCTTTCATCCTTTTGAAAGACTCTATTTCATGTTATGGATATTTTTAGACACTTTGATTTTATTTTGGATATTGGTTTATGGCTATTGTTAGGGGTCATGTCCTAACTAAATTTCATTACTCTTTTGGTTAGAGGCTTTGTGGTACTTCTATGGGTAGGAATGGATGGGATCAGTATTAGTGACGGCCTTGGCATTAGAATAAGCTGAAGGGCTGACATTATTGGACGAGATTATTGGTAGTTCTATCCTATTTCATTTTGGCATTAATTATATTGTGTTTTGGAACATCCTTGGTTATGGCTTGGTTTATGGACCTTATTTTGGTATGGTTGAATTATTGGTATGGGATGGTTGGGCTTGGTTGGGTCAGTCACGATTGTGATCTTATCCCAGAGTCCTTATGTGAGTTGTTACACTATCTTGACATATGCTCAAAATTCAGCTAACTTAGGAAAGGCGACTAGAGGTTGGGTTGGGTAATGGGGGTGGTCTCCGGTCGAACTTGTGACGCCCATTACAACAAGGCCCTAAGGCGGGTCGTGTCAAGTTGGTATTAGAGCCTAGGTTCATGGTCAATTGGGAGTGCATAAAGTTGTATCGAGTAGAGTATTTTTTAGAGGTGTGTAGTGCGCCACACTCATAAGGGAGAGGCTACAAGGAATTTAGGAATGTTTTACTTTCTTGTTATTCTATTTTCAAGCTTATTGGCTCAGTTCTGGAATCTTCTCTAATCCTTGTTTGTTCGTCTTTCTGATCATGCCTCATATAGCTGGAACATAAGAAAATTCTTCTATCCCACCTGGGGGCAATGTTGAAGGGGTGCATCCTACTTTTGTGGTTCATCTTTGATTTCATGGTCCTGTCCTTGATAGCTCTAGAGTTCCACCGGTTGCTACTAGTCCTCCTCAAGGCGAGGTGAGTAACGTGGAATTCCATCAGTCTATTAATGCTATTACTAAATTGGGTGCTGCTCAGGCTGAGCAGGATGTGTCTGGTGCTTTGTCTGCTGAGGCCATAAAGGTTGGCCAATTTATGAAGATGAGTCCTCCCACTTTATCGAGAGTGAAGGTGGAGAAGTATCCACAGGGCTTCTTGGGTGAAATAGAAAAGATATTTTTGGTGATGCAGGCTACCAATGTGGAAGGGGTAAACTTTATAGCTTATCATCTCAAAGAGGTTTTATATTAGTAGTATGAAGAGTGGCATAGGTATAGAGGAGATATAGAGGAGTCATTCTTATGGGATGCCTTCTCTGGTGCTTTTTGAGATAATTTCTTTCCCCAAGAGTTGAGGGAAACAAAAATGGAGTAGTTTGCTAACCTAACGCATAGGAGAATATCTGTCAAGGAATATGCCTTGAAGTTTTATCAATTATTAAGGTATGCTTCTGATTTAGTGGCTAATATATGGGCTATAATGAGAAAGTTCACTTCAGGGTTGAATCAGGATATGGTTTTGGAGAGCAAGAATGCCTTGCTGATTAAGGATATGGACATCTCTAGGCTGACTATTATACGTAACAGGTTGAGAATAAGAAAAGAAGCAGGCAGAGTTTGGAGATAGGTAGGGTAAGAGGAGTAGGTTTTCACACCAGGGACGTGCTCAGTCTCAGGGTGGTCGAGATGATGGAAAGTGGTAGAAAAAGAAGTGGGGGAGTTCTAGTTCCTACTCTTCTGCTAGTGCTCCTTACTAGTCGGGTGAACGACGTCATTAGGGTGGTGACAATTTTCAGGCACTGGGTGCTCAATCTCAGGCGAGTGAGGGTCAGTCAGTTTTTTCATGCCCTCCTTGTCGGTTTTGTGGTCGTCCTTATTGGGGTTATTATGATGAAGGAAGGGATAAATTATAATGCCCTAAATTTGGTACCCAAAATGCTACACGGTGCTTATGACCCCAAAGGACCAGAAGCTAATCCATAACTCTTATATGTACCCGAACACTGCATAATATACTGTATAAATGCAGAAATAAAGGTTGTAAGGTCGTAAGGTTAAAAAATGTAACATAACTGATAAAACATAACATATGGATGGGGTATGAAATACCCAAAACAACTAAAATAAACTGTCTGAACATACTGTAGTCTGAAAAACCTCTAACTG
Source organism: Capsicum baccatum var. pendulum (assembly GCA_030864225.1). NCBI lineage: Eukaryota > Viridiplantae > Streptophyta > Magnoliopsida > Solanales > Solanaceae > Capsicum > Capsicum baccatum. The sequence goes on from CM061551.1 coordinate 100,547,447, forward strand.
ACTTATTGTCTGAATAAGGAGTTGATGGGACATGTCCCCAACTAACTCTAACTACTAAAATAAATTAATTAATGAGATAATAAATTAATGGTCATGTCCTCGAAGGATGAGGACTCGCTGCTAACTCTAACTATGGAGACTGGAATACTACTAATGCTCTGGATCTTGTGCTTCTGAACCTATGGTATAAAACACCATAGCATAAATGCGTTAGTACGTTTGAATGTACTATTTTGTATGTGAGGTAGGCTGAATGCAAAAGGGTTCACATGCATGAACTATACTAACTGACTACATAACATGAACGTGAGAATACATGCATGCCTACATAATAACTATAACTGAGTTCATGATAACATGATTACTGAGTTTGAGTACTGATAACATGAGATACTGATATCTGTATAAATGAAATAACTAATACTGAGCGAGTGTATCTGATAGTCTAGGTTCTGATGGAACTAGCTGAGTTCTATACTATTCTGAGTTGACTGTATCTGACAATTCTAAATCTTATAGAACTATTTGAGTTTTATTATTGAGACTGAATGACTGTATCTGACAATCCTGATTCCATACTAAAACTGTGGGAAGTAGTCATCTAACCGACATGCCCCAAATAACGCAATATATCTGAGTTGGGGTCCAATCTATAACCCCAATTTGAAGAGTTTCAATACCACACCACTGGTAAGGACAATCTGTGAGTAACCCTCATATAACAGGTAACTCTCGTGAGAATGGTGGGAACCCTCGTATAAATAGTTAATCCACCTCATCTATCCTCATATAATAGGCTATGATGTCTCAATCTACGCTGGCTACGTAGTTTTAGAATGCAAGGATTGTTTCTAAGAATCACACCCTCATATAATAGGTGGGTTCCCATCCTTGGGTTCGCTTACTGGTAATTTTTACTCCCACCTGAATAGACATTGAACATGATTAACTGAGCTGACTAGACTGAGTTAACTGAGTTCTATTGACTGACGGAATACTATTGAGATTACTGAGTTTTTTCCTGAGTTATGAGACTGACTGAATTCTAGGGATCATGGCTTGATTGAGAGTATCTTGAAAACATGACACTGATTCTAGGAACACATCTAAATTTCTGGGTATAAGTACCTCCAGGGCTCTATAAAAGGAAACTGACAAAGCATAACTTTCTTGAATACACGACCAATATCACAATCCATAATACAATAAGTTGGAGATTTCATAAAGTACAAGTTCTAAAGCACCACAATGGCTACATATATATCCATAATTCATTGACTAAGATATTTCATCAAACAGTTGGACATGCATAAACTTGTACATAAATGGGGATATCATATTATCATACTAGTATGACACTTTTCCTTCACATAGGCATTTAGTTAAATACATGAGGAGCATGTTTTGGTTATACAATCATCAACACATCTAATAATCATGGATACATTAATCAACGTGTAAATTTAAGGGTTTATCAAGATTATTATGCAAATCACCACATCCTAGGGTCAATCACTGGAATATGCAATTTCAAACATGAATCAAAACCCCCACAACATCATGAACATGAATTTTAATTCAATTTAAATCATGAACATTCATAAATGGACAAATCTTAGATTTTAAAAAGAGATTCTTGAGCTTCATGGGTGAAAGGGACCCATGAATCAACATATGACATACCTGGGTTCTGAGTTCCTTGAAGTCCTTGGACTTGAAGAACTTGAATCTCTTAGTTTCTTGAAGAAAAATTTGGATCTTGTTTCTTGGGGATTATCTTTGAAAGAAAACCCTAATTTGATATTGTACATGGATAATGAAGTTATAGGCTATGGTCTGGTATAATTAGGGGTTAAAACAGAAAGACCCAAATACCTTTTTAGAAATGTCTTAGAATTCGCTGAATGGGATCTGCGATGGCTTGTGCGATGGTCTGTCGCTGGTTCGACGGTCCGTTATTTTAATCGTCGTACCTGGGCCATAACAGGGACTTACTACCTTAGTAGCGACAGTTTGGGCGATGGTCCATCGCAAGTTCGATGGTTTGTCAATCTGTCCATCGCACCTTAGCCAGAAGACTAACTTACTATTTTATCTATGATGGTCTAGGTGATGGTCCGTCGCTAGATTGATGGTCTGTCGACCTGCCCATCGTACCTGTGCAGTTCTGACAGCTCTCGGTAAAATATCCATAACTTTTTACCTCAATACCAGATTTGGACTAAATTGGTATCGTTGGAAAGTTAATTCAATTTCCCACTCAACAAAAAGTAAAAATCTTAAAAATTTCCTGTGTACAAAAATGGATTTATCTTTCAAGGTAAGTTTCTAACATTCTTAGGATGATTTTAAACTAGGTAGAACTACGGGGTATTACATAAATACTTGAAATGTGTCTAGGCAGGCCATCATCTCAGGGACTATCCATTTAATAGGGTTGCTATAGGGGTGAATAAGATTCTTGTGGCTTCATCTTCTACTCCTACACCTAGTGGTGTAGAAGCTACTTCTATTACTGCTCCAGGTACTAGTCTTAGTCGGACCAGGTTGTATGCTTTGGCATCCTAATAGGAATTTGAGGTATCACCTGATATCGTTATGGGTACATTATAGTTTTTCTCTCATGACGTATATTATTTGTGAGACCCAGGGTCTACTCTCTCCTATATGACTCCTTATATAACAATTTTTTTTGTTTCAATCCAAAAGTTATTTTGGATCCTTTTACTATTTTTACCCAGTAAGTAACTCAATTATTTCTAAGAGAGTTTATAGGGAGGGTATCTGTTGGTGGTAGGAAGACTTTGGTTGATTTATTTGAACTTGATATGGTGGATTTTGATGTTATTGGTTAAACTCTTGTTATGCGTCCTTGGATTGTCAAAACTATAAGGTTGTCTTTAGGTTCCCTGGTGAACCAATTATAGAGTTGGGGGTGTTTCCTTAGCTCCTAGAAGGAGGTTTATTTCTTGTCTTAGAGTTCGGAGGTTAATCTCTAAAGGTTGTCTTTATCACTTGCTTCAGGTTAAGGATTCTAACTCAGAAGGTACTTCTTTATAGTTAGTTGCAGTGGTTAATGAGTTTCCCAAGGTCTTTCTAGATGATCTTCCTAGTGTTCCTTTGGATAGGGAAATAAAGTTTGGTATTAATCTAATTCCGAACACTCATCCAATTTCTATTCCTCCGTATAGAATAGCCCTGGCTGAGTTGAGGGAACACAAGGAGAAACTTAAGGATCTTCTAAATAAGGGGTTTATTCATCCTAGTGTATCTCCTTAGGGTGCACCGATGTTGTTTGTGTGCAAGAAGGATGGTTCCCTTCGAATATGCATTGACTATAGGAAGTTGAACAAGGTGACAGCTAAGAACAAGTATCCACTTCCAAGAATAGATGATCTGTTTGATTAGTTGCAAGGTGACAAGTTTTTTTCTAAGATAGATCTTCGGTCTGGGTACCATCAGCTAAAGATTAGGGATGTGGATATCCCTAAGAAGTCCTTTTGTACTCGATATGGGTACTTTGAGTTTTTGGTAATGTCATTTGGACTGACTAATGCTCCGGTGGCATTTATGGATTTGATGAATAGAGATTTTTATCAATATTTTGATCTATTTATTATTGTGTTTATTGATGTCATCCTGGTCTAGTCAAAGAGTGAGGTGGATCATGGTAATTACCTCTATATGGTGTTACAGACCTTAAAGGAACAACAGTTATATGCCAAGTTCTCCAAGTCTGACTATTGGTTGAATGTTGTAACTTTCTTGGGTCAAATTATTTGTAGTGAGGGATCATGGTGGATCTGCAAAAGGTTACGGTGGTAAAGACGTTTCCTAGACACATGACTCTATCCGATATTCGGAGCTTCTTGGGTTTAGCCGGGTATTATAGGCAGTTTGTCGAAAGCTTTTAAACGATAGCTGCTCATTTGACTAAGTTAACTCAGATGAAGGTTAAGTTTTCTTAGTCAGATGCTTCTGAAGGGTGTTTTGAGAAATTGAAGGATAAGTTAATTTTGACTCCAATTCTAACTTTGCCAGAAGGAATTAATGGGTTTGTGGTTTATTGTGATACATCTTGGGTAGGTCTTGGTTGTGTTTTGATGCAGCATGGGAAGGTGATTGCCTATGTTTCCAGGCAGCTGAAGGTGCATTAGAGGGATTACCCTACTCATGATTTGCAGTAGTTGGTGGTTGTGTTTTCTTTGTAAATATGGTGGTATTTGTATGGTGTTCATGTGGATATCTTTTCTGATCATAAGAATCTACAGTATGTGTTCACCCAGATAGAGCTTAATATATGGCAGAGGAGATAGCTTGAGCTTCTCAAGGATTATGACATGAGTCTAAACTATCACCCAACTAAGGATAACGTGGTTACTGATGCTTTTAGCAGGTTATCCATGAGGAGTTTGGCTCATATAGAGAAAGGAAAATGGGATATGGGGAAGGACATTCACTGTTTGGCTAATCTTGGAGTTCGCCTCTTAGACTCCAAGAATGGTGGTGTGATGGTGCAAGAAATGGTTCAATCATCACTTGGTGCGAAGACTAAGGAGAAGAAAGTGGTAGATCCTATCTTGATGAAAATCAAGAGTGACATTGGTGGGCAGAAGGTTGTGCTGTTTGATATCAGTGGTGATGGTACTTTACAAGTACCAAGGAAGGTTGTGTGTTCCTGGTGTTTTTGCCATAAAGGATTCTTTATAAGGCATATGAGTCATGCTATGTTGTTCTTCCCAGCTCAACTAAGATGTATCATGATCTTAAGGAGATCTATTGTTGGAATGGCATAAAGAATGTTGTGGTTGATTTTGTAGCCAAGTGTATGGTGTGTTAACACGTTAAGGTTAGGCATATGAGGCCAGGAGGGTTGTATCAAGAAATTGATTTGCCTAAATGGAAGTGGGAAGTGATCAATATAGACTTCGTTACTAGTCTTTCTCGGTCTCAGAATAAATATAATTCGATTTGGGTCATCATGGATAGGATGACTAAGTCTGCGCACTTTTTACTAGTGCAGACTAACTTATCGGCAGAGGATTATGTGAAGTTGTTTCTTCAGGAGATTGTGAATCTGCATGGGGTTCCTGTTTCAATTATTTCTGATGGTGGAACGCAGTTTACATTTCACTTCTGGCTATCTTTCCAAAGAGGGTTGGGGACTAAGGTTAGTTCAAGTACTAATTTCCATCTGCGAATGGATGGGCAAGCAGAGAGAACTATTTAGGCATTGGAAGAAATGCTTTGGGCCTGTGTGATTGACTATGGTGGCCATTGGGTTGAGCATCTACCTTTGGTGGAGTTTGCTTACAACAATAGCTATCATTCTAGTATTAGCATGGCTCCTTTTAAGGCATTGTATTGTAGGAGGTGCAGATCTCCCATTGTTGGTTTTAGCTTGGTGAGGCAGACATATTTAGTCCCAACTTGGTTTACCATACTATAGAGAAGGTGAAGGTGATTCAGGATAGGCTTAAGAATGCCCAAATTTGCTTAAAGTCCTATGCGGATGTTAGGCATAGAGACTTGGAATTTGAGGTTGCGGATAAGGTTATCCTCAAGGTATCTCCCATGAAGGGAGTAGTATGGTTTGGAAAGAAGGGGAATCTCAGTCCTCTGTATGTGGGTCCTTATGAGGTTTGGTGGAGAATTGGTAATATTATTTATGAGTTGGATTTACCTTCTAGCTTGATCTTTGTTTATCTGGTCTTTCATATTTCTATGTTGAGGAAGTTCATTAGTGATCCTTCTTTGGTTATTCCTTTGGAAGGATTAGGTCTCACAGATTCTTTATCTTATAAAGAGGTCCCAGTCGAGATCTTGGATAGGTAGGTTTGTTTGTTGCAAACCAAGGATGTGGATTCGGTTAAGGTTCTTTGGTAGGACCATAAGGTTGAAGAAGCTACATGGGAAGTAGAGAAGGACATGAAGTCCAATATCTGCATTTGTTTTCTGTTCCTGGTATTCGTGCGGAAGGTATGTGTCTTCAACACATATTTATTTTCAAAGTTTGTTAAAGGAAAGATTAATATCCTTGCCTCTTTGTTTTTTAAACTTTGTTAAAGATTGGGAATATATTTGATAATGCAAATGACTCATGCATGTGGTTGCCCTTACCTTATCCGTCATTCAGGGACAAATATTCTTAGCAGGTGAGACTGAAACACCCTGATTTCTGGATCTTAGAAAATTTCCTAAAATTATAATTTTTGTACCCAATATGACTCATGGTTATGAGTCATATATTAGGGTGTGAATGGTATGGTCCAGTCGTATGCTGACTAGTGTTAGTTAGTGGAATGGTTTTTGGTTACTAGAATGGGTATGACTTAGGGGTATGAGTCCTATTGGTGGTTATAGATAGTTTGGTTCCTTAACTTAATCTTAGACTTGGTTACTTAGGTTGGATCTGAGTACGAGTGGCTCACCATGATCTGTAAGACAGGGAACGAGTTATACCCAAGACTCGTATAGTGGACAGTGTCTAAATTTTCCTTGGGTTTAAATCTTCTAGGGGAACGGATGAAGCTATGGATTGTATGCTTTGGATACGACTTGGTTCTATGAGCCGTATGCTAAACAGTGTTTGATCTGAAGGTTGAGGCTTAGGTTATAAGTAGAGGGTACCACTCGTATTGGCAGGTACCACTCGTGTGGGTCATTCATATCCCTATGAAGGGATCCTGGTGCAACTTAAGTGGGGGTATTCTGGATATTTCCCACTTATCCTAATAGGGTCGTACGACTTTTAACCTACTTGGAAGGTTATTTACCCTATTATTCCTTTTATTATCACTTAGAAACTCTTCCAAACATTCTAAAATTCTCTCAAGAAATTTTGGGCAAGAGAAACTAGGGTTTCAACTAGAGGATGATTTGGGGCTTGTCTTGGTGATTTCCTTCCGTCGTCATCTTAGGTTAATGCATGTTTTCTTCCCTCATTTTTAATTTTATCTAAATTCATGATTTTATGAATGTTTTCATGACTTCATTGATTATATAATTTTGGTTTTCAAATATGAATAGGGGGTTTTGATGTTAAATGGTTGGTTATGGTTTCTCATTATTTCAATTATGCTTCTATATTCATTAATGGTAGTTTTGGATAATTGAATTGCATGGGAACGTTTTAATGGTAATTAGAATTGCTTTTGGTCATATTATGCCTCTAATGTGTTTGACAAAATGCTTATAATGATATGTTCATTGCATTGACTACCTTAATGGAACTCTTGGATGTTTTAAAAACTTGGTAATGGAATTATACATAGTTTAAGTGGATTGGAATGGTAAATGTTTAATGGTTATTCATGAGGGGTACATGGAATCCCCCAAGTAGTTTATTATGGTAAATGGAAGTGCACTTGAAAGTCCCTTAAAACTATAAATGGTTAGCTGCGGATGATAATTGTAAGTAAGGATTGGTATGACGATACCAATAGCAATGGACTTGGTTAATAACTGGAAAATGGTTTGGTTATTTTGAAATTAGTTTTAATTGGAAAATAATGGCGGGACGTGTAGCAAAGCCATGGAAGATAGAGGTCCCGGGGGGACTAAAATTGGATACTTGTATTTACCGATATGAGGTTGGTCTTGGTGATCGTGTACATAATGTCACACTATATTTGGGGGATGTACTAGTCATCCCAAGATTTTCTTCCTTGGTCGTGTGGCTACACACACTGGGGCCCTTTCAGTAGGGGGAGCTCAACCCATATAGTCTGTGGATAATTTAGGATGACAAAGATACACTGCCCAGGTAAAGGTTTTAAAGGAATGCTAAACCCGATCCCTTTTCTCGACATGGTTATATATATATGTGTGGTTGTGTACATATGGATGGCTTTACTTGGTTTTATAAATGGTATTATTTTATCCTTCCCTGTGATTATGATAGCGGTCATTCGCTAACCTCATCTACTGGTGGTTGTATACCCACACTATGTAGGAACTGGCCAATCTACTCCTCCTACATAGTGATTGACTCAGGGATCAGCATTTGGATTAAAGTGGTGAGCTTCCATCTTTTCGAAAGATTCCATTTCATGTAATGGATATTTCTAGACACCTTAATTTTTTTTGGATATCTGTTTTTGCTATGGTTAGGGGAATGCCCTAACTGGATTTCATTACTCTTTTGGTTAAAGTCTTTGTGGTACTTCTATGGGTTGGAATAGAAGGGATCAGTATTGGTGTCGGCCTTGGAATTCAAATAAGTTGAAGGGACGACATCATTTGACAAGGTTGTTGGTTGTTCCATCCTATTTTATTTTAAGATTAATTATATTATGTTTTGGAACATCCTTGGTTATGGCCTAGTTTATGGACCTTGTTTTGGTACGGTTGGTTTATTGGTACGGGATGGTTGGACTCGGTTGGGTCGGTCATGGTTGTGATCTTATCCTAGAATCTTTATGTGAGCTTTTACACTATCTTATTACATGCTCGAATTCAACTAACTCGGGACAGGTGGCTGGAGGTTCGGTTGGGTAATAGGGGTGGTCTCCGGTCCTGGTCGGACTTGGGACGCCCATTATGACAAGGCTCTAGGGAAGGTCGTGTCACCTCTTGATAGCTCAAACCCCATGAGAAGAATTACCAGACTCGTGACCTCGAATTGGCAGCATTTGTTTTAGCCTTACAGATTCGGAGGCATTACCTTTATGGGTTTCATGTTTATGTGTTTACTAATCACAAGAGTTTCTAGTATGTCTTGATGTAGAAAGACCTGAATCTTTGTCAGAGAAGGTGGCTTGAATTATTGAAAGACTATGATATAAGTGTGTTGTATCACTCAGGTAAGGCGAATATTATGGTTGATACCCTTAGTAGGCTGTCCATGGGAGGTGTTTCTCGAGGATGATAAGAAAGAATTAGCCCATAAAGTTCATCAACTTGATAGATTAGGAGTTTGATTGATTGATTGAACCAAAGGTAGCATATGGGTTCAGAATGGTCCAAAATCTTCTTTGGTTTCCGAAGTAAAGTAAACGCAAGACTTAGATCCTAACTTGGGTAAGTTGAGGGAGGTTGTTTGGGATCAAGAAGTAGAGATTTTCTCCAAAGGGGGAGATGGTTTACTTCATTATCAGGGTAGTTTATGTGTTCTGAGTGTGGATGATTTGGGGCAGCAGATATTAGCAGAAGTACATGTTTTGCGATGTTCTATTCATCTTGGAGACACTAAGATGTACCGTGATTTGTAAGAAGTCTATTGGTGGAATGGAATGAACAATGATATTGCAGAATTCATGGCTAAGTTTTCAAATTTTTTATAGGTTAAGGTTGAGCACCAAAGGCCTAATGGTACTCTTTAAAAGAGTGATAGATGGTGAACAAGGATTTTGTTATAGGATTACCTTGTATGCGTCATCAACGTGATTCGATTTGGGTCATTATGGATTGAATGACTAAGTCAACCCATTTCTTGCCAGTCCATACTTTATATTTAGCCGAGGATTATGCAAGACTCTATATCAGGAAGGTGGTAAAGTTGCATGGAGTTCCTTTGTCTATTATTTCAGATAGAGGTACTCAGTTTACCTCGCATTTTTGGAAGGCTTTTCAGAAGGGTCTTGGTACCCAAGTTCAACTCAGTACGACTTTTCATCCCTAGACAGATGGTCAGGAAGATAGGACCATTAAGACTTTAGAGGATATGTTGAGGGATTGTGTTATCAATTTCAGGGGTAGTTAGGATTACCACTTAACTTTGATTGAGTTTTCTTACAATAATAGTTTAACTCCAACATTCAGATAGCTTTGTTTGAGGCTCTCTATGGTTGAAGGTGTAGATTTCGTATTGGTTGGTTTGAGTTTGGTGAGGCTGCTTTGGTATGGGGAAAAGTAGTATATGAGGTGATGGAGAAAGTTTAGTTGATTCGATAAAGGCTAAAGATAGCCCAAAGTCGTCATAAATCCTACACAGATTTAAGGAGAAAAGATCTTGAATTTGATGTGGGTAATTTTGTGTATCTGAAAAATTCTCCCATGAAAGGGGTAAAGAGATTTGGTAAGAAAGGGAAACTCATTCCCCGTTATGTTAGCCCATATAGGATTTTGAGCCGTTTCAGGAAGGAATCTTATGAGTTTGAGCTGCCTGTAGAGTTGGTATTAGTACATCTAGTATTCGATGTCTCTTTGCAAAAGAATGGATTGGTGAGCCAGCTTCTATAATTTCTTTAGAGAGTGTGGACTTGAAATATAGCCTTTCCTATGAAGAATTCCTATTTGAACTCCTTGTCCGTCTGATCCATAGGTTGAGGAATAAAGAAGTCGCCTTGGTTAAGGTTCTATGGAGAAATCAGTTCGTTGAGGGAGCTACTTGGGAAGCAAAAGTCGATATTCTATACAAGTATCCCCATCTTTTCTATGCAAGTTCAGATTTATCTTGAGGTAATGGTTTCCCTTAAATTAATTATCTCGTTTTCTATCTCAGCTATCAAACCATCCTAATGTCATAGCATGCCTTCATGAATTTAGTTCAGTCCATGCACCGTGTTTTAGATTTAGTTATTTAATCATAATTCATCTCATAAGTATCTAGTACATGATCTCAGTCTTCCTAGTTTCTCAGTTCATACAGTTTCATTTGGGGACAAATGATCCCAAAGGGGCGATATTTAATATCCCTCAAGATCCTCGACATGTTTCAAGCTATTCGTCACATGTTTAAAGGCCTCAAAGAGATTGTTATACACTAGAAGCATGTCCTTTGTGACGCCCTCAAAGTGACGATTGTTTTATTTTTGTCCTTCCCGAATAGAATATTGATTTTTAAGTGGGAATGTGTTTAGGATTGTTAAAAGGGTTATCCGGGAGAGTTTTAAAATTTTCTAAATAGGTTAAGGGTGATATTGGATCACAAAGACAGTGCACCTCCATGATCTAACCATGTCACGGAGGCCACCCTTTATGATAGGCAGCATGGTGCGGAGGCAATATGCCTCCGCGATACGCAACGTGTCATGGATACTACACTCCGCGATAGGCAGTGTGTCACAGAGACTGGCCTCTGTGATAGGCACCTTTCCATGCTGATAGGTAAAATTCGCGCAATCACTTAATGGTTAAGGTATTTTTAGTCTTTTTCTCTTCTTTTAAAGCCCCAATTCACTACCAAGAACCCCAAATAAGCATAATTTGCCCTTTCTTCATCAGTTAGCATCATTCATCCCTCTATCACTCTCAAGAACAAAAGTAAGGGTTTAATCCAAGAATTCACCCTCATAATGTTTTAAATCCAAGTTCTCTTCAAGGAAATAAGGAATTCAGGTGTGTGGGATATTCATCAATGGGCTCCTTTGACCCATTGAGTCCCAAAGTGTTCCTCAAATTTCAAGTTTAATTTCCCTTTTGATTTTGGGTTCCATGACAATTATAAATTCCATAATTCCTCCATGTAATTCTTGAATTCACTATGAAATAGTGTTCCCTCATAATTTCAAGCATTCTTCGGTACTTTAATCATGATTATTCGTTACATTGATGGAATTGTCGGATTTTTTAGTTTAAGTCATGAAATGTGTTATCATGTCATTACGCTGAAATTATCGTATTTAATTGTATTTTTCAATTCTAGTGGGTTATGAACATGCGATACCTAGATGATCATGCATGCTACAGTTTTAAAGATTTCTAGTTATACATACCATGTTTGTACCATGAAATTTATAATATTTTCACAATAAGCACTCACCAGTATTATATCATGCTAAATATATCAGTTGACATGTTCATGATTACTTTATATTATGCATGCACCATTATTTTTAGAATACCAATATGAGCATATCAGTTATTAGTGCATGCACTAGTTTATACTTCTGTGTTAGTTCAGTAAGTAGTAGAACTTAGCACCGAGAGAACCTAGGGATGAAGTCTCACCCGCCAGTATAAGACTGAGACCTTTAGTAAAAGTTCCTAAGTTCTAGAATACGCAGCATAGGTTATGAGTGGTCACTCTCCATTTTAGGACTGACACTCTCTTAGGGGTCACCCGCTAGTTTGGGATTGACATCCCAGTCCTTTGGGACATCAGCATAGTGGATCCACATAGCCAGTGTCGGTACCCGTGGCTAGGTACTGACACTCTTCCAACTGGGGTTATAGGTTGGACCCAAATTAGCTTAGATAGGCACATGTCGATTAAATGTTAGCTCCCATAATCTCAGTTCGGTATTTAGAACACATCAGCTTAGGTTTGCATGACCAAGTGATCAGTTTACTAGTTATTCAGTTTTTTTACAGATTATTTCAGCACATATTTTACTTTGTCTTGCATTTGTTTCACATGTTCATTCATTCATTCATAGTACCTACATATATTATAGTTAGTCCCTATCTCTCATACCAGTACATTCAATGTACTTATTGCAGACTCTCTTTTTGCGCTATATTTATTTCACAATATAGGTTCAAACGCTCAATTCCCAGATTGCACGTAGTTCAATCTTGTATCACTCAGTTGCAACATTGGTGAGTCCTATTCAACTGAGGACTATTTATATTATTTATCATGAATTTTGGTACCTTATTTCATGTTATTTTAGCAATTAGAGTTAGTTAGGGACTTATCCCAACAACTTCTCATGTTTAGAGGCTTTCAGACAGTCAGACCGTTAGTATATTTTTTCAGTAATGACTATTCAAAACCTTTGTTATTTTTTTGATGCTTCAGATATTTTCATAAATAACTTTTGCACAGTATTTTGCTACTTTCTTGTAGTCTTTACAGCATGTGCCATATAATGGGTTAGCTTAGGGTGACTTGTGGCCTTAAGAACTATGTCACGGCTAGAGGGTAGTCTCGATTCATGACAAAGTGAGTCGAGTCTTCAACTCTTGAAAACTCTTATCACAGGAATCTGACCACTGAAATTTGATTTTCAAACGTAGAAGAGGGAATATAATAAAATCTTTCCACAAACCATCTATAATAACTGGCTAAACCCAAGAAGATCCTAATATCTGATGAAGAGATAGGCCTATCCTAGTTTCTTACCGCTTTAGTCTTTTGAGTATCAAATTTAATTCAATCAATGGAAATGATGTGATCGAGTAAAGCTACTAATTTCAACCATAATTTGCATTTACTGAACTTAGAAAATAGCTGATGATTCTTAAGGGTCTGCAAAACAATCCTCAAGTGGCCTGTATGATCACCCTCACTACTATACTAGACAAGGATGTCATCTATGAAGACTATGACGAACATGTCCAAGTACTTCTTGGACACTCTGTTCATCAAGTCCATGAAAGCTACAAGGGTATTTGTTGGTCCAAAAGAAATAACTACATATTTAAAGTGACCATACTGAGTTCTAAAGGCTGTCTTTGTAATGTGACATTCTCTGATTCTGGGCTGATGATAGCCGGATCTGAGGTCTATCTTAGGGAAATAATTTGAACTCTGAAATTGGTCAAACAAGTCATCAAACCTGGGGATAGGATACTTATTCTTGATTGTGATTTTGTTCAACTAACGGTAATCGATACATATTCTGAGAGAACTGTTATTTTTATACACAAAGAGAACTAGAGAACCCACACTAGGCCTGATGTAATCCTTATCTAAGAGATCTTTCAACTGTTTTTTTAATTCCTTAAGCTCAGCTGGAGCCGTTCTTTAAGGTGGAATTGAAATAGGTTGGGTATCTAAAAAGAGGTCTATTATGAATTCAACTTCCCTCTTGGGAGGAATTTCGGGAGGGTCTACAGGGAATACCTCTGGAAACTCATTCGTTATTAGATCTAACATAAGACTTGGTGCTTTAAAACTTGAGTAATTGAATTTCACAAGATGATAAATACAACTATGGGATATCAGCTTCCTTACCTTAAAGTAAGAGATAAATCGACCTATTAGGACTGAGGTACTACCTCTCTATTCTAAGACTGGCTCATTAGGAAACTGAAACTGAATCATCTTATTTCTACAGTCAACTGAAGCATAGAAAGAGTGGAGACAATCCATACCAAGAATGACTTTGAAACTGGTCATCTCTAATTCCTCGAGATCAATTGAAGTAACCTTCTAAGATACAGTGACTAGGCAATTTATGTATACCCACCTGGATATGTTAGAATTACCGACAGGGGTAGACATGAGAAGGGTTCTACAAGATTTTCTAGACTGATGGCAAAGTATATGGCTATATAAGGAGTCATGAAAGACAGTGTGGCTTAGGGATTTAGAAATGCATAAACATAGAGGTGGAAGACTTCTAACATACCAATAACTACATCAGGGGAGCCTTCCTGATCCTATCGAGTCTAAAGAGCATAGAGTAAATTCTGGTGCTATCCACTAGTTTTACTAGAAGTGGCACCCTGGTGAGTAGGGTGACCTATTGGTGCTATTGAAGAATTAGTCTTTCCCCAGTGACAATCATTCCTTCCCTTCCACATACCCGTTCGGTTATCCCTTATCCTGTGGCCTATCTTGCCATACCTAAAACCCACTTCTCTAGTGTCCATACACTCACACTTATGATTCTTACAACACCTTTTGCAGACTGGATTTGTGTGACTATTGTTCATACTACCCTGAGACTTAGATCCTGGCACTCTATTATGAGTATCTGACAGAAACTTAGGCACTGGAGCACTGGCGGAGAATGGGGCTGGACTGAAGATTTTTGGAAGAATTGGGAATGATTCCCTCAATCAGACCTTTTTAGGAGAAGAAACTACTAGTTCTATCCCTCTTATTCTATCTTTCATTTCTTTAAGCTTCTCTTCCTCAATCTACTAAACATAAACCATCAATCTGGACAGGTGCATCTCTTTAATAAATATGGTTGTTCTACACTCTTTGACTACCTCTTCTGACACACCCGACACAAACTTACTCATTTTATCCCTAGCATCGGCCACCATAGTTGAGGCATGCATTGCTAACTGGGTGAACTTGAGTGAATACTCCTTCACACTTATGCTACCCTACTTCAAATTAATGAACTCCTATATTTTGGCTTCCCTCAACTCGAGTAGGAAGAATCTGTGTAGGAAAGCCACAACAAACTTATCCCACTATACAGGCCCTACATCGGTGCCTCTATCCTCCTATTAATTTACCCAAGTATAAGCTAACCCTTGTAACTGGTAAGCATTTAAGTCTGCACTCTCACTGGAAGTGATACCCATGACATCAGTTACTTTCTACACACAATCAAGAAACTCTTGGGGATCCTCCTCAGACTTAGATCGAGAGAATGTTGGAGAATTCATCTAATAAAGTCACAGATCCTAGTAGCTGCCCTATTCACCACTAGATTAGCTGGAACAACAACCTGTTGGTTATTCTAGGCAGTCATAGATTGGGCTAAAACTATCAAAGCAGTCCCAAATTCAACATGGGAGAAACATTCATTCAGAGGGTCTTCTTGAGCAGGTAGAGTGTCCTGGTCCTTATTTCTCCTTCCATTAGCCCTTCTATGAGGCATTTTTTGTGAGCAGTTGAAGGACAAATTAGAAGAGAAAATTCAATAGAGCTCATGCTCTATCGCATGATATGAATAATAAAGGAAGGGAGATTTTCCTAAGATGTATTGTTGCCTGTTTCCCATAAGTGTGGCATGTTTCATACATATGCATAAGACTCTACTTAATAAAGTTTTCATACACCCTAGGATACTTTAAACCTTGTGCTCTAGTACCTAATTTGTCATGACCCGAGGCTACCCAGTCGTAATGCGGTGCTTAGAGTCACTAGTGACCCCAAGCTAACCCATGATCTGACACAAGCTATAGATAATAAAGGAAGATGACAAAATATTATGCAGAAATTATTTAATAAATGCTTAATTATTCAAGTCAATAATAAAGGAGTCTGAAATACATCACTGAAAAACATAACTAATTGACTGACTATCTAAAAGCCTCAAAGCTTGATGAGTTGTTGAGACAGGTCCCTAACTAACTCTGACTATTGAAATAAGCAGGAACTAAAATATTGGAAAGCATGGTAAATAATATAATTAGTCCTCGACTGATGAGTAATCAACAAAATAGCTGAGTGGCACACGGACTGTCTAAGTACGATATGAGAATCGAGCGTCCGAACCTATGTTATAAGACAACATAGTGAATAACAGAGTATGTGATCAGTACTTTGAATGTACTGATATATGAGATAAGGACTAGATGATATGTATATATGTAGTGGTACTGATCATGAATGCATGATCATATAAATCGAATGCAAGATCAAGTACAGTATACGCTGAAATAATCTCTAAAACTGTTTAAATGATTAAATGATAGACTGGACACTTGGTCATTTAAACATGAACTGGTATTATCTAAATATTAAACTGAGACTGTAAGAGGTAAATAGAGCTAACATACCCCAATTTGAGAAAAATCAGGGTCTAACTAGTAAACCCAGTTTGATAGGTATTAGTACCTTGCCAGGGGACCTAACACTGGTTGGCGTGGATCCACTTATCTGAAGTCTCGAAGGATGAGGGTGTCATGCCTCTACTGACAGAGGACCTCTCAAAATCTATGATGGCTCTGTAGGTCTGAAACTTAGGGACTATTACTAATAACTCATGCCTAACTAACAAGGGAGCCTCCATCCCTATGATCACTCGGTGCTAAGTATTACTCCCAACTGAATGACACTAGTATTATTAAATATTTATTCATATTTTAAACTAACAAGTGCTCATCACGATGATAATATAAATATAATAGTAATAAATATGATCTGAATAACTTGTAACTTGAAATAAGTAACACGCATGACTATCAAGGTATTGGGTATTCATAACCCGCCCACATTGAAAATACAGTAAATACAAAACCATCAAATTGTAATATAATGCACGAATTTTCATGACTTGAACTCAAGAATGCTACAATTTTATAAACATTAAGATATAACATGGTTGGAATACTAAAGCATGTTTAAACATATGGAGGAATACATATTCTTGGTAAAATTCAAGAGTTAAATTGAAGAATTGAGAAATTCAGGCTTTTCATGGAACCTTAAATAAAAATAGAATTAAACTTGAGAATTTAGGAAAACTTTGGGACTCAATGGGTGAAAGGAATCCATTGATGAATAACCCACGTACCTGAGTGTAGAAACTTGGATGAATGTTCTTGGGAATTGGCCTTGCTTGATGAACCCTAGTTGCTTCTTGAGAGAAGATAAAACCACCCTTTTTTGTTAATTTTTTGGGGTCTTTTATACCCCCTCTTTGGGAAGACTAAATAGCATGGTGCAGTTTTTAAAAGGAGTGGGAAAAGTCTTAAAAGTCCATGGAAAAACATACTGGATATCTAGGTTCCCAATCAGTACGACTCATCCTACAACTCGTCATGAATGGTTATGAATCATAATCTAAGTCGTAATCTGAGTCATAATCTGATTCGTAATCTAAGTCGTAATTTGAGTCTATGCCTACACTTTCCCTAATGCATTAGAACCAATCATGGGGTGTTCTATACTCGGTCTAGGGGACCACTTAGGATCGTTTTAAGATTAATTAAGACTTCCCAAACTTCCAGGGTGTTACAAACTCATTGTTCCAACACTAAACCTCATATACATCTCACAATTATCCACTCAAGTTTTTCATAAGTCATCAACCTAAGATCTTCCACACATTATATCAGGCCTACTAATTCACTCCCACAAATCTTGCATCACAATTATTTAGTTACCTCTTTTTACCACCACAATCAACATTTAAAGTTCAAACTGTGTCTAGCATTAATTATGTAGTACCGATGAATCATCTTGCATCCTATACTAGTCCATCTTTTTTTTTCATAGGGAAAATCAGTATTAATCCATTATTTTTTTTTAACTATGACCTACAATCACATATTTTCCACAACATTACTCCTACACCTTAAAAATTACTATATATTGTCTCACCTACTAAACTAGCTTACAACTACTAGATAAAAATCAAGGGGCCCTAAGTGTAGTAAAACCACATAATAAGGATAATCGATCTTAATCTAATAACCTAATCCATTATGGTCTATAGAATATTCACCTCCCTCACATCACATCCACTTATCCATGCATACATCCCAACTACCTTCAAATTTCTATAAACATCACTGAGTCCTCTTTTCTAAGATCTCCCCAAGTAAATGCTAAATTTATAAATTATTAGCCGTCCATTCCTTCCATTTGCAACCTATGATTAAACTCAAGACACTGAAAATTTACCCTCACTTTGACTTCTAATCATATGACTCCATATCACTAAACTCAGGATCATCTTACTATTCATAGGTAATAAAATCCTATTTATACTACCTCTCAGGTGGAAATACTATCTCAACATTTGGATTAATATCTTTTCCCTTAAGAGAGACATTTGTAACAAAGTTTTTGAAAGGGACTGAATACACCTCTTACCTTGGGTTGAAACACATGATTCATGAAAATAGAGGTATACACTTTATTCCATACACCTTGATGCACCAATGCACTCCTTTTCAAGTCCTTGTGTTGTTTCATTACCTTTTGATGACTCAATCAAAAAGGACCACATCATTAGGAATCTAAACTTTTGCACTTGTATCACCTCGATAATAAGACATAGCCCATAAAATTAGAGATAGCAAGGAATTTGGATAACTTTCATATGGATAACACTATTGCATGATCTAGATTTTGAAAGAATGAGAAACATTTCAAAAATACCTCATAGCCTCCCCTTTAAAAGTGTGGTGCTCTACACACCAATAAAAGGGACTCTACTCAACACATATTTATGGACACCCAATGACCCTAAACCATGCTTTGATACCAACTTGTCACAACTCAAATCTTGGTCTGGTTGTGATAGGTATCCCAATCAACCAAGGCATAAGTTGACCCCTAGCCTTACGACTAGATCATATTACAAATAATATGCAGCGAAAGCCATCCATGATAATATGAAAAATATATAAATCCAAAAGAGAGTTTAAGAGTCAAAACCAAATCCACTATGATAACCCATTACTGTCTACAAAGCTTTGAATCCAAGGAATATTAATTAAGTTGGGACATGCCCCCAACTATAACAAAGGAAATCCAAAAGTACTAAAACTAATAAATAAAACTAGGAGAGGGACTAGGCCTTTCGAAGGATAGAGGGCTCACCACTTCACAACTGATGAGCTAGAATATTGAACCACCTAATGTTGCATAGGGTCACAAGAACAGCCCTCAAAACCTACATTATGAAACTATGTAGCATCCGTAGATGGTCAGTACGACGAGTACTGGAATGTAGCCCAAGGAAAGGGATAAAACATATGTAATTACGAAAAATTCAGTCATAAACCTCATGCACAACAATAGTACATATATAGATAGAATGATGGGACAGGGATAAGGGACATGAAACATGATTGTTCAAAAACTTAGGCCTAAACTTTGTAGCTCGTATCAATCGTCTAGGCACCCATGGGCTATAAGGGCCCGACTTATCTTGCGGGAAGGTCCTGAGTCCTTTTTAGCCACATATATCGAGGAATGGCTAAAGAAACCATGATGATAGCCATCCAAAATATAATGTGTACAATAGACACGATGTTCATAGACCACCAACGTCGGAAAACGTGGTTTTTAGTATTGGTACCCCTAAGATTACACCTTTTCAATGAGCTACACAATTCTCTTTAAGCCCAAATTAAAACAATTTTACTCATAACATCAACCATTAACCATGGAGTCTTTTATTAAGGAATTTCTAATTTGGTATCGTCATACTATTAAATTTGCAGGCTATTCCAATTATGTAATATCATAACCATTTAACTATTAGACTCCAAATTCCATTTTAAATCAAAAACCATAGCCACCAAGGGCGTTCCAAAATCTTTTTATCCATCTACCATTTAATGCAATGCAATGTTTTCAAAAGATGAGTTTAATGATTTAGAATCCTTGATCAAAGATCAAATTTATGAAGTGGGTTGGGGACATGTCATTAACATTATACAAAATCCATAAATATTGTGAAATCCAAGATACCAAATTCCACCATAATCATATAATAACATTTCATTTTGTAATTCACCATTTAAACCATAAAGAAACCATTAAAACAAGAGATAAATAATGCAAGAGTATCACAACCCAAAACCTATAACCCTGGTCCAATTCGACATTCAAGAACGCTTAAAATAAAAAATTAATTAATGCAATAGTATAATATTTAAATAAGGGAGTGTCCAACATGGAATTTTAAGGAAATCATTAGAGAAGATAGGACGATTTGAACCTACGAGCCTTGGATTTGAGAAATCCTTCTTGATGTTCTTGGGAGGAAGAGAATGAGGATTTTTTTGGGAGCCTTATACTAGTTTTGGACAACCTTAGGGTTATAAAATAGATTAGGGGAGATATAGGATATTAAAGAACCATTTTACCCTTGATTTGATGTGAGAAAAAATAAGTTTTAACATCAGGGACGGTAGGGTTGCACTCGGGACTAATCACACAGCTCCAATTATACCTCACAGTCCTAATCATGTGATACCAACATCATCTCGCATAGCTGTAACGCCCAAAAAATGGGTCCCGGGATATCACACGGTGCTCAAGACTATGAGTATCCTTAAGATAACCCTGTAAGCTATCTACTAAATCTAAAACTCATAATAGTGAAGTATAAATATATAATCAAACTAAAATATGGAATTTTTTATGAACTAAGCTGAAACTATCTGAATATAATATCTGAAAATACTAAACTCAAAAGTTTGATCAATTAATACTGAAAATCTGAATCATAATCTAGCAGTCTGGCAAGCCTCTACCACTAATGCTAGAAAGTAACTCGGACAAACCTCCAATTGGCTCGAACTATTTGAAAATGCTGAATCATCTATACTAATAAGTTGAAAATTGAATGACTAAGTCTCCAAACTATGAGGACCTACCAACTATCGGGATGTTGATGGAGATGCTCAAAATCACTCACGCTGCTGAAACTGAGTACCTGAACCTACATTATGAGATAATATAGCATATAGACGTATATGTGGATTAGTACTTCTAGATTGTACTTATTTTATGGGGGTGAATTCACAACTAAATCAATATCTTAATATCACTATAAATTTGTAAAAGAATTCATGCTAAATGTGGATGACTCACATAACCTGGAATATCTTAAAACTGGAAATCATAATCATGAATAGCAAAGCATCTTTCATAGATCTAGTGAGTCATAACATTTAGTATCTAAAAGTTGTACATGTATTCTATCTTTAAATCATGTTGTCTAAGTGTAGAAAAGGCTCACTTTTATGTCTATAATCTAAAATCTAAATACTCATAGCTGATGTCACATGTAAAGGAATATCTGAATAAATCTGTGAGCCTTTACACTTAGTTTTCAAAAAGATTTTCTGTTATTCTTTACTTTTTTCTGTAAGCTGTAGGGAAAAACTTTTTAAAACTATTCTGCAATTCTGTACTGTTAGTGAGATTCATCTAACCAACATACACTATGTGAGCTATCATAGTGTCCAATATCTAGTTTTCTTAGAGGAAAACCTCACATTGGAGAGAGGTGTCATACTTTTGCCAAGGAGTCTAACCCAATCTAAGCAATCACATTTGTATTTGTCATCCATAAATAAATAGGAATAATCTAATAATTTAAACCTATGTTGGATCGTAGTTCTGAGGCATGTGAACATACCCAACTCGGTGCTAAATACTACCCCCTTTAATCTGTATGGCCATTCTGTTGGAAATTCACTTTTAAAAACTAATAGAAGGGTTTACAATGAAAACCTCTTGTAAATATGTTTACTGTAAACTATAGCTAAATTTGTAAAGTGGATTCCATATCTAAGCTAAGATCAAAAGATCAAATCTTTGTACAAAATCTGAATATAACAAATCACGAAATGCTTAAAAGCATAATCTTCTTGAAATAACAACATTCAAACTAGGGCTTAGTAAACCATGCATCAAATTCATCTCAAAACATCATAATGTTCATGTTTGATAATGAGAATAATGATAATTCAATTCAAAATCTAAAAATTTATATCATACGCATGAAAATATGAAAGTAAACATGCAATTCAACATCTAAATCACTTGTAATCTTATAATCTTGCAAATAGCAATATTGGGTATGAACTTTAATTTGAATCTCATGTAAATTCATATAAAAATCAACTTCAAAATTGATTTTGGGCACAAGGATGAAAGAATTATCCTTGTTGAAAAACCGTAAATACCTTAATTGATGCAATTGATGAGAACACTTGATTTTGGATTCCTATTTGTGCTTTTGAAGATGGATTCTTAATTATCTTGAATTGGAAACCTTGAATTTTGAGTTTCCTTGGAGAAAGAATGGTGGAATTTAGGATTTCTTGGGAATTAAGTTTAGATGTTCTAGGGTTTCTTTGAGAGGAAGTTGTTGAAAAGTGAGCATATAATGGTTGGAATAGGATTAATTCGGTGTTATTCACAAATTGAGGGCAGAGGAAAAGACTAGATTGCCGTGAAAAATCTAAGTTCGGAAATTGAAATCTCAATTTTGGGTCCTACCGCGATGCAGGGATATCACGATAGCTTAATGGATAAGGGACCATTACCATTTTGGGTTGTGGCGCGACGTGGCATCATCGTATTGCATCGCTAGAAAAAGGATGAGTGCCATTTTGGCCTTTGGTGCAATGCGGGGAAATCACGTTGCATCTCTAGAAAAAGACAAGTGGGAAATAGAACTTCCCGGCAACGCGGGCCAATCATGGTTCTTTACTTAAATTGGACAATTGTGATTTTGTACTTCACCGCAGCGCAATGCCTGTTGAAATACCATACTATTTTACTAAAAATGCCATAACTTCTCAACCGAGTATCGAATTAAGGCAAAATTTGTATCGTTAGAAAGATGATCCAATTATCACACATTGGTGGGTCTAGAACTTAAAACTTCTACATATATCAAGATTTATTCATTTTTGAAGTTGATCCTTAGCATTCTAGGAGTAAAATTGAGCTAGGAAAAGTATGGGGTATTACATTATCTCTCCCTTGAGAACATTCATCCTCGAATGAGACTAGTTAAACTGAAGATTCTAAGGAACTAAAGCTATATATGCTGGCATGCACAACTAAAACAAACTGCATGACTGGATCTAAAACATACTGAGCGACTGAACTAATCTGCGAGTGTATGAATTTACATGAAGATAACTATATAGATGAATCTGAGACTGGAAAAGAACTGAATTAAGAAAGGTTGTTACCTTCAACTGAATTTGAGTTTGTGGAGAAAAGAAGAGGATACTTGGCTCGCATGTCTACTTTTGCTTCCCAAGTGGCACTCTCAACAGACTTATTTCGCCACAGAACTTTGACTAAGGGAACTTCTTTGTTCCTTAATCTATCGATCTGATGGTCAAGAATCTCTACTAGAACTTCTTTGCATAAGAGGCTACTCTGAATATCTGTACTTTCTAGAGGGACTATAACGCCTGAATCATCCATGTACTTCTTCAATAAGGACACATAGAACAAGAGATTAACAGATGACAAGTATGCGGGTAGCTCAAGCTCATACACTACCTTCCCAACACGACTCAAAATCCGGTAGGGGCCTATATATCGGGGACTAAGCTTCCCTTTTTTGCCAAATCTCTTCACTCCCTTTATGGGTGAAGCCTTCAAATACACAAGATCATCTACTTTAAACTCAAGATCTCTCCTTCTTATGTCTGCATAAGATTTCTGACGACTCTAAGCTACTTTCAATCTTTCTCGAATCAACTGAACTTTCTCCATCGCTTCCAACACCATATTTGGCCCAATCAAAGCAGCCTCAACCACTTCAAACCAACTAACTGGTGATCTACATCTCTGTCCATAAAGAGCTTCAAACGGGGCCATCTGAATACTAGAATAGTAACTATTATTGTAGGCAAACTCAATCAATGGCAAGTGGTCATCCTAACTGCCTTTGAAATCAAGAATTCATGCCTGCAATATATCTTCTAAAGCTTGAATGGTCCTCTCTGCCTGTCCATCTATCTGCGGATGAAAAGCTGAACTGAGATGAACTTAGGTACCAAGACCCTTCTGAAAGGCTTTCTAAAACTAAGAAGTAAACTAAGTACCCCTATACAAAATGATAGACAAAGGAACTCCATGCAATCTAACAAACTCTCTGATATACAGCTTAACATAACCTTTAGCTATGTAGGACATACGAGTTGGCAAGAAATGAGATGAGCTTGTCAATCTATCTACAATAACCCATATCGAATTATGCTGACGACACGAATGGGGTAATCCAGTCACAAAGTCCATATTTACCTCTTCCCACTTCCAAGTGGGAATACCAAACTCCTGAAAAGTGACACCAGGTCTTTGGTACTTAATCTTAGCCTATGGACAAGTCACACACTTGGCTATAAATTCTGCTATATATTTCTTCATACTGCTCCACCAATAGACTTTTCGCAGATCGCAGTACATCTTGGTGGCTCCTGGATGAATGGAGTAACGTGAACCAAGCTCTTCTTCCATAATCTACTACCTCAAATCATCAACACATGTCACACACAATCTACTCTAGTGTCTCAACATATCATCTCCCCCTTGGGAGAAAAACTCTACCTTTTGATCTTTAACTGACCCCTTTAGTTTAACCAAACTAGCATCCTTATCTTGTTTCTCTTTCACTTCAAAAACTGGAGAGGATTTTGAACTACTCTAAACCCAAACATTACCTTTAGCTGAGTTAACCAACCTCACACCCAATCTAGCTAAGCAGTGAACTTCCTGAACTAACTCTCTCTTATTATTCTCCACATGATTAACACTGCCCATAGACAATCTAATAAGGTCGTCTGCCACTACATTAGCCTGGCCCAGACGATACAACACAATCATATCATAATTCTTTAACAATTCTAGCCATCTTCTCTTGAATGGGTGTAAGCGATCGTTGTCAATATAAAACCCAACAAGATTGGGGTCGAATCCCACAGGGAATAGGGTGTGAACGTCAATTTGTTTATGAAATACTTTACTGGTAATTTATTATTTCCGAAAGTTGGGGGTTTAAAGTTCACACTGTATCAATCTTCACTTTCTGAATTTTTAGAGTTGTTATCAATATAAATGGGAAACCAGGGTAATGATCACCAAAGGTTTTGGGTATTGACAGATACGAGGTAATGCTAGAGATCCTCGAAAAAAGTAGAATAACCAAATAACCCTGACTATGATACTATCTGACTTATCTCTCGACCTCACCAGACAATTTATTATCTAATTCTCTTGAACTTAGATAATTTATCTATATCCAATTAGATGTTATCTCAGGTAGATTAATCTAGTTACGACATTAATCATTAAACAGAAGGATGGTAGCTTCTGAGTACCTATTGATAATTCTAGTCCTCTAGTCTATTTCTCTATTAGAAGCAAATAAAACCTAAGGCATAATCTAATGTTTGTAACTACTATATTTTAGTTAAAACCACAAAATTTCAAGATGTTCTACTACTTTTTGAATCCGTTAAACACCTAGCATCACGTCAAACCCTTATCCTTGGATCCCATAACCCCGGCTAATGAAATTAGCCGCTCATGATTTGACGAAGGAAATCCCAAGTTGAATTCATGATGATAATGATAAACTTACGTATAGATGGAAAACAACGAATAATTTCTTCAATTAAATCCCAAGTTAGAAACTAGTTGATAAGAAAGAAACTAAAAATAATTGGCAAAAGAGAACAACGTACAGATTTCTCCCTCTAAAATTCTTGTTCTAACTAATGAAAACTTCTCTCTTTAAAAACCCTAAAAACTGCTATTTATACTAAAGCCTGATTAAGGAAATAAAATAATGAAATCACAGCTGGGCTCGGATTTAGGTGATGCCATATTGGTGTTGGTCGTCAGGCTTCTGATGGCATCTTAGATATGTCATCAGAAATCATGCCATCTTGACCTGTTCTGCCTCACTCTGACGATGTCCTATGACGGCTTACCATACTTATGACGACGTGTAGCAAATGTCATCAAACCTTCAGCTATTTTACAATGTTCTGCCTCACTCTGACAGCATATTCTGATGGCTTACCACACTTGTGACGACATATTGAGAATGTCATCACTATCATCCAGCAGCTCTTCTCCACTATTCTTTCTAATGCCTTTTTTGTGTAGCTTACCATATCTCTGACGGCTTGCAAGAAATGTCGTCAGACTCATATCAGCTCACTTGTAAAACTATCAAAAACAACCAAAAGTTGCTTAAGACTTCACAATTATTTAGAGTTAAAAGCCTCAAATGTGTTAGCATCTGCTCACACATCAACACCCTCAACTTAAAACAATTGATTGTTCTCAAGCAACCAAAACACAACTAAGAGAATACAACGAACATTCAGCAGTCAACAACCAATTCTTAGCTCAAAACTCAGTTTACCACCTCCAAGGTCAACTAACTCAAACTACTGTGCAATTTATTGAAAAGCAACAATATAACACAAAGGCTTCTCTCCTGACATCACTAAGTGCCAAAAATCATGCATGTAATGTACACTACCCAAACAAGCAAGTAACTTAGCTAGATACTAGTGTGCCCTTACAACAAAGAAATTCCCCTTTTCTGTCATTATCAGCAATCAAGGTATAATCATGGGGATAATCACAAAGACTCTCGCACTCAGAATGAAGTTCAACCAGTGTATACAAAATACCATATGCTTGCCCTTATCGTCATTACCGAAGTGTCTAGACATATAAGCTAGGATCACTATAGGACTTTCTCAGGCTTGTAACGCAGGTTAGGGGCAGGTATGGTATCAAACGGCATTTAGAGTGACTAACCTCCTTGGCCCAACCTTATCTTGTGGGGTACACTTATTAACCTCTTTTTCTCTCTTTTTCTTTTCTTGATCACACTTTCAAGATGGGTGCACTTCTTTTTATTCCAATAGATTTTCTTTTTTTTGCTCTTTTTTACCAACACCCAACCTTTTATTCTTTTTCTTTGATACTATCTATTCTATTCTACCCTTCTTCATAACCAACTTATATCATGCACCACTATGATAGCCACCCTCAACTTAGGCTATTTGCCTACGTTGTGGTACACAGTGTCCAAGGAAGACCAGAGCTAAAATAGGTTCATTGGGATTTAAAAAGGGAAGGTGATGGGTTTCATAGAAAGAAAATGGTCAATTTAGGCTCAAACAGGGATCAAGGGATTTAGGCTAAAAGTGACTTAAATTAAAAAATGGCCTATGATCCTTTCCTAACCCCTATCTCTCAACCAAGGCAAAATGAACAGGGCAAGTTCTAGATTCAGCAATACCATATGGAACACAGTATGATCTCGCACACACTTGGCACAACGCATTTCACTAACTACTACTTATTTGGTTCATTTAGTTATTCATCTGTGATTGTTAAGCACAAAACTAATGCCCTAACCAGATGCTCAATAGTCACATTTTGAGGCAATTCATACAGTCATGCAAAACAAACCTTTGGAGAAGTGTTCAAAATAAAAAAAAAATTAGTTGACTACCTACAGAGCTTGCACTACTCCTAGTTATTTGTAGAATATGCTACAACAACATGCTACCCTACACCCTCAACTTAAAATCAAAATGAAATAAAAGTAAGGGTTTAGGGCGTACCTGGTAGAGATCAAGTACGAGGATCATGGGGTTTTACCCCCACATCAGTATCTCCAGTTGGGACATTTATATCTGGAGCCTTCTACTGTGCTGGCTCAGCGACCACTGCATCTAAAGGAGGTGCACTGGATGAGGCTCCAACGGCTCTAGCTCGAAGCGCCTCCTCCCTTCTCAAGTGGTCCTCTAGGGACGCTTGTATTTCCCATTTAGGTTTGCTTTGTCTGTGGTTTCTACCTTATTACTTTTTTGCATCATCTCTTTTGCTCCTATTTTTTTAGCCTTCTTCTTCTTCTTCTTTGCCTTTTTCTTGGCTTTTCCCTCATTCTCATCATCTCCCTGTCTCTTTCTCTTTCCTTTTCTCTTTTCATCTTTTTTTTCTTTGTTTTTCTTCTTCTGCAAAGGCTCCTCAGTAAAATCAAGCAACTCTAATTCACCTTTGGGCTCCTCTCAGTTGAACTATTTAAGCTCTGTACTCGACATTTCTCTTTCTCACATATCAAACCAATTCTCCAAGTCAGAAAACCTAGTAGGAAAGAACTCATAAGGCTCAAGTGCAGCCCTGATTCTCTTATCTACTGTAGTTGTAAACTGCTTGGAAAATTGTTTCAGCTGAGCCTCACACCATTGAGTTTGTCTAGAATTTTTCTAAAGTTTGGCAAGTTGAAAGCAAGTCCTGCTGGTGCTACAGAAGCTGATGGAGCTGACTCAGTTGCAGGAACTGAACCTGCCTATGCTGAAGGTGGTGTTGGTATTGCTGCTGCCTTAGGAGCTTGTGCCTCCACAATAGGCACTGAACTAGAATCTAGAATAGAAGGCTCAACTGCTACCTCTACCTCTTTCTAGCAGTGACATCCTTATCCACACCTGCAATCTCGGGCACATTTGCTACTCCACATAGCTTAGTGATCAAACACGGGAATGGATATGCAGTGTCAGGCCTAGACACCCAAATCTTTATCTCCTCAGCAATAATTTCACCAAAATCCAGGAACATCCCAGTCACTAGACTAGCAACTAGTACGGACCTGTCATCTCCCAGTAGATTATCATTTTCTGTAGGGATCAAGTGCATGCGCACTACGCTCTACCAGAACTTTGCCTCAAGTGTCAAAGAAGCTTTGTAGATCCTTTCATTCGGGTTGGTCAACCAAATAGTCTCTCCCTCCACTATGTGAGTAGCCAACCATCTATGGTGATTTTCCTTATCTTTCAAATGAGCATAGAATATGGGTGAAGTATCCTGAACATTGAAGTTTGGCCCATCAAGAAACCGGTTGATTGTTGTGTCTGAGATACTCACCATCACTCCCTTCACTGCAATTTTCTCCAATAATGGCATATTCGATATTCTCTCACCTTTCTTGCATTTGTTTTCCAGGTCCACTTGGGAGTTTGTACTTGGTAGTTTGCATAAAACTCCCGTACTACTGCTGGACTATAGAAATCTTCTGTTCTGGTAGTCCACTCTAGGCCATAATCTTGGAACTTTTTCATCACCTCCGGGTAGTTGATTAACCCTTTGGTAATGATTTGTTTTTCTTCAAAGATAGAGATACAAACAGGTCTCCACTGAGTTCTACGCAGACCATCAAGATATACCCTCTCAGCTCCCGGAATGAGCCATCTGAAATTATCTTTAACCTTTAGTTTTTGCATCTCACTACATCTCTATGAATTGGAGAATCATCATCACTTTTCTTTTCTGAGAATGGTGGTACCGATTCTGTCTCCTCAAACCCCTTCTCTTTAGATTTAGCCTTCTCAGACTCCGGCTGTTTGGACTCAATTTGCTTGGAACCCTCTTACTTAGAGGACTCACTCTCAGGTGGGGTAATAGTTTCAGTATTATCACTATCCTCTACCTGAATGGGTTTAGGTAGAGGAAATGCCTTTGGTCTTGGTTTCTTTCTCTTCCACCTGAGAAGTGGTTCTTCATCTTCATAGTCGGAGTCCTCATTAATAAGCTTTCGAACCACTTTTGGCTTTGCCACTTTATTTAGAGTGTTAGGACTCTTTCTCTTGGGTGTTATTTTTATTCCTGCAGCAAGTTAGAGTCAATTTTCAATGTTCTAAATCATATAAATAAACAAGATGCATCAGTGGTTGCTTAGAATCCCTGAAAAGGGTTCAATTCAGTTTAAGTTCAGAGGCTTGACAGCATCTTTGGTAAGTCGTCGTATTTCTAACAGCTTACCATAGACGTCGTCAACCTCAAGCAGTGACTACTGACATTTCTCAACTTTTGACGACATTGTCTGGTAAGACGTCACACCTGTGATGACGTATCAGATATGTCTTCAGACCTTAATAGAACCTCATCTTTTTTCCTTTAAATTATGATGACATTTGTGGTAAGCCATCACACATGTGATGTACTACCATAAATGTTGTCAGCTCAGAACACAATCCTTCAAGTCTCTTTTCATTGATTTTTTTACTTCAATTTCGACTTGATTTTAATTTAAGTTGAGTTCTTGAGCTGCTCTTTAGATCTTCTTCAGTTAGAACCCAGCGAAACCCTAGTTTCAAAGTTGAACTTCTCTTGTCATACATACCCAAAATAAAGAAGAGTTTTAAGCATCGAGCATACCTGATTGTCGACTTGCAAACTTCCTTAACAATGGAGCTTAGTTGGTATAAAGTGTGAGCTTGAGGTGAGAATGTGGATGAGAGAAGAAAGTTGGTCACTTTGCTTTCAATGCTATCTCTCAAGGGAAAGGTCTTCTTGCTTAGTTGTGATCAAGTTCGAGAAGGAAGAAAGATATTATGTATTCTAGCTAAGGAAGGAAATAACTAAACGTGGAAACCAAATAAACTACCGGGAAGGTGAAGAGTTTAAGCCTGGGCCGGGTTGGATCCAACTTAACATCTAGGCCCGTAATACCTGACGACATAGAAAAATGTCATTAGAGTTGTGGTAACTCATGAGGCAATCTCGTCAGGGTTAGGTAGACACTTCTTTATACTAGACTTCTCTGACGTCACTTTTTGGTAAGCCGTCACATGTGTGATGTCTTACCATAAAGGTCGTCAGGGTCCTTTTTAGCAGATAATCTTGATTTCACCTTCCAGGTATTAAAAACCTAACTATAAGAATAAAAACTAACCTAAAAATGAATGAAAATAAATTTTTAGGTTGCCTCCCACTAGCGCCTGATTTAATGTCGTGGCACGACTCAGTTATCTTGGCTACTCATACTTCGCCAAGACATCATACCGATACCTTTTTTCATCCATATAGAATACAACCATGAGTGCAAATACACTCACCTCTTCTTGATTCACTGTGGATGAGCGCATTTTAAACTTTGCTTCATTTTTGCCAACTCAAAACTTGAGCTCATTGAGCTCCAAATCAACTAGCACTCTCTCTGTGGCCAATAATAGTCTTCCCAGAATAATAGGCACCTCAAAATCAACATCACAGTCTAGAACCATAAAATCCGTAGGGAGAATAAAGTCGGCCACTTTCACCAGCACGTCATGTAGAATACCCACAGGTCTTTTGATTGACCTACATCAAGTATCTTATAGATGGCCAACGGCATCAAATTAATACTTGCGCCACGGTCACATAAATGTTTCCCAAATTTCACAGGTCCTACTGTGCACGGAATAGTGAAAGCACCAGGATCAGGCTTTATCTGTACTAAGGACTGTGATGAAACGGCACTACAATGGTGGAGATTGTCCACCATCTCATAGCTTACTTTCTTCTTCTTGGTCAGCAGATCCTTCATAAATTTAGCATAGCTCGGCATTTGCTCAACTGCCTCCATCAATGGCACCGTCTTGTTTCATTATTTCCATGAACTTGCTAAATTTTTCATTATCTTCTTTCTTCTTCAACCTCTGCGGAAATGGAGATGGTGGTATTGGCATTTGTTTCCATACCACTTTCTTTTTCTTGTCGTCTTCTTTATCTGACATGTCAACAAAGCCATCCACCTACTCAGACTCCACTGGATTTTTTCCTTCTGATTCATCAACACTTACCTCCTTCTCCACGGCTTTGCCCATTAAAGGACCAGATAATATCTTACCACTTCGAGTGGTAATCGCCAAACAAGAGTCATCAGTCTATGGGTTTTGAACCGTATAACTAGATAAAATGCCCGCTTCTCTCTGGTTCAGAGTAGCCAAAAGTTGGCTCATCTGTTGCTTCAAATGCTTTATAGAAGCAGAGTGTGAGCTATCTAACTGACTGAGGGTAGAAAACTCACTTTTCATATTAGTTACCCCCGAGTTAGTAACTTCAACTCCCATCAATAGCTTTTCCATCATATTCTCTATAGACATCTTTTCAGAACTAGTAGATGTAGTATACCGACTTCCAGGAGGAACATACAAACCACTCCTGTCATTATTGTTTCTCCAATGTCCCTGATCCCTGTCTTTATAATCAGGCTTTTCATAGAAAGTCCGACCTTGGTTCCCTTGGCTATTGCCTCAAAAATCCCCTTAATTACTCACATAGTTGGCCTCAATGTCAGCATCTACAGATACAGTACCTTGAGCATCCACATCCTTAATTATTTTAGTCTTACCAGATAACAAGTGCTTAGTCAGCAAGTCCATCTGTGTCTTCAAGTGGGTCATATCCTAACCTCGCTCCTCATCCAGAAAAGAGAGGTCAATGAACGAACCACCTGCAGTATTGTCGACTATTGGATTTTTCACAAAGTTGAAAGCTCTGTACAAGGTATCCATCAAATGCAAGTCCGTCATATGGTGATTCAGACATTGTGCAAGTTTCTTCTTAAGCCTTTCCCAAGTTTCGTACAGTGCTTCATTCAGAAGCTGTCTGAAATTGCTAATCTTGTCCCTCAACTGTACCCTTTTGGAGGGTGGAAAGAATCGTTCTACGAATGCATCTTTCAACTATATCCATTTGGTTATAGAATTAGGCTCTAACTCACTCAACCACATTGTTGCCTCTCCAGACAAAGACAATGGAAACAACCTCAATCTGATTGCATTTTGACTCACTCCCAGATTGTCAAAGGATTTGCATATGGTGATGAAGTTCACCAAATGCATGTTAGGATCATCACCAGGCAAGCCTCCAAATAACCCCTTCAGATTCAGGAGTTGGATCATGGTACTTGTTATGCTGAACTTTGCACCTGGTGCCACTGGTGGCAGGATGATAGCACCCGTTGCACTAGCTCTGTCCATTCTTTCATCATCATCATCAGCCTCATAGTGCATAGGCTGTTGACCATGTCTACCTTGAGCTGGATGATTTCTATTGATGTTTCCCTGCACTGGTGCAGCAACTTACTCCGCTCTCCTTGGGTTTTGAGGATTCAGCAATTCCTCATCACCCAAGTCCTCATCATTAAGGTTTTGGTGATGTGCTTGTTGACCCAAATTTTGCACATTCACCTGAACCCTGGCTAAAGTAGCTAATCTTTCTGCTTCCTGTTATTCATCCATTCTTCCAATTATTTGAGGTTCCGGGTTGATTGGTAATAGTTGTGTATCGGAACTTCTCATTTTTGGCATAAATAACACAGTACCTACAATAAACAAAGATAACAAATAAACGTAAATCAAGCAAAATTAACTATCAGTAATTTTTTGTGCACACAATTTTCAGTCTACAATCGTATTCCCTGGAAACGGCGCCATTTTTTATAACGCTCAAATTACACTCTTGAATGGGTATAAGCGATCGTTGTCAATATAAAACCCAATTAGGTTAGGGTTGAATCCCACAGGGAATAGGGTGTGAACGTCAAATTGTTTACGAAATACTTTACTGGTAGTTTATCATTTCCAAAAGTTGGGGGTTTAAAGTTCACAATGTATCAATCTTCACTTTCTGAATTTTTAGAGTTGTTATCAATATAAATGGGAAACCAGGGTTATGATCACCAAACGTTTTGGGTATTGACAAATACCAGGTAATGCTAGAGATCCTCGAAATGAGTAGAACAACAGAATATCCCTGACTATGATACTATCTGACTTATCTCTCGACCTCACCAGATAATTTATTATCTAATTCTCTTGAACTTAGATAATTTATCTATATCCAATCGGATGTTATCTCAGGTAGATTAATCCAGTTACGGCATTAATTATTAAACAGAAGGTTGGTAGCTTCCGAGTCCCTATTGATAATTCTCGTCCTCTAGTTTATTTCTCCATTAGAAGCAAATAAAACCTAAGGAATAATCTAATGTTTACAACCACTCGATTTCAGTTAAAACCACAGAATTTAAAGATGTTCTACTACTCTTTGAATCTGTTAAACACCTAGCATCATATCAAACCCTTATCCTTGGATCCCATAACCCCGGCTAATGAAATTAGCCGCTCATGATTTGACGAAGGAAATCACAAGTTGAATTCATGATGATAATGATAAACTTACGTATAGATGGAAAACTACTAGTAATTTCTTCAATTAAATCCCAAGTTAGAAACCCAAGAACAGTTGATAAGAAAGAAACTAAAAATAATTGGCAAAAGAGAACAATGTACATGTTTCTCCCTCTAAAATTCTTGTTCTGAATAATGAAAACTTCTCCCTTTAAAAACCCTAAAAACTGCTACTTATACTAAAGCCTAATTAAGGAAATAAAATAACAAAATCACAGTTGGGCTCGGATTTAGGTGACGCCATATTAGTGTTGGTCGTCATGCTTCTACGGCGTCTCAGATATGTCGTCAGAAGTCATGCCATCTTGACCTGTTATGCCTTACTCTAAAGATGTCCTATGATGGCTTACCACACTTGTGATGGCATGTAGCAAATGTCATCAGACCTTCAGCTATTTCACCATGTTCTGCCTCACTCTAACGGCATATTCTGATGGCTTACCATACTTGTGACGACATATAGAGAATGTCGTCACTCTCATCCAGTAGCTCTTCTCCACTATACTTCCTGATGCCTTTTTCTGGTAGCTTACCACATCTCTGACAACTGCAAGAAATACCGTCAGACTCATATCAGCTCACTTGTACCCAATTTTACTTATTTTTCCTATATTTTCCTCCCGTCCTTGCTACAGCTGTAATATCATAAGAAAATGATCAAAAACAACCAAAAGTTGCTTAAGACTTTACAATTATTTAGAGTTAAAAGCCTCAAATGTGTTAGCATCTACTC
Organism: Capsicum baccatum var. pendulum; assembly: GCA_030864225.1. NCBI lineage: Eukaryota > Viridiplantae > Streptophyta > Magnoliopsida > Solanales > Solanaceae > Capsicum > Capsicum baccatum. The sequence continues at coordinate 100,582,236 of CM061551.1, forward strand.
ATATATCAGGTATGAATCATCAACCTAGCAAGATCCATGTCCCCAATAAGCATGGCAGTCCTACACTCCTTGAAAACCAAGCTAGATACTCCAGTAACAAACTTACTCATACTTGCCTTAGGGTCAACCATCGTATTGGGGGCATACTTAGACAACTGGTTGAAGTGTTGAACTTAAGGCAATACTCTTTCACTGTCATTAAGCCCTACCTCAGGTTCATAAACTCCTTTACCTTAGCTTTTCTCATTTCACATGAAAAGAACCTATTTAGAAACACATCCTGAAACACCTTCCAACTCATAGGAGCTGCATTCTCTCTTCTACCATTCTTCCACATAACCATCCAATTATATACTACATCCTTTAATATATAGGATGCTAAGTCTACACTCTCCTTTTCAGAAAAATACATAATCTAGGTGATCTTCTTTGCCTTATCTAAATAAAATTGTGGGTCCTCACCTGCTTTGGATCCAAAGAACTCTGGCGGATTCACTCTCATGAAGTATCGGATTCTTGCTACTGCTAAATCCCTATTATGCTGAAATGGGACTGCCGCCTAATGGTTTCCCTGAACATTAGCAGTCACAACTTAGGCCAACGCCTGAAAGGTAGCCCAAAATTCAGTGTGGGATATATTCTCACTTAGAGAGTCATCAGGCTGGGGTGGCTGGTAATTATTTTTACGGGCGTTAGCTCGATAAGGAGTCATATTCAACTATTAGGTAAGAGCACAAGTTAAAAGAAGATAGAGATACTATAAGCATGATAGATCATAAAAGAAATAGATGATTTCCTAAAAAAGTTTCATAGCCTCTTGCTCATAAATGTGGTCTTCACACTGATGATCAAGACTCTACATAATACAAATTGTCTGACTTCTAGGACTCTTATAACCTTAGGCTTTGATACCAAGTTTGTAATGCCCCGATAACGGGTCCCAAGATGTCACAAGATACTCAAGACTATAAGTAGCCTTAAGCTAACACTGTAAGCCATCTACTAAATCTGAAACTTATAATAGGGAAGTATAGCTATATAATTAAACTAAATATGGAATTCTATATGAGATAAACTAAAACTAATCTAAATATAAAATCTGAAAATACTAAACTCAAGAGTCTGATCAATCAATACTAAAAATCTGAATCATAATCAAGTAGTCTGACAAGCCTCTACTACTAATGCTAAAGAGTCACTGGGACAAACCTTCAGCTGGCTCGAACTGTCTGAAAATGTAGAATCATCTATACTAATAAGATGAAAAACTAAATGACTAAGTCCCCGAACTATGAGGACTCACCAACTATCGAGATGTAGAAAAAGATGCTCTAAATCACTCATGCTGCTAAAAATGAGCACCAAAACCTACATTATGAGACAATATAGCACATAGACGTATATATGTATCAGTACTTCTAGATTGTACTGAGTATATAGGGGTGAATACATAAGTAAATCAATATCTCAATATCATTATAAATTTGTAAAAGAATACATGCTAAATGTAGATGACTCACATAAGCTGGAATATCTAAAAACTAAAAATCATAATCATGAATAGGAAAATATGTTGCATAGATCTAGTGAGTCATAACATTTTGTTTCTAAAAAAAGTACTTGTATTCTGTCTTTAAATTATGTTGTCTAAGTATAGAAAGGACTCACTTTTATATCTGTAATCTAAAATCTGAAACATCATAGCTGTAATCTAAGTGATCACATCTGTATCTTTCATCCATATAGAAATAGGAATAATCTGATAATATGAGCTTAAGTTGGATCATATTTTTAGGGCATGTGAACATACCCAACTTGGTGCTAAATACTACTCCCTTTAATCTGTATGCTCATTCTGTTAGAAATACACTTTTAAAAACTAATATAAGGGTTTACAATGAAAACCTCTTATAAATCTGTTTACTGTAAACTGTAGCTAAATCTGTAAAGTGAATTCCATAAAGCTAAGAACAAAAGATCAAATCTATGTTCAGAATATGAATATAACAAATCACAGGATGCTTAAAAGCATAATCTTCTTGAAATAACAACATTCAAACTAGGGCTTAATAAACCATGCATCAAATTCATGTCAAAACATTATAATGTTCATGTTTGATAATATGAATAATGATAATTCAATTTCAAATTTGGAAATTTATATCATACACATGAAAATACGAAATTAAAAATGTAATTCAACATCTAAATCACTTGTAATCTCATAATCTTGCAAATAGAAATATTGGGTATAAACCTTAATTTGAATCTTATGTAAATTCATATAAAAATCAACTTCAAAACTGATTTTGGGCACAAGGATGAAAAGATTATCCTTGTTGAAAACCCCCACATACCTTAATTGAAGCAATTGATGAGAACACTTGATTTTGGATTCCTATTTGTTCTCTTGAAGATGGATTCTTGATTATCTTGAATTGGAAACCTTGAATTTTGAGTTTCTTTAAAGAAAGAATGGTGGAATTTTGGATTTCTTGTGAATTAAGTTTTGATGTTCTAGGGTTTCTTTGAGAGGAAGTTGACGAAAAGTGAGCATATAATGGTTGGAATAGGATTAATTCAGTGTTATACACGAATTAGGGGCTGAGAAAAAGACTAGATTAACTTTAAAAATTTAAGTTCAGAAACTGAAATCCCAATTTTAGGCCCCATCACGAAGCAGGGCTATCGCGGTGGCTCACTGGATAAGGGACCATTGCCATTTTGGTTATGGCACGATGCGGTGTCATCACATTACGCCACTGGAAAAAGGACGAGTGTCATTTTGGCCTTTGGCGCGACATAGTGAAATTATGTTACTTCTCAGGAAAAGGGCAAGCTAGAACAGGAACTTCACCACGACGCGGGCCAATCACGGTGCTTCACTGGAATTAGACAATTGCAATTTTGTCCTTCACTGTGGTGCGGTGCCTATAGAAATGCCAAACTGTTTTACTAAAAATACCATAACTTCTCAACCAAGTATCGGATTAAGGAAAAATTGATATCATTAGAAAGCTGAGCCAATTATCTACATATTGGTGGGTCTAAAGCTTGAACATTCTATATGTATCAAGATTTATTCATTTTTGAAGTTGATCCTTGACGTTCTAGGAGTAAAAGTGAGCTAGGAAACGTATAGGGTATTACAGTAGCCCATCGCGCACCCTAGACAATGCCTCACTAAAATGCTCATGACTTTTTACTCCAAACTTAGATTTATGAATGGTCAGTGGTGTTGGAAAGAAGACTCAAATGGATTCAGTTTGGTATATCATAGGCCACCAAACTTGTTATATTCTAAGAGTAATAGTTATTTAAATTTGACCCAAGTAAAAACACATACTAAAACTCAATCGGTAGGAAAGTTCTCAATTCAAATTTGAGCTAGGAGATTTTTTTTTACTTCAATTAGTATCCAAAGATGTTCATACACTAAATAATTTATCATTACAGTTATTTTTATCTATAAATTATTCAATTTGTCCATACACGTACAAGGGACAGTCTAAACTCTAGCTAAAAAATGTATGGTGTTACATCCCTCCTGAGATATCCTTCATCCATCTTGTGTTTCATGTATTTATGTTAAGTAAATGTATATCAAGGTTTTCTCGCATGCTTAAAGCACTGACCTCGCAACTAGGGATGGCAATTGGGCAGTGCGGGTTTTAGGCTATGCGGGGATTTAGGATATGTGGGTGAGGTGACGGTGTGAGGTAGGTTAGAGTAAATTTTTTTAAATGGGGCAGGGCGGGGCGGGGCGGGTTGCGGGTATATGGGGGTTTAAATTTTAAAAATCTAAAATTTAGTATTATTCTCGTGAATCTACCTAAAATTATATGAATTCTTTACTTAAAATTTTATCATATTTAAAACGACATATATAACACTACAAAATAAACACTTTCTTAACTTTTTCAAACCGATAAATAATTTTATAACCCAAAATATCAAAAAAAAAGTTTAAAGGTTTTCCCTTACTAAATCACTTTACCGTGTATAGCTTATTTAATTTCTTATATAGAAAGGACTTAAATAATCAGATAAACTAATTGATCTCTAATTCTAATTTCTTGATTCATCTTATAAATGAAAATCTGATATTTGATCACTACGTGTACACATGATACTTCTCAGGCAATTTTTTAGTTAAAAAGTGATATAATGAAAATTGGTTGTTACTAATTCTAATTGTAGATTTGAAAATATTGTGATTTCCTATGGAGTTATGAATTTCTTAAAAAAGAAAAAATAAATCATGGGGCGGTGCGATGCGGGTATGCATGGGTATGAGTGTGGGATGGGTTTATGCGGGCTTACAGGTGATGCGGGGTGGTTTTTAAATTCTCAAATTTAGGAAAACCCCGCACCGCCCCATTGTCACCCCTACTTGTAACTTGATGAGTTTGACGTATGAAGAGGAACTAGTGGCTATCATTGATTGATAAGTAAGGAAGTTTTGGTCAAAGGAGTTTGTGATCGTGAAAGTCTTATGGAAGAATTATACCATTGAAGAGGCTACATCAGAGTCAAAAAATAATATATGAGTCAAGTACTCTCACTTGTTCTGTCTGTAGGTATGCACTTGTTTTAAATTTGGGGATCAATTATTTTAAGATGGGGAGAATGTAATATCCCCTATCATTTTAATAATAAGTATTTGTAGTTGCAAAAAAAAAAAAGAAAGAGAAAGAATGGGTTAAAGCCTATTTTACTAAAAAAAAAAAGGGAAACCAAATAAGCCAAGCCCATTAACATTAGTTAGGGCCTATAATTACCCTAATTCAATTGTGGCATCTTCCACAACTCAGGATACAAGGAAGAAAAAATAAGAATTGAAGTTGCTGGGTCTCAAAAGAAAAAACAATGTGAAGGAGGAAAAAAATCAACTAGCTGATTATAGAGAAAACAAAGAACAAAATTATGAAACAACAAGGGACTACATGCTTTAAGAGAAAGAAAAAGTGGAAATTCTTGTGATATTTCTATCGAGTTCAAGGTAAATCTCTTAACTTAGTCCACAAATTTGACTTGTATAATTCATATTTAAAGATTTAGGGTTGAGAATAGTATATAGTTAACAAATTTATTGTAGTTTAAGATATTGAGAAAAATAAACTTAAGTATGTGTAATACCTCCATACTTTTCTTAGCTTAGTTCAGCTCCTACTGCACGTATAAGAGGTTTAGAGCCCGAAAATTTAATCAAGTGTTGGGAACTTAGTATAATTTTTGGGCTCTTAACTTAGAGGATTTTTAAAGGAGTCTTCCCAACCTTGATACATTGGTTTTTGAGTTAATTCAAGTTCAAGAGTGTAAGGAGCATGTTTCTGGGAAGTTTCAGATTTTTCGGATGAGGTTTGGGTCGTGTTTGGATTTTGATTTCAGTAGATCACCAAGATAGCATTGCATTCTCTTCTTATAGAGATAAGAAACCCATCGCATCGCACCACCCCTTTAATCGGTGATCCATCTACGAATTTAAATCTCTAAGGAGCAATCAACTCTTTTCCCTTCAACCCAATTTGTAAAAACATGAAATTTAGCTTTATTTTGGGCATTATTTGCCCACTTTTCTCCAATTTTATCTCAAGAAATAAACCCTAATCATCCCCAATATCATCAAATTATATTCCTTTCTCTTCAATAAAACCAAGAACTCAAGCTTCCCAATGCAAGAACTTCAAAGAAAACTTTAAAGATTTTGTTTCCTTTCCAAGTGTAAAGGTTAAAGGTATGTATGATGTTCATCTATGATATCCTTTCACCATGGAGTCCAAGAATCTATTTTTATACATTAAATCATGAAACTACATGTTTAAAATGAGTTATCTCCATGAAGCTTTTATGAATTTTGATTATACATGATGTTTACAAGTGGTTTTCATTGAAAGTAGCCCTTACACGTCCGAATAAACAAAATTCCATGTTAAATACCTAATTTATGGTTTTAGTGTTATAATCATGTTATTCCCACATGTTTAAATCATTCCCGTGCTTAAGTTTGCTATTTAAATTTCAAGTTAAGTTTATGATTGATTTCAAGTGGAATGGATTATAGTATGTTTTAAATATTGTAGTTCTCATATCATGTTCATGCAAATTCAGAATAAATCCTCAGTTTATGATATTGTCCTATGATCGTGATATCTCATCATGTGTAAAATTATTCCCATGTTAAATTCTTGGTATGAGTGTGAAGGAGTATTCGCTTAAATTTACTAAGTTGGCGAGGTTTTCTCCTAATGTGGTGTCTGATAATACATCTAGAATGAATAAGTTTGTTTTTAGTATAGCTGATAGTGTGGTTAAGGAGTGTAGGGCTGGTATGCTTATTAAGGAGATGGACATATCTAGTCTTATCATTCATGCTCAGCAGATTGAGGAACAGAAGCATAAGAAGAAAGAAAGAGAGAATAAGAGGGCTACAATAGGTAGCTTTAATTTTTTCTCACCCTAAGTCAAAGTGTGGTAACCGCTCCCAGTTCCATCAAATATTTTCAACCCCAGATCCTTCTTCACCAAGTGAGTCATTACCAAAGTTCAAGAATGATAGTCAGGATGGGCGCCAGGCTCCAAAACCCAGGGTAGTGTGAGCAGTGGTCGTAACCCCCCGCTTTACAAAGAATGTGGTAAAAATCACCTAGGTGTATATAGAGCATGCAGTGATGTATGTTTTGGGTATTGTACGCCAGGCCACAGGATATAGGATTATCGAGTAATTGCTCAGATAGGAAAGGATTTGCACCAACAGGGCTAGTCAAGTCTATCATCTGCCCCAACAGGTCACCCGACTCAGCAAGGCCCTACTTCCAGTGACACTAGTGGGCAGTTTCAGAACAGATTGTATGCACTCCAGTTCCATCATGATTAGGAAAGCTCTCTTGATGCAGTTACGGGTACATTATAGGTCCTTCATATTCATGTGTATGTTTTGTAGACCCTGAAACTTCACTTTATTTGTGATCCTCTATATAATTGTCGAGCGCAGTGTCAGTCCTGAAACCTTAGCAGTGCCCTTCTGAGTATTTACCTCAGTGGATAAATCTATCCTAGCCAGACGGGCATACAAAAACTGTCCAGTTTCAGTATCCCATATGTTCACTTTAGTTGATTTTACAAATAGAGTCGTTGATAACGCTCAAACTACAGCTCTCATAAGAGTGTAAGTGGTCGTTGTCAAATATAGAACCCAACTGGGTTGGGTGTCGAATCCCACAGGGAATACTTGGCCACTAAGTAAGCAAAGATTATTAGAATTTTGGTGAAAGTTTCGTAAAAAGGGGGGATTGTAGCGTGAATTTAAGAGTATCAAAAATAGTAATGTAAGAACGAAAAATAGAAGAGTAAAACGGATTGCTTGGTTGGTTTTGATCAATGAGAATTGAGAGTTAGGTTTATGTCCACCTTATGAGTTATACGTATCTATTGACTATGAGTTATGCGGAATTCAGACATGCATGCGCTTATAGAGAATCGTATTCTATGGTAAATCCTGGCGTCTTTCGACCATCAAGAATTATTTTACTTTAACTCTTTCGAGCTTAAAGCGTATCTAATGGTACGAAGTCTCTAAGAGGTTAATCCAGTTACGGCACTAACTTTTTAACAGGGGTTGGTGCCCTATTACCTTGACATTATCTCTTTTCCAGACATGTAACTTTTCTTTCGAACAAGTTAATGCTATACTGGCGTATTCTATATGTTTACAACCACAAGAATTTAGATTAAGATGAAGAGAATAATGATATAAGCAGCGTACGTGTCAAGAATTCACAAACTCATAGCAATAGATAGTGTCTCATAAGGCTTCCATAACCCCAACAGAGAAGTTTAGCTACTCATGAGTGCAACGGAAATCACAATAGACATTATTATCATACCAAAATAAGAGTCTAACGTGAAGTATGCTTTGGTAGTGCTTGTGGCATGAATTCCTTGCAAGTAGTGTTTCTCTTGTTGTGAAAATTTAGAAGTCGATGAAGATAAAGTAATAAGAATTAATTGAAAGAGAATGAATTGAAAGTGTCGAATGAATAATAAAAAGTAATTGATTGAAGAAGTATGAAGTATGAAGTATGAAGTATGAAGTATGAAGTATGAAGTATGAAGTATGAAAAACTTCAGCAAAATAGGGTATTTATAATACCCATATCCTATTCCTACTAGGCTACTGCGTACTTATCCTAATCCTAATAAGTTACTGCATCATTATCCTAATCCTACTAAGTTACTGCTAATCTCCAAAGTCTTTGGAAATGCTGTTTTTGCCCAGAATAGGTCATCCATGCGTCACTTTTAGTCCCTAGGCGTCCAAGCTCTGCTTTCCTTCTTTCGTGAAGCTTCCTTTGGCGTCAAGTTATCCATAAAATGCTGAAATCTTCATCATTTATACCTGAAAACTTGCTAATCATGTTTGTTAGCTCACTTACAGGAAAAAGGACTAAAAGTGCATGAATTATGTATTTTGTCCTCAAAACTTAGCTTAAAATATGGGTAAATTATAGCACTTTAGGCGTGTAAATACGCCTTTCATCAACACCCCACACTTAAAGCTTTGTTCATCCTCGAACAAAATATCATGTCCTTCTAAACATCTACTTAGGGTTTTATAGTAACAACACAAAATATTCATCAAGACAGGCATGACAATTATTAACAAAGAGTAGTTTTTTGATCACTACTAGAAACAATTCAACCTCCAACCTAGACTCGTGATGATGGTTAATTCGTATTCAAAAGTTAAGGCACAAATAATCATACACGACTACCCAAAAATCATCAACCATGTGTGTCTCACAATATATCACCCATAATCACTCACAAGTATTTTATATATTTCGAACATGGGTATAAGATTATCCTTTCTCTCACTCTCACAAAGAATTCATATGCTGCAACTGATGACCATAGGCTTGCCCTTAGTGTAATATTCCACTAATATCAGAATGCTAAGCTTAGGATCAAATAGGTCTTTTACAGGTTGTAATGTAGGCTAAGGGACGGGTAGGCCTATTTTGGCCAGAACTAGTGACTATGTTACTAAGCGCTTTAATACATTATATTATGCCATTTATGCTTTATTTCAAACAACCTTTCTACTTTCTTTTAATCTACCACCCTATCTCACCTCTTTTGTTTTTCAATTTTGAACAAAATTAACTTTTTATTTTTCTTTTCATTTTTCTCTCTACCCTTTCTCTTCTTTTTTTTTATAGCACACCTCTATACTAACCATTCTTTTTCATAACGAATTCAAGTACCAATTCACTTTAAGGCACTACTCTCATCCAATTTCCTCTTATTTTTTCACATGACTTTGCAATTTAAAGAACTTACGAATTTGGATCATATTATGGTCTTGAAAAAAATGGATTGGGCTTACATATGAGGCTGTCAAAGAAAATAGGCTTAAGGCTCAAAGGGGGTTATCTAGGATGATGTCCATGGGTAGATAAAATGAAGGTAAACAATCATAGGTTGCCAAAGAAATGCCTAAATCATCTCCTAAACTCACACTCTTTATTTTGCTTTACATACATACCACGCAAGTTCTAGCATCAACCACAAACACAGAATATACTATCACCTCACACACACAAGGCACATGGTCGACTTTATTGGTAGTATAGACTCTTGACCCAACAGATGAAGGAATTAAACCACACACTTATCACATAATGAGTCATATTTAGAGCCTAAATGTCTCAATAGTAATGATTTTATCACAGACTCTTGTCACAATACCATGCTGCCTATCAGAACAATTTTATGCAAAGTTTTTAACAACAAAAAAAAAAATTGACTACTAAACAAATAAAACAAATAAACAAATAAACATAAATAATCAAATGTAGATAAAGAAGGTTAGCATGCAAATACCAGCACCCCACACTTAGACGGGACACACTTCCCTCAGTGGAAAATAAATAAGAAGAACCTGGTTAGTCGGACTCCTCCTCTATGTCTGGGGTCATACCCCCTTCGTCGGAATCATCATTAGAGTCGTCGCCATCAGAGTTCTCCTCCACGTTGGAGTCTGGCATTCGACGATCATCATCGGTTGGCACATCGTCATCAAGAGGTTCCTCAAAGTACACATCTACTCCACACATATCCCTTGCATGCTCGTTCATTGGGTAGTCATAATCCAACTGTTGGAGCTCTGCAGCAGTTGGAACACTACCTCCGCTCATCATGGTAAACCGAGTCATTCCATAAAGATGGTGAAAGAAACTCTCATCCCGAGCATGACGTTCTGCAGTGGTAAGGTTGATGTCATGCGTGGATTCAACATCTTTAACCTTTGTGAGGTCAACCTTCTTTGGGTTGTGTGGAAGTTTATGATCAGCCGATTCCTCTTTGATGTCTTCCTTCCTCAATATTGCAGTCAACAGATTGCCAAAGCTGAAGTGGGACCTCTTGTGCAGCCTAGCCTTACGCATTCTAGATCGAATAATTGCCCCAATGTTGATAGGGACATTCATCATCAATGCGTACACCAAGCACACTCTATCTCGTGTAATCTTCGTGTACTGTGTCCCTGGAATCAGGCAAGAGTTGACTAATCACAACCATATCCTAGCTTCCCATTTAAGAAAGCATATGGGAAGGTGTTGTACCGACCGATGTCCTTGTGTCTGATCCATCGTGCCATAGATCTTGTTCCGCACAATGTGTGTCTAATGGCCCTATACGGAGGTCTGTTATACAGCTCCTTGAGTGGTGATGGATCAACAGATGGCAAACCTAGAAAAGAGTTGAAGAACTCCACATTTAGTTGTAGGACTTGGCCGCGAATCTTTACTTCGCTCCCTGTAGTTTTTGGTGACCAGTTGGCATAGAATTCTTGTGTTAGATCGAGATTGCATTCTCCTATATCTCGGAAGATGAAATCAAGATGTAACGCCATGATCTTGGCCAACATGCGAGGTTTTTTCTTTGCTAGGCTTTCCTTGTGTATCAACTCCACATGAACATATTTTTTCTCTTTATTGTTCCTATACCACTCCTTTCCTTCCTTCTCTAGGACCAATTTGATTCCGAACATGCGGCGAGGTATTTGTAGCGAGGAGGATTCTCCTTGCTCTTTTCATCCCCTTTTCTGGCCTTTTTGTGAAGTGGTTGCTTTTTCTTTTCCTTGTCTTGCTTTTGGTGCCATTGTACCTGAGATTAAAATAATAGTCATGTTAGCTTCATCTCAGTTGATACAATTGATAAACAAGCAGTAGTAGCACCACCCCACACTTAATTTGTTGGCACAAACTAGTGAAGTGAACGATGTCGATTACTCAGACTTCATCGATATACGTTTAGGTGTTATGTTCCAACAATATAATCAGTGCATTCATACTTTTCTTGTCATCTTAACTATCCTTTTTTATTCTATTTCATGAAATCTTGGCAATACTTTCATGTTTGGATTGTTGTATCTTTTGAGCAAGACTACTACATAGAGATTGAATCAAGTTATAGCATCACAATATCGTATGTTTGTACTCAACCATGATTCTCATATTGATGAACAAGTCATTCCAACATGTAAGCTTTCTAGTTACAAGATTATGCAATTTCCTTGGCCACGTCAATTCTGCAAAAGTATGACAGTGTATAAGAATTAAATACAAGTTGGAAACAATTCAAGAGTATCCTTACGTATCCTTTCACTTAGTTAGTTGTATCACAACAAATCAACCACATTCAAATCACCAATACTACTTCAACATTTAACAATTTATTATAGGCGTAGTAGTGTAGTACTTATGGAATATAAAAGAAGAGCAAAGAAGTACTTACTTGGTTTATGGCCTCGGAAGATGTTCTTGCAAATTAAAAGAGCAAAAGGAAAATTTTTGAGAGAATTTGGAGAGGTAGGCGGCGCTTAGGTTGAAGTTTCAATGCAATTTTGTGTTAAGACTAAGGTTCTATTTATAGGACAAGCTTGGGTCGGGTTTTAACCCATTTGGAATTGGATTTGGAGACTAAAAGTGACCATAGGCGGCGCCTAATGCTTTGCCTATGCTTGGCATAGGCGGCGCCTTTTGCAAAGCATTGTTGAACATAGGCGGTGCCTATGCTATGGCATTGTTAGGCATAGGCGGCGCCTATGCCATGGCATACTAGATTCAGAGACAAAAGGCTTTTGTATAGGCGGCGCCTATGCTATGGCATTGTTGAGCATAGGCGGCGCCTATGCCATGGCATTGTAGAATCTGAGAGCTTAGGCCATAGCATAGGCCTTGCCTTGTTCGTGGCCTAGATTTGCATAGGACTTGCCTTGTTCTTTGCCTATATTTTCATAGGCAATGCCTAACCCATAGTCTTTTGCTTCTTCATTCCTAACTTACCACCTTCAACATGCAATACTTCCAAATCAAAATTTGAAACCAATCTCCTCCTTTACACCTCTTGCACCTACATTTACTAAAAAACAACAAAAACGATTATCACAATGGGTTGCCTCACATCAAGCGCCTTAGTTTTGGTCGTGGCTCGACAAAATCCTAGGAAAACAAAAACAACAAAAACAATTAAAAACGATGGGTTGCCTCCCATCAAGCGCTTGATTTTCTATTGCGGCACGATATAGCTATCTTGATTACTTAGACTTCATCGAGATAGATGGTGGATCATTTTCTAAATGGATTCAGACGACAATGAGTCTTACTTGTAGGCATGCAATCTTCTTCGAGATGACCCTTATGCATACATATCCCAGGAGGGATACCAATTATATCATCAATAGTCCAACCCATAGCTCTCTTGTATCTCTTCAGAGCAGAGATGAGAGCCTCTACGTGCTGTTCACTTAAATCATCCGCCACACTCATAGGAAGTGTATTTCCGCTTCCCAATAACGCATACCTTAGATAATTGGGAAGCTCTTCTGATTCTAGCACTGGTGGCTCTTCAATGGACGTCTTTGTTGTTGGTGGCTGTTGATTCTTAATATCAAGGTCTGGCTGCTTAGGAGTATGAGAATAGGACCCTATTTCTGTTAGAGCACACATAGTTTCTTTATGTTCTTGAGCCTCCTCACGCTCAAAATTCAGCAGCTCATCAGATAGTGACTCATTAGTAAGCTGTTTTTCTACAGATAATTCTTTGTCAGCCTTATAATTAACTTCAGCTACAGAGAACACATCCATATCTTCGGGCTGCTTCATTGCTTTGCATACATCAAAATGGACCACTTCGTCATTCAACCGAAATAAAAGCTCATTAGCTCTCATGTCAATAAGCACACTTCCAGTTGCGAGGAAAGGGCATCCCAAGATTATGGGAACTTCAGAATCCACCTCGCAATCCAAAATAACAAAGTCTGCAGGAAAGATAAAGGTGGAAACCTTCACCAACACATCATTTAAGATACTAACAGGTTGTTTTATCGACCTATCTGCCATCACGAGCCGCATATTGGTTGGTGTAGGGTCGCCCAACCCCAACTTTCTGTAGACGGATAGTGGCATCAAATTGATACTTGCTCCCAAATCGCACAATGCCTTAGCAAAATTCATAGATCCAACCGTGTAAGGAATAGTGAAAGCACCAGGGTCTGCCTTTTTCTGTACTAAGAACCTTGTGGCAATTGCACTGCAATGATGAATATTATCTGCCGGCTCATAGCTTACTGCCCGCTTCTTTGTTAAAAGGTCCTTCATGAATTTAGCATACCCAGGCATCTGTTCCAGCACCTCAACCAATGGAACATTAACGGTCAGCTGTTTTAACATTGACATGAATTTATTGAACTTGGTATCATCAGCTCTCTTCTTTAATCTTTGAGGAAAAGGTGGTGGTGGAAGGGGAATAGTTTTCTCCACGACTTTCTTTTCATCTTGCTTCGGATTGGCAATCTTTTCAGGCTGTGGACGCTGAGGGGTGACGTCTTTGACGTCTTCTTCAGCTTCTTCGGCGGCTGCTGCATTATTTGTGGTATTATCGGCCACTTGCTTGCTTTGGGATGAATTTTCCAGCACCTTACCACTCCTGGTAGTAATGGCCATGCATGTTCCATCATTCCTTGGGTTTTGCACTGTGTCGCTAGGTAAGGTTCCAGCTTTTCTTTGATTTAATGTGGCTGAAATTTGACTCAATTGTTGCTCCAGCTGTCTTATTGAAGTGGAATATGAGTCAACCAATTGCTTCATTGAGGCCAAGTCATTTATTACCTCAGTTACTCCCGTGCTAGTTGCCTCCACTCCTTTCAACAGCTTATCCATCATATCTTCCATGGACATATTTCTAGACCCAGATGCAGTGGCGTCACATCTTCCTGGGGGAACATACAGACCACTCTTGTCAGTCTTGTTCTTCCAACTTCCTTGATCACGGTCCTTGTTTCCAGATTTATCATAATAGTTCCGACCTTGGTTTCCTTGGGCATTGCCTCGGAAACCCCCCTGATTGTTCACGTAGTTGGCTTCTTCCTCAGAATTAGATTCCTCTCTTCCTTTTGACGCAACTGCTTTGACTTTTTTGGTCTTCCCTGATAATAGATGCTTTGTAAGAAGATCCATCTGTGTTTTCATGTGCGCCATATCTTGATCGCGTTCCTCCTCTCTTCGCCTTTGTTCTGCAGTCATGCCAATTGATATAGTAGAGCTTGCTACCTCTGAATCCCTGGTATGCCCAACTCTACTTTGCTTTGTCATTCGGTCTAACATATTGCTTGCCTGAATAAAAGTGAGTTCCATGAATGATCCTCCAGCCGCATTATCCACCACTGGCTAAGTTACCGAATTCAAGGATCTATATAATATCTCCATCAAGTGTACATTGGTCATATAATGGTTTGGGCACCTCATAAGCTTCTTCTTGAACCTCTCCCATATTTCGTGGAGAGCTTCAGTTGGAAGCTATCGAAAATTGCTGATCTCATCTCTCAACTGTGCTCTCTTGGATGGCGGAAAGAATCTTTCTAGGAAAGCGTCTTTTAATTGCCTCCAATTTGTAATAGAATCAGGAGTCAGCCCATTCAACCATAGAGTTGCCTCCCCAGATACAGACAATGGAAATAAGCATAGCCCAATTGCATTCTATCCAACGCCTGGATTGTCGAATGACATGCATGTAGAGATAAAATTGACCAGATGCATGTTCGGATCATCACCTGCAAGTCCACCAAATAGTCCCTTGAGCTGCAATAGCTGAATCATGGTGTTAGTGATATTGAAATTGGCTCCGGGTGCCAATGGTGGAGGAATAATAGCTCCTGTGGCACCAGCTCCATCCAAATCGTCATCATCATCATCAAAGGGAATCTTCATAGGTCGGCGTTCAGGCCGAAATCTTGCTTGACGATCTCTTCTGTTTGACGGTGTCGCAACCTCAGCATCACGCCTAGGGTTTAGTAACTCATTATCACCCAAGTCCTCATCATCAGGATCTGCTGCTCACCCTGGGTTATCAATATTTTGTTGATGCACTTGAGCAGCAGCCAACGCAGCTAATCTAGCCTGCTCCTGTTGAGCAGCCCTTCTTTCAATGTCACGTTGCGCATCCATCCTTCCAATAAGTTGCGGTTCAGGGTTTATGGGTAATAATGGTTGTCCCGAACTTCGAGTATTTGGCATGCACTGAACAAAAACCTGCAGAAAACAAAAACAACAACTAAAAGTAAAGTACGAGAATCTTTGACCAAAGGGTCTAGTAATTATCACAAACTTAGTTGACAACCGTATTCCCCGGCAACTACGCCAAAATTTGATAACGCTCAAACTATAGCTCTCGTAAGAGTGTAAGCGGTCGTTGTCAAATATAGAACCCAACTGGGTTGGGTGTCGAATCCCACAGGGAATACTTGGTCACTAAGTAAGCAAAGATTATTAGACTTTTGGTGAAAGTTCAGTAAAAAGGGGGGATTGTAGCGTGAATTTAAGAGTATCAAAAATAGTAATGTAAGAACGGAAAATAGAAGAGTAAAACGGATTGCTTGGTTGGTTTTGATCAATGAGAATTGAGAGTTAGGGTTATGTCCACCTTATGAGTTATACGTATCTATTGACTATGAGTTATGAGGAATTCAGACATGCATGCGCTTATAGAGAATCGTATTCTATGGTAAATTCAGGCGTCTTTCGACCATCAAGGATTATTTCACTTTAACTCTTTCAAGCTTAAAGCGTATCTAATGGTACAGATTCTCCAAGAGGTTAATCCAGTTACGACACTAACTTTTTAACAGGGGTTGGTGCCCTATTACCTTGACATTATCTCTTTTCCAGACATGTAACTTTTCTTTTGAACAAGTTAATGCTATACTGGTGTATTCTATATATTTGCAACCACAAGAATTTAGATTAAGATGAAGAGAATAATGATATAAGCAGCATACGTGTCAAGAATTCACAAACTCATAGCAATAGATAGTGTCTCATAAGGCTTCCATAACCCCAACAAAGAAGTTTAGCTACTCATGAGTGCAACGGAAATCACAATAGACATTATTATCATACCAAAATAAGAGTCTAACGTGAAGTATGCTTTGGTAGTGCTTGTGGCATGAATTCCTTGCAAGTAGCGTTTCTCTTATTGTGAAAATTTAGAAGTCGATGAAGAGAAAGTAATAGGAACTAATTGAAAGAGAATGAATTTAAAGTGTTGAATGAATAATAAAAAGTAATTGATTGAAGAAGTATGAAGTATGGAGTATGAAGTATGAAAAACTTCAGCAAAATAGGGTATTTATAATACCCATATCCTATTCCTACTAGGCTACTGCGTACTTATCCTAATCCTAATAAGTTACTGCATCATTATCCTAATCCTACTAAGTTACTGCTGATCCCCAAAGTCTTTGGAAATGCTGTTTTTGCCCGAGACAGGTTTTCCATGTGTCACTTTTAGTCCCTAGGCATCCAAGCTCTGCTTTCCTTCTTTCGTAAAGCTTCCTTTGGCGTCAAGTTTTCCATAAAATACTGAAATCTTTATCATTTATACCTGAAACTTGCTAATCACGTTTGTTATCTCACTTACAGGAAAAAAGGACTAAAAGTGCATGAATTATGTATTTTGTCCTCAAAACTTAGCTTAAAATATGGGTTAATTATAGCAATTTAGGCGTGTAAATACGCCTATCATCAGTCATTCAATTTTTGTTTCCAAATGAATCAGTCATTGAATGGAGGGGTATTACCTTAGTGCTTAGGGGTCATATGAGTTGTTAGATCCCTTCTCAGAATCCTATAATAGCAAATAACCTAGAGTTAAAAGCATA
The DNA here is from genome assembly GCA_030864225.1 of Capsicum baccatum var. pendulum. NCBI lineage: Eukaryota > Viridiplantae > Streptophyta > Magnoliopsida > Solanales > Solanaceae > Capsicum > Capsicum baccatum. The sequence goes on from CM061551.1 coordinate 100,599,457, forward strand.
AACCCAGAAGTTTAGCAGTGGTAAAATGGAGATAGTATTATCTAGATTTAGTAGACTGTGTATCCATGGGGCTAGTTGTATGAAAGGTGAATTGGTAGGCTTGAAATAGTGTAGGCAAGAATTTAAGTTTGTTAATTCGAAATTATATGTTGTTGATATTAGGTATGTTGGTGTACTGGTAGTTCTCGTGGTTTAGGGAGAAATATAAGTTTAAGATATAATATTAGTAGGGTGTGAGCAAAGCTAGTATGGTTTATTAAAGATTTGGGGATATCTATGTTAAATGTTAGAATGTAAGTTTGAATCTTTGAAGATTGACCTAATTGAAAGAAGAGTTGAAAATTCTAAGTTAGTCAGTGTTTCAATTATTGTATGATGATTGTTGAGGCTATATAAAGCTAAGAATAGTGTATCAAAAGGAAGTACTAGCAGTGGGACTTACATTATTAGGTGTATTCTTTCAAGGTAAGTATAGTATTTATGTGCATTATTATGTCTCAGACTCTATAGTAAAGTGATTGCAGTTCAGTTTAGAGCCATTTAAAAAGGGTTCCACTGAATTAGAGTGATGGCTTAAAGCTAAGGGGGAGATGATAGAACAAGACCCCAGGCCAGGCTCTTAGATTCTAATAGTGATACAAGTATGTTATAGAATAATAGTAAGGGAGGATGATGCCCAACCTTTTTTTTCATCTCAGTGCAAAGTTTTGTACTTCAGTTATCACGATATCTACTCATGCTTTACATGTCGGCCCTTTGGTCATAGCTGATATTCGTGCACTTTATAGAAAATCATGTACACTTCCAGTTCCTAGTATAAGGAGTTCCAGTTCATTCAACAGTATGAATCACATTCCATGAAATTTATGAACTCCAAACTCAGGTAATGTACCTCATGACTCATATACTTATGCTGCACTCTTACTGGTCTGCAAAATTCAGATTCATGGCATACATGTCCTCAATTCAAACCTCTTTGATAAATTCATATCATTAATCCTCTATTCCTCAGTCTTCAGTGTTAGATTCCAGATGTTCAGTCATGATTCAGTCTCTAAGTGTTTTGTATATCATCTAAGTTTTTTCTTAGTATTTCAGCCAAGACAGTATCATTCAAGGGATGATATATCCCAAGGAGGAGATGTTACCCTGAGTTTTCATGTCCTAAACCTCTTAATTTGTCTTCATGAAACAAGATCCATCTTGAAGTAATGGGTACTCATAAGAAGACTCTCGCATTTCTATCGCAACCTTATAATCATCCTTATGTCATTGCATGTATTCATGAATCAGTTCAGTCATGTATCATGTTTCAGACTTAGTCAGGTAACCATGTTTTCAGTTATGCATATTTAGTGTATGATCTAAGTTTCCCCTAGTACTCTAAGCTTAATTAGCCTCATTCGAGGATAAATATTCCTAAGGAGGGAGTTATTATAATACCCCATACTTTTCTTAACTTAGTTCAGCTCCTAGTGCATGTATAAGAGGCTTAAAGCGTGAAAATTTAACTAAGTATTGGGGACTTAATATCATTTTTGGCCTCTTAACTTTGAGAATTTTAAATGAGTCTTACCGACCTTGATACATTGGTTTTTGAGTTAATTCATGTTCAGGGGTGTAAGGAGCATATCTCGGAGAAGTTTTGGATTTTTTGGATGAGTATTGGGTCATGTTTGGATTTTGATTCCAGCAGCTCAGTGCGATAGCATCGCGTCATACTGCTAATAGCGATGAGGCACACATCGTATCCCTCTGCCCCTTTAATCAGCTTTCTAGTTATGAATTTAAGTCTCTAATGGGGCAATTAAGTCTTTTCCTTTTAACCCAATTCATGAAAACACGTAATTTAGCTTCAATTAGGGAATTATTTGCCCATTTTTCTCCAATTTCCTCTCAAGAAACAAACCCTAATAATCCCCAAGATTATTAAATTCTATTTCTTTCCCTTTAAGAAAACCAAGAACTCAAGCTTCCCAATTCAAGAACTTCTAAGAAAGCTTTCAAGATTATGTTTCCTTTCCAAGTGTAACGGTTAAAGGTATGTGTGATGTTCATCTATCGTTACCTTTAACCATGGAGTCCAAGAATCTATTTTTATACTTTAAATCATGAAATTACATGTTTATAATGAGTTATCTCCATGAAGCTTTTATGAATTTCAATTATACGTGATGTTTACAAGTGTTTTTCATTGAAAGTAGACCTTACACATTTGAATGAAGAAAATTCCATGTTAAATCCCCAATTTATGGTTTTAGTATTATAATCATGTTATTCCCATATGTTTCAATCATTCCTATGCTTAAGTTCATGAATCTCTTGCTATTTAAATTTCAAGTTAAGTTTATGATTGATTTCAAGTGGAGTGGATTATAGTATGTTCTAAATATTGTAGTTGTCATATTATGTTCCTGCGAATTTAGAATAAATCCTCAGTTTATGATGTTGTCTTGTGATAGTGCTATCTCATCATGTGTAAAAAGTATTCCCATGTTAAAATCTTGGTCCCCACGTGTTTGATGAAATGCTTAAGTGAATAATTGTGAACAATGATTTCCTTCTATGGGTTCAAAGCTTTCATGTGTCTCAATTGTTATTGTTATTGAGTTCTGGGGGTTATGAATACCCAAAATTTAGCTGTTTACCCAGTTTTTAGTACCCACAGAATGATTTCAGAATACACCATGAGCATTCTCTTTTAGTCAGTTATTATTATCAGTTGTTATTTCAGTTAAACTTAGTTCAATCCAGTAATCAAAGTCGATTCAGTTGGGAGTAGGATTTAGCATCGAGTGAACCTAGGGATGGAGGCTCATCCATCAATTAGGACTGGGTCCTTAGAAGAAAACCCTAAGTTCCAGAACTATATATCCAGCCTAGGTTATGAGATGTCACCGACCAAATTAGGACTGACACTCTCAGGGATCACCCGCCAGCTTAGGACTGATCTCAGGGGTCACCCTCTAGATTAAGACTAACTCCATAACCATTGTTAGTACCCGTGGTATGGTACTAAATCCCCTCCAACTGGGTTCACAGGTTAGACCCTAATCAGCTCAAACTGGGGATGGTCAGTTAGATGATACCTTCTACAGTTTTAGATCCAATATTCAGTTCAAAACTCAGTTCAGTTTACTTGTCCATATCATACAGTTATTAGTTATTAAGTTATGCATTTTTAGTATTTAAATTTACAGACTATTTCAAAATCATGTGTTATGGTTGGTCATTCATTCTCAGATTTTACAGCTTTCATGCATTTATACTTAGTTATTTCATGTTATTCCTTCATTCAGTTATTATTCATGCATATGAGCCCATGTATATCAGCCTAACCCCATCTAGAATACTAGTACATTTAAAATACTGACCGCATAATTGTTTTTTGCACTATGATGTCTCATATCATAAGTTTGGACGCTCAGGTTCCCGATTGCACTTAGATATTTTCGCTCATTAATAGTAGCAGTAGTGGTGAGTCCTCATATTTTGAGGACCAATTATGTTTATTTCAGTGTTTTCAATTTAGAAGTCAGTTGAAGTTAGTTGGGGCTTGTCCCATCAACTCTTATTCAGTCAGTTTTAGAGGCTTGCTGACACTACAGACAGTCAGTATGCTTGTCATTACTTTTATCAGTTCTTAGAAAGTTATTTCTGATAGTTGTTTTCAGACTTGTGATTCAAAAATGTTTTAGTATTTAAAACCTTATGGCATATTCAGTTATTCTGCACATGCATATTTTATTATTATTATTCAGTGCTCACAGTAGGTGCCAGCTCATGGGTTAGCTTGTGGTCTCTCGAGATCATAAGCACTGTATGGAGACCAGGGTGTCTTTATGGGTTATTACAAACTTAGTATCAGAGCCTAAGGTCTTACAGTATCCTAGGGAGTCTGAGAGTCATATTGAGTAGAGTCTTTTGCATGGGTGTGAAATGCACCACACTTATGGGCAAGAGGCTACAAGAAGTTTTAGGAAAAGTTTCCCTTTGTTCAGTGTTAATGTCGTGCGAAAGAGCATAAGTTCTATTCAAACTCTCTTTCTAATTCAATCTTTCTTCCATTTATAGAACATGCCTCCAAAAAGAATAACGGAAGAAAAAAAGGGAATTAGCCCACACCTTAGCCTGTTCAGGAAGATCCCTTGAATGAGAATGTTTCCCATGCCGAGTTTAAAGCTGCAGTCACCACTTTGGCCCACTTAGTAGCAGCTCTGAACAATCATTAGGATGCTATCTCCGCCAATGTAGTGGCTAATACTGTTGTAGCTAGAATCTTAGATTTCACTCAGATGAATCCTCCTATGTTTTTGGGATCCACGTCGGTTGAGGACCTACAAAAGTTTCTTGACATGGTTCAGAAGGTGATTTATGTTATGGGTGTCTCATCTAGTAATAGTGCAGAGTTAGTTGCTTACCTATTGTAGAATTTAGCTCACACTTGGTATAAGTAGGGGAAGGAGGATAGAGGTGCAGATGCAGGGCCTGTAGAGTGGAAGAAGTTTGCCACGACCTTTTTAGCTCACACTTGGTATTCGCTTAGGTTCACTAAGTTGGAGAGGTATGCTCCTAATGTGGTGAATGATAATAGGTCTAGAATGAGTAAGTTTGTTTTTGAGGTAGCTAAAAGTGTGGTTAAGGAGTGTAGGACTGCTCTGCTGATTAAGGAGATGGACATATCTAGGCTTATGGTCCATGCTCAGAAGATTGAGAAACAAAAGCATAAGAGAAAGAGCGAGAATAAGAGGGCTAGAATAGGTAGCTTTAATTTTTCTCAGCCTAAGTCAGAGGGTGTTAACTGCTCCCAGTTTCGTCAAAAATTTTCTGCCCTAGCTCCTTCTTCATCTAGTGCGCCAGTACCAAAGTTCAGGAATAACAGTCAGGATGGGGCGCTAGGCTTCAAAACCTAGGGTAGTGTGAGCAGTGGTCGTAGCCACCCGCTTTGCAGAGAATGTGGTAGAAATTACCTAGGTATGAGTAGAGCAGGCAGTGATATATGTTTTGGGAGTGGTAATCCACACCACAGGATGTAGGAGTGTCGAGTAATGGCTTAGAGGGAAAAGGATTTGCATCAATATGGCCAGTCCAACTATCATCAACCCCAGCAGGTCACCCGACTCAATAGGGCGCTAGATCCAGCTCTACTAGTAAGCAGCGCCAGAACAGATTGTATCCACTCTAGTTTCTTCATGATCAGGAAAGCTCTCCTGATGTGATTATGGGTAAATTATAGGTTCTTCATATTCATGTGTATATTTAGTAGACACCAAAACTTCAATTTTTTTGTAACCCCTTATATAATTGTTGAGCTCAGTGTCAGTCTAAAATCTTAGCAGAGCCCTTCTCAGTGTCTACCTAAGTGGGTAAATGTATCCTAGCCAGACGAGCATTCAGAAACTGCTTGATTTTAGTATCCTAGATAATCACTTTATCTACTTTTAGAAATAGAGTCGTTCGATTTCAATTTCCAAATGAACCGGTCATCAAATGGAGGGGTAGTACCTCAGTGCTTAGGGGTCAAATAAGTTTTCATATCCCTTATTTGAATCCTATGATAGAAGATGACCTAGAGTTAGAATCATGAACCTAGAAGCTTAGCAGTGGTAAAGTGGGGAAAGTATTATCTGGATTTAGTAGACTGTGTATCCATGGGGCTAGTTGTATAAAATGCAAATCAATAGGCTCGAAATAGTGTAGGCAAGAATTTAAGTTTGTTGATTCGAAATTACATGTTATTGATGTTGGGTATATTGGTGTAATGGTAGTTCTCGTGGTTTAGGGAGATATACAAGTTTAGAGATATGATATTAGTAGGATATGATGGAAGCTAGTATTATTCATTAATGGTTGGGGATATCCATGTTAAGTGTTAGAATATAAGTTTGAATATTTGAAGATTGAGCTAATAGAAAGATGAGTAGAAAATTCTAAGTTAGTCTATGTTTCAGTTATTGTATGATGATCGTTAAGGATATAGAAATCTAAGATTTGTGTATCAGAAGGAAGAACTAACAGTGGGACTTACATTATTAGGTGTAGTCTTTCAGGGTTAGTATAGTATTTATGTGCATTGTTAAGTCTCAGACTCTAGAGTAAAGTGATTGCAGTTAAGTTTAGAGTCATTTAAAAGGGTTCCACAGAATTAGAGTGATGTCTTAAATCTAAGAGGGATATGATAGAACAAGAAACCAGGAGTAACTCTCAGATTCTAGTTGTGATGTCAGTATGTTATAGAATAGAAGTAAGGGAGGATGTGTCCCAACCCCTTTCCCATCTCAGTGAAAAGTTTTGTACTTTAGTTATCACGATATTTACTCATGCCTTACATGTTAGCCCTATGATCATAGCTGATATTCGTGCACTTTATAGAAAATCATGTACATTTTCAATTCCTAGTATAAGGAATTCTAGTGCATTTAGCAGTACGAATCATATTCCACTAAATTTATGAACTTCAAACACAGGTCATGCATCTCATGACTCATGTTCTCATGTTTTACAATATGTTCAGTTTCAGTACTCATGCTACACTCTTAATGGTCAGCGAAATTTAGATTTATGTCATGCATGTCCTAAGTTCAAACCTCTTTGATAAATTCATGTCATTGACCCTCTATTCCTCAAACCTCAGTTTTAGATTCCAGATGTCCAGTCATGATTCATTCCATAAGTGTTTGTACATCATCTCAGTCTTTCCTTAGTATTTCAGCCAAGAAAGTATCATTCAAGGGACTATATATCCCAAGGGGGAGATGTTACCCCGAGTTTTCATGTAATAAACATCTCAATTTTTTCTTCATGAAACAAGATCCAGCTTGAAGTAATGGGTACTCATAAGTTGACTCTCTCATTTCTATCGTAGCCTTAAAATTATCCTTGTGTCATTGCATGTATTCACGAACCAGTTCAATCATGTATCATGTTTCAGACATTAAAACAAGTCAATAATAATAATGCAACAACCTAAATCAAATATTCGATCGGTGCCAATGCTAATGCCAATACTAATACCAAGGCTAGCACCAATATCGATACCGTTTATGCCCATAGTTGTTTGACAAACCCTCTATCCAGAATCAATAACATTTGGTTAGGACATGTCCCTGACCATATCCAAAACCTAACTAAAGCAATAACAAAGATAAAAGAAGTCCATAGCATGAAATGGAGCCTTCTGGAGTATGAAATCTCACCACTTTACTCTAACTCAAAGTTATCCCCGAATCTAAATCCCTCAGCAGGTGAAATGGTAGTTGTCCAATTCCTGCATCGTGTGGGGATACATCACCTGAAGAACACTAGTGGAGTGAACACTTACTCAGGTATAAGATTGAATAATTCCAATATTTCAAAACCAAAGTAAATAACCATACGCAATCACATAGATACATATATATATCGTGCTAGGAAAGGGAACCGGGTTTAGTATGAATTTAAAATCTTAACCTGGGTTCTGTAGCTTGGTCGTCCTAAAATAATCCACGGGTTATATAGGTTCAAATCCCCCTGCTGAAAGAGCCCCAGTGTGTGTTATCCCCATGATCAGAGAATAGAAACCTTCGATGACTAGTACATCTCCCAAAATGTAAGGTGTGACATAATGCACACGGTCACCAACACCACCCTCATATCGGCAAACGTGAGTTTCCAATGGAGATTTCCTCAAAAATCCTACCTTCCACGACTTTGCTACTAAGCCTCCTTTAAACCCAGTTAAACCTTTTTCACATAACCAAACCATTTACCAAGGAGTCTTTTCATAAGGCATTAATTGTTGGAATCGTCATACCAAAATTAGAGCTTGTAAGTCTATCCTTTTATGTCATACCAAAACCATTAACCAAGTTGACTCCCAGGTTTTCAATGAAACCAAAACCATGGCCATCAAGGCCTTTCTAAACCATTTAAAACCAACCAAACCAATCTAAGGTCCATTACCAAATTATGCCATGCAAAGATTTCAAGAATAGTCAAACTATGTGACAAAATCATTCTTATTGACATTTTAAGAACATGTTAGGGCATATAGTTTATAAAAACAAAAACCAAGTATCAATTGACCATTCCTATGTAACCACATGTTCAAACCATAATTATAATATGAAACCCATAAGAATAGCATGGGAAAACATTATCCAACCATAAACAACCAAAACCCCAACATCTATTTCAAAACCAAAACAACACCATAATAATACCATGAAAACTATTCATTGCAACATGCTTTTAGTTAAACAAACAATTAGGAAGGAGTAGAATGCCTTAGACACCAAGGAAGACAGAGAGATTCACCCTTGAAATCCCCTAATTGATTTTCTTGTAGAAACCCCAGCCTTTTCTTGAACTAAGAGCTTGAGAGAGATTTTAAAAGGTTTTTAAGAGTGTTTGAATGAGAATAATAGGTTAATGTAGCCCCTAAAGGTGTTTTATGTCATGGGGTCAAAAGGAGTTAAGAGGGGAAATGTCCAAAATACCCCCAACTTAAAACTGTAGAAAACTCGCAGATGTGTACGAGTTGACCCTTCAATTCATCACCACATCATACGACTAGTACCATCCAATCGTACCAGAGAAGAAATTTGAATATCCATACACTTTCCACCATAGGACGCCATTGCCCCAAATCATGACCAGACCATATGACTAGTATGGTTTAGTCGTACCTATGAAAGAATTCAAAGGTATTGACGATGGACAACATACTACTACCTCTTACCACTCATACGTTATCCTTATGAATCTTATTGAACCACTCGTACTTAGAGCCAAGTCAAGTTACTGAGTTACTGATTTGATTAAAGGATCGACCCAAATGAATCATTACCACCCCTAACGACCCATACCAACCAAATCGTATCCACAAAAGAAACCCAACCACCATTCTCTAGACTCCTAACGACTAGGATCCCTTAATTGTACCCACACTATATGAATCATATGGTGAGTCTTTTCTACGACAGTGATCTAAAAGCTTAGGAATTTTCTAAGGGCTAGAACACAGGGCATTTTAGTTCTCCCCTGCTTGGATAATTTGTCTCTGAATGATGGAATAAGGCAGTACAAGCACGATCTGGACCCCACATGCCCCTACTCTTACCTTTAACCAAGTTAGAAAACAAAGTTACCAAGGAAATCAATCTTTTCTTTAACAATGTTTTAAAACAAAGATGGTAAGATCAACACATACCTTACACGTGAATTTTTGGAGCAGAAAATAGGAACGGATATTTGGACTTTATGTCTTCTTCAGCTTCCCATCTAGTCTCTTTCACCTTGTGGTTCCTCTGTAGAACCTTTACCAAAGCTACGTCCTTGGTCCATTATCGACGAACCTGCCGATCCAAGATTTCAACAGGGACCTTCTCATAAGATAGAGAATTCTAAATACCAATATCCTTGATAGACACAATCTGTGATGGATCACCCGCACACTTCCTCATTATAGAAACATGGAACACCGGGTGAATGGAGCTCAAACTCTAAGACAACTCCAACTCATATACAATAATACCAACTGTTCTCAAAATCAAGTGCGGACTAACATATCGAGGACTAAGCTTCCCTTTGTTCCCAAACCGCATTACTCCCTTCACAGAAGACACATTCAAGAACATCTTATCCCAACCTCAAACTCTAACTTCCTACGCCTTACACCATATAGGACTTTTGGAAACTTTGGGTGGCTTTAAGCCTATTTGGAATCACCTTCACCTTCTTCATAGCTTGGTGAACCATATCCGGGAAAAACATCTCCACCTCTCAAACCTCGAACCACCTAATAGGAGAGCTAAAACTCCTACCATATAATGCCTAGAATGGAGCCATTCCAATGCTAGAGTTGTAGCTATTGTTGTAAGAAAACACTATAAGAGGATAAATGCTCAACCCAACTACCACCATAGTTAATCATGTAAGCCCAAAGCATATCATTCAATGTCTGAATGGTCTTTTTTGCTTGCCCTTCTGACTGTTGGAGGAAAGTAGTACTCAGAATCACCTTAGTCCCCAACCCTTTCAGAAATAACCACCAAAAGTGAGATGAAAACTTCATACTGCGATCCAAGATGATAGAAATAGGTACCCCATTCAACTTCACAATCTCATGGAGATAAAAACTTGCATAGTCTCAGTCGAGAAATTAGTCCTCACAGGAAAGAAATGAACCAACTTTATTATCCAATCCATAATGACCCAAACCGAATCAAACTAGTTTTAAGATCGAGGAAGACAGGTAACAAAATCCATGTTGATCACTTCTGACTTCTACTCTGGTAACTCAATTTATTGATAAAATCCTTCGGGCATCATATGCTCGACTTTCACTTGCTGGCACACCATACACTTAGCCATAAAACAAGCCATATCCCACTTTATATTGTTCCACCAATACATCTCCTTAAGTTCATGATACATTTTTATCAAACTAGGATGAACAACATAGCGCGACTCATGTGTCTTATCCAAGATCCTCTCTCGCAAGCCATCAACATCGAGAACACATTATCTTCCTTGGTACTGTAGGGTACCATCACTACTAATCTCGAAGGACATCACCTTTTGTCTACCTACATAACCCTTGATCCTCATACAGACAGGATCTAGCATTTGATTTTCCTTAATTTCAGCACCAAGAGACGACCGTGCCACCTCCTAGACAAACATCCCACCATCCTTAGAGTCCAAGAGACAAACTTCAATGTTAACCAAAGGGTAAATATATTTCACCAACTCCTGCTTTCCTTTATCTACATGAGCCAAAATTCCCATGGATAACCTGCTAAGAGCATCAACAACCACAATAAATTTACTTGGATAGTAGTGAAGACTTATGCCATAATCCTTTAGCAGCTCAAGCCATTTCCTTTGCCGGATGTTCAGCTCTTTTTGAGTAAACACATATTGTAGGCTCTCATGATCAGAAAAGATATCTATATGCATGTCGTAAAGATAGTGATGCCAGATTTTAAAAACGAACACCACAACAAATAATTCCAAGTCATGGGTTGGATAATTTTTCTCATGTACCTTCAACTGTCTAGAGGCATAAAATATCACTATGCCATGCTGCATCAAGACACAACCAAGCCCTACATGGGATACATCACAATATACCACAAATCCATCCATGCATTCGGGCAAGGTCAAGACCGAAGCCAAAGTTAGCTTATCCTTCATCTTTTCAAAACTACCCTTACAAGTATCAGACCATAAGAACTTAACCTTCTTCTGAGTCAACTTAGTTAATAGGGAAGCTATAGAAGAGAAACTCTCCACAAACCTCCTATAGTAACCAGTTAAATCTATAACTTTCTGCGGATCCACCATAATCCCTTTACTAGAAATGACATAACCCAAAAAAGTGACAGCGTTCAACCATAACTCATATTTCGAGAATTTGGCATACAACTACTGCTCTTTCAGGGCTTGTAACACTACACAGAAGTGATTAGCATAATCCACCTAATTCTTTGAGTCCACCAAAATATCATCTATGAACACAATGATGAACAAATCCAGAAACTGGTGGAAGACCCTATTCATCAAATCCATGAATGTCGTTGGGGCATTAGTCTACCGAAAAGACATAACCAGGAACTCAAAATGCCCATACTGGGTTTGGAAAGAAGCCTTAGGGATATCCACCTCTCTAATCTTTAAATGATGATACCGGGATCAAAGATCAATATTAGAGAAAAACTTATCACCCTAAAGCTGATCAAGCAAATCATCTATCTTTGGAATATGGTACTTACTCTTTACCGTCACCTTATTCGACAGTTAATAATCAATACACATCAGAAGGGAACCATCCTTCTCACACACGAGTAAGATTGGTGCACTCCACGGGGACAAACTATGATGGATGAGACCCTTGTCTAAAAGATCCTTGAGTTACTCCTTAAGCTTCTTCAACTCAACTTGAGCCATCCTATATGGGGGAATAGAGATTTGATGAGTGTCTGAAAACTGATCAATCCCAAAATAAATCTCCTTATTGAGAGGGATACCAGGAATGTCATTAGGGAAGACCTTAGGAAATGGGACAGAATGCAAAGAGGACCATCCGAGTTAGAATTTTTTAACTCGGACCAGATGATAGAGACACCCATTGGAGATCAATCTTTGAGCTTTAAGATATGATATGAACTTCCCCTTAGGAACTAGGGAACCACCCTCCCATTAAATAATTAACTCATTAGGGAATTTAAAGACAACCTTATGGGTTTGATAGTCTAAAGAAGCGTAGAACGAGTGCAGCCAATCCATCCCCAATATGACATCTAAATCAATCATGTCTAATTTAAATAGATCCACCAAGGTCTCCCGACCACCCACAGATACCACAGAACCCCTATAGACTCTTCTATCCACCACAGAGTCGCCTATAGGGGTAGAAACAAAAAAAGGGTTTGAAACATACTCGGGACCAAAACAGAAATGCATAACCACAAATGGGGTCACATAAGAAAGAGTAGATCCTAGATCAAGTAAACAGTACATATCATGGGAAAAGAGTTTCAACATACATGTCACGACATCAACCAATGCCTTGGACTCCTAGAAAATAGTGAGAGCATATAGACAGTTCCCACTAGTATCAAAAATATATGGTGCACCCTTTAGTGATGGAGCTTAAGAAGAGGAAACAAGAACCTTATTTGCCCCAAAAGCATCATTACCAATAGGATATTTTCTAATCATGTGCCCTGGCTGATCATAGTTGAAGCACTTTTCCTTTCGCACATCACAGTAACCTTGATGCAATCAACCATGGAATCTGCAGAGAGGATATGATGGAGCTAACTAGGCCCCACTAACCTGATATTGGGCACCCTATGTCCTATAGTTATAGCCACTCTAAAAATATCGGTTACCCAACGGCTTAAGGTGGGGATCACTAGCATTGAGTAAGACTCAGAATTGCCCAACTTCTTCTTGGGCCACTTCCCACCATCCCTGTCACCCTGATGTTGGCCACTACCCATCTTAGAAAATCTAAACTTCTTGCTCTGCCTCTCTACTATCTCAACTTGCTTCTTCATCTCTTCTTCTACATGCTATATGTACATAATCAACCTGGAAATATCCATGTACTTGTTCAACAAGATAGCCTTACTCTCTAGAATCAAGTCTCAAGACAACCCAGAAGCAAACATCCTCATTCTAGCCCTCATGCTTCTAGCCCTCATGCTTGAAACCAACTCCGAAGCATACCGAGATAACTGGTGAAACTGCAAGGCATACTCCTTAATTGTCATCTTACCTTACTTCAGGTTAACAAACTCTTCTTTTTTTGCTTCTCTTAACTCTTGAGGAAAGAAGTGGCATAGAAAACCACTAGAAAAGTCATCCCATAGGGATGATTCAGCATCATCACCCCTTGACTACTCTTATTTCTTATACCATTTGTATGTTATATCTCCTTATTGATACGAAGCAAATTCCACACCCTCTAATATAAGTAGCATGCATATCATGAAAGATATTTTCCATCTCATCCATAAAAGCTTGAGGATCCTACTTAACCTTGACATCCATTAACATAGAAGGGTTCAACCTCATAAACCATCCAATCCTTATGGCCTCATAGGATGGAGTAGTAGAAGCACCACATTCAGCCTGAGAAGCTACCAACTGTGCCAACATATGGATAAACTAATAAAACTTAGAATTCATCATATCAGCCTGGGAAGCTTGAGAAGGGATGGAGGGAACCGGTGGAACTCTAGAAGGATAATCAGGAATTGGACCTCAAGACTGGGTCTGGACCTCATAAGTAGAATGGGTCCCATCAACATTTTCCTTGAGTAGGACAAAGGAGTTTTCATAAGCTTCAGATCGTGGAGGAGGCATGATCTGAAAAGCAAACAAATAGTGATTAGAAAAGATTTCAGGACCTTAGACTCTATAACTTGAAAATACAACACAAAAAAGAGAAGCATTCCTGAATGAATTGTAGCCTCTCACTTATGAGTGTGGCACACTCACACCCTTAAAAAAGACTCTACTCGACAAGCTTTGTCGGATACCCAACTGTCCATAAACCTAAGGCCCTAATACTAATCTGACATGACGCAAACTAGGGCCTAATCGTGTTGGGCATCTCATGTCTAACTGAGATCAGAGACCACCACTAGTACCTAATCGTAACCACCCTACACCCTATGTTAGATAAATTTTGAACATATAATAAGATAAAATAACAATATATCAAAGATATTAAACAAAGTCTGTAATCATAATCCAACAACCTAAATCAAATATCCGATCGGTGCCAACCCTAATTCAAATACCAATACTAAGGCTAGCACCAATACCAACACCGATTATGCCCATAGTTGTCTAACAAAGCCTCGATCTAAAATTAAGAACATCTAGTCAGGACATAACCCCAACCATAGCAAAATACAAACAAAAGAAATAACAAAGATAAAAATATTCATAACATGAAATGGAGCCTTCCGGAGTATAAAAGCTCACCACTTCAGTCTAACTCAAAGTTGTCCCAAAATCCAAGTCACTCGAGAGAAGAAATAGTAGTATGACCAGTTCTTGCATTATGTGAGATACAATGCCCAAAGATGGTTAGTGGAGTGAACGTTATCATGTACTTAAGGATAAGATAAAATAATGCCAGTAATTCAAAACCAAAGTAAATAACCATGTGCAATCACATAGTTATATATATATTTATATATCATGCTGGGAGAGAGAACCAGGTTTAGCATGCATTTAAAACCTTAATCTGGGTTGTATAGCTTAGCCGTCCTAAAACCATCCATGGGCTATATGGGTTTAGCTCCCCCCGCTAAAAGGGCCCTAGTGCATGTTAGCTACACGACTGGGGAATATAAACCTGGGATGACTAGTACATCAACCAAAATATAAAGTGTGACATAATGCACATAGTCACCAAGACCACCCTCACATTGACAAATGTGAGTTTCCAATAGCGATCCCCTCGGGACCCCCACCTTTCATGGCTTTAGTACTCAACCTCATTTAAGCCCAATTAAACCTTTTTCACATAACCAAACCATTTAACAAGGAGTCTTTTAATTAGGCATTAATTGTTTGTATCGTCATACCAAAGTTAGAGCTTGCAAGTCTACCCTTTTATGCCATACCAAAACCATTAACCAAGTTGACTCCCAAGTTTCCAACTAAACCAAAACCACAGCGATCAAGGCCTTTCTAAACCATTTAAAACCAACCAAGCCAATTTAAGTTCCATTACCATATTATGGAATGGAAAGATTTCAAGAATAGTCAAACTATGTGATAAAATCATTCTCATTGACATTTTAACAAACATGTTGAGGGCATATAGTTTCTAAAACCAAAAACCAAGAAACCATTCCCATTTAACCACGTGTTCAAACCATAATTATAACATAAAAATCATAAGAAAAGCATGGGAAAACATTGTCCAACCATAAACAACCAAAACCCCCAATATCTATTTCAAAACCAAAGCAATACCATAATAATACCATGAAAACCATTCATTAAAACATGATTTTACTGAACTAACAATGAGGGATGATTAACATGCCTTAGACACTAAGGAATACAGAGAGATTCACCTTTGAAAGCTCCTAATTAATTGCCTTATTAAAACCTTAGCCTTTTCTTGAACTAAGACCTTGAGAGAGATTTTAAGAGGTTTTTAGGAGTGTCCAAATGAGAATAATAGGTTAATTTAGCCCCTAAAGGTGTTTTATATCATGGGGTCAAAAGGAGTTAAGAAGGGAAATGTCCAGAATACCCCCAACTTAAAACTGTAGAAAACTCACAGATGGGTACGAGTTGACCCTTCAACTCATCACCACATCTTACGACTGGTACCATCCAATAGTAAGCAAAATAAAAAGTTGTACATCCACACATTGTCCATCATATGATTCTATTTCCCTAACTTGTGACCAGACCATATGACTACTATGGTCTAGTCATACTAAAGATAGAATCCAAAGTGATTGACACTAGACAATATATGACTACACCTTACCACTCATACCCTATCCTCATGAATCATAGCGATCCACTTATATTCAAAGACAATTCAAGTAACTAAGTTACTAATTTGACTTAGGAACCAACCCAAAATGAATTATTACCACCCCTAATGACCCATACCCACCAAACCATAAACATAACACAAGCCCAACCACCATTTTATAGAATTCTAATGACTAATATACCTAACCGTACCCTTACCATATGGTGAGTTTTTCTAGGACAATGAGCTCAAAGCTTAAGAATTTTCCAAGGGCCAAAACCCAGGGTGTTTCCCCGTAACTTGTATTTTATCTTTGCATGCAATGGTTTGATATTTTTGTGGTTTTAATTTTTGGTTTTGGAATTTGGGTTGAGGGTTTTGTATAATTATTATTTGAAATGTTTTCCCATGGGTTAGATGCATTTTTATGCTTTATTGATGGATTTTGGAACTCATTGGGTGCATGGGTATAGATAATGGTTTAGGTGTTGTGGATTCCCCAAAATTTTATATAACAGAGTAGGGGTTGTGTCATTCCCTCAAGTTGATGATTTTGGTTTGGAATTGCTAATAGCCTCAACCTAATTTTATGAAATAATTTTAAGACATAAATACATGCTTATTGAAATCACTCTTGGACTATTGCATTGTATAAATGGCTAAATGAAATACAAATAATTTTGGAAAGGCTTTGGTGGCCATATTTTGACCTAAATCTCAGTTTACAGAGGTTGAGGTATTCCCCCCAAACTAACTTAATAAATTACAGGGGTCGTGGCATTCTCCCAAGTTAATGGACATCTTGAATGGCATAATGATATTAGCTTACGAGCATAATGGTATGAAGATACCAATGGTATATGCCTTAATTGATGATTCTTGGTTAATGAATGGAAATGTGTAAACTATTTTATTTGGGCTTAATGGGGGTTGTGTAGCTTACTGTAAATGTATAAGTCACAGGGAGTACAAACACTGGAAGTCATGTTTGTTGACGTAGGGGTCTTGATAACCGTGTGCATAATTCACACATATATATATATATATATGTATCCTGGAATGGCATAGGGTCAGTCATTCCCTGGCCCTTATCGATATCTTGATTCATGTGGCTAACATGCACGGGGATCCTTTCAGTAGGGTGAGAGCTAGACCTATATAGCCCGTGGTTATAGATGATAATTGAGATACATAGTCCAGGTCAATGTCTTAACTCTCATGCTAAAACTTGTTCTCTATCCCAGCATATTATATATATGTGTGTGTGTGTGTATATATGATTGTATGCATATGATTTTGGTATAATTTAGAACTGATTGATCATGGCAGTATTTTATCCCTTCCCTGAGTTACATGCTAGCGCTCATCCCGCTAACCATCCTCGAATGCTATATCCACATGCGATACAGGGTCCAAAAATACTTCTATTTCCTCGCACAGTGGTAGGTGATTTCTGGATTGTTTGTGAGTCATCTTTGAAGTAGTAAGCTTACATTCTCCTGAAGGCCCTCATTTGATAATCTTGTCTTTACTTATGTCTTATACTATTTCCATGGGTTCTTTTTGACTATGGTCGGGGGCATGTCCCGACTTATGTTGATGTTTTGTTCAATAGAGGATTTTGTGGACAAAGTGTGGGTGGATTGTATTGTGGATTCTTAGAACCCTCTTGTTATTGATTTATCTATATAGTTATATGTTCGGATCTCATCCATATCTTGTTATATATTTGGAAACAATCCATTTTTATTTATATATATTGTGTTATGATTGGCTAGGATAATAGGGGTAGTCTCCTATCTTTGGCGAACTTAAGATACCAATCACGACTAGGCCCTGATTTGGGTCATGAAAGTTATTTTGTGGTGAATAGATTTTTGATGATTTTGGTGAATGTCGTTGGTTTTATTGGTTTGTTGGTTATGATGTTAGGTTGTTGGTGGGGAAACTTTTCCCTATTTTCTTTAGAATACTAATGAGGCTTGCTTTGGAATTCTAATCTCCTTAGCACTGGTCATGATCCTATTTTTGATCGTGATAATATGAGACAGTCATTGTGAAATCAATTTTAGGATTACTGAAATTATTAAAACAGGTGAATTAATCACACAGTCTCTGTAATTAGGGGCTTCATATGTTCACTCTAAAAATATAACACAACTCTTTTGAATTTTCTCTTCTTCAACTCCAAAAATAAAACATGATTCTTATAAATCTACTCTTCTTATTTAATTTTTTTAAGGAATTCAAACACTATGTCATAGATACAGATGTAAAGCCAAAAGTTGAAAAAGTTTATCATACAGATGTAAGATAGTGTACATCATATGATGTGATGACTAAGATACAAAATAAAGACTATCTGTATCATTTTTCATTAGTCTATTATTGATTCATATGAACTATCAATATAGTCAAACTGATGAATTATATTTTTAATTGATACATCTATACATAATTAATATAATGTTAATACAATACGTACCAGTTGTTATCAGGTCAATACATATTGATCTTGATTGTCTTTATGTTGTATTTTGATTTCAAGATGCTTTTGATATAGATTGTATAAAAATGTATTAAGTTTATATCAATGCTTTTTGTCAAGCGCTTATTTACGTATCAATGGTGGAATAGATACATTTTGTATCGATTGATATCAATCTAATTAATTTCAAAGGTAAGTAGACTTAATTTATTTAATACTTTAAAATTGAAACCCTAGTTTTCCTACACAAACATAAGCCGAAAACAATGGCCTTGGTGGCCGGTGGCTAGCCTCCAACGACGGAGGCTAGTCAGGAGGATTCCATAATACCAAAAGCTATTTTTGCAAACTTGTTGCAAACATCAAAAAATCACCTATGCCACTTCCTTTAAAAGAGATTTCATATTTGCATGACGAGCTACGTATTATTTGAGAGGAGAAAGAGGTAAATAAAATGATAATCAATGAAGATTTACAATACGTAGTTATTGAAAAAATTTCTTATGGTTGGACAGATATACAAAATCTGACACGTTTAATACCAAAACATTATGATTTAAAGGGAAAGGTCAACATCAGACTGTTAAGTAATAGGCATGTCTTAATAAGAGATACAGAGATTGAAGATTATGTGCACCTTTTATCAAAACAACAATTCTATATCACAAAGAATTTTTGGTCCTGTATTATGAGAATGCTAAAATGGGGTCCAATGTTCAACCTTGAAAAAGAAACCATTATTGAAGTTGCCTGGATATCCTTTCCATCATTACCTTCTAATTTCTTTGCAAGGGTGATGTCGCCCAAAAACTAACCTCCAAACAAGTATGTTGCAGTCGATGTCAAATACAATAACCCAAACCTGGTTGGGGTTGAACCCACAGGAAAAAGTTTAACAGTCTCTTAAACTTGATAAAATCCATGAGCAGTGCAGAAAAGTAAATGGGGAAACCGTAAGTAGTAACCAAACTTGAACGCTTGGGTTTGTAAACAATAGAAGATAAACTCTAGAACTGTGTTCCCCCTGGTACTAACTCCGCAAACTTATTTTGTTCAACTCACCTATTATCTTGCTTTGTATGCAAATTCGACAAGCTATGTATTACCAATTGTCTTGTGAACTTGATGATAAATCTCAACCTTTACTGTATTACCCCAAAAAATCCAAAACAATATTAGAGCCATGTACCAAGCTCATTTATAGTACATCATGGTTATTTTATAGTTTTATGAGTAAGTTAGATGTATATTAAGGCTTCAAATAACTCTCAGCTATCAGACGAATCAAAACATTCCTTACCGATTGAATTCTTGAGAAGGATATTGGTATAGTCAACTTCAAATGAGCATATATCTAATTATACTTAGAATTTTTTATCTCATGACCTATCAATAGATAGATAATTGAATTATATTTTTAACAATACCAATTTTGCCTAAATCCAATATCGGAGCAAAGAGTTATGCCTATTTTACTCCAGCATGTCGGGCTGGAAATAGTGTGACGACATTCGTGATAGCTTATCACATTTGTGATGCCCTATCACGAAGGTCATCATCCTTAGGAAGAAACCAGATCCTAAGTGATGACATTCGTGATAGCCTATCACATTTGTGATGCCCTATCATGAAGGTCGTCAGCCTTAGGAAGAAACCAGCTCCTAAGTGACAACATTCGTGATAGCTTATCACATTTGTGATGCCCTATCACGAAGGTCATCAGTTATGATTTTAAACAACTAGGAAATTATTTCATAAGGATATTTTGGTCTTTTGTTTCACCTTCCACTAGTTATAACCGAGGCATAATATTTCCCATTTTTCTTCAGTAAAGCATCTTAAAAACCCTCTCTTACACTCTCAACCACAAGATTAGAGTTTCCATCAAACTCATCTCTCAAAATAAAGATTCAAGCCTTTTTCCAAGATAATCAAGAATTAAGTTTCCCAATCCAAGAACTCTCCAGTAAATCATCAAGGTTTCCTTTCTAAGGTATGCGTTTGTTTAGTCATGGACTCCTTTCGTCCATGAAGTTCAAGAACCCTTTTCTAATACTATATTTTATGGTTTTCATGTCATGAATGGATTGTTGATCATGTTTATGTGTTGAATGATGCCAAGATAGAATATTTATGTTTTATTATGAATCTATGACATCATATGAGTTGAAAAAATGTAAGTTTGATTATTTATGATAAGAAATTGTATGATTTACACCTATGCCTAAGTTGTGCATGTAAGGTGTTTGATAAAATACCTAAGAGACTAGAAATCATACATTATAGCTAAATTGTAACTAAGTGAAGGATTCATGATATGCAACCATATTCCAATGATTTTCATGTTGATATTGTGTCTTGTAAATGTTGTTGGGATGTTCATGAACTAATCTTATGAGATTATGCCATGCTTACTTGCAAATCCTACTTATGTACAAAATGTATGATATCCATGCACTTCATGGAATTCCCCAAGTTATGATATTATGGGTTGTTGATGTTGGTCACATACTCAAGTTAGTCATGTGTGTCAGTTTCCTTCCATCGAATCCTGGGGGTATTCATACCCGAAAAATATAGTTGTGTGCCAAGAGCCATGTTATGTTATCACGATACTCTCAGTTAAGCCATGATCTATAGAATTCAGTCAATCATATGAATCAGGAAAACTCAGAAATCTCAGTAGTCTCAGTAGTTCAGTAATCTCAGTGATCTCAGTACTCAGCCTATAACTTCAGTATTCACAGTCAATCTCAGCAACTTCAGTACTTTTAATCAGTCCTCAGAACTCATTATATTCCATCCATCATCAGAATCCAGTAAACTCGGTTTTAGCTTCGCTAAATAATACCACTATTTTCAGTTCAGTTAATCAGTATTAGTTCAGCAAATCAGTTCAGTAAAGTTATTTAGTTCAACCCAGTTATTCAGTTTAGTGTCTTTCATATGAGAGTAGGATTCAGCACCGAGTGAGCCTAGGGATGGGGACTCACCCGCTAGATTAGGACTGAGATCCTTAGAAGTAATCCCTAAGTTCCAAAACTACGTAGCCAGCGTAGGTACGAGATGTCACCCATTATATAGGACTGACATACTCATGGGTCAACCATTAGCACATTTATATGTATAGGACTGATCCCAGGAGCCACCTGCTAGATTAGGACTGACTCCACAACAGATGTATTTACTGGTGGCGTGGTACTGACACCCTTCCAGTCAGGGCAAAGATTGGACCCCAGTCAACTTAGCTTGGGGCATGTCGGTTAGATGAATACATTACACAGTTTCAATTACAGATTTAGGACTGTCAAATACCATCAACTCAGTGCAATAGTACGATTCAGTACTGTTAGAGATAATCAATTCTTATCATTATAAATAGACTTCAAGATCACCCATTAGATAGGACTGATCTTAACTATAGTTAAACAGTATCAGAATCATTAGATTTAAAAATCAGCCGCTAGATAGGACTGATCTCAGATTTAGTTACTCCAAGTAGAACAGAACTCAGACAAATCCATCAGAACTTAGACTGTCAGATACAGTCGCTCAGTATCGATTATATCGATTAGTCTGATCATTACAGTTATATCAGCTATATCAGTAGTCATAGCTCATATTACTAGTATTCAGTTTCAAGACTGTTAGACACAGTCATTCAAACCAGTTCTTCATAATTTAAACTGTCAGAAATAGTTAATAATCTATTCAGTACCTCAGTAACAGTAAAGTCATGTCGTCAGCATTTAGACTCAGTAGTCAGCATCATCACGAGTTCAGTTATAGTTGTTTATGCATGTATGTATTCTCATGTTTATATTAGTTAGCATTGTTCATGCATATAACCCTTTGCATTTAGCCTACCTCACTCGTATACTCAGTACATTTAGACATACTGACGCATTTGTGCTATGGTGCTTTCTCTTATATTACACCATAGGTTCAGAGGCACGAGTTCCAGATCAGCAGTAGCATTCCAGTGTTCAGAGTTTGCAGTGAGTCCTTCTTATTCGAGGACGATATGATTATTCCTATATTTACTATTCAGTTGCTAGATGGAGTTAGTTGGAGACATGTTCCTTCAACTCCTTATTTAGTTCAGTTAGAGGCTTTTAGACTTAGATATTCAAATCTCATTATTTTCAGTATTTATGACTTATTTTGGCATTGTTATTCCTTTTTCAGACATTTTGTTATCAGACATTTATTCAATTCAAACCTTATAGCCTTTCATGTTCATGTTTCCCCATTTTATGATATATTATACAGTATATAGGTACAGATATCAGTCATGGGTTAGTTTGTGGTCCTTTGGGGTCATGATCACTGTGTAGCATTTTGGTTCAAAAAATCGGGGCGTTACATTTACCTTATGAGTTTCAGGGTAATGCCTTATTTCTCCTTGTCTATAACCGTAGTTCAAATTTCACCTTTTGGGTCTCAAGTTAATTAGATGAGATGGCGGAATTATAAGATGGACGTAAATCTCAAAGTACCATCGTAATCCTTTTTTCCTAATCTCAAACTCCCTTGTGGGGATGTTCTTGAATGTAGGCAATCCTCAAGTTTCTACAGTAGCTCTGAGGTCAATTAATATGAAGAAGATTTAGATATATAAAATTACAACAGAATAGATGAATCTCCCACCTTCTCTACGTAGTTAATCCACCAGGATTCCCACAACCCTAGTCAATAAAGTTATCCACTCATGTTCATGAAAAACTCCATGAGAATCAATAAAGAATACATGTAATTAATTGCACAAGAATAAGAGAAAGAAAATCCAAAGTCTTCA
The DNA here is from genome assembly GCA_030864225.1 of Capsicum baccatum var. pendulum. Lineage (NCBI taxonomy): Eukaryota > Viridiplantae > Streptophyta > Magnoliopsida > Solanales > Solanaceae > Capsicum > Capsicum baccatum. The sequence continues at coordinate 100,622,749 of CM061551.1, forward strand.
ATTGAATAAAAACCCAAAATTTCAAGAACACAATCTCAAAGATCAAAGTATGTTAAAAGTGGTAAAAGTATATTAAAAGTGTGTAATAGTGCATAACCTAATAAAGTAATAACCCTAAGGTATTTAAAGTATCTCATAATAACCCAAAATTCCTAATTAAAATGGAATAGGAAAATTATGTCGGCACAAGGTGGTAAGGTCTTCTTACGAGTCGTACAGTGCTTGTCGTATATACTCTAGTGACTATTCTTTCAATGCTTCAGGCTTCTATGCTCTTTATGACTCATCCTCATGAGTCGTACCTTCACTATACGACTTGTGGTCTTCACTCATCACCACCTGGTCCTTAATCTTTTAATGCTCTGGACAATGGTCTCTTCATAACTTATACTTACAAGTCGTACTCAGATATTATGACTTGTCTTCTTCAATGAATTCAACTCTAACTTTAACTTTGGTTTCTATTCTCTCAATGATTGTTTCTCCAGACTTGTAGCCTTATCTTATGGTTTGTACTCTCTAGTCATATCCACTCTTCACCTAACTTCCCTGCTTGACTTTTGTTACTATTGTGCTTACGAGTAAACCTAAAAATCGTATGATGTATTGACGACTTGTAAGATGACTCGTATGATGCAAAGACTTCATCTTTGTCAGATATGTTTCTTCCAATTTCATTCCAAGACTATTATTCACCCGTTTCACCTGCAACAACCACAAAACTACATCATACCTACTAAAATAACCTAAGTCCAAGCATAAATTCTTTGTCTTAAGCATCGAACATTCCATGTTTCCACGGTGCATCAACACCCTCAACATAGAAAGTTTGTATGTCCTCAGGAAAAATAGAAATCAAAACTCTAGCACAACAATAATGCTTAAATAGGAGGATCCTAAGATAACTATGGCAGTGATTTTCAGTTCTATTTTATAACACCCCACAATTTTAAACTGAAATTTGAACTTTTGTTCCTATATGTATAAACTCTAATCCCATGATTTGTATTTGAATACATATTTCATGATCATTATCTTAGTGTGAAGAGTACTTGTTAGGTGAAAAATTATCATACGAATCACATAGAGAAAGGTTGAGCTAAGGGCATTTGATTCGGCCAAATTTTCGTATTCGATTCTACAAAGGTCAACTTTGAACATGTATAACTTTTGAAATATATGAAATTTTTCATATTAAGACCCACCAAAGTATAGATAATTGAATTATCTTTCCAATGATACCAATTTTGCCTTAATCAACACCCTAGCAAAAAGTTATGACCATTTTCGTCCGAAACAGAAAGGTTCTACGATAGGTCCACATCGTGAAGGCCATTCCCCCAAAATAGGGTCCGCGTCGTGGAGTCTATTCCGCTACTATTCTTGATTAGAGGGTCTAAGGGGTAATTTGGTCCTTTTTCTCAACCCCAATCATCCAAAGCACGAGTTATAACACCCTAAAGGGCATTATTTTCCATGTATCATTAGAATAATTCACGTAGAAAACCTCCTTTTCCCAAGAACAATAATCCAAGCTTTTTCTCTCAAGAACTCACGAATTTAAGCTTTGATTTCATAATTTGTTCAAGAATTCGTTCAATTAAGGTATGTGGGGTATTAATCAACGGGTCTCTTTCACCCATTGAGCCAAGAAATTCTATTATAGTTTTAAAATTATAAATTTTATTCTATTTTCTGAAATTATCCTTATAATTAATGAATCAAATCCATGAACTTCTAAGTAATCAAAATTTAAGTCATGTCAATATGTGTTCATGTAATACCCCAAAAATCCAAACCAAGGTTAGCTCAATGTTCCAAGCTCATGTATAGTAAATTTTAGTTCTTTGGTAATTTACAATTGAGTTTTATGTATGTTAAGGCCACAAATAACTCCCAGCTATTAGACGAATCGAAATAATCCTTACCGATTAAATTTTTGATAAGAATGTTGCTTTAATCATCTTCAAACGAGCATATATTTTATTATACTCAGAATTTTTCCACTCAAAACTCACCAAATTGTAGGAAATTAAATTAGTATTCCAGTGATACCAATTTTGCCTAAATCCAATACTCGGGTGAGAAGTTATGGCATTTTTAGTGTGAAATAGTAACCCAACGCGATAAGGCCGCGTCGCGGTGATGGCCAAAATCACATTTGTCATTTTCCAGTGTGTCACCAAAATAAGCACCGCATCGCACCAAGGGACATTTTTGCATTTGTCATTTTCAAGTGAGGCACCACAATTGGCACTACGTAGTACCAAGGTTCCAGTTTGGGATTGTCCGCTTTTCAGTGGCGCAATATGATAGCACCGCATCGCGTCATTGGAAAAAATTGGAATTGTCAGCTTTCCAATGGCGCAATACAAGAGCACCGTGTTGTACCAGAGCCAAAAATTAGGATTTCCAGCCTGTGACTTAATTTTTCAAGGACCGTTTGGTCATTTCACAAAGCCCCATATTCGTCAAAAACACGTAATTGCAACCCTAAGGTTGTGGCCTATGACTCTAGATAACTTAAGCCCCATGAAAAAAATTACCCTACCCATGATTTTGAGTTAGAATCTATTGAGTTTGCTTTAAAGATTTGGAGGCACTATTTGTATGGGGTGCATTTTGGCGTGTTCACAGATCACAGAAGCTTACAGTATGTGTTCTCGTAGAAGGATTTGAACTTGCATCAGAGGAGATGGTTAAAATTAGTGAAAGACAAAGACATGAGTGTTATGTATCACCTGGAAAAGGTCAATATAGTGGCAGATACCTTAAGTAGATTGTCTATAGGTAGTGTTTCTCACGTTGAGGATGGCAAGAAGAAGTTAGTTGAGGTAGTTCACCAGCTGGCCAGATTAGGTATTCATTTGGTTGATCCAGTTGAGGGTAGTGTTTGGGTGTAGAATAGTTTGGATACTTCTTTAGTTGTCGAGGTAAAACAAAATCAGGACAGGGATCCCAGTTTAGTTAAATTGAAAGAGTCAGTCAGAGATCAAAAAATAGAGGTTTTCTCCCAAGGGGGAGATGGCGTGTTACATGCCAAGGTAGACTGTGTGTGTCATGTATTGATGAATTAAGACAGTGAATTCTTGCAGAAACACATGTTGTGCATTACTCTATTCATTCAGGGGCCACTAAGATGTACCGCAACTTACAGGAAGTCTAGTGGAGGAGTGGGATGAAGAAGGACATTGTAGAGTTTATAGCTAAGTGCTCTACTTATCAGCTGGTGAAGATTGAGCAACAAAAGCCTAGTGGGTCAATGCAAGAGTTCAGTATTCCCACTTAGAAGTGGGAGGAAGTGAACATGGATTTGTGATAGGTTTGCCTCATACTCATCATCAGCATGATTAAATTTGGGTCATTATAGACAATATAACCAAATTAGCCCATTTCTTGCCAGTCCATACTTCCTTTTTAACCGAGGACTATGTCAGGATCTATATCAGAGAATTGTTTAGGTTGCCCGGTGTCCCATCGTCCATCATTTCAAATAGAGGTACGTAGTTCACCTCTCACTTTTGGAAAGCTTTTCAGAAGGGTCTTGGTACCCAAGTTCACCTCATACAGCCTTTCACCCTCAGATAGATGGTCAGGCAGAAAGGACCATTTAGAACCTTGGAGACATATTGAGAGCGTGTGTAGTTTACTTTAAGGGTAGTTGGGATGACTACTTGCCTTTGATTGAATTCACGTATAATAACAGCTATTATTCCAGTGTTCAGATGGCTCCATTTAAGGCCCTATATGGAAGGAGATGTAGATCTCTAATTGTATGGTTTGAAGTAGGAGAGGCCACGGTAATGGGGCCTGACTTGGTGTTTGATGCCTTAGAGAAAGTACAGTTAATCAGGGAAAGGCTTAAGGCATCCCAGAGCCGACAAAAGTCTTATGCAGATGTAAAAAGAAAAGACCTGTAGTTTAAGGTTGATGATTTTATGTATTTAAATATCTCTCCCATAAAGGGAGTAAAGAGGTTTGGAAAGAAGGGGAAGCTCAGTCCCCGTTATGTGGGCCCTTACAAAATTTTGAGTCATTTTGGAATGGTGGCCTATGAGCTTGAGTTGTCTGCAGACTTAGCAGCAGTGCACCTAGTATTCCATATTTCTTTATTGAAGAAGTGCACTGGTGACCCAACTATATTTGTTCCCTTAGAAAGCGTAGACATTCAAAATAGACTTTCTTACAAATAAATTCTAGTCGAGATCCTTGATCGACAAATTCGTAGACTAAGGAACAATGAGGTTCACCTAGTCAAGGTTCTTTGGCAGAATAAGTCCATTGGGGTAGCCACTTAGGAATCAGAAGAAGATATGCGAACCAAGTACACTCATGTTTTCTTCGTAAACTCGGAGTTAGCTTAAGGTAATAATCTTCTTAGAATTTCTCTTTTCCAAGCTTAGTTTCAGCTGTATATTATTCTCATATCAATCATACATTCACAGAACCAGTCAAGTCATATGTCATGTTTCAGACTCAATCATATAATAGCATTTTCATCATGTATATTCATCCTGTAACCAAAGTCCGTCAGTGCTTTCAGTCTAGCTAGTCTCATTAGAGGATGAATGTTCCCAAGGGAAAGATATTGTAATACCCTAAAAATTCAAACCAATGTTAGTGCCATATTCCAAGCTCATGCATAATACCTTTTAGTTCTTTGGTAATTTTACGAGTGATTTTTATGTTTATTAAGGCCTCAAATAACTCCCATCTATTAGACGAATCAAAATAATTCTTACCGATTGAATTTTTGATAAGAATGTTGCTTTAGTTAACTTCAAACAAGCATATTTTTTATTCTACTCAGAATTTTCCAGCTCAAGACACACCAAAATGTAGGAAATTGGATTAGCTTTCAAACTATACAAATTTAGCCTAAATCTGATACTCGAGTAAGAAGTTATGGCACTTTTAGTGAGAAATAGTAGCCCACCGCGATAAGGTCGCATCGCAATGATGGCCTAAATCATGTTTGTCATATTCTGGTGTGTCATTGTGATAAGCACCGCGTCGTACCAAGGGGAATTTTTGCATTTGTCATTTTCCAGTGAAGCACCGCGATTGGCACTGCATCACACCAAGGTTCCAGTTCGGGGTTGTCTGTTTTCCAGTGGCGCAATGCGATAGAACCGCCGCGCCATTGGGCAAAATAGGAATTTTCAGCTTTCCAGTGGTGCAATGCAAGAGCACCACATCTCACCAGAGCCAAAAATCAGGATTTCCAGCCGGTGACTAAATTTTTCAGCGACCATTTGGTCATTTCCCAAAACCTCATATTCGTTGAAAACACGTAATTGCGACCCTAAAGGGGCATTATGATCCCCATTACTCACAAATCCTCTTTAATAAATTAATCATCTCTCAATAACAAAACCCTAGCCTTCAAGATTCAAGATCAAGTCTCAAGAATTCACCATCAATTCTCACAAATTCATAAATTAAGGTATGTTTGGTGTTCATCCTTGGGTTCCTTATACCCTTGGAGTTTAAGAATCCTTTTTGAGAATTTAAATTATGAATTTCATTCTTGAATTGAATTGTGTTCATGTACGTGTTGATTTTAGGGGTTCTAAACAAAGAAGATTATGAATTGATGATAGGCGAAATTACGCGCCTATATCAATATATTTTGCCCATATTTTAGCCTAGTTTTGAGAACAAATTATATATTTCATGCACTTTTAGTCCTTTTTCCTATAAATGAGCTAACGAACATGATTAGTAAAGTTTCAGGTATAAATGATGCAAAATTCAGCATTTTATGGCTTACTTGACGCAAAAGAAAGCTCACGAAGGAAGGAAAGGGAGTTTACACGCCTAAGGACCAAAACTGCTGCATGAAAACTCTGTCCCGGGCTAAAACAGCATTTCTGAAGACTCTGGGGACCTGGACCAAAACTGCTGGATGGAAAATCTGTCCCGGGCTAAAACAGCATTTCTGAAGACTTTGGGGACTTACAGACACAAAGCTGGATTTTGACAATGATACATTAACCTAGTACAATTGGGTTATGTATTTCATTAGTTTATTTGGATTAGGAGAATGTTACATTAACCTAGTACAAATGGGTTAAGTATTTCCTTAGTTTAGTAGGATTTGGTTATTTATTTCATTAGCATAGTAGGAGTAGGATAGGAGTATTATAAATACCCTATCATGCTAGAGATTTTAATCAAGTCCTCCCTTAGTGGAGGCAACTCCTCCCTTAATTCAAGAAATTCATTCTTAAACTATTAATTTTCTTCCATCTCTCTCATCTTCCACCACAAACACTTCTAATCTATTCTTCTATTCATCTATTCCACAACAAGAGAATCGTTACTTGCTACGGAATCACTAAAATCACACGCCAAACACCTACTATTCACGCCATTCACCATGCAAAACGTGATATCCTTCGCATTCATGGGTAACTAAACCTCTTAGTTGGGGTTATGGAAGCCGAATGAGTTACTATCTATTGCTATGAGCTTGTGAGTTCAAGACACGTATATTGCTTATATCATTATTCTCTTCATCTTAAATCTACAATCATTGCGGTTTCAAACACATGAACACGCCATTCTAACATCTAACCTGTTCGAGAGAAAGGTTACTTGTCTAGAAAAGAAGACGCATAGACTAACGCCAGTCTAACATTTAACTTGTTCGAGAGAAAGGTTATTTGTCTGGAAAAGAGATAATGTCAAGGTAGTAGGACACCCTTTCCTATTAAAAAGCTAGTGCCGTAACTGGACTAACCTCTTGGAGAATTTGTACTGCTAGACACACTTTAAGCTCGAGAGAGTTAAAGTGAAATAGTCCTTGTTTAGGTCGAGAGACGCTTGGATTTACCATCGACTACAATTCTCTATAAGCAATTGCATGTCAAGACTCTACACACTCATAACCAATAGAGACGTATACCTCTGAAGGTGGACATAACCCCAACGCTTCAATTCTCATTGTTTCACAACTTACGAAATACTCTCTTTTTACTTTGTTATTTTCAGCTTTTATTTCATTACTTTTGTTACTTATTACAATCCCCCCTTTTTACGAGACTTGCACCAAAAGTTTAGTAATTTTGCTTACTTGTTGGCCAAGCTATTCCCTGTGGGATCGACACCCAACCCAGGTTGGGTTCTATATTTGCTAACGACCGCTTTACACTCCTACGAGAGCTGTAGATTGAGCGTTATCAAAAATTGGCGCCGTTGCCGGGGAATACGAGTGTCAATCAAGTTCGTGATAATTATTAGACCCTTTGGTCAAAGATTCTCGTACTTTTACTTTTAGTTGTTGTTTTTGTTTTTTTTTAGGTTTGTTCAGTGCATCAATGGAGGCACAACGTGAAATTGAAAGGATGGCTGCTCAAGTGCATCAACAAAATATTTATAACCGTAGGCGAGCAACAAATCCTGACGATGAGGATCTGGGCGATGAAGAGCTATTAAACCCACAGCATACTGCTGAGATGGCGACACCAGCAAACAGAAGAGATCGTCAAGCAAGATATAGGTCTGAACGTCGAACTGTACCAATGCTGTTCGTTGATGATGAAGATGATCTTGACGAAGCTGGTTCCACAGGAGCCATTATTCTTCCTCCCTTAGCACCCGGAGCAAAGTTTAATATCACTAGCACCATGATTCAGCTTTTGCAACTCAAGGGATTATTTGGTGGAATAGCAGGCGATGATCCGAATATGCATCTGATCAACTTTATTTCCACATGCAAGTCATTCGACAATCCGGGCGTTGGACAGAATGCAATTCGATTACGTTTATTTCCATTGTCTCTGTCTGGGGAGGCAACTCTATGGTTGAATGGGCTGACTCCTGATTCTATTACTAATTGGAGGCAATTGAAAGACGCTTTCCTAGAAAGATTCTTTCCGCCATCCAAAAGAGCACAGTTGAGGGATGAGATCATAAATTTTCGACAGCTTCCAACTGAAGCTCTCCACGAAACATGGGAGAGGTTCAAGACGAAGCTCATGCGGTGCCCAAATCACCATATGACCAATGACCACTTGATGGAGATATTATACAGAGCTTTGAATTCGGTGACTAAGTCAGTGGTTGATAATGCGGCTGGAGGATCTTTTATGGACCTCACCTTTGGGCAGGCAAGCCATATACTAGATCGGATGACAAAGCAAAGTAGAGCTTGGCATACCAGGGATTCTGAGGTAACAAGCCCCACTTTATCTTTTGGCATGACTGCAGAGCAGAGGCGAAGACAAGAAGATCGTGACCAAGACATGGCTCACATGAAAATGCAGATGGATCTTCTTACCAAGCACTTATTATCAGGGAAGACCGAAAAAGTGAAAGCTGTAGCGCTAAAAGGAAGAGACGAGTCTGATTCTAAAGAGGAGGCCAACTACTTGAACAATCAGAGGGGTTTCCGTGGGAATGCCCAAGGAAACCAAGGTCGGAACCATTATGATAAATCTGGAAACAAAGACCAAGGTAGTTGGAAGAAATATAATGAAAAGAGTGGTTTGTACGTTCCCCCTGGTAGACGTGATACCACCACATCTAATTCTGGGAGTATGGAAGACATGATGGCTAAGTTATTGAAAGGAGTGGAAGCAACGAGCGCAGGAGTTAAGGAGGTGATTGATGATTTGTCCTCCATGAAGCAACTAGTTGATTCTCATTCCACTTCTATCAAGCAAATAGAGCAGCAATTGAGCCAACTTTCAGCAGCATTCAATCAAAGAAAGGCTGGCACCTTACCAAGCGATACTGTGAAAAACCCAAAGAATTATGGGTCATGCATGGCCATCACTACCAGAAGTGGTAAGGTGCTGGAAACTTCAGCAAACGGCAAGCAAGTGGTTGACGAAGTGGTACGGTTTGATATATGCAAAACAATGAAGCAGCCCAGCGATATGAATGAGTCATCTGTAGCTGATGTTCATTATGAGGATACGAAAGCATTATCTATAGAGAAACAACCTACTGTTGAGCCATTGTCTGCTGCGCTACTGAATGTTGAGCACGAGGATAATGAAGATTATGAAGAACTTATGGGTGATCTAACAGAAATAGAGTCTTATACTCCTAAGAAACCGGATTGTGATCTCAAGAATCAACCAACAGCGAAGACTCACTTTGACGAGCCACCAATGCTAGAATCGCAAGAGCTCCCCGATTATCTAAGGTATGTGTTCTTGGAAAGTAGAAATATACTTCCAGAGAGAGCAGATGATTTAAGTGAACAGCACGTAGAAACTCTCATCTCTGCTCTGAGGAGATACAAGAGAGCTATGGGTTGGACTATTGATGATATAATTGGTGACTCTCCGGAGAAACGTATGAGCCAGCTTTAAGAAGATCGCATGCCCACAGGTAAGCCTCATTGTCGTCTAAATCCTTTTAGAAAACGATCCATCACTTATCTCGACGAAGTCTAAGTACTCGAGGTAACTATGTCGAGCCACGACAATAAATAAGGCGCTAGATGGGAGGCAACCCATCGTTTTATCATTTTTTCGTTTTCTTTCATTCTAGTACTTGTTTTGTTTTATGAAAAATCCAAAAATAAGAGTCGTACCACGACCAAAACTAAGGCGCTAGGTGGGAGGCAACCCATCGTACTAATCATTTTCATTTGGTTTTGAGCAAAAATAGGTGCAAGAAGTATGCAACGAGGAGATTGATTTCAATTGACGATTTGGTCGCATTGTATGGTAAAGTCGGTAAGTTAGGAATGGTGATGCATAAGGCTATGAAGTGAGCCTTTCTCACGTCATAATAGGCTTCGAGGAAGGCTAGGCCTTGGTAAAAATAGGCCACGAACGATGCACAACCTATTCTATAGCCTAAGGACTCGGAATCTAGTGTGCTATACACTATGCGCTGCCTATTCCTAGGTATGCTTTTGACTATGCGTCGCCTATGCTATGGCATTTGAGATACTGAGACCAAATGCCATAGACTATGCGGCGCATATGTCTAGAAATGCCATAGACTATGCGGCGCATATGTCCCATTATGCCATGGACAATGCGCCGCATATGCCATTGATATGCCAAGAGATATGCGCCGCATATGTGGTGATTTTGTCCCCAAATCCGATTGTAAATGGGTCATAACCCGACCCATACTCTTCCTATATAAAGGGGACATAGTTTTACAACACAACCACATTAGAAAACACCCCAAAGGCGCCACATAACCTTCTAAATCTTCTCAAAATTTTCTTCTTTTGCTCTTCCAATTCACAACACCGTCTCCACAAGCTTCAAGCAAGTAAGTACTCACATATTCTTCATTTATTTATCGTAAGTACTACGTTGCTATGCTTATTATAAATTGCTAAATCATATAAGATTGTTGGTGATGTTCATGTGTTTGAATTGTTGTTACATAATCATGTGAGTAAACATATACGTAGGGAATTCTTGACTTATTTCTGACTTGAATTTGGTTTCAATAGCATTGTTATGATATTTGCTGAATAGATATGGCTATGAATATTGCTTAAGAGTGTTGTTTGGATGCTTACATGTTAGACTATCCCGGCCATCGGGATAAGATTATAGTGTCTATCGACTTAGGAGGTTGTGCTTGTTGTAAGAATAACGATTCCATGTGGTAACCCCTATGTAGTAGTGTTGCTATATCTACCATGAAAGTAGTCCAATGGCTGCAAATAAGTGATACAATGCTGATTTTCTTGATTGGAATACAATCCTAAAACGTATGTCGACGAAATCTGAGTAAATCGACTACGTCCACCTCGCTGATTTGTGCAACAAAACTAAGTGTGGGGTGGTACCCCTAGTACTTGCTTATAGATTGTATCAAGTGAGATTGTGCTGCAACTAACACTATTTCTAGTCTCAGGTACAATGGCACCTAAAGCGAGACAAGGCAAGGAGAAGGCTACCACCTCCCAAAAGGGCAAAAAGAGAAGTTGCAAGGACCAAGGAGAACCCTCCTCGCGGCAAATACCCCGACTCACGCTTGGAATTAAGTGGGATACTTATGAGGAACTTCTAAGGATGACGACTCTGATGATGATTCCAATGCAAGGGGTATGACCCCAGACATAGAGGATGAGTCCGACTAACCAGGTTCCTCGTACTTATTTTCCACTGAGGACAGTGTCCCGTCTAAGTGTGGGGGTGGCATTGCATGCTATACTTCTCTGTTTGCACCTATGTTTGTTTGTTTACTTTGTTTATTTGAGTTCGTTCGTTTTTTTTAGTTTTTTTAGGAGTAAAATCTTTCTAGCTTCGCATGAAATTATTTTGATAGGCAGCATGAGATTATAACAAGAGTATGTATTACAATTGTGACTATTGAGACGTTTAGGCTCTAGTTGTGACTCATTATGTGATATTGTGTGATTCAATTCCTTCACTTGTTGGGTCAAGAGTCTATATTACTTCCAATCAAGTCGACCATGTGCCTTGTGTGTGTGAGATAATAGTATATTCTATGTTTGTGGCTGATGCTAGAACTTGCCCGGTATGTATGCAAAGCGAAAATAAGGAGTGAGAGTTTAGGAGATGATTTAGGCATTTCTTTGGCAACCTATACATGTTTACCTTCAGTTTTTCCTACCCATGTACATTATCCTAGTTAAACCCTTTTGAGCCTTTAGCCTATTTCTTTGACAACCTTGTATGTAAGCCTAATCCATTTTTTCAAGACCATAATTTGATCCAAATTCCTAAGTGCTTTAAAGTGAAAAATTCATGTGACAACATAAGAGGAAATTGGTTGAGTATGATGCTTTAAATTGTAATGGTGCTTGAATGTGTTATGAAAAAGAAAGTGCTATCATAAGAGGTATGTTGTGAAAAGAAAAAGGAAAAGAAAGCTGAAAAGTGAGTTGTGCTTAAAATTGAAAAACAAAAAGAGGAGAACAAGGGTGGTAGAATAAAAGAAAAAAAAAGGGTTGAAAGAAAAAAGTGTCAATAATACAATGTGATGTATTAAAGTGCTTAGGAACTTAGTCACTATTTCTGGCCAAAATAGTTGATCCTACCCGTCCCTTAGCCTACATTACAACCATCAAAAGACCTACTTGATCCTAACCTTAACATTCCGACATTTAGTGGAGTACTACATTAAGGGCAAGCCTATGGTCATTAGTTGCTACATATGAATTCTTTGTGAGAGTGAGTGCAAGGATACTTTGATACCCATGTTTGAAAAATATGCTATATTTGTGAGTGATTATGGGTACTATATTGTGAGACACACATGGTTGATGAGTTTTGGATAGTTGTATATGATTCTATGTACCTTAACGTTTGCATGCGAGTTGATCACCATCACGAGTCTATGTTTGAGGTTAAATTGTTTCTACTTAATCGGAAAGCTACTCTTTGTTGCTAATTGTTGTGCTTGTCTTGAAGAATGTTTTGTGTTGTTGCTGTAAAAACCTTAAGTCGATGCTTAGAAGGACATGATATGTTGTTCGAGGACGAACAAAGCTCTAAGTGTGGGGTGTTGATGATAGGCGAAATTACGCGCCTATATCAATATATTTTGCCCATATTTTAGCCTAGTTTTGAGAACAAATTATATATTTCATGCACTTTTAGTCCTTTTTCCTATAAATGAGCTAACGAACATGATTAGTAAAGTTTCAGGTATAAATGATGCAAAATTCAGCATTTTATGGCTTACTTGACGCAAAAGAAAGCTCACGAAGGAAGGAAAGGGAGTTTACACGCCTAAGGACCAAAACTGCTGCATGAAAACTCTGTCCCAGGCTAAAACAGCATTTCTGAAGACTCTGGGGACCTGGACCAAAACTGCTGGATGGAAAATCTGTCCCGGGCTAAAACAGCATTTCTGAAGACTTTGGGGACTTACAGACACAAAGCTGGATTTTGACAATGATACATTAACCTAGTACAATTGGGTTATGTATTTCATTAGTTTATTTGGATTAGGAGAATGTTACATTAACCTAGTACAAATGGGTTAAGTATTTCCTTAGTTTAGTAGGATTTGGTTATTTATTTCATTAGCATAGTAGGAGTAGGATAGGAGTATTATAAATACCCTATCATGCTAGAGATTTTAATCAAGTCCTCCCTTAGTGGAGGCAACTCCTCCCTTAATTCAAGAAATTCATTCTTAAACTATTAATTTTCTTCCATCTCTCTCATCTTCCACCACAAACACTTCTAATCTATTCTTCTATTCATCTATTCCACAACAAGAGAATCGTTACTTGCTACGGAATCACTAAAATCACACGCCAAACACCTACTATTCACGCCATTCACCATGCAAAACGTGATATCCTTCGCATTCATGGGTAACTAAACCTCTTAGTTGGGGTTATGGAAGCCGAATGAGTTACTATCTATTGCTATGAGCTTGTGAGTTCAAGACACGTATATTGCTTATATCATTATTCTCTTCATCTTAAATCTACAATCTTTGCGGTTTCAAACACATGAACACGCCATTCTAATATCTAACCTGTTCGAGAGAAAGGTTACTTGTCTAGAAAAGAAGACGCATAGACTAACGCCAGTCTAACATTTAACTTGTTCGAGAGAAAGGTTATTTGTCTGGAAAAGAGATAATGTCAAGGTAGTAGGACACCCTTTCCTATTAAAAAGCTAGTGCCGTAACTGGACTAACCTCTTGGAGAATTTGTACTGCTAGACACACTTTAAGCTCGAGAGAGTTAAAGTGAAATAGTCCTTGTTTAGGTCGAGAGACGCTTGGATTTACCATCGACTACAATTCTCTATAAGCAATTGCATGTCAAGACTCTACACACTCATAACCAATAGAGACGTATACCTCTGAAGGTGGACATAACCCCAACGCTTCAATTCTCATTGTTTCACAACCTACGAAATACTCTCTTTTTACTTTGTTATTTTCAGCTTTTATTTCATTACTTTTGTTACTTATTACAATCCCCCCTTTTTACGAGACTTGCACCAAAAGTTTAGTAATTTTGCTTACTTGTTGGCCAAGCTATTCCCTGTGGGATCGACACCCAACCCAGGTTGGGTTCTATATTTGCTAACGACCGCTTTACACTCCTACGAGAGCTGTAGATTGAGCGTTATCATGAATTTCAAGTAAATAAACTAGCATGTGTGTTGATTTATGTGCTCCCCATGTCATAACCCATGACTTGTGATTTGAATGTTGTATTCATGATATCCCCATGTTATTCTTACTCATGTACAAGAACTATGCTCCCCAAGTGTTTGACGAAATGTCTATGTGAATAAATTGTGCATGATATCCTAATAGTAATGCTTTGAAACTTTTGATATGGTTCCATTATTTATGCTATCGAGTCTTGGGGGTATTGTATAACCAATATTAGTTTCTTAGTTTTCAGTATCAGCGTGAGTTCAGTCAAGCTTAGTATAGTCTAGTGATCAATGTCGATTCAGTTGGGAGTTGGATTCAGCACCGAGCGAACCCAGGGATGGGGGAATTCCTATCAGTATAGGGTTTGACCCTTAGTAGCAGTCCCTGAGTTATAGAACTATGTAGCAGTGTAGGGTAAATCGTCTTTCTACCAGACTAGGGTCGACGTAACTATATACATCTCATTAGTCTTTCTGCTAGATTAGGGTTGACCCTACCAGTGTTAGTAACCCATGGCATGGTGCTAACACTCTTCCAAATGGGGTTACAGGTTGGACCCCAAATCAGTCTATAAATGGGGTATGTCAGTTAGATAATAAATCCCACAGTCTCAGTTCCAATATTTAGTATCCAATATTCAGCATTCAGTACAGAATTCAGTTCAACTCTACATGATCATAGTTACAGTTATCAGAACTCAGTTATTATAAACTTAGTACTTAAGTTTTAGTCTAATTTAGACAGATGATATTTGCTTGATATTGCATGTTCATTATCTTCAGTAGTCCCAATCTTGCATATACTCTCATCCAGTCACTTCACGATATTTAGTTGTTATTATTACTCATGCACATGAACCTACCTAGCATACTAGTACATTTAAAGTATTGACACATACTCTCTCTTTGTGCTATGATGTCACATATCATAGGTTCAGATGCTTAGGTTCCTGATCGTACTTAGCCAGATCAGTGGATTAGCCGCAGTTATAGTAGTGAGTCCTCATCTATTGAGGACGCGATACTTATTTTATCTTTGCATTATTTTAGTATTTTATTTATTTCAGACAACAGTTTTGAGTTAGTTGGGGCCTGTCCCATCAACTCTTTTATTTAAGATGTTTAGAGGCTTTTAGACATTATCAGTTAGTCATTATTCAACAGATGTATTCAGTTTTGATTCAATTTTATGAACCTTATGGAAATTTCAGTTTTACTTCCATATTTACTTTATGAATATTATTCAGTGCTCACAGCATGTACTAGTTATGGGTTAGATTGTGGTCCTTTAGGGTTGTAAGCACCGTGTGATGCCTCGGATGTAGTCTCGAGGCATGAAAAACTTAGTATCAGAGCCTAAGGTTTTAAAGTGTCCTAGAAAGTCTAAAAGACATGTGAAGTAGAGTCTTGTGCATGGGTATGTAGCACGCCACACTTATGGGCAGGAGGCTATGAGGCATTTTAGGAAAAGTTCCCTTCTTCCAGTGTTCATATCGTGCGAGTGAGCATGAACTCAAGTTAAACTCTCTATCTAATCCAACATTCCCTTCCATTTACGGAACATGCCTCCCAAAAAGACTAATGGAAGAAAAACTGGGAACTAGCCAATACATCCGTCCGTTCAGGAAGATCCCCTGAATGAGCATATTTCTCACGTAGAATTTAGAGAAGCATTCACCACCCTAGACCTTTCTTTGGCAGCTCAGAATGTTTGACCAGCTACTGTTCAGGCCAACCCAGTGGCCAATACTGCTACATCTAGAATTCGGGACTTCACCCGAATGAACCCTCCTTTATTTTCAGGGTCTAAGTCTGAGGAGGGCCCACAAGAATTTCTTGGCATGGTGCAGAAGGTAACAATATTATGTGGGTAACTACTAGTGAGAGTGCTGAGTTAGATGCCTATTAGTTGTAAGATGTAGCTTATACATGGTTTAAGTATTGGAAGGTAGTTAGAGGCGCAAATGCAGGGCCTATAGAATGGGAAGAGTATGCTACTGCCTTCTTAGATAGGTTTTTTTCATTGGAGTTTAGAGAGGCTAAGGTGTTAGAATTCATCAACCTGAAGCAGGGAAACATGAGTGTAAAAGAGTATTCCCTCAAGCTTACTTACTTAGCCAAGTATGCTCCTCATGTGGTAGTGATAGCAGGTCTAGGATAAGCAAGTTCGTGTCTGGTATGTCTAACAGTATAGTCAAGCAGTGTAGGACCATAATGTTGATTAAGGAGATAGACTTGTATAGGTTGATGGTCCATTCTCAACAAATTAAGGAACAAAAGATTAAGGAGAAAGAGAGAGAAAGCAAGGGGGCCATAATCGATAGTTTTGCTCAGCCAAAGTCAGAAGGAGGAAACCATCCTCAGTTCCACTAAAACTTTAGTCCCAGCTCTGTATTTGGCTAGTGCGTTGATGCCCAAATTCACAAATGATAATAAGTATAGGTCGCCAGGCTATAAATATCAGGGAAGTGTAAGAAGTGCTCGAACAAATCCTCTATGTCAAAAATATGGTAGAAACCATCAGGGTATCAGTAGGTCTAGAAACAACGTGTGTTTTGGGTTTGGTAAACCAGGCCATAGGATCAGAGAGTGTTCTCAGGTAGGTTCACAGAGTTAGCATAATCATCTCCCAATTTAATTCGATCTCTCGTCTTAGTAGGGTATTGTTTCCAATGCCACAAGTGGGCAATGCCCAAATAGGCTCTATGTACTTTAGTCCCGATAGGATAAGGCAAGTTCTCCTAATGTGGTTACTGGTACGTTGCAAATATTTCATTTACATATTTATGCTTTGTTAGATCCTGGAGCTTCTCTATTTTTCATAACTCCTTACATAGCCATCAATTTTGGAGTCAGCCCCAAAATCTGAATAGAGCCTTTCTCAGTTCTTGCCCCAATGGGTAAGTCTGTCATAGCCCAGCGGGTATACATGAATTGTCCAGCTATGGTTTCTCAAAAAGTTACTTCAGCAGACCTTGTAGAGCTAGAAATGATGGATTTTGACATCATTCTCAGCATGGATTGGCTCCACTCATGTTATGCCTCAGTCAATTGTAGAAGCAGATTAGTTTATTTTTAGTTCCCAAATGAACCATTCCTTGAATAGAGGGGTAGTACTACAGTGCTTAGGGGTCATCTTGTTTCATACCTTAGAGCGAGAAAGATAATATCCAAGGGGTGTATTTACCATCTTATCCAAGTAAAAGACTCTAATTCTGAGACCCCAAACCTTGAGTCAGTTTCATTAGTAAGGGAATTTCTAGATGTGTTCCCTGAAGATCTTCCCGGAGTTTCTCCCGAAAGGGAAATTGACTTCGGAATAGACCTTCTTCTAGATACACCACCTATCTCTATTTTGCCATACAGAATGGCTCCAGCTGAACTCAAAGAGTTAAAAGAACAGTTGAAAGATCTCCTAGATAAGGGATTCATCAAGCCCAGCATCTTCCCGTGGGGTGCACCAGTTTTATTCGTGCGTAAGAAAGATAGTTTTCTCAAAATGTGTATTGATTACCGTCAATTGAATAAAGTCACAATAAAAAACAAATACCTATTTCCCAGAAATGATAACTTATTCGATCAACTTCAGGTTGCCAGTTATTTTTCTAAGATAGACCTCAGATCCGGTTATCATCAGCTCAGAGTCAGAGAATGTGACTTCCAAAAATAGTTTTCAGAACTCGGTATGGGTACTTTGAGTTTCTAGTCATGTCCTTTGGTCTCACAAATTTCCCAGCAGCCTTTATGGACTTGATAAACCTAGTGTTCAAGTAATACTAGGACATGTTTGTCATAGTCTTTATTGATGACATTCTTGTCTATTCTCGCAATGAAAATGATCTTGCAGACCACCTCAGAATAGTATTACAGACTTTTAGATCCCACTAGTTGTTCGCTAAGTTTAGTAAGTGTGAATTTTGGTTAAAATTAGTAGCTTTCCTTGGCCATATTATTTTCGGTGATAGTATTAGAGTTGATCCTCAAAAGATTGAAGAGGTAAGAAACTGGCCCAGACCCATTTCTCCATCAGATATTAGGAGTTTCTTGGGTTTGGCTGGCTATTACCAGTTGTTTGTTGAAGGGTTTTTGTCTATTGTGTCCCCCATGTCTATATTGACTCGGAAGAAAGTTAAGTTCTAGTGGCCAGATTCTTATGAGAAGAGGTTTCAGGAGTTGAAGACTCAACTCATGACAACCCAATTTTGACATTACCAGATGGTTCGGATTGGTTTATTGTGTACGATGATGCTTCTAGAATTGGTTTGGAATGTGTTTTGATGCAGAAGGGTAAGGTTATGGCCTATGACTCTATACAACTTAAGCCCCATGAAAATAATTACCCTATCCATGATTTTGAGTTAGCAGCTGTTGTGTTTACCTTAAAGATTTGGAGGCACTATTTGTATAAGGTGCATGTTGACGTGTTCACAAAACACAAAAGCTTGCAGTAGGTGTTCTCACAGAAGTATTTGAACCTGCATCAGAGGAGATGGTTAGAATTACTAAAAGATAAAGACATAAGTGTTCTGTATCACCTAGGCAAGGACAATGTAGTGGTAGATGCCCTAAGTAGATTATCTATGCATAGTGTTTCTAAGGTTGAGAATGGTAAGAAGAAGTTAGTTGACAAAGTTCACCAACTTACCAAATTAGGTATTCATTTGGTTGATTTAGCTGAGGGTAGCGTTTGGGTGCAGAATAGTTTAGAGTCTTCTTTAGTTGCCGAGGTAAAAGAAAAATAGGACAGGCATCCCAGTTTAGTTAAATTAAAAGAGTCAGTCAGAGATCAAAAAATAGAGGTTTTCTCCCAAGGGGGAGATGGCGTGTTGCGTTGCCAAGGTAGATTGTGTGTGTCATGTATTGATGAGTTGAGATAGTGAATTTTTGCAGAAGCGCATGGTGCGCGTTACTCTATTCATCCAGGGGCCACTAAGATGTACCGCAACGTATGGGAAGTCTATTGGTATAGTGGGATCAAGAGGGACATTGCAGAGTTTGTGGCTAAGTGATCTACTTATCAGCACATGAAGATTGAGCACCAAAAACCTAGTGGGTCAATGTAGGAGTTCAGTATTCCCACTTAGAAGTGGGAGGAAGTGAACATAGATTTTTTGATAGGTTTGCCTCGTACTCATCATCAGCATGATTCGATTTAGGTCATTGTAGACAAGATAACCAAATTTGCCCATTTCTTGCCAGTCTATACTTCCTTTTCAACCGAGGACTATGTCAGGATCTATATTAGAGAGTTGGTTAGGTTACATGGTGTCCCGTTGTCCATCATTTCAAATAGAGGTACGCAGTTCACCTCTCACTTTTGAAAAGCTTTTCAGAAGGGTCTTGGTACCCAAGTTTACCTCAATACAGCCTTTCACCCTCAGATAGATGGTCGGACAGAAAGGACCATTTAAAACCTTGAGTACATATTGAGAGCGTGTGTAGTTAACTTTAAGGGCAATTGGGATGACCACTTGCCTTTGATTGAATTCACGTATAATAATAGCTATCATTCTAGTATTCAGATGGCTCTGTTTGAGGCCCTGTATGGAAGGAGATATAGATCTCTGATTGGTTGGTTTGAAGTAGGTGAGGCTATGTTTGTGGGGCCTGACATGGTATTTGATGCCTTAGAGAAAGTACAGTTGATTAGGGAGAGGCTTAAGGCCTCCTAGAGCCGACAGAAGTCTTATGCAAATATGAGAAGGAAACACCTTGAGTTTATGGTTAGTGATTTTATGTATTTAAAGATGTCTCCCATGAAGGGAGTAAAGAGGTTTAGAAAAAAGGGGAAGCTCAATCCTGGTTATGTGGTCCCTTACAAAATTTTGAGCCATTTTGGAATGGTGGCTTATTAGCTTGAGTTGCCTGCAGACTTAGCATCAGTCACCTAGTATTCCATATTTCTTTATTGAAGAAGTGTATTGGTGACCAAAACTGTATTTATTCCCTTAGAAAGCGTAGACGTTCTAAACAACCTTTCTTATGAAGAAATTCCAATTGAGATCCTTGATCGAAAAATTCGTAGACTAAGGAACAATGAGGTTCCTCTAGTCAAGGTTCTTTGGCGGAATCAGTCCGTTAAGGGAAACACTTAGGAAGTAGAAGCAGCTATGCGAACCAAATACCCTCATCTTTT
This sequence comes from Capsicum baccatum var. pendulum, assembly GCA_030864225.1. NCBI lineage: Eukaryota > Viridiplantae > Streptophyta > Magnoliopsida > Solanales > Solanaceae > Capsicum > Capsicum baccatum. The sequence goes on from CM061551.1 coordinate 100,642,972, forward strand.
CCCCGCAAACTCGGACTCATCTTAAGATAACAATCTTCTTAGAATTTTTCTTTTCCTTGCTCAGTTTCAGCTGTACATTATTCTCATATCAGTCATGCATTCACAGAACCAGTCCAGCCATGTGTCTTGTTTTAGACTCAATCATGTAATCACGTTTTCATCATATAAATTCAGCCTGTAACCAAAGTCCCTCAGTGCTTTCAGTCTAACCAGTCTCATTAGAGGATGAATGTTCCCAAGGCGAGGATATTGTAATACCCTAAAAATCCAAACCAATGTTAGCACCATGTTCCAAGCTCATGCATAATACCTTTTAGTTCTTTGTTAATTTTACCAGTGAGTTTTATGTATATTAGGGCCTCAAATAACTCCCAGCTATTAGACGAATCAAAATAATCCTTATCGATTGAATTTTTGATAAGAATGTTGCTTTAGTCAACTTCAAATGAGCATATTTTTTATTCTACTTAGAATTTTCTAACTCAAGACCCACCAAATTGTAGGAAATTGAATTAACTTTCGAACTATACCAATTTAGCCTAAATCTGATACTCGAGTGAGAAATTATGGCACTTTTAGTGTGAAATAGTAGCCCAACGTGATAAGGAGATGATGGCCTAAATCACGTTTGTCATATTCCAGTGTGTCATTGTCATAAGCACCGCATCGTGCCAAGGGGAATTTTTACATTTGTCATTTTCCAGTAAGGCACGGCGATTGGTACTGTGTCGTACCAAGGTTTCGGTTTGGGATTGTCCACTTTCTAGTGGCACAACGCGATAGCACCGCATCGCACCATTGGGAAAAATGGGAATTGTCAGCTCTCCAGTGGCGCAATACGATAGCACCGCATCCCACCAGAGCCTAAAATCAGGATTTCTTGCCCGTGACTTAATTTTCCAGAGACCACTTGGTCATTTTCCAAATCCCCATATTCGTCAAAAACACGTAATTGCAACCCTAAAGGGGCATTATGAGCAATATTACTCACAAATCCTCTTTAAGAAATTAATCGTCTCTCAAGAACAAAACCCTAGCCTTCAAGATTCAAGATCAAGTCTCAAGAATTCACCATCAATTCTCACAAATTCATAAATCAAGGTATGTTTGGTGTTCATCCTTAGGTTCCTTCCACCCTTGGAGTTCAAGAATCCTTTTTGAGAATGTAAATTATGAATTTCATTCTTGAATTTAATTGTGTTCATGTACGTGTTGATTTTATGGGTTCTAAACTAAGAAGATTATCAATTTCAAGTAAATAATCTAGCATGTGTGTTGATTTATGTACTCCCCATGTCATAATCCATGAATTGTGAGTTGAATGTTGTATTCATGATATCCCCATATTATTCTTACTTATGTACAAGAACCATGCTCCACAAGTGTTTGACAAAATGTCTATGTGAATAAATTGTGCATGATATCCTAATTGTAATGCTTTTAAACTTGTGATATGGTTCCATTATTTATGTTATCAAGTCCTGGGGGTATTGTATACCCGATATTAGTTGCTTACTTAGTTTTCAGTCATAATAGAATTATTTTGTAGTTTTCCAAACAGTAGTATTCGGTTAGTTAACAGAATCAGCGTGAGTTCAGTAAAGCTTAGTACAATCTAGGGATCAATGTCGGTTCAGGTAAGAGTAGGATTCAGCACCGAGCGAACCGAGGGATGGGGCATTCGTACCAGTATAAGTTTTGACCCTTAGTACCAGTCCCTGAGTTACAAAACTACATAGACAGCGTAGGATAAATCATTTTCCTGCCAGACTAGGGTTGACGTAACCATATCCATCTCATAAGTCTTCTTTCCAGATTAGGGTTGACCCTACAAGTGTTAGTAACCCATGGCACGGTGCTAACACCCTTCCAACTGGAGCTATAGGTTAGACCCCAAATCAGTCTATAAACGGGGTATGTCGGTTAGATGATAGCTCCCACAGTCTCAGTTCTAGTATTCAACATTCAGTGTTTAGCATTCAGTACAGAACTCCATTCAACTCTACACGATCATAACTTACAGTTATCAGAACTCAGTTATCAGAAACTTAGTACTTAAGTTTTAGTCTAATTCATACAAATGATATATGTTTGATATTACTTGATCATTATCTTCAGTAGTCTCAGTCTTGCATATACTCTCATCCAGTCATTTCTCGATATTTAGTTGTTATTATTACTCATGCACATGAACCCATACATATTAGCCTAATGTCACCTAGCATACCAGTACATTCAATGTACTGATGCATACTCTCTCTTTGCACTATGAAGTCTCATATCATAGGTTCAAACACTCTAGTTTATGACCGTACTTAGCTAGATCAGTGGATCAGTCATAGTTACACTAGTGATTCCTCATCCATCGAGGACGCGATACTTATTTTGTCTTTGCATTATTTTAGTATTTCATTTATTTCAAACAACAGTTGTTAGTTAGTTGGGGTTTGTCCCATCAACTCTTTTATTTTAGATGTTTAGAGGCTTTTAGACATTATCAATTAGCAGTTATTCTACAAATGTATTCAGTTTTGATATAGTTTTATGAACCTTATTGCATTTTTAGTTTTACTTCCGCACTTAATTTATGAATATTATTCAGTTCTCACAGCAGGTACCAGTCATGGGTTAGGTTTTGGTCCTTTGGGGTCATAAGCACCGTGTAACGCCTAGGGTGTAGTCTCGGGGCGTTACAGATCCCTTGTTATTCAAGTCACTTTAATTTTGGATTTCAATTCCCCTTGTATTAATCCCTTAATTTAGTTATGAATCCTCAAGTAATGAATTTAACCATGTAAATATGTTTTTCCCATGTTTAACACATCCTCATGTTCAAATTCATGCATTCTAACAATTATTGAAGTTGACTATCATTTTGGGTCTCTGAATTATGGCTTCCTACTATTATTTAAATATTTTTATCATACTTTTGTAATTTTTTAGTGCTAGTGGGTTATGAACACCCGATAAATATATGTCTTTACATGATTTTCATTTCTAAGAAATAAAATCAGTCAGACCATGATTTTTAGAACCACATTCAGAATATCATATTCAGGCTGAGCATTTACAAGTATCATACCATGTCATGTAAAACAACCTAATAATGCCAGTGTCATTTAGTTGGGAGTAGGATTTAGCACCGAGTGAATGCAGAAATGGTGACTTCCCTGTCATTTTAGGCAGATTCGTTAGTATCGGTCGCTAAGTTCCAGAACTACATAGCCAATGTAGGATATGAAGGGTCACCCATTATTTTAGGCTTGACTTCCTCTCAGGGGTCACTCGTCAGTTTAGGCTTGACACCGTGGTCCTTCAGGACAACAGATTAATAGATCTACACAACCATGTGTTAGTACCCGTGGTAAGGTACCGACACCCTTCTAATTTGGGTTACAGGTTGGTCCCCAATTAGCTTAGATTGGGGCATATCGGTTACATAATAGCCCCCACAGTTTCAGTCAGTACTCAGTCTATACAAGTTTAGGTTTTCTTGACCAAGTAATCAAATATACAGTTATTCAAATCATTCAAGTATATGTTTTACTTGGTCTTACATTCTCAGTTTTACATACTCATTTTTTCATGCTCAGTATCCACACATGATCCTCAGTTCAATTTTACAGCATGTTCAACTTTATATGAGATTTGCATACAGTATTCATATTTTATCGTATCCCAACTTATAGAATTTCTTTTAGCTCATGATTTATAAATCTCACTATGACTTACAGTTTTCACATATGACCATGTTTTTAATATATATTTCAGCAAATAACTTATGTCCTCAGTTATAAAACATATTTCAAATATCTCCACGATTCAATGCATGTCTCCATATACTCAATATATTTGAAAGTATTGACCACATATATGCATTTATGGATATATCATTCATAATATAGGTTCAAGATGTAGCTCATACACCAGGGTCAGACAGTTCTCAGCTTTCAGCCAGAAGGTAATGAGTTCTCCTATTTTGGGAACACCAGTCAGTTGTAGTTTATGTACTATATTATAATCATTCCTATGTATTGATTTTTGGTAGTTGGAGGCATGTCCCAACTGCCTACAGTCAGTATAGTAGAGGCTTCATAGATAGTCACTCAGAGTCATGATATGTAATTCAAGTTCTTTCTTTAGATCAGTATTATATTTATTCAGATTACATCATGATTATGTTTCTGCTCAGTAAATTTAGTTTTTATACAATATAAATTAGTTTCTCAAGCAGTATGCCAGTATATGGGTTAGCTTGGGATCACTTGTGATTCTAAGCACCATGTTACGACTAGGGGTAGCCTCGGATCGTGAAAAAATTGGTATAAGAGCACAGAGTTCAAGTTTCCTAGAGTGTCTATGAAATCGTGTCTAGTCAAGTCTTACGAAATGGTATGGAGATGTCTGTACTTTTCTTCGAGAGGCTATCAGGCCTTTAAGAAATATTTCCCTTCTTTCATGTTTCAGATCATGCAGTAAAAGTGTTCTCTAAGAAACTTATGCAGATTCTTATGTTGCTCCATTCATGCCAACTCTGCCTTATTCTTGAGGCAATAAAAATAACCAAGCTTAAATCCTTACGGATAGAGTTTTCTCAGATAGTCCCTACAGTTAGTTATGGTATTGCATGCAGGCTCAAAAGTATCCCATCAATGCTTTTAAGTTTCTAAGTTTGAAAGATTTCATTCATGTTCATGAAAATCATGTATTAAGTCAAAGTCTAATATGTTTTCAGATCCTTTCTCAGAATCCTATAATAGCATGTGATCTAGAGTTAGAAGTATGGACCAAAAAGTTTAACAATGGTACAGTGGGGATAGTGTTTATCTAGATTTAGTAGATTTTTATCTAGAATTAGTAGATTATATATCCATGGGACTAGTGTATGAAAGGTGAACTAGTAGGATTGAAACTATGTATGCAAGAATTTACGTTTATTGATTTGAAATTAAGTGTGATGGTGTGGGTGTGATCTAGAGTGTACCCAAGGTGATATAGGACTGTATTATTTCTAAGATTTTAATGTGTGTGCATAGATTGTACCCTTGAGTTTCTAAGTTCGAATGAGGCTAGTAATGCAGTATATGATATTCTTACCAGCTAAGTTATGGGCTATAGAAAGATAAGAGTTGTATCTCAGAAGAAAGTATTAACAGTGGATTTTACACTTTCAGGTATAGTCTTTTAGGGTGAGTTTATTATTTATGTGTATTATTATATATTGGACTTAAGATTAAGGTGGTTGCAGTTCATTTTAGAGTTAGTAAAAAGGATCCACAGACTTAGAATAGTGGGTTAAATCTAAGGGGGAGATGATAAAACAAGGAACCAAGTCAGGCTCTCAAATTCTAGTAGCGATGCCAGAGTATTGTAGAACATCAGTAGGGGAGGAAGATGCCCGACCCATTCTTATCTTAGTGCAAATTTTTATACTTCAGTCATCATGACATCTACTTATGCTCTACACGTCATCTCCATGATCATAGTTCATGTCCATGCATATCATAGAGAATCATGCATGCTCCCAGTTCTTAGTATAAGGAGTTCTAGTTCACTCAGCAGTACAAATCATACTCGATGAATTTATGAACTCCAAACTTAGGTCATACAGCTCATGACTCATATGCTTATGCTTTACAGAACGTTCAGTTCCAGGTACTCATGGCACACCCTTAATGACCAGTGAAATTTAGATTATGTCATGTAGGTCCTCAGATTAGATCTTTTTGATGAATCCTTGATGTTGATATTCTATTCCTCATGCCTCAGTTTAGTGTCAAGGTTATGTATAGCATTCTTTCATGCTTCAGGTCCTCATGTTCTAACTTTTCAGTAACCTCTCCTTTTGAAATAATAGTGGTGATGAACAATTGTTTAGATAGGAGAGAGTAAATATTCCTTATTAGGAAAAGATTGTTGGGTGCTTATTTTATCATAGGCTATAAGTTTGAAGGAATGTCGAGGCAAGTCTTATGGTATATGTCATGGTTAGTTGGAAATTCGTGTGTGTCTTCTTAAGAATAGTGCAAGAAAGTTGTTATTAATAGAGGTTTAAAGAATATGAGAAAGATGTTCTTACGGGTGTTTGCCTAGAAGTTCATATATGGTTATGATGATAGGCTTGAATGTCATGTTGGTGTATAAGTGGATGGGTGCATTATGCGCTAGTGAATTCCTAGTAAGAGGTTGAATTTAGTTGTTGAAGTGGTAAGAAGAATTATTCTTGAGATGAGAAGTTATGAAAATACATGAGGTATTGAATTCATGGTTCAGACTAGTATTATGGTGTTATGTGCAGTACCTTGTGATTTCGAGTTAGGCTTGAACATGGTGAGGGATGTAGTTCAACTCAGACTTGGGGCTAAGCTTGAATTAGGCAGTTGCATTGCCTAAGGCCTAGTAATTCTATCCTAGCTTATGTTTTATAAACCTATGTTCCATGTTACAGATTTATAGCCATATTAAGATTCCTTATTCAGATATCTTACTCGGATCATGCCCAAGATTCTTTGCTCTTTAATGTTAATAGCGCTTCTTAGCAAAAGTGTTAAGGAAATACTCCAGTTGAGTATAAATTTTCATTATGATTCAATCAGAATAGCCAATAATTCAGTTTAGCAATCAAAAATATAAGCTCCTATAGATTTCCATCTTTCCATCTCATCTTACTATCTGAAGTTTCATGAGTATGGATATTCCATGAGGTAATTCATTCACATTCATACAAATTGTGAATTCAGTTCAGTCCATGCATCATGTCTATGATTCAGATATTCAGTCCCGATTTAGTTCATAAGTGTTTAGTGAATGACCTCAATTTTCCAAGTATACCATCTCAGACATTATAATAGCCCTTGTACGACCTTAGTCACATTATCTCGTGATTCGTGCTTACATAATATACTTGGAGATGCCATAAAACCCTTTTCTTTTGATTCCTATACGTGTTTTATTAAGGGACAGTTCCTAATGAGAATCTACATACTTTACTCCATCCTTAGTAACTCCTAGAATTATATTACATCAGTTATCACTTCACAGTTCTATATGTATGATTGTATCTTGAACATTATAAGTGAGTTGTAAACTCTCAGGATAAATCATCTCCTTACAGTCAATATACTCAAGTCATCTCAGAAATTAGTTTCATGATCGAAGTTCTAATGTTTCAGATCTATTACATCCTTCATTATAAGACATGTCGTTTTTACATTATTCTATACTTCTAAGACTTCAACAAGTTCTTATTCATCATTCGATGATGAATGATTCCAAGGGGGAGATAACGTAACACCCAGCATTTTTAGCTAGACTTTGAATCGTCGTTCCTACGTGTATTAAATCTAATCCCATTATTTGTATTTGAATACATGTGTCATTATCACTATCCTAGTGTGAAGAGTGTTTGTTAGGTAAAAAATGTTCATAGGAATAACTTAGAGCAAAGTTGAGCTAAGGGTCTTTGATTCGGCCAAATTTTGGTATTTGATTATACAAGGGTCAAATTTGAACGTGTATAACTTTTGAAATATATGGAATTCAGAAACTCAAGACCCACCAAATTATATATAATTGAATTAGCTTTCCAACAATACCAATTTCGTCTTAATCTGATACCCAAGCAAAAAGTTATGACCATTTTCGTCAGAAATAGTAGTCTGTGTCGTGGAGGCCACTACCCCCGATTAAGGTTCGAATCGCGGAGATCATTCCCCTAGAATAGGGTCCACACCATGGATTCTATTCCCCCACTATTCTTGATTAAACGATCCAAGGGGTAATTAGGTCCTTTCCCCTCAACCCCAATCGCCCAAAGCATGACTTGTAACACCTTAAAGGGCATTATTTGTCCTATATCATGAGAATAACTCTTGTAGAAACCCTTTTTTTTTCAATAACAATAATTAAAGCTTCTTCTCTCAAGAACTCATGAATTTAAGCTCTAATTTCATGATTTCTTCAAGAATCCATTTAATTAAGGTATGTGGGGTGTTCATCAATGGGTTTCTTTCACCCATTGAGCCCAAAAACCCTCTTATAGTTTTAAAAGTATGAATTTTATACTATTTTATGGAATTATCCTTATAATTTATGAATCAAATCCATGAATTTCTTAGTAAATCAAAATTCAAGTCATGTGAATACGTGTTCCCATGTTATTCAAGTCACTTCATGTTTCGATTTTAATCCCCCTTGTCTTAATCCCTTAATTTCGTGTTGAACCCTCAAGTAATGAATTTAACCATGTAAATATGTTTTTTCCTCCATGTTTAACACATCCTCATGTTCAAATTCATTCAATCTAATAGTTATTGAAATTTACAATCATTTTAGGTCTCTGAATTATGACTTCCTACTATTGTTTAAATGTTGTTATCGTACTTTTGTAATCGTTCAGGGCTGGTGGGTTATGAACACCCGATACCTGATGTTAGGCGTATTTACATGCCTAAAGCGCCTTAATTTACCCATATTTTAGCTAAGTTTTGAGGACAAAATATATAATTCATGCACTTTTAGTCCTTTTTCCTGTAAGTGAGCTAACCAACGTGATTAGCAAGTTTTCAGGTAAAAATGATGAAGATTTCAGCATTTTATGGACAACGTGACACCAAAGGAAGCTTCACGAAAGAAGGAAAGCAGCGTTTGGACGCCTATGGACTGAAAGTGACGCATGGAAAACTTGTCCCGGGCAAAAACAGCATTTCCAAAGACTTGAGGATCAGCAGTAACTTAGTAGGATTAGGAAAAGAATGCAGTAACCTAGTAGGATTAGGATAAGTATGCAGTAGCTTAGTAGGAATGGGATATGAGTGTTATAAAAACCCTATTTTGCTGAACTTTTTAGGAACCAATTTCCACCACCCTCATCCTTATTCCTCTCTATTCGATCCTTTCCCCTTTTCTTCATTAAATTGTTGTTGACATTATTTTCATCTATTCAACTTTTAAATTTCATGACAAGAGAAACGTTATTTGCAAGGAATTCACGCCACAAGCACTACCAAAGCATACTTCACGTTAGATTTTTATTTTGGTATGATGATAATGTCTATTGTGATTTCCGTTGCACTCATGAATAGCTAAACTTCTCTGTTAGGGTTATGGAAGCCTTATGAGATACTATCTATTGCTATGAGTGTGTGAATTCTTGATACGTATGCTGCTTATATCATTACTCTCTTCATCTTAATTTAAATTCTTGTGGTTGCAAACATATAGAATACGCCAGTATAGCATTAACTTGTTCGAAAGAAAAGTTACATGTCTGGAAAAGAGAGAATGTCAAGGAAATAGGGCACCAACCCCTATTTAAAAGTTAGTGCTGTAACTGGATTAACCTCTTGGAGACTTCGTACCATTAAATACGCTTTAAGCTCGAAAGAGTTAAAGTGAAATAATCCTTGAGGGTCGAAACACGCCTGGATTTACCATAGAATACAAATCTCTATAAGTGCATGCATGTCTGAATTCCGCATAACTCATAGTCAATAGATACGTATAACTCATAAGGTGGACATAACCCTAACTCTCAATTCTCATTGATTAAAACCTACCAAGTACTCCGTTTTACTCTTCTATTTTCCGTTTTTACTCTACTATTTTGTTTACATTATTTGCACGCACAAAATCCCCCCTTTATTCACAGAACTTTCATCAAAAGTCTAATAATCCTTGCTTACTTAGTGACCAAGAATTCCCTGTGGGATTCGACACCCAACCCAGTTGGGTTCTATATTTGACAACGACCGCTTACACTCTTACGAGAGCTGTAGTTTGAGCGTTATCAAATTTTGGCTCCGTTGCCGGGGAATACGGTTGTCTACTAAGTTTGTGATAGTTACTAGACCCTTTGGTCAAGGATTCTCGTACTTTACTTTTAGTTGTTGTTTTTATTTTATTCAGGTTCTGTTAACAGAATGGAGGCACAACAAGAAATTGATAGAAGGGCTGCTCAACAGAAGCAGGCTAGATTAGCTGCGTTGGCCGCTGCTCAAGTACATCAACAAAATATTGATAACCCAGGACGAGCAGCAAATCCTGATGATGAGGACTTGGGTGATGATGAGTTATTAAACCCAAGGCATACTGATGAGGTGGCGACACCTGCGAACAGAAGAGATCGTCAAGCTAGATTTCGGCTTGAACGGCGAACTGTGCAGATTCCTTTCGATGATGATGATGATGATCTAGATGGAGCTGGTGCCACAGGAGCTATTATTCCTCCGCCATTAGCACCTGGAGCCAAGTTCAACATCACTAGCACCATGATTCAACTATTGCAGCTCAAGGGATTATTTGGTGGAGTTGCAGGAGATGATCCGAATATGCATCTGATCAACTTTATCTCTACATGCAAGTCATTCGACAACCCAGGCGTTGGACAGAATGCAATTTGACTGCGCTTATTTCTATTGTCTCTATCTGGGGAGGCAACTCTATGGTTGAATGGGCTAACTCCTGATTCTATTACTAATTGGAGGCAATTGAAAGACGCTTTCCTAGAAAGATTTTTTCCGCCATCCAAGAGAGCACAGTTGAGAGATGAGATCAGCAATTTTCGACAGCTTCCAACTGAAGCTCTTCACGAAACATGGGAGAGATTCAAGATGAAGCTTATGCGGTGCCCAAACCATCATATGACCAATGTCCACTTGATGGAGATATTATACAGATCTTTGAATTCGGTGACTAAGCCAGTGGTTGATAATGCTGCAGGAGGGTCATTCATGGACCTTACTTTTATTCAGGCAAGTAATATGTTAGATCGTATGACAAAGCAGAGTAGAGCTTGGCATACCAGGGATTCTAAGGTAAGAAGCTCTACTATATCTATTGGCATGACTGCAGAACAAAGGCGAAGAGAGGAGGAACGCGATCAAGATATGGCGCACATAAAAACACATATAGATCTTCTTACCAAGCACTTATTATCAGGGAAGACCGAAAAAGTCAAAGTTGTTGTGTCACAGGCAAGAGGTGAATCCGATTCTGAAGAAGAAGCTAACTACTTGAATAATCAGGGGGGTTTCCAAGGCACTGCCCAAGGAAACCAAGTCGGAACTATTATGATAAGTCTGGAAACAAGGACCGTGATCAAGGCAGCTGGAAGAATAAGACTGACAGGAGTGGTTTGTATGTTCCTCCTGGAAGACGTGACGCTGCTGCATCTGGTTCTGGAAATATGTCCAGGGAAGATATGATGGCTAAGTTGTTGAAAGGAGTGGAAGCAACCAACACGGGAGTAACTGAGGTATTAAATGATTTGGCCTCAATAAAGCAATTGGTTGACTCGCATTCCACTGCAATAAAACAGCTGGAACAACAATTGAGTCAACTATCAGTGATATTCAACCAAAGAAAGGCTGGAATGCTACCTAGCAACACAGTACAAAATCCGAGGAATGATGGATCGTGTATGGCTATTACTACCCGAAGTGGTAAAGTATTAGACAATCCATCTGAAGGCAAGCAGGTAGTTGATGATGTAGCGGATAATGTTATTGATGCAGAATGTGAAGAGGCCGAAGAAGCTGAAGAGTTTGTTCATGATGTCACCCCTAGACGTCTGCAGCCTGAAAAGGTTGATAATCGAAAGCAAGATAAAAAAGAAGTGGTGGAGAAAACGATTCCCCTTCCACCACCACCTTTTCCGCAGAGACTGAAAAAGAAGGCGGATGATACAAGGTTCAGTAAATTCATGACGATGTTGAAGCAGCTGACTATTAATGTTCCTTTGGTGGAGGCACTAGAACAGATGCCTGGGTACGCTAAATTCATGAAGGACCTTTTAACAAAGAATCGGGCAGTAAGCTATGAGCGGGCAGATAATATTCATCATTGCAATGCAATTGCCACAAGGTCCTTAGTACAGAAGAAGGCAGACCCTGGTGCTTTCACTATTCCTTGCACGGTTGGATCTATGAATTTTGCTAAGGCATTGTGCGATTTGGGAGCAAGAATCAATTTGATGCCGCTATCCGTCTACAGAAAGTTGGGGTTGGGCGACCCTACACCAACTAATATGCGGCTTGTGATGGCAGATAGGTCAATAAAATGACCTGTGGGTATCTTGAATGATGTGTTGGTGAAGGTTTCCACCTTTATCTTTCCTGCAGACTTTGTTATTTTGGATTGCGAGGTGGATTCTGAAGTTCTCATAATCTTGGGACGCCCTTTCCTCACAACTGGAAGTATGCTTATTGACATGAGAACTAATGAGCTTTTATTTCGGTTGAATGACGAAGTGGTCCGTTTTGATGTATGCAAAGCAATGAAGCAGCCCGAAGATATGGATGTGTTCTCTGTAGCTGAAGTTAATTATAAGGATGACAAAGAATTATCTGTAGAAAAACAGCTTACTGATGAGTCACTATCTGATGAGCTGCTGAATTTTGAGCATGAGGAGGCTCAAGAACATGAAGAAACTATGTGTGCTCTAACAGAAATAAGTTCTTATTCTCATACTCCTAAGCAGCTGGACCGTGATCTTAAGAATCAACCATCACCAACAGCAAAGACTTCCATTGAAGAGCCCCCAGTGCTAGAATCGAAAGAGCTTCCCAATTATCTAAGGTATGCATTCTTGGGAAGAGAAAATACACTTCCTTTGAGTGTGGCGGATGATTTAAGTGAACAGCACGTAAGAGGCTCTCATCTCTGCTCTGAAGAGATACAAGAGAGCTATGGGTTGGACTATTGATGATATAATTGGTATCCCTCCTGGGATATGTATGCACAATGGTCATCTCGAAAAAGATTGCATGCCTACAAGTAAGCCTCATTGTCGTCTGAATCCATTCAGAAAACGATCCACCATCTATCTCGATGAAGTCTAAGTAATCGAGATAGCTATGTCGTGCCGCGACAATAAATCAAGCGCTTGATGGGAGGCAACCCATCGTTTTTAATTGTTTTTGTTGTTTTTTTTCCTAGTATTTTGTCGAGCCACGACCAAAACTAAGGCGCTTGATGGGAGGCAACCCATCTTTCTAATCATTTTTGTTGTCTTTGAGTAAGTGTAGGTACAAGAGGTGTAAAAGAGGAGATTGAGTTCAAATTTTGATTTGGAAAAGGTTTATGTTAAAGGTGGTAAGTTAGGAATGAAGAAAAAAAGGCTATGGGTTAGGCATTGCCTATGAAAATCTAGGCAACGAACAAGGCAAGGCCTATGTAAATCTAGGCAACGAACAAGGCATGGCCTATGCTATGGCCTAAGCTCTCAGAATCTAGAATGCCATAGCATAGGCGCCGCCTATGCCCAACAATGCTATAGCATAGGCACCGCCTATGCAAAAGCCTTTGGTCTCGGATTCTACAATGCCATGGCATAGGCGCCACCTATGCCCAACAATGCCATAGCATAGGCGACGCCTATGCCAAAGCCTATGTCCAACTAGGCTTTGCAAAAGGCGCCGCCTATACCAAGCATAGGCAAAGCATTAGGCGCCGCCTATGCTCACTTTTTGGTCTCCTAATCCGATTCCAAATGGGTCAAAACCCGACCCAAGCTTGTCCTATAAATAGAACCTTAGTCTTAAAACAAAAACTCATTGCAAATCCAACCTAAGAGCCGCCTATCTCTCCAAAATCTCTCAAAAAATTTTCTTTTGCTCTTTTAACTTTGCAAGAACATCTTCCAAGGCCATCAACCAAGTAAGTACTTCTTTGCTCTTCTTTAATATTCCGTAAGTACTACACTACTACGCCTATAATAAATTGTTAAATCTTGAAGTAGTATTGGTGATTTGAATGTGGTTGATTTGTTGTGATACAACTAAGTGAGTGAAAGGATACGTAAGGATGGTCTTGACTTGTTTCCAACTTGAATTTGATTTTGATACACTGTCATACTTTTGCGGAATTGACATGGTCAAGAAAATTGCATAATCTTGTAACTTGAAAGCTTTCATGTTCAAATGACTTGTTCATTGAGATGAAAAATCATGGTTAACTACAAACATGAGATGTTGATTATTTCTATGCCATAACTTGATACAATCTCTATGTAGTAGTCTTGTTCAAAAGGGTACATCAATCCAAACATGAAAGTATTGTCAAGATTACTTGAGATAGAATCAAAAAGGATAGTTAAGATGACTAGAAAAGTATGACTACACTGATTATATTGTTGGAACGTACCACCTAAACGTATATCGATGAAGTCTGAGTAATCGACAACGTTCACTTAACTAGTTTATGCCAACAAACTAAGTGTGGGGTGGTTCCACTACTGATTATTTGTCGATTGTATCTACCGAGATGAAGCAAACATGACTATCATTTTTAATCTCAGGTACAATGGCACCAAAAGCACGACAAGGAAAGGATAAAGCGACCACCTCACAAAAAGGCCAGAAAAGGGGACGAATCCTCCTCGCTGCAAATACCTCGCCGCATATTCGAAATCAAATGGGTCCTCGAGGAGGAAGGAAAGGAGTGGCATAGGAACAATAAAGAGAAAAAATATGTTCATGTGGAGTTGATACACAAGGAGAGCCTAGCAAAGAAAGAACCCCGTATATTGGCCAAGATAATGGCGTTACATCTTGATTTCATCTTCCGAGATATGGGAGAGTGCAATCTCAATTTAACACGAGAATTCTATGCCAACTGGTCACTGAAAACTACAGGGAGTGAAGTAAAGATTCGGGGCCAAGTTCTACAACTAAATGCGGAGTTCTTCAACTCTTTTCTGGGTTTGCCATCTGTTGATCCATCACCACTCAAAGAACTATATAACAGACCTCCGTACAAGGCAATCAGACACACACTATGCGAAACAAGATCAATGTCACGATGGAGCAGACACAAGGACACCGGTCGGCACAATACCTTCCCGTATGCTTCCTTGAACAGAGAAGCTCGAATATGGTTGCGAATAGTCAACTCTTGCCTGATTCCAGGGACTCAGTACACAAAGATTACACGAGACAGAGTGTGTTTGGTGTACGCATTGATGATGAACGTCCCCATCAACATTGGGGCGATCATTCGATCTTCAATGCGTAAGGCCAGGCTACACAAGAGGTCCCACTTCAGCTTTGGCAATTTGTTGACTGCAATATTGAGGAAGGAGAACATCGAAGAGAAACCTGCAGATCATAAGCTTCCACACAACCCAAAGAGGGTTGACCTTACAAAGGTTAAAGATGTTGAATCTATGCATGGAGTCAACCTTACCACTGCAGAAAGACATGCTCGCGATGAAAGCTTCTTTCGCCATTTGTATGGCATGAAAAGGTTTACCATGATGAGCAGGGGTCGTGTTCCAACTGCTGCAGAGCTCCAACAGTTGGATTATGACTACCCAATGAATGAGCATGCGAGGGTTATGTGTGGAGTAGGTGTATATTTTGAGGAACCTCTTGATGATGATGATGATCGCCGAATGCCAGACTCCGGCATGGAGGAAAACTCTGATGACGATGACTCTGATGATGATTCCGATGTAGGGGGTATGACCCCAGACATAGAGGAGGAGTCCGCCTAATCCAGGTTCTTCTTATTTTTTTCCACTGAGGACAGTGTGTCCCGTCTAAGTGTGGGGTGCTGGTATTTGTAGGCTATACTTCTTTCTCTGCACTTGCTTATTTATGTTTATTTGTTTTATTTGTTTAGTAGTCAAATTTTTTTTAAAAAAAATTTTTTTGTTAAAAACTTTGCATAAAATTATTCTGATAGGCAGCATGGTATTGTAACAAGAGTCTGTGATAAAATCATTACTATTGAGACGTTTAGGCTCTAAATGTGACTCATTATGTGATAAGTGTGTGGTTCAATTCCTTCATCTGTTGGGTCAAGAGTCTATACTACTTCCAATAAAGTCGACCATGTGCCTTGAGTGTGTGAGGTGATAGTATATTCTGTGTTTGTGGCTGATGCTAGAACTTGCCTGGTGTGTATGTAAAGCGAAATAAAGAGTGTAAGTTTAGGAGGTGATTTAGGCATTTCTTTGGCAGCCTGTGATTGTTTACCTTCTTTTTACCTACCCGTGGACATTATCCTAGTCAACCCCTTTGAGCCTTTAGCTATTTTATTTGACAGCCTCATATGTAAGCCTAATCCATTTTTTTTCAAGACCATAATTTGATCCAAATTCCTAAGTGCTTTAAATTGTAAAGTCATATGACAAAATAAGAGGAAATTGGGTAAGAGTGATGCCTTAGAGTGTATTGGGACTTCAATTTGTTATAAAAAAGAGTGGCTATCATAGAGGTATGTTATAAAAAAAAAAATCTTTGTGTTTATCATTGAATAACAAAATAGGTGAAAAGGGGTGGTAGATGAAAGAAAGGTAGAAAGGTTGTTTTAAAGAGAGTGTTAATAGCATAATGTGATGTATCAAAGCGCTTAGGAACATAGTCACTATTTCTGGCCAAAATAGTCCTACCCGTCCCTTAGCCTACATTACAACCTGTAAAAGACCTATTTGATCCTAAGCTTAGCATTCTAATATTAGTAGAGCATTACACTAAGGGCAAGCCTATGGTCATCAGTTGCAACATATGAATTCTTTGTGAGCGTGAGAGCAAGGAAAATATTATACCCATGTTTCAAAAAATAAAATACTTATGAGTGATTATGGGTGATATATTGTGAGACACACATGGTTGATGATTTTTGGGTAGTCATGTATGATTCTTTGTGCCTTAACTTTTGAATACGAATTAACCATCATCACGAGTCTAGGTTGGAGGTTGAATTGTTTCTAGTAGTGATCAGAAAACTACTCTTTGTTAATAATTGTCGTGCCTGTCTTGATGAATATTTTGTGTTGTTACTGTGAAACCCTAAGTAGATGTTTATATGGACATGATATTTTGTTCGAGGACGAACAAAGCTTTAAGTGTGGGGTGTTGATGTTAGGCGTATTTACACGCCTAAAGCGCCTTAATTTACCCATATTTTAGCTAAGTTTTGAGGACAAAATATATAATTCATGCACTTTTAGTCATTTTTCCTGTAAGTGAGCTAACCAACGTGATTAGAAAGTTTTCAGGTATAAATGATGAAGATTTCAGCATTTTATGGATAACTTGACGCCAAAGGAAGCTTCACGAAAGAAGGAAAGCAGCGTTTGGACGCCTATGGACTGAAAGTAACGCATGGAAAACTTGTCCCGGGCAAAAACAGCATTTCCAAAGACTTGGGGATCAGCAGTAACTTAGTAGGATTAGGAAAAGAATGCAGTAACCTAGTAGGATTAGGATAAGTATGCAGTAGCTTAGTAGGAATGGGATATGAGTGTTATAAAAACCCTATTTTGCTGAACTTTTCAGCAACCAATTTCCACCACCCTCATCCTTATTCCTCTCTATTCGATCCTTTCTCCTTTTCTTCATTAAATTATTGTTGACATTATTTTCATCTATTCGACTTTTAAATTTCACGACAAGAGAAACGTTATTTGCAAGGAATTCACGCCACAAGCACTACCAAAGCATACTTCACGTTAGATTTTTATTTTGGTATGATGATAATGTCTATTGTGATTTCCGTTGCACTCATGAATAGCTAAACTTCTCTGTTAGGGTTATGGAAGCCTTATGAGATACTATCTATTGCTATGAGTGTGTGAATTCTTGATACGTATGCTGCTTATATCATTACTCTCTTCATCTTAATTTAAATTCTTGTGGTTGCAAACATATAGAATACGTCAGTATATCATTAACTTGTTCGAAAGAAAAGTTACATGTCTGGAAAAGAGAGAATGTCAAGGAAATAGGGCACCAACCCCTGTTTAAAAGTTAGTGCCGTAACTGGATTAACCTCTTGGAGACTTCGTACCATTAGATACGCTTTAAGCTCGAAAGAGTTAAAGTGAAATAATCCTTGAGGGTCGAAAGACGCCTGGATTTACCATAGAATACAAATCTCTATAAGTGCATGCATGTCTAAATTCCGCATAACTCATAGTCAATAGATACGTATAACTCATAAGGTGGACATAACCCTAACTCTCAATTCTCATTGATTAAAACCTACCAAGTACTCCGTTTTACTCTTCTATTTTCCGTTTTTACTCTACTATTTTGTTTACATTATTTGCACGCACAAAATCCCCCCTTTATTCGCAGAACTTTCATCAAAAGTCTAATAATCGTTGCTTACTTAGTGACCAAGTATTCCCTATGGGATTCGACACCCAACCCAGTTGGGTTTTATATTTGACAACGACCGCTTACACTCTTACGAGAGCTGTAGTTTGAGCGTTATCAATACCTATTTTTCTTTACATGATTTTGATTTCCAAGAAATAAAATCAGTCGAGCCATGATTTTTAGTACCACATTCAGAATATCATATTTATGCTGAGCATTTACAAGTATCGTACCATGTCATGTTAAACAACCTAATAAAAATGCAAACATCATTCAGTTGGGAGTAGGATTTAGCACTGAGTGAATGCAGGGATGGCGGCTCCCCGGCTATTTTAGGCAGAATCGTTAGTAGCAATCCCTAAGTTCCAGAACTATGTATCCATCGTATGATATGACAGGTCACCCATCAGTTTAGGCTTAACTTTCTCGTAGGGGTCACCCGTCAGTTTAGGCTTGACATCCTGGTCCTTTGGGACAACAGATTAGTGGATCCACAAAGCCATGTGTTAGTACCCGTGGCAAGGTACTGACACCCTTCCAACTGGGATTATAGGTTGGCCCCCAATCAACTCAGATTGGGGCATGTCGGTTACATTATAGCTCCCACAATTTTAGTAAGTACTCAGTCTATACAATATCAGGTCTGCTTGAACAAGTAATCAAATTTTCAGTTATTCATACCATTTCTATACATATTTTACTTGGTCTTGCATTCTCAGTTTTACATGCTCAGTATCTATACATGATTCTCAGTTCAGTTTTACAGCTTGTTCAGTTTTATATGAGATTCATATATAGTATTCATGTTTTACCATATCCCAACTTATAAAATTCTTTTTAGCTCGTGATTTATAAATCTCTCTATGACTTATAGTTTTCACATATAGCCATGTTTTAAGTATATGTTTCAGCAAAGAACTTATGTCCTCGGTTCTAAAGCATGTTTCTAATATTTTCATGATTTAGTGCATGTCTCCATATACTCAGTACATTCCAAAGTACTAACCACATATATGCGTTTATGGCGACATCCTTCATAGTGTAGGTACAATATGTAGCTCATATACCAGGGTCAGACAGTTCTCAACTTTCAACCAACAGGTGATGAGTTCTCCTATTTTGGGAACTCCAGTCAGTTGTAGTTCATGTACTGTATTGTTATCATTCTTATGTATTGATTGGTGGTATTTGAAGGCATGTCTCAGCCGCCTACAGCCAGTATAGTAAAGGCTTCATAGATAATCAATCAGAATCATGATATGTAGTTCAAGTTCTTTCTTCAGTTTTATCATGTTGTAAACTTTATCAATATTATATTTATTCATATTATTTCATGATTATGTTTCCTCTCAGCAAATTTAGTTTTTATAAAATTTAAATCAGTTGCTTAAGCAGTATGCTAGTACATGGGTTATCTTGGGATCACTTGTGATTCTAAGCATCGTGTTACGACTAGGGGTAGCCTCGGGTCATGACAAGCTTTCAAAATTATTATTCCCCCTCCTAGTCTTAACTTTTCAAGAATCCAACTGTGTATATCGATTTGGCACGTGGAGAAACATAAAGGAATCCAATGATGGCATTACATTAGTAACAGACAACTAGGTATAATCATACTCACCAAACAGTCTAGCAACCTAACAACATAACCCATGTACGCTCATAATAAAAAAAAATCCCATTCACTCTGTTCAAATTAATCATGTTGTACAGGGATATTTCAAAATGCGCTCTGACTCACAAAGAAGTATCGATCGATGTATACAGAATACCATAGTCTTGCCCATATGCTCTTTTCCTGTGTTTTAAAAAAATTGGGATAGGATCACTAAAGGACTTTATTCAGCTTGTAACATAGGTTTAGGGCTGTTATGGTATATTTTGGGGATTTTTTAGTAACTATTCCTCCTTGACATTACGCTTTCTTTAGGGTCCACTTATTTTCCACTTTTTTTCTTTTATTTTAGCCCTTATGTCTCTCTTTTTATTTTACAGCACATTCAGATTGGGCAAGGTGCGGTTTTCTTTTCTCACATTCTTTTTCTTTACTTTTTTTCTTTTCTTACAATTTTTTTTCTTTTATTATCTTTTTATTTTCACCGCACTTGCCCTTCTTCCTTTTTTTTTCTACACTTCTTTCTTGATAATCATTTTTTCCTACGCTCCCCTATCATAGCCACCCTCTACTTAGGCGACTTGCCTGAGTTGAGGTGCACAGTGTCCAAGGAGGACTAGGGCCAAAACAGGTTCATTGTAGTTAAAACGGGTAGGTGAAATTGATGTAAACAAAAAAATGGGTCAGTTAAGGCTCAAACAATGGGATCAAGGGATTCATACCATTTGGTTGGACAATTTAGCCTCAAGTGGACTTAAAATAAAAAATGGCCTATGATCTCTTCGTATTCGACTATCCTCAACCCTAGGTAAGAGCAACCAGGCAAAATCTAAATTCTGGCACATTAGGAACCAGGTAACGCCTCACACACCCCTCGTACAAGGTCATATTGCTAGTTACTTCTTATCTGTCTATGCAATTGTTTGCCATAGTTGCTCTATCCCTAATTCTAATGCCATTATTAGATTCAGGGTCGTCTCTCACACATACACATATCACACAATCAGCAAAATTTTAGGAGGGTATCCATTTTCAACACATTCATTCAAAACTAGTTCAGCATAAAAACACATTTTTCTCCTGTCGTAAGTACAAAGTTCCTTCCTATTTTCAGAATCACACCAAACAAACTAACAAAAACAAAAATACCAATTTTAGGAGGGGTATCCATTATTCAGCGCATTCATTCAAAACCAGTTCAGCATAAAACACATTTTTCTACTGCCACAAGTACAAAGATCCTTCCTATTTTCAGCATCACACCATACAAACTAACAAAAACAAAAATACTAACAAAATATGTCGGTTCACAAGCTTTTCAGATTGTGGCCTACATATTTTGAAACATGAAGAGTGTAACCCATGGCGATCTTGGTACGCCCCACCCCCAACTAATACCTTATGCACTGTCCTCAGTGCATCTATAATTGTAATACAAGAGAGGAGGACATACCTGGGCACTCAAGGTGCCAGCTTATGCTGCATTATCATGTGGGACCTCAGATCGGGTCCCACCATCCTCAACAGTAGTCCCATCAATTGTTAGATGTCGGGGCTACATCACTCCCCCCCTCAGCATCATCACTTGCCAGTTTTAAGCTACCGACACCTGTTACAATCTCTCAGACCCTTACCTGTCGGTCTTATTCACTCTGAATGTTATCATTTTTTACCTTTTTTAGATTTTCTTTTTTAATACTTTGGTGCTTTCTTTTCTTTCTCTCTTGGCTTTCTCCCCCCACCGAAACACTCCAGATGTTCTTAATTTCTATCTAATGCCTAATTTCTGTTATCACGAGTGTCAAGAAAAATGGCCTGTCATACAGCTCATTAACCAGTTTCTTTATCATAGCCACCTCTACTTTTACCTCCGCTACATCAGGGGTTTGGCTGTTTCCCAACTGGTGTGTCATCCTCTGGTCAAAAGCATCCAACCTACCATGTATTCGTCTGTTCTATTCTTCTAGCCTATTCTTAACCCAGGGTTTCACACCACCTTCAATCAACTGCACCTTTACTTTGACCGTTTTCAACCTGCGCATAATCTCATTTAAACCGGACTAGAAAATAATCACATACCCCTATGGTGTAGTTTTGGTTGATAATGGCCATAGGGCTACAACAGGTGGTGAAGTTAGAGTGCCTGTTGGGCCTGCTGTGTTAAAATGTTGTGGCTGAAACTGGCCACCCTCAACAGAAACCTCATCAACTCCAGTATCCTCTGTTTTTTGTCCTCTGTTTTGCATCGCTTAAGCTAGCAATGTTGCACCTCGCTTTGCCTGCTTGGTCATGGGATTAGCACCATTACATATAAATCCCAAATCTGTGGTACTCTTAGGCTCACTAAACTGGTCGATTACTGGAAGTTTCTGCACACCTACAGCCAAACAAATCTGGGTATCATACATGGATATGCCAGAAGTAGATTTTCTCCGCCCATTGCTCGGTCTCGTATTTTTCTTGCTAGGAATTACCCCACATCGAACTCATAACCCGCCATAAGTCCTGTAATCAATGTCGCACAAACCAGACTGAGCATATTGCCCGTATAGTGGAATACAATCTATGTCTGCCAATGTCCACTATGTTTTGGCCTCGAAACTCAAAGTTTGTTTGGTAATTAGCTGTGAGTGTACTTCTTGACCATCGAAAACCCAATTGGCTTCTTCCCTATTTAGAGCAATCAAACCTGCGATCCACAAAAAATGACTCATTTTATCTTCCGACCCCATGTGATTCATCATAACGATCCATATTTCCTCTATGCGGTAATCCATCTCGCCAGTGCTTACTGGTGGCTGGAAAGTTAGTCCATTCAAGAACCTCAAAATAGTCAGTAGGCAGATGTTCACCCATACTTATTGAACTGTCACTGATGTAACTAGGTCACCATCTCTCCACATATTTTCCTGAGGATATTTTATCTTCAGCTCACCCTTATACGTAGCATAAAATTCCCGTACTAGTGCAGGACTAAATTTTCCTGGTGTTGTAGTCATTCACTGGAATCTGTACTACTGAAATCTGGCCGCAAATGTTGAAAACTTAGACATGCATGCTGTAGTTAACCTATGTTATAAATAAATGCCCTTTTTCATTCTTCCCGTGGAATTATGCTTATCCCATCATTATACGTCTCTAGCATACTAGGGTACCCCCACCGTTCAATGGTAGGCACCGAGGTAGGTTCGATGGATAGAGGTAGGCCCTGTATGCCAATAGGAGTCACGTTCTCCTCAGCATCACTCCCAGTCCTTGATTCTATCAAATAGGAACTAGAGTCCTCATCACGTGTATTACTACCACCTCCCTCAAAACTCGATTAAACTTTCTCATTATTAGCGACACTATCCTCTTTTAACTGGGACAGTGTTCAGAGTAGTGAGGTGTAGGGGTTTCTCTTTCTTGGACCCTTGGGAGGTGTGTCCTCTGAATTCAATTTATTTTCTCTGGTCAATCCTTTGTCTCTTGACCCTACCTGCCCTTTCATTGGATATTTGTCGAGGTCACCTGTAACACCCTGAGACTACCCCCTGGACGTCGCACGGTGCTTAGAACCACAAGTGATCCTAAGTTAACCCATGATAGTTGCATAACTCGTGAGCAAATAAATATGTTACATAAGTCTGAAAGAAATAAACAGAAGAGATGTCTTTGTTGAATATTTTGAATACAAAACTATTAAAGACATTTACACTTTGGTTATACAAAACAAAACTAAAAATAAATACATCAATTCTGGATGACCGTTTATGAAGCCCTACTAATACTAACTATCGGTAGCCCGGACATAACCCCCAGCTATCCTTAATCAATACGACTAAATAAAAAAATGCTACTAAAACTATAGATGACTCGAGTCCTCGAATAAAAAGAACTCATCACCTACTGACTGAAAGCTGAAAGCTGCAAACTGTTGGATTATAATGTGTGGGCTACAATTGGTACCTATATTATGAGACAATGTAGCACAGAGACTATATGTGGGTCAGTACCTCTGAAATGTATTGAGTATGTGGGGGTGAATACATAAGTAAAACAGAAACTAAATACATAGTTTCAAATCATGCATGCTAAGTGTAAATGACTTACCTTGAGCTTGAATAAAACAAGGCTGCAAAATCATAAACATGAGTAATGAAGTGTAAGAATAACTTTGTAAGCCATAACACTTAGTTCTAAAAGCTTTACTTATTATTCATTCTTTTGGGAGGTTCTTCTAACCGACATAAACCATGTGAGCTATCATGGAGTCCAACGTCTTACCTATGTTGGGGAGAGCTGCTCTACCTTTGCCATCAGAATAGAACCTTAATCTTAAGTGATCACTTTACTTCATCCATATTGGGAAAAAGCTTAACCTACGGTGGCTCGTAGTTTCTAGGAATTAAGGATAAGCTTATCCGCATTTTCTTCTCGGTACTAAATACTACTCCCAGAATACTTATATACCCATACATTAGCAAATCCACCTTAAATTAGCATAAGGGTTTATAGAGAGAAAAACAGTTATGATTCTCTTTACTTTAAATCATAATCAAGACGAATAAATGTGGATTCCATATCTTATCTTAAGATCAAAAGATCAATCTTTACTTTAAATCATATCATAAAACTTATCAATGGAGCTTAAGAGTATAATCTTCTTGTAAACTCAATACTTGTACTTAGGGCTTAGAATTCATGCTTTAAATCATAGAAAGTCATAATAAAACATCATGCTCAATAATCACTTGAAATATTTCAACAATCCCAATCAAAATAATGAGCTTTAAAATCACAATATGAATCTTATAAATCAAAACATAAATATTTGTAATTCTTGATGCGCTTAAAACTTTCATTCTCATGGTAGTTTCATAATTCAAGAGTATGGTTATTTGGGTATGAACCCAAATTCAAAGTAAATAAATTCAATCTTAAAATATGCATTTTGGGCACAAGGATGAAAGAATAACCTTGTTCATAAACCCCACATACCTGAAGTTTCTTGACTTGTGAAGAAAGTTTGAATCTTGGGACTTGAAGGATGAATTTTGGGTGAGAAACCCTAATCTTGATGTTCTTGATATTCTTGATGATGGGAGGAGGAAAGAACGTGTTAAGTGATTGAGGATGGGGGGAAATAACGCCTTATTATGTTTTTAAGTCGTGGATTGGGAGTTTAAAAAGGATAAAAGACCAAAAACCCCTTAGGAACATTCTGGAAATCGTTTGGAAGTCGTCCCGACGTTTTAGGTTACGAATCGTATGTTCTAGGCATGGGTCGTGTCTTAAGTCGTCACTAGGAACCCAAATTTTGACCCCTATTGTCGTAGATACGACTCCCCCTGACGACTCGTATGGTCTGCTTACGAGTCGTCATCAGTAAGTCGTTATCACTAGCAGCTTTGACAGTGCTTCAGTAATTTGGCCATAACTCTTCACCCCGATATCAGATTAAGACAAAACTGGTATCATTGGAAATCTAATTCAATTATATATTTGTTGGTGGATCTTGAGCTCATAAATTCTTAGTATAAAAAAGTTATTCTCATTTGAAGATGACTATAGTTATATACATCCCAAAAATTTAATCGCTAAGGTATGTTTTGACTTATTCATGAACTTGGAGCTATTTGAGGACTTAATTTATACGCAAGTAACTTATAAAGCTATCAAAACATGAGGCTTAATTCTTGTATCCTTTACTTGTTAGGATACGAGTTATATCTTATGACTCGTAACAAGTCATTATGACTTGGAGCCACCACTCGTAAGCTGGACAAAAACTTAGGGAACCTAGGTTTTTACCCTTATGACTCCACTTCATATGACTCGTACTATGCCTTGACGACTTATAGGGGTCAAGTCGTATCTACAACAGACTTCAACTACTCCACACTGCCATAGGTACGGCTCCAACTTACGACTCGTATGTTGTTAATATGACTTAAGGAGATAAGTCGTACGTTGCACAGAACAATCCAGACACGGGGTATTCTCCCCCTTGGAATCATTCGTCCCTGAATGATACTGACTTGGCTAAAATACTAAGGAAAACTGAGATGATTTATGGAACACTTACGAGCTGAATCATGACTTAATATCTGAACCTGAAACTGATGCATGATGCATGGATTCGTAATTTGCATGAATGCGAATATTTTACTTCATGGAATGGCCATACTCATAAAAATTTGGATAGTAAGACTAGATGAAAAGATGAAAAATCGTAGGAGCTTATCTATTTGGTTTCTAAACTGAATTACTAGCTATACAAAATGAATCATCACTACTAGAAATTACCCGTATTGCAATGAATCTTTTTATCCACGATTCCAAAAGCATTGCTATAGAGGATCTATTGCAACGGTTTCAACCATTGCAAAAAATTATTTTAGTTGATGCTATAACCATTGTTATTGATATATAGCAATAGGGTGTCTTATAGGAACGGTTGAATGAATGACAACACTTTATTGGGAAACAACGATTTTAATTTTTTCCCTCCCCAATTTTTCACAAAATATGCCAAAATTTAATGAAATAAATAACAAAAATTAAAGAAATACTGATCGAGATGCAGTCTTAACAAAAACTTGGCACTCATCTCAAATCACTCTTCTCAAAAGATACCAAATCTTCAAAATTTAAAAGAACTTCACAAATCAGTGCTCCGACTGCATCTCAAATTAGTGCTCCGATCGACTACCGCTCCCACTACCAGTGCTCCGACCACTTTCGATTGAACCCTAGCCATCTATTATAAAAGGTATTCATGCTTCTTGCAACTTATTTGATTTACGGAAATACTTGTAAAGTTCCATAGGATTTTAGTGCCCTAATTTCTATCTTCTAACAGTATTTTTGCAACTTGTTACCTCAAGAGGTAATTCTCGGTCTGTCGCAATACCAGCTCATTAATACAGATGCTCTTTTTGTAAAATCCCCAAAGGAAACCCTTTTCTTGTTCAGTATTGACTGTGTGCACTTTATCTGGCTACATGAGCAAAATATACACTTGAATAGTCTGTTAAAAATTTTTGGAGTAGAATTTATTAACCATGTTCATCATAGTTCTACTAGATTCCGATATTTGGCTCAGATGCATAGATTTTTTAAATATAGAAGAATTCATATATAAGTTCAAACTTCTGTGGATTTGTTTTATAACTGTTGTTCTGTAGTTGACATACTTGGCATTGTTCGCCTTACGCCCCTCAACATTCAAGGTGGTTTCTTGTATGTACATTCAATTTCAGCTCTTAAAAGTCATTCACAAGATAATCACTATTTTTCTAGATGTCGAACTCGAGTGTTTCTTGATAGCTGGTAAGGAGTAGTAGCTTAGTCATGTACTTATGGAAGAACTAAACTCATTAAAGTTTGATTTTTTCTTTCTTTCTGATAGTTGTAGAGTCCTGTGTCTAGACTAGTTTTGTCGTACCTTGACTATTCCATTGGAACCTGCCACCTCACACTAGTATAGGTATCTAAAACTCCTCTTACCAACTTTGATGAATAGGAAAAAATACCTTCTATTAGGATCTAAATATGGTCTTCACTTTATTGAGCAAATTTTGAAATTTCATTTATTTTATGTGTTAGATAATGTTTAAGATCTTCTCAGACAACATGGAAGCAAAAGGCTCATAGCTTGTTTTCGAGTATCTTGAAAATGGTGTCTTTTGGACAATTTTTTATAGTTGTTGAGCTGCGAAAACATAAGCGTTGCTTCCAGTTCTTTATGGTGCCTTCTTCTCCTCATTCCTAGTGTAAGGTGTCAATATCTGCATTTGTTGTTCAGCTAATAGTATTGGACCTTTCTGTAAGAAGACCCATGAAGCTTTCTCAGTGGACTCACCACATACTACCCTCAAAAGGTTAGTGTTGTACTACACAAAAATCTCTGCAATCTTAGTTTATCTACCTGTTTCTGCATTTGATCATTATTTAGCTCAGTTACTATCTGATGTAGTGTTGTTGTTGCTGTCTAATGTTATCTTTAATATGGTTCAAGAAATCTTGGTTGTTGGTGGTCTCATTTTCTTGATGTTGCTATGAGCCATACCTCCTATGTTACAACCTTTATAGTTATGGGACCCCATTGCTGCATCACCAAAGTCTTCTAGTTTTGGTGATGAACTTACCATTCCTTCAAAATAAAGACAAAAAATATTCAATAAATAAGTAAAAAAAGATCCTCATTTAAAGAAGCTAAAAACAAAACAAGTTGTGAGCAGAAACCTTATGCTTGTAGTGACATGTTGAAGCCTTGCATAATGCATAATTAACCATCAGACTTGAGAGGCATAGCAGATAAAGAAGAGTAAAGGCTAGCATTGTCACCTTCAAAATACATGCCTGGAAAGTTGAGATGAGTTGGAGAAAATCTAATGGGAACTGAACTTTGAACATCACTTGAACCAGGTTGAGTATTGTGATGTTAGTCAGGAAGAGACCTTTTTTAAAGAGAACTGAACTGAGAACATCAAATTCCATCTTGTATCTGTTGGAATTAATGAATTCGAACCATTCTTTGAGAGCATTGGTCCGAAACCTTGTCTAGTGGTAATTAGGTAATGTATATTATTGGGAGAAGGGAAAACCTTGTATTTAAGGTGTAAACAAAGTAGAAAGACTCATTTTAGGCTATTGTACCCTCAACAATTTCTCTAAATTGAGAAGAATTCTTATTATACTCCTGTTTTCCCCTGTTATAGTAGTTTATAGCCAAAGGCGGATGCAGAGTGTGGATATGAGGGTCATATGAATCAAGTATTCTTCACTCAAAGTATCCACTTAAATTGGACCAACAAGTGGATATGAACCCAAAACTTTAAAATATAATGAGTGTTCAATGCTAAGAACATTAAATTTTGAATCGATAAAGCTTAAATCTTGCTTAGCCTTGTGAATCAAATCAGCAATAGAGTTAGCATTGATGAATCGATAACTTTATATGTGACACTTGCAGTATCTTTTCTCGGGATAGTATTTGTGTATTTACCAAATGGAACTATGAAGTATGGATACTAATTGATGATTATCTACTTTATTCTGCAGGTTACACAAATCGTAGTGTCAGTCAATTTCAAATTGGCTGATCGGTGGACATGATCTATGGTCAAGTAATATAATTATGGAAAAAAAAACTAGGAACTATATTTCTTTTTCTCTTAGGAAAGTATTTAATTATATTGAAATTTCTACCTCTGACCAAAAGTTGTATTTTATTGGCCATCCATTTTATTGCTAATGTTGTGCTAAAAAATGATGTGTTCTCACAAGATAATCAAAAAAAGCTG
The DNA here is from genome assembly GCA_030864225.1 of Capsicum baccatum var. pendulum. Taxonomy (NCBI): domain Eukaryota; kingdom Viridiplantae; phylum Streptophyta; class Magnoliopsida; order Solanales; family Solanaceae; genus Capsicum; species Capsicum baccatum. The sequence continues at coordinate 100,671,984 of CM061551.1, forward strand.
CACATCAAGTTAATGAAAATCTAAAGAAACGTGTAATGATAACAAATGGAATCATGTCAATTGTTACTCTAGTTTAGTTTCTTACTGGTGATGTCTTGAGACTGATTCATGCTCAAGTGGAATGAACAACACCTGATTACTATTTCTCGGACTATTAACCAGGTAAATAGTTTTTATTGTACTTACCCTTTTTGGCGACTCACCAATATTGCTGATATGACAGTTCACTTCAAAAGGGTGTGGGCAGGTACTCGTTGTTTCTGAATTTATGGGGAGTTATATGGAGAGTAGGTTTTTGGTCATTCGGCTTTCTTCATTTGTCTGAAAGGCTTAAGAAGACAACTAATGAGCCTTCAAAGGTTCCTCCTCGTGCTGATGTTGTGAAAATCTTGAAAAATGGGATAGTCGTGAACCTTCTGGGAATGGGTGCTGCTGTGCTTGGGATGCACTAGGTATGTTGTCTTTTTAGTTTCTTTGTTGTAAAGATCTGGTGGAAAGAAATTCAGATAATGGTGTCTTTATTTGAACTGTTTAGTTGGATGAAACTTGTTTGAGACTGATGCATAGTTTTTGTTGTTTCTTTGTAGCTGATAATCAATATCCAGCTAAAAGTTCAATAATTTAAGGGGTTGTTTGGTCTGGGTGATAAGGTGGATATCCCACGATCAAATTTGGGATTAGATTTATATTGTATTTGGTTGATGTTATAAATTTATCCTCCGACAAAGTTATACTGTCAATAAAACACAGTATAAATTTGGGATTGTGGGATTCGTCAATTGATTATAGTCTCATAGGATATTTTGGTCCACATACTAAATGATATTTAAATGCAAAAACTATAACATATAATTATCCAATACCAAATAAGATATTAAAAATAAGGCAAATACAAGGATATAATTATTTCAGCAAATTCGATTGTAAATCAGGATTTTACCATCTAAAGTTAGAAGAAGAATCTAAAGAATTAACCGCATTTACGGTACCACAAGGATTTTATGAATGAATGTATTACCATTTGGATATAAAAACGCACCAGGTAGATATCAACATTTTATGGATAATTATTTTAACAATTATCTAATTGTATAGTATACATAGATGATATATTATTATATACAAAAACCAAAGAAGAACATTTAAAATTATTGGAACAGTTTACAGATATAATAGAAAAATCGGGAATAAGTCTAAGCGAAAAGAAAGCTGAAATTATGAAAAATCAGATAGAATTTTTAGGAATACAAATAGATAAAAGCGGAGTAAAAATGCAACAACATATAGTACAAAAAATAATAAATTCGAAAGAAGAATTAGATATAAAAAAAAAATTACAATCATTTTTAGGATTAGTAAAAAGTAAGAGAATATATTTCAAAATTAGCAGAAACTTTAAAACAACTACAGGAAAAATTAAAAAGGGATGTAGAATATAACTATAATAAAGAAGATAAAAAACAAGTTCAAAAAATAAAATTACTTTGTAAAGAATTACCAAAATTACAATTTCCAGATGAAAATAGAAAATTTATATACATAGTAGAAGCAGATGCTAGTGAATATAGTTATGGAGGAGTACTTAAATATAGATATGAAGCAGAAAAATTAGAATAAGATACTACTCAGGTACGTTCAATGAGACAGAAATAAAATGGGAAATAAATAGGAAAGAATTATGTTCATTATATAAATGTTTATTAGCATTTGAGCCATATATTGTATATAACAAATTTATTGTACGGACAGATAATACACAGGTACGCTGGTGGTTAACAAAGAAAATACAAAATTCAGTTACAACAAAAGAGATTCGGAGATTAGTCTTGAATATATTAAATTTCACATTTATAATTGAAGTAATCAGTACTAACAAAAATGTTATTGCAGATTACATATCAAGACAAAGCTACACAGACTGAAATAATAGAAGAAGATACTCCAGAAAAAATACTCAACACCCTAACTACGCTTTCAATGAAAGTGGATAGTATGGGTAATGAGATAGAAAAGCTAAAGACTAATGAAGATAAATTGAAGTCAATAGCTACAAATCAGCTAACTCAGCAGTGTGCAGAGCTATGTTGATCGGAAGACATTAAAGTTTCAGAGCTAGAAGGAGACGTTGGGACACTCCATAAAACCCATAACATTTATCAATCTACTTCTGCAGGTACAAGCAAAGGAGTTAGTCGACCAAGATACCAAAATACGAATATGAATAAAATATTTGAAAAATCATTTACACTGAAAACACAAAAAGACCACTTGTTCATACCCCCACAAATTACCACATACCGAGATAGCCTAAACCAAGATAAAAAAGTTTACAATTATACAGCCCAGAAATACATAGAAAATATCTATAGAGTACAAACTTTTCTAAACCATAACCCCAGAGCTACAAATATCAAAGAATCAAACATCAACTATATAACCCAAAAATTACAAGAATATAACAGGCTAATTGCACTACCCAAAACTAACTCAAGCCTAGTAAAAACTTGTTTTGATTATGGACTATTAAACACCATATACACCCAAGACGGAGAAGAATTAACAGCTATGGAAGAATTACACAAGATATTCACTACCTACAAAAGGATAACGAAAGGCAATCTATTTTATATAAAGTGTTATACTGCACCAACAGAGATATTATATGACGAAATAAAACCAATTATACAAGTTGTAAAAATAGGACTAACCAGAGATATAATCATACCAGAAGATATTACACAGCAACCGGAGATACTCGATTTCTACGCAAATAAATGACTTATTGGACTAGCTACGATTATCCAAGAATTGGCAAATAATTATACTAATGAAAACCCAATATGGAGCTATTATTCGAGAGATCATCAAATGATTTACTCAAATTCAAAAGAGCTACGACCAGCAGATATGGAAGATGTCAGACAATGGATAATGACATTACTTAACCCAGAAAAACAATCTACCGTAAGAGCAATTAAAAAAGGATTTATTTCAGACGGACTGCTGACAAGATATTGTAAAATAATTGGACACAAATATCCAGATCACCAATGTTCAAGATGTAATGGAGAAGATAACATTATTCCAGAAGTACATCTAGAATAAAAATCAAGAAGTCAAAATGTCAGCTGGAAAGATAAGATAAGAAACAATAATGGAGATATAGCAGATACGACAGCATCAACGGAAGACAAGATATTGGATCATTTATTGTATAGATTTTTTAGTCTTTACGTAAATTTGTTAAGATTGTAAATTAACATTTATGTAGACTTGGACTTTTCTTAGCCTTTAAAGGCTATGTATAGACTTTTTAGGTTAGGTAGCCTTTTTAGACCTTATGGCCTTTTTGACTTATAGGTTAGCATTTAAAAAACGTGTAAAGATGATTGTAAAGTTTTTTTCGTTCTATAAAGGAAGGCAACTGAAGGCATTGCAAAGCAAGCCTTCATGCGTTGAAGCAAATACTCTCTCCATTCCACAACAAATATTTTGCTCAGTTAATTAAAAAACAGACATACTTCAATGGAAAAAGCTATGGAAGAACAAACTTCAGAAATATCAAAATTACCCGAACAGGTATATTTATTTATGATTATGAATAGCTAAATTCATAATTCCAACAATCATGATATGATAAAATAAATTCATATTAGTTATTTTATAGTAGAATTATTCGAAGAATAATATGTTAAGAAGTTTATTAGCAAAGTGAAAACGGAGAAAAATCCCTAAGAACTATGTCATCTTAAAGGTGAAACCAATGAGGCAAGAAGCCGTGGCGGGGAGTAACCAGAGTAGAGGCGTTGTTTAAGGGAAAAAGTATCCAAATTGGGGTGCTATTTTATTTTTGCAACATGTTAAATTTCTTATTAATGTTTTTTCCATTTTTAATTCTTCTCTATATTTTTCACATAAGTTTCTATACCATTATTGTAAAAATTTTATTCTTGCTCCTAACGTATCTACTATTTTTGCTTCTTCCCAACTTTTTATTATCTTTGAACTAAATGGTTCGAGTAATTTATTAAAATATAATTTTCTTATTTCTTTACTTTCTTCTATACTATATGCTCCTTTATAATAATATTCTTTAAATGCACAAGTATATTCATCTATATAGCACATATTACATATTGCTAATTTTAGCATTAAATTTCTATTTGTATCTTTTTCTTCATCTTGTTCTTCTTCTATTGTTGTCATACTACCAAATTCATCTTTTATAGCTGTTTCATATTTTTTTAATAATTCTATAGGTGTTAGTTTAGTTGTTGTTGATGATGTTCCTTCTATAGGTTTATTAGTTCTTAATACTTTCTTGTTATTTTCAGTTAAATTTGAAAATCATAGTTTTACTGATCCTATTAATGTTCTTTCTATATATTCTGGTGCATCTGTTATGTTTATATTATTATCTAGAAATTGTTTTGTCATATATCCTATCCATAATTATATTGTTTTTTCTGTATCTATTACACAGTCTAGGTCTAAAAAGTTATAATTTTTATTAACTATTTGTTTTGGTGTCCATTTGTCATATTCATTATATTTTTTAAACTTACTTTTATAATATATAGGTTTTCTTATTTCTGCTGTTTTAGGTATTATATGTTCATCTTCTTTTTTATCAAGAGTATTTATTTCTGTATTGGTATTTTCCAACTTTTCCTCATTAATTACTTCTTGTTTTTCATTGATTTCTAAATTTTTTGTATTTGTTAATATTTCTGTATATGTTTCACTATCTTCTGAATCATAATTATCTGTCTCTTCAACATCTATATTATTTATTTCTAATTTCTTATTTTTATTTCCAATTTTTCCTTAAATTGATTTATCTTGTTCAGTAATTTTTGTTCTCTATCTTTTTCTTTTTTTTCCTTGTCTTTGTTCATACAAATCTTTCAACATTTGTAGTTCTTTTTTTAATTCAGCAATCCTACTATTTTTAGTTTCTTCTATTTTTCATATTTCTTCTGTAGTTTGTTGTTTAATTTTTTCTATTTCCTTTTTTCTATCTATTATAAATTCTTCTTTGTTCATTTTATTGTGAATAGTTCATGTTGATATATATATTCTAAAAAGTCTATTTGTGATTTTAATTTTGATATTTCATCTTTTTGTGTATTTATTAAATTTTCACTAACTCCGATAAATATATTATAGTGTAGTCTTTCTATTCTTATTTTTAATTCTTTATGTTTTTCAGAAATAATTTTCTTTAATCCTTTGTATTGTTGTACTTTATTCATTTAAACCATATTTATAATATCTTGGCGGATATCTAAATCTAATTTTATCATAATTAGGTGGTATGTGTCTCATTCTTCTAGATTTTAAATGGATTATTAATTTTGCTTCAATACTAGATATTAATGTAATTAGGTAAGCTAATCTTTGTGGGTTTTCTTTTATTTTATTTAGACTTATGTATTCTGAATAATTACTAATTAAAGATTCTTTAATTTTTCTAAAAGTTTCTCTATTTTTAAATGTTCTCATAATTAATTCAATATATATTAAATTCTAATATCTCTAACATATAGATTTCTAATATCTCTAACATATGTTCTACTGCTGTACTTTTTAAATAACTGGGCTCTGATACCATTTGTAGGGAGTGCGGATATCTGACGTATGAAATAGATTTATTAGGTATCTAATAAATCTATTTTTCTTTATGCGTGGATATTTTTAAAATTTTGTTTCAATATCTTTTAATGATTTATTCTTTTCGTAAGATGTATTCATTAATTTGTTTGATTTATTATTTTATCCTGTAGTAACTGCAGAGTTACAAATTTCTGTATAATAATTTATCCTAGCTATACTGTAATGTATATCTAATTCTAGATTTTCAAGGTTATTTATTATCTTGTGTTGTTCTTCTCGTAGTGAGTTTTTTAAATTATATAAACTATCACATGTGCTTTTTTCTAAATTTTCTAAGGTTTCTTCTATCCATATTAATTTTTCTTTTAGATTTTTCATTATTTTTCTAATTCGGTTTCTATAATTAATTTCTTTATTTAGATTATCTTGATTTTCTGTAGTTTTTCTAATATATTCTAACATCTCTTAATCTGAATAATATCCTTTTGGGTAAATTTCTTCGTATAACTGTTCTAGCCAATTTATGGTTTCAATTTCATAGTCTATTACCTTTTCTAATATTATTTTCTTAATATCTATAATTTCTATATCTTTAAGTATATATAGGATTAAGACCTTAAGATAATCTAGATGATCTATCTTTTAAAATTAATTTTACTATAATATTGTGTAGTTGTTTGTTTTATCCTTAGTAGTTTTTGCATATTTTTATTGAGAAATTTTATATATTTTTTATTTTTATTTTCCATGTATTTGTCTATATTTATTTTCATCTGTTTTTCTAGTAACTGTATATTTCGCATATCTTTTTCTAATAATTTTATGTAATTTGTCATGATAAGTATTTGTAAGAGTAGTTAGGTAGGTATGGTATATAATTTACTCTAGTCATGTAATATTCACCAAATGCTTTTTCTAATATGATTTTTCTTATATCTACTACTTTTATATCTTTAAGTGCATACAAAATAAGTATTTTAAATTTATCTACCATCACATCAGATAAATAATTATTCATTTTCATAAAATTATTTTTTTCAAAATATTCCCTTCAACCATGTACATAACAAAATATGGTCATCTTAGATTACTATATACTAGATTATTCTTAAATAACATGTTCTTCGGTCACTATTAGCATGGTAATTTGGATACTTTTTCACTTAAACAGCACCTCTATTCTGGTTACTCCCCGCCACGGCTTCTTGTCTCATTGGTTTCACCTTTAGTATGGCATAGTTCTTAGGGATTTTTCTCCGTTTTCACTTTGCTAATAAACTTCTTAACATATTATTCTTCGAATAATTCTACTATAAAGTAACTAATATGAATTTATTTTATCATATCATGATTGTTGGAATTATGAATTTAGCTATTCATAATCATAAATAAATATACTTGTTCGGATAGTTTTGATATTTCTGAAGTTTGTTCCTCCATAGCTTTTTCCATTGAAATATGTCTGTTTTTTAATTAACTGAGCAAAATATTTGTTGTGGAATGGAGAGAGTATTTGCTTCAACGCATGAAGGCTTGCTTTGCAATGCCTTCAGTTTCCTTCCTTTTATAGAACGAAAAAAACTTTACAATCATCTTTACACGTTTTTTAAATGCTAACCTATAAGGTCTAAAAAGACTACCTAACCTAAAAAACATATACATAGCCTTTAAAGGCTAAGAAAAGTCCAAGTCTACATAAATGCTAATTTACAATCTTAACAAATTTACGTAAAGACTAAAAAATCTATACAATAAATGATCCAATATCTTGTCTTCCATTGATGCTGTCGTATTTGCTATATCTCCATTATTGTTTCTTATCTTATCTTTCCAGCTGGCATTTTGTCTTCTTGATTCTTATTCTAGATGTATTTCTGGAATAATGTTATCTTCTCCATTACATCTTGAACATTGGTGATCTGGATATTTGTGTTCAATTATTTTACAATATCTTGTCAGTAGTCCGTCTGAAATAAATCCTTTTTTAATTGCTCTTGTTGTAGATTGTTTTCTGGGTTAAGTAATGTCATTATCCATTGTCTGACATCTTCCATATATGCTGGTCGTAGCTCTTTTGAATTTGAGTAAATCATTTGATGATCTCTCGAATAATAGCTCCATATTGGGTTTCCATTAGTATAATTATTTGCCAATTCTTGGATAATCGTAGCTAGTCCAATAAGTCGTTTATTTGCGTAGAAATCGGGTATCTCCGGTTGCTGTGTAATATCTTCTGGTATGATCATATCTCTGGTTAGTCCTATTTTTACAACTTGTATAACTAGTTTTATACAAGTTATACAAACCCTTGGATTTCAAGGATTAACGTGTTCGCGATCTTGGCAAGGTTGGATTTCGCTTTCGTTCGTCCTTCCTACAACTGGTTGACATCCAGGTAAGTAAGGTTGATTGTAGCATAGTCCCGTGTTAGAGAGCATGATTGTAACGTAAATGGACATGAGATTTCATGTCCAGGCCTTCGAGCACAGAGTCGGGATGGCTAAAATTTGTTAGGGTTCGGATAATGTACAATTATGAATTTTTTATATACATTGTCTTGTCACGCTATAATTATGCCTTGATATGACTGCTTCTCTGTCGTAGACTCATAAGTGGGATAGTGGGATGCACGAATTACCAGTTATTAGTTAAATCGTGAGGAAAGGCATAGCACCGTGCACAAGTGGGGATGAGTTTCTAAATGATCTAGGGTGGTAATCCTTACTGTAGTTTTCAAGACATAGTGTTATAGATGTGTTGTGATTAAGGCCTTAGCCAGTAGCGTAGGTGATGGTAGTGTAGTTTAAATCCAATTTGTGCTATATGTGCGTGTTAACTACTTTGTAGTGGGGCTTGTTAGTGCATGTTATTTGGTATGGTCAATGCAAATGCTTTATTTTTTACGTTGTATGATTATGACCTATCTCATTGCTAAATGTGGGATGTTTCAGTATTTGAAAGGTTCCCACAGGGTATTGGTGAAACAAGGTTGGTAGACACTTGTGTCTGGGATTTAGTACATGGACGAAAATTATCCCCTGTCGGTCATGTCTAGAGGATGGATGCGTCACTCATCGCGTATGTACAAGGGTCAAGTGAGCTTGATGGTTCCATGAGAGAACCGGGGATTATGCTTACATGTTGATATAATTGGAATTCTTATGTGGTCCGATTGCTTGTTATATAAATTGGGATTATTGTCGTTAGGGAGAGAAAGAAGGACTTGTACATGGTGTTTATCGATCTTGAGAAGGCATATGACAAAGTTCCATGGAGATTTTGTGGAGGTGCTTAGAGGCTAGAGGGGTGCCCGTGGCTTACGGTAGGTCGATCCAGGACTTGTACGACGATGCAAAGACTCGTGTGAGGATGACAGGAGGGGATTCAGAGCCTTTTCGATTTTGACAGGGTTGCACCAGGGATCGACTCTTAGCCCGTTTTTATTTGCCTTGGTGATGGATGTTTTGACGCGACATATCCAAAGGGAGGTGCCTTGGTGTATGTTATTTGCCGATGATATTGTACTAATTGATGAAACACGAGGAGTTAATGATAAGTTGGAGCTTTGGAGACAGACCCTTGAGTCTAAAGGATTTAGGTTGAGCAAGACTAAGACCGAGTACTTGGAATGTAAGTTTTGTGATTTGTCGCACGAGGCGGCCGTGGTAGTGAAGCTTGATTCCCAGGTCATCCAGAAGAGAGAGTGTTTCAAGTACCTTGGGTCTATGATTCAAGGGAATGGGGAGATTGACGAGGATGTCACGCATCGTATTGGTGCAGGGTGGTTGAAATGGAGGCTCGCTTCGGGAGTTTTGTGTGATAAAAAGGTGCCTCCAAAACTCAAAGGTAAGTTCTACAGAGTGGTAGTTCGACCGACTATGTTGTATGGCGCAGAGTGTTGCCAGTTAAGAACTCTCACATACAGAAGGTGGCGGAGATGATAATTTTGCGATGGATGTGTGGACTTACCAGGAGGGATAGAGTTAGACATGAGATTATCCGAGAGTAGATGGGAGTGGCTTCGGTGGAGGACAAGATACGGGAAGTGAGGTTGCGATGGTTCAGACATATGATGAGGAGGGGCCTGGATGCTCCAGTACGAAGGTGTGATAGGCTGGCTATAGATGGTTTTAGGTGGGGTAGAGGTAGGCCTAAGAAGTATTGGAGGGAGGTGATTAGACATGACATGGAGCAGTTTCAGCTTACGGAAGAGGCTGGCTATGGATGGTTTTAGGCGGGGTAGAGGTAGGCCTAAGAAGTATTGGAGGGAGGTGATTAGACATGACATGGAGCAGTTTCAGCTTACGGAAGAGGCTGGCTATGGATGATTTTAGGCGGGGTAGAGGTAGGTCTAAGAAGTATTGGAGGGAGGTGATTAGACATGACATGGAGTAGTTTCAGCTTACGGAAGACATGACCTTTGATAGGAAGGTGTGGAAGAGGCGGATTAGGGTAGAGGGTTAATGGGTAGGAGTACGTCTGTGGTGTATTGGTGATATCTATGCTTTTCGAATAGATATTTTTTAGTATTACCTTGTGCATGTCTTATTTTTGATATTATCCTTTACTATCTGTTATTATAGTATTACCTTGTGGTTGCATGCTTTTATGTGTTTTGTTTGTTATATCGTTACCTGTCTTGAGCTGGGGGTTTATCGGAAACAACCTCTCTACTTCATTTGAGGTACTGGGATGGACTGTGTACCACTTTATCCTCCCCAGACCCATTTGATGGGAATACACTGGGTATGTTGTTGTTGTTGTTGTCGTTAGAGTCATGGCTTTCGGACTTGGATATTGTTAGAGTCAGGGGGTTAACTAGGTTATGACTGACTTGACTTTTGTCTCTTAACTTATTTCGATTTAGCTTCGCTGAACTTGATTCGGTGATAATTTTGTTAACTTGTTGATTGAATACCCTATACCGCTTTTTGATACGGGGTTTACTAAACGTATGTTGGTTGAGTGTGTATTAACTTATGGTGTCGTATTTTGTTAAGTCTTGAGCGCTTATAAATTGGCTTGTAATTCTTATTGAGGCCAGATTGGTTATATTACCTCGGGTGATGAGTTGACCAAGGAGGTTAAGCTTGATTAAGAGTTCTAGGTTAGCGGGATATAGAGAAGGATAGGTGTAAGTTAGGGAATAAATCGAGCTAATGTTCGGGGAATCGGGTGGACAGGTCACAGGTTCGATTGGGTCTCCTCCAGGTACGCTAGGTGACTTATTAGGATCTCGACTTAGGTCTAGGGCTTTCCTTGTTGTGGTTATCTTTAGAGGTTATGTTGATCCTGGGTGTGGGGCTAGACTTGGTGGTTCGGGGTGATAGAGAAAGACGAGTGTAAGTTAGGGAATAAACAAAGCTAATGTTCGGGGAATCGGGTGGACAGGTCACAGGTTCGATTGGGTTTCCTTCGGGTATACTAGGTGACTTATTAGGATCTCGACTTAGGTCTAGGGCTTTCCTTGTTGTGGTATCTTTAGAGGTTATGTTGATCCTTGGTGTAGGGCCAGACTTGGTGGTTCGGGGTGATAGGGTCATAAGAGGAAGAACGGTGTCTCGGGAATCACAATTGAAAGATAGAAAAAAGGGTAGAAGGGAACGTTTGAGGGTTGGGAAATGAGTGAAGAGAATGCATGTTTTCCTCTACTTATTTATGTTATATTTGTGTATTCGATTCGGGTCGACCGATGAGGCTTACCAGTACGTGTGGTTTGTATTGATGCTACTCTTGCTATACCCTTTTTGGGATAGTCTTTTGCAGGAATCATGTTGATTTCTTAGCTGTTGCTATAGTGATTCTTCAGCAACTCCCACTCTTCTCACTCATGGTGGAAGTATTGTCTAGTCCTTTTTTTTTTATTAGCAACACTTGTACCTGTTTAAACTAAATCCTAGGATAGTTATAATTGCTTACTATTTTACAAGGATTTTTCTATAATAAAGATTGTTTCATTAATTAATTAAAGACTTCCATTTGATTTCTTAAAGGAATGGTAATAGGTTCTCCTATCTAGGTGGATTAGAGTAGGTGCCCTCACGATTCGGTAATTTGGGTCATGATAATTTGGTATCAAAGCCTAGGTTACAAGTTTCCCCATACAAGAGCAAGTGTCGAGTAGAGTCCTGCGGATTGGAGTGTTGACATTCACATCTAATTTTCGGGAAGTTAATGAGGCATTTTAGGAAAAAGGTTCCATTTCTTTCTTTCCTCTCGTGCGGTCATGTGGTTGATGTACAATTTGAGCCTAATTGGTATCTTAACAAGGCAAGTGGATGTCACTTGACTCCGCTTGGAAGGATACAAGCAACAGAAATTGGAATCGGGAAGGTTCCAATTAGTATCTGGCCTAATGGCTATGTAAGGCATACTAGATGACCTACTCGGGTCACCACAGGTGCTATTAGAAGATCTTAATGAGGCATGAACAAATGATGATTGATTTGATTTTTTCCCAGATTTCATATTGTTGGAGTCCCACATCGGTGGGTTAAAGGGTCCTTGGTCTCCTTATATGGTCTTGGGCAATCCTCCCTTCATGAGCTAGCTTTTGAGGTTGAGTTAGGGCCCAAGGTCCATTTCTTTATCATGGTATCAAAGCTTCCACGATCTTGGTAAAGAATCAAAGAGTTTCAGCTGCCGGCGGGCGGCTATAATCCATATATGCCGCCCGTCTGGCCAATGATTATGTTAGCAAAAGTTGGGACACTGACTCACTGTGTATCTTTCTAGTGACTATTTTCTCATATCTTTGCGTAGCACCATGCATCTGTCCGGTGACTACTTTTTCATATCTATTTTTCTTAGCACCGTACTTCTTTTCGGTGACTATTTTCTCATATCTGATTTGCATAGCACCGTGCATCTTTTCGGACTACTGTCTCACATCTGAGTTGCATAACACCATGCATCTTTCAGGTGACTCCTCAGATTTAATTTACATAGTTTCGTACGTCTTTTCGGTGACTCCTTAGATCTTTTTCAGTAGGGTCGTGCCATCATTCCGACCCTGCCCATATAATTTCTCTTTTCCAGTAGTATCGTGCCGTCATTTCGGCCCTACTCATATAATTTCTATTTCTCAATAGGGTCGTGCCATCATTCCGACCCTACACATATTTCTTTTTTTAGTAGGGTCGTGTCATCATTCCGACCCTACCCATATACTTTTTTTCCTCAGATTGTAGTCATATTTCAGCCATCAAATCTAATAATCCGGCGTGTGAGCATGTTTCGACTAAGTTTCCGGTGACTTTTATGTTCAAGATCTACTCGTCTCTTGATTTCGAGATGACCCGTATATTTTATACTAGTTTTTGGCAATTTTCCAGCGACACATCGACTTTACGACAATATTTACTATTTTTCGGATCATTTTTCCAGTTTGTTCCATTTCAATTGAGGTCTCCCAGACGTCCAAAGCAGTCCTTATCAGTTTTATTGCAGCTATCTTCACCAAGTCCCTCACCGATTCTCATATTAGTTACATCCATAACAAGCTTGGTACATATGTCTTCTATGCACCAGCTTGAGGGGGAGTGTTAGAATATGAGTAGGAATAGGAATAGCATATGAAATCCTACTTGAAAAAGGATTGTAATGTAGTGTCCTATTAGGAAAAGGATTGGAATGTATTGTCTATTAATAGGGCCTCAATGTAATAATGCAATTACAACAAATCAATAATATTCTTCTTATTATATTTTCTCACACATATATTATGATGTAGTTGTTTGATTTGCGTGAATTTATGCTATGTAAATGTTATGAGTTTCCATGTGTTGTGGGATGTAGGTAAAGCTTTGAGTATGACTATACTGTGGATAATGGTAAGTAAAGGTTTAAGCCGGTGCCAAAGGCTAAGAGTGTTGAGTACTCATGTTTCATACCTATTTGAATAATTGTGAAAAGGTGCAACTATGCTGGGTCTGACTTCTAGTTGTTGCTGGAAAATTGGGAATCTGTGCTAAGCCTAGTCAAATGCATAGAATTTGCGTGGTTATGTCTATTGACAGGGCTAAAGTTTACCGATTGTGTAAAACAAGGTTTGAATCCACAATAGCGAGGTAGTTTAAAAAGGAATTTCTCTTGTAATTATATTTTCGTGAAACTTAGTGTGTAATAAAGTGGTGTTAGTGGTTTGTTATAAAGCGTCTGAACTCCTTTCTAGGCGATTAACAAGGTATAAATGTGATTGAAATTGCAGTACTAGTATTAAGGGGGTTCGAAAAGAAACGGTTATGACAAAAATCTGGGCGACCACTATCTGTGCTACTATAGCTGCCTACACACGAGCGAGGCAGTGGCAGTAGCCTGTTTTGACCCTTGCGTTTGGCTTTTTTATTTGGACATTTTGAGTAGGGAACATTGCTTGAATATAAAAAATTGTGTAAATCCCATACAAATAGGTTATATTATTAATGCGGGGAAGGGTAAGATTAGCATCCATGTGCAGGAAATTAAAAAAGGAAAGTATAATGTCTACTACATGCCCCAAATGGGGGCAAACCAATCACCATCATAAAATAAGTGGGGAGGGGAAAAAGGAACCTAGTTGGGTGCCCAGTCAGTTGCGGGCTGCTGGGGCAGGGTCGTTTCCCTTTGCACTACTCAGGAAGGGAAACGTCTTCGTGTTCTCCGGCTCTAATTGGGAAAGCTCTTGGTTGGGTGCCACACACCCGAACATGACCTTTATGGTCTTTTATATTCGGACAAGCAAGTGATCCCAGGAGCGTTTCTTCCTCTTTCGTCGAGCTCTTAGCGGAGCGTTGACATGGCAATGGAAGGGGCGGTGGAACCTTGCTCCATGGACCTCCTAACTGCGGCCAAATCTGCCTCTAACTAGCTGCTAGGGATCGAGGGCTGGGGCTGGGAGGGAGGGTTATCATCATCATCATCCTCGTCTACCTCAAAGGTATCTTCCATAGCTCTGCTACTCTCCGCCCCACCTGCCTTTTTCTTCTTTCTCTTCTGGGACGAGGGCGCTCTCACCAAGAGAGGGTGAAAGGGGATGTCCATCTGTCCACCACATCATTAGGCTCCTTTGGTACCCCAACGTGCCTGCACAACTCAGATGCCAGTCCAGGGAGGTAGGGACCCTTTTTAGTGCCTTGGTAGAAGTCCTTCCACTCCATCACAATCTGGCCCAGCATTCAGTCGAATGCCTCAATAGCGCAGGCCACCACCAAGGCCCAAGGATAGGTCACGTCAGTAGTGTTGTTCGACGAACGATTCCTTCGTATCACCGGGTTTAGCCACGTCTTAGCTCGGCTTAAAAGTAAGTACTGGTGACACCCTCAGTCGAAGTTCAGTAGACCTGCTCCATAACTCCTCCGGAACTGAAGTGTCCCACAGTCATACCATGTCCATCTCCTAGGCCTTAGCTATGTAATCGACATTGGAGGCGTGGGGCACTCCGAGCACCTCATTAATAGTGCGAGAGTCAATCGGGACGTCCACTCCTCGGATGCGGATGGTGAGGCAGGGGAATCCCAAAGCATAGTACGGAGTATGGCATAGAACTCCCTCACCCAGCTAAAGACTCGGTCGGGGGAGCTACCATCAATGGGTCCCAACTGAACTCCTGCAGTCGGTTGTAGAATTTAGGCGCTATGTCGAAGCCCTGTTCAAAGCAAAGCCTCATTGGCCGGTACTCACGGTATCGTTCCCGACTAGCTTCGTCGAGAAATCTTTCGTAGGCAGGTGTTTCCTTGATTACCAACCATTATAGATGTTTAACCTACAAATTTCGACAAGGGAACTCGTTTGAAATCATCAAGCATCAAGAAAGTATCGAACTAAAAAGTTTAATAAATTTCAGCTTTTATTTGGGAATTTCTCCGCTATAGTGGTGCCCCTATACCGATGAAGGCCGCTATAATGACCATCTTCGTCCCCAACAGTCAGGGGGTGCAAAAATGGCGCCCCTTAACTCAAGTTCACCTGTTTCCAATTTCGAACTCGGATTAGTTCTCCAAAAGTATCCTAGAACTATTTTACACAAATTCGGGCATGATAACTCCTAAATCATGCTCAAATCGTCAATTCAAAACCAAAAAGGACCCTTTGCATTCTCCTTTATTTCGGCTCACTTTAACCTGTAATTTTGGGGTTCGACATTTTCGGGAAACTCAAATAGGAAAGCACCAAGAGTAGAGTTTCAACTTTGTTTGTTGAAACATTTGAGTTGTTAATTCTTTAGATCTGAGGATAATCTATCATCCAGATCTATCGATTTCTGCAGTTAGCAGATTCCGACAGTACTGGCGCTAACTCCGGTGGCACTTCGGCGAAGCTCCGGCGATAATATTCCGGTGATCAGCTTCGGCATCATTTTGCGGGGATCAAACATACCTCGCAGGAAAGGAGAGCTTGCTCTACAAGCGTAACCCGGTGACTTCTAACCTTTGTTATGTCATTCTTTGTATTATTCTAGCATTACCTCCTGTATCTTGACTTGCGTTTGATTTGTTGATATTGTCTGTTGTCGTTTCTTGCACTGCTTTTATTGGGTTATCGGCTTAGGGCTCTGTTTTTGGGGTTTTGGGTGTTGAGTCCATTGGTGTTTGCTCTCTATTTGAGTTTAGTTTTGTTTCTTGATTATTTCTTTGAATTTGTGTGAGCCTTGTATTTCTTGCTGCTGCTTTGTTACTACCATTGTTTATATTTTCTTATATTTTCTTGTAGTAGTGGTTGTGTGCGTTGATGGTTGGATAGGGTCATGTCCGAGGGGGTTGGGGCGGGGGGCTGTTGTGGGGGCGGGGGAAGAGGAAATGGCGGGAGGGAGAGGGAGGTCAAGGTTTGGCCTCAGGGGTGGTAGAGGAAGACGTGTGGATAGGGATGGTAGGCTGAGGGTCGGGTCTTGGAATATAGGGACCCTTCAGGCTAAGTCCATAGAGCTTGTGAAGATCCTTAGAAAGAGGAGGATTAATATTGCGTGTGTTCAAAAGACCAAGTAGGTAGGGTCTAAGGCTAGGGATGTGGATGGTTACAAGCTTTGGTACTCTGGGAGCGAGAGGCGTAGGAATGGAGTTGGCATCTTAGTAGATGAAGAGCTTAGAGATCAGGTAGTAGAGGTAAAGAGGATCAACGATAGGTTGATGACTATTAAGTTGGTCATTCGGGGGTTTACCCTGAACGTGTGTAGTGCTTATGCGTCGCAAGGGGGCTTGGAGGGGGAGGAGAAGATGCGGTTTTGGGAGGCGTTGGAGGAGGTGGTGAGAGGCGTGCCTAGCTCGAGAAGATTGTTATAGCAGGAGATTTCAACGGGCACATCGGGGCGTTACCGGGAGACTTTGGTGATGTGCATGGTGGTTTTGGTTTTGGGGAAAGAAATGAAGAGGGGGCTACTCTATTGGATTTTGCGAGGTCCTTTGGGCTGGTGGTGGTGAACTCGGGCTTCCCGAAGAAGGACGAACACCTGATCACCTTTCGAAGCGTGATAGCCAAGACCCAGATTGACTTTTTGTTGCTTAAGAAAGGGGATAGGGTGTTGTGTAAGGACTGTAAGGTCATCCCGAGTGAGAATCTTTCGACCCAGCATAGGCTCTTGGTTATGGATTTGAGTATAAAG
This sequence comes from Capsicum baccatum var. pendulum, assembly GCA_030864225.1. Lineage (NCBI taxonomy): Eukaryota > Viridiplantae > Streptophyta > Magnoliopsida > Solanales > Solanaceae > Capsicum > Capsicum baccatum. The sequence goes on from CM061551.1 coordinate 100,689,175, forward strand.
AAGAATAGAAAGAGGAGGGGTGAGGAGTGTAGACCTAGAATTAAGTGGGGTGGTTTGACGCTAGTGAATGTGTTGGAGATAGGGGAGAAGTTGACGGGAATGAGGGTGTGGGAGTGTAGGGGGGACGTGGATAGTATGTGGAATAGGGTGGCTAGGTGCATCAGGGAGAATGCTAGTGAGGTGTTGGGTGTTTCTAGGGGCCGGGCCGGGCATCACCGGGGGGATTGGTGGTGGAATGAAGAGGTTAAGAAGAAAGTGGGGACCAAGAAAGGGGCGTATGCTAAGTTGGTTGAGAGTAAGGACGAAGAAGAGAAGCGGGTAAACAGGAAAGAGTACAAGTTAGCTAGGAAAGAGGCTAAGTTAGCAGTTACGGCGGCTAAGACGACAGCTTTTGAGAGCTTGTATGCAGGATTACAGGAGAAAGGAGGGGAAAAAAGTTGTTTAGACTCGCTAAGGCTAGGGAGAGGAAGGGTCGTGACCTCGACCAGGTGAAGTGCATTAAGGGAGAGGACGGTACAGTGTTGGTGGAGGACAGCCACATTAAGAATAGATGGCAGTCGTATTTCCATAGGCTCTTGAATGACGAAGGGGATAGAGCTATTGTGTTAGGGGAGCTGGAGCACTCAGAGGAGTGTCGGGATTTTAGTTATTGTAGACGTTTTAAGGTAGAAGAGGTTAGAGAGGTTGTTCGCAGGATGCGAAGGGGTAGGGCGACGGGGCCGGATGAGATTCCGGTGGATTTTTGGAAGTTCGCTGGAGAGGCTGGTGTAAGGTGGTTGACTGGATTGTTTAACGAAATCTTCAAGACGGCAAAAATGCCTGAGGCTTGGAGGTGGAGTACCATGATCCCTCTTTATAAGAATAAGGGTGACATTCAGAGTTGCAATAACTATAGGGGGATTAAGTTATTGAGTCACGCTATGAAGATTTGGGAGAGAGTGGTTGAGGTGAGGCTGAGACGAATAGTGTCTATTTCGGAAAACCAGTTTGGATTTATGCCTGGACGCTCGACGGCGGAGGCAATTCACCTGGTACGGAGGCTGGTGGAACAGTATAGGGAAAGGAAGAAGGACCTGCACATGGTGTTTATCGACCTGGAGAAGGCATACGACAAAGTCCCCAGGGAGGTGCTTTGGAGATGCTTGGAGGTGAGTGGAGTCCCGCAGGCATATATCAGAGCAATTAAGGACATGTATGATAGAGCGAAAACTCAGGTGAGGACGGCGGGAGGAGATTCAGAGCATTTCACTGTCTTGACAGGATTGCATCAGGGATCTACTCTTAGTCCCTTTTTTTTTGCTTTGGTGATGGATGTGTTGACGCGTATTCAAGGGGAGGTGCCTTGGTGTATGCTTTTTGCAGATGATGTAGTTTTGATTGATGAGACGCGAGGGGGTGTGAATGACAAATTAGAGGTGTGGAGACAAACTCTTGAGTCTAAAGGGTTCAAGTTGAGCAGAAGCAAGACAGAGTACTTGGAATGCAAGTTTAATGACGTGAGGCTGGAGAATGAGGTGGTAGTGAAGTTGGAATCACAGGAGGTATGTAAGAGGGATAGTTTCAAGTATCTCGGGTCCGTGATTCAGGGTAACGGTGAGATTGACGAGGATGTCTCGCACCGTATTGGGGCGGGATGGATGAAGTGGAAGCTCGCGTCGGGGGTGTTGTGTGATAAAAAGGTGCCGTCCAAGCTTAAAGGCAAATTCTACAGGGTGGTAGTCTGTCCGGCCATGTTGTATGGAGCAGAGTGTTGGCCAGTTAAGAACTCCCACATTCAAAAAATGAAGGTGGCAGAAATGCGGATGTTGCGTTGGATGTGTGGGCTGACTAGAGGGGATAGAGTTCGGAATGAGACTATCAGGGAGAAGGTTGGTGTGACTCCAGTGGAGATTAAGATGCGGGAAGTCCGATTGAGATGGTTCGGGCACGTGATGAGGAGGGGCATGGATGCCCCGGTTCGTAGGTGTGAGAGGCTAGCTTTGGATGGTTTTAGGCGGGGTAGGGGTAGGCCGAAGAAGTACTGGGGTGGGGTGATTAGGCGGGACATGGAGCAGTTACAGCTCACCGAGGACATGACTCTAGATAGGAAGATCTGGAGGACGCGAATTAGGGCAGAAGGCTAGGGCCAGTTTGGGTCGCTAGTGTAGGGAATTACTTGGTGGGGGTATTATCCTTGTTATGATACCTCGTTCCATGTCTTATTACGAATCTGTTTGCTTTTCTCTGTTTTTATTACTTATGGGTGTCGTATTTATGTTATGACGCCTTTGTTCTATGCTTTACTATGTATCTGTGTAGTATACCGTGTCTCGAGCCGGGGGTCTATCGGAAACAGCCTTTCTACTTCTTTAGAAGTAGAGGTATGGACTGCGTACATCTTACCCCCCCCAAACCCCACTATGTGGGAATACACTGGGTTTGTTGTTGTTGTTGTTGTTGTTGTATAACTAGTTTTATTTCGTCATATAATATCTCTGCTGGTGCAGTATAACACTTTATATAAAATAGATTGCCTTTCGTTATCCTTTTGTAGGTAGTGAATATCTTGTGTAATTCTTCCATAGCTGTTAATTCTTCTCCGTCTTGGGTGTATATGGTGTTTAATAGTCCATAGTCAAAACAAGTTTTTACTAGGCTTGGGCTAGTTTTGGGTAGTGCAATTAGCTTGTTTTATCCTTGTAATTTTTGGGTTATATAGTTGGTGTTTGGTTCTTTGATATTTGTAGCTCTGGGGTTATGGTTTAGAAAAGTTTGTACTCTATAGATATTTTCTATGTATTTCTGGGTTGTATAATTGTAAATTTTTTTATCTTGGTATGTGGTAATTTGTGGGGATATGAACAAGTGGTCTTTTTGTGTTTTTGGTGTAAATGATTTTTCAAATATTTTATTCATATTCGTGTTTTGGTATCTTGGTCGACTAACTCCTTTGCTTGTACCTGCAGAAGTAGATTGATAAATGTTATGGAGTGTCCCAACGTCTCCTTCTAGCTCTGGAACTTTAATGTCTTCCGATCGACATAGCTCTGCACACTGCTGATTCGTAGCTATTGACTTCAATTTATCTTCATTAGTCTTTAGCTTTTCTATCTCATTACCCATACTATCCACTTTCATTGAAAGCGTAGTTAGGGTGTTGAGTATTTTTTCTAGAGTATCTTCTTCTATTATTTCAGTCTGTGTAGCTTTGTCTTGATATGTAATCTGTAATAACATTTTTGTTAGTACTGATTACTTCAATTATAAATGTGAAATTTAATATATTCAAGACTAGTCTCCGAATCTCTTTTGTTGTAACTGAATTTTGTATTTTCTTTGTTAACCACCAGCGTACCTGTGTATTATCTGTCCGTACAATAAATTTGTTATATACAATATATGGCTCAAATGCTAACAATCATTTATATAATGAACATAATTCTTTCCCATTTTATTTTTGTCTCATTGAACGTACTTGAGTAGTATTTACAATGGTATTCTAATTTTTCTGCTTCATATCTATTTTTAAGTATTCCTCCATAACTATATTCACTAGCATCTGCTTCTACTATGTATATAAATTTTCTATTTTCATCTGGAAATTGTAATTTTGGTAATTCTTTACAAAGTAATTTTATTTTTTGAACTTGTTTTTTATCTTCTTCATTATAGTTATATTCTACATCCTTTTTTAATTTTTTGTGTAGTGGTTTTAAAGTTTCTGCTAATTTTGGAATATATTCTCTTACTTGGTTTACTAATCCTAAAAATGATTGTAATTTTTTTTTTGTATCTAATTCTTCTTTCGAATTTATTATTTTTGTACTATATGTTGTTGCATTTTTACTCCGTTTTTATCTATTTGTATTCCTAAAAATTCTATCTGATTTTTCATAATTTCAGCTTTCTTTTCGCTTAGACTTATTCCCGATTTTTCTATTATATATGTAAACTGTTCCAATAATTTTAAATGTTCTTTGATTTTTGTATATAATAATATATCATCTATGTATACTATACAATTAGATAATTGTTTAAAATAATTATCCATAAAATGTTGATATCTACCTGGTGCGTTTTTATATCCAAATGGTAATACATTCCATTCATAAAATTCTTGTGGTACCATAAATGCGGTTAATTCTTTAGATTCTTCTCCTAACTTTAGATGGTAAAATCCTGATTTACAATCGAATTTGTTGAAATAATTATATCCTTGTATTTGCCTTATTTTTAATATCTTATTTGGTATTGGATAATTATATGTTATAGTTTTTGCATTTAAATTTCTATAATCAATAACCATCTTACTTTTTCCTCTTTTTTGTTCACTATGTTTATTTACTGTAAATGCTGGACTATTATGTTTACTATTACTTTTTTGTATATATTGTTTTTCTAATAATTCATCTATATGCATTTTAAACTCTTTTAAATCATCAAAATTATATGTTAATGGTTTTTGGGTTATTATACTATTTTTATCTATTAATTCAATTTTTATGGTAGTTTTATGTTTTTCCCATCCTTTTAATGGATCTTCACTATATAATTGTTCTAATTTTTTCTTAATTATTTCTATCTTATTTATTGAAAATATAGTTATTTCTGTTTTATTTATCGAAAATACCACTAGTTCTATTATATTTTCTAACTTTTGTGTAATTTTTTCACTTTCTTATTTTATTATTAACTCTTTTTGCTCTTACTTTCTGTTTACATGGTGTTGTAAACCACCAGTCTGTTCTAGTTATTATATGTGGGTATAATTTATCTAAAAATGGCATTCCTAAAAGTATATCTTTTGATGTTAGTTCATAATTATAAATTTCTTCTATTGTTAATATCTTATCCCAAGCTTTATAGGTAATTAAGCTTCCTTCATTATTAAATCCTTTAACTATTATTGGTGTTTTTAATTTATCCCATTTACTTTCTGGTAAGCAATTATATCTACATAAATTAGCTTCTGCTCCTGTTTCTATCATAGGTGTATAATATCTACTGTAATATCCTTTTACTACTATCTTCATTAATACATATATTTTCATTTTTATGTTAAGGCTCTTCTTAAGAATAATTTTTCTTTGTTATATGTTAAGGTTAATTGTGTATGTTCTATATTATATGGTTTTACTTGTTCCAACCATTTTATTCCTAATATTATATTTGTTTTTTGCATTTCTTCCTTTATTTCAAATTCTATTTTTATTTTTCTAACTCCTATTATTATTTCTTTTTCTGCTATATTTCTACTATTTATTAAACTTCTTGGTAGATCTGGGCATACATCATTATCAGTCTTTATTTCTTCATTTTTTACTAGATATTTTGCTATATAATTTTCTTGTTGTTCTGTATTTAAGAGTATTAAATATTCTTTTTCATTTATTTTTCCTGTTATGTAATATTGGTTTAAATTACTTATTGAATTTATTTCATAACTTGTTCTTTTTTATGAGCTTGACGATTCTGGTTTTTCATCAGCTATTCTTTTTGTTGTACTTATTCTATCATTTACTATTTCTAAATTTTCTTCTATATCTATGACTCTATAGCTATAATCATTATAATCTATTGTTTTTACAATTTGTTCGAATGGGCTTTTTATTCGTATTTTGTTAATCTTATTTTTTCCTGTTATTTTATGTTTTGTTGTTAATACATATATATTTTTGCATCTTGCTGTAAATATTTTACTTCCTGGGTTAATTTTATTCCTGATATCTTCCAATATAATACTAGTGATTTATCTATATTTTTATCTGTTACTGCTACTGAATAATTTGCACTTATTATGAATTTGAATTTCTGATATATTAGATTTCCTTTTACGACAGTTATTATGCTTTTTTCTATAGGTTTTATAATTCTATCATCTGCTAAATATAATTCTATTGGTGTATCTATTCCTTCTCTAAAACATGCTTTTATTAATATCTCTGTACCTCCAAAGTGTACATATTTTATTGGATCTCCTTTACTTTTTATATCATTTATCTCTTTATTAATTATTCTTTTTGTTACTAGTGGTATACTAGCTTTGCCTTTTGCATATCTACAGTCTATTACATGTTCTTTTTGGCATACTACGTAATATTCATCCCTTTTTCTAGTAAAAATATTTTTTATTGTTGGTATTTTAAATATTTTTTGTACACTTAAATCTAATTCTTTTCCTTTTATTTCATCAAATATGTTACTGTCAAATATTATTTCTTGTTCCGTTTCTTCATCATTTAAATATTCTTCCTTTGTTATTATTTTTATATCTTCTTCAGTCATTTGATTTATCTAGTTTACTATCTATTTCAGTATCTGTTTCGTTTTCTGAAATTTCATATATACTATCCTCACTTTCTAATTCATAATCTATATAATCTATCTGCATATATTCTGTATTATCTATTTTTATTTCTAATATTTGTTTATTTTTTGGATTTTTAGGTAATTTACAATCTCTAACTAAATGTCCTAACTTTCCACAATTATAACAAGTACATTCTTTTATAGATTTCTTCTTTCTATATGGTCTTTTGTATTTATAATTTTTTACATAATATTTTTTCTTGGTTTCTTGTATTTATATTTTGATTTTTTATATTTCTTATATTTTGTATGTCTTTTTCTTTTCTTATAATATCTATTATTTTTATATCTTCTTCAGTCATTTGATTTATCTAGTTTACTATCTATTTCAGTATCTGTTTCGTTTTCTGAAATTTCATATATACTATCCTCACTTTCTAATTCATAATCTATATAATCTATCTGCATATATTCTGTATTATCTATTTTTATTTCTGATATTTGTTTATTTTTTGGATTTTTAGGCAATTTATAATCTCTAGCTAAATGTCCTAACTTTCCACAATTATAACAAGTACATTCTTTTATAGATTTCTTCTTTCTATATGGTCTTTTGTATTTATAATTTTTTACATAATATTTTTTTCTTGGTTTCTTGTATTTATATTTTGATTTTTTATATTTCTTATATTTTGTATGTCTTTTTCTTTTCTTATAATATCTTTTTTCACATCCAAATTGGGGTGCTATTTTATTTTTGCAACATGTTAAATTTCTTATTAATGTTTTTTTCATTTTTAATTCTTCTCTATATTTTTCACATAAGTTTCTATACCATTGTTGTAAAAATTTTATTCTTGCTCCTAACGTATCTACTATTTTTGCTTCTTCCCAACTTTTTATTATCTTTGAACTAAATGGTTCGAGTAATTTATTAAAATATAATTTTCTTATTTCTTTACTTTCTTCTATACTATATGCTCCTTTATAATAATATTCTTTAAATGCACAAGTATATTCATCTATATAGCACATATTACATATTGCTAATTTTAACATTAAATTTCTATTTGTATCTTTTTCTTCATCTTGTTCTTCTTCTATTGTTGTCATACTACCAAATTCATCTTTTATAGCTGTTTCATATTTTTTTAATAATTCTATAGGTGTTAGTTTAGTTGTTGTTGATGATGTTCCTTCTATAGGTTTATTAGTTCTTAATACTTTCTTGTTATTTTCAGTTAAATTTGAAAATCATAGTTTTACTGATTCTATTAATGTTCTTTCTATATATTCTGGTGCATCTGTTATGTTTATATTATTATCTAGAAATTGTTTTGTCATATATCCTATCCATAATTATATTGTTTTTTCTGTATCTATTACACAGTCTAGGTCTAAAAAGTTATAATTTTTATTAACTATTTGTTTTGGTGTCCATTTGTCATATTCATTATATTTTTTAAACTTACTTTTATAATATATAGGTTTTCTTATTTCTGCTGTTTTAGGTATTATATGTTCATCTTCTTTTTTATCAAGAGTATTTATTTCTGTATTGGTATTTTCCAACTTTTCCTCATTAATTACTTCTTGTTTTTCATTGATTTCTAAATTTTTTGTATTTGTTAATATTTCTGTATATGTTTCACTATCTTCTGAATCATAATTATCTGTCTCTTCAACATCTATATTATTTATTTCTAATTTCTTATTTTTATTTCCAATTTTTCCTTAAATTGATTTATCTCGTTCAGTAATTTTTGTTCTCTATCTTTTTCTTCTTTTTCCTTTTGTCTTTGTTCATACAAATCTTTCAACATTTGTAGTTCTTTTTTTAATTCAGCAATCCTACTATTTTTAGTTTCTTCTATTTTTCGTATTTCTTCTGTAGTTTGTAGTTTAATTTTTTCTATTTCCTTTTTTCTATCTATTTCTTCATTTTCTTTTTCTATTCTTACCATTGCTGTCAATTTATCTTCTAATTTTAATTCTTCTTTTTCTATATAAATGTTCACCTATTTTCTTATATCTTCTCCCTAGATTAGAAAATACTGTTTTTATTTTTAATTCTTCGTGATTTTCATATATTTTTTCATCTATTATAAATTCTTCTTTGTTCATTTTATTGTGAATAGTTCATGTTGATATATATATTCTAAACAGTTTATTTGTGATTCTAATTTTGATATTTCATCTTTTTGTGTATTTATTAAATTTTCACTAACTCCGACAAATATATTATAGTGTAGTCTTTCTATTCTTATTTTTAATTCTTTACGTTTTTCAGAAATAATTTTCTTTAATTCTTTGTATTGTTGTACTTTATTCATTTAAACCATATTTATAATATCTTGGCGGATATCTAAATCTAATTTTATCATAATTAGGTGGTATGTGTCTCATTTTTCTAAATTTTAAATGGATTATTAATTTTGCTTCAATACTAGATATTAATGTAATTAGGTAAGCTAATCTTTGTGGGTTTTCTTTTGTTTTATTTAGACTTATGTATTCTGAATAATTATTAATTAAAGATTCTTTAATTTTTCTAAAAGTTTCTCTATTTTTAAATGATCTTCTCATAATTAATTCAATATATATTAAATTCTAATATCTCTAACATATAGATTTCTAATATCTCTAACATATTTTCTACTACTGTACTTTTTAAATAACTGGGCTCTGATATCATTTGTAGGGGGTGCGGATATCTGCCGTATGAAATAGATTTATTAGAGTCCTGATTTGTTTTTTTGTATTGTGCATTTGTATTACAAAGCTAGTGATACAAGTTCTTTTGATAATCGTGGTGTCCTTGGCATATTGCACGTACCTCGAATAGTAGTATCCAAGGTCACTCTATCGACCAATTTTCGGAGAAACTACATAATAGTTTTGCCTATGGTATGATTTTAACTTGAGACCTTATGGTTCTTAACCCCACTCCATTGAACACTTGGTCACACCCTTTGGTGCAAGTTAGTGATACAAGTTAGCTTCAATATTTGTGACAAATTGATATTTTGGTAGCTGCTGGAGCATTCATGATAGTAGAAAAGTTGTTTAGCTCAAGCATTCTCCCAATTTTGGGGGTGGTGAACAGGTTCCACAATTTACTGATTTCAAATATTTTTGTAAACTTTTGATTAGTACATGGGGTTAAATTTACTAGGAATGTTATTACACACCCTTCTCTTCTTATAAAGGTAAAAAAAAAGTCTTTCAAACCAGTGAAAAGATGAGTGAAGTAAGTCAAACATTAGAGGCAGTGTATTGTCTATTTACCCTTATCCCACCACATACACGATCAAAAGACCCTGCTTTATGTTTCTTCCTGGGCAATTTTGCAGTAAGAAAAGATATGTTTGATGTCATTTAGTAGTTTCTCATTTTTATTGCTTCTTATGGCAAAGACATATTCAGGTCAGATCTGTACTCGACAAAGTAAAGGAAAGGTTTCAATCACATTCGATGAAGTCATACAGGTCTCAATTTTAGAGGTAACATGTTATAATTTATATCATTTAAATTTAGAAGTTTGCTTTATCGACCTCTAAGTTTATTTGTGAAAGATGAGAATTATGTAGTCATGTTCTTCACCAAAGGTGGCCGACTGATACATGAAACAGTAAGAGAACAGTGAGTTCTTAGGTTTGAATACATGAGGGAAAACACTACGTAATTTCTTCCATCCGTTTAAGCCTTGGTGGTCAGAGTTTTGATACCTGTGTTGGTGGGGGGTAGGTAGTTGGTACCAGATGGAATATTTGAGGCACGCGCAAGTTAGAACGAACACACCATCATTGAAACAACTGTGGTCACGTTCTGCGTGTGAATTTGCATCATCCTTGCGTGTGCTTATAAAGTTCCTTGAGTGATTTAGAGGGAGGTAACCTTTTGTTTTCTATTCATTATTTTTAAGTTCAGGGAGGGATAGAGGGTGGAAGAGAACCTTTTGGTTCACTATTCTTATTTACGTTCACTTTGTGCTGTGATAATTTCTCTGCTCATGTATATTTATATTGCATTACTTTTCCTGAATGGTTAAACTCACTTTGCACCCCATGTTCAGTTCTATTGGTCCGTGTTTATCTATTGTGTCAGTGTCTCAGTTTCCAGTTATACTACAGGGTTAGAATGTACATTTTTTAAGATGAATATACTAGTGGTATTTTCCTTTTGTTGATTTGAGATAACATAAGCTAATGGTTATTCTATGAAGTTACCAGTTTTTAAAAAACTAATGGTTATTCTATAATGGATAATGAAATCATTGATAGGGTCTGTTTGAATAATTAAGAAAGCCTAATTGGTCAGAGCAAAAAAGATCACTGTTTTGTTTTTTTGAAATCGTAACAATTTTGTATTAAAATCACCAGGGCCTGTTATGGCCAAAGTTACAAGGAATGAAACCTAAGTAAAAGCTACAGAAAAGTATGTTAGATAACGGTAAACTATTAAGTCTAGCTGAATGAGTTAAGGGATTCTCAGGGTGTAGAACGTGGATCCTATTCTAATCCATAATGACAATCCATTCATACTTTTTACTCCCTCCATTTCAATTTGTCTGTCTGATTTTGATTTGGCATGGAGTTTAAGAAATTAAAGACAACTTTTGAATTTTGTGATCTTAAACTAAAGATACGTAAAATGTACCAAAATGCCCTTAAATTTGTGGTCTTTAAACATGCCATTTGAAAATTACATATACTTTTTGTGGTTGTTACCTCTAGCTTCGCGTTGATTAGAGATTAAAGTTGGAACAGCAAATAGGTAAAGAAAGACATTGTTGTGTTCTATTAAGTCAGGAGATGATAAAGGGAAACAAAATACGAGTTCTGATGCCGCTGAGAAAGTTATGGTGGCTGTTTAGGCATCGAAGGAAATATCCAAAATAGCTGTTGTGTGGTCTTTCACTCATGTTGTTCAGCCTGGAGATTGCATTACACTTATTGTGGTTATACCTTCACAAAGTTCTGGTAATTTCTCTGGATTTCATTCATTTTCTTGTTTCTTGTATGATGTCCTGAAAATGAATATTCAGCTTAGGTAGAATTCTCTAGTTGCTTACTTCTGTACTAGTTAATTGAATTGTTGATTATAACACTGTAATTAGTGAGAAATTTTTGCTTGTTATGTTTCCTGCTCCGCTATTGGCTGACGTTATGGTGGTTTTTGTTAGAGATGATTTCAAATTTCATAAGGGTAACCAAGATAATTTTTTTTCCTGAAAGTTTTACATAAAAAAGATAAGCTTTAGTTACCAATTCTTAAGAGTATGGGAGGCTGTAAAGTGTAGACTTTTACCGCTGGGAAGTACATCGTATGCCACTGGATTCTAATTAGTTCATTGAAGATATTCCGTGTTCATGTTATCTCTGCATATTTAGTAATTCTGCCCTTTTATATTCATGCTACTTCTATGTTTTAACAAAAGGAGGTTTAGTGAATACTACTCTTTAAGAGTTTTGCAATCATTTGTGGGTAGAAAGTTATGGGGATTCCTTTGATTTGCTGGAGATTGCGCAAGTGGCCACTGGAAGTTGCACTCTGGAAATAGTTTCAAGCACAAGTTCGATATAACAGATTATTGCTCCCAGATGATCCATTAGCTTCAGGATGTTTATGATCCCAACAAGGCAAGCGTACAACTTCCGCATCTCCATTGTTGGCACATTGTTACAAACACTGATGCTAAACATTTGGTTCTTCTTGTACTTGTTCTCCTCCAGATAAATGTCAAGATTAAAATTTTCTAGTATACCGCATGGAGCTGTGGCTGCTGAGGCAAAGAAGTTGCAAGCTAATTGGGTTGTTTTGGACAAGTAATTTGGAAGCTTCTTCAGAGTCTGATGCCTTTTGTTAACTTAATTTTATAAAATTTTAATTTGGATTATTATATTAATGAATGATTTTGTTGTGATGTGTATATATATATAATTGTATTGATACAATTCTATATAATTCTCTTTCAGTCTCTCTCTCTCTATATATTCATAGTTGCAATAGGTCAAAAATTCGTTGCAATTGCTAATTAAAATAGTTGCAATAGGTTGCAAGAGAATGTAGCAAAAGATTCAAAAATCGTCGCAATAGGTGTGAAAAAGCGCTGCAACAAATAGTTAAAAATCGTTGCAAAAAATCAATGAGTGTTGCAGTAAATAATCAAAAATTATTGCAATAGGGTTATTGCAATGCTGGCCTGTCGTTGCAATATTGTCTATTGCAATGGGTCTTAATCGTGCTATAGACAATATGAAGTGTCCTAATAGGAGTTAAAAAAATTGTTGCAATAGGACTATCTATTGCAACGGTTGTTGTAACCGTCACAAAAGTTGTTGCGATACATCAATCGAAACGCTCACATATGTAATACCCGCCAAACCATTGCGGTATCTCTATCGCAGCGATTTCTGTATCTATCGCAACGGTTTTTGAATCGTTGCCATAGGGGTAATATCTAGTAGTGCATATTGAAAGTTTATACCCAACTAGAGTATTCCTTCAATACTCTTTGCAAGAAGTTCTAATAACATAAGGGACCAAAGAATTATTGGGCATGATCTGTACAATATATCTAATAAGGAATCTCAATATGGCTGTAACTTTGTAACATGGAACATAGGCCTATGAAACATAAGCTATGATAGAATTACTAGGTCGTAGGCAATGCAACTTCTAACTTTCAAGCTTAGCCACACTTCTCAAATACTCCCTTAAACTATACTTTTCCCATTAAATACCATGCTCATTTGATTCAACTTATAATTCTCACATGGGAACATATAGCTACGCTAGCCAAAGTTTGGGTTGAACTACACACTCTCGCCATGGTCAATCCTAACTCGAAATTGCAAAGTGCAACACATAACAATGTAATACTAGTGTAAACCATGAAATCGATACTCCATGCGTGGTTCACATCTTTCATCTCAAGAATAATTCTTCTTATCACTTCAATGACTAAATTCAAACTCTCACTAGGAAATCACTAGTGCACAATGCATTCATCCACTTATATACCAACATGACATTCAAGCATATCATTGTAATCACATATGAATTTTTAGGCAAACAACCTACCTATGAATTTTTTTCCACGTTCTCTAATATGTCTTGCCAATAACAACTCCCACACACTATCCCTAATAAAACACACATAGAATTCTCAACTAACCATGAAATATATCAAAATCTCTCCCTCAATCATCCGTCAATCTTATAGCCTTAGATAAAACAAGTATACAACAATCTTTCTAACAACGCCCAAGTGCATACGCAAGTGTACATGGTCTTATCAAGTAGTAAAGTGGCCCAATGAAAGTCAAGTATCGATCCTACAGAGACTTGATTCAACAATAATTCTATTTTATGTCACAATTTAGATTCAGTTTATGCAAGCGTAACCAAAAAGAGAGTTTGTAATTTATAGCTAGAGAAAAGTAAACAATGCGTAAAGTAAAGATCTTGAAACAATCAATAGGAGAAAACCCAGGGTTAAAGCACTTTGAATAATCATATTATGTTGTTGAACTTCATTCGTTAACTTGCTTATCTTGGTTGTTGATTCGTAGGGTTAATTGCATGATCATGGTCTCCCGACCTCTAATCCTTTACCTAAGTTGGATCTTACAACTACATCATTGAAGGGGATGTAATAATACAATTAAGTTCTTTACGCTAAAATCCTACGTGTAAATCAAATAAGGCATCTAAGTACATCCCTGTCCTAGACACTTGTCACACCCCTTTTTCGCTCAGAAGGTTGAATCAAAGGGGTTTTTCAGTTAAAGTGACAATTTTGAATGGGGATTATTTTATTTATAGAGTCGTCACTTGGAATTGAGTTATGGTGTTTCAAATTACCTTTTTTAATCCCTAGTTAAAAGAAAATGACTCTTTTATTTTGTTCTGCGAAAATAAAAGACCGAGTAAGGAATTCTGTTGATCGAGGAGAAGGTGTGAGACACCCCTCAAATCCGGTGATTCTAACACGGTCGCTTTATTGACTTATCTTGACTTAAATTATTTTGATGAATTATGTTTAGGCCTAAATTCACTTATTTTTATTATACTAAAACTTGTTTATTATCTTATAATAAATAAATTGATGAAAAGTCAATTTTAGAAAATATTTGTTATGGTGCATTATTGCATCCTTGAATTTTTAAACGTCTCAGAAAGATGCGTACGTCACATTCTTAATTGAGACAAATATTTTAAACATGCCAAAGATTTACCTAGCGTTAAGGCATTGGTTAATCTATTATAAATCCAAGATATATACTTACTCTTTTCCCTAAAAATTGTAACAAGTTTTGAATTAATTTGCAACCCATCTCACATCTTTACAAATTGATTTTTTTACTCTTTTATTTTATCATTATGACGAGTCTTGAATCAAATCACAATGTGTCCCACTTATTTTTAAGTTAGCTATAAGCCAAGCCTAATATGTTCTTTGCATCCTAGTTAATAATTTAATTTTAAAAAATAAAAATAATAATAGTAATAATAAATAAAAAAATTACTTTCACATTTAAATCAAACCTCGACATCATATTTATTTCAAGGAGAAACTATATATTATTATTTTAATAAGAAACTCAAAAGGTAAATATATATATATATATATATATATATATATATATATATATATATATATATATATATATATATATATATATATATATATATATATATATATATGCAGATAATAAACTTAACCACATTGTAACCAAATATTCGATTCTTAGAAAGATACACTTAATTTTGAAAACTACAAATAAAAATAATCACATAAAATTCAGAAAAGAATCCAAATTCAAGAAAAGGGAAAATTAATCCAATTCTCCATTTGTATGAGGGTGTTTGGATAGGATTAAAATCTGGTTAAACTAGAATTTAATTATTTTTTTAGTTTTTTTAGGTGCTTGATAAAATTAAAAAGAGCTTAAAAAGCTAAAAGTGGATTAAAAAAAGCAAAAATTGAGAAGCTGGATATCCCCAGCTTTTTACTTTTTAGATTAAAATTTTTTTAGGTTTGATCAAAACATTTACCTTTCTATCTCTTATATTTTCTTCTAATTCCAACAATATTCTAAATTTTGTATCCCTTATTGATTTTTCTTTCTTTTTATTTTTGCTGTTTTTTTTCATCTTTTTCCTCCAGTTTTTTCTTCATCTTTCTCCTTTATTTTCAAAAAATCCATCATTATATAAGAAAACACTCAAAAAAATTATCGTCAAATCGAGTCTGTGGTAAGTTCTTCTCTATCCGTTTATATAGAATTCCTGCATGTTATTTAAATTTTAAAAATTGATTCTTTTTAATAATTTGTTTCATTCCTAAAAATTTTATGTTGTTTACAAGCTTGCAATATTACAATATAATACAATATTTATATAAAAAATATCTTAAATTTTTTATTTTTTAATATTTAAAAATTAAAAAGTAACTTATATTTATAAATTGACCTGACATAATCACTTTACGTTGAAAGTGTATTTAAATAGAATTTATTTTTGAAGTATTAGAATTAAAAATCATAAATAATTCGCATTATTATGTGTTAACAGCTATAAGAATATTTAAGTTATTTTGACAACAAAAAAGTGATTGACAACACTTGTTTACCAAACACATCAACAGATTTTTTTTTTCAGTTTCATCACTTCTATCCAAACACTTATCTGCTTAATTGAAAATCACTTATTTTAAGTTTTTAATTACTTAAACTAAAAAACAATATTTTTAATCCTATCCGAACGAGTTCTATGTAACATGAAAAATAAACCTTATACATTATCAAGTCAAGATCTGCAAATAAATAAATATACCAATCCCCTATAATATGGATTTTTATTTACAGAAAATATACAACCAGTGCAAACGGGCAAGGGAAAAAGGCAGTGAGAATGCAGTGGTGCTATTGGGAGATCGGATGTCGAACTCCGGTGGGTTTCACCGTAATAACGCCGGCTAATTAAAATTCGATCAGATTTGGCCCTCCCATGGTGCGGCGGGGGCGGAAGAAGGGGAGGAGGCGGCGCGGCGGCAGGGTGCGCCGGTTGGTATGCCGGCTGGTTTTGGGGGTGTAGGCCGTCGGATTTTAGGTTTTCCGGTGGAATAACCGCTGGAATAGTAACAACAGTGGCGGGGAGACGGAAATACCGGCGATGGGAAAAGGGGTGACGCCGGTGAGTTGGGGATCGACGGTGAGTTGGTTCGCCGGTGGGTCATCGTGACGGGATTTGGTCACTATTTTTTTTGTATATTTTTCGAGAAAAATTCACCAGAAAATATGTTTCTCCTCCGATCCAAACTCTTTTCTTTTTTCGTATTAAATCAAACCTCAATTTTACTGCTTTCTTCTTTTTTTCTCACCGATTTTTCTACTGTGTAAAGATGTACATGTATATTTGTGAATGTGAATTAACGAATTACCGTGTAAATAATATTTTATTCTGTTTTGTCATGTACACATCAGATACAGACAAGAAATAATCATCACCAAAAACTCGACAGACAACCAAACTCGATCTTCAAACTTTTACAAAAATATTTTCTCCCGTTGGTCTTTTTCTTAGTTTTCTGATTTCTCTCTGCCTGATTTTCGCTCTATTTTTTATCTGATACAGTGTAGGCCAAAAATAATACGGCCTCTCTCCGGGGATGGGAGGAAGTTCCTTAAATATAGGAAATTGGGGGAACAATTACAAGGAATTTAAATTTTGAATCTTTCTTTATTAAAAATTACTATTATAGATAATAATAAAAAATATAAAATAAATATTAATAATAATAATAATAAATATAAAAACAAAAGTTTATAAAAGTTTAAGAAAAAATAAAAGTTTATAAATTATTTTTATATTTAAAAAAAAATAAAAGTTTATAAATAGCCAAAAATAAATATAATTAAGGTAGTATTAAAACTACTTGATAAGAATGTGTCCCCGAAGATTAAAGGTAAGTTTTATAGAGTGGTAGTCCGGACGGCTATACTGTATGGACTGGAGTGTTGGCCAGTTAAGAACTCTAATATCCAAAAGGTGAAGGTGACGGAGATGTGAATGTTGCGATGGATGTGTGGACATACCAGGAAAGATAGGGTGAAGAATGAGATTATTCGGAAGAAGGTGGGGGTTGCCTCGGTGGAGGATAAGTTGCAAGAAGTGAGGCTACGTTGGTTCGGACATGTGATGAGGAGGGGCTCTGATGCTCCAGTGCGGAGGTGTGAGACTCTGGCTATGGATGGTTTTAAGCGGGCTAGAAGTAGACCAAAGAAATATTGGAGGGAGGTGATTAGGCATGATATGGAGCAATTACAGTTTACAGAGGACATGACCCTTGATAGGAAGGTGTGGAGGATCCAGATTAAGGTAGAGGGTTAAGGGGTGGGAGCGCGGCGGTAGTAATAGGAAGTGCTCCTTTGGGTCTGGAGTTTCTGGTTCGTAGTGTTGGGCCTATAGTTTTTGGGGTTAGTGGTGTTGGTTTTTTTGCATACCGTACTAGTTTATTATGCACTTATCTTTTGTGTTTGTTATACTGTTAGTTTATTTTGTGTACCATACTAGTTTGTATCCGCTTACTTTTTGTATTTGTTATACTGTTATTGGTCCTAAGTCGAGGGTCTATTGAAAACAACCTCTCTACTTCTCTTGAGGTAGTGGCATAGTCTGCGTACACTCTACCCTCCCCAGACCCCTCTAGATGGGAATACACTGGGTATGTTGTTGTTGTTGTTGTTGTAAAACTACTAGCTTATTTATTAAAATTTAAAAGGAAAATATATTTTTGCATTTCTTGTATTATTTTATTTATTTATATTTTTTTCTTAAAAATAAAAATAAAATAAAAATAAATTATCTTATTTATTTTTAACTAAACTTTATTAAAAATGAAATAAAAGTTAAAATAATATCAGATCAAATATTTAATATCAAAAATAGATTAAAATTCGGGAAGAATAAAAAATTACGTGTCTACAACACTAATTTGCATTCCTTATTTCATAAAAGAATACAAATCATACTTTATCTATTTCCATGTTCTATCGCCCTATACCCTCTCCTGATTTCACAAGGTTGACAATTGATATATTCTAAGGGTAGCTAATCCTTAAAATAGTTAATTCAAGAATAAACAAACAATCAACAATGATAAGCAAATAAAATGAACTTAATTCAAAATAATAGTACTTATGTTCTTGGATTCAACCCTCGAAAGAGGAAATTTAGCCATGCATAGTCATAATCATAATCACAAGATTGTAATTAACGACTAAAAACATGAATGAACTAAATTAAAATAATATAAACCTAATGATGAAGTTGTAGCAGCCCATCAACCTTCAAAATATGTTCAAAGATAATTAAAAATGTGTATGATGATGTATTTATAGCAAAGAGTAAGCCAAAGTCATGTTGGACAAGGATTCAATGTTCAAGTAAGGCCTGGAATAGAGGGGACGCCGCGGGCTCCATTGCACCGTTTTTGAGGGGGCGTCGCGGGCACTCATGTTATCCAGACTATTTTCTAACGCATGGGAGCATTGGAATGGAGGGGGTGCCGCAGGTTCAATTGAGGGAACTCACTGGAATTATTGTCCAGAATATTTTCTAAGGCATGGGAGCAATGGAATGGAGGGGGCGACGCGCCCAAATCGCGGGCAAGCATTTGAAATTGCGACCCGAATTTTGGTTATGTCTTGATCGTCCCATCTTTTGTCCCTTGTCTTGTGGTGTATTTTTCATGAATTTTCAGCCTTTGTATCATCCATATATCACCATATTCAGGTCACAAAGCTTTGTACATTATCACACGCCACGAATTAGAGATCACAACAACACAATATCCTCATCGATGAATCAAAAACAAAAGTTAAGACTAGGCTACTTTTCATGATCTTTAACTTTATGTTTTGACTCTTCACTTAATCAAATTAAACTTTGAACATTACCTACAAGTTATTCCTCATATAATAACACATTAAAACCATTTGGAATACATTAAACACAATAAAATTCAACGAGATCAACTAGACAAACACCTAGTTCAAGCTAGTAACGCTAGTTTCCACGATTGAACTCTAAATGAATCTTTTAGGTACAAACTTGTTAGGAATTTACTTTGAACATCATCAACACATGCTTTGACACTTCTGTTTTTGAAAATACACGCCATTTTATAATCAAGATGGAACCATCATATTTAAAATTAATTAAATGTGAATCAAGCATCACTAATAATGTAAAATCAAGGATTAGGTAATTTTTTTTAATTTTTGAATTGATGGAATTCATACAATCATGTCAGTGAATCCACTGGCAAGATAAATTAATTCACTAATTTAACCCACAAATCAAACATGTGTGGGGCATCATTCAAAGGATAATCCAAGTTATACACCTCAATAACAAAGTTATTGAATAAGAAGCTAACAGAAGAGTTCTTACAAAATACTAATATTCATTGCCATATAAGTAATTATCTTAGGACAAACCCAAAGCTATGGTATGTAAAATATTTATTATCAACAGTTACATAAAGTCGATTCTTAATAAATTTAAAGCTAGATACCAAAGTAAATCAAGATTTCTATACAGGCCTAAATTTCAAGAGAAATTTTAACAGAAGCCGTAAGAGAATTTCAGTGACAAATTTTGATGGCAAAATAGTAATTTTTAAGATTGAATCTTTTGATGAAATCTGAGAATGAACAATGACTATACTTTGTTTTAGGTGTTGATAAAAAATTTGAGCTTCCTCACATTACATTCTAATATCACAAAGTTGAGTTCTTGAAGACAACTTTTGCTATGGAGACAATAATTTTACCACAATTTAATTTAAAGGGAAAAATAATGGTTTGGGCCTTTTGACCCTGAATTCTTGTTTCACGTGTTTTCTATTAAGTATTTTATAAATTAGATAATTATCTGTATTTCGATATGATTTTGATATATAGCTTTGAAATATATATTTAAAATAGCCTTGAATTCAAAATAATATCAAAATATGAATAAATTACCTAATTTATAAAATATTTAATAGTAAAAGTACCAAAGAAGATTCGGGATCAGAAGGCCCGAAATATTGTCACTCTTTACATTCAATCGTGGTAAAATAGTTGCCCCCATAGCAGAAGTTTTCTTACAAAACTCAACTTTATGTTGTCAAAATAGAATCTGAGGAAGCTCTATTCTTTCACTGTCTATTCTCAAATTCTATCAATAAATTTAATATAGAAAATTTCAATTCTGCTATCAGAAATTTCACTGAAATCCTCTTAAGGCTTTCAGTGATACCCTTCTTGACATTTAGTTATGTATCAAAACCACGACTTACTTTAATCTCTAATCTTGAATTTATCAAGAATCATTATTGTGTAAGTGTTGATAATAAAAATTACATACATCATATTTTTGTGTTTGCAAACCCAACTACTTATTCATTAGTTTCTATTCATTAACTTTGTTATTGAGAAATATAGCTTGGATTATACCTTGAATAATGTCCACAGACATGGTTGATCAATGGGTTCAATATTATCTTGTATCTTTATGAAAAGCTATTTTTAAATTTAAATTCATAACATTAGACAACAACGTTATTAAGTACTTCTAGGCTCCTTTCATACCGGTGCGAAAAGTAAAATAATTTACAAGTGGCATAATCAATAAATTGATTTATCTTGCCATTGAATTCACTGAGATAGTTACATGAAATTAGTTGGTTAGGAAGTTGATAAAATTTGCTATTCTTAGACCTATAATAGTGAGGCTTGATTTGCACATAATTGATTTTGACATGATGAATTTCATGATGATTATGAAATAGTGTCTATTATAAATATTAGAAGTTTAAATTAGGTTGACATCCATTTGTAGTTTAAATAGTGATTCTTGAAAAGATACTGGTGGTTGTCAAATTAAGGGGCTATTAAGTGTTTCAGGCAATGAGAAATGAGAAAAATGAAAAATGATGATTATTTTTTTAATTTGAATAATGAAAAATGAGAAAACATGGAGATATTTTGCTATAAAAAAAATAGTCTTTCATTAGTGGGAGTGTTAGGAAATGATCATTTTTTTATTCTCTGATTATTTGAAAAGTCATGCAAATGAGTTGGTTAAAAAAGAGTATGGGGTTAAAATATTTTGGACAAAAATAAATACCATCAAATATCATCTTCATCTTGAAGACAGTTTGTTTACTTTTATTTTTCTCCAACACTAGGCATATAAAGTAAAGGTGAAATATTGATTATGATCGGACCAACTTTCATGATATACAATTCATAGAATGAATCAATCAGATATACAATAATTTCTGAGTTTCATTTCAATATTGCATCAAACATTCATATAAAGAGCCTAGTTTGTCCTATTTTACAAAACGAACAAGAAAACATCAAGAATAAAGATTTCAGAAGCTCGATCAAATGATAATATTATAATTAATGACTAGTAAGAATTTCACCTTAGACATTTTTTTATTTCTTTACTTTTTTAATTATAGAATAAGATTTTACATATGTTACATGCATCTTTACATAACGTCTTCTTGAAGATCTCATTTGTCTTTTATTCTATTTACATATTTCTAAGAGATAATTATTTGATCGTAGTGTTTGATGTCTTCAACACTTAAAATAATGATATGTTAATTCTTTTCAAGCATTATTTTAAGAAAATGAATTTCTTCTAAATAAAATTAGAATAAAGAGCCAAGGGACATGATAAATAGCAAGTAAACGCACCAATAACAATAAACATATCCTTTGACAGATACTTGTCTAATATAAGACCTTTATTAATAATTCTTTTTGAATTGCAACTTAACAATGAAACAAGAATAATGTTAGTAGAATTAAGGCCTACTATAATATGATTTTAAGTTACGAAAATTTTTCTCTTTGAGTGCCGCATTTGTGTCAGCACAAGATAGGTATAGATATAAAATTGATAATTGATATGATTAATCAATCTGAAAATTTTGATCAAAATTGATTGATATATTTATGATAGGCAGAATAATTTCTAAAATTAAAAAGAGGATAAAATTATATATTAGGATAAAAGATATTTTTACCTAAAACCTGGGATCAAGATGCTTTAAAGATATTTAAGACCAACTTCCTTATTGAATATACAATGAACTCAAGAACTCTTATCATAGCTTCTATATTAATTACAATAGACGTGTTGTATCAAAATATTAATAATAAAAAATGTTCACTAAATGTAGTGTTATCTATGATGTTGTTACTGTGATAGAATTTGAACAAAATTTTATCTTTTCTTGAATATTTTTTGTATGTAGTTACTTGAGATTGTCGTGACAAAAAGTTGAACAAGCTTTTTTTAAAATCCTTTCATATTTATGACAATGTTAGTATTGTTGCATTGTTCAACTTGTAAAGAATTTTAAGTTTATACATGCTAAAAAGGGAAAAAGCTTGACAATGATTATTTGAAACAATTCATGTTTAAATTGTACTCGCTACGATGCTTGTAATCAATATCGAATGTTATTATTTTCTCTTTCAGTTGTTAGCATTTTAGTTAATCGAGTTTTAGCAAGCAAGTAGTTTGTTTAAAAAAAATAGCAGAACTTTTGAGTTTATAATCAAGTTGAGTGATAGTAGAAGTTAGTGGACTAATATTTTATTTTTTTTGTTGTAAAACTCTATCTAAGGAGTTCAATTATTGTAATTGGTACTATGAAAGTTTTAGCCAATAGAATAAAATTATAGTATATTTTTATTCTTAATTAGAATCTCTTCTTTTTCATCAGTGATATCAGGATCAGGTTAAAACATTAACCTTTTATGAGAGAAATATGTAAGAAATGTTGCAGCAACAGTGTGTGAACCTATGACTTTCAAAAATTATGTGTAGGCAATCGTACCTCATTAAAAGGGTTACTATGACCGTTAGGACGTGCTGGTGAAGAATTTTCTACGATCAAAGAAGCATTATCAAATGATTGTATACAGAATAACTAGCAGAAGCCGCAACAGTGTCAGACACACAAAAAGTAGAAGCACATGCAGCAAAGTTAAAAGACGTCAAGGTGAAGAATTATTATTTTCAAAAAATTGATCAAGGGCAGAGATAAAAGCTCAAATTTGTGGGTCGATTAAAGTCTGTAGATTTTGCTCAATTGGTGTATTTATTTTAGAAAATTCATTCAATATGTTTACATGTGAAATTTAAACGCAGTTGTTAGTACTTGAAGTTATCGTTCTAAAATTTAGATCTGATAAAGCTAAAATTTTGAATTTGTCTGTTGATCGTTACTCGTAATAAATGATTGAACTTTTTCTACGTTTGAATTACATGTAGTATCATGATATTACTTAAGCTAGATGCATATTCCTAGTGCTATACACACGCAGTCAAAAATTAACAAAATCACTCAACCTTCACCCGTTCACGTGTATTTACACTTCAAATCAAATTACTATTTCTTTATACTACAGTTAAATATGCATTCACTTTCTTTCGCTCATGTCACTGATCACCTCAAGAGAAATGCTTGCGAAACGCCTCTGAGACATATATTGAAGGATTTGTCTTGCAAATCATACACTCTGAATATTTTATTTTGTGTTTCAAGTACGTCCAATGCTTAAAGTTCAGGACTAATTTAATATTTTTTGTGCAGATTTTGTTTACATTTTCTTATTTTATTGACTCTCAATTTCTTTTAGAACTAATATTCCCTACTCAAATATGAAGCTTGAGAATAATAAAGGTACCAAATATCATATATAGCTTTAAATTTATTTATTTTTCAATTCTAGCCTTTTGATTTGTTTGAGAGATTCCAACATGTACACTCTCTTTCATAAAGTTTCAATGAGATCTCATTACAAATAATCTATAGCATTTTTTTTAATGTGATCTCATTTGAATAAGTATTTCTTTCACTGATTATACGATAATACTAAAACTCTAATACTATTTTGAGGTATTTCAATTTTTTTGTATTGTTATTTGTGATAATTAAGCAATAATTTAAACTGATTTTCTTATACATTTTATACAATCAGTATTTATATAGAGGTAATTTTTTATGTGAAAACACATAGCCATAAATTGCTCTTTCGATAGAAGAAAGATCTTTATACATGGATATATACAGATTTTCAAATTTGATCAATGAGAACATATGTTAAATTAGGCGAAGAAGTCATTCTTTTTTTTGGAATAATTAGCACTTTGAAGTTTATTATTTTGATATATTTTAATGAGATCATTACATAAATAGATCATCAAATTTACTGATTATTTTAATTTTTAATTTAACATTTACTATTTAACTGAATGAAATATATAGTTTGTCTTTTATGTAGAAAAAATATGTTACATATGATGAATTTTCATAAATAACTATAGTTTGGAGCTTATTAACGATGCATGCATAATGATATTTTTCACATTCACCGAATCTAGTGACACTTTCCTTCATGATAGAATATATCAGACAACATGATATGGATCTCTCTCAAATACGATTCTAGCAAAATGTGAGAGAATTGTTGTGAAATCTATCTAAGGATTATAGAAATTATTAAAATATTTGAATTAATCGCACAGTCTCTATAATTAGTGGTGTCCATGTGTTCGCTCTAAAAATAGAACACAATATTTTAAATCTCTTTTTTCACTCCAAAAATAAAACATGACTCTTATAAATCTTCTCTACATCTTTGATTTTTCTTAAGGAATTAAGATAGTAGGTCATATATATAGATGTAAATCCAAAAACTGAAAATCTTATTTTACATGTGTGAGGTAGGCTGCATCATTTGATGTGATAACTAAGATACAAATAAGACTATATGTTTTATTTTTCATTAGGCTATTATTAATTCATGCAAACTATCAATATAGTCAAACTAATGCGTTTTATATTTAATCGATATGTTTATATATAATTTGTGTAAAAAATATCAAATTTTTGATAGTTTTTATTTTGTGTATCAATGAAAAAATTAATACAAAATGTATCAGTTGTTTAAGTTGATATATATTGATAGCGAATGTATTCATGTTGTATTTTGATTTCAAGATGCTTCTGATATAGATTATATAAAAATGTATAAATCTATATCAATGATTTTTTTCAAGCTCTTATTTATGTATTAATGATGGAATAAATACAGTATGTATCGATTGTTATTAATCTAATTAATCTTCGTAGGTAAATAGACTTAATTTATTCAATATTTTAAAATTAAAATTTAGATATTCAAAATTATACAAAAGTACTTGAGCAGCAAAATCTTCAATCTCAATATACATAATATTGATCAAATGAACTATCAAAATGAAGTGTTTATCAACTTTAAGAAAGAAAATGAAGCAGAAAATTGTAGAATCAAATCCATCGAATGCACGATGTGTCCTTAAGGAATTTATTCAACTCAAATACCCGAGGTTATGGAATCTTTCCTTCTAGGATAAAATGGTTCTCTTTCTGAAAATAGCGATACCTTAAATTTTTAGAAACTTCAAACATACTCAACGATTTGATTATCACACGAGAGTTTTTAGAAGAAGAAGAAGATTGTTTTTTCACTCCAAAAATTATCTTTACCTTAAAAAAATTCAGATATTTATAGCCATCAAGGTGTTGCTTCATGAAGAGAAGCAATAGTTCAGAAAGGTGCACCCCTTTCATAAAGGTACAACTCTTTGAAAGAGTCACAACCCATTGGAAAGGTCATAACCATCCAATCCAAAAAGGTGTCTATTCAAATTGTATCCTTGTGTCTATTCAAATTGCATCCTTTCTCTTGGTGTATTTTCAGAAAAAAAAACACCTATTTATTTTCCATTCACACCTCTTACAAATCTAATAATCCCCCACATGAATAGGGAATGATTGTTTTAACAAAATATTTACGGGCAAGTGTGTGATCAATAAGTAAAGACTAATTGCATCTGGAAAAGTAGGTTTTCGTTTGAACTTTCCATAGTGAACATGCATCGGATGCACTCGGTCAAATGATATATTTGATATCTTTGAACCGTAGAACTTTAATACACCTAAACAACACAATTCACATAACCAGTCTTTTACCTTTTATGATTCTCATGATTTTATTTATTTCAGTCATGAACACGTCCTGATTTCATGAGAGTGTAGAGAATAGGCCTTTACTAATTTTCTCGTTGAAGCGACTTCCACTTCACCCTTACATAGTTGATTCCTAAATGTTTAATCTTATAGATCAAACTATTTGGTCAAACCTGTCAAACTTAGAAACCATTAAAGAGCTACAAATCATAAGCCTTATCCTTGTTCTCTGAACATTGTCTTCATCATGAGAATCAATTGAGTATATTAACAATGTTGAACCATCAGTCACAACTTTGTTTTATTTTCTTAAACTTAGATCTTGGGATCTCTAGAATGCTAGGTAGAGTTACCACCATGCTGACTTATACTAGGTCCTAAACCCATTTTCTTTGATAATATCTCAACTTTCTCTCTAGATAGCCCTTTTATAAGTGGATCTAACACATTATCCTTTGACTTTACATAGTCAACAGTGATAATTTCACTAGAGAATAGTTCTCTAACAGTATTATGTCTCTG
Source organism: Capsicum baccatum var. pendulum (assembly GCA_030864225.1). Lineage (NCBI taxonomy): Eukaryota > Viridiplantae > Streptophyta > Magnoliopsida > Solanales > Solanaceae > Capsicum > Capsicum baccatum. Next base: position 100,716,086 of record CM061551.1, read on the forward strand.
TCTTATATGACAAAATTTACCGTTGTAAATCATGTCCCTGCCCTATCTATCGTTGTTTGACTATCACACTGTATACATGCTGGTGCCAAATATTTGGGACAATAAAAAATATCTTTCAAGAAATTCTGAAACCATTCAGCTTCTTTACCAGCTTTATCTAACGCAATAAATTCAGATTTATTGTAGAGTGGGCAATGCATGTCTGTTTGAACGATTTTCAAGAGACTGCTCTTTCACCTAAAGTAAATACATATTCACTCATGAATTTTACTTTATTCGATCCGGTAATTCAATTTATATCATTATATCCTTTAATTATCGATTGATATTTGTTATAATATAAAGCATAGTCTTGAGTATATTTTAGATATCCCAAAACTTTTTTCATTGCCATCTAATGAGTTTGATTGGGATTACTCGTGTCCTGACTCAATTTACTAATTGCACATGCTATATCTGATTGCATACAATTCATGGTATACATCTATCTTTCCAACACTCTTGCTTAGTCCAACTGTGAGTCACCCTCACCTTCATTCTTTTGAAGTGCAAACCTCATGTCTAATGGAGTCTTGGTAATACTAAAATCCAAATACTTGAATTTTTCAAGTACCTTTTCAGTATAATGAAACTGTGAAAACGTTAATCCGTATGCGGTTTTATGGATTCTTATCCCTAAGATCATATCCGCAACTCCTAGGTCTTTTATATCAAATTTGCTCTCAAGCATTTATTTTGTAGTATTTATATCAAAAATGTCTCTACTAATGATCAACATTTCATCCATATTCAAACAAACAATGACCTTGAGATTTGGAGTATCTTTAATGTAAGCACATTTATCACATTCATTTATCTTTAAGTTGTTTGCCAACATAGTTTGGTCAAACTTTGAATGCCACTATTTAGGTGTTTGTTTTAGTCCATAAAGTAACTTAACAAGTTTGCACACTTTTTTATCTATACCAGGAACCACAATATCCTCAGGTTGTTTCATGTAAATTTCTTCCTCCAATTCTATATTTAGAAAAGTTATTTTTACATTCATTTGATGAATTTCAATATCTTATACTGTCGCCAAGGTAATTACCACCCAATAGAATTTATCCTTGTTACAGGCGAGTATGTATCAAAATAATCAAGGCCTTATTTTTGTTTAAAGTCTTTCACTACAAGTCTTGCATTGTATTTGTCAATAGTAGCATCAACTTTCATTTTCATTTTGCAGATCCATTTAGAATCTAGAGGTTTATTTCTTAGAGGAAGATCAACCAACTCCCAAGTGTAGTTGCACAAGATTGAATCAATCTCACTATTGACTGCCTCTTTCCAAAAGAACGTGTCTGAAGAAGGCATCGCTTCTTTAAATATTTAAAGCTTATTTTCAAGAAGAATTTCACAAAATTTGATCTAAAAGAAGTTGATGTTCCTTGACGTGTACTACGCCTTGGATTCTCATCATTAAGTTCATTCTCTCTTGGTTCATCTCGAGGTTTTTTAGACCCCCTACTAAACTGCTTATGTCTAGTTTTATATGGATAAATACGTTCAAAGAACTCAACATTATCTGATATAATTGTTGTATTTTCATTGATATTCGTATGTTTGGCTTAATGAACCAAAAAAAGACATGCTTTACTACTTTTAGCATATCCAATGAATACGCAGTCCACAGTCTTAGGTCTTATTTTCATCCTTTTAAGCATAGAGATTTAGATTTCTCTAGACACTCCCACACTTTGAAATATTTTAAGTTGGTTTTCCTTTCTTTTCATTTTTCATATGAAATTGAAGGTGTCTTACTATGGGGCACTCTATTGAGTATTCCATTAGCTGTAAGAATAGATTTTTCCCACAAGTTCTGCGGTAAATCAGAACTTATGAGTAAAGTATTAATTATTTTATTTAATATTAGACTCTTTCTTTCCGCAATTCAATTTGATTGGGGTGAATATGAGGCAGTAGTTTGATGGATAATTTTATTTTCTACACATATCTCTGCAAAAGAAGATTCATATTGTACCCCTATCATTTCTTATTATTTTGATCTTTTTCTTTAACTAATTTTCAACTTCTGTTTTGTATTACCTAAACACGTCTATTTTTTCATCCTTATTAGTTAGCAAATAAACATAACAGTACCTAATGGAATCATCAATAGAAGTTTTAAAATACTTTTTTCCACCACGAAATGGTGTTGACCTAATATCACAAATGTCTATGTGGATTAAGTCTAAGAGATTGGAATTTCTTTCAACGGACTTATACGGATGCTTAGCATACTTTAATTCCACACACGTTTGACACTTTGATTTACTGCATTCGAATTTTGCAAAACTTTTAAGTTAATCAATTTTTGTGAAATTTTTTAATTGACATGTCCTAATGTAACGACCCGTCCGGTCGTTTGTGAAATTTTCTCATCTTTTCTATTTTTTCTCTCCCCGCAGTTGATGTACGTGGATTATTGCTCACGGAATAAGTAGTACCAAATTTTGAGGTGTTCGGGAGTAATTTAAGTCATTAGCTAGATTATTGAGTTTTAATTGAGTAAAGCTTGATAATGGTCAAGTTCAATCAAGATGACCCCGAATTAGTATCGTAGTATTTTCAATAGGTTTGGAATATACTTTTTAGTCAATGTACATATTTGACTTATTTTCTTGAGGTTCCAAATCATATTTGAGGATCTATTGGGTATTTTAGATATTATTTTAGTGATGGTTATGGGCCAAGTTAATATTTTATTATTTATAGAGACCTATGTATAACAATAAAAGTTAAGTAGGAATGAATTATCCTATTTATATAATAACATCGGATAATTGGGGCAAACAAAGCCACGACAGTTAGTGTAGTTCAATTTTCCCCATCGCACTTTGAAGGGATTTCTTTAGAAGTTGCTCCAGGTAACAATTTTGCAAAAACTCTACTGATGATTTTAATTTAAGTGATTGGTTGATGTAGATGTGGTGTTGTTATTGGTAGTAATTCATGGTTGGGTTGAAAAGGAAGGAAAATTAAAAAATTGAAAAAAAAATTGCAACATTGTTGTTGCACGCATGTAATGTGAAATATTCTTTAGGGTTAACAATTAGTAGTAATGATTAAGTTATCATTAGGAAGGATAGTTAGTAAAATAGTCAATGTTATGGTTCTGTTATTGCTCCGTACATAGTTATGATCGCGTGATTAGGGGCTTTGATAGTTAGTTCTCCTTTCTTTTTCTGGTTATTCTTCACATTATAATTCATGGGTATATAAAATTCATACTAGGTAAATTATATGAACTATTATTTGATGTATGACACATGGAAAAATTGAGATTTAGCGCTAGGCTTGGAATTTAGAAAATATGAGGTTTAACTAATTAATACATGTCAGGTTTGAGAATTGATTATAAAATTGAAATCTTTACTTACTAGTAATAATCGTATTTGAACAGATTTGAAATATTCGGAAGATTTACAGAAGGGTAAGACCCTTACAAATTAGATTGCATTTGGATTCTTCGGTTGAGGTAGGTTACGGTTTAATTGAAGTTTAGACTCAACTTAATTGCATGTATACTCCTAAATTGGACACTTGTTGATTGGTATTCGGATATGCTTGAAATTATTGATTTTTGAATTATTGATGTGTGTGTAAATGGTTATTGAAAATTTACTTAATAAATTGGTCTTATGACTTTAAATGTACTTGTAAAACTTGGTAAATTGTGTTGTATGATGTGAGGTTTTTGTAAATTTGATATTCATAATACTTGTATATGTTGGATCAGGTACCACGCTGGTACGAATATATTTATGTTGGATTGGGTACTACGCCGGTACGAATATGTTTATGTTGGATCGGGTACCACGCCTTTACGAATATTTATATGTTGGATCGAGTACCACGCCGGTATGGATATGTTTATATTGGATCCGGTACCACGTCGGTACGAATATGTTTATGTTGGATCGGGTACCACGCCGGTACGAATATTTATATATTGGATCGGGTACCACGCCATTACAAATATGTTTATGTTGGATCGGGTACCACACCGGTACGTACATATATATATCGGATCGGGTATCACGCCGGTACGGATATGTTAATATTAGATAGGGTACCACGCCGGTACGGATATGTTTATGTTGGATCGGGTACCACACCGGTACGAATATGTATATGTTGGATCGGGTACCACGCCGGTACGGATATATTTATATTGGATCAGATACCACACCGGTACGGATATGTTTATGTTGGATTGGGTACCACACCGGTACGGATATGTATATGTTGGATCGGGTACCACACTGATATGGTACATGAACATAGATTGTTCCCTGCAGGTCATGACTATTTGGACAAAATAAATCCCATAGCATGTGTGTACATATTTGTGTTGAGTCTGTGGATGTTTACAGTATGGTTGATATTTTGATGGTTATGTGGCTTGTTTATGAGCAATATTTGATCTATTATTATTGTATTATTGATTCATTTAGTAATTTTTGTGTGATGATGCCTGTCTACTTATTATTTGATTTATGTTGTGTACATGTTATTAAATTGAGTTGGTTTATGATACCTACCAGTACATAGTGGTGTGTACTGATACTATCATGTACTCTTCTTTTGTTGAGTGCAGAAAGTGTTCTAAAGGCTTAGGCATGACCTCACCTCTAAAATTTGATAGCAGATCTTGATCCAAAGGTGAGCACTCCATCTCCAGGCTGCCACAGGTCATCTTATTTATTCTTGTTCATCTTCGGACAATGAAATATTTTTTATTTACTTTATTTGGGATATCTTTTTAGACATGATCTTTGTTAGTAGTTCTTGTACGATGACTTTCGGGTCTTGGGAATTTTAGTAAGTAGTTTGTTTGACTTCCACACTAATAATGATTAGTCTTGGATTATTGTTATTACGTTGATTTTATAATAATATCATCTTTATACTGACAAAGTGATTGGGTAATAGTTCGGATTAGATGGTTCTCCCACAAGTTGATTAGTATGGGTGCCTCTCATGGCCATTTGGGTCATGACACCTAACCTTTCATGGCACAATTCATTAGACTCAAGCAAATAAAAAGAATTAGAATTATTCTTGATCTCAACAGTCATTACATTGATCTTAAACAGGCCCTAGATGAGGTAACCTTTTCCTATATACACTTTTCCTTTGATAATTACAACCTTATCAGAAACAAATACATATTTGAATTCATTTTTGATAAACAATGATATTAAAACCAAGTTTTTTCTCAACTCCGGTACATGAAGGACGTTGTAGAGTGTCAATACTTTGCCTGATGTCATTTTTAAGAAAAATTTTCCCATTCCTTCAACCTTTGTTGTTGAGGAGTTAGCCATATAAATCTGATCCTCATCTTAAGTTAAACAACTCCTTGTTGGAACATATATGGTGGGTGGCATCGGAATCAATCCATTAATCTCTAGGATTACTCACTAAGTTGCATTCTAAAAGCATGACACGTAGATCATCCACTTCATTTTTGAATTCGGCCATGTTGGCTTGTTCCTTCTTCTTGCCTTTCTTAAGAGCCCAACAATCCACAGACTAATGTCCAGCCTTGCCATAATTAAAACAGATTCCTTTGAATTTTTTTCAAAGGATTGTTTTGTTGTCCACATGTTTTCTTTCGTTTCTTTAAATTGTTAAGATCGTCCTCCATAATGTTAGTTTCACTGATTGCGAAATTCCCTTTTGACCTCTTCTCGACTACCTTGTTATCTTCTTAAATACGTAACCTCACAATGTGGTCTTCAACTAACATCTCTTTTCTTTTATGCTTCAAGTAGTTTTTAAAATCCTTTCACAAATGCGGCAATTTTTCTATTATAGCCACTACTTGAAAAGCTTCATTCACAATCAAACCTTCTTCCAGGAGATCATGGATGATTATTTGCAATTCTTTCACTTGAGAGACAGTCTTATTGTCAATCATCTTAAAGTCAAGAAATCTTCCAACAAAGAACTTTTTAGTTCCAACATCCTCAGTTTTATATTTTCGTTCCAAAGCATCCCACAACTCTTTCAAGGTCTTCATACCGTTGTACACATTGTACAAATTATCTAGAAGGCCACTCAATATATAATTCTTGCATAAGAAGTCCGAGTATTTTCATGCCTCCATTATAATAAATCGTTCCTTGTCTGGTGTCTCTTTGGACAATTCTGAAACATTTTCAGTGATGAACCTTTGAAGACTTAGAGTCGTCAAATAGTAGAACATCTTTTGCTGCCAAAAGTTTGAAATCTACTCCCAAAAAATTTTTAGGTTTCTCCGCAGGTGCCATTGCGGGAACAACACTTGTACGACTTGTCGTAGCAAGAGTTGTTGCTGCTACACTTGACATTCCATCATTTGCATGACTTTCAACATTCATTTTGCTTTCACAAAAAGACAATCAATTTAGTATGTCAGAATACTAATTATAAAGTTGTATAAACTTTAAACACCAACTTATTTCTAGTTTAACGATTAAATTTTTATGTTCTTATAATCGTCAACTGAATGAACTTTAACTCGTGATGAAGTTTTTACATCTTCAAATCACTATTAAGTTCAAACAGAGTAGAAAACATCAAACTTTAATCTCTAGAAACCAAACAATACAAATTATGAATGTACTTTATTTATAAATGGTGAAAAAAATTCAGCAAACAAGCACAAAAAAAATATTTTTTTCGATAAATTGCTTAAGATTGTTATTTCTGGTAATCTGTATATTTCTACCTAAACTTCAATACAAAGTTCAAGAACAACTTTCAAGAACTACAATGAAGTTACAACAACTTCAAATACAAGTCCAAATGAATAATCAAACGAACTATCAAAATGAAGTGTTTATCAACGTTAAAAAAGAAAATGAAGCAGAAAATTGTAGAATCAAGTCCACCGAATTCACGGTGTATCCTTAAGAAATTTATTCTCCTCAAGTACCCGAGGTAATGGAATCTTTCTCCCAGGATAAAATGATTCTCTTTCTGAAAATAGCGGTAACTCAAATTTTCAGAAACTTTAAACACACTCAACGATTTGATGATCACACGATAGTTTTGGAAGAAGAAGATTGTTTTTCCACTTAAAAAATTGCCTTTACCTGAGAAAAATTCAGGTATTTATAGTCATCAAGGTGTTGCTTCATGAAGAGAAGCAACGGTTCAGAAAGGTGCACCCCTTCATAAAGGTACAACTCTTTGAAAAAGTCATGACCTATTGAAAAGGTCATAACCATCCAATCCGAAAAGGTGACTAATCAAATTACATTCTTTCTCTTGATATCTTTTCGAAAAAAATACCTATTCATTTTTCATTCACACCTTTTAAAATTCGAACAGCACATACATAAACATTAAGGTGTGATTTTTCTGAAGTTTAATTTGCCACCTATTTCATATTATCCCGTGCTAATTTATCTATGCTCAGAGCAATGACAATTAGCGCAGCAATAAAATTAATACCAAATGGAAAAAATCAAGAATGCCACACTTGAAATTTGAACCTATGATCTAAAGAAATTCTTGAATCATTTTGTTACTACACAAGAATTTTCTCTTATTAAAATAACAACTAAGTCTCAATTCCAAATAAGTTAAAATTGACTATATGAATAACTTGTATATATAAAAATAACTAATATTTATTCTATTTGTACAAAGTTATTTCTTGACAAAGGAAATTCAATTGATTTCATTTGGACCATGTAGGTCCACTTCTACAGTCAAGTCCGTTCGGTTTCGTCTGACCATCGTGTCATTCAACATGTGCTGACTTCTATACATAGATGTAAATTATCTACCTGTAATTCTAGATAAGCAAATGCAGAGGCGGATTCAGGATTCAGACTCTCTGAGTGCTAAGTAAATTTATCGATAGAGGCAGAGTCATCTTTGATGAAGGGTGGTCAGAAGCACACCCTTCGTCGAAAAATTATGTGGTGAATAGAGGTTAAATGTTAATCATAATGAATGTATATTTAATTTTGCACACTCTTAACATAGCTGAGAATAAAATTTGCACATCCTTCGCTGAATTGCTGGCTCCGCCACTGCTTATCGATTCAATTGATCAAATTATTCATATAGGACAATTAATCAACCAATTAATTAAAAAAAATAATAATAAAATGACAAAACTTGATCTTTCAATAATATTACTAATATCATAATATAATATTCATAATTCATTTAAATGGTAGAATATACACCTGGTGCCCTGTTTTAGTCAACAATGCTTTACCGAAAATAATTTTAAAAAATAAATGCTACAAACCCGAATCAAACACACGACCTATGGGCACCAAAAGTGCCGCTTTGCCACTTGCACTAGATAGTGCTTTGGTATTATGGATGGCAGATTTAATATTTGACTATATCAGTATTAAAAAAACAAATGATGCAAACTGGGATCGAACCAACAACTTATGTGCAACAGAAGTGGCACTTTGCCACTTACAGTATATAGTGATTTGGTATTATGGTTGTCATATTTAATATTTGATTATATCAATATAACTATATACATTGAGTTTCTTTCGAAGTTTGTGGGTGGCGTGCCACCCCACCACAATGAATAGATCCGTCCCTGAGCAAAATGATCTCTATAAATCATTAACTCTGGAAGTAGAACCTATTTGACTTATAATAAGAATTCTAAGTTGGTAGATTTTGAAGAGTTCAAGCAACACAGTAAGAATCCATTAAATAATAAGCTTCTCCAATACTTTTGATTTATGATATTTTTTAAACCGTATCTCTTTGGAAATGTAATAGGTCGCCTCAATCCAACTTCAAGCATTAGAATTTGATGCGGTTCAGCTTCCACATAGAAAACACATCTTTGGTACTATAATTATATATTGTCACGTGGGTGACTTGGGTTCGATCCTTGGCAATGGTGCTTCTCTTTTCTTTTTGCCATTTTATCATCCAATTTTGTTTTCTCTATAAGTTGGTCTCTTTTGTTTAATTGGGCTTCCGTTATAGAAAAAAAATAAGATAAATAAAGGTGAATCAAGATTCATAGGCGGATCAAAGTTGAAAAGAAATTATTGGTTAGATGTAGACGAAGCCAAATATAATTAGATGAAGCCGTAGGAACTCCTGTAACGCAATCCCAACTACATGAAGTTAACTCACCAAAATGAATGGATCACTTTCTAATATCCTCAGAGCTATATAGGAATCTCAATTTGAAAAGTGGCAAACAATTCTTCAAAATGGCTATTTATTTTAATTCTTACAACTTTTACTACTAGCAAAGCTGATAAATAAACGAGAGCTCCTTTTCAATGCCAAAACGTGATTTGGTCTCCAATTTCTGACATTTACAATGACGAATCATGGGAGTCCTCTCTCTTGTCAGGGACCTCCACTAGGATTTCTTATCTTCTGTTTTTACTTCTTTAATTTTTCCATACATACGTGTGTTTCTTGTCTATTTCTGCCATATTTTGGTCAAAGTCATCCAATTGTCAGAAATCTAAACCCAAATTTGCTTAAGGCAATTGGCATTTAGTTGCTGTTGTGTGCTTAAAAGACAAACATAGCCATGAATCTTTCTGGACCACCTAAAATACTAGAGGGAAGCCCCAATTTTTCTTGAGAAGCCCACTTTCAGTAGTCCGGTCCAAATGTACCACAAAAACAACGATTTGTTATTAGTGTACACAACATAAATCTCTACCTATTGAAATTAATTATATAAAATTCTTCTAGTTTTTTCTCTCCCAAATTTTACAAATATACTCATATATTCGGCTGCCCATCATACATAGCACGAATGTATGATAAAACAGTTAATCCTATATTTAAGATAAGATAATAAAACATAATCTCCTACATTTATGGAAAGAGTAATCAGATAAAATATTTCATTCCCTTAAATAAAGCCATCAATTACCTATAATTATGTTTTGTATGATTAAATAAAATAATTGAAATTTAAATTCAAAAAAACTCTTAAACATCACTGTTAGTTTTCCTAATTTTTAATGACGTTTTTGAAAGAAAAAAAAAAACCGTCTTCGTTTTTCTTCAATTCTCGGAAAAAAATATGAACATCCCCATATTGTTGCGTCATTTAGGAATTTGGGAGTTGAAAATCATTTATCAATTCTATAAAAGTGATGCAATAATTATTTCTGAAAGTATTAACTTTTTTGAAATTGATTGCTACGATCGCGACGGAATTGAATATTGACAATGTTCGTAAAAAAATCAAAGTAAAATACACAACAATTTCACATGTATGAGGGCAACTTAAACATTTAAAAAATAAACTCAGTAATGTATAATAACATACTACACATCTAAATTTTTCACCTTAAACATGTATGACCTAGATATCTTGACAGAAGGTATAATGAAAATTTATACATAAATAAGACTTTCTAACAGTATTATACCACATAAAGCATAAAAGGCATCTTATAAGGACTTTTAATGTATAACATATTAAAATATATATTTTAAGGCTTATATTATACATTAGAATAAGTATAAGGGAAACTTATACATTTTAAAAATAAATTGCAGTAATGTATAATGTCATATTACACATCTAAATTTTTCACTTTAAACATGTATGACCTATAAGCTTGACAGAAGGTATAATGAAAAATTATACAAAAATAAGACTTTTTAACTGTAAAATACAACATAAAACACAACTAATGTAATAAGAACTTCTAATGTATAACATATTGAAAATATATATCATTAGACTTATATTATACATTAGTCTTCCAAAATAACTAATGTATAATGCCTGATATATTATATCTTATACTTTCAAATAAAAATTTCAAGAATGTATAATGTTATACCATACATATAAAATATTAACATTATACATTATTTATCTATAAACTTGTCAGAATGTATAATATAACCTTATACAAAATTCATAGATTATAATTCTATAATTCGACTAAATACAAAAGCAGTCTCTTCTATATATACAAAAACTTACATTATACATAAGTGTGATAAATAAAGTAATGTATAATGTATAAAATCTACATCTTTGGACACAATGACAAGTAATTTTTTCCTATCGTAGCAAATCACTTATTCTTTTGAGTAGCCTCGGTGTACAAATTGCAGTTATCTTGCAACCACAAAGCTAGCCTGTTTCAACAAAAAAATAAACATAAAGTTAGACAAAATATTGAAACATATAAAATAGAATCTTTGAAACATAAAGTTAGATCCAAGAATATTGGAAGAATTTGATTTTACAAAATAGAATCTTTGAAAGAGTATTAAAAAAATATAAAACGAAGCAATATCATTCATTTTCAGAAATAAAATAATATAAACAAACATTAAATAATCAAATAATTAGGATTTAGATTCTTACAGAAGATTGAGTAAGTGATTTCGTTGATTCAATCGTTTGAATAAACGTCGTTGTGCTCTGTTCACAAGATTCATTTTCCGTGGCATGTTCCACCCTGTTGTGCTCTACTGATGAGGATGATGACCCAATTGAGATTTTTCGAAGCTTCTGATAATTCGTCGCCATTTTTTTGCCTTTATTTTCTCAAACAAGTCCATAACTTTCTGATTTGGTAAAATTAAAAAAAATAATCAAAAATTAATGAATGAAATCAATAAGTTCAATTAATGTTTGAAAACTTACAATGATAAACTCTTATGATTGCTTGATTTTAGGCGTGAAACAAGGGATTGAATAATGGAGGATAAACTGATTTGTAATGGAAGAGAAAAAAAGGGAGGAAAAAACGGCCTTTTTTGAATGTAAATACTTTGGGAGAGAGGAATTACCAAATAAGAGGGAGGAAAAAGCGGTCTTTTTTGAAGGAGAGAGAAAAAAGCGGCCTCTTTGAATGTATAAAGAGGGAGGAAGAAATTGTCTTTTTTGAATGAGAGAGAAATTACTAAATAAGAGGATTATTGTAATTATTTTGGGATTTATATAAATACTTTATCAATTTAGAATTTAATGTAATTATATAACTTTAACTTGTGTATATAAGTAAGTTTTAGTTGTTATTATCTGTTCCACGGAAGTGATACTTCAGTAATCAAATGTAAATAATTTGCTGCACCATCATATACATGTAAATTGTAAGAAAGAAAAATATTTTTTTCATATGAATAATTAATATAATGTGAAAGGCTGAATACCTCGAAATCCTCCTAAACTTGATGCACTAATTTATACATCTTCCTGAACGGCACACAAACAATTTTTCATCCTGATTACCTTTAAACTTGGCAGTTTGACAACCTTGACCACCTTAATACCATCATGATAAAAATGTTCTCTCTAGGCATGAGTGGGATGGGAAAAAGATTGAAAAATAATCTTCTTTCGGAGTATTAATTGTCACATAGTTATATAGAATGATGGCTCTCTCACTGTGAAAGTAAACTCCTAGCTCTACTCTAAGACTAGGGATCTCTTGCCTACGCATCTCCACCTGGACTTTAATGATAGAATTTTTAAGTATATTTTTTCCAAAATTGCATTTTTCTTAATATAAAATGTATACTTTATGCTAATCTTTTCATTTTTATCTTTAGTCACAAGCATTTGTTTCAGTTATGATTTGTTCTTTTTTTCGAGCAAATATATTAAGAAGTTGGTTGAAATTCTGTTTCTTATCTTATGTTTTGTTCTTTATTTTCCCATACGTGTTCTTCTTGTAGTAGAACTTGTAGTCAAGGCCGCAAACTGTCAGACTTATACTACAAATTTGCCTTGGCAGCTAGTTACTGTTGCTTTTATAAATACAAGTTATGTAGCCGTGAATCTTTCTGGACCACTGAAAATTAAATACAACAAATTAGTAGAGACAAGAATAAATTCAACGGTTTATATCTGTTCCAAGGAGATAGTTCAGTAACCAAAAGTCGGGCAGATGCACTTTAGACGATGCTGTATCATGTCAGATTGAAAAATTTACTCATCAGTCGTTTGGTAGGAGAGATAATGGATAACAGATTCAGTATTAATTTTAATATGAGGTTATTTCATGTTTGGTTGGGATAAAATGCATGGGATAACTCATTCCCGGATTAGTTATTTCGGGATTATTATAGTATTATTTTTATCCCTTTCTGAAGATGGGATAACTAATCCCATGATAATTAATTCTGGAATAACTTGTTTTCCAACCAAACGACCCTATACTAAATAATATGCACCAAAAAAAAAAAAACAGATAATATAAAATGAAATTAAAGAGAACTTGATAACTTAGTGCTTATTAGTCCATTGGTTAAGTGCCGACAACAGGAATTGTTCAAATAGTAAATACTCATTCACGTTAAATCTTAAGGTTGTGACTTCGAATCTGTATATATGTGTGTTAAGCATGCTAATTTAAATTTCTAAGTTTCGGAAAGAAAAAATTTTACTTGGTAGACATTGCATGCTCACAAAGAATCACAATTTAAATTAGTGTTGCGAGTTTGTACTCTATTGGTATTTTGGTTTCTACTGTCTGGTTAATAATGATGTTTAAAAATAAAATTGGATTTCCCGAAAAGGAGAATAGAGACATACCAAATCATAATTTGATACTTGTAAGTTATATATGATCATTAAGTGAACCTGGGTAGTGTTAATTGCAAAGAACTCAAGTCCTAATGGCTAATGGTACCATTAGTAATCATAATTCATTGGATTGTACATTTCGAAGCTGTCTGGGATTATATCAATTAATACAAAGATTTTGTTGCTGTTGCTTAATAATCTATTTTGATTACTCCTAGGAAGATATGTGCGTAACGTCACACATTTGGCTAATTGGTGTATGACATTATTAGGACTAAGGAGGAAGTTTCATGGGACAATAATAAAAGAATTAAAGAAACCAAATTAGATCAAGGTTGCCTGAATAATAGAAGATGGGTACCATGTCTGTCACGAGAAGATCACGTGCAAACATGTCCTCTTTTATACAGTACAAGTATGTCTTTTTCTAGTGTATTATATATCTACCAGCTTGGAACACCTTGAAAATCCTAAACACATGAGTGTTATTTAATCTTCATTGTCTCCTCGTTTCTCTAGGTTCTTTTTCTTCAACCATCTTATGTCTTGTTATGGTGCGTACTTAATTATTACTAAGAATTGACTACACCAAACATTATTTTCTTTACACCAAAAAAGGACCCCTCAAACCACACACACTACTAAAACGTCACTAGTTTCCTAGTGTAATGGTTCAGTGGCTATTCACAGCGTATATTTTGATAGAATTATTGAGAAAAGAAAAGATAGTAATAGTGTTTTACATGAAAAAATTTAGTAAGTGTCCCAATGTTTTAATAAGAATCTGTTTCCCATCATATTTTCTTCCAAGTTGGTTCAGAGAGAAATGGATGGAAAAATCATATTTTTAACACAAATTTCTCATCGATTCATGAGGGAAAAAACTTTATTTCTAGTAGTGTCATAATGAAGGCTAACTATAATGATAATGTAGTTTTTTTTTTTTTTTTTGATATTATCGACGTATATAGCTTCAATATAATATAAGTTGGAAAATGGAGGTTGTCAAGGAAAAGTTATTGGAGAAAACGAAAGACAGAATTGGAAAGGTAAAACCATTGTCCTGTTCTCGCTAAACATATCAAATTAATTTAAACTTGGTTGGAATGAAGGTTACCATGTGATTTTAATATTAATTAGCAGACTTTCCTGTCTACTGTTTGTCTCGTAATCTCAGTTTAATTCCTCTTTATTAGATTTGGACCAGTTTATCTTAATATTGAATTCTTAATGATTGGACCATATAGTACAGCTTGATCAGTAGCCTAATCTAACAACTTTTTGACTCATGGAATGTTAGCTAATCTAATGGATAGTAGATAAGAGGGGGAAAACCCCAGCATGAAGGGAAAAACAAAGGTGTAACTCGATGAACTAAAATTTCCGCAATTCACAAAGTTTGGGGAAGGACCTAGCCTTACATACAAAGATTGTTTCCACGGTTTGAATTCATGACAATAAAAATGACTATATCAATTACTCTAAAATTTCCTTCAGGCACGACATGAAGGAAAAAACAAAAAATTGTGCATTTAAAACGAGCAAAACTGAAACTTCGTGGAAATCTCCTACTAACCTTCTGGATAAGGAAATTAAATTGCAGTAACTATTGAAGTATAACTCAAAGCTTTTCCAAGAAAATAGTACATATATACTGCAAGCCTTTTAGCTTACATGGCCGACCAAGTCATCACGTATCCCCGTGGACGATATACCTACAATATATAATGTTTTCAATTTTATAATTATAGGATATTTCTTACCCAAAAATATATATATATATATATAGGATATCATAGTTAAATTTTAAAGTAAATTTTATCCATGGTCACTTAGCTTTGTGTCTATTATACAAAAGTTATTTTTCTTTCATTCATTATACAAAAGTTATTTTTCTTTCATTCATTATACAAAAGTCATTTTACTTTGCTCGATCATTACAAAAGTTACTATGATGGAATTTTACAATAATCCCACTAGAAAAATGATGTGATAACCTTAATTAGTTCTTAATTTTAATTTAAGAGAATATAAGATATTATTCATATCTTGACCCTTATATGTGTCTAACCCAATTTTTCTTATGGATTATATAACGGAAGAATATCAATTTCTTAATAGTTCAGGCTATCAAGTGAAGATTATTTTCATTAAAAAAAAAATTGATTGATATTTTTGTGAAACATTTCATAATATTGCATTCATCTGTCAAAATAGTGCATCGAAAAAGAGCAATAAACAAGATAATATCATCAAAACACAAAAAATAGAAATACGTGTATAATATTATTTTTTTGAAGATTATTTTAATTCTTTGAAGATAAATCAACATGCTAAAGATAATTTTAAAATAAAACTTTTTTAATTTTGTCATCGAATAAGTATTGTTAAAATTTGATCAAATAATGTTATCGACAGTTGTGTTAATAAAAGTCACAAAATATAAGTAATTTAATAGATAAAATAAATTATTGGATATTTAATTTTTATATTTATCAATTGAATTAATTAAACAAAATGTAATTTAGCAGAAACTGAATATTATAATGAAAAATTCTAAGAGAATTAACCGAATAGTCAAATAATTAAAATCACAAAGAAAAATTCAATAAATAGAGTAGTTTATTATATTATTATGATATACCGAATGCAAAGGCCAAGAGGCAAGAAAGAAATGTATGAAAAAATAATTTTAGCAATTACATGTCACAATTTTAGAAGGGAAAAAAATAATTTTATCAATTACATGTCACAATTTTAGATGAGAAAAGTAATTTACCAACCACATGTCACAATTTTAGAGAATTTTTAAAAAAATTAAAATTACCATAATCTTATCAATTACATGTCATAAATTTAAAGGAGAAAAATAATTTACCAACATATGTTTCAATTTTAGAGGATTTTAAGAAAATTAAAACTATTATAGTGTCATTGTGAGGATTACCAAATTTTGATATCCTCCCTTATATATAAGTATAATTTTCGTTTCATAGAAATATCAACCAATTTTTTTTTATGAAAATATTCTTCACTATGTGGCCTAATCTATTAAGAAATTGGTATTCTTTCGTTATATAATCTATAAGAAAAATTGGGTTAGGCACATATAAAATGGGTCGAGATATGAATAATATATTATATTCTTTTAAATTAAATTAAGAACTAATTAATGTTGTCACATCATTTTTCCGGTGAAATTATTATAAAATTCGATCATAGTGACTTTTGTGATGTCCGGAGTAAAGTAAAATGACTTTTGTGTAATGAATAAAAGAAAATGAGTTTTGTATAATAGATGCAAAACTAATAGATGAAATCTACTCTTACATCTTAACGTAATCGTAAAATACTTAAGAATCATTTGGCAGGATGTATCACAAAAATTAATGTATATTATATTACTCATTGTATTATTTAATCTTTATTTGATAGAATTTTCAGCCTATGTATAATTAATACATAGCAAGTCATGATATTAATAATACAACGATTATCCGTACATGGATAAATATGGTTAAAGACATATTTATCCATAATAAATCAAACTAAATCATAAATAAGAAATAATATGATAATAACTAATCTCAGTATTACTTATACATCTTATTTATATTATTATTGTACTCTTTACCAAATGACTACTTAGTGACTTATTTCTATTTGTTTGAGTGTTGATGAAAGAAGTTATTCGATATTTATATTGGCTAAAAGGTAATAAATATTTAATAAAATAATTAAAATGTACGCAAATTATTAAAAAAATATCCTGAAGAGGAGTGTGAAGTGGCAGGTGATTGAGAAGGTAGAGACTAGAGATGGGCAGGGCTTAAGATTCCAAATGTATTGGGGCTTGCGGGGGACCCTGTTTCTTGGTAATGTCCTTTCTTTTTGTTAAATATTGCATGCTTTGGACCACACACATTACTCATCCTCTATATAAGAACACCTTAACCTTCTCCCACTTCAAATCCATTTGCATTCCTCTACTACTTTGCTAAGTCTCACACACACAAAAAGAAAAACAAGTTTTTTTCCACACCCTTTTCCTAACCTTTAAATTCAAATAAATTGGCTATAGAAATGAAGATGAGCAATGCTGGTTGTGCAAGTCATGAGAGCTCAAAGAAGAAAATGTCAAGTAGAAAACTTGGAACGTTTCTTAAGGAGCAAAGAGGGAGGCTTTACATAATGAGAAGATGTGTAGTCATGCTTCTTTGTTGGCATGATTGATAATGAAAAGGGCTGTCAATGCACTATAGTTTCCACATAGTGGTTCGAAGAAGGCCAAAGTCTATCGCACGCAGTTGAACCACAACATAATGAAAAATTCCACCAAAAGGGGCAGGCCCAGAGCGGAGATTTCCATCGGTTCGAAATTAAATCTTGATTTTCGGAGTGACAAAATGAGAAAGTCCAACTTAGAACCCGAGTTCGAGAAGGGTATCGTTTGCAGTTGTTTAGTTATTAATACCTTTTTGTTCCAAATTGCAAATAGAAAAGTGAAATATTTAGCTAGCTAAGAAGTTAGAATTAGTTCCTATATTCCCATGAGTTGATAAACCAGTTCCTCTAGCTCATTATTTTTGATACGTAATAATGAAAAGAGACATTATTCTGGTTTGCAACATACACAAGCTCAGCTCTAACTTGATTTCAATATCATTAATATTCTTTGAATTGGCCCTAACATAACAACATTCATGAGTACGTGCTTTGAGAGAGACGAATTAGGCGTACCCCCTTTTGCTTTCGTTTTTTGGCCTTTTTCGAAAGCCTTTTCTTTTAAGACTTTTTTGGTATTTCTAGGAGAGACGAAAAAGTCTTTTAAAAAAGGCTTTAATAAAATTATGTAAGCATTTTATTCTTTTTCTTATACATATCTATATGCATAATTCAAGTTATATAAAGAATGAATTCAAGCGCATAAGCACTCATACTCTTTGAGCCAAACACAAATAGTCTATACAGAAAATTAGTAAAATATTTCAAATAAAGTTATTAAGCACCCAATTTGTGGAAACTACTAGCAATTGGTGTGAGGGTTAAAGAAGTAGACGAAAGAAAATAGCACTAGTACTTTTTTCTTTTTTTTTTGAATATTATTAGCAACTTTTAGTAGCAAGTTTAGGATAAAAAATGGAGTAATTAATCATCCATGAATTTAAAATTTGTGTCCATCATTGGCTTGGATCGGAAATATTAAACACAAGACGATTAACGTACACAATTAAGAGAAGCATAAATATGGTTTCTTGTTTGAAAATGAAAAAAAAAAAAAAAAAACAGTATACAAAAACAAAGTGGGGGGATAAGTTGCAATAATGAATATTTGTCAATCATGGAAATATATTTGGTAGTTACAAAATGTATCCACACGGCATGGTTGGACTCTCTGCGAAAAAAAGATAAAATTATTGGAGGAGGCATGTGGGTTTGTTCCCAGTGAAATGACACCAGAATGTCCTGGCTAGCTACTATATATTTTTTTGTCTTTCTTATTGGACTCCATATTTGCATTTTCTACCATTCAATTTTAGAAGAAATTAATTCTCACCTCTTATGTTAATGAAATTATAAGCCTATAATTAATATGGCAAAATAACTTCATGCTTGTCTAATTAATTAGCGCCATTCGATCAACTTTAATCTCCGTGATATGGACGAGATATAAGGAGGCAAAGTTGAGATGATTTGAACATGTGAAGAGAAGATGCATAGGTGCTTCAGTGAGGAAATGTGAGAGATTGACTATAATAGATATAAGGAGAGGTAGACGTAGATCAAAGAAACCTTGGAGTAGGGTGATTAGACCGGACATATATCACACACCTATAGCTTACATAGAACATGAATCTAAATAGAAAAATATGGAGGTCGACGATTATTGTAGAAGGTTAGAAGATAGTCGAGCATTATCTAGTTTTCTTATTTTTTGCATTGTTTCTACCATGGCTCCTTGTATTTGCTTTACATTTTTTATTTTTTAATTATATGTTTTATGTGAATCGAGGTTCTGCTGGAAACAGTCTCTCTACCTTTTCAAGATAAAGATAAAATTGTGTACGCATCACCCTTTCCAAATTCTATTTTATGAGATTACACTAGTATATTATGTTGAGTCGTGGCCCATGTTTCAGCCAAAGGCCCATGGCATAATCCTATTCTCTTTTGGTTTCCAATCCTATTCGAAAAAAGATTCGAATTTCTATTCCTATTTTGTGTTGGTTTGGCTTTAGGAAAAGCACCACCCATCATCTATAAATAGGACTATTTGAGAGAGAATTATTCATGCTCATTGGTATTTGTCTTTGAGAGATATTAGCACATAAGAGAGGTTTTTTAGAGAGCTTTCACCCAAGAAAGAAGAGAGAAGGAGAGTTTAGTTGCTGCAATTTTTTTCTTCAACCAGCCAAGTTCAGATCGCGTTTGCTGGCTCGTTCACCGTTGGATCGGGATGAAATTTTGACTTAGTGTTTATAATATCTTGGTTTTGATTTAAATGGTGGAGATTGAATTTAGAGGTTCACATCATATGGTTTTGAGTCCCGAATAATAGCTCTGTTTCGGATAATTTCTCTTGATTACTTTTTTTGGTGTAACTACTGTGTCTCCGTATTTGACTCTTGTTGTGTGTCCATTTGGAGAATATTTGTAACCCTCTAATTTTTATAGGCAAAAGCACTTAATAATGTTGCTTATGTTATCAATTTGTCTCTTGTAGTTGCTTTGGATGGTGATGTTCAAAACAGAGTTTGGTTTGCTAAAAATGTTTTCTATGATCACTTGAAAGTCTTTGGATGTAAAACTTGTGTGTATGTTCCAAAAGATGAGACGTAAAAACTGGATGTCAAATCTAAGTAGTGCATTTTCACTGGTTATGGTTAAGATGAGTTTGGGTATCGCTTTTATGATCCAGTTGATAAGAATATTATTAGAAGTCATAATGTAGTTTTCTTTGAAGACCAAACTATTAAAGATATTGATAAGACTGAGAAAATAAGTTCTCAGAATAATGAGAGCTTAGTTGATGTTGTTTCAGTTCCTATTACTGATACGTCTATTTCACATAATAGAACCCAAGATAATAATTCAGATGGTGATCAAGAGGATGTAGAACCTACAAATGATTTGCTTAATGATGTTATGGTTAATCAACAATCAACTTCTGTTCAGGTAACTACTTCAGATGTTCCTGAAACCTCTTGTAGAAGATCTTCTAGGGAGAAGCAAAAATCAACACATATTCTCCAAATGAGTATGTGCTTTTGACAGACATAGGAGAACCTGGAGATTATGATGAAGCTATGCAAAATACTCACAGAGATGAGTGGGTAGAAGATATAGAAGATGATATGAAGTCATTCCACGAAAATGACACATATGAGTTAGTAAAATTATCGAAAGGTAAGAAAAATCTAACAAATAAATGGATCTTTAGAGTAAAGCAAGAGCAACATATCTCTGCACCTAGGTATAAGGCGAGGTTAGTTGTCAAAGGCTTTTACCAGAGAAAGGGAGTTGAATTTGATGAAATTTTCTCCCCCGTCGTGAAAATATCTTTTATTCATATGGTGCTAGGCTTAGATGTAACTCTAGATTTAGAGGTTGAGCAGATGAATGTCAAGACTGTTTTTCTTCATGGTGATTTAGATGAAGATATTTACATAGAGCAGCTTAAAAGTTTTGTAGTCAAAGAAAAAGAAGATCATGTCTGCAAATTAAGAAAGAGCTGTATGGCTTGAAACAAGCTCCAAGATAATGATACTTGAAGTTTGAATTTGTCATTGAAAATCGAGGATACAATGAAACTTCTTCAGATCACTGTGTATTCTTTCAGAAGTTCTCTGATGATGATTTCATTATTTGACTACGTTATGTGAATGATATGTCGATTGTTGAAAGAAATAAATCTAAATTCTAGTTCTTAAGAAAGAGTTGAGCAAATCTTTTGCGATAAAGGACTTGGGACCATCAAAGAAAATTCTAGGCATCCAAATACATAGAGATAGAGATAAAATGAGTTATCATTGTCCCAGAAGAAGTACATTAAGAAGGTACTGAAGAGGTTTAATATGATAGAAAAAAAAGTGGTTAGTACTCCTCTTGCTAAACACGTCAAATTGAGTATGACCTAGAGTACATCTAATAATGAAGAGAAAAAAGAGATGTCTTGTATTCCCTACTCTTGTGCAGTTGGAAACTTGATGTATGCTATAGTTTGAGCTAGATCGAATATTGCACATATTGTAGGTACTGTTAGTAAATTTCTTTCTAAACCTGGAAAGGAACATTGGGATGCTGTAAAATGGATACTAAGATATTTAAAAGATACTATAAATATGAAGTCGTGCTTTGGTAGTGGCACACCTGAACTTGTTTGCTACACAGACTCTGATTTGGGAGGTAATCTTGACAACTCAAGATCAACTTTCAGTTATTTGATCACTTTTGCAGGGTGAACTATTTCATAGCAATCAAGACTACAGAAATGTATAACTTTATCCATCACAGAAGCTGAATATATTATTATCTTTGAAGGTGCATAAGAATTGTTTTGAATAAAGAAATTTATGAAAGATCTTGACTTTGAGAAATCAATATTCGTCTTATTTTGTGATAATCAAAGTGCTATTCATCTCACCAAGCACTTTATTTTTCATTCCAAGTCCAGGCATATTAGTAGAAAGTATCATTAGTAAAAAGTAGAATGGTCGTGGAAGAGAAATTATTTAAGGTTGAGAAGATACACACGGATGAAAATCCTTCAAATATGCTAACAAAGGTGTTGGTTGTAAAGAAGCATGTGTATTGTAGAACTTTGGCAGGCATGAAGCCTGTTATGAGTTCCTCCACTTGAAAATCCATTTGGCCCCTTGACTGGAGGGGGAGTTTGTTGGGCCGTGGCCCATGTTCTAGGCTAAGGTCCATGGCCTAATCCTATTCTCTTTTGGTTTCCAATCCTGTTCAGAAAAGGATTCGGATTTCTATTACTATTTTGAGTTGCTTTGGCTTTAGAAAAAGCATCACCCATTATTTATAAATAGGACTATTTGAGAGAGAATTATTAATGCTCATTGTTATTTGTCTTTGAGAGACATTAGCACATAAGAGAGGTTTTTGAGAGAGCTTTCACCAAAGAGAGAAGAGAAAAAAAGAGTTTAGTTGTTGCAGTTTTTCTCTCCGACCAGTCAAATTCAGATCGCATTTTCTAACTCTTTCACCATTGGATTGACCTGAAATTATGGATGAGTGTTCCTAACATCTTGTTGTTTGATTTGAATGGTGAAGATCAAATTTAAAGGTTCACAGTAGATGATTTTAAGTCTCGGACAGTAGCTCTATTTCGGGTGATTTCTCTTGATTTACTTTTGTCGGTGTACCTATTATGTCTCCGTGTTTGGTTCTTTTTGTATGGCCATTCGGAGAATATTTGTAATCCTCTTATTATTATAGTGGAGTAATTTTGATTTATGTGATCCTGTAATTATTACCTTTGACTTGAAGGGTTTCTCCACGTTAAATTTATTTGATGTTCTTTACTTTCTTTGTTTTTGTATTTACCTCTTTCCATCACTAACATTAACATATTATTGTTATTGCAACGGTTTCACTATATCAAGGTAGATACATGTGATTGTCTCCATCAATTTCATTTTATATTATCGTGTTTGACTGGAATACATTTTTGAGAAAGATTTGGTGCATATTGAATTGTATCTTGAAACTCTCATTGTCCTAGCTATGCTATGACATTTTTATGGACATAAACCCAAAAGGTGTCATTAAAACCATATTATAAATTTTGAAATTAAATACAAAATTTCCTATAAAATGAAAAGAATCATGTAATATCGGTGGATAACATAGAAAAAAAGGGTTGTATTTGTCTGAACATTTGATAAGTGTTATAATGAGGTGATGTTATACATGTATAATGATATTTGATGTTTAAGTCTCATTTAGCCATTATAATAAAAGTATCTAAAAAATAGATTAATGATTTTGTGTATTAAAAAGAAGGAATAATGTAATTGCTAACCAGTATAACTTAAAAATTAAAAAGAGTATGAATGTAAAAAAGTAACATCAGTATGAATGCAAAAAAGTAACTTCAGTTGTCTTTCCACCCTTATTTAATGTAGAGAATGTTTCTCTAACATATCTTATAATCATAGTAAGAGTGTGAAAATATTATCACTTTTGATGATTATTATCATATTGTCTCTCCACGCTTATATCTGTACATTCAATCACTTGTCTTCTTTCAGGCATATTATGCACTGCTACCACATTTCTTTCAAGAATGGAGCAAGTTGTCAACTTTCAAATTCATCATATATTGCTACCATATTCACTTCATGGAATAGAGCATAACAATGGGATATGTTTCATGACTTTTCACCAAACATCCATTATTTTGCTTTAGACATCATAATATCATCAATATGGTGTATTGAGATTCAAACTCAATATTTTATTTATATAAAGACGTCTTAGGCTATAACTCAATGTGACTTTGAACCCAACATCTTATCATCATGGTGCATTGGAACTTTTAACCCAATGTCTTATACTCTTAATGAGATGAGACTTAAATTCATCATCATACCTTTTAACAATATTGTTCTTCATGAACAATTTTAAAGCATAAGTGGTTCCAAATTAATTATTTTTTCTCAAATCCAATAATAATTATATCATTAGTAGCAAAAGATAAATAATATAAGAAATCACTAACCTTGAAATTATCTTTAGATTTATAAACTCACCTTGTTTTGATAGAGTCTCGTGTTGATAACGTGTTCTGAAATATAAAACAGAGAAGAAGAAGGAATAGAGAAAAAAGAGAGGAGACTTCTTTTTTCTCATGAGGAATGGTGAATTACAATGAAGGAAAACTCCTTTATTTATAGGGGAAAACTAACGTTAGGGTTTCTAACTTTTTCATAAATAAACATTCACTATATATGGTAAAATAGACATTCACTATATATGATAAAGTAAACATTTATTATATATGATAATATATTTATAACAAACACGATATTTTAATAAAAACTATCAATAATACAATTACCTTATTTGCCAGCCAGTCAAAAAAATAAATACACGCATCATTGATCCAGGTACTATAATAGTGAGCTCTTTTGAAGCTTATACAAAGTATCACAAGAAAGAGCCATCAACAAGAAAGGAATGATTTAGTGAAGGGTTGATTGGTAAAATAGATTATAATTTAAGTAATAATTAGTGGGTGTTTTTTTTATAAAACATAAAAGCGTGTGGTAAAAAGAGTCCAAAAATTCAATTTTGACCCAAAAATTAATTTTTTAGTTATTTTTTGGAATTTTGAATTTTTTGTCAAAAAAACTAAATAAATTTTACTAAAATATATTTCTAAAACTACTTGAGATTTTTATTATCAGATAGTTGCTAATAATCCTTTTGTAATGAGTGAATCATGTTGTGCATGTCTCTGGAATCTAAAGTGGCTTTTTGCACGTATAACTTGTACACACCGTTTTATAGATTGGTCAAAATCAAGCGATCCTGATGTCTTGGTCCCAAAAAAGAAGAAGGAGCTACATTTCGGGGGAAAAAAAGAAAAAAAGAAAAAATACAAAGTTGCTATTATTGGATAACCTATATATAGAGAGTAGAATTCTTTCAATTGTTTTGCTCACGTCTTTTTACACTTTGTTGGATGGTGGTTTTCCATGATACAGTATGGTATCGTTATTAAAATAATTACGGAAAAGAGCCTAAAATGTCCTTTAACTATGTGAAATGGTGCAAAAATGCCCTTCATCTACCTATTGGGCCTGAAATGCCCTTCCCGTTTACCTATTGGGTCTATTTTACCCTTCATTTAACAACTTAATATTAGGTCCACTTCATTTATGACATGACATAATTCTATTGAACAATTATTATTTAATTAAACTAATTTGATCCTCTAAATACCCATCTCACCCAACCAAATAATCCGACTGAACAAATATAAACCGCTCCAATTCCTTTAACAAAACACAATCCTCATTCATCGATTTAGCTCCAATTCCTTTAACAAAACAGAATTCCTATCCAATTCCTTTAACCAGACCAGGAAAATGGATATACAGCCTAAGTGTAACCTAGGATATCACACAAATTAATAACTCCTTGACCTCGCTCTTCATGTTTTGAGATTTTACATCCTTCAACAATTCTTTCCATAAGCCATTCCTGTAATCTGATTCACAAAGAGACCTTAAAAAAACATCTTTTGCATATGGGACAGAAAGTTTCCTGTCTTCAATTGATTTGATCAGATAGGCCCAATTATCGATAATGTGAGAACATTAGAAGCACCTGATCAAATTTAGTATACCTCATACCGTTTACTGACCAAGACCACATTAGCAGGCGCTATCACAGTGACTACATAAACCAGTAACCTCTAGGCAGCATAACAAAAAATGTGTCATAGTTAAAGTTTCTCAACGTTTCATATATCTAGAAAAGTTGTATACCTTGTTAGTAACTGATTGCAAATCAATCAAATTTCACGAAAAACACATATGGCAGCAGTAGTTGCGTACATTTAGAAGCCTCATTAGATGTCTAAATATGGATAATTTCTAGCGATAAAGTCTAATGTTTTTCTTACACTTGAAACTTGTTTCCTCGTTACGTCATTCTAATTTGATGCAAGCTTCATTCAACATAAAACACCTCAGTTATCATGTAACTAGAGAACTATCGAACAATTGCTAATGTATTCTTGGTGAATATCATAGAGAAACGATAAGGAAAAAGCAAATACAAATTTCCTTTGCATGAAAACAAACATAACAACCGCAACTATTTGTTTGTTTCAAATAATATGCTCGACCAAAAAAAAAAGGAGAAACAAAATAGCAAACAAACCTCACGAGTTTCACGATAATCATCATCTTCAGCACGATGCCAAATTTGACGACAAGAAAATTTGAATGATCATTCGCGTCCTTAAATGTTCTGCTACAAACACTAACGCCGAAACATGTTATTGGCTACAATTACTTAGGAAAAATATTTTCAAATTAGCTATTATAATGAGAAGGCGACATAGAAATTTATAGCAAAAATACAAAATAAGAAGCATCTATCTACTAGAAAAACACAAAGTTAGGAAAACAAACAATCATGGAAAAAACACCATATCATAAATTTTGAGCTTTCCTCGCTTTTGTGGTATACCAAAAAACTAGTATGAATTCAATCCCATTTTATCTTCGAACTGAACATAATGTCTTCTTTTATCACTATGAAGGACGGACTTTAATTGTATCAGAAAGAAGACCAAATATTGAAGAAAAAAATCATCTTTCTGCCCATCCATTTTCTATCTGTGCTGCTAGAAAACTAGACTTGAGAAATATCACCGATTACAGCAACAATATACACAACGTATTTTCACCGATTACCTGTTCTTTCTATGGGAAGTCTTTTTGTACCTAATAAGCAGTTACGCCATAAATTTAAGTAACTCAGGCAGCAATCTCCATCACAAGTACATCCAATATTCGAGCTCAACTAGTGACATTAAAGTACAGCATAATTTATAGAGAGATTTGTACGAAAAATATTGGATAGTTGTCATATTTGTAGAACCTCTAGTCTTAAAGAACCCAACAACTACCTCTCAATCCCAGACTCAATTGAAATACCTGACTGCATACTAAAAAAATATTAGTGTCTATGTCTAGTTTTGATGTCAATGTCTAGTTCTGATAACCATTACTTGTTCTGCCGCTTGAATGCAGACTTTTAAAATATCAATATTAATGTAGCATTCCCATTATTCAGGGATCAAATGTTGATAATGTATTGTTTTTATCATAATAATACCAACAACATACCTATTGTAATCCCATAGAGTGATAGGTCATCTCATACGGAAGGAAAGAAAAAAGTCAACAACAAAAATTAGCTCAATACATGAATTCCAGGTAGGTATATACACATTAGTTATAATCTAAACTTCCATGAGTATTAGTTGTATGTATCCTATCACCTGCATCTGGTGCACTTGGTATTTTATTCACATACTAGAAACTTGACACCAGCAAGCACCATATTCTGCAAAGTATAGGTCGACATAGGATATCTTATCTCAAGACTCAAGACCTCTTTACCACATATGTCCAAAGAAACATAACAACACAAATTCCCAGTCAGTCAGTCGTTCAAAGTACGCCTAAATTACACTTAATTTAACTTTGAAAAAATCTGTTAAAATAAGAGATGAAACATGTAACTCTATTTCTAAAATAGAAAGTAGCAAGAGATGCAGTCACAAGGCATATTCTACATTCTATGTAATACAATCACAAGAATTGTACACTCATTACTACATTCTGCTCCGGCTGCTAACAAATTCTGTATTCAACAAATCTGCACTTACACAACTTAAAGACTGATTCACGACATCAAAACAATCAAGGTAATAAGCACCCAAATATTTTCAAGTGAACCAATACAGTCAATTTTAAAACTGATTCACAACATAACGTCAAAACAAGAAATTTCATTTTGTCATGCCATTACATAACATCCTCAAAAACTTAAAACCACTACATAATTCATAATTGTCATTATCCAGTGTTTGTCCCTCTTTGCCTTCAATTTGTCGATCTTTTTCTCCTTTTCTATTGCCAACTGACTTGATGTAACACAAGATTTGCCTTTCCAAGTCATCTTTCTTGGTGAATATGGAAGATTAGTAGGCATACTAACACCATGATCATCACCCACAAATTTAATCTTCTTTGTACCAATAATTTTTTACTGCAACGTCTTTATTTTCAGCCTAGTTTTAGCTTTATATAAAGCCCTAGGCCTTAGCAAGGGCTGCTCATCTTTACTTTCAAGCTCATCTTCAGTTTCATCTTCATCAACAAGTTCTCTTAAAGGTACAACAGACTTCTCAACTATTGCTAGAATCAGCAGTATTATTTTTGATAGATCTCTTTAAAGGTGCAACAAGTTTGTCCATGGTTTTTCTCTTCTGTTGAAAGGACCAACAATATCAATTGGTTGGCTTATCTGTTGAGTAGAAGATGCAAAATTGTGAAGGACTTCTGTTCTTCTTTGAAGCTACAAAATTTGAAAAATGATTATATAAGTAAATAGACAATAGTGTAAATAATGACCATTGAAGAATGAATTTACCATAGGACATGTCCTTTGATTGTGATCTCTTGCACTACAGTGACCACATGTCATTTTTAGCCCCTTTCTACTTCTTGACCACAATCCCTCTCTCTTCCTTGCCTCATTTTTCTTTCTTACTCTCTTAAAATTTGGTCTACCAACTATCTTACGTATTTTCGGTGGTTCCATAGCATGTGAAGGATGAACTTTCCAGAACTTCTGGACCCTAACTGGTTGAATTTTATGTTGGTAAAGCAATATGCAAGTCTATTTTGAATACCACTGGTGTATCTTATTCTCTGGTTCTTGTTTATCATGTTCAAGAGCTTTAATAGCATGAGGACTGGTATTACTGTCAAATCTCACATCCTACATGTGCATATCTTACTAGCAAGATTCACAACATGCCTATCAGTACTCTCAACTACCTCATATCCTAAGTCTCCATTAGCTTGAACATGACAGCTTTGTGCAATAATTTTGAAATCATTATACAACTTCATGGCATATGAATAGAACTTTTCAGTCCACTTTTCACCCTCCTCTTCAAGATTTTTCAATCTACCCATGACCTATAAAAAATATTAACAGTAAGATAAGGACATTGATATAATAGTAAGATATGGACAATTCCTCATAATCTATACATAACAAGAGACTAAATTTAGAGGTAATACCTTGATTCTGATATCTTTCAGCATCTTAATAATTGGTTTTGCTCTTGCCGCCAAAATCCATTTGTTGAATGACTCGATGAAATTATTTTCACATGTGGAGTTCTTGCACATTGTGTCAAAATAGGCCCTGCACCAGTGTTTTAGAGGGTACCATAATAGATCTTTGGCTACTTGTTCAGACACAGAACCTATGCTCTTTAGTTGATCTTCAAATTCTTCTGCATATGTACTCTAAACAGACCACCACATTAACTTCTTCATCTCTTCACCTCTCCAAGTCTTTGAACAATTGGCTTCTATATGCCTTACACACCATCTGTGGTGTGCTTTTGGAAGCAATTGACCAACAACATCAATTAGTCCATGAAATAATGAAATAATCCACAACACAAGTAAAAATAGTTCAAATAAATAACACAAATAAAAGTAGTTCAAGTGTATACAAACTAAAAATTGGAATGAAATAATGAAAGTGACAAATAATTACCTTTTGCATATCAGAAATAAGTGTCAATCCTTCACCATCTGCCAAACCTAACGAATTTCTCAATAATTCAATGAACCACTTCCAAGTTCTAGATGTTTCTCTATCCACCACCACTCATGCAAGTGGATAGAAGTACTTCATTGAATCTTGTCCAAGGGGCACCAGTAAAATTCCCTTATATTCTTTCTTTAAAAATGTCCCGTCCAACCCTATGAATGGTCTCAGACCACTTCTCCAACCACTTTTCAAAGATTCAAAACACACGTACATTCTTAAAAATCTTCTTTTACCTTGTTCTAATGCATCTTTAGATATGTTTATCACCACATCAGAACCAAAATTAGTATCCCTCAACTCTTGAGCATAAGCTTCCAACTTGTTGAAATCATCAATAAAGCTACCCTCCAGTTTCTCTAAGATAATTCTTTTAACCCTCTTCATCTTTGTATAGCTAACATTAAGTGAAAATCTATCATGCACATTCTTCCTTATTTCAGTCACCTTATATTGAGAGTTATTCTGGATTTTGTTCTTGAAATAGTGTGCTAAAGCTTGTTGTGTGGCTCTTCTATTTTTAAAGCATGGCTGACATGTATGTTCTATTTCCAAGGTTTTAACTTCAAATCCTTGGCCTTTAGCAACTTCTGATATCATACATACAAAAGGACAACCAACATCACACCTCTATCTAACTCTAGTAGGGTCACTCTTAATAACTTTAAGGCCTATCTTTTTAAAAATTGAGTAAAAGCTCACAAACAATTTTGCTTCATCAAGATCTTTAAAGCTCATTCCCTTTTTCAGTTCTAAGAAGTTGTCTAGACTCTCATTGTTTTCTCTTTTCTTATCCCTCTCAAGGAATTCTAACTCATCACTTTTATAATCAATATCTACAGGATCATTTTTATCCTCCTCTTCCTCACTTGATTCTTCATCAGTTAATGCATCAACTGTTGCAGGAAAAGGTCCATTATATTGACTAATATCAGAAGCTGCGACAATATGTTCACCCTCTTCAACAGCAAACAGTTGAAGTCTAAGAAAATCAGGTTGAAAAGACAATACAGGGAAAGGTTTATCATGCTGACTAATATCAGGAGCTGGGAGAATATTTTCACCCTCTTCAACAGCAAACAGTTAAAGTTTAAGCAAATCAGAACGAGTAGAAAATGCATTTTGCAAAGTTCTGATTCCTACATCACCGTCAACTAGATAATACCCACCAAATGACCCTGTATATAGCAATTGTTTCACCTTACGAAAACCTAACTTTTCAGTGTACTCTGAACATATTTCTATGTATGAGAGAAAATCTGGATCATACCCTTCCCAAAGATGAGTCATTTTCTTTAAGTAGGTAAGCTGAGGAGTAAGGACCCACTCTCCTCCATAGTTAAAGACCACGTCAACCTTTTTAATCATTCTTTGAAGGAGTCACATGTCAAACATAAAACAAAGAGAAAGTGACTCATCAACAATCAATAAAGAAAGTAAAAAAATGAAATCTTTCAATATTTTATGTCCAAACAATGATAAAGGGTAAAGGGATAGGGACCACATAGAGAATGTAAAACCAAAAGCAAATAAAAAATCATTTTTTCAATAAAATTATCATATACCTAATAACCATAAATATATCAAACTATGACATTCCTAACAATCGAAAGACAAAGAAAATGAAACGAAATAAATATTGGAAAAACAAGTCTTTCATTTGAGAGAACAATATAAAAAACCTAATTGGTGACAAGTAATTAAAAGCATATACATCATGCAACTTAAAAAAGTGTTTGCAAGAAACATATGACACATGAAACAATACAGAAATACATTGAATGGCGACAACGTTAGAAATCAAAAATAAAACCCTAAACCTTAACTGAAAATCTTAACTAAAAACGCTAAAAAGAAAAGTTCTCACTTGAAAAGAAGTAAAATTACTTTTGTAGTATAATACCTCCAAGAATGTTACTCCAATAGTCTATGATTTTTATTCAGAAGATGGTGAAGTGGAGAAAGAGGAGATGAACATATTAAAATCGATGAATGGGAATTCTATTTTGTTAAAGGAATTGGAGCTAAATCGATGAATGGGGATTATGTTTTGTTGAAGGAATTGGAGCGGTTTATATTTTTTGGATCGGGTTATTTGGTTGGGTGGATTGGGTATTTAGAGGATAAAATTAATTAGTTTAATTAAATAATAATTGTCCAATAGAAATATGTCATGTCGTAAATGAAGTGGACCCAATATTCAGCTGTTAAATGAAGGGTAAAATAGACCCAATAGATAGACGGAAAGGGCATTTCAGGCACAATAGGTAGATGAAGGGTATTTTTGCACCATTTCACATAGTTAAGGAGCATTTTAGGCCCTTTTTCAAAAAAATTATATTTATTTGATTGTTTCTTAAAATGTATGATATGATATGATTTGGTAACCATAAAATTCTCACTTTATCTATTTCCTTTTATTTTTTACTATTATTTTTAATCAAACTGAATAGTTCCATCATTAATTTTGTGTATTTGCTTTATCTATAACTCCAACAGAAGCAACTTTAGTTTAATGTAAAATGAAGAAAAAATAATATAAGCAAGGGCGGCTTAATACTATTGGGGTGTAAAGTAAAACTTCGATGAGAGGCTTTGATATTCTTTTTTTAAGAAAAATATATATAATATATAATTTTTATTTAAAATTTATTTTTCTAGCTTTTTGAGAAGCAAAGTTATGAATAATTGTCTTAATCAATTTCTTCTAATAATTCTTTTTCAATTGATAATATACCTAATCTACTCAATTTCTCTTGTGACATTGTTGATCTCAAGTAAGACTTTATCAGTTTTAATTTTGAAAAACTTCTTTTCGCTGAGGCTACTGTGTTCGCAACAAATTTTTAATGCGTCAAAAACTAACTGTAACCAAAGATAAATAAAAGAAAAAAAGAATTTTTTATTGATGAATCTCGTGAGTACAATTCTGTGGCTCTCTTGATTCTTCTCTCCTAAACTTAGAAATGATCTGAGGGCCTTCAGTAGCCTGTTTCTCGACTCGTTGGATGGTTTGGACTCCTAGAGATGTATTTCAATCGTCAGAAATGTCGTAAAATATTTTATTGCTTTGGAATAATCTCCGGAAAGAACTCCGATGATTGCTCCTTGCAAGAATTTGATAGTCAATGTCGATATCGCAAATACTTGTCAAAGTCCTCTTTCCGAATCCCCCTTTAGAATGTTATGTTACCCTCTATTTGTAGTTGTAGGGAGTAGGCTTGGTTGCTTGTGATTAGCCGAAATATGTCACTTTGACACTTGATGACTTTGACCGGTTCTTGAATTTGAATGAAATTTTCACATCATTTGTACATGTGGCGTCATCTCGTTGGTCTTGGATTTGACTGGAATGCCAGGTCACTTGATGAGTTTGGTTTTCAAGGCGAGATGGACCTTGATGAGGAATAAATGGGCTTATTATTTTTTTAAGTTCAAAATAATTTTAGACCCAATAAAATATGGATCAAATTCAAATTTTATAAGAATTTGATTCAATAAATTTTATGTGTCTACAAACTATTACAGGAATAGTTAACATTATTTTATAAGTAATATAAACATTTGGAAAAAGAATCAAGTCTTATTATTTGATTGTGTATATCAATTAAAGTATTGTCATCTACTTGTACTATCTCCCTTAATACTCTTAACTCAAAAAATAAGTCTAAACCATCAATATCAGAATGATTATTATATTAGAACATTCAAGATTAAGACAATATTTTTTCAAATTTTCATCATTTAGTGATCTCAATTTTTTACCATTAAATAGAAATTCAAAAATATTTTCATAAGCTTCAAATTATTCAAATCTATTTTGAAGAGAAACAACAGCTTGGTCTACTATATATAAGAAGTACTCAACTCTAAAAGATTCTTCGGGAGACCTTGTGATTTCATTATTAACATTCTCATTAAATTATTTTTTCTATGCATTACACGTTTAGTACGAAATTCAGATTCTATATTCATCTCAAATGCAATTTCTTTAGCAGAAATCATAGAACTTGCAAATCCTTGCTCTCTATATTTTATATTCAAGGAAATTAAACCCCTTAATTGATCTATAGCAATACCAATGTGCATATCTTTTGATTGTAAGGATATGTTAACTGAATTAACTGCAAATAAAATATCATGCCAAATAGTAATACCTAATAAAAATTCAAAATTTTCAAGCTAATAAGTTGCTAAGGTTCACTTTTAGTTTTTGGATCCTCGCCAACTTCTGCTAATTTCAATAAAGCATCTCTTATTTGTGGAGCTTGAAATCTTATGACCTTAACACTTTCAATACGACTTTTTCATCGTGTTTGTGACAATGATTTAAGAGATAGGTCAGGTACACTATCTTTTAAAACTTTCCATCGCTTAGTAGAAAAGAAAATAGTATATATATACGTTGTACCACTCCAAAAAATGAAACAGCTTTCGTGGAAGAATTAGCAACATCACAAAGTACTAAATTTAAATTATGACAACCACATGGAGTATAAAATGATCTAGGATTTATGTCTAAAAGTCGTTTTTGAACCCCTTGATATTTTTCTTTCATATTAGATCCATTATCATATCCTTATCCTCTTAAATTATCAATGTCAAGTCCAATATTTTTAATTTCTTCTACAATAACTTCAAAAAATCCTTTACCACTTATATCATCCACTTTTAGAAACTCTAAAAAATACTCAGTAGCTTTTATTGGAGCTGCTAAAATATGCACACTTCGCAATATAAAAGACATTTGTTCTTAATGACTAGCATCCGGAGTGCAATCAAGTATAATTAAAAAATACTTTGTTTCTATGACTTTTTCAATAATTTGTTTTTCATTTCACTCGCCAATAAATTTATTAACTCATTTTATATATTATGTCCTAAGTAATGACTGTGAATTTCACCATGTTTAATTCGTCGTATATGCTCTTGCATGATTGGATCAAATTCAGCAATCATTTCAATTAGACTTAAGAAAATTTCATTATTCTCTTGATAAATTTTCTCTTTTTTTCTTTCTAAATGTCAAATTATTATTTTTTTGGAGAGTTTTTATTACGGCTATAATTCTTCATAATAATTTTTTGCAGTGTTCTCTATCTCTATTGATTCGATCTTCAACATCTTTATCAATTATTTTATTTTTCTTCAATCTTATTTCTAAATCAATCCACACACCCATATTAATAATATGTTTGTTCGATATCTCATTAGCTTTAAGATTAGCACTAAGGTTTCTCTAATCTCTACTATCTCCACTTGCTAGTTTACTATTATTAATATTAAAATTTGTATTAAACAATTTACACCAAAACCAAAATACTTTATCTAAATCTCTAGAATAAATTACTCATTTTCTTTCATGCCTTTCTCCATTTACTAAAATTTAAAAATAATGGACATTAGAAAAATGTCTTGATAATTTATCATTTAAAAAATTTGTATCATTAATTTTAATTGGTCCATTTTTCACTAGTAAGTCCCTCAATTTTGTATCGATATTGATCCATTATGACTAGGATCATATATATTTTTAAGAATACAATTATTTAATTCATTAAGTTCTTGTTTTTCTTGAGAATTTATAGTAGATTTCTCATTAATTTCCTCCTCTTCTTTTTAAATAGTATTACTCCTACCATCTAATTCAACTGAATTAACAACTTGCTCATCTTGAGAAAATTCTCCTATATTTTCTAATTCTGTTATTTTATTAAAAATTTATCTAAAGCTTCTTTTTGAGATTCTACCAAAGTTTCAATTCTTCTTCTTTTTTTAAAAAAAGTTTTGAAGGACTAAATTCATCTTGCTAGTTGACATATTTAAATTTTAATAAATACTAAAAGAGTAATTTATATCTACACAACTAAAAACTCAAAAGAAAATCAATAAACAACAAAATATGTCTACCAAATATCAATATATGCATGCACAATTATTTAACAAAAAATAATAATAAAATTAAAATAATAGAACCTGATTTAATAACTTGATCTGAAATAATAATTTCAATCTTCATAAACTATCATTAGTCTTGATATTCAAGAAAAAATTGAATGAATAATAATATTATGGAAAAAGTCTACTGAACAATTGAAGATTGGTGATATAAGAATTAAAAGTAAATAAGAATTTAAGGTAAATAAATAGAAAAGAAATAGAATGAATATGTACATTAGTTTTCATCAATCAAGAAAAGGAAAATGAAAGATCCCATTCTAATTGGAAAGATAAAAACAGAAAATAGTAATTACTCCCTCAGTTTAAAAAAGAATGATCTACTTTTCTTTTTCGTCTATTTGAAAAACAATGACTTTTTTCTTTTTTGGCAATACTTTTTAATTCAACTTTCCACATGTCATGTTTAACACCACAAGATTAAAGGGAATTTTGATACATTTGACATAACTTTAATTTAGGACTAAAAGATTCAAAAGTCTTCTTTATTTTCTTAAACTCCATGACAAGTCAAACTAGGTCATTCTTTTTTAAACTGAGGGAGTAATTTTTATTTTTTATTTCATATATTTTTTACTTATAAATATGTATTTTGCCCTTTTCAAGACTTAGTCAAATCAAGTTCATTAAATGTACCAACATGGGTTGTGGTGCAGTGGATGGGGCTGCTCCACCTTTAATCAGAGGTCGAAGGTTCGACCCTGGGTATGGAGAAAACTTTGTTGAGAGCACCGCCACCTTAATGGGCCCTGCAACGTGCAATTCGAATTAGTCACGGTTCCAATGTAGGTACCGGACACCGGATGGAAAACCAAAAAAAAAAGTTCACTAAATGTGTATTTGCCTTTTCAAAATTATTCCTTTTTAAAAGAAAAAACGTTTAAGGAGTATTTATATTTGGTAAAAATGGGGTACCTTTATTCCTCCTAAGTTTTAAACCAATTAAACAAATACTAATTGTTTTATAAAAAATGATGTAAAGTGGGGCCCCCAAAAGTTTGGGGCCTAAAGCAGGGGCTTGGGTTGCTTCACCCAAAAGTTGGCCCTGAATATAAGGCAATAATAGAGAGTCACTTGAGATATTAGACTGGTCAATTCAAATAGCTCAGTTTCAATCAGTTTCAAAGGAATCAAGTAATATCCAAAAGTAACCTAAATAATTTTTTGAAAAAATTACTTTTAACACCACAACTTATGTTATCTAATCTACTTAAAATCCCTACCCATTTGATTAATTATAAAAATTCTTTATTTATTTTAAACCCATCAAAAGCATGAATATATCTGCACATTCTCTACAATTTTGGATAAATTCCTCTTTACCGATACTCCTTCATTAGCGGCGTACATCCAGGAAAGTAACTTACAGTTACTTCCGACCATCTAAACAATTTGAATAGTAGTCATTTCCTCCCCTTTCCCAATCTTCAACTTCATCTTCATCTTCAATTTTAACTTACAAGGTTAAACAATTATTCTAAGATCTCCACTAATTTTCTTCTTCAAGTTTTTGAAGGTTACTTTCTAAACATAGTTTTTAGTCAGAGTTTTTGGGCCAATATCATCTTTTAGCATTGAAATTTCTCGATTAGACAATATCAACCAAACTACATATATTTTTAATTTTATTCCTGGTGTTTTTGATATGCAGTCTGATGATTTCAATGAAAAAAGATCAAAACACTGCAACATAATGATGTTGTTATGATGAAGAAGTTGTGTGAGGAGGCAGTTAAAAGTACGAAAAAAATGAGGTTCTGGTGTTTCAAAAGACAGTTGTTGAAGATACATCAAGACACCCTTTTAAAAAGGTATTAAAGTGATGTATCATTTAAAAAAGACATTAGGATACATTAAAATATGGTGAAGATACATTATATCTTTCAGACCTATAAGTAAGATACATAATAGTCTTATGGATCTCTCTCAAATTTTATCTACAGTAATGTATCTCGACACAAAAGTTGTATAGTATAATGTATCTTCAGACCCTTTAATCTACTGATACATTTGTGTGTAGTTATATATAGATTCTTCACTGATAAATAATCAATTAGTAATCTAACTTATATATTGTAATATATCTCATTATAGGATATGAAATATGTTGTCCAAGATACAAGGTATCTCGCTTCATTATGAAACGTAAAAAAATAACAACCTTGAAAAATAGAGAAGGAAGAAGCAACTTTTTCTTGCTCATGAATCTGATCTGTTTTTGAATTTTGATATTTAAAGTGCCTATGCAATATTTAGGATAGTCAGAAGACATTTAAATGGATGTTGCGTGATTTGGTCCACAATTGAGCAGATTTCTGTTATTTTCTATTTTATAGCGCTTAATTATTACCTAATGTATCAGCTAGATGGATGTATCAGACGTTGAACTATGTATATGGATGAAGCAAATTTAAAAATTATATGTAAATTTGATAAAAGTTGAGATAGAGAGTAATTATTTGTTAAAATATTGATATTTATGTAAGTTTTTTCTTGCTTTTTTGTGAGTTTGATTATTTGTATTCTATCCATATTTTACCCATATTTTTTGCGGGTTGACTAGAATGACCCCCTATTATCCATATTTTAAATAACGGGGGATTGAATAGGATGACCCTGTATTATCTGTATTTTAAATGACGGGGGATTGAATAGGATGACCCCGTATTATCCATATTTTAAATGACCGCGGGTTGAATAGGATGGCCCCGTATTATCCGTATTTTAAATGACGGGTTGGATATGATTTTAGTACCAGAAAATTGAGCAAATTTGGTAAAAATTTGTGGCACTAATTCACACATAGCTCTCTTGAGGTCGTTTGGTAGAGTGTATTAAAAATAAAAAATATCACATGCATTAGTTGTGTATATTGCTAGTACCTAGTTTGGTATATTTTTTTAGTCTATGTATAACTAACGTGTGTATTTTGGTGTATATTACTAAGATTACCTAAAAAATAATGGTATTATTAATGCAATGCATTCTAATGCATGCGATAACTTGATTAAAGACTCAATTATCTCTCAAAATCTTTTTCGCATCCTTTCCACCATAAATATGTAGGGCAATTTTGAAAAAACAATAAAAATTATGCAATTCGTGTTATTTTTAACACACAAATCAAACACTGTATAAGAAAATTGCAAGTATAATTAATGCAAGCATTGCTAATACATCATATTTTGTATTATTTCTTATACACATTATCAATCGACTCCTAAAAGGTCGTTTGGTAGTGTGTATAAGAATAGTGTAAAATATGATGCATTAGCAATGTTTGCATTAGTACTGCAAGTTTTAGTTATGCTGAGATTATTTTTTATGTAGTGTTTGATTTGGTGTGTTAAAAATAATTTTCATTGCATTAGTTTTAAATTAAAAAAATTATTTACAAAAAAATCCTCCACAAATATATTGAAGATGATGTGGAAAAGGTTTTGAGGGGCTATTGTGTCTTCGCACATGCTAATGCATGCATTAAAGTCCATTGCATTGCTAATACTAAGGGTTTCTCATGTATTAGTTATGCATAGCATAATACACAATAGAGTTTAGTTATACATAATTTGAAAAAATATACCAAAAAAAATATTAATAATATACTGAGCAAATACAAGAATTAATTTTAATGCATTCTACCAAACGGCGCCCCAATCTATTCATCATAAATGTTGTCCCAACACGGTGTGTTCATGTATTGTGAATTCTCCGCTCTTCTTTCTTTTGGATATTGAAAGGGTATGGGTGTGAGTTGCTCCTCGATTTAGGGAACTGTTCTCAGAATCACACATGCAACAAGAACTAGGAGATAAATAAAGTAATAAGTGCATGAGTACAAGAAAGTAAAGACATGAGATTTTTATATGGAAACTCCTTCCTCAAGGGAGAAAAACCACAACCTGCCTCCAAGATTTCAAGCTCCACAATATTCAAGCAACCTCTTAAATACAGACTCCAAGAATTAAACTCCTAATCCTTCATTCCCTAGGAATAACTCTATTACAAGGGAACCAAGCAGTAACTCTACTACTTCTTACCTCGGCTGACTCTAGCTGACAACACCTCCAACTAACTCTAACTGGACTCCTCAAGCTAACTCTAGGTTGGACAATCACTTAACTCTAGATGATTACAAAGAGTTGATTACACCACAACACTAGCTACAATCATAAACAAATGTAGGCAAGATTTTAAGAACAGATTACAAAGACTCAACTATAACAAGGAAATAAAGATAAACTTGACGAACAACAAGTTTCCTATTACGGTTTCAACCTTTAATTTGCAATGTTGCAACACTTCAGAAAGATCTTTAATTGTGAGCATATGAAAATATTGATTTTCTTCTTGAGGAAGATGAGCATTATATATCTTAACACAAAAAAACCTAGAAGCAATCTCATTGGTTGAGGCAAAGAGGTGGCAACAACTTTTTACCAACTTTTGTATCGTGTGTCAGTTGCGGCAGGTTGATTGTGACAACGATAGGTGAGCCCAACCTATTCCCTAATACGCAGAGGGCCTTTGTTATCACAACAAGGGCTCCATGGAACAAGTCCCAAATAATAAATTTGTCAATAATCAAAGCTAAGGACTTAACAATTTCTTCTTTTTTGATGACAACAAACCCATACAATCAGATCAGCATACTCAGCACTTCAATAAATTTCTACATAGAACAACCTACACTTTAGCAACACATCATCAGAAACAAGACCATATACCAGACCAGTTTGCTCAACCAATCCCCCTATCACTGATGCCTATAAGAACACAAGTATCTTCCACCTAATTCCCTCTATCAATGAGCATTTAAGTTCTCTCTAAGTGAGAGAACTCCTGTCTTTATTAGGACAACCACACTACATTTCTACAAATCGTATTGCCAGTATACTACACATATCTGCACAACACCATACCACAGCTGACAGACTTCATATCTATAAATATATATAATATACAAAGGCAAACGACACATCACATTTTCCCCCTTTACATATATACAATATGTAATATACAAGGGCATAGATAAGTCATACATATTAATTCATGGCCATTGAGGCAACACTGACATGAGCAAGAGAGAAGTAGAGATAAAAAAGAGAGGTGATAGAACAAAAAAAGTCATCCATTCATTCTTCAAGTAGTACCAAGAACTATTCACAAAAATAGTGACCTAAGATATTCAAATAGTTGTGCCAAACATTCACTAGAGGCAAGAATCAGGGAAAAGGGAGGACAATATTTCACAGAGCTGGTAATATTTCAAAAATAAGAATAAGAGTCAGAAATAATAGAGCTTATTGAGACAACTCAAAAAATGAAGTAAGAGACGGGGTAGGATATGATTCCAGGGAAGAGCTCTTTAGACAAAAAGAAGTTAGTTTCTGGCTTCCTCATCCTTTCCCGTTGTCACGACTTGAGGCTACCCTCTAGTCGCGACAACGGTACATACAGTCATAAGTGACCACAAGCTAACCCATGAGATGGTACCTGCTATGAGCACTGAATAATATACTGATAGCAAAAGACATATGTGGAAAACAACTGATATAACACCATAAGGTTTTAAACTCTGAAAATACAACTAAATCTGTAAGTCTAAAATATCTGTATAAGTACTATAATCTGACTAAATAAACTGATAAACTAGCTGACTGTCTGAAATGTCTGAAAGCCTCTAGATTAATTGAAATGAGAGTTGATGAGACATGCCCCAACTAACTCCAAACTGCCTAACTGAAATAAAATACAGAAAAACTAAAATAATATAATAGGTCCTCGATATATGAGGACTCACCACAAATGTTACTGCTGTTAAGGTGAATTCTTTAAGCGCGGTCAGAAAAGTGAGCGTCCGAACCTATGATATAAGACATCATAGCAAAGAAAGTATGTGGTCAGTACTTTAAATGTACTGGTATATGAGATGATGTTAGATTGAAATACATGGGTTAACTGAGCATAAAGTAATGACTGGCTGATTAATATAAGATAACTGAGCAAACATGCATGAAACTATAAAATACTGAAAGTGCAAGACCAAACATATAATGTTTTTGAAATTATCTGTAAAACTAAAATACTGAAATACTGAAATCTGATAACTGAATAACTGATAATCTATATGTCTTGGTCAAGCAACCA
This sequence comes from Capsicum baccatum var. pendulum, assembly GCA_030864225.1. Classification (NCBI taxonomy): domain Eukaryota; kingdom Viridiplantae; phylum Streptophyta; class Magnoliopsida; order Solanales; family Solanaceae; genus Capsicum; species Capsicum baccatum. The sequence continues at coordinate 100,758,147 of CM061551.1, forward strand.
GAACTGAATTCTGTACTGAACTGAGGTGAGTCGAGTATTCAACTCCTGAAAACTCTTCTCATAAGAATCTGACCACTGAAACTTGAAATTCTTCTGAGTCAATCTGGACATGGGGGACGCAATAGATGAAAAACCTTCAATAAACCGTCTGTAATAGCCAGCCAAACCCAAGAAACTCCTAATATTTAATGGAGAGATAGGTCTGGGCCAATTTCTCACTATTTTGGTCTTTTGAGGGTCAACTCTAATGCCATCATCGAAAATAATATGACCAAGAAAAGCTACTGATTCTTAGCCAAAATTTGCACTTACTGAATTTTCCAAATAACTGATGGGCTCTAAGAGTTTGTAATACAATTTTGAGATGGTCTGCATGATCATTTTCACTACAGTAGTATACAAGAATATCATCAATGAAGACTATGACAAACATGTCCAAGTACTGCTTGAACACTCGATTCATCAAGTCCATGAAACTTGTTGGGGCATTCGTTAGTCCAAAAGACAGGACTAAGAATTTGAAGTGACCATACCGAGTTTTGAAAGCTATTTTCAGAATATCACATTTTTGACACTGAGCTGATGATAGCCGAATTTGAGGTCTATCTTAGAGAAATAACTCTCACCCTGAAGGTGGTCGAACAAGTCATCAATCCTTCGGAGTGGATACTTATTCTTGATTGTGACTTTGTACAACTAACAGTAATCTATGCATATTCTGAGCGAACCATCTTTCTTACGCACGAAAAGAATTGGAGAACCCCATGGTGATATACTGGACCTGATGAACCCTTTATTTAAGAGATCTTTCAACTATTCTTTCAACTTCCTAATATCAGCTGGAGCTATTCTGTAGGGCAAAATTGAGATAGTCTGGATATCTAGAAGAAGGTCTATTCTAAATTTAATTTCCCTTTTGGGAGGAACTTTGGGAAGATCTTCAGAGAACACATCTGGAAATTCCCTTACTACTAAAACTGACTCAAGACTGGGCGTCTCAAAATTATTGTCTTTGACACAAACAAGATGGTAAAAACACCCTTTGGATATCATTTTCCTCGCTCTAAAGTACGAAACAAGCTGACCCCTAAGTGCTGAAGTACTACCCCTCTATTCAATAAATGGTTCATTCAGAAACTGAAAACGAACAACTCTATTTCTACAATTAACTGAAACATAGCATGAGTGGAGGCAATTTATGCTGAGAATGACATCAAAATCAGTCATCTCTAACTCCACAAGATTTACTAAAGTGACTTAATGGGATATTGTGACCGAACAGTTCCTGTATACCTGCCTGGCTACAATAGATATACCTACTGGGGTAGACACTAAGAAGGTTTCTGTTAAAGCTATGGGTCTAACACCAAAATTAATAGCTATATAAGGTGTTATAAAAGAAAGTGAAGCTCCAGGGTCTAATAAAGCATACACATGAAGATGAAAGACTTGTAATGTACCCGTAAACACATCAGGAGAGCTTTCCTGATCATGATGGTACTGGAGTGCATACAACCTATTCTGACGCTAATCACTAGTGGCACTAGAAGTGGCGTCCTGCTGAGTCTGGCAACCTGCTGGAGATGTGACTGATTGGACTGAACCTGTTGGTAGAAATTTCTTTCCCTTTGAGCAACTAATCGACACTCTCTGAACCTGTGTACTGGCTTGCCACATCCAAAACATACATCACTATCAGCTCTACACACACCCTGATGGTTCCTAATATATTTCTGGCAAAGAGGATTGGTGCAACAACCCAAAAAACGAGGCCCCGGAGCGTCACACGGTGCTTAAGGCTACGAGTAGCCCCAAGCTAACCCTTTGAGCCATTTTCATTTAGTTCAACACAAATCAACGGGGTTTTCATAAATAACCCTTAAATATCAACAGAGTAATCATCATCCAAGAATAAAAGAATTTCAAAAAGATAACAAAATACGACTTATTAGTCAACTCCCAACATCTATACTAGTCTGACAAGCCTTTAAGAAAATCAATAAAACCAGCGAGCCATTGAGACATGCCCCAATTGACTCATACTTGGTTATCAAATGTAAGCAATTCCGTGAAACCAACATCAGACATCACGTCCTAGGAACATGAGGACTCACCACAACAGAGGATGTAGAACAGCGTGCCCAAAGAATCACTGTCAAACCTGGAACTGATCACCTGAACCTATATTCTAAGAAAATGTAGCCCACATCCGAAGATGTGGGTTAGTACCATGGAAAGGAACCGAGTATATGGGGGTGTATGTAGTTGTATAAACATCATCATCATAAATATTTATAAGAAATATGCAGGATGTATGAAAGACTCACATAGCCTGAAGAAAATCATCATAATCATGAGAGGATGAAATAAGTACAATAACACATGTGAGTCATCATATAATTTGTCAATCACTTTTAGTTCATCAAGAATATCAATTCTCATAATGTAAATATCATTTAAATTTGTTGAAAGAATAACTTTCACAATTCTACTTTCAAATCACTTCACTATTCACCATAGACACAAGGAAACACACACACACTGGGAGATCCTATAACCGACATAAACCATGTGAGCTACATGGAGTCCAACGTACAACCCACGTTGGGGAGAGTCGTCCTATCCTTGCCATCAGAGTAGGACTACCGATATCAAATCCACACAAACTAGTGATCACTATATAAATCAGCACCAGGCTCACTCCTACGAGGGCACGTAGTTCTAGGGAAGTAAGGTCGCTTTATACCTCCCACTCGGTGCTAATGATTTCTCCCAAACTTAGCTCAGATCATTTCAAAGACAATCCACAACAAAACAATTTCAGTAATATATAAATATACATCAGGAGCCATCATGCTTCCCATCTATCAAAATCAATAACATTGTGGATTTCTTTCACACTCGAGTTCAAAATAACTCCATAGATACCAAAAGGTCAAATCATTCAAAATATCTCAAATATTCAACATCAACATACTTATAACACACACTTTCTCAAAAAAACACAATTTTCAAAGGGGATTCACGATCCAAATATCAAAATCATGATAAATATCGTTCAAGATTCATGCTTTATATCTCCACACATGTAAATTCATCTTTCAAAATCATAAACATCAAGATTTCATAATAATCAGCATAAGATATGGGTTCCTGCTTCAAATTCGTAAAAATCATGCCTTTGTAAAGAAAATTACTTTGGACACAAGAACGAACGAGAGTTCTTGTTGAAAAACCCCACATACCTTGAATGATGAACTTTAGATCGATACTCGTTTTTGAGATGTTAATCGTGCATTTGAATGATGGTTCTTGGAGTCTTAAACTAGGAACTTGGAATCTTGAATAAATTTACAGAATTAATGGTGAACTTTGGAGGTTCTTGAAGTTGGATGTAGGAGCTTAGGGTTTTCTTTTTGAGGGAATTTGATGAAATATAACAGATAATGCTTCTAATATGCTTTAATATAGGGTTTGGATGGATTTTGGGTGAGGGGGAATGACCAAAACACCCCTAAAAATCAAATAATTCTCGAATCTGTCCTTTGGTGGACTATTTTGATAGTTTGAAGTAGATCAACCATAACGTTTTACTCCGATATCCAAATTGGATGAAACCAATTTCATTAGAAAGAGGACTCTCATATCTTTCCGTTGATATGTAGTATCTCACCCAGATCATTGTGTATGAAGAGTTATGATCATTTAAAGTTGACCCAAAAATTCACTTTTGTTAGGCTGAAGTAGATCGACCATAACTTTTTGCTCCGATAGACAAATTGGATGAAACCAATTTCATTGGAAAGAGGACTCGTAGAGATTTCCGTTGAAATATAGTACATCACCCAGATCATTATGTACAAGGAGTTATAATAGTTTAAAGTTAGAGCAAAAATACGCCAGGCCTTAGTATTTTTTTCCTGCAGGTTTTATTGTTCACTACTATTTACGGTTCGATCGGAATGTTAATAACTCATCGCTCGGGTGTTCGTTTTGGATGATCCATATGTAGTTGGAAAGCTTATTTGATAATCTACACAATGGTGGGTCATAATCTAAGACATTCTACACAAAAAATTTATAATTCATTCTAGAAGATAGAACCCAACATGTTTACGCAAATAATTTCAACAAAAAATTTTCCGGGGTATTACATCAACCCCCTAGGAAACATCATCCTCGAATGATGCTAGACATGCCAAGATTAGATAGGGAATAGATCATATAGCTGAAACCATTCGTTAGACTCATTACCACATCGTTTCTCACTACGAATGCAACATAGAATGCATAAATTCAAGAAACTACAGCTGAATACAGAATAAATGACAGCTGAACTGCTGCAACTTTTATCAAAAGTGCATGATTTAGGAAAGAACGGTACCTTCGGTTTGATCGGAGTTCACGGAAAATAGGTGCGGATACTTGGATCGCATATCCGCCTCAGCTTCCCAAGTTGCACCCTCAATAGATTGGTTTCGCCACAACACCTTGACCAAGGGAACTTCTTTGTTCCTTAGTCTTCGGACACTGAAATCAAGAATCTCAACAGGAATCTCATCAAAAGAAAGATTTTCTTGACTGTCAGCACTCACAGAGGAATCCACTACCACAGCATCGCTAATATGCTTTCTAAGCATGGAGACATGGAATATTGGATGAACAGAGGACAACTCGGAAGACAACTTGACCTCATAAGCTACCTTACCAACACGATTAAGAATTTTGTAAGGACCAACATAACGGGGACTAAGCCTCCCCTTCTTTCCGAATCTCTTCACCCCCTTCATGGGTGAAATTTTCAAATACACTAGGTCACCAACTTCAAACTCAAGGTCTCTCCTTCGAACATCCGCATATAACTTCTGACGACTCTGCGTAGTTTTCAACCTTTTCCTAATCAACTTAACTTTTTCCATAGCCTCAAATACCGAATCAAGACCACTCACAGCTGCTTCACCCACCTCGAACCAACCTATGGGTGATCTACACTTCCTCCCATATAAGGCTTCAAATGGAGCCATGTCAATACTAGAGTGGAAACTGTTATTGTAAGCAAACTCTATCAATGGCAAGTGATCATCCCAACTTTCCTTAAAGTCAAGTGCACAAGCTCTCAATATATCCTCTAAGGTCTTGATGGTCCGCTCAGCCTGACCATCGGTCTGCGGATGAAAAGAGAACTCAAAAGTACTTGGGTACCAAGACCCCTCTGAAAATCTTTCCAAAATTGCGAAGTGAACTGAGTACCCCTATCCGAAATGATAGACAAGGGAACTCCATGCAGTCTGACTAGCTCTCGGATATACAATCTAGCGTAATCCTCAACAATATATGAAGTATGAACAGGCAAGAAATGAGCATACTTAGTCAACCTATCAACCACAACCCAAATAAAATCATGATGGCGTTGAGAAGGAGGTAAACCAATCACGAAGTCCATATTTATCTCTTCCCACTTCCAGGTGGGAATACTAAACTCGTGCATTATACCACCAGGTCTTTGGTGTTCAACGTTAACCTGTTGGCATATTGCACACTTAGCTATAAACGTTTCTATATCTTTCTTCATGCCACTCCACCAATAGATTTCCCGCAAGTCTCGGTACATCTTGGTGGCACCAGGATGAATAAAATATCGCACCCCGTGCGCTTTAGCCATAATCCTCTGTCTCAGATCATCAACATTCGGGACACACAATCTACCCTACAATCTCAACACACCATCTCCCCCTTGGGAGAAAACCTCTACTTTTTTGTCCTTGATTGACTCCTTCAGTCTGACCAAACTAGCATCTAAGTATTGCTTTTCCTTTACTTCCGAAACCAAGAAGGATTCGGAACTACTCTGAACCCCTATATTACCTTCAGCAGAGTCAAACAACCTAACCCCCAATCTAGCCAAATAATGTACATCACGATACAAATCTTTCTTACCTTCTACCACATGTGAAACACTACCCATGGACACTCTACTTAGGGCATCCGCCACAACATTGGTCTTGCCCGGATGGTACAACACACTCATATCACAGTCCTTTAACAATTCTAACCATCGTCTCTACCTAAGATTCAATTCTCTCTGGGTAAACACATGCTGCAGACTCTTATGATCAGTGAAAACATCAACATGGACACCATACAAATAGTGTCTCCAGATTTTCAAAGCAAACACAACAGCAGCCAACTCAAGGTCATGGGTGGGGTAATTTTTCTCTTGGGGTTTCAACTGTCTAGAAGCATAAGTTATCACCTTACCCTTCTGCATCAATACGCAACCCAACCCAACTCTCGAAGCATCACAGTACACCACAAAACCATCAACACCATCAGGCAAAGTCAAAATAGGGGGCTGAAGTGAGTCGAGTTTTCAACTTCTGAAAACTCTTCTCACAAGATTCGGACCATAAGAACTTTACTTTCTTTTGGGTCAACTGAGTCATAGGAGATGCTATAGAGGAGAAACCCTTAACAAAACGGCGGTAATAGCCGGCTAAACCCAAGAAACTTCGGATATCAGTCGGAGAAATAGGTCTAGGCCAATTTCTAACAGCTTCGGTCTTTTGGGGATTAACTCCAATACCCTCGGAAGAAATGATATGACCCAGAAAAGCAACTGACCTTAGCCAAAACTCACACTTACTGAACTTGGCAAACAACTTATGATCTCTAAGGGTTTGCAAAATAGTTCGAAGATAATCAGAATGTTCATCCTCACTACGGGAGTACACCAGTATATCATCGATGAACACTATGACAAACATATCCAGATATGGTCTGAACACTCGATTCATGAGGTCCATGAAAGCTGATGGGGCATTAGTTAACCCGAAAGACATAACAAGAAACTCAAAATGGCCATAACAAGTTTAGAAAGCGATTTTCGGGATGTCACACTCCGTAACTTTGAGTTGATGATAGCCGGAACAAAGGTCTATCTTTGAGAAATAACTTGCACCTTGCAATTGGTCAAACACATCATCTATTCTCGGAAGAGGGTACTTATTTTTTACGGTGACTTTATTCAGTTGGTGGTAATCAATGCACATACGCAAAGAGCCATCTTTCTTACTCACAAACAACACACGAGCACCCCAAGGAGAAATAGGGCCTTATGAAACCCTTATCTAGTAGATATTTGAGTTTCTCTTTCAACTCCTTAAGTTCTGCAGGGACCATACGGTAAAGAGGAATAGAAATGGGCTGAGTATCGGGAAGACGATCAATCCCGAACTCTATCTCTCTATCAGGAGGTATCCCTCGGAGATCATCCAAAAAGACATTAGAAAACTCATTGACGATGTTAACAGACTGGAGAGTTAGAGTCTAGACTTAGTTTCTTTGACTCTAACCAAATGGCAAATACACCCCTTGGAAATAAGCTTTCTAGCTTTGACGTAAGAGATAAAATGACTCTTGGGTGACACAGAATACCCAGACCACTCAAACACGGATGCACTCGGAAACTGAAAATTGACCACATGGGTCCGACAATCAATAGAGGCATAAAAAGAATACAATCAGTCCATACCCAGAATCACATCAAAATCTACCATGTCTAACTCAATCAGATCAGCCAACAAGACTCTATGAAGAACGGTAACAGGACACTTTTTATACACTTTCTGGGCAACAATCGAATCAGCCACTAGGGTAGAAACTAGGATAGGCTCAGGAATAACCTCAGGACTTATTTCAAAATTCACAGAAATCAAAGGTGTAACATATGAGAAACTGGATCCAGGATCCAACAAAGCATACACATCAAACTGAAATATACAAAGCATACCAGTAACAACATCGGGAGATTCCTCCTATTCCTGGTGGGATGGTAAAGCATAGAACCTATTCTGGCGCTGCCCACCAGCATTGCTAGAAGGGGCGCCCTGAGCTAAGGCTGGGTGAGTCGCTGGAACTGGAGCACTAACAGTCTAAGTCTGGGTCTGAGGGCGATAGTCACCATGCCCTTGTCCATCCTGTGGACAATCTTTAACTCTATGACCCATGTCACCACACCGGAAACAACCCCTCTTCTCACCCCAACACTCACCCGAATGAGCCCTACCACACTTAGGACATAGGGGACAATTTGGATTACTTCCAGCACTGTACTGGGACCTGGACGCATATGATCTGCTACCTTGCTCTTGCCTACCTCTAGGCATGGAAGCACTAGCAGATGGCGGTGCTAGCATAGACGAACGATCCTGATACTGAGGGCGACTCTCTCCCTGTGATCTAGTCTGACCCTGTCCGTGCTGCTCGGACCTAGCTCTCTTATTCCCTCTCATTCTATCTCTCTCCTTAATCTTGTCTACCTCAATCTGTTGGGCATGAGTCATCAGCCTAGAAAGATTCATCTCACTATTCAGCATAGCAGACCTACACTCCTTAACCACATAACTAGACACTGCAGCCACAAACTTACTCATACTAGCCCGATTATCAGCCACTAAGTTAAGAGCATACTTGGACAACTGATTGAACTTTAGACAGTACTCCCTAACAGTCATAGAGCCCTATCGCAGGTTTATAAACTCTTCCACCTTCGCCTCCCTCATCTCCAAAGGGAAAAACTTATCCAGGAATGCATCCTAGAACTCTTGCCAAGTTGTAGGGACAGCTCCCTCACCTCTACCTTTCCTCCAAGCAACAAACCAGTCATAAGCAAGGTCTTTCAACCTATACGCAGTCAACTCCACACTATGTTCCTCAGATACATGCATCACCTGAGTATTCTTTTGCACCTCCTCTAAAAACAACTGTGGATCCTCATCAGACTTGGACCCATAAAATTCTGATGGATTAATCCGCATCAAGTCACGGATCCTGGCAGCAGCTGAATCACCTTCCTGCTGCTGTGGAGCTGGGGCCGGGTTGGCCTGAACATTTGCAGTAACAGCTTGGGCCAGTGCCTGAAAGGCTGCCCGAAATTCAGCATGAGACACGTTTTCATTCAATGGGTCAGCGGGTTAAGGTTGCTGACCATCATTATTTCTTCTCACTCGACGTGGAGGCATATTTCTGAAAGATGAGAGCATGAATCAATAGCAGAGAGAGACACTTTAAGCATGATAGACTTCTGAAAAAAAGCATCACACTTTTTCCTAAAACGTCTTGTAGCCTCTTGCTCATAGATGTGGCGTGCTACACACTGATGATCAAGAATCTACTTAATGTGGCTTGTCAGACTCCCTAGGACACCTTAAAACCTTAGGCTCTGATACCAAGTTTGTAAAGCCCCCAAAAATGGGTCCCGGAGTGTCACACGGTGCTTGAGGCTATGAGTAGCCCCAAGCTAACCCTTTGAGCCATTTTTATTCAGTTCAACACAAATCAACGGGGTTTCCATAAATAACCCTCAAATATCAACAGAGTAATCATCGTCCAGGAATAAATGAATTTCAGAAAGATAACAAAATACGACTTATTAGTCAACTCCCAACATCTATACTAGTTTGACGTATCTAAGAAAATTAATAAAACCAGCGAGCCATTGAGACATACCCCGACTGACTCATACTCAGTTATCAAATTTAATCAATTCCGTGAACCCAACATCAGACATCACGTCCTCAAAACATGAGGACTCACCACAACAGAGGATGTAGAACAGCGTGCCTGAAGAATCACTGTCGAACCTGGAACTGAGCACCTGAACCTACATTCCAAGAAAATGCAGCCCACATTCGAAGATGTGGGTCAGTACCATGAAAAGGAACCGAGTATATGAGGGTGTATGCAATTGTATAAACATCATCATCATAAATATTTATAAAAAATATGCAGGATGTATGAAAGACTCACATAGCCTAAAGAAAATCATCATAATCATGAGAGGATGAAATAAGTACAATAACACATGTGAGTCATCATATAATTTGTCAATCACTTTCAGTTCATCAAGAATATCAATTCTCATAATGTAAATATCATTTAAATTTTTTGAAAGAATAACTTTCACAATTCCACTTTCAAATCACTTCACCATTCACCATAGACACAAGGAAACACACACACACTGGGAGATCCTATAACCGACATAAACCATGTGAGCTACATGGAGTCCAACATACAACCCATGTTGGGGAGATCCGTCCTATCCTTGCCATCGGAGTAGGACTATCGATATCAAATCCACACAAACTAGTGATCACTATATAAATCAGCCTCAGGCTCACTCCTATGGGGGCACGTAGTTCTAGGGTAGTAAGGCCGCTTTATACCTCCCACTCAGTGCTAAAGATTTCTCCCGGACTTAGCTCAGATCATTTTAAAGACAATCCATAACAAAACTATTTCTGTAATATATAAATATACATCGGGAGCCATCATGCTTCCCATCTATCAAAATCAACCACGTTGTGGATTTTTTTCACACTCGAGTTCAAAACAACTCCATTAAGACCAAAAGGTCAAATCATTCAAAATATCTCAAATATTCAACATCAACATTCTTATAACACACACTTTCTCAAAAAAATAAAATTTCCAATAGGGATTCATGATCCAAATATTAAAATCATGATAAATATCGTTAAGATTCATGCTTTATATCTTCACACGTGTAAATTCATCTTTCAAAATCATAAACATCAAGATTTCATAATAATCATCATAAGATATGGGTTCATGCTTCAAATTCGCAAAAGTCAAATAAAAATCATGCCCTTGTAAAGAAAATTACTTTTGGGCACAAGAACGGAAGAGAGTTCGTGTTGAAAAAATTCACATACCTTGAATGATGAACTTTAGATCGATACTCATTTTTGAGATGTTAATCATGCCTTTGAATGATCTTGAACTAGGAACTTGGAATCTTGAATAAATTTGCAGAATTAATGGTGAACTTTGGAGGTTCTTGAAGTTGGATGTAGGAGCTTAGGGTTTTCTTTTTGAGGGAATTTGATGAAATATAACATATAATGCTTCTAATAGGCTTTAATAAGGGTTTGGATGGATTTTGGGTGAGGGGAAATGACCAAAACGCCCCTAAAAATTAAATAGTTCTCAAATCTGTCCTTTGATGGACTGTTTTGATAGTTTGAAGTAGATCAACCGTAACGTTTTACTCCGATATCCAAATTGGATAAAACTAATTTTATTAAAAAGAGGACTCTCATATCTTTTCATTGATATAGTATCTCACCCTGATCACTGTGTACAAGGAGTTATGATCATTTGAAGTTGACCCAAAAATTCTCTTTTGATAGGCTGAAGTAGATCGACCATAACTTTTTGCTCCGATAGACAAATTGGATGAAACTAATTTCATTGGAAGGAGGACTCGCAGAGATTTCTGTTGATATATGGTAGATCACCCAGATCATTATGTACAAAGATTTATGATCGTTTAAAGTTGGAGCAAAAATACTCCAGGCCTCAGTATTTTTTTCCTGCACGTTTTACTGTTCACTACTATTCATGGTTCGATCGGAATGCTCATAACTCGTCGCTTGAGTGTCTGTTTTGGATGATCCACATATCGTTGGAAATCTTATTTGATACTCTACGCAATGGTGGGTTATAATCTAATACATTCCGCATGTAAAATTTATAATTCATTCTAGAAGATAGAACCCATCATGTTTACGCAAAAAATTTCAACAAAAAATTTCTCGGGGTATTACAATTGGTAGACCACTGTTCACACTAACCTGGGGCTTAGAGCCTAGCGCCCTATCCTGATTGTCATTCCAGAACTTTAGTACTGGCGCACTAGCTAAAGATGGAGCTGGGGCTAAAAACTTCTCTCGAAACTGAGAACGGTTACCACCCTCTGACTTTGGTTGAGCAAAACTAAAGCTACTTATTATGGCTCTCTTATTCTCCCATTCTTTCTTCTTAAGATTCTGCTCCTCGATCTATTGAGCATGGACCATAATCCTAGATATGTCCATCTTCTTAACTAACATCACAATCCTACACTCCTTGACCACACTATCAGATATGCCAGACATGAACTTACTCATTCTAGATCGATTATCAGACACCACATGAGGGGAATACCTTGCCAATTGAGTAAACTTCTGTGAATACTCCTTCACACTCATATTACCCTGCTTTAGATTAATAAATTCCAGCAGCTTAGTTTTTCTCAACTCTAAGGGAAAAAATCTATCTAGAAAGGCAGTAGCAAACTCCCCCTACTCTATAGGCCTTGCATCAGCGTCTCTATCCTCCTTCCACTGCTTAAACCAGGTGTGACCTACATCCTGCAACTGGAAAGCAGCCAACTCTGCACTCTCACTAGACGTAACACCCATAATATCAGTCACCTTCTGAACCATATCAAGAAACTCCTACGGATCCTCATAAGACTTAGATCCTAAAACCTAAGGGAGATTTATTTGGGTGAAGTCCTGAATCCTAGCTGCAACTGTATTTTCCATTGGATTAGCTGGGGAAACACCCTGCTCATTATTCTGAGCTGCTACTGAGTGAGATAAGGTAGTGAATGTAGCTCTAAACTAAGTATGAGAGACGTGCTCATTCAGGGGATATTTTTTAACAGGCGAAGGTGCAGGCTATGTCTCATTCCTTCTTTTGTTATTCTTTCTAGGAGGCATTTTCTATAATGGAATTAAGGATGAATTAGAAAGAGAGTTTAAATAGAGCCCACGCTCAATCGCACAACATGAATACTGAAAGAAGGGAAACTTCTCCTAAAAACATCTTGTAGCCTCTTGTCCATATGTGTGGTGTGCTTCTCAACCATGCACAAGACTTTACTCAACACGGCTTTCAGACTTCTTGGGACACTTTAAAACCTTAGGCTCTGATACCAAGTTTTTTCAGGACACGAGGCTACCTCTTAGTCATGAAAACGATGGTTACGATCACAAGTGACCATGAGCTGGTACCTACTGTGAGCACTGAATAATATACTGATAACAAAAGATATATGAAGACAACAACTGATATAATGCCATGAGGTTTTGAACTCTGAAAATACAATTGAGTCAGTAAGTCAGAAATATCTGCAAAAGTACTGTAATCTGACTAAATAAACTGATAAACTAGCTGCCTATTTGAAATATCTAAAAGTCTCTATACTGACTGAAATGAGAGTTGATGGGACAGGCCCCAACTAACTCCAAACTGTCTAACTAAAATAAAATACAAAAAGACTGAAATAACATAATAGGTCCTCGATATATAAGGACTCACCACAAATGCTAATGCTATTAAGCTGAACTGTCTTAGCGCGGTCAAGAACTGAGCGTCTGAACCTATGATATAAGACATCATAGTGCAAAGAAAGCATGCGGTTAGTACTTTGAATGTACTAGTATATGAGATGAGGTTAGGTTAAAATACATGGGTTAACTGAACATAAAGTAATGATTGGATGAATAATATAAGATAACTAAGCAAATATGCATGAAACTAAAAAATATTGAAAGTACAAGACCAAAAATATAATGTTTCTGAAATTATCTATAAAACTGAAATACTGAAATACTGAAATCTGATAACTGAATAACTGATAGTCTGTATGCCTTGGTCAAGCAACTTAAACTAAATTCTATACTGAATACTGAACTGGGACTGTGGGAGGTATCATCTAACCGACATGCTCCATTCTAAGTTGATTGGGGTCCAACCTGTAACCCCGGTTGGAAAGGTGTTAGTACATGCCACAGGTACTAACAATGATTGTATGAATCCATTAACTGATGCCCTAAAGATCCAGGATATCAAACCTAAACTGACGGGTAACCCTTGGATGGAGTCAAGCCTAATCTGACGAGTGACCCCTAGGAGGTAGTCAAGCCTAAACTGATGGGTGACTCCTCATCCTACACTGGCTACGTAGTTCGGAGCCAAGTATTACAGCTCACCGCGGATTGGATCAACTCTTTTCTTGGCTTACCTTCGGTCGACACAGCACCATTCAAAGAGCTGTACAGCAGGCCTCCTTATAGAGCAATACGACACACACTTTGTGGAAGTAGATCGATGGCAAGGTGGGTCAGACATAAAGAAATAGGCTGACACAACACCTTCCCCTATGCTCCACTGAATAGGGAAGCCAGAATCTGGATGCGCATTGTCAACTCATGTCTTATTCCTGGGACTCAATACACCAAGATATCAAGAGATAGAGTGTGTTTGGTCTATGCTTTGATGACTAATGTCCCTATAAACTTTGGGGAAATCATTCGATCTACCATGAGGAAGGCCAGACTCCACAAAAGGTCCCACTTCACATTTGGAAATTTGTTGACAGCAATCTTGCGGAAGGAGGATATCGAAGAGGAACCAGCTGACCACAAACTCCCACATAACCCAAAGAAGGTTGATCTCACCAAGGTCAAAGATGCTGAAACAACTCATGGTGTCAACCTTACTACTGCGGAGAGACATGCTCGTGATGAGAGTTTCTTCCGTCATCTCTATGGCATGACACGATTTACTATGATGAGTGGTGGATGTATTCCAACTGCTGAAGAGCTCCACCAGCTGGACCACGACTACCCAATGAACATGCATGCACGGGAGATGTGTGGAGTGGGCGTATACTTTGAGGAACCTCTAGATGATGATGTGCCGACTGATGACGATCGACGCTTGCCTGATTCTAACGAGGAGGAGAACTCTGACGATGACTCTTATGATGATTCAGACGAAGGGGGTATGACCCCCGTCATTGAGGAAGAGTCCTACTGACCAGGTTCTTCGTATTTATTTTCCACTGAGGGCAGTGTCTCGTTTAAGTATGGGGTGGCGGTATCGCATGCTATAATACTTCTCTGTTTGCACCTATGTTTGAGTTGTTTACTTTGTTTTTTTGTTTTTGTTTTTTTTTGTTTTTTTCTATTTGTCGTTTTTTTTAAAAGTTTTTTCAGGAGTCAAATTTTTTTCTATCTTCGCATGAAATTATTTTGATAGGCAGCATGAGATTATAACAAGAGTATGTGTTACAATTGTGACTATTGAGACGTTTAGACTCTAGTTGTGACTCATTATGTGATATTTTGTGGTTCAATTCCTTCACTTGTTGGGTCGAGAGTCTATATTACTTCCAATCAAGTCAACCATGTGCCTTGTGTGTGTGAGATTAATAGTATCTTCTATGTATGTGGCTGATGCTAGAACTTGCCTGGTATGTATGCAAAGCGAAAATAAGGAGTGTAAGTTTAGGATATGATTTAGGCATTTCTTTGGCAACCTATACATGTTTACCTTCAGTTTTACCTACCCATGGATATCATCCTAGTTAACCCTTTTGAGCCTTTAGCCTATTTCTTTGACAACCTTGTATGTAAGCCTAATCCATTTCTTTCAAGACCGTAATTTGATCCAAATTTCTAAGTGCTTTAAAGTGAAAAAGTCATGTGACAACAAAAGAGGAAATTGGGTGAGTATGATGCTTTAAATTGTAATGGTCCTTGAATGTGTTGTGAAAAAGAAAGTGCTATCATAAGAGGTATGTTGAGAAAAGAAAAAGGAAAAAGAAAGCTGAAAAGTGAGTTATGCTTAAAATTGAAAAACAAAAGAGGAGAACAAGGGTGGTAGAATAAAATAAAGAAGAAAGGTTGAAAGAAAAAAAAAATGTCAATGATACAATGTGATGTATTAAAGTGCTTAGGAACTTAGTCACTATTTCTGGCCAAAATAGTTGATCCTACCCGTCCCTTAGCCTACATTACAACCATCAAAAGACCTACTTGATCCTAATCTTAACATTCTGACATTTAGTGGAGTAGTACACTAAGGGAAAGCCTATGGTCATCAGTTGCTATATATGAATTCTTTGGGAGAGTGAGAGCAAGGACATTTTGATACCCATGTTTGAAAAATATGCTATATTTGTGAGTGATTATGGGTACTATATTGTGAGACACACATGGTTGGTGAGATTTGGATAGTTGTATATGATTCTATGCACCTTAATGTTTGCATGTGAGTTGATCACCATCACGAGTCTATACTAGAGGTTAAAATATTTCTACTTATAATCGAAAAGCTACTCTTTGTTGATAATTGTTGTGCTTGTCTTGAAGAATGTTTTGTGTTGTTGTTGTAAAAACCCTAAGTTGATGTTTAGAAGGACGATATGTTGTTCGAGGACGAACAAAGCTCTAAGTGTGGGGTGTTGATGATAGGCGGATTTACACGCCTATATCAATATATTTTGCCCATATTTTAGCCTAGTTTTGAGAACAAATTATATATTTCATGCACTTTTAGTCCTTTTTCCTATAAATGAGCTAACGAACATGATTAGTAAAGTTTCAGGTATAAATGATGTAAAATTCAGCATTTTATGGCTTACTTGACACAAAAGAAAGCTCACGAACGAAGGAGAAGGAAGCTGGACGCCTAAATGACCAAAACTTCTGCATGGAAAATCTGTCCCGGGCTAAAACAACATTTCTGAAGACTTTGGGGACTTACAGACACATAGCTGGATTTAGACAATGATACATTAACCTAGTACAATTGGGTTATGTATTTCATTATTTTATTTGGATTATGATAATGTTACCTTAACCTAGTACATTTGGGTTAAGGATTTCAGTAGTTTAGTAGGATTTGGTTATTTGTTTCATTAGCGTAGTAGGAGTAGGATATGGGTATTATAAATACCCTATCATGCTAGAGATTTTTATACAATCCACCCTGAGTGGAGAGAAAACATTCCTCCCTGAGTGGAGAGAAAACATTCCTCCCTTAGTGGAGAGATTCATTCACCATTAATCTTACAATCATCTTACACTCTTCAATTCATCTTCTAATCTTTCCATTAATTCTTCTTCTACTCTTCTATCTTTAAATTCCACAACAAGAGAATCGTTACCAAGCCAAGGAAACACGCCACACGCCTATCACTTGATCTACACGTCATTACTCAATATCGTGATATAATAACAATGTCAATCATGATCTCCTTCGTATTCATGGGTAACTAAACTTCTCTGTTGGGGTTATGGAAGCCGGATAAGTTACTATCTATTGCTGTGAGTTTGTGAGTTCGTGACAAGTATATTGCTTGTATCATTATTCTCTTCATCTTAATCTACATTCTTTGCGGTTGCAAACGCAAGAATACACCAGTCTAACATTTAACTTGTTCGAGAGAAAGGTTATTTGTCTGGAAAAGAGATAGTGTCAAGGTAGTAGGACACCCTTTACTATTAAAAAGCTAGTGACGTAACTGGACTAACCTCTTGGAGAATTCGTACCGTTAGACACGCTTTAAGCTCGAGAGAGTTAAAGTGAAATAGTCCTTGTTGAGGTCGAGAGACGCTTGGATTTACCATCGACTACAATTCTCTATAAGCAATTGCATGTCAAAACTCTACACACTCATAGCCAATAGAGACGTATACCTTAGAAGGTGGACATAACCCCAACTCCTCAATTTTCATTGTTTACAACTCACGTAACAATCTCTCTCTCTTTACTTTATTATTTTCAGCTTTTACTTTATTGTTTTGGTTACACATTACAATCCCCCCTTCTTACGAGACTTGCACCAAAAGTTTAGTAATTTTGCTTACTTGTTGGCCAAGCTATTCCCTGTGGGATCGATACCCAACCCAGGTTGGGTTCTATATTTGCTAACGACCGCTTTACACTCCCACAAGAGCTGTAGATTGAGCGTTATCAATAGGCAAACTCTATCAAATACAAGTGATCATCCCAACTACCCTTAAAGTCAATAACACATGCTCTCAACATGTCCTCTAGGGTTTGAATGGTCCTCTCCGCCTGACCATCTGTCTGGGAATGAAAAGCAGTACTGAGATGAACTTGGGTACCAAGACCCTTCTGAAAAACTCTCCAAAAGTGAGAAGTAAACTGAGTACCTCTATCTGGAATTATAGACAATGGGACTTTATACAACTTAACCAACTTTCTAATATAGAGCTTGGCATAATACTCTACAGAATAAGAAGTATGAACTGACAAGAAATAAGCTGATATGGTTATTCTGTCTACAATAACCCATATCAAATTATGCTGACGACGCGTACAGGGTAACCCTGTTACAAAATCCATGTTTACCTCTTCCCACTTCCAAGTACTAATGATGAACTCCTACTTTGTGCTACTAGGCCTCTGGTGCTCAACTTTAACCTGCTGACAGTTAGAGTACTTACCTACAAACTCTACAACATCCCTTTTCATACCATTCCACCAATAGATTTTCCGTAAATCACGGTATATCTTAATGGCTCCTAGATGAATAGAGTAACGCATACCATGCCCTTCTGCAAGGATTCGCTGCCTCAACCCATCAACACACGGCACACACACCTACCCTGACACCACAATACACCATCTCCCCTTTGGGAGAACACCTTTACTTTCTGATCTCTAACTAACTCATTCAACTTAACCAAATTGGAATCCCTATCCTGCTTCTCCATTACTTCAAAAACCAATAAAGATTCTAAGCTATTTTGAACTCATACACTACCCTCAACTGAATTGACCAAACGAACGCCTAACCTAGCCAACTGATGAACCTCCTGAATAACTTTTTTTTATCATTCTCGACATGACCAACACTACCCATAGACACCTACTAAGGGTGTATGCCACTACATTGGCCTTGCCCAGATGATACAACACACTCATATCATAATCTTTTAACAACTCCAGCCACCTTCTCTAACGAAGATTTAAATCTTTCTACAAAAATACATACTGTAAAAGTTTGTGATTCATAAATACATCAACACGAACCCCATATAAATAGTGCCTCTAAATTTTTAAGGCAAGTATATCGGCTTTTACCTTCCTACACTCAATGTTGAAGTGACCAAACACCTTATTCATCCAGAACCCATAGGGTATCCTATGTCTTCCATCTTTCCCATTGATGACAGTGTTCACATGTTCAATAACAATGGCTGGTAGGTTAACTTTCTTGAACTTAAACAATGTCTCCATCAAATACAGATCAAAATTTATCAAAGTACTTCCCATGTTAGACCTAGGAATTAGTGCCCATGTCACCAACTCAAGCAGTAATTGAAGTTCCCCCTTGAGAATCCCTTCCTTGAAATTTTGAATGTTAAAGGCATCAATAGAACCACATAGAAATAGAAACTCAATGGACCTCTTCTCTCTCCTAATGGATCTAATTCCTTCAGTTGGAACACTAAGAATTTCAGAGAGTGTCACTTCGTCCAATTTTATAGTCACAGCATTCACCTGAGAAGTTAGGTAAAGTCCATCATTAGAAATTTAGAAGTTATGATAAAATATTTGCACTTCTTTCTTATATACGAATGGCACACCAAATGCAATAAGTGTTTTCGATTTTGAAATTGCACTATGTCAAGTAACTCTCTTATTTCAAGTGTATCAGCTATAATAAAGTCAAATACTCTTTCACCCAGAACTTTCTGATCCGTAAGAATTTCGTGCCTTGCCTTTTTGGACAAGCTTGATCCCGAACCTGGTTTTTTTTTAATAATTTGATCTGGTAATTTTCTTTTACCAGGAATAGTGGACACTGATTTCATAACTGACAACCCATTACCTCCCTTTAGAAATGCATCATTTTTCATCTTTCATTTTCTCCTGCATCAAAATTAAGTGAATTATCCTCATAGTCTCTTAGTCCGTCAAGAATTCTCTCAATCTCACGGTCCTCACTATCATTGCACATGCTCTCAATATATACCTATGTATATCCAATATTTGCATTTCTCTTAGCATCTGACCCTACTCTGATGGTATTGTTCCTTTCTTGCATACCTCTTTTCCCACTGTGGTTTCATGCAAATTCTGCTCTTTCCTGACAGATTGTAAGTAGGTAAAGGTACCATATCAACATCATTAGTATCTAAAAATGAGTCTTTTTTTTTTCTGGTAGACAAGATTGGCGAGAGAGGTTCCCAACTGGAAGGTTTAGTGCTGGAGGACGCCTGGATATTAGCTTCCATCTTTTTACTCATGGTACAATTTAAAGGCTTCTTTTAGAGGATGTGTATCTGAGAGTAATAAGATAAACAAGGTCCTTGAACAATTTAGGAACTATTGGGATTTGATGTGAGAGAGTTTTATTTGTTTTTGTTTTCTTTTAAAGAAAGCTAGAGAGAAGATGATCTGATTTTGAATTTTATACATGATACAAGGGAATGGTTGAGATTTGAAGAATGCAAAGTTTCTGATATGACGTGTCCAGTCAGATGGATGCATCTATCAAATTTAAAGTTCAAGAGATAATTTTTTATCAAATGAGAAAGTGATATGACACAGTCATTGAATATTTAAATAATGATCATTATTTTAGAAATAGTAAGTGATACTAACTTGATTTGGTACCTGGTCCCTAGGCGACGATAGAATCAATTGACTTAGCGTTGTCTCAAAACTCCTATCATATCTTTCCTTCCCTGCCATGGGTGTATATCTGCAAGTAGGGGTGTACATATGTCGGGTTGATTCGGTTTTTCATTAAAATATAACCAAACCAATAATGTCGGTTTTCTAAATCTATAAACCAAATCAAACCAATATACAATCGGTTTTTATATTTCGGTTTTAATCAGTTTTTTTTATTTTTTTTCGTTTTTTGGTTTTTTTTCTCAGTTTTTTTACAATTATAATGTGATTGAAGAAAAAATTAAATGTTTTCACTAAAAAGATTAAAAAAATAAAAACAATAGTCATAGAGTAGTTCTAATTAAAATTTAGTTGGCAAATTACTAAGATGTTTAAACTACTATCTCTCAAAGTAATATTATGTGGATACTCAGTAGTTCAATTTGTAAGTCACTAGTCACAATAGCTTGTCTGAAAGTTTCCTTCACATAAAATGTGACCATAATGAAGAATGAAGAATTGAAGACAACTTATTAAAAATTTAACTCCATAAAATAATTAACTATAACATAATTCCACAAGAAAAAAGAGAAAGAAGAGAAACAAACCTAAATCAAAACTTGACGAATGAGGAGAATGAGAAAAGTAAGATGAAAGTAAGATGAGGAAATAATGAGAATTTTCTGAAAACTTGGAAAGTAAAATATAAAGTGAAGCAATTGAAGAGTTATAGGTTTTTATATTAATATTGAGTTTTGTATTAATCTGTTACTAATGGATAAATATTAGGGAAAAGAACAGCAATAGCACCTAAAACTAAAATAATATCATAAAAATAGCACTCAAAATTAATTACCCTATAAATAGCCACAAATTAATTTCACTGGCTAACCTTCACTGTCATACGCTTAAACATAATCGAAAATGTCGTTAAAGTAACTTTCTCTTTCTTTCTTTCCTTTTCATTCACAATTTTATTTCCATTCAAACTCTCAAACCTCCATTCTTTTATCTTTTTCGATACTTCAATTAATCTTTCTTATTCCATAAATTTTGTATAAAATCTCCAAAAATCTGCATTCAATTAGCTTCCTATAATTTTTTTCCATTGTAAATTTGCTCAAAATTGATAAAAAATAATGGCTTCAACTTTAGTTTTAGTTTCAATAATGATAAAATACGGAGGTCAGTAGATATCTGATGTTGAATTTAAGTGTATCAATGTGGTATAAAAGAGTATCAACTGAGTATAGGGATTGCATGTGCATGCAAAGAATTTCCTCTCCCTTTTTTAAAAAGTATATCAATATAGTATAAAAGTGTATCAATGTGACATAAAAATGTATTAAATGGGTATAAAGATTGTATATGCATCCATAGGTTCCCTTTTTATTTTTTTTAAAAAAGTGTATCAATGTGGTATAAAAGTGTATCAAACTGATATAAAAGAGTATCAATTGGGTATAGAGACTGTATGTGCATGCAAAGGTTCCCCTTCTCTCTTTTAAAAAATGTGTATCAATCTGATATAAAAGAGTATCTATTGGCATATTCTTTTTTCTTTATCTTTACATGTATCAAAACATCTCCGACTCATCGTGATTGAGTCAGCCTCTAAGAAAAACATCTCCAACTCGCCGTGATTGAATCAGCCTCTGAGAAAAACATGGACCAAGACATAACTTTTCTCTTACCTTGAGACCTCATTATTTTATTTTTTTCTTCTTCAAGTTTAAAGAACTATGAAATTGATTCAAGTACAAACCTGTATGTAATGATTCTGTAAAATAATCATCATTAACAACAAATTTGAGGTCAAAATTGACCGCTTTACCCGTTAATTTTAACTTTCCTTTATTTACTATTTTTTGCTTCATGTCCATAGTTTTCAATGCTCCAATGCAAGAAACAACAAATCAATTTTTGATATTGATCATAAAATACAGTAGATTGATCGATGCGTAATAGAGGAGAAAAAAAGAAGATTTGAGAAAGTATATTTAGAAAAGAAAAGTGATTTAAGAGTAACAACTATAAAGAGCATTTAATTTCCTTAATTGTGTAAGGAGAGTGGTTTTGGGCCAAGTGACTAAAAAAAGGAAATAAATTTGGCCGACTGGCTCCAATTGTCCATATTTTCATAGTGTGGGCCATTTTGTTTTAAAATGGTCAGTTCATGTCATTTTCCCTAAATATTATAACTAAAGGCCCAAGAATATATATCTATTTTCTGAATATAAAAAAGTTATAAAAGTAATTAGAAAGTAGATTATAAATAATATTTTTTTACGTATAAGAAATTAAAATTATATATGTATTATGTCGGTTCGGTTTAGGTTTGGTTTGATTTTATTTTTGCTAATACCAAACCAAACCAAGAATGATCGAATTTTTTTTTTGAACACCAAACCAATCAAACCAAATCATAAGTTGTTTTTTTCCCTCGGTTTGGTTTGATTCATTGGTTTGGTTTTGACTTAATGGTTCGGTTTGTACACCCTTATCTGCAAGTATATGAGACTGAATTAGACATATAACACATCATCTAACCTATTTCATAGTCACCAAGGAGAATTTTTAAGGCAGCCAACATTTATCTGAATAACCTATCCTCCATCTTCTCAGTCCTTTCTCAACCAGCTTCCTACAATATTCTTGAGAAACACATATGTATACTGAAGAAACTTTGACTCCTTCTAGGACCTGATGCAAGAGGCACTCTTTCGATCTTTCGTTAACTGTTCTAGGCAACCATCTTTATTTTCTCCTGTATTGGTTGCTCCTCCTTGCATTGCTCTGCATCACAAATCAGTTATTAGTCTTGGAAACTCATTTCAGTCTGAGTTCCCAATAGGAGGATATAGGATGGATCAACTTCTTCTTGGTCCAGCTGGGTAATCTTCTTTTTCTCTTTTTGGTGTGATGAGTTTTCCCATCTCTCCCCAATTTGTTTCTTTGTAAGGACACATTTTTCTTGAGTGACCATTCTTGCCCTTTGTGTGCCTGTCATCATAGATAGAACCTTTCTTTGACAGTGAGTCTCGGAACCACTCCAGCTGGTTGGATCTTGACTGGTCAAGACTCTAGGTGCTTGTGGTGAAGAAGTCCAAGTGAGTACCTTTGCAAGCTCAGGTTTTACTCTAGCCAGTTCCCTTTCAAGAATAGAGTATCTCTCAAGAGAGGCAGCCATATTTACTTTTGCTTTAGTCAATTCTTTCTCCAACTGAAACTGTACACTACTTCCCTCTGACTTTTCTTTGGACACTGACTTGGTAATATCACTTACTTGTTTACTTAGGAGATCATTTTCACATGAGAGATTCTTGCACATTGCTTGATACTTGACAACCTGCACACTTAGTTCAACCAATTTTTCTTCACATGTGCTCAGATCATCATTCAGTTTTCTTTTTTCACTCGTAAGTTCTGTCAGTTGGACACTCAACTCAATAACTTCTTCTTCACACTTTTCAAGGGTTTCCGTTAAGTTCCTTTTATCTTCAGTTGTATCATTTAATGAGCCAATCAGTATATAGGCAAGAGATCTTAGGGAGTAATCCTTTAAATTCTCTTTGATTTATAAAAGAGTCGAAGGTCTACTTTTATTTTCATCTATGTCTGCTATCAACGAGAGGAGTGCATCAGAGACTTGCATCATTTCATCTATTGTCTTACAGGGAATGTCTTCCTTTTGCTCAGAATCACTTGAAATACTTTATGAATGATTCCACCAAGTCGTATATACTTGACTAGCAATTTTATCAGCCTCAGTTTTCCAGCTACTGTGTATAATGATCCTCTGTTTCTCCTTTTTGGACAAGGTTTCAGCCTTTTCGAAGGCTTTGAGAACCCTTGTTGCAATCCGAGATATTTCACTGACTTTGGAGATGTAAGTATCTTGTGAAGACTCCATTTCTCAGGATCCCTCCAAGGTGTTAGCCTTATTATGGAAAACCACACTCTAATACCAAAGAAAAAGGTTTTGGGGTGAGTTGCTCCTCGACTCAGGGAACTATTCCTAGATTCACACACGCAACAAGAACTAGGAGATAAATAAAGTAATAAGTACAGAGTGTTGGAAAGTAAAGACATATGATTTTTACGTGGAAACTCCTTGCTCAAGGGAGAAAAACCACTACCTACCTCCAGGATTTCAAGCAAACTCTTAAATACAAACTCCAAGGATTAAACTCGTATTCCTTCGTTTCCTAGCAATAACTCTATTGCAAGGAAACCAAGCAGTAACTCTACTACTTCTTACCTCGGCTAACTCTAACTGACAACACCTCCGACTAACTCTAACTGGACTCCTCAAGCTAACTCTAGCTTGGACAATCACCTAACTCTAGATGATTACAAAGAGTTGATTACACTACAACACCTACTACAGTCATAAGTAAACATAGGCAATCTTGTAAGAACAGATTACAAAGACTCAACTATAATAAGTACATAAAGATAAACTCGATGAACAACAAGTTTTCTGTTATAGTTCCAGCCTTTGATTTGCAATGCTGCAACACTTCAGAAAGATATTTAATTGTCAGTATATGGAAGTGTTGGTTTTCTTCTTGAAGAAGATGAGCATTATATATCTTGACACAAGAAAACCTAGAAGCAATCTCATTAGTTGAGGCAAAGAGGTGGCAACAACTTTTTACCAACTTTTGTATCGTGTGTCAGTCGCGGCAAGTTGACTGTGACTGTGACTGTGACAGGTGAGCCAACCTGTTCCCTAATATGCAGAGGGCCTTTTTCATCACAACAAGGGCTCCAGAGAACAAATACAAAACTATGAATTTATCAATCATCAAAACTAAGGACTTAACAGATATTACTGCTAAAATATCAATATATTGGTTTAATGAAAATTAAACAAAATGATCTCAGTTTGCTTCTCGAATGAAGTTAAATTATATGAAATGACTTTTTGATTATCTAGGTTTTTTCATATTGAAAATATGTTCAATTCATATGGTACTCATCATCTTTCAATTAATATCATGGGATGCTTAGAACGAATGTATCAGTTCAATTTCCTTATAATAATGTACTTTACTAATTACATTCATCACTAAACTCATCAACTTGAGATGGTTGAACCCAACAAAAAAGCGTTCTCATTTCCAAATGTACTTACACAACTAAGCCGTCCAGAAAGAGCAACACTATTCAACCACATATATAGTATTTAGTCATATTCCTTTCAAGTTTCAACTCTCTTTTTATAGAAATAATTTTTGCACTTTTCTCGTTCTCTTTTTATTTCTTTTACAATCAAAAATAAAAGCATCAATACATAAAGACCCCTGTCAAGTCATTGTCTTCGTTTTCTTGATTTTAAGACGAAGACCAGATTTCTTTTCTTACATTCAGAATTAGGATTTAATTGGCAGCTATATTACACTTTTTTGCTAATATTAGACATGATATTTATTAGAAAATAAACCTTAGGTCAATCTAGTTCAATTCAAAAGGCTATTTCGAGGTGAGATCAATTGTCAAAGATTATATAAGAATACACGTGATGTACAATACTAATAAGTCAATGGGTTAATTTTCAAAATTTTAGAATACTTTTTTCTTCTAAAAGATATATACTATATTGATTATGAGAGAGATGAAAGGAAATTTTAAAGATGAGAAAAGATTAGTTCCATTTTGACTATGACAAAACATGTGATAGGAGGATACATAGTATCATAAAATAACTCAAATTAGGAAAAAAAGGGGAAGTTATTGAGTTGCTTTTCATGATTGTGAATAGTGAATTGAATATGACTGCAACCAATTTTGATTGATCAAATAACAGCAACACTGTGCCCACGTGCAACAGTCCCCACATTCAATCAACTCCAACTTAGATCAGATCGACTGCCACACATGCGTGAGAATTTTGACAAAAAATGTCACGTATGTTTGGGTTTGGTGTGAAATAATTCCGAGTGTTACCCTTGAGTTTGTCAAAGTTGGAAACATTTTTTTCCTCTAAAAATGCATGTGTGACAAGATGATAAAAATGATTTCTTATATTTTAATTTGAGGTAAGTTCAGGTTTATTAAATAAACTCCCAAACAATTTTGGCCATCTAAATTTTTCGAAGATGAGCACTTTTGATCAACCTTTAAACATTTAATAAATATGATGGTTAGATTTGACGAAAATTGTGAAAAAAACAAACGATCTTAAAAATGAAGAAAGTTCGGTCAAATTCCATAACCCTCAATACTAAAAGTCACTTTGGAGTTGATTTGAAGCAACAAAGATGTGTTAGTGGATTTCTGCACATCATGTTGTGGTGATCACCATAATTTGACCACAAATTCTAACATATCGCCAAAATTCGTCCAAATGCTGACAAACCATCATAATTGTGGTTAACGTAAGTTTTGACTATTATCAAATACTAAGAAATTATGGCAATCTCCAATTGATTAAAAATTTTCATAAATAAATCATAAGTTATCATGACAATGTCTAGGAGCGTGCTTCCTCTTATGTGCAACCAATCTTTTCAAGACTTAATGAAATCGAACTCAAACGATGATGTTCAAAAACCTTATTTGCAAATCACCCAATCCTTGTTACCTTTGAGCCACTTAAGGGCCCGTAACTGCAAGGACCCGCCATCTCCTGCCTTCAATCATGCACATATGACACTTCACATCATTTTGGAAAAATTGGAATCCCCCTTCCTTAAATATCTTGTCCTTTTTAGTTTTTCTTTCCTACTCATCCATTCTGTTTCTTTTTAATATAATAAATGTAAAAATTATATTTCATTGGAGTTTGGACGGAGGAGGATTATTTCAGTAGTTTCCTTTTTCAGATTTTGGAGTGAGGTGACTCCGAATTTTGGAATGAGAAGTACAGAAAAAGAAACATTTTTTGGTTGATACTAATTATTATACCATGCTATCATTTAAACCATACGGAACAATAGTATTATCTCCTATATATTGAAAATGTAAAGGAATTATGACATTATCATTTGAAGGATTACTATATGTAGTTGTTGATAATAAGTGGACTTCGTAATTTGAAAAATAAGATAAGCAATCGACTACAACATGTTAACTGATACTCTACTCTTATCGAAACTCTTAACACTATTTATGTTTCTTAACTAAATCCAAAGGAAGATGGTAAGTAGAAATTATAGGAGGAAACGATTCTGTTTCTCAGGTGGGGTTTGAACCTGACAAAGGATGCGTGACAACTGTCGTGATCGAAATACATTAACACTATACACTACTTTACGTGGTATAGTACTCTCTCCAACCAATTTCTAAGACACTTTTGACTTGACATATATTAAAAAAAAAAATATATTAAAATTTATGGTCTAAAACAAATTTAAGGCATTTGTGTGATAATATCTTCTTTGAGATGGATTTAAAAAAAAAAAGTGTTTCAGGTAAATTGAAATGGAGTGTTAATCTTTTTTTTGTGCGTCACATAAGCACGCTTAGATTGGGCCTCTTTCATCCATAATGGTTGGGGACAAGAATAGCGTATCAAAGATAAATCTTATCTGTTCAAACCTGACTTCCATTTTTGGAGCTCATAATTCAATGAATTTTCTTTTCTTTTGACTAGCTTATACTCCCTAATTAGTCCTTTTAATAAAGTTGATGAAACAATTATGATATCAGGCGTATTCAGAATTAATGCAGTCGACTCCTTTAATTCTAAAAATTTAAAGAACATTTTTTTCTTATTGAATTTACTACTCATGATGCAACGTGTTAAAAGATGCTCAATTGAAGAGTGCTAGTACGTAGTTTTTGATAATGATTATGTATCTCATAGTTCTGCATCCTCAATATGTCAACAAGCTGGCAAGTTGTATCAAAGGGAGACGTTTCACCGGTTTGAGGATTACAATTCAATTATTAAAGTTATGAGATTCATAGGATATGGAATTTTACACCTGTCAGTTTCTTCATCCACTTTGGAATAATGATTTGAGTTACTATGGCTTCTTCAGGTTATAGGCTTTCTAATTCTTTTAATGACGAGTGAATTTGTCAGGGCTGCTTTCGGGAATGTATTCTCAGAAGTCAGAGGTAACGAATCAACCATATCGTGATAAAAAAATTCACATGAAATTAACAAAGGCAGTCACCTTCCACATAAGTATGGTAAATTGGTAGTAATATTTATCCGCACTCAGATGCTTATACAAATCACATTAACTTATCATGGTGATGTGATTAAAGAATGTATAACTGTATATTAACTGATTTAAGGTTAAATGACAATTTATATGCAATACCTGTGTAGCTTTTCACAGATCCCCACTTCGATGCGTGAAAGGATTGTCATATATGACGTAAATCAGAAAATAAATATTCATCAACTTGAGAAAATGCAAACTCCTGAATGTTACTTGATCATATATTTTGGAGCTTAACAAACATTTCAATAAAATTAAACCCTTTGATACATGAAGTTTGATATATAACCTCTATCTCAAAATTGAAGTTTCAGGTACCTATCGACTAGTGCTTATTCTGCTGTCTCTCTGATAATGTCACCTCTTCCATTCATTGGAGAGATGACGGCTAGAATAACCAATCCACCCAAAACAACAATCAAGACACCCAAGCAATTCACTAGTAATGCCTCGGTGGAATAGCGTGAGATTATGTGGCTTGTTTGAAGGAATGTAGCTTTCTCTAAGAATCCAGTAGCACAAGTAGCAATTGCAAGAGCATATATATATATGCCAAGAAAGACATGCCATGGTAGGAGAGTCGCTCTACTGTTCCTTGAACCACCTGGATACCAGAAAGTCGCAAAACCAACAGCCCACTGTCCAGAAGTTATTGAAACACTAATTCATGCACTATTACATATGGTAATAATAAGAATTCTGCAAACGAACAGGAAAAGGGATACGGAGTAGCATAGGAACATTTAAGAGAAGTACCTGGACACCAAATAGAAAAAGACAAGCTAGGCCCAACCATGAGTGAAGACTGTAAAAATTGTCGATTCCTTTGTCATTATGAAACTTCCAAGCAGCCCATAGACCAATTAGACTCAAAAAGAAAGCCATGAACTGCAGGAAAAGATGAACTGATTTCCGGAAGTTCTTTGTTCCGGAGACTGTCTTGTACACCAGCATAGCTGGAGCAATCCACACCAAGTTTGGAGATTAACATAATCCATGAGACATGACAAAAGAGATACATAAGCAATGCTGCATTATTTTCTGATTAGGATGCAAGAACTGAAAATGTCAACTTTATACTGAAGAATGACACCTCTCCCAAGAAACTAGAATCAAGTCAATAACAGTCATGCAGAGAACAACTTAACAAGCACTTTTAAGAAAAACAATTAGATAAATTTCAGATAGGTTCTTTTCAGATAAAATGTGCAGCTAAACAGATTGAAATTTATATGAGAAATTATTGAGTCTAGAAAAATGAAGAAACTACGCTCAACCATTATATTATATAAAGAAGTGGGAGAAGTTGTTAGACTTTACTAATTAAGCTCATATATTTTTTTACGATGACCGTGGTATCCAGGCCAACTTGCATGTACCTCGACTAAATTCCACGGGAACCAACTACCTCCCACTAATACAGGTACTCATAACTCTTTCTTGCAAGATTACTTTATGATAATTTACAAGAAGACCTACAGATACTTCGTTTTATCAGAGTCATTCACCAAATGATGCCAGTTGTTGATAATCGGAGCTGATTGTCACGACCCAAAAACACAAGTCATGATGGCACCTATGTTCCCAACCGATAGGTAAGCAAAACCAATGATTTTTACAATCCAATTAAATTAATCAAGCGAAAAGGTAATAGAACCAAATATTCCTTTTCTACCAATCGACGGGCCTTACGAAAATCACTTTCTTTGGAGCGTGACTAAAAGAACCCCTCCTCCCATCTACTCTGGAATCCCGGGCATGGCTAATCTAATTGTCTTGGCATGACAGTTCAAAATTGTGTGGCAAGGAGAAATCCATCCCAAGAATAGCATCAAAGTGTACTATATCTAAGACCTTCAAATCTAGTTGAGTATTATATCCCACCAAAGTAATTATACAACACCGATATACCCAATCTAACACTACGGAATCCCCACCATGAGTAGAAACATATAAATGCAAATCAAGCCACTCACATCACATGTCCAGACCCGAAGCAACGTATGTAGATAGTAAGAGTAGGTAGAGCCTGGATCAAATAATGTAGCTGACCGATGGCAAACAAGAATGATATCTCAAAGCTTGAGAACCCTGACGCAAACCACCATGTCTAAGCCTGGGACAATCTCTCACAAAATATCTCAAGTCACCACACTCAAAACAACACTTACGAAGCATAGACTGATGAGAGGAACCTGAATAATCGGAATACCCTCCACGGCTTAAAAGTCTGAAAGATGAGCCACTCCGGTGCTTCATGATACTTTAGTTCGTACGAGGGGATGGCTCAGGCGAGCATGTTGCCTGTCGCCTCAGATGGTTCACAAACTCGTGTTAGGGTTCAGACTCCAGACCAGATGGTTGCTCCAGGGTTTCAAACTCCAAGAACTCAGCCACCTGTTGCCGTAGCTACCCATTTAGACAGTGGGGTATTTCCAGGTTCTGTACAACATTTGGCCAAAGGGAGGTTTAGGATGATGAATCCTCCGACCTTAACTGCTGATTTGAGTCAGGATGCATGAGTTTATAGTTAGCTATCATGAGAGGTTGCACAACGTGGGATTAGTGGAAACCCACAGAGTTGACTACACAACATTTCAAATGATTGGTCCTGCCAAACAGTGGTGGAGGGATTATATTGATAGTGGGAGAGAGAGATGAGTTTGAGGGGTTACAGCAAGAGGGTATGTTAGTAAAATGAGTATGAGACCAAATTTCATGCCTTGGCTAGGCACGCATTGATGATACTTCCCATCGAGGCTGAGAGTGAGGAGGTTTGACAAGGGGTTGATTATTCCGATTAATATGGGAGCTTCTCTGGTTGGCACTTCTGGGGTTCCATTTCAGGTGGTGGTATATGCTGCCAAGAAGCTAGAGATGCTTTAGCATGAATGATTTGAGTGGGAATGAGAGTTCGTCATTCAGGTGATTATGGTATTGCTTCGCCTAAGAGTCGAGGCTACTCAAGGAGGGGTTATCGCCCTCAATCTAGCAGACCTATTCATGCTGCTATGCCAACGTCTGAGGTTGACTATGGGGGATGTAGTACTTACAATTCAATATAAACTTCATGTGGCTCATTTTCCAAACCTTTAGGCCATGGAGGGCATTCCGATCATTTAGGTTCCTCTCATCAGTATATGCACCGCAAGGGTTGTTTTGAGTGTGGTGACATGGGACATTTTGTGAGAGATTGTTCCTAGGCTCAAACATGGTGGTTCGCATCAGGGTTCGCAGGCTTTGACTTCTAGGGTTGCACAGCCTCCGACTTGGTAACATTCTGGTTTGTCATCGGTCAGCTACAATATTATTTGATCCAGGCTCTAACTAGTCTTACGTGTCTACATACTTTGCTTCGAGTCTGGATATGTTATGCGAGTCGCTTTGCATTGTACATGTTTCTACTCGTGTTGGGGATTTCATAGCGGAAATCGAGTATATCAATTGTGTATATTTACTTTGATGGGATATGATACTCAGGCGGATATGATGGACTTAAAATATAGTAGAATTTGATGGTATTCTTGGGATGGATTGGTTATCTCCTTATCATGTGATTTTGAACTATCATGCCAAGATAATTACATTAGCCATGTCGGGGATTCCCATAGTAGAGTGGAGAAGTTCTCTTAGTCAAGGAAAGTGACATCTTTTCTTAAGACTCGTCGATTGATAGAGAAGGAATATTTGGCTCTCTTAATATTTGGTTGTCTCTTACCTTTGTGCTTGATTAATTAAATTAGATTGGTAAAATCATTGGGTTGGCTTACCTAGCGGTTGGGAACATAGGCATCATCAGCGACTTGTGCTTTTTGGATCATAACAAAGTGATCAGAGGTGCGGAAAGAGGCAACATATATCCTCCTAAATAATAGACTGATTGCAAAGCTACTAATAGAAGCAACAGTCAAGCATTTGGCACTGATTCTTAATAGGAATCATCAACCAGAGCATTATTGTGGTCCGAGCGTGAACCTTAACTAGTTGAGACAAAAGAAACAAAAGATCTGAGGCCTGCATTAATGCCCAGGATGAATTAACCTGAAAATTCTGTTGCAATTTCACTCATCGAAAGGTGTCCTGTTGAAATTTTGACTTGCCCAACAACAATTAGATTAAAAGTAAACTTCATGGTAGAAAATCATTTCTGCAAAAGATGATATCTAATGCTCTGATAAAGAAAGTATATTGGGAAATTACCCAAACAAATAGATAAAGGAAAGTGAAAAGTGTCCCTCTACACTCCAGTAAGTTCAGAGCCAATCTTAGACAGCGCTTTACCCCCCAATGTGGGACTTCCCAACAAGAATACGGATTTAGTCGGGCTCCAATGCGGGTACCGGACACCGGGTGGGAGACCCCAAAAAAAAAGTTTGGAGAAAATTTTGAGTGAGATTATGTTTTAGTGTTAAAGTTTATAAATGAATAATTTAGTCAGTAAGGAGAAAATTAAAAACCATTTACATTCATCTAGCAGTACATGGATGGACAACAATACATCAGAATTCTAGCAATGACTAATGATAAAGTAGCTCTTTGAAATGAGTCATCATACGTAAAATTTTTGGCGATACAGCAAAAAAGTGGCATGGTAAAGAGACATGTAGTCTCTATTTATATCCTCTCCTTATATATAGCATCTTACTTTTAAGAACACTCAACAACAATGATTAAAATAAGTTTGACTGATAGTCTTAATCTTTTTGTAGTGAGGTAGTTCGACCAATAGTCTTAATATTTACCTTCACCATTTATAAGGACGAGGCTGGTTACCATTAAAACAGGATGAACCTGCACAAGACAATATGAAAAGCACAAATAAGAAAGAGGTTTGCTTCAGTCTCCGAAAGGCTCTCAAACTTGAATGACAGTACAAGAAACGAAAAGTAAGAAATAGATATCGACATATATTAGTAGCAGATGTGTTATTCGTGGTAAAAAATGCAAAAATTAGAAGTGAGAAGATTGATTTATCTTCTTAGGCATATCCTAAAAGAAATGAGTCATGCTAAGTACATTGACACAGATAAAGTTCACCAACAAGGAGAAGCAGCAATAGGTATAGCTGTACAAGAGCTAGCACTAAAGCATCATATTGCAACATTGATCCCAATACTGCAATATAGGTAAGGCACAATACATAAATATGCCCTTTAACTTGACACCAAATCACATCTATGACCTCCAACTTTGGGTGTGCACAAGTAGGCACAATACATATGTCCTATGTGGCATCCTACGTGGACAATTCTTGTTCTACTTGGCGTTTGGCGTCCTATGTGTATGATGCCACGTAGGACGTGTTTGTTTACTTGTTCAACTTTATACAAGTTTAAGTGTCTACTTGTGCACACCCAAAGTTGGAGGTCATAGATGTAATTTGGTGACAAGTTAAATGGCATGTTTATTTATTATGCCTATAGGTAAGATAAGAGAACCTCTCATGATATAGCAGTTTCCTTAACTAAGAACCAAATATATAAAGCAATCTTGATCCCAATATTGAAATTCAGATGACTGCCATCACAATAATAACTTTCTAGCAATAACCCAATAAAATTAGATGCAGACTCGGGGCTCATTTGTTTGCACTTAATGAATGTTTGAATCTAAATGGTTCAGACTTCAGGCCATTAAGTGCATTCAAGGGGAGGTGCCGTGGTGTATGCTTTTTGCAGACGATATAGTTCTGATTGATGAGACTCGAGGGGGTGTGAATGACAAATTAGAGGTGTGGAGACAAACTCTTGAGTCTAAAGGGTTCAGGTTGAGCAGAGGCAAGACAGAGTATTTGGAATGCAAGTTTAATGACGTAAGGCTGGAGGACGAGGTGGTCGTGAAGCTGGAATCACAGGTGGTATGTAAAAGGGATAGTTTCAAGTATCTCGGGTCTGTGATTCAGGGGAACGGTGACATTGACGAGGATGTCTCGCACCGTATTGGGGTGGGATGGATGAAGTGGAAGCTAGCGTCGGGGGTGTTGTGTGATAAGAAGGTGCCGCCCAAGCTTAAAGGCAAATTTTACAGGGTGGTAGTCCGTCCGGCCATGTTGTATGGAGCGGAGTGTTGGCCAGTTAAGACTTCCCACATCCAAAAAATGAAGGTGGCAGAGATGCGGATGTTGCGCTGGATGTGTGGGCTGACTAGGGGGGATAGAGTTCGGAATGAGACTATCAGGGAGAAGGTTGGTGTGACTCCAGTGGAGTGCAAGATGCGGGAAGTCCGATTGCGCTGGTTCGGACACGTGAAGAGGAGGGGCATGGATGCCCCAGTTCGTAGGTGTGAGAGACTAGCGTTGGATGGTTTTAGGCGGGGTAGGGGTAGGCCGAAGAAGTATTGGGGTGAGGTGATTAGGCGGGATATGGAGCAGTTGCAGCTCACCGAGGACATGACCCTAGATAGGAAGGTCTGGAGGACGCGAATTAGGGCAGAAGACTAGGGCCAGTTTGGGTCGCTAGTGTAGGGTTTTACTTGTTGGGGGTAGTATTCTTGTTATGATTCCGTGCTCCTTGTTTTAGTAAGAGGCTGGGTGCTTTCCTCTGTTTCTTTCTATTTATGGCTGCCGTATTTATGTTATTTATGTTATGTTATTTATGTTATGTTGTCTTGTAACCTTGTTCGGTGCTTTAATATGTATTTGCCTGGTATCTTGTGTCTTGAGCCGGGGGTCTATCGGAAACAGCCTTTCTACTTCTTTAGAGGTAGAGGTATGGACTGCGTACATCTTACCCCCCCCAGACCCCACCAGGTGGGAATACACTGGGTTTGTTGTTGTTGTTGTTGTATTTTAACTCTTAATAGGTCTTAATCATTCAGACATAGAATCAAGTCTTAATAGGTCTGAAGAGGTATTCTGGTGTTGGATAATATTCACCGTCACTGTATTCATAATCATCAATCACCACCTCTGCTACCGCCATCATTGTCAACCACCACCCATCACCACCAACCACCTCCACCACCACAACCACCATCGACAACAAATATTGCTACCAACCACTATTGACAACCGCTACCACACCTACTATCTCTATTATTCTAATTACATTTAACGCCACCATCGCCGTCAACAACACCACTCTCATCAACCACTACATCCCTACTATTGACCAACTCATTCATCACAACTAGCATCATCGCTAACTACCACTATCAAACAAACATAAATATATCACTAACAAACATAAATATATTTTTTTTCAATCAAATAATAATTTTGTTGTATTAAATTACATGCTTTTTTGATATATAATTAGTTTTTTATTTGAATTGTATTTTTTATTTTATTATATATACAAATAATTTTTTTTGTACATTCAGATGTTGAAAAACAAACAGTCTTAATCATTCAGTTTTCAGATCTAGAGACGGCATCTTAATCATTCAGACGTGCATTCAGATTCAGATGTCTGAATCTTAAAAAAAACAATTACAGCCTTAGTAGATATATACACTTTTCTATATATTTCAACTATATCTAGAGAGTTTTGGCTGAAACAGCAAGTGAAGCCGCACCTACTGCACTTGGCGAAAAACTCGCCTTTGAAGTGCATGGCTTGAGTCTTTTAAATTTAAACTCTACTCCTTCAATTCAATTTTACTTGTCCACTTTGGACGTTGCACGCCCCATAAGAAATAATAATTAATATGAGTATTTTACTCGGTGTTTTCAAAGGCGAAAAGCGCAAAAATAAACTCTAAAGTTCATTGGGGGCTTTTAGCCCAAAGTGCAAGTAGAGTGCGGGCTTCAATAAAAAAAAGGCGCAAAGGGAGAAAAAATTATAAATATACAGGTTAAGTCCGATGCTAATAATCTCATTGGCAAGGAAAAGTATGTTTTAGAACCTTGATGACGACACTAAAGGGCACAGTAAGCGATGCAAAGCATTCAAACATATTCAGTCTCGCTTCAGGACTTAAACATGCTTTTAATAACACTGATTTTATCCCAATACTATATTAATTGATTTATAGCCTTAAGCCTTGAGAAATGATTTGGAGAATAAGTAATTAATGCTGAGGATACAACAAAAAAAGGACAGTCTGGTGCACTAAAGTTCCCGCTATGCTTGAGGTCTGAAAAGGATCGAACCACAAGGTTCAATTGGACACAACCCAACCTTGCATTTCTGCCAAAAAGTTGTTTCCATGGCTTGAACCCGTGACCTCTTGGTCACATGATAGTAATTTTACCAGTTACTCTAAGGTTCTCCTTCGTTAAGGATAAAACAAGAAAAAAAATTGTTTTTCTTGATATGCTAACAACTTGTTTGGATGATTGCTACCTGTTGCATTGTCTTGTATTGTTAGTTTAAATACAATGTTTGTTTTGATTGTTACTTAAATTTTATTATATTGTATCATTAAATTCATCATTAGGTAACGACAAAAGGTCTCATTTGGTGTTATCATGTTGCTACCTTTTATTTTTCTCCTCATTTGTCGCACTTATTGATAAGAATCGGGTTACGTTAATGAACAATAAAATAATGCGGAAGCGAAAATACTAAGATTAAAGGTAAGAAATTAAGATAAGCAAAATTGGAGAATAAAATCCCCAATTTCGAGGTTAAGTGCTAAGAACCCTAATTGATCTTAGTATTCAAAATTAGCGGATTAAGACTAATTATGATACTAATAGAGTCAATTCAAGAACTTAGATCAAAAGTGATCTAGACCCTTATTTCAAAGAAACTAAAGACAACAATTAGTATAAGACTAATCACCTTCTTTAATTAACTTTAATAGAAACCAAAGATATCAAATTAAGAATTAATCTTAACTCCTAAAGAATCGTTCTTATAGGGTTGCAAGATAAATCCCAAGTAGCCACACACAAAAATATAAATAAGAGAAACTATCAATTAATAATAATGTTTTCTCATTGAAAATAACAAAATCTATCCCTATATATAGGGAAAAAAAATCTATCCCAAATAGCATGGAATTGAAATCTACCTTTATCAAATCTAACAAGGACTAGGAAAAAGCTATCCCAAATAGCAGGGGATTCGAATTCTACTTTTATGGAAATAAATAAATCTAGGAAACTTTAAACTAGGAAACTTTTAAACTAGGAAACTTTAAACTAGGAAAGCAAAAGTTTCTGGTTTTAATCAAAACCCTATGGGCCCAATCTTCTGCATTTAGACTTAAAATTGAATCATGAAATATTTGCATCACTTAGCCCATGCTTCTACATAATTCTTGGACTCATTCTTGGGCTCTTCTTCCATCGTAAGCATCTTTTTGATTCACATTGAAGCCCGTCAATCTTAATGCAAGTGGGTCAACCTGAATGCTATCATTCCCCTCTTTTTGAAAACAATTCGTCCTCGAATTTGAATCTCGCATAATCAAGACGACATACAATAGTAAACAACATCCATTACTTGAAAACAACAATGGTAGGAACAAAACAAGATAGTGACCATGCATACACTTAACCCAATTAATCCTTGCATGTATAAATACACCTTTATAAAGCATGTGGACATCATCATCCCAATAGAAAATTATCTTCCTTGTATGAGCACAACAATATTCCTATTTAGATGACGTAGGGAATGATATGTCTCTCCAGTTTAGCTCTGTCAATAAAGTACTCTACTGCGCTTGTCAAAGACGTCATAAGCTCCATAAAATATGTATCAAATTTAACACTTTTATGATATAGCCAAGCATCATCAATTACACTTGAAGATTTTTCCACATAACATTTATTCACATAAGCATAGGAAATTTCAAGAAGGTTAGAGGAATCTTTCAATCTCAAAATACAATCTCCATTAAATTCTAAGTAGCTGCTCAAATTCACCAACAAGAAATCATGAATAGGTTCAACAATGAGCATTTGATCACTTGTATCATTAATAGTAACGGATTTCCTCATCAATAGTAGCAAACATTTTTTTCCCTTACAATCACCAAGCCTTGAGGAGTCATGCCTTAATTTGGTCTTATGTAGCAAAGGAATAATATTACCTCGTTTTTCCTTGCTCATTAGTGTTAGATCTACATCTGCCTTGTT
This sequence comes from Capsicum baccatum var. pendulum, assembly GCA_030864225.1. NCBI lineage: Eukaryota > Viridiplantae > Streptophyta > Magnoliopsida > Solanales > Solanaceae > Capsicum > Capsicum baccatum. The sequence goes on from CM061551.1 coordinate 100,796,649, forward strand.
GGACTTCTTGTCATAAGTCTCATCTTGGACAAGTCCAAAATAATTCTTTTTACCTATATCCTTCTTATGAACAAATACTTGCTCAATGGGACATATAGTTTCAACCACCTTAGTATTAAGTTCATCCGCTGAAGACTTTTCAATGCAAACTTTTCCATGAGTACCTATAAGAGAATCAAAGCAACTAAAAGAAGAAGTAGGAAGGTTAGAGCTAGAATAAGAAATAACCTCACTCAAACTCCCTTGATTCTCTTTCTCTACCTCATTATTATCCCTCTCTTTATTACTCTCATGATCATCTCTCCTTTCTTTTCTCTTGACCTCACTTGACATCCCGTTCTCTTCACACAACACAACATTTCTTCTTTCCTCTCTTGGAATATCAACATACTCCCCCTTACTCCTATCATTCTTTTCTCTCAAAAATTTTCATTGCTTCTTTCACCCATTTGTGATCTTCATAAACTTGGGATGGAGTTGAAGGTACAAGTTTATATTTTCTTTCGTTTAGCTCAAGAGAAACTCTATTCTTCCCCTATCATAAATTGCATTCCTATTAAACTGCCAGGAATGCCCAAACTTGATATGACAATCTTGCATTGGAATTACATCACAAAGAACATTATCAGAGTACCTTCCAATGGAGAAAGAAATCATTGTGTTTGATACATGTAAGTTTCAACTTCTCCACCACGTATGAACTTATCACATTAGCATCACTTTCAAAATCAATAATCATAGAGCAAATATTATCCTTTATCCCACACCTTGTATGAAAAACACTTCTCCTTAAATCAGTTATATTCACCTGATTAGGTGGGTTTTAGGTGACCTCTAATGCATCGAGTCGAGCAAAAATCTTTCTAAATGCCTCGGCTATGTCGTTGTTTTGAGTCCCAGCATCAGTATCTTTTTGAGACATCTCCAAAAGTTAAAGAAAACAAAAATTCTCAATTTGACCCTTCTTTATCTCACCCTTTCTTGCCCTTTTCCCACTCAAATTACTACCTTTGGCTGGATTTTTTAGGATTTATATATACAACCCTATTAGCAACAACCTTTTAGAAGTAAGATGTAGAAAGAAAAGAATTAATCAATACCCAGATAAATTGGGTTTGATGAGGCAAGGAAAAAAGATCAATTTGTGTAAATAGAAAAATTTTCAAATTTTCCCTCTTCTAGATTTTCCTTGTTGATGTTGGAAATCAAGAAACAGAAAAAAAATATGATTTTTTTTTATAATACCTTAATTCTCAAACAGATAAATTTTCTCTTTTTTTTTATTTCGTTTTTTTCTCTTTTTTTTTTTGGCTATGTAGCTTAACAATGAATAAAATATTTTTTTTGAGTGTTTTTTTTTGTTGAAACTCCCAAGATTATCAAGAATGGAACCTCGATAGAACCGCTTTGATACCACTTGATAAGAATTGGGTTACGTTAATGAACAATAAAATAATGCGGAAGCGAAAATACTAAGATTAAAGGTAAGAAATTAAAGATAGGCAAAATTGGAGAATAAAATCCCCAATTTTGAGATTAAGTGCTAAGAACCCTAATTGATCTTAGTATTCAAAATTAGCGGATTAAGACTAATTATGATACTAATAGAGTCAATTCAAGAACTTAGATCAAAAGTGATCTAGACCCCTATTTCAAAGAAACTAAAGACAACAATTAGTATAAGACTAATCACCTTCTTTAATTAACTTTAATAGAAACCAAAGATATCAAATTAAGAATTAATTTTACCTCCTAAAGAATCGTTCTTATAGGGTTGCAAGATAAATTCCAAGTAGCCACACACAAAGGTGTAAATAAGATAAATAAGAGAAACTCTCAATTAATAATAATGTTGTCTCATTGAAAATAACAAAATTCATCCCTATATATAGAGAAAAAAATCTATCCCAAATAGCATGGGATTGGGATCTACCTTTATCAAATCTAACAAGGACTAGGAAAAAGTTATCCCAAATAGCAAGGGATTCGAATTCTACTTTTATGGAAATAAATAAATCTAGGAAACTTTAAACTTGGAACTTTTAAACTAGGAAACTTTAAACTAGGAAAACAAAAATTTCTGATTTTAATCAAAACCTTATGGGCCCAATCTTCTGCATTTAAACTTGAAATTGAATCATGAAATATGTGTATCACTTAGCCCATGCTTCTACATAATTCTTGGACACATTCTTGGGTTCTTCTTCTATCATAAGTATCTTTTTGATTCACATTAAAGCCCGTCAATCTTAATGCAAGTGGACCAGCCTGGATGCTATCACTTATAGTCTAATAATCTTATTTTATCATTTACCTACCTTTTTATATTAGCTCTACTCCGCACCCTTCTTTTATTGCAGGTTTATCCTTCAAATTGTTGATATATGACATTGTGTAAAAACAAAAACACAATATAATTTATCCAAATGTTGTATTCACAAAATCAATACAACACAATACAATATGATACATTATGAAACAACCATCCAAACAGAGTATAAAAATGAAAAGTAAGTTTGGTGTATTATTGGTGTACTGGACAAGTAAAAGTGAACGGAGGTTTGTATCATTAACCATGGCTAATCAATATGTTAAGTTGTAACAGGAAAAGGAAAACAAGAGAATTGAAAGAAACTTACGTTAAAGATTTGAGCTTTGTTGTCAGAGATGAGTGCTAAACCTCCTCTGTAACGCACATTCCACGTCAACACCAACGCTGCCACTGCAATTCCAATGACTCTAACCAATAGGAAAATCGGAAACTTTACCACCGGCACCGCCATTGATAAATCCCAAACAATTAGTAGCTGTTCAGTAATGTGATGATTGTGGGATTGGCAGAGGTAGGGCTTTTAGATTTGGTCAGTTTTAGATCTCTTAGTACCAAACTCTTTTGACTTTCACACGTCAACTTCACACTTTTGATTCTTTGATTGGTTAGGTGGTATAAGTATATTAATTCGAGATATTATAGGAAACTTTTTTATTTTGTGTTTTGATAATGGATATTAGTTTGTTTCAAAATTATTTTACTTTAATATTTTAGTACTACACTCTAGATTATTTGATTGGTTGATGAGATTGAGTATAACAATTTGAGATATTTTATGAATTTTTTAATTCCGTGTTTGAGAATGAATATTATTTTGTTTCTCAATTAGTAAAAAAGGATGTGCGTTAAAGATACCGTTATGTGCGGTGTCCGGGGAAAGCTTCATCACAAGGGTGTATTGTACGTAGCCTTATCTTGTATTTCTGTCAGAGGTTGCGGTGTCCGAGGAAGGGCTCCATCACAAGGGTGTATTGTACGCAGCTTTATCTTGCATTTCTGTCAGAGGCTGTTTTCAAGGTTTGAACCCGCAACCTCCTGGCAACAACTTTACCAGTTACTACCAGTTATTTCTCAATTAGTATTTTCCAAAATACCAACAAATAAATAATTCAAAAATAAAGATAGTTTTTCAAAAAAAAAAAACATATTTAAACATTTTATAAACTATATAGTATAAAATCTGATTCCTTTCCCAACTCACATACGTTTTTAGGTCTAACAATTAGATTTAAAAATCATTCAAATTAAGAATAAAAGATAGTTGTTTTTTCTTCCCTGTTTAGTTGAAGGCATTAAATCTCCACTATAAGAAAAGATTCAATTCCACAAAAAATTGTTCATGAAAGTACAAACAAAATTCTTTGAATTATGTCTCCTATTTTTATTTATTTTTTGGTAACAGATGAAATTTCATTTATTATCAAATAAATATTTATGAATTAGATTATCTTTAAATCTACTGCTCAACGAAAAAAACTTCAAATTCAACCGACTTTAAACACAATGTGCTGCTCAACTAAAGTTTCAAAACAACTCCAACACAAATAGTTTAACTAGAATCAAAATAAGAAAAAAATTTATAAAAACCCACTCCTAGAAAAGGTTGTCTCCTGTTATCAGATGTGCAAAAACTCAATTACTAGAAACTTGTATTGTGTGGTATCTTGTGTCTTGAGCCGGGGGTCTATCGAAAACAGTCTTTCAACTTCTTTAGAGATAGAGGTATGGACTGCGTACATCTTACCCCCAGACCCCACCAGGTGGGAATACACTGGGTTTGTTGTTGTTGTTGTATTGTAGGAGGACTAAAAGATGAATTTGACTTAAGGGAATCAAGTGGGCCGGCCCGATCCGGTCCGATCCGGCCCTCGTAACTAACCCGGCCCGGTTTGACCTGGCCCATTTATTAAAAAAATAATTAATTTTAAAAAATATTTTTTAATCCCAAAAAAAATTCTATAAATTCCTTACAACTTCAAATCATTTTTCACACAATTTTTCACTCTCCCAAATCTCATTCTCTCTCAAATCTCAATTCTTAATTCTTAATTCTCAATTCTCAAATATTCAATATATTTAATTTCTTAAAGTGTTCACTTTAATTTTTTAATTTTTCGTGTACAAAGTAGGAGCGAAAGTTTCTAAAGTCGCAACCTTCAGATACTTTCAAAATTTGGTATTGTCGTTCCATCTCTTACGTTTAATTTTTATTTATTGTATTAATTGTTTAACATTTAATTTTATTATATTTGTGTATTTTGAATATTTTTAATTTAATTTAATTTATATTATGGATAAATTAAGAAACCTCGCTACTAAAGGTGTTAAAAAATTTTGTCCCGAAAGCGGTAGTGGTAGTAAAAAGCAAATTACTAGCGGTAGAGGTAGTTCAAGTAGTAGATATACCCGTGTGTCTTCGCCTCCGGTACCGCTTGGTACACCTTGTGAGGAAGAAATAAGTGTAGGTGCTCACGATATGGATTATTTAGAAGCTCAAGAAAATTACGGTATAAAAGAAGAAAATGAAGTAGATGCGGTTAATTTAGACGAAGATAATGAAAATATTGCTGAGACACCCGCAGTAGGAGATGCTAACGTTAGATCTGAATCAGTTAATCTCCCTCCCCGTCCTCCCAGTGCCCCAAGACCTCGTAAAAGAACTAGTGTTGCATGGCAATTTTTTGAACGTATATCAGATATTGAGGTGCAATGCAATATTTGTCAACAAATATATAAGCATAGAAGTGGAGGCAAGCAAGGGGGTACGGGTACGTTAATGAGACATATAGCTGAAGATCACAAAAGAGAGTTAAATATTGCACAAGGTGGTGGGGATGTTGGTGGGCCAACGCAAACTAGAATGGACCCAGCAACCGGTCACGTAGCGAAGAAGTATAATAAGACCGGGAAGAAATAGCTAAAATGGTAGCTGTGGGTTGTTTGCCTTTTAGTTTTCCTTCTTCTGATGCCTTTATTCGTTATACACAAGCAATTTATAATCCTATGTTTAACGGTATTCCTAGAACTACTTGTCGGTCTGATATTTTTAGACTTCATTCACAATATTATTTTTATTTATCAACATTGTTAAAAAATATTCAATGTAGATTGTTCCTAACTTCTGATCTTGGTTGTGCTGTAAATAAAAATTATTATTTAACCATTACTTGTCATTGGATGGATAGTAATTTCGTGATGCAAAAACGTATTCTTGCTTTTTTATATGATGAAGATCGTAAACATACTGGATAATTTATTGCTGATTCTATTGTTAAAATTGTCGGATATTATGGTATCGAAAATAAAATTTTATGTATTGCTTTTGATCATGCTTCTAACAATAAGAATGCTATAGAAAAATTAAAATCTACGCTATCTCCGCCCTTGCCTGAAATTTTTCATATTAAGTGTGCGTCATATATATAATTTAATTGTAAAAGATGGTCTTGAGTTTTTTGAGCTTTATATTGAAAAAATTCATCTTGCCGTTGGTTTTATTCAAGGAAATAATCGTAGATCGAGAATTAGAGAATTTAAAATTAAATGTCAAGAAAATGGACTTACACCAATTTTGATGGCTGAGGAAATTGATACTAGATGGAATTCTACGTATGAATTTTTAAAAACTTGTTATAAATATAGAATTCCTATTACACTAGCTTTTAACCAACATTGCGGTTCATTTGCTGATTATGCTGATTGCATGCTACATAATTCTGATTGGGTTGTAATTAATGATCTTGTTAAGTTTTTAGAAAAAAATTATGTAGCTACGGTTGAATTTTCCGGTGCTTATTATCCTACTGTTTGTAATATTTTGGCATATATAGCCGATATTTCTGGTTTGCTCAAAGAATATAAAAATAAAGAAGGTTATAAAGAAGCTGTTGGCGCCATGTTTACGAAATTTAAAAAATATTTTTTTCCGATTCCCCCTATTTACTTGGTTGGTGCTATGCTAAATCCGTGCATGAGATATAATAATATGTGTCACTTTAGTACTCTTATTTATACTAACTTAGAAATAAATTATAACCATGATTCTGAACAAGTACAACCTGATTTGTGGACGGATACGGCTGATGCAAAGGATTACATTGAAAAATTATATAATCACTATGCTGATTTATTTGATTTAGCCGTACCTACAAATATTACTCCAACTGTCGCTCCTCATCCTCCCGAGGAGCCAACATCTTCTAAAAGGCCGGCAGATAGTATTTTTTTTGATTCGTTTTATGATTTAAATTGTTAGAACAGTGTTGATGAGAAAACTTACACATCAACTTATCGGAAAGAGCTGAAATATTATCTTTGGACGGCACCAGAGGATCGCAAACGACGGATCAACACGTTGGATTGGTGGAGGAGTAATGAAACACAATATCCTGTGCTTTCAAGATTAGTTAGAGATATCTTGAATGTTCCAATGTCAATCATTGCATCAGAGAGCGCCTTTAGTCAGGGACGACAGCAGCTTGGAGACAACCGACACTCATTGGGAAGCAATGCAATGAATGTTCTAGTTTGCCTCAGAGATTGGATAAGAGTGGAAAGAAGAAACCAAGGAATGGAACCGGAGCCGAGCGACGAGCTGAAACTTGAAGAAATTATGACTTCATGGGAGAACTCAGCAGAATCAAGTCCAATGCATGGTTTTGCACCCGTTGACTTCGACTATCCTATGCAAGTTCCCGTTAATATTAACATGAATGATTTGGAAAAAAAGATGCATAATTTGTAGATTTTTCATTTATGTAAATTATAAATTTTGGATCATTTTGCAATCAATAAAATTCCCCAATTCATTCACTCCTTAGTCCTTGCTTTTTATATTTTTTCATTTAACGATTTAAAATTTTAAATTGTATTTCTAGTTTTCTACTTTAAATTTAAAACTTACTTCTACTATATTATTAATTTACTACCAAATATTATTAGTTCATTATATTAAGTAGCTTATGTTTTGTATATTTGTGCATATATCTTCTATAGAAGTGTATATTTAACGTATAACATGTGTATATGTTTTATAAATTAGTATATAAGTATATCTATATATATTGTAATGTATATATAATGTAGTATATTTTATAAGTAGTAGTATATATACATTGAATGGTGCGTATACACGTGTATATATCTTCTATAGAAGTGCATATTTAACGTATACATGTATATATGTTTTATAAATTAGTATATAAGTATATCTATATATATTGTAATGTATATATATTGTAGTATATTTTATAAGTAGTAGTATATATACATTGAATGGTGCGTATACACGTGTATATATCTTCTATAGAAGTGTATATTTAACGTATACATGTGTATATGTTTTATAAATGAGTCTATAACTATATCTATATATATTGTAATGTATATATATTGTAGTATATTTCATAAGTAGTAGTATATATACATTGTATGGTGCATATGCACGTGTATATATCTTGTATATTTAACGTATACATGTGTATATGTTTTATGAATTAGTATATAAGTATATCTATATATATTGTAATGTATATATATTGTAGTATATTTTATAAGTAGTAGTATATATACATTGAATGGTGCGTATATATGAGTAATTGACTAATTGTGTATATATATTTTAAATTCTAATGTAGTATATACTATATATATAGTGTATATATATTATTTAACGTATTTATAATGTATATAGGTGGGTATATGTAATGTATATTGAAAGAAAGTTTTTTTTTTTATATATTTTTGACCGAGTTTGATCGATTTTTTAACCGGGTTTGACCGGGTTGGGTTAAGTGGGCCGGGTTAGGGTGGGTTTTATTTTTTTTTACTGTTTGGCCCGACCCGTCTAGCGCCAAAACCGACCCTCAACCCGGTTAAAATAGAAGGGTCGATTTCGGGTTGACCCGGCCCGGCCCATTTGACACCCATAATTTGACTTAACAACCCTCTTTATAATTTTAAGAGGGACATCGATGCCCACATATGGTATTCCCCCAACATATTTTACCTCGTGGTTAATTATATATTATATTTTTTAAGAGGATAAAACAATGCAAGGGAACATACACAAAGAACAACAATTCTAAGAAAGTTTTAAGTACAATAAGCCCATAGAACATGTTTGGTCGTAATAACATAAATAATTAACTTCTTATAAACTGTTCGAGGCTCCGATCATAACAAAATTAGATTGGCCAAGCATTTAACAGAGTAGCCTGCGGATTAGTGTTCGGTGACTGATTTCAATTTTTATACATCGACTCACCTATGCACAGATAATTATCTCATCAACTAACTAGACTGTTCTTCAAATTGAGTTTTTGATTTTTGCAGTAACATTTTATATTATCCAGTATAGGGCTATGCAAATTTCAGTTCAAATCGTTAACCCGAACTGATAATTTATTTATCAGATTAACGGTTCGGTTTTTTAACTTATTGGTTCAGGTGACGGTTTCAATTTTTTCATTAACGGGTTATCCGTTCGGGTGACGGTTTTCTTAAAATTTATATCAGGCCACCCGATAGTCAAATAGACAACCCATATATAATTTCCATTATCCCTCGCCTAGTCCAATAATCCCATTTCCCAAGCCCATCGTCATTAGTCATTACTTACCCTAGACTTAGGTTTATTCTCATTTCACAATTCACATTTCATTTTTGATTTCACTGCACCTCTCACTCTCTCACTCACTGTCTCTCAAACCGAAAATATCAATAGACCCAAAAGTCGATATTCAAGATTTCAAGGCTTCAAGCTCAACATTTGATGAAAATTCAAGAGATTAGAGACAACCAAAGACGATTTGCTGCTCAGCTTTTGTTGTTGCGCTCACAAGTAATAATTTTTGCTCTTCTTATTGCTCAATCTTACTTTAAAAACTTATCATCTAAAATTCTCCTGCTTCATGTTCAATTCTGTCTAATCTCTAACCCATAATATATGCCTATACAAAGTTTGGCTTGATCCACACAAAGGTGGCCTATATATTTGGACCTAAATCTAAACGAATAATAATTTATTGTTTAATTCATATCTAAGAAAAGTAGACTCTGCCTCTGGATTCTGTATGTTTTTAAGATTAAGTCAAAATAAATATTGGTAAGTTAACAATTATGGGTTACAACCTTATAGTTAAAAAATGTGACCACCGACTCATATTATTTTTAACTTATTCATTGAATATATTTGAACAACAAGTAGTAACAGATAATTTTATAATAAATTTCCAAAGATAGTAAGTCAATTAGACTGAACAAAATGCCTTAATTGTCGTTGTTATTGGGTTTGCAGTGAAATGTGTAGACTGAAATGCCCAATCAATGGGTTGCCCCTAGTATAAGAATTGAGTAGTAATTAGTATTATTACTGTGTTTGAAATTTGAACTTAATTTTCAAATTGTTGTGACTGTAACTTTGAATTTTTTCTACTCTATTTGTGCTAGACCAGTAGACACTATTCACTAGACAATTTTAAATTTGTGAATTGTGACTTTTGTTTGAATGTTTTGTTACTTTGTATTAGATTTATGGCTTTTGTGCATGGAAAGAGCAATAAGCACTAAGGCCTAAGCAGTAGGCAATGAGCACTAAGCACTAAGCAATAGCCTGGCAGTCCGAAGTAGCTTACTTACTAGCTTTGGACTTTAAATTATATATGTTAAATGTTAATGGTTAACTCGATAACCGAACCGATAACAATGAAAAACCAATAAACTGATAACCGATTAACCGATATCTTAACGGTTCTTTAACGTTTAGCATATATACATACCAATAATGAATAAGTAAAACCGATAATTTTCAAAACCGAACCGAACCGACCGATATGCAGCCCTAATCTAGTATACACATATCTATAATCTGTAATCTATAATGTATTAAAATGGTGAATATACTTAGAAAAGTGATTTGAACTTTTTACTCTTCATTAAAAGACTCTTATTTAAACAAAACTGCTTTTCACAATTTTTTTAATTTATTATTTAATTATTTTTTATTATATTAACTAGATTTCCTAAAATATGTGGGACTCCTAAAATATATGGTTGGAGAATTAATTAATACTTGCTAAAATATATGAGACTCCTAAAATATAAGGTAGGAGAATTAATTAATATTTTTTCTACTGTTCAATTAGAAAAATACTCCTAAAATAGTACTCTATTAAGGAAATACTTTTATAAATATTGAGATGTACGACGTTAAACTAGAGAACAAATTGATTTGCCTATTGGGAGAATATGATTGATGTTCATCTAACTTGATTCGATTGCATGTCTAGATGGTGGATGCTTGATTTTCTAACCCTCAACTTCTTCACTATTTTGTCAGCATAATAGAATTAAACATGTGTGTATATATATATCTTCTTTGTTTTCATTCAAAATCATTCTTTAGGGTCAAAATTTTTGCTCAGACAAGAATTAGTTGGATCAAAATCGAAACTTTGTAATCACTATTGTATTTTTTTTTTATAGTTTACACGTCGTAGATGAATGTTGGTTGGCTTTGAAGAATTTCTTGTGTAAAGGTTAGGTTTAATTATATTGTTTTGATATCTTTACTATCTTACTAGTATTAGTACCCGTGCAATGCGCGGTCGCTATTAAATGAAGTTAATTATAGAAATTATTATCTTATTGATTTTATATAATAAAAATTTATTCTATATCGTTCACATATTTGAAATTAATAAATGTATGCAATACGAAAAATAACTATTAAAATATTGAACTTAATATCATTAATTACATAAAACTTAAAGATTTCGTTTTGAAAGTTAGTATCCTTGTGCAAATAATATTATATTGTAATATAATTATTTGAGAATATTAGATAATATTGTGATCTATATTGATTTATTTTGTAAAAAAAAATCATATAATTACAAAATAAAATGCATATTTAACATAATTATTATTAGTTAAGTGACTTACTTCTAAATTTGGTTAGAAAACAAAGAACTAATGAAAGATGTTTTTTAGAGTTATGCACATGAGGTTTCTCTGTAAAATTTTAACTTAAAATTTAAATTTTTTGTATTAAATATTTTAATTTGCACCCTCTTATCAAAAGGAAGAAAGGAGTTTCCCCTTCTCTTTTCTTGTCTTAATAGATTTTTTTTTCAAAATAAATTTTGTATTCCTTTGCACGATCATAGTCATGGTATATTTTTTATAAATTTAAAATATTTTTGCGTCAAGGCAAATGTTTTGAGCAAAGTCTCAATAATAGTCAATTTTTCCTCTCTCATATTTTTTTATTATCATTTTTTCAACAAATAACTTATAACATTATCTAAAGTCCTAACTTGTTTGCACGATTTCACAATGTTCACTTATTCTCTTATGATAATGGACCAACAAATATTAATGAATCTTATTGTATATTATTTTTTCAAATAAATGGTTTAGTCCTTCGTAGGTTTGAATATTCGCTCTTCAACTCTATTTTCGATCAACCCTATCATATTTTCTCGATTTACTCAATTTGAATAAAATTATAAATATTAATCACTATCGAAATTGAATTTTCTCCCATCTTAGAACATTCAACTAATACTTAACCCCTCATGTTCATCAGTACAATAAGATATTAATCTTATTCATCTTTATCCTTTATATTGTACAAAGTAGATCAAAATAATTATTGCACCAAAAGATCTACAATATTCTAAAATTGGAGTTACAAATATAAATATAAACATGCTTGAACTCATTGCCTGTTCATATCAACTAAAACAAAAAAATTAAGAAAGTTTGTAGCATAATATTTATAAATAACAAATGATAAATGACCTTTACTTTCACATTAGTACAATATGCTACGTAAAAGTACAATAATATTTATAGTAAGAATTTAAATATAATGAATTTGAAAAAATCAATATTCATAAGTATTTGACTTATTGAATTTGAGCATTGTCCATTAAGCATCAGCCACGAGATACTCACCCAAATTTTGATCTTCGATATATAGCTTTGGAGATAGTAATCCTAGTATCGGATAAATTTCATACATAGTTATACAACTATCATTTTTTTACTAAGGTCACTTAACTATCATTTCTAATACAATATCACAAAATTTTTAATATACTATTAAAATCACACAAATTAATTTACAAGTTAATTGTTAATCATAACATATAAAAATATAGTATAGACAAATCAAGTGTTAATCCTAGTATATAGAAATATAATGGATTAGTAATTTAGTATCATAGTTTATTAATTTTTGAAATCATATTATTATTTCACTAAAATCTAAAGCAACAATATTTGCAATGCAAGAAAATCAACTATCTAATATCAATATTAGTTTCTTCATATTTAATGTATAAATTGTAAATTTTTATGGTATTGCTAAAATTCTCATTGCATATTTTGACCAAGATAAATTTTTATAAGTCTTTAAAAATGTATGACATATTAAAAGATCACTAACTTAAATTTTCAAAGAGTACAGATTCTATTTTTTTATAAAACATAAAGTACATGAATATTGACTCACAAATTTTTCACTAAACATGTAGAAAATAAAATGAATATGCAACATAACCTGTATATTTAGTTGACTTGATAAATCAAGAAAAGTATATTCTAAAACAATGCTCACAGTAAATTGAGATTCTAGCGATTATCACGACAAGATAAGTTGTGGCAGAAATTACTTGCACAGTTCATCTTCTCCAACATGTTATGGTATAAATTAATTAGCTTTTGCTGAGTGTAGTCTTCTTACATAGTGGTAATTGTTATGACATTAGAACTTCTACATTAATTGCAGTTGGTACAATATTATTTTCCATACATATGTATATAATTGTTAATTGATTATTCATTTTCTATTTATATTTTTCAATCAATTTGTTATGCTTTCGTAATTGACTTACATTGAATATAATCATAAATACTTTCCATCATATAAATATTCATTTTATGTTAATACTTCAATTGCATATATTCTAATTTATTAGTATCACACCTACATTTCATCATATAAAATTATTATAAAATTTTATTGATATTTTTATTAATAAGAAATATTTATTCCTAATTTATTTTGTTGATCTGCACGTTTAAATTTTTATATAAGATAATTTAATCTTTTTTAATTAATTTTTGTTCATCAAAATGAAGTATCTTTTTTAAATTTGATTATTTTAAAATCCGAAATTATTCTTACAGACATATATAAGGTTATATAATTGGTCAATTAAAGAATAACTTTGCTAAGCAAAATTTTATTTGACTTCAAATATTAATTAGGACTATGTAATTTTAGTAGTTATTTTCGATAAACATTATGCAATCTTTTTTGTGTAGTAATATTCATTTTTTTTAATATTTATTTATTTTGAATCAACCCTCCTATTAAATTCAAGACTATCATTTATTCATTTCCTAATATAAATGATAGTATAATTACTCATTGATAGTTATTCTTAATTATGATAATCCTTTCATTAAATATGAATGTATATTGTTTTAAATATAGATTACTTAAAATATATCGATAGAAAATTCTTTCAATAAATATGAATGCATATTTTTTAAATAAAATTTCTTGAAATATATTGAAATAAATTTCTTCCATTTTGTAGTCCAAAGTTACCATTTGAGTGATTACATCTTTTTCATAATATTTTTAATTTTGGAATAACTCTTTGATTTATTTTTTTTCATATAAGTTGTTTGATTCCTAATTGGTTATTCTCTTAATTGATACCTTCTTGATTTAGTCAACAACAACAACAACAATAACAAAAAACCCAGTGTATTCTCATATAGTGAGGTCTGGGGAGGGTAAGATGTACGCAGTCCATACCTCTACCTCTAAAGAAGTAGAAAGGCTATTTCCGATAGTCCTCCTGCTCGAGACATGGAATACTACACAAATTCATAGTAAAGCATGGAACAAGATGGCATAACATAAATACGATACCCACAAGTAATAGAAAACAGAGAAAAGTAAACAGATTCGTAATAAAGCATGAAACAAGGTATCATAACAAGAATAATACCCCCACCAAGTAATTCCCTACACTAGCGGCCCAAACTGACCCTAGCCTTCTACCCTAATTCGCGTCCTCCAGATTTTCCTATCTAGGGTCATGTCCTCAGTAAGCTGTAACTGCTCCATGTCCCGCCTAATCACCTCTCCCCAATACTTCTTCGGCCTACCCCTACCCCGCCTAAAACCATCCAAAGCTAGCCTCTCATACCTACGAACTGGGGCATCCATGCCCCTCCTCATCACGTGTATGAACCATCTCAATCGGACTTCCTGCATCTTATTCTCCACTGGAGTCACACCAACCTTCTCCCTGATAGTCACATTCCGAACTCTATCCCCCTAGTCAACCCACACATCCAACGCAACATTCGCATTTCCGCCACCTTCATTTTTAAATGTGGGAGTTCTTAACTGGCCAACACTCCGCTCCATACAACATGACCGGATGGACTGCCACCCTGTAGAATTTGCCTTTAAGATTGGGCGACACCTTCTTATCACACGACACCCCCGAAGCGAGCTTCCACTTCATCCATCCCGCCCCAATATGGTGCGAGACATCCTCGTTAATCTCACCATTACCCTGAATCACAGACCCGAGATACTTGAAACTATCCCTTTTACATACCACCTGTGATTCCAACTTCACTACCACCTCATTCTCTAGCCTCACGTCATTAAACTTGCATTCCAAATACTCTGTTTTGCTCCTACTCAACCTGAACCCTTTAGATTCAAGAGTTTGTCTCCACACCTCTAATTTATCATTCACACCCCCCGCATCTCATCAATCAAAACTACATCATCTGCAAAAAGCATACACCAAGGCACCTCTCCTTGAACACATCCATCACCAAAGCAAACAAAAAGGGACTAAGAGTAGATCCCTAATGCAATCCTGTCAAGACAGTGAAATGCTTTGAGTCTTCTCCCGCCGTTCTCACCTGAGTTTTAGCTCCATCATACATGTCCTTAATTGCTCTGATATATGCCACTGGGAATCCACTCACCTCCAAGCATCTCCAAAGCACCTCCCTGGGGACTTTGTCGTATGCCTTCTCTAAGTCGATAAACATCATGTGCAGGTCCTTCTTCCTTTCCCTATACTGTTCCACCAGCCTCCGTACCAGGTGAATTGCCTCCGTCGTCAAGCGTCCAGGCATAAATCCAAACTGTTTTTTCAAAATAGACACTATCCATCTCAGCCTTACCTCAACCACTCTCTCCCAAATCTTCATAGAGTGACCCAATAACTTAATAACCCTATAGTTATTGCAACTCTGAATGTCACCCTTGTTCTTATAAAGAGGGATCATAGTACTCCACCTCTAAGCCTCGAGCATTTTCGCCATCTTGAAAATTTCGTTAAACAATCCAGTCAACGACCTTAAACCAACCTCGCCAGATTACTTCCAAAAATCCACCGGTATCTTATCAGGCCCCGTCGCCCTACCCCTTCGCATCCTGCGAACAACCTCTCTAACCTTCTCTACCTTAAAACGTCTACAATAACTAAAATCCCAACACTCCTCTGAGTGATCCAGATCCCCAACACAATAAATCTATCCCCTTCGTCATTCAAGAGCCTATGAAAATACGACTGCCATCTATTCTTAATGTGGCCGTCCTCCACCAACACTGTACCATCCTCCCCCTTAATGCATTTCACCTGGTCGAGGTCACGGCCCTTTCTCTACCTAGACTTAGCGAGTCTAAACAAATTTTTTCCCCCTCTTTTCTTCTGTAACCCTGCATACAAGCTCTTAAAAGCTGCCGTCTTAGCCGCCGTAACTGCTAACTTAGCCTCTTTCCTAGCTAACTTGTACTTTTTCCTGTTTACCCGCTTCTCTTCTTCGTCCTTACTCTCAACCAACTTAGCATACGCCCCTCTCTTGATTTCCACTTTCTTCTTAACCTCTTCATTCCACCACCAATCCCCCCGATGATGTCCGACCCGGCCCCTAGAAACACCCAATACCTCACTAGCATTCTTCCTGATGCACCTAGCCGCCCTATCCCACATACTATCCATGTCCCCCCTACACTCCCATACCTCTATTTCCACCAACTTTTCTTTTATCTCCCACGCATTCACTGGCGTCAAGCCACTTTACTTAATTCTAGGTATACACTCCTCACTCCTTCTCTTTCTATTCTTCTTTATACCCAAATCCATAACCAAGAGCCTATGTTGGGTCAAAAGATTCTCACTCGAAATGACCTTACAGTCCTTACACAACACCCTATCCCCTTTCCTAAGCAACAAAAAGTCAATCTGGGTCTTGGCTATTACGCTTCGGAAGGTGATCAGGTGATCGTCCTTCTTCGGAAAGCCCGAGTTCACCACCACCAGCCCAAATAACCTCGCAAAATCTAATAGAGTAGCCCCCTCTTCATTTCTTTCCCCCAAACCAAAACCACCATGCACATCACTAAAGCCTTCCGGTAACGCCCCGATGTGCCACTTGAAATCTCCTGCTACAATAATCTTCTTCGAGCTAGGTACGCCTCTCACCACCTCATTCAAAGCCTCCAAAATCCGCATCTTCTACTCCCCATCCAAGCCCACTTGCGGCACATAAACACTACACACGTTCAGGGTAAACCCCCCAATGACCAACTTAATAGTCATCAATCTATTGCTGATCCTCTTTACCTCTACTACCTGACCTCTAAGCTCTTCATCTACTAAGATGCTAACTCCATTCCTACTCCTCTCGCTCCCAGAGTACCAAAGCTTATAACCATCCACATCCCTAGCCTTAGACCCTACCCACTTGGTCTCTTGAACACACGCAACATTAATCCTCCTCTTTCTAAGAATCTTCACAAGCTCTATGGACTTACCCTAAAGAGTCCTTATATTCAAAGACCCAACCCTCAACCTACCATCTCTATCCACACGTCTTCCTCTACCACCCCTGAGGCCAAACCTTAGCCTCCCTCCCACCCCTGCCCTTTCCTCTTCCCCCACCCCCACAACAGCCCCCCGCCCCAACCCCTTCGGACATGACCCTATCCAACCATCAACGCCCACAGCCACTACTATAAGAAAATATAAGAAAATATAAACAATGGTAGTAACCTTCTTGATTTAGTCAATTGTAATCAAATCACACATGTTCTTTTTTATATAGGATTGTTACTTAAATTAATTATATACACATTTTGAGTGATGACATATTTTTCATAATATTTTTAATTTTGGAAGGACTCATTTGTCATAAGAATCTTTTTCATATGAGTTACTTGATTATTAGTTAGTTATTCTCTAATCGATTTTTTTGTAATGCTTTCTTGATTTACTAAATTGTAGTGAAATCATAAATGTTTTTTAAATAACATTATTATTTAAATTAATTGTGCATATTTTTTGAGGGATAATACTTTTTCATAATATTTTTTATTTTGAAATGACTTTTTGATTATTATAATCTTATTCATATAAGTTACATGATTACTATTTACTAATTAATTTTATTGTTATGGCATTAGAACTTCTAGATTAATTGCAGTTAGTACAATGTTCTTTTCCATATATATGTATATAATTGTTAATTGATTATTCATTTTTTATTTATATTTCACAATCAATTTTGTCATGCTTCCCTAATTGACTTACAATGAATAAAATCAAAAATACTTTTTGTCATATAAATATTCATTTTATGTTAATACTTCAATTGCATATATTCTAATTTATTAGTAACTCACACCAACATTTCATCATATAAAAATTATTATAAATTTGTATTGATATTTTTATTAATAAAAAATATTTATTCCTAATTCTTTTTATTGATCTGCACGTTTAAAGTTTTATATAAGATAATTTAATCTTTTTAAATTAATTTTTGTTCATAAAAATGAAGTATCTTTTTCAAATTTGATTATGTTAAAATTTGAAACTATTCTTATGGACATATATAAGGTTATATAATTGGTCAATTAAATAATACCATTGTAAGGCAAAATTTTATTTGACTTCAAATATTAATTAGGATTATGTAATTTTAGTAGTTATTTTCGATAAACATTATGCACTCTTTTTTGTGTAGTATTATTCATTTTTTAAAAAAATTAATATTTATTTATTTTCAACCTACCCCCCTTTTAAATTCAAGAGTATCATTTATTCATTTCCTAATATAGAATGATAGTGTAATTACTCATTGATAGTTATTCTTAATTATGAAAATTCCTCAGTAGATATGAATGCATATTGTTTTAAACATAGATTATTTAAAATATAGCGAATGAAAATTCTTTCAATAAATATGAATGCTTATTTTTTAAATAAAATTTCTTGAAATATATTGAAATAAATTTCTTCCATTTTGTAGTCTAAAGTTACCATTTGAGTGATCACATCTTTTTCATAATATTTTTAATTTTGGAATAACTCTTTGATTATTGTATTTTTTTCCATATAAATTGTTTGATTCTAATTGGTTATTCTCTTAATTGATATTTATTGACACTTTCTTGATTTAGTCAATTGTAATCAAATCATAAATGTTCTTTTTTGTAGAATATTGTTATTTAAATTAATTATATACACATTTTGAGCGATGACATCTTTTTCATAATATTTTTAGTTTTGGAAGGACCCATTTGTCATAATAATCTTTTTTCATATAAATTACTTGAGAAAATTGAAGGAAAGGTGTCTTTTAAGTCTTGAATGAAGGATTGGTGACATTGACCAACTTGAAGGGTCAAACATCATTAAAAAACTTGATTAATATTTTCAAAACTGTAACACCCCGTATTCAAGTACGTGTATTGGTGTATTCAAGTACGTGTATTGGTCTTATTTATATGAAATTAATTTTTTTTTATTATTTTATTTATACCGGAATTTGCCCATCGATGGTTCCATGTGAAGGTTATTGAATAAGCTTTCCAACGATATAAAGATTTCCAAAAACGGATAGGTTTCGAATATAATTGAGTACGTTTGAAACTATAAAATGGTGGCCGGGATATTTGGGAATAGTAAATGTGTAGGAAAATTTCCTGCACACAAACTACTGAGGTCAGCCGAATTTTTGGGTCATCTTTGAACGATCATAACTCCCTTAATATAATAAACTGGGAGAGCTGCGACCTATGAAAAGAAATATCTTTGAGTCTTCTTTCCAATGCAATTGGTTTCATCCAAATCCAATGTCTGAGTAAGGAGTTATACTCGTTTTACTTCATCCTATCAAAATAGATTTTTAGGGTCAACTTCAAATGACCATAACTCCTTGTACAGGACGAACTGGGTGGCCTACTTTATATGAAATAAAAGCCCTTTGAATTATCCTTCCAATGATACCAATTTCACCCAAATCCGATATCGGAGCAAAGAGTTATGGTCGGTCTACTTTAGCTTATCAAAACAGTCCACCAAAGGACAGATTTGACATTATTTAAATTTTAAAGGCATTTTGGTCATTTCCTATTATATTATGGATGGGAATATGTGTATATATACATGTATATGAGTTCAAAAACTCATTTTCATCATCAATCATTGAGGAAGAACAAACCGTAGCCAAATTTGACCTTTAAATTACTTTTGATCCAACCATAGAAATTCCAAAGTAATCCGATAACTGCGTTTATCATCTCGAGAGCTTCAAACGGCACCTATTATTTGTGCAAACAGGATTGCATAATCAAGAGGTGAATTCTAAGGTATGAATATTGTTTGCCTTTGTTCTTTTCCATATGTATATGTGTGATAGAGGATTATATGTATTGGTTGCTATTGAAATATGATGGAAATAGGGTTATGGACTATTTTGCATGGTTTGGTTGTATTGAATTATGGAAGGTGGATATGGTAATTGAGTTATGGAAGGTGGATATAGTGATATACTATTGAATTGATGATTATTTATGTCTATGGCTCAATTTGGTTTAATGAATTGGTTGGAAGGATAAATGAATCCAAACTTGATATTAGAGGATGTTGTATGAATATGCATGACATGTGAATGTAATTGGAGTATAAGAGGGTTAAAGTGACACCCTTTATGATGTAATTAAGGCTTACTACTTAACCACTAATTTGGTGAATTCAAATAATTAAATTGTGACGTTTGGTTGCTAATACTAGATTGCTATATATGTTCATTGTAGAGAAGTAATCCGAAAAGACGAAAAGTCCATTTGGGACTAGTATTGAAGGTTGACAGTCAGGTATGTAAAGCATACTCTATACCATATCTTTGGCATAAAAGTGAACAATTATTTTATTAAAAAAGTTTCCAAAGTTATTCAGTAACATGTGATCCATAATGGTTTTATATGATGTCCTACGTTACCAATGAACTTGTTTCCACCCTACAAGATGTCTAGACATTCCAATACTTACTTGTTTTTCAAATGTTACATGTTTATTGCACTAATGAATGTCAGAAGGTATCCGGTTACTCAAACAAGATCCATGCGCTATTAATGACTCCAAAACGTTTCATTGATATACCAATAAGTTCGTACTTCATTGTTATGGCATTGATGACTCCAAAACACTTCATTGATGTGCCAATGAGTTCTTACTTCATTGTTATTGCATTGATGGTCTATTTATATGCCTCTTATTGATGTATCATTGTTTTAAAGTATCAAAAATGCGGTGGCGACCGAAATAACAATCTCAAAGATTAATTGAACTAAGTGATGGAAGTTCTCTCTTATCAGGTGGTATCCCAGGGGCATAAGCCTATCATGGGTCGATCCCTATTTATGTGTTTATGGGTGGTATCCCAGTGGCATAAGCCTATCATGGGTCGATCCCAGTTGATATGTACTGGAGGCAGCCTAATGGTCACAGTACAGTACAGTAATGATTACAAAGATGATAAGAACGAAGGTAAAGTGATTGAATAAATACAATGTACAGGTTGTCACAAGCTCTAGTAAGTGTGGTCCACTCTTATTACGATTTATTCACTTGTTTCTGATTTCTATTAATCTCCTATATCATATGTGATTATCTACAGCTTTACATACTCAGTACATATTTCGTACTGACGTCCCCCATGGGGGACCTACATTTCATGCTGCAGGCACAGGTACCTCAGCTCATACACCACACAAGTAGGAGCCAGGATATCCAGCTGCTTTTGGTGAGCTCCAGTTTGCTTCGGGGCTTTCCGTGTCATATCCAGTCACTTTTGGTATTATATAGAAGTTACTTATATGGCGGGGTGTGTCCCGACCATAGTTAAACTTTGTGTATTGTCTAGAGGCTTTATAGACCTAATGTACAGTCAAGGTGGTATTTTATAGACGTGATGGCTCCAACAACCAAGTATTGTATATACATATATATGTGTGCTCGAGCTTATACAGGTGATTATTTCCTTTAATATGCAACATGATGCTATCCGAATTTTGGGTTATCATAGAGGTATGCATGGGAAGTATAAGGTTATGAGCTGGTTCTCCCGGGCCTCCTCGGTTACGGGTGCTGGTCTGCCCCAATAGGATTTGAGCCGTAACAAAAACTTTCTAATCTTTTCAAAAATACAAATCAACCCAACCCACACCCCTCTTCAATCCAAATCAAACACTCTCTCCTCTCTCTCGACATCTTCTCTCAACTCTTTCTCAACCAACAGTTCTGTAAAATTTCTCCCTTCAACCCCCGACGACTTCTACCTCTGGCAAA
Organism: Capsicum baccatum var. pendulum; assembly: GCA_030864225.1. Classification (NCBI taxonomy): domain Eukaryota; kingdom Viridiplantae; phylum Streptophyta; class Magnoliopsida; order Solanales; family Solanaceae; genus Capsicum; species Capsicum baccatum. Next base: position 100,818,672 of record CM061551.1, read on the forward strand.
AAATAGTTGGGCTTCAGTTTCCCTTTTTTCTCTCTTCAATCCCCGATGACTTCTACCTCCGGCGATAAATAGTTGGGCTTCGAGTTCCCCTCTTCAATTCAAATCAACCTGTCTCTCATCCCTCTCTCGACAACTTCTCTCAACTCTCTCCCAACCAGCTGTTCTACAAATTTCTCATTTCAATTCTCGGCGACTTCAAAATCCAAATACAAATAGTTGGGCTTCGAGTTCCTTTTTGACTTCAACCTTCAATCGACGTGACAGCCTTGCTCTCCAGCCACAATAACTTTGAATTCTTCATTGTTCCTTTTCTTCTTTCACAGGTAAAAATTTATGGTCTTTTTAGTTTTGAAGAAAATGAGGAACTTGAGCCAACTTCTCTTATAGTATTGGTTAACAATTTTAATATTTGTTGCATTAATTTGAATTGTGGTTTGAATAAAACTTTAATTTCTGGTATTTCTTCTCTTCTCTTTTTGAAGTAAATTATGATATTTTGTTGTTTGTTGCATTTTTTGAAGCTTGATTTTTATTGTTTGTGTTTATAAAAATAAAATAACAATTTGGGTTGATTTGTTCTGTTCTTGTTCTTGGTAAAAATGATGAAATTGCTATTTTTTTGTTGAATAAATCGTGCTACTATTTTTTATTTCCTCCAACAGATTACCCATCTGGTGCAACATATTAACCATCTGATGCAACAGATTTATCATATGATGCAACAGATCAACCATCTTATGCACCAGAAGAACCATCAAATTACAATTCTAATACAAAAGATTAATCATATGATGCAACATATTAACGATCTGATGCAACGGATTAACCATATGTTGCAACAGATTACGCATCGGATAAAAAATCTGATGTAACTAATTAACCATCTGATGCAATGGAAGAACCATCAGATTAATGATCCGATGCAACAAATGAACCTCCTGTTAGATAAAATCCTATCAACTCTTCCAACAAAAAATGTCCAACACTTGATTTTTCCAATTGATTATTCATCTGCCGTGATAGATGACCCTATGTTGGAAAAAATCTAAATAATATTGACCGTTGATAACTGTTCCAACAGATCACTCATGTGTTGCAACAGATGTGTGACCTGTTGCACAGACCATTCATCTTTCTCAACAGACGAGTGATATATTTTGTATTGTCGCAATAGATTACTCAGCCATTGTTGTAGGTTAGTTAACTGCTCTGATAGATCACTCATATGTTGCAACAGATGTGTGATCTGTTGCATAAACCATTTATCTTTCTCAACAGATGAGTGATATATTTTATATTATCGCAACAGATTACTCAGCCATTTTATGGGTTATTTAACTGTTCCAACAGATCACTCATATGTTGCAATAGATGTTGTCACAATAGATATGTGATCTATTGCACAGACTATTCATCTTTCTCAATAGATGAGTAATATCTTTTGTATTGTCACAACAGATTTCTCAGCCGTTGCTACAGGTTATTTAACTGTTTCAACAGATCACTCACATATTGCAATAGATGATGTTGCGACAGATGTGTAATCTGCTGTACAGACCATTCATTTTTCTCAATAGATGAGTGATTTGTTTTGTATTATCGCAACATATTACTCATCTGTTGCAACAAGTTATTTAACTGTCCCAACGGATCACTCATATGTCGCAATAATGTGAGATCTATTGCACAGACCATTCATCTATCTTAAAAGATAAGTGATATATTTTGTATTGTTGCAATAGATTACTCATCTGCTGCAACAGGTTGGTTATATGCTGCAATAGATATACTACCTGGTGCAACAAATCGGCGATCTATTGCAACTATTATTTTATTATTTTACTTGTTTCTGTTATCCTTTTTTAATGATGCATTAATCAACTATAATATATTTTTTTATGTTCCTATTAATTTTAGATAATATGGTTCCCAAAAGAACAGAAACTGAATCAAGTCTAAGTAAAGGAACAAGTGAAGCAGCTAGGCTACATCCACCACTCTATGAGCTTGCTTTACAAACGTCATCTCAATCGGGAGCAGAATATGATGAACACGGGGAGGAGGAATGTTTCAAAAAAAATGATGCAAATTCTAATAGCCCTTCCACCAAAGAGTTGGTCAAAGCCTTCAGCATTGATCATTATCCTGTGAGAATGCAGTGCGATGGTACCGCAGATTTAATGAGTTATTTCGTGGTTAAGTCAGCTATGGAAAATCTTTCGACGTATTTAGAAAAATACTTCAAGAATAAAAATTGGATGCTTATTTCAGAAACAGCTGCTTTGGAAAATATCATGATTTGCCGGAGGACAACAATGCTCGTTTCTAAATGAAAATGGTATATGAACTTCTCAAGTGTAGGTTTATGTATGAAAACAAAGATAAGATGGATGAAGTGTGGATAAATTACTGTGGCATGCCTGTTTGTTTTGGTTGGAAGGAGTTTGCCATAGTTACTGGACTAAAATGTTATCCTCCTGCTCAAGTTATACCTATTCTAACCCAAAAAGCACCCCGCACACCCAAAAAGGTAAAGGTAAGTCGTGTGATCGTGATGATTTGGTGTCCATTATTGGTCCAAGCTTCAAAAACAAAAATTTGATAGAAGCATTGAAAGGTAAAGGACTTTCAAAGAAGCACAAGCAGTCATTATGCTTGGTTTGGTTTGTACATAATATTCTTTGGGCGACAGACGTTAACAACAACATAAGCCTCGATTTAATAAAGCTCTCCGAGGATCTTAAGGTATTTAACAACTATCCTTGGGGTTATGAAAGCTTCAAAATGACTGTCAAATATTTGTTGACTCTGTTAGCGCCAAAGACAGTCAACTTATATGGCTTCCATGGTCTTTCATGGTAAATGTTTCTTTCTTCTATTATGATATCATTTATTTTTTTACTCAATATTGGTTTTGATTTATTGGCATTATTTTCTAGGCTTGGGCGTTTGAAGCCATTTCTTATTTGAGACAACAAGTGAACTACCAGAAAGGGGTTTCCTGTCCAAGAATCTTGAGATGGTTGTTGGCCAAAACTGATAAAAATGCAAAATTTCTTGATCTCTTCAACCCCCGAAGGATGCAGTAAGTATAATTATAATTAATTTTTTCTTTTAATTAATGATTTTTTTTGAACGATCTAATCATCATTCTAATATATGTAATGATTTATGTTAGATTATGCATCTGTTGCTAGTTCCGACCAATCGGAAGTTGAAGATAACATTTTTTCTTACTTTACGGTCTGTGAAAACTTTATCAGACCCTAAGGTCATCGACAGAATAAAAATGGAATTGTTTGGAGCAACAACCATTATAAGAAAAATAATTTTGGAGGGTTGGCTTGTTGTTATTGTTGGTCTTAGTGGTGATGGAGCTGTTGGTGGTGGTAGTGATGCTGCTGTTGGTGATAATGATGCTCCTCTTACAGTATTTAAAACAAATAATTATGAGTATGATCATACTGGTTATACAGATTTTGCCTCTCCTAACGAATGTTCTGCTTGCAAATGTCAAGACTGCAGGGCGAAACATGATGTAGTGATTAATCCTATTAATGTATTAACTATTTTTGTAAAGGAATTGACATCTAAGAGGGGTCTCATTCTATCAAAGAGGATTTTATTTCCATCCGCTCCATTAGAGATTAGGGCTAAGAGGAGAAATAGAGTGATTTCCAAGGCATTATCAAGCATCCAAAAAAGCAAAATTACAACTCCTTTTTTTGTGTGTTGCACTGAGCAACGTACAATGTACAAAGAAGAGCAGCACGAGATGAAGAAGGTGAATATATGTGTCTTCCAACTGACAAAACAAACAGACACATATCTGTTTCAACGGATGACACATCTGCTGAAAATTATCAAACAAATATATATATTTGTTGTAACAGTTGACTAACTTATTGCACCAGATAAAGTATCTATTGCGACATATGTCTTATCTATTTTAGCAAATTAAACAGCTCTTCATACCACTTTTATTTGTACCAACAGACGACCTATCTGCTGCAATAGATGATTTATATATTGCAACAGATGGTTCATCTATTGGAAATTATCATATAGGGTTTTTCTTATGTAGAAATTTGTCCCAACAGTTGATTCATTATTGTAACAAAAATATAATCTATTTGGGATAGTTTAATATAGGAGAAAAACCTGTTTGATTTGCTAGAAAAGATGAGTTATCCTTTTTCGTTTTATTGTATCTCCGTGATTAACATTGATCAATTCTGGCTTTTCAGGTGGATGTAGAAGAAGCTACTGCTGAACAACATTGACAATATGCTACTCTTTTTATGAAAATACGGAGTAAAGATCCACGATGAGCAAAGTCGAATTCCATAGCACCGGATGAAGAAAAACTTGTCCATACTAAGTAGATCTTTATAGCTTGAGCCTGTCAAAGTAATCCTTGGCATTATACTTAAATTATTGTTGATGTATTTGTTGAGATCTGTACCCATACCAATCATTTTACATTTCATTTATTCATTAACTTATTTCAGCTAATTTCTGAAGGCTTTGATTTATTTTATTCTGCCTATAAATTTTATTTATTCCTTAGATTTGAACTTATTAATTGAAAAGGAATACTAGATTTAAATATTACAACAGATAATGTATCTGTTGCAACAGACAACACATTTATTGAAAAAATCGAACAGATTTAGACATATATTGCAATAGGTAGGTAATCTATTGAAATTTATCAAACAGTTTTCCCACTGTTGCAACAGATGGACTTAGATAGAAATATCGAGATAATGCAACAGATGATCAACCTATTGCAATAGATAAACTATATGTCAGAACAGGTATAATAATTGTTACAAAGGATGGAGAATCTGTTGCATTATAAAAATTCAACTTTCGTTGGACATAAAAAAATTATCACTACGTGTAAAAAGGTTAAAGTGAATTGAATTAAAAAAGGCAGAATCCATCGACAGTGTTCAGTTCAAACACCTAAAATAAAATAGGCATAAAGTAACCAATGTTCATTTTAAACATGTAAAATAAAATAGGTATCAAATGTGTCAGTCTGACACATTTTGCTGACTTGTCGTCACTTGGCCCCCAACGGTCATTCCCCTTCCCCCATTGTCTTATATATTCATTTTCCTCCTAAAATTTAATCCTAAATTCCCAAATCTTCTTCTTCATTGTCATCTTCTTTTATCTATCAAAATTCTTCAAATTATTTCTTTTATTTTTTCCAATTGAGCTTGACAATGTCGAGCGCATCTTTTACTGTTTTTGTGATAAAGATTTTTGATATTGTAAGTGCGGTCATGAAGCTCTGTTAAAGACTTTTTGGAATCAACAAAATCCGGGTCGTAGGTTTTTTACTTGTAAGAATTAAAGATAATATTTTTTTATTTAATTAGTTGATTAATTATTGACTTATAATTTTTTTGTAATTGTGTTCTCTTTTTTATAGAAATTGGGTGGATGTGATTACTTTGATTGGTATGAAGAATGACACCCTTCACAAGAAAATTGTGTAATCTTGGGTTTGTTGAACAAAGTCAAGGCTTCTGAAGAGAAACAAAATCGAGCAAGAAGATACTACATTGTTGCCGTTATTGCTACTGGTTTGGTGTTGTTGGGCACATGAATATTCAAGCCTAATTACTAAAATTTTTGTGGTGGTGTGTGTGTTTGCTGCTGGTTTGGTGTTGTCGACCATATGGATATTCAAGCATAACTGTTGGAAATATAAAAAAGATTTAGGCATATGTTCAAAAATTTAGGTCATTTGTTGAAAACTATCAAACAGGTCTTCCCACTGTTGCAATAGATTGTACTTAGATTATTAGATTATTCATAGAAATAACATCGGCATAATGCAACAGATGACTAACCTATTGCAACAAATGAACTATCTGCCAGAATAGATTAAATATATTTTACAACAAATTGACAATCTATTGCATTATAAAAAACTCAACTTTCATCAGAAAAAATTATTGCCACTACATGTACATGTAATAAAGTGAAGGCTGACTTGAAATTAAAAATTGTTATTTCACAGGCTCTTCTATATACACAGGCTTCAAGCGTCCAGTTAGTACCTCATAAGCCCAGATCTCTTTCAGGTTTACCACATCGTTGTCGCACAAAAAAGTCATTGGGTCAGCCATTTCTGTGCCGGTCAGCAAACATTCGATGTGTGCAAGAGCGTGCGAGCCGCTCGCTTTAGCGGCATCATCTTTTGGAAGGATCATTCCCTTATTTCAACCTTCAAAATCCAGTGATTTCTTCATCAACACTTCCTTTGGCAAATGATTCCTTTTGCAAATGATTCATCAGTTTACTCTCCCTTAACAAGATGGGAAATAACACCATCAGTGGCTCCACGATGAGAAAAAGATCAAAATCATCGATGAGAGGTACATTGGAGTCATAAACGTTGATTTTTCCCTCCTAGAGTAGAATTTTAACAGCTCGATAATGCATGCCGTTCATGCTAATGACTGCAAGAATTCTCTTTGCCTCGGTCCAGCTCTTGCCGTATGGATTTGGCCTCTCTCCTCTAACATATTTTATCATTTCTTCTTCATCCAAGACCAAGGTAGGAACTAGGAAATCAAGTCCACGCCAAGGGATAATACCTCCCCATTGAGTTGATCGTACCTATCCTTGAGCTTCTTGCAGAAGTCGAGGTCCATTATCCTATCGGCAGAGTCATAAGCTTCCCGGTACGTTAATTGCCTTTTCCTCATGAGGCAGAGAATTATGTCACCATGTTGTGATATAAGAAGTCAATTTTTAAATAGGTTAGTAATTATAAAGATGCAACGGATGGTCCATCTATTGCATAGGGTTCTTTGAATCAATCATCCAAAGCAACTTATACAATAAATGGAAAATAAGTTACAACAGAATTACTACCAGTTGCAGCAGTATACCCAGCTGTTGCAACAGATGTGAAATCTATTGCGTAGCTTTTTCTTCAAGGGTTAGACTAGAAGGGCTAGGTTAGGAAAAGTAAACTTGCCTTGTCCTTATACGGCATACGTATATCAGTCATAGTCTGAAAGTCTTGGGGCGGAAAAGGGAGGCCTGGGGTAATCTGGTATGCTTGGCTTAGTATTCTTGGCCTGTCGTAGATCCCTCTTATTTTTGGCGCCAAGTTCCGCATATATGTCCACCTTTTTTTTGGCCCCTGAACTTCAACAACTTTTGGAGAGGGAGGAATTACAATTTATTTTAATTTCCAACCAGAGAGTACGTCTCTAATTGCTCTTTTCTTTCTCCTAACCAGTACTGTAGGAGTGTTTGGATCCCTCACCTTCTTGGATGGTATGACACACCTCTTGAATTTGAATTCTCGATAGCTTTAGAGATAGCCTCTACTTTTTCAAAGAGTTTATCCTATTTGTCCTTGCACTCTTCGCATTCATAATAAGAACATAAGGGTGAAGAGGGGTGAGAGGGACCTGTGTAAGGGTAAAAATGAGTGTTTTCAAACATATTTATTCTTTCTTGAGCATCAACATGCTCATCATCACGAGTGATAGCAGCATCAGCATGCCTTCCACTAACACCAATAACTTCACCAGAAGAAGTACCCAGCTCTGCCCTAGTAGGTTGGTCATGAAGAGCCTCAACATTAGGCTTACCTTGTCTAACTGCTCTTCTTATGACTGTTGCTCCAGCCAATTCCTTCTTTATTAAATCCATTGTTGGGTCTGATATATTATCAATATGACCTAGAGTAATATAAGAAGTCATTACTGACTCCTTCTCAGTAGGCACGATCCATGAATGCACAACCTATAAAAAAGAAAAAAAAATAGATGCATTTAAATCATATAATATAATAATTTTCACAGTTAGGTTACATTTAAAAAAAAAAGACCCATCTATTGCATAGTTTGCAGTATATGGTTAAAATCCATTTAAGTCTGGTTCATAGAAACAGAGCAACACATGGATAATTTGATGCAAAATATCAATCATCTGTTGCAACAGTTGCACAAGATGGGTAATCTATTATGCAATAGATGATCTGTACGTTGCAACAGATGAACAATATGTTATCATATTACACATCTGTTGCATAATTTATAGTAGATGGTTAATCTATTAGGATTCGAGTTCAGAGAACCAAAGCAACAGATGGGTAATCTGATGCAAGATATCAATCGTACCCTGTCACAACAGATGTCTCATCTGGTGCATCAGATATAACACCTGTTCGATATCTTTCTTTGAGTAAAATTATTTTACTTGAAGAAAACATACTGCATCATCCGGAGGGTTAAAGAGATCAGCCTCCTTAATATTGGTATTGCTCTTTGCAGCCAACCACCTAAACATCCTCGGATGAGAAACCTCATCCGGGTAATCCATTAACTGCTTTCGGAGGGGAGGAATGGCTTCAAATGCCCAAGCCTAAAAAATGTAAACAGTAAGCAAGCAAAAAAAAGTCATAATAACTATATTTAATATAAATTAATGGATGAATAAAATAAGTGATTAATTTTACCATGAAAGCCTAAGGAAAGCCTTATAATGTGGTTGTCGCTGAGGATAGCTTTGTCAGTAAATATTGGACAGTCAAGTAGAAGCTGTCATATCCCCAGGGATAATTTTTGAATTTATCAAAATCCTCAGTACGCACCAACAAATCATCTTTTATAACCTTGTTGACGTCCCTTGCCAATATAACCGAATGGGCAAACCAAACTAAGTATAATTGCTCCCTGTACTGCTATGGTATGGTTTTATCCTCGAAATCTATCAACAAATTCGATGCTTTGTAGCCACGTCGAGCAATGTTAAACAACCCATTTATTTTTTCCTTACGTTTTCTTGCCTTAGATCTTTTGCGGGGTGGTGGTTCTTCTGGACGATGGCATCTCAAGCCCGTCACTATGGCAAACTCTTGCAAGCCAAAACAAATAGGCATGCCACAGTAGTTAATCTAGATTTCATCCATCTTCTTTTTGCCCCCTCATCCGGATCTTTATCACCCCCCACGTACTTGATCCTGTGCTTGAGAAGACCATATATCATTGTCATAGGAAAACGGATACGGGCAGAGGGGTCCTCAAGTAGCTCAAGAAAGCGTCCAAAACAGCTCTTCTTAAAAAGTCCGCCTATGTTTTCGTTCTTTATAATTTTCACAAAATGTTTAAAAATTTTCCGTGTCTGACATTTAAGTACAATTTGACCAGTTAGTTTTATTGATTCTGGGTCATTTATCGGCATCGCTACTTGAAACCTGTCAATACTAAAAGTTTTGACAGGATCATGTTGGGATGTCGATATTAATTCACGTTCCATTGGTGATCCATTATCATCATGTTGATGATCATCCTCTTTCTCTTTCTCACTCTCTAATTCCTCCTCTTTCTCATTTTTATTTTCTTCATCACCATCTATAGACCCTTGTCCACCTCCCTCAACATTATTTTTATATCTCTCCTCAGCTTTACATTTTCCTGACTGAGATTGTTTAGAAAGCTCATCCGAATCCCTCTATACTGTAGTCTTTTTTTTGGGTGGTCAGACGTTGATCCACTTTCACTTTCTTTTCTTTTGGGAGACATGTTTTACCTACAAACAACAGAAAAACAAAAATTACATTACAATTGATGTATGCATAAATTTTAAAAAATACATTACAAACACCATGAATACCGACACACCAACAGCCACCACCAACCAATGCCACAAACAAATACCACGAATACCGACACCACCGACAACTACCACAAATACCACCAACCAATACCACCACCAGTGTCACCATGACGACCACAAACACCACCACTACCACCACCACCAACACTACAAAAACAATCCAACAATACCACGATAGTCAACAGAACACTACAACAGAAACTAGAGATTTCTCAATTTTTCCTACGATTTTACCATTAAAACTCAAAATTGTAAATCCATTCTCGAAGATAATACAACTAAAAGTTTTATTTTTCATCATTAACTTAAAAGCCCTTATTTTTTAGAAAAAAATAACAAATATAGAACTCTTCTCAAACTCTGTTGCCTACGAAGACAAAGAAAACGACTGATACAAGCAAGAATGAAGTCGAAAATAACACCTATGTGGTCGAAAATGAGAAGAAAAATGATCTGTCATGGAGGGTTGAGCAAATTTGTTGAGTATTTATTGTTTGTACTGTATTGTTGAGTGAGAATGAGAGAGAAAAAGCGAGAACTCGATATTTAAAATGATGAAACATTTTGTATGGATTGATTTGTATTTTGGAAAAGAATGACAAGTTTTGAAAATATTAATTTGGTCCGAATTGATTTTAATTATTTTTAAAATCATAAAAGATATGCGTAATTTTTAACCCTCTCATCATGTAATTGCCAAAAGGGTAACTCAATTGAAATTGTATAAAAACAATTAAATCTGTAGTTGACTGAGTACTCTAGTTGACCCTATGAACTCACCTCTGGTCCTAGATTAATCAATTTAGGTACTATTAGTCTAATATATGAACTCAGTTGAAATTGTATAAAAATAAATGTTCAACATGTTGTATCAAATTTTGCATCTGTTGTAAATTATCAATCAGATTAGGTAACAACAGATTACAAATCTGTTGTAAATTATCAAACAGATTAAGTCATCTGTTGCGATAGATTACCCATCTGTTGTAAATTATCAAATGGATTGTCATAAGTCGCAAAAGATTACCCATATGTTGTAAATTATCAAATAGGCGCTGCCATCTATTGTAGCTGACCCTATGAGAACTTACCCCTAGTCCTACATTAATCAATAGTTGACCCTATGAGAACACACCCCTAGTCCCAAATTATTCAATTAAGGTATTACTACCCTATCCTAGATTAATCAATTAAGGTATTAGTTGAACATATGAGGTAGTAAGAATCGGTTCGGCTCAGAGTTATCGATCGACGACTCTGGTCAGGAGAAACGCAATACCGTCTTATCATGCAATTGCCAAAAGACTAATTGAAGTTGTAGTTAACCCTATGAGAACTCACCCCTAGTCCTAGATTATTCAATTAAGGTATTAGTACCCCTAGTCCCAAATTATTCAATTAAGATATTGGTCTAACATATGAGGTAGAAAGAATCGGTTTATCTCATAGTAATTGATTGATGACTTTGATCGGGAGGAACGCAATACCGTCTCATCATGCAATTGCCAAAAGACTCAATTAAAGTTGTAGTTGACCCTATGAGAACTCACATTCAATCAAGGTATTAGTCTAACATATGAACTCAATTGAAATTATATATAAACAAATGTTCAACCTGTTGCAACAGATGTCTTTTCTGTTTGATCAAATCAAACAGATTAGGTAATCTTTTATAATATATTACGCATCTATTGTAAACTATCAAACAGATTACGTCATTTGTTGCAACATATCACGAATCTGTTGTAAACTATCAAACAGATTAAGTCATCTGTTGCGATAGATTACCCATCTGTTGTAAACTATCAAATGGATTAAGTCATATGTCGCAGTAGATTACCCATCTGTTGTAAATTATCAAATATGCCCTGTCATCTATTATAGTTGACATTATGAGAACTCACCCCTAGTCCTAGATTAATCAATTAAGGTAGTAGTTGAACATATGAGGTAGTAAGAATCGATTCGGCTCAGAGTGATCGATCGACGACTCTGGTCAGGAGGAACGCAGTACCGTCTCATCATGCAATTGTCAAAAGACTCAATTGAAATTGTAGTTGACCCTATGAGAACTCACCCTTAGTCCTAGATTATTCAATTAAAGTATTAGTTGAATATATGAGGTAGTAAGAATCGGTTTGTCTCAGAGTGATCGATCGACGAATTTGGTCGGGAGGAACGCAATACCGTCTCATCATGAAATTGCCAAAAGACTCAATTGAAGTTGTAGTTGACCCTGTGAGCTCATTCATTCATCCCTAGTTCCACCTAGATCGATGTAGGTACTATTATTAATCTTAACATTAAGTTAATGAGAATTTATTTCAACTCAGAGTGATCGATGGATGAATTAGTTCAGGATGAACGCAATACTAACACCATGCAAATGCAACGACTCAATTGGATTTGTAGTTGACCCTGTGATCGCATTCATTCATCCCTCGTTCTACCTAGATCGATGTAGGTACTATTATTAATCTTAACATTAAGTTAATGATAACTCAATTCAACTTAGAGTGATCGATCGATGAATCAGGTCGGGATGAACGCAATACCAACACCATGCAATTGCAAAAACTCAATTGGATTTGTTGTTGACCCTATTAGCTTATTCATTCATCCCTAGTTCCACCTAAATCAATTGCAATGAAATCTGTTGGAATAAACAACTGAGCTGTTGGAGAATTTCAAACAGATAATAATATCTGTTGCAACGGATGACATATCTGATTTAATTATCAAATAGATATTTGCATCTGTTGTGACGGATGACTGAGCTGTTGGAAATTTTCAAACAGATATTGATATATGTTGTAACAGATGACATTTCTGATTTAGTTATCAAATGGACATTTTCATCTGTTGTCACAGATGACTGAGCTATTGGAATTTTTCAAGTAGATATTTATATCTGTTGCAACAGACGACATATCTGTTTGAAAATCTTTTTTTTTCTTTTAATTTTAAAGCAAGCTTCTGTCCGAGAAGATAAAGTAATACTACTAAAGGCGGTAAAAATATTTCTTGGATAACTCAAAAATCTCATTGAGTAATCTTGTCTTGTCTTTTCAATGTCACCTGTTTTCTTCCTCGTGCCCCTCAAATTATTAATAAATATTGAAACCCCTAATACTTCTTCCATTTCATATTATATTAGTTGACCCCTATTGACTTGGCACACCCAGTAAGAAAATATTAATTAGGAGTTTATTTTACCAAATTAGCCTTATTAATTATGCTTTGAAAATATAAATTTGAATAAATACATTTTGTTTAGTTATTTAATATTAAGGGTAGTACATCTAGAAATTAGAATTATTTCATCTCTCATTCAGCCCTAAATTTATTTTATTCGTCTCTCATCTTTTTCTTTCTATCCTCTTTAGTGTTATCACAACCTTTTTTTCTCTCCTCTTTCTCATAAATTTCCTTTCGGATCTAAACCGATCCATATCTTAGATTTCTCGACTGAAATTGTTGTTTTGATCTCTTTTTGACATTAAGGTATGGTTCACTATTACTCTTTCATTCTCGTTTTCTTCTTTGCAAGTTATTTACATCTTTTTTTTATTTAATTACCATTTACCCATATCATATTTATTTAAAAAATTTAAAGAATCTTTTAATTGTTGAATAAACGAACCAAGAATATTTATTACAAGATGCAAAAAAAGTCATCTGTTGGGAGAAGTTTAAAAGCCTTATTGGCAGTATCATTGTTTTATGTATTTTGTTTGTTTCTTTGTTGTTGATGCTGTTATTGATGTTGTTGGTTGGGTTGAAACTTGTGGTGTGGTGTTGTTGACAGTGGCGGATCCAGGTTTTTTAGACGGTGGGTGCTTCTTAGCTTAAAAATAGTGGAGTCCGAACAATCAACACAAGGAGTAAGGGAGAAAAAAATAAAAAAAAATTTAAAGTGAATAAGGAGAGAAGAGTTGGTTGCCAAAATTTAAAAAATATGTGTTGAGTGGGAATTGAACTCAAGACCAAGAAAAATAAATAGCCTTAAGCACCCATAAACAACCACTAGGCTAACCAAACAACTCTTACTATGGGTGCTCACTGATTATATTATATATGTTTTTTTCTTAATTTCCATATACATATATAAAGTTTGAGACGAGTTCAGTCTGTGCTCGCGCACCCGGAGGACTCCATGTGGGTCCGCCCCTGGTTGTTGATGGTGTTGGAACATAGGATGTTTGCTTCTTTGTTGTTGATGATGTTGTTGGAACAAATATTGTTGTTTTCTTTGTTGTTGATGTTTTTTATTTGTTGTTTGTAGTTTATGTTGTTGTTGATGTTGTAACAGATGGAGCAACTGTTGGAACAAATCAAACCATCAACAAGGCTGGTTTGATGTATTCTAATAGACTCCATATTTGTTGCATCAGACTCCACATCTGACGCAACAGACTCCATATCTGATGCAACAGACTCTACATCTGTTGTAACAGATGGATAATGTTCTTTCTGTGACATTAATTTTTTCCTTCTTCTTTGTAGATATATAAGGAATTGAAAGTTGATTAACTTTTACCTGACCATCACAAGAGGTTGCAGTAAAGATAGGTTCAGAGGAATAAGCTGCATGCAGATAGAACCACTTCATATGTGAGAGGTATGTATTACTAATAATGTTATCATGGAAAGACACATAGAGTACACTGATTTTGTGAATGTTGTTTTTACCGATTAGTCATGGATCATTCAAAAAAGATATCTGTAATTTTACAATTAAGTTTGGTAGGTCCAAACTGATAAGGCTGAGGGACCATGAATATGGTTCGATAACCTGTTAAGATTTAATGTCGGATGTTGCTCATTTTTATTTGTCATGCCTTCTACAGACTTTTGCTGTGGCAAACATTTTTGGCGATGGTGTATACTTTTGCATGATGGATATGTTGTCCTCTATATGGGAGAAGAATGATCAATCTTGCCCCTCCTTGTTTATCTTGTGCATGCAAATATGAAGAGTGCAAGGCAAAACATGATGGAGTGATTAATACTGTTAATGCATTAACTGTTGATGTAAAGGAATCGATATCTAACAGTAGTGTTACTCGATCAAATAGGATTTCAGTTTCATTCATTCCATTAGAGATTAAGGCTAAAAGGAGAAAGAAAGCAATTTCCAAGGCATTATCAAGTATCTGAAAAAAGAAAAATTTTGGATCTGAAAAAGGTGAGGAATAGGAAGAAAAAACTGAATGCTAGATTTAGTTTATCTTGTGTATTATATAGAGATACTTCATCTAATTTTGAGTGCTTTTTCTTTTTAAGATGGTCAGGAAGGCAGAATCTCCCCATCATTAGCTAATATCGGAAACAAAACATCTGATGTTATTGAACCACTAGACTGCCTTGTGAAGTTTGATAATCTAGAAGACGTCTCTGCTCGAGTTAGTCAACAGATTAAAAGATCTCAATCACTTGGTTTTTCTGCTGATCAATCTTCTCCCGTAGAAGACAAGATATCAATAGAACTACTTGACACAGCGAAAGCTGATATCGAGAGATTACTGATTATGTCTTCTCAAGACTTGCTTCTACCAGAAAAATGTTCTGCATTTAGTGTTGCACTATCCATATATGCTGAAGCACCGGATTTATCAGCCGAGAGAGCGCTTGACTTGGAAAAACTCAAAGAGAACTTTCCATACTTCTTCTTGACCTTGCGTAGAGCTAAGAAGGACCAAGAGGAGTATTATAAGAAAGTTGGCAAGAAAGAAAGTGGTCCTCGTTGACAAACTCATAGAAGATCAAGAGCTCTATACTGAGCTCAACGACCACAATGACAAAATGATTGAATTGGAAGGGACTTGACTTAGTCAAACAAAAAACTAGGACTGTTCATATCCCTTAATTAAATAAAACTGGTGACTTTTTGAATATGTAAATTAAAAAAAATGGATCTAAATACAACATTTTATTGTATTTCGGAAAGAGACAGATTGGTAATCTGTTGCAAAAAATATTCTGCCTGTCAGATAACTTACAACATATTGACAATCTGTTGCAACAAATGGATATATCAGTTTGCTTTTCCATCATCTGTGGCGTCTGTTGTAACTTTCTAGTCATCTGTTTATTCAATTTCATCGAGAGCAATAGATTTTTCTAAACACTTCTTGGCCAAACTCAATTTTTGCTCTTGGATTGCTTCTATTTTTTTCTTTGCATCCTTTAAACTGGCCTCCAAATTCAATTTTTGCTCTTGGATTGATGACAATAATTGAATTTGGAGTCCATCTTGAAGGATGTAAAGAAAAAAAGAAAATCAATCCAAGAGCAAAAATTGAGTTTGGCCAAGAAGTGTTTAGAAAAATCTATTGCTCTTGATGAAATTGAATAAACAGATGACTAGCAAGTTGCAACAGACGCCACAGCTGATGGAAAAGCAAATTGATATATTCATCTGTTGCAACAGATTGTCAATATGTTGTAAGTTATCTGATAGATGAAATATATTTTGCAACAGATTACCAATCTGTCTCTTTCTGAAATATAATAAAAAGATAAAATGATGTATTTAGATCCATTTTTTTAATATACATATTTGAAAAGTCACCAGTTTTATTTGATTAAGGGATATGAATAGTCGTGACTTTTTTTGACTAAGTCAAGTCCCTTCCAATTCAATCATTTTATAAATAGGTCCCTCCGACCTCCTCTCACTTGTTCATTATACTACACTTACAGTACTAATATGGCTGATACATATTCGTACAAGAAGATTCATATCGAGTCCTTGCAGGAACTTCAAAGACAGTTTGATGAACTTCAAAGGAATTTGGCTTACTTCGGAGCAAGGCTGAGGAGGGCCTTGCTGCTGCCGGATGAAAATTATCCGGTTGACAATAATAATTGTAATAATAATAGTAATAATAATAATAATAGTAGTAATAATAATTAGGTTATGTTTTTTCTTTCTTTTAGCGTATGTATTTTCCCTTTTTATATCCGATCTACCTATAAGAGATTCAAAAAAATCTATGTATATGTTTGGTTTGGTTTGGTCGACTTTGAATTTTTAATTCTTATTCAATATTTAATTATCATTCTATTTATTCCCTATTCTCAACATGTCGACGGTTGGAGGTAGAAATTGAACACTTGTGGCAACAAATGGTGGTAAAAATTTATGATGATAAATTCTCCTAAAAACGGTTCGTTAATAAATAATAAGAAACTAAATGATATTATAATCGTAAAAGAAAGATTATTTAATTTAAAAAAATTCACAACATTGGATTAATTACGTTATATGATTATACGATTATTAAGAAAAAGTGAATGAATAGTCGTGACTGTGACTTTTTGTCTAAACACATTCAACAAACAAAAACAAAATGTTGTTGATGCATCAAATTCCTCATCTATTGCGACTGATGAATCAGTTAGAAGAAATCAAAAAAGCTCCTTAAACAGATGGTCGATTTATTGCAACAGATGGTATAACTGTTGAAGCATATGGGTTATCTGATGCAACAGATATACAATCTATTGGCATAACTCAATTAAAAAAATGGTTATTAAAGAAAAAGTCATTGAAAACCAGGTGTATTCGATTTTTAAATTGAGAAAAATGTTATTTAAATTTAATAAGCTGAAAAGTCATGACTTGTCGCAATAATAAAAAACTCACCAGCTTGATTTAATTAAGTAATTTCTTTTTATAGAAAACAATAAGGAAATAAATGATAAACACAATTTAAACCGTAAAAAACTCACCAAAAATATTCTTGTTTTTAAATCTGCTTTATTAATTTATATAATTAAAAACTCAAAAAATTTAGATGTCATGAAGATAATTTTTTTTTAAAAAATATATATATATATATATATATATATTATATGTTGCAACAGATATATTATCTGACGCAACAAGTTATCTATTTATTGCAACAAATGATATATCTATCGTAACAGATGAGTTATCTAATGCAACGGATATATAATCTGTTGTCCAACTCAGTATAAAAATGATTCCTGGAAAAAACTAATTATTTTAATAATAATAAAGCTGAAATATCATGACTTATCACAATGTTGCTTAATTTAATTAAGTCATAACTTTTTACAGTAATCAAGAATGTCATTAATAAATTGAGGTGAACAGTTGCACCTTCAAATCTTCTTTATTAATTTATATAATTAAAAAGTCAGAAAATTTGAATGTCAAGAAGATAACTTTTTTTTAAAAAAGATATATAGATTATATATTGCAACAGATATATTATCTGATGCAACATGTTATCTATTTGTTGTAATAGATTATATATCTGTTGTCACAGATTAGTTATTTGATGCAACAGATATATAATCTGTTGTCCAACTCAGTGTAAAAAAAATGGTTCCTGAAAAGAACTAATTATTATTAATAATAAAGCTGAAAAGGCATGACTTATCACAATATTGCTTAATTTAATTAAGTCATAACTTTTTACAGTAATCAAGAATGTCATTAATAAATGGAGGTGAACAGTTGCGCTTTTTTTCTTAACTTATTCAATTTCAATCCTTTATAAATAGGTCTCTCCTTACTCAATCGTTCGTTCTACTACACACACTATTTATTTCTTGCTTTTTTTACACCTTCAACTACTTTCTCTTCAAGGACTTGATAGCTTCTTTCTGTCTTTGGTAAAAGTTTTTCTTGATTTGTGTGTAAATATACGTTGTATTACATTACATTTGAATTCTTTCTTTTCTTTACTTTTGTATTTACGTGTGTGTTTTGTCAACTTATGCGTTTTCTAGATATGGTTTATCCTGTGTGGGATGTCGCTATTTTACGAGACGCCATGTGGGAACTGCAGAAGGAGGTTCATGACCTGCATTGAGAGTTGACCGCCGTCAGAGTAAGAATACTGCGGGGGATCCGCAGGCTGAGGAGGGCGCTGCTGCTGCCTGTTGAAGATTGGCCGGCTGACCATACAAATAATAATGATGATAATAATAATTAACCTTTTTTTTTCTTTTATCTATGCATTTTTTTTATAAAAAAATATGTTTGATGCATTTGACTTTTTATTTCTTATTTAATTTTCGTGCTGTCTATTTCTTTTTCTCAATAATGACATGTCTACAATTAAGAAATAATTTGATTCCAGTATCAATAAAAAGAGATCAATATATGAGTTGCGTTATCTGTTGGGTTTGTCACAGGAGCTATATTTTGTTATTCGAAACAGATTAGTAATCTGGTGATATAGATTATTTATCTGTTGAAACAGATTACTAATCTGGTGCAACAAAATAACCATCTATTCAATTCATATTACGGGCACCTAGAACCATAAACATGAATCCAACATGAGTCTACTGTTATAACAGAATATTTATCTGGTGCCGCAGATAATGGATCTGTTTAAACAGATTGCTCTTATGTTGCATTCATGTTCGCGTGCTAGTTATTGTTGAAAAGACAACATACTAGCAGTTACCCAGATGACAAATTCAACTAAAAAGTATAATTTAACTTACCAAAATCTCCTCTCAAGTAAATGCCAAAGTTGAAAGTGATTTATGAAATAAAATTTGACATAAGAATTTGGTCAAAGAGCAACAGTTGGGGTAACAACAATATCAACAACAACAATAATGGTCAACAAGAAGAATATAAAGATGATAATGAAGTATAAGATGATGATAATGAATCAGAAGATGATGAATAAAGCAGCAGCAACAATGAACAACAAATATCGCGAAGGGAGAGAAAATAACAATGGATGAGGAGAGAGAAAAATGTGTCTTTTTTTCCTTCGTTTTCCGTTATATTAACTAACATTTGGATCAACGTATAAATTTAAAAACTTGTGAGTTGTTTTAAAATTTTCTAAACTTTCTTATCACCTCTACTCAATTATTAAGACTTGTGTCACTACACCTCATTTTAAATCTCTTTTGTCACCTGTGGCCGAAAGCCCCAAGTTACTTGATTATTAATTAGTTATTTTCTAATTGATTTGTTTTTGTAATACTTTCTTGATTTACTAAATTATAGTGAACTCATAAATGTTTTTTAAATAATATTATTATTTTAATTAATTGTGTATAATCTTTTGTGGGATGACATCTTTTTTATAATATTTTTTTATTTTGAAATGACTTTTTGGTTATTATAATATTATTCATGTAAGTTACATGATTACTATTTACTAATTGATTTTTTATAATATTTTCTTGATTTTCTTAAGCCGGGGGTCTATCGAAAACAACCTTTCTACTTCGTTAGAGGTAGAGGTATGGACTGCGTACATCTTACCCCCCCCAAACCCCACTAGGTGGGAATACACTGGGTTTGTTGTTGTTGTTGTAGTAAAATTATAAATATTTGCTTTTTATAATATTATTATTTATATTATTTAAATTAATTGTTCACATATTTTAAGGAATGACATCTCTATTGATTTTTTTTTTGGAATGACTTTTTGGTCATAGTAATTTTTTTCATATAAGTTGCCTAATTGGTTATTCACCAAAATAAATTTTGTTGCCAACAAAATAGATTCTTGTTGCCAAAATACCAAGTGGCTAGTTCTCAATATGCCACTTGACTTAATTTTAGACTAACTTCTTTGCTTTATTATATATATATATATATATATATATATATATATATATATATATATATATATATATATATATAGGTTCCTAATATAGAATGATAGTGTAATTACTCATTGATAGTTATTCTTAATTATGATAATCCTTTCATTATATATGAATGCATATTATTTTAAATATAGATTACTTAAAATATATCGAATGAAAATTCTTTCAATAAATATATGCATATTTTTAAAATAAATTTCTTGAAATATATTGAAATAAATTTCTTCCATTTTGTAGTCCAAAGTTACCATTTGAGTGATTACATCTTTTTCATAATATTTTAAATTTTGGAATAACTCTTTGATTACAACAACAACAACAACAAACCCAATGTATTCCCACAAAGTGGGGTCTGGGGAAGGTAAGATGTACGCAGTCCATATCGCTACCTCCGAAGAAGTAGAGAGACTGTTTTCGATAGACCCACGGCTCAAGATAAAGAATAATAAACAGAAAAAAGAAATAAGGAGTAAGAAATAATAAAATAAAAGTTAGAGAAATACGAAATACGAGAAATAAGAGCATACGAAATAAGAAAATATGAACTAAGAAATAGGAAATAGGACACTCACCTAGTAGTAACATACATTCACAAACCAAAGACACCTGTGTACACAGTCCTAGGATTACTAACCCGGCTACACAAGATCTCTCCTGACTGCTTGCTATAACTCACACTCATACTAGCCTTCTACCTTTATCCGCGACCTCCACACCTTCCTATCTAGGGTCATGTCCTCGGTAAGCTGCAGCTGCTCCATGTCATGTCTAATCACCTCCCTCCAGTATTTCTTCGGCCTACCCCTACTCCTCCTGAAGCCATCCAATACTACCCTCTCACACCTACGAACTTGACATCCGCGTCCCTCCTCATCACATGCACTACATGAAAATTTGAAGTTGTGTAACCTTAATGTTTAAGGACGTTGACACGTCTAAATAGGTAGAGAAATGAACACTGGCTAGCACACATGGCTGGAGTATAACCCACCTTTAACTATTTGTGAATGCTAGCTTAAAATTTTTTGCAGAAAATGAAACGGTCAGTTGTCATAACCTAAGCTATGCACCACAGTTGTCAAAGTATTTTTCTTTGGATCCATGCTGACCAAATAGTCAACTCTATGGCTAATCTAAATGAATCTCACCTTGGTTGTAACACAAGTTTCCACCTTCATAAGCGATGCTATCCCCATACTCGCCAATAGAAAATGCCGGATTTGATGCTTCTATATATACTCTTTGATTATTATATATTTTTTTCATATAAGTTGTTTGATTTCTAATTGGTTATTCTCTTCATTGATACTTTTTTGATTTAGTCAATTATAATCAAATCATACATGTTCTTTTTTATATAGGATTGTTACTTAAATTAATTATATACACATTTTGAGTGATGACATCTTTTTCATAATATTTTTAATTTTGGAAGGCCTCATTTGTCATAAGAATCTTTTTCATATGGATTACTTGATTATTAATTAGTTATTCTCTAATCGATTTTTCGGTAATATTTTCTTGATTTACTAAATTGTAGTGAAATCATAAATATTTTTTAAATAACATTATTATTTAAATTAATTGTGTATATTTTTTTTAGGGATAACATCTTTTTCATAATATATTTTTTTAAATGACATTTTGATTATTATAATCTTATTCATATAAGTTACATGATTACTATTTACTAATTAATTTTATTGTTATGGCATTAGAACTTCTAGATTAATTGCAGTTGGTACAATATTCTTTTCCATATATATGTATATAATTGTTAATTGATTATTCATTTTCTATTTATATTTCACAATCAATTTTGTCATGATTCCTTAATTGACTTACATTGAATGAAATCATAAATACTTTTTGTCATATAAATATTCATTTTTTGTTAATACTTCAATTGCATATATTCTAATTTATTAGTAACTCACACCTACATTTCACCATATAAAAATTATTATAAATTTGTATTGATATTTTTATTAATAAGAAATATTTATTCCTAATTCTTTTTATTGATCTGCACGTTTAAAGTTTTATATACGATAATTTAATCTTTTTAATTAATTTTTGTTCATCAAAACAAAGTATCTTTTTCAAATTTGATTATTTTAAAATTTGAAACTATTCTTACGGACATATATAAGGTTATATAATTGGTCAATTAAAGAATAACATTGTAAGAAAAAATTTTATTTGACTTCGAATATTAATTAGGACTATGTAATTTTAGTAGCTATTTTCAATAAACATTATGCAATCTTTTCTGTGTAGTAATATTCATTTTAAAAAAAATTCAATATTTATTTATTTTCAATCCACCCTCCTTTTAAATTTAAGACTATCATTTATTCATTTGCTAATATAGAATGATAGTGTAATTACTAATTGAAAGTTACTCTTAATTATCAAAATCCTTTCATTAGATATGAATGCATATTGTTTTAAATATAGATTACTTAAAATATATCGAATGAAAATTCTTTCAATAAATATGAATGTATATTTTTAAAATAAAATTTCTTGAAATATATTGAAATAAATTTCTTCCATTTTATAGTCCAAAATTACCATTTGAGTAATCACATCTTTTTCAATATATTTTTAATTTTGGAATAACTCTTTGATTATTATATATTTTTTTCATATAAGTTGTTTGATTCCTAATTGGTTATTTTCTTAATTGATATTTCTTCATACTTTTATTTAGTTAATTGTAATCAAATCATAGATGTTCTTTTCTATAGAATATTGTTATTTAAATTAATTATATACACATTTTGAGTGATGACATCTTTTTCATAATATTTTTAATTTTGTAAGGACACATTTGTCATAATAATATTTTTTTCATATAAGTTACTTGATTATTAATTAGTTATTCTCTAATTGATTTTTTGTAATACTTTCTTGATTTACTAAATTGTAGTGAACTCATAAATATTTTTTAAATAACATTATTATTTTAATTAATTGTGTATAATATTTTATGGGATAACATCTTTTTCATAATATTTTTTAATTTTGAAATGACTTTTTGATTATTATAATCTTATTCATAGAAGTTACATGATTACTATTTTCTAATTGATTTTTTGTAATATTTTATTGATTTTCTCAATTGTAGTAAAATCATAAAATATTTACTTTTTATAATATTCTTATTTATGTTGTTTAAATTAATTATTCACATATTTTAAGTAATGACATCTCTATTGATTTTTTTTTTTGGAATGACTTTTTGATCATAGTAATTTATTCCATATAAGTTGCTTGATTACTAATTGGTTATTCACCAAAATAATCACCAAAATAAATTTTGTTGCCAACAAAATAAATTCTTGTTGTCAAAATATCAAGTGGCTAGTTCTCAATATGCCACTTGACTTAATTTTAGGCTAATTGATTTTTTTTTTTTGGAATGACTTTTTGGTCATAGTAATTTATTCCATATAAGTTGTTTGATTACTAATTGGTTATTCACCAAAATAATCACCAAAATAAATTTTGTTGCCAACAAAATAGCTTCTTGTTGTCAAAATATCAAGTGGCTAGTTCTCAATATGCCACTTGGCTTAATTTTAGGCTAATTGTTTTGCTTTATTATATATATAAAGATTATTTTATTTTAATTTATAGATGCTAGATGAATGTGGATCGGCTTTGAATTTTTTTTAGGTAAATGTTAGGTTTAATTGTATTATAATAATATCTCTATTAGTTCGTTATTTTGTGGTAGTTTACAGTTTATAGATGAATCTCGATCGGCTTTGAGAGATTTTTGTGCATAAAATTTAAGTTTAATTGTATTGTTTTGATATCACTTTTATCGTATTATTTTATTGTAGTTTACAGGTGATAAATAAATGTTGGTCGACTTTGAGAAATTTTTTTATGTAAAGGTTAGGTTTAATTGTATTATTTTGATATCTCTATTATCGTATTATTTTGTTATTGTTTACATGTGGTAGATGAGTGTAAGACGACTTTGAGAAAATATTTGTGTGTAAAGATTAGATTTAATTATATTATTTTGATGTCTCTATCATTGTATTATTTTGTTGCAATTTACAAATGGTAGATGAATGTCGATAGACTTTTAAAAATAGTTTTGGTAAAGATTAGGTTTAATAAATAAATCTCCATCTTTATATACTCAAAATATATTAAATTTAATTATTTTCTACATCTTTATTATTTAAACAAATATCCTATTTAATGTAATGTTTAAACTCATTAAAGTATGGTACTCGCGCAAAATGCGTAAACCTAAACTAGTTTAAATATAATCTTTATTGTTCTAATAGTCTGATAACAATAAATGAAACACCACGATTACTTTACAAATAAAGTTTATAATTTTTGCGATTACATTTTTGTGTACTCTTGAGAAAAATATTGCAGAGAATGTATGTATATCATTACAACAACTCTGCACAAATTAGCAGGGGACATGGAGATTATAGAAGTATGTCAAAATTAAATAATTGCAATCTTCAGGTTTAAGTGACATTGAATCACCTAAGCAACAATAATCAACTCGTCAACCATTAAATTGAGTTTCTGATTTTTGCAGTTATATTTTATATTACTCATTATACACTTGTTAAGATATAATTATTAGCATTTAATTGATAGAAAACAACTAATGCACCATGACTATTTTGGGAATTACGCTTGTAATTTTTGTAGTTACATTATTATTTACACATATAAAGAGTGTTTTAGAGAATGTATATATATCATTATAATGACTCTAAATAATGTTGTGTGAAATACACGTGAAACACACGTGCCTAAAACTAGTGTGATCAAAATATATGAGATGCACAACAATTGATTCACCTAATATAAATATGACATTGACATCAAATGTCAACATATAACCTTATAATTTTTTATCTTGACAAATAAATTACTTAAAATACATATAAAATGCTCTCTATACATTGCCTATGTGACACCCCGTGTCACCTTCCATTAAAATCCCAACGTTTTAGGGATTTTTCCGAGCTAGAAGAGGCTTCCACGAAGACAAACATGGAAACCACCTTGCAAACTGCTTTGGTAGGTCATGGAGACAAGCATCGGTCGAATTTAATATGACTTGGAGCCTTGTTATAGCTGTCGGTCAGCAAAAACGCTAGGCAAAAATAGTTTGATAGTGACAACTCGCTAGAGGACAAAATCTGCCAAGCCAATTTAGAAAAGGTTGACTAGCTTGTCCAAGGTCCTTTGTAAGAGTCATTTTCATTCATTTAATAAGTCCTTGGTTGTGTGGACTTTATATATACGTTGTAACCCCTCTTGGGTAGATTATTCACATATTTTCTTGTCTTATACAATATATCAAAAAGGGCTCTTTGGCCTCCCACATACTTGTCTTCTTTACTGTTTTCTTGTGTTTGTTTGTATGGTTGTTCTTAGTTTTTCCTGGAACTAATTCGTGAGCTTTAGCATAGAATTTAGGCTTGTGAAGATGTCCACATGCACCTAAAATTAGGCTCGTGATAAGTGGTATCAGAGCAACGCTACGAACATGGCATAGTGGCGAAAAAGAGGTTCACGCTGGAAACAACCAGGTTAAGACAAAGAGTAGAAAGCGTGACAAGAGCAAGAACAAGGATGAGACTCAAATTCCTGTAAGTGAGGTGATAGCTACTCTTGAAGATGGAGAAGGATCTGCATCCGACTCTCTAGATGAGAGAATCATTAGCACGAAGGTTGATTTAGCAGTTTTGGATCATCGCTTCAAGAGTTTTAGGACAAATGTTAGCACTCTTGAAACTATGATTTTTGAAGGGCTAGACGAAGTCAAAGCTAATTCGTCCGAGCAAAATGAAGAGCATAAGGAGGGGCTGACCAACGTGGAACTCAAGATTATATAGGTTTAGTCCCCGTTGCATTGAGAATTTGAGACCAAATTGTCCAAGGTGTTGGAGGGATATTCTGCATTATAAGGAAAGGTTGCCTCTTTGAGAATTTGAGACCAAATTGTCTAAGGCGTTGGAGGGACATTCTGCATTGTAAGGAAATGTTGCCTCTCTAAAACAACAATTAGAGGAAACTCAACTTCATGGAGCTCATGGACCCACCGCGTACCATGATGCTCGTATTGAGGTCCTTAAACCCCACATGTTCAAGGGTAAAAGGAATGCTCAAGATCTTGAAAATTTCACATGGAAATTGGAGTTATATTTTGAGTACGTCAAGATTGTTGATGGGGAAGGAATGATCCAGATAGCAACCATGTACTTTGGTAACACCGCTATGTTCTGGTGGCATAGAAAGAAGGTGGACACAGAGAGAGGTCTTTGCACCATTGTGGATTTGGAGCAGTTCAATCAAGAATTGAGGAAGCAATTTTACCCTCAAAACATTATTGATGAAGCTCGGCGTAAATTAAGGGAACTTAAGCAAACTTCTTCCATCCACAACTATGTGAGAGAGTTTACAAAACTCTGTCTTCTGATTATAAGTTTCAGCAGTGAAGATTTGTTTTTTTTTTCTTGGACGGCCTTCAAAATTAGTCTAAACAAGTACTATAGAGGTGTAATGTCCAGACCATGGATGAGACCATTAAAGTGGCGGAATCCTTGAGTGGTTTTCATTTCGATTATGCGAAGGCCAGGGACAATCGGAACAAGTCTGTTCTTGCCAAGATAGATCAATAAGATAGGGGCAAAGACAAATTTATTTACCACAAGATCGTGAGTTTAAAAGCGAACACAACTAGATTTCGTCATTCCACAAGAACTACGAGGAGAAAAAGAAGGGGGTAATTGATACAAGCCAAATTATCTCTAGACCTTTGGATGGGATACGTATGATGCTCGAGGTGCTTGATGACTCCTTAGTGCTATTAAAAAATGCTATATGGAAGAAGATTACCATTAAGGAGAGTCAAAGGACTTTGATAAGGTTGAAGGAGTGCAAAATGGGGCTCAAAAGCCCCTTGGAAAGGTCATACACCCAAGGCGCTTTAGATCTACTTTTGATCCGCTCTAACATTTCAATAGTGGGTCAAAACAGACCCTAGTGGGCCTTTACTTACATTTGGGTCACTTTTGGGTCCTAATTATGTAATAGTTAGCTAAAATATAAATACTTGTTAGTTAGGCTTATTTTAGTTAGTTTTTGTTGATTGATAATGATGAATTCATGAACCTTCATTAAGAGTGCTTTGAGATCTTGGAAAAGTGAATGTTGATCTTTGATTAGATTTTAAAAAGGTCACTATCAAGTTTGTATTAGCGAAGGAGATGAGCCTGAGATGACTTGTGTGACTCGTTCTGAGTCCTTTGAGTGGTTGGTCATGCCGTTCGAACTGATCAGCGCACTGGCCACATTTTGTACTTTGATGAACAAGTTGTTCCAACCTTATTTGGATCAGTTTGTTGTCATTTATCTTGACAATATTGTGGTTTATAACAGTTGCATGAAGGAGCATGTTAAACACCTCCAACTATTTTAATGTGCTAAAGGAGAATGAGTTATGCGTCAAGTGTGAGAAGTGCACTTTTGCCCAGCCACAAGTACAATTTATTAATCATATAATTAGCCAATTAGAGATACATATGGACAGCGACGAGATCGAGGCAGT
The DNA here is from genome assembly GCA_030864225.1 of Capsicum baccatum var. pendulum. Taxonomy (NCBI): domain Eukaryota; kingdom Viridiplantae; phylum Streptophyta; class Magnoliopsida; order Solanales; family Solanaceae; genus Capsicum; species Capsicum baccatum. The sequence continues at coordinate 100,846,564 of CM061551.1, forward strand.
TCGAGATTAGGAGACTCCAACTAAAGTACCCAAACTTTGGTCCTTTCTTGGCCTTGTCAATTATCGCGATTTATCTTTGGGTATTCAGCTATTGCTGCTCCACTCACTGATTTGTTGAAGAAAAATTATGCGTGGAAGTGGGATAGTTTGTCAAAAAACGTTTGAAGGTATCAAGGTAACAATCACAAAAGAACGCGTCTTAGCTCTACTGTATTTCACTAAGATCTTTGAGGTTCAAATAGATGTATTGAATTTTGATATTGATGGTGTCCTAATGCAAGAGGGCCACCCTATAGCTTTTGAAAATAGAAAATTGAATAACGAAGCACCGATAACTATCCAAGAGAAGGTGATGACGATCGGTGTCCATTATTTGAGAACATTGCATCATTATTTATTGGAGGATCCTTTTATTATCAAGATGGACAACGCGACGACAAGTTATTTTTAGTCGCAAAAGAAACTTTCCGCAAAGCATGTACGGTGGCAGGATTTCTTAGTGGAGTTTAATTATTCCTTGGAGTACAAACCGGGGAATGCTAATGTTGTAGCAGACGCATTAAGTCACAAGGCTATTTTAGCCATTTTTGTGAGTACCACAATCAGCAACGTGGTGGATACCATCAAGGAAGGAATACAGTATGATCTAGTATCAAAGCAACTTCTCATTTTAGACAACCAAGGCAAGAGCCAAAAGTTTTGGGAAAAAGCGGGACTGCTTTATACCACCGACAAATGAGTATATATGCCTAGATGAAAGGGTCTTAGGTGTTTGTTGATCAAAGAAGGTCACGAAACTGCTTGGACTGGTCATTCGGGGCAGAAACACACCATGGCATTGTTGGAAGCTTCTTATTATTGGCCTCGTATGAGAGACGACATTGAAGTATATGTCCGTACTTGTCTTGTTTGCCAATAAGACAGTGGAACATAAGGCACCGGAGGATTACTTGAGCCACTGCCCGTTGCTGAGAAACCATGGAACAACGTCACAATGGACTTTATTACATGTTTGCCTAACTCGAAAAGTTGTGGCACGATAGATGTTTTATCCACTTTTGGATTTTATTTAAAAGAAAATGGTTTTGACCTTTTAAAAACTATTCAAAAAATCAAGACTATTTCAAAATAATTTTAACAAAATTACAGTGTCACCACTTGATTTTTGTAGAAAATATCAAGAAAACTTGAAGAAGTTTCAAAGACTTAAAAACATAAATAAATTTTTGAAATAAAAGAAACTGAGTAAGGGTTCAGTTAGTGCCCTACAAAGGTTTTGAGGGCACTTAGGAGCGTCTGAGTGAAAAACGGTTTACCAAATAATTTTTTATTAACTTAAAATGGCTAATTTTGTAAACACTCGATCTTGTAGAAGATATCAAAATTATTAACCAAAAATGACACTTATTCATCTAAATGAAAATATTCCATTTGAATTAAGAAAAGATCCGGTTAAACTAAATTGTAGACTTTTAAATTTTACAGGAAACTAAATTTATACTTTTATGGGACGAGTGGATTATGTAATTATTTTTCTTCTTATTATTGTTGTTATTATTTTTTTTTTATGAAAGTCAATTTTGGTATAATACCTTTGGAAAATTTTGTTAAGAGTGTATCAAACTACAAGTATTTAATTATTTACGAAAGTTAAAATTTTCAAGAAAAATTAATTTCTTAGGTTTAAAGAAAATTGCCTTTATCCAAATAGACTATTAGTCGTATGAATAAAATGAATGTCATCTTGGTATGAAACACTTAATTTTGGAGATTTGTTTGTTATGGAGAATAACCGAAGGAACCAACTAAATTCATTTTAGACGACACAAACCAAGTGAGAACAAATACGAATTGAGTAAGAAAATCTCAAGAAAATAGAATGGCAACGTTTTAGGGGATTTATCTAGATTAATTATTTAATACAAATAGTCAAGATAAATTACAAAAATAAAGAAGGGTTGAGAAAGTGTACTTTCAGGCCCATTTTTGGATTCTGTTGGGCTGCAAATTTATGGACCTCGAGTCCATTTTAACCCATGGTATATCAGTTGTATATCACAGTTTTGTTTTGCTGCATTTTCTATATATATGTTGTATATCAGTGTATAAGGACCCGTATACTTGCTTCTGGTGTTGTTATGCACCATATATTGGCATATACTAGCCATCTTTAATCTACAAATCCCATATATTTTCTGTATATCAATGTATGTCAGCTTTGAATCAGTCAATTTTCTTCATGTATTAGTTCATTATGGACTTTGATGGGACTTGACTCGATGGATATTGAATGCGAAAAGATGGGAGTCTGATGGACTCGCTGAGAGAGTTCATGCATAAAAGGGGTGGGAAAGGATTACGAGGAAATCTTTATCAACCTAACCACATACATAGTAAATAACCACCTTTCAAATAAAATACCATAACTCAATTTAAACAAGATAATCACACTTATTATGAAGTTTAGGATTGAAAGAAAATTCTGCATCATCTATCAAATAGGGCACCAAGGAAATACCATAAAGAACTAGTATAGCAATGTCCCGATGTCAACATGATTAATGTTGTATAAGTAGTCCACCACGAAAAAACTATAATTGTTTAATGAGCATAACAACCGTTGAAACTACTCCAATATTGAAAGTAGAACTCTTCAAAATTTTCTCTTTTTTAAGAAAAAAACTTAAAGACTGCTATGCACGGAGATTGATAAAGAAGTACATAATCTTCTAATTGATAAGAAAATTCAGTTCTAGAACATGAGACAAACCAACAATTCATTTTAATCTTTTGGTAGGTAAAGCTAATAGAACGAAATAAAGCAAAACCAATAAATTGCTTAATTCATGTTCAACCAATTTTTATATAAATAAATAAATTAGATTTAATCTATGGCAAAAACTAAATCAAAACATCATGGAACAAACTAAATTTCACACTGCCTAACACCCAAATATGAACAAGAAAAATAAGGGAGAGGATTTACTTTTCTCGGGAAGGAACTGAAACGAACGAGCTTTAAATGAACGAAATTCCATCGAAATTTCAATCCCGGATCATCGGTGTTTTACCTTTTTTTTTTGGAATTAAATTTTCAAGTGCGTTTCTTCTCTAATTCTTCGATTACGTAGGATTAGAGGAATGCTCCTCCCAAATCCCTAACTTTTCCCCAAAGAATTCTCTCTTTTCAACCTCTATCCCTCAATGTCCATTTATGAGAGAAATTTGGGAGGAAAAAATAGGGTTTCGAATTTGAAAGAATGAGTTTTAAATCTAAATTCTGGAATTCACGGTGAGACAAAGACTATTAATGATCTTTGTACTAAAAAAATAGTGGAGAGATATGGAGAAATAGACGTTGCCTCTATTATTAAAAAATGAGAGTTAATAGTTTGCCCAAATGGTGAGCATAGTCTGAAGATAATGAAAGAATCTGATTTTTTAACCATAGATGGTTGTACAAAGAGGGTAAATCGGTAAGTGAAAGGGGTGGATAGTGTTTTGGGGGTTGATGTTGTTTTTTAACCATAGATGATTGTTGACTATTTTTGTGTCGTATAGAAGAAATAAGCTGAAGGGGGAAAAGAAAGTTGGGTCGGGTCGGTGGATGTGGGCTGGACAGAATGGTATTGGGCTGGGTTAGTTGCTGTTGTTGTTTGAGGAAGAGAAGTATAATGGTGTTTGTTGGGCAGTGTTAAGTGTGAAATTTTGAGCTTGGGGAAATCTGAAATCATAAAAGAATAAATAGGGAGGTCCAGCTTGAAAATTTAGCCAAGTTAAATTAATAAAATGGCCAAATTGGATTAATTTAGACAAATTGAGATGAACTAGTTCCAATTAATTTAATGAGCTTATTAAATTCAATAATTACAAACTTAATATTTAATAAAATATAATTATTTGTTTTTTTAAAAAAATCAAGGAACTAATTATGTAATCAATTTTTTATTTTTTAATTAATTTTAAGAAAAATAAAGTATTCACAAGTATAACCAAAAGCGTCACTAAAAATAAATTCTAAAATATTTTTTAAGCGAGAATTATGTTACTCGATATGATTAAACAGAGAATACTTTAATTTCACCTAAAATTTAAAAGATAAGCTTGGAATTTATTTTCAAAATAATTTAAACAAATATTTTAAAACTATTTGAAATTAAGAAACTTGAAGACTAATTTTGAATAGGGAGGAAAAAAAATTAGGTGTCGACTACTGTCTCCTTACTTTGGATAGGGTGAATACAAGTAACCCTGAGTGAAGGGAGTTTGATGTTCCTACTTTTGTCCGTCCACAAATTTATCTATCGAAACATATTGATTTTCGCACAAGTTTCAGGGAGCTATAGCCGAATCCTAATATCAAACTTCCTACATACATAACGTTGTATGAGAATTTAGGCCACTTGTAGTTTATAATGCCTTATTTTAAGTACGATTTTTAAAGAAGTCACAAGCTAGCCTGATTTTTCAATTTGTTGAAACTGGAAAAGTGGAGAGTAAAAAGATTGGGGGAAGGTTGGAATGTGGTTGAGTTTTAAACATAGAGCCCAACCTACATATCCCTAAGATTTAGAGAATCAGACTGCTTGTATTTCAACTCGATCGGTAGAAAGATAGTCTCTTATTTTAGACAACCTTTGATTCGAAATGAGTGATAAATATATCAAGTTATGGAAAAAAGGCTTGTAATTATCTTAATTACAAATATGGGACCCCTTTAGACCCGTAACTGAAAGCTACATGGACATAATTTCCACAGCTCTAGGTATGTTGTCACCCAAATTTCAAAGAAGAGAAAGGTTACCCTTGGTGTGAGTTTAATACCCTGGAGGTGAAATTGAAATAAAAAATTTCCTAAAATTCCCACATGCCTTCTGATAGGGATGTGGTTTGATGATGGTCGAAGTCACCCTTCAGCTCGCGTCCAAAGAGTTTGATATTTCTATTTAGACTATGTCCCAGTTCGCTGTTAAAAAAAGTTACACATTGTGTTGCGTCCTTTTTGGAGTCGTCCACTTCTATGATTTTGATTTGACAATTTTATCCATTCGGATTCTTTCGACAACATCTCAAGTAAAAAGGTTAGTTGTAAATGTATCATGACACAAACATAATTTGGTACAAACTTATTTGAATATATTATATTGAGATAGTCGATGAACCAATTTGCATAACCTATTTTTAAAATATCATACCACTTTGAATGTGGTGACAACCCAACGTGTACCAGTAAAAGGGTGGACAACCTATCTTGAATATTTTATGCTACTTTGGATGGGGTGACGGTCCAACATGTCTCATTAAAAGGTGGAGGACCTATCCTAAATACTTTGTGTCATATTTAATGGAGTAATAGCCCAAAGTGTCTTATTAAACAATGAATGACCTATCTTGAATGTAATGATCCACTTTGAACGGGGTGACATCCCAACATGCCTCATTGAAAGACAGATGACCTATCTTTAATATAACATACTAGTTTTAATGGGGTGACGTCCCAACGTGATTGAAAGATGAAAAATCTATCTTAAATGTTACATGACACTTTGACTGGGCTAATGACCCAACGTGTCTCATTGAAAGACGAATGACTATCTTAAATGTAATGTGCCACTTTGAATGTGGTGATGTCCTAAAATGTCTCATTGAAAGGCGGACGACTTATCTTAAATATAACGTGCCACATTGAATGGGGTAATGTCCCAAAATGTATAATTAAAAGGCGAATGACCTATCTTGAATATTTTATGCCACTTTGAACGGGGTGATGAATCAATATGTCTCATTAAAATACGGACGACCTATATTAAATGTTTTGTACCATTTTCAATGGGTTGACGGCCCAATATGTCTCATTGAAAGATAGATGACCTATCTTAAATATAACGTGTCACTTTGAATGGGGCGGCGACCCAATGTGTTGAATAAACTTATTAGTGGAAAATGCAATAAAAGGTCAATTGTGTAAACCTTGTTTTAATACGAATGTAAAAATCCATAATATAGTAACATATCATGTTGAAGGAGGTGGAGATCCATATAATAATGTGTCACTCTAAAGGAGGTTAAAATCTATAACATAATGACTTGCCACTTTGAAGGAGGTATCAGTCCATAACATAAATATGTCACTCTGAAGGAGGTGCTGATCCGTAATATAATAATGTATCACTCTGAAAGAGGTGACGGTTCATAATATAATAACATGATGTCTCAAATAATATGATGGTACTCATAAAAATATGCCACTTGTGAAGAATGTGACAGTCCATAACATTATGATATATCACGCTGAAGAAGGTGACAGTTTATAACATAATGATATGTCACTCTGAGGAAGGTGACGGTCCATAACATAATGATGTCACTCTGAGGAAGGTGACGACCCATAACAATATGTCATACTGAAGGAGATGATAAAACATAATAACCTATCACCTCAAATAAAGTGACAATTTGATGTATCTTATTAAATGACGGAAGATCTAATATAATATGGTATGTCACCTCGAATGGAGTGACAATCTGATAGGTTGTCTTTTAAAAAGGAGGATGACCCAAATACAATAAGATATGTCACCTCGAGTTGGGGTGACAATAAGGTATGTTTTCTTAAAAGGGTGGTTGACCCATATATAATAAGATATGTCACCTCGAGTGAGGTGACGATCCAGTAGGTTTTCTTAGGGATAGAAAACCCTACTAGAATAAGATACGTCAACTTTGAATGAAGTAACAATCCAACCCATCTCTTAAAAGATGAGTAAACCTACCTGCACTCACAAAACTTCTTAGTTTAATAACAAAGATATTGATATAATTGGACCATTTGAATAGGTCATACAGATCTGGTAATTATAAAAAGCTTTATAACTCTATACAAATATATTGAGAGGAACTATAGGGTCAATTAGGGATGTCTCATAAGACGTATCCTTGATTTAAATAAAAACTCTTATAAAGAAGGTATTACTGATAAGGAATGTTTATAAAGTTGAAATTTGAACTGAGATTTTTGAAAGCATTGGAAATTTTCAAAAGGTTGCCCATAAAATTCATCCTTTCCATCAGAGAGTCCTTCAAAGGACTTGCGCATATCTTGATCTTTTAGATTGAATCCTCAAACTTTGAGAGGATTAGTTTGTAATATTTCTTAGAGATATTCTTGCATAGCATCCATTGCATAACTCAAACAACACTCATTAATAACATAATAATGTAACTAAGCCAAGAGTGTAACAGAGGATAGAGTTTGAAGATAAAGTCGTTTGACTCATGATGATATAGAGATAGTGGTTTGGATAATATCTCCATATCTCAATCTCTATGCCTGACTATTTCCCTACAAAATCAAAGAATGTGTTAGAGACTATAACAAAATAGTAGAAGCATAAATCAAGAGGAAAAGTGAGAAGAGAATTTGTCTGGATGGCAATGCCATGGGTCAGATAATGCTCTTTTCTCATGCTTAATGTTGTCAATACTTTATTATTCCTGCATCCAAAGAAATATTTTTAGTTTTGAGAGTATAGCTGTGTTAGTTTTGCCTAGCTCTACTGATGCTCCTTATTGATCATTGATTTGAAAGCTTGATCTGGCTTTGAAACTACAGTCTTGGCAAAATTTTTGAGGACTTTCCTTAAAAATTCTACCCCAGTGGAACAAAGAAGACCTCTTGTAATTTTTATGTTTTTTTTTATTTTCTATCTAGTGTCCGGTACCCGCATTGGAGTTCGACTAATCCTGATTCGCGCTGCGTATGGTCCCATTCAGGGGGAAGCACTCCCTACCAAAAATTTTTCCATACCCAGGGCTCAAACCCAAGACCTCTGTTTAAGAGAGGAGCAGCCCCATCCGCTGCACTACATCCTTTGGTAGTGTATTTTTATGTTACTTCTTGTAGAATTTTGAGGTTTCTCCTCAAAATTCTGCCCCCGTTTCATATTTTGATGAATCTTCAGACTTGATCTATAGGAGAGATATTATTTTATGAATTTTTTGAGATCATCCTCAAAAATTCTTTTTAGACTATAACATAGAAACTCTCGAACTTTCTTATAACTTATGGCATCGTTTAGTATGAAATTTTCATGATCCTCAAACAAAATTTTCCAGTATAAAAATGCAGAATACTTGAGTTCTTTTTGACATGTCTTAGTTTGAAATTTTGAGAACTTCTCAAAACTTTGCCCTGAGTGTAGCTTCAATAACGTAGGGTGTCCAACTTATAGCAAATGTCAAGTTTTGTGAATTTTTTGAGATCTTCTAAAAAAATTCTGCCCCAGTTTCTTTAGAAGTATTACGGAAGATATGACCGAGTCGGTGTGACACCTACATATCCTATTGAGGTAGGAATTAGGTTAAATATAGTTTCAACATACAATAAAAAGATAAATTTTTTAAGGGATTGATCGAAGCCGACATAGACCCCCTACGTATCCCATCTTGGGAATTTGGGTCAAATGTAATTCGTACAAAACAAAAATGATATTTGATATTTTTGGTAACATGACCAAGAAAATATGAGCTGCCTACATATTCCACAATGGAAATCAGGTCGAATGTAGTTCATTGCAACTAAAACAAAGAAATTAAATCATAAAATATGATTACAAAAAAATAAAGTGACAAATTGTAACTACAAGGAAATAAAAATAGAAAAGTACGATTACAAGAAAAGAAAATGATAAATTCAAATTGCAAAATATAAGGACGTCAAAAGTGTGCCTTTGAGGAAATTTCATCCTTCTTTGTGATTGATGGTGCCGGCGACTACTTCTTCTGACTGGGCAATAAATCGTTGTTCATATTTGTCGAAGCTTCTACAAGCGTTATTACTTTATTGTCAATTAGAACCTGAATTTGTGCTTGAGTGTAATACATTTCTCTGTGTCATGTTCAACAACTCCATAATCATAAACACATTGCTTGTTTGGATTATACCAATTGGTGGAAGTGTTCACAGGATTTGCTTCCACTGGATGAAGTAGCCCTACTTCTTTCGACCTTTCATAGAGCTGAGTAAGTGGTTCTGTCAATGGTGTGAAGATCCTGGGAGACTTCCTTTCATGGCTGGCATGAGGCATATTATTTTGGTAGCTTTATGGTAGAGGTTGAGCACGATCTGTTGCTTGCGTATAATAGAATGGATAATGAGTACGCCGAGCATTGGATTGGTATCATGGGGATCACTTGTAGTTGGAAGAGCTATCTTGAGTCATTACTCCCATTACTTCCTTCTTTTTTTCTTTTCATTTTTGAAAGAGCCAGTCTAGAAGCTCTTTTTAGTGGATTATAGTTCTTTCAAATTTATTATCATTCCTATTTTGAGGCCATTCTCAATTATTTCTCCAGTTCTGACAATTTCAGTAAATGTTTTTTCAGCCATCGTTACTATGTGATCAAAGTACTCTAGATTTAGCATGGATGAAGTAACTGATTATTCCATCTTCTTCCATAGGAGGATGTACCCTGGTCGTCTCTTCTCTTCACTGTATGGCATATTCACGAAAACACTCATTTGATTTCTGCCTTATCTTTGCATAGAGATTCTGTCAGGAATAATATCGACATGAAACTTGTTGTGATCCACAAAAGCATTTTCTAAGTTATCCCAAGTACGCCATTTTGTCACATCTTGTTTAGCGTACCATTTTATAACCTTTCCACTCAAACTTTGACTAAAGCTTGACCTGTATTCCTTCATTTTTGCCTACACCAATCAACTTTTCACGTTAAATTTTCAAATGAAAGAAGGGATTTTCGGACACATCAAGTTTTTCAAATTTTGGGATCTTGTAACTAGGAGGCAACTTAATCTCGAAAAATACACACTACTCTTCATACTTCACACTTTGGTTACTCCCAAGACCCCAAAGAATTCTCATTGCATCTTTCAAGATCTTGAGATTTTATTCACTATTTTATTGATTTATATTCTTGCATCATTCCCTACTTTAACATAATAATTAGCATCTAAACGGTATAACCCTTGAGTTTGTGTCGTTGATAGGTCGGTAGCATAGGTGTACATTGGCGGAGCATGGGGTGATAATGGTATGTTATGAACCTTCGGAGGAGAAAATGTGTACGGAAAAGAAGCATTCTGAGAAGCATGATCATTTTGAGAAGTGGTAAAATGACCTCCCTGATCAACTCCTTATGATGTTGGAAACATAAGCCCTTTTTGTCGAGTTTCAGGAGGCAAAGTCATGTTTGGGGGAGTCTGAGAAGGTGTTATACTTTGCATGACCGTCAGTCTTAGCTCGTCAATTTGTTGTTCCAATCCATCAACGACCTATGGATTATCTCTCTTCCTATCGAGGCACTAGGGTCCATTACCCCAGAGAAGGTGGGGACTGACTTGGATGAAGTATTTGTGCTGATCAAACTAGGATCCATAGTTGAACGAGACCTTCTATTATCCCATGTAAGAACTGATAAGTATGTAGTTGCTTTCTTGACTTTAGATCGTGTGAAATGCTGATGTTCTACTAGCAATTACTTTGAAATTGATTTGGTTTTAGTCTTTATGAAGAGAGCAAGCTTGATTACCAATACAAATAAACCTCTCTCTAATAGAAAATAAAAATACTAGAAAAGTGAACATGTTAGTTCATGAATTGTAATAATTCATCAAAGTAACATATAAAATGAATAACATTTGTTTGGCTCAAAATAAAATAGTCCATAATTTGAAGAATAGGTCACTTTTAAAGAGTGATCGAGTGATCCGAACTTTGACCATTTGATGGGTTTTGAATTAGATGGGGAAAACAGAATTTCTATCAAAATGAACTAAGTCATTTAAAGAGATCAGGTGAATAAACATCCTAAAATACTTATTTATAAAGTTCTTTGAAAGATAAAAAATTCTTACCATTAGTAGAATATTTGGGCAACTCTAGCTATAATTAAGTGCGAGAAAAAATGATTTATAAGAGAAACGTGGTCAATGTGAATTGGCCAATGACTTAATAGATTTTTGTATAAATTTCGGGCGAATTGAAAGTGATTTTATTGATGGATATTTTAAGGTCATTTTAGGAGGATTCAATTTGTGAGTTTTATATGCCTAATAACTGACCCGCCCCACCCTGGGGACTTATTGTAAGGGGTGCCTCAAGTCCAATCGGGATCGAAGACCACCGCCGTTACACAACCCAACCTCCAGCCTCCTGTCCTGAGTTGGATGAATTTCGAGCATGTAACAAAATAGTGTAACAACCCACATAAAGCCTCTGGAAATAAATCACAATCGTGACCAACCCAACCGAGTCCAACCATCCCATAACCAAAAATCCAAACATGTCAAACCATACCAAACAAGGGCCATAAACCATGCCATAACCAACGACGTTCCAAAACATAATATAATTAATCCCAAAATGAAATATGATGGAACAGTGAGAAATTATGTCCAATGATGCCAGTCTCCCATACTGATCTCGCCCATTCCAACCCATAGACATACCACAAAGCCTCTAACCAAAAGAGTAATAAAATTCGGTTGGGACATGCCCCCAACCATAGCCAAAACTAATATCCCAAATAAAACTAAAATGTCTAATAATATCCATAACATGAAATGGATCCTTTCGAAAGGATGAAAGCTCACTACTTCAGTCCAAATATTATTCCTGAGTCAATCACTAAGTAGGAAAACGGTCGGTTCCTGCATAGTGTGCATATATAACCGCCAGTAGATGGGGTTACCGAGTGACCGCTAGCATGATCTCAGGGTAAGGATAAAATAATGCCATTTATAAAGCCAAGTAAAACCATCCATATGCAAACAACCAAACATATATATATATATAACCATACTGGGGAAAAAGACTGGGTTTATCATGCCTTTACAACCTTTACCTGAGCTGTGTAGCTTTGTCGTCCTAAACTACTCATGGGCTATATGGGTTCAGCTCCTCCTGCTGAAAGGGCTCTAGTGCGTATAGCCGCACGACCAAGGAAGTATCCCTTGGGATGACTAGTACATCCCCTAAATATAGTGTGACATCATGCACACGGTCACTAAGACCGACCTCATAGCGGCAAATATTAATTTCCAGTTTTGGTCCCCCCGGACCTTCACTTTCCATACCTTTGCTACACATCCCGCCAATATTGCCCAATTGAAACCAGTTTCCAAATAACCAAACCATTATCCATTTATTAACCAAGGCCATTAATATTGATATCATCATACCAACCCTTACTTGCAAGTGTCATCTATAACCAACCATTTATAGGTTTAAGGGGACTTTCAAGTGCCCTTCCATTTACCATATCAAACCACTTGGGAGACTTTCATGTCCTCACAACCATAACCAGTAGATATTTACCATTCTAATCCATTTAAACCATGCATAATTCCTTTACCAAGCTTAAAACATGCAAGAGTTCTATTAAAAGAAGTCAATATAATAAGCATATCTTTATAAGAATTTTGTCAAATATATATGGGGCATAATATGACCAAAACCAATTTCAATTACCAATAAACTCTTCCATTCAATCCAATTATCCAAAACCATCATTAATGAATATAAAAGCATAATTAAAACCATAGGAAATCATAACCAACCATTTAACATCAAAACCCCCAAATCATATTTGAAAGCCAAAATCATGTAATAGTAAAACTATGAAAACATTCATATAAACCATGCCTTTAAGTTAAATTAACAATGAGGGAAGAGAACATGCCTTAAACCAAGATGATGAAGGAAATAAATCACCAAGACAAGCCCCAAAATTGATCTATTAGTTGAAACCCTAGATCCCCTTGCCAAAAGCTCTTGAGAGAATAATGAAGTGTTTAGGAAGATTTTCTAAGTGTTAATGAATAGAATAATAGGGTAAATAACCTTTCAAGTAGGTTAGAAGTCGTGGGAACCTATTATGATAAGTGGAGAAATGTCCAAAATATCCCAACTTAAGTTGCACAAAAATCCGGCATAGGGATACAACTGACCCTCACGAGTCGTATCCTCCCAATACGATTGGTATCCACCACTCGCATCCTGAACCTCCACCTTTGGACCAAACACTGTCTAGTATATGACTTTTCCAACCAATTCATAACCACAACATACGATCTATATCCATGACCCATATCCTTGGCAGAATAAAATACCTGGAGATTAAACACTGTCTACCATACGAGTCCCTGGTACGATTCGTACCCTGGCTTACGAATCATGATGCGCCACTCATATTTAGATCCAATTTAAGTAACTAAGTCTAAGATTAAGTTAAGGAGCCAAATGATATGTAACCGCCAATATGACTCGTACCCCTAAGTCGTATCCATTTCAGTAACCAAAATCCATCCCACCAACCAACACTGGTCAGTATACGACCAGATCATACCATACGTACCCCAACATACTGCTCGTATCTATGAGTCGTATTGGGTCCAGAGATCAGAATTCCAGGGAATTTTCTAAGGTCCAGAAACTAGGATGTTTCAGTCTCCACTACTAGGAACATTCGTCCCCAAATGATGAACAAGGTAGGGTTAACCACATGCTAGAGTCATTTGCATTATGTTATAAAACATATTCCTAATATTTAACAAAGTTCAAAAACAAAGAGATAAAGATATAAATCTTTCCTTTAACAAACTCTATAAACAAAAATGTGTTGAAGACACATACCTTCCGCACGAATCCCAAAAGCAGAAAACAAATGTAGATATTTGGACTTTATGTCCTCTTCCGCTTCCAAAGTAGCTTCTTCCACCTTATGGTTCCGCCAAAGAACCTTAATCGAAGCCACATCCTTGGTCCACAACCGATAAACCTGCCTATCCAAGATTTCAATCGAGACTTCTTCATAAGAGAAAAAATCAGTGAGACCTAATCCTTCCAAAGGAACAACCGCAGAAGTATCACCAATGCACTTCATCAACATGGAAACATGAAAGATCAGATGAACCAAACTCAAGCTAGAAGGCAACTCTGGCTCATAAGCCACATTACCAAATTTTTATGAAATCTCATAAGGACCCACATACCGGGGACTGAGCTTTCCTTTCTTGCCAAACTGCACTACTCCCTTCATGGGAGATACCTTGAGGAAAACCTTATCCCCAACCTCAAACTCTAAGTTTCTATTCTTAACATCCTCATAGGACTTTTGGCGACTTTGGCCAGCCTTAAGCCTATCCTGATTCACCTTTATCTTCTCTATAGCTTGGTAAACCAAGTCAGGACCAAACGTGTCTGCCTCACCAAGATCAAACCAACTAATAGAAGATCTACACCTCCTATCATACAATGCCTCAAAAGGGACCATACCAATACTAGAATGATAGCTATTATTGTAAGCAAACTCCACCAAAGGTTGATGCTCAACCCAATTGCAACTATAATCAATCACACAGGTACAAGCATATCTTCTAATGTCTAAATAGTTATCTCCACTTGTCCATCCATTTGTAGATGAAAAACAGTACTTAGACTCACCTTGGTCCCCAACCTTCTCTGAAAAGATTGCCCAAAGTGAGATGTAAATTGCGTGCCATGATCAGAAATAACCAAAATAGGCACCCCATACAGCTTCACAATCTCCTGAAGATACAACTTCGCATAATCCTCCGCTAAGAAGGTAGTCTTCATTGGCAAAAAGTGCGCAGACTTAGTCATTCTATCCATGATGACCCAAATCAAATCATATTGACTCCAAGATCGAGGAAGACTGGTAACAAAGTCCCTATTGATCACTTCCCACTTTCATTAGGGCAAATCAATTTCTTGATACAACCCTCCTGGCCTTATGTGCTTAACCTTAACCTGCTGACACGCTATGCACTTGCCCACAAAATCAGCCACATCCCTCTTTATACCATTCCACCAATATATCTCCTTGAGATTATGATACATCTTAGTTGAGCTGGGATGAACAACATAGCGCGACTCATGCCCTTTAGCCAAAATCCTTTGCTGCAAACCGTCTACATCAGGAATACATAACCTCCCTTGGTACAGTAAAATACCATCACCATTGGTCTCAAACACCACTACCTTTTTCCCACCAACGTTACTTTTTATTTTTATCAAGATAGGATCTAACACTTGCTTCTCCTTAATCTCCACACCAAGAGATGATCGAACCACTTTTTGCACCACCACACCACTATCCTTGGAGTCTAAAAAGAAAACTTCAAGATTAGCTAAATGGTGAATATCCTTCAGGAATTCCCACTTTCCTTCCTCTACATAAGCCAAACTCCTCATGGATAACCTGCTAGAGCATCAGTAACTACATTAGTCTTACCTGGGTGATAGTGAAGACTCATATCATAATCTTTAAGAAGTCAAGCCATCTCCTCTGCCTGAGATTAAGCTCTTTCTGGGTGAACACATACTATAGACTCTTATGATCAGAAAATATATCCACGTGAACACCATAAAAATAATGCCGCCATATTTTTAAAGTAAACATAATTGCCAATAGCTCCAAATCATGAGTAAGATAATTACTCTCATGCACCTTCAACTTCCTGGAAGGATAGGCTATTACCTTTATATGCTGCATCAACACACAACTAAGCCCTACTCGAGATGCATCATAATAAACCATGAACCCATTATTGCCTTCTGCCAAAGTCAGAATTAAAGCCGAAGTTAACTTATCCTTCAACTTGTCGAAACCCCCTTCACAAGCATCTGACCAAGATAACTTAACCTTCTTCTAAGTTAACTTAGTTAAAGGAGCAACTATCGATGAAAAGCTTTCCACAAACAGCCTGTAATACCCGGCTAAACCCAACAAGCTTCGAATGTCGGATGGAGTCATAGGTCTAGGCTACCTTTTCACCACAACAACCTTCTGCGGATCCACCATTATCCCTTTACTAGAAATGATATGACCCAATAAAGTTACAACATTCAACCAAAACTCACACTTGGAGAACTTGGCATACAATTTTTGTTCCTTTAAGGTCTGTAACACCACACGAAGGTGATTAAAATAATCCACCTCACTCTCTATATAAACCAGAATATTATCAATGAACACAATGATGAAGATATCCAAATACTGATAAAAAACTTTGTTCATCAGATCCATAAACGCTTTCGGAGCATTAGGCAACCCAAATAATATCACCAAAAACTCAAAGTGCCTATACCGGGTATGAAAATTCATCTTAAAGATATCCACCTTGACTGCGCCAAAGCGCACACGCAAGTGTACGTGGTCTTATCAATTAGTAAAGTGGCCTTCAAGAAGTCAAGTATCGATCTCACATAGACTTGATCTAACAACGGTTCTATTCTAGTTCATAATTTAGATTCAATTGATGCAATAGTAACCAAAAAGAGAGTTTTGAAATTGTAAATTGCAAGTAAAGTAAATAGTGCATAAATTAAAGTCTTAAAACAATCAATAGGAGAAAATCCAGGGTTAAAGCACTTCGAACAATCATACTACATTGTTGAACTTCATTCGTTAACTTGCTTATCTTGGTTGTTGATTCGTAGGGTTAATTGCATGATCATGGTCTCCCGACCTCTAACCGTTTATCTAATTTAAACCTTACAACTATATCATTGAGCGGGGATATAATATTCCAATTAAGTTCTTAAAGATATCATCCTACGTTTGAATCAAGTAAGGCATCTAAGTACATTCCTGTCCTAGAAAATAATTCAAATTCTTTATTTTATAAAAAAAATAAGAATCATACTTTGTTTACTCCCTTATTCTATCTTCGTATTTCCTCTCCCAAGTTCACAAGGTTGATAATTGATATATTATAAGGGTAGATAATCCTTAAAATAGTTAAAATAAGAATAAACAAACAACCAATAACGATAATCAAATCAAACGAAATCAATTCAAAATAATAGTACTCATATTCTTGGCTTTAACCCCAGAAAAAAGGTGTTTAGCCACACGTAGTCATAATTATAATCACAAGGTTGTAATACATCCTAAGATCTGAAAAAATGTGCACAATATTGTATATATAGCACAAAGTCAGCCCAAGCCGTGTAGGAGTCGAATTCCATCAATTTGTGAGCAAGGGAGTAGAGGGGGCGCCGCCCTGAGTTGAGCCCCGCTCTAGGTGAGGTGTGCCCTGGGAAAAGCACCACTCTAGGTGAGGCTGCACCATATCTATATCTCCGCTCCAAGTGGGGTTCCGCGGGCTAATCGCCCTGATCTTCTGGAAGTTGCTTCCACGGATTTGATTAAGTGTTGGTCCTCCAATCTTTCATCCCTTGACTTGTGGTGTATTTTCCATGGATTTCCAGCCTTTTAAACATCAAAATATCATCATATTCAGCTCATAAAGCTTCCTACATAATCACATCACATGAATTAGAGATCATAAAAATACAATATCCATGATGATGAATCAAAAATACAAGCTAAGACTAGGCTAATTTGCATTGATCTTTAACTTTATGTTCCGAATCTTAACTTACTCAAATTGAACCTTGCACATTACCAACAAGTTATTCCACTCATAATTATACATTTAAAACCATTTGGAACACATTAAACATAATAGAATTCAATGGGATCAACTAGAAAAGCACCTAGCTCAAGCTAGTAACGCTAGTTTTCATTATTGAACTCTAAATGACTCATTGAAGTACAAACTTGTTTGGAATTCACTTTGAACATTGTAAACACATGCTTTAACACTTAGATTCACATTTATCTCATTGTCAAACCATATAGCATATGAATCATCCTCAAAACAAGGCTAAAAAGACTAGAATAGTAACACTAAAATGCATAAATACATCCAACATCACACCTCCCTAATCTTTAGCTGATGGTACCCAGACTGAAGATCTATCTTAGAAAAGAACTTGACACCTTGCAACTGGTCAAACAGATCATCTATCCTTGAAAGAGAATACTTGTTCTTGACCATCACCTTATTCAAATGCCTATAGTCAATGAACATCCAAAGGGAACCATCTTTCTTGCGCACAAACAACACTGGTGCACCCCAAAGAGATATACTAGGATGAATAAACCCCTCATCCAGAAGATCCTTAAGTTGCTCCTTGAGTTCCCTCAACTCCGCCGGAGCTATTCTATATGAAGGAATAGAAATTGGACGAGTGTCCGTAATTAGATTAATACCAAACTCTATTTCCCTATCCGGAAGAACACTAGGAGGATAATCCAGAAAGACCTCTGAAAACTCATTAATCAGTGGAACTAACTTAAAAGAAGGACCTTCCGAGTTAGAATCTTTAACCCAGACTAAGTGATAAAGATACCCTTTAGAGATTAACCTCCGAGCTCTAAGATAAGAAATAAACCTCCCCCTAGGGGCTAAAGAAACACCCTCCCATTCTATAACCTGTTCACCAGGGAACCTAAAGACAACCCTACGGGTTCGACAATCCAAAGACGCGTAACAAGAGTGTAGCCAGTCCATATCCCAAATAATATCAAAATTCACCATATCCAACTTAAATAGATCCACCAAGGTCTACTTGCCACAAACAGATACCACATCCCCCTATAGACCCTCCTAGCAATAACTGAGTCACCTACAAGGATAGAAATAGAAAAAGGATCCAAAATAACTTCCTGATCAAAACCAAAAGATACAGACACATAAGGAGTCACATAGGAGAGAGTAGACCCCGGATTAAGAAAATAATATACGTCACGTGAGAAAATTTGTAACATACTAGTAACTACATTAGGTGATGCCTCAGATTCCTGTCGGGACGCCAAAGCATACAACCTGTTTCGGACAACACTAAAACCAAGAGCAGTAACAGAAACAGATGCAACACCACCAGGTATAGGAGTAGAAGATGAAGCCACAGGAATCTTATTTACCCCTGTAGCAACCTTATTAATTGGATAATCCTTGAGCCGATTTCCTGTCTGGCCATACTTAAAGCATTTGTCCTTTCCTTCATCACAATAACCTCGATAAGGACAACTACAAAACCAACAAGAAGGGTATAAAGAAACTGACCGACCTTCACTTCCTGAGGTTGGACAACCTGCGCCCGAAAATTGTCACCACTATGATGACGTCTGTCGTCCGACTAGTAAGGTGCACTAACAGCAGAGTAGGAACCAGAATTCCTCTACTTTTTTTTGCTATTTGACACCATCTCGACCACCCTGAGACTGAGCACCTCTCTGATTAGAAAACCGGCTCCTCTTACTCTGCCTATCCCCAAACTTCACCTGCTTCCTCTTTTTACCATCTACTTGCTGTATATGAACAATCATCCTAGAGATGTCTGTATCCTTAATTAGTAAGGCAGTCTTACTCTCCAAAATCAGATCCCGATTCAGCCCAGAAATGAACTTCCTCATTCTATCCCACATATCAGCCACCAAATAAGGAGCATAACTTTACAATTGATGAAAGTTCAAGGCATATTCCTTGATAGAAATTCTCCCCTGCTTGAGGTTCACAAAGCCCTCCATCTTTGCTTCCCTCAACTCTTGGGGAAAGAAGCGATCAAGAAAAGTACCAAAGAAGGTATCCCACAAAAATGACTCCTCCACATCTTCTCTATCCCTATCCCACTCTTCATACCACTATATGCAACATCTTTGAGCTGATAAGCTATAAAGTGTACCCCCTCCACATTGGTAGCCTGCATCACCCAAAATATCTTCTCCATATCATCCAAGAAGCCTTGTGGATCCTCCTCCACCTTCACTCTGAAAAAAGTGAGAGGACCCATCTTCATAAATTATCCAACCCTTGTGGCCACAACAGACAAAAAAACAGACATATCTCGCTCAGCCTGAGCAACAACCAGTTTTGCAATAGTGTAAACAGATTGGTGGAATTCTGCATTAGTCACCTCGCCTGGAGAAAGGCTAGTAGCAACTGGTGGAACTCCAAAACTATTAGGGATAGGATAGTGCGATCGAAGATGAACCCTAGAAGTAAGATATATTGTGTTTCAGATCTACGAGGTATGATCTGAAAGACGAACAAACAAGAATTAGAGAAGATTCCAAGGCTAAGATTCCAAGCTTAAAAATAGAATACCAAGAAAGAGAAACATTCCTAAATGCCTTGTAGCCCCTCCCTTATGTGTGTAGTGTGCTACACACCCTTAAAAGAAACTCTATTTAACACGGCTTTGTGGACTCCCAATTGTCCATGAACCTAGGCTCTGATACAAACTTAACATGAACCACCCTAGGGCCTTGTTGTAATGGGCGTCCCAAGTTCGAGCATGTAACAAAATAGTGTAACAACCAACATAAAGACTCTGAAAATAGATCACAACCGTGACCAACCTAACTGAGTCCAACCATTTCATAACCAAAAATCCAACCATGACAAACCATACCAAACAAGGGCCATAACCAAAGACGTTCCCAAACATAATATAATTAATCCCAAAATGAAATCAAACGAAACAGTAAGAATTAGGTTCGATGATGCCAGCCTCCCAGCCTATTCTAATGCCAAGGGTGACACCTTTACCAATCCCGCTCATTCCAACCCATTGAAGTACCATAAAGTATCTAACCAAAAGAGTAATAAAATCTAGTTGGGACATGCCCCCAACCATAGCCAAAACTAATATCCAAAATAAAACCAAAATATCTAGAAATATCCATAGCATGAAATGGAGCCTTCCGAAAGGATGGAAGCTCACCATTTCAGTCCAAATGCTATTCCCGAGTCAATTACTATGTAGGAGTAGTAGAACGACCGATTCCTGCATAGCGTAAGTATACAGCCGCCAATATACAGGGTTAGTGAGTGACCGCTAGTATGATCTCAGGGTTAGGATAAAATAATATCATTTATAAAATCAAGTAAAACTATACATATGCACATAAACAAACATATATATATATATATAACCATGTCGGGAAAAGGAAATAGGTTTAGCATGCCTTTAAAACCTTTACCTGGGTTGTGCAGATTTGCCGTCCTAAACCACCCACGGGCTATATAGGTTCAACTCCCCTTACTGAAAGGTCCTCAATGCATGTAGCCGCACGACCAGGGAAGTATCCCTTGGGACGACTAGTACATCCTCCAAATATAGTGTGACATCATGCACACGATCACCAAGACCAACCTCATATCTGAAAATATGAGTTTTCAATTTTGGTCCCCTCTCGGGACCTCCACCTTCCACGCTTTTGCTACATACGACACCAATATCAATTTGTTATGTATGGATGATGCGATTCCATTGATACAGAGCCAATTCCAAATCAATTCGTTATGTATGGATGATGCAATTCCATTGATACAAAGCCAATTCCAATAGACTTATTGGAGGGTCCCATTCGCGTGCATCCAGTAGGAATTGAACCTACGAATCGCCAATTATGAGTTGGGCGCTTTAACCATTCAGCCATGGATGCTTAGCGGGGATCCTCGTACATAGTAAATAACCAAACTCCAATTGAAATGAAATCTTTAGGATAAATCAATGCAATTTAAGAGAAATCAATGAGAGGACATCAATTCAAATCCTGGATTTTCGAATTGTGAGAGATATTGAGAGAGATCAAGAATTCTCACCATTTCTTAGATTCATGAACCCAATTCAATTCAGTGGGATCCCTCATTCACATTTTTTTCCACTAAGAATGTTTTCTAAAACTCTTTGACCCCCGAATTGAAATCATTTTCCAAATAACCAAATCATTATCCATTTATTAACCAAGGCCATTGATATTGGTATCGTTATACCAACCCTAACTTGCAAGTATCATCCATAGCCAACCATTTATAGGTTTAAGAAGACTTTCAAGTGTCCTTTCATTTACCATTAAACCACATGGGAGACTTCTATGCCCCCTACAAGCATAACCAGTAGACATTTACCATTCCAAACTACTTAAACCATGCATAATTCCTTCACCAAGTTTAAAACATGCTAAAGTTCTATTAAAAAAAGTCAATGCAATGAACATATCTTTATAAGCATTTTGTCAAACACATTGGGGGCATAATATGACCAAACCTAATTCCAATTACCAATAAACCATTCCCATTCAATCCAATTATCCAAAACCACCATTAATACATATAAAAGCATAATTAAAACCATAGAAAACCATAACCAACCATTTAACATCAAAATCCTAAAATTATATTTGAAAGCCAAAATTATGTAATAGTAAAACCATGAAAACATTCATATAAACTATGCCTTTAAGTAAAATTAACAATGAGGGAAGAGAACCTGCCTTAAACCAAGATGATGATGTAAAGAAATCACCAAGACAAACCCCAAATTGATCCCTTAGTTGAAACCCTAGCTCCCCTTGCCCAAAAATTCTTGAGAGAATAATGACGTGTTTAGGAAGATTTTCTAAGTATTAATGAATAGAATATTAGGGTAAATAACCTTCCAAGTAGGTTAGAAGTCGTGGGACCCTATTAGTATAAGTGAAAAAATATCCAGAATACCCCCACTTAAGTTGCACAAAAAATCTGTCACAGGGATACGATTGACCCTCACGTGTCGTACCCTCCCAATACGATCGGTACTCACCACTCATATCCTGAACCTCCACTCTTAGACCACACACTATCCAATATATGACTTATCCAACCAAGTCGTAACCATAACATACGATCCATATCCATTACCCGTATCCCTGGCAGAATAAAATACCTGAAGGATTAAACACTGTTTACTATACAAGTCCCTGGTACAATTCGTACCCTGTCTTACGGCTCATGGTGAGCCACTCGTACTCAGATCCAACCTAAGTAACCAAGTCTAAAATTAAGTTAAGGAACCAAATGATTCGTAACCGCTAATATGACTCGTACTACTAAGCTGTATCCATTCCAGTAACCAAAATTCATCCCACCAACCAACACTGGTCAGTATACGATCGGCCCATACCATCCATACCCCAACATACGGCTTGTAGCCACAAGTCTTAGTGGGTCTAGAGATCAGAATTCCAGGGAATTTCTAAGGTATAAAAATTAGGGTGTTTCAATAACACTCTAAGACTTCAAAATAGAATAATGGACCAGTCTTGTTTAAAGCTAAACATATGTTATTTAAACGCACATATCACGCAAATTTAGACAAAGCAAAATAATGAAATACTTTATCACATAAAAAATCCTTTACATTTCCTAGCATTCATGGAATCTTTTAAGCTAAAGGTAAGCCTAGCAATTGAAGGATATACATATCGTTTGTAAGATGTTCCATTGCCCCCAAATATATTATACGTATTTTACGAATAAATTAAATAGGGATATAAAATAAGGAAAAGAAAAAAATTAAATTATATCAATCCCACGCAGGGGAACAAATTCAAATAAAACCTTTTTGGAGGTTCTTCGATCTTGGACTTCTTGAAATTTTCGAACACCTTTTGGATGAAGATCCTCTCTAGATTACACTAAATAAACTATCGAAATAAAATTCTCAAACCTAAGGGACAATGGTTCATACAATCCGACATTACATCCTTCAATTAAAATACATAAGAGATGATCGTGTGTGATTGACTCGTGGTCAATACAAGCAAGGTTGGTTTTCTATTGGATCCAATACCCCCTTAGGTATTGAGTCTTCCTAGGCACATGCCTAAAAAGGATTTTGATTTCGCTCTATCCTAGGTATCTAGAAGGGACCTTAACCAGGTTTCAAGTGCACAACTCGAGTTTGAAAATACAAACAGTCATCGGACGCCTAATGTACCAATAAACTACTATATTTTCAATACTTTATTTGAAGTTGATAAATAGGGCCCGCGACAATCGCAAATCCCCAAATAATTTAAATATTCAAGGAGAAAGTATGCCATGAAATACAACAATTTCAATTTTACGTAAATTTAAACAAATAAGCAAACAAACAGTATCACTATTACAAACCCGAATAGTCAGTAAAAAAAAATTAGTTATTTCAAATATTTGGTTAGAACCTTACTAAATTCCCCAACAGAGTTGTCATTTCTGTTTTTATCTATTTTTGGATTTTATTTAAGAGAAAATGATTTTGACCTTTTCCAAACTATGTAAAAAAATCAAGACTATTTCGAAATAATTTTAACAAAATTACAGAGTAGACACTTGATTTTTATTGAGAATATCAAGAAAACTTTAAAAAGTTTCAAAGATTTAAAAATAAAAATAAATATTGAAATAAGAGAAACTGAGTAATGGTTCAATTAACACACTAAGAAGGTTTTGAAGGAACTTAGGACGTTCGTTTGAAAAAACGATTTATGAAATAATTTTTGACTAACTTAAAAATGACCAATTTTGTAAACACTCGATTCTATAGAAGATATCAAAATTATTAACCTAAAATGACACTTGTTCATCCAAATGAAAATATTCCTTTTGAATTAAAGAATGATCCGATTAAACTAAATTGTATATTTTTAAATTTAAGAGGAAATAAATTTTTACTTTTATGGGAAGAGTGGATTATGTAATTATTTTTTTGTTATCATTGTTGTTATTATTATTTTTTATGAAAGTCAATTTTGGTCTAATACCTTTAGAAAATGATGTCTAGAGTGTATCAAACTACGAGTGATTAATTAATTATGAAAGTTAGAATTTTCAAGAAAAATTAATTTCTTAGGTTTGAAGAAAATTGCCTTAATCCAAATAGATTATTAGTCCTATGAATAAAATAAATGTCATGTTGGTATGAAACACTAAATTTTAGAAGATTTGTTTGTTAGGGAGAATAACTGAAGCAACAAATGTGATTCATTTTAGATGACACAAACCAAGTGAGAAGAAATACGAATTTAGTAATAAAATCAAGATAAAATAGAATGGAAATGCCTTAGAAGATTTATCAAGATTAATCATTTAATACAAATAGTTAAGATAAACTACAAAAATAAAGAAGGGTTGAGAAATTGGGCTTTCAGGCCCATTTTTTTTCTATGGAAAAAGGACAAAAATAACACCTGAAACTAAAATAATTTTACGAAAATAGCACCTAAAACTAAGAACACGGTAAATAACCACTCCCATACGCTTAACTACATATAACCAGAAATGCGCCCAAATCAATATATAACTTTACCTTTCTTTCTTTCCTTTTCATGCCCAATTTCCTTATAATTCAAACTCCTAATTCTCCGTTTCATTACCTTTTCTGATACTCATCTTTACCCTTTTCATTCCACAAACTTTTGTATAAATCTCTTAGAATCTGCATTCAATTAGTGTCATATAGTTTTTCACCTATAAATGATAAATCATCCTCAATAAATTCATAAATAGATAAAGGATCGTCTTTCACCACTTTCTTGCTTGTTTTTTCATTCGATGGACCCGATTTTTTTCACTATTTACAACAATCTCAATATCAAATAGAGAATTTTGAAGCAAGGTAAAGATTTTTGGGTAGGTTATACGGTAGAAAAGTGTAACAAAAGAAGATTTGTTGATATCAAACTACGGAGTAAAAATATACTCCCCGTCTCTATCTTTTTTTTTAATTGTTATTTGTCTTAGCTGGGTAGTTAATAGAAAATAGCTATTTATGCTTGCACATACTGTATTAATGTGATATAAAAGTGTATCAATCTAGTATAAAAGAGTATCAATTGGATATATGTTACTGTATATGCTTGCACATACTGTATCAATGTGGTATAAAAATATATCAATTGGATATACGAACATTGCATATGCATGCATAGATTCCCCTTCTATCTTGTTATAAAAGTGTATCAATATGGTATAAAAGAGTATCAATTGGGTATAGAATCCCCTATTTCTTTTTTAAAAAGTGTATCAATGTAGTATAAAAGTATATCAATATGGTATAAAAATGTATCAATTGGGTATAGAAATTGCACGTGGCTGACTGGGCCAATGGCTAAAAGAGGGAAATAAATTGGACCGATCGGCTCCAGTTGTCCATATTTTCAAATTGTGGGCCATTTTTTTAAAATGGTCAGCCCACGTCCTTCTGTTCAGCTTTGGGCTGCAAATATTATAGATCTTGAGTCCATTTTACCCGTGGTATATCAACTGTATATCACAAATTTGTTTTGATGTGTTTCCTATATATATACGTTGTATATCAGTGTATAAGGACCTGTATACTTGCTTCCAATGTTGTTATGCACCAAATATTAGTGCATACCAGCCATCTTTGATGTGTAAATCCTATATATTTGTTGTATATCAATGTATATCAGCCTTGTATCAGTCCATTTTCTTCATGTATTAGTCCATTCTGGACTTTGATGGGGCTTGAATCGATGGATATTGAATGTGAAAAATGGGATTCCGATGGACTCGGTGAGAAAGGTCATGCATAAAAGGGATAGGAAAGAATTAGGAGGAAATATTTATAAACTTAACCACATACATACTACATAACCACCTTTCAAATGAAATACCAATAATTTAAACAAGATAATTACACTTATAATGAAGTTATCACATAGGGCACCAAAGGAATAGCATAAAGAACGAGTATAACAATGTCCCAATATCAACATGATTAAAGTTGTATAAGTAGTCCACCACGGAAAAACGAAATTGATAAAGAAGTATATAATCTTCTACTCCCTTCATCCCATTTTCCTCGTCCTAAATTTTCTAATTTGATGTCCCATTTTACTTGTCCATTTTACTTATCAAGACAAACAATTTTTTTTACATTATACCTTGGTGTAATTGATTATTCCTTATTATTAGAATTCTTGAAAAATATTTCAAAGAGGAGTACCATTAAAAATACACCATTAAAAATATAAATGGTTTAATGGTATTTTAGTATTAGTCATTCATCAATAGTGAAATTAATAATGGAGCAAAATGGTAAAGTTATGTTATCGATCATTATTTTTTAATAGCTGTGCCATTTCAATTTGGTACAGGTAAAATAGAACGGAGGGAGTAATTGGTAAGAAATTCAACTCTAGATATAAAACAAACCAACAATTTATTTTAATCTTTTGGTAGGTAAAGCTACTGGAACAAAATAAAAAAAATCAACAAGTTGTTTAATCCATGTTCGGCCTCCTTTTGTATAAATAAATAAATTAAATTTAATCTATGGAAAAAATCGAATAAAAAAATCACGGAACTAACTAAATTTCAAGCTGCCTAACTCCAAAATATGAAAAAACAAAATAAGGAAGGGGATTTACCTTTTTTCGGGTAGCAGATGAGATAAACGAGCTTTAAATGAACCAAATTTTATCAAAATTTCAATCCCGAATCGTTGAAGTTTTACCTTTCTTTTTTTGTCGGAATTAACTTTACAAGTGCGTTTCTTTTTGAATTCTTCGATTACGTGAAATTAGAGAATTGCTCCTCCTGAATTCTCACTTTATTCCCAAAGAATTCTCTCTTTTCAACCTCTATCCCTCAATGTCTATTAATAGGAAAAATTTGGGAGGAAAAATTAGGATTTTGAATTTAAAAAAATGAATTTCAAATCCGAATTTTAGAATCCATGGTGAGACAAAGACCATTTATGGCCTTTATACACGAAAAATGTGGAGAAATAAATGTTGCCTCTGTTATTCAAAAATGAGAGTTTATAGTTTGCCCAAAATGGTGAGCATAGATCGAAGATAATGAAAGAATTTGATTTTTTAGCCGCTATACATGAGGGTAAATCAGTAAATGAAAGGGGTGGTAGGGTTTTTGGGATTGATGCCATTTTTATTGTTGTTTACTGGTTGTTGACTGTTGTTGTGTCGTGTAGAGAATATAAGATGAAGGGGGAAAAGGAAGTTGGGTTGGGTTAAGGAAAAAGTTTTGGGCTTGGGAAAATTTGAAATCATAAGAAAATAAAGAGGGAGGTCCAACTTGAAAATTTAGCCAAGTTAAGTTAATAAAATGGCCGATTGGATTAATTTGTACAAATCGAGATGAACTAGTTCCAATTAATTTAACGAGCTTGTTACATTCAATACTTTCAAACTTAATATTTAATAAAATACAATTATTTGATTTTTTTAAAAAAATTAACAAAATAATTATGTCATCCATTCCTTATTTTTGAATTGATTTTGAAAAAATTAAAGTATTCATAGTTTTAACCAAACATGTCACTCAAAATAAATTCTAAAATTTTTTTTAAGCGAGAATTATGTAACCCTATTTAATTAAACACAATTAACATTAATTTCACCTAAAATTTGAAAGATAATCTTGTAATTTATTTTCAAAATAATTTAAACAAATATTTTAAAAATATTTGAAATTAAGAAACCCGAAGACTAATTTAGAATGTGGAGAGCAAAAATTAGGCGTCGACAGTGGTTGTGGATTGCTTCTCAAAATACGGCACTTTCACAACTTTTACGGCTAGTTGCAAAGCCAAAGAGATAACCCGGTTATTTCTCAGAGATGTCGTGAAGCTTTGGGGCATGCCTTGGAACATTATTAGCGATTGAGACCCTCAATTAATCGGAGCATTTTGGAAGGAGCTGTTTGGGTTATTGGGTTTCGAACTACATTTCTCAACTAGTTTCCATCCCTAATCAATGGACAAACGGAGCGGGTCAATGGACTTCTCGAATGCTACTTGTGGCACTTTGTTAGTGCCAGATAAAGGGATTGGGAAAAGTTGCTAGAAACTGCCCAATTTTCTTACAATTTGCAGGGAAGCGAGGCAGTGGGACGGAGCCCGTTTGAGATTGCAATGGGGCAACAACCAAATACCTCACAGTTCTTGCTCGTTAATGTCAAAATGAGGAATCTGAGAGATTTTCACGTGGCAAAGGCTTGGGAGGAGCGGGTTTATATGGGTAGATCATATCTTGACAAAGCTATCCATAAAATGAAAAAAATTACAGATCATAAGTGTCGTCCAATCCACTATCGAATTAAAGATAAGGTGATGGTAAAAGTTAATCCTCGATAGTTTAAGTCATTGTGGAGCATAAATCAAAGTTTGATTCGACGATACGAGGGGCCATTTGAAATTGTTCGAGGCTGGAAAGATTTCATATAAGTTGAACATGTCTTCACATTTGAAAATTTACCCCGTCTTCCATGCGAGTCAATTAAAGTCGTACTTTGAAGATAAGAAAGACAAGGAGCGAGTCGATCCAGCCAGGCTAAGATTTTTATTACATTCATTACCATGGACAAGCATATTGAGGAGATTAGTGATCACTAATTGGTTCAAGGCAAAGATTGAGGCAATTCGAGTGCCTAATTTGTAGTCCATTGGAGAGATAATCACCGGAGGAAGCGTCGTGGTAAAAATATAAAGGTTTGTGGAAATTTAAGAATCAAGTCGATAAATATTTAAAGCTGTGTGCCTAATCAAGTGGGGGAGAATGCGACGCCCTATTGGGTTAATATTATATGAAAGAAGTGCGAATGAGAAAATGGAGAATAAAATGGTGGAGGGGAAGGAGACACTAAAATGAAAAGTGTACTCCCAAATTATAAAGTTTACTCTTTCTCCCACATTGGTGGAAGAAGAGAACTTGAAAGTGTTTATAATCAAGAACACTTACTCCACATGGCAAGTGAGGCAAGAAATAATAGATGCCTCACGCCATCGTCATCGTCGCTCGCTCGGCTCGAGTTCGGCTTCAGATTTGGATCGATCGATGAGATCTATATTTTTGGATAAACTTTATTTGAATTCCAAAGAATGCCAAGGAAAAACACAGTAAAATTTTTCTGCAGTATTTTGGACCTCTATTTATATATACATGCAGTAACAGTTGCACTATTTCAAGTAAACTGATGCATTATTTTCGAACTGATGCTTCAGAAATGATACATTGTTCTAAACTGAGGCTACAGAAGGTTGCAATAGTTCGAAATGATGCTTCAGAAGGATGTAATCCTTCAATGAAGTGACACACTGATTCATGAAATGAGATGACTGTTTAGGAAAAAATGCAATCTTTAGTGAACAGACATGAACTTACAGCAAAGGTGTAACCTTTGGAGTTCCTCTTTTCAGAAGAGGTATGTTATGGTTATATAAACCTGCTTTCATCCATAGGTTTTGATATGAAATTTCAGAATAAACTCTTCTTGTCTTGAAAAATTCTGTGTGATCATTCAAACTGTTTAGTGCATTCGATGAGTTCAAATATTTGAGGTACCGCTATATTTGAATTGAAGGCAATTTTATCCTGGGAGGAAAATTTCATAACCTTGGGTACAATGAGGAAAATATTTTCCTTATGGAAACTCCGTGAATTCGGACGACTTGGCCTTATTCATTTCTGTTTCATCTATTTTCTGAAAAAATAAAATACACCACTTGGTAAGATAATTTTGATCTTGTGTTGAGGGTATTTGATATACTTCATTGTGTTCTTGTTTATACTTAAACTCTAGTTGAAGTTATTGTTCTGCATATACAGATTCTGCGTACCCGTAGAAGGAAATAACAATCTTAAGGAAACAATTTTCAGAATCTGTATAGCTTATTTTTGGAGATTAAAGTTTTAACTTTCTACTCCACTTGAACTTAACCAGTGATTTTAAGTCATAAAAACTTCATCACAAGTTAAATATCATTCGGTTGACAATTGGAAGTCATAAAAACTTCATTGTCAACTAGAAACAAGAAGAAGAGTTTAAAGTTGCTTAACTTTATAAGTAGTATTCTAAAAATACTAAGTATTTTTTGTCTTGTGGTGACAGAAAAATGACAAGCGATAGTCAAATACAAGATGCGGCAACGTCTGTGGGGGCAACTAATATTGCCACATCAAGTCGTACAAATGCTCCGCCTACAATGGCACCGGCGGAGAAGCCCAAAAAATTTGCAGGCATTGACTTTAAATGATGGCAGCAAAAGATGTTCTTTTACCTCACCACTTTGTGTCTGCAATGGTTCACTAGCGAAGACGCTCCTGAGGTGCCCGAGGGAACCTGAGACAAAGAGCGTTTTGTAATTGTAGAAGCTTGAAAACATTCAGACTTCCTTCACAGAAATTATATTCTGAGTGGTCTCCAAGACGACCTCTACAATGTCTATAGTAGAACTAAGGCATCGAAAGAATTATGGGGGGCACTTGAACGAAAATATAAAATAGAGGATGCAGGAATTAAGAAATTCCTTGTTGCGCGGTTCCTGAACTTTAAAATGATAGATAGAAAATCGGTTGTCTCTCAAGTGCAGGAGTTGCAAGTCATCATACATGATCTCCTAGCATAAGGTATATCTTTGAAAAATACCTTAGTTGAACAAATTAAAAAAGTTCTTAATACTCACAAAAATTATTTTGTAGGTTTGATTGTGAATGATGCATTTCAAGTAGCAGTGATAGTTGAAAAGCTACCACCTTTGTGGAAAGACTTTGAAAACTACTTGAAGCATAAGCGCAAGGAGATGACTGTCAAATATATTATTGTCCAACTACGTATTGAAGAGGACAATAAAGCTGCCAAGAGAAGGTCAAAAGGGAATTCTACAATTAATAGAGCACATATTATAGAAGATGAGCAAAACAATTCTAAGAAAAGAAAGAAAGCTGAACAAGGAAGCCATCAACCCAAGAAGAAATTCAAGGGAAAATGCTTCAATTGTGGCAAGATTGACCACAAGTCCACAGATTTTCGAGCCCCGAAGAAAGGTAAGAAGAAGGATCAAGCAAATATGATTGAATCCAACAAAAAATGTGATGATTTGTGTGTTATGTTCTCAGAATGCAACTTGGCGGGGAATCCTCACAAATGGTAGATGGATTCTGGTGCCACCCACCATGTATGTTCCAACAAAAAGTTATTTTCATCATTTGCTCCGGCTCAAGTAGAAGAAATGATCTACATGGCTAACTCCACTACTGCTAAGGTAGAAGGAACAGGAAAAATATGCTTGAAAATGACTTCTAGAAAGGTCTTGACACTTAACAATGTCTTGTATGTTATGGAGTTACGTACGAATTTAATTTCTATTTCACTTCTAGACAAGAACGAATTCAAATGTGTAACCGTTTCGGGAAAAATTATAATTAGCAAAGGAGAAATGTATGTAGGAAAAGACTATCTGATCGAAGGCCTTTATAAGATGAATGTAATAATTGTTGAAATAAATAAAAGTTCAAATTCTTCTTATTTGCTTGAGTCTTATAATTTATGGCATGAACGTTTAGGCCATGTTAATTACAAAACGTTACGAAAACTGATTAACTTAAACGTTTTGCCAAACTTTGAGTGCAATAAATCAAAGAGTCAAATTTGTGTGGAATTGAAGTATGCAAAGCATCCTTATAAGTCTGTTGAAAGGAATTTCAATCCCTTAAACTTAATGCACACTGACATTTATGATATAAAGTCAACACCATCACGTGGTGGGAAAAAGTATTTCATAACTTTTATTGACGATTGCACTAGATACTGTTATGTCTACTTACTAAATAGTAAGGATGAAACAATAGATACATTTCGGCAAATATAAAACAGAAGTTGAAAATCAGGTAGACAAAAAAATTAAAATGATAAGAAGTGATAGGGGTGGAGATTATGAATCTCCCTTTGCGCAAATATGTGTAGAGAATGGAATCATCCATCAAACTATGACCCCATATTAACCTTAATCTAATGGAATTGCGGAAAGAAAAAACCGAACTTTGAAGAAAATAATGAATGCCTTACTTATAAGTTCTGGTTTACCACAAAACTTGTGGGGGGAGGCTATCCTTACGGCCAACCATATACTCAATAGAGTTTCCCATAGTAAGGCACAATCAATTTTTTATGAAAAGTGGAAACAAAGAAAACCCAACTTGAAATATTTCAAAGTATGGGGGTGTTTAGCAAAGGTCCAAGTTCCTGTGCCTAAAAGGGTTAAGATAGGACCTAAGACGGTGGACTGTGTGTTCATAGGATATGCTAAAAGCAGTAAGGCATGTCAATTTTTGGTTCATAAATCCGAACATCCAGATATTAATGAAAATATGGTAATTGAATCAGACAATGCTGAATTCTTTGAAAACATTTATCCGTATAAAACTAGACATGAACAGTCTAGTGGGGGTCTAAACGAACTCGTGATGAACCAATTGAGAATGAACATAATGAAGAGAATCCAAGATGCAGTACACATCAAAGAATGTCTACTTCGTTTGGATTGGATTTTGTGATATTTCTTTTGGAAAATGAGACTCAAACATTTAAGAAAGCGATGGCATCTTTGGATTTATCCTTTTAGAAAGAGGCGGTCAAAAGTGAGAGACATTCAATATTAAGCAACCATACATGGGAATTAGTTGATCTTCCTCCCGGAAATAAACCTTTAGGTTCCAAATGGATCTTCAAAAGGAAGATGAAAGCGGATGGTACTATTGACAAATACAAGGCAAGACTTGTAGTAAAAGGCTTCAAATAGAGAGAAGACCTTGATTACTTCAATACATACTCACCAGTAATAAGGATAAGATCGATTCAAATATTAATTGCCTTTGCTGTGGTATATGGCCTTGAGATCCATCAAATGGATGTGAAAACGCTTTTCTAAATGGAGAATTGGAGGAAGAAATATACATGGAACAACCAAAGGGTTTTATGGTTGTAGGAAAGAAAAACAAGGTGTGTAAACTTATCAAGTCATTATATGGACAAAAGCAAGCACCAAAACAATGGCATGCGAAGTTTGACCAAACCATGTTGGCAAATGGATTCAAAATAAATGAATGTGATAAATACGTTTATATAAAGACACTCCAAATCACCAAGTTATTGTATATTTATATGTGGATGATATGTTGATCATCAATAGAGACATTTCTGACATAAATGCAACAAAATGAATGCTCGAGAGCAAGTTTGATATGAATGACCTTGGAGTTGCAGATGTAATCTTAGGTATAAGAATCCATCGAACTCCACAAGGGTTGGCATTGTCACAGTCTCATTATATCGAAAAGGTACTTGAAAAGTTCAAGTCTATGGAATTCGATATTGCCAAGACTCCATTGGATACGAGCTTTGCACTTTCAAAAGAATGAAGGTGAAAGTGGCTCGCAATTAGAGTGCGCAAGAGTATTGGGATATTTAATGTATATAATGAACTATACACGATTATAAATAGCATGCACTATCAGTAAATTGAGTCGGTACACGAGTATCCCAACAAAATTCACTGGATGACAATGAAAAGAGTTTTGGGGTATCTTAAGTACACTCAAAATTATGCCTTGCATTATAATAAATATCCTGCGATACTTGAAGGATATAGTGATGTAAATTGGATCACCAGATCGAATGAAGTAAAATCTACAAGTGGATATGTATTTACTATCGGTGGAGGAGCAGTCTCTTGGAAATCATCTAAATAGACTTGTATTCTACAATGGAATCTGAATTTGTCGCATTGCATAAAGCCGGTGAAGAAGCAGAATGGCTCCGGAATTTTTTAGAAGATATTCTGGCCCAAGTTAGTGGCACCAGTATGTATACACTGTGATAGCCAAGCGGCAATAGGTAGGGCAGGGAGCATGATGTACAATGGTAAATCTCATCACATACGACAGAGACATAATACCATTAGGGAGCTTCTCTCTAGTGAAATTATCACTATTGACTATGTAAAGTCAAAGGATAATATGTCGGATCCACTTACAAAAGGCCTATCTAGAGAAGGAGTGGAAAGAACATCCAAGGGAATGGGTTTAAGGGCTAGGACGAGTCAGCGTGACGGTAACTCTACCTAGAAGACTAGAGATCCCAAGAGCTAGGTTCATAGAGATCAAACAAATTTGTGCCTAACAGGTTCAACATTTCCAATTACCCAACCCATTCTCATGATGTAGACAATGTTTAGTAAACAAGGATAAGACTTACGGTGAAAAGTCTTTTAATGATTAACTAAATTTGGCAGATTAGACAAAATAGTTTTATCTACAGGATTGAACGTTTAAAAATCACCTATGTGAGGGTGAAGTGAAAGTTACTTTAAAGAGAATGTTAGTAAAGGCCTATTCTCTAAGCTCTCATGAAACCGGGACATGTTCATGGCTGAAAAGAATAAAACCGTGAGAACCATAAATGTTAAAAGGTTGGTTGTGTGAGATATATTGTCTAGGTGTACATTAAAACTCGACGGTTTAAAGATATCAAATCTACCGATTGATCGAGTGCATCCGATGTATGTTCACTACAGAAAGTTCAAAGGGAAACCTACTTATTCAGATGCAATCAGTCTTTGTTTGATGATCACATACTTGTCCGTAAAAATTTTACAAAAATAGCCATTCCCTATTCATGTGGGGGATTGTTGGGTTCATAGTATATGAAAGAAATGTGAATGAAAAATGGAGAATAAAATGGTGGAGGGGAAGGAGACACTAAAATGGAAAGTGTACTCCCAAATTTGAAAATTTACTCTTTCTCCCACATTGGTGGAAGAAGAGAACTTAAAAGTATTTATAATCAAGAATACTTACTCCACATGGCAAGTGAGGTAAGAAATAATATATACCTCGCACTGTCGTCGTCGTCGCTCGCTCGGCTCGGCTTCGGCTTCGACTATATTTTGGACAAACTTTAGTTGAATTCCAAAGAATGCCAAGGAAAAACACAGTAAAATTTTTCTGCAGTGTTTTGGACCTTCATTTATATATACATGCAATAACAGTTGCACTGTTTTAAGTGAACTGATGCATTATTTTTGAACTGGTGCTTCAGAAATGATACATTGTTCTGAACTGAGGCTACAGAAGGTTGCAATGGCTCAAAATGATGCTTTAGAAGGATGTAATCCTTCAATGAAGTGACCCACTGATTCATGAAATGAGATGACTGTTCAGGAAAAGATGCAATCTTTAATGAACAGACATGAACTTACAGCAAAGGTGTAACCTTTGGAGTGAACCATTGCCTCTTTTCAGAAGAGGAATGTTATGGCTATATAAACCTGCTTTTATCCACAGGTTTTGATATAAATTTTTAGAATAAAAAATACTCTTCTTGTCTTCAAAAATTCTGTGTGATCATTCAAACTGTTTAGTGCGTTCGAAGAGTCCAAATATTTGAGGTACCGTTATATTTGGATTGAAGGCCATTTTATCCTGGGAGAAAAAATTCCATAACCTCAAGTACAGTGAGAGGAATTGTTTCCTTAAGGAAACTCCGTGAATTCAGATGACTTGGCCTTATTCATTTCTATTTCATCTATTTTTTTAAAAAATAAAATACATCTCTTGGAAAGGTCATTTTGATCTTGTGTTGAGGGTATTTGATATACTTCATTCTGTTCTTGTTTATACTTGAAATCTAGTTGAAGTTGTTATTCTGAATATACAGATTCTACGTACCCATAGAAGGAAATAACACGCCCTACATCAACTTTCATTAAAATTCCAATATTTTAGCAATTTTTTTCGAGCTAGAAAAGGCTTCCACAAAGTTAAACGTGGAATCCACCTTTCAAGTTACTTTGGGAGGTCATGGAGATAAGCATGGGTAAAATTTAATGTGCCTTGGGGCCTTGTTACAACTATTGGTCAGCAAAGGAGCTGGACCAAAATAGCTTGGTAGGTACAACTGTCTAGAGGACAAAATCTCTCAAGCCAATTTAGGAAAGGTTGATTAACTTGTCTAGGGTTCTTTATAAGAGTCATTTTTATTCATTTAATAAGTCCTTGGATGTGTGGAATTTCTATATATGTTGTAATCCTTCTTGGACAGATCATTCACATATTTTCTTGTCTCAAGCAATATATCAAAAAGGGCTCTTTGGCCTTCCACATACTTGTCTTCTTTACTATTTTCCTTGTTTTTGTCTTTCTGGCTGTTCTTAGCTTTTCTTGGGAGTAATTCGTGAGTTAAGGACTGAGCTTTATCATAGCATTGTAGGCTTGTAAAGATATTCACGTGCGTCTAAAATTAGGCCCGTGCCAACCTACATAAACTCACACATGTTGGAAAAACTAATTTAACAAAAATCGTGTGCAAGACATGCTGGACTAGTTAGTGATAATCATTACAAATACATACCATATTAAAATCCAATTTTTTTAGTATCTGAGATAAAAGCTAATTGACACGTATGACAAATATATCCACTTATGTAAATGCAAGAAAAAAATTATTAAAAATATATAAATTAAATTTGAATAGAATCTATAGGAGATTTGATAACAAAATAAAGATCTCTTGTTTTTCGATTGATAATTTCTATCATTGAGACCAATTCGTCATACTTCATTACATCAATAAATACAAAACTTTTTATTTTTATTGTCTTTTTCTCTCTATCATTGAGTGATTATTGATGCTGGGCGTATTTACACGCCTAAACACCATAATTTACCCATGTTATAGCTAAGTTTTGAGGATAAAATATATAATTGCTGCACTTTTAGTCCATCTTCCAGTAAGTGAGCTAACCAATATGATTAGCATGTTTTCAGGTATTAATAATGAAGATTTCAGTACTTTGTGGACCCTTGGGAAGCAAAGGAAAACTTCACGTAAGAAGAAAGGCATCTTTTGGAAGCTTGTGGACTGAATATGATGCTTGGAGAAATTGTCCCGGGCAGAATCAGTATTTCTTAATACTTAGGGGTGCAGCAGTAACCTAGTAGGACTAGGACAAGGATGCAGTAACCGAGTAGGACTAGGACAAGGATGTTATAAAAACCCTATTTGCTGAATTTTTCAGCATTGATTCATTCAATTCTTATTGTCATTATTTTTCTTTTCATTCGACACTTTGAACAAAAATCACGTTACAATTTTTGTAACTTTAGACAGAGAAAAACGCTACAAGAACGGCTAGAGAGGAAATCACGTCATTGTCAGAGTGACGCCAATACATACCTATCGTGAGATTGTTATCATTTGGTATGATGATGATGTCTTCGTTGCTTTCCTTTACATTCATGAGTAGCTAAACTTCTCTGTTAGGGTTATGGAAGCCTTGTGATATACTATCTATTACAATGAGTTTGTGAATTCTTGATGCGTATGCTACTTATATCATTACTGTCTTCGTTTTAATATAATTCTTGTGGTTGCAAACATATAGAATACGCCAGTATAGCATTAACTTGTTCGAGGGAAAATTTACATGTCTGGAAAAGAGAGTATGACATGGAAATAGGGCTACCAACCCCTGTTTACACGTTAATGCCTTAACCGGATTAACCTCTTAGAGAGTTTGTACCGTTAGTTATACACTTTAAGCTCGAGAGAGTTGAAGTGAAATAATCCTGGATGGTCGAGAGACACTAGGATTTACCATTAGAATACGAATCTCTATAAGTGCATGCATGTCTAAATTCCGCCTAACTCATAGTTAATAGATACGTAGAGCTCATAAGGTGGGCATAACCCTAACTTCTTATTCTCTGTGATTAAATTTTACCAAACAAAGCATTCAGTCGTTACTTTGATACTCTTAATTCACGCCACAATTAAATCCCCCCTTTCCGTAGAATTTTTGACCAACAGTCTGCTAACAATTACAACACTTAGTGACCAAGTATTCCCTGTGGGATTCGACACACAACCCAGTTGGGTTCTATATTTGACAGCAACCGCTTACACTCTTACGAGAGCTGTAGTTTGGGCGTTATCAAATTTTGGTGCCGTTGTCGGGGAATAGGGTTGTCAACTAAGTTTGTGATAGTTACTAGACCCTTTGGTCAAAGATTCTTGAATTTTACTTTTCGTCTGTTGTTTTTGTTTTATTCAGGTTTTGTTCAGTGCATGCCAAATACTCGAAGTTCGGGTCAGCCATTATTACCCATAAACCCTGAATCACAACTTATTGGCAGGATGGAGGCGTAACGAGACATTGAAAGAAGGGTTGCTCAATAGGAGCAGGATAGATTAGCTGCATTGGCCACTGCTCAAGTGCATCAACAGAATATTGATAACCCAGGGCGAGCAACAAATCCTGAGGATGAGGACCTGGGTGATGATGAGTTACTAAACCCAAGGCATGCTGATGAGGTGGAGGCACCTGTGAACAGAAGAGATCGTCAAGCTAGATTGAAACCTGAACGGCGAGCGGTGCAGATTCCTTTTGATGATGATGATGACGATTTGGATGGGGCTGGTGCCACAGGGGCTATTATTCCTCCGCCCTTGGCACCTGGAGCCAAGTTCAATATCACTAGCACCATGATTCAGCTATTACAGCTCAAGGGATTATTTGGTGGACTTGCAGGCGATGATCCAAATATGCATCTGATCAATTTTATCTCTACATGCAAGTCATTCGACAATCCAGGCGTTGGACAGAATGCAATTCGGCTACGCTTATTTCCATTGTCTCTATCTGGGGAGGCAACTCTATGGTTGAACGGGCTAACTCCTGATTCTATTACTAATTGGAGGCAATTGAAAGACGCTTTCCTAGAAAGATTTTTTCCGCCATCCAAGAGAGCACAGTTGAGAGACGAGATCAGCAATTTTCGACAGCTTCCAACTGAAGCTCTCCACGAAACATGGGAGAGGTTCAAGAAGAAGCTTATGCGGTGCCCAAATCATCATATGACCAATGTCTACTTGATGGAGATATTATACAGGTCTTTGAATTCGGTGACTAAGCCAGTGGTTGATAATGCTGCAGGAGGGTCATTCATGGACCTTACTTTTATTTAGGCAAGTGATATGCTAGATCGTATGACAAAGCAGAGTAGAGCTTGGCATACCAAGGATTCTGAGGTAGCAAGCTCTACTGTATCCATTGGCTTGACTGCAGAGCAAAGGCGAAGAGAGGAGGAACATGATCAAGATATGGCGCACATGAAAACGCAAATGGATCTTCTTACCAAGCATTTATTATCAAGAAAGACCAAAAAAGTCAAAGCTGTTGTGTCACAGGGAAGAGATGAATCCGATTCTGAGGAAGAAGCTAACTACTTGAATAATCAGGGGGGTTTCCGAGGCAATTCCCAAGGAAACCAGGGTCGGAACTATTATGATAAATCTAGAAGCAAGGATCGTAATCAAGGTAGTTGGAAGAATAAAACTGATAGGAGTGGTTTATATGTTCCTCTTGGAAACCGTGAGGCCATGGCGTCTGGCTCTGGGATGATGTCCATGAAAGATATGATGGCTAAGCTGTTGAAAGGAGTGGAGGCAACCAATACGGGAGTAAATGAGGTAAAGAATGATTTGTCATCAATAAATCAATTGGTTGACTCACATTCCACTTCAATAAAACAGATGGAACAATAATTGAGTCAACTTTCAGTGGCATTCAATCAAAGAAAGGCTGGCACTTTACCTAGTGACACTGTGCAAAATCCAAGGAATAATGGATCATATATGGCTATCACTACCAGGAGTGGTAAAGTGTTGGAAAATCCATCCAAAGGAAAGTAGGTGGTTGATGATATAGCAGAGAATGTTAGTGAAGCAGATTGTGATGATTCTGTAAAAGCTGAAAATCAGACTGAGAACGTTCATGATGTTACCCCTACATGTCTGCAGCCTGAAAAGATCGAAAATTGGAAGCAAGATAAAAAGAAAGTGGTGGAGAAAACTCTTCCCCTTCCACCACCACCTTTTCCTCAGAGACTGAAGAAGAAGGCTGATGACACTTCTAAAAAGGTTGATAATCGGAAGCAAGATAAAAAGAAAGTGGTGGAGAAAACTATTCCCGTGCCACCACCACCTTTTCCTCAGAGACTGAAGAAGAAAGTTGATGACACCAGGTTCAGTAAATTCATGACTATGTTGAAGCAGCTGACTATTAATGTTCCTTTGGTGGAGGCGCTGGAACAGATGCCTGGGTACGCTAAATTCATGAAGGACCTTTTGAAAAAGAAGCGGGCAGCAAGCTATAAGCTGGCAGATAATGTTCATCATTGCAGTGCAATTGCCATAAGGTCTTTAGTACAGAAGAAGGCAGATCCTGGTGCTTTCACTATTCCTTGCACGGTTGGATCTATGAATTTTGCTAAGGCATTGTGCCATTTGGGAGCTAGCATTAATTTGATGCCGCTATCCATTTACAGAAAGTTGGGGTTGGGCGATCCTACACCAACCAATATGCGACTTGTGATGGCCGATAGGTCGGTAAAATAACCTGTTGGTATCTTATATGATGTATTGGTGAAGGTTTCTACATTCATTTTTCCTGAAGACTTTGTTATTTTAGATTGCGAGGTGGATTCTGAAGTTCCCATAATATTGGGATGACCTTTCTTCGCAACTGGAAGTGTGCTTATTGATTTAAGAGCTAATGAGCTTTTATTTCGGTTGAATGACGAAGTGGTCCATTTTGATGTATGCAAATCGATGAAGCAGCCTAGAGATATGGATGTGTTATCTGTAGCTGATGTTTATTATGTGGATGAGAAATATTTATCTGTAGAGAAACAGCTTATTGTTGAGCCATTGTCTGCTGTGCTGTTGAATTTTGAGCGTGAGGAGGTTGAAGAATATGAAGAAACCATTTGTGCTCTAACAGGAATAGGGTCCTATTCTCATGCTCCTAAGAAGCTGGACCTTGATCTTAAGAATCGATCTTTACCAACAGCGAAGACTTCCATTGAAGAGCCACCAGTGCTAGAATTGAAAGAGCTCCCCAATCATCTAAGGTATACGTTCTTGGGAAGTGGTGATACACTTCCAGTTATTGTTGCGGCCGATTTAGGCGAACAGCACGTAGAGGCTCTCATATCTGCTCTCAAGAGGTACAAGAGAGCTATGGGTTGGATTATTGATGATATAATTGGTATCCCTCCTGGGATATGTATGCCCACAATTAAGCATCAGCGTCGTCTGAATCCATTCAGAAAATGAGCCACCATCTATCTTGCTGAAGTCTGAGTAATCGAGGTAACTATGTCGTGCTGCGATAATAAATCAAGCGCTTGGTGGGAGGCAACCCATCTTTCTAATTGTTTTTGTTATTTTTGAGTAAGTGTAGGTGCAATACGTAAAAAGGAGGAGATTGGTCCTAAATTTTGAGTTGAAAGTGAGCAATGTTAAAGGTGGTAAGTTAGGAATGAAGGAGCAAAAGGAAATAGACAAGGCAACGACTATGCGAATCTAGGTAACGAACAAGGCAAGGCCTATGTAAATCTAGGCAACGGACAAGGCAAGGCCTATGCTATGGCCTAAGCTCTCTAAATCTACAATGCCATAGCATAGGCGCCGCCTATGCTCAACTAGGCAAAGCTAAAGGCGCCGCCTATGCCATTGCCAAAGCTCTCTGAATCTACAATGCCATAGCATAGGCGCCGCCTATGCCCAACTAGGCCATAGCATAGGCGCCGCCTATGTTCAACTAGGCTTTGCTAAAGGCGCCGCCTATGCCAAGCATAGGCAAAGCATTAGGCGCCGCCTAACCTTACTTTTTGGTCTCCTAATTCGATTTTACATGGGTCAAACCCGACCCATGGCTTGTTCTATAAATAGATCTTCAACATTAGAACAAAATACACTTGTTTGTTCAACCTAGGCGCTGCCTAAGCTTCCAATTACTCTCAAAAACTTTTCTTTTTGCTCATCTAAACTTGCAAGATCATCTTCCGAGTCCATCACCAAGTAAGTTCTTCTCTTATATTCTGTAGTTGTTGAGATGCTATGTTTATAATGATTTGTTAAATCTTCAAATGGTGTTGATGATTAGAATGTGGTTGATTTGTTATGATACATCTAGTTGAGTGAAAGAATACGTGTGGGTGTTCTTGACTTGGTTCCGACTTGTATTTGATTTTGATACACTATCATACTTTTGCAGAATCGACATGGTGAAGTTAATTGTATAATCTTCAAAATTGAAAGCTTGAATGTTGGAATGACTCGTTCATCGAGATAAAGATCATGATTGAATACAAGCATGAGATGTTGTGATTATTTCTCTGCAATAACTTGTTACGATCTCTATATAGTAGTCTTGTTCAAAAAGTGCATCAATTCAAACATGAAATATAGTCAAGATTACTAGAAATAGATTTGGAAAGGATAGTTAAGATGACATGAAAGTATGACTGTGCTAAACATGTTGTTGGAACATATCGCCTATCTGTATGTCGATAAAGTCTGAGTAATCGACATTACTCACTTAATTGGTTTGTATCAACTAATTAAGTGTGGGGTGGTGCCACTATTGGTTGTTTGTTGATTAAATCTTCCGAGATGAGCTAACATGAATCTATTTTGATCTCAGGTAGAATGGCACCAAAAGGACGACAAGGAAAAGAAAAAGTGTCTACCTCACAGAAAGGTCAGAAAAGGGGAAAAAAAGAGCAAGCTGAAGACTCCTCGCTGCAAATACCTCGATGCACTTTTGGGATAAAGTGGGTCCTAGATGAGGAAGAAAAGGAGTGGTACAAGAACAACAAAGTGAAAAAATATGTTCACGTGGAGTTGATACAAAAGGAGAGTCTAGCGAAGAGAGAACCTCACATTTTGGCTAAAATCATGGCGCTAAATCTTGATTTCATTTTTCGAGATATGGGAGAATTCAATCTTGATCTAACGCGAGAGTTTTATGCAAATTGGTCCCCAAAGACTACCGGAAGTGAAGTGAAGATTCGGGGCCAAGTCTTGCAACTGAATGCGAAGTTCTTCAACACTTTTATGGGTCTCCCACCTGTCGATCCATCACCGCTCAAGGAGGTTTATAACAGACCTCCGTACAGGGAAATCAGACACACATTGTGCAAAACAAGATCAATTGCACACTGGAA
Source organism: Capsicum baccatum var. pendulum (assembly GCA_030864225.1). NCBI lineage: Eukaryota > Viridiplantae > Streptophyta > Magnoliopsida > Solanales > Solanaceae > Capsicum > Capsicum baccatum. Next base: position 100,890,103 of record CM061551.1, read on the forward strand.
TCGTCATAAGGATACCGATTGGCACAACACCTTCCCGTATGCTTCCTAAACAGAGAAGCTTGTATATGGTTGAGGATAGTCAACGCTTGCCTCATTCCTGGGACACAGTACATAAAGATCACACGTGATAGAGTATGATTGGTGTATGCTCTAATGACTAATATTCCCATTAACAATGGTTTGGTTATACGATCGTCAATGCGTAAGGCTAGGCTACACAAGAGGTCCCACTTCAGCTTTGGCAATTTGTTGACTGCGATATTAAGGAAGGAAGACATTGAAGAGGAACCTGCAGATCATAAGCTTCCACACAACCCGAAGAAGGTTGACCTGACAAAGGCTAAAGATCCTGAAACTATGCATGGAGTCAACCTGACGACTGCAGAAAGACATGCTCACGACGAAAGCTTCTTCCGCCATCTATATGGCATGACGAGGTTTACTATGATGAGTGGGGGTCGTGTTCCAACTGATGTAGAGCTCCAGCAGTTGGATTATGACTACCCGATAAATGAGCATGCGCGGGCTATGTGCGAAGTAGGGGTACATTTTGAGGAACCTTTAGATGATGACGTGCCGACCGATGATGATCGCCGAATGCCAAACTCAGATGTAGAGGAGAAATCTGATGACGATGACGCTGATGATGATTCCGATGCAGGGGTTATGACCCCGGACATAGAGGAGGAGTCCGACTAATCAGGTTTTCCTTATTTATTTTCCACTGAGGGCAGTGTGTCCCGTCTAAGTATGGGGTGCTGGTATTTGTATGCGGTATTTCTTTGCCTACATTTATTTATGTTTGTTTGTTTTATTTATGTTTGTTTGTGTTAATTAGTCGTAATTAGTTTTTTTTAGATTTTGCGTGAAATTGTTCTGATAGACGACATGGTATTATGACAAGAGTTTGTGCTAAAATCATTACTATTGAGACGTTTAGGCTCCAAGTGTGACTCACTATATGATAATTGTGTGGGTTAATTCATTCAGATGTTAGGTTAAGAGTCTATACTGCTCCCAATAAAGTTGATCATGTGCCTTGTGTGTGTGAGATTATAGTATATTCTGTGCTGTGACTGATACTAGAACTTGCTTGGTGTGTGTGTAAAGCGAAATAAAGAGTGTGAGAGTAGGAGATGATTTAGGCATTTCTTTTGCAGCCTGTAATTGTTTACCTTCTTTTTACCTACCTGTGTACATTATCCTAGTTAACCCCCTTTGAGCCTTTAGCTATTTTCTTTGTCAGCCTTATATGTAAGCCTAATCCATTTTTTTTCAAGACCATAATTTGATCCAAATTCCTAAGCGCTTTAAATAGTAGAGTCATGTGACAAAATAAGAGGAAATTGGGTGAAAGTGATGCCTCAGAGCATATTGGTACTTGAAATTGTTGTGAAAAAGAGTGGCTATCATAGAAGTGCTATCATAGAGGTGCGTTATAATATGAAAAAAAAGAGAAAGAAAAGAAAAAGAAATAGAAAACTAAAAAGATAGTTGTGTTTATGTTTGAATAACAAAATAGGTGAAAAGGGGTGGTAGATGAAAGAAAGGTAGAAGGGGTGTTTAAAAAAGAGTGTTAATGGAATAATGTGATGTATTAAAGCGCTTAGGGAACATAGTCACTATTTCTGGCCAAAATAGTCCTACCTGTCCCTTAGCCTACATTACAACCTGTAAAAGACCTATTTGATCCTAAGCTTAGCATTCTGATATTAGTGGAGCATTACACTAAGGGCAAGCCTATGGTCATCAGTTGCAACATATGAATTCTTTGTGAGAGAGAGAGCAAAGAGAGTCTTATACCCATGTTTCCAAAAATACAAAACTTGTGAGTGATTATGGGTGATATATTATGTGAGACACACATGGTTGATGAGTTTTGGGTAGTTTTGTATGATCCTTTGTGCCTTAACTTGTGGATACGAATTAACCATCATCACGAGTCTATGATTGGAGGTTGAATTATTTCTAGTAGTGATTAAGAGAACTACTCTTTGTTAATGATTGTCGTGTATGTATTGTTGAACATTTTGTGCTGTTACTGTGAAATCCTAAGTAGATGTTTGCATGGACGTAATATTTTGTTCGAGGACGAACAAAGCTTTAAGTTTGGGGTGGTGATGCTGGGTGTATTTACACGCCTACACACCATAATTTACCCATGTTATAGCTAAGTTTTGAGGATAAAATATATAATTGCTGCACTTTTAGTCCATCTTCCTGTAAGTGAGCTAACCAACGTGATTAACATGTTTTAGGTATTAATAATGAAGATTTCAGCACTTTGTGGACCCTTGGGAAGCAAAGGAAAACTTCACATAAGAAGGAAGGCATCTTTTGGAAGCTTGTGGATTGAATATGATGCATGGAGAAATTGTCCCGGGCAGAATCAGTATTTCTTAATACTTAGGGGTGCAGCAGTAACCTAGTAGGACTAGGACAAGGATGCAGTAACCGAGTAGGACTAGGACAAGGATGTTATAAAAACCCTATTTGCTGAATTTTTCAGCATTGATTCATTCAATTCTTATTGTCATTATTTTTCTTTTCATTCGACACTTTGAACAAAAATCACGTTACAATTTTTGTAACTTTAGACTGAGAAAAACGCTACAAGAACGGCTAGAGAGGAAATCACGTCATTCTTAGAGTGACACCAATACATACCCATCGTGAGATTGTTATCATTTTGGTATGATGATGATGTCTTCGTTGCTTTCCTTTACATTCATGAGTAGCTAAACTTCTCTGTTAGGGTTATGGAAGCCTTGTGATATACTATCTATGACAATGAGTTTGTGAATTCTTGATGCGTATGCTACTTATATCATTACTCTCTTCGTTTTAATATAATTCTTGTGGTTGCAAACATATAGAATACGCCAGTATAGCATTAACTTGTTCGAGAGAAAAGTTACATGTCTGGAAAAGAGAGTGTGACAAGGAAATAGGGCTACCAACCCCTGTTTACACGTTAATGCCTTAACCGAATTAACCTCTTGGAGAGTTTGTACCATTAGTTATACACTTTAAGCTCGAGAGAGTTAAAGTGAAATAATCCTGGATGGTCGAGAGACACTAGGATTTACCATTAGAATACGAATCTCTATAAGTGCATGCATGTCTAAATTCCGCATAACTCATAGTTAATAGATACGTAGAGCTCATAAGGTGGACATAACCCTAACTTCTTATTCTCTGTGATTAAATTTTACCAAACAAAGCATTCAGTCGTTACTTTGATACTCTTAATTCACGCCACAATTAAATCCCCCCTTTCCGTAGAATTTTTGACCAACAGTCTGCTAACAATTACAACACTTAGTGACAAAGTATTCCCTGTGGGATTCGACACCCAACTCAGTTGGGTTCTATATTTGACAACGACCGCTTACACTCTTACGAGAGCTGTAGTTTGGGCGTTATCAATTATATGACTCTCCCCCCTTCTCTTTTTAGGTCTCGCTCTCTCATTACCTAAATTAGGACATGTTTGTCTTCTTTATCATTTTTTTGTGTTGCGAGTGTTTAATCACATAAAATAGTGGCACGTTCAAGAATATAATTTGCTCTGATTCGTTGATATTTTCAAAAATTAATTTCACGTATGTTCGAAGATGTGCTCTTTTTTCAAATTTCACATAAAAGTGAGATGCTTTGCATATCGACTGTCCTTATGTTTGAAGCCTTAATTTTAAAGGGAAGCATCATCCTTATTCTTTTGAAAGTAGTTTTATAATTAAATTTGATTATAATTAATTTAAGTGTACATTTTTAGATTGTTTAGCTGATCAAATATGAATCTAGTATAAATATTTGCTATAGGGAACTAGTTTTAAATTCATAGCTATTCTTTTACTATTTTAGAAAATATATTTTCTTATTATCTCTATAGGGATTGAAATATATTGATTATTTTATATGCTATTAATTACTACTAAATTTATAATTATTTAAAATATATATTTTTTAAAAATTATCTATTTTAAATATTTTGTCTTATTATATACTTATAAGTTTGTCACATTTGAATTTATTATTTTAGACGTGTCGTATAAATGAAAAGAAATTACTAAAATTACAATACCATACTTTCTATGTTTCAATTTATCTGTCTTAGTTACATATATCACAAGTACCAAAATTAAAATTTTTAATACAGATGCATATATTTATTCTTATCATCCTTACTAAAAATGTATCTCAAATATTTGTCATTTTAGAAGTTCTAGAAAAAATTAATTATTTCTATTTTTTTCTAGTGTGTTAGGTTTTAAACACACACTTTGCACATATATCTCGTTCTCTTTATAAATATTTGAGAAGTTGAATTTAAAAAAAAACATCATTTAGAAAAATAACTTTCTAATCGATAATCCTTATGATTTGTAGTTGTGCATAATCAACTAAATTAGTATCACATTTTTTTCAATTAATTTAAAATAACATTTTTTACCATACGATATCGTTAAGACACTGCAATTAATTAGTTACGAGTATATAATTTTTTAAGGATAGTGGTAGTGTATTTATCAATTATTTTGATAGTGTATTTACTTTATAATGTTGTAAGAAAATTATAGTTGAACCGTCTTTGGCTCTCAATAAAAGTACGTTATTTATTACATATTTTCATCTCAGTTCAATTGAAACTTCAAAAAATTCTTTATTTGGAACACTTTCCAATAACAAAATAAATAAGATCAAAATCTCCCATCGCCGGAATCATTCCACCATGCTTCATTTACATTGATAAGTATAATTTTTTTAAACTCTTTTGTCGTTTCTTCTCTATCATTGATTGATTATATAACACACACACTCTCTCTCTCACTCTCTGTCTCTCCTACTCTCCCTCTCTCGTTAGCTGTATTGAGACATGTTTGTCTTCTTTATCACTTTTTATTTTGTGTTGTGAGTGTTTAATCATTAAAAAAGTAACACGTTTAAGAATATGATTTTCTCTAGTTCATTAGTATTTCAAGGATTAATTTTATGTATATTTGAGGATGCAACTTTTTGTCAAATCGTGCATGAAAGCAGGATGCTTTGTGCATTGACTGTCCTTATGTTTGAAATAATTTTTTTAAAGAAGCATCATCCTTATTCTCATGAAAGTAATTTTATAATTGAATTTTATTATAAATGGCTTATTTTCATAAAAGTAATTTTTAGATTTCTTATATGATCAAATATGAAACTAATACAAATATTTGTTATCAAAAAATAGTTTTAAATTCATATGTATTCTTTTACTATTTTAGAAAATGCAATTTCACAGTGTCTCCATAGGAGTTATATTGACTATTTTATATGATATTAATTACTACTTTATAATTATTACTATATTATACAAAGGATCTAAAGCAATCATGTTATGGTTGTTCTGCCAGCTTATTAAAGGGCATTTCTATCCTTTCGCAATAATTTCAATCAACACTGAACCCATTCTAAAAGGTATTTTTTTCATTCCATAACAATTTCAAGAAATTGCTAGATTACAGAATACATTGGACTCATAAATCTGAGAATGAAGGCTTCTCAGAGGAAGCCAAGTAAGTTCAAAGTTCAAGTTCCACATAAAAAGAACAAATCCAAAATGTTATGATGTATCAAAAAACACTGGATACTTGGCCTCCAAAAAAACTTGTCTTTACATGAATGATAATGTAACACTCCAAATCTGGTACCGGAGCGCTACACGGTGCTCATGACCCCGAAAGACCACAAGCTAACCCATAACTGATATCTGTACCTGAACACTACATAATATATTGTATAAATGCGAAAATAAAGACTAAAAGGCCATAAGGTTCAAAACTGATAAAACATAACATCTGAAAGTATGGTATATCAATACCAAAATAAACTAAAACATAACTGTCTGAATATACTGTAGTCTAAAAATCCTCTAAAATTGAACTGTCTGAATAAGGAGTTGATGTGACATGTCCCTAACTAACTCCAACAACTGAAATAAACTACTGAAATAAACTAAGTAATGAAGAAATAAAGTAATGATCATGTCCTTGAAGGATGAGGATTCACTGCTAACTCTTACTGCTTAAACTGAAATGTTACTAATGCTCTGAAGCTCGTGCTTCTAAACCTATGGTATAGAATAAAACACCATAGAACAAATGTATCAGTACGATTGAATGTAATGGTATGCATGTGAGGTAGGCTGAATGCAAAGGGTTCAAATTCATGAACAATGCTAACTGACTGTATAACAAGAACGCGAGAATACATGCATGAATAAGTGACTATAACTGAAGTCGTGATGGTACTTACTACTGAGTCTGATTACTAATAACATGAGTTACTGATAACAGATATAACTTATACTGAGCGACTGTATCTGACAGTCTAGGTTCTGATGGAACTAGCTGAGTTCCATACTGTGCTGAGTTGAGTGTATTGACAGTCCTGAAGTCTGAAGGACTATTTGAGTTCTTTTATTGAGATTGAGACTGTGGGAAGTAGTCTTCTAATCGATATGCCTCAAATAATGCATTATATCTGAGTGGAGGTCCAATCTGTAACCCCAATTAGAAGGGTGTCAATATCGCGCCACTGGTAAAGACAAGCTGTGGGTGACCCTCATCTGGAAGTGTCCCCAAAAGAAAATGGTGGGACCCTCATCTGATAGTGTTTATCCACCTCATCAACCCTGATCTATCAGTATTGATGTCTCAACCTATACTGGCTACATAGTTGTGGAATGCAAGGATTGCTTCTAAGGATCACACCCTCAACTGTCAGTATGTGTCCTCATCTTTGGGTTCACTCGATGCTAAATACTACTCCCATCTGATTAGAATCTGAACATAATTAACTGAATTGAACTGGACTGAGTTTATTAAGTTCCGTTGACTGATGGAATACTACTGAGATTACTGAATTTCTAAGCTTTCTAAGATTACTGGGATTACTGAGTTTTCCTGAGTCTTATGACTAACTAAATTCTACAGAACATGGCTTGACTGAGGATATCATGAAAACATAGTACTGGCTCTAGGAAAACAACTAAATTGTCGGGTACAAGTACCTCCAGGACTCAATAGAAGGAAATTGACAGGGCATGACATTCTTGAATACATAACCAATATCAACAATCCATAATGCAATAAGTTGGGGATTTTATGAAGTACATGGTTATCATAATCTTGTACATGGTAGGAATGCATATACTCAATGTCAAAATTTCATACTCTAACATCATGAGCATTCCAACAAACATCTATATTACACATCAATAGGATGGGAGTAATTTGAACGTAAGGGTAAAATATGAATCCATCACATAAATCACAATTGAGCTATATTACATAATTTCTAGTCTCTTATGCATTTTATCAAACACTTAGGTTGCATGACTTAAGGCATGGCACAATACTTAAATTAACATATCATAACCAACTAAAATCCATGGTTTTCAACTCACATGCTAACATATTTTCATAAAAACACAAAGATTCCAACTTGGGAATCATACAACAACAACCACATGCACATAATCAACCCATAGCATGAATATTGTAATCTATAGTTTAAAACTTGATTCTTGGGCTTCATGGACGAAAAGAATCTATGAATGAGCATTATGCATACCTTAGTTCTTGATTCTGCGAATATTTACAATGGAATTTTCTTGAATTTGAATTTCCAATTGAGAACCCTAACTTGTTCTTGAGAGAATTTTGAGAGAAGCGACTATATTTTAGTTAAATTGGGGCTAAATTCCATGTTATAGTCTTATATAGGGGTGGGAAATACCCATTATGTCCTTAAAATAACTCAAAAATAAGGTGTTTATGTCATTTAGGCTATAAGATATGCGTCACACAACTTATCGCGTAAGCAAGGTTGTGTGTCGCACAACTTATGGCATAAGTTAGGTTGTGCGTCTCACAACTTATGGAATAAGTTAGGTTGTACGTCGCATAACTTATGGCATAACCATTCCAGTAGCCTTTGGCGATTTGTTAGGCGATGCACTCCACTTTGCAAAGCCATAACTTCTTGCTTGGGTGTCGAATTTTGGTAAAATTAATATCGTTGGAAAGATAATTCGATCCTATACAATTTGGTCAATCTAAATATGACAAAATACCACATATACATCAGGTTATGCTCATTCAAAGATGACTCTTATAAAATGAAACACTAAAACTTGATGGATTTAAAAGCTCTTAGCTTGCCTTACTCTAAGTGACTCTTATGAACACGCTTAACACATCATAAGCTCTCTTCTCACTAGGATACTTATTTTAAGTCATGTTCTTAAATATGAATCACAGGATAGGAGGTTTGATACGTAAGAACAATGATTCATTTTTTAGCTTGGAAATATATGGGGTATTACAGATAAACTCATTGAATATTATGAAAGGAATTACTATAATTACACTCCATAAAATATATAAGGAAGAGAAAATACATACGATAAATATTTGCAATTGACAATTTAGGTAATAGATAACACGCCGACCATAAATAATGGTATGGCAGAGGAGATGTTAACGACGATGATGATAAGGATAGAGAAGAAGTGATTCTTTGAACATTTTATGGGAGGGAAATAAAGACAGAAGAAACATCACTTTGCTGTGATGTTTTCGGCCAGGGTGGTCGGCAGTGGTGAGAACAGAGGAGGTGGCGGGAGTAGGGACAAGAGAGTGCGGCAGCTGGGTCAGGGAAAATAGAGTTTGACTAGTGGATAAGGTAAATTAAAAAAATAAGTGTTAGGGATGGACAGGCACCGTCCGATCAAAGGTTTGGACGACTAAGGTTAAAACTAATTTTTGGCTGGGTTGTGGGGTTATTGGATTGAGTTAGTTGGGGATTTTAAATTGGGCCAATTCAGGCCCTATTTTAGATAAATTAACCCCTAAACACATCAAAAGAAAAATTGAGTTTCCACTACAATATAATTAATAAAAATTATAAAAATACTCCGTATCAATTTATGTGTTACTTTTGCATATGTTAAAATTCAAACAAGTTTATCTTTTATCATAAATTTTAGGCACAAAATCTTCAAGTTTTTTTGAAATAAAATCTATATATACTAGGAACTACATAAAAAATATTATACATCACAATTATTGACAATTCAAAATATTTAATTTTTTTTTATAAAATACAATAATTAACAACTTAAAATATTTAAAAATTATATATAAAATATTTTATTGACTATATAAATTTTATCTATGTCACATAAATTGAGATACAAAAAATAATATATATTGGACCCATGCTAGAACGGGCACCCTATATATAGTTTAACATATATTTTTAAATATTACTTGATTTAACTGATTTCTTTATTAAAGCTATTTTGTATTTTATACAGACATATAAGTTTGTCACACACCCGAATTCATTACTTTAAACTTGTAGTATAAATGGGGAAAATCACTAAAACGACAATATAATACTTCATATGTTTTAATTTATTCATCTTAATTATATGTAATGACCAAGTTTTTGATGAAGTATGTGAAATATGTATTTCTGTGTGATTTGACTATGTTACCCCTCTCCATAGTTGCATTATGTTATTTCTGACGTGTGGAGATGATTGGTACAATTTTTGATATATTTTGGTACCATTTGTGCGATATTGTGCTTTTTGATGACTTCGAGAGCCTTATTTTGGAATTCTGTGGTTATTTTTTAATCCTTACGATGGATGAATGAACTGTAACACCCCAACTTAGGAAGGAGTCCCATATTGGCAAAACACGGGAGGGATGCTGGGTATATAAGTGAGAAAGCCTTACTCTCTAGTGATGCATTTTAAAGCCGTGCGGTCCTGGCCCAGAGAGTACAATATCACTAGTGGGTTGAGGATTTCAGGGGTATCTCGGACCTTTGGGTTGGGATGCCCATTGCGGCCAGGGCCTCAGGTCGGGTTATGACAGAATGGTATCAAAGCCGCTCCTATGTCATCCCTGTCAATGTGGTCCAGAGTTCAAACTGAGTGTAGGCAAATCCCAACAAAGGCAAGGCAAACCTCAGTCTTGAGTGTAGGCAAATCCCATTCGGTGGGGCAAACCTCAACGAGGATGCTGAGTCCATACGGGAAGGTGTATGTAAAACCCCAACTTAGGAAGGAGTCCCACATTGACAAAACACGAGAGGGATGCTGGGTATATATGTGAGAAAGCCTTACTCCCTAGTGATGTATTTTAAAGTCGTGCGGTCCTGGCCCAGAGCAGACAATATCACTAGTTGGTTGAGGAGTTCAGGGGTATCTCGAACCTTCGTGGGTCAGGATTCCCGTCACGGCCAGGGCCTCGAGTCGGGTCATGGCATGAAACAAACTATGCCAGCAGGTCCAGAATATTGATTTTAGGATAAGTAGACCTTTGGTTCGGGTCTCGATGTACCTGAGTTCATTTCACCAGTTGGTCGGGAAGTTAAAAAATAAAAAATATGGGTGTGGGACCCATATTCGGTTGAAATAACCTTGGATAGAAAATTCAATTTCGCCAACTCATCTGGAACGTAGATTTTAGGATTTTAAAATATTTGGTTGGGTTTTATGGATTTTAAATCTCATTTCAATCCTCGATTTAGAAAATTATGATTTCGGATTTCGGGGGTCAACTCTAAAAAAATGATGTTTTGTTGAAAATTTAATATTTCCATTGAGTTTGGAGCATCAAATTTAGTGTGGTTACATAGTTCGTTTGCATATATCAGACTCCAAATAAATCTCGGACACCCCATCGAAGTTCGTGGTGGACTTGAAAAGTCTAATTTTCCAGTTGCTGATGCACCTAGCAATTATAGGGTAAATTGCGCTTCACTAGGTTGATTTAGCCTTGTTTTACCTGGTACCCAGTATAGTATAAAAATAGCCCTTTTGTCCATTTTGAACATTCTTTCACCTTACCTCTTGAGAGTTAAACCCTTAAATAGTATGAGAGCTTAAAAGTGAAGCTTGTATGAGCTTGGGAAGCTAGATTAACATTTATTTCTTAATTCTATTTTGGATTTAAGGTGATATTTCATTCTTTTCCTACTCTAATTCTTTGGATTAATTGTTCAAAAACCCCAAAAACTTTACTTCTTGATTTATCCCTAAATTTAACTCCTTTTCACTTGAATAATATTTCTAATCCTATAATTGCTAGTTTTCATCAATCTCATATTCAAAACAACTTTGTTTCTTGATTTTAACACAAATTTTAAAGATTTTACCCAGTAAAATTCAAAAATAATTTTTCTTTGATTTGAACTTTATTTATTACTCGATTTGACTTGGGTTTTCAGCTATAGGTTCCTAAAATATGAGGAACACATTTTTGCAATAAAGTTTTAATTTTTCCCTTCTTTTCTAAAAACATATTTTGTGGGTCCGTTTTGACCCCGAACCAAAAGTAGGCAATATGAATATTGTTGGCTTTGTTTTAATGCATAGATTTTATATTTTTTGATTTTAATTGATTTCAAGATCGTTTGTTGAAAGTGGAGTCATGGGTTCAAAGTGTAGCGAACTGATTTCAGCTTTCGAGGTAGGTTATGTCTTAACTATTGGTACAAAATACATGTTAAGGGTGGTAACTAATCATTAAAAATGGCTATCTATGTGTTGTGCTCGCGTGGGGGCCTATTGTGACGTAATTATTAAAATTAAGATATTATGTGATATGTGTGACTGCGTGGGGTCCTATGTAATGTTGATAACATTGAATACATATGAATAATTATATTATATTATTAAAAATGCCTAATATGGTACCATTGGTGTATTGTGATTATATTCTTACTTTATTGGCATATGAAACTTGTGAATTTACGGATGGCATATGAAACTTTACGGTGTATTGTGATTATATTCTTACTTTATTGGCATATGAAACTTGTGAATTTACGGATGGTGGAAATAATGAGTGAATATTGACTCACGTGATTGTGAAAGTTTATTATTGTGGTTGGTTGTGGAAATACATCTTGTGATTGGTTGTGAGAATTACATCCTCATATCATACTCATTCATGAAACATTGGTACCACCATAGCAACATCTAAGAAACACTGGCAACACCTTTTTAAATCCTTCTTTGAGGAGTGTGCCGGGAAGAGATATTGTAACACCTTATAAAACCCCTCTCAAGGGATGTGCTAGGAAAGAGATATGGATATATGGATTGTATATGGGTTGACAACCCTCCATGGATCCCACGTTAGGAGGCTTGACTCTGTGGGTGTATATAGAGGTTGTGCGATAGCCTCATGCATCATCATCATTTTATACATTGCACTTCTTTATTATGATTGTGTTGTGATTGAATTGTCACATTGTCATACATTTATTTGTTCTATTTTCCATTAATTGTACCTAACTATCTTGTCTATGCATGTTCTCCCTTGTTTCTACTTGTATGTGATATAATGTATACTTGTGTTCTACTTGGTGTTGTTGTTGTTATATATGTGTTATATATATGTTAGAACTATTAATACAAGTGGTGTGAGCTACTGTTGTGGCATATTTTTTGATTGCAGGTGACGTGCTTTTAGTGTGTAGTTTGTGTATTTTATTTTCTACTTTGCTCGGTTAACCTATGATACCTATGGAATACAATTAGACCGTACTTACTCCTACAGTACTCTTTTGGTGCTGATCTAGGTTTGAGTGCACCCTATGCTGCTTGATTCGGGCGATATCTAGAGCTTTTGAGGTAGTGGTTGACGTTTCTGGTGTCCGGATGTCTTCTATTACCTTTCTTTATAGACTATGTCTTTATTTTCACTTCAGACAGAGTTTCTGGATTTAAGTTATACTAGATACGTTCTTATACTGTTGATACTTGGTTTTGAGAGTTTTGGTTGCATTGTTATGTTTGTTTCTGCATTTATTATAGTTGTATGGTTTGACTTTATTCTAGAAGCCTTACCTTGGAGTTATGATTGTCTTTTTCTCTTTGTGTATTGGTTGGGTGATAGGCTTACTTGTCAAGGTTCACCACGGCAAGTGCCATCATGACCCTCAGAATTTTGGATCGTGACATTATATATATCACAAGTATCAAAATCAAAATTATTAATATAGTTACATATATTTGAACTTATCGTTCATACTAAAAATATTTATCTCAAAGATTTGTCATTTTAGATGTACAAGACATAATTAATTATTTTCTAACTTTTTCCTTGCGTGCTAATTTTTGAACACGTACTTTGAACTTGTCTCTCATTCTCTTTATTAACTTTTGATAAATTGAATTTTGGAAAGAAAGAAATATCTTTCAGGAATATAACTATCTACTCGATAATCCTTATGGTTTGTAGTTGTGCACAATCAACTAAATTTGTATCACAATTTGGTTTCAATTAATTTTATTTACCATAATATATTATTAAGAAACTGCAATTAATTACTTATGAGTATATAATTTCTTAATGGGAGTGTCAATGTATTTATCAAATTTTATGACAATATATTTACTTTCTAATCTTAGGTAAGAAAATTATAGTAGAATTTCCTTTGGTTCTCTATATAAAAGTGCACTATTTATTTTATATTTTTATCTCAATTCAGATGAAACTTTAGCAAATTCTTTATTTGGAACACCTTTTGATAACAAAACAAAGAAGATCTCTTTTTTACGTTTGAAAATTTCCAACAAATTAACTGATATGTATAAACCCTTTTTTACGTACATGTGCATTTTGCCTATGAGTCTTGGTATCTATAAATTAGACAAAGGAAGAATATTAGTCAATTTGTAACCGTTGATATGAGTAAACCTAGTTGATCCACGATATACTTTCTTATTAGCTAATTTCCAAAATGTTTTAGAGGTAACATCTTTATTTTGAAGTGCTGAAATTTAAGTTTGCCATTAGTGGCTATTGAAAGAAACAGTGAAAAAGAAGGAGAAAAAGAAGAAGAAAAAGAAGAAGAAAAAGAAGAAGAAGAAGAAGAAGAAGAAGAAGAAGAAGGAGGAGGAGGAGGAGGAGGAGGAGGAGGAGGAGGAGGAAGAGCAGTAGCTAGTATTGAAGAGAGAAAGAGAGAGAAATGTATTAATTATGTGTCAAAAAGTGTTGTTTACAATGTGTGCTAATACAGGTATTTATAGAATCATCAAAACTATATAACTAACTTAACTACTAATGGAAAGTGTAACTAACTAACTATCTGCTTTTTGAATAAGCTAAGTATACCACTATGCCTCACACTTAACACTTCATTATTCTACACACACCCTCAAACTAGGTGGTATAAAGATATTTAACAGTAGAGCATAAGTGTTGGTGTTGAGCTTTTCACAATCTCTTTGTTAAGATGTCAGATTGCTGATCTGTAGTCTTGATGTACTCAGTCCTTACCATACGTTGTTGAATTTTCAATTAATTGACAATAATTTAATGTATTTTATTCTCCCATGAAATAATAAATTAGTAGCAATTTGGATTGCAGACTTGCTATCAGTATAGATTGTTACAGGTAGATTAACCTTTACTCCAATTTCCTTTAGCATACCTAGAAGCCAAGTTAATTCTATTGTTGTGGAAGCCAAACTCATGTATTCTAATTCAGTTGAATTCCTGGATATGGTAGACTTCTTCTTTGATTTTCAAAACACTAAGGATTCTCCAATCTTGACTAAATATCCAGTGATAGACTTCCTTATGTGAGGACAAGCAGCCAAATCAGCATCATAGAATGCTGATACCATTTTTTGTGGCTTGCTAGATAAAGAAACACCTAGACCTGGTTGATTTTTCACATACTTTACAGTCTTTAAGGTAACTTCCCAATGAGACTTCTTAGGCTGTTGTATGAATTTCTTATTGCTTAAGTGTTTGAACAAGCGACCCAATCAACATAACAAAATATTGATATTATTTCTTGTGGCTTGCTAGATAACAAAACACCTTGACCTGGCTGATTTTTCACATACTTTACAATTCTTAAGGAAGCTTCCCAATGAGACTTCTTAGGCTATTGTAGGAATTGATTAAGTGTTTAAATACTAAAATAAACATCATATCTTATAACAGTTAGGTATAGTAGTTTTTCAATTAATATTTGATAGGAACTGTGATCCTGTAGTAGTTCATCTTGAGGGCAGTTTTTCTTTAACGTATGATCATCATATTCTTTGGTGGCTAACTTGATGTTGTTGTTCGTAGAAGTATGATCAGGTTTTGCACCTTATTATAATACCCCATGTCTAAAAGTTTTTATACATCATAAGACTTCTCCCTTAAGTCGTATGTACAACATACGAATGGTATATTGTAGTTGTATGCAAGGCAGTGTGGCATGGTGGACATTCTATTATACGTACGACTTGAACCCTAGAAGTCATCAAGTAGGGTACGAGTTGTATGGAGGTAAGTTATTAGTCGATCAATATAGGCTCCTTGAGATTTTAACCAAGCTATGAGTGGTGGTCTAAGAGTCGTATAAAGATGATACTAGTCGTAGGTGGGACTCATATATTGACCAGTGTGTACCCTCTTAGATTCTGCCAAGCTTACGAGTTGAGGTACATAGTCGTACCCTTCCATACGAGTCGTATGGTACACTCATAAGAACTGATGATCAATTTCTATAAAGTTTAGCTAAGGGCTTTTTGATCTTTTTCTTTCTTATAACTTCCACCCATGACCTATAACCCTCAAAGAGACATTATTTTCCTTCTCTTTCCAATCAATTAACAATGCTTACCTCTCCCATCTTCAAGAACATCAAGATTAGGGCACCTCATCCAAAATTCATCCTTCAAGTCTCATGGTTCAAACTCTCTTCAAAAGTCAAGAAAATTCAGGTATATGGGATTTATGAACAAGGTTCTTCTTTAATCCTTATACCCTAAGTGCATGGTTTTAAAATTTAATTTACTTGTTTTGAATTAAGGTTCATACCCAACTAGCCATACTCTTGAATTATGAAACTACCATGAGAATCAAAGCTCTAAGTGCATCAGGAATTGCATATATTCATGTCTTGACTTATACGAATCATATTGTAATTTTAATTTCATTATCTTGATTGAGATTGTTGAAATATTTTCAGGTGACTATTGAGCATGAAGTTTTATTATGAGTTTTCTAAGAATTAAAGCATGAATTATAAGTTCAAAGTACAAGTATTGAGTTTAGAAGAAGATTGTAATTTTAACCTCCATTGATAATGTTTATGACATGATTTAAAGCATAACACCCCGGGATTTAGACCATTGCAAAATTTCTATAGATTTGGACTTTCTAGGCAAGGTACGACTCAAGGGTACCAATCATACCCTTGGATACGGCTTGGGGAAGGCTCACTCGTATGTTGGGTAGTAGGAATGGCTTGGTTACTGTCCAAGATAAAAATCAACACCATACAAGTCATACCCTTGGATACAAGGTGTATGATGCCAAGTTATCATGCCTTAGGTATGGCCTTGTGAAACTTTCCAAGGTACAAATTGTGGGTACGATTTCTGGTACCATTCGTAACCTAAGGTACAATTTGGGTTTGTGTAGCCATAGTGGGACCAGTGTGGAGGTCATGGTGAGGTCTAGGGTATCAGTTAGGGTACCACTCATACCCTAGGGTACGGTTTACATAGATGAGTCGTACCATCCTGGGACTTGGTTTCCAGCTTTTAAGTAAGGGTAGTTTGGATATTTCCCACCCTAAAACTTTTATGTACCCACATTATATAACCCTTGGTGGCCTCTTATAACACTTGTTAAAGAATAGAAACACTCTAAATACTCTCTCTTGAAGATTGGAGGCTGGGGTTTGTACAAGTGTTCTTCAAAGGGCTTAAGAGTCAAGTTACTCACCAAAATCCTCTTATATAAGGCATGCACTTATTTTCTAATTGTTAGTTCCAACTAAAATAATGATTTAATGTGTTTTAAACATTGATTTATAAGTCATAAATGGTGGTTTTGGAAACCAATGTTGAGGGTCTTGATCATTATTGTTGGGTCTTGGTTTAAACTATATTTTTACATATTTTTGGTGATGGTTGTACATGTGGGTGCTTGTTAGTTTTGGTTTAACAAATGGGTCATGAATAACCCAATTTCTGATGGTTTATGCTTTGGTTTTACTCTTGGTAGAGGTATGACCTTAACATGTTCGATAAAATGCCTAAAAAAATGTATTCACTCTATTGTTGAACTTTTATTAGAACTATTTCATGGTATGGTTTGTTAATGGAACATTAAATGGATTTGGATGGTTTAAAATGGTACAAATGCTTTAAATGCTTAGAACGGTCTAAAATGGTTTCAATGGTGAGAATGGTTTGGAATGGTAAAAGGGTAAGGTCTTGGTGGTCATGGTTGGTTTAAATGAAAACCTTGTGGGGTACATTGGAATCCTCCAAGTAAATGAAATAATGAAATTGGCTCGAATAATGGTTATGGCTTAATTGATCATCCTTGTGGGTTACAATAAAATCCCCCAAGTAAACATGTTAAAGGAATAGTTGTAGGGTACAATGGAATCCCCTAAGCTTATATAACAATGGCATACTTGCGGGGTACTTAGGACTCCCTAAGTTAACTTGGTAAATAGGTATAGGGCAATCCCTTTACCTTAAAAGGTTTGAATAAGGACAATACTTGCAAGTTATAGTCGGTATGATGATACCACTACTCTTAGCCTTGGTTAATAATAATGGATTAATGGCTTGGTTGGAAATAGTTTAAATTGTACAATAAAGGCGGGGTGTGATAGCTAACCTTGAAGGTGGGATTCCAATAGATGAACACTGGAAACTCATGTTTGTATACATGAGGGGTAGTCCATGGTGACCTTATATGATACTATGAGGTACACGAGAATCCTCTAAGTACACTATACATATATATCATAGAGGGTGAAGGGTACCGGGGAATTCCTTACTCTTATGGTATTTTTGGTTCGTGTGGCTACACGTATCAGGGCCCATTTTGGAGGTTACACTGAACTCATATTGCCTGTGGGTGGTTAAGGATGGTTAATCTACACATACCCAGGTTAATGATTTCAAATGCATGCTAAACCTGGTTCTCTTTCCTGACATGGTTATATATATATATATGTATGGTTTGTATGCATATGGTTGGTCTACTTGATTTTACTTGATGGCATTATTTTATCCTTATCTTGAGTGCATATTAGCATTCATCCACTAACCCGTCTTTGGGTGTTGTATCCCCATGCGATGCAGAAACTAACCATTCTACTCCTCCTGGTTAGAGATTGGATTCGGGATCAACTATTGGATTGAAGTGGTAAGCTTCTATACTTTAGAAGGTATCTATTTCATATCATGGATTACTTTATGTACTTTTGTCTTTCAAAAACATGGTTTATGGCTATATCGAGGGCATATCCCAACTAGGTACTCTTCTGTTTGGTTTAGAGGCTTTGTATTGATAACTATGAACTTGGGTATTGTATGGATGGATTATGTTATATATATATAAACATACATTGGATTATTTTCTTGGTTTTGGTTTGGTTGGATTGGTTGGTTATTGGGTCGATTGACTTGGTTGGGTTGGTCTCAGTTATAGGCTTATCCCAAAGTCACTTCATGGATTAATTTGCTATCTTTTTATATGGTCAGAATTCATCCGGGTTAGGTCATATGTTTTTTGGTTTGGTTGGGCATCGGGGGTAGTCTCCGGTCTTGGTTGGTGTTGAGATTGCCCATTATGACAAGGCCCTAGTTTGGGTCGTGTCAAGTTGGTATCAACACTTTAGGTTTTGGTGTCATGAGGTGTCCACAAAGCCATGTCTAGTAGAGTCTTGATTATAGGTATGTTGTACACCTCACTTATAATCAAGAGTCTATGAGGCATCTAGGAATGTTTCACTTTCTTGGTTGTTCTACTTTTGAGCGATGGAGTCTAAGGTCACAAACTCCTTTCTGAATCTTCCTTAGTTTACTTTTTAGATCATGTCCTCTCAATAATCTAAAGTTCTTGGAAATACACCTGTCCCACTCGAGGACAACATGGATGGATCTAGTCCAACTAATGGGGTACAAGCTCAATCAAGGGTCGTATACTTTGCTTTTTCCCATGGAGTCCCGCTAGTCTCCAATGACCCTATTTCGTAAGGTAGAACTCACTCTCGTTTGCCTTACAAAAAAGGTTACTAATGCCAAATTTTGACATTTTGCTAATCTATTCACCCAGATAGTGACATCTTTATCACGATGATTTGATTTATTGGTACGAAGAGGAATGAGGCACGGTTGGGAAATAGGCCAGGTAAGAGGGTCTCAATTCTTTAAATAAATAAGAGGCCAATGGTGTGGTGGTTAGTTGTCTAAAAAGAAGAGTTGGGTGGGTCCTAACTCCTATTCTATGGATTGTGCTCCCTGCCAGAACCCATTAGGAGGTAGGTATTTTCAGAGTAGTAATGCTTCTAGGGCATAAGGTGTCCAATCTCAGGCCAGTGGGGCCCAATACACATCATCCTACCCTCTTTGTAGATTTATGGTCGGTTTCACCATAGTTGTTGTGAAGAAGAAATAAATTATTATTTTAGTTGTGGTCAATTAGGTTACATGCAACAGGAATGTCCCATAAGGATTGTCGCTTGAGCAAATAGGATATTGGTTGCTACTTTCCTAACTCTTGTACCAAGAGGTGCTACTTTGGGTTTTGGCTCTGGTCGAGATAGTCTAAATGCTCTTACTATTCCTCCAGAGTTTGGGGCATCTTCTGATGCCGACATGGGTATGTTGAAAACTCTTTTCTTTATAGTGAGAATACTTGGTTTGGGGTCCCTTCTCTTTTGTGACCCCATTTATGGCTTTGTATTTTGGTTTTGGTCCTAAGGTTGTTTTGAGCTCTTTTATTTTTTGTCTCTACCCCGGTAGGTGACTCTATGACTTCTAGAAGGTCCTATGGGGATGTGTGGTATCCAGCGGTAATAAGGGGTTTTGTTGGATTGGTTTGACTCAGATATGGTAGATTTTAATGTCATTGGGGGGACGGATCGGTTGCACTTGTGCAATGCATCCTTAGATTGTCGGATTCATAAAAACGTTATCATTAGGTTCCATGGTGAATTGGTTATGGAATGGGAGGGTGGTTTTATTCCCTGGCTATTAAAGAAAAAGGTTATATCATATCTTAAAGATCATAGATTGGTCTCCAAAGGGATGTCTCTATTAGCGTTTGGTACAAGTTATAGATTCTAACTCGGAAGGTCCTTCTTTGTATTTGAATTCGGAGGTAAATAAATTTCTTGAGTTTTACTTGACGACCCTCGTGGTGTCTTTCTAATAGGTTTTTTCTAATTTCTATTCTTTCCTTATAGAATATTTCTGGTTGGGTTAAAGGAGTGATTAAGGGATCTTTAGATGAAGGTTCAATTTATTCTAATGTCTCTTTGTGGAGTGCTTCCGTGCTTACATGCATAAGGGGAATGGTTCCCTAGAAACTGCATAGGTCATCGAAGGGCATCGAAGGGCGATTAAGGAAGTTAGAGTGTACTTATAATGGGGGAGGACCTTACATGTATATTCTATCTTACATGGGGTACTTTACTAATAGTGCATGGTGGTGGATAGACACTAAGTATGAATCTTAGATGTTTGATTTTGGTTAAAGGAATATGTTAAATCAGTGGATAGAAATGTGGGAATTGTAAAGGTAAATTGGAGGGTTGGATGAGGCGTGTGAAAGGGGTAAGGTTAATGGTTTAGGGAAAGAAATAGTGGGAAAGTTGTGACTTATAGGCTAGAGGTTCAGGTTGAACTGGTGGATTGGGGGTCTAATCATTGGATGGGTTAGAGTAAGGGGTTTGTATGACTATGCTAGATGGGGCTCTAGGTAGAATTTGGATGAATAAGGTTTTGGGTATAGGAAAACCAAGTGCCCCTAGTGTACATCCTTAATGATACCCATTAGAGAAGAGTGTTGTACTTATAAGTGGCACGGGATGAAGGTTTGTGGTTAATCTAAAAATTTCCCTTTAGCGGTGGACTTCAAGGGAAGGCCAGGTTGCATATTCTAGTGATTCTCTTCTACCTCGGTTAAGAGAGTACTCTATTATTATTGCATGCATTCTATTAGAACATATGCATAAGGTTCGCATTCTGCATTTGCCCTATTTCCTGGATCTGAGTCTTGACCTTATGTTACATTATCTATGGTATATGTGATTATGTTCCTTTCTTTGTCCATTTCTAAGGACTCCTTTTATGGTATGGTTTGGTCAGGATGATTCTTCATTATGACCTAGGTGGTTGTTATGAAGTACTTAGTGCCTATAGTGTCGTGTCTTGTTTTAGCGATTTTGCCTTGGGTGGCATGGATAATTCTTATAAGTGGTTCCTTAATGATTCTTCTTATGTTAGGATAGTTATGGATTGGGAACCATAGTGAGGTTTAGAAATAAGGAATGTAGGAGTCTCTAAGTGGGGGAGAGTCTAGGGTAACTACTAGAACTAAAGTTTTGGAGGTTAAGGTAAAGTTGTTGCATGAGAAATAGTTAGGAAGGGAATAGGTGGTGGAAACCTTTGTGAATTATAAAGGGTGCTAGATGTTTGGATGTATGGATCATACCACGGGTATACAAGTGGTAGGCTTGGGTGTTGTGATTGATAGGTATACTAATAGTTACGTTGGGTACTTAAAAAGGTTGGTGAGGCATGATTTATGAATTGTTTCCATGGCATGATTGTGTTATGGTTTTGGGTTTCCAATTATAGGTTGGGTTTTTTATTATAATTGTTTGATATGGTTTGTCCATGTCTTTTACTTATAGTTTTCATATATAATAGTGATGGAAGTAGAGTAGTGTCTTGAGATGGATGCAAGGAGTAGAGCCTGGTGGCCTAAGTTAACTCCTTTTATCTTTGGATAGGTTTGAACATGAAATTGGTGGTATATAGTTAGACTCAAGCTCTCGTAGTAATGTGTCTCAAGAAATTATAAGTTGAATTGTACTTGCTCCTTAGCATGAATCCATTCATTTGGTATTCCATATGGTTGTGTGGAGGTAAGGTGTGGATGGTTCTTCATTGGTTGGTTCCTTTGGATAGTATTGGTATCTTGGATTTCTTGTTCCTTAAGGTGGTCCTGGTGAGGATCTTGGATCGGTAAGTTCTCCGATTGCAAATGAAAGGTGTGGATTAGGTAAAGGTTCCATGGTGAAACTAAAAGTCTGAGAAAGCCATTTGGGATGCGGGAGAGGACATGGAGTCCAACTATCTATGCTGGTTTTTGTTTTGGAAATTCGTGCATCAGGTATGTGTTTTTCAACACATCTTTGTTTTCTAACTTAGTTAGAGGTTGGTATAAAGGTGTTTGGGTGTAAATCGTGCTTGGGGTATATGATAATCTTCGCATCTTGTTGTGTGTCTTTGTTTTCTAATTTGGTTGAAGGGAAGTTTGATATGTTTTAATGCATTATCTCATGCGTGTTCTTGCCCTTACCCATCATTCGAGGATGAATGATCCTAGTGGGGGAGACTATAACACCCCGATATTTAGACCCTTACAAAATTTCTTGGGATTTGGACTTTCTGGGTAAGGTATAACTCAAGGGTACCAATCGTACCCTTGGATACAGCTTGGGGAAGGCTTACTCATATGTTGGGCAGTAGGCATGGCTTGGTTACTGTCTAAGATACGACTCAACACCATATGAGTCGTACCCTTAGATACGAGGTATATGATGCCAAGTCGTATCATGTCTTAGGTGTGGCCTTGTGAAACTATCCAAGATACAGATTGTGGGTAAAGTTTGGGATACCACTCGTACCCTAAGGTACGAGTTGGGTTTGTGTAGTTGTAGTGGTACCAGTGTGGAGGGTCATGGTGAGGTCTAGGGTATGGTTTACATGGGTGAGTCGTACCCTTTTGGGACTTTGTTTCTAGCTTTTAAGTGAGGGTAGTCTGGACACTTCCTACCCCAAAAACTTAATGTCTCCATGTTCTATAACCCTTATTGGCCTCTCATAACACTTGTTAAAGAGCAGAAACACTCCAAATACTCTCTCAAACTCTCTCTTGAATATTGAAGGCTAGGGTTTGTACAAGTGTTCTTCAAAGGGCTCAAGAGTCAAGTTACTCTCCGGAATCCTCTTGTATAAGGCATGTAGTTCTTTCCTCCTTGTTAGTTCCACCTAAAGGCATGATATAATGTGTTTTAAACATTGATATATAAGTCATAAATAGTTGTTTTGGAAACCAATATTGAGGGTCTTGATGCATATTGTTGGGTTTTGGTTCAAACTATCTTTTTACAGGTTTTCGGTGATGGGTTACATATGTTGGTTCTTGTTGGTTATGGTTTAACAAATGGGTCATGAGTAACCTAAGTTGTGATGGTTTATGCTTTGGTTTTTCTCTTGGTAAAAGTGTGCCCTCAAAATGTTCGATAAAATGCCTAAAAGAATGCTTTCACTTTATTATTAAACTTTTATTGGAACTATTGCATGGTATGGTTTGGTAATAGAACCCTAAATGGATTTGGACGGTTTTGCATGGTTTAAAATGGTATAAACGCTTTAAATGCTTGGAACGGTCTAAAATGGTTTAAATGGTGAGAATGTTTTGGAGTGATTAAAGGGTAAGGTCTTAGTGATTATGGTTGGTGTAAATGACAACTTCTCGGGGTCTATTGGAATCCCCCAAGTGAATAAAACAATGAAATTGGTTCGAATAATGGTTATGGCTTAATTGATCATCCTTGTGGGGTACAATGGAATCCCCCAAGCTAATATAATAATGATATACTTGCGGGGTACTTAGGAACCCCCCAAGTTAACTTAGTAAATGGGTATACGGGAATCTCTTTCCCTTATAAGGTTTGGCTAAAGACAATACTTGCAAGTTATAGTCGGTATGAAGATACCACTACTCATAGCCTTGGATAATAATAATGGAATAATGGCTTGTTTGGAAATGGTTTTAATTGGGAAATAAAGGCGGGGTGTGATAGCTAACTGTGAAGGTGAGAGTCTATTGGATGAACACTGGAAAATCATATTTGCCGACACGAGGAGTAGGTCATGGCGACCTTATATGATACTATGAGGTACACAGGAATCCTCTAAGTACATTGTACATATGTATCATGGAGGGTGAAGGGTACTTGGGAATCCCTTACTCTTATTGTATCTATGGTTCGTATGGAAAAATGCATCGAGGCCCGTTCAGGGGTTACATTGGACCCATATAGCCCGTGGGTGGTTAAGGAAAGTTAAGCTACACATACCCAAGTTAATGGTTTCAAATGCATGCTAAACCTGATTTTCTTTCCCGGCATGATTATATATATATGTATGGTTTGTATGCATATAGTTGGTTTACTTGGTTTTATTGGATGAAATTATTTTATCCTTATCCTGAGTGCATGCTAGCATTCACCCGCTAACCCATCTTCGAGCGGTTGTATCCCCATGCGATACAAGAACCGACCATTCTACTCCTCCTACTTAGTGATAAAATTCGGGATCAGCTATTGGATTGAAGTGGTGAGATTTCATAGTTCGGAAGGCATTTATTTATGTCATGGATTACTTTATGTACTTTTGTTTTTCATAGACTTGGTTTATGTCTATGTCGGGGGCATGTCCCGACTAGGTACTTTTCAGTTTGGTTTAGAGGCTTTGTATGGATAACTGTAGACTTGGATATAGTACGGATGGATTATGTTATGTATATAAACATACATTGGATTATTGTCTTGGTTTTGGTTTGGTTGAATTGGTTGGTTATTAGGTGGATTGACTTGATTGGGTTGGCCTCGGTTATAGGCTTATTCCAAAGTCACTTTATGAATAAATTCGCTATCTTGTTATATGGTTGGAATTTATCCGACTTAGGGAATTCGTTGCTTGGTTTGCTTGGGCATCGGAGGTGGTCTTCGATCTTGGTTGGGCTTGAGATCGCCCATTGTGACAAGGCCCTGGTTCGGGTGGTGTCCAAAGCAAAGATTCATCTTTTGATCCTAAGATAAGCTATGAAATCCACAATTGTTCATCTTGATTATAATTTAAAGATAGAGAAGCATAACTGGTTTTCAGTCTATAAACCCTTATGCTATTTTAAGATGGATTTTTTAAAGTCTGATCATATAAGCATTACGGGAGTAGTATTAACACCGAGAAGGAAATACGGATGAGCATAACCTTAATTCCTAGAAACTAAGAGCCACTATAGGTTAAGCTTTTTCCCAATATGGATGAAGTACATTAATCACTTAAGTTAAGGTTCTATTTTGATGGCAAGGTTTGTACAACTCTCCCCAATGTGGAAGAATATCCCAAATAAAGAATAAAAAGTAAAGCTTTTAGAAACTAAGTATTATGGCTCACAAAGTTTATTATTATGCTTTATTATGCATGTTCATGATTTTGCAGTCTTTGTTTTATTCAAGCTCAAGGTGAGTCATTTACACTTAGCAAGCATCATTTGAAAGTCTATATGAATATTAAGTTATCATTTTACTAATGCATTCACCCCCACATACTCAGTACATTCCTTAGGTACTGACCCACATATAAGTGTATGTGCTATATTGTGTTATACCGTAGGTTCTAGTGCTCATTTCCAGCAACACGATTGACAATGGGCATCATCACCTACATTATGACATTTGGTGACTCCTCATAGTCCGAGGACCTATTTTATCATACTTCTATTCGTAGATGAAAGCATTTAGTTATTTGACTTCAATTTATGTTCAGGCCAGTAAAGGTCTATCCCAGTGGCTCTCTAGTCAGAATTAGAGGCTTATCAGACTGTTTATATTTTAATTTCAAAGTGTTTGTGTAATATTCCCCAGTTAAAGAATCTCAATTAAGCGATGAGTTTATTTACCTTTATATTCTAATATGTTAGTTCACTTTTCATATGAATTCAAGTTAAGTAAGCACTATGGGTTAGCTTAGGACTATTCGTAGTCTTGAGCATCGTATGACATCCAGGGGGTACTTTCGTGGTGTTACAAACTTGGTATCAAGGCCTAAGGTTTTGAAGAGTCTTAGGGAGTCAGACAAGCCACGTTATATGGAGTCTGGATCATGGATATTAAACGCGCCACATTTATGAGCAAAAATCTATGGGATGAGTTAGGAATCATCATTTAATTCATGATCTATGTGCTTACAGTTGCCTCTGTCTGCCTTAACTTGTCATTTTACATGATAGAATATGTCTCCTCACCAAGATGATTCCTGCAGGAATGGTGATCAACCACCCTTGCACGCTGACTCTTTGAATGAGAATGTGTCTCATGCTGAATTTTGGGCTACCTTTCAAGCGTTGGCCCAAGATGTACCAATTTTCAGGGAAACCAACAGGCAACAGTTCTACTTTAGCAAAATGGTAATTTAGCTGCAGTCAGAATTTAGGACTTTATGAGGATGAATCTACCTGAGTTCCATAAGTCAAATGTGGATGAGGATCCTCAACTTTTTATTGATGAGCTAAGAAAAATTACTTAGATTATGCATGTAACTGAAGAGAAGATTGTAGAGTTGGAATCCTATAGGTTGAAGGATGTTGCTTATGATTGGGTTGTTATATGGAAGAAAGGTAGGGGTGAGAATGCAGCTTCTATAAGTTGGCGGGTATTTTAGAATGCTTTTTGGGACTTTCTTTTTCCATGTGTGATGAGGGAGGCAAGGTAGAGGAGTTCATGAACCAGAGGAAGGGTACTATGACTGTAAAAGAGTACTGACTTAAGTTCACCGATTTGTCTAACTATGCTCTCGAGTTGTTATCTAACTCTAGAGCTCGTATGAGTAAGTTTGTTACTGGGGTGTTTGATTTGGTAAGTTTGTTACTGGGGTGTTTGATTTGGTGGTCATGGAGTGTAGGACTGCCATGCTGATTGGGAATATGGATATTTCTTGGTTGATGAATCATGCTTAATAGATTGAGGTAGAAAGTTGAAGGAGTGAGATAAGAGAAATACGAGGACTAAGACTGTACAATTTTAGTATAGTTATCCAAGGTATATAGGGGGAGGCCGTTCATAGTTTTAGGGCCATTCGTCAATGCCAGGGCCATCTTCAGCCAGTGCCCCTGCACCTAAGACCAGGCAGGAGCAGTGGGGTAAGACTTTGAATTCCAGGTATTCAAATAGTGTAGTCGGGAGGCCTAGTTACCCTACATGTGGAAAATATGGTAGGACCCATCCCGATAAATATTTGATGGGAAATATGGGTTGCTATGATTGTGGCAAGATGGGCCATAGAATCAAGGAGTGTCCTTACGCTAAGCAGGGAATTAAGAATGTTCGTCCTCAGACTTAGGTTACTAATTCACCTGCTTAGCAGGGTCACCCAGTCCCTCCACAGGGCGCATCATCCAGTACCAGTGGCGATCAGCACCAGAATTGATTCTATGCTTTACCTTTCCATCAGGAGAAGGAGAGTTCACCAAATGTTGTTACTGGTATGCTTTATGTCTTTCACCTTGATGTTTATGTGTTGTTGGACCTGGGATCAAATCTCTCTTATGTAACTCCATTGGTTGCTGTAAAATTTAGGGTCCTGGAAATCTCTCTAATCCCTTCTCAGTTTCTACCCCAGTAGGTGAGTCAATTATTACAAGATGAGTCTATAAGAAGGGTCTTATCACCATCCTCTATAAATTAAAACTAACGGATTTAATAGAATTAGAGATGGTTGACTTTGATGTCATTATGGGCATGGATTGGCTCCATTCATGCTATGCATCAATAGATTATCGCACCCGTATGGTGAAGTTTCAGTTTTTTGATGAGGCAGTTTTTGAGTGGGGGTGCGGTTAGTTCTGTGTCTCCTAAAGGTCGTTTCATCTCTTATCTTAAGGATAGAAAGTTAATATAAAAAGGGTATATATATCATTTATTTTGAGTAAAGGATACTAGGTCTAAAGTCCCAACAGTTCAATCAATCTGTGTCGTCAACGAGTTTCCTAAAGTTTTTCCCGAAGATCTTCCAAGGGTAACTCCAGATAGAGAAATAGAATTCGGTATTGATCTTCTTCTTGATACTCAGCCCATATTTATCTCTCCATATCATATGACTCTGACCGATCTTAAAGAGTTAAAGAAACAACTTAAGGACCTCTTAGATAAAGGTTTCATAAGACCCAGTGTTTCCCTGGGGTGTTCCAGTCCTCTTCGTGCAAAGAAAGATAGTACTCTCAAAATGTGTATAGACTATAGACATCTAAACAAGGTTACCATCAAAAACAAATATCCCATTCCTAGAATCAATGATTTGTTCGATAAACTTCAGGGTGCTCGGTGGTTCTCCAAGATTGACCTTAGGTCGGGATACCATCAGTTGAAAGTTAGGGAGCAAGATATACCTAAAATACCTTTACGAATAAGGTATGACCATTTTGAGTTTGTGGTTATGTTGTTTGGACTGACAAATGCTCCTGCAACTTTCATGGATTTGACGAGAAAGGTTTTCAAGCAGTACCTGTACATATTTATCATCGTCTTTATAGATGACATACTAGTATTTCCAGGAGTGAGGAGGAGCATGCAGACCATTTGAGAATAGTTCTCCAGACCCTCAAGGATCGTTAATTTTATGCAAAGTTTGGTAAATATGAGTTTTGGTTGGAATATGTTACTTTCTTAAGGCATGTGATTTCAGGGGTTGGTATTTATGTAGATCCTCAGAAGACTAATGCAGTGAAGAACTGGACTTACCCCACCACTCCATCCAATATCCAGAGCTTTTTGGATTTGGATGGGTATTATAGAAGATTTATTGAAGGGTTCTCTTCTATATCCACATTATTGACTAAACAGACCCACAAAAAGTGAAGTTCATATGTGTAACACCCCAAAATCTGATTTCTGGGATGCATTAGTGCTCTGAACTACAAGTAGTCCTGAGCTAACCCTGGCTGCTTTTCTACTACATTTGAATCTCAACATAGGGAAAGTATGAATATAAAAACATAATAAATGTGTAAATCTTATCTGAAACATACTAATCTTACAAGTCTCAATAGAATCATACTAAAAAATCTGACTACTGAATCTAGTAGTCCGATAAGCCTCTACTGACTGAATCTAGAGAGTCACTGGGATAGGCCCCAGCTGACTCAAACTGTCTAAAATGAATAATAAAGCATCTACTAATAACTGAAAATATGACTAACTAAATCCCTACACTATGAGGACTTACCAACTACAAAGATGTAGATGAGATACTCGAAAATCACTCACACTGCTGAGACTAAGCACCTGAACCTACATTATGAGACAATGTAGCACATAAACGTATATGTGGATCAGTACTTTGATGATGTACTGAGTATATGGGGGTGAATGAAATAAGTAAACAATGTCATCACAATTTATAAAATCATGCATGCTAAATGTAAATGACTCACATAGGCTTAAGAAATCTGAAAACTGAAGATCATAATTCATGAACAATAAAGCATATAGTATAGATCGTGTGAGCCATTACATTCAGTTCTAAAATTTGTTCCTTTCTGAAAACTACTACATTATCTTGTCAACTATAAGGGGAATAATTTATCTCAGGACTTTAAGAATCTTAAAACCATAGTTTCCAAAACACATGATTTTATCCTAAGGCTTTAAGCCAATAGACTGTTTTAAGAATAGGGGACATCTTTTGAGAGGTTCTTCTAACCGACATACATCATGTGAGCATCCATGGAGTACCACGTCTTGCCCCCGTTGGGTAGGGTTGTTCTACCCTTACCATCAGAATAGAACTTCTTATCTTATGTGATCATAATCTTAGTCATCCACGTAGAAGTGGGGATAATATTAATCCTATGGTGGCACGTAGTTCTGGGGTATGAAACTGTAGTAACATACCCATCTCGGTGCTAAATACTATTCTCATTCTTATGCTCAAAATCTTAAGAAAATCCACTTTAAATTAGCACAAGGGTTTACAAGAAAACCAATTATGCTTTTATTTCTTTAAATCTCAAGTCACATGAACAAAGTGGACTATTTATCTTAGCTTAGGACTAAAAGGTCAAATCTTTATCAAAAAATTGAGAATAGTCTTATCTTAGGATACTCATAGCATAAGCAATCCTAAAACAATAATCTTTAACTAGGGCTTAAAGACCCATGTATCAAACTCATGTTAAAACATCAAAATGCTCATTCTTGATAATGTAAATATTAATAAATCAACTCAAAATCTGGAAATTTCAGCAATATGCATGAAAATATGAACATAACCATAGAATTTAACTTTTAAATCATTGGGAATCTCATAAGCTTTTAAATAACAATAATGGGTATAAACCCTAACTGGAATTTCACAAAAAATCATATAAATTTCAGTAAAATTTGAATTTAAAATAAGTTTTGGGCATAAGGATGAAAGGATTATCCTTGTTCATACCCCATATACCTTAACCGGTGATCTTTGATGAAAAACTTGAATCTTGGATTCCTATTGATGCTTTGGGGATGAATTCTTAGAGCCCTTGTATTGGGAATCCTCAATCTTGAATTTCTTTGGAGAGTTAATGGAGGAATTTAAATTTCTTAGAGAGAAAGTTTATTGAACTAGGGTTTTGCTTGAGACAATTTGATGAAAAATAGATGTAAAGTGCTTTAAAGGGATTTAATTCATTCTTTAAGACGGATTAGGGGCTGGGAGAAAGACCAAAGTACCTCTTTTAATCTTTGAAATGGAACTGGAAAAACAAATTTTTTGCAAACTGGGTGGCTATCGTGATGTGCCACTATCGCGGTGGCTCACTGGAAATAGATAAGTGGGAACTGGGCTTTCACCGCGATGATCCACAATCGTGGAGCCCCTTTAGTTTTTCATTTTGGCCACTGGCGCGACGCGCCAGTTTGCGAGGTCTCACTGGAAATTGCCAAACGAGAAATTGGGCCTCTCCGCGACACGTCAAAATTGTGGAGTCTCACTGGAAATTGAAAATTGTGATTTTATACTTCACCGCGATGCACTAAGGGCCCAAATCACGATGTTTTACAGCTGGAACTTAAAATAGCCATAACTCCTTCACCGAGTGTCGGATTTAGGTAAATTTGGTATCATTGAAAAGCTTAACCAATTTTCCATGCAATGGGAAGTCTAAATCTAAAGAATTCCACACGAAATAAATAGTATTAATTTTTTAAGATATCTCTTAACATTCTAGGTATGAATTCAAGCTAGGAAAATTTTTGGGGTATTATAATATGGTCAGGTAAGTGTGAGATGAGTTTCCAAGAGTTGAAGGATAGATTGACTTCAGCACCAGTGTTAGATTTTTTGGAAGGGTTAGATGAATTTGTGGTGTATTGTGATGCTTCCAGAGTTGGGTTAGGTTGTGCGTTGATGCAAAATAGGAAAGTGATATCTTATGCCTCTAGGAAACTTAAGAATCAAGAAAAGAATTACCTAATTCACGATTTGGAGTTAGCTGTTGTGGTTTTTTCCTTAAAAATTTAGAGGCACAACCTTTATGGTGTGTATGTTGATGTTTTCACTGACCATAAGAGTCTTCAGTATGTATTTTCTAAAAGGGAGTTGAATCTTCGTCAAAGGATGTAATTGGAGTTGTTGAAAGATTATGACATAGATGTGCTCTATTATTTGAGTAAGGCTAACATAGTAGCAGATGTGCTAAGTAGGTTGTTTATGGGTAGTGTGTCTTATGTGAAGAAGGAATAATAGGAGTTGGCTAAAAAGGTGCACAGGTTGGCTCATTTAGAAGTATGTTTGCTCGACGTTGATGATGGAAGAGTAGTAGTTCAAAATAGTTTGAAATCATCTTTGGCGGTGGAAGTGAAGGAGAAATAGTGCAATGATCCCATACTTAGCCAGTTGTTGGAGGTTGTTCAGCAACAGAGGGTTGAGGTTCTCCCAAGGGGGAGATGGTGTACATCGCTACCAAGGTAGATTTTGTGTTTCGAATGTAGATGGGTTGAGGGAAAAGATACTAGCCGAGGTTCATAGTTTGAGGTATTTTATTCATCCTGGTTCTACTAAGATGTATCGCGACTTGCAAGAAATTTATTGGTGGAATGGTATTAAGAGGGAAATAGCCGAGTTTGTAGCCAAGTTCCCCAATTGCCAGCAAGTTAAGGTTGAACATCAAAGATAGGGTCGTATATTTCAAGAGATTAGTATCCCTACTTGGAAGTGGGAAATAGTGAATATGGATTTTATCACAAGGTTGCTTCGTACAAGACGTCAGCATGGATCAATTTGGATCATAGTAGATCGAATGACTAAGTCATCCCATTTCCTACCTATTAAGACTTCAGATACTGCAGAAGATTATTCCAAAATATATGTCCGTGAGTTAGTAAAACTTCATGGGATACCCTTATCCATAATTTTAGATAGAGGCACGCAATTTACTTCATAATTTTGGTAGTATTTTCAAAAGGGTCTTGATACAAAGGTTAAACTTAGTATTGCATTTTATCAGCAAACCGATGGTCAGGATAAACATATAATTCAGACACTAGAGAAGATGTTTAGGGAGTATCTTTTAGACTTTAAAGGAAGTTTGGATGACTATCTGTCTTTGATTGAGTTCGCTTACAATAATAGTTATCATGTTATGATTCAGATGTCTTCGTTTGAAGCGTTGTATGGGCATAGGTGCAGGTCACCTATAAGATGATTTGAGGTTGGTGAAGTGACATTGATTGGTCCATATTCTATTCTAAAATCTATGGAAAATATTCAGTTGATTCGTGGGAGATTGAGAACTGTTCAGAGCCATCAAAAATTGTATATTGATGTAAAAATGAGAGAGCTCAAGTTTGAAGTAGGCGATTGGGTATTCTTGAAGGTGTCGCCTATGAATGGAATAATGAAATTTGGAAAGGAATGGAAGTTGAGTCTGCGATTTGTTGTCCCTATGAGATAGTAAAATGTGTAGGAGAGGTTGTTTATAAATTAAGCCTTCCGATTGAGTTAGCTGCACTTTACCCAGTGTTTCATGTCTCGATGCTTAAAAAGTGTATGGAAAATTCGTCCTTAGTAGTTCCTATAGATAGTATTGTGGTCAAAGATAACTTGATGTATGAAGAAATTCCTATTCAAATTCTTGATAGACAGGTCCAAACTCTAAGAAATAAGGAAGTAGCATCGGTGAAAGTTCTTTGGAGGAACCAATTGGTTGAAGGGGCCACTTGGGAAACTGAAGCAGACATGATAGCCAAGTATCCTTATCTTTTTTCCTTTAATTCCTTTCCTACCTAAGGTAAAGTGTTATTTCCACCAAGTTTTTTCCCTTAAAGTCTGTTTAACTGCTCCTATATTGTATTTTATGTTGTGAGGAACTGAATCATTGTGATAGTGGTAAGCTTGGTTGTAACTATCAATGTGGAGGTGTTGATTCATGTCCAAATCCCAATCCTAGATGAATCACATTAGAGGACGAATGTTTTCAAGGGGGATATATTATAATACCTGGTGTCTAAAAGTTTTTGTACATCATACGACTTCTCCCTTGAGTCATACGTATAACATACGAGTGGTATATTGTAGTCGTATGCAAGGCAGTGTGGCATGGTAGACATTTTATTATAGGTATGACTTGGCCCCTAGAATTCATCAAGTAAGGTATGAGTCGTATGGAGGTAAGTCATTAGTCCATCAGTATAGACTTCCTGAGATTCTGACCAAGCTACGAGTAGGGGGTCTAAGAGTCATGTAAAGATGATACTACTCATAGGTGGGACTCGTATGTTGACCAGTGTGTACCCTCCTAGATTCTGCCAAGCTTACTAGCTGAGGAACATAGTCGTACCCTTCCTTACGAGTCGTTGGTAGACTCGCAAGAACTGACGATTAATTTCTGTAAAGTTTAGCTAAGGGCTTTTTGGTCTTTTCATCTCTTATAAATTCCACCCATGACCTATAACCCTCAAAGAGGCATTATTTTCCTCTATTTTCCAATCAATTAACAGTAGTTACTTCCTCCAATTTTCAATAACATCAAGATTAGGGCTCCTCACTTAAAATTCATCCTTCAAGTCTCAAGGTTCAAACTCTCTTCACAACTCAAGAAAATTCAGGTATGTAGGGTTTATGAACAAGATTATTCTTGCATCCTTGTGTGTAAAGTGCACGGTTTTAAGATTGAATTTACTTGTTTTGAATTAGGGTTCATACCGAACTATCCATACTCTTGAATTATGGAACTACTATGATAATTAAAGCTTTAAGTGCATCAGGAATTGCATATATTCATGTTTTGACTTATAAGATTCATATTGTGATTTTAATTTCATTATCTTGATTGGGATTATTGAAAGATCTCAAGGTGACTATTGAGCATGAAGTTTTGTTATGAGTTTCTATGAATTAAAGCATGAATTCTAAGTTCTAAGTACAAATAGTGAGTTTACAAGAAGACTATGCTTTTAATATCTATTGATAAGTTTTATGAGATAATTTAAAATAAAGGTTGATCTTTTGATCCAAATATAAGATATGAAATTCATAACTGTTCATCCTAATTATGATTTAAAGAAAGAGAAATATAACTGGTTTTCAGTGTATAAACCCTTATGCTATTTTAAAGTGGCATTTCTTAAAGTATAAGCATATAAGTATTATAGGAATAGTATTTAGCACTGAGAAGGAAATGCGAATGAGCGTATCCTAAATTCCTAGAAACTAAGAGCCATCATAGGTTAAACTTTTTCCCAATATGGATGAAGTACAGTGATCACTTAAGTTAAGGTTCTATTCCGATAGCAAGGGTAAAATAACTTTCCCCAACGTAGGTAAGACGTAGGACTCCATGGTAGCTCACATGGTTTATGTTAGTTAAAAGAATCTCCCAATGAAAGAATAAAAAGTAAAGCTTTTAGAAACTAAGTGTTATGGCCCATGAAGTTTATTATTATGCTTTATTATGCCTGTTCATGACTTTGCAGTCTTTGTTTTATTCAAGATCAAGGTGAGTCTTTTGCACTTAGCATGCATCATTTGAAATTTTATATGAATATTCAGTTATCGTTTTACTTATGTATTCATCCTCACATACTATGTACATTCCATAGGTATTGACCCACATATATGTCTATGTGCTACATTATCTTATAATGTAGGTTTTGGTGCTCGTTTACATCACACAATTGACTACGGGCATCATCACCTACATCCTAATATTTGGTGAGTCCTCACAGTCTGAGGGCCCAGTTTATCAGATTTTTGTTTGTAGATGAAAGCATTTAGTTATTTGACTTCAGTTTATATTTGGTCAGTTGGGGTCTGTCCAGTGGCTCTCTAGTCAGAACTAGAGCTTGTCAGACTATTTATGTTTTAAGTTTAAAGTGTTTGTGTAAGATGCCCAAGTTAAATACTCTCAGTTAAGCTATGAGTTTATTTACCTTCATATTCTAATATGTTAGTTCACTTCTCATGTGATTTCAAGTTAAGGAAGCGTTATGGGTTAGCTTAGGACTATTCATAGTCTTGAGCACTGTGTGATGTCCAGGGGGTTGTTCCGGGGTGTTACACCGATAGTCCAAGTTCAGCTACTAGTTCTAAAGAGTATTTCCTCTGATGAATTAAAAGTCCTTTAGATAACCTTTCAAATTCAATTCCTAAGAAATATTTCAGATCTCCTAAATCCTTTGTCTTGCATTTATGTTGCAAAGCTTGTTTTGTCTCTTCTATTTGATCCAAGTTGTCATATGTTACCAACATATCATCCACATAGATTAATATCACGATCATACCCCTGTCATTTTTGCTAGTAAAAAATGAATGATCAAATTGACTTTCACAAAATTTCAGCCATAAGAATGCATCGACTGACATGGCATTCTATTGCCTTGGAGCTTGTTTCACACCATATAAGGACTTCAAGAGTCTACATGCAGGATTATTCACCTCCTGATTGTTAAATCCTTGTGGTAGCTCCATAAATATTTCATTATTAAGATCTCCTTCTAAAATTTTGTTGTACTTATCCATTTGATAGATATGCCAATGTCTAGCTGCTGCAATGGCTAAAACTTACATGATAGTTACCATTTTCACTATAAGTGAAAATGTTTCTTGGTAGTCTATACCTTCCCTTTGTCTATAACCCTTAGCAACTAGTCTTGCCTTCAATCTCTCCACCTCATCACTAGCCTTTTATTTGATCTTATAGATCCACTTATAACCAATAGATTTCTTTTCTTTTGGTAGAGATACTATCTCCAGGTATGATTAGCTTGGAGAGCATCTCTTTCATCTTGTATTGCTTGTACCTATTGAGGATCAGTAGAAGCTTCAGTATAACTCATTGGTTCAGTCAATACATAACAAACTGAAAGAAAAGCTTGATAATTAGGAGAAATGGTTTCATATGATAAGTTGTTAGCTATGGAATAAGGAGTAGACGGATTATATTTCTTTGAGTTGATGAAGTCTTTCATCCATATAGGTGGATATCTGTTTCTTTCAGATTTTCTAGAAGGTAATGTAGGTGGTATAGACTGAGGTAATGTAGTAGACATGGAAGGAGTGCTTTGCACTGGATTATTATAAATAACTATCTCAAAAGAATTTTGCTTTACTTAAGTAGTAGAGTAGAAACCAAACTCAATTGGATCATTTTCAATCATAATATCATTGTGCAAGAAAAGAGGAGGAGAAGATGTAGTCCATGTAAAAGGAAACTCACCTTCCTTA